>OY728135.1:447939268-452939268 GCA_963277665.1 Viscum album
ATTTTAGGTGTCAGTGGAAAGTCAAAGGACCATGTTAATGCACGCCGTGATTTGGAAGAAATGGGTTTAAAGAAACAGTTGCATTTACAGTTAGCTGAGGGAAACAAGGCATATATGCCTGCTGCACAGTATTCGATGACTACAGAGGAGAAAGAGACATTTTTTTCCATTTTGAAGATGGTCAAGGTGCCTGATGGTTACTCTTCTAATATTTCAAAGTGTGTGAATCTGACGAGCAAGACATTGCAAGGGTTGAAAAGTCATGATAATCACATATTACTTCAGCAGTTGATTCCAATCGCAATTTGTGATTGTTTATCCCCCAATGTTGTTCATCCCTTGATTGAGATGAGTAATTTTTTTAGACAACTTTGTTTAAGAAATCAACGAATGAGTGATTTAAAAAGTTTGCAGGACCGAATTGTACTTACGCTTTGTCACTTTGAGAAACTTTCCCCCCCCCTCATTTTTCGATGTTATGGTCCACTTAACAGTGCACCTAACTGATGAAGTAATGGCTGCTGGTCCAGTGCAATTCAGGTGGATGTATCCTATTGAACGATATTTGAGTACATTGAAAAGATTTGTACGCAACAGATCTCGTCCAAAGGCATCAATAGCCAATGGTTATTTGATGGATGAGTGTACTACCTTTTGTGCAGAATATCTTACGGATTTTGAAACAAAATTAGATAAGCCCTCTCGGATTCATGATGGTCCAGTTGGAGAAGGAACCACATTTGATATGGACAACATCGAGTGGATACAAGCACATCGATATATCTTGTTCAATACTCCATCAGTTGCACCATTAATGCAGTAAGTATCTTATCAATGTGCTTGTATAACTTTTACATGTTTTCTTTGCATAAGTTGATCTTTTAAACATCGCGTAATCATTTGCAGGAAACACATTAATGAGATAAAAGAAGAGATGCATCGGGCGACTGAGTTGCAAATTCAACAATCTCATTATGCGGAATTTCATGATTGGTTCAAGGATTATGTATGTATAAATTGATTTTCATTATGAGTGAAGTATTAAACTAATTCTTTCTGCATATATCAGTATTGATTTTTATAAATTATGTAGGTTCGTAAGCTGAGGGAGTTAGGGGACCCCACGCTACCTGAAGTATTTATCCAACTGGCTGAGGGTCCATCTATAACGGCTCGTCGTTATAAAGCTATTAATGCTAATGGTTTTCGATTTCGCATTAAAGATGTTGACGACAAACGAGCAACACAAAACAGTGGAATCGGTTGTCCCTTTGTCAATTCTGGTTATTACTATGGTCAATTGATAGACATCACTGAAGTTGTATACACACACGGTTTGAAGTACATATTGTTAAAGTGTAATTGGGTAGATCCAGTGCATGGATGTAAAGTCGATCAATATCAGTTTTCATTTGTGAATTTTAACTATATGTTATACAGAAATAATGAACGAGTTGAGAATGAACCTTTCATATTGACATCACAAGCGGAACAAGTATTCTTCGTTACTTTGCCTTCGGATCCAAGTTGGCAAGTTCTTGTCAAAATGTCTCGGCGAGGAGTGTTTTTATTTGAAGAAGATGAACCCGAGACTGTTCCGTTTGTTTACCAAAAACTTGATCAACATACCGTAGTTCAACGTGAAGAAGATATTTATTGGGTCAGAGCGGCTGTTGAAGGAGAAACGGTCGATTTGCATGCTTAATGAAAGGTATAATTGTTTTCCCGCTATTCAGTAGAATGTCCTAGGATATCATAAATTATCTAATCATTTTATAAATCCTTATAAGTTTTAATCCTCTCTTTTGTAAGTTAATTCAGTCATAAATATTTAGGTTGATTAACTTTCTGATTTTTTAAAATTCATTCACAACTAATTATTCAATCCATTTTTTGTTTGATTAACAGTTTTACAAGTTTGATTTATTAAGAACAATCCAATTTATCTTTTAAAAACTTTGGACTCATTACTGATATTTTGTATGATTGCAGACATGTCAGGGGAAGAGGCAGAAAATCCACATCATCCATCTGAGGCATCTACGTCTCAGGGTCGAGGTATGTTTGAATGTCATTGTCTATATTTTTTATGTAATTGACATATATATATATATATATAACATTTATCAATTTATATATAAAATTGTTTTCAACAGGATCAGACTTGGCTGCTTCTTCCTCTCGCAGGAGAGGCCCTGGTCGTGGCATATTAGCATGGAATTCCGACACGGCGATAGATGTTTCATTTGATGAGGTATTTCATCCCGTGAGACCGAATGCCCCGGCATTTATTCGTCAGCTAGGTCATATCATACGTGACCCACATCGATTTCCATTGACCACGCGTGATTGGGCTTCTATCCCTCAGGACACATTAGATCGTCTATGGAGGGAGGTTCAGGTAAGAAAATAATTTTACTTTATTTTCTATTTATAAATAATACTAATATGTTTGATTATTTTCATTATAGCAAAATTTGAAAGTATGCCCTGAAGAGTTTCGGCCCGTGTGTATGAGCAAATGCCGTAAGCTGTGGAAAGATTATAACGGCAAAGTGAAGAGGGACCACTGGGTACCAAATGTGGGTGCCCCTGACATTTTGGAAAAAGTCCCGAGAGGTGTCCTCCCGGCTCAGTGGCGTGACTTGGTTGCATATTGGTCTACTGAGGGTGTTGCGGTTTGTATATTAATTATTTTGCTGTATATATATTTTCAAGAATATGTGATTTGTTTGAAATTTGAATGAATTGAATGTAGGAGGTGTCAACACGCCATTCGGAGAATCGAGCGTTGCAGGGACCAGCTCACAGGCTCGGGACTCGTCACGTGTCTCAGATCCGACATGAGGTATATATTATTCATTTTTTAATTTATTAATTAATATGGTTTTGTGTTTATATTCTTTTAATATACAGTTGCGAGGGCAAGGTGCAATAACTGATAAAATGTCGGTGTGGATAAGGACTCGTGATCGCAATGATCCAGAGGTTGCAGCATTGATAGTAAGTGTCTATACTTACCAATAATTACATAAATCTTTATATTAACATATATATATTTATATATATTTAAATATTTCACAGGATCAATTTGAAGCTGAGTTAGAACATCTGCCAGAGGACCAGCGACAGCTTCCCATGCGACGGGATGAGATCTTTCATCGCATTATTGGTCGGGACGGGCATGGCTATAGTTTGACCTATGGAGCATGGATTCCTCATTCTGTAGTGTCACGCGCTGCGGTTGTCGGTCCTGCTGTTGCTCATATGACATAGCAGATGTCAGATTTTGAGGCACGGCTGCGCGCTTCCGAGGAGACAAATGCGCAATTGACAGTTGAGGTTAGAGCACTGCGGGAATATGTGCGTCGAGCTGATGGTACAGGGGATCATACGACGCAGGTATATACTGTATTTATTTATTTAATTTAAATTATTTTTGTTATTAAAATATTTATAATGTTTATTTGTTGTAGGCACCTGGCCCACCAGAAGGAGGTAGCAGTGATGGCAACGCGTGGCGCACCATATATTCACGAGATATGTTTTTTGTTTTTACTGGTAGGGTTGACATTGATGTACTGTATTTATTCATTTAAGTAATGCATTATTACCATCCATGGTGGTCTTTTAAATATTTTATACACATATTGAGTTTTTGATCAGATAATCATGAATGATTCTACATTTGAAAAAGTTGAACTAATTCCAACAGATCAATAAATCTGATATTATAGATTATATATTATCCAATATATTTTTTATAAATTTCTGTATGGTATCGATAAAAGAAATATGTATTAATTAGATGTTATCACTTTTATTTTTCACTTTTGTAATCAATGGGATGGCCTTTGCTCCCCCGGAGAGCCCCCCCGCACCCCCGTACAGCCCCCCGCACCCCCGTACAGCCCCCCCGCACCCCCGTACAGCCCCCCGCACCCCCGTACAGCCCCCCCGCACCCCCGTACAGCCCCCCCGCACCCCCGTACAGCCCCCTGCACCCCCGTACAACCCCCCGCACCCCCGTACAGCCCCCCGCACCCCCGTACAGCCCCCCCGCACCCCCGTACAGCCCCCCTCGCACCCCCGTACAGCCCCCCACACCCCCGTACAAACCCCCGCACCCCCGTACTGCCCCCGCCACCCCCGTACAGCCCCCCCCCCCCCCCCCGCACCCCCGTACAGCCCCCCGCACCCCCGTACAGCCCCCCCGCACCCCCGTACAGCCCCCCGCACCCCCGTACAGCCCCCCGCCACCCCCGTACAGCCCCCCGCCACCCCGTACAGCCCCCCGCACCCCCGTACAGCCCCCCCCCCCCCCCCCGCCCGCACCCCCGTTCAGCCCCCCGCACCCCCGGACAGCACCCCGCACCCCCGTACAGCCCCCCCGCACCCCCGGACAAACCCCTGAACCCCCGTACTGCCCCCCGCCACCCCCGTACAACCCCCCGCACCCCCGTACAACCCCCCGCACCCCCGTGTGACCGCGGCGGCCGGAAACGCGTTTCCGGCGCCATAAAACACCAAAACGGCGTGCGGCGGTCCCATTCGGAGCAAACGTGCTCCGAACGACCTGAAACTGCACAGGAACGATAGAAATATTATTCCTGAGATGTAGGAGGAGGCCGCACGTCCATCGGACGTGCGGTGCGCGCGGCACGTCCGATTGTGTCGTTTTCAGAAGCGCGGCGCGCGTTGAAATGGCGCGTTGGGGGGTCAAAACCACCCGAACGACCTCCGAATGCCACGAAACCGTACGAAAACATCCGGAGCGTGAATTGTGAAATGGTCGGCCAAACGGCAGCTCATTCGGAGGTGCCGTGTGACCGCGGCGGCCGGAAACGCGTTTCCGGCGCCATTAAACACCAAAACGGCGTGCGACGGTCCAATTCGGAGCAAACGTGCTTCGAACGACCTGAAACCGCACGGGAACGATAGAAATATTATTCCTGAGATGCAGGAGGAGGCCGCACATCCATCGGACGTGCGGTGTGCGCGGTACGTCCGATTGTGTCGTTTTCAGCAGCGCGGCGTGCGCTGAAATGGCGCGTTGGGGGGTCAAAACCACCCGAACGACCTCCGAATTCCACGAAACCGTACGAAAACATCCGGGGCGTGAATTGGGAAATGGTCGGCCAGACGGCACCTCATTCGGAGGTGTCGTGTGACCGCGGCGGCCGGAAACGCGTTTCCGGCGCCATTAAACACCAAAACGGCGTGCGGCGGTCCAATTCGGAGCAAACGTGCTCCGAACGACCTGAAACCGCACGGGAACGATAGAAATATTATTCCTGAGATGCAGGAGGAGGCCGCACGTCCATCGGACGTGCGGTGCGCGCGGCACGTCCGATTGTGTCTTTTTCAGCTGCGCGGCGCGCACTGAAATGGCGCGTTGGGGGGTCAAAACCACCCGAACGACCTCCAAATGCCACGAAACCGTACGACAACATCCGGGGCATGAATTTTGAAATGGTCGGCCAGACGGCACCTCATTCGGAGGTGCCGTGTGACCGCGGCGGCCGGAAACGCGTTTCCGGCGCCATTGAACACCAAAACGGCGTGCGGCGGTCCAATTCGGAGCAAACATGCTCCGAACAACCTGAAACCGCACGGGAACGATAGAAATATTATTCCTGAGATGCAAGAGGAGGCCGCACATCCATCGGACGTGCGGTGCGCGCGGCATGTCCGATTGTGTCGTTTTCAGCTGCGCGGCGCGCGCTGAAATGGCGCGTTGGGGGGTCAAAACCACCCGAACGACCTCCGAATGCCACGAAACCGTACGACAACATCCGGGGCGTGAATTGTGAAATGGTCGGCCAGACGGCACCTCATTCGGAGGTGCCGTGTGACCTCGGTGGCCGGAAACGCGTTTCCGGCGCCATTAAACACCAAAACGGCGTGCGGCGGTCCAATTTGGAGCAAACGTGCTCCGAACGACCTGAAACCGCACGGGAACGATAGAAATATTATTCCTGAGATGCAGGAGGAGGCCTCACGTCCATCGGACGTGCGGTGCGTGCGGCACGTCCGATTGTGTCGTTTTCAGCTGCGCGGCGCGCGCTGAAATGGCGCGTTGGGGGGTCAAAACCACCCGAACGACCTCCGAATGCCACGAAACCGTACGACAACATCCGGGGCGTGAATTTTGAAATGGTCGGCTAGACGACACCTCATTCGGAGGTGCCGTGTGACCGCGGCGGCCGGAAACGCGTTTCCGGCGCCATTAAACACCAAAACGGCGTGCGACGGTCCAATTCGGAGCAAACGTGCTCTGAACGACCTGAAACCGTACGGGAACAATAGAAATATTATTCCTGAGATGCAGGAGGAGGCCGCACGTCCATCGGACGTGCGGTGCGCGCGGCACGTCCGATTGTGTCGTTTTCAGCTGCGCGGCGCGCGCTGAAATGGCGCGTTGGGGGGTCAAAACCACCCGAACAACCTCCGAATGCCACGAAACCGTACGACAACATCCGGGGCGTGAATTGTGAAATGGTCGGCCAGACGGAACCTCATTCGGAGGTGCCGTGTGACCGCGGCGGCCGGAAATGCGTTTCTGGCGCCATTAAACACCAAAACGGCGTGCGGCGGTCCAATTCGGAGCAAACGTGCTCCGAACGACCTGAAACCGCACGGGAACGATAGAAATATTATTCCTGAGATGCAGGAGGAGGTCGCACGTCCATCGGACGTGCGGTGCGCGCGGCACGTCCGATTGTGTCGTTTTCAGCTGCGCGGCGCGCGTTGAAATGGCGCGTTGGGGGGTCAAAACCACCCGAACGACCTCCGAATGCCACGAAATCGTACGACAACATTCAGGGCGTGAATTTTGAAATGGTCGGCCAGACGGAACCTCATTCGGAGGTTCCGTGTGACCGCGGCGGTCGGAAACGCGTTTCCGGCGCCACTAAACACCAAAACGGCGTGCGGCGGTCCAATTCGGAGAAAACGTGCTCCGAAGGACCTGAAACCGCACGGGAAGGATAGAAATATTATTCTTGAGATGCAGGAGGAGGCCGCACGTCCATCGGACGTGCGGTGCGCGCGGCACGTCCGATTGTGTCGTTTTCAGCAGCGGGGCGCGCGCTGAAATGGCGCGTTGGGGGGTCAAAACCACTCGAACGACCTCCGAATGCCACGAAACCGTACGACAAAATCCGGGGCGTGAATTGTAAAATGGTCGGACAGACGGAACCTCATTCGGAGGTGCCGTGTGACCGCGGCGGCCGGAAAGGCATTTCCGGCGCCATTAAACACCAAAACGGCGTGCGGCGGTCCAATTCGGAGAAAACCTACTCCGAACGACCTGAAACCACACGGGAACGATAGAAATATTATTCCTGAGATGCAGGAGGAGGCTTCACGTCCATCGGACGTGCGGTGCGCACGGCACGTCCGATTGTGTGGTTTTCAGCAGCGCGGCGCGCGCTGAAATGGCGCGTTGGGGGGTCAAAACCACCCGAACGACGTCCGAATGCCACGAAACCGTACGACAACATCCGGGGCATGAATTGTAAAATGGTCAGCCAGACGGCACCTCATTCGGAGGTGCCGTGTGACCGCGGCGACCGGAAACGCGTTTCCGGCGCCATTAAACACCAAAACGGCGTGCGGTGGTCCAATTCGGAGCAAACGTGCTCCGAACGACCTGAAACCGCACAGGAACGATAGAAATATTATTCCTGAGATACAGGAGGAGGCCGCACGTCCATCGGACGTGCGGTGCGCGCGGCACGTCCGATTGTATCGTTTTCAGCAGCGCTGCGCGCGCTGAAATGGCGCGTTGGGGGGTCAAAACCACCCGAACAACCTCCGAATGCCACGAAACCGTACAACAACATCCGGGGCGTGAATTGTAAAATGGTCGGCCAGACGGCACCTCATTCGGAGGTGTCGTGTGGCCGCGGCGGCCGGAAACGCGTTTCCGGCGCCACAAAACACCAAAACGGCGTGCGGCGGTCCCATTCGGAGTAAACGTGCTCCGAACGACCTGAAACCACACGGGAACGATAGAAATATTATTCCTGAGATGCAGGAGGAGGCCGCACGACCATCGGACGTGCGGTGCGCGCGACACGTCCGATTGTGTCGTTTTCAGCTGCGCAGCGCGCGTTGAAATGACGCGTTGGGGGGTCAAAACCACCCGAACGACGTCCGAATGCCATGAAACCGTACGACAACATCCAGGGCGTGAATTGTGAAATGGTCAGCCAGACGGCACCTCATTCGGAGGTGCCGTGTGACCGCGGCGGCCGAAAACGCGTTTCCGGCGCCATTAAACACCAAAACGGCGTTCGGCGGTCCAATTCGGAGCAAACGTGCTCCGAACAACCTGAAACCGCACGGGAACGATAGAAATATTATTCCTGAGATGCAGGAGGAGGCCGAACGTCCATCGGACGTGCGGTGCGCGCGGCACGTCCAATAGTGTCGTTTTCAGCAGCGCGGCGCGCGCTGAAATGGCGCGTTGGGGGGTCAAAACCACCCGAACGACCTCCGAATGCCACGAAACCGTACGACAACATCCGGGGTGTGAATTTTGAAATTGTCAGCCAGACGGAACCTCATTTGGAGGTGTCGTGTGACCGCGGCGGCTGGAAACGCGTTTCCGGCGCCATTAAACACCAAAACGGCGTGCGGCGGTCCAATTCGGAGCAAACGTGCTCCGAACGACCTGAACCCGCACGGGAACGATAGAAATATTATTTCTGAGATGCAGGAGGAGGCCGCACGTCCATCGGACGTGCGGTGCGCGCGGCACGTCCAATTGTGTCGTTTTCAGCAGCGCGGCGCGCGCTGAAATGGCGCGTTGGGGGGTCAAAACCACCCGAACGACCTCCGAATGCCACGGAACCATACGAAAACATCCGGGGCGTGAATTGTGAAATGTTCGGCTAGACGGAACCTCATTCGGTGGTGCCGTGTGACCGCGGCGGCCGGAAACGCATTTCCGGCGCCATTAAACACCAAAACGGCGTGCGGCGGTCCAATTCGGAGCAAACGTGCTCCGAACGACCTGCAACCGCACGGGAAAGATAGAAATATTATTCCTGAGATGCAGGAGGAGGCCGCACGTCCATCGGACGTGCGGTGCGCGCGGCACGTCCGATTGTTTCGTTTTCAGCAGCGCGGCGCGCGCTGAAATGGCGCGTTGGGGGGTCAAAACCACCCGAACGACGTCCAAATGCCACGAAACCGTACGACAACATCCGGGGCGTGAATTGTGAAATGGTCGGCGAGACGGCACCTCATTCGGAGGTGCCGTGTGACCGCGGCGGCCGGAAACGCGTTTCCGGCGCCATTAAACACCAAAACGGCGTGCGGCGGTCCAATTCGGAGAAAACCTACTCCGAACGACCTGAAACCACACGGGAACGATAGAAATATTATTCCTGAGATGCAGGAGGAGGCTTCACGTCCATCGGACGTGCGGTGCGCGCGGCACGTCCGATTGTGTCGTTTTCAGCAGCGCGGCGCGCGCTGAAATGGCGCGTTGGGGGGGTCAAAACCACCCGAACGACCTCCTAATGCCACGAAACCGTACGAAAACATCCGGGGCGTGAATTGTGAAATGGTCGGCTAGACGGCACCTCATTCGGAGGTGCCGTGTGACCGCGGCGGCCGGAAACGCATTTCCGGCGCCATAAAACACCAAAACGGCGTGCGGCGGTCCCATTCGTAGCAAACGTGCTCCGAACGACCTGAAACCGCACGGGAATGATAGAAATATTATTCCTGAGATGCAGGAGGAGGCCGCACGTCCATAGAACGTGCGGTGCGCGCGACACGTCCGATTGTGTCGTTTTCAGCTGCGCGGCACGCGTTGAAATGGCGCGTTGGGGGGTCAAAACCACCCGAACGACGTCCGAATGCCACGAAACCGTACGACAACATCCGGGGAGTGAATTGTGAAATGGTCGGCCAGACAGCACCTCATTCGGAGGTGCCGTGTGACTGCGGCGTCCGGAAATGCGTTTCCGGCGCCATTAAACACCAAAACGGCGTGCGACGGTCCAATTCGGAGCAAACGTGCTCTGAACGACCTGAAACCGCATGGGAACGATATTAATATTATTCCTGAGATGCAGGAGGAGGCCGCACGTCCATCGGACATGCGGTGCGCACGACACGTCCGATTGTGTCGTTTTCAGCAGCGCGGCGCGCGCTGAAACGGCGCGTTGGGGGGTCAAAACCACCCGAACGACCTTCGAATGCCACGAAACCATACGAAAACATCCGGGGCGTGAATTGTGAAATGGTCGGCCAGACGGCACCTCATTCGGAGGTGCCGTGTGACCGCGGCGGCCGGAAACGCGTTTCCGGCGCCATTAAACACCAAAACGGCGTGCGGCGGTCCAATTCGGAGCAAACTTGCTCCGAATGACCTGAAACCGCACGGGAACGATATAAATATTATTCCTGAGATGCAGGAGGAGGCCGCATGTCCATCGGACGTGCGGTGCGCGCGGCACGTCCGATTGTGTCGTTTTCAGCAGCGCGGCGCGCGCTGAAATGGCGCGTTGGGGGGTCAAAACCACCCGAACGATGTCCGAATGCCACAAAACCGTACGAAAACATCCGGGGCATGAATTGTGAAATGGTCAGCCAGACGACACCTCATTCGGAGGTGCCGTGTAACCGCGGCGGCCGGAAACGCGTTTCCGGCGCCATTAAACACCAAAACGGCGTGCGGTGGTCCAATTCGGAGAAAACGTGCTCCGAACGACCTGAAACCGCACGGGAACGATAGAAATATTATTCCTGAGATACAGGAGGAGGCCGCACGTCCATCGGACGTGCGGTTCGCGCGGCACGTCCGATTGTGTCGTTTTCAGCAGCGCGGCGCGCGCTGAAATGGCGCGTTGGGGGGTCAAAACCACCCGAACGACCCCCGAATGCCACGAAACCGTACGACAACATCCGGGGCGTGAATTGTGAAATGGTCGGCCAGACGGCACCTCATTCGGAGGTGTCGTGTGGCCGCGGCGGCCGGAAACGCGTTTCCGGCGCCACAAAACACCAAAACGGCGTGCGGCGGTCCCATTCGGAGTAAACGTGCTCCGAACGACCTGAAACCACACGGGAACGATAGAAATATTATTCCTGAGATGCAGGAGGAGGCCGCACGACCATCGGACGTGCGGTGCGCGCGACACGTCCGATTGTGTCGTTTTCAGCTGCGCAGCGCGCGTTGAAATGACGCGTTGGGGGGTCAAAACCACCCGAACGACGTCCGAATGCCATGAAACCGTACGACAACATCCAGGGCGTGAATTGTGAAATGGTCAGCCAGACGGCACCTCATTCGGAGGTGCCGTGTGACCGCGGCGGCCGAAAACGCGTTTCCGGCGCCATTAAACACCAAAACGGCGTTCGGCGGTCCAATTCGGAGCAAACGTGCTCCGAACAACCTGAAACCGCACGGGAACGATAGAAATATTATTCCTGAGATGCAGGAGGAGGCCGAACGTCCATCGGACGTGCGGTGCGCGCGGCACGTCCAATAGTGTCGTTTTCAGCAGCGCGGCGCGCGCTGAAATGGCGCGTTGGGGGGTCAAAACCACCCGAACGACCTCCGAATGCCACGAAACCGTACGACAACATCCGGGGTGTGAATTTTGAAATTTTCAGCCAGACGGAACCTCATTTGGAGGTGTCGTGTGACCGCGGCGGCTGGAAACGCGTTTCCGGCGCCATTAAACACCAAAACGGCGTGCGGCGGTCCAATTCGGAGCAAACGTGCTCCGAACGACCTGAACCCGCACGGGAACGATAGAAATATTATTTCTGAGATGCAGGAGGAGGCCGCACGTCCATCGGACGTGCGGTGCGCGCGGCACGTCCAATTGTGTCGTTTTCAGCAGCGCGGCGCGCGCTGAAATGGCGCGTTGGGGGGTCAAAACCACCCGAACGACCTCCGAATGCCACGGAACCATACGAAAACATCCGGGGCGTGAATTGTGAAATGGTCGGCTAGACGGAACCTCATTCGGTGGTGCCGTGTGACCGCGGCGGCCGGAAACGCATTTCCGGCGCCATTAAACACCAAAACGGCGTGCGGCGGTCCAATTCGGAGCAAACGTGCTCCGAACGACCTGCAACCGCACGGGAAAGATAGAAATATTATTCCTGAGATGCAGGAGGAGGCCGCACGTCCATCGGACGTGCGGTGCGCGCGGCACGTCCGATTGTTTCGTTTTCAGCAGCGCGGCGCGCGCTGAAATGGCGCGTTGGGGGGTCAAAACCACCCGAACGACGTCCAAATGCCACGAAACCGTACGACAACATCCGGGGCGTGAATTGTGAAATGGTCGGCGAGACGGCACCTCATTCGGAGGTGCCGTGTGACCGCGGCGGCCGAAAACGCGTTTCCGGCGCCATTAAACACCAAAACGGCGTGCGGCGGTCCAATTCGGAGAAAACCTACTCCGAACGACCTGAAACCACACGGGAACGATAGAAATATTATTCCTGAGATGCAGGAGGAGGCTTCACGTCCATCGGACGTGCGGTGCGCGCGGCACGTCCGATTGTGTCGTTTTCAGCAGCGCGGCGCGCGCTGAAATGGCGCGTTGGGGGGGTCAAAACCACCCGAACGACCTCCTAATGCCACGAAACCGTACGAAAACATCCGGGGCGTGAATTGTGAAATGGTCGGCTAGACGGCACCTCATTCGGAGGTGCCGTGTGACCGCGGCGGCCGGAAACGCATTTCCGGCGCCATAAAACACCAAAACGGCGTGCGGCGGTCCCATTCGTAGAAAACGTGCTCCGAACGACCTGAAACCGCACGGGAATGATAGAAATATTATTCCTGAGATGCAGGAGGAGGCCGCACGTCCATAGAACGTGCGGTGCGCGCGACACGTCCGATTGTGTCGTTTTCAGCTGCGCGGCACGCGTTGAAATGGCGCGTTGGGGGGTCAAAACCACCCGAACGACGTCCGAATGCCACGAAACCGTACGACAACATCCGGGGAGTGAATTGTGAAATGGTCGGCCAGACAGCACCTCATTCGGAGGTGCCGTGTGACTGCGGCGTCCGGAAATGCGTTTCCGGCGCCATTAAACACCAAAACGGCGTGCGACGGTCCAATTCGGAGCAAACGTGCTCTGAACGACCTGAAACCGCATGGGAACGATATTAATATTATTCCTGAGATGCAGGAGGAGGCCGCACGTCCATCGGACATGCGGTGCGCACGACACGTCCGATTGTGTCGTTTTCAGCAGCGCGGCGCGCGCTGAAACGGCGCGTTGGGGGGTCAAAACCACCCGAACGACCTCCGAATGCCACGAAACCATACGAAAACATCCGGGGCGTGAATTGTGAAATGGTCGGCCAGACGGCACCTCATTCGGAGGTGCCGTGTGACCGCGGCGGCCGGAAACGCGTTTCCGGCGCCATTAAACACCAAAACGGCGTGCGGCGGTCCAATTCGGAGCAAACTTGCTCCGAATGACCTGAAACCGCACGGGAACGATATAAATATTATTCCTGAGATGCAGGAGGAGGCCGCATGTCCATCGGACGTGCGGTGCGCGCGGCACGTCCGATTGTGTCGTTTTCAGCAGCGCGGCGCGCGCTGAAATGGCGCGTTGGGGGGTCAAAACCACCCGAACGATGTCCGAATGCCACAAAACCGTACGAAAACATCCGGGGCATGAATTGTGAAATGGTCAGCCAGACGACACCTCATTCGGAGGTGCCGTGTAACCGCGGCGGCCGGAAACGCGTTTCCGGCGCCATTAAACACCAAAACGGCGTGCGGTGGTCCAATTCGGAGAAAACGTGCTCCGAACGACCTGAAACCGCACGGGAACGATAGAAATATTATTCCTGAGATACAGGAGGAGGCCGCACGTCCATCGGACGTGCGGTGCGCGCGGCACGTCCGATTGTGTCGTTTTCAGCAGCGCGGCGCGCGCTGAAATGGCGCGTTGGGGGGTCAAAACCACCCGAACGACCCCCGAATGCCACGAAACCGTACGACAACATCCGGGGCGTGAATTGTGAAATGGTCGGTCAGACGGCACCTCATTCGGAGGTGTCGTGTGGCCGCGGCGGCCGGAAACGCGTTTCCGGTGCCATAAAACACCAAAACGGCGTGCGGCGGTCCCATTCGGAGCAAACGTTCTCCGAACGACCTGAAACCACACGGGAACGATAGAAATATTATTCCGGAGATGCAGGAGGAGGCCGCACGTCCATCGGACGTGCGGTGCGCGCGGCACGTCCGATTGTGTCGTTTTCAGCTGCGCGGCGCGCGTTGAAATGGCGCGTTGGGGGGTCAAAACCGCCCGAACGACGTCCGAATTCCATGAAACCGTACGACAACATCCAGGGCGTGAATTGTGAAATGTTCAGCCAGACGGCACCTCATTCGGAGGTGCCGTGTGACCGCGGCGGCCGAAAACGCGTTTCCGGCGCCATTAAACACCAAAACGGCGTTCGGCGGTCCAATTTGGAGCAAACGTGCTCCGAACGACCTGAAACCGCACGTGAACGATAGAAATATTATTCCTGAGATGCAGGAGGAGGCCGCATGTCCATCGGACGTGCGGTGCGCGCGGCACGTCCGATTGTGTCGTTTTCAGCAGCGCGGCGCGCGCTGAAATGGCGCGTTGGGGGGTCAAAACCACCTGAATGAACTCCGAATGCCACGAAACCGTACGAAAACATCCGGGGCGTGAATTGTGAAATGGTCGGCCAGACGGCACCTCATTCGGAGGTTCCGTGTGACCGCGGCGGCCGGAAACGCGTTTCCGGCGCCATTAAACACCAAAACGGCGTGCGGCGGTCCAATTCGGAGCAAACGTTTTCCGAACGACCTGAAACCGCACGGGAACGATAGAAATATTATTCCTGAGATGCAGGAGTTGGCCGCACGTCCATCGGACGTGCGGTGCGCGCGGCACGTCCGATTGTGTCGTTTTCAGCAGCGCGGCGCGCGCTGAAATGGCGCGTTGGGGGGTCAAAACAACCCGAACGACGTCCGAATGCCACGAAACCGTACGACAACATCCGAGGCGTGAATTGTGAAATGGTAGGCCAGACGACACCTCATTCGGAGGTGCCGTGTGACCGCGGCGGCCGGAAACGCGTTTCCGGTGCCATAAAACACCAAAACGGCGTGCGGCGGTCCCATTCGGAGCAAACGTGCTCCGAACGACCTGAAATGAGATTATTTCTTGAATCGAAGTTTTTAAATTATTATAGCACAATGATTTGATATTATATATATATTAAATATATATTAAAACATTTAAAATATATTATATATATATATATATATATTTAAAATATTGTATTTAATAGTATATATATGAATATTTATATATATATATATATTTATATTCAATTCAATAAAAAAAAAATTTAAATTTTTTTTTAGAATAGCGACCGCCATAGGCGGTCGCTATAGGGTGCCCGGCAGAGGGCCTTCAGCGACCGCCAGGCGGTCGCTAAAGGCCTCTAGCAACGAGGCAACAGCGACCGCCAATGGCGGTCGCTAATAGCCTTATTTACAGTAGTGAAACCAGTACATTACTATGAAGATCAATGTTGTTTCTCAAGTTTTCTTTTTCTCATTTGTGTAAGAAAAATGTGAAGCTGAGGTGAGGGAATAATTGAGGTACAAGCTCGACCTATTCAACACAATTATCTTGGCTTTGTTTATTGGCGGAGGCCATAATGTTCTTATCGATGACTTATAGAATAAATGGGGAGGGTCATATACACGGAATTTCATTCATGATTTTTCAAATTTTATAGTTTGTATATGCATCTGAACATTGTTGTTTTGGATAAATACACCTGGTGAAACAATCAAAAGGGGGTAGGTGGCTAAAGTGTAGGTTAAATAGATTCATTTATAATCTCCAGGTCATTTCATTCTTCATAAACACTACTTTTCTTTATATTGTCTGCAAACTCATAGATAAAACTCAGATGTATATTCACTTGGATTTTATTAATGTTGGGGGCCATAACATAATAAATTCTAACATTTGTACCGTTGATTTAGGTTTCCTTTTGATGGTTCAAGAATCATGGTACAATTATATGCTATGTCATTCATGGGTAGTCGTACACAATAAGATTGGGATCATGAAGGGAGACTCGCACCCTTTCAATAATTATAATCATACTCATTGTATTGACCTTGACACCATGAACATGGAAATTGATCATATTGTGTTTGGTATGAAATATTATTTAGACGATGATATTTTTGTGATGCATGTTCCTATGAAGGATCAGCTTTTGATGCCTCCTATAGAGTAAGAGATTGATGATCAATCATAGTCTAGAATCAATTTAACCAAGAGAGTGACTATAAAAAAGCTGTTTTTCATGATTTTTTGTAAGAGAAGATGCAAATTATCATTCCTGATATCCATCTGGGGATAGATCTTACTCCTATTATTTTGGCATTGTTTGAGATACGACATTGATTATTTTTAATTTTTTTACTTACTAATGTCAAACCTTGTTTAAAGATTTGATATCTGAGTGAGAATTTAGATCTCTGTGAAATCATTCATATATTTCCTCCAATCATAAAAACACTGTTCATCTATCCACTCCGTGGGAATGTGAGATTAGGTAGGATGTTAGCTCCCATAATCTAGAAAATAGTTTTGGTTCAGATGGATTTTAGTGGTCCTACTTTGTAGTTGTGTGGAATCTGGTTAATATGGAGCTAATCAAGGAAACCTATAACTTCTTACATTGATGTGGGATCCCTCATGTGGCTTATTCCACCACCCTGGTTATTATCTCGAAAGTGAAGGATTCATAATCTTATAACCAGTTTAGACCATTCAACATGTTTACTTTTCCTGTAAAGTTTTGGCGGGCATTATCAATAGAAGAATATCATCCCTTATCCATAAATGGATCTCTGAGGAGAAACATGGTTTTATCAGTGGGAACTCTATCCAAGGTTCTATCATAGTGGTTTATGAAATGATTAATTATATTAATGTGAAGGCTCTATGATCAAAAAAGGTTTTCAAGATTTACATGGATAAGGGCTATTATAGGATAGAATGGAATCCATTATCTAGGATATGGGATGTATGTGTCTCTCAATTTTGGTCCTTGATCTCATCTTTAGATGTTATATCTCCCCATAACATTCCACTTCATTGATGGTTTGGATGTAATGTTTCATGAAATCAATTAGGGGGATGAGGAAATGGGATCTGCTATAACAATGAATTTTCATCTGAACAGAAGTTGTTATCATCAAATAAATTTCTCATTACCACTATACTCAAGCTATTCTTACTTATAAGATAATGGTTGGATATATTTTAATCTCTTATCTTCACGTTTCTAATGAGAAAATTTTATTTTTTTAATAGAAAAAGTATATTTTCATGGCTTTAGCAGGGCCATGAATAAGAATTCCAGGTGGAGTTGAAATTTTTTTAACTATGATAGAAACTTTTCCTATATGGTCATCTAATAGTCTACAAGACATTCTAAGGAGGTTTATTAATATTTGGGATTTCATATGATATGATTTCTAATGAAATATCTTCTAGATCCTATCTCACCTAGTAGAATCTTCATTAACCATATTTATGGGTTATTTTGCATGATCATTAATAGGATTAGTAATTGTAAAATCACTTTATCTATTTTGGTGGATGGATCACTTTGGTGAACAATGTACTCACATAAATTGTAATGCACATTCTTTAAGTTTTCAAAGTGATAAAAGAATTCATGAGGGAGATTTATAAGGTATTGGTGTCATTCGATTGGGACTCCAACTATGAGGGACGATGTAATTAGGTGTGCGGTAAATAATGTCTAATGCATGAAATTAAGGTAGGATAACGTTTATAGATGTTTGGGGATGATGAATTGTCTTCAAGACAATGTAACATGGGAATTCATTAAGGGTTAGACTATGTGGGGAATGGTCATTGTCAAAAATTATGGGCCTGATCTGATTTATCAAAGGGGGAAGATATAAATGTACTAGAGATATATTTATGATAATATTCCATTCATACCAGAAAATATAATTTGATCATTGGGAGTGGGAATATTGGCTTCTGGAATCATAGCAGGGATAGTTTTTTGGCTTTTTTCGAGGGATTCTATCCCCAACCATTTCTATTAGGAATTCTATAAATTATAACATGCTCATTAATGGTGTTCTAAACCCTTTATATATTTATCTTTTTCATATAATTATAATTAATAATGAAAGAGACTCAATTTTTTCATGGGAACATCTCTGGTTAAATTATCAGTTAAGGTGAATCGATATGTACTGTATGGTAATGACGTGCAAGGAGGATGGGAAATAATACTTTGGTGAAAATAAATTACTCTAAAATATAACTTCATAAAATGGTAGATATGGAATCATTCTATGAATACATATGAGAATATTAAATTTAAGGATGTCAATCTCGCTTCATGGTGCCAATGCTGCTCCATCCCAAAAAGAAGAAACAACCATCGATCCCATCTTTAATGAAGAGTGGGAAACATTTATCTAGAGTTCCATGGGTGATTTCATATGGATTTCATCTCACTCTCATAAAATTGGTGACATTATTCAATTATGATTTAATGGGGTGTGTGAAATATTACGAAATGGAATAGTAGATTGATGCAAATGTTAGTCACCTGCTTAGGAATTTGGGAAGATATGTTCAAAGCCTTAAATAAAGGTGTTGGTAGTTTGAATTGTCTCATACTTGTTTGATCTAAATGTATTGTTTCAGATCTACGGATGTTATATAAAATTTTGAAGAACACCCCATCTCGTTTTTATTTATTGTGAACTATGAAATGAGAGAAATATTGATCTGGATTCCATTGAGACAAATTTTATTATTATTTTTATCTACTCACATTTTGGTCATACTATTGTTCTATGGGTATCATTTTCCATATACATAGGCGTAATTCCAATATCAAATATCAAACTAATTTACATCACATATAGTGAGAAGGGAATCAAGAGGAGTATTGAATAGCTTCAAAGGTTAATATTGATGGTATGCTTATTTGATCCATCTTGGGATCCATCCTTATTGGATGATTGGACACAATCAAGGTTAATTTTCTTGGATTTAATCATTTTAGTTCCCCTTGATATTTTATCCTATTATATTCTCAAATTAATGACATAAAATGCATGCTATGTCTGTCAAATATTAATTACTATAATTGAATCTCCAGTGTTACATTCATCCATCTTTCAAAAAAATGTTCTTATTAGATGGGATCCTAGAAAATACATTTTCTTCCCCCTTAGTGGAGATCCATAGATCAATGATGAAGATTTAAGACATGAAATTTAGTTTTTTAGGACTTGAGAAACATAATTATTATTGTGTTAACATATTTTATTTCCTTTGATGATGTTTTGTAAAATAAAATCTTTATGTAGTATGATATTGTAATAGTGGTGTTAATAAAAAGTGTTTTACTTCCACACACATTTTTCTTATCACTTCAATTTTATGGTCGTGAGTATATTTTATAAATTGATTACATTAATCCATAAATAATAACTCTTTGACTCTAGTGATCAAGGATCATTATTATTCCCTTGTTTTGAAAAATCATTGGTATCAGGGTTTAATTACATCAATCTGATCATTGTGAAGAACCTCAAGTTCCCCTACTAACTACTTATCATCAAATTTCATGATTTATAATCATATGGTAAGAATATTAATTTTAGTGACTCATATAATGTTATCAATATAATTTTGGAATATATTTTAGCGTACTTTTATGAAAAATTTCCACAATTGTAATATAAAATAATGAATTTCAATAATAATTACGTTTTATTAATTTTCTTAATATAATTTTGTAGTCTTTAGAATAATGTGAAAAAAGTTTCAATGTACTGAAAATATCATGATTTGGAATCATTTAAAATTTAATTATATGTATATTTCAATGATGTTTTATTAGGTAAGGTACTTTCTTATAGACTATTTTTATCATCATGATTGTGTGTTACCACGTATATGAATATTTTATACAATGAATCCATTAATAAAGTTGGGTGAATGAAATGAATATCCCTAATAAGACAAGTTTCATGTGATTTACTTACCTTTATATTGAAATTACACCTAAATAAAAATATAATGAGTTAAGATATATGATATGATTATATTTTATACCTCAATTCTAATCATGATTTCAGAGATAAATTCATTTTATTTCATTAAATATTATTTGATAAATCACAAAGTACCATTTATTGATTATAATCGTATAATGTGTTTATATATAATTCTCTATTATTGTGATTATGAATTAAAATTTTAAAACCATGTTGAAGGCATCAAATCCCTATGATTTATCAACTATATAATATTACTCTTGATTAATTTTGGGAAAGGTTTTGACAAAAGAAATTAAATTTTGTGTATATATAAGATTATCAAGAATAAAAAGTTTATTTGAAATCTGGGAAATTAGTTCTTCAATTGATCATATAATGTGAATCGGGGGGCTGGAGAAGTGCAGGAATTAGCTTCGAATGGGTCTGTGGCGAAGAGGGTGTTGCCAAAGAGTTTGGCCCCCACAATCATGCGTTCTGATCCTCTTGCGGTGAAGCTGAAAAATCCTTCATCGATAGCAGATGTCAATGAATATAACCTGTGTGGTCAAGTGGGCTGTCCTACTTCATTATCTGCGTTTTCTTAATTTATTGATTCCCATTCAAATAGGATTCTTCGAAAGGGGACAACGACTCATGTTGATGTCAGTCCTGATATTTTTGAGGAAAGGATTTCAATTGGAAAGAACTCTCTAATTGCGTGCCTCGTTCTACCGAAAGGGGTTATTTCATGGAAGTTTGATGACCTTGTTAGATGGGTTTTGTTCTTTTGGGGCTCATCTGATTGGCGGTGTGTCTCTCTTGGTCGTGGATTCTTCCATTGCATTTTCCCAACAAATGCTCTAAAAGTACATGCATGGAGCATTGGTTCCCTATCTTTGAAACCTGGATGGCTCCATCTTCAAGATTGGTCCTTGAATTTTAACGCCTCTCGTGCAAGGAATTCTTTCTCTCAGGTCTGGGTTCGGTTGGATGGTCTTAATTGGGTCCTTTGGCATCCAAAGATTCTTCATGACATTAGCATGGCCATTGGGTCTCCTATTCACCTTGACAAGGAAACCAAAGTTGTTCGGCTTGGCCACATTTCCAGAATGTTAGTGGAGGTTGATCTGAGCTCCACCTTAATTGATAAGGTACCTCTTTCCACTCCCACTGATAATATCAATATTGAGTTTGAGAATGACAGGAAGCCTCTCTTTTGTACTGAATGCATGGCTGTTGGGCACTCATTGGATTTATGTCGGAGGAAGATCTCTTGTGAGAGATGTGGGATGAAGGGCCATTCAGCTACTCTTTGTAGAAGGAAACTTGAGGGGAAGCATGTGGACTTGTCAACTCATGACAGAGACTTCCACAAAAATGTCTCTCAGGATGAGATGGCTTCAGGTAAATCTATTCCCTATGTGCATGATTTGAATGGGAAAAAACCGATAGTGGACAAGTCTCCTATGAGTGGTCCCTCTAATGCTAGAGCAGATTTCTCTAAGGAGATTACATCCAAGGATGGTTGTGCTTTTATTCTCACTGATTTTGTTGAGACTGGAATTACTCCTAGCCTCTCTACGGCTAGATCCCCTGCATGCGCTGACCCTCTAGATATAAGTTTGCATGGTATTCCTGATGCAGGCTTGACATGTGATGAGATTATTGAGCTGGCTCCTGAATCCGAGCCTCCACAAAATGTTTATTGTCATCATGAAATTCAGAAACTTCCTTCTAGGATTTCTGGGAAGTGGGGTGACATTTCTGAGGCAGAAGAGACAGAGGCGGGTTGCGGCAGTCCTAGCACTATCAAGGATGCGCTTCTCTCTAGGAAAGGGAAGGTTGATGAAGCCCTCACTCCTCCTCCTATGAAGCGACGACCAAGGAAGGATTATTCCAAAACACCTCAGACTGTATGTACCCGATCTTCTAAGATTACTGGTAAGTTCAATTCTGATATTCTTAAGATCCTCAATCAGGGTATGTCCAACTCTGAATGGGAAACTGCGGGTGACTCTGACTATGGGAATGACATGTCTTATTATGATCTGTAATGTTGTGTTTGACGGCTGAGGGCTTGTTCCTTTGTTTGACCCCACCCGTCTCTTCTGTACCTTTTTCCTTTATTTAATAAATTGTCAGAAGCTTAGCTTCTGGCGGATCATGCATTGCCCTAATAGGGACAATCTAGGTATGATTATTTTTAATTCAAAAGTATAACATTTTACTCTCTCAAAAGGGTCTTGTTCGATGAAAATTTGAGTATTATCACTCAAATTAATGTTTATTATCACCAATTATTAATGATAGATAATGAAAAATTAGAATGCACACAAAAACATACTAGTTTACAAAATGATAATAGGCTAGTCCATATTTTATGAGATGATATTTTTTTAATAAAACGATGAGTTATGAATTTTATATAGTAATATTCATTAAATCATTACAAGGAATGACTATTTTAAGATTTTTTTAGAAATTATAGAAGAAAAACACTTAATGTAAAAAATCAATATTTATAATTTTATATTAAGAATATTGATATTCATTACAATTATTAGATATTACTTATGTGTGATATGAAAATAAATAGGGCAATGAATATTGTTGTATCTACATGTTCACAATAATCATTTTAATGATATTAATATATGTTTGAAACAAGTGTTTACAATGTGTCATTGGATTTAGGATTGGACGATATATGATATATATATGTTTTCACAATTTATACACTATACATGTTGTAATAGAAGATATAATTCATCTAATATAACATAACTATTCTTGAAAATGATTTTTCATTTACATGTGTTGAAAAAAATGATATATTTCCGATTTTTATGTTATTATTTATGTTGTTTCTAAATGATATTATGGATTATTTTTCTAATCCCTAGATGTTATTTATTTCTTGATATATAACAAAAATAATGATCAAAATAATAATAATAGTTTTACACTGTTTTCATTGATTATTACAATGAAAAAATGTAAATTTGATTCAATGGAATAATTTTTAATAAATAATCATATTTCAAAAGAATATATTATCTAAAAAAATACAAAAAACTAATATCCCATATCAAACTAGGATTCTCATATGAATTCCCCTATTTATATAGTTCCCATATAACAATGGGTTCTTTTAATTAGAAATAATAAACTATTTCACAAATTAGATGTTTTTGGTTTGATGTATTTTTAAATATTTGTTTTAGATCTATTATGATTTAATGTTTTTAAAAGAAAGGTCATCATATTTTTGGGTATTGGGAAAAGATATTTTGAATGGATGGATTTTTCCCAGCCCACATTACGTTTTCTTCTAGGGTGCTGGAGTGTTTGAGAATGTTTCCTGGAAATCTCCATCTCTGATGACATTTGTTTGGTTAAATATTTTCTTAAATCGTATTTATATAAAAAAAATTAGAAATTAAAAATTAATTATTGAAAATATAGTGTTAAAAGGAAGATTTCATTAATTTTATTTAAAAATAATTTTTTATAAAATTTATAATTCAATCAATCACATAAATATATTTTTATCTCAATTTAAACATAATTATCCTGTTTATCAAAAATAAAGTTATATAGATATTATAGATATCATTTATTGTACCATATATATATTATTCTCATTATCTTTCAAAAATAAATGTAATAAAAAATTAAATATTTTTAAAACAAAAAATGAAGAATGAAATAAATTCACATTACTTGTTTAAATTTGGCCTAAAACCTTGGTCTTTTAAATGAAATTATGAAATTCTATGGATATAATAATTTATATCTTCTTTAGAAGAATGTGGTAAAATCTCTCTCTAGTCACCTATAAGAAAACTTATATTATTTCACATTAATCCCTAAATTATTAACTTAATTTACACATAAAACAATCAAATATGATTTTGAAGCCTATCATCTTTGTGAAATAAGGTACACAGAACATCAAGATGAATCATGGATACAAAAAAAAGTACGAAAACATCCTTAAAATGTTCTTAAAATCCATTCGTTCTAATAGAACTACATTAGATAACCAGAGGATTTACATAATAAATGGTTGAGCTATAAATCCCAATAAAAAATAAAAAAATCATTACATAAGATAAAAAAATCCTTTCAATTGATCCATGAAGAATATCAATGTAACATAAGAGGGAAAATTATTATAATCTTGATTAATGAAACAAGATATAACATTATAACATAAAGGTAATAAAGGAATGTTGTGACAAAATAATTCATTTCATAAACATAAGTCAAGGATAACTACCATGAAAACATCTCATGGTGGAAATAATCGAAAAATGGATTATTCAAACTTCCTAATCCTATACGTGATGCCACATTAGGATAAAATATAACCCGATGCGTTGGAGCACAATCTGGTTGCACCGATCATAATATGTACATGCTTATGTGTTCCATACGAATAATGCAACATAATGAAGTATTTAATCAAATTTAACCCCGTGATAAAAGAGTGTGTTTTAAATACATGTAATCCATAAATCTATGAATAATATGTAATTCTAGGTTACATTTTTTAGAGTAAATAGTTACAGTTACTCACAATTCCAAAATATGGCATGGAAAAATCATAGAAATATTTTCATAGTATAACAGAGGTATATAATAATTCATAATAGGAATTGATAAGAGAGAAATGGTACTATATTTACTTTGAAATAATAAGGGGAGTAAGAGGTATTTGTGACAACATATCGCAAAATAAAAAAATATACATCAAAATTCATAACATTAAGGGAATTCTTGAATGAAGAGGAGAAGTAGAGGATCCCTTACCTTGAGAGGGTGCCTCCAAATGTTTTGGAGGAAATTATAGAGAAAATGGAAGAACAATGGGAATGATATATAGAGGTACGGTCAGCGTAATGTCATTATCATAGTGTTTTTAGTAAAGGTGAATGAGAGTTTGGGTGGGTATATATATGTAAATAAAGGAATGTTTCTTTTTAATTTCCAATCATTCGGATCTTTTTGATAATGTTATAAAAAAACCGTCCCTCATTGCTTCCAATAGTTTCTACCAAATTAGATTAGTTTTAATTTATTTACATTATTAATTACTGATATCATTAAAACTATACACATGGAGATGTTGAAACGAGTCATTTTTATAAAGAATTCATTTTAAAATATTAAAATGTAATATAGAGTTTGGATAATTCCTTATGTATTCCTAAAATTTACAAAATAACAACAACGAAACATTATTTTAATGTGGAAAAATATTATTTTTTATGGTTGACTTTTATTTAATATATCACATTAGTTATGATGTCATAATACACAATGTATATTCATACTATATTTAATTTCAACACAAAAATCCGGATATATATCCAAATTTTGAAAAAATCACCATTGGAAAAATTCAACATGATATTTTTAGAAATAATATTAATATTACCCAAATAGTTCATTATGTAAAATAATTTAAACTTTTAAATCAATAAAACAACATTTATTGGAAAATAATATTTTTCTTAGAATAATGTTTTTCTATCCCTTATAAAAATTATGTTTTAATTTTTCAATTATATTATCATATATATTTAATATATATTATATCATAAAATTATTTTATTTAAATATAATTTATTAAAACAATTTTTTATATCCTTAAAAGAGTATCCTGATTGGTAATATATATTTCACACAAATAGAATTTCTCTTTTATTACATTGAAATTTAATTTTTTTTAAAATTTATAATTTAATCCTTCTAAAGTAATAATCAAAGATTAAATCTAAGGGATTTTTTATTTGAAAACATATAAAAATTATTAATTTTGGTTTATAGATACACAAATTATTATTAAACATGTTAATTCCCTAAGTGTATGGTTCATGATGGTGAGATTTTCATGGGGTGGTTTGACATACATGGTTTAGGTTTTAATCTCAATGAGATTAAAATTTCCCTGTAAAAATTTTATTTAATGGTTTCTTTGTTGAACATAATCTTTGGATTAGTAATGGGAAAATAATTAAGATGGTATCTCACTCATAAGATTGCATAAATGGGCTTCATCGAGAATTATCCTACTAGTTGAGTCCATCACTGCGTCTATACATGTCAATTAGAATTTATCAAAACCCATTATATATACATGTCATATAGTCACAATTAAATAACCATATTATTAATGATTATAATTATTAATTTTATTTAAATTTTTAAAAGCCATACAACTGATGAAAATTGGTGAATTAGTGCATGTTTTTCTAGAACATCAATTATAAATAAGAAATGTATGTATTAAAAAAATTAATTTCATTTATAAAATATGAGGCCATGATAGTATCCCGCACTTCAAAAATGTAACCAATGAATTTTTCATTTTATAAACTAAAAACGATGAGGGTACTTCCAATTAAATATCTATTCCAGTTCCTATGCTGCTTCATCAAATATTGGGTTTCCCATAGTTTTTTGACCAATTGTGTTTTCTTATTTTTAAACGTCATGAATTTCTTCCATGATGATATAAAAGAATAATTTATCTCCTACAATAAACTCTAGGTATCATTAATGATTGTCTATATAGATTTTGTATCAACTCTATTCATGTTTTGTGTGATAATTAATGGGTTAAATCTTCTCAATAATCTATTAGATAAGACCAGGTCTAATCATATTTTGATCTCCATCTTCATTATATAATGTATTAATCTGACACCTCTTCCCATATATAGAGCCTCATAAGGAGTCGTTTGAATCATTGAATGGAAAATATTTTTATATAATAAATCCACTATTGGAAGGTCTTGATCCCAAAAATCCATGGAAATAAATTTGATATGATCTCAATATATATTTTACAATTTTAACATTACCTTGTGAATAACCATCCAAAAAGTGTGATAAGATGTATTAAAGCCTGGTTTTGTATCCAACACTTGATGAAGGATTCTCCAAAACCTCACGATAAAACTCATTTCTCGATCATATAAAATAGAAAGTTAGAATACATGTATTATTACAACTTCCTATATATGTCATGGGGAGCATCTCAAGAGATAAATCATCATAGATAGGAATGAATTGTGATTAATTTGTTTGGTGATCGACTTCCACCCATATAGAATTACATTCTTTGGATTTTTGGGGTGTCCTAAAAAAATATGTGGTTCTGTTCTCAAATTTATATACTAGTATAGGAAATGGTTTCATCCAACCATTAAAATTATATCATTCATCCATGACTTACTGGTATACCAAACATCAAGAATTTTTTTTTGCAATCTCCCTCTTCATTTTATCCCACTAGAAATTGTACTTCATATCTCTGTACATCTTAGTTATTCTTGTGTGAATAGAGAAGGATGAGATATGTATATCATCCGGAATATTCTAATTCACTTCTTGTTTTTATTAGAGACATATATATGTTCTATACCTTATAACTCCAATGTTATCAAAATAAAATGTTGGAAGATTCACTACCTTCTTCTATATCACCACACCATCATTTTGGGACTCTATGATACTATCAAGAATGGATGGTTGAAAATTTATTTGATCAAGGATGGATGAGGATTATTTTATTATTCCCATGTACATAATATTCATTTCCATCAAATTTATCACTCACAATCAACATAAATTATAGGGTTTCAGGATCCATTCTACATAAATTATCTAATAATATTATCATCATCCCTGGATGGTAACGGATTCAACAATCTAAATCCATGATCAGATCAACCCAGATTTTTTGGAATATATTAAGCTCTTTTGCGTCTATATATACATGAGGCATTATGACCTTTATATATTTCACACTTATTCCACTAAAAATATTCCATTATATCTTTATTAAACTGATCATCGCATGTAACAACACAAATTATATATAAATGGAAATCAAGAAATTATAATTATGTTATAAAGTATTAAGATCACACATCACATAGAAAAATAAAAAATAACTATTTTCATAATTGATGTATAATACACTATTGATCAAATAGGCCAATAATAATGCAAAATATTTCAGTGGGATAAAAAATTTAAGATATGATAATAAGAATTGGAATTTTTTTATCTTTTCAATCCACCAAAATGACTCCCCTCTTGAAAAGAGATATAGAAATAAAACGTAATGTTAATAATACAAAATTCATTTTGAATATGAATGTAAAAAATATATTTGAGAGAATATATATCCGAACAAAGAATTAATGGAATAAGATGTATTTATAAGAGGTTTTAATGTCATATGACATTTTAAATATGAAGTTATAATAGTAACCTAACTGGTGGAAATGTATTATGACGAATAGGAATAGTAATCTGACCACTACAATGTTATCCAAACATATGGAAATTAAAAATTATATTTAGGTTTATTATATAATAAAATATGATATATTTAAATCATGGAACAAATAAATGAATGTTTAAAAATGATAATTTAATTTTTTGTTTTTTTTGTAAAATGAAAATATTTTATTTTCAATTTTATAATGAATACAATGATCTAAATGAAAAATTATTTTATATAATGGATTCTTAAATTTATATAATTTCTTATCATAGTGATTAGATAATATTATGATAACATAATTAAATCTTCAAGGCATCATAAAATTGCCTAGAATATTAAAATATGTGTTCTTTTGAATAGATAATGATTTTATTAAAAAAAAATTCTTACATTTTTATGTCTTTATATTATTGATTGAATTTTTTGTTATATATAGATAAAAAATGATTTGGGTGAATTTTTTGGATTTTTATAAAATGATTTATTTTTTTTAATAGTGAAATACAGTAATATATGGTATTTGACATTATAATCCATATATATGAATTTTTGAGCCATCACTGATGTAATAAATAAATAGATCAAAATCTCCTAAACTAGTTACTTTTTATAAGCACAAAAATAAAATTATTAAAATAATTCTCCCAAAATAATAAAAAAAGAATATAATAATAAAGAGTCACCACTCTCCTCCACTTAAAATTACCAACCCTCACCATTCCATCTCCTCTAAAGTTTTATGGCATGAGGATTTTCCAATATTATATCCAATCCCCCTAATAAGAATATTCCAACTTCTTACTGTTGATGGTATCACAAAAAGATCAATTCCAAGTTCCTTAAGTAGATCATCAAAGAGACGACATTCGTAAGGTAAAATCATTCATCTTTCTCATTTCAATTCATTCGTTCTTGTACCATATAATCACCCCACTTACAAAGTGACATGATTACTCCAATTTAATATGTATACTGAAATTATATTTTTTAGAGGACTATCTATCGTCAACTCCCTTCTCTCGTTCTTTTATTATATAAATGAAAACATTGCTCGTAATTTTTCGGTTCACCACCTTCGTGGAAGACAGGTTTTCATTTACCATTTTCCCCTTGAAGGAAGGTAATGAAACCATAATTATGATTAAAAAATAATTTAATATGTATATATATTATAACTTATTTCATGTTTTGTAACTAATATACATACATAATATTAAATAAAATGATACTACTGTGTGATGGTTATAAAAACTGTCAAAATAAAGTAAACACATTTTAGTAAAATTTTATCAAATGAATCATCCTCATTTTAGAAAAATAATAATTGATGAGTCCATTTAATTATTTTTATGTGAATTAATACCTTAAAATTTAAATTCCATATATTTATTCCAATTTGAATTTTTTTATAATTATACAAAAGTGAACCGATCATGGAACCACTAAATGAAAGCTCATAGAATGATAAAAGTGAAATTCATAACTCATCAAAAATGGTCATTAATGATCATAATAAAATTATAATAAATTATATATATATATGGAACAGTTTCTTGGTTATGTGACAAATGGATCTAATATTATTATTAACGGCATTAAGTAAAATTACACAATGCATTGAAAAAAAGGTAAGGGATTTCTCCAAACCTCCATTTTTTATGTTTGATGGTGATTTCTCTCTCTTTAACCCAATTAATTTCTTCATTATTCATACATAATTTAATAGTGAAAAATTGTTTAAAATAGTTCACTTGTAATTTTCTCTCGATTAACAAGCCTAATAGAAGGGAACATATCTATTTCTTACACATTTTCAAGTATAGAACATAAACTAGTTTAAGAAACCAATATTTTTATAAAATCACAAATTTTATGATGAAAATAATTTTTAGTTAATTACTTGTTTTATACTAATAATTATACCTTTTTCATCTTCAAACACCCATTATTATTTTCCCAAAAACCCACATCATCTGAACATTTCTAATGTTACCAAACCAGACTATTTATTCTTTTCAATTCACATGGACAAAATAATTGAAGATATATTTTTATTTTTCCATTATGAATGACAAATAATGATTAAATAAAATATTTAATTGATACAATTATGAAATTACCTCTGATTCATCCTTATTACATGATTTCGAAAACCATTTTTCCATGTGTATCCATTGTGATTATTACTAATAATTAATTTGTTAATGTGGAAAATATATTCATGTACATGTTATGATGGTCACACCTAGATATATCTCTAATGAATTCAGTAATGTTTTGTATGAGGGTTCATTGTTTATGGGATTAAGGATAAAACCTAATCCATTTTGGGACTTTTTCCACCATGTGATACTATCTTGGTAGTTAGCCTTCACTTAGGTTTATTTCATGTTATGCGTATCTACAAAATTATAATATTTGTATGGTTATATGATACCATGTACTATATTATATCTATATACATGACTATTCATGTTTAATGTATTTTATGTAACTATGTTATTCCTTGTGAATAATGTGGTATACTTATTTTCCATGATTATTCCATTTCTAGGATTTTTATATCATCCCATTGTGTTTAGGTATTCCACAGGTTATCCTATGTAGTTGTAATAGACCAAAAATATTTAACATGTCAATATAAAGATTTTAAAAAAGATGTTTTATTCTTGTTTTATCTTTTCTAACTATGTACCTAGTCTTATAAAGAATCTAGAAATTGTATTCCTTGATTTTTATTTAATAAATAATTATGTCTAAAAATGTAACAAAATTTTGAAAATTCTTGGGTTTCAATATTTGGTATCAGAGAACAATCTAGTTCTTTTGGGGGATTAAGACTAGACAAATTTCATAAGAACCCTAAAGTTATTTCAATCCCCACATATCTCCTATATTTAATACTATATAATCCTAATTTATTATATACATTTCATTTATTTGTTTATGATTATATGTTCATAGTTCCATTTTTATATCCTCATTATATTGGTATTGAATCCACAATAATTTTATTTTCATTTTCTATTCAATGTATTGAAAGAGGAGAACCCATTATATAAACAATGTGATAGGGAATATGATGATTTACCTAATGAGATAACAAACAAAATGGGATGAAGAGATCTGAGAAATATTATAGTTTCAACTCAACTTGATTAAGTTATGACTAATAACATGAATTTTCTAGAACACCCCCATTATCTTATGAAATGTATTGTTTCTATTAAATCCTTTTTGAAAAAAAATTCCCCATTATTTTTGTGGATATTTAAATAACACAATTTAGGAGCAATGTATTAACTATTTTGAGAAGATATTCTCTGTCCACTAGTTCCTAAGAGATTATAAATTCAAGAAAGTGGTTTATCATATTGATAGATAAGGTGACTAATTTTGGAAACTGATAAAGTAAACAATATCTAAGGAATAAAGTAATAACATGGAATGGGAAAAAATCACAAAAATATATTTTATTAAATTTTTTCCCTGAACTATCATTATTAATATGGAGTGGGAGTTCATAAGAATAATGAAAGATGTGTATCATTTCATTAGACCATATGAGGAAAATTTTACAAGGTGTGCATGATATACACTTGGATTTTACATGAACAATTATGCATGCTGGGACACTTCTATAGTGGATTAAAGGTTTGTATATGAAAATATATGGAATTTTAAAACATTGATAACTATACGGAAAGTATCCATTGTGACTATAAGGTTGTTATGGAGATTGGAGGTTCTCATTGGACCTATCAAATCCGATATAAAAAAAGGAAAATAGGGGTTAATATGGTAGGGTGAACATAGAAATCTCATTGAGGTAAGAAAATCAAAAAACCCATGTCACAAATGTTTTGGAAGAATCATCTTGGGAACTATTTGAAGTGAACAAGGAGATATTTGAAATATTTCAAAGTGGAGAATCAAGTTTACAATTATTAAAATGATATAAATGAGGACAAAAATATAAATGAATAAAGGATGTTTTAGATCAACACTCATCCTACAGTACAATGTTTCACATACAAGGAACACAAGAAATATGTGAGATAATTCCCTAAGCCAGTGGTTGCTAGAGACAATCAATGAAAACAACCTAATGGTAGAATGGAAGGAAGTATTTCTTCACTAAAACTAAGGTGGATCAAGATAATTAAGTGGTGATAGCTATGTTAGATATTCAATAAATAATATAAAACATAATTTTTTAGTGTAGTTCTAAAAATTCTTTTATATCATTCATGTTTAGAACAACTATTCAAACACCAACTCAAAATATGGAGGATGAGTTATTAGCTAGAATATAAAATTGATCTATTATTTAATTAAAAGTATATAAATCATCTGAAATCTATGTTTTTGGATAAAACCTCCCAAAAAATCACATCATACGTATGATTATTTTGTATCTATATTATGCATGGATTGAGAATAAAAAAATAAAACCAACATCAACAGTCGGGAAATGGAGATCATACATCATGTCCTATAATATCCTCTAATATTGTACATCTATCAGGAATAAGATAAATATCTTCCAGAATCATCATATCAACTAGGGATAATATTATCTTATGAGAATTAAAATCTTCCAAAAATTATTGAGGAAAAGGATATGATCATAGTCAAAGAGATTCCCATTGTGATAAACTGCACTCATGTGTTCCCTAACTAATTTCCTGGCATTCCTCAAGATTGGTAGGTTGAGTTTTCTATTGAACTTATACATGGATATCTTCCTATATCAATGAATCATTATAGAATTGTATTCAATTAGTTGGAATAAATTAAGAATCATTTACAATAGAATATTAACAAGGGTTTTATGTTCCCGAGTTCTTTATTATGGGGATCACCATTCCTCCTAATGATGAAGAAGGATGGATCAATGATCCTCTCATTGACTATCGTGAAATCAAAAAAACCAGGATAAAAAATTATCAATTTTTATAGATATATGACTTTTTCGATAAACTATATGGGGACATGTATTTCTCTAAGGTGGCCCTTCGGTCAAGATATCAACAATTAATGGGGGAGAAGGAAGTTACCCCTAAGATGAATTTCTAAAAAGATATATACATTTTGTGTTCGTAATGATGAATTTAGGAATAAATAATTCCCAACAATGTTTCTTGGATTTAAGTAACAATAAATTTTGGGATTCTCTAAAAAAACATTGATAGTAATTATTGATGACATTAGGGTATACTCCTGGTGGAAGGGGGAGCATGAGGAGCATTTGAATAATGTGAAATGAAATTATGAAGGGAGACATAAATTGAATATAACAAAAAATGGGATCCCTAGATGGACGATATATCATTAATGAGGCATGTTATCACTAGAAAAGGGATATATGATGAATCTTCTAAGAAAGTTCACATTAAAGAGTTTCCCAAGCAAGTATCAGTAATGGATATTCATAGTTTCCTCAGTCTAGGTGGATGTTATTAATGATTCGTGAGGGACTTCTAATAATTTTAAAACTGAATAACTAAGATAAAATAAATTGGAGTAGCGTTTTTATTGAACAATTAATTTGAAGACTACATAAATTATAGAACAAAGAGGCTTATCACTGACCAAATACGTACACTACCAAGAAATGGGGAACATTTCATTGTATACGTAAATTCATAAAAGAAATCCTTTGCCTATGTAATGATAAAAATGATAATGTGATAGACTAATCCTCATGGATGTTTAATTTTCATGATAAGAACTATCTCATGAATGATATGGAGTTGGAGTCTATGATCTTTTAATTTTTATTTAGGAGGCACTATATTTATGGCGATATGTGTGAGATATTTTACTATAAAACATTCATAAAGTTTATAATCACTTAAAAGGAGATTAATTTTCATAATAAAATATGTTTAGAGATCATTAAGGATTATGAATTCATAATCAAATATCATATTAATAAATTGAAAAATATAGAAGATTCTCTATGTATAAAATATCATACTACTTTATCAATGCTAATAATTAAGAGTGGTCAAATATTCTTATACTTAAAGTCATAGATATATAAATCATAATGGATGGAACTTCATAATTCCATTCTACGATGATTTCTCAAAATACCCTTTTCAAGAGTATAATGGATTCTAAAATAAATGATTTGTGAATTAAAAGGAAGTTGGAATCTATTACAAATGATAAATCATCAATGTTTAATATTTATAAGGAAGGAGTCAAAATATTTTGTTCTTGACTATGTATACAATAAAATAATCTGATGAAGGGGACGATTTTAACTGATGTGCATCACTCAACCATCTCTATCCACTCAAGGAGCACAATGATGTACCATGATCTCTATGAGAATTATTGGGGGGGACAATATGGTGAAAGTGATTTTTGGATATACAATGCTATGTATAGTATTCCCATAAGTGATGAATTGAAGGAAAAAGTCTAAGATGATGATGAAATCATTTCACATAACTACATGGGAATTAGAAAACATCCCATTGTGCATTTTTACTAGTCTTATAAATACAGCCATAGGAAATAACACTATATGGGTTAATGTGCATCATATTACAAACAAATCTAAATTCATTGAAAATATAGAGGTCTTATCACCTGATAAAGTTCCATGGATATAAATTAGATTAGTGTTAAGGCTACATTGAGTACCATTATCGATTATGTCCATCAAGATTTTATATTTACTTCTAGAAGAGTATCTAACATGATTTAAACCATTAGATGAACATTATTATGACTTCTCAATATTAACCTCATGAACAATATGACTATATTATTTATATAATATATGATATATTGAGAGAAAACATGATGTACTTTAAAAAAGTATGGGATAATAATTTTCATCCGGTCAAATTCTCTTAAAAACAATTTCCACTAAAAAATTGAAATTGCTCTAGATGAATCCCTTTGTGGGAACCAGGATAGAATTCATAAATCCCTGGATGAAGTCTAATAATGTAAGTGCAAGGTACATAAAATGGTAAAATAAATTGTTTAAAACATGAATATAATTCAAAAGAACATTAGGGAAGCCCAATGCTGACAAACGAAATATAAAGAAAACCACCAATAGAACATAGAGATTAAGTTTTGAGAAATGGTATTCATTTTCATATATCCATGGGATAAATTCATGAGATTTTGAAAGTATGTATGGTTATGTCCTAGGTAAATGGGCCCCATGGAGATTCTTGATCACATTATACCTATGGACTATTGACTAGATATTCCACCAATAATGAATCAAGTACATTATGTATTCCATGTATCCCTCATGAGGATGTATATAACAGATCTCACACATATATGTATAATAGGAAAATGATATCTCTTATGAGGAGAATATGATGAAGATCCTACACTATAGGGTTAATGTTCTACGCCATAAGACTACTCACCTAGTAAATGTACTATAGGATAACCATAAATAAGAATAGGTGACATGGTTACTAGAGAAGGTGATGATAGAGATATAACCTCACATATTTTCAGATAACTTTGAAAAACTAAATTTTTAGGGGGAAAATTCATAAGGGGTTGGAAGAAGGGAATGGAACAAAATTGTAATCAATAGAAATTCCATCATATAATTTTGTAATATTGTATAACTGTCATACATCACATCGATTAATAAACAAAGAATTATTCTTATAGATGAGGAACGTTAAACCATTCAAAAAACAAAATAGTAAGAATTCCAAATATTACAATTGGTTAATAAATATGAAATAAGATAATAAGAATAAGAATGTTTTGATTTGGTCATTCCACTAGAATGACTGTACTCATGAACAATGCTATGAAATTAAAACGTAATATTAATAATATAAAACCCATCTTGAAGAAGAAATTACAAATAACTTTGAGAAAACATATATGTTAATGATGAATTAATGGAATAAAAGGTATTTATTGGTGGAAGTAAACCCATATTCTTGTTATAAATCTTACCATTGGAATAGTAACGGAACCATTGGAATAGTAATATGAGTGTTTGGAATAGTAATCTAGTAGTTAAAATAGTAAATTCATATATGGAAATGTAAAATTATAGTTCGGTGTCTTATAACATGAAACATGACATATTAATATCATGGTACAAGTAAATTCATGTTTTAAAAATGATAAATTATGTTCTGGTATTTTTGTAAAACATAAATATATAGTTTTAAATTCATAACGAATATAATAATTTAAAACAAAATCTAGCTTCATATTCATAAATTAATATTATGTTGTATTATAAATATTACCCATTCCAATTATAACATAATATGTTATTCCAAATGTCATAAAATAGATTATAATATTAAATTATGTATTTTTTTAATAAATTATGGTTTTATTTAAAAAATAAATTTCTCATATTGAGAATATTATTTTATTAAATAGTATTAAATTTATAAAATATATAGGTCAAAAATAGTTTAGAGTGAATTTTTAGGACACTACATACATAATTGAATTTTTGTTGAATAGTGAACTATGGTAATTTATGGTATTTAACATTATAAACCAAATACACGAATACATGGTTCATTACTGATGTAAGAACATATTAGTTTTGAATAAAATGAATTAGCAACTACATGTAGTAATAATAATCAAAACCATTGATATTCTTCAGCCAAAAAAATATATAAATGATTATAATAATAATAAATGTCATCTTACTCCACTTATAAAAACTACCAATCATCAACCCTTCTCTCCACACTAATAATGCTTTTATCTTTCAATTATTCTTCCCAATTACATTAACAAAAATCTCCTCTAGGTCCTAGCGTTTTTTCACATTAAAATTCAAATCCCATGTTCTATAAGGATTTCCTCAATGGGATGGATTTCATGTGGTAAGATCCTCCATCATTCTCTTTTAAATTCATTCTTACATCTACCTTATATTCACGCCTATAGAAAGTGACATAATAAATATAGAATTTTATATATATTGATGTTTTATTTAGTTTATGGAATATCAATCATTACATCCCTTCTCTCGTTTGATCACAGAAATGAAAAGAATCTTCTGTAATATTTCAGTTCACCGCTTTCATGGATGATGAGCTATTCTTTTCTATTATCACCTTCAAGGCTAGTAATAAAACAATCACTATTGTTAAATAATATTGTAATGCATATATTACAACATATGTCATTTTATCAGTATAATATATATCCATGATATTAAATAAAATAGTACTAGTTCATGATGTTTGTAAAAATGGCCAAGATAATTTGAACATTTAACATCAAAATTTTATCAAGCTAATCATCCTAAATTAAAAAAAATGATCTGTGATAGAAGTTGTAAATTTATAAGTGCATGAATAAGATATAATTTAAATTTTAGATAATTAATCAAATTTTAAAATAACTTCCATAATTATACAGAAGTGAACTGAGCATTAAACCCTGAAAAGAAAACTCACAGATTGAAAAAATTGAACTTTACAACTAATTGAAATAACCAAAAAAGAGGTTAATAAAATTTTAATAATTAAAATATATTTGGTGTTGGTTCTAAGTTAATTAAATATTTTATCAATATTTATATTATATTATAATATAATGAAAGTGATGAACACATTCATATATAAAGAATGTGATCTCTCTAAACATTCATTTTTTCTTTTAGTTTACACCTTCTCTCTCTTTAAATGATTATATTTATTTACTATTCTTATATATGTCTCCTATATTCTATGTAAAAAATTTGACCTATTTTTATATATCTCAATTCATATTTCATTTATGGTTTAATACATGTTTTAAAAGGATCTGTAATCAATTACTCTTGATATGAATGCCCGATTAAAGGGAACTTCTCCATTTTTACCCAATATCATGTAAACTGCATAAATAGTTATTACCCACATATATTTTAAAAAAATCACTCATTTCATCATGAAAAACTTTCTTAATTCATTTTTCGTATTATACAATCAATTATGACTTTTTCCACTTTAAAGAATATTTATTCTTTTCCCTAATCACATGCTTATGTGACACATTACTAATGATACCTTACCACTCTATTTAATGATTTTCATTCATATAGACAACATTTTCCAATATCTATTATTATTTTTTCCATTATGAATGAAATAAACAATTAAATCCACTCATTCATTAGATATCATTTTGAAAATACTTTCAGTATTTACTTATAAAAATATTACGAAACATATTTCTTTTCTTGGGTAACCCTTATGATTTTTCATTATGTTTGATTTTATTACGTGGAACACATATTCATGTAAATATTATGATGGGTGAGTAAGATAGTACTTTAATTCATTGGATATATTTTTCATCTCATTAGATTTTATGTATGGTATTAGAGAGTAAACCTAATCAATTATTGGACTTTGTACACCAATGATATAATATTTGAAGATATACATGATTTTTATTATGTCATATTATGTGTTTCTACCACATTATAATATAACTCTGATCATATGACTCCATGTTCAATATGATATTCCCATACATGTTTATTCATGTTCTATGCCTTTTATGTCTTTATTTTATGTTTTCTGACAAATGTGTCATACTCATTTTCCATGATTATTCCCATAAAATAAATTTTTAGTTGATCCCTTTTCTTATATATATTACCATGTTTATCCTAAATAGTTTTAGGAGGATAAATATAGTTGAGAAATAATTATAGAGATTGATAAAAATATTTTTTATTCTAGTTTCATCTTTTCAAATTACATACCTTGTCTTCTAATGGCACAAGATTGTTTAATCCTTAGTTTTCATTTAATATATAATTATTCATTAAATAATTTAATTTTATTTGTAAAAATATAGTTTCAATATACTGAAAAAAATTCAAGATCATGAGTTGGGTATTTATTTTTAAGAATCATTAGTTTTTTGAAGCCAAATGTTTCCACTTTTTCATCACACATGACTAAACAACCTAATCTCTTTTTGGATGCATTGATGTATATCATAGTTCCATCCCAAGTAGTGCATATTTTTAGTAGGAGTTCATTTATATTCTTTGTACTGAGATCATTAAAAAATTCCACTCATTCGTTACTCGAAAAAATTAACCCCTTCCTATGTTATCTTGGTTAGTGGTCTTTATAGACATGAGAAGGTTCGAAAAATTAATGATTGTACCAAGATAATAAAAGGAAAATATGAATATCTATCATAGAGGTAACACCCTTCAATTTTTTCTATTTTTAAAGGGCCCACCAATATCCCTATACTACTGATAACATTCCCCACTAATGTTTCTTATTATAAAAATATGTTTAATTTACTATACAACACGTACATCATTTCATTACATATGATCTTTGGGATAATATTAATATTCTCCTAATGTTGTTATCTTCTCCTAGTGTAAATAATAATATCATCAATAAATAATGAAAATCATTTTTTTGGGTAATCTGTAATGACTTAATTTATCTAGTTTATGATGATTAATGTAGCATTAATGAGTCCAAATGGAATCATTATAAAGTCATGATTCCTATACCTATTACAAAAAATAAGTCATGGGGATATCCTCCTTCACCGACAGTACTTGTTAGTAACCTGATCGAAGATCTATATTAGAGAAATATTGTTCTCCACATAGATGATTGGACAAGTCAAAAATCCATGGAAGTAAATATTTTTCATTTTTAAATCCTCTTGAGAACATGATAATTAGTTCAATTGTCAGTTGACTCATAAACCTTCTTGATGAAGAGGATTAGTGCTCACCATGGTGAAGAAAATGGGCGTAAGATCCCTTTATAAATATTATCTTGATGTTTCTTTTCAGCTCATTAGGTTTAACAAAATCATATCCATATGGAGTCATAGAAATTTTTAACACGTTAGGAATACGTTCAATTTGAAATTCAAGCTCTCGGATAGGAGGAATACAAGAATATTCCTCTTGAAATAGATCAACATATTTCCCAAAAATGTACATGCCTTTGGGATGATATTTTCTATACAATAAATCATTTAATCGTTATATAATTGTTCATAAATAAATAATATCCATTCTTGACATGATGATACAAAAATATATTCATCCTCCTCCTTTAACATTTAATGATTCACAAAACAATTCCAGATACAAAGGGTAATTTTATTCTGTCAATAATTTATATGGGATATTTATAAATAAAAATAATCTATACATATATTAGAATTTATTTCCACTAATGGAATTATCACATGGTTCCCTCGTATTTGTTCCCATAACTTTGGACTATGGCGGAGTAATATAATTTGGATGAAATTGTATTCCCACATTCCATTTTCATTTAGATCCATACATTCTTGATTGGTGGTGGTATTTGAATTGTTCTAAAAACATTAACGATACAAATGAATTCCTTGAACCAAAATCAAAAAGTTTGTTCATTATCATTTAATGAATAACTATCATACTAATAACTACTTCATTGTTCAGATCCACCTTTTTAGTTATGATGGAATAAGCACTCAAAACATTTCTTGGTGGGTGATGGGGTCAGTTGTCCCTAATAACAATCAGCATAGGGAATTGCCTTGCATAATTATTATGTTACATAAAATTGATGCATTATTCATCTAGATGATTGTTTACGATAGAATACATTTCTTCCATCAAATTAGTTGGTATATCCCATCTTAAATCACATTCATGGATCCCATCCTTTCCACACCTAATGAATTTCCTCACCCCCTTTGAGAAATTTCCACAAAGCTTCTTCCCACACTTTTTACAAGTGGTATGTCAATAATTATTTAACAAACTATATTTCTACATCATACAGCTATAATGAATATGTATTTTCATCTTTTTTATTCAAAAAAACCACGAGTTTTTTATATGTATTTTGACATTGAGGGATTACCAGAAATGTTTTCAATATCTATAAAAATCCTAAATGTATAAGGATTTGTTTAGAATTAGATTCAACTAACCAATATATAGTTTAACATTAAATTAAAAGGGGAAAAATATTATTTCATATTATATTTTTCTTTTGAATTTTTCTATGTATGCCCCGATGTATTTTCCATTATTTTTCATGAGTCTAAGGAAGTCACCCACTATTTTGAGTCAAATAATGTGAGTAAAATATTTGACAAAAAAAATTTATAGAGTTTATTCCATTCAATCTTGTATATTTCCTCTTCATGATTTTTGGTTTTGACTAATGCCCACAGTTGGAATCTTCTCCTAACATTGATAAAAATCTATAAAACCTTATTTATTCAGACAATTGAAGGATATAGATTATCTTCTCAATATAGTTGAAACATTTTTCCTTGATTAATGGATCAGAAGATCTATTGAATGTCAGAGTCCTTTTTTATATAAATTCCACAGTTGAAACTTTCTCTTTCTTATTAGTATTTGTCCATTCCACCTGATTAACATTTTTCTTAAAAATCCGAGTCAAATGAGAAACTACATTCAGGAAGTATATAGTTACTTTCCCCATCTGGTTGGGCATTTAATTTGGGTAGTCAATACATTGTTCCTCACATTGGTTGTTAGCTTGGTTCCCCCTATTCCCATCCATTGACTACAGTATTGGCAAAATTATGGATTGATAGTTTTATACTATTAATCACATAAAAATGAATACTGGGACATTATAGAGATATCTCACAAATGAAATATATTCATTAAGCTATGAATTTATATGATTCAATATATGTTATTCATAATCAATTTCAAAACATAAAATATTATGGGAATAATTATTCCATTAATAATGATTTATAAGGAACTTGTAAATTTTCCAAAGAATATAACCAATATGTGTCAAACTATTTTTGTAGAAAGACCCATTATCATGAACCAGGTGAAAATTCACTATATCTAAACATTCCCTTTTTGGATTATTACCATTAGGTAACTCTATTCCAGAGCCACATATCCATGAGGCTTCCAGACATGGATTTATTTTCATAGAAAAAAATTAATCTATACTTTAAAAAATTGGTATGTTTTCTTATATATAGTATTATCCAAATGTATTTCACTAGATTTATCTAATCAAAATACAGATAAACTATATATTCCATTGATATAAACTATGATAAATAATATTATATTTCACCATAATTCATCAATTATTACATAGAGGTACACATAATATAGCCCCAAAAGAATTTTTATCCTACTGTATATAGGAAATTTGTTACATATGACCTCAACATGAAATATGTATATAGTAACATTATTGAAAAATATCTTAAAATACTCCCAAAATTTCATCATTATTTTATAATTTCAGGGGATAACCAGGTGTCATACATATGAAAGGGTGAGATATAAATCCTAGTAAGTATAAGATATGGTAAATTTGTACATGAGATCCAATAGCTAAAGCATTGCAATATAATATAACTGAGAATCATAATTAGAATAATGAAGCACGATGTAACAACATATCAGAAAAGAACAATGTGAAGATGGTGAAAAAATCAATAATTTCATAATCATAAGTCAAGGATAACTTCCAAGACAACATTACATGTTAGACAGATTTTGATTAGGGATTGGGTTTTCCACCAACATCATTCATAATGTCTGATGAGACTAAAACATTACCCAATGCATTGGAGTGCTATCTGGGTGCATCCATAATAATATTTACATTCTCATCTGTACTACATAGATCATTAACATAAGGAAACATTTTATCAAAAATAATAACATGGATTATAAGTTTGTGTTTTATTAATTTAATTCTCCAATCAATGAAGGATAGGTACTTCTATGTGAATAACCTTAAGAGGAAATGGTGATGGGTTTTCACAATACAATGTTATGGAATGTAAAAACCATAAGATAATTATGGAATCATAACGGAGATACACAGTGATTCATATGAGTGAATAATGATATATAAAGGGGTATCTCATCATTTTGAAATCATAAGATAATTAGTATCGATGATTGAGAAATATACCAAAATGAAAAATGTTAAACAAATGGAATAACATAAATTAGGTCCATGTATTTTGGGAGAAGGAGAGGATACCATACAATGAGACGGTTATTATAAAAGCATAGAGCAGATTCCTGAGATAAGTGGGGAACCCTGAGAAATCTATTGTTTCAGAAGGTATGAGTAATTATTTTCTACAATATTTTTTTAACAATAGTTTTGATTTTGGATGGGTTTATATAGAAAAATAGAGAACTGTTATTCATTAATTTCTATACATAGGTTTTGGACTCTATACCATAATGTAATTTAGACCACAAACCATTACATGGTTTCTAACCACGATTTCTTCAAAAGTAGGGTGGAATTCATTAATTTACATGTTTCTGAACCAATATTATTAAAATAATACCATTGGCGATGTTTATGTTAGTAATGTTATTAATGAATTGATTTTGAAACCTTAAAAAATAATATAGATTTAGAGGTTTTATCATGGATTTATAAAAGTATTAATATAATTTAAAAATAAATATTTTATAGAGTAAATAGATATTTGGATATTGATAAATTGTATGTAATATATTACATAACTTTAACATCATTATGTTGTCATTATACACATTGTCTATTTATAATGTATTTACATTTTACTGAAAAATTTAACTATATCAAAAAATTATGAAAAAATCACCATTGGATAATTTTTAGTTTCTTATTTTAATATCATAATTGTTCCAAATAATTCCTTATTTATGAGAATTTAAACATTTAAATAAAAACTACATTTATTTAAAAAAAATATTTTTCATACCATACCAATTTTCTAATAGTTATAAAAATTATTTCTGACTTCATAAAATTATATTTAATATATAGTATTAAATAAAAATATTTCACTAAATTATAATTTATTAAAAAAATTCATGAATTCCATAAAATGTGTGACATGATTAAAACAATATATATTCTCATAAGTAAATTTTCAATTTCATCACATTAAAATCCAATTATGTAAAATTTATTATTTAATCATTTTAATGTAATAATACATGGATACTATATTCATTATTTTATTAGAAAAGATATAAAAATAATCCTATTAACGTCTAGATACATACACCTTTGTCACAATAGCGAATGCCTTAAGGGTAAGGTGCATGATTTTGATATTTTCACAGGGTTTTTCAACCAACATGGTATGGGTCATCATATCAATAAACATGATCTTCTCTCATAAATGATTTTTCTCATCTATTATTTGATGAATCTCATTAAAGGATTCAACAAGGGAAAAGTATATTGTCGTTATCTCCCTCTATTTCTCTAGTAAATGTGCATCATATGGTACAATCCTACTAATCTTAGTGATGAATTCTTCTATCTGTGCCAATTGGACATTATCATAACCCATTATATATAATAGTCATATGATCACTATTTAAAAGATATATTATCAATAGCTATTATGATGATCTATTTTTTAAATTGTATTACCCATATAACTGTAATAAATATCCAAAATAGTGCGTGATTTTTTTATAACTTTATTTCTTAATAATCCATTTTATCATTGAAAATGGAATTTTATATATAATATTTTGGGTCAGTACTAGATATTCTATCATTTTGAGTCTTCTAATATACATTAGGGCCTATATGGTCAATATTTTTTTGGAAATATTATTTGATTATCTAATCCCCTCATCCTTTTGGGTTCCATTTCAAGAGCACCCTCTCAGTTTCACTTTTTATACAGTGTGTGATTTAAGGGGGGATTACTAATCTCTATTCCATTTATAGGACAAAATTTTAACTTTCGTTGATGTTTTCAGCCAACATGTGTTGTACTAGGTTTTTATGAAAATATTTTTTAAACTATTTTTATTTTATTAGAAGCCTTTGATGTGAATTTTATTAACATGGTTTGGGTTTGGGATTTCTGAGCCTACATTATTTTTTTAATTATCTATGTTGATAGGATGTGGGTTGATCTATGTAATCCAATTAATTCATTTGTGTTTCTATGTATCCAGATTTAAATTATCCTATAATTTTCTTTAATATATGTCATTATGTGTGTTTATATGAATTTTTATCAATAGGTTGTATAAAAGTTATTATAATCTAGGTAATGGGAATATGATCTTGTTCGTTAGACCTATTTAATTTTTTATAATGTGAGTACTGGACTCATTAACTAAATGTATGAAGTGTAAGACAAATTAATGTGACTACTCGAATATGATCTTGTATGTTAATCAATAAATTAATTATTGAAAATTGTGATTTGATTTATAATGAAATAATTAATTAGGGAATCCCAAAATGTATAAAGTGTAATATAACTTTAGAATTTAAATGAATAATTGTATTGGAATTCAAATCCTGAATAATATTTAAATGGATTTTTATTGTTAGATGATATTATGTATTATTTGATAAAATATTGTTGAAATGGATTTGCTAAAAATGATGATTACTTGTATCAATATAGGTTATAGTATTTTGGTGAGGCAAAGGTATGATTAATAATATAATGATTTAATCTATTTTTAGTTTTGTTATATTTTTTTGGGGAATGTCATAATTTTAAATTCAAATATGGAGTGATTATGAAAGGATTCAAAATAGTGTTACATCCCAAATAGTCTATCCTTTTGTGTAGATTAATTTCTTGAACCATGGGTTATAACATAGCAATTTATAAGACCTCTGGAAACGGTGGTATAATGACTTTTACCATGAGTGTTTTTTGGGTTTTTTATATTTAGGAATTTCCGTAATGACCAATTAGGCGAGTAAGATACTATATATATTAAAGATGAGTTGGTTTTGTATTCATGATTGATTCGACTTTGGAAGTTGAGAGGTTGTGGGTTTATTTTCCAAGCCATTTTCTTTGCCCATATGGTTGATACACTTCATAATGAAAATCCACAATTTCTGTTGTTTGATTTTTACAATTGACCCATATTATACAATAGAACTGCACAATTAAGTTTTTTATCATCAGGTAGATCCTATTCATATAGTCAATCCTCAAAATTAGTCATCGTTTTCAAGAATTCAATATACTTCTTATTTGTGATCACCATTTTTGATGGTTTATTTTTTTATTATGTCCACGCCATATAGTTGATCCCCACAATCTACTTGATTTTCTATATATTCAATCTACATCAAATAGTTGATTTTCAAATTCAATTTTTTTATCATGTGGATGATACACTTCATGCATTTTATCATCATTGTTAGTGGTTTTTTCATAGGGATGACCAACTGTATATAATCTATCTTTACAGTTTGATAGTTTGTAAATAAAAATGATTGGTTTTTATGGAACTATGAGACCTTAATATTACGGTATGTTTGCTATCAAAATAGTGATTATTAATATGTGGGATTCTTCTAAATAGTTAAATATTTTAGCAGAAATTATTGTCTAGTAATTATATGAATACAAATAAGTTAAATATTTTAATGAGAAGTGATTTAAAAAATTTAAAAAAATTATGATTCATATTTTTTATGGTTTTTCTATTTCATCATGCATATTGATAGATCCATTCCATTTTTTTGTTCCATCATATTTCATATATATTGAATACTATTTATAAACTATAATAGATATATTATTTTCATTTTTTTATGTTATTCACAATTGAAATCATATGACTTGGTGTTGTTTAATAATGGTTTGTGATGGTATGGAGTAATGTTCTTTATTGGAAGAGGATGTGGAGATGATGAAATGGTTATGTAGTGGCTGTAAAGGTTGTTGTGTATGATTTCCAGGTCATGAAAAGTATTTTATATGAATGTGTTTGTTATTTATTACTTCTTGACCATTAAGCATGGGTATCTCCCACCACATTTCTTTTGGATTGAGTTGTAATGGACTAATGTTAAATTTTATATATTGTGGAAATTATGTTAACATGAAATATATCTATATATATATATATATTTTTATGATGATATTTTCATTTATTTTTATGGTTATTTTATAATGGAAATGTGATGGATGTAGGTATAGGGGAATAAATTTCTATAATTCATGATATTATAAATATATTTAGATCATGATGATATGGGATTTAAACCCTTTTTTGAAAATTGAGATCAATAAGATATAGTGGTAATAAGTAATTCTAATTAATGTGGAGAGGGTTATTATTTCGAGTTATGGTTGACAACACTTATTCTTTTTCATCTTTTTCAAATATATTGTTTGTAAACATATATTTCTTGGGATATTGATCTCACATGATATTGTTTAAATTCATATATGTTCATATTGAGTACCCATATGTGCCCACCCTTATATAGTGTTTCTTGAGTATTTTTTCTAGATATATCAGGGGATAATGGGAGATTGATTGTTAAATATATTGCGATGGATAATTGGAGGTGAAGGGGATCTTATAATATCATACATTATTTTACTTGTTATTATTATAATCTATTATATATTTTCATGGATAATATTTAAATTTTATGCAATTAAATTTGGAAATGGAGTTGATTTGTGGATCATATTTCCCTTAATTTCATATATTTATTAGGATAACGCCTCTCATAATTGTGATAGATTCTTAATGTGATGTTCATTGACCTGTGGATAATTAGAGGCAATATATAGGGGGTATCTTCACCATCAATACATGTATAGGATGGTTATTAGTTGGGGGGTTATTGATAAAATTGTATCAATTTTGGATATTGATAAATGGGATGTTGTTTTTCATTATAGACATGTTCGGTTTTCATGGTTTAGGTAGGTGAATAGTTTAATAAATATAAAAAATGTGATGTAATCATAGGAGATTTTCTAAGACACATGTATTTAGGCTTCTCCATAATCTGATTCATAGAACTTATATCTTTATTAAGGATATTTAGGATAAAATGAACTTATTATGAGTTATAAATATAAGAACCAGTAATTTAATATTCTAATAGATTTCATTCCAATATATGATTTCAATTAGTGTGTTTATTTATTATAATAAGTGATGATGTGTTTTAAAACTTTTAATAAATGTTTCCCTTTTATTAGGTATCTGATGCTAGTTTTATATGAGACTTCTGGAAAATTTATAATTTCATTTAAAAATTATTATCATAAAAATGTAATGTCTACTTTTCTCACAATAATTGATGAATACTGAACCAGAAGTTTCATGTTTGAATTTAAAAAATTATAGAAGTGCCATGCTATTATGATTATGCCATTAATGAAGTGTGATTGAGAGATTTCTTTTCCAAGAGTATTATTTTCATGAACATTTTCATTCATGAATTATATTTTTAGTTATAGGTTAATGTATTCTTTATGATAATTAAATTGTAGATTCATGATCAAAATTAAGTGAAAACTATATATAGAAGTAATTTAAATTAAAGAAGTATTATAGGAATTCAAAATTCTTTCTGAATGATTGATTCTACATAACGTCAGAATACCCATTTCCATTATCAAATTGTTTAAATAAGGATTAAATAAAACCTTGAAACATAATATTTTACACTATCGATCTATTGATGGAGTGTTTTAGAGATTTTTTGGAAATTAATATTTCTGATAATAAATTTCATTACATGGGATATTCAGACTCTCAATTTGTGATGTTAATTTAATTATTTGAATATTGTGAACATGAGTTTATTTAATTACAAAACATTCTAGGATTATGAAATTATTTCTATATGATTTAATCAAATGTTGAGATAATTTTATTAAATTCTATTCTGAGTATGAATTAATAATGCATGATTTAAATCAGATATATAGAGTTGAATATGGATTGGTTAATATGGAAAACAAATTCGAGTTTAATAAAACCCAATTTTCAAATTGATATGTGAGAGTGTTTGAATTTATGATATGTTTAAATGATCATTTTATTAATTAACATATAATACCAAATTTTATAAGAAAATTGCATTTAATTTATAATTAGGAAATAAATTCAAAATATATTATAATTTTACAATATAAAAATATAGAAATTAAAGATGTTATTAGTAATCATATGATTCTAGTACTATTATTAAATATTGTTTCTTGAGATTCACATCACCATATTGATTTGTTATATTTCAATGATTTTTTTGATTGGTTATAGTAAAAGGATGATCCTTCACTTATTTTTCATGATTCAATGATTATATAATGATTGATTTATATTTTTGGTAGCCTTCTCTATAGTAGATTAATTGGATATTTTTGACATGTTGTGTTAGTTATAATTTATGTATGCAGTGGGATATACAAAAGGGTTTTGGGGATGAAACTAAAATGGTTTACTAGATGATAAATTGGGTTTACATATATCTATTTCATTTGATGATGGAATTTTTGGAATGATGGGGATGTTTGGATAGAAGATTAGTTTATATTAATCATGATTTTTTCCATTAATGATTTAGTATCCTTTTAGAAGATTTTTAGGATCATGTGATATGTTATATACGAAGTTCTTAATGTTAACATGAGTTAAGTAATTGATGTAATATCCAAACAGTTTATGTTTAAAGAAGAATGTGAAATAAAATTGTGAAACCTTGTTGAATATTCAGGGACAAGAAGTACCATTGATCATCACTGTATCTTCAATCCACGAGGGTAAATAATTGATTAAAGAGGCTAAGGTAACCATTAAGTTGGAGAAGACTCCAAATCAGTTCCAGGCCCCACTATTTGTTGTTTTATTTTTAATGGAACTTATTGAAAGTAGAAGATGAGGTGAGTAAATCTGAAAGTGATTAATTTTGTGGAATTTCATAAAATATTCAAAAAAGATATTATTAATCACATATAAAAAAAATTCAAGATGGAGATTGGGGAAATACAATTGGAGGAAATATTTTGACCAGTAATTGGAATAATTATATGAACCATAGTAGTGAATTTCTATATTTCTTATCCAATGAATACGATTTGAACATCATTTCATATCCACCTTGATTTTGGAGATTAAATAATATGTCCTCCCCCATTATTTTATTACTTGTGAAGATTTGATAAATCTATTATTGGTCATAGATATGAACATTTCCTCAATAAAATGTTTTTGGAGAGATCTGTCACTTTATTGAATATATATTTAGGATAATTTCTTATGTGTTGAATCTCAACTTCCAAGGATAAATAGATTAACACAATACTCCATAGGTATAGAGAGAAATAGAGCTGTATGTTTGAGAATATGATGTCATACTTTATTTGTAAACCTAATTGATTTCCATTCTAATGTAATCATGAATCATCATTATGATCTCCTTTATATCTATCAAGCAATTAAGTCTTCATTGGGTGGATAAGTTTTGTTCGGAAGGTTATGTTTGTTATGGGGTATTATGGAATTCTTGTTCATAATCTATATCCTCATTAGATTTCTATCTTGTGTTTTCTTCGAATATTTATCTTCAATAATTATTTGAAGGTATACCTTTGAGTTTCAATATATTTTATAGTTGATTTAATAATTTATTCCATTGGTATCCATTTTCCTTCCATAATTTTTTGAATCACAAAAATTATATGTTTTTAGATCCTTTTGACGTGAAGGACAAGATTTTTCTCTAGCCCTCATTAGTGTCCATTCATGTGAGTTGGATTATTCATTTGTGTTCCTTAGATATGTTGTACCTCTCGTACCCCTCGTGGTTTGATTTTCATGATCACAATCACTCACTTATTTATCTAATCCTCTTTCAAGTGTTTTTGGATGATAGGAATCATTTCAGGTTACCAAGGAATTGGGCCAAGCAAGCTGAAGCCAAGAAAGGAGCAAAGTGCACTGTTTTCATGTGCACCGGCCAACCGGTGACTAAGCACCGGCCAGCCGGTAGTGCCTGGGCAGAGAGTCTACTCACTATCCAGAGCACCGGCCAACCGGTGGCCTCGGCACCGGCCAGCCGGTGGCACCCAGACAGAAGGCTGAGCCACTGCCTCAACACCGGCCAACTGGTGGCCTCAGCACCGGCCAGCCGGTGGCACCCAGCCAGCATAGTGGTTGCTACTGCCTCAGCACCGGCCAACCGGTGGCCTCAGCACCGGCCAGCCGGTGGAGCCTGAGCCCGAAGGCCTCTCCATTTTGCAAGCACCGGCCAACCGGTGGCTCTGCACCGGTCAGCCGGTGGAGCCAGTCAAACTAGCCGTTAGGCTTTTGACCAGCCTGTCCACTTGGCCTCCAACGGCTCCGAAAGCCTCTCCAACGGCTCCAAAGGCCTCCAACAGCCATATGAGGGTTCCCCCTCTATAAATAAAGGACCTTGAAGCCCCGCACAATCGTCGGAACTATACGGAAGCCCACGGGAACATTTTCCATCATTTGGCGAACCTCCGGCGGATTGCTCCAAGGGAACCCCACTTGCTCCAACACACTTCCACTTCCAAGGAGCACCACCAAAGAAGCTTGGGAGCGCCCTTCATCAGCTCCATCAATCCATTGGCGCCCAAGACTTCCTCATTACAGGTTTTATTTCTTTATTTATTTTGAGCATCAAATTGGGTTTGTGCCTACAAACCCCACCTCTTTCTCTCATCCTCTCTTTTGGGTTCTCACACCACCTTCAAGGTGTGAAGAGGTTAGTCAAGCCTTACCTTTCAAAAGGCTTGAATCAAAGGTGAGCTAGCCTTCACCTGTAAGAAGGCTAGTGGGTTCTTGCTCAACCATTGAAAGCAAGTGGGTTCTTGCATAACCATCAAAAGCAAGCTGTAGTAGGTTCTAGACTACCTGTAAAGTCTAGTGGGTTTCTTGATAAAACCATTGAAAAGCAAGCAGTAGTAAATCTCTCAACGGTTGAGTTGGGAGCGGAGACGTAGGCTTGGGTTTAAGCCGAACTCCGTTATCAATTTTGTGTCTTGCCTCTTTTATTTCCGCTGCACTTTCAACTTTGATTTTAATTTGTTAATTAATTTTTAAAAGACAATGCACCCCCCTCTTTCCATCACTTCCTTTCTTTCTCCGCCCAACAATTGGTATCAAAGGGAAAGTTTGAGTAATACCCTAACCGGTTTCAAATTTAAGATCCATTTTTGATGGCTTCCACTTCTTTCGCCCCCGAAGGCTATTCTTTGGGTCGTGCTCCATTTTTTGATGGAACCGACTACACTTATTGGAAAACCCGCATGACCGCTTTTCTTAGAAGCATTGGATATCCCATTTATAAAATTGTCATGCATGGTTATACTCTCTCTTCCCCCGATGAATCCAAATGGACCCAAGCCGATATTAGAAATTTCGAGCTTGATGGCAAAGCCATGAACGCTCTTCATTGTGGCCTTGATCGTAATGAATTCAATCGAGTTTCCACATGCACCTCCTCACATGAAATCTGGAAACTTTTGGAGGTTACCCATGAGGGGACCAACAAAGTGAAGGATACTCGATTGGATATGTTCCATCAAGATTTTGAGTCTTTTTCCATGCATCCATCCAAATCAATTTCTGAAATGTTTACACATTTTACTGATGTTTGCAATGGGAGAAAGTCCCTTGGTGATGATGTGTCTGCAGAGACGATGGTCAAGAAGATCCTTTGGATCCTACCTAGCTCATGGGCACCAAAGGTGACGGCAATTCAAGAAGCGATGGACATCAAGAACATGCCGGTCGAAGAGCTCATCGGATCCCTTATGACCTATGAAATCACCATGAGGAGGCAAGCTGAAAAGGAAGGCAAACCGATCAAAGTTCCAAAGAACATCGCCTTCAAAGTTCAAAAAGAAGAAAGCTCCTCCTCCTCATCATCTTCCTTTTCAAGCGGCGATTCCGAAATGGAGAATCTTGCCCGCAAGATGCACAAATTCATGAAGAAGCACAAGAAGAAGAAATCCCGCAAGGCTCAACCCAACGAAAAATCTGAGCCCGAGGTAACATGCTACGGGTGCGGAGAGAAAGGCCATTACAAGCCCGATTGTCCACTCAACAAGAAAAAGGCCAAGAAAAAGGAAAAGAAGAAGTCTTTCAAGGCCACATGGAGTGATAGCTCCACATCCTCCTCATCCTCCTCCTCGAGTGAGAACGGTAACAAATGCCTAATGGCATTTCATGAGGTAACATCTTCCGACTCCTCATCCTCAAGTTCTTCCAATTCATTCAATCACATGTCTTATGAGGATCTCCAACATGCGAGAGATCAATTGGAGGAAGGTTTTCACGAACTTTCTTCCAAATTTGATTCTTTAAAAAAGAATTTCAAAAAACTCTCTTCCGAAAAAGAACAACTTCTCAAAGAGAAGGAAGAGTTGATCCTCAAAATCCAAAACTTTCCCGATGTTGATTCCATGGAATCAACCATCAAATATCTAAGGGAATCTCTTGCTAAGTTCACCCAAGGGGAACAAAATTTGACCAAAATCCTCGGTTCCCAACGCATATCTAGAACCACCGAAGGGCTGGGCTATTCCAAGCAAGCTTCCTCTTCCCATGCTCCAACTATTTTTGTAAGGGGGAGCTCCCAATTTAAATTTTGCAATTATTGCAAAAAACCCGGGCACATGATTTATGAATGTGATTGCAAAAATGCCCGGTATGGTAGGCCCAAAACTATTTCTTTTAATGATGAATTTTTTAGGAGAAGACCCGCCACTAGACAAGTGTGGATTGAAAAATCCCTTCTAACGAGTCTCTCTGGGCCAAAATTTGTCTCGGTTTCAAAAACCTCTCCCCGGGGATTTGTTGTTTTTATTTAGGGGGAGTTAGGATCGTTTAAGCCCTTTTGATTTCAATTTCAAAATTTTCGATTCAAACTTTCAATTTCAACACTTGGTTTCAAAATTTTTAATTCTAAATTGTTATTCAATTTTTCATTCAAAACTTTCAATTCAAACTATTATTCAATTTTTCATTCAAAACGTTCAATTCAAACTGTTATTCAATTTTTCATTCAAAATTTTCATTTCAATTTTCGATTCAAAACATTCAATTCAAAATTTTCATTTCAAAATTCTTGATTCAAAACTTTCAATTCAAAATTTTCATTTTAAATTTTCGATTCAAAACTTTCAATTCAAAATTTACATCAAATCTTTCAATTCAAATTTCTCAAATTTCAATTGATTTCAACTCTCTATCTTGTTTTTAAACTTTTTCCCTCAATCAAGTTTTATGCCCCGTGCTATTTTGATAATCACAAAGGGGGAGAAATTCTTGGTTGATTAGGGGAAAAATCATTTAAAGCATGCCTCTCATTTCAGTATTTTACATTGATTGTTTTGGTGATTGTGATCATCAAAATAGGGGGAGATTGTTGTACCTCTCGTACCCCTCGTGGTTTGATTTTCATGATCATAATCACTCACTTATTTATCTAATCCTCTTTCAAGTGTTTTTGGATGATAGGAATCATTTCAGGTTACCATGGAATTGGGCCAAGCAAGCTGAAGCCAAGAAAGGAGCAAAGTGCACTGTTTTCATGTGCACCGGCCAACCGGTGACTAAGCACCGGCCAACCGGTAGTGCCTGGGCAGAGAGTCTCCTCACTGTCCAGAGCACCGGCCAACCGGTGGCCTCGGCACCGGCCAGCCGGTGGCACCCAGACAGAAGGCTGAGCCACTGCCTCAGCACCGGCCAACTGGTGGCCTCAGCACCGGCCAGCCGGTGGCACCCAGCCAGCACAGTGGTTGCTACTGCCTCAGCACCGGCCAACCGGTGGCCTCAGCACCGGCCAGCCGGTGGAGCCTGAGCCCGAAGGCCTCTCCATTTTGCAAGCACCGGCCAACCGGTGGCTCTGCACCAGTCAGCCGGTGGAGCCAGTCAAACTAGCCGTTGGGCTTTTGACCAGCCTATCCACATGGCCTCCAACGGCTCCGAAAGCCTCTCCAACGGCTCCAAAGGCCTCCAACAGCCATATGAGGGTTCCCCCTCTATAAATAAAGGACCTTGAAGCCCCGCACAATCGTCGGAACTATACGGAAGCCCACGGGAACATTTTCCATCATTTGGCGAACCTCCGGCGGATTGCTCCAAGGGAACCCCACTTTCTCCAACACACTTCCACTTCCAAAGAGCACCACCAAAGAAGCTTGGGAGCGCCCTTCATCAGCTCCATCAATCCATTGGCGCCCAAGACTTCCTCATTACGGGTTATATTGCTTCATTTATTTTGAGCATCAAATTGGGTTTGTGCCTACAAACCCCACCTCTTTCTCTCATCCTCTCTTTTGGGTTCTCACACCACCTTCAAGGTGTGAAGAGGTTAGTCAAGCCTTAACTTTCAAAAGGCTTGAATCAAAGGTGAGCTAGCCTTCACCTGTAAGAAGGCTAGTGGGTTCTTGCTCAACCATTGAAAGCAAGTGGGTTCTTGCATAACCATCAAAAGCAAGCTGTAGTAGGTTCTAGACTACCTGTAAAGTCTAGTGGGTTTCTTGCTAAAACCATTGAAAAGCAAGCGGTAGTAAATCTCTCAACGGTTGAGTTGGGAGCGGAGACGTAGGCTTGGGTTTAAGCCGAACTCCGTTATCAATTTTGTTTCTTGCCTCTTTTATTTCCGCTGCACTTTCAACTTTCATTTTAATTTGTTAATTAATTTTTAAAAGGCAATTCACCCCCCCTCTTTCCATCACTTCCTTTCTTTCTCCTCCCAACAAGATATCTCTATACGTGATTAGGTTTTTATAGTATGTTGTTTTTTAAATTCATTATAAATTTTAATTGCAAAAAAGTATTTTCTAAATTTAATAACTTATTTTTTGATATATTAAAGTGATTGAAAATCTATATTTATTAAATTATTATTTCTATAATTAAACATGATTTGGAAAAAAAATTATTTCAATTTCCAATTATAATGTAAAAATAACTCATCTGAAGGTAAGTTAATTATTCAGATTTTAAGTTTTTCTCCAAGATTTAATTCTTCCACACATTTTACAAATTAAAATTAAATAATAAATTAACAGTTTTTAAAATAAAAACGAGAAAGTTAAATGATATATTTTTACAAAACAAAATTAGGAATACACTCTTCAAGATTTAAATTTAATATATAAACCATATGAATTTAATAAAAGTGTGACACTTTTTTGGAATCTTGGAAAATCACTATTTTTATTCTAAATCAGAGATCTTCCATCCTTCAACGTCTTGTAATTTCCTCATAAAACTGTTTGATCCATGATTTATTATTTAACTCTAATATAAGAACCCAATCCCGATTCCCTCTACATTCACTGAAATTATCACTCCCTCTCTTTATATGTTTTTTATGCAGAAATATAATGGGGATTTTAAATTTCATTCAATTTTACTTATATGTTCTATATTTTGGGAAATGGTTTGGTTCTCTGTGTAATGTTAGAGGATGGTGGATGATGTTTTTAAAATCATGGTGCTGGATTAGATTACATCAAGATGGAGTTTATTGTAAAGTTTATGGTATTGTTTTTCGAATCATGTATTATTTTTGGAAACAAACAATCTTGATATGTTTTTGTTCTATCATTACCACTAGTTTATGCTTAAACCAATTTGATTTCATTCCCATTCATTTTGATTATCATTATTCTCATCCATACTAATTTATTTACTCCTTCACTATATTTCCTTTTTCTTATGAAATTATTTGGATGGAAACCCACCAATTATTTATATGATCATGTTTATTTCATATCACCACCCATTTTAAATTTTTCCTTATATAAAATAACTTTAGAGAAGGTATGTATAATTGATTCCATGGGCTTAATGTTATAAATATATGGTCTGGGGGAAGGGTTCCACATATCTTATGTAAATAATTTTCAAATACCTCATCAATATTGGTAGTTTTGATATATAGTATAGGAGGAGGTGATAGTGTTTGATATCATCTGAATGTATTTCCCTAACTCTTATCTCAAGGGTGTTATAGAATTTAGTCTAGGGGAAAGAGGATTTTTTGTTCAATATATTTGGATATATTGGTTGTTTTCATTCTTCATTTTTTAAAATTTTTCTCCAGTTTAATTCAATATATGATTTCATATGATTTTTAACGAAATATAACTTGTAGGTAACTTGAAATGGATTATGAACCTCCGAATGGGATGAAGACCAGGCTAGTTATCCCTCTTTTATTCTAAATGACGTCATTATAGATTTATTTAATAAATAATGTTGCATTAGTATTGATAATTTGAGTGATATATAAAAAATATATATAATATGATGATAATGTAAATCTAGAATTTATGTAGTGAAACTTTGGAAGTATTATAGGATGAAATCATGAAATGTGATATACGTAGAAAGAATAAAGTGTAATACAAATTAAGAGTTTAAATTGGTAAGGTTCCTAAATTAAAAATCATGACATGATATAAAATTAATCTTAATATTTATTGATGTTACGTAGTTTTTTTATAATTTAACATTTTAGGGAGTTATAAAAATTGATGCTCACTTGTATCATTGTTTGTTTTGGTCTTGTGGTGAGGTTTTTGGCTAATTTAATGTATATGGTTTTCCATTATTCAATATTACTTTAGTTGTTTTGGGATTGTACTAATACAAAATGAATATATGTGTGATTATAATATACTCTTTAGTGTTGTCACCACCTGATGAGTCTCTCCTTTTATGTAGTTTTTTTATTCAACATTAGATTGTAAAGTGAGTATATTGAAGAAATTTTGGTGGATTGGTTTGGAACCATTAACCCAAATTGTAGTTCTAGTTTACAATGGTTGTATAAGTTTTTTTTACCAGAAATGTTAGTGAGATTGATGTTATCTTAAGGGTGATTTTGAGTTTTTCTTTATTAGTTTGATAGAGGGAAATTGAGAAACATCATGTTTATTTTGAGGGTCTATTTCTTTGTTCATTTTTTCAATCATGTTAAAATGGTTTAAGCTCATGGAATATTTTTAGCTTTTTATATAGTTTATATACATCATATGACAAAACAACATCATTATATTTTTGTTGATGTATTCGTTCAATATAATATAATCAATCCCCATTGTCTGTTGATTTCTTCAATTTATCAAAATACTTCTTGTATTCATTTTCGTGGACAATTGGTTTTTTAATTATGTTGACCCACTTAATACTTTTGATCCTTACATTCAATTGGTTTGTTCATGAGGTATATCTAATTTATACAAATAATCATCATAGTTGATAGGTTGTAATTATGGTGGATCAATTTTTATCATTTCTGGACTCCTTCAAAATTTTGGAAAATAGATTTATAAAATGATGGGATATCTATAGGTTAATGTTCTATATAATTGATAAATTAGGATGAAATTATTTTACATAAATAATATAAACCCTAACAATGAAATATAATTTAATTAATACGATTTCTAATAATATATACAAGGAATTTACCTATAGGTTTTTGATTTTTACATGATATACTTGTTATTGATATATCTATGCTTCTCTTATCTTTTTAATCATTCACTTTTAATATAAAATTATACATACAAATGATTATAGTAATATTATTTTTGATGTTTAATATGATCCAATACTATAATATTATACGTTGATGTAAAGTTGATCAATTCTTCTGTGGCTTAAAACCAAATCTTTGAAGGGCATTAGCTATAAGTGACTTCAGTAGCTATGAATAAATTGTGCGTTGTGCTATCAAGGTAGAAATGGAAGTTGGTGTTACTTATCCATCTCATAGTTTTGACATGAAACGAAAGATGGAGTTCAAGGAGAAATCTCAGAATAATGGTGAAAATAATTTGAATGTTTCCTTATGCTCAAAGTGTGGAAAGAAGCGTGGTGGAGATTGTATTAAAGGGACTTGAAAATGTTTTAAGTGTGGAAAAGAAGGTCATCGAGAAGCTGAGTGTCTAAGTAATGGAAAAAGGGTTTCTAATGATGTGAATAAAGAAAAGACTGCAGAGAACGCACCACCAACACTTCAATGCTTCAAGTGCAAGGAAATGGGGCATTATGCTAATAAATGCCCTAATCCAAGGGTTAGTGATGATCTACATGAGCAACCACTTAAGGCGAAGGAAAAAGGGAAGTCACATGCGATCACTATTGGTGATGTTGAATATGACAACGATGTGGTGGAATGATTAAGTGTTTATGTAATGGGATTCCAAAATAATTTTGTATATAGTATCGTGGAATATTGGAATATTTAATTATTGGTCTATTGTGGTTTTCAATGGTACCGGTAACCATGGAAATTGATTGAGATATTTTTTGGAAAAAAAGATGATATGCGCATAATGAAGGGAAAATGAGAAAATGAAATGTTTGACAGTATTCATGAGCTCATGATTGATATAAGGACTAAGTGATATCATGGTTTGAGTATATATAGATTTTTGAGGATTTTGGTATGTGGAAGGAGTTAACTTTTAACAGAATTCATATTTTCAATAAGGTTCAATGGGTATTTATTTTTTTTCAATAGAATACTTGATTAAGGCCTTCAAATGTTTGGAATGTGACCAACAAGACATATCTCATGATATATTGGGATCAAGAATGGTATTAACATACTAGTTGTATGAACTCTTTGGTAATCGTTTTCACTATAATTAGACAGTATTATTTTGGATAAGCCTAAAGATTGGAATGGATTATGTTGGACATAAGTTAGTATTATTTAAGGATTGATGTTTTTCCGATATTATTTATGGGATGTTATAGTAATGTATTTTTAGAAAAAGGACAACCTGCAGGATGGGCGATAGCCCATCACATCGGACAAGGTTGTGTGAATCGAACCCACAACCAAAATGCGACTAGCCTTTATCGCCTACCACTAGCCTACATGAAGTCCCTATTTAGTAGAAATTAGTTTTATTATATTAACCAGTATGATATAAGAATTATAAGTCCATTTTAGGAACCATATATGATTAATCTCACTATAGATGGACTTATGTATTTTTTGATAACTTTTCTAACATTTTGTTTGAGACAGATGGAATGACCCATCATTCTATCACATGATCTGCTAACACATCACGAATGACAAATTCAACTTCATTTCATTATGAGATGAAATGGAAATTTTCCAAAGAATGACCAACGATGAGACTATTCCAAAATCACGAAAGTATTTCTTATAATTCCAATTTCATCAACATTAGGAAAATGATCTTGAAAACCAAAAATGTTTTCCAAGTGCCCTTATATCTTATGAATCACATGGTACCTTATATCGTCACAAATATATGGATTTGTGAGTGCTGTAATTTCTATATCCATGTTCTCTACCACTCTCCATCAGAACATGATGGTTAGATTTCTCTTCTATATCCATATTTTCACCTATGTGGAAACCCAGTGATTTGTTTATTTGGGTAACCGTTACGTTTCATACTTTTGTTTTTAAAGATTGGTTTTGGTATTTCTTTTAACTATGTGGGTTTCTATTAAAGAATCTTTCGAGTAGTAAACCATTTATATCCCCGACGAATTTCGAGGGCGAAATTCATTTTAAGGGGGGTAGAATGTAACACCCCGAGATTTTACGAAAAATATTATTTTTATTGTCATTAATTTCTTGTGTTGTAAACTACACCAAAAGGAGCTTTCACAACACGCATCCTTGACTTGCCTTGCATTACACGCAATCGTGACCTTCCTCGATAGCGTTTGTAGTACGCAATACCGAGTTTCACTAAACACCGATATGCTATTAAAATATTATTAAAACTAGCCGTTATGAATAGTAATAACCCCTTTTTGAAATTTTGTAAATTTTATTTTTCAAAATGAACTTCATTTTTAGATTCGGAATATCGAAATTAGATTAGGGTGAAATTTTGGTACTTTTCGGATTAATTTCATTTTCTGATGAATAGTGAAAATTACTAAATTTTAATTAAAAACAACCATTTTAATCGAAATAATTAATAGTGATAAATTATTAATTTGAGTGGTTTTAAAGTATATCTAGAATATATTTTTTCAATTTAATACAATTTTCGTCATTGGATGTAATTTCACATTTAAACCTGACATAAACAAGTGTCAATCTTTTGATAGTTATTATCTCTTAAGAACACACTATTTGTTTTGACGACAGGAATTAATTTTTAAATTAATTAATGCAAGTGATATGTTTTGAATTTGGTAAAATAGACATCATTTTTGAGTTCATAATATCAAATATATCTTTGGCCTAATTGTTGATATTTTTCTGCAAATTTTCATTTTTTGATCAATAGTGAAACCACTAAGTGGTAGTTAAAAAAAATGAATTTTTCATAAAACTAAATATTACCACTTCTGTAAGTGGAATTTAAAAATCCGAGAGACACGGTTGATGTCAGTAAGTAAAATGTGGTTCAATGAGATGAAAATAATTTTTGGTGAATAGTAACTTTTTATTTTTTTTACTAGGGTTAAAAGTAATTAGGGTAATTAAGGGTAAAAATGATATTATTATTACCCTAACACATGTCCTCATTGGATAAATTTAAATAGACCAATAACAACTATAGTAATAAAATATGACTATTTAGGCCCATTTGGATTAGATTAGGACATTTATTATTAATATATTTAATGAATGGTTAAAATAGTTAAAATCAATGTTTAATAAGTAGATAATTTTTAATATAGGGTTACACATATGATAAATTCGACTATAAATATTATTTATAAAGATAAAAAGATTTCATACATAATTCTATTTTATTTGAAATGTTTACAAATTAAATAATTTAATTTATTTATTACACAACGATGATGCAATAATTATCTTATTAATGAAATATTGACATAATTGATGTTATAAATACCCAAATAAATGTAATTTGAGACTTTTTTTATGAATTTCACTACTTTTCTAGGTTAATATGACATGTTAGTATTGATTTATGTAACTTGTTTCTAACTAATAATTCTGTTATTATTTTCAGCAAAATCAATTACTAAATAGAGTCAAAATTGACATAAAATAGTTTTTAAAACAAATATTATTGTATTAATTGTTATTTTATTCCTAAAAATCTAAGGTTCATCCAAATGACATAGATAAGGTTATATATATTAATAATAAACAACTTGGGGTTCGTTTGGCTTGTTATAGTAAGTTTATTAACCTTATAGTGTAAGAACACAAAAAGGCACGGTAAAAGAAAAATTATCAAACTTAAAGTTAAAACTAAATGATAAGGTTAAAATAGTAACATAAACATGTCAAAATTTTATTGAATGAGAGGATTTCGACCCATACCAACCTTAGATTCGAAATAAATCAATTTGGAGCTATTTAAAATCGAATATGGCTTTATAATAAAATAATATTTTTAGTTTTTCCAAAGGTGCCCCTCTCCTCCCTTATAAAAGGGAACCTCCTCCCTCTCTTCCTCACACCACTTTGAGCCTTGAAGCTCGCCCAAACCTTGCCAAATTATCTTCTCCTCTTCCCTAGAAAAATCCTAGAGGTCCTGGTCTTCTTCAAAGTCCACTTTTAGTGCCCTAAGAGGAGGACTCAAAGAGGTGCTTCAAAGAAGAGGTAATGTCCGTTACCAATTCTTTTAACTTTATTTATTCTTACACTTCTTCTTCATAGGTTGTTTCATTATGAAGTAATAACATAATTATCACTCATTTTATGATATGTTATTATAGGTATGAAACAACCCTATTTCACCATCTTTCCATCCTACGTAAATTGAAATCATCGCGCGTGCGTGCGTACAAAATACCATATCCACGTCGTGGTTAATCTATTTTCCACCACCACCATACTTGGATGGGTATGATAGTGTACATAATAACTATAAATTATTATTTTAAATTAATATTGATTCTGAAATAGTATACATACAATCCAATATAATTCCACGATCATGAGAATGATATCATCGCTCGTGTGTACGTACGGACTACCGTCTCCACGACGGGATGAGATTTATTCTCCACGTTAACCATTCATGAATAATTATGAAGTATATATAGTAAGTAATCATGAAATATATTACATAATAATGATACTATATTTTTGTGTATATATATTTCTGTCATCTACTTAATTCCATTCAACTTAATAAGGAAATGAAAACAACGTTCATGGGTACGTACGACCTACCATCTCCATGAACGATGTATTTCTTTCCATTTACTGATCTATTATATATATGTATATTATCAATATATATTATATATAAATCATTTTTTATATTCAATAATTAATTAATCAAGATCTAAGTAATCATATGAATAATTACATGTCAAAACACGGACGACAAATGAAACGATTTTACCGAAAGCGCTCTTTGACATGGAATTTACAAAAGAATGGGTAATATAAAGTCATAAGTGAACCATATATGATATCATTACAATGCGTATGATTCTGTAATAAGTAAATGACATTATTTAAATCATTATATAGGAGGTTCGGACACTTACAAAGCAAATCAGACCTAAGGTAAGGGAAAATATCACAATCTAATTTTTATTCGAGATTGTTTATACTTTGGTATTTACTGGGGTGTATTTTTTCATCCACATCCATGTTACCTCAATATGTAATATTATTTCCATACACCTACAATTTTTTAAATCCAATTTACCCTTCGCTGAGTTTTTAGTAAAATATATGAAAGGAATCTTTTGTCGTTTTTCGTACGAGGTACATTTTGACTTTTTTGAAAAAAGGATGAGAAAATTGTTTTTTTAAACTTATACGGCAAGAATGGATTCTTAAAACATTATATCCAAGGAGCTTCAATTTACATGTTTTCAATTTTATTTTTAATCAACTTCTTTTAGTTTAAAATTGTATGACATGTTAAGAAATGAAAATGTTTTTGAAGTAGAAAGGATATTTTTTCAAGAATGGAGTTCAAGTGTTTTATCAAAATTATTTTCCATCTAAGGTAATAAAGGGTTCTATTTATATCCCTATTATTACATTGATTTTATTATGTTGTGATGGAATTATTTTTATGAATTCCTTTATCTTATAAGAATTTTTTTATGATGTCATGATGTTTAAGAATCCCATTTTTATTACATGGGTTATGCAATGATGTATGATTTATGATTTTGTGGCACACATAATAATGGTATCATTATGAGATGGGTGGGACCTATATCTCCCTCCAATGCATTGGGTAAAGTTTTTATATCTCATTAGATAGACATGGCTGGAACGGCAGGTTAAACCGGTTCAGTGAAAGAGGACTGAAACGTGGAGTGAACTCGGTTCAGAAATGGACTTTGTCCACTAAGATAGTCTTGGCAATGAGTCTTGACTAATAATAAATGATTCTCTATGATTATGTGTGTATGCCACAAAGTTTCATGTTTTATGATATGATTATTGGGATTACATTTCACTAATATGATTTATCCCATGTTATGATATTATGATCTCTTTTGCAGGTTACGATTTCCAAAATGTTATGTTCTTATGAATATTATGTGATTGATATTTATTTTGTTTACCCTTACTGAGCATTTGAGCTCACCCTTTTATGTTTTCATTTCCCTGGGATATAAAGAAAGGTTTTAGGTAAAAAAAGGAAGATCTTTATGGGTGATTTTAAAGATATTTCACCACGATTATAATATAATATTCCGAGTTTCAAAAGACACTAAACTATTATGGTCCTTGTGTGTGTGTTTTTGTTATGTACTATGTATTCCGCAAAAGTAATGTAATGTCCATGTACGTTAAGCTTCCAGTCTCTACAATGTAGGAATGTGTCTTCTTGAGGGTCGTGGGAGAAATCCACAATGAAACCCCTGAAGTACCTCCACACATCCTATGACCAACCAACTTCAAAGAATATGTGATTGATGCTTTCTTCCATCATATTACTACAAAAATAGAGACACTATGCTAGAGGAATACCTAGTTTTTTGATGTTGTCATCCATAGGGAGTGCTTGGTTCCTCATTACCTAGCATAAAAAGCTATATTTTGTTGGGATCTTCCTGCACCACAATATCCAATTCCATGTATCTTGTTGATCCTGGTGGGGAATGTCATGTGGAAGTCTTTCTTCATTAACATCCCTGACGTAGAAGTGGTAAAAACACAATTTTCTGGCTCTTTGTTCAAGGAGATTAACTGGTAAGTAAACAACTGATCTTCATTCAGTACAGCATTGATGATATGTGGGTACTGATTTGCCTCCTTGATTGATTTTTCATGGGCTGGACACCCAAGGAAGCCGAGAACATCCCCTGCCTAGTTGTTGTGCCAGAAATAGATGTTTACCTCTACAACAACCCATCAAGATTGCATCTGGAGGCTCGGAATTAGAGGGAATACCCTATCCTAGAGATGAGATCCTTGAGAACCCACCCTTTCCACACTGCTCCTGGGAGACTGATACATTACCTTACCCCAAAGAGTACATTCTTCAATGACCTCCCACGTGAGTTTAGCATGCATGCCAAGGATCGTGTCGTGTAAGCTTCTGACATTGATTCCACCCACGATTATGTGTCTAGCCATCTTGTCCCAAGATATCCAATGTCTCTTACCTTCAGAGAGACCATCCCAAATAAATCTGGATAGGAATTTATCAATGGTTTTTATGATTCCATTCAGCTTGTAGGTTGATGCCATCACATGCACAGGGATAACAAACAAGATGATTTTCACCAAAGCTATCTGTCCCCCGAAGGAGAGGAAGTGATTCTTCCAGTTGAAGATGTGGTTTCTAATCATGATCACAACCGAATCAAAGTCTTAGATTTTTAACCTTCCTGATGCTATTGAGGTGACATGGTACTCTATTTGGAAGGAGCCGCGCTGCATATCAATCCTACTTCATAAGATTGCGGCACTCCTAGTAGTGCATTTGTCAGAAATATAGAGGTCCCTTTTGGATTTGTTAATAATCTGGCCGCTCCATTAACAGTACTCCTCCAAAATCATGTTGAGACTATGAACAGATCGTTTTCTAGCATTAGAGATGATAATAATATCATCATCGAACATCATGTGGGATATCAGGGGAATGTTCAATTTTATGCAGAAGGGGAGAATATATCCACTAGCTATTTATTTGTTCATGCACCATCTATGACCATCCTGCATGAGGATGAAGATACTTGTAGAGAGGGGGTATCTTTGCCGGAGACCTTGTTTTCCTTATAGAATCCATGGGTTCTCCACATGAAAGAAACTTCCATCCATGAGGAGCTAAAGCTTTTGAAAAGGAGATCAGCAACCTGGGAGGAGAAATCCATTTTCGAGGGCACTCTATTAATAAATCCCCACTCCATCCTATCATAACCCTTACTCATGTCCATCTTGACAACCAAGTTGGATCCATGAGTATTCATATTGATATCTCTCACCATTTCCTATGACAAGGAAATGACAACATGGATGGAGTGACCCCTCACGAACCCATGTTGTTCTATTGAAGTCTAGTGGGAAGGTACATGGATATTCTCAAATTGATAATGCATGCTAGAATTTTGTATGGAAAATTATACATGCTCACTGACATGTATTTGAGCAGTGGGGAGTAATCCTTGATCTTTGGTTTCAACACCAGAGTTGTAGCGCTGGCCACCCTCGGTAGAGTTCCTGTGCGGAATAAATCATGAACTGTGGCCACTACATCACTTTTAACTAGCTCTCACGTCACTCTGTAAAACGATCATGGAAAACAATCAGGCCCCGGCACGCTATCATAGTTATGGTGCATCATCGCCTCTTTGATTTCCCCTGAATCCATCAAGGCTTCTAGTGAGTCATTTTCCTATGTGGAGACTAGGAGAGGGATCACGTCTCATAGGCCATCACTTCCTCCAGTGTATCCATTCAGCATCCTCTCATTCGAGCCAACCAGAATATCCTTGAAGGTTGTGTGTGCCATAACCCCAACCACATCCATGTTGTCATTATTGAACCCATTTTAATGTAAGATATTACGCTCATAAATGAGCCTTTTTCCCTTATGCATGCGTGAAAATATGCAGTGTTCTTATCCCCCTCCTGAAGCCTTTTTATCCTTGAGGTAACTCTGACCTTTCCTTCCTCTGAAAGAATCATCTCCACCAGGGTGATCTTTTTATCTGACAGGGAAGCAAAGGTCACCATGTTCCAACTCTCCTACATGATGACATCATGTCGTTCAATACCCCATTTGATCACCTAAGTATTTTGATCCACTAGGGGTAGGTCTTTAACCCACGCCTGCATTCTATGCTTTAGCCGCCATAGCTTGTTATGTAACACCACCCACATGTTCCCCTAAGTAGGACGTCCCCATGACTCAGATACCAATTATAGTTAGGCAGGAATGCATGTCCAATATTCCAAGACCCTAAACCTAATGTAGTTTTCCTTCCTTGGATAAAGGGAAACTAGCAATGGAGAGTGGTCAGATAATCCATGAACTAGATGACTGACTGTGGCATTGGGGAAGCAAGTGATGGCATGAATGTTGGCCAGGCAGCGATCCAACCTACCCAAGCATCTCCTGCTCCCATTTTGGTTGTTTCACCAAGTGAAGCAATCCCCAGAGTACCCCATGTCTACCAGGCCATTAGCCTCCATGAACTGGAAGAAGTCAATGCATTCTTTCCAGGGAAAAGATCCTCTGCCTTTCTATTTAGACGGTTCGGTGATGGTGTTGAAATCTCCACCTGCGATCCAGGGAAGATCCCCTAGGTCGAAGGTACTGATATCGTTCCATAGTGACTCCCTCCATTGTGTGTCACAACTACCATACACAAAGTATACTAAGAAGTGGGATGTACCCTGACTAAACCACGTAGTTATGAATTGGTCTCCCACCTGTACCAAGTACACCGTTGTATCTTTATTCCAAAAAATACAAATGATCCGGTTCGTAGGGTCTTCAAGCATGAATGCATGCATATTGATTTTCCGATTGGACTCCTTGATTTTAGAAGGGTTTTACTTGTGTTCAAGTATGGCCACAATGTGTACCCCGTTCTTCTTAGACTCTAAAGCTGTGAAATCCATTTTAACTCGTGACCCTAGGCCACAATAATTCCAGATGATCAGTGGAATCATTGGGTGGGGTGAGTCCCGGATTTGGCCCTAGGATCCAAAGTCTCAATCAGGTGGGAGAAGGAGCACTCCATGTTCTAACATTTCTTGTTCCATGAACACAGCCTTATGCATATCCCTCGAGGATATAGGGGGGATGATTGAGAAGGTTGAGCCCATCGAGCAAAGGACCTGAGAATCTTACAAATTAATATCTTTATTTTCCAAAACTTTTAAGGGGAAAGTTAAAACCCACACAGATAAAGAAGATCAAGCATTAAAGGATGAAACTGATGTATTAAACACAAGCCCAAGGTGATTGGAATATCCTCCCCTAAACAGATTTTAGGGAAAGTAACTAACCTGGAAGTCTATATTGCCCTCCAAGATTTCTTCATAATTTCATGCTAGATAAAACCAAGCTTAAATATACTTATCTTTGATAATCATCATCAAGTTAAATCCTCTAACAAGTATGCATTCTTGCATGACAATCTAACCAACATTATCTAGGGTAATGTCCACTTGGATTAACCTTCCCATCATTTGATCAATATCTTCCCTCATATAGAGGGTTCTCTCTGCGGAGAGCGCTCTTCAAACTCATCTTCTTTGTTCTATTAAGGTTTCAGTTCTCGTCCTCTGCTTCTCCCTTTCACTCTCGGCTCCGCCCCTCGGCTCTCAACCTCTATTTTTCCTTTCCCCTGCTTTTCGCTGTTCTTACCGCAGTTATAGTTCTTCTAGTGAAGGTATGTGTTTTTGGCGCCCCCCTTCGCCTTAACCTACTTTGGTCTTAGGTTCCTTTGTGCCTCTCTAGGTCGGGGATGGTATGAAGTTATCCTAGAGACTTTGGGATCATGGTTCGGTGGATGTTGGGTTTCTAGACGCTACCGGATTCGGCCTCTCATTCTCATCCGCCAAACCTACTCTGATCTAGGGTTCCACTGCTACTCTCCGGGTCGGAGGTGGAGATATGGGTACACAATCATTTGGGCCATACCGTTTGTGGTCATCGAGTTTCATTTTAGGGTTAAAACCCCAACCTTCTTCAGGGTCACATTACTGGCCTTCATTAGGGTTTCCCTTGGTTTTGTGTTTCAATTATTAGTTTTCCATTACAATGGCAGTTTATTTTTGTTGGTGGTCTCATTTTTCTACTGACTCTAGTGGTCATGGAAGTTAGGATATGGTAATGTTGTTGAACCAGGTGGGGTTCAACGGTGTAGCAGGTGATTATTCGACTCCAAAAAATGGTGATTCTCATGATCATGCGACGACGACAATGACGGCATGTTTCGATGTCGATGATGTTCCATACAGGCGGTGACTTCTTATTTCAGCGGTCTATGATAGGTTCATCTTATGTGGTGATGACTGGTATCGGTACTTGGACAGTGGCGGAGACGATGAAGATGTTACGACGGCAAACTCCGGTGGAAGAGCTCACATGCAATTGTGTATGACGCGATGATGGGGCTGTGAGGTGACAAGGTTCATGAATCAAGGACGAAGCGACGTTATGTGGCACATGGACCAAGATGAAATGATGATGTTTTAATTTTTAAATTTTTAATGTGAGACGGTATTTGAACATTGGATTTTAGTGGTCAGGACTACAACAGTGGGTGGATTTTGAGGTTAACTTGTTTGGATTTGTAACTGGTTCACACTTACCCTTTAAAAAGTGTTATTAGAAAATAAAATATCTTCCCTCATGGAATTGATCACCAGATATGCCTCTTACATTTTTTCAACAGAATTCATGAGTAATTCCACCGACTTATCAAACTCTACATCCTTTAGGACCTGCAAGCTGCCAAGGGGACCTGCCTCACACCACATTCCAAGGGGGGATGGTATCCTCCACCACCGGCATTAAATCCTAAGTTTACAAGGGAATCTCCTCCTGTTGGTCCTCTGCCTTTGAAGTTTATTTCTCTTACACTTGGAGAAGGATTACATAGCCTTGATGACACTTCTATCCATTAACTAGTATGATCCCATGCTCTTTGAGTTTCCCCTATTTTTTGACGACTGGGTATCCATCTGTCTCGGGAGGTAGGAGTGGTCTTTATGCCCCTTTGGTTCCAACTTCCTGGAGACAATGTAGCTCCCCTGGCCTCTGTTTTCATTATTCTCTTTCTTCGTTCTTTAAATATTTAGGCCTTTACTGGACTATTCCAATCCATTACCATATAAGGATTGTCTAACATCATCAGACTTAGTCTTAGAGGGACAATTTCTATTTCCATCAAACAGTCCCTTATTACTCAAAATTTACAACCTGCTGATTATTTTTAGATAGGAAAAGGTCCTCCTCTTGTTTGTTTCCGGTTTGGAATTTGGCAACCTACCCTTAATATATGAAGTTTTCTCCCACTCTTGTCCCTCCTTAGCCATACTCTCACTGATAGACTATATCCCACATTCTGAGTTGCTTCTACCACCAGCAAGCTCTGCCATAACATAGGTGCAAAGATTTTAATCCGCCTCACCCTTAGACATTAGACCAACAGCTGCAACGGAGTCCCCATGAACCCCAGTCTTGGAAACTGAAACTTATGTTGTCCGAGCTGCAACCTCCCGTAGATACCCTTATGAAGCATTCTGGATTCCCATAATGCATGTTTTTTTCGGCCCTGAAGCATTATGCTTTTCATTAGGAACACCCAGGTCCTGCTTCAAGAGCCCGAATATATTTGCAACCATTGGGTTGTTCCCCCTCCTCCCTACCTCACAGATGCTGTTCTTAGTAGCATTGGTCATCAAGTGTGAATTAGTGGGAGGAATGGTCTCTTTCATTAAGGGTACAAGGTTCTTCTCCCCAGAGGTTCTCAACTGCACCTTTCCAACATCAGAACTGACCCTTTCATTCGAGGGTTCTGCATGGATGAAGCTACACCCTTGAAGGCATACTGAAACCAAGATCCAAAGACAACCAAAGATTCCACAAGAATATGTACAGCTTTTATAGAATAATTTCTTGTGCCAGAGGAGTTCACCTTCAATATTGATGATAATTTTATCCATAGGGAACCCTGAAACATCATCTTTAACACATATTCGGGGAGATACTGGATGGAAGTCAACATTGGAATGAGAATCAAAGTAGAGCTAGCGCCCTACCATGTTTCCAATCAACTAGAAAACACCCTAATTTTGGAATGGAAAAGAGAGTCCGGGAAGAGAAATCCAGAGAGAAGAAATTGGAGAATCTTGAATCAGGTGGAAGTCGAAAGACAGCTGAAATAGGGAAAAAAGTAAACCCTCCATACATCACGGAGCAGAAGCCATAGAAAAAACCAGGTTGTCTTTGATCGAGAAATGGATTTCAATATGGATCACATATAGAAGAAAAACAATCACACGTTATTGAATATTTAATGAAGAGTGAACAAAACTATCAAAATAATCCATAGATGGATGTTTCTTACCATATCGATCAACTAGAGTGAACTTCAAGAGTGTTGAAGCATCTGTGATCCCCAATGAAGAAATCAGAACCGAGATAACTTCATCCGTGAAATATTGGACCTTAAGGATGACATCAATTAAAGGAAAGCAAGGTTGGGGAGACAGGTCATTGAAGGAGGAGGAGATAGGGTTACAGGATAGAAGAAAAGATGATAGTGGATAGAACCCACTCCTCAGTTGTGGATAACTGAGGAGGGGCGACATCGCCACAGCCATGGACAACAAGATTAGGGAGAAGGGAAGCGAGAGCATTTTATCTTCTTTCCCTGATACCTTCATTTCCTATCTTAAGCGCATGGACTATTAAAAGTGGGAATGAGGGCCATGCTCAACATCACTAAAGAACCAAGTTGGGTACTATTATGGTTGAGACCTAGAATAATAAATACAATAGGAAATAAAGAAGAATAATATAGATAATGGAATATTATTATTGAATAGAAATATATTTTATTATATTATAGAGAGGTTAAACAGTAATATTTATTTGGAATAATAATAAAAATAAGTAAAATAGATTTATTATAAGATGGGATTAGATGATTTGGATCTCTTTGCATTATATGTCATTTTTATGATCCCATGTATGGGTATGAATACATGAATATCGTATGAGAAATATACATATTTTCATAGGGAGAAGTGATTGATAGGTCTGGTTATAGAGGATTTAGTACTATATTACATATTTCATACACTTATATATCATATAGGTGTATAATATGAATAATATTTAAGTGTAATATTTTTTGTTTTCATTTCTAAATCATTATCGATGATTTATGCTATGATTGTTTAGAACTAAGAAACACAATATCATTTAATTTGGATATCTAAATGACAAAATTGATAAATTAATGATGTATATTAAAGTAAATATTAAGGAACCCACTATCTAATATTTTTTTATGATGTGCATGATGCGAAATTGAAATTTATTATATAGGGGATAAGATAAATACGGGACAAAGAAAAAATATTAATAAACAAAATATTAGAGGGACTGAAGTGATGGATACAGAGGGAATATCTCTCAAAAAAGTTAAAAGAGTCCATATTTAAATAACCTAATCATAGAAAAATGAAAATCCAAACTGGCTGATATTATTTTGAATTAAGGATATCAACAATGTTACTTCATTCCCATAAGGTCTCTAGAATCTCTACATTTAGAAGTTATGTGATCTGATAGCTGTTGGTGGTACATAAAATTTTCTAATGGTTTGGGATATTCCACAAGAGAGAGATCACAATTATAGGTGAATCAAGTTCAATAGATGAAATAATAACGTTATTCGACCTAAAAATTGAAAATTTAATATGATTAGAATGATCTTACACTTGAATGGAAGTTACTCATCCATTGTGGGCCAATAATTCAATGATGAACAACCCTATTCCATCATGGACTAGGATTCCACCACAAATGACTCCTTTAGCTCAAATACCCATCATTATTATTCTTCATTCAATACCGACAGGTCTTCTATTTAACCCATTCAATATTTAGACATAAACCAAATAAAATACCATCTTCAAGGGTTTAAGTATGCCAGGATATGAAATCATGAGGTTGGATGGAAACACTTAAAATATGTGAGAGAAATTGGACCTGATAAAAAAGATTTAATATATATCAGGTATCATTATGTGTGCTTTAAGTGACCATTCACCTAGTAAAAGGGGTATTTTATACCCATGATCATTTTTGTTATCAAATATATATTAGAAAAGTATGAGTCAAAAACATTGCCAAAGAATTAGATCCACCAATACAACCTTGAGAATTCAAATTGAATTATTCCGAATCTCAATAAAAATGTATAGATCTAAAAATGGTATTTTTGCTGCACAAACATTTAGATTTGAGTTGGAAACACTTTTTCATAACATCTTCATCTAAGGGATGACATTGTTATATATGCATCAAACTATGATATTTAGTTGATTTGAAATTTTTTGATCCATATAATTCTCACCATGAGTTGAGATATTAAAAAACATGTATATGATCTTGGATAAATGATCATGTTAAGATTAAAAATGTTTTGGTAGTGAATATGATATGAACTGAAGTGTCAACTTGGTGTATTTTGTTGAAAATAAATTTCATGCACACAATAAGAATATATTATCAAAATTAAGAGAAGTAAGATGCATGACTCATGATGAGATTTGATATTGGAAAAGTAGTATAATGATGGGGATAAGTGGATTAGTTTTGAAATATAAACAAAATGTCAATAGATCCAATGATCCAAAAGGATTTTTCAATAATTATTCTAACGTTATCATAAAGCTCATTCCAAATGTGAGAACTCAAAATCCCCTCGTACCAGTGGCTGGGAGGTCACCCATATATCTATTGGATGTAATTCTCCCATATATATATAGTCTTGAAAAATCCCCTTCGTGATCTTGGCTTAGGTGACTGCAAAATTTTCCAAGATCATTTTGAGGTTAATTCCCCTTTCTAGAACTTCTTTAGCCAGTTTTTACAAATATTTTACTGCTGCCACCTTTTTATATTAGAGTCCCATGTTATGGTGTAAATATTTTTCTTAATGATTTTAATTATATCAATTGAATATTTATAGATTAAATTTTTTTTATTCGTATTGGGGACATTAAACTATTAAATAATTTAATTCTCCCTCCGAAATAGATATTTTTCTGTTCATGTTGGTAATAGTCCCCTATATTATGTTGAAACTATCATCAAAGTGTTGAAAAAAATATACCATGGGATACTAGGGAACAATGTTATTATATTGGATAATAATTTTAAGGTATTCCAATTCCCTCCTTAGTGTGTTTTGAATGCCTAATGGTATTGTGTTTGGAAATATAGACACTTTTTCTAGTGCGATTGATGTGTTTCCATCTTTATCTATTATAATCATTAAATAAAACATTAAATTGAGAATGTAATTGACTCTTAAATTAATAAAGAATATAATTTAATCCATAAACAATAGCTGTGAAATTCCTTTAAATACATACCATCTTTGGAATTGATAAACAAGAAAATTGTAGATTCTATTATTAAGATTTACACACATAACTCCCTAGGATTGAATATATATGATTAATACAGGATGATCACCTCATCGAATGACCCTAATGGATTTAACGAAAACTAATCCCTTTAACACTATCTAAATATGAAACCATGGAAAATAAAAAAAATTCAAACACGATATCATAGACCCACATGGAGAATATATGATGTCCTTGACTTTAAAAATTAATCTTTATTACATTTTATCATAGTCATTTTCCATATATATTTTATTCATCATATTAGAACCAAATATAAATATTAATTTAAATGAAATATAAATATTTTAAAATATTTAACACAATATCAATTTATATTATTTGAAAGTAATATAAAATTTTAAATAATATTAATTTACATTAGATCACATATAATTATATGGTTAAACCCTTAGCTCTTATATGAAATGGAGGTATGAAAATGATGAAATTAAAAATTCATAAACATTTTTCATAAGAAATTATGGGATGAATTAGAATAATGATAGGATAATCATTATATTCATTTAATATGATATAATATATTGTAGGGTATTTATTAATATTAGAGACAGTATTATATGTATAATTGTCCATACAACATTGGGTTTTAGTGATAATTTTCATACTCACTAGTATATAATATCCTAATATATATAGATTTCATTTGAGCATTATTTCATTTAATTTATTCCTAATATTATATATAAGGGTTGATCATTATACTTATTTTAATAAACCCCCCCCCCTAAATAAGAAATTGTGGGTTATGTAAAAAAGATATTAAATGGAAAAATAGTTTTTCTAATGTCTTTGTAATTTTTGAAATATAACATTTATCCATTATTTGGTTTTTCATAAAAAAATAGAATATAATTTTGGAATATATAGTATGTGTATTATAACGATTTACACCCACAATATATTTTCAACTAAATAAATAATGATTATTTTGAAAATTAAGTTGAGGTGGAACTATGAAAATGATTATGTTAATAAGTGGAGTAATCTTGGAATTATTGATATTTAATATATGAATTTACAATTATGGAGTGAAGATAAAAATTATCATACTAAGGTATTTTAATAGTAAAATGAAAATCCCCTTAATGTGTCAATTATAGGTTGATGAACATTCTTATATTCTACAAAACATTGAATAAAATTGATGATGAATTATTGAATATATAATAGATATAAAATATTATGTACTCCATATTGAGTACTTGAGAGAATAACACATAGTGGAGAAGAGTAACAAAATGTGTATTATTAATAATTTATGAGAAAATGTTAAGGGGTATAAAGTGTTAGATCATATTCATACACTTGTGGCTATAAAGTCTCATCCAACATAATTTTCCATGATTATAAAAGAGAGAAAAATAAATCTATTTAATGTTTATATATATATATGTGATTTATGACATGATCTTGAACTAGTAGTCATCCATAGTCATTAGTTCCCCCTTGTAAAAGGGTTATAATACACATGTAGTGGTTATCCTTCTATAATTCATACAAAAACATTATTGATTATAATTTTATGTGAGAGTCGTAATCTGTATATATTAATTAGGCTATAATATATTTTAATCCGAACACTGTTAATAAATTTTATTATTTTTGACCAATTTATATGATCTAGTAATAGTATAACATGTCATATATTTAATAAATAAATGATTTTAATTATTCCTAAAAATAAGAGAACATTATTCCCATATAAAACTATTTGTTATGATTAAAAATGTATATAATCATTTAAAAAATTACATGACATAATATACCATTCCCCCCACAAGACTCTTAAAAGTACATAGATATTTCCAAATAACCTATAAAAACCATTTCCCAAACTATGGTATCCCTAAATATTTTAAATTTATTCTTATTTTGAGTGAAATATATATCCAAATACATGTTTTCAGAATATTTTATTTAAATGTATTTTTGATCTCAATGTGAATTACTTCTAATAAGAACAACTATAATGTATGAATGAAATAGTTAACTAAGTGTTTTAAAAGTAAAACCAAGAAAATTTATATAAAAACTTTTAAAAAAATAAAAATAAACATTTAAATCAATATATTAACAAAATATCTTAGGTAGCTATAATAAATTATGGAATTAAAGAGTATGTGCTCATTATAAATGTGTATGTATTGTATTATGAAATTTCTTTTTTAATGATAATATTGATCGACTAATGTTGAGAATATATAAAAAATTAACATCATAATAATCACTTGATTAATGACAATGTTGTCTATAATTACAATGTATAAATCAAACTTTTTAAGAGAATGTGAAAATTATTATAAATAGAAGTAAATCATATTATCTAGTATGTAAATTAATTAATATATATATATGATAAAATAAATGAGAAAAATTGGTTATAGAGTTAGAGATAATAAAAAAACATGAAAATAAAATGAGATTAAAAAAGGAAATAAACAATATAAGAGTTGAAATATTTTATTCAATGAAATAATATAGGAATAGAGGATAAATTTACCATACTATAAATAAATAAGAGAATAAGTATTAATTTTAATAGAATTTAAGTATAAATATATATATTTTATCATTATGATTATGGTGTGTTATAGAGAAACAATTATGATGTATCAAAATGCCTTGACATGTTGAGTGGATATTTTAAATTTATTTTTATAAATCAATTATACATAAATGATAATTTTAATTCAATCAAAATAAACATAATAAATGAATTAAAAATAAATAAATCCGGTACATTTGATAAAATAAATTACTAGTTTTTTACTCTTATGTATTGTTTAATAATGATAAAGATAAATGGGATAAAGATGAGATCAGTGTGAAAAAAATTCTAAAAATAATTATTTAGGTTTAAAAAATTATAAATAAAATTGGATCTCATAATTGAAAGTTAATATTTGTATTTGATATTTCGGCATTATAATAAAAAAATTGTATAGTGAATAGATGGTAAAAAGAAAATATATGGCCATTAAATATCTAGATTTAGATATATAAAAATATTAATACAAATAAATAATTTATTTATATTATGATGTTATTTAAAGGATTAATTTAAATTTCCACAGATGTTTATCAAGAGAAATAATAATGGAATATATACTCAAATATATTTTCACATAACCTTCTATAATGATAATGAAATTTTGGTGAATAAATTATCTTGAATAGTATTAATTTTTTTATTCAATGAAAATATATTTTTGATTCAAGGATGGAAAGAAGATATACAAAATATAATTTTAATATAATGAGAAAAAAATATATATATTGATAATAATTTGATTTAATGGACTAAATTGAGATGATTATAAAGATATTATGAAAATAGAAAATCCTCAACTTGTTGATACAAATATTGTAAAATAATTTATGGTAAATAAAATAGTTTGGAAGGGTAAAATAGTTTAAAATACAATAATTGATTGAATAAAGACTGAAAATAAGGCTAATATAACTATAATCATGATTAAAGTGTGGGATTGTCATGTTATGTTAAAGAATTAATGTTCCATCTTGAATTAATTGATAAATTTATATTTCTAAAAGTGAAATTCCATTAATAAATTTTAAATAATGTTTGTATATGTAAATAATATTTTAGTATAAAAATAAAATGGAATAATTTATATAAATAAGTATGTGGTAATAATAATGAAAAATACTATGTAATTCTAATAACTATGAAGAAGAACACTGTTAATAATTTTTTCAATACAAAGGATAAGAATAATGTAGATGATAATGATATATTTATTTAATGAAATCAACCACTATCAACTTAGTGAGAATGAATCTAGTAACCCCCCATTAGCCTCTAAATATTATTTTAAATAATTCAATAATAATCATATTAAGTGAATAGAGATTTAAGATAAATTTTTATCGGAAAAAAATGAGATTTTCGTGATAGATTGATAAATAATAAATAAATGTGAGTTATATCCAATTAAAATATATATTTATTATTTATTTTTAAATATATTAAGTAACACCCTAAAATTCTAATTTAAAACTTTTTATTTGATAGCATACATGACATGCATCACCAATAATGATAGGTAATATAATATCTTGTGACTCTACCAAACATTTAATTTTTTAAATATATTCAACAGATGATAAATATTATAATAAACTCAATACAGAGTTAGACTGTGATTCACGCAAGACAAATCATCCTAAATAGATTGTGTTAAACTCTAGACCGAGTTTCACCAAATAACCATAAATTATTAAAATATTATTATTTAATATTATAAAATATAAATTTATAATTCTGAATATTATTAAATATTTAACGAAAATATATAGTTTACATAAATAATTCATTGGTTTCATATTAATTAGAAACAATTATAAGGGCCAACTGAATAAAAAGTGAATATTTTTACAGAAAACTATTTTTTAGACTCAAAATGTTGTTTTACCCTAAATTAAATTAATTATAATAATTGAGATATATTAATGTAATATATATATATATATATTCAATATAATATTTTATATATAATTTCATTAGGTTTGATATGCATAAGATAAGAACAAACCATATTTTACTGATAAAAAACTATTTTTTTATGAAGCCAATTTTAATGCCATTTAATTGAGACCACATTTTAAATTTGAATGTTGAAAATTTAATTTATTTAATATTCAAAAATTAACATCATATTTGAAATAGAAACAAAATAATTAGGTTATGGTGAAATTTGGTTATATTTTAAACATATCAGTTTTAAATAAGTAGTGAATAATAATGAAAATTAATTCAAAATTAATTTTTGATCTAATTTTTTATATGGTTAGATTATAATTTTAATGTGTTTTATAATTAATTAGATAATATTTTCATAAATTAATCCAATTTTGGAAATTGGGATCAATTCCACTTTAAAATTACTATAAAAACGTAGATATATTTTGGACATTTTTACATTAGAAACACGAGTTGATGTCCTGCTGACAGGACAAATTTTAAATTAATTTCTCCCACATATCTATTTGGAATATATAAACATTGATTCCATAATTTTAATCATCATAATTTATAATTTATATTGAGTTAAAAATATTTTTTGACCAAAACTATCAGTGAACGTAATAAAATTAATTACAATTATTATAGTAAAATTAAGGTTTATAAAGGAATAAACCATTAATATAAGAAAAAAAAATGACCTATAAAGTTTTCAAACACCCATTATATGTAAATATGTTGTCCAAAAATCTTAAATTAGTGATTTTTGTTGGTTTTTTATGAATATTGTTAGGTAAGAACATCTATACACCTAACTTGTTTCAAAATATTCCGAGTGAGTCATTTTCCTTCCCTATAAAAAACCAACACCACTCCATATTCCTCACACCTATAATAACACTTAGGTTCACACATTATATGCTAAAATATCTTCCATTAATTCCCCCCCATATAACTTTAAGAAACCATTAGGTTATAAATCCTTCAATGGAATCCTTTTGCTACAATCCAAATGAAGTTACCCGATTGGGAGTTAACATCTTCTCCCAAGCTCTATAGTTTAATTTCCATTCATTACTCCATAAAAATTATTTATTACAATATTATATAAAAAAATAGTAAACATAATATTTTATTATGTTTTTATGTAAATATTTCTACTTACACATACACATAATCCCATCCAATGGGTAACGAACGTACTCATTCTCTATTCGGCGAACTACTGCCTCACAAAATGATGATTGTTCATTTCTCCCATACCACATATCATGGTTTACATTATGATGGAAAACATAATTATATATGTTATATAATATTAATTTAATTTCATTATACATATGTATTTTTTTAGAACATACCCTTATGCATTCCATATTATTTAAATACGATAATTTTGTTTAAGGAAGTGTGGACAAACGCCCCCTCAAAGAGATATGACTCGTTCATTCTAGACGTGGGATGAATAAAATATTTTTTAATAAAAAATGTAACATATATTAAATATATATGATTCTTTAATTATGTTATAAATATTTATCATTATGATTAATTATTCTAATTCAACAATGAAATAGAAGTAGCGTTCATGCGTACGTATGACCTACCATCTCCATGAACTGTGCACTTCATATCTAATATAAAAATATATAGGACTACTATTAATAAATATATAATTATTATATATTATATTTAATACATGGTTTAAATTATAGATATGAATAAACCATGATATAATTAATAACCACAACAAATTACAAGTTAAATCTTACCTAAGAAAACTATTCAATTAACAACCAAAATTTTGAAATTAATGATAGAGTGTTCATAAAATCAGTAATAAAATATTATATGGAATAAATATGTGAAATTTAAAAAAACAATAAGGTTTTATTATAATTTAGTAACATATTTTAAACAAAAATACTAGAGGTAAGGGAATTTCTTCTCAATTTGCATTACATTGACACTTATTTGTTATTATGAACCAATTTACTTTTATTTAGTATATAAATTACCTTATTAATGTTATATAATGAATAAAAATTCATCTTATATTATAATTTTCATTTAACTTCATACTATTCTAGAGATAATGATTGAAATGTTTCAAGTGTTTTGTGACACATTATAATTTTTAATGAATATTCCCCCCACGTTTGTTCTTAGTGACTGGATTTGTAATCTCACATCGTATTGTGAGTGTTAATCATATCTCAAAACTATCACATTGTTGTAATCATTTTCATTTGGAATATAATTTAATATCCATATTCTCATACAATGGATATTTGTATTGCCTAAAGTGTATATCATTTTACATACGGGGTTCTCTTTGAAAGTTATTTAATTAACTATTGAATTGTTGATAAAATAATTTTATTTATTCTGGAAAAAGTTTATATAAGGAATATATATATATATTGGGATATGATGAATTATATTGACTTGAATTTACTAGTGAATCAAAAACATTTTATAGCTCCTCAATGCATCAATTCGTTCTCATGATATGAATTACATGGTCAAATTAAATGGGTTTATATCTATGGGTATAAACCATATTATAAAATTTATTGATGGTATAGTTTTTCATGTTCCATAAACGTTATGTCCATCATGAATAAATTTCCCTATTTTATTTTTAGTTATTATTTATCCATGAGATTTTTTGTTTCCATACCTATAGATGTAATTCATTCTCAGTTTATTAATTTATGGAATTTATTTCAGTTTATTACCTTTTTATATAAATTAGGCCTTACATAATGGTCTAAATAGATAGTTTTATCATTTATTTTTGTTTATATATAAAATTATTCATTATTTTTTCTCTTGTGTTTACCCTTTTTTGAATTTCATCTCACCCGTATTATGATTCAGTCCCCATCTCATGAAGAAGTGAACATTTAATCAGCTTTCAAAGAAGTAGGTTATTTTGAGTTTATTATGTAGCATGTTTTATTTTGATTTTACTAATTTATTATGGGTATCCTATATGTAACCTATCCTTCCAAGTCTAAAAAACTAACCTATGCTTTGGGATTTTATTCCTTGTAATCATGGTAATGTAATAATTTAATGCATCATCTCTAGGTTTCAGGGGCTAGGTATTTACTGTTGGTGTCAAAGGAACATTAGCAGTATCCATAGAAACATGATTTAGAATACGTAGATTAGGGATCACAACCCAAGTATTGGATTTTAGGTTGTGTATAGAAGAATATCCAAGAATTTGGGTAAGGTTTATTTTATGTGGGTATTCCTAGAAATACATCCCTATCTGGATACAACAAGTGGATGTTGTTCTGGAACATATGTACCTATAATTAATAACATCGACAAAGTATTATAGTCCTGAATAGGGGTATCCTGTTAAATGAAAAGGGGTCATACTACAGACATTTTCTGACACTCTTAGGGGATACGATTAGGATAGTTCAAATTTTATATTCCTTCCATTATGAGGGATTTGAATGTAAATATTACCCAATGTAATCAAGGATTATGATTCTAGGATTCACGATGCACATCTTTAAGTGTTATAACATATTAATAATTATACATTCTGTAATTATTTAATCTAGTAAATTACATTATTTATAAATTGATACTAGATGAAGGAATGTGAATCTCACCGATGCAAGAAAACCAATCAGAAAGAAGGATCAAATACTTAATGGTTTTAATCAGGTATTTAAAAGGGAAATAGTCCACCAAACATTATCATCGTAAGAGGAAACAGTATCCTGTGACAATGATATGGGTAAATAAATTTTCTTCTCATATTTCTCCAAAGTAAACCAATAAAATAATAGGCCAACTGAGCTCCATGAAAAATGTAAAGAGTCAAAGAAGATGAAGGTAAAAAAGGATTTTCCGACATGTGATAATTGTGGGAAAAATAATCTGGTACATTTTGGAAGGGAATGATTGGTTTTTATAGGTTTGGAGAAAAAAGAAACCATGTTTATTGAATTCAATGGATGAAAATTTTCCAATGTAATATTATTTAACAATAGGAGATGGGATACTATGCAAATCAATGTCCCAAGAATCAAAGGAATATTCCAAAAATGATTCAATTGTATAATGATAGAGTTATGATACTACCAAAGATGAAGTGGAATGATTAATATAAGTATTCATAAATTATTTCATTTGAATATTTTACTTGAAATGTACCGGTTATAATAAATATGGAACATATGATGATTGTATTGCTTTACTTTTTTAAGGATTAGAGATGAAATAGTAATTGGTTCAAAGAAAGTTATTCAATAAAAAATTAATATTTTTAGGAAACACCAGATTAAGGGAAATAAAACCCTTAATATGTTATATAAGTTTAGATAATGATAAAGACGTGATTTATTTGGATTACTGCAAACTACGTTGGAACTGATTAATGACTTGTAGAAAACTAGTATATTCTATCACTAATGTAGTTTACAACCCTTTTGGATTTTTTGAATATATACAATAACATGTCTCTTACATAAGTAATAAGTAAGAATACATGTTTCCAATTGAGTTTTATGGTGATTCTAATTATTACCATTTTTCAAGAGGATACATTATGAAGGTGTTCACATATTCGGTATGTGGTGATAGAGAACTGCATTATATTTAATAAAGTGTAATGATATGTTCATTATGAAAATTCAGTGAATCTATTTCAGATGTTATTGGAGAATAATCTATTGGAAAATTTAACCATTTATAAAAGGATTTAAAATGATCATTGGATGATATTTTAGAGGTAAATGTATTACATTACCATATGATGCACCTTGTTCTAATAGATGATGTAGAAATATATTGATGTGTAGTAAAAGGAAAATATTTTGTTTATAGAAACATATATTTACTTATATTATTATAGAGTGGACGAATTACTTAACTATATAAATATAATGGTTTCAGAACAAACATTTTGTCTTATTATCATAATTTTTTATGATATCAATGATTATTATTCAAAACAATACTTTATGGTTTTCTGGTAAAAAAATTCAACATAACATGTTCTATATAACTCTCCATAAGAACATAAATTTTGGTCTTTTTCTTACATATCCATGTTTCAATTTCCCACATCTGTTCTCCTATTAGGAATCTAATCATTTGAAAATTTAACTTTCTTATCTATATTATCAAAAAGATTTGATAATTACTCCTTTTAAAATGTGGGTCTTTAAAAAAATTCAATCCCAATACTACTGAGGCTAGTATTAAACTTTTAGGATGAAATTTAATTAATGTGGGGAGAATACAATACCACAAAATTCTAATTTAGACTTTTGTATTTGATAGCGTTCATGAAATAAATAACCAAGAACATAAGTGAATATTATATCCCAAGACTCTACTATATATTTAACATTTTAAAAATATTTAATTCATGATATATCTTGTAATGAACACAAAAAAGAGTTATCATGTGTTTCACACATGAGTGACCTTCCTTAATAGCTTGTGTTACACACAAAAATTAGTTTCACTAAATGAAAAATATTATTAAAATACTACTATTTAATATAATAATATATAAATTAAAAATTATGAGTAGTATAAAATATGTAATAAAAATATACAGATTACATAACTAAATTGTTTGTTATAAATTAATTAGAAATGAGAATAAGGGCCAATTGAAAATAAAGGGAATAATTTTATAGAAAACAATTCATTATACTCACAAAGTTGTTTTACCCTAATAAATTAAATTAATTATAATTAGTTAGTGATACTAATGATATACATATATATATATATATATATGATATATTAAGTATAATATTTTTGATATTAATCCATTATGTTCGATATTCATAAGATAAAAATAAACCATATTTTACACCTAACAAATGAATTTTTTTATAATGGAAATTTTACTTCATTTTAATGGAGAATGAATTTTAAATATGAATTTTTAAAATTTAATTGATTAAAAATGTAAAAATACACATCATATTTGAAATATAGAAAAAATATTTTGGTGGTGGTAATTTCTTTTATTTTCAAAAACATATAATTTTTTAATATATAGTGAAAAATATAGAATTTTAATTCAAAACTACTTCTTCATTTTATTTACTTATATGGTTGAATTGTAATATTATTTTTTTAAGGTTTTTTAGTTTACTGTTCTATCAATTTATCCAATTTAGGCCATTGGGATCAATTTCTCTTAGAAAATGACAATAACAAAATTCCAAATATTTGGTTGTTTTACATTAAAACCATGCATTGTTGTCCTACTTGTTGGATGAATATTATATTAATTTATACCAATAATGTCATTGGAATTTGGAAAAATTGATTCAATATTAGGAAAAATAATAATTAATAATTTCTAGTAAGGTAATATAAATATTTTATCAAAACTATTATCGAAGGTAATTAGGATTAATTACAATTATTAAGGAAAGATTATGCTTAATAAAGACAAAACGTTTTACATAAATGACTGAATGACCTTAACACATGTCCAAAAGCCATTGGTTGGCCATATCTCTTCCATAAATATTACATTATTCTGTTGTTTTCTTATTTGGTATTAATCTTTTTATGTAATAACATGTGTACACCGAACATGTTCTGAAAATTCCAAGTGAGTCCTTTTCCTTCCATATAAAAGGCCTCAATAACTCCCTTTCATCACACCTATCAAACAATATAGGTTCAGCCAGGATCTGTCAAAATTGATTCCCAAAATCCCTCCCATAGACCCTGAGGCCTATCTTTGGTCTAGAATCCTTACAAGGAAGCCTTTTGGTACAAACCAAAACAAGTTACCCGATTAAGAGGAAATGTCTTTTCTCAATATTTCTATATTCAAGTCCATTATCCATCCACTAAAATATATTTATTCATTTATTATATAAAATAACATTATAATCAATATAGAATTTTTATATATAAATATTTTGACCTAATCTCAGACAAACCTCTATCTAATTGGAATGGAAAATATTATTTCCATGTATAACGAACTACTGCCTCACGAAACAATGATTGTTCTTTTTTACATTACAACCTGTCATGGTAAATATTATGGGGGAACTATGTTTATATATGTTATATATGATATTTATAACATATTTATGATTCAAAATTTTTATTTATAACATACACTTATGATTTCTATCTTTTGTAATTATGATAATTTCGTTTGAGGAAGTGTGGAATACCGCTCCCTCAAAGTGATGTGGCTCATTTTTTAAATAAATTGAACTATTAAATGATATATTTAAAAATAATAGGTAAAATATATAACATATTAATTAATCTATAATTATAATACAGATATTTTTCATTAATTTTTCATTCCTTTAATACAAGAATGAAATGGATGTAGCGTTCATGCATGCCTACGACATTACGTCTCCAACAACAGTGCACATCATTTGTAATATAAAAATATAATGGAATCCTATATGTATATATTTTATAATAATATATTATAATTAATACATGTTTTAAATTATTGAAATGATGAATCCATTATCTAATTAAATATAACAACATATAACAAGTTAAATCTTACTCGATCAAACAAGGTAATTTACACCCAAAATAGTGAAATTTATTAAAGGGTACAAACTGGATATAAATTATTATAAGGAATCAATATATGATATTATAAAAATTATTGTGGTTCTATTATAATTTCTTAAAATATTTTATACCTCTAGAGATGAGGATAAATTATACACCACAAAAGGATGGTTAATGTTAGTGAATTTCTTCTCAATTTACATTCTATTATGACTTATTTCTTATTATGATTCAATTAACATTTAAGTGTTGTATATATCGAAATTTTTTTATTTAATGAATTAAATTATTCTAATGATATTATATGTTTCATTTAATTTCATACCTTTCATGAGATAATTATTCAAATTTTTCAAGTGTTATGGGAAACATTGAAATGTGTAATAACTATTCTCCTCATGAGTCCTTTTAATGAATATCATTTAAATATCAGTTACTTTTGTTATTTTTAACATTCTATTGAGATAAAAACATTGTTTTAAAATTATTTCATTTAAAATCTACTTGAATATTCATATTTTAATTCAATTTATATTTATATTTCATAAACCGTATATCATTTTACATACAGTGTTCACTTTTACTATTATTTGATTGACTGGGGAATTATTTATAAAAAAATATTCTTTATTCAATACGTATATCAGATAAAGAATTGTTCTATTTTTTATTATTGGATATGTTGAATTATTTGGTATATTATTGATGTGAAGTTCCCTAATTTATATAGCTCCATGATGCATCAACATGTTCTTATGAGACGAACCAGTTTGTCAAATTAAACAGGTTTGTAGTAGTGGGTTTCAACAATCATGTGAATGGTCTTGATCGTATATATTTTCATGTATTTTATACATGAAATCCATTAAGAAATAATTTTCCTCATTTAGTTTTAGTTATTATTTATCAATTATATTTTTCATCGACATATCTATGGATGTAATTCATTCTCAGTTATTGATTTATGGCATGCATATTATTTTCTCATATTTCCATATTAATTATGCCTTATCTCATTGAATAAATGGAATATGCTCTTAGTATTTACCATTACATATAGATTGAGTCATTACTTATTCCCTTTTCTTTTCCCTTACTGAGAATTTTAGGTCACCCATATTATGATTCGTTCCCTAAATTATGATGAAGAGATCATTTAATAAGCTTTAAAGGATGCTGTTTCTTTTAGTTTTTTATGTATCATGTTTTATATTATTTTCACAATGTATTTTTGGAATCATGTATTTTATACGGATTTATATTACTACTAAAAATAATGGACCTTTTTATTTTTATTGATTTTAATCATGCATATTTAATAAAAAAATGCATCCGCTTCTGGATTCTGGTGTTGCGGTTTTACATATTCTTATATGTTTTATTATGATGATCAGAGGAGGTTTCAGGTCTTATGTTATATAGAATCTATGTATTTGTCATATAAAAAATTGACAATGTAGGATTTAATGGGATATTCTGAGTACGAGTAATTACTATAAAACACATAAGTTATTATAAATCACTATTATATCCTAAAGTAATTTATTTTAAATGGGATTATATATGATTGATTTATGATGTTTTTAGTGATTTTAATGGGGTATATATAAATATAATTACTGTAACATGGGTCACCATATTTGTAGATTTTATTTTTTAAATGTATTTATAACATGATAGTTATGATTTTTTAATGAATTATATTTTTACAACTAGTACAATGCATGAAATTTTGTAGGTTTTATATTTTCTAGGTCAGCTTTATTTAAAGCTACATGTTATTAAAGATGTGTAAATTTTTTAATACCATATAGAATGATATAATGGGGGTTTTTAACCTTAAAAAATTTATTATTATATTTTTTATGGACATATCATACAATATTAATTTTTATTATTACAACTATTTAACATTCTAGATAAAATACTTTCAATTTATTGATGGTTTTAAAGTTTAACAACATAAAAATTAATTTTATGATTTTTTATTTTTTGTTCAAATTATTTAACGGTATATAAAATATGAATACTAATTTCTATGATTTTTTAATAGGTTATAATGTTTTTATATGAGAATTAGGTAGACTGAGATGATAGAAAACATAATATTTGATAATTAATTATAAGAGGATACATGCAATAATATATCTAAAAATTAAAAAATATATGAATAAAACGTTGCAACATAATTTTATTAGAATACTGATTATATTTTTATATTTATAGATTTGTGCTGAGTAAACACAATAACATTCAAATCATATATGTTAATATCAATAGTAAAAAATATTATAGGGAATACTATTATATTAGACATAACCATATAATGACACTAAAACATAATACCTGAAATTACATTAAGACTTACACTATAAGATTTAATATGATATACAATGATATGATGATACTACAGTGTGAATTTTTCCACACACATTTGATTCCAAAATTCAACAATATATTTTAATCATCCAATTGTATTTACAAGCATCTCAAATTGGAATAAATCAAGGGATGTGTGTAATCTTTATTTAAGGGAAAATATTTATTTGATTATTTTTGGAGCATGGTAAATTTGTAAATATTTATTAGTAGTATTTTTATAAAAAATTAATATATCTATTCCTCTAATGTAAATATGAGGATCGTATAACTCTAGTGAATTATATATTAAAAGGTAAATTCATTAACATATATAGTAATGATCATTATGACATAATATGAGATTCTATAATAATGGATAATTAGTTTGAATAATTATATGACACAATGAAAAATAGGTTGTAGATGATGAAATCATTTAATTAAAAAAATAATCTAAGAGTATCAATAACACTATGAAAATTTTTATGATATATGGAATAAAGTAAGTTGAAATATTCATTGCAATATATAATATATGAGTTGAATAAAAACTATGTTTATAGATTATAAAATATTTTTTAAAAATATAAAATATTGAGAAAAATAGCAATAATGGGGTTATAGAATTTTTTTGAATTATTAATGACATATATTTAATAGAATTACACATCTTTTAGAGGATATTAATATGTTTTTAGAATTATTTTATCACCCTAATAAGGGAAACAATATATTCATGTTCATATTTCTTATAAATATTAAATAGTAAATAAACCTAAATTAGAAATAATCCATAGTTAGTGGTCCATAGAACTAAGATTATATGGGAGACATGAGTGGTCAGAGTCCCACAAAATTTTATAATAAATCCTTCGTGTTAACTATTAACCTATTTATATGGTGAAATAACCAAGAACATTAAATAGAATATATTATATAGAAAATCAAATAAATTAATGTTTTATTACATAAATAAATTATATTATTGTCTTAATATATTATATGTCACCATTTTAGTATCTAATTCATTAAAAGTTTTAAAAAACACTTAGGATCAAGAATAATATTCAAAACAATTGGTGAAAAAAATCTGTTGAATCATATTTTGGATTCACCCCCACCAAATCAATACTCACATCACTATGAAGAACCGGACTACATTCCAGCAATAAAAAATAATAAATATTGAATGAAATTGTAATAAAATAATGGAAAATGTCTATAAAACGGACACAACATATTATATATTTTTAATAAGTGTAACACTATATTAATGTTAATCCCAATGAAAATTTATCTATTTATCATTGGTATACATAATTCATATATAATTGAAAATATTTATTTATACATAAAAACTATGGCCATTATTAATTATATACAAGATAAATTAGAATGTATATGAGAAATATTTTATCGGAAATAATTATACAGGGGATATATTTATTTTAGGTAATCGAACTCTACTATTTTTCTTATAACACAAAATATTATGAATGGTTAATGTTAATGTAAAATAAAAAATGTTCTAATTTGATAACAAAATTCTACAACATATATTTTAAAACACTAGGATAAAATATAATGAAATTAAATTTCAATCTAAAAAGAATTTAAAAATGTTTAAATAATTTAATATATATTGAAAAAGTGGATGCACATGTATAAAGAAAAAAGTTGAATCATAGACTATTTATTGTTAATCATGTTCCTCTGAGCCATTAATATACTATTAATTTAAAAATCATTTAAAGGGTTTATCATGAACATAAAAAACAAATTATGTAGATCGATATGGTCACATTGTGATTGACCTTTTCCATTTGTAATTGAAAGTCATCAATCAATATTTGAATGATTGATCCCTAATGTTTACGCTTGAGTGTGATTTCATAACCGTTCTATTCAATTAGTATCTTTTTCTTCTTAAATATGTTTTCCAATATATTGACCACATTTAATTACAATTTTAATATACTAGTGTTTCTTATTTATTAACTATTTATCAATATTAATATATATAATTTGATTAGGGGTGTGAGATGGAAAATGAGGGATAACTTTATTTTCATGTGATTATAAATCCATTCCATTTTGAGTGTCGAATGTAGAGTAAATTTTTTATATATATATGAAACATTACAACTACTAGAACCCACTTTAATAACCATATTATAATTAAAATATCTTCCCAACCATAATAAAAACAATATCATCTTTATAGAGTAAATTAGTATCCTTATAAATCCTATGTAACTCATTTTTTACAATATTATTTTTAAAATTTGAGACTAGTAATTTTAGAACTCATGGTAGTGTTATAAAGAATTGCCAATTTTGACCTCTCACATACTTCTAGTCATTTAAAAAGTCTCTCACCAAAGAATCCAAAAACTGTTGGGTATTCTAATCTATTGTATATATTGATTATTGGCATTCCAATATTAATTCAGTCCTTGAATCAACATTAAAAACATCCCACTTATATTACCTCAAACTACTTATATTGATGGAAATTTATCCACTTATAATATTTAGTCACATAGGAACAAAAAACGAGAATTATCATTCACACTAAATTAAATGTATTTATTTTTAATAATAACCACATACATTTTTTAACTGGGAACCCTCACATAGGGATAAAAGCATAAAATCATCATTATAGAAAATAAAAAAATACAAAACTAAATGTTTAGTAACAATCATTCATAATTAAGATCAAAAAATAAATAAATATATTAGTTTCATGAAAATTGTACACCACCATTCCTCCAACCAACAGGTTAAAGAATAATCACGAGAGAAGACACAATTTTGGTTATGTGGGAACCCATACACCAACCCACCCAACGAGGAAAAAAAATAATTAACTAGATGAAAAACATTAAAATTTTAATAACATGAAAAATAAATTTTAATATGTTCATTTTTTTTTCTTTATAGTTCATACCCTTGATGAATGTGAATTTGGGTTGAGGTTATAAATCAATTTTTATAATGAAAATATATTAATTTTAAAAAATAAATTCATTTTCATTTAATTAATATTTCTAAATATTTATAATATTTATAATTTTATGGGTATTTTTAATTCCAAATAAAAAATATTAAAAATAAATGAAAACCTGATTATAAATGAATTTTTATATGGCAATAAAATATTAGAGTTGTCTAAATTTTATTAATGGGTTTTTTTGTTTTAGGGAAAAAAGCGCCTTAGGAAACCTATAAATGGTAATAAAACCATGATGTAAAAGAAAGATAAATCATAGGCATGGGGGGATTCACATAAAGTCCCTGAGGATAAAAAAATCATTATGGGTGGGCCATAAACCATATAGCCTATGCAAGTCAGCGAAAGTCCATAAAGATTGTCTAGTGTATTGGAATCCCATTAAATGAGTAGGAATTTGAGCTAGTATTTACATGATCTCATCCAATTTAGAAGAAAAAAATCAAATTTTTTTTTGTCATTTAAAAAATCAAATCGCCTTACACACATAACATCCACTTATGATTAGACATACCTACTACCACCTCTACCACTTGAAACCATTGGTCCAATGATTCTAGATGGTAGAAAACTATATGTGTACCATTATTGGGGTCTAGGGGTTAACAATTCTACCACATTCAAGGAAAGGATCACAATAAAACTCCAGATGGTGCATGGACAATTCCCTTTTAGGAGAAGTGTGATGAAAATATACCAGTGTTCAAGAAGATATCAGAAATAGTAATGAAAACACCATAGATCCAATTTCCATCACACATAAGGAACTCCTGATTAAGAAATTTTAATTAAAATGGCCTAATATTCATTTTCTAAACCATAGATGAGGGAAAATGGATAATTAATTTGCACAATTCCATTTTAAAGTGATTCATAGTGCATATGGGGTCTTTTAAAATGAAAGGACAACTGAAATGGCCTGGAGTTCATAGTGGAACCCATGATAGGATTGCTAGAATACATGGGTAATGGAATAAAATGATATTGAACATTATATAAAATGATAACCCATTGATCATAGGGACATCTCATGTTCAAAATCAATACCAAAATGGGATATATTTAAATATAGAGCTGATCATGGTTGAAAGGGAGATTAGAACACTTCAAAAAATGGATTTTCAAGAAATCATCTTGATGATGCTATCTAAGATATGTCTAGAAAGTTCACATGTTTAAAATATTGATTTTAGGGCCAGTAAACTCACCCGCTTCCAAGATTATGAGCCTAACTATACATGTAAGACATTTATGTGACAGTAAGACATTAGATCCATGTTATAAAAATTTTAGATAAGTTGGAATTCATTTTTTGGATTGAATGAGAATTACTATGGAGAGATTTTAAAGGTCATCACCTCCTCTATAATGGAAAAATGGAGGTATATATTTTTAATGGAGATATGAGTGTGATTTTTTATGACATTTGAAGAAACTGGAATATTTGGATGAGGTGTGTATATATATATTTTGAGATATTTAGATTTTTCATCAAATATAAAAAGAGATATCTCAAGTGAATTAATATATAATTAAAGGGGAAAGTGTTTATGAATTTATCAAACATGGGAGGAGGATATTTGAAATTATGGAGGACCCGAGATATTACTTCAGCATGTTGAGGTATTTATTTTTGTGATTTTCAGCACCAACTTATTGATAATATTTTAGGAATTTTTATTTCTTCTCATACTATTATTTAAGGGTGATTTCTATGTCAGGTTTTTGTATTCTATTTTTAATTCATTAAAAATTTACTTTCTCTTAACCATGAAAGTCCATCATGTGTGATGAGTTTGGGACAATAATGTTAAATGTGACTTCTTTAATACTACCTTTCCAATAACCATTGTTTAGTATAGGTTCTATGATTAAGCATTGTTATAGGTTACTCATCTCTTGGTCATTTTATATACATTGAACACTGAGAAAACATGATCCTTTAGTGTATAGTGTTTCTTACATTACAATTGGAATTTCATATATTAAATTATAATGTCAATATGATAAAATTCATAAATATCAATGAAAACTAATGCATGAAACCAGATAGTATACTTTTACTATATTCATTTTACTTACCTTTTTTAAAATTTAAATAAATATTTGACTATGTTTATTTAATTTATAATTACATTAGTTAATTTAATTTCATAGTGTTGGTTATTTATTATTAGAATAAATATATTCTCATGTATTTATTTTACGATTGACCCTAGGTATTTCATTATAATACTAATATATAGTAGTTTAGGTTGTAGCCTTCTGTTTTATAAATTCTAAACCAGTATTTACCCAATGAAAGAAATGATTCCTTCTAAGTATATAATTTTTAAGTTTCATTTTCAGGGACATGGCATAATGATTACAATAATTTATTAGTTTAGACAATTATTTTACTATTCTATTTTTTTATTTTAAAAAACTTTTTTTAATACATTTAAATTACTAGCTATTTTTTGGTTTTGACATATTAGGAAATCCCAATGATAATTAATAATATCTAGATGATGATTCAAATTTCACAAACCCTAAAAAATATTGAATCACCTGAGTGGAAGATCTGTAGTATCATATGATGGGAGCTATATATACAATCATCAGTACCTTTATCACACATGATAATGGATGAATGAAACCTAAAATGCATGTTAGATACATTCAAAGTGAGATTTATACTCTTAGAGGTATTTAAAATGGAGGATGATTAATCAGAAGAAAAAACATAGGAGGAATCCATGCTTGATTTAAAAATAAAAGGGCATTTTGAGAGTGAATTTGAGATAGGTATTGAATCCAAGATGAATTTATTTGATGATTCCAAAAAAAATTGCCGATGAGGATCAAACACATCCATAGAGGAGGATGATAAAGGTTAAAATTAATCAGTATGAAATGTAGAATAATAGGGAGCATAGTATAAAGTGGTTGATATAATACATTTGATCATATAATATATTGAAAAATAGAAAGAATCGGAGCCCACGCCGATGAAGAGTAATAGATACTGAGAAATGAAAAACATTGAGAAATAGAAGAATAATAGGTAATATGTGATTTTGAACATTTTAATGAAATGAGGGAAATAGACGAGTCGAAGTACACAGAACAATATAATTTTGTGGAACCTCTGACACCAATTGAAGTGTATTAAAAAAAAGTGGAATTGGGGTACCGAATTAGAAAAGATTTTCATTTGTTTCTTATATTTTTTGAGATATTAATAATTTTTACAACTTCCATTTGATGAAGAGAAATAAAATTATTTCCTGGATGAAATTGGATATTTTTTATAATTAAACATGAATCCTTAAAAAGATATTGATATTGTGGAACTGTACCAAGAATGGAGGACCAATGGGATACATTTCTAGTCATATGGGATATCCAATAGTTAGATTACTCATCATTAAATCTTGATGAAAAGAACAATAATTACAAGGATAATAGACACCCTGGATTTTTAATAGTTCCAAAATTCGATCCTCCCAATATGGTTAACTCTTTATAACAATACAATTATGTGTCAATATCGAGCTGAAAAACATTAACAAAAGTGCTCTATGGGATAATCCCAAAAAATTTTATTTCATCACTTATAACATAATTATAGGATGCACATTTGGAATTTAGTTTATAATATAGTTTAATTGAATTTTCTTTTTGTACTTTAAGGTTATGGTCCATACACTTCATTTGAGATATTTTTCATAGTACAATCATTAAGGATTCAATAGTACCAAGAAACAAAGTGGTTGATAATTAGAGATTAATTAAAAATTAATTTCACTTTTACATTCATTATCACTATAGTCCTCAAATTTTTTTCTTGATTTATTCTTTTGATCATTGATTTTGAAGATCACCTCCCACTAATATATTTTTGATTTATTTTTTATATAGGTTAAATGAGTAACTTAAGAATCTCATATTTTGAGGTTATAGTTTTCATTATAAAGGATATTGAAAGAGTGACATGGGGAATTTAATGATTATAGAGAATCATATTCATTGAATTAATGAATAATTATATTTACATACAATAGATTTAGTTATATGAAATTTAAATTTCCATATTCTATTCATATATAAAATTAAAATCTTTTTTATTATATTTTTATTATTAACAATAAAATAATTTATTTTCTAATTTTTTCTGCTCTCATTCACAAGAGATTTATAGAACTAATTTTTATAATTCCTTCTTGAGTACATTTCTAGAGAGATATTGAAATATGTCACTTACTTTAAATTTCATTGAATATTTTCAAATATATTATTGTAAAAAGATTCATTTAATATGATAAGGGAATTATATATTTTATATCTAATTTTTCATGGACACCCTTTGAAATTTATCCTTATTTTCAGCTTGTAGAGACAATTAATAGATAATGATAGGAATGTGCCACATTAAAATAAATATTTTCCCATTCCTGCCATATTCCATATATTTTCCATTATATTTACATGTTTTTTATGGGGATAGATTGTTCATAGAAAAAGGGATGCCCCCTGTTAAGAGGAAAAATGAAATTGGTTGTTTCATGGAATGTTGGGAAAATAGTTGATCATATAATTTAATATTCCTTTATTGATTTCCCACTAGAAAAAAATCAAAATAAATTTATTGAGTGTTTATAGGGATAAAAATAACCATTTTTATCAAATTAATTATACAATTTTTGGTCGAGTGGTGGTTGTAATACTTTCCTTAAATCACCTTTTGAAAAATAAAAAAAACTATTAATGAACAAAATATAAAAAAGAAGTATAAAAAGAGCATGAAGTGTACATAATTAATTCTTATTACATTATTTTATGACCTTACATTGATAATTTGAAGAGAGTGTTTTCAATTTGAATTATGAATCATACATTACACATTACATTAAGTATGATGAATTTTTCTCAATATATTAACCTCATATTTGGGTATTTATTTTTGTCACATTAATACATCCCTAGGTATGGGTATTTAATTAATATGATCCTTAATGAAATTCCCCATGATATACTGCGATATTTTCTAAAAAAATTGAAGAATACAGTACCATGAAATTCATATTGTAGCTACATATATTCAAGGAATGATCGCAACACTAATTCTATTATCATATTGTTTGATGATAGAAAACTAATCAATGTAAGGTATGTAATGATTATAATGTTTGATAATAATTATTTATGATTTTCGAATGAATTAAAGAAAAAACCAACTAATTATGAATGGAAATAATTACTATAGATCCATAGAATTTATCTATTAAGAGTGTGAAATTTAATCGATATTTTATGAGGGACATGAATGTTTGATATACCCATTAACAAGTAATTATTATGATATATTTGAAATTTGAATATTTGTATGATGTTTTCCAAACATGATTCATATTGAGATTTCATTTTTGAGGACATGAATTTGTTTAATTACGGGGTGTATTTGATATATCCATTTTAAACGTGAATTTTTTTAATTTTGAATAACAAATTTAATTATTAATTAATTAACATTCCCAAATAATAAATACATATGTAATTTTATTACAATTTTACATTTTGAGTAAAATATTTGAAATATATAATTTAACAAAATTTTAAAATAATTTTCATTAAGATATTAAATATTTTAGTGAATAGTATTTTATAAAATTGATTTATTTTGTGGGTAAAAAGGGGAAATGACACTCTTCAAATAGTAGATAATAAAGATGGAAAATTACGAGTATGGACATGCATGATTCAACAAATAAAAGATCCAAGATGAGCAAGAAGTGTGTAAGGGTTGCGCTAATGCCCATTAGGAACATGTGGGATGGAACAAGTCTATGGGGATTATGTAGTGTAATAGGAACCTATCATTGTAGTATCTATTTAAGACCATATATTTATGTCTATAATGAGAAAAAAACATGTCTTGTGGCTCTAATCCAATGTGGGATATAGAACCATCAAGATAATATTCTTTAATTTACATAACCAAATCCCCTTGAAAATAAAATATGCTACTCAATCAGACACACCAACTACCCCCTCTTCCACTTCTGATCACTGAAACATCGCTACTAGAAACTTTTTAAGGTAATGGAAACCATTTTTGGAGTTCATGCTCTAGATATTTCACTACAATTGAGGTTAGTATCACCATTAGAATCACACTAAAGATTGGAAGATTCCTTGTAAATGTTGTATGGGTAAAATATAGTCAAATTCAAGAAGAGTGGTGAAATATATACGGAAAATATATAAAGACTATGATTTTAGCACAATGGGATATCATGATGAAACAATTATCACCTAAAAACCATAATTTTTATGATATAAGTTTTATCTATGAAATCATGGACAATTAATTAGACTTATGAAATGTTAAAGTTAGATATGGTTTATAGGGGGACAACAAAAAATTGATGATGACTGAAATAACCTTCTTATCATAGTATAACCTTTGGTTTCATGACATACATTCTTGAATAATGGATCAAAAGGGTGAGGAACATGATGTAGAATGTGAATCCACCAAGCATATGGAATTATCATCTTCGAAACAAATATTAAAATGGTGAAGAGGTGAATGTAGAACATTATATGGTTTCATAAAAAGAAGAGGTTTAATGAACCGTGTAAAAAAAATTGGTATGAAAATTTCAGGGTTAAGATTTCTAAGCTGCGTCTGGGGGAGTTCTCAACATTATAATTAAGATATGAGTGGCATTCGGCTACCCCTATCTTAATAATGAGATATAGACTATACGTTAAGAATTTATAAGTGACAATACCACATTGGTTTTAATATATATATATATATATATATATAATTTAAGATATGTGTAATTAATGTTCCATTTAGAATAGGAATTATCAATGATAAATATGGTAGGTTATCCCCTCTATTTTCATGTATAAATTTGAATATATTTTTAATGGATATAAAGGTAGATATTCCATGTGAAATTTTAGGATATTAAAATATTTGGATGTGAGTTAATTTTTTCATTGAGATATGGTAATTTTGAGGATAAGATAGAAGGTTACATATCATGGAAATTTCCCAACAAATATTGAGAATGGTTTTTTGGAATTGAAGAATAACAGGAAAACAATCGTGGAGGATACTATGGATTTAGGCTATTAATGCAACTAATTTATGTTTTTTATATTAATTAATTTCCAACATTCTCTCATGTACATAAAGGGGGTTACTTTTTATGTGAAATTATATATATTGAAGGATGGTTTTTAGTGCATGTTTGGATTTAAAATGAATTCATGTTTCATTTTCATATTATATATTTAATAATTTATGACGTTCTTCTTATCATATCCATGGATTACCATTTTGTGTATAGATTATGGTAATTTTTTTATAAATCATTAATATAATACTACCTTAACATATACCATTAGACATGATATGTCATATTTTTGAAAGTGGTGTTTAGTTACTCAACTCCTCGTAATCTGTACCAACATGAACACTAGAAATTGTGATCTTTGAGTGTCGAGAGTAATTTTTACAAACAATAGAATTGAACATATCTGATTCTGAAAATATCAATAGTGAATTCAAAATTATCCATGAATACTAATTTATGAAATTCAAAAAAAAATACAAATATTAAATTGTTTTTACTTATCTTCTCCCACATTCCCATAAAAAACTAGTTGTGTTAGTTAACTTTTATTATAGATTATATAATTTTAAATATTTATTTTTCATCATTTTTATTAGATTATTTTTATTCTCTAAATTTAATCTTGGGATCATCATTGACGATTTAATTTATATACCACTTATTAGTATTTTAATGTGTAGTGATTTTCACTACATGTTCTAAATCGACATTGACCCTTAAAAATATAGAATAACTTATAATAATATCATGTGTTCACAAAAACTATGTCAATATTCTCTAGTCCCAATGACTATTATAATTTCCTTATAAATAATACCCTGATAAATAGGAGGTTTCAAATATTCCATTAGAGAACCTTATAGAGAGTAGGTACTCTATCTTACTATCTTTGAAAACTATAATATGAATTTGGAATCTTTATTTTGATAGAGGGTAAATGCTTTTCATCTATAATTGGAAGAATTTATTTCATATTTTCATGATCTATACACATTGAAACCTAAATTCCCGAATTACCATGTTGTTATTTGCAAGAACTACCAGTGAAATAATTACCCAATACATTAATAATTAGTTCTTTATTTTAAATAGCACTTGAATAGGAATTATTTTTTAGTGGAATAATTATATAAAAATATTTCTATGTTCTTCCAAAAAATATCCTTAAAATACAATAAAGACTAATGTGGAGAATATCTAATATCCGAAGATTTGAATATAGAAGATGAATATTCCCCAATCATGATACCAAAAACTATTATAATCCATTTATTCATATAGTAATAAGTTAAAGGTTCGGTCACCAATTATTGATTCCATGTACTCTCTAATTGACATAAAAATTTCCTCTATATATGGGAATCAAAATCTCAAAAATAAACTATGGGGGAAGTGGAATGATAATCTTCTTGACTAAGAGATTTATCCCTAGGAACTCTTGCTTGAATAAGTTACCCCTCAAGCTCAAACCTAACATTGTTATAAAGAAAACCATGATAAAACATGGGAAAAAATTATGAACAATTATTTTTCCACTTTTTTCCCATCAAAATTTTCATTATACTTAGTTTATTCAAAAATTGTATTACTTGATGGAAAATATAGCATCAGTTTATTTTTTCCATGTAGGAATGACACCACTTTAGACTATGACAAGACACTGTCTTGTTGCCATGGAAATTTTAATTTTTGTAGAATCCAATATAGTATTCATAGAATATATAATTAAATGATATTTTTATGTCTATTAATCAAAATAATTTTCTTTACAGATGTTATGTTAGATCTATTTTCACACAATGATTAGTGTATGAAGGATCCTTCATACAAAGGGAGATTTCATTTGTTCTATGAAATATTACATTGTGGTTCTATATTCGATAGAGAATATATAAGATTGGTAAGGGGTGTGGGAGGCCTATAAAATGGATAAGGAGAGAATAATAGCTTAAATCATGTCCATTATTGAAATATAGGTGTTGATAAAAAATAATAAAACTCTTATTGTCACACTGTTGAAGTTGACCTGAACAAATGTGGGAAAATGCACATCAAAAAATTGGTGAATATAAAGTTGAATATGTTCTAGTTTACCTATTAATACCATTTATTATAGACCCATGAAAAATTCTCAATAAACTAAAATATCTTAACCAGTGGTCAATCTCTTATAAATATTTCCAGGAGCATCCTAGAGTTATGTAAGGTCCCATATATGTTCTCCAAAATTTACATAAACAAAGGCTAGTAAACAATTGACATATTTTATAACCATTACAGGAAGTTATTGAGGTAGAATTAAATCCCCCAGACTATCATTCCTTGGTTTATAGTGTTTTATTATATCATGACTCTAGAAAAAGAAAGTAGGTAGATCATCCCACTATATAAATTCAATTTTTAAAAAAATATTCATTTGAAACTTCAATGTCAATAATAGAACCTAATAAAAGCATATGTCTTGGGTATCCTCTTTTAATTATTCTCATAATCCCACTGATGATATAAATACCATAGATTTCACCAAGTAAGAAAATATCTCGTTTAAATTTCAAATTTATTGATTACTATAATGAGGTAATCACTAAATTTTCCTTACATAATAAACTCAAAACAAATTATTTTTTTCACTTGTCTTAAAATGTCATGTTTATCATTATGTTGAATTTTAGTTATGTTCAAAGATGACTGTTTGTCAAGATTATTAAATAATTATTATGTAATAAAATCTTTTGTGAAAAATGAGTACTGGTGTTTCTTAATGTAATCTTACATTGTAATTACAATTCCATGGATGTGTCTAAAAATGGGTTTTTATCTCAATGGTGTGAAATTCATGTTTTTTATTTCTATGAACTAGTTCTAGCCTTTTTTGGGTTGTTTAAATTTATTTATGGTTATCCTATGGATGAATTATAAATTCATAAAATATAAAATATTTTAGGGATATGTAATTTTTTTGGCAATAATCCCTAGAGAATACATTGATGGCGGAAGTAAAATTTATTGTAGTAAAAATGATAAACAAAATATCAACGGTGAATGATTTTGGAATAATTTATTCATTTTCCCAGTGGTTGGAAAATTTTTCCGTATGTATAAATTATATATTTTTATGTGATTCAATTAAAATTCCCTTATATATTAATGTAAAAATCCCATGGAGATATCAAGGAAAAAACATTTTAATGAATATAACATACAATTTAATTATAGAATAATGGAATAGAACAATATATGAAATGAAACTATGGGAATCTAATGAAAAAAATGAAGTATAATTGATATCACGTGAATTATTTGGATTATATATATAATTTTAAAATATTATATAATTGTTATTTTGAATATGAATACTTTTAATTCACTTTTTTATGATAATATATTTTTGTTGTTAAATTATAAATCACTCATGATATATTTATATTTACTAATGATGATAACATTATTTTCATTCAATATTTCATTAATAATAATATTAACATTTATTATGACATGTAGTCATTTTCCACATGTGTTGAGTAATGATGAATGAATGATAATTCAGTTATCAATATTCCATTCAATGTCACTATTTTCATTATGTAAATCATTGGACTAATTTTACGAATAATTTTGGTTTTGGGTAAATGTTCAGTATCAAATTATGGGGCCCATGGATCCCCTAGGTTGATATTTTTAAAAAATATTAAATCAAATATATGAAAATTTTAAAAAATAATGGAAAAAATCATAATCACTATCTCATAAGGGAAAATTGTAATTCCCTGAAATCTGAAAAATGTGTTTAAAAGTAGGAACACTATAATTAATTTCATCTATAATCAGATTAATATAGTTTAATTGTGGGATAATTAATTGAATTATATATTTTGATTAATTTAATCATTGTTTATTTTCCAAATCCTATAATATCTTCTATTTTATTCCCACTATGGTTAATTCATAACAGATATCTATATATCTCTAAATGAAGGATAGTATAGATTTGGAGAATTATGGTGGAAAGCACATTGCTAGATATTGAAAGGGTCCTAGATTGAGGATTAGAGTACTTCATGGGTCATTGTGGTGGAAATTGTTTTTAAATTTCACAACTAAATATGATTTGTAAATGTTATCCATCAATGATTAATCAAACCAGATATATGGATTTTTATTTATTTGGATTAATCCATAATAATTGTTTGAGACAAAACTGAATTAATTTAGTAAATATTAATTTATCGATTAGTATTTTTTTACAATAATTTTTTCTCTTTAACGATCTGCGAATATAAAATTTATTCTTATTTGATTTTTTTTGATTTGATAAGCCATCGTTTTCTATGGAATCTAGCTAGGATGAAAAAATGATCATATCTATTGATTAATGCTCACTTTATTTATATGATTTTCTATCTAGGTTCATTAATTCTCAATAATGGATGTTCAATTGGAGAATGATTTGATGTTTCTAGAGAGGAATGATAATTTATTTTTAATAATTTGGTACAATGGATCATGGTCACATGTTTAGTTTTGTGTTTTAGAGAAATGATGAAGGCATAGTGGATATGAAGAGATTCCAATGATGGTTTGGGTGATAGTGGATATAAGAGTTGTATTGGGTGAATCTCTCCACAAAACAATGATTAGTGGTTAAAAATTAAGGGTGGATATAATTAATACACAATTGATTATTTCATTCGAGATGATGATGATATAGTGTGGTATTTCAGGATGGCGAGGATGAACATTTACTAGAAATGAATGGATGGAATATTTATTCTAACTAACCTATTATGTAATTCAATCTGGTTCATGAAAATTATGGATTAAAATAAAGGTTGAAATGGTGGAGGAGGTGACACAGATTCCTAAGCCTGAATAGAAAAGGGGTTTTGTGAAATTCCATGAAACGAGGAATGAACTTCACAAGAATCAAATTCCTTTACTCCTCTTTATATGTAGGGTATAGATTATAAATTGAATTAAATATCACACACTATGTAGTAATCCCATACACCATTTTACACTTTGCATACTATATCGGTGTTTATAAGTTGTACAGACACTAGAGGCCATATGTACCAAAATTCCATGTGTGATGGGGAACACCCCGTGTATTTAAAAAAGAACAGATTATTGGAAAACACGACACAAAATATGTGATGGTCTTACCTTATGTAGAATTTGAGTTTTATAGTACACCCCAGTACTTTGGAAGGTACATGATTGTTAGATAATTAGACACTATAATTAAAAACCCAACCTCTAAATATAATGTCTTGTAACAATGCACTATGTATCTTGAAGAAGACATTACAAGAGAGATGGAAGGAAATAGGGAGTTTGAGAATTAACGAGACATGAATTTTACCCCCATGGTATTCAATTTGTTCCCTATCATGGGAATTTTGAATCCCATGTAAATTTAATAATGCTTTTGGTATGTTCTTGTGTGAGTTCCCTCAAATAAAATTTATTTTTTTTTCATTTTTTTATCTTATTATTCATGGTTATGTTTTCTTTCTCCCCATCCATGATAGTTCAGTGTGGTCTCTAGTCCCTTTTATTAAATGTAAGATACCATTGGTAGATTAGAGTAGGTATCCCACTATGAGTCTTGAGGGTTGTGTCCTCATTCCCTTTATTTTCCTATTTTATGGCTATTTATTACATGAAATATGTATCAAGTCATTCAACACCCTTATTATTAGGTTAATACCATTAGGGTTAGCTATCCCATATTGACAGTATATATGAAATCATGTATATATGACAATATCTATGGTCTTCTAGTATGTTTTAGTCAAATAAAGTGAGTATCTAATATTTGAACTCATAGATTCCATAGAGCATCTTCATGGTATTACTAGACGATTTTTCCCTCTTGTATGAGTTCTATCAGTATATCGTGGCCCTATGAGTGAGTTCTCTTAGAAGGATTCTACATGTATTCCCCAAATAGTATACATGGCTGGTAGTTAGGGTCTTCCCTAAACATGAGAATTTTTTCGTATGATTGAAAATATATGGGTTATCATGCTCTTAAATGCATTTTGTTTGGTCACTTCAGTGTGTACTATTATATATTTATATACTCACCCCTAAAATAACACTGCACACAAATTTAATATATTATGTAGATGATAGAACATTCTACAAAGCCTTATGGGGATGAGAAGTTGGTGGAACTCATTTTTTCTTGAAGGACTATGCATAGTTATATGCGGTCATACCATGAAATAATTTGTAGTAACCTAAAACCTTAAATCTTAGAGCTAATTTCTACTACTATTACATTATCATGATTACATGGAATAAAATCCCAAAGGACCAAAGTGTTTAGTAGTACTGGTAAACAAGACACATAAATATGAATTGAATTATAAATAAATACACAAACTAAAACATATTTTTTTATTTTAATGAAAACCTTATTCCATATATTCTATGTATGCATATATGTCTTATTAAACTTCATAGATTTTTAGGGATGATAAAAAAAATAAGGGTGATCCCAAATGCTCAGTAAGGGAAAACTTTAGATTAAGTCATAATGAATCAATGAGAATAATAATTATGATATTGTAAATAATTGAACACATATACCATGTAATTAGGAAATTGAAAAGGAAGTTAATAATAATATGGAAATATGATAACAAGAGACATGTTCCATTTAATTAACTATATAATGGAATGTAAATATAGAAAGGTATGAAATTGAAACACATTCCAATTAATCAGTAAAATGAGAATGAAATATATCTATAGATATTTCGACAAAAATTCTCATTGATGAATAATAACTTAGTCAAAATAAAGGAATGGTTTAAATATTGGATGCTATATTTCCTAGGTACGATGTATATTTAAAATCAAGACCCTTCAAATGATTTTTTATAAAATATTGGGTGATAAACCCATTAGTTTAGGTTATTCATCTGATTTGTCAAATGAGACTACAGATACATCAAGGGGATATCTATTTATGGGACCCACCCATGTTGTTCCCTTCCATATAATTCCTAATATATTGAATAATCGATTTAATTCATGAGCAATGTTCCTTATTAAATATCCTTGTTTAATAAAAGATACATATTTATCAATATTTCCCCAAATAATCAAATAACTATCAATGTATATACCACATGTGAAATGGAATATGGATCTTCAATAGTAATATCCATGATAAATGATATAGATAATTAGAGGGAATACAATGTTTGATGATAATATTAAATTTAATATTATAATTGGACTAGAAAAATTAATCAAGGAGGTGAACATCAACAATGTCCTTGTCCAATTCAATTAAAATCCATCCAGGGGAAGAATAAAGATAGTACAACTACAAAATATCCCAAGTGTATGAAATATTAAGGGTTATTTTCATTCATGAATATAAATTCTATAAAAATATCTTTTGAAAACATTCTTAAGGAAAATATCATTATATATAGAAAAACATTTTGATATTAATTTTCTTTGAAAATCACTTTAAAAAAATTTCATTAAAAATAATCATTTTAAAATTTCATTGTATGATTCAAATAAACAATGTTGAGTAAATCTGTACATGAGGAATTAGGTAAAATACATTCCCTTTATGAAGTAAATAGTTTAGAAAATTTAATTGTTTGGAAAGAGATAATAAGATACCTTTAAAAACATTGGTAAGAGATAAAAGGAAAAACATTAATTTAACAAAACATTTTGTAAAGGTTAAAAACATTTTTGAAATAATTATAAGAAATAATGGTTTTTAGAAGAAAATAGTTTCTACTAATAAAGATAAAAACTAAGTAATGTTTTCATATAAACATTTTATAAATCATTTATAATAATAAAGAGTAGGGAAATGGTACTATTACATGATAATGTAAATGAATAATCAGAGGAGAATAAAATGATAGGGTTTATTGATAAAAATTTACATAATTTCCATGAATGGAAATTCATGTGTAAAGAATCTCTAATAAAATTATACTAAGATATAATCTCTTAAAATACCATAACATTTATTTGAGGATCAATCAATGATTAGATTTATGTGTATCAAAAGTAAATCCAATTAGGGGATGTGGAAATAAATTAAAATAAAATTGAATTTATTGTATAACTAATAACATTTTATTAACAATAATTAGGATGTAATATAACCCAATGAAATTAAATCGGGCTATTTAATTTCATTTTCACTAGGGTAACTTTTAAATCAAATCCCCTTAGAATAAATAATTCAAATTAAAACTCAAAATATCATGAAGAATGAATGAATCCTGATATGACATTAAACAGTTAGAGTATGTACACCATATATATGAAATTAGGGGAATAAAAATAAAGTGATAGTTTTATGAGAATGTTAAATACCCCAAAATTATGTGATTTTGAAATGACAATCATTAAAAACATTCTCAATGGGGAATAATCTTTAATCATTCCAATCTTCCACATACCCCTTTTAAATATTTGAATCATAATCCTCATAAAGGAATAACATTAAATGAAACATATAATATAATGATAATAAGGATATTCATGATATTACTTGTCAGAGGACAATATATACCCCATATAAAAGTGAATTGATGTATAATAATAAATAAGTCTCAATGGAATATAAATTGAGACGAAATCTCATACCATGCATTTCTTCTTTGGGTGAATGAAATTTAATGTCCTATATAATGGATTGATGCATTTCAATATCTAATACCAGTATAGTAATAATATTTATAATATCATATATTATATTCATATCATATCTTATTACATTTTCGTTAACAATCTTTCATTATCATCACTATTGCTTGTGTTAATGGCCTAGTCTTTCAAGTATGACTTGACATGTTACTTATTGTTATCATTAAGTTGATCATAATTTTATCATACTCATAATGTAAACCATGATATAATTATCATATTTATTTAGTATATATTAATTCTTAATAATTTATAGTATTTGGAGATATGAAAAGAAATGTACTGTTCATAGAGACGGTAGGTCGAACGTACTCATGAACACTGCATTAATTTCAATGTCATATTGAAATAATGAAAATAAAATTATATATATATAAGAATTATAGTATCATATATATGTCATATATATTACATTTTTTTAAATACATCTTTTATATGTTCCATGTATAGTGCGAACGAATCATATCGCTTTGAGGGGTAGGTAGTAAACAATTCCACAAATTATGTTATATTATGAGCACAAATAGAGTTCATACTACTATGTTTTTTAAAATAATTACAGAAGTATAAATTAATTATAAATATCTTATATATATATATAGTTTTTAAATCCCAATTCCCTACCATGAATGGTGGTAATGGAGAAATAAACTACTTCATTTTGAGAGACTGTAGTTTTCTATAAACATAAATTGTAAGTTAGTTACCCATTAGATTTAGTTTTTTATAATTTTAGGTGTAATCCTTGATAAAAAAAATTCAATATATATATGATACTTTTTTATTATATATTTAGGTAATAAGAATAGTTGAGAGAGTGGAGAATGAGAATTAATCTAAAGAGGTTGATGAATGATGTTACCTCTTAATAAGGTAACTCCTTTTGATTTGAACAAATGTAATTCCATGGATGGGATTATTAAAAATATGAGGCTTCTATATTTTGGGTAGGTATTTTCAAGAGATATTTTTGGAGATCTTGGTCAATCTAATGAGTCTTTAGAGGTGTAATGAAGTTAGAGGAGAGGATTCCTTTTTACAGTGGAAGAGGAGGGTTACTCTTGTAAATTTCTAAAAAGAGAATTGCAACCATGTTATTCACAATGAAAGTGGATCCAATAATGAACCAAGGTAGATAAAATAGATTATAGGGTCTAACTATGGATATATAATGTATTTTTAACAACTTTATAGGTAATTTTTTCAGTTATGTTTAATGTTTAGTCCTTTGTTAAGCTGTTTTCTCTCATTGTCATTATAATTAATTTTAATTACTTCTTATAACATTTATATTAAAAAACATAGATGAAAATATTATACATTAAAAATTATGATGATTTTAAATATGGAATACATTTCTGCAAATTCCAAAAATAAAAGTGGTAAAAGATAATTCAAATATATTTCCCTGGAAGGGCAGACAATGTAGGTTTTTGAAGTAAAAACATTCAAACACTTGTTATGTTTTTTATAATCAAATTTGATATGAATTTATTTCGAGGAAAGAGATTGAATTTAATTAAAAAAATTACTATATTAATAATTTAAAACCAATTTAAAATGTTATTTAACCTTATTAATAATTTAGATGAAAACACGGTTTTGAATTAAAATTCGGTATTTTTATATTGCGTAGAAATTGAATCTTAATATAACAATACCAAAAACAAACAATAAACCATTTTCTTGTTTTTATTTCTATCATAATGTTTATTTTGAGATAAATGTTCTATAACTGTTCAAAAATTATATTTAATATAGGATCTCTATTAAAAATTTATAAAAGCATCTTTATAAAAAATATAGGTTTTCATGTGTTATATTGGTTTTATTCTTTTTTAATCCCTATAAAATCTATTCTATTAAAATAAAAAACATTTGATTGAATATATAACATATTTAATTCATCAATATCATTAACAAATTGTAATTAATTTAATTTATTAGGATACAACACATTTATAAGCATAAAAATTGTTTTCAATAAAATATTCCCTTTATTATCAGTTGGTTCTAATATTCATTTCTAACTAATTTGTAAACAATGAATTAGTTTTACAATTTTTAAACAATAAATTTTCATATGTTATTAAATAATATTCTTAATTCCCTATTTATATTATATTATATTTAATAGTAAAATAATAAATTATTATTTGGAAAAACTCAGTCTAATGTGTAATTTATGCCATTGAAGAAAAATGTCGTCAGGTGTGGGATACACTAACTTCGTGTCGTGTCCATTGTGAGATATAAAATATATATAATTTACATAAAATAGTAAATATATTATAAATTCTCATGATATTATATTTCTTTATGTTATTAGTGTTACGTCTCATTACTTCTATCGAATATAATGTTTCAATTTTTTATTTTTGGGGTGTTACATTCTCCCCATCTTAATTAAATCACTTCTTCAAAATATAAACTCATTATTGGTGAAATTTGTTTTTATAAATCGTGTGTTTGAAATCCCATATAATGATATGGGTTTTTATTAAATCCTATAAAAAAGAGAGAATTGGAAGTACAAAGGCCACATGGAAAAACATATAAATTTGTCTCTAATTAAGAGAATTTTAGTTGAATGTGGAGATAAATTCTAAGAGGAAACGAAAAAATTAATATAGAGATTAATTGAGTCCATCAATGAAAAAAACATTAATTATTAATGGATAGATGAGGGCCTTAATGCCACATATCTACAATGATTTATAAGACCAGTAGTTTAAAAAATATTAATGTATTGTAACAAAAACAATTTAAGATACATTTTATAATGTTCAGGAAGTATTTTATAGCCTATAAAGATATGTAAATTTTATTATTTGATAAGTTCCACTTTAATGTTACCAATTCAATCTTTTGGTTTTTCTTTGATAAATTCTAATTAACCCCTTACTTAATGAAAAGGGTATCCAAAAGTTAAATTTGATCATTGGAGCACTAAAATAAACATTTAACGGATTTTAAGGCCCATAAAAGAGTAAAAAGTCATTAAATTTGTCTCTTACTATTCTCCAATGATGATTCGTCTAACAAATTAATCTATAATCCAAAAAAATTACAATAATAGTTCATAATTTGTTTTATTTACTAAATTGTTCAACTAGAAACAACATGATTTTAACCAGACCATTTCATAGGTAAATGGTTAGTGTTAAACCCTTATCATCCATTGGTCTTGGGGTCAAGACCCACATCCTTGCAAGAAATGATTCGTTTTCACCTTGTATATAGTTTTATATTTTTCTAAAACAATATAATTTCAGAAATAAATATGATGGAAAAACATGAAATAATGTTAATCACTATGAAAATTTAACTATGGGTGTAAATACAACCCTAATATATAAATACTTCATCATTTTATTTAAAGTTAGTTCTTTACAAAGCAATAATTTTAACACTTAAAAGAGGGATTTAATGAAAAACCATTGTCTGAGCATTGATTATCATATTATAATGACCATATAATCACTATTAGGATTTCTGAATAGGGACAAATAATTTTCAATATTTAGAAACCTCAGGTTTAACATAGTTCATTCATTTTCATTATCAATTCAAATCCTCCCTAGTGGTTTGTAAAGAAAATATAAATTATCAAAATAGTTTACACTGAGAGTGTCATACCATATGTGCTGTAAGGCCCATTTCCATGGACCATGTTATTTTGAGTTAAGTCTGGCTAACCATGATGGAGTTGTTTCCCTTTGGTACATCTTTTCCAGAACCATGGCTACTTGTCGTCTCCCGTAAATGATTTATTTTTAGTAAAACTCTATAATTTATATCTAAGCATAATTTTAGGATGTTCATATATAATTAGTCTCAAATTTTAGCTTTGGTATATGTTCTCTAATCTATATTTTATAAATCCAATTTCTATGGTTTAAAATAAACATCCTTTGATACCAACTATATCCAAATGAACAATAATTCATGGATTTGATGTCTACTACCACTATATTTTTAGTATTACAATGAATCAAATCAAAAATTAATTTAAGAGTTTCATTTTCATTGTAAAACTAGCACATACATAAGTATTTTATTAAACATAAATACACTAATTACAACATAATATTTTTTAATTTTTGAGTATTACTTTATTTCTTATAGTTTTTCCATCTATATATTTCATTTTACACTTCATGGATTCTTGGGTAAATGAAAAAAATAAGGGTTAAATCAAATTATCAGTAATAATAATGTATATAGGAAGAAATAATGAATTAATTAGAATAACAATTATAGTAATGTGAATAACTCAATACACAGACCATGTAATAAAAAAACTAAAATTAATATTTATAAACAATATGGACATGTAATAAATGGAGACACATGCCATTTCAATAACTAAATAAGGAAAAGTAAATATAGAAGGAAAGAAACTAAAATATATTACATTTAATTTATAAATATAGAATGAATTATATATAGAGATATGTCAATGAAAAATATAATGGATGAATAATAACTGAGTCAAAATGAAGGAAATTTTCAATTATTAGGCGATGTGGTTTCCATGTATATGGTACCTTTACCAGAAAGACCATGTACAAGACAGTTTATTACATAATAGGTGATAATCCTGTTATCTTATTCTATCCAACTGATTCATCCCATGAGAATATCGATGCATCGATGGGATATCTATAACCTAGCTCCACATGAGTGGTACATATCTAATGGGTTCCTCATATATCAAATAATCTATTTAATGAAAGAAAAAATTTCCATATCAAATATCCATATTGAATAAAATATATATATTTATCAATATTTCCCTAAATAATAAAATAACTTCAATGTAGACAAAATTTTTAAAATGGTATATATTTTAGTAAATGGTAATATCAGTGATTAATTATATGGATAATTAGGGTAAATTCAATGTTTGGTGATTGTAGGAAATTGAATAATTCAAGGGGACTACAAAAATGTGTCAATGAGGTCAATTTTAATACCACAATTGGCCTAATCTATCACAAACCATCAATCAGATGGATAAGGATGGCACCAATACAACATATTCTACAAGGAGTAAATGTAAAAGGTGTTTTTCATTGATGAATTGAAATAGTAAAAAATGATATTTTAAAAACATTATTGTGGAAAATATGTTTCTTATTTAGAAAAATGATTTAAAATCATTTTCTTTTAAAATCACTCTAAAAATAGTTTTATTTTAAAAAATAAAGCATTAAACATCCAATGTAATCTTCAATGAAATTATGGTGGGTAAATCCTTTCATGTCATGTGATTTAAAAAGAACATTCAATTTGAATGTTAAAAATTTTAGATGATTTTATTGTTCAAATATCAAAAATAATATTCCTTTTAAATATTTATTTATTGAAAATGAGGGTTTATATTTATTTAATAAATATTATGGGAAATGTTATAAACCCTTTTGAAAACAATATAATAATACATGATTTATATAAGAAAAAAATTTCCCTAAAAAATACAGAAATGTAGTTGGGTTTACATAAAAATATTTTCTAAAAAACATTTGTACCCAAAAATATAAAGAAGCTTCCTTTACTTGATTAAGGTCATGTATAAATAGATGAGAATAAAATGAAATGAATTATTGATCAATTTTCATACAATATCATTGAATGGATATTCATATGTAGATTGATTTAGATAAAATGTGATTTTGAAGAATACTGTTGAAATGACCATAATATTGAAGTTAGAATCAATCAACAAATACATTTATGTATATCTATTATAAATCCACATAGGGGAAGTTTAAATAAATGAAAAGATAGTCGAACTCATTATAAACAAAATCATAGAACATTAATGACAATGAGTAAGGTATATAACCATGTTAAATGCAATCGGGTTATGAAATTTAATTTCCACTTGGGTAACATTTAACTCAATTTCCCTTAGTTGAAATAATATAAATTCGTACTAAAAATATCATGAATAATGAATGAATTGTGATATTATATGAAAAATTGGATATCTTTATACCATATATAAGAGATTATATGCAAAAAAAATAAAGTTATTTTTTCATGGTAATGTTAACAATCACCAAAATATATGATATTTAATATATAATAATTAAAAGAATTCTCGAGGATAATAATCATTAAACATTCAAAATTGTTCTATACCACTTTAAAACATTTGAATCAATATATTCATAAAGTAATAAAGTTAAATAAAATATATAATATCATGAGAATATGAGGATTCATTATGTTACATACCAAAGGGAAGTATATAAAGCATATAAATGTTAATTGGTGCATAATAACCAATAGGTCTTAATGGAATGTAAATTGAGATGAAATCCATCACATTTCCTTTAATTTTCTGGATGAATGGCCTTTAACCTCCTATAATATGGTTTTAAAAATTTCACTTACTAATAAAAGAATAGTAATCATACTTATAATATCATATATTATATTCTTATAATATCTTATTACACATTTGTTAACAATATATCATTATTTTCAGATCATTTGATGTTAATTATCTTTTATTTCGAGTATGTTTTAAATTGTTACACGTTTTTCATCTTAGATCGATCATGGTTTCAATATCTCAATAATTAAAACCATTATCGAATTATATTATATTATTATTATATTTTTATTTATAATAATCTATATGATTTGGAGATAATAAACGAAAGACACAATTCATAGAGACGGCAGGCCGTGTGTACGAATAAATGCTACTTTAATTTCATTTTCATATTAAAATGATAAAATGAAAATTATATTATTGATTATTATTATTATTATATTACCATATTTCTGTCTTATATGTTATATATGATATTTAAAAACATTCTTTTTAATTCCATGTATACTATGAATGAATCACATCTCAATGAGGGGGTGGTAGTCCACATTTCCACAAATGATGTCATCATATTCCCACATGATTGAGTGGACATAGTAATGTTTTATAAAAGAAAAATATATCTAGAAAATCATTATATATATCATATATAAATTATATAAATACAGTTTCTATCATATTTCCCACCAATGGGATGTGGTAAAAGAAATAATGAACAACTTTATTTTGTGAGGTGGTTGTTCATGGTACACAGAAATGGTAAGTTCATTACCCATTAGACAAAAGTGTTTTTAAGTGTAGGATGAACCCTTGATATAAAAACTTATATGTGAATTTAGTATTTTTTTATTATACAATCATTTAATAAGAATTGGTGAGGTGCTAGATAATGGAATAAAAACAAAATAGCACGGGGAATGTTGTTTTCTCTTAATCGGGTAAATCATTTTAGTTTGAACCGAAGGGATTCCATTGGTGTCATTATGAAAAAGTGTCAGATTATATGTTTAGGGGAGGTATTTTTAGGATATATTTTCATAGATCTTGATTTAGAAAATTTTTCTTGAGATCTGTGATGTAGTAGGAGGAGATCAGCTCTTTTAATAGTGGAGGAGGAGTGGCACTCTAGCAAATTTTTGAAAAAGAAATTTCACCCTCATTTCTATGATATAAAGTTGATCCAATAAAGTCCCAAGTTTTATAAAAAAGATATTATGGTATAAATATAAACAAAAAATGGGTTTTATTGGTTTATAGGTCATTTTTATTTTTTAGGTTTTAGGTTTTATCCTTGGTTAAGCTAATTTTTCTTTTAATCATTTTAATTAATTTTAATTCCATTCCCTTATATTTATTTTAAAAAAATGTTTAAAGTATTAGACATTATATATTATTTTTATTCTAAATAAAGAATGCATTTTTCATAATTCCTAACAATGAAGTGTCGATTTTTTTTAAATTTAATCTTATAGACGGGATGACTATGTAGGTTTTTAATGTAAAGACATTCAAAAGTTTCCTTGTTTGTTATATTTAATTTCAATGTGAAATCGATTACAATGACCAACATAGGATATCTATTTAAAAAATGGATATAGTTAAACATACATAATAATATAAAATATTATTTAACATTATAATCAATTTAGATGAAAATATAGTTTTAAATTAGAATTCTATATTTTTCAATATTCATTAAAAATATGAAACATCATAGAAAAATACTAAAAAAACACCCTAACATTATTTTTATGTTTGAATTTCAATTTCATCTTAATTTTGACATATAATATTTATTTAAGTACCAAAAAGGTGATTTAAAATAGGTTCTCCACAAAAATCAGGCAGATGTGCCTTAGTAAAAATATACATTTTTATGTATAATATTGGGTTTATTCATACCTCATCCAAATAAAATATGTATGATTAATATAATAAATACTTATATTCAATATATATCATATATATATCATTAATATGATTCATAAATTATAATTAAATTAATTTATTAGGATAAACCCCATTTTGTTCATCAAAATAGTTTTCTATCAAATTTTTCCTTCATGTCAGTTGATTCTTATATTAATTTCTAATTAATTTTTAAAAATTGAACTAGTTTAATATTTATTAAAACCAACTTTTTTAATAATTTAGTAAATATTAATCATAATGACTAGTTTATATATTATTATATTAAATAATAATATAATATATTATTGCATAAAAAAACTCAGCCTTGTATGTAACATAAGACATTGAAGAAACACGTTGTGTGCGGCATATGCTAACTCAGGGTCACATGATTTTCATATGATATAAAATATATTTACTTTATTTAAAATAGTAAATATATTATAAATTCAAAATACATTATATTTTCTTCTACAAATCATATTGCGGGTTATACACGCTATCAAATACAATGTTTATACTTTAGATTTTAAGGGAATTACAGTATTCCCATTTTAATAGGAGGATGGACCAAACTGTATTTTTAGTGGGTCTATATTTGGATATTAGTTTATTTTACACATTTTTTATACATTAATGTAGTCTAGATGTTTTTCATGTATTTAGAGTATCAATTATTTATCCTTTACCCATTATATCATTGTATCTTTATTTTCATGCATGTATATTGAATTTAGGATAAGGCACACCTTATTTGTGACAAGCCTACTTAGTGATAGTTTCCATCCCCGAGACTATTAGAGGTGAGTTTGAGTGTTATTCATGAATTAATTCTTATTAGGAAGGCCCCTATTTGTTATTTCCTAGCAATGTTTTATTAAAGGTGGTTATTTTTAGGACCATAGTTTGGTGATAGTCTAGCTTTAATTTTTTTCTTGGGAACTAGATAAAAAAGGATAAGGTGTATTCTGTTTTTTTCTCAGGATATGGACCCTAGTGATGGTTCATAAAATAAAATATCCATTTATTATTAATATTATAACATGCATGTTGATTCCAAAAAAAATCACCGGTTGAATGGAAATCATTGGAACGAGATTCATATTGGATTTGGTTTTATGTTATATGTCCATCTTAAGTTACCTCCCATTTATATTATTATAATTGTGGTGCATCTTGTCAATTTATAGATGCATCCAAGATGATATCTATCTACTACTCTATATCCTGATTGGGGATATGATTCACTTAGGGATGAGTATTTATTTTAGGGACCTATGTTGGTGGTAGTACATCTAATGTGATAGATAGAAACATCTCCCCCAGTTAAGAATCTTGCTGACCCACCTATGGCAGTTTATGTAGATTTAACCCATCATGTTGTGGAATGGTTGATCAAGGAATCATATCTTGATAATGGCCTTATATTTGGTCTATTTAGACAATTTAATGAACAATTTAATCCTAGGTTTCATGGGAATATAAACCCCATGCTCGAGCGATAGTGGACCTAATTGAGATTGTCGTGTGATTAATCTTTCAAGTTAGGACCCCTCTTTATGATGTTCATATTGGAGAATTATTTATAAAGCTACATATATAATTTTTTAGATCCCTGTAATGGTGATGTTTTATGAGGCATTGGACATGAAAAGAAAAGGGATACTTCCCCCATAGAGATGCATTATCATATAAGGTGATTTAATGTCATATGGGAATGTCAATTCTACTCAATGTGGATAGTGCAGAGATGATGCATATGAGATCTAATAATTTTTATGTTTGAGACATTTTTCATCAGATATGGTTTGATAGAAATCACCGGTTATGGAGAAATGGAAGGAAAGAGGATTTATGGCTTCATGCAACAGGGCCTTGTGACTTAAAATTTCTAAATGCATTTCGAGTTATAACACATGTCTTATCTACTACAAATATAGTTTTAGTACACATTATAATGCCACATTTTATTAATCCCGCACCTTATATGAGACATAGGGATTATTGTTGATCCTTTTGCATTAAATAATTCATTTGGAGGATCAATCTAGATATATTTTGGTGACCACACACTTCTTTCAAAAGTGTGACCTTACTCTATTAGGAGAGATAAATCCTTGTGTAAAAACATTTAATAGTGGAGATAATTCCCTCTAGTGTTTTCCTTCATATAGATTGGTTTCCTTATATAATTTACCAATTTATTTTTACAAGTGAGGGTTACAATGTATCAAATATATTGTGTTGAAAATGTAATTCATTGGAAAGTATAGATCCCAGGAATAGTAGGCCGAGTTATTCAGTAGGAGTATAAAACTAATTCCCGATTAGATTAATAATATGTCTCTAGAATAAGGTAATCTATGATCTTTCAATTTACTGTATTATATGTGGAATATAAGGGATTAATTCCTATGGATTTTACATTCTTACCACTCTATCAAATGATTGACTTATTTATAGTGCATTACATTGAGATGGCCTGATATCTGAACCAATGTTTCAGATAACCCCATATATTTGTGATATTTAGATGTGCAATAAAAAATATATGATGTAGGGGGTCCTTGTTTGAACCATTGTGCTTCCTTGGGAATCCCTAGGTTTCTCTGTCAAGAAGGTGTATTCTAGTTGAGGTTATTCATGGATTAAGGATTCTTGACAAGGTTACTGTCAAGAAAGAGTATCCACTATAAATAATAAATGAATTATTTTTCTAGTTATAAGGGTTAAAGGGGTTTTATGAGTTACACAATAGGGTATTTATCTCTAGATATGGGTTTTCGAGGAGAATATACAAAAAGTGGATTTTTAGATCCACTATGGTTAATTTCAGTTCTTGGTGATACCTTTTGGTGGGGTTGATGATCAAGTAGTTCTGTTTGGACATATAAAATAGATATTTCAACCATTATTATATTATTTCATGGTATTCATAATAAAATACATCTTTTTTTACATGACCCTGTAGGTGGAGTACATGATACACTTGTGGATGGTTTAAGACTTGCTCCGAGAGTTCTTGATTTATGGTAAGCACTCCAATGTTTAGTTCTGTATTAGGGAGGGTCACTCCATGGTTGATGAATTATTAAATGTGAGAGTAATAATGGATCCAGAACAGGTTGAGGTACTGATATCTTGGGAGACACCCAAGATCATGACCTCAATAGCCGATTCCTACAATAGGAGTTTTCAATTGCTTTTATCGAGAGAGATGATAGAGCAGTTGACCTCTTTTTAGTTTAGCCTTAAGGATAAATGTGGTTTAATGTAACTCCAAATGGTGGTTCTCTTGTATACACATTTTCATTTTTTCAAGGAGTTTCCACTTTGTGTTATTGATTCTATGATCTAATAAAACCATATATCCACTGTAAATGTTCATGATGGATTTTTCTGATAGTGGGGAAAATATTAACCTTATCCATGGATTTTTGATGATCTAATTCAAACTAAGAGAGAAGGTTGGGATGAGGTTTCATTCTATCTCTTAAATTTAGATACATTAGAGTTTATAAAATAATGATATCCTTTGGTATCAATTTTTTTTCCCAAGGATTGAGTATCATGTGGAGAGTTTATCTCAAGATTCCTCACAAAATACCGGGTGGAGACCAAGGTGTTGGGGTGGGTGTGGAAGTAGGATGGCGTGTATGTGATTTTATGATGGTAACTAAATGATAAGTAATAGGTTTTTATATTACTGGAGTAATCAGGAAAATAATTATAATATCATCCAACTTTCTAGAAATAAGATGGCATATCATAGTGGAGAGCATGGACCGTTGTGTGTGAAAGAGGTAATCTAACTTCATGAAGTTTCCTTAATGATCATTTAAAAACACAATTATAAATTCAAATAATAAATATAGAGAATTTTATTGGAGGGTGTGGGACTCAAATTTATTTGAGCATGATGTTTCCACCCCCTAGAAAAATTTCCTGGAAAAGTGGATTATTCTAGTTCTAGAGAACGTGCTTCCAGTTTGCATGTCTGTTTTCATCATGTAAAAGAGGATAATATAACATTTTTGTAGTTTTCATATTAAAATACCTACAATATATCAATCAATGTATTAGAATTTTGGCATTTGAATGGGATACCCTATACATCACCATTTTACGGCCATAGACATAAGAACTGTGCTTATGATCCTAGAGTTGCTGCAAAGGAAGATAGTGAAGGTGGAGTTCATCTCAAGGTGGATGAGAACTATCAAGAGATATTAATAGTTATATAAATACCAATAATGGATTTCTTTTGATAATTACAACTGATACCACATGTTCTGAAGTGTCTCGCCTTGGAAGATGAATTTGGATAATTGGTTGACTTATGCACATTTTCTTGTTAATATGTTGGCATAGCGAGGTGGCATACTAAATAGCCATAGAGATGTAGTTATATTAGGAAAATGTTGTGTTTTATATCTAACAACTTATTAAATATGTTCATGTCCCATTTTAAATTATTGAATAGAGTGATATGGAAAATGGGGATAGGTGTACCATTTTAAGGAGGCTAGTGTTATTTGAGAACAGGTAGGAAAAGTGCTAGAGTTAGGTTCCTAGGAACAAATATTTATACCTTGATTAAAATTATATCTGATGATTTGACTATTAATAACATATTATTAAATATTTTACATTGGTCTACAATTAATTAATGTAATAATGTACAAGGGTATCTGTCTCAATGTTAAGGTCATAGTAGTTCCCCACTATGATGGGAACTTTAAATTTCATTGGTGGTATTATTTAATATAGTTCTATAGTCGTATGACAATATATGATGAGATAGATATGATTTGAATGTCATATGTGAGAACTCACAAAAATATGAATCTTCTTCTCTTGATGTTCGAACTTAGTAGTCTCCAAGATAGGATATTATAAGAACATACCATCTAGTAGGAATTCCACAAGTTGTGGTGTGATGGGATATTCAAAACAGAAATCATTTATAATGGCCCCTATAAATTAATAATATCATTATTATGGGTTATGAATCAGGAACACATATTTACTGATGAAAACTACCATGCCAAATGTTATTGGGAAGTAGAGTATGTTGTGTGGGTCATGAAAGATATGATATTAATAAAATTGTTGATGAATGATTTATACCTTGTGTAATTATGTAAGCTAATATCTCAGCAATTTTATTTGTATAAAACCAACTCATTAAATTCCTAAACAAAGTCAAATGATGTTCTTATATCGAATATTCATATAAATACATCTAGATCACATAGTTGGATGATAGAGAAGTAAAATAAGTTTGATGAGATATTCTGAAAAATTTATTATATTACACAATGAGAACTCATATGTGGTTTCATCATTTTGATGTTATATTATTTCTCTTGGGTGACATGACTTGTTACTGGATAGTAATCTTAGACCTTAGTGGGTCCCACCTAATGAAAATGTGCAATAATATTTGATGGGCCCACACTATGTTCTCCTATTAATCTCAATTAATTTTTTTTGAGTTTAATTAATGGAATAAATAAAAATGTACAGACCGAGGAATAATTTAAATCAAAATTTATAGATCCTAGATATTTATTGATGAGTAAATTAATTATTGTATTTATTCATATTTTCAATAAATTTTAGACGAGTAAAAATAGACCAAAACAATGTATGATGAGAAATATTAAATTTAAAATCTAGTTAAATAATAGTTGTGATTGAGAACGTTTTCACACACACCATAAAATAATAATATTATTACTCTTATCAGTATTATTGGAACGTGGTTTAGGAATGACTATTTTATTATCTATGAGATAAAAGAAAATTTAATAATACATTAACCTACCCACTATCCTTATAAATAAATAGTTATGTCTATTATATAGGGTGATAATTGAGATATAAAGAATCATTATGCACAATAGATTTCCCCCTTGAATTTACATTTTCTATCTTTCGTAAGAATTATAAATACAAGGGATATTGCTTTATGATAAAAGTTTTAGTTGTAATAAAAAACATTTCAAGACAATTAATTCACCACACTGGGACCATTAATCAATTAGTGTTTCTTAGAGTCCAAATTGACATGTGTGGACCACTTATAGAGGGATTCTATAAATGATTCCTCATATTCAATGAAAGGTAATATGAAAGGGTTTTTGGAAGAACCAATTTTTCATCAAAGAAAGTATATCATGTCTAGATAAACAATGTTTATATATCTAAAAATATAATTATAAATTAAATTTGAATGATCCATTATCAAGGTTTTGAACAACTAAATATTAAAATAAATTTTAAGAACAAACCCTCCAAAGGAACTTTTTCTGTTTCATTACTCAACAAGTGTTATCGAAGTGGTCATGTTTAAAATTTATAATAATTGTTTTTGTTCATAATGTACAATATTGGTTTAATTGTTCATTTCATATTATTATTTATTTAATCCCATTTTAATTAGCATTCTCTTTCATATTAAGCATCTTTGTTCAGCATTTTGTTTTCAAAACGTTCTACGAACAAATGATTTATATTGATATACTCAATTTGGGAGTTCTAATGTTTTGACTGTAATGACTGGTTTGCATGGATTGTAACCATATTATACACCCTGAACCCATGTTTACTAGAGCCACATATTCCACAAGATACATAGAATACCAAATAGTAACTACATATGTTCTAACTATTTCACACCTCATGTAGACTAGGCTATTCTATCACATAGTATTTAAGATTACATATTGTGTTGAAAGAATGCATGTCATGTAGTGTGCAAATTTTATTGGAGAAATTCATTCCATATTTATGGTAATTATACAGTTTTAAACCACATAGGACTAAAATGCTATAGATTTAATGATATAACTGATTTCTATGTGGTTTATATGGTGTTTAGTTCACATTTTACCACAATTAAAATACATGTAGAGCCATTCTGAGAGTTATACTAAAAAAGGACACGAGTGATACAATACATGTTCTTGGTCTATACATGATGTGAAGTCACAACTGCTGAACACTTTTATTTCTTTAGTAGTTTACACAGACACATGAAAAGAGTGGTATATAGTCAATAGTTTTATTTTTCATGTCATGTAGTTTAATTAAGGTACACGATAGAGCCACAACCATGTAACCCAGGTACATGTCAACGAAGATACATGGAATATGACTCGTAAGTAATCATTGTGTAGCCTCCCAATTAATGAAAATATTTGATGACATTACATTGTTACGTGAAACATAGAAACCTTATTTTATTTATTGGAACCTATTTTGATTAAAAATTTATGAATGGGTTTATATAATTTCATGTTTAGAATTTATTTATTATTACAAATTTATGATTTCTAGTTATATCATTTATTTTCCATGAATTCCTTTATATTGGATTTCTCTAAATGAATTAAGATGGTTATTAAAATGAAAGGGAATAATCAATAAATGTATAAATTAATTAATTGATTAATTAATGAAATTAAATTTATCTTAATAATAAATATTGATTAAAAATGGCTATTAACTGGATAAATTTTCCATATATATTTCATGTGTGATCATTCATGAGTGTGACCAAGACTTGTGTATGTGTTGGATGTTTTAATATAATTCTCTAGATGAGTTTGATATTATTTTAATATTAAATTAAATATAATGTGAGTGATGTTACCCCCCTCACTTTTATTTTTTATAAACTTCATGTATATAAATATTTATGTAAACCCCATTTACTAATCCATTAGTTCCAATGACCTTTATTTGAGTTATAAACAAATGTAATTAATGGAGTATCCCATGGAACATGGAGGTAGTTAAAGAAAGAACAAAAATTATACCATCTTAGGTTATAGATACGATGAAAGGTGTAATGGTGTAACTTATGCCATGAATAGAAGAAGGATTTATTCCCCCATATCAAAGATTGATTTATTATCGACTAAAAAATCAGTTGTAATATCTTATCATGAACAAGTTACTTTTTATTTATTTTTATTTGTCATATTCCTTATTTATTTTGTGGATATAAGAAAACTATCAAGTAAATAAATTAAATCATGAGCGATGATGTTAGTTAAAAAAATGTATTACTCAATAAAATTATCTAACACAATTAACTAATTATGTAAAATAAATTTAATATTAAAAAGTTATATAATGGATTAAAAAATGGAAAGGAATTATACATAATAATTTAAAGCCCCTAAAATATCAATCATGTAAAAATTGGGATTTCACTACTTGATTAGGAATGAAAAACATTGAAATAATTTTTTTGGCCAACGATCATCAGGACACTTACTTTTGACACGGATTTTTTTATGAACGTTCTAGGTTGACTTAACTGTCTTACACATATAGAAGTATCCCTATATAGAAATAGTGTAACTTGGAGGAAAGTTTATAGGAAATCTAAAAACCGTAAAAATATTTCTGCTAGATAAACATGTTGGGGAATCCAACAATATGATTTTAGGATTTGGGTTTCTACTCAACAGATCCGGGAGCTACGAGCCCACATTTGGAAAATACCACCCTCCATAAAAACCATCAAGTGTATTAATAAACCCTTTTTGGGTTTATGTGAAGGGTAATATGGATAATTTATACTATAATGTCCCATAAACGATTCATTTTGAGTTGAATGGGGAGGGATATTGGGACATGATAAAATAGTGGGATATTTAAAAAACGTAATTCTTATTATTTCCCACATAATTTTTCATCAATTTTTTTAAAATAATATCCTTTATAATTGTACAAAATGGATGGGTCATTTTACACACAATCTATTTGATATATATTAGGGAAAGGCCATCCTCTAATTGGATGCAACATCCAAGAGGGGTTTAGAGACTTTCAGGTTGTGCTACGCCATGAACATAAATCTTACATGCTAGAATCCACAATACTTGATTTTCTTACCGAGGAGGCTAGTGATTAAGAGTAACATTTCAATAAAAAACACATGAAAAACTTATTCAAAACTTCAATGATTTCTCTGATAAATTATTTATTATAAACACATGAGTTATCATGAAAACATGGACACATAGCGCAAGATCGAGAATCTTCATAGTCCACACATGGAGATACATAAATAGAAATTTCTTGAGATCTATAAGGTCTTTTTATTAAATATTTGATTAAATACCCTCGATGCACATCATGTAGTCATGATAATAGGATATATTGAGTCTCTAGTTTTTCTATGGATTAAACAATCATTAAAATTGGGTAACGACCAAATTAATTCATTACTCACATAGCGGTTCACCATATTTTTATTATATATTTTAATGTGAACAACATAGTGATTTCTATCCTATATATTCCTAGTAATACTTTCCAAGTAGATAAGGATATGAATCATGGACGTAATTTCATCACTACGGGGAACACATTTAATGGAAAATAAAATAGTTATAAACCAAATGCTTCTTGAATGCCATACCAGAATAGAAATGTCAAGGGGAAATATTGGTAACATGATGGTATCTATTTTTAATATCGAAAGAAGGTTCAAAACAATCAAAACTACACCTATTTAAAGAAGAAATGGGTTAATTCAAGTGTTATTTATATAGAGTAAAATTTATGAATTTATAAAAATTGGGTATTAGATATATATTTTTATCTTCATATATTTTTTTAAATATAGAATCCATGTACACTCAAAAATATTGATCAAGGGTAGTTCTATCTATGAGTAGTAAAATACTGTTTGAAATAATTTAATGATTATTACTGAATACCAACTCACATTTCAAACAATAATGATCTTGGTATTAACAGAGTGTTAGTATGTTCCACATGTTTCCAAAAGCATTATTTTTTCATCCATACAAAATAAAAAAAATTTATTTTAAATTTTTGGAATAAAAATTTATTCTTTTAGAGAGGTATAAATTGTTATGGTAAAGAACATATAAATAGAGGTATCAATTTTTTGGATTATGAAAATTAGGTAATCTCAATTGATCAAAAACTTACTATACATGACTGAAATAACACCAAAATTTTGCATGACTCGATGAGTCATGTATATGAAAAGTGTTTAGCTAAATTATAAAAAAGATATGTATTTTGATTCTTTCAAACTAAAACAACATGGTGTATATTAGAAATGTCTACAATGAAAAATTACCAAAAAATTATTTATTGGAAAATGATAAACAGATTATGATGTTCTTGAATTAAATCATACCGATTTGTATGGAACATTTTTTATCAATGAAAGCGGTGAGTAATCATACATAAAATCATTTAAATAATAATTTTATAAATATTATATGTCTACATGGTGATGAATATGTTGCATTCATTTGATAAATTCAAATATACAAGAATTATGTTTAGAAAGATATTTGTAATATGATTGACAAAATTTTTTCAGACAGTGATAGATAATACGTTATTCTAGACTAAACTTATTATTTATAATATTTTTGTATTCTATATTAACTCACTCCACTATATACAACAAATTGAAACATTGCATTTCAAGGGATGAACTACACCTTGTTAGAAATAGTGCAATAAATGACGAGTCATGAAAGTATTCTATTATACTTGGGATATATTCATTACAAATGGTAGAACATATATTGAATCATATTCCATCTAAAGTGGCAGACAATATACCATACCAATTTTGGAATATAAAAAACAATCTAGTCATACTTACATGTTTAAAGTATTGATGAATTTGTTAATGTCCCTACAGGTAAAAGAACAATCATCGAGATGTATAATGTGTATCTTTATAAGACACCCCAAAAATATAATGGGTTATTACCTATACAAACCCTCATAAAAAAGGTAATAATGAAAAGAAACCCCATATTTATTTATTGTGAGAACATATCAAAAAGAGATATTGGAAGTGGTTGAGAATTTGATGAAGCCGACATTCAAGGTACACTAGGGATAGAATATGAACTAATTCAACAAATCCATATTGAAGAAGAATAAATTCAAAAGACATTAGTTTTTCATATGAGTATATAAACGTTTGTAGAACTATAATGGTGTGGTTTTTTAGTCGACGATAATGGTGACACATTATTAGTTGAAAATAATGATCCAATATCCTACAAGGAAGCAGAAAAGATCCTCTATAGGGGTCCATACACATTATATACAGAAGTTCCATTGCATACCCCAAGTGAGTAGTGAATTATGGCATCTCACCATTTAATCTTCTATTTAAAATTAAATGTATTATATCTCTTTAATAGAAAAAACATGAATCTTGTTATGAAAATAACATCCTAATGAAAAAATTGTAGTTGATAGACCCCTTGATTTATTATGGTTCCCTTATAAGATTTGGTGTCCTAGAACCAACAGGTTTTACACTTATTACATGGATAATTAATGTATTATTATATATTGTTCATTATTCTGCACGACTATGATGTAATAATGTCCTATAGTGTTTGATTCATTAATAAGGTCATGGTAGTTCCATTCTATGATGAGAAATTTGAAATCATATAACAATATTATTAAATATAGTTATGAGGTTGGATGACATACTATGATGGGCCACATAGAATGCAGACTATCAGGTCCGACTACTCGTAAAAATATTATACTTCCTCCCATGAAGTTCACACTAGGTAATCTCCAAGATAGGAGATTGTGAGAACAACCCAGTTAGTAGGAATTCCACTTGTTTTTGTGTCATTAGATATTTCTATCTACGAGTGTGTGTAATGATCCTTAGACTTTAATATTGTCATTAATAAGTGTCACGACAAATGCACATTGATTTACTGATGAAAACCATCATGCAGACAGTTGGTGGGATGCAGGTTATGTTGGTGAATCAAGAGTGGCATGTTATTAATTGATAAGTCAAGGAAGGATTTGTCTCTTCCATTTATAGAAAATGATATCTCATCCTTTGTATTGAAATATAACTGTTGCATGAAATTCCATGGCCATGGTATAATGATAATTTTATTTCAGGCAGTGAAAGAATGACGTATCAAGCATAAAAGTTGATGAAACTATCTTGAAACATTCTTTATGAGATATTGTGATAGAGGGATTATATTACACAGTATGTGTTTGTATATTGATGTCATTATTACCACATTATGATCTTTCTCTTGGGTTCCTTGACCCGTTACTAGACAATACTCTTGGATTTTAGGAAAACCCGCCTAATGCCAACGTGAAATTATCCTAGAGGGTCACATAATACGTGTTTTTGGTGGTCCTGTTTAAATTATATGTTAAATTAATTAATGAAATAAATATTATTCTCAAGACCATGGAATAATTTTATTCATTTTAAAATTATAGCATAAATTAAATGAAATATATTTACTTATTTTATTGAAAATTTAATAAATAGTTATTTATTAGTATGTAAATAAATTATTTATTTAAGAGAATAATATTTTATTTATTTTTTCAGTTTTTCGATAAACAGAAGTGGAGTTCGAGTGGACCAAGTTCGTTTCAGTAGTAAAATATTTATTTTCAAGATGGTAAATAACTATTTATATTGTTGTCACAAGATAAAATAATAATGATGCTACTATTATTTTGTGACACGGAATTTTTATTAATAATTCCATTTTGAGCAAGTTGATGCACCATAAATAATGATGTAGTTTTAATATTATGTCCATGGATTTTCACAATGTTCATGAATGTATTTAATTTCTGATTTGAAATTAAATATTTTAACGGAAGTTCCATGCATATAAATAGACGAGTAAGCCTATTGTGCCAGAGTACACATGACATCGCAAGATTGGTGAATTGAGAATTGTGGAGCCAACCAATTTCTCTCTCGAATCCTCTTCTTCCCCCTCTCAAGATTTAGAGACATTTTTCAATGCTTAAGAACAAGTGATCATGAGTTTCTAACACAAGACACTCGCCTCACCGCAATAGCGCCCTGAGAACAAACGATGTCAATCAAAGGCCATCAGATAATGTGTGGATCACTTCTAATGGGATTCTATATTGGATTCTTACCAGTGAAATGAGATAATCTAGAAGGGTAATTTCAGATGATCAACATCATAAATGTGGAAAATACCAAAGATCCAAGTATTATTCTCATAATGAAAGTAATTTTATTAATTATAAACATGATGTGAAAGATCCTCTTTAATGTTTTATGGCCCCATCATTCTTTATCTAAATCATTGATTATATTCCATAGAGACTGATGTTAATCATGATATTGATTGAAAAATAATAATTGATCATGGTGAATATCAAATTTGGGTCCCGTCCTAACCTCGCTTTCGCAATGCCTGGAACCTTCAAGTTCTATCGGAGTGGTTACATCATAGTTTATAATTATTTTAATATTTCATTGATGAATTATGCATTTAATAATTTTGTTGTTTCAATTCATGTTAATTTTTTTTGCAAATCTAATTCTCGAGATCTTTTCATCAACTTTTGTTTAATGTTCACCTTACAAAAATGATCATTTCTATTAATTCTGATTAAAATAAAATACAGTATCTCATTCGGAGGTGCCAAAGGTTCCTGGTCATACAACACCAGAATACACATGGTGTATTTGGAAGTACACAAAGTGTAGTCAAGGTTTAATGAATCAGGACTGTTCTTCCAAACAACGTCATGTCCTAAGAGTTTTTCTAAGTCATAATGACTCAATGTGTTGATCTGGAACAAGTGGCACACTATTTCTGAATTACATGCCATTTGGACCAATTTACATAACCTGTAGTCCCTTTGTGTTTGGGTTGGACCATGTACCCCATTCACGGATTTCTCGGATGGAGACTGTGTAATGATGAACAACATGGCGTGTGTCCCACTGGACATGCTGTGTACTCCAAAGATTTATGCAGTTTCCTCACGAGTGTTCTTCTGATGGACGGTAAACAATAGTACATTTCATGTAGTTGGAACTACATGTCGTGTACTCATCAAAATTTAGCACATTTATTAAAATTGATTATTATACAAACCCTTGAGATGTGTACCATCGTGCAAGTTTAATGACCAGACACAACACGTGATAGGTGTTTTATATATGTGTGTTTAGTTTAACATCTTTGTAATGTTCATTTATAATCATTGGGTAGTTGTGAATATGAAATCCCTGGGTTGCCTCCAAGGTATATGTTACCTAAAAATATAATTTTAAATGAATTTATTTGTTTAAAATTATGATGGATGATAATATCAAGGAAATTGAGAAAATGGTTTATGATAAATGGATTGACAAATTAAAGATGATAATAAATTTATTTGAGAGTGATTTATATTAAACAATAATTATTAATGAATTTAATTCTATTATATTTATATGTAAATATCATTTCCTATATGAATTATCATGAGCTAGACTAAGACCTTTTCATGTGGATGGTGTCTTCTAATATATTTATTTGAATTAAAAATTTTAGCCAGTGATTTTTCTCCTCATTAATATGTAGGTCCTATGTGAACAAGGTTTCTTTTATGTAAAACCCCTTTTTATCCCTCACCTAAATGTGAGTTAAATTAGGAAGATGTGATGGATGGAAATCCCATTCTAGTGGAAGTGTTTCAAGCTGTATTTTAGACGAAACCAATCCCAGGAGATACAGAGGTGGACAGGTGGAAGATGTAAACACGAACCCAAATGGTTCAAGGTGTTTCTCTACATGGTTAGTGTTATTTTATCAACATCTTGATAATATAACCATTATAAAACTTCATTATAATCCCATTTAATTTTATTTTATTTCTATTAGTTTCATGGTTTATCATTATGGATGTGTTTTCATGATCACATAATTAATGAATTTAAAAAGCATGCAAGATGGATCTAAAATAAACTAGATGTATGCATAAATATTATAAAGACATGGTTAATAAATTAAGTAAGTTCTACTTAATATTAACAAGCTTGTGATAATGATAATAAACAATTCATTCATATGGGATAAAAATACCTTATATAAAATATTTTGTCAGACTAAGAATTTCATTACATTATTAAGGGAAAAACTCAATAAAACTATTTGTTTGACCATCCCTTATATAAAAATTACTTTTATACATGAAGACCTTATGAATGGTTTTGGGTTTACTTAACCATATTACATCAAGAGGAGTATCCCTTTCTAGACTTGGTATAATATTGGAGCCAAGAGTTAAGGAAATCCAATGTTATGATTTTTTGATTGGGGATTACACTCAATAGATCAAGGAGTTGCAAGACAGAATTTGGAAAATACCTACCTACCAAAATACATTATAAATGATTGAAAAACCTTTTGGGGTTACACGAATGGAAATACAGATCCTTGCCACTATAATGTTATGGAAACTAGACATTCCAAGTTCAATCGTAAGGGCCATTGTGACTTGATAAAATATTGGGAGACATAATAAAATTTATTATTTGTAATAAAATTTAATAAAGAATGTATTAATGATATTCTCTTTTAATTCTAGAATAATAATTATAAGCTCACCAACCAGACAATCCCTATGATCAATTCTGGTTAAAGACAACATCCTCACTCGTAGTAACTTACGAGAATGGTTTAGATGCCTTCGGGTTATTCCTACACCTTGAACGGAAGTCTTATTTGCTGGAGTTTTAATTACCTGATTCTCATACCACAGTTGCAACTGATGAGGATTTCATATTTAATGAGAACCATATGAATGACGTGGTTTATGGTCATATATTGATTCTATCATCAATGCCTTGTGAGCTCATGAAGTCTCATGAAAACATGGATTCTTATAGCATGATCGAGCACCTCCATGGTCTTTACTAGTAGAGTGGAAGTCATGAAATGTTTAAGATCTCTAAGGCACTCTTTCAGAGTAATCTTAGAGAAGTTTCCCCAGTTGGACCTTATGTAGTCAAGATCATTGGATACATTGAGCGTCTAGAGGTTCTAGGGTTTAAAATCCCCAAATAAATGGGCATTGATCTCATTCTCATATCACTCCCTCATAGTGTCTCCATATATTTTGAAAATTTCAAAATGAACAACATTGAAAATTCTCTATCTGATCTTCTAATGCTCATTATCCATGTGAGAAAGGATATGAATCACAAAATGCCTTCTGTCCATATGGTGAATTAGATGAAAGAGAATGAGAATATCTTTAATCCCAAATATTCTTCACAAAATTTCATGAAAAGGAAGTTCAAAGGGGAGGCAAGGGAATATGATGTTGTTTGTTTCACATGTGGCAAGAAGGGACCCTGGAAGAACAACTGCACCAAACCTAAGAAGTAAGGGGAAGCTTCCGGTGCATTTCTTATTGAATTCAATCAATCTGTTTCAAAAAATTGGGTATTAGATACAACAGGTGGTTCTCACATATGTATCCAAATAAAAGAAACTAGTAAATTCAGGAAGATTGATCAATGGGAGGTAGATCTATGAGTAGCCAATAGATCCTGAATTGCAACTATATCTGTCAGGTATTACCACCTCACGATGCTAACATGGATGATCTTCGTATTAAAGGGTTATTTTTATGTGCCTTCTGTAACCAAAAAAATAATTTATATATCCAGAATAGATATAGATGGATTTTATTTATGTTTGTAAATGAATGTTTCCACTTTTATAGAGATAGAATTTTTTGGTAGGGAACATTTATAAAATGTTCTTTATGTGATGGATTACACAAACCATGTAATGCTAATCAATGAAAAAGATACATCACATGACTCATACCACTAAAAACATTGGCATCACCAACTAGGTAATGTAAACGAGAAACACTGGACAAATTTATATCAAGAGGGATATTTAGATTCTTTTGATCTTAAACCACATGGCGTATGTCATGCATGTTTACAAGGAAAAATGACCAAATCCCCATTTGGCGGGAAACGTGAAAAACCTAAAAAGATTCTTGAATTTGTTCATACTGATGTGTGTGGACCATTTCCAATTGATCCAAATGTTGGGTACTCATACTTCGTAACTTTTACTGATGATTTTAGTAGATATGGATTTATCTACATAATGAGGTATAAGTCGGATTCCTTTTATATGTTCAAGGAATACAATAATGAAGTTGAAAACCATCTTGGCATGAAGATTAAGAAACTTTGTTCAGACCAATGTGGGGAATTTCTTAATCAAGACATCAATGAATACATATAGGAGTTTGGGATCTTTTTCCAACTCACTCCTCCTTATACAACTCATTGTAATTGTTTAATTGAAATGAGGAACCACACCTTGTTGAACATGGTGAGATCAATGATGGGTCATGAAAGTCTTCCATTATCCTTTTAGGGGTATTCACTATAAATAACAGAAAACATACTATACCAAGTACCAACTAAATCAATAAATGGAATTCCATATGGGATCTAGAGTGGAAGAAAATCCATGTTATCAAATTTACATGTGTGGTGTAGTGAAGCATTTGTTAAGGTCTTTTCTCGTATCAAACATTCACCCTCAGGAACAAAGTGTACCTTTATAGGATACCTCAAGGAAACTAGGGGATATTACATATACAACCGTTCATAAAAAATGGTCATAGTGGAAAGACAATCCATCTTACATGATAGGGAGAACATCCCCAAAAGAATTGTGGGAGAGAGATAGACTTTGATGAAGTCGACACTCACAGTATACAAGAGTTGGTACCAGAATAGTCTCTACAGAGCCCCATGGAAGTAGAATCTATTCTAGAGACACAAGTACTATGTAGTAGTACGAGAGAGGTTAGAGAACCAGAACGATATGTTTTTATAGTTACCGAGGATGTTGACCCATTATTAGTTGATAATAATGATCCTCTAATATACAAGGAAGCAGTAAGTTGCATGGACATTGCCAAGTGGAATGAATCCATGAATTCTGAAATGGATCCCATGGACCAAAACAAAGTCAGGTTTTTGGTAGACCATCCTGTTGTTGTAATGACTCTTTTTTTTTTCAAATGTATATTCAGGAAGAAACTATACATGGATGGATTACTCATTATCTATAAGGCATGGGAAGTTGAAAAAGGGCTTAAACAGCATCAAGGAATTAACTATGATGGAACTTCTTCACCGGTTGAAATTTTGAAATCCATTAGAATTATACATTCCATTGTGTCTTACCATGACTATGATATTTGTCAAATGGATGTTAAAAAACCATTATTTAATGGGAACCTTCAGGAAGATGTCTATATGACACAACCTGAAGGGTTTGTTGCTCCAAATGATGCTAATAAGGTATGAAAGTTCTAGAAATCCTTTTATGGGTAAAATAAATAATATAGGTCCTGGAACATTTTTTCTGATGAATACAAATCAAAATTCTGTTTTATCAAGAATAAATGTGAGCCTTGTGTCTACAAACAATTTAGAGGGAGTACAGTCCTTTTCCTAATAGTATATGTTGATTATATATTACATAATGTAAACGAGATACCAGTCTTACAGTCTGTTAATTCATGGTTTAATAAAGTCTTCACCCTAAAGGACTTGGGAGAGGAAGCATATATCCTAGGGATCAAGATCCATCATGATAGATCTATGAGATTTCTGGGCCTAGTTCAAAGTAAATACATTGATAAGATATTAAAGAGATTCAGTATGGAACAATCCAAGAGGGTAGTATTGCCGGCAACACATGGCATTCATCTTTCCATGAAAATGTGTCCTAAGACACATGAGTAAAGAAAGATAATGGTAAGGACTCTATACACATCCGTGATTGTCCCAGTCATGTATGACATACTATATACTATGGTGGATGTCTCCTAAACATTGAGTGCGGTTGGAATAAATAAAGCTGACCAAGGTGACCGCCATTGGATGGAAGTTAATACAATCCTAAAGTATCTGAGGCATACATGGGATATGTTCCTAGTTTATGGAGGTGTCACGACCCGTCCCCGGGGACCCTGCTGTGACTAACCCAAACCCGCCTTCCATAGACCAGGGGCCGGTGACTAGCACCAAAGGCGTAAATTCCGATATCTGGGAAGGCATTGCCTTTATAAAAGTAAAAAAACACCACAGAGTACAAGAGGAAGTAAAACACTGAGTACAGAAGGAAGTGCTGAAAAGTAAATGGGCCAGAAGACAAACCCAATCGAAAGTACAGCTACAACTGAACAAAAGTACAATAGAAAAGACAAACAGCTGGAAGAAAGGAAGCATCTCATGAGTCGTCCTCCTCGGGTCCTACCTGAAGGGTAGGTACAAATAGCGCAACTCCCGGATCGTCCACCAAGGATCCCACCTAAAGGGTAGATACTGATAGCGCAGCTCCTGGATCGTCCACCATGGATCCTACATGAAGGGTAGGTACTGATAGCGCAGCTCCTGGTTCGTCCACCACGGATACTGTCTCGTCGTGAGGACTACCTCCGGGTACCGTCCAGTCCTCGAACACTCGGACTCTGTCTGCATTGCCCGTCGTCTGCAACCAATACAACGAGGTGCGGGCATAGCCCGTGCATGGGTGAGTATAACGATACTCAGTAGGGACCCTGAGACCCTCAAGGTCTCACTAAATCCAACAAGGTTAACCACAAAGAAGATCTCAACAGATATCCTCTACTTAGGTATATGCCCATACATATACCCAAGTTATCAAGTAACACATCTCAATTACGAGGAAACACGAAGATTATGAAATCAATGGATAACCACTACCCAGGTATATTTCCATACATATACCTAAGTTATCAAGTGACCCATCTCAATCATGTGGTAAACACAAAGATCATAGACTCAGCTCAACCAGGATTTTCAATATCGAAACCGAGACTACTGAAGAGCCTCGTCTCTGAAGTGTACAGTGGTCCTGTCATGACTCTGAGGTACTGCTCACTAAACTAAGACTACTGAGGTGCTCCTCCTGTCGAGTACGGCGGGCCAGCCACCCAAACACAGTAGTGCTTCCCGCTGGGTTATGCAACCCAAACACAGTAGTGCACACCCCCTAATAGCCTGCAGAGGTACTCTCCGGACGAGTACTGTGGGTCTGCACTGTCACACAGTAGTGCTCCGTCCTCCATGGGTCTGCACCTAAACAAAGTAGTGCTCCTTCCACTGGGTTAGTCGACTCACTCCAAGCCATGTCGTTCAAGCAGTCGTCAGGTCTCATCCGGCTACACGGTCTCCGTACTCCTTACGCTCGTCTCCAGGAGGGTCCTCTCCATGAGCTACAGGTCGATACTAGAAGTATCTCAAATTCCCATGAATAAGTAACTAAAAGGATGACCTCATCATAGGGGTCTCAACGCAACAGACGGAGAGTCAATCGGACGCCCGGTCTGTGAGTTATAAGCATTTTCATCCCTGGGGCCCATTTGGATTCGTGTGGGAACCAACCCGGATGTATCTCAACTATACCCTGAAATCTCATAGCGTATACTCATAGGGACTGCTTCTCAACATGATCAGCAACACCGTTGACGGTTCGTCAAACGGACGTTCGGTCTGAAAGATATCAGCTTTTCTATTCCAGGGATCTGGTTGGATTTCGGGTACAATCCAACCCGGACACTATCCAACTACGTCCAAAACTCAGGATAATTATTCCAAAAGTTCCATCTCATCAATATGAATCCAACAAAGTCGACGACAAGTCAATCAGATGTCCAGAGCACAAAATATAAGTGTTTCCGCTCTAAGGGCCGAGTTGGTTTCGTATCTGAACCAACCCGGTTGTACTCCATGTTCTCCAAAACCTTGAGTGTAATATACCTAAACAACCATATTGATCCAATGAACTCATCGCAACTGACATTGCGTCGATCGGAGGTCCATAGCCCAAGATATGAGGGTTTGAATGAAATTGTCCGAAAATGGGGGGTTCGGGTCCGGTCCGACCCGGCCCGAGTCCCCCCCATGGGTCGGCCCGAACCAGGCATACCAACCCAGGTCCGGGTCTAGCCCAAAATGACATGGCCCGGCCCGGGGGGCATGGCCCGGCCCAACCTGGCTTGGGCGCCTGGTCGGTAGGCCTGCCACGCTGGCGCGGCCGTGGCGCCCGTGTGCCCAGCGGGTGCGGGGGGCTTACAACCCCCCGCAGATGATGAAACAGCGAGGTTTATAGCCGCGCCGCTCGGCCTCCAGAACGGCTAAGTCGTTCCGGTTCGGACCGTCGCTGCGGCACAACCGCGACCGTTTCTGTTCTGGCGGTACGCCGCCGCCGCCTTCGCCAATGGTCCTCCCGGGACCCGAACTTCACTGCGGAGGCTTCAAAATGACTTTGCAGCCCTGTTTGTCGTCACCCATCAATCCACGCTCATTGTTTAACCAGAAGAGTCTTCGAATCGCCTCCGCGGCCTCGTCTCTGACTGTGGTTTTGTTCGGCCTCAACGGCGCGGCGCAGCGGCGCAGCGCATCCATGCCATATTCTCCATGATTCCGTGCGGTGTCGTTTCACCGCACCGCCTTCTTTCGAGCCACAACATAATCAACAACAAGGGGGAGGAGGGTCGGTCGGGTTTGTTCGGTCCGAACTCCTCCCGTTATTATGATAGAAAGCAACCATCAAATACAAGTCGACGTACGACAAAGAAATAGTTCATGGGAAAAATCAATAAACCTCAACATCAACCCGCACAAAAAAACGATCTGCAGATCAACCTGGAAATGGTTGGTCCGCACTCGTCATACTTTTCACAAAAGATAAGAGAACACCAAATAAGAATTCCCCTACAACCTCTTAAATAAAGAAAATAATCATACCAATATTTCCAACCTGCACAATAAAACATTCGCGGATCAACTTAATGATGAGTTGATCCGGGTTCTCTATTTTAGAAGGAAAGAACCATGGGGATAATACCATTATTAAATTAATCCCCCTACCTCAATAACGAGTTGATGATCTAATAGGATCTCGGAAAGATGCATCGCGAGGTGGTTTCTATGACGGCGTTGGTGTGCGTCAATGAAAGGGAATGCTTCGTCAATCGTCAGAAGAGAGGAAGTCGGGGTAGACGTCGGGGTTCTTCGCGTTCTCCAATGAAGAAGATGGACTCTATCTCCTCCAATCCCCCAATACAACGAGCCAACACCCAATAAAATAAGTCCCTCCTATTTTATTAATTCATGGAAAGTATTTGAAAATCCCAAATTCAAATCAACTCACCACATAAATAAAACTTGAGTTGTCAAATTGAATTTTTTATTATGTTGGCATCATAAATGTGATGAAGGAAGTCACATCATTAAAAAAGGGGGGGTTTTAAGGGAAAGATTTAAGGGGGTTAGGGAAAATGAAGGGGTGGGGATCGTGTGGGCCCCACCTCACATTTAACATCACATAGGTAGTTAGGTTCACCCGACCTCCATCCTTAGGATTTAACCACTTTAAAGAAATAAAATTAGTTGCACAAATTTTATTTCTCGGAAGTCTTTATCCACAAAACTAAGGAACTCATCCCAAGAAAACGCAACTCTTGAAAAGGTGTTCTTAAGCAATTAATGGTGCTGCAAGTTCATTGGTGCCCTCAGATTTCAATTCCGAGCACCTATTTAAATGTAAGAAAAACCCGCTCATTCGTTCACTGAACGTACCCGAGCCTATCTTAGGAAATTAATTCCGGGCACACCGAGCCTCGGAATCAGGCGCCGTCATAAATTGTGTTCTTGTAAAATCCCAATGAAATTTAATAAAAAATTTCCCTTCGTTTTTTATGCGTCTTTACATTACTCCCACCTCAGGGCTTTACATCCTCGTAAAGCTTTAACATAAACTAGGGATACAAAAGCGATACTGAGCACACATCTGAGCCTTTCGCTCCCATGTGCTCACCTGGAGGTTCCTGTACTGCCCGTGAAAATGAAACCAAGGAATCAACCATCCAATTAGGATCCACTCCTTACGATCCTCAACATCTACTAGAACCCCGCAAAAGTCACCCCATCGCCAAAGTCCAGTTCCCCATGGTCGATGATAAGTGAAGGATCATGCACGTATCTCTTTAATTGATATACGTGTAAGTCATCTTGTACTTGGTGCAACTGAGGTGGATGGGTCAAGCAGTAAACCACCTCGCCTACCCTTCTGAGGACCTGAAGGGGTCCACTGATCCTCGGATATTACATGCCGCCTCGACCAAATCACCATAGACCTCGTCGAGGTGAGACCTGTATGAAAATGTGGTCGCCATCCTCAAATCCTAGTGGTTCTGTCTCCTATCAACATAAGACTTCTTGTTGGATCAGAGTTGTCCTCATCCACTCCTGGATGACCTGGAACTTCTCTGTCGTGGCCTGGACCATCTCTGGTCCCACAAGAGCGCTAAGATTTCTTCTTTGCCGATAAGAGAAATCTGGTCTCATCCCCTGTATGAACCATGTTCTTTGCCGAAAACTATCAATCTTGTCATGAATGGAACTAATCCATGGCATTGATGAAATATTAAGGCCTCAACATTACTACCAAGAGATCCAAATATTACTCTCACCTCCAATGGTTGAGTCACACTGTCGGAATCAGTGTGTGGTCACTGGGTCTCCTCCAGTATGAATCTCAAAAGTGAGGGTTAAGTCAACAGTTTTAACTGGAACCTCTTAGTATCAATCAAACCAAAAAGGGAAGGTAAGTAAACATCACAATGATAAGTGACTTTTATTACTACAGCTCATAGTACATTACACACAACTACCACAAACAACAACATCAACAACAACAAGGAAGCTGGTAGCACCAAGATCAAAGGCCTCTATGACTGGAACTAGTCCGCTCTTGATTAGAACTGAAACTCAAAACTCATAATGCCACATGGGTGAAGATTCCGTTTCAAGAGTGATAGGCTACACCTTCCTATGCAAGAGTTAATCCTGTGCTGCTTGGGGTTTCCTTTTCACCGACCATGGAAACCCCATCCCGATATTTGCCGAATACCGTCAATTTGTGTATGAACTGTGGATCCAATCCATACTCAGATCAACGTCGTAAGGCCTCGATGCTGCCACCAAGATATTTCAACCGAAACTCTCACCTCATGGGTCAGATCACACTGTCGGCATAAGTGTGATTATCAAGTCTCCTTCCAAGGTATCTCCAGACGTGAGGGTCAAGTCTACGGTTTATCGGAAACTCTAGGTCTGGGACAAGATTCGTGGAAGGAAGGAATGATTTGTATCAACTTCTGTTACTACAGTAGATAATAGTGGACACAAACTACCCCTCGAATCATTCTTAGAGACATTGGGTCACTCTCCTTTACCACATGCAGCTACTCTCTTCCCCTTCCATCCAGCTCCCTGAGCCTAGCGGGGACAACAAAGGCGGGTGGTTGTAACATGTTGAATTGTACACCACCCCATACTGCTCTCATAGCTCTGCTTCCATGTTCTATGCTTTGCAGATTCATCTTTCCATAACATTTCCTCTTTTTGAAACATTCTCATGCCCAAGTCTCCGAGATTGGCGCCAGTTTCTAGCTTTTACACTGCTATCCTTCACTGACTGCATCCATTCAGCAAAAGAATTCTCAACCACACGGGTTCTTTCTAGCATGATAACATAAGTAGGAATGCATAGATAAAGGAGTTCTTACTCAGATATCATTTATATACACCTCGCTCAGAGGTCCGAGCTCTATAGAACTAATCGAATTGTATTCATCGAGTACCCGAAATGTTCGGTACGCCTCGATGAATACTGAGCTTCCGACTCGTCGTCATGCCGAAGCTGTATAAGCTCAAGAATACTTTCAACCACCTCCTCAAGCCAGTCCTTAGCCGCCTGTGATTCGGGCTCACCTCGGAACATGAGGGTATCTGATGTTAGAACACGTGTAAGGCAGTAAACCTACATGTGTCACCTACCAGTACTACTGGTTGTAACTGCAGACCAGAAGGTAGTGATGTATAGTTGATAGACTACTCTAATGCACTATCTCAAGCATCGGTCCATGTACTGAAGCCTCATCTCTATGTGGACCATCCTCATGGTAACTCACTAGAAAAAACTTGTAGCCAAGTCCACCATCTACTCTACTGAGGTCTCAGATAGGCGGAAGACTCTAGAAATCGCCTCCAGCCAGTCCGCTGCTGTCTGGGAATCTGCCTCGCCTCGTAACCTAAGAGGCCGCTGCTACTGGAACTCATGCAACGTGCTCTTCCAGCGTGCACAGTTCTCTAGTAATTCTGTTGGGATCCGCTCCCCAACAGGTGGTGGTGCTACTGGTACACCACCCGAGGGTGACAACATAGTAAAAAGGGCCTCGCACCTGAGCCTCGTCGCTCGGTGAGCCTTCATCGAGTACTCTCTCGGAACTCCAACTGACTATCTGTGTGGAGACATCCTGAACAGATGCGACATGGTCAACAATTTATACCTGATGAGATGACCCGGTTTGAGCTGACTTTAAAACTTTTGGAAACACACACGCAATCAGTGTTTTCGTGTACAAAGTCGTAAATCAATAGTCAGCGTCCCGATGTATGGATACGTCGGCCGCCGCACCAACACTGACTCCCTGAACTTAAGACCACACTTCGTACTCTTAACACTATTACATCACATAGAAAATGATCAGAGTCATGTGTTCTGTGTTAGAACTGAACTCCTATGATACCAATTAATTTCACAACTGGGTCCTAGTGACAGCACATCCACCCCTCCTTATCATGGTCGTTGGGTCCTGGCCTACTAGGTAACACAAGTTGCCCCCGCAGACACGTGGGGCCCACCCCATGGTCCACCCACAAGCCCGAACGGGTCATCTGACTAACGATTGTCCCCATAAGCCAACACATGTCCTTTCCAGTGTGCTTTGTCCTCACCCACACACACCCTGGGAAACATCCCAGAAAGTCACCCATCATGGTCACTACTCCAGGCCAAGCTCACTTAACTGTGGATTTCTAATCTGACAGGCTCCCGAAAAGGAAGGTGCACCTTGTTGACATGAGTCATATCATTTAGTCATTTACCCTTTTATAATTTTAGGATGTTACAATCACCCCCCTAGAGAACAACGTCCTCATTGTGGGCCCTACATCTTAACCCAGGCGGTGCACCACACTTAAGGTTGGGTACCACCTCGGATAACAATTTGTCACAACCCGTCCTCGGGGCCCATGCCGTGAATATCCCAAACCTGCCTTCGATAGGCTAGGGGCTGGTGACTAGAACCAAAGGCGTAAATCCCGATATCTGGGAAGGCATTGCCTTTATAAAAGTAATCAAAACACCACAGAGTACAAGCGTAAGTAAAACACTAAGTACAAAAGGAAGTTCTGAAAGGTAAATGGGCCAGAATACAAACCCAATCGAATGTACAACTACAACTGAACAAAAGTACAATAGAAAAGACAAACAGCTGGAAGAAAGGAAGCAACTCCTGTGTTATCCTCCTCGGATCCTACCTGAAGGGTTGGTACAGATAGCGCAGCTCCTGGATCGTCCACCATGGATCCTACCTGAAGGGTAGGTACTGATAGCACAGCTCCTGGATCGTCCACCACGAATCCTACCTGAAGGGTAGGTACTGATAGTGCAGCTCCTGGATCATCCACCACAGATCATGTCTCGTCGTGAGGTCCACCTCTAGGTACCGTTCAGTCCTCGAACACTCGGCCTCTGTCTGTGTTGCCCATCGTATGAAACCAACACAACGAGGTGTGGGCATAGCCCGTGCAGGGGTGAGTATAACGATACTCAGTAGGGACCTCGAGACCCTAAATGTCACACTAAATCCAACAAGTTTAACCACAAATAAGATCTCAACAGATATCCTCTACTTAGGTATATGCCCATACATATACCCAAGTTATCAAGTAACCCATCTCAATCATGGGAAAACACAAAGATTATGAAATCAATGGATAACCACTACCCAGGTATATGAACATACATATGCCTAAGTTATCAAGTGACCCATCTCAATAATGAGGTAAACACAAAGATCATAGACTCAGCTCAACCAGGATTTTCAATATCGAAACCATAACTGCTGAAGAGCCCCTTCTCTGGAGTGTACAGTGGTCCTGTCATGACTCCGAGGTATTGCTCACTAACCTAAGACTGATGTGATACTCCTCCTGTCAAGTATCGCGAGTCAGCCACCCAAACACAGTAGTGCGTCCCGCCGGGGTATGCCACCCAAACACAGTAGTGCACACCCCCTAATTGCCTGTAGAGGTACTCTCTGGATGAGTACCGTGGGTCTGCAATGTCACATAGTAGTGCTCCATCCACCATGGGTCTGCACCCAAAAAAATTAGTGCTCCGTCCACTGGGCTAGTCGACTCACTCCAAGTCAAGTCGTTCAAGAAGTCGTTAGGTCTCAGCCGGCTACACGGTCTCTGTACTCCGTACGCTCATCTCCAGGAGGGTCCAATCCATGAGCTAGAAGTCGATAATCCAAGTATCTCAAAGTCCCATGAAGAAGTAACTCAAAGTATCGCCTCATCATAGGGGTCTCAATACAACAGACGGCGCGTCAATCAGACGCCCGGTGTGTGAGTTTTTAACCTTTTTGTCCGAGGGGCTCGGTTGGTTTCGTGTGTGAACCAACCCAGCAGTATCTCATATGTACCCCTAAATCACATAGGGTATACTAATAGTGACCGTTTCTCAATGTGATCACCAACGCTGCTGACGGTTTGTCAAACGGACGTTCGTTCTGAAAGATATCAGCTTTTCCGTTCCGGGGATACAGTTGGATTTTAGGTACAATCTAAACCGCACACTATCCAACTGCGTCCAAAACACAGGAGAAGTATTCCAAAATTTCCTTCTCATCATGAGGTGTCCAAAAAAGTCTGCGGCATATCAATCGGACGTCCGGAGCACAAAATATAAGCATTTCTGTTCTGAGGGCCCGGTTGGTTTCGTATCCAAACAAACCCGGCCGTACTAAAGGTTCACCAGAACCTTGTGTGTAATAAACCAAAACGACCGTATCGATCTAAGGATCGTATCTCAACTGACAGTGTGTTGGTCGGAGGTCTGTATCCCAAGATATGAGCGTTGGAATGAAATTTTCCGAAAATAGGGGGTTCGGGCCTCAGACCCCCCCTGGGTCAGCCCGAATCGGGTCGACCCGACCTAGGTCTGGTTCTGGCCCAAAAGTGCACGGCCCGGCCCAGCCGGTTGGCCAGCTGCGCTGGCGCGGCCACAGCGCCTGCGCGGCCAGCGGTTGCGGGGGGGGGGGGGGGGTGTTACAACCCCCCGTAGATGATGAACCGGTGCGGCTTAAATCCGCACCCCTCAGTCTCTAGAACGGCTATGCTGTTCCGGTTCGGCTCTCCGCCGCGGCTCAACCGCGGTGGTTCCTGTTCCGGCGGCGCACCGTCGCCGCCTTCCTCGGACCACTGGACGCGCTCCAGTGGTCTATTTTACTTGCCCCCTTCACCAATGGTCCTCCCGGGACCCAACCCTCACTACGGAGGCTTCAAAAAGACATTGCAGCCCAACACTACTGGAAATTCGAGCTATAGCCACGGTTCTAAACCGTGGCTATAGGCCCTCAAACCGTGGCTATAGGTAATAGCCACGGTTTGAGGAACCGTGGCCAAGTTTGGCGTGGCTATAGGCCTAGACCTATAGCCACGGTTCCAAACCGTGGCTTTAACTCTATAGCTACGGTTCAAACCGTGGCTATAGGTTTATAGCCACGGTTAAAACCGTGGCTGTATACCTAATGCCACGGTTTCAACCGTGGCTATACTATAGGCCGGCCAAAATCTATAGCCACGGTTTAAAACCGTGGCATTATGTCTATAGCCACGGTTTAAAACCGCGGCAATACATCAATAGCCACGGTTTTGAACCGTGGCTATAGGGTTTCCAAATTCATAAAAAAAAAATACCCCCTGGACACACCCTGGACACCCCCACGCCACCCCCGGCCAGTCCCCCCTGCCAGTACCCCCCGGACAGCCCCCCGTGCACCCCCGGACAGCCCCCCGTGCACCCCCGGACAGCCCCCCGTGCACCCCCGGACAGCCCCCCGTGCACCACTGGACAGCCCCCCCGGCCAGCCCCAGCCAGCCCCCCATGCACCCCCGAGCAGCCCCCCGACCAGCCCCGGACAGCCCCCCGTGCACCCCTGGACAGCCCCCCCGGCCAGCCCCAGCCAGCCCCCCGTGCACCCCCGAGCAGCCCCCCGACCAGCCCCGGACAGCCCCCCGTGCACCCCCGGACAGCCCCCAGCCCCCAGCCCCCCCTGCCCCCTGCTTGTCCCCCTGCCAGCTCCCCCCCTGCTAGTCCCCCCCTGCCCCCTGCTAGTCCCCCACTGCCCCCTGCTAGTACCCCCCCCCCGCCACCCCCCCTTCTTGTCCCCTTGCCAGCCCCCCCTGCCACCCCCCTGCCAGTCCCCCCTGCCCCCTGACACCCCCCCTGCTAGTCCCCCTGCCCCCTGCTAGTCCCCCACTGTCCCCTGTTAGTCCCCCCCCCCGCCACCCCCCCGCTTGTCCCCTTGCCAGCCCCCCCAGCCACCCCCTGCTTGTCCCCCTGCAAGCCCCCCCTGCTTGTCCCCCTGCCAGCCCCACCCCTGCTCCTGCCAGCCCCCCCCCTGCCCCCTGCTTGCCCCCCTGCCAGCCCCCCCCTTCCCCCTGCTTGTCCCCCTTCCAGCCCCCCCGGCCACCCCCCTGCCCCCTGCTTGCCCCCTGCCGCCACCCCCCCCCCCCTTCCCCCTGCCAGCCCCCCCGCCCCTGCTTGTCCCCCTGCCAACCCCCCCTGCTGGACACCCCCCCTGTCCGTGCACCCCCGGACAGCCCCCCATGCACCCCCGGACAGCCCCCCATGCACCCCCGGACAGCCCCCCGTGCACCCCTTGCCAGCCCCCCCCAGCCACCCCCTGCTTGTCCCCCTGCAAGCCCCCCCTGCTTGTCCCCCTGCCAACCCCACCCCTGCTCCTGCCAGCCCCCCCCATGCCCCCTGCTTGCCCCCCTGCCAGCCCCCCCCTTCCCCCTGCTTGTCCCCCTTCCAGCCCCCCCGGCCACCCCCCTGCCCCCTGCGTGCCCCCTGCCGCCACCCCCCCCCCCCTTCCCCCTGCCAGCCCCCCCGCCCTGCTTGTCCCCCTGCCAACCCCCCCTGCTGGACACCCCCCCTGTCCGTGCACCCCCGGACAGCCCCCCGTGCACCCCCGGACAGCCCCCCCATGCACCCCCCGGACAGCCCCCCGTGCACCCCTGGACAGCCCCCCCGGCCAGCCCCGGCCAGCCCCCCGTGCACCCCCGGACAGCCCCGGACAGCCCCCATGTGCACCCCCGGACAGACCCCATGCAGCCCCCATCCCCCCTGCACAGAACCCCGGAAACCCCCTGCCCCCTGCTTGTCCCCCTGCCAGCCCCCCCTGCCCCCTGCTTGTCCCCCTGCCAGCTCCCCCCCTGCCCCCTGCTAGTCCCCCACTGCCCCCTGCTAGTCCCCCCCCCCCGCCACCCCCCCCTGCTTGTCCCCTTGCCAGCCCCCCCTGCCAGTCCCCACTGCCCCCTGACACCCTCCCTGCTAGTCCCCCTGCCCCCTGCTAGTCCCCCACTGCCCCCTGTTAGTCCACCCCCCCCCCCCGCCACCCCCCTGCTTGTCCCCTTGCCAGCCCCCCTGCCAGCCCCCCCTGCTTGTCCCCCTGCCAGCCCCCCCTGCTCCTGCCAGCCCCCCCCCCCTGCCCCCCTGCCAGCCCCCCCCCCCTTCCCCCTGCTTGTCACCCTGCCAGCCCCCCCGGCCACCCCCCTGCTTGTCCCCCTGCCAGCCCCCCCCTGCCCCTGCCAGCCCCCCCCCTGCCCCTGCCAGCCCCCCCTGCCAGCCCCCCCCCCCCCTTCCCCCTGCTTGTCCCCCTGCCAGCCCCCCCCTGCCCCCTGCTTGTCCCCCTGCCAGCCCCCCCCTGCCCCCCCTGCCAGCCCCCCCTTCCCCCTGCTTGTCCCCCTGCCAGCCCCCCCTGCCCCCTGCTTGCCCCCTGCCAGCCCCCCCTGCCCCCTGCTTGCCCCCTGCCAGCCCCCCCTTCCCCCTGCTTGTCCCCCTGCCAGCCCCCCCCTGCCCCCTGCTAGCCCCCCCCTGCCCCCTGCTTGTCCCCCTGCCAGCCCCCCCTGCCCCCTGCTTGCCCCCTGCCACCCCCCCCCTTCCCCCTGCCAGCCCCCCCAGCCCCTGCTTGTCCCCCTGCCAACCCCCCCTGCTGGACACCCCCCCTGTCCGTGCACCCCCGGACAGCCCCCCGTGCACCCCCGGACAGCCCCCCGTGCACCCCCGGACAGCCCCCCGTGCACCCCCGGACAGCCCCCCCGGCCAGCCCCGGCCAGCCCCCCGTGCACCCCCGGACAGCCCCACGACCAGCCCCGGACAGCCCCCCGTGCACCCCCGGACAGCCCCCATGTGCACCCCCGGACAGCCCCCCGTGCACCCCCGGACAGCCCCCCCGTGCACCCCCAGACAGCCCCCCCGTGCACCCCCGGACAGCCCCCATATGCACCCCCGGACAGCCCCCATATGCACCCCCAAACAGCCCCCCGTGCACCCCTGGACAGCCCCCCGGCCAGCCCCGGACAACCCCCTGTGCACCCCCGGACAGCCCCCCGACCAGCCCCGGACAGCCCCCCGTGCACCCCCGGACAGCCCCCATGTGCACCCCCGGACAGACCCCATGCAGCCCCATTCCCCCTGCTTGCCCCCTGCCACCCCCCCCCCCTTCCCCCTGCCAGCCCCCCCAGCCCCTGCTTGTCCCCCTGCCAACCCCCCCTGCTGGACACCCCCCCTGTCCGTGCACCCCCGGACAGCCCCCCGTGCACCCCCGGACAGCCCCCCGTGCACCCCCGGACAGCCCCCCGTGCACCCCCGGACAGCCCCCCCGGCCAGCCCCGGCCAGCCCCCCGTGCACCCCCGGACAGCCCCACGACCAGCCCCGGACAGCCCCCCGTGCACCCCCGGACAGCCCCCATGTGCACCCCCGGACAGCCCCCCGTGCACCCCCGGACAGCCCCCCCGTGCACCCCCAGACAGCCCCCCCGTGCACCCCCGGACAGCCCCCATATGCACCCCCGGACAGCCCCCATATGCACCCCCAAACAGCCCCCCGTGCACCCCTGGACAGCCCCCCGGCCAGCCCCGGACAACCCCCTGTGCACCCCCGGACAGCCCCCCGACCAGCCCCGGACAGCCCCCCGTGCACCCCCGGACAGCCCCCATGTGCACCCCCGGACAGACCCCATGCAGCCCCATTCCCCCCGGACAGCCCCCCGTGCACCCCCGGACAGCCCCCATGTGCAACCCCGGACAGCCCCCATGTGCACCCCCGGACAAACCCCATACAGCCCCCTACCCCCTGCACAGAACCCCGGGCGTTTATCAAGCGCGCGCAACGCTTAAAGAACGCATAATGAGCCCTACCGCACAGACCGCACGTCCGATTGACGCGCCGTCTGCGCGTGCACGTCGCGAATAATAATGGGATTGTTGTCCTGTGATTTCAGGGCAATCCGATGTCGTCCGCTATGAGTTTGACCGTTAGACGCCTGTTTTGGCCGTTTATGACACCGGAACGGCGTTCCCGGTCACCGCGGGCACACGGCACGTCCGATTGACGTGCCGTCTGCTCGACCACATCACAATTCACTCACCCTTTGATGTCGTCCGATTTCAGGCCATTCGGAATTCGTTCGGCCCGTTTGGACCCCCCCACGCGCGTTTATCAAGCGCGCGCAACGCTTAAAGAACGCATAATGAGCCCTCCTGCGCAGACCGCACGTCCGATTGACGTGTCGTCTGCGCGTGCACGTCGCGAATAATAGTTTGAATGTTGTCCTGTGATTTCAGGTCAATCCGATGTCGTTCGCTATGAGTTTGACCGTTAGACGCCCGTTTTGGCCGTTTATGACACCAGAACGGCGTTCCCGGTCACCGCGGGCACACGGCACGTCCGATTGACGTGCCGTCTGCTCGACCACATCACAATTCACTCACCCTTTGATGTCGTCCGATTTCAGGCCATTCGCAATTCGTTCGGCCCGTTTGGACCCCCCACGCGCTTTTCTCAAGCGCGCGCAACGCTTAAAGAACGCATAATGAGCCCTTCTGCGCAGACCGCACGTCCGATTGACGTGCCGTCTGCGCGTGCACGTCGCGAATAATAATTTGAATGTTGTCCTGTGATTTCAGGTCAATCTGATGTCGTCCGCTATGAGTTTGACCGTTAGACGCCCGTTTTGGCCGTTTATGACACCAGAACGGCGTTCCCGGTCACCGCGGGCACACGGCACGTCCGATTGACGTGCCGTCTGCTCGACCACATCACAATTCACTCACCCTTTGATGTCGTCCGATTTCAGGCCATTCGCAATTCGTTCGGCCCGTTTGGACCCCCCCACGCGCGTTTCTCAAGCGCGCGCAACGCTTAAAGAACGCATAATGAGCCCTCCTGCGCAGACCGCATGTCCGATTGACGTGCCGTCTGCGCGTGCACGTCGCGAATAATAATTTGAATGTTGTCCTGTGATTTCAGGTCAATCCGATGTCGTTCGCTATGAGTTTGACCGTTAGACGCCCGTTTTGGCCGTTTATGACACCAGAACGGCGTTCCCGGTCACCGCGGGCACACGGCACGTCCGATTGACGTGCCGTCTGCTCGACCACATCACAATTCACTCACCCTTTGATGTCGTCCGATTTCAGGCCATTCGCAATTCGTTCGGCCCGTTTGGACCCCCCCACGCGCGTTTCTCAAGCGCGCGCAACGCTTAAAGAACGCATAATGAGCCCTCCTGCGCAGACCGCACGTCCGATTGACGTGCCGTCTGCGCGTGCACGTCGCGAATAATAATTTGAATGTTGTCCTGTGATTTCAGGTCAATCCGATGTCGTTCGTTATGAGTTTGACTGTTAGACGCCCGTTTTGGCCGTTTATGACACCAGAACGGCGTTCCCGGTCACCGCGGGCACACGGCACGTCCGATTGACGTGTCGTCTGCTCGACCACATCACAATTCACTCACCCTTTGATGTCGTCCGATTTCAGGCCATTCGGAATTCGTTCGGCCCGTTTGGACCCCCCCACGCGCGTTTATCAAGCGCGCGCAACGCTTAAAGAACGCATAATGAGCCCTCCTGCGCAGACCGCACGTCCGATTGAGGTGCCGTCTGCGCGTGCACGTCGCGAATAATAATTTGAATGTTGTCCTGTGATTTCAGGTCAATCCGATGTCGTCCGCTATTAGTTTGACCGTTAGACGCCTGTTTTGGCCGTTTATGACACCAGAACGGCGTTCCCGGTCACCGCGGGCACACGGCACGTCCGATTGACGTGCCGTCTGCTCGACCACATCACAATTCACTCACCCTTTGATGTCGTCCGATTTCAGGCCATTCGCAATTCGTTCGGCCCGTTTGGACCCCCCACGCGCGTTTCTCAAGCGCGCGCAACGCTTAAAGAACGCATAATGAGCCCTCCTGCGCAGACCGCACGTCCGATGGTGACTAGGTCTCATAGCTCATCTACCTACAACTTGGAATGGGATGATGACGTCGGGGAGGGGGTTATGAAAACGAAATGCTTTATTATGAAGGCAGTTTTATCAATGTCTAGCCCCATCTCCTCTCTTATGTCATCTTTTGTTTTTAATAAAATGGCTTTAGAGCCTTTCGGCTCGAAGCTTCTTTCTGTCATACTCTAATTCTGTTAAGCCTCTCAAACTTGACACATTGTCATACTCTAATTCTGTTAAGCCTCTCAAACTTCCAGCCCTCAATGAGGGCTGCAATTCTGTATTAAAGGATGGGAACGAAAATTACAGCAGAAAAATAGAAGAAATAGGGAAAACAACAGAAGAAATCCTCAGGAGGCCCCCAGGCTGAGGGAGGAAGATCAAGCTAACAAGCCACCAGGCCGATCTTCCGCTGAACTGTAAATGGCCCATAGAAACGAGGGGCAGGTTTCTGAGAAATCTGGCAGGTTAAAGAGTGTTGTTTGTGAGGCCGAAAGCGTACGGAAACAGGATCTCCCACATGGAGGGCAAGGTGACGGCAGTGTATTAGTTTTCTGCTTCATGATGTCTTGGGACCGACTCAAATAATATTTGAGTCCACGATCAAGCAGTGCATGGGCAACAGCGGGCAACTAGATTTCTGATGGAACAGCGTAGGTCTCGTGGCAGCGATTTACCACCTCTGTTTGGTCATCCGTTTGCGGGTGGTAGGTCAAGCTGAGTTTTAAGTCAGTGCCTTGAAGTTTGAGCAGTTCAATCCAAAAATGGCTTACAAAAATGGGATTGTGGTCGCTGGAATGCTATGCAAACTGACAATCTCCCACACGAAAACCTCGCCCACACTCCCACACTCTTTGCTGTGTAAGGGTGTTTTAGGGGTAAAAAATGGCCACATTTAGAGAGATGATCAATGATGACCAGAATCACAGTGCAACCACGGGATTAGGGTAGTCCGGTGATAAAATCCATAGAGAGACCCGACCACACCAGCTGGGGAATTTCCAACGGCTGCAACAGGCCAGCCGGATATAGTGTGGAATATTTATTTCGTTGGCATTTGGCCCATTGGCAAACTGTTGAACCGGTATTTTCATCCCGACCCAATATAAATTGGCAGGCAATTTTCTATACGTGCGGCAAAAACCAGAATGACCCCACTACGGAGACAAATGGAACTCAGCCAGCAATATGGGCACCCATGGGGACGAACTAGACAGCACCAACCGGCCCTTATAACAGAGGACACCTTGCAGAAAAGAGTAAGTAGGAAAGGAAGGAGCATCTGCTTGCAGAGTGATGATGACTTAGCTGAAAAATGGGTCGTCTGAAACGCCTGTGAGCAAGTGGGGCTGAACCTCCCCCCTGCTGGATGTGGCTGGAGCAGGGCCACATCACGGCGTGACCGCGGCGTGACCGCGGCGTGACCGCGGCGTGACCGCGGCGTGACCGCAGCGTGTTGGCCCGATCCAGCGACATCCGCGGGGCAGCATCTTCCGACCAGGAGCGAAGGGAGCGGGAGGAGGCTGGAATGTGGGTGAAAGGGGGCTGGTTGCAGGTGTTGGGGGGATGGTGCGGGCTGATTCGAAGGTGGGGGGGCTAATGCGGGCTGGAATGCTGGTGGCAGCGGGCTGATGACTTTGCTGAAAAATGGGTCGTCTGAAACGCCTGTGAGCAAGTGGGGCTGAACCTCCCCCCTGCTGGATGTGGCTGGAGCAGGGCCACATCACGGCGTGACCGCGGCGTGACCGCGGCGTGACCGCGGCGTGACCGCGGCGTGACCGCTGCGTGACCGCGGCGTGACCGCGGCGTGACCGCGGCGTGACCGCGGCGTGACCGCGGCGTGACCGCAGCGTGTTGGCCCGATCCAGCGACATCCGCGGGGCAGCATCTTCCGACCAGAAGCGAAGGGAGCGGGAGGAGGCTGGAATGTGGGTGAAAGGGGGCTGGTTGCAGGTGTTGGGGGGATGGTGCGGGCTGATTCGAAGGTGGGGGGGCTGTTGCGGGCTGGAATGCTGGTGGCAGCGGGCTGATGACTTTGCTGAAAAATGGGTCGTCTGAAACGCCTGTGAGCAAGTGGGGCTGAACCTCCCCCCTGCTGGATGTGGCTGGAGCAGGGCCACATCACGGCGTGACCGCGGCGTGACCGCGGCGTGACCGCGGCGTGACCGCGGCGTGACCGCGGCGTGACCGCGGCGTGACCGCGGCGTGACCGCGGCGTGACCGCGGCGTGACCGCGGCGTGACCGCGGCGTGACCGCAGCGTGTTGGCCCGATCCAGCGACATCCGCGGGGCAGCATCTTCCGACCAGGAGCGAAGGGAGCGGGAGGAGGCTGGAATGTGGGTGAAAGGGGGCTGGTTGCAGGTGTTGGGGGGATGGTGCGGGCTGATTCGAAGGTGGGGGGGCTGTTGCGGGCTGGAATGCTGGTGGCAGCGGGCTGATGACTTTGCTGAAAAATGGGTCGTCTGAAACGCCTGTGAGCAAGTGGGGCTGAACCTCCCCCCTGCTGGATGTGGCTGGAGCAGGGCCACATCACGGCGTGACCGCGGCGTGACCGCGGCGTGACCGCGGCGTGACCGCGGCGTGACCGCGGCGTGACCGCGGCGTGACCGCGGCGTGACCGCGGCGTGACCGCGGCGTGACCGCAGCGTGTTGGCCCGATCCAGCGACATCCGCGGGGCAGCATCTTCCGACCAGGAGCGAAGGGAGCGGGAGGAGGCTGGAATGTGGGTGAAAGGGGGCTGGTTGCAGGTGTTGGGGGATGGTGCGGGCTGATTCGAAGGTGGGGGGGCTGTTGCGGGCTGGAATGCTGGTGGCAGCGGGCTGATGACTTAGCTGAAAAATGGGTCGTCTGAAACGCCTGTGAGCAAGTGGGGCTGAACCTCCCCCCTGTTGGATGTGGCTGGAGCAGGGCCACATCACGGCGTGACCGCGGCGTGACCGCGGCGTGACCGCGGCGTGACCGCAGCGTGTTGGCCCGATCCAGCGACATCCGCGGGGCAGCATCTTCCGACCAGGAGCGAAGGGAGCGGGAGGAGGCTGGAATGTGGGTGAAAGGGGGGTGGTTGCAGGTGTTGGGGGGATGGTGCGGGCTGATTCGAAGGTGGGGGGGCTGTTGCGGGCTGGAATGCTGGTGGCAGCGGGCTGATGACTTTGCTGAAAAATGGGTCGTCTGAAACGCCTGTGAGCAAGTGGGGCTGAACCTCCCCCCTGCTGGATGTGGCTGGAGCAGGGCCACATCAAGGCGTGACCGCGGCGTGACCGCGGCGTGACCGCGGCGTGACCGCGGCGTGACCGCGGCGTGACCGCGGCGTGACCGCGGCGTGACCGCGGCGTGACCGCAGCGTGTTGGCCCGATCCAGCGACATCCGCGGGGCAGCATCTTCCGACCAGGAGCGAAGGGAGCGGGAGGAGGCTGGAATGTGGGTGAAAGGGGGCTGGTTGCAGGTGTTGGGGGGATGGTGCGGGCTGATTCGAAGGTGGGGGGGCTGTTGCGGGCTGGAATGCTGGTGGCAGCGGGCTGATGACTTTGCTGAAAAATGGGTCGTCTGAAACGCCTGTGAGCAAGTGGGGCTGAACCTCCCCCCTGCTGGATGTGGCTGGAGCAGGGCCACATCACGGCGTGACCGCGGCGTGACCGCGGCGTGACCGCGGCGTGACCGCGGCGTGACCGCGGCGTGACCGCGGCGTGACCGCGGCGTGACCGCGGCGTGACCGCGGCGTGACCGCGGCGTGACCGCGGCGTGACCGCGGCGTGACCGCGGCGTGACCGCGGCGTGACCGCAGCGTGTTGGCCCGATCCAGCGACATCCGCGGGGCAGCATCTTCCGACCAGGAGCGAAGGGAGCGGGAGGAGGCTGGAATGTGGGTGAAAGGGGGCTGGTTGCAGGTGTTGGGGGGATGGTGCGGGCTGATTCGAAGGTGGGGGGGCTGTTGCGGGCTGGAATGCTGGTGGCAGCGGGCTGATGACTTTGCTGAAAAATGGGTCGTCTGAAACGCCTGTGAGCAAGTGGGGCTGAACCTCCCCCCTGCTGGATGTGGCTGGAGCAGGGCCACATCACGGCGTGACCGCGGCGTGACCGCGGCGTGACCGCGGCGTGACCGCGGCGTGACCGCGGCGTGACCGCGGCGTGACCGCGGCGTGACCGCGGCGTGACCGCGGCGTGACCGCGGCGTGACCGCGGCGTGACCGCGGCGTGACCGCGGCGTGACCGCAGCGTGTTGGCCCGATCCAGCGACATCCGCGGGGCAGCATCTTCCGACCAGGAGCGAAGGGAGCGGGAGGAGGCTGGAATGTGGGTGAAAGGGGGCTGGTTGCAGGTGTTGGGGGGATGGTGCGGGCTGATTCGAAGGTGGGGGGGCTGTTGCGGGCTGGAATGCTGGTGGCAGCGGGCTGATGACTTTGCTGAAAAATGGGTCGTCTGAAACGCCTGTGAGCAAGTGGGGCTGAACCTCCCCCCTGCTGGATGTGGCTGGAGCAGGGCCACATCACGGCGTGACCGCGGCGTGACCGCGGCGTGACCGCGGCGTGACCGCGGCGTGACCGCGGCGTGACCGCGGCGTGACCGCGGCGTGACCGCGGCGTGACCGCGGCGTGACCGCGGCGTGACCGCAGCGTGTTGGCCCGATCCAGCGACATCCGCGGGGCAGCATCTTCCGACCAGGAGCGAAGGGAGCGGGAGGAGGCTGGAATGTGGGTGAAAGGGGGCTGGTTGCAGGTGTTGGGGGATGGTGCGGGCTGATTCGAAGGTGGGGGGGCTGTTGCGGGCTGGAATGCTGGTGGCAGCGGGCTGATGACTTAGCTGAAAAATGGGTCGTCTGAAACGCCTGTGAGCAAGTGGGGCTGAACCTCCCCCCTGTTGGATGTGGCTGGAGCAGGGCCACATCACGGCGTGACCGCGGCGTGACCGCGGCGTGACCGCGGCGTGACCGCAGCGTGTTGGCCCGATCCAGCGACATCCGCGGGGCAGCATCTTCCGACCAGGAGCGAAGGGAGCGGGAGGAGGCTGGAATGTGGGTGAAAGGGGGGTGGTTGCAGGTGTTGGGGGGATGGTGCGGGCTGATTCGGAGGTGGGGGGGCTGTTGCGGGCTGGAATGCTGGTGGCAGCGGGCTGATGACTTTGCTGAAAAATGGGTCGTCTGAAACGCCTGTGAGCAAGTGGGGCTGAACCTCCCCCCTGCTGGATGTGGCTGGAGCAGGGCCACATCACGGCGTGACCGCGGCGTGACCGCGGCGTGACCGCGGCGTGACCGCGGCGTGACCGCAGCGTGTTGGCCCGATCCAGCGACATCCGCGGGGCAGCATCTTCCGACCAGGAGCGAAGGGAGCGGGAGGAGGCTGGAATGTGGGTGAAAGGGGGCTGGTTGCAGGTGTTGGGGGGATGGTGCGGGCTGATTCGAAGGTGGGGGGGCTGTTGCGGGCTGGAATGCTGGTGGCAGCGGGCTGATGACTTTGCTGAAAAATGGGTCGTCTGAAACGCCTGTGAGCAAGTGGGGCTGAACCTCCCCCCTGCTGGATGTGGCTGGAGCAGGGCCACATCACGGCGTGACCGCGGCGTGACCGCGGCGTGACCGCGGCGTGACCGCGGCGTGACCGCGGCGTGACCGCGGCGTGACCGCGGCGTGACCGCGGCGTGACCGCGGCGTGACCGCGGCGTGACCGCGGCGTGACCGCGGCGTGACCGCGGCGTGACCGCGGCGTGACCGCGGCGTGTTGGCCCGATCCAGCGACATCCGCGGGGCAGCATCTTCCGACCAGGAGCGAAGGGAGCGGGAGGAGACTGGAATGTGGGTGAAAGGGGGCTGGTTGCAGGTGTTGGGGGGATGGTGCGGGCTGATTCGAAGGTGGGGGGGGGGCTGTTGCGGGCTAGAATGCTGGTGGCAGCGGGCTGAAATGAAGGTGGAAGGGGTCGTGCAATGACACGAATGGGCAGAGTGAGAATATCGGATTGATCATCGGATGGAGTACACTGTAATCAGAGGAAAGAATATGCGCTGTGAGAATACAATATGCAATGGAGGATCATCGGATGGTCCAATAAAATTGTACGCTAAGTAGACACCCTATTGAGAGCTTCACCTGGATTCAAACAGCACAACCATTAATCTCATAGTGATTAATTATTGATTTTCACAAATAACTCAAATGATCCAGCATGATAGTTGGTAAGAAATATTTAGATGTGAATACACTTTTTGAAAGTCAATTTGGCATTCTGAATTTCATTGACACCTCATTTTAATTATCTCCGATTGACGTGCCGTCTGCGCGTGCACGTCGCGAAGACTACCATGCTTTCAAATTCAGGCCAACTAGTGTGTACAGGTAAATAAAGAAGCCAATGATAAAGATTTTAGCACCCCTACAACCGAAAAAGCACATTCCAGTAGAGGGAATAAGGGTCCCTATAGGAGAAACTACAGTCTAGAAAGAAAAAACCACATCTAGTTGCTTATTATTGTCCAACGAGTGGTTTTTTTGATGAATACATACAAAATTAAATACATACCCGCAAGTAAATACATACAAAATTAAATACAGAATTAAATACATACAAAATACATACCGAATACATACCTGCAACTAGAGAATCCATACATACCTACAACTAGAGACTCCATACATATAGAATTGAATACATACAGAATACATACAAAATACATACAGAATACATACAGAATGCATAACTACAACTAGAGACTCCATACATAAAGAATACATACATACTTGCAACTAGAGACTCTATACATATAGAATACATACCTGCAATTAGAGACTCCATTCCTCCCTCAATTAAAAATACATACAGAATTAAATAGATACATGAATTCAGAATACATACAGAATTGAATACATACCTACAAGTAAATACATACAGAATTCAGAATTAAATTCATACATGAAAGTATTATAACACATAATTCATACCTGTAAGTAAATACATACAAAATTCAGAATTGAATTCGGAATTCAGAATTGAATACATGCCTGCAAGTATTATAACAAATAATACATATCTGCAAGTAAATACATATAGATTTCAGAATTGAATTTAAAATTCAGAATTGAATACATACCTGCAATTACAACACATAAGTCATATCTTCAAGTAAATACATACAAAATTTAGAATTGAATTCAGAATTCAATACCTGCAAGTATAAAACATAATTCAGAAGGTAATTAAATACATACATAATTGAATTTATATTTTTCATTAAAACAGGATGAAAAATTTGGTTGATGTTGAATTAATAAAACAAAACAGTGGAAAAGAAATTAAAATGATGCAACGCCGAACCAGATGTTTGAAAAAAATCATATTTGACTTAAAACCAGCATTCAACACAAAGACAATCTGGTAGAATTCAATTAAATATGAACATTGAATAGCAACTGTTAAATAGAGATATTTAAATCGATGATGAACTGGTATTTTTAAGCCAAATCAATAGATTCAAAGAGAGTTGAACATCTACCAGTCAAGAAACAACTCAGAGGAAGGAATTTGGAGAATAATACCTCACTCAAACCCCCATCACGATTTAGACTTGGAGGGGAGTCCGTCGGCGTCGGGGGAGGCGCTGTCTTCCGGGGAGGGGGGAGGCGCGGTCGTCCGGGGAGGGGAGTGCATCGGGGGAGGGGAGTGAGTCGGGGAGGGTTCCGTAGGAGTGAGTCCGGGGAGGGGGGAAGCGCAGCGAGGAGGCGTCGGGGAGGAGGGGCGAGGAGGGCGCGACGACGAGGAGGGCGCGGCCACGAGGAGGGCGCGGCGAGGAGGAGGGCGCGGCGAGGAGGGCGCGGCGAGGAGGAGATGCCGTCGGGGAGGAGGGCTGTGGATCGGGGAGGAGGAGGAGCCCGATAAAAGATCGGGAGAATAAAAGGATGAAACACATTTAGCCACGGACAAAAATTTAACCGTGGCCTAATAAGGGCTATAGCCACGGACCTATAAAACCGTGGCTATAGGTCCGTGGCTATAGCCCCAATTTCTAGTAGTGCAAGCCTGCCTTCCATATGCCATGGGCTGGCGACTAGCACCAATGGAGTAAATCCCGATATCTAGAAAGGCATTTCCTTTATAAAAGTAAACAAAACACCACAGAGTACAAGCGGAAGTAAAAAACTAAGTACAAAAGGAAGTTCTGGAAAGTAAATGGGCCAGAATACAATCCCAATCGAAATTACAGCTACAACTAAACAAATGTACAATAGAAATGACAAACAGCTGGATGAATGGAAGAAGGTCCCGAGTCGTCCTCCTCGGATCATACCTGAAGGGTAGGTACAGATAGCGCAGCTCCTGGATCATCCCCCACAGATCCTACTTGAAGGGTATATACTGATAGCGCAGCTCCTGGATCTTCCACCACGGATCCTACCTGAAGGGTAGGTACTGATAGCGCAGCTCCTGGATCGTCCACCACAGATTCTGTCTCATCGTGAGGTCCACCTCTAGGTACCGTCCAGTCCTCGAACACCCGGCCTCTGTCTACATTGCACGTCGTCTGTAACCAACACAAAGAGGTGCGGGCATAACCCTTGCATGGGTGAGTATAACGATACTCAGTAGGGACCCCGAGACCCTCAAGGTCTCACTAAATCCAACAAGGTTAACCACAAAGAATATCTCAACAGATATCCTCTACTTAGTTATATGCCCATACATATACCCAAGTTATCAAGTAACCCATCTCAATCATGAGGAAACACAAAGATTATGAAATCAACGGATAACCACTACCCAGGTATATACCCATACATATACCTAAGTTATCAAGTGTTCCCTCTCAATCATGAGGTAAACACAAAGATCATAGACTCAGCACAAACCAGGATTCTCATTATCAAAACCGTAACTGCTGAAGAGTCCCGTCTCTGGAGTGCACAGTGGTCATGTCACGACTCCGAGGTACTTCTCACCAACCTAAGACTGCTGAGGTACTCCTACAGTCGAGTACGGCGGGCCAGCCACCCAAACACAGTAGTGCTTCCCGTTGGGTTACGCCAACCAATCATAGTAGTGCACACCACCTAATAGCCTGTAGAGGTACTCTCCGGACGAGTACCACGGGTCTACACTGTCACACAGGTAGTGCTCCGTCCGCCATGGGTCTGCACCCAAAAAATTAGTACTCCGTCTACTGGGCTAGTCGACTCACTCCAAGTCGAGTCGGTCAAGCAGTCGTCAGGTCTTAGCGGGCTACACGGTCTCCGTACTCCGAACGCTCGTCTCCAGGAGGGTGCGCTCCACGAGCTACAGTTCGATATTCCAAGTATCTCAAAGTCCCACGAAGAAGTATCTCAAAGGACCTCCTCGTCATAGGGGTCTCAACGCAACAGAGGGTGCATCAATCGGACGCCTGGTCTGTGAGTTATTAGCCTTTTCGTCCTAGGGGCCCGGTTGGTTTCGTGTGCGAACCAACCCGACCATATCTCAACTGTTCCCTGAAATCTCATAGGGTATAATCATAGGGACCGTTTCTCAATTTGATCACCAATTCCACTGACGGTTCGTCAAACCGACATTCGGTCTGAATGATATCAGCTTTTCGGTTCTTGGGATCCGGTTGGATTTTGGGTACAATCCAACCCGGCACTATCTAACTGCGTCCAAAACTTAGGCGAAGTATTCCAAAAGTTCCTTATCATCATGAGGAATCCAAAAAAGTCGATGGCACGTCAATTGGACGTCCGGAGCACAAAATATAACTGTTTCCGCTCCGAGGGCCCGGTTGGTTTCGTATCCGAACCAACACGGCCATACTCAAAGTTCTCCAAAACCTTCAGTGTAACATACCGAAAAGACCGTATCGATCCAAGCATCTCATTGCAACATACGGTGCATTAATCGGAGGATCATAGCCCATCATATGAGAATTTGAATGAAACTATCCGAAAATTTGTGGTTCAGGCCCGGTCCGACCCAGACCGAGACCCCCCTGGGTCGGCCCGAACTGGGGTGACCCGTCCCAGGTCCAGGTCTGGCCCAAAAGGGCGTGGCCCGGCCCAGCCTGGGTGCGACCCGGCCCGGCCCGGGCGGCCCGGCCGGTTGGCCTACCGCGGAAGGTAGCGGCGGCGCGCCACGGCGGCGCGACGGTGCCGATGACCGGCTGGTGACAACTGGGTCCTAGTGACAGCACAACCACCCCGCCTTAACATGTCCGTCGAGTCCTAGCCAACCAGGTACCACCAGTTTCCCCCAAAGACACGTGGGTCCCACCCCAGGGTCCACCCACATGCCCGAGCGGGTCATCGGACTAATGATTTTCCCCACAAGACAACACATGTCCTTTCCAGTGTGCTTTTTCCTCACTCACACACACCCAGGGAAACTTCTCAGAAGGTCACCCATCATGATCACTACTCCAGGCCAACCACACTCAACTATGGAGTTCTAATCTGACCGGCTCTCGAAAAAGAAGGTGCACCTTGTTGACATGAGTCATATCATTTAGTCATTTAACCTTTTATCATTTGGGGATGTTACAATCACCCCCCTATAGCGCACAACGTCTTTGTTGTGGGCCCACCCCAGGGTCCACAATGAGGTACCACCAGTTTCCCCCGCAGACACGTGGGGTCCACCCCAGGGTCCACCCACATGCCCAAACAGGTCACCTGACGAATGATTATCCCCAAAAGCCAACACATGTCCTTTCTAGTGTGCTTTTTCCTTACTCGCACACACCCTGGGAAACATCTCAAAAGGTCACCCATCATGATCACTACTCCAGGCCAAGCACACTTAACTGTGGAGTTCTAATCTGAACGGCTCCTGAAAAAGAAGGTGCACCTTTTTGACATGAGTCATATCATTTATTCATTTCACCATTTATCATTTGGGGATGTTACAATCACCCCCCCTTTAGCGCACAACGTCCTCGTTATGAGCCCTACATCTCATCCCAGGCAGTGCACCACACTTAAGGCTGGGTACCGCCTATGATACCAAATGTGACAACTGGGTCCTAGTGATAGCACATCCACCCTGCATTAATATGGTCGTCACGTCCTAGCCTACTAAGTACCACCAGTTGCCCCCGCAGACACGTGGGGCCCATCCCAGGGTCCACCCACATGCCCGAATGGGTCATATAACTAATGATTGTCAACACAAGCCAACACATGTCCTTTCCAGTGTGCTTTGTTCTCACTCACACACACCCTGGGAAACTTTCCTGAAGGTCACCCATCATGATCACTACTCCAAGCCAAGCACAGTTAACTGTGGAGTTCAAATCTGGCAGGCTTCCGAAAAGGAAGGTGCACCTTGTTGACATGAGTCATATCATTTAGTCATTTAACCTTTTATCATTTTGGGATGTTACAGAAGGAGACAAGGAACTAGTCCTTGGATTATATGCATATGCTAGTTTCTAGACTGATCAAGATTACATGAAATAGCATACGGGATACATCTTCACTATAAATGTTGGTGTAGTGAGCTGGAAGAGCTCACAACAGAGTGTGGTCGCAGATTCTACAGCACAGTCCAAGTATATCGTATATTATGAGGAAACTAAAGATATAGTTTGGATGTGATGATTCTTCCAGGAGCTAGATGTGACTCCAAGTTGTAAAGATCCCATCACACTATATTGTGATAACACTAATGCGGTGGCTCTCACAAAAGAGCCAAGGTCACATCAGCGGACAAAGCACATACTTCAGAAGAATCATCTCTTGAGGGATTTTTCTTAGATTGGTGATGTTTTAGTGAGAAGTATTTCCATGTAAGACATTTTCGTGGACCCATTGACTAAATACTTGACTCGGTAGAAACATGATCACTATGTGAAGTCTTTAAGACTCAAAGTCATTGGCAGTTGGCTCTTTCCCAAGTGGGAGTTTGTAATATTTGGTGTCCTAGAACCAACTGGTTGTACTTTGATTACATGGATATGTAATGTATTATTATATATTGATCCTTTTTCTGCATGAATATGATGTAAAAATGTCATAGAGTATTTGTTTCATTAATAAGGTCATGGATGTTCCCCACAATGATGAGAAAATTGAAATGAAATAACAATATTTTTAAATATAGTTATGCGGTTGGATGACATACTAAGATGGGACGCATAGCAAGCAGACCGTCAGGTGTGAGTACTCATAAGCATATGAGACTTCCTCTCATGAAATTTACACTTGGTAATCTCCAAGCTAAGAGATTATGAGAACAGACCCGCTTGTAAGAATTCCACAAGTTTTGGTGTCATCAAAAATTTCCACCTGCGAGTGTTTGTAATGATCTATATACATTAATATTATCCTTAATACATGTCAAGACTTACACACATTGATTTTTTGATGAAAATTATCATATAGATAGTTCGTGTGAAGTAGGGTACGTTGGGTGCGTCACGAGTGGCATTTCATTAATGGATAAGTCGAGGAAATATTTATCCCCTCCATCAATTTAATTTGATATCTTGTCCCATTCATTGAAAAAAAATCGAGCGAAATTCCATGGACATGGTGTAATGAAGAGTCTATTTGTAGAAGTGAAAGAACGAACAATCAAGAATTCTAGTTGATGACACTATCACCAAACCTGCATGATGAGATATTGTGACAAATGAATTATATTACACATATAGCGTTCATGTTTGGATGTCATTGTGGAAACATTACATTCTCTCTCTTAGGTGCCTTGACCCATTACTAGACAGTACTCTTGGACATTAGGCAATCCCACCAAATGCCAACTAGAAACAATCCTAGGCAGTCACAAAATAAGTATTTTTTGTGGTCTCTGTTAAATTGTAATTTGAATTTAATTAATGAAATAAATATTATTCTCAATACCATGGAATAATTTAATCCATGTTAAAATGATATCATAAATTAAATTAAATATATTTATTATTTATTGAACATTTATCAAATACTTATTTACTAGTTTTTAAAAAAATATTAATTTAATAGAATAAATTATTTTTTTATTTATCCAGGTGTTCAATAAATGGATGTGGAGTTCTAGGGGACCAAGACCAGTTCAGTAGTACAATAATTATTTGCAAGATGAGAAATATTTATTTAACTAGTTGGAACAAGTGAAAGTAATAATGATGCTGCTATTATGTTGTGACAAATAATTTTATTTATAATTATATTTTGTGTAGGTTGGAAAACAATAAATAATGACATAGTATTATTATTATGATTATGGATTTTATCTAAGTAAATGAATGTGTTTAATTACTGTTATGAAATAAAATATTTTAACTAAAGATCCATGTATATAAATAGAAAATTATGCCTCGTGTGCCAGAGAACAGATGAAACCAAAAGCTTGGAGAATTTGAATTTTTGAGCCAAAATATTTCTCTCTCGAATATTCTTCTTCCACCTCTCAAGAATGAGAGATGTTCTTCAAGGCCAAATAACAAATGATCAAGAAAGACTGACACAAGACACTTTCATCACTACACTAGAAAACGAAGAATGAGCAGTGTCGATCGGAGGCCATTAGAGCATGTGTGGATCTCTGTTAGAGGGATTTTAGTTTGGTACCTTACATGTGAAACGATATAATCATGAAGGGTCATTATGGATGATAAACATCATCAACGAAGAAAATACCGAAGATGTAGGTATTATTTTCTTTATTAAAATAAATAAATTATTTATAAACATGATGTGCAAGATCCTCTCTAAAGGTTTTAGTATTCTTCCTTCTTCATATAAATCATTGATTAAATTACATGTAGACTTGAATTCATCATCATATTTATCCCAGAATAATCATTGATCATGGTAAAAATCAAATTTGGGTCTCGTCCCAACCACGATTCCGCTATTCCCGAAACCATCATCCCCTTTTAAATTATACTCCATCAAGAACATACCAACTATGTCATGATGTAAAGATTGACCACAACATCCTTAGTATGTGATTAAAAACAATAGGAAGAGATCACTGGTAATCCATGTTCTATTGAATCTTCATCTCACCATCACATTTCTTTAAAGAGGTATAAATTATAAAACTAACATATTAGTCTTTAATACAGGGGAATTAAAAAATGATAAATAAATCTAAAACTGTAATTAGTGTTCGTCATGATGCCCCGTTTTTAATTCTATGTTTAAAACTAATATAATATTAAAATCTATCCTCTAGATCTAATCATTCACAAAAAAATTTTAATTAAACATTATTTTTGAAATCCAAAATATCAATATAATTATACATTGATCCACAATTATTCAATGTATTCTGATATTCATTGAAATCCATATGGTTTCTAAATTATAATATTTATACAAAAATTTACATTCTCTATCCTATTTTGTATAATCCTTATTAAACATTTTCCAAATAACTTCTTCTCCATGTTGGATAGACTTACAGTTCAAATTAGAAATTTATTCCAAATTTAAGTTCATATATTATAGATTTTATTTAATCATTTTATATTCCTCTCTATAATTTCATCCATTCAAATTGAAAATAGTTGTTAGTAAATGTTAGAATAATTTCCTATATCACACATGATATAAAAGTTAGTATAGTTATTCAAAGTTTCATGCTTCCATTATTCATGACAGGAATATGCGAATCACAGTTTGACCTCATGGTTTTCACTAGTGAATCCCCAAATTCCCTAAGTATTCATGATTTTGGTCACAATTAATAACTAGTAATTCTCTTGGACCAAATCATTGTCATATACATCTATGATCTCTGTTGAATGAATTGGTCATTCTGGGTGAAAAAATATTTATTACAGAGGAAATAAAATTTATATTGACTTCTTTGTATCTTGATACAATATTTTATCCCGTGAATAATAGTTATGAAAATAAATTTATACCAATATTAAACTAATTTTCATGGTATTGATTTTTTATCATGGTGTGAATGAACATTACAAAAAGATTCATGAATCCTATATTCAAATTCGGTAGTGGTGTAACCTATATGTCTTGGATTTAATTATTTCTACAACCACTATATTGATAATAATGGAATTATAATCTTCCCTAAACATTATTTTCTAAATCCATTCAAAGCATCACTATATTCAAATCATTTCAGAAATGTTTAGTGACATGTATTCTCTCCATGTGTATAATCATGTAAAGATTTTCTAAATATCATTATGACCTTAATTAATTCAAAGTGAATTAATTTTTATATAATATTCCACCAAAACATATTCCCTAAAAAATTTCATTTAGAAAAATATGAAAAAATTAAAAAATGTGGTTTTTACAGTATTAGCTATTGGAAATTGTAGAAAATACTCCATAAAATACTAAAAACACAATAAATAGAAGAAATATTCCTCCTTCATTACGTAATCAATTATTAAAAATCCTATGTATTTTAGACACCTCTTCCAACCATTTTTCTAATAAAAATTAATGTTTTTTATATCTAGATATACTATGGATTACTATAACACATCATAACTGAATACGAAAAGTGATCAATTAAAAAAATCTAGATACTTAAAAATATTTTAGATCTAGAAATGACCATTCAATTTACATCCAAACCTACACGATTAAATGAATGTTGAAGGAAATAAGAGACATAATCTAATGAATCCATGTTTCCATTAACGCTAAAAAATCATGTGAATTATCCAATAGAAATACCATTGATAGTTTCTCACATTTATTTATTACATAAAATAACAAATATAACCTTATAACACAAAACATTTCTATATATAAATGTTATTACAATGGGGTGATAGACATAGACCAAACCTCCATAGTGTGAGGGGGGTTGTTAAACTCTGATGTTCACATTATGAGTTTTAAATTCATGAAATATAAGAAAATGTGTAATTATATTCGCCACCTGATAATATGTTATAACATATTATTTACCCAATGAATATTTCTACACACTATAATTGATAAATTGATACTTGATATCTATGTGATTTTCTTAATAATATTGAAATTCATTATTTATCAATTCAATCACAGTCATTTTTATCACATTGAATCGTAAAAGTATTTTCCACAACATAAGTGATATATTTTAATAATTTCATTATCATGATTTGTTGTGTACATTATATGATGAATGAATTATATACTCTGTCTATTCTAATTCTATATTAAATATGAAATTATTATTTTTAAATGTAAATTTATATTCTACTTTTGAATTTGGGATCAACAATTTCACAAAAAAATATGTATTTTAATGTGAAAAATAATCCATTTGTACCCATATCTCTAGTAGTAATCTATAGTTCATATTTTATTTTAACAATCCATAACATTATAATAATATATTAAAGATGTTTATTATTATTGAAACTACTCAAATGAGAAATTATATAAGATATAAATACTTTTAATAGTAACATTATGATAAATAAAAATACCAAATATTTTTTATATAATATAGGGATATACACTGCCAATGTTTATATAGATTCCACACATCTTTCCATCTTCTAATGGATTTAATGAAACCATACAAAATTCCATTATGCATTTATTTAATAATTTCATAGCATACTAGAAATATTCAATGTATGGTTTTTCTATATCTTTAATGAAAATTTAGTCAATGAAAACATGTAAAATCCATATATATGGACATCTAAAATAAAAAACTAATCAAATATAAAAATTTATTGTTAGATTATTATTTATTACATTGGAAATAAATTTCATCCACATATACCACCAACTTAAACTATTATTAATATTAAATGTTTAAAAAGTTTTTGGATAAAACCTCTAATTTTGAAATCTATCTTATTGATATTAGAGACTAACCTATCGTGAAAATCATGAGATTCATATTTTAGACAATATAAGGCCGTATCTGATCGAAAAAATATATTTTTATTTTACACGAAAAAATTCATCTACATGTTCAATATAAACCACATCATGTTCACTCAATTTAAAAAACATCAGTTTAAAATCAATTTGATATATTTTAAATTTTCTATGAATATAAAAAACTACAAATCGTCTTTCAGATTCAATTATTTCAATAAAATAATTTATATCCTTATAGTGATTCCCCCAGAACAAGAATTTCCTCCAAAAACTGGCATCTCATTTTTCTAGATCAAATTTCTATCATCATTTAAGTTCTTCCTAATACCCATATTATTCCAATTGTATTCTGAATTTGGTCTAACCTAAAGTTCTCAAATTTGATTTCTATCAATCTGATCCATCTCAATGATCGACACCATCACCCAAAATAATTATTTATGTTATTTTAAAATGATTTTGGCTCTTATTAGTATAAATGAGTAGTGTTATCTAACATTCACTTTCTTCATGTTTGTGTAGGGGAATATTCATACAGACCCATCATTAAAAAACTTATAAATTACCTATTTAGATGTTGAAATCAATTTGATTCATTCATAATGATATTTTATATTTCTAATTTCCTAGAATTAGGTCACCACCAATAAAAAATAAAATATTACGTCAGATGTGGAATCTTCTACTCAGTATCATTTTCTTCCAATATACATTCCTTTTAAGATAAAAAAGGTATTATTTTCATGACATATCACCATATTTTTATCTTTACCATATCCTTTTCAATTTGTATTCTTAAAAACCTATGATAAAACATTTTAAAACAATGGATGACCAAAAAATTCTTGTAATGTACATATGAAATGAAAAAAAAGTAGATCATTAGACTATAAATACACATTATAACAATTTTCCTTTTTCATAATAACTATTGAGCTGAAAATAATCTTTTTTTACAAAAAAACCATCATTACTGCAAAAAACGTCTTATGATGGATTCCATAATAAATCATAATGTTAAAATAAAACTCATAATGTTTTATTTCAAATCCTGAAAAACTCATATTGAAATTCTCACAAATGAATACACATCACACCTAATAAGTAGAGTTATAATTAATTTAAACTTATGATCATTAACATACCTTATATCAACATGATATTTCCCTAAAAACTGATTTGAAACATTTATATATCATGTAGGAAACTTGGGACATTATTTTCATATCAATCTTACAAATAATCTTACAAATTGGGTATCTTACCCAATAAATTCCAAAATCCTCGTAGGAGAAACCAATATGGAGATAACTATGTCCTCTTATATAAATAAATCAAATAGACCCATATTTTTCATAAATAGATATTACATATTAATGTATGAATATACACTTTATTATATAATGATCAATTTCAGAATTGTATAGGTCTAGTATCTTTAAAAATGTGGTTATATAAACAACTGGTTCGTAATAGATTACCATTATGTTCTTCAAAACTAGAAGCCTTCTTAGATATATCATTCCTAGAAACTATCTTCCTAACCTGGGGAATGGAGACATAAAAAAGTATATGATAAAATTCCTAGTAAAGGTAAAAAAGAGAGATATGAAAGACTAAATATGTTTTAGATGATCATACAGGTTTATGAACATGCTCTTAACACTTGAAAACTACACCCTACATATCAAAGACTATAATATTAAATTATGGTGTAAATATTGATATTTTTTAAGACATGACTAGTAAATGAATCATATGACATGATTTATAAGAGAATAACACTATCATAAAATTGATTTAGTTCTATACACATAATATTATAACATTTTGAACATTTATAAATAAAAATATGATAAATCGTTATGTAAGAGACCTAAATGAAGTCCCTATAATATTGATATGTTAATAAATCTAGGTTCATTCATAATATTATAGACACAAATTCCATAACTATCTATAATTTTATGGACTTGAAACCCATGTCCATAATGAAATGTGAACATGAAATCTGAAAAATGCATTTCATATTTTCCTAATAAGGTAAAAATAATTATACAATGCAATAGAGGCCAATATAGGTCTCAACCATAACATAATGAAAATAATATATTTGTGTTTATAAGATAATAATGTATTCATCATAATAGAAACCATGAAAATAAATGAATTTCATAAACATTTCATTATAGCCTAACAAATGGAAAAGAAATGAGTTTTATAAACATTAATATAGAACCATAAGGGTATATGATTATTATAAGAGGAGGGTTAAATTGTAGTTTAAAAATATTATTATAAGAAAAATCAATACACATTTTTATTCAAAAATAGGTGGCTCATATTTGATCTGATAATCAGAGTGTTAATATTGGATTTATCAAATATATGATATAGCAATGTTTTTATTGATATCATTGAAACATCAATAATATAGTATACTACAATGATATTTAATGAAATAAATTTATAATATCAATTCAAATCTGAATATTTATATTGTTGAATGAAGAAAAAATATCTTATAAAATTAAAAATGACTTACAATATTTATAAAATGTAATTTTACACTTTAACCTTATGAATTATGGAAGTCATAAATAATAACATAATATATCCCCATTTTCTATACCTTTAGTAAATGTCTATCATTCCTTTCTAGGAAATCCATTGATATGATTATTATAATAGACACGTATTTCAATCCTCTGGAATTCCTCTATACGATATATCAATATCATTACTATCTTTTTTAGATAATAATTCCCTCGATATGAAGATCAGTGTCAACTAGGTATTCACAGTCCCAAAATCCCTTAATCTGATGGATATGATTCATATATATTCTTATACCTAAAAGAACCATGAACAAACATAGTGAATAAAAATGAAGTACTTCTTGATGAACCTAAAATCATCACATTAAATCATTAAAACTAGAACTCTCTAAAATATTACAATGATTAGGAATAATATGTTACTATAGAGAGATCATCAGATGTGTTTAATTGAATATGTTTCAACTCCCAGTTCTTCAATTGAAATTATATTTATAATAAGTTATTCCATGGTCATATTTCTGAGTTGGATAAAACAACATCAAAAACATTACACATTAATAGCTCAAAATGATCATGAAATTGATCTGGACGGATAAGCATGAACTATACATTATTGTTTGATATTGTTTTTTATCACTATTATAATAATATTATGGATTATATCTGATAAATATAATTCTAATTATTTAAATTATAAAATATGATTGGTCAATGGACTTTACTATTATTTGTTAATCTAATAAACTATACAATTCTTAATCTGATATATCGATACTAATGTTAGTCTAATGATTAATATAATGAACCATACTTTACAAACATTGATATTACATCATAATTGATGAATATTAATAAAGAAATATTAAAATTCCAAAAAATTATGTTATAGGTATTTTGACTTCAGAAACTGGGAAACCTAAACAACTCATTCGTAAGATATCTTGATTGTCTCCCACATATTTTGTCATAACAAGACCCCCTTTGACATATCATACTTAATACCATTATTTTGGAACAATGGAAAAGAAAAATATTAATGGGTGAGATCATATACTTAGTAATGGTAAATAGGGGAGATATCAATCATATAATAATCATATCATAGAAGAACATAACATTCTAAAATCATATCCAACATATGAAAATTTTGATATCATGCAATGCGATTAATCATAAATGTTCCTAAGACTAAATGATCATAATCCCAAAAGACATAACATAATACATTGAACTTTTTGGCATAAAAACAATATTAGACGATAATTTCACATTAGTCAAGCCCCATTTGCAAGACCATCATAGTGGACAAAGTCCATTACTGAACCGAGTTCACTCCTCATTCCAACCATGTAATACTAAACTGAGATCCTATCATATTCCACCCATTTATATCCCATGATATATAAATCACTACCCAATTAATTAGAGGGAGATTTAGTTCCCACCCTTCTCATAATGAAATAATTCTTACATTATCAACAATAACATAAATCATTCATCATAACCCAAATTATAAAATGAGTATCTTTAAAAATCAATCAACCATAACATAATACATGTAAATCAAATGGATTTCAAAAATAGAATTTAAAAAAATCATATTCACAATAATGATAATATACTTGTAACACAACAAAATTAAATAATTCAATTTAGATGAAACTCAATTTTGATATAAAATTATAAATCATTTCTTTAGGAAAGTATCCTTCCTTCTTAGAAAACGTTTTCATTTATAAAAATTATATGAAATATTAAATGAAAATAAATAATTTGAAAATAAAATTTTAATCATGTAAAGTATTATTCATGGAATTAAGGGATTATTAAATCATCAAAATCTATTCATGTTGTATATGTTAAAAAATATTCTCCTCATAATTTTTCTGGAAAAGTCAAAAAACATGTCAAGTTGAAAACGATAAGAGATTCCTTTAAAAATGTTTACTAACAATTCACCAATGGGTAAAATTGAATCGAAAAATTGTATACGATTAGAAAGAATATTTTGGAATAAATAAGTAGGAAAAATAGACATGGATGATAAATATACACCAGTAAATACTTACGTATAAACAATCTCGGATAATAATGATATTGAGAACTTATACCTTACCTTACACCCAATTTCTTTTGAATATATCTGAACCTCATATTTAATGATTTAAATAATTTCATTGAACTATTTCAGAATAATAGTCATTTTTATTATATCATCTATTATCATATTATGATCTGTTTGTTAGTAAAATTATTTCTCATCCATCAGTCGTTAACTTCATTTTTTTATTACACCTATTTTTTCAGATAAGTTCTTCTTCATATTATTAAGATATAGTTAAATAATTTAAATAATTATATTATTATAATTCATCCAATTTTTATTAATTCCATTAATTTTAATAATCATTCATTAATGAATATCATGTAGAAAAAATCACATCACATCATGGAGACTTTAGGTTATACGTATGCACGAGCAACGATATCATTCCCAAAATTAGAGAATGGTATTGAATTGGTTGGTCTATAATATTTCATAATCAATATCATCTAATAATCATATATAATTACAATTTACATCATTATACCCTTCCATGTAAGGTGGTGGTAAAAAAATTATTACACCACGACGTGGAGACGGTAAGCCATACATAAGTACGCGTAGTGATTTCATTTTTCATAGGGTGGATAAAAGATGGAATATGATTGATTCATAATCATAATAAAATACCAGTTTATACATGATTCTAATGTAATTTATTTATAGTAATCCAAATCATGAAGAGGATGTAGGATAAGAAATAACTTTGAATGAATCGATAGAGGGGATTACCCCTACTTCAATATACCCCCTCTAATTCTCTTATTAAAGCAATAGATTTAGACATTGTAGAATAAAAAAGGCTGAGAAATGTAACTATGTATGTTGAGAATGTAAATGGTTAGGAGATGGATGACCTTGAAAGATCAATGTGATGTGAAGAGGTAAGATAGGAGGTTCTATTTTTTAATATAGGTGAGGGGAACTTTTGGGACCTCCAAAAATATAAATATAATATATAATAAAACCCTATAAAATACATCCAACATTTCCTAATATCAAATATTAGATGACATGCGGTTGTAATATCCCCAACTAATATATTTCAGACATGATTTCTTTGTCAATTTAATCCTTATCAGTTTAATTAACACTTATTTATTATATTTTATTTTTAAGTAGGGTAACAAATATTTCAATATTAAAAGGATGAAATATTTGCTTATTTATTGTTAATTATACCATATATAAATAAAAATGATCATTTTGGACCATATAATAATAATTTGTATGTCTTTAATAATGTTTTATTAATTTTTTAATAAATTTAACAAAAAAATATTATGATAAAAATCAATACTGTCAATTTTGACACTATTAAATTTATTTATTTCTAAATATAGTATGGTCGCAATTTAACTTCATAAAATTATATTATTATATTAATACAAGTTCATGGTTATATAAAAAATTCATTGGACATATTAATTGGACCACATTATGTCTATTTTAATCTTTTTAATAATATTAATTTGATATTTCCCTTAATAATATAATCACTATAATAGTTTTGTGTAATTATACAATATAATTATTTTTTGAATAAAAATTATAAAATTAGACGAAAAAGGTAGGTCCTATATGTTTCATAAAAACACTTATAACAGAATAGATATTATGTATAATCAATCATTAAAAATGTTATACTTATTAAAACTTTAATATGGGAATGTTATTGTCACATTAAATAAAATAATATAATTTTCATTATCTCTTCTATAAGGATCAAAATATTAAATAACTAGACCTTTGGATGGTTATGGTAGAGATATACCAGACCTATAATATTTGATCATGTTTTTGGGAATTTTAATGGTTATTATCACTTTAATAATAATTATTTTTTTGATTAATGATTAATTAAATAATCTCTACATCATTAAACTATATTTCATTATAGTAAATATTTTTTTCCAAAAAACTAAAAATAAATTATCATGATAAATTAAAAAATTATATCTTTCAATTGAGTATTTATAATCTAATTTATCTTTGGTATGAAATTATATTAAAATTAATATAATTATTAAATGCTGAGTGATACGTTTTTAATGTTTCTTTTAATAAAATATATTAAATTTAATAATCTCATCCAAGTGGCTTCCAAAAGACAAAATTTCAAAAAAAAATTAGTGATCTAGGTAAAACACACATCCAATTATATTAGAACTACTGTTAGGGTAATTTCATAACATTATTTTTACCCATAATTACCCAATTTAACCTTTTTGTGATATTAATAAAAATTGCCGATGATACTATTCATAATGCCCAAAAATAAAAGTTGGAATTTTACATAATTTAGAAGTACTAATTAAAACATTGGAATACTTTTTTCAAAAATAAAATCATATAAGTTTTAGTAATTAATTTAAAATTAATCTCATTGTTAGAAAGAGAGAACAAGTTGGAAAAGTTTAAACATTGCAAAATATTGAAATGATTTTAGATCTAAATTCAATAGAAAATTAATTCTAATGAAATAAAATATACTAAATGAAAAATATATATTATATTTATAATATAAAATCATTCAATATTATAATTTGAACATATAAATTACTTTGATAAAAATGTTTGATTCTAATTAAAATTTAGTGTATTATTACTATTCATAAAAACATGAAAGTTATTTGAAAATATCAAAAATTCATCCAAAGTAAATTTTTATATCCCACATCCAATGAAAATTTTTATGTTGTGATATAAAAAATATTAATTTGTCAAAATATTAATTTAAAATGGGCTCACCATTAAAATGAAAAATATTACCCTTTTGACAAATATATGTTGTTATACATCAAATAGTGTTTATTCATACACTATGAAAAAAATATATATTTTAGGAATAAATAATATATTTTATTAAGTGTATAAAATTTATATTTCATTAATTTAATTTACTTAATTTAAATCACTCAATTAATTATTATAAATATACAAATATAAAATTGGTTTATATTTTTTAATAAATAATTAGTAGCCCATCATTTCACAATACATTTTCATAAGTTATTTATATTTATTCCTGCTAACCTAATGGAGTGGTTAAAATAATAATTTTATACTTTTTGTATCTCGGGTTCATTTAAACCAATGATTTTATGCAATGCAATCTTTTCAAGAATTAAAATTATTTAAAATATTTAATAAAATCATCTTACTGTTACATTCTATAACCCCTTAAACGGAATTTCACTCATGAAATTAATCATATAGATATAAAAAAATGATGATACTTCTACCTCGTCATATCCCCAGGTTCACACATAGCTTCGTCAGATTGGTGTTTATATGATAAAACTTTAACCAAATGAGTGTACTTGTTTTGTAGTGCTTTTTCACTACGGTCTAGGATCTCTATTTGTAGTTCTTCATAAGAATAATCCTAATAAAATGATACAAATTTTGAGTTTAGTATATATTAATGACAATTAATTCAATTTATCAAGAGGGACACATGGAACACATCATGAATTGGAGAGAACTTTGGTGGAAGCACCAATCGGTAAACTACCTTCCAAACATTATTCAATAATTAAAAAGGGCTGATATACCTAGGGATAATCATTCCCTTCATTCCAAATCTCATTCCTCTATTACATGGAGATATTAATAGAAACACCTTGCTACCCACATCAAATTCTAGGTAATTTCATTAGATGGCAGTATAACGTTTTCTCCACTCTGTGCTGCTCTTATTTGTTGTTGAATAAATATGAACTTATCTACCATTTTATCAACAAGATCAGGTCCTAATAGCTCCCATTCCCCAATATCATCCCAATAAGTTGGAGTTATGAAATTATTTCATAGTGGGATTTATAAGGTGGAATCTGAATATTGTAGTGAAAGATATTGTTGTATAAATATTCCACAAATGGTAGGTGTTTCTCCCAACCACCAATGAAACCCATAGAGAAGGAACTCAACTAATACTGAAGAGTTTGAATCATCCTTTGAGATCCAAAAAATTTCTAAGGATGATAACTAGGGATGAAACATAACATTGCATCTAGAGCATAATAAAGACCTCTCTAGAACATTAAGGTAACCCTTGGATTCCGATCAAATATAATGGAAAGTGGTATTCCATGAAATCTTATCACTTACTTTGAATATATCATATAATGTTGATAAAGAGAAAAATCCTATCTAATAACAGTGATTTTTGATAATATCACTACATGAATCATTAATTCCCACTTGGTTACTGAATTTAGAAAATTAGAAACATGAAAAAAAACATACAACTAAAAAATAGGGTAGTATAGGATAAGATAGTCTAAGGTCTAACCCATAGAGATTGGTTAGGAGAAAATATTAATTAAATAATTGAGACCTAAAATAATTTCAAATTGATGCCAATTAATCTAAACTAATGAGCATATGATTGGTGAGGAATGATTGAGAAGATAATATAAATAGGGTGTCGGGAATAAATGATATTTGTTCATGATATGACAAGGTATGAAATAATTAATGGCATTTATGCAATCATTGGAATTGGGACCTAGTGAGTTTAATATTCATTAGAAACACTCCCTATACCAAACTCCCCTTTTCCCAAGGTCAGGTACTTAAGATTGAAAAGGATTGGTAACCTAAAACCTTATTTCAACATAGGGAAGATAAAAACCCAATGGTAATGTTGGAATCCCAATCCATATATCTCATAATAAAAAAATGTATTAAATATAGAAAATGGTCATGTGAAAAGAATTAAATTAAACTCAATCCCTAACACAGCACACAATGGTCATGGAAGATGAAATCAAGAAAATGATAAAATTGAAGAAAAATTGTGAAATCCCAATATCAATTGCATTAAATTATAAAATATATCATACATTCCATTCCCATCCAAGGGTCATTTTTATAGGACTTTTCCCATAAACAACCGCAGTCCAAATCACATGCATGTTCTTTGCACATTTCCCTCATCATGACCTGTACCTAGGGTACACATCGTGTTCTTTAGATCTTGTTTTTCCTTTGCCTCATCAAACTCGCAGATGCTACTTTGATTATTTGACATTCCTCACAACATATACTGAAGGTACACCTCATGTAATCATGGTATTCATTCCCCTCCATGTCCTTGTGACTCTTCCTCACATCTCATTCAATAATTTGTAAATTTACATACTGTCACAACAAGTACATAATGTATATGACATATACTAGTTTTTCACAGCATGTATGCTCATCATGACTTGTTCTATGCATTTTGTATCATGTCATGAACTTAAAAAACACATAGTATAGATGCTCTACTCGAGCATTTTTTGCTCCACATCAACATCAAAAATTCCAGCATCTCATCGCTTTCCTTCTCCCAAGGAATGAATTTCCATTACTGTCCAAAAACCATTTCTTTTTATTAATTTTTTAAATATTCAACCTTTACTGCCATAAAACATAAAGAAATTAAAATCACTCTCAAATTGGACAAAAAATCAATTAAATTCAATAATTAACACATTAAAAATAATAAAAAATGTATGAATGAAATAGACCTATCACCCCCCACACACACACCCATGAATACAACATCTTCCTCAAGAATATAATCTAAACATAGTACAAAGGATGCTCACCATATCATGATTAAAATTCATTTTCAACAAAAAAAATGATCAAATTAAAAATTAAATGTTCAATCATCACACAAGATAATTCATCAATCCCTCAATATTCAACGAAAAAAATAAACCATGTATTTTACTTTTCCTCTTCAAAACAGCCAAGCCTTGTCAATCATTTATCTTCATTTTTCAATTCGTTATTAATATTCATGACACTTTCAATCTACCTTGCATAAATTTTATTCTCATAATCTAGGTACAAATGAATATTGAATTCTTTACATACCTCAAAAACAAGTATCTTACCATAGGCTTACAAGGATTCTATAATCTTCGTCACGTAAAGACAAAATCACAATTAATCATGAGGGCTATATCGTTATGGATATAATGACTTTAAGGCATCGGGGTAGGTAGGTAAATGATTTAAAAATTAAATATGAAAAAGGAGGTTCGACTCTAAATATTTTAGAATTATAACAAAAGAAAACTTAATGAATGTATCCCATTACAAATTTTATCACTTTCTTCCCCCAAAAAATCTCATGTTGGGCTCATGATATGTGTAAGTACACTGAATGAATAAAAATCTCTTGATTTTTTTTCATTTTATATTTTTTTCTTCCTCTAAAGATGTGATAAGGAAAAATCTCACATCGATCATCTAAACACTTATGAAAAAATGGTCAGTCTTGAAAATGGTGATTTTTGATCCTCCCAAAGCACAACCCAATTTCATTTTTTTTTCAAATGTATTTATTTTCAATTGTATTTTTAGCAAGAGAGGTGAAAAAAATTGCAACAATAGGTGTCGTGGCCTCTCCCAAATAACAATAACCCCCCCCCCCCCACCATAAAAAATATCCACAACAAAGTATATGCAGTACACCAAATAATGTACTAACCCCATGCTTATTCTTTTAAATAAAATACATAAAAATTAGAGGAAGGTAGGAATCGATAATATAGGCTTGTAATATTGATCATGTCATAACAAGAGAACTCATGGATTATATAATATTAAAAATGATTAATGCATCATGGGTCTATAGATAAGGGATAAAAATAATATGCCTCAATCATTTTAAAATGGAATCTGTTCGGTCATAGCATTGTTATGATTCAAAGAATGTTCTAGAAGAATATATTACAATGTTTCTCAATAAATATAGTATTGAATGAATGGAAAATATTTTTCTTAGTGGATGTCTTGGGAATGAGATGAATAGTAGGAAAAATTATTAATGGAATTTCATATAAATAATTAAATAAATTAATGATAATTGTATAAATTCAAAACATGTCCAAATCTAGAAAAAAATCATTTATAATGACCAACATCCTCCCAAAATCATGATTTTCGAAATCATAATCTACATGATTAACTATACTAATTTTCTCCATTTTTTTCATTAAAATTTATTGAAAAACAAATCCAAATACATGGATTAGTAAATATCATATGTAGATTCATGTCTCTTTGTTTAGTTCATTAAATAATGAATCTAGAATGGGGAATTTAATTGAAAATTAAAGCTCTAAAATATTTATAATGTGGGAATTAGAAAAAATTATCAATTGAATCATTTACTCTCATCGAAATTGGTGGTTCAAACATGGGTCATGGAAGAACTTCATACATTAGATTCGTGATGGGAAATAGTCTTTCATCTTCTATTTCTTCTGCTCGATACTTCTACCTGTGCGATTGATGGACAAAAAAATAATTAGAAACTAGTGAAAGTATAATACCTTGTAATAAATCTCAGAAATAGTAAGGGAGATTGAAATTAACTACTAGTATAATATTAAATCCTATGTAACAATAAATCTGCATTCCTAGAAAGTGATAAAAACATGGGTTTCCACCCAGAAGCTACACTTTCATTATGGATCATTTAGCTCATCTCTACCTATGTTATCTTATTGGAGTTTGGTAAAGGGATAAACATATCATGTTTAAAAAAATTTGAAATTGAAGTCCACCTATCTCATCCTGACTTCTCTTCATTGGAATAGGTTTGGATCTCAGAGGTGGTGAACAAATTATGAAAAATATTAGTATCACCAAATGAATTTCAGCATTTGTCAAGACTTGGTAAAATTATTTTTCATTAATAATTGGATGTATATGTTGATTTTACTCGATGATTTCTTCTAGTTAAGCCTCTGAATCTTCAATATCATCTTTTTTTTTCTTCATCAACTTGTTCCTTTGTGTTGTCAGAGCAGGGTGCAACTTGTTCTTCTTCCTCCTCCTCATGCGGCACACATAGATTATCTAGAATGCATGTCATAAATTAGGAAGACATCATCCCTTTATCCACAGATTCTTCATCATAATGTTATTCCTTCAGATGTGGTCCTAGTTTTTAAAGTAAAGTTTTCAACATATCATCTACCATGGTTACATTTTCTTCAATTTCATCTTCTTGATGCTGCCCTCTCTAGTGTTCTTCAGAACATTCATGTTCAGCACTATGGTAACCCACTTTATCATCATCTAAACCTGAAAAATCAAGGGCACTAGGATAAGTATAAAAATCAGAATTGGGAGTGTTAATTAACTCCACTTCAGTATCCAAGATTCTTTTTACATGATGATCCTCATATAATTTCATCCCCATGATATGTGGTGTGGTAAATTCAATGCATGGGTATAGTTTTGGGAACTCATATGGTTGAATTTTCATCTCTTTAACTTTTTCAAGTAGTTATGCCACATCATAAAGTGAGAAGGAGAACCTATCCTTGGTAGTCATTTCTCTCCGCAGTCCGGTCATGACAACTAAAAATACCTCATGCGGTAAAAAGTAATAAAAACAATAAAAAATCACTATTCTAAAATTAGGAATAAGAATATATGGGAAATGTGTTTTCCTTGCTTATTAATGAAATAAATTCTCCAAGCCTATCCCTTAAAACTTCACCAAATGTTTGATATCTATGATGGCGTCATTAATTCTCACCAGTTTTTGAATTTATAAATTTAGAAACTCAAAAAAAATAAATAATAAATAATAAAATTATATAGTGTAAGCACATAAGTGGTCGAACAGACAGAGGAAGAGTTGGTGAAAATATTAATTAAATAATTAAGACCTAAAATAATTTCAAACTGATGAAAATAAATATAAAATAATGAGCATTAGATTAATGAGTAATGGGAAGATGACTATATAAAAATGGTGTCGGGAATCAATGTGTCCAGGTTCATGAGTTGAAAATGTATGAAATAATTTTTGGAAATTATAATGTTGTTTTTATCAGGTCCTAGAATGTTCAATGGTCATGAAAACACTCTCCATCCCAAACTCTTCTTTTCGCACGGTTAGGTTCTTTAGATTGAAAAGTATGGGTAAGCCGAAAACTTATTTAGACATAGGGAAGAGAAAAAACCAATGGTCATCGTGGAATCCTAGTACATAGACATCATATTTCTTAAATTTATTCAATCTATGAAATGGTCGTGCATAAATTAAAAAATTTAACTGAATCCCTAACCCTGCTCATAATGGTCATGCCAGAAGAAATCCGAAAAAAAAGATTGAATTGATGAAAAAATGTGAAATCCCAACATCAATTGAATTAAAATATAAAATAACTTACACATTAAATTCCCTTTCATCATGATTTCCACAACATGTATAAATTACCCACTCATTCTAACCACGAGAGGGTTGAGAAAAATAATGAAATTAAAATCCTACAGACTTGGCGGCAGTATGTGCACCTTCGCCTGGTGGTAGCTTATTGTCGAGATCTATATATAATTCTTCAAATGGGTTTATATGGGTCCTTTTTATACTCATTTTCCCATAAAAACATGTGGTCTATATTGCCTTCAGTTTCCCTTTATGTCGCCTCTGTCTCGACGTGGACATAGGGTACACATCGAGTACATTAGATATAATTTTTCCTCCTTTGCATTGAATCCACAAAAACTGCTTTAACTATTTAATTTTAATCATTACATTTACGGAATTTACATGTCATATAATCATGTTCCACAATCTCCTATAATTCTACATGACTATTACATAAATCTCATTCGTTAATTTGGAACTTTAAATTCCATCATGTTGTGTACTAAATGTACCTGACATGTACTCACCATTCACGTCATATATGCTCATCGTGACATCTTCTACGTTGTTTTCAGCATGAGATGAACTAAAACAATACAACATGTACTGAAGGTACATGTCTTGTATATAATCTACTCTATAATTTCTCACTCTGCTTCAACATCAAAATTTTAGTGTCGCACCGCTTTGCTTCGCTCGTTGTATGAAGTGTCCTTCATTTGAGTAAACAAATTCTTTTCATTACCTTTTCAAATATTCATCATTTCCTTCCATAAGAAATAAAAAAATTTAAATAACTAACAAATTCTAAATAATATTAAAATAATTTAAAAAAATGAAACCATTAAAATACTCAAAAATATAAGCATGAAATAGACCAATCATGTGCCAATTTTGTAAGGCGATCAAATATAACCCATATAACATTTTGACATTTTAATTTTTTTAAGGCCAAAGACAATGTCCATATTGATGTTTTTACATTACCCTTATGGTATGGGTAAGTTTTTTAACATCCCCTTAGACATATGTTGTCTAGCATTAACTTGCTAACAAACCATTTACCAAGAGAAAAATTCACCAACATCTCTTTCCATTTTATCGCGCCTGAAATAATCCTTTAGGTAGATGTAAATTGTTGTGCTTCTAGGATGAATAGAGAATGAATAACTATGAGCCTCATCAAATATATCATTCTTTAATTATTTATGATATTAATATAACCTGATTCCTGAAGCTTATTATTCCATCATATTGATGGTTGAATTCTGGAACATTTCTCACCTTCTGATGTACCTCTAGATCTTCCATTTATGACTATTTAATATTCTATTGTATATATGGTTTAAAATTAAGTGGAGAAATAAAATATTTCTCCTCATCATTTAAAAAAACAATAACCATCCTTTGAAAATCCATATATATTAGATCTTTTGTGATCCTCATCATGGATAGGCTAGCATGGCCCTTTCGACTCAAAGCATCTACCACCTTGTTCTCTTTCCTAGGATTGTAATGTATTAAGAATTTGTGATCTGTAATCAAATAAATCCATGTTATTTGATGAATATTCATCTATATTTGTGTGAAAATACACTTTAAATATTTATAATGTGTATAAATATCACACCATTAACTATAAATACAATGCATCCATATATTTATTTAAAAGATTACAATAGTTAACTCCAAATCATGAGTTGGGAAATTTTTATAATGGATTTTATATTTTTATGAGACACAGTCTATCACCATATAATTTTCCCTGAGAATACACAACCCAACCCATAATTTCATTCATAACATTATATCATAAACCGTTCTTCACTACAAGGTAGTGTAAGGACGGGTGCACAAGCTGACCTTCATTTTAACTCATGGAAATTTTTTTCATATTTCTCCATCGACATGAATGTAACTCCATTCTGAGTCATCATGGGGAGTGAATTAGATAGTTATGACAAATAATTCACAAAAGGTCGATAGTATCTATCCAAAGTTAGAAAACACCGGATCTTAGTCATCGTTGTTGGTATGGGCAAACATTCAATAAGTTCTATTTTTGGATCCACAAATATCCCGTCTCTAGAGATTATGCGAGCCAAAAAATAAAACCCTTTGAAGCAAAAATTTACACTTGGTAAATTTTTAACAAAGCTTCTCCTTTCTCGGTGTCTTGAGTACAATTCTCATATTATATGTATGCTCTTCCTTTCTCTTCAAATATACAAGAATATCATTTATAACGAATACTACAAATGGATCTAGATAGAATCTAAAGATGATACTCATTAAATCCATAAGGATAGATGGGGAATTATTAAGACCAAAATACATGAAAATAAATTTATGTTTCCATACCTTGTATGGAATTTCGTATTTAGTATATCCTCCATCGTAACCCTTAGTTGATTACATCTTGTACAAAGATCAATATCTGAAAAGTATTGAGCTCTATATAGTTCATGAAATAAGTCATAAATGCGAGGATGGTGCTATTTGTTCGTGATAGAGATATTTTTAAGTTATCTATAATCAATAAAGAGTCCCATTGACCCATTTTTATTATTAATAAACAGAACAGGTGCACCAAAAGTGGACGCACTAGGGAGTATGAATCCATTTTCAAAATTATCTTGGAGTTTCTCTTCAATTCCTCCTACTAAATTGGGTCATTTCTATAATGTTTCTAAAATATAGGAATCAAATCTTAGTATGAGTTCAATTGAAAACATAAACTCATGATCTGGTGTAAGACATTGAAATTCATTCGGAAAGACATCATCAAAATCCTGTACAGTGGGTGTATTTTTAATTGTCAGTTTCTAACCAACCATTTAAGATATATAACATTAATTTATACTAATAAATACCCATAATATGGAAATAACTTATATAGAAAATTCATATTTATATGAGATCTATATAGAGAAAGCCAATCCATGCCAATAATCACATAAAGTTCCAATATAGGAATGATAAAAAGATTTATAGGAAGAACTTACTCAAAAACATAAATAAAATAATAATTATAATCATTTGATAAGACAATTGTCCAATTAGGATATTTAAAATGATTATAGTGGAAGTTTGTAATTTTGTATTACTTAAATAATATATAAGTAATATTAATGGAAACAAGTTAATTAAAAATTAAATTTTGATCATAAGGTGTTAGGAGACATATTATATTAATTTATTAATTTTTTGTATTATTAATTATGGCCTTATCACATATTTTTAATCTAGATTATCCTGACTTAACCTTTACTAGGGTTATAAATTTTACCATGGTTTATATTCAAATAAACCTTAAATAAAAAGGAAATATTTATAAATTATAAAATATGATATTATAATAATGTAATTAAGTATATATAAATGAATACCTATAAAAGGGAAGAAATTAATTTTAATATATGTGTTAAAAGTTAAAAAAAATATTTTTTAGAAAAAAATAAATTTTATTTATAAAACTGAATTTATTGTTATTCCATCTGGAGTAAAAATAATGGATGAATGGAAAAAAATTAGTATATATGATATAAATTTCATATAAATAATTCACTAAAAATTATTAATTTATATTCTTAAAATAAAATGAATTATGTGCCAAAAAATAAGAATATTTGAAAATAAAATAACATGACATGTATAATTTTCTCCATTAATGAATTTCAAACAAAATATAATCTCCTTCTATGAATGAAGAGTATTTGAGATGAATTGTTTATTATATGAAACACTGAAATAAGATTATAAAAATAAAAAAAATTGTTTACTGTTATTCCTTACATCTTATAGCGTTGAACAAAATAAAAATCGTTCGAACATGATATTCTAAAAAATGAATTGGCCACCGAATGAACAAATATAATTTCAATATACAAATCATTAATTTCATAAATAACCAAAAAAATAATTAATTTTTCAATTATGAAGGCTATATCATACCCATCATCTTACTTCTTCAAAAAAGTATAAATTTTTTCATCCAAAATAAATTTCATGTAAAATAACTTTTCAACACAAAACATAACAAAATAACTGCCAAAATATCATTATTCATCATGATAATCGACTATATAATCATACAATACAATTAGCTTCAACAAAAATATCATGAATTATATTTAGATACTAATATAAAATGTAATCTTTAGCTTGAATAAATATGTCACAAAATTTATTTCCTTATCAATGAATCAATTTTTAACTGTCAAAATTATATATATACCACTATCTTATAGTCTATAATTTATATATCATCAAATCATATATCAACTCTACATGGTATTGAAACATTAATAGAGTATCAAAATCACATCACATAAAGAATTAATAAAAGGGTATTTATGCATTTGAACTTACGATCATCCTGAAACCTATAAACCCATGATGGCTTCAATAATAATTATGTCAACCTAAAATGAAAATATATATACTTAATAAAATGAAGCAACAAATTTTCCTTAAATAAGGTAGAATTTAGTTAATATTTTCATAAATTAAAATATCAAAACAAATCCTCAAATATTTCATAAATCACATTTTATCAAATCTAAAAAACCTATTTAAGGATTCCGATAATATTAGATTAAATCATCTATTTATCCATGAAATCATAATTAACTCATTATCATCAATATATTAAGGTATATCTTCCACTAAATCTTTTTTACTCTAAAAATATTACACTATCCCTAAATAAATATTCTTTTTTGTTAGTGTAATTAAATATATGTTTTCAATTCTATAGTGAAAAACTACTTTGAAAAAATATATTTATATTGAATTATTTTTATAACGAGAATATCATTAATATAAAATTTATACAACAGAATTATTCAAACCAAATGCATTAAAATTTCAATCATCCCACTTCAATCTTATAACATTAACTATAGGTTTAATCATCTTATTACCCTATAATTATTTCCTACAATAAGAATGATTCATCATTTCTTAATATTCATCAACCTCAATGTAATCAATCTTCTTACATTTAAGATAGGAAATTCTGTTATAAAATCCTACACTAGTCAAAGATAATTCTTAGTATCTTAATCCCAATTGGAAAACCTTTTAATCGTACAACCTTGTTAATTTTCTTCACAATATTTCCACCTCGAAAAATAATTTACATAATACCAATTCATTAAAAAATTTAAAATTTTCAATAATTAAGGATTCCTTAGGGATACCATTTTTCTCATCCAATTTATTAACTCATGTTTTCATTTTTCCTTTGAAGTTACTTACATTGTGCCCATTTCTATACCTTAAATATCATTCTATTCATTTGATATAGTCCCATGAGTCATTCTTCCCACATTATGAACCAATTTGAAGATGAATATTCATTCCTCTATGGTATTTATAAAAATACATATTTCTCTTATTAGGTGTTTCTAGGAACTCAAAACTATTGATATTATTAATAACATAAATATAAAGGTGATTAAAAATAATCATAAGGATTCATATTTCATCTAACATTTCACTTGGTTTCTCATGTAGAAAATAATTGAAGATATTGTCAAATTTAACATTATCAAGATTCCATCAGGTTCCATTAATTGAATACAATAGAAATGATTAATGTAATGAATAATTATCTTTGTGGGAAACCAAATAATCCCAAAACATAATTTAACATATGTCTGGTAACAACTCAGATATTTGTCAATGAAAATCCCCCTTGATCTTATTAAATTTCATAAAATGTGAAATGTTTACAGAACATATGCACTTATTTTATTTTATGTTTTTGGATTTTAAAATATAGTAATGAATTTTTACTATTTCTAATATAGATGTTGATTAGTGATCACATGATTAGTATAAATATAGGGCTTTAACAAATCCAATTTACTCTAACAAAGGAAGTGATGACCTCATCCAGTAGACATGCCCCATATGAAGCCCATTTGTTGGCACATGGAAAGGAGGTTGTGTATTTGTGCTTCACATTTTACAAAGACCAGGCCGAGCAAGAATAAGTTAGCTAAAGCAGAACCACCTACTGGAGAAGTGGAAGTTGATAAAGATTACCACTCTAGCGATGTTATCCAAGCCACCCAGGAGTCTACCAACACCACGCACCTTACCCTAAGGTCTTATGTGGGTGTTTTAAGAGGTTATGTAACAAGAACCTAGTATTATGGTTATGTACATTATTTTTTTATATAATAATGAATATACTTTCATTTTATTATTGTTACATTGTATATAGTTTTTAACGAAAAAATAGTAATTCTAGTTAATATTCAACTAAGAAATCAATTTTTATTAATTAACGTATTTTTTAATAAAATATTATTATTCGTAAATTAATTTTTTGTAATGGCCCGGACCTCTCCGGTCGATTACTTTGTAAAAACGTATTTTTTGAGGTGGTCAATGCAGCGAACATCAAAAATAATAATTATTATTAATAATAAATAGTGACGTGTTAATAAATTTTATTTGGGGTTTTGTTATAAGTGTTATACTAAATAATTATAATAATAATGTTGGTTTTTTGATAGATCTGGTAGTAATGATTTAATGAGAATTATGTTTTGAATTAAATGCAATGAGATTTGAGATATGAGAATAAATTAAAGATGTTATGATAATTGTGTAAAAATAAATAAATAAAGGTTTAAAATAAATTTGGGGCGTGCCACAAGGAGAGAGAAGATGAAAAAAATATAATAATATGAAATAAAAGGGGAGGCGCACCAACAAAATAAAGATTGGAGAGAGAAAATAAAATTTATTGAAAAATAAATATAAGAGAGAGGCGCCACTTTTTGTGGGAGAGAATCTTGGGAGAAAGAATTAATAAAGATTGGAGAAAGGGAGGAGTTATAAGATATTAATGGGATTAAAATTAAGTGTGAAATAAATAGTAAAGGAGATAATTGGTGATGAATTTCCAGCGTGAAAAATGAAAAATGGTGATTGATTGGAGTTAGAGAAATAAATAAATAAATAATAAATAAAATATTGTTATCATTTTTTTTGATAATAAAACACTTTTTTCACAATTACTTCTTCATGCGACCTCGGTTTCACGAACCATCAGTGGCAGTGCGACCCTGACTACGAGACGAAAATTTTGAGTCCAATATTGGATGTCTTTTTCGGGTTTTCGGATTGGGTACCCGAAACACTCATGAATTAATAGATTTAATATTGTTATTATTACGGGATCTTGTATCCAACGTATCATCCTCATACGGTATCGGATTGACGATCCGTCAGCGACATCATAACCCTGAAATTATGACGGTCATTTTAAGACCATTAATGAGCTACTTTTATGACTCATGCCTCGGGTCAACGAAACACCACATATTGATAGAATTATCATTATTATTAAAACGCGTGGAAACCGCGTGACGTGTTGTGTGTTAACCAATCAAAACATGTAACGTATGTACGGTCACATCGTGTATTCATTAATGCACGCTGAATACGGATTTACCTATTCGTTGCCTATATAAGAACGAGGTCATGTTTTATCTTCCATATCGATCGCTTCTTTGTCGCACGACGACACTCTTGGACAATCGAGAAGTATTCCTCCTCTAACTTCTTTGTCCGAGCTCCGAATTACGATCCGTCAGCAGTCACAGGATCGTAGCGACGAGACGAAGCTTCTAAGCCTGGACTTGTCACCTTTCCTTCTGGCCTTCCTTCTCCAGCTTCCATCCTAGGAGGCATTTGTCGGGTTTGGTGAAGGCGGAGGACACCGAAGGATGTCGTCGGAAGCGACGTGATCGGGACCTTTTGAGGTAGGGGTTTACCTTCGTCTCTCTATTTGGTGCAACATGCGGGGTTTGATATTATTCTTTTGTTCCATGGGATGTAGTTGAACTTTAAATAAAGATAATAACCTGATAAATAAGGGTTTGTGGTTTTGTGTTGTTTCTATTGCCTTCCAGTTTCTTTATCTTCTGATTGTGATTTTGGATTGAAAGGACTTTGCCTACTGAAAATCAAGGCCGTTGGTGGACTTTGCGTGCGCAATTGATATTAGAATTGTTTGTGGTTGGTTTTGTTAAAACATGGAAAATGGATAAGCACGTAAAGACTGGCTGATTAAATGAGAATGAAAACCTTGTGTGATCACCCCGGTTGAACAAAATTGGAATAATGAACATGTTGGTGGTTTGGTTGTTTTGTGGGAAATGTTTTTGTAAACGATGGGGTTGAAATGGGAAGTGGTTGGTTGTGGAAAATGCCTTTATTTATGAAAAGTGTTTTAATTATGAAAAGTGTTTTGGAAGTAAAAGGTGTTTTCAAATGCGGAAATGTTTAGTGTGTGGAAAGGGTTTTATGTGTGGAACTTTGAAATAAATGAATGATGGAATGTTGTATGGTTGTGATAATCTATTGTAAATGAAATGGCATGTGGTTTCTTGCGTTTTACCTAACCTTGGTTGTGGTTGGCAGGGATATGTTTGTGAATGGTTTTGTCTGGATGATAGTTGCCCAGTAGTAATAATTTGTTAAACCATTGCATGAAACATGAAAACCTAAATGGGGTTGGGGGATGATTGTTTGGTTGTTGATGCATTCTTCGTGGTAGCAGTGTCGAGGCACATGCTCAGTTCCTCTTTTTAAGAAGCCATAGGTTGGGCTGTGTGTTTGGTATATGTATATATATAATTGTATCTTTGTGTTTTGTCGCACCACACCCATGTCAAGCACCTAGTACCGAACACTCCCATTTTATGGGAGAGGGTGTTCCCCCTTAGTTACTAGCTCCTTCCTGATCCTTCTTCCATAGGCTATGATGGCTTGAGGTGACCTTACACCCAAGACTCTTTGGGTAGGTCTCGGAGGCTGTGATGGCTTGATGCGACCTTTAGCCCAAGACTCTTCGGGCATGCTTACCATTCCCAAGAACCTTCGGGATGAGGCCCAGGTGTCTGTGGGCGGGTTAGTGGTTGTGGCCCAGGTGTGTGCGGGCGAGATGCGTGGTTGTGAGGCCCAGGTGTGTGTGGGAGGGATGTGTGGTTTGGCCCAGGTGTGTGCGGGCGGGAAGAGTGTGGTGGCGTCAGGACATTTGCCGTTAGGAAGAGCAACATCTAATTAAGTGGGAAATGGTGCGGGGTACCCAATACTTTTTTTCTATATATATACTAAACTTGTTTGTGTTACTTGGTTAGTGTGACCAGTGAGGCTGGGTGGATAGTTTTTCCTTGTTAGTTTCTGGTTCTTCTGTTTTCTCACGGGACCTTAGGGTGTCTCCCCACTTGTGCACGAGAGCTTTAGGTTCTCTACTGAGTATACTTGTATGCTCACCCTACGTTGTTTCAGGTTTTCAGGAGGACTACCAGGGCTGTGCGGGACCCTACTAGTCAGGCAGTGGGAGCTGTGCAGTTGCTGTTTTCTTGTTTTTCTTTTGGTACTGTACTCACTTGTACTTTGAGCTTATTTGTACTTGTACCTGATTCAGTTTATTTATACATGCATATGGGACTAGTTTGGGTTTCTTTTCAGCACCTTTGTTCTTTTTCCTTTTTGGTGGTCGACTTGTCCTATTTCCGATCCTAACTATAAAAAAGGGTAATGCCTCCCATGATTGAAAAAATAAATAAACTCATACCCTTGGTGCTAGTCGCCACCCCGGGGCCTACTGGAGGCGGGACTCGGGGGTCATTATCTCCCTTTCACCATTTCCAGCTCAGGAGGGGCATCTTTGATGGAAGGGGGTCGTGAAATAATGGTATCAGAGGCAATGGTTGAGAGATAGGATGGAGTCTGGAGTTAGGCACAATGAGGATTGCATGGGATGGTTGGGAAACAGTGTTAGCTGATCTTGGTGTGTGACATAGGCCAGGGAAGACCGGCTAGGACATGGGATTTTAGGGCCCCCCGTGATCCGATGCAAGGACTCTGAGCCTACCGAACAACCAAGTGAGGCTACATTGATTTTAGGGTAGAAACCCTAGGAAAGGTACATGCATCATCATGTTTGTGTTTTACTTGATTTGGGGCGTTCTGGGAATAAAGTAAAATGATAAAATGAACCCTTGAGAAATCTCCTTACTACTCAGGCTTAGGTTTTACTTGTTTACTGTACAGATATGACACCTGGACGGCGTTCCCAGGTGGCTCAGGCGGCCGAGGCCCAGCAGGTTCAGGCGATCGATCAACTGATGATCGATCGAGAGGAGGAAGACAGCCAGTGGCAGAAGACCCTCCGTTCTTTCCAGCGTCAGACTCTCAAGAAGTATGAGGGATGTACTTCGGACCTGGAGACGGAGGGGTGGCTTGAAGAGCTAGGGATTGCTTTTACCTTGATCCGTGCTCCGAAGGAGTACTGGGTCCCCCTAGCGGTCAGTCAGTTGAGAGGCGCGGCGCGCCAATGGTGGATGCTCTACCTCGGGGAGAGGAAGGAAGCAGAGATTCCATGGGCTGACTTCGAAAAGGAGTTCCGAGAGGAATTCCTTTCTTCTTTGATCATGGCGGAAAAGCGTCAGGAGTTTCTCTCCCTTCAGCAGGGGAGTATGACTGTTCGAGAGTTGGGAATTAAGTTCAGGAATCTCCTACGCTTTGCTCCGGAACTCTTTCCGGATGAAGAGTCTCGGGCGAGATGTTTGGAAGAGGCGCTTCGTCCTTCTCTCCAGTATGCTGTGACCCCCTTCACCCTTCCGACATACTTAGCCATACAGAAGAAGGCAGAAGTTGTAGAGAGGATGCACTTGCAGGGAGGTGCACCCCGAGAAGGGATCCAGGCGGGTCCGTCGAAGGGGAAGGCAGTCAGTAGCAGACGTCCTGCGACCGGACCTTCCAGGTTCAGGATGGTGGGGAGTAGGCCCCAGAGGTTCCAGTTCAGGTCAGCAGGCCCTCGTCCTTCCTTCTCGAGTCCTGGACTGAAGTGTTTTTCTTGTGGAGGTTTCGGGCACGTCCGGAGTCAGTGCCCGACCAGAGCTCAGCACGATGGAGGTGGTCAGGATCAGTACCCGCCTCAGCAGCAGTTGCCGTCGAGGCCCTTTCAGCAGCAGCAGGGCCCTCCGAGGGTAGACCCTGTAGGAGGAGGCCGATCTCAGGGTGCTCCTCAGGGACCTCGACCAGGGCATGGTCGGGGAGGCGGTCGACATCAGAGAGGCAGAGGAGCTGGGCGTGGACAGTTGCATGCAGCAGAGTTGGCAGCTCCAGCAGGACCAGAGGTGGTACGAGGTACGATATGTTTGTTCAGCACTCTTGTTTCTACCTTGTTCGATTCAGGAGCTTCGCACTCTTTTGTTGCACCCAGTCTAGCCCATGCTTTGGGTCTAGACGTAGAGAGACTTTCTATACCCCTGGTACTGAGTACGCCTGTTGGAGGTCAGACCCGTTTGTCTTGTGTTTGTCGGGGATGCGAGCTGACGTTGGGACCACATCGGTCCATTGGAGATCTTCTTTTTCTACAGATGCAGCCATACGACGTCATCTTAGGAATCAACTGGCTGTTATCTGTTAGTGCTGTTATCGATTGCTTCCGGAGAAGAGTCGTGTTCTCCGATATGGATGGACAGCGTGTGACTTTTGTTGGCGAGAGGAGCTATCAGGTGGGAAGCCGGCATGTGAAGCCTCTCTTTTCTTTGTTGGGTGGGATACCAGCGGTTCCAGCTGATACCGAGATGATGAATGTTCCAGAAGTTGTTGGGGAATTCCTCGATGTCTTTCCCGAGGAGGTTGTGACTCTACCCCCTCGACGTGATGTTGAGTTTGGGATAGACTTACAGCCAGGTGCTCGTCTGATCTCGATGGCTCCTTATCGGATGGCACCTTCGGAGGTGCGGGAGTTGGGGATTCAGATTGACGATCTGATGGAGAAGGGTTTCGTTCGACCAAGTGTGTCTCCATGGGGTGCTCTGGTTCTATTCGTGAAAAAGGCGGATGGTGGTCTCAGGCTATGCATAGACTACCGGAGGCTGAATCAGGTAACGGTCAAGAACCGTTACCCCCTTCCGAAAATAGATTATCTCTTCGACCAGCTGAGGGGAGCATGTTGGTTTTCTAAGATTGATCTGCGGTCGGGATATCATCAGCTGAGGGTAAAATACAGTGACATCCCAAAGACAGCTTTCAGGTGCAGGTATGGGCACTTCGAGTTTGTAGTGATGCCATTTGGGGTTACGAATGCACCAGCTGTGTTCATGGGTCTTATGAACATTGTCTTCCGAGAGTTCCTGGACCAGTTCGTCGTTGTGTTCATCGATGACATCTTGATCTACTCAAGATCAAAGGAGGAGCACGTTGAGCATCTCAGGGCTGTCTTGGAAGTCCTTCGGCACCATCAGCTTAATGGAAAGTTGTCAAAATGTAAGTTCTTGACACAAGAAGTACACTTCCTTGGCCACGTGGTGTCTCAGCATGGAGTGTCAGTGGACCCGTCGAAGGTAGAAGCATTTGTTTCTTGGACAGCACCCAAGAGCGTGGCAGAAGTTCGTAGTTTCCTGGGGTTGGCTGGATACTATCGGAGGTTCGTCTCAGACTTCTCTCGAGTTGCTGCTCCGTTGACAGCTTTGACTAGGAAGAATCAGGTCTTCCTGTGGAATGAGCAGTGCCAGGAAGCTTTCGACTACCTGAAGGAGAAGTTGGTTAGTTCTCCCATCCTTATGTTGCCAGAGGAAGGATCCTTGTATGAGGTGTTTTGTGATGCCTCTGTCCTTGGCTTGGGATGTGTGCTGATGCAGAACAAGGGTGTGATCTGCTATGGGTCTAGCCAGTTGCGTCCTCATGAGCGGAACTATGCCACCCATGACTTGGATCTTGCAGCAGTAGTGTTCGCATTGAAGCTGTGGCGACATTACCTCTTTGGGGAGAACTTTGTGGTCTTCACCGATCACAAGAGATTGCGCTATATCTTCTCCCAGCGTGACTTGAACTTGCGACAGCGGAGATGGGTCGAGTTTCTCCAAGACTACGACTTTGAGATCTCATACACTGGAGGTAAGGGAAACGATGTGGCTGATGCCCTGAGCAGGAAGCCACATCAGGAAGTGGTTCAGGAATCTGCTGATGCTTGGAAGGCGATGGGGGAGTTGGCTGCCTTGCACTTGGATGCGAGGGTGGAAGGTGCTAGAGGATGCTTGTTTTAGATGATGGTACAATCCTCTTTGTTGCAGCAAGTGGAAGAGTCTCAGTGAGGAGACCCTGAGGTGGAAGTGTTGCGGGATCGTGTCGATCAGGGGAACGCTCCGGAAGGATGGTCGGAGGACAGCCGACATCAGATGCCCTTTCATGGAAGGTTGTTTGTTCCAGAGGTGATGCGTGATGAAGTCCTTCGTGAGTTCCATAGCTCAGCCTTGGCAGTACATCCAGGTGTTTCGAAAATGTACCAAGGCCTGAGGGGACAGTTTTGGTGGCCCGGGGTGAAATGGGCTGTGGCAGAGTTTGTGGCTAAATTCCTGGTGTGTCAACAGGTGAAGGCTGAATACTGCGTTCCTGGTGGATTGTTGCGTCCTTTAGATGTTCCTGAGAGGAAGTGGGACGACGTCTCGATGGACTTCGTCACAGGACTACCCAGAGCTCAGGGCGGGCATGATGCTATCTGGGTAGTGGTGGATCGACTGACAAAATCTGCTCACTTCTTGGCCATCAAGGAGTCAGGACCTGTGAGTACCTTAGTACAGAGGTACGTGGATGAGGTGGTGCGTTTGCATGGAGTTCCGAAGAATATCGTCTCAGATCGGGACACTCGGTTCACCTCACGAGTCTGGAAGGGGTTACAACATGATTTTAGAACCCAACTACGCCTTAGCACTGCTTTTCACCCTCAGACTGATGGACATACAGAGCAGACTATCCAGACATTGGAGGACATGCTGCGAGCATGTGTTCTGGATTTCGGAGGATCATGGGTACGACACTTTCCTTTAGTAGAGTTTGCCTACAACAACAGCTTCCACTCTACTATCGGCATGGCTCCTTTTGAGGCTTTGTACGGAAGACCATGTCGTTCACCCTTTTGCTGGGCAGAGGTTGGTGAGACTGGTACACTTGGACCAGAAGTAGTGCAGAGCACCACAGAGAAAGTCCAGCTAGTGTGGGAGAGGATGAAAGCAGCTCAGGATCGGCAGAAGTCTTATGCTGATCGTCGGAGGAGGCCCTTGGAGTTCGAGGTGGGAGATCATGTGTTCTTGAACGTTTCCCCTCGACGGGGGCAGCGGAGGTTCAGAAAGGGGAGTAAGCTCTCCCCTAGGTTCATCGGACCTTTCGAGGTACTGAGGCGAGTTGGCGAGGTGGCATATCAGCTGGCCCTACCACCTCAGTTGGAGAGGGTCCATGACGTCTTCCATGTCTCCCAGCTTCGTTAGTACTTACATGATGACTCTCATGTCATCAACTGGGGAGAGCTAGATGTGGGAGAAGACGCGACCTTCGAGGAACGACCAGTCAGGATCGAGGATCGCAAGGAGAAAGTGCTCCGTGGACGAACCATCGGCTTGGTTCGTGTGTTGTGGAGGCATGGCGGCCTTGAGGAGAGCACTTGGGAGCGGGAGACCCAGATGCGCGCTCAGTACCTGGGGTTGTTTTGACTTGTACCTTCCTTTGTTTGTTGGTGTTACCCTGTACCTTTGATATATAAAATGTTGGCTTGTTGGATGTGAGATCTTTGTTCCTTGTTCTTGGGAAGTGTGTGGCTTGTCCGGATATATGGGAAAGGAAAAACCTGATCCTTAATCAAGACGCATTAATGAGGATGCGATTAAACCCATGAAGGTGAGTCAGTGCCGCCTAAAGTGGATAGTATCTTGACATAGGAGAGGTAATTCCTAACTCATAGAGTTGTTGGCTGGTTCCTTGTCATGACAAGAGCCCTGAGAGGTATCTTGTGGAGTGGTTCTTCAGATCCTTTCCTTCTTCTGGGTCAGTTTTTAATTCTCGAGGATGAGAATGTTTTGAGAGGTATCTAATGTAATGGCCCGGACCTCTCCGGTCGATTACTTTGTAAAAACGTTTTCTTTGATGTGGTCAGTGCGGTGAAAATCAAAAATAATAATAATTATTAATAATAAATGGTGACGTGTTAATAAATTTTATTTGGGGTTTTGTTATAAGTGTTATACTAAATAATTATAATAATAATGTTGGTTTTTTTATATATCTGGTAATAATGATTTAATGAGAATTATGTTTTGAATTAAATGCAATGAGATTTGAGATATGAGAATAAATTAAAGATGTTAGGATAATTGTGTAAAAATAAATAAATAAAGGTTTAAAATAAATTTGGGGCGTGCCACAAGGAGAGGGAAGATGAAAAAAATATAATAATATGAAATAAAAGGGGAGGCGCACCAACAAAATAAAGATTGGAGAGAGAAAATAAAATTTATTGAAAAATAAATATAAGAGAGAGGCGCCACTTTTTTTGGGAGAGAATCTTGGGAGAAAGAATTAATAAAGATTGGAGAGAGGGAGGAGTTATAAGATATTAATGGGAATAAAATTAAGTGTGAAATAAATAGTAAAGGAGATAATTGGTGATGAATTTCCAGCGTGAAAAATGACAAATGGTGATTGATTGGAGTTAGAGAAATAAATAAATAATTAATTAATAAAATATTGGTATCATTTTTTTTATAATAAAACACTTTTTTCACAATAACTTCTTCGTGCAACCTCGGTTTCACGAACCGTCAGTGGCAGTGCGACCCTGACTATGAGACGAAAATTATGAGTCCAATATTGGATGTCTTTTTCGGGTTTTCGGATTGGGTACCCGAAATGCTCATGAATTAATAGATTTAATATTGTTATTATTACGGGATCTTATATCCAACGTATCTCCCTCATACGGTATCAGATTGACGATCCGTCAGCGACAGCGTAACCCTGAAATTATGACGGTCATTTTAAGACCATTAATGAGCTACTTTTATGACTCATGCCTCGGGTCAGCGAAACACCACATATTGATAGAATTATCATTATTATTAAAACGCGTGGAAACCGCGTGACGTGTTGTGTGTTAACCAATCAAAAAATGTAACGTATATACGGTCACATCGTGTATTCATTAATGCACGCTGAATACGGATTTACCTATTCGTTTCCTATATAAGAACGAGGTCATGTTTTATCGTCCATATCGATCGCTTCTTTGTCGCACGACGACGCTCTTGGAAAATCAAGAAGTATTCCTACTCTAACTTCATTGTCCGAGCTCCGAATTACGATCCATCAGCGGCCACAGGATCATAGCGACGAGACGAAGCTTCTAAGCCCGGACTTGTCACCTTTCCTTCCGGCCTTCCTTCTCCAGCTTCCATCCTAGGAGGCGTTTGTCGGGTTTGGACAAGGCGGAGGACACCGAAGGACGTCGTCGGAAGCGACGTGATCGGGACCTTTTGAGGTAGGGGTTTACCTTCATCTCTCTATTTGGTGCAACATGCGGGGTGGGATATTTTTCTTTTGTTCCATGGGATGCAGTTGAACTTTAAATAAAGATAATAACCGGATAAAGAAGGGTTTGGGGTTTTGTGCTGTTTCTATTGCCTTCCATTTTCTTTATCTTCTGATTGTGATTTTGGATTGAAAGGCCTTTGCCTACTGAAAATCAAGGGCGTTGGTGTCCTTTGCGTGCGCAATTGATATCGGAATTGTTTGTGGTTGGTTTTGTTAAAACATGGAAAATGGATAAGCACGTAAAGACTGAATGATTAAATGAGAATGAAAACTTTGTGTGATCACCCCGGTTGAACAAAATTGGAATAATGAACATGTTGGTGGTTTGGTTGTTTTGTGGGAAATGTTTTTGTAAATGATGTGGTTGAAATGGGAAGTGGTTGGTTGTGGAAAATGCCTTTATTTATGAAAAGTGTTTTAATTATGAAAAGTGTTTTGGAAGTAAAAGGTGTTTTCAAATGCGGAAATGTTTAGTGTGTGGAAAGGGTTTTATGTGTGGAACTTTGAAATAAAGGAATGATGGAATGTTGTATGGTTGTGATAATCTTTTGTAAATGAAATGGAATGTGGTTGCTTGCGTTTTACATAACCTTGGTTGTGGATGGCAGGGATATGTTTGTGAAAGGTTTTGTTTGGATGATAGTTGCCCAGTAGTAATAATTTGTTAAACCATTGCATGAAACATGAAAACCTAAATGGGGTTGGGGGATGATTGTTTGGTTGTTGATGCATGCTTCGTGGTAGCAGTGCCGAGGAACATGCTCAGTTCCTCTTTTTAAGAAGCCATAGGTTGGGCTGTGTGTTTGGTATATGTATATATATAATTGTATCTTTGTGTTTTGTCGCACCACACCCATGTTAAGCACCTAGTTCCGAACACTCCCATTTTATGGGAGAGGGTGTTCCCCCTTTGTTACTAGCTCCTTCCTGCTCCTTCTTCCATAGGCTATGATGGCTTGAGGTGACCTTACACCCAAGACTCTTCGGGTAGGTCTCAGAGGCTGTGATGGCTTGAGGCGACCTTTAGCCCAAGACTCTTCGGGCGGGCTTACCGTTCCCAAGAAACTTCGGGATGAGGCCCAAGTGTCTGCGGGAGGGTTAGTGGTTGTGGCCCAGGTGTGTGCAGGCGAGATGCGTGGTTGTGAGGCCCAGGTGTGTGCGGGCGGGATGCATGGTTTGGCCCAGGTGTGTGCGGGCGGGAAGAGTGTGGTAGCGTCAGGACGTTTGCCGTTAGGAAGAGAAGCATCTAATTAAGTGGGAAATGGTGCGGGGTACCCAATACATTTGTTCTATATATATACTAAACTTGTTTGTGTTACTTGGTGAGTGTGACCAGTGAGGCTGGGTGGATAGTTTTTCCTTGTTAGTTTCTGGTTCTTCTGTTTTCTCACGGGACCTTAGGGTGTCTCCCCACTTGTGCACAAGAGCTTTAGGTTCTCTACTGAGTATACTTGTATGCTCACCCTACGTTGTTTCCGGTTTTCAGGAGGACTACCAGGGCTGTGCAGGACCCTACTAGTCAGGCATTGGGAGCTGTGCAGTTGCTGTTTTCTTGTTTTTCTTTTGGTACTGTACTCACTTGTACTTTGAGGTTATTTGTACTTTTACCTGTTTCAGTTTATTTATACATGCATATGGGACAGGTTTGGGTTTCTTTTCAGCACCTTTTTTCTTTTTCCTTTTTGGTGGTTGACTTGTCCTATTTCCGATCCTAACTATAAAAGGGTAATGCCTCCCATGATTGAAAAAAAATAAACTCATACCCTTGGTGCTAGTCGCCACCCCAGGGCCTACTGGAGGCGGGACTCGGGGGTCATTATCTCCCTTTCACCATTGCCAGCTCAGGAGGGGCATCTTTGATGGAAGGGGGTCGTGACATTTTTATTACATATAAATAATTTAATAATTTTATGAATGCAATTGTTATTTTTATTAAGGTTTGAAATCCATTTTTGACAAAACCCATGAATTTTTGATAAAAGTAGGTTTTTATTTTAAAAGTGAAAATTAACATATTTATAAAATTATTTAGAAAAATGAATATTATTTCTAGAATCAGGATGTTGAAATTATCCAACAATAAATTTTTTTCACAATTGTTTGGGATAGTCAAATTCTTGTGTAAAAATTAAATACCGTTTAAATATATAATGTGTTTTATGACATCATAATGACCCATTTGTGATGTAATAAAATACTATAATCATTATTTTCGGCCAATGTATGTATTACATATAAAATAATTTTATTTTGGGTTTTTTTAATTTATTTTACAAAGCTTTAGTGGACCCTTCTAAATAAATAAAAAATTTTGTCTTTTTAAATTGTTCTCCTTTAGAGTGTGACTAACCTTTACATAACCAACCCTATTATTTTAAGAATTTCAGCCATTGGACTTATAAAATTTTATTTTCCACTCCTTTTTGGAAAAAACCATGGGAAAAACCCATGGTCTGGTTAGAAGTTTTGAAATGTTTAATGTGAGGTTTCCCAAACCTAAAGAATAAATGATTCCTTCTCCTTTCTCATATAAACCCAAAAAAGATCCCACTTCCTCCCCACTATTATCCTTTTGAGTTCTTCCAAACTCTGGAATCCTCTCCCTATAATCCTTCCATGGTTCCCCAAGCACCCACGAATCCTCTCTCGAGCCTCTCCCAAGCCTTTGGGGTCACACTTCAAGTAAGGGATTTTCTTCATTTCTCATTTTTGTACAATATTCATTAACTTGTTATGCCCTTTTAATTTCAATTATAAATGTTGGGGTATGGTTTATCAACTCCCCCACAATGCCATATTTATGTTTTAATGATGTGATACCCCTTTTTATCTCATTAATTACCTCCAGTGTCCACCCATTATTATGAAAACATTCCGATAGGTATTTCTCTCTCATCATTTACATTCTTGAAATTATTTTGTATCATGAATCTAAATTCAATTAAATTTGTTGGGAAATGCTTCTATATTACCCCCTTACATTCCATGTGTTTTAAATATTATGATACCCCCTTTCCCACTCATCAACCATTTTTATGAGTTCTTATGTCACGCTATTATACTGCCAAAATTGCACCGCAATTTTCCATGCCAAAGCAATTGTGTAGTGAATACCATGCCCATTTATCTATCTTGGGTATTCACCTTTATTAACATTTACTTATTGTTTAAATATTTTCATGTATTTATTCCACATTCATTTATCAATAAATAAATGATTATGTTGAATGATTCAATGTTTTACGATCCATTTGGCACACTTATGCATGAAATGAAATGTTCAAGATGGGTGTGCCCTAATAGCACTCCAATGCATTGAGTAAAGTATAGTAACATGATAAATCTAGTGAAATGGGTGTTTACTAATTATAATTCATGTACAATGAGGGTTTACTTGTGAATCATGTGCAATGAAGGTTTACTAATGCTCTATGTGCAATGAGCCTTGGCTCAAGCTAATTCCTAGTTAACTATTGTTTCCACATATCCATGTTATGATTATCATGATATTTCATGCCTTTATGTTTATGTTTCTATTGTGCACTATTGATATGCCTATTTTATAACATGTATTTTATCCCTCATGTTATTTTTACTCCCTTACATGGCTTTATATCTCACCCTTTTCTTATGCATGTCCTCAGGATATCCCATGAAATGCTAAGTAAGAGGGAATATAGTGGTAATTTAAAGGAATATTTAAATAAATATGTATTATTTCAGGTTTTTAGATGTTATTTAATGATCCTAAGCCTCAAAGACACTATACCTCTAGATATTCTATATTGTATCAAGTTAAGGTTTTATGTAATTAATTATCATAAGTGTGTAATAAAGATCAATGTTGTTATCGTCGGTATCAATGTGCGGTTTAGTTATTTTTGGGATTAGGATTAGAAATCCCTAGGGAATCCTCAGAGACAAGACTAAGTATGATAAAAACATCCCTAGTTTTTTTTGGTGAGTATTGACTAAGTGGATTATCAAGAAAATACATCAATGTTTGGATACAAGAAGGTAGAGGCGGCTCTAGCACATATATATCCTCAGCATAATATCCAAAAACACCGCTTTGAGCTAGACTCGAACGGGAAATGGTGCATGCAAACAGGCCTTACTGCACTCATGGTTACGAAAATAATAGGGGTTATGCTTTGGTAAATTCACAATCTTATTACAAACCTTTATTAAGGGACAAAAAATCACATAAGATTATAAGTTGAGAAAAAGAATGATGGTAACCTAGATTTAAACCTAAGAAATCACAAGTTAGGATATACTTAATCTTTATAAGTTTATAATTTTATGTTCAATTTTCTCTTTTTATGCTCAATGGATAAGTATTCTTGACCTCCAATTATAAGTTTTTTTAATGGAGGGAAATATAAGAACATGTTCCAATAACCAATGTGATAGGAAATGGGATGATTTCTGTATTGATATGCCTGATATGATGGGAGCGAATACTAAAGACATCATGAGAGTAATTTATCAACTTGATCGAGTTATGAATAATAACTTGAATCAGGAAGAACACCCTCCTCCTCTACGAAAAGAGAATGTTTTCGTAGAATACTTCATGCGGCAAAGGCCTCCCATATTTAGCAGATCTTATGATCCCCTCCTTGCAGAACAATGGATTAAATCCATTGAGAAGTTATTCTCTATCCTCCAGTTATCTGAAGAGGATATATCTGTATTGATGGTCTATCATTTTTATGGGGAATATGATCAGTGGTGGACACTTATCAAGGATACAAAGTCCTAAGAAGAAATTGATTCCATGAATTGAGAGGAAATCAAGAAGATTTTTTTCATCAAATATTTTCCTCGAACCCTCAATCTCAAAATAGAAATAGAGTTCATCAGACTAAAGAAGATGGAAGATGAGTCCATCTGGGTGTATGAATCAAATATTAAAATGATTTCATGGTATGTATCTGGATTTGTCATGAACACTTAAATCAAGGTGGATCACTTCTTTAGCGGACTAATGCCGAGTATATGAAAAGCATTGGCGATTCTAGACTCCAATAGTTGTGAGGATATTTTCCATTGTGCCCTCAAGTTTGAAATAGATATTGGAGACTCTCAGTGGTCTCATGGGCCCCGTGAAAAGATAAACAAAATGGAGAACAACATAGGTGATCCATCAAATAAATCCAAATATGGAAAGAATCCTGAATTTTAATCTTGAAAATATTTTGGGAAGAAACATCCTGGTAACTATCTCAAGGGAACCAGGAATTGCTTCACATGAGGAATGTTTTGTCATTTGGCTAAGAACTGTAGAAGTGTTATGAAAAATCCTTCTAATGATGATGAAGAAATGAAGGTTAAAATAAACACTCATCTGATAGTGTTGTGTTAAAACTACAAGGAGGTTGGGAATTATCCAAACAATTTCCCTATGCTGAGGGTTGTCAGAGGAAATCAAAAACAACCTTCGAGGAAACAAGGAAGGGATTATTCTATCACTACAACTGAGGTGGAGCCAGACAATGATGTGGTGACAAGTACGCTAGTTATTCATTCAGGAACAATGAACATATTACTTGATTATAGTTGTACACATTCATTCATATCTTACTAGTTTAGTAGAATAATTCAAACACCACCTCAAAAGTTGGAGGAAAATTTATCTATAAGAACAATGAATGGGGAAATCCTTGCATCCCTGATTTATAACACCTCTAGGGTTAACTTTTGTGGAATGAACCTCTCATAAAATCTCGTCATACTTCCTTTAGGGGAGTTTGATGCTATATTGGGCATGGATTTGATATCATTATATAAAGAAATTATCAACTGCCGAGAAAGGGAGATCACTATTCCCATCCCAATGTATCCTCCAATTATTTACATGTTCAAAGAGGAAGATGAATCTCCTTTCGAATCATCATCTCAAGTGTGGATATTTATGAGTTTTGAGAAAGCATATGTCACTCAAATGGTTGAGATAAAGGAGAAAATCATGCTTGATGACATACCCATCATGTGGGATTACACAGATTTATTCCCTGATGAGTTTCTTAGTATTCCCCCAGACCGAGAGGTTGAATTCTCAATTGAAATTATCCCTAGATCTCTAAAAATCTCAGAGACACCTTACAGAATGGCCACCGTAATGCTTGAAGAGTTGAATAAGTAGTTACAGGAGAATATAGAGAATGGTTTTATCTGAATGAGTGCTTCACCATGGGGTATGTCAGTCCTCTTTGTCAATAATAAGGATAGATCAATGTGACTATGAATTGATTATCATCAGCTCAATAAAATCACAATAAAGGACTAGTATCCCCTTCCATATAAAGATGACTTGTTCAAAAAACTTCATGGGGCTAGTTATTTATATAAGGTAGACCATCTGTAGGGATATCACCAATTAAGGGCGAGGAAGGATTATATTCCCAAGACTGCCTTTCGAACGAGGTATAAACACTATGATTTCATAGTGATTCACTTAGGACTCACTAATTCTTTAGTAATTTTCATGTATTTAAGGAATATAGTCTTTAGAGATTACCTCGACAAATTTGTGGTAGTCTTTATTAATGATATTCTAATATACTCCAAGAGAAAGGAGGAATATGAAGAGCATTTGAATATTGTGTTAAAGACTTTGTGATGGGAGAAGTTGCATGAAATGTATAGTAAATATTGGTTCTGGATAGAGGAAGTATCATTCTTGGGGCATGTTATCACCAAGAAAGGGATATCTCTGGACCCTACCAAGATAAGGGCAATGGAAGAGTGGAACATGCCAACTTCTGTAATGGTGATCTGCATATTTTTGGGTCTATCTATGCATTATCTATGATTTGTGAAGAACTTTTAATGATTTTCAAACCCAATGACCATGCTGACACAGAAAGAAGTAAAGTTTGTCTGGACACAAGAATGTGAAGATTTTTTCAATGAGTTGAAAAAAGGCTTATTAATGCACCAGTACTCACACTCTCTACATGTGGAGAAATATTTGTGGTGTATGGTGATGATTCTAAGAAATTATTAGGCTACGTGCTGATGTAAAATGATAAAGTGATAGACTATGCCTCAAGGAAGTTGAAATCCCATGAGAAAAACTATCTAATGCATGATCTGGAGTTGGTGGCTGTGATCTTTGCCTTGAAAATATGACTGAATTATCTCTCTGTGGTGAAATGTAAGATATATATTGACCACATGAGTCTCAAATATATATTCTTACAGAAAGAGCTTAATATGATTCCGCGAAGATATATAGAGATCATCGTGGATTGTGACTACTAAATCCACTACCATCCCAGTAAGGCAAACAAGGTGGAAGAAGCTCTATGTATAAAGGATCCTACATCTTTTTCAATGATGAGAATTGAAAAAGATACGATCTTCTTAGATTCATAATGTATGGAAATGGGAATCATTATTGGAGGAACATCATCGATCCTTTCTCATATTATAACTCAACTATCCCTCTTGGAGAAAATAAAGGATGCACAAAGAAAATATGTGGAAATTTAGAAAAGGTTGGAAGCTATTAGAAATGTGAAATCCTATTATTTAAAAGTTGATGAGGAAGGTGTTGTAAGATTTGGGATATGATTATGTGTACCATCCGATCGGGAGATAAAGAAGGATCTATTGATTGATACACATAGCTTGACCTTCTCTATCCACCCAGGGTGCACAAAAATGTATCGAGATCTCCAAGAACACATTTGGTGGGGCAATATGAAAAGGGAGATTACTAAATATACATCAAAGTGTCTAGTATGTTAGCAAGTGATGGCTGACAGACAAAAGTATTTTGGGATGATTCAACCACTACCCATACTAGCACGGAAGTTGGAGAAAATTACCATGTACTTTATCACTAGACATCCATGGACATCTAGAGGAAATAATGAAATATGGGTCATTGTGTATCGTCTTACAAAGACAACTCACTTAATCGTAGTTCAAGAGTATTTCTCATACGATCTACTTATATGGATTTACATCAAAGAAGTGGAAAGGATGCATGGAGTACCACTATCTATTGTATTCGACCGTGATCATAGATTCACCTCGATGTTCTGGAAAGTTCTCTAGCATACTCTGAGCACTTAATTGAAATTCAGTACAGCCTATCATACCCAAAATGATGGAAAATATGAGAGATCTATCCAAACACTTGATGTCATGTTGAGATCGTGTTCTATGGAATTCAAAGGAGTGTGGGACCAACATCATCCACAGGTTGAATTCTCCTACATTAATAGTTTCCACTAGAGGATCTGAATGGCACCATATGAGGACCTTTACCGGAAAAGGTGAAGAACACCATCATATTAGGATAATTCCGGTGAAAGTAATCTGTTAGGACATGAAATGGTTGAAGAAATATTTGAGAAGGTGAGAACCATTCCGCAGCAAATCAAGGCATCCAAATGTCGACAGAAGAGTTATGCAGATAACCGTTGACGAGACCTTGAGATCCATGTTGGAGACATGGTATTTCTAAAAATATCTCCGTGGAAAAAGGTCATGAGGTTTGGAATGATAGGGAAGCTAAGTCCCAAGTACATCAGCCCCTTATAGATCCTTGATCAAGTTATAGTTATGGCTTATCGAATGGAACTTACACCTACTATCTCAAATGATCATGATGTCTTCCATGTGTCCCTCTTAAGGAAGTACATACCAGACCCTTCACATGTAATCTCATCTGTGGTGGTATATTTGGAGGATGATCATTCCTATGAGGATATTCCAATTAAGATATTGGATCGTAGTGACAATGTTCTACACAACAAGACTACTCATCTGGTCAAGGTACTATAGAGAAACCATAAGTATGAAGAGGCAACATGGGAACTGGAGGATGAAATAAAGGCAAATTACCTGCATCTATTTTTGGACAAGAATATAAAGTGAAATATTTAGGGTGAAATTTATTAGGGGGGGAAGATTGTAACGACTCAAACATTTGTTAATGAAAATCCCTCTTGCTCTAATTAAATGTATTAATATGGGAATTGGTTATACAACATATGAATGTATTTAGTTTTATGTTTTATGATTTTAAAATACCATTAAGAATTGTGACCATTGATAATATAGAATTTTAACAGTGATCACATGATTGTTATAAATATAGGGCTTTAACAAATCCAATTTACTCAGGCAATGGAAGCGATGGCCTCATCCAGTAGATTTGCCCCATACGAAGCCCATTTGTTGGAGCATGGAAAGGAGGTTGAGTCTTTGGGAATCTCTCATCCCAACCCCCAAGACATGCTTGAATACATTATTCTAAAGCGGAACCGCCTACAGGAGAAAGAAGTTGATAGAGACTACCACTCGAGCAATGTTATCCAAGCCACCCCAAGAGTCTGTCACCATCACACACCTTACCCTAAGGTCATATGTGGGGGTTTTAAGGGTTTATGTACCAAGAAAATAGAAATATGGTTATATAAATTATTTTTGTATATAATAATTAATATACATTCCTTTTTATTATTCTTACTTCGTAAATAAGTTTTTAAAGCACAAATAGTATTTTTAGTTAATATTAAACTATGAAATCTATTTTGATAAATTAATGGAATTTTGAACTAAATAATATTTTAACATATTATTATATTATTATATTATTATATTTCATTAAATATAAATGATCATATAATTTTATGAATTCAATTGTAATTTTTATTTAGGTTTGAAATCCATTTTTGTCAAAACCCATGAATTTTTGATAAGTTTCAATTTTTATTTTAAAACTGGAAATTAACATATTTGAAAATTATTTAGTTAAAATTACTATTATATATGGAATTGGGATGTCGAAACTATCCAACGGTGAATTTTTCATAATTTTTTGAGACAGTCAAATTATTGGGTAATGATTAAATACCGTTTAAATATATAATTTGTTTTATTACATCATAATGACCCCATAGTGATGTAAAAAAAATGCTATAAACTGTATGTTTTTCCAATAAATGTATTACCAATAAAATAATGTGATTTTGGGTTTGTTTGATTTATTTTACACAGATTTATTGGACCCTTCAAGGCTTATAAAACATTTTTCCATTTTAAATTGTTTTTATTGAGAGTGTGACTCACCTCTACAAAATCAATCCTATTATTTTAAGAAGTTCAGACATTGGCCTAATAAAATATTGTTTTCCACTCCCCATTGGAAAAAACCATGGGCAAAACCCATGGTCTGGTTTGTGGTTTTGATTAGTTTATTGAGAGGTGTCCCAAACCTGTATAATAAATAATTCCTTCTCCTATTCTATATAAACCCAACTATGCTCCCACATACTCCTCACTCAAATCCTTTGGAGTTCATCCAACATCTACCCTATTTTCTCTAGATTCTTCCCATGGTTCCCCCTAGATCCCATGAAGCCTCTCTCAATCCTCTCTTATGCCTTTGGGATCACACATCCAAGTAAGGGATTTTATTCCTTTCTCATTTTTGTCTAATATTTTTTAAGATGATATGCCCTTTTAATTTCAACTATATATTTTAGGGTATGTTTTATCACCTCCCCCCATACGGCCCTATTTATATTTAAAAGGAGGTAGAACCCATTTATCTCATTAAATTTTTCCCATGTACACCTGTAACTATGATGAAATTCCGAAAGGATTGTTTCTCTCCTCATTTACATTCAAGCAATTCTTTTATATTATTAATCTAAATTCATTTACAATTTTTGTAAAATGTTTCTATAAGTCCTTCTTACTATAAATGTCATGTAAATATGATGGACACCACTTTCTCTGTCATCAACCATTTTTATGAGTTCATGCGGCACACTGTTATGTTGTCCAAATTGCATCGCGATTTTCCAATCCAATGTCATTGTGTGGTGAATACCATGCCAATTTCTCTATCAAGGGTATTCAAATTTATGCACATTTAATTATTGTTAAAATAGTTTAATGTATTTATTGAACATTCCTTTATTGTGGAATAAATGATTATGTTGAATTATTAAATGTTTTAAGATCCATGTGGCACACTTATGCATGAAATTAAATGTTTTTGAAGGGTGCACCCTGATTGTTCTCCAATTCAATGGGTAAAGTATAGTATCATGATACATCAAATTCAATGGGTGTTTACTCATGCTAATTCATGTGCAACATGGGTATACTGGTGATTCATGTGAAATGAGGGTTTATTCATGATCCAAGTTCAATGATCCTTGGATCATACTAATTCCATGTTAAGTATTGTTGCCACATTTCCATGTTATGATTATCATGCATTATCATTCCTTTATGATTATGTTTCTATTGTAACTTATTGATATGAATATTGTCTTACATGTATTGTATTCATAATTTTATTACATGTTTATTCCATTACTAGGATTTATAGCTCTCCATTTTACTACACATGTCCTCAGGTTATCCCATGCAATGCTAAGTACGAGTGAATGTAGATGACATGTAAAGGAAGTTTTCAATAAAGATGTTTTATTTCATGTTTTATGATGTTATTTAATGATATTAAGCCGCAAAAACACTAGACCTCTAGATATTCTATGTTGTATAATGTGAAAGATTTATGTTACAAAATATGTTAATTTAGTAATAAAGATCAGGGTTGTCATATGTCTAAATCATGGAACCTTTTTTTAAGAAACCTTACTTTTAACCAACATAATTCATGATCATTACCAAAACAGGATGATGCAATATTATACATATAATTGTCCCTTGGTTTCTCAATAAATATTTCTCATCCTATTTTACAATGGATGTTGAAGCCTTTCTCTAACCCAAGTAATTTAAACCCATAAAATTCATACATAGATATTAAATCTTAACAAATAAATATCCATTATATAATAAAAAAATCCATGCCATAATTGTAGATGTGTAGTAACTCTAGAAACATGAATATATGAACATATGGTTTATAAGTTTCTCTCATTAATTTCATAATAACATACACCCTTCTTAGAAATATCATTATTAAAACCATCTTCATACCATAGGGAAGAGAATAAAAATAAACATTAGGCTTGGATGATCAGTAACGGTAAACACGAGATATATCAATGATCACATAGAAATAAAATTACAATAATGTAATAATAATATGAGTTAAACACTTGAAACACCTACCCTATATATCAAAGATTATAATCATGAGTCATGGAATAAATATTTATTTTTTATGAGACATGATTCATAAAGGTATTAAATAAAACGATCCATGAGAGCATAACATCAACTTAATTCATGAGTTTATGGAATACCCCTAAAAAATAATACATTGGGAACCTGTATGAATAGAAACTAGTTTACCAATTAAGTAAAGTGAATGAAATTAATAACTCTTCTAAACATATGTACATGAATCAATGTCAATGAAAAATCATATTGTTATGGATATGAAATCGAGTTCCATGCATAAAATTATGGACATGAAATTTGTATCAAACATACCATATTTACCATATTACTCATCCATATTCTCTAAAGGAATTCGAGGAAAATAAATGTCCCACACATTATATAATACATTTATGTTTACCAAGCTCATGAATTAGTAATCATATAAAAACCCACAAAAATAAATGGGATTTCTTAAGCATTTCATCACAGAATAACACATTTAATATAAATGGGTTTCATTGAAATTTTTCCCCATATTAAAAAACCATCAATTGAAAAAATAATGACGGAATCCATAGATCACATCCATAGTAATTAATAAGTGAGATCTTATGTTATTGTCTTGGATGAATAGAAATACCATTAAAAGATCATTAAAATGTTATTCAATAAAAATAAAAATTCCTTTTAGAAATATCATACCTTAAAATGTTATTAAATAATAAATGAAAACATTTTTTTTTAAATATCTGTTTAAAAATTTAATTGATGTGTCAAAACGTGAATTTATTAGGATTGTGGTAAAAGTTGTTCATGTCATATAAGATAAATAACATTCCATCCATTCTATTGTTGAAAAAGTGAAAAATTACCATATTTATAAAATGAAAAAAAGACACTTTATGAATTTTGTTGAAAATGTATACAAGGGTAAAATTTACATTAAATAATTATAGTATAATAGTAAAAATCATCGTTAATTTTTTTTAAATAATTATATTAAAGTTGTTTTTTACTAAAGATAGAAATGATGTCTATTCTATTAAAAGAAAACATATTTCCAGCCTCATGAGTTATTATGATGATGGAAATGAATGTAAAACATGTATTTTTATGAAATAGACATATGATACTAAAATTAAATTGATTCATTATGTAATGATAATAAAATCTACTCAATGAACATTCGTGTTTACACCATCCTCATTCAAATAGTATTTGATCATAAATTACTAACTTTATATTTAATTTACTTCATATTCACTGGATCCTCTTGTATAATTAAAATAAATTTATTAATAATATATTATAAAAAAATTTATATATATTATAAAATACATATTTTAATTATATCATTTTAACAAATGTTTTTTAAAATTTAATTATTAAAATCACTCTTACAAGTGATATCTTCTTCATTTTTCTTATATGTTCTGGTTTGGTAGTTTTGGAACTTGTATTTTTATCTTGGTTAAATCATATCAATAATGGTTAAAAAGATATAAATATAATATATGTTCATTAATATAAACTTTTTAGTCATTCATAAAAGAATAATATAGATAAATGAAATAGACCATTCATGGAGATGGTAGGTCATACGTACACAGGAATATAGTTTCCATTTTTTGGTGGAATGGAAAAAATAATGGTAAAAAATAAATTAACATTAATGAATAATTATTATATCATATATATAATATATATTCATCAAATATTTCCTTATTAACATATATGTAAAATATAAATTAACAATAATTCACAATGCTTTATGGAGGTGGTAGTCTTCAATTAAACATGTCTAAAATTATCGGTTTCCTATAGTGATAATTTTAATAATGTAGATATTATATAACAATTATAGAAGTCTAATTATGTCATAAAAATCATATATAATCATTTTCCCAATTAGAATACTCCTCAATTAAATATAGTGTTGAATAGTGAACAGTATCGTTACGTGGTGATGGTAAGTTGTACGTAAGTACGAGCAACACTTTCACTTCCCAATTAATGGGAAAATGGGAGAATAATTATGGTTTTATAATAATAATGAAATTTTACTATATTTTTGATACTTATGTTATTATTTCATAATTAAATCCATATATTTTTAGGATGTAGAGAATAATTATTAAAGAGATATATAAAATATATTTTTATAGGAGACAATCGAGCTATATGTATCAATGTTATTTAAATATGTAACCAACGAGGTTTTCAATTATAATTGTGAAGAGGGGATTTTTTAGAATTTCTTGAATGTTTAAATTATAATAAAATAACTATGAATAAAAATTCCTTTTAATGGATATTATATTGTTTTAATAACATCAAATAATAGAATTTAGGCAATTTTCTATGTCATTTTATACCCTATATTCATTATTAACTCTCAGTTAAACATGTTTAATTTCAACTATGGTAATAATGTATTCAATATTAAAGGGTTGAAAATTTTGATTATTATGTTGAAATTATCCAATAAATGAATAATAAATTATAATTTCTTCTATATAATATCCACCTAATCTTTTTTAAATTTCTATTATGATTTTTAAATAATTTAATAATATATTGAATTTGTAATGTATCATTATAGTCAATTTTGAAACAAATAATTTTATTTGTACTAAAAGACAAAATAAAAGAGTTTAAATTATAACATAATATATTAAAACAAAAATAATATGTCATATAAACCAGTAAATTCTATAGAATAAAAAAATTACTCATATTATATCACTATTAATATTTTCAAAATCATTTGTTTTAGTTTTCCATTAAATAAATAAATCATGTTTTGATGTTGTGAAAGTATTTATTTTTAATATATAATACCCAAAAATAATAAATATATTACCATCATGAATATAATTTCATTAAGAAAAATATTAATATTAAGATTCATTATTAACTAATTTTTCCCCAAATATTAACACATAAAGGTTATTAAAAAGTAATAGAGTGATATTTTGTAACATTCTTTGATTTAAATATTATATTTGACATTTTTATGGAAAAATTACTATCAGAAAACTAAATTTATATGCCAAGGTTTAATGGATAAAAATAAATTAATCTAATAATAATTAAAAATAATAATTTTGGCCTTATCATTTTTAATCATAATTAACATGATTTACCCTTTACCAAGCTAATAAAGTTTATCATTTATACTATTTATATTGACAAAAAATAACACAGTCTTATTTAATATATTTAAAAATAATGATTCTAAATATTAAATTAAATTTTTATAATTTATCACCTATAAATTCTGGAAACTAGATTTAATTTAAGTATCAAATTTCAATAAAAACTTCTTTTTTAAAAAAAATAATGTTTTGAGCAAAAAACATGGATTATTTTTATTAATTGTTTAGTATAAATTTTATAATAATTTTAATTTTGTATTATAATTTAATTTATAAAATTCATAAAAATAATTCATGTGTAATGATAAAATTTTTTTATTATGATAAACACACATTATGCGCATAGAAATAGATTTCTTTAAAAATTACATTTTTACATAAGAAAATGTTTTTATATGAAATTAGAATGTAAAATTAATTTCAATAAACGTAATTTTTATATCTAAAACATTACAGAAGTTTTATTTATTTATAACCATTTTAAAACAAAATATATTTATTTTACATGCTTGTAACAAAAATATAATTTTCAACAAAGAGGAATATTTATTCACTATTCATAAAAATCTATCTTTTTAGAAAACACAAAAAAATTATCCTAAGAAAATTTTAATATGATGATTTAAAGAACTACCATCAATTTTATAAAATATACCACATAACAGTACCGAATACTAATACTAATATTTTGTATCAAAAATAAAATAAAATATATTTTGACGAAAATGTAATTTTGAAGAATAAAATCAATAAAATAAAAATTGAGAGATTATTTTGTAATCATTTTCAAATACATATATACTGAGTAGGAATATATATATATCTCACAAAGTTTTATTCCTATTCATACCTTTTAATATATGGTATATGATATAATGAAAACATAATAATATTTTGTTGTTTGTTTAGGCTCGTTGATGTGTGTAATGCATGATATCGAAGAAATAAAATTAAAAAATATATTTAACAAAATGTCATGGTTTTATATAATTAGAGAGCTATATCAGGCTCACCCATAGTCTTATGTTATTCCATCCTCACAGATCATCATGAGCTATATCAATAACACCCATCATCATAAAAAAATTCCCAATAACCATAACATAACCAAAGGACATGAAATTTGTCAATTCCATCTTTATATTATAAAAATATTCTTTTCACCTGTTATAAAATAATTTCTTAATATCGAAATATGCAGGAAATTTAAGGCCATTTTAGAAAATTAAAAAAATAAATGTAATATGATGTTTTATTTGATGAAATAATTTAACATTATTAATTAATAAAATAATAAAATAATTGTCACAGTAGTGTGAAAACCCTTTGAAAAAATAGATGTTAAAATAAAACAGTACGTCATAATTTTTATCATATGGTTTTATATAAAATACATAAATTTTTTTTATTAGATCGTATTTAATAATGTTAAATGGGATATAAAATTTAATTTATAAATCATTGATTTACCTAGAAATTTATTGAGAAAATAAATTTTATTAAGACATGAATGGAAGAACAATGTATAGAACGAAAATTATTAATTTTTTTAAAATGTGGTTTTTAAGTTAATGTATATTTTACCTTGAGTCTGACAAATGTTGTTTGTATTTTATTTACTGTGTAATTTTTTTAAATTATATACATTCCTAGTAATCTCTTCAAGTTTTATTAATTTATTATTAATCAATTTATATAAATTATTTCAATTTTTTATTTAATCACAATACTTATTAAGTCTACATTGGGAGTTTTGTAGATGTTCTGCTCATAATTTTAAAATGATTTAGGTATGTTAACTGTGGTCAAGAAGATCACTATTACATAATCAAAAATTAATATGCATGATATAATTTTCATTTTTATAACTTAATTATAATTAAAAAACTATATTAGATAGTCCCATGAAATGAAATACGTTACAATAGTTGTTATGGTAGGTCATACATATTCATGAATAAAATTTTCTTATTTAAATGAACATGATGAAAAAACAGAAGTACCAATTTATATTTACAATGGAACTTCAATATCATAAATATTATACTATATTTTTATATACACTTATATAAACAATCCATGCAAGGTGGTAATGAAAAATGAATGATATCGCTTCATGGAGGTGGTAATTTGCACATGCACGAGAATAGAATTATAATAGTTCAATGAATGAAAGGGTTAGAAACATGGTGATATATTACATATATATAATTATTATTCTTTCATTAGTATCATATATACTCTTTAAATACATCAAAATAACTATTCATTAGAGGAAGTGAAGAAGAATGAATTACATCAATTCACGAGGCAATAGTCTAATATACACAGGAATGATTTTTTCATTTAATATTAGAAGAATAAGGGAATAAATTGAAATAATTATATTGAATTATTAAAATTTCATTATACATAAAATTATTTTTTATATAAAAGTGTATAGATTAATTTTTATGGAGGTTTTAGTATAAATAAATCTACATCATTCAGTAACAATATATACCACTTCTTAAGAGTCTTCTTTTTCTTTACATCTTAATCTATATAAAGATGGAAATATTTCATAGATAATACATATAGATTGTGTTATGGTGTTTTATGAATGAATTTTTGTTCATATTTGATGAACTTTAGGGATCTTTAGGTTTGGATTGTATAGTTGAGGGTATGTCCTTTTGTCAGTGGGATAAAAGATACATATTGAATACTTAAGAAAATGGAATTATATTAATGTCGTACATAATAAAAATGGATCCTAAATGGAACATTTATTAATATGAGATGATATAGCGTCTAAAATTGAAATAAAGTAGTATTTATATGAATTTTAATATAAATTTAATTCTTCTCACTTTATATTAACCACATGGTAATATTGTTTTAACCGTAACATTGATAACAGTTTTTTCTTCTTTTTTTAATATACTATTTAACTAAAAAATTAGTTGATCATATATCATAATATTTATTTTTATAATAAAAAATATTTAATCAATCTTATAAAATTAAATTCATAGAACTGGATGAATTTATTTTTCAAGTAAAATTGAATGACAGGATAGAATGTAGTTTTCAACAAAAAGTATTATTTTCTATTATTCACTTAAAAATTATCATTTTCAGAAAAATATAAAAACATAACTGTAAGATAAATAGAAATTTATAATATAAAAAATGATGTCCATTTTATCAATCCAAAATTCTAAAATATAGAATATAATATTTTATATAAAATAATATATTATATGAAAAAATATTTAGCATGAATAAAACTATTTAATTTTTTATTTGAGAAATAGTTAATTTTATTTTACAAAATATAATTATAGAAAATATAATTAATTAATATGAATATGGAATAAAATTTCATTTTTATTTAATTTACCTCTGTTGTTAAATTCATCCAACTTTTTTAAATTGTTATTCACCTATTACACAAGTGAGTTTATATTTCCCTCAAAAAAATTTAAATTCCCATGATTCTTATTGAATACTAATGTTTTTTCGAATATAATTATCAATGTAAAACTATTTATTCCAAAAATTGTTCTACTAATGGTCAATAATCTAAATTAAAAATTTCTCATAAGAAAAGTTTTATTCCAACTAACATTATTTACGGATCAAAACATGAGTTGAATTTGGAACATTGTTTCTTAATAAGAAACATGAAATAAACCATGTAACTGATATAATATAGGAAACAGGGAAACTCATAATGATATTGGTCAAATATTATCTAGAGTCACATATAATCCAATGAACTTTATACCTAAGTTTCTATTTTTACCAAAATGTATAACACATTTCCAATGAGGTGATTTTATAATAAAATGATCGCCTATGTCTAGTGAATGATATTTCCTTTAGTTATTTAAATAACATTTTTATATATTCTGATATGTTTTCATATTCTTGTCAGTAATCTTTACCTTCTTAGATTTTATTTTAAAATTGAGATATTAAAAATATTATTTCCCCATCATCACCCAAATAAGATGTAGTTCAGAATTTATTTATGTTTGACCCCTAAAAATGGTTCATTAATATACTCAAATGAAAATTTTTATTATAAGAAAACTCAAAAAAAGTAATATTTTAATCCTAACATATTTTAGAATTTTATAAACGTGATAGAATCATATACTCTAAATTCTAAATCAGTCATTTTATCTATCCATCATATTGAGGATAAAACATTGTTATAAAATTTAATTAAGAACCCAGTGAATTAAAAATTCCACTCGTAAATTAAAGGTGAATTTAAGACCACGGTCATATACAACTAAACTATGGAATCCATAAAATCTAATTATCTCTTTAATATAATGATAAGAAATGATTTCGAAAGGAATGGTATATCAAATCAGAATAAAATGGGAATATTTAGTTAATTAATCCAAATCTACCCAATTCACATTATTACATCAGGATATATTTGGTAATACCAACCAGAATTCCATGGATATATTCTCCCATTTCCATTTTGTAATTTAAAAAGGATGATGTACCCACTTTGATAATATTCCTTTCTCATTAACCTTTTGAAAAGTTAAATATCTCTTAGTAAAATCATAAATATCATTTTTTCATTCCTTCACACTATAAATGATCGCAATGGTCTCTATAGTTTTTTGTACCGTAGGGATGAATAAAAATGGATATCTACGAGCTTCACAAAAAAAATATTTATTTAACTAGAGGTAACATTAAAAATATAGGATTTGTTTCAGAAACTCAAAACACATTCTTATATAATATTGAATTTATAAAACTAAACCTTCTTAACAAATTATATTATTTCCTAAATTCATGGTATTCCATATCAAAAATCAAGATCGTATCTAACAATGATGATTATAGTAACACATAAAACAAAATAGAGGGTCAAAATTCATGAAAATTTTTGAGGCCAACAATCATGAAATCATGAAAAAGAAGTTTGATGTTCCAATCATGACATCGTTAGTATAGAATTTTTTTTCTTCTCAATGAATAAATTACTCAGTTTTTCACCTATATTTCAATAAATTATGTAGTCATAATCCATTTTCAATTCTATTCAAATTCACTTTGTCATATTCAACTTATTTTTTGTGAAAATATACTTAAACCATTTTTATCATTATATATTTTATACATTACTCCATATAAGTGATTTCCCAAAATTTTTAAAGATAACCTTTAAGCCACCAGTTCAAGGTCTTTTGAAAGATAATTTTGATCATGAGGATTTAAATAACATTTCTCATAATAAATTACCCAATCATTCTATAGTAATGAAAAACCAATTCTCATCAATGAAGAATCATTGTACATAAAAAGTCACCATTTCTATATAGCATGGCCAAAATTTAATCTTTAAATAACCATCATTTCCATTCATATAAATACTTATAACATTTTTTATTCTAGAAGAACCTAACTCAATTTCATGTAAACTTGTTTAGTGGGTTTGATTAGAATGAATTTCTTTAACCAAATATTTAGGAATATGTTACTAATCTACGAAACTAAAAAATGTTGTTATCAATTGGATCTATTTACCATTCATAAAACACATAATTGTTAGTACGATGAATAGATATTAAATATTTATTTACTTTATAAACATGGAATGAAATATATTGTAACCAATAATCACATTTAGAATGTTTTTAATATGACTTATTTCCAATGAAGGTTTCATGGAATATCCTACGTTGTTTTTTATGAAACAAATACATTTTGAATAAATTATAATATCATCAATATTAACAACAACAAAACTAACAAAATATTCAATGAAAACAATGTTAATAAGTTCCATGAATACAACTATAATACATTTTAGCCCAAAGGGTATAACCACAATATCATAATGCCTATAACTAGTAAGATACATTGTTTTAGTGATTTCATCATACACCACATTAAGATGATGGTTCCCATAACTAAGACCAACCACCAAGAAATAATGATATCCCTATACAAGATAAAATACTATATTGATATGAGGAAATATACATTTGTTGTTAATAATGATATTATTGATATATATATAATAAATGAAATTCCACATGTGACAATCATTCTTATTAAATGATAAAACAAATATACACCATGGAAAATTCATGGATGAATGAAACCACTCTAAATTAATTATTGTAACTTCCTTTTAAATTCTTGATGTTCTACGTGTGTCATTCAATATGATCGTTTTGAAATTGGATTAGCATATAGTACTATGAAAATATTAAATTAATCTTCCTAGTTTGGTATAATACTTGTAAAGTCATATAAAATATCATCATGATATTCATTTAATACAAGATCATTAATAATTTGAATAGTTCTCCAATTTTCAAAAATTAAAAAAAATATATTCATTTACACGTTTTATCAATTTCTCACTATTTCTTATTTTATCAATGTTAATATTCGTTATTATATATAAACTAAAACTCATTTTACAAAATGGATTATTTTTTCTCTAAAATCATACGTAGCATAATAAACTAAAATTTAATCCATACCTAAATTAAAGAAAATAATTATCTTGTGAAAGATAATATTGTTTTCACGGAAAACCAATCCAAATATTATAACAAAAACCTCATTTTAACTTCTTGCTTCCTTAATACAACCCCAAGTTTTTAACAAAACGGCCTACAAATATCTTCTTAAGGTGAAATTTTCATTTTACATAAATTTTTATCATAAATGATTGTATTTATAGAAAGTGATCCAAAAAATAGAATATGAAAATACTAATAAAAATTTAATATACATATCTCCACATTGTACATGGGATTATAATATACTAAAGTTGTTAAATAGGATTTCACAAAACAGATATGATTATTGTATTATGATTCAAAAATTTCATGCTCTACAATGAAAAACATTTCTTCATAATGATGCATTTAATCACATTTAATGAACATTACATCATAGTTATCAAAATTGGTCTTACTACTATAAAGATCATTATCATTATAATCGGGAGCATTATTTACCAAAAAAACCACATCATACTTGAATCCCAAATTTCTTATAATATTCCCATGGTATTTACTATCATGATTAAAAAATGGAAGCATTATTTTCCTTCTATCATATTTCATGGATGCATTCTTCCCATCCGACCACCACATACACCTACTTTCTCCCTTATTTTCATAGGACACATGATCATTAAAAATTTCTATATCCAACTTCATAGAAAAGTGAACATGATAATAATATCATGAAATTTTATGAGAGAACAATTCGGTTCAACATATTTAATTTAATCCTATGAAATAGTAATAAATAATACTATAATGGTCTTAGATACAATTTGTTGTCTACCTTTACAATTGGATGAAGTTTTCTTAATAATTTTCCACTAAATATTCCTATCATTTCCTTTATTCTAATAGTTTATTTTCAATCCCATGATTATAGTTATTTCAATGATACTTCTCAATGAAAGGATTCTAAAATGTATACCATTATAATGAATTAATCTTCCCTATTTATTAATTATTCTTGACTATTGAACATAATGAATTGTGTTTAACTTCACAATTTTAAGTATCCAGAGATTATTTTTGATGATCCAAACAACCAAGGATATAAAATAACTTTTATAATGCTTTAATCATTCCCTTAGGTACCAGTGGGCTAGAATATCCACTAAATTATAGAGGGTTTAATCTTATATACTGACCAACTATCAACATGTTCCACTATGGTAGATCTATTTTATCTCTAGAATGAAGGCCAAAAATATTTATAGAATGAGTCAACTAAGGAATAAAAAAAATTCTAAATTCTTATTTCCAACCATTCCAAGAATCCAAATGTTGAAGGATATTACACTCTAGGTTCCATTCTATATCAGGTTACCTTGTTCCAATATAGAAAACAATTATGAGAACCAATAGTTTGGTTGAAATGATGGTAATCATTAAAAAATTTACAATGATAACCATAAAAAATAATCTCTTATGGTTTTTTACATACATTTTACTACCATATAAAACTATCTAAATCTTATCTATAATAATAACTACAAATAATAGACATAAAAAATACATAAATTATATATTTTGACATGAATTTATTTTCATTTTTTACAAATAATATATTAGGTGTAGATATTTATATTATTTGGACACAACAATTAAGAAGTAAAATATTGCATAAAAAGTGGAAACTTCAACTTAGTATCCATTTTCATGTGACAAATAACTTTTAAGACAATATAAGGTTTCTTTTCATGACACATATTAACAATTTTAATATTGACCACATCCTTTCCCTTCCACAACTATAAATTAATTTTCTTTTTTTAAATGTTGGTTTTGATTAACAATATCAAAATGTGGTTTACAAAAATAAAAGAATAAACTCGTTAGAGAAAATATACACATTATTGAAACATTCATTTCTCACAATAAGTGGTGTAATTTTGAAAAACATTTTTCTTACCCAATAATTCAAGTTTACTACGCAAATATTTTTAAAAACATTTCATAAAAATTTAGAAAGGAAAAACTAATATTCTTAATTATTTATATAAAATTGTGAAATACTCATTACTAATTATAATAATGATATATAAATTTGAACCATAATAAGTAGCATAAACACTATATTAAACATAATTACATTATCATACCATGTTAAATCATAAAATTTCTGTGAACCTTATATAAATCATAGATAAATCACATAGGTAATTTGAGAAATAATTTTGAAATCACTAAAATAATTACTCTTACAATTAGAATAACCTACCTTCTAAATTCTAACAATCTCTTAGGAGACACCAATTACTTGTTAACTTCATCCCTTTTCCAAATTTATTGGAGTGCTATATCAGGCTCATCCATCATCATGAGCAATATCTAGTTCACTCATAATCATGATATGTATCATGGTCACCCTTCATAATAAACAATTTTCATAAATAGTAACAAATTAATAACTCTTGAAATATCTCATTTCCATAATTATACTAATTAAAATATTATTTTCACACATTCAGAAAAAAATTTGGATATTGACATATCAATTCCAATTAATATACATTCTGAAAATAGCCAAAAATGTGAGGGAGTTTAATTCAATAAACGATGTATTATTAAATATGAAAATGGTTAAGGTGGTGAAAAAACTAGAGATGTTTTATTTTTGAAAATATAATATTTAACTTGGTTTTATGTAAAAAATATCTATATAAAATATATAAAAAGATTCCTTTGAAAATCCCTATGATGAAAATAAAGAGATACATAAAATATAGTTTTTAATTAATTTATGTCCATAATAATAAATTCATAATGTAATTATATGAATATGGACTTTGGATAAAAAAATATAAAAAAATATAAAATATTTAAAATGTGGTTTTAATGTTATGTGTCCCACAATAAGAGTCTGATGTGTCACATAAATTCCTTATCACATATTAAATAATTTCTTATAAATTATTTAATTTTAAAAAACATTTTTTAGTATTAATACACTATCATTGAAACTTTTATTTCAATTGTTTTAAAAAATCATTTATTCACATAATCAATTTAGTCTATGTTGTGTGTTTAGTGAATGTTTATCTCAAAATTTTTAAATGACTTTAGTATGATGAACATTTTAAAATATGTCATTATTAAATCATATGGAGAAATATAATTGTTGAATAATTATAATTTTATTACAGTAATTATACTTTTATAACTAACTATATACAATGGTCATGGAAAATGAATAATGTTATAATCATGGCGATAGTAGGTCATACATACACATCAGTAGCATTTCCATTTTTTACTGATTGTGACGGAAATAATGTAACTATCATTTTTATTTCAATAATTATAATTATATCATATATATATATATATAACATATTATCCTTTTAAAAATAGTAATATATAATATTCATGTGAGGCGTTAATGAAAAAATCCTCACAACGTTTCGTGGCTATTGTAATCCCCAAGTATGCAAGAAAGAAATTATCATCATTTAATTACGGAAAAGGTAATAAAATAGATGATATTTTTTAATTAAAAAAAGACTTATGAGGTTAATAATATATTAATATAAAGTAAATAAATCCTTATAACTAGCTTTGAGAGGTGGCAATTGAATCAAATTACATCTGTTAACATGGTGGTAGTCTGTCGTACATGAATAATTATTTCATAGTATTAATCATAATAACATATAAATTTATTTATGATACAAAATTTATTATATCAACCTTATTATGAAGGGTTTTTAATTTGGGAGAATATAAAATAAATCTAAAACATTAGTTTAAAAGTTATACCTCTTCTTTAGACTACCACAGTTTCTATAAACATTAGGCATACTAATATTATTATTATACCAAAAATAATATTTCTAAAACATATGGAAAATTTTTAGTAAGATATTTTTGTAGGTAATTATAGAAACTAATGTATTCTGAGGTACGAAGAGGATAATATAAGGGATATCCTTTTCTAAGTGGGGGAGATGATAGACATGAAATTTTAAAAATATATTATAAGAAATTAAATTATTACTCATGAGAAACATATCTAAAATTGACCAATTATGAATATGAGGTGATATAGAGTCTATATATTGAAAATAAATATTATATATAATCTTATTAGGCTATGTTAACCTTGACTAGTTTAATTTATCACTCTGGTAAACAGATTTTAATATTTACCGTGGTAATTGAATTTTATAGTTTTAAATATTAATTATGACAAAAAATATCATTTAACTTGTTAACTAATATTAATTTTCCTGACAAAAAATATGTAATCAATTTCATAAAAATAATCTCTAAAAATCATATAATTTATCATAAAATTAAACCAGGAAAGTGAGAAGAAATTTATTTTTCTTGAAAAAGTTTTTTTATATGTATAATATGTTTTTCTAAAAAACGAGAGATCAAATTTATTACAAATAACAAGAATAGATAATTAATAATATAAATGAATAAATTTTACCTTTTTATCATTTTAAAACAAAATTTAACTATTCTAAACATTTAAAATGAAAGATAGTTTTCAATTAAAATCAGTATTATATACTATTCACCTTAAAATCACCTTTTATAGATAATTATTAAGAAATTATTGTAATATTATATCAAAATGTTGATATAAATAAATAATTAATTTTCTTCCTTTTAGATTTCTATAATTTTGAAATTATTATTTTAAATAATAGAATATAATATGTGTAAAAAAATTTGTTTGAATAAAGCTTTTTCTATTTTTATTGGAAACTTACTGAATATTTTTATATTGAATATAAATATATAAATCTTCAGGATGAATAGTTATATGTCACAAAAGTTTTTTACTGTTGTCATTTCCCTAGTTGTTAAAAAAATCTCACCTATAATGATGGTCTAATCAATCTCAACCCTTCCTCTTCAATGGGGTTTCACTGGCTGTGTTTCATCTATAGTGAGCACATCCACATATTAAAATTATGATTCAACTACTTCATGGGTATAATTATTTATAAAACTATTGTATTCAATAATATCTTAATTGTAGCAATATATTTCATTTAAATCATGGGTTCTAAAACCATTTCCCAATTATTATCCAATAACATTCTTATTTATGATTACAACAGCTCAATACAACCATATTCATTGAAATTAAAAGGACTTTCTTCTGAATTTATAGAATAAGAATATACATTCATCTATAATATCAACCTATTTTCCCTGACTTCTAAATTTTAATTTAATTAATGAATTAATTATAAAAACACAAATATGTTTCATTTCTAGATTATATTAATGTTAAATTTCATATATAGTTTTCCATTTATTAGTTTTTAGAAGAACTTTACTCCAATTAAAAAACCCCACTTTAAGTAAATACTTCAAAAAAAGATATGATAAACCACATTATATTAATATTGTGTTGTAAATATTTTTTACAATTCTTTTTTCCCTTTTACCACACCATTTTGTTTTCAAATCTTAATATATGAGACTTCATGATTAATTTAATGTTTCTTTATGTAATTATCTACCTCACAATACTTGATCACCTTGATTTTTTTCATGGTTTCAATATCCATTTGAATCAAAATAATACACCAAAATAAATCATTCACATCATATGAGAAAATTATAGAACCTATTATTTTGAAATAATAAATAAATATATTGAAATACCACTTAAAACTGGTTTTGGGAACCAAAACATGCCCATACACATCAATGTGAGTAAGATCAATAATAATCTATGCTATCTTCATATTTAGTAAATATGAATATATCACAACCTTCCCTGTTATAGAGACATCACATATCATATTATTATCATATTTATAATTAGAAATTTCATTCAAAATTATTACATTGAATGACATCCCATGATTTGTAGATTAATGTGACCCACCCCATGATTAAAAAGCGTTTCCAAAATATATAGTAAAAAATGTTATATCCTATCCATTTAGTTGATAAATATTTATATTTTCCCTCCCACATATCATTATAGGATTTATATTTTTAACTTGAATGTTTCATCCAGTTTTACTGAACATGACCTATATACTCGATTCACAATGCTAACCAAAACATAATAAATTATTCCATAAGACATCAACAAAATGTACATAAATCCATCAAATTTTATTCATCTAAATTAGAATTTTCACATCCTATTATCTTTTATGTTCCTCCATTTATATATAGCAATGGCCTATAAACTTCCCTTAAAACATTATTTATCAAATTCATTTTTCTAGTCATATAAGATAAACACATTCCACCTCATATATAGGTTCCTAGATTATTTGTTTCATTCATAGTTATTTCAACCATTTATTTATTATTTATCATCATTCATTCCACCTATAAAATCCTTGAATGGGATTAGATTTTTATTATAATCCTCTCACATTTTTCATTGTAAAAAACTATATTAGAATCATCTTCTTCAATGGTTTCAAACGTATTATTGAAAAAAAAATTATTATACTGACAATAATAAATCTTTTATTAATACCCATAAAAATATCTTCCTATTCATTTCATAAAATCTAATAATTTATGTATAATACATGGAACGTAGAAACATAATATATTAATTGAGTTTATATCATGTTATAAATAGTGACATTTTAATATCCTTTTCTGAATTTTGATATCTACACCCCTAAATTGGTTTTTTGCCTAACCACAATAGGTCATCATGTGGCTTATGAAACAATAAAATCATGTTAAGAGTGGATGTATTTTTCTTACCATCAACTCTCAAAATGTTTCTTACATTGTTATATTTACATTGATGGATTTATGTTCTTCCTAGTTTAGAAAATTATGTATTCGTATAATTTGTAGTGTACTTCACAATTACTGACTTCATCTTTACAATTCCACGTTCATATCCTTGAAATTTTTTTCAAATTGTTATTTTTATTTTATCAGTAATCATCTATTCAAAATTTCATGTTCCTTATTATACCCTTTCCTATAACAATTCCTTTGAAAATATCACAAAACCCAATTTTCGTATTTATATCATTTATATGGCTTCAGTTTTAGGCTACATTCTCAGAGAAACAAAATGTTCATCAATAGTTTTAATCCAATTGATTCACACTATAATGGAATAGTTTATATCAACAATGATATGTGATTTCAATCAAAACATAAACATGTAATTCATTTATTTTTTTATCCTCATGTGTTTCCTTTCATATAAGTTTACTATTTTTTGAAGTTTTTAATTTTTTTCATTATGTTAAATAACAAAGCCTATGGCCAACTTCAATAAATAGTCAATTTTCTATTTGTATTTTTCTAGAAATCAATCTCTTGAAGAGATAATTTCAAATCCACATGAAGATCACTATGACAGTTTTATTTATCAAGATAATTATCAACATTATATTTTGATCTTTCCATAGATTCTGACATGGAATATTTCTCTGAGATAAATTTAGTTTTGATTATTCTAGTAAATCTTCACTCGTATCTTTTTCATCCTTTATAATGAAAACATCTCTCTAAAACACCATAAAAATTTATGTTCATGAATTGATATGTCATTTCTGGGAAACATATTTTGTTATTTTAGATACACTTCATGATAATCAACTTCTTCAATGAGATTATATTGACACCTAATTTTAATGTGGTTTCATTCCATCAATGAAAAAAAGAACGTAAACATTTATTCAAACATTCCATTTCCTCTTTTGGATTTACTTCTTGCAAGTGATATAAATTCATGAATCACATTATATTTAGTATATTTTTACTATAATATATAATTCTAAACATCCATGAATTATATATACTTAAATGAAATCCATAATAGATTTTATGGCTTCACTCATTTAACATAAGAATGCATATTTCCATGAAATTCATTTGGAGACAACTCAACATGATTCATATATTCGAGTGATTGTATGTTTAGATTGTACAGAAGAGGTAATCATTTAATAATATTATTCAATATATTAGAATCAACGACTTCCAAAACAATCCATCAAATGGAACTATAAAAGTATGTATCACCCCATGATCTTATGGAATGTCCATTATAAAAATTAGTATCTACGATAGTTTATGGTTCAAACAACACCGAGTATAAAACCATAATATATTATAATGAATGACCATTGAATTAGTAATGAGACCATATTGAATATTAATATGACCAATAGAATTGTGAAATCATCAATGAATGATTACATAAAATTTATGTATCTTATGGCTAATAATATAATATATTTATATCATGGAATAAGTATATAAAATTGTTATAAATGACAAATTAAGTGTTGGTATTTTAATGAAACCAAATTTTTTATTTATAATTTTATAATTAAATAATTGATTTAAAATAAAGTTTATTTTGATAAAATAGAATAAAAAATTAATATTTTTTTACTAATGATTATATGATAATTTTAAGAGACCTTAATTAATTTTTCAATCAGTTATAAAAATAGTTATAATATTAAAATCTATATTTTATAAGTAAATAATGATTTTATTTAATATTTAAATTTAATATATTTATAAAATTAGTTTTATAAATTGGATTAACTTTTGGAACTCTGAACATCAAAAAATTATTTGGTAGAATTTTTTTTATTTTTCTCAAATTGTTAAATTTTTTGTGAATACAGAAATTTGGTAATTTACAGTATTTATCAAAAAGATGAATTATTGAGCCAAATATGATGTATAGGTGATGTAATTCCCCAATATAGAACTATCCTTCATTAGTCTAATATATTTATTGATAATTATCAAGAAAATTATTTTAATGCTCTAAAATAATAACCAAATGAATATTTTATTAAAAACCCTCTCTCATCCACTATAAATACCACCCCTTGCCACATCTTATCCTTACACATATTAATCCTTGATGATTGTCCAATTTATAACAAATAATCTTCCCAAGTATCATCCCCACATATAAGATTATATTTTCTCAAAATAGACCATTACTATTTTCCCTATGAAGGTTCTCAAGGAGAATAATTTAAGAGGTAAAAACTACATTCACTTTCTTTATTTATAAATTATCTCTATTTATTTTCTTATACTATACTCAATTACTATGTACAAACATTCAGATAACTATAATATCTTATAAATATTTTAATTTTTTTATGACACTGTAAATTACACTATCATGCCTTTTATATTTTCCTATTTATTTTAAATATGAGAAAATCATCCATGAGGTGTCGATATACCGCATTCATAGATGACATGTTTTTAATTTTAAACAATATCTTTAATGTTCGTCATGAAATGGTTTTTATAGTTTATCCAGATTTTGATACATTTATTAAATATTATCTAATGTTATAGAACAAGAATATATATATATATATATATATATATTATTAATTAATTAAAAAACTAGTTTGTGATGTTCAAAAAACCACCAAAATAATCAAAATGATTATCACTAGCATCATATGTAAAATTTCATCCTCACCAAAAATATATAAAATTACTTATATAACTATATAACCATATATAAGGTCATTATTAACTTTTAATTTCATATTTGGACAACTATTTTCATTTTATATAATCTTCCATATCCATATAAAAGAAAACAGATCATGATAACCAAGGAAAAAAACACTATTAAATGGCGTAAATTAGTTTTTAACTGATAAAAAAGAAAATAAATGAACTTCATGAAATTATATAAATTTTTTTTTGATATGTTAAAAATTATATTATTAATTAATCTAACATCATTATCGTGGACTTTAATAACAATTGAATAACACTTTCAGACATAAGTTGAGGGATTCTACCGGAACAACTATTTTTACATCGGGTTACTCTTTCTCACTGTTTACTCCAATGTAATGATTGTTTATTTCTTATAATTGTCATAAACTATTTTTATATGTCCCAAAATAATTTATCAATATCATTTCAACCTTTATTTATGAGTAAGAACATTTTTTAATAGGATGTATTCTCAAAATTTTCTCATTAAGAAAATCAGATTAAAGGGAACATCATGATATCATACAAATTTTCGTGTACCATCCATCATCTATTTTTAGAGATTTTTTTTTAAGTCATCAGATTTTTATGGGGAACTATATTTTTTAATTTATTGTTTTGTGTAAACAATTGGGATACATATAAATTATTTTTCAAAAATAAATATTCATTGAAAAGTAAAAAATGATATTTCTCTAAATAATTCCACAATTTTTTACTGAAGTATTTTATTTTATTTAAAAATAACTATTTAATATTAGGATATATATAAGGATTTATCTCTTGTGATTATAATCTATCATTTTTTAAATGGTTTATGATATTTTTGACTATGGATGTGAAATCTTGATACCATTCAACATAATACATAGAATGTTGACTGGTTGGGGAATGTTATTAATATTTAAAATGTATATAATGTTTATGTTTCCACTAATTCATAAGTGGAATTAATTTTAATTATTATTTTATGTGAGGGGCCACTATATCACATTGATTCATGGATAATTATCATGATAAAAAATAGATATGTACTTTTCCTATGCCTCACCCATTTATTTTTAGATATCAATTTTTTCTGATGTTGTAACCATTTAATTGTTAGATGTCTTGGACAAGGCCACAACGGTATGTTTCATATATATATGGTATTATTCCTTTTTTAATTATGATATTATTAATTTATAATCCATGTAATTATTCAACTATAATAATATTAATGTTTATGTATCATTATATTGTGATTATGGGATTATTTAACTGGATTTTATCCATTCAATATTATGTTCATGATTATGTGTTAATGGAATTGGATTTTAACTATTAACTTTTCCGTATTTTCATGTTTGTATTTGATTACATTGTATTATATAAAATTATTGATATTCTAATGTCACACCTTTCGTATGTTTTATTTTTCCTATGATTTGAAGATCTATATTATGAATGATTTACAAGGATAATCTTGGAGTTTAAGGATGTATCTGATGGAGTTGTTATGTTGTTTTATTCTTTCATGTTTTACTGTAATAAATATGTTTGTATGTTTTTTTCAAAATATACTAATCTATTCATTCCTTTGGGATGTGAACACTTTATTAGTACCAAGGTAATTATGTAATGCACAAGCTCTGAGCTTCTGGTGTTGGGGTATTTTCTGTTGGTATCAGATGATGCTTAGTAAAAACCTTTGAAACTATATTTAGAAGAAATATATTAGGGACCATTACAATATTATAGACAGTTAGGATAATTATATAACTATATCCTCTAATTTTAGTAAGAATGAGATTATGTGGTTCTTCCTTGTCGTACATCCCTATATGGATACTAAAACTGCACATGGTTCTAGTATAAATTTTCATAGGGTTAACAAATCTGAAAAAGTATATCGAGCTTCAATCTACATATCCTGGTACAAAACAATGAGCTTTAATATTAACCTGGATTGAATCTCCTTGTGGATATTCTTAGGATAATTATCATTTTATTTATAAATCATTATAAAGGATTTAAAAGTTAATATTTCCCCAAAGAATCCATGTTAATGATTATGATATTAACTATGCATAAATTTATAATATATGTTATGTTTTTTCTAGTTTGAAATTATGAATTATGATTCATAGCCTAACTTACAATATGAATTTATTTAGAAATAGTGTCTAGTGAAGGAATATAAATCATATTAATGAACATATCCCATGTAGGTATTTCCCTCTTATGGAATAAAATGATGACGGAAGAGGAGATAAGATTGGGGATGAGAAAATTATAACTATATTGGTACCACTAAAATAGGTTTGGAAAAATAACCTTAAAGGTATAGATAATCCTAATCCACGACAAAGAGAAAAAACATTAATACTTATTCATTATAAAACATCCCAAATCTTTAAATGTGACTAATAAACATTTATAGATTGGAAGTGGATATCTTCCTCATAAAAGATATTTATCTCCTTGGGAGGTAATGATTAGGGTAAGGAAATCATGGTATTTTGTCATATATCAATATATTCTGATCAATGGTAGTTTCTGATTTAAATCAAAAAGGAGGAGGATTAAATTTAAAATATGTAATGAAAGGATTTTTATGAAATTTTCATGGATAAATATTTCCCTCACAAATAATGGGTATATTTGGAGAGGAAATTCTTGATTCTATGATAGAAGGATAATGGAAACTTTTCCAAGTGTGAATCCATCATTAATAGGATATCAAGTCATTCGAGATAATATATATGTAATCCCAGAAGAATTATTGATCAATTATTTGATGGTTTAAATCTATTTATCTGAAGGATACTAGTCTAACAAAATTTCTCATTTTATGTAGATATAGTCTCATGTGATATCCACATATAGAAATAATTCTCTATGTCTTATGACCTTATGGGAAATCAAGGTTAGAATAGGATGGTAGCGTAATGGATGAATAAATGTGAGAATAAAAAAATAGAATATTCAAATGTGCGATACTTGTGGAAGGAAACACCCTCGTGCCTAATTAAAAAAAGGTGTTTTCTACAAGTGTGGAGAAAAAGTTCATCATGCTCACAATTTCAAGGTAAGTAAAGTAGGAACAAATTTTACACGGTACAATTTTATGGAGATAGAAGACTATATAAATGTGTTTCTCAATCATTAATGAATCTTGAATCAGAAAATGACAGGCGATCAATGAAAACCTTATACGATCATAATATCTGAGTTTGTTGTTCCTAATGATGTAGTAGATGGTACATTAACCATCTCTTCAAATTTAGCTCAAGATTTATTTGATCCTGGATCATTAGATTGCATTTTATCATCACATTTTTCTTTTAAAATTCAATATTTCTAATTCACCATAACAAGTGGGTTTTCAATAAAGACTTTGAGTGGAAACATTATTATAATAAATATGTCGTGAGATATTCTAATTATGAAACATAATCATGAAATAATTTCTTATTTTATCACTGTGCATATGGTATATTTTGATATAATACTATGTATGAGCTGTATTTGAAAATACAATGAATAAAGATATTGAAAATTAAGGAAAATATTATTTCTAATGAATGTAGTGAATTTCCCTTCCTTAGATTGATGACTTCATCAACTGTTTCATATCTCGATCCACATATAATATCTCTTCTATGTGAAATTCATGGAAAAGAAGTGATAATATCATCTATGGAAGAGTAAATAAATCTTCAAATTGGTGACTTATATATTTTGTATGAATAAAGGAATGCATTTTATAAGGAATTATCTAGACATCCTTCAATGTGGGATTTTTAGTTCTCTATTGATTTAAGTCTGGATGGAAGACCTATATCAATGACTCCATATAGAATAGCCACTATTGTATTAGTGGAGTTGAAGAAATGACTTTTATAATTTACTGATAAAGGATTTATTCTCCATTTTCTCCATGGAGATCCCCTCTTCTCTACGTTAAGAAGAAATATGGATCCATGTGGTTCTTCATCGTCTATAGAGAAATCAATTATGTTTCAATAAATAACATGTATTATATGCTTCACATTGATGACTTAAATGATCCGAATCATGGAGCTCATTATTTTGAATGATTTAACATCAATCTGAATATTATCAATTGACTTTGATAAAGGACGATATTCCAAAGAGAGAATTACAAAAAATGTATGGACATTATAAGTTTATAGATCGCCATTTGGACTGACTAATGCACCCGATTTTTTTATGTATTTAGTGAACAGAGTGTTCAATGAGTATCTTGTATAGTTTTTCTCAATTTATTAGGGATATATAAATACATTACTAAAGACATGAGTACCATTAGAACCAATTATAGATGGTAATGGAAACTGTTAGAATAAATGTTTTATATGGGTTGGTTAGAAAGTGTAAATTCTGGCTTCAAATAGCTTCTTTTCTGGGATATATTTTCACTAAGGAAGGAATATCTGTTGATCCTACAAATACTATGGCAGTTAAAAAATGTTCTACATTTACTAACATAACTGAGGTATGTTGTTTCATTGTGTTATCATGTTACTATCAGCATTTCATTCAGAATATTTCTCAAATAGATAACACGTTAACCAAGATTGAACAAAGAAGGATTATGTTACTATTGAAAAAAGAATGCGAGGAATGTTTTTGAATAATTGAATAGGTTATTAGTGAATTATATGATCCTGAATATACCATCATGAAGTGGTGGAATTGTAATTTATAGTGATGCATCAGTGAAAGGACATGGTTGTGTACTTATACAAAATTATAGAGCTATTACCTATGTGTCAAGGTTGTTAAAAACTCAAGAATATAATAATACGACTCATATTCTTTAGATAGCAGCTGTAATATCTTCTATGAGGATATGAAGTCACTCTCTCTATTGGGAATATGTTAGATATATAGAGATCACAACATCATGAAATATTTCACTCTTATAAAGAAATCAACATAAGGAAATATATATGGCTTGAGCTTCTCAAGGATTATGATTGTACAATACAGTACCACCTTGGGAAGGTGAATAAAGTATTTCATACATTGGTCATGAAGTATCATGGAGTTCTGAACAAAATAAGGATTCAAAAGGATCATGTGTACATAGATATAGTAAATATTGATACGATTGTTATCAGAAAATTTGAAACACATCTACTTTTTAAATTGGTTTCCCAACCATTTTTATTAGAAACAATTAAATTTTCTATGTTTGAAGATGAGAATTTTCAATGGGAAAATAAATTTGTTAATGATGAGTTGTCAGAATAATTCTGATAGGAATATGGAATCTTTAAATTTGAGATGAGGCTTTGTGTTCACACTATAACTGATCTAATGTAGGAATTATTGGATAATTCTCAGAGATCAAATTTCTATATACCCACAGGAAGAAATAATAAGTATGAATATTTCAAGTGAGTTTTCAGGTAGGGTAATATGAAGAGTTAATTTTCTTATTATATATCAACATGTTTAGTCTGTTAGTATGTAAAGGAGAAAAGAGAACATCTAAGAAGATTCGTATGATCTCTGCAAATTACTATATGGAAATGGGATGACATTATGATGGGTTTTCCACTGGATTATAAAAAACTAAAATAAATAATGATGCAATATGGATAATTTTTATCAACTTACCAAATATACACATTTTCAGTCTTTAAGGGATGATTTTCCACTAGACCACCATTCATGACTCTATGTTAATATGTTGTAATACTTAATGGAGCACCTATTTCAATTGTGACTAATTGTGATCCACAGTTTTCATAGAAATTATGGAAAAGTCAATAGAAATCATCAGACACTGATATTCATTAGATTGCAGTATATCACCCTCAAACTGATGGGCAGTCTGAATGGACCATTCAAATATTAGAAAATGAATTAATATCCTATTCACATTACTTTCATGTTATGTGGGATCATTATTCACCTTTGATATGGTTTTCGGACAATAATAGTTTCTAGTCAAGTATTCAAATTACACCGTACAGATCATTTTTTGGAAAAAGATCTCACAAACCATCATTCGAGGATGAAGTTTAGGAAATGAATCTTGTAGGCCCCAAAATATTGAAGGAAACACAATAAAATATAAATACTACTCAAACGCATATCAAAGCATCACAAAATATGAAAAAAGGGATATGTTTATAATTGAAAAAATTATTTGTTGTTTCAGGTTGCAGATCATGTTTTATTGAATGTATATACATGGAAGAGTGTTACATTATTTGGAATGAAAGGTAAAATGAGACCTAGGTACACTGGACATTTTTATATCTTAGAGATAATTGGAGTTTTTTCATAACATTTGGTGAGAAAACCTATTCTTTTTAAAGGACACAATGTGTTCCACGTCTATTTATTAAGGATTTACATGACATGACCACCACAAATCCTCACTTATGATGGAATTGAACTGGAACCTAATTTGTCTTACTATAAAGAGCCTTTATGGAATGTGGCCACTGTAGAATAGGTTATTTGGAATCATATGACTTGGTGAGTAAAGATACTATAGAAAACTCATAAAATTGAAGAGGTAATGCGTGAGCCAGAGGAACTTATGATAAGGAATAGTGAAAATATATATACAAGCTAACATCTAGAAATTTCCCGGATGAATTTTTTGAATGAGTAAATAATGTAGCACCCCATGATCTATTGTTATGTCCCTTTTAAAATTTAACATCTTGGATTGTTTATGCTTCACGAAACACCAGGTTTAAAAATTTAATGTACTATTAAATATGAAAATTGGCTTAGTAATGTTCCCATTAGGTTTAGTAATACGACCAATAAAATAGTGGAATCCACAATGAATGTATAAATAAAATTTTGGTATCTTAATAATGACAATATAATCTATTTATATAATTCAATTAGTAAATAAATATTTTAAAAATTATAAATTATGTGTTGTTATTTTTATAAAACATAAATATTTATATAAAATATTATAATTAATAAATTTATTTAAAATAAAATTAATTTTCATAAAATATATTCATAAATTAATTTTTTTGTCTTATGATTATAATATGATTTTGTTATTCCGTAATTAATTTTACAATTTGTCATAAAAATTATTATAGTATTAAAATCTGTATGTTTCGAGTAAATGTTTTTTTAAAATAAATTTCCTAGATTTAGAAAATGGATTTTCATAAAATCATGTCCATTTTTTAATTATAAACCTCAAAAAATTAGTAGTGTGGTTTTTTAGAATGTTTTTGAAATTGTTGAATTTTTGAGGATTAGTGAAATACTATAATTTACGGTATTTTCAATATTCTAGACTAATACAGTCACTTGTGGATCATTAAATATAAAAATATCGAATAATAATTCATTAATTTAAAAATTTATTGAAAATTATCAACCTATTAATATTCTTGAGCAAAAATAATAAAAAAATGAATAAAATATTAAAACACACACATCTCGTCTACTATAAATACCACCCCTCAACACCTCTTATTCTGAATCCTAACAATCCTTTATAATTTATTCTTAATAATCATACCACTAATATTCTGCATTTATAAGAAGTTCTAGTATCATCAAACATTTAAAAAAAATTCCCTAAGGAGGTTCTCATGGAGACAATTTCAATGGGAAAAACCTCATCAAATTATTTTTTTCACTTTGATTGTTTTCAAATACTATCTGAAACTCCACTATGAATGAATTCATGATAAATAGGATATCTTATATATATTTTAATGTTATGATGAATAAATTTAATAGACCATAAAGTCTATTCTCATTTTCCTTTTATTATAATGATGATAACATTTTTCCTGAGGTGCTGATTTGTAGACATGATGGATGACATGTTTTTTGATTTTCAATTTCACCTTATAGGCTGGGAAAAATAAAATTTTTATTATGAAAAAATATTATAATATATATATTCATTATTTTATAATTTTACTTAACCATTTCATATACATAATATTAATTAATGAAACAAAAATACATTGTGATGATCGAAAAACTGCCAAAATAATCCAAAGGACTATGACTAATGTATTATCTAATTTTTCATCCTCACCCTAAATAAAAAAATGAATTATATAACTATTTAATATTATTTATTATCATTAATAAAAAATAATTTTAGTTTTTTGTAAATTATTTTCATTTTACATGAACATACATATGAAAATAAAAGTAAAGTCATCATGAAAACCAAGAAAAATAACACTCCAAAAATAGCATAAATTAATCTTATATCTCATCGAAATGACCATAAATGAACATAATAAAAGAACATTAACTAAAAAAACTATATTATTGTTTATAAATTAAATTATTAATGTGTATAATTTCATTATCCAGGACATTAGGAAAAACTGCTAAACACATTCTTACTTAAGTTATGGGATTCTACCAGAACATCCATTTTTTTCGAGATACACTTTCTCTCTCTTTACTCCAATGAAATAAATCATTATTTTTGTGTACCACACCAAAATTATATTTATATTTCCCACAAATAATTATCCATATCATTTCATCCTTCTTTTATGGGGAATGACATGTTTTATAAGGATATATCCTCAACACATCCCGACAAGTAGACCCGATTAAAGGGAACATCCGGATTTATTAACCTTTTTTAACTAGCACCTATAATCTTTTTTTGGGAACCATGATTTTTAAAAAATCACTAATGTTTTCATGAAAACCTATAATTTTTATTTTTTGGTTTTATAAAAACAATTAACCATGTACAAATGATTTTTCTAAGAGAACTCTTCTTTGACATGTAAAAAGAGTTATTTCTCTCAAAAATTTCTCAACAGCTTTTTTATACTATTTTGATTTATTTCAACACATCTAATGAATATTTTTCTTTTTTGATATTGATATCTTAAGATTATTTTCACGCCCTATCCTCGGGCTCGTGCCGTGATTACCCCAAGCCCACCTCCCATAGGCCAGGGGCTGGAAACTAGCACCAAGGAATAAAATCCAGACAAAAAGTGGAAGGCATTGAATTTGTAAAGTAAACAAAAACCACAGAGTAAGCAAGAAGAAGTAAAGACTAAGTAAAATTGGGTACAAAAGTGAGTGAGGAAAAGTAGGTGGGCTAGAATACAAACCCAAACTGAAAGTAAAATACAACTGGAAAGAAAGTACTGCAACTGAAAGTAAAGCCGAAACATCAAGTCATCCATAGGAAGCCCCACATGAAGGGTAGGTACAAATAGCCTCCTTAGCTCCACGGGTCCAGCCGTCCGCTCCGTGTATGTCCCGCCTAGTGGTCCACCTTTAGGTACCGAATTACTCCACAAGCCTCCACCACGATCAGTGATGTCCGTCGTCTACATCCAACACAACGTAGTGCGGGCATAGCCCGTGTAGGGGTTAGTATAAGCTACTTAGAAGGGACACTGAGACCCCCGAAGGTCTCCCAGAATCCACAAAGGATAATCCACAAAGGAAAGATACAATCACGAAATAACATCCAACACTACTTAGGTATATTCCCATATATATACCTAAGTCATCAATTCCAGTTCACCTCCAAGACCTAAGAACAAGTACAACCCAGTCCACACAGGAAAAAATAACTCATTCCACATCTGAATTCGCAACCCAATCCACACAGGAAATCACAACGTAATCCGCACAGGATAAAAACTCAATCTTATCGAAGTTAAGATTGAAATTCAAGACCCAGGTCACATAGGAATACTTCTTCGTAAGACGATAGAGATGATCAGATATAGCCACTAATTCATCTAAGGCGTCGGACCCACACATGATCGAAAGGTACTAACCCCCGCAATGACCCACACAGGATCTGATCCACACAGGATCGGTAAGAACTGATCCACAAAGGATCGATGGGTGCTGTAGTCGTCGCTGTCGAACCCACGAAGGATTGCCGTACAGTCTTCATCATCGTCGCAGTCGCAGCCAGCTCTAGGGTTCCCGCACCCATCAAGCTCGTTCGGGGAGGGTCTGCTCCACGAGCCGAGGGGTTGATACATCAACTGACATTATGTCCGGAGTTGATGTATTCAAAAGTTCTGTATCGTCAACAGGAACTCAACGTCAAAGACGGCGCGTCAATCGGACGCCCGGTCAGAGAGTTATAGGGTTTTTCGTCCCAGGGGCCCGGTTGGTTTTTAAGTAAAAACGAACCCGAACATACTCCAACTATGTCCAAACCTCAAACGGAGTAATCCAAAAGGACTGTCTCACAAATATGAACCCATCAAAGTTGAAGGCACGTCAATCGGACGTCCGGAGCTCATGTTATAAGCATTTCCGCTCCGAGGGCCCGGTTGGTTTCGTGTTCGAACCAACCCGGTCGAACCCAAAGTTCACCAAAACCTTGAGTGTAATATACCGAATCAACTGCCTCGATCCAAGGATCGCATCTCAGCTGATGGTGTGTCGATCGGAGGTCTGTAGCCCACGTTATTGGCAAAAGACCGAAAGAGGTCCGAAAATGGGGTTTTGGGCCCGGCCCGATACCCCCTAGGTCCGCCCGAACCGGGTCGACCCGACCCAGGTCCGGGTCTGGCCCATTATTACGTGGCTCGGCCCAGCCTCAGCACGGCCCGCCCTGGCCTGCCACGTGCGTACGGTCCGCATGGCCTGCTTGGCCATGCCGAGCTGAGCGGAACAGGGGGGGGGGGGGGGGGGGGGCGATGCCCCCCTGATTGATGAACCGCGGCCCCCACATGGGGGGGGGGGGGGTGCTCCTCTGGTCAGCCGGGGGTTATGACCCCCGGCCTTAATGGTAACCGGCCAGCTTGGCCAGCCGGTGAGTCACCGCGAGACCCCCCCTGTGAGTCCCGCACTCCTTGCTCGGACGGCCGGCGGTTCCGGCCACCGCTCCCCACACCACCGCGGCATTGTCCGATCGGCACGGCGCGACGACACTGTGACCCTCCGCCGTGGCCCCGCTCCGGTCTCGGCCTCTTCGAGGTTCTTCGGTGAGGCGCGACGGCGCCGCGACATTGTATGACTTCAACGGCGCGGCGCGAAAGCGCCGCGCTTCTTCGCCCATTCTTCATGTTTTCACGCGTTCCAACGGCACCACACTGCCTTTTCTCGTGCTGGAACAAGTTCAAACATCAAGGGGGGAGGAGATTCGGTCGTTTTCATGCGGCCCGACCTCCTCCCGATTTTGCGATAATAGGCGGACCAAAAAGGAGTCGATGAACGAGAACGAAAAATATTCACGAAGAATAAATTAACCCCTACCTCAATGAAGTCATTGAATGAAGGTTCGTCGTGGAAAATCACATCGCAGAAGAAGACTCTGTAAGCATCGTCGGTGTCACGGAGAAGAGAATATTCAGCGTCGCGGTACACGGCGTCGCATCGTCGATCACCAAGGATTCGGAGTTCTTCGTCAGCGACGGTGCGTTCTTCACGTTCTTCAAGGAGGAAGAACGTTCTTCAAGAGTTATAGCATTCCTTCCCCAAATTCTCCCCGCACAAAAAAACTCCAAATTAAAGAAATAAGACCTTGTCTTATTTAATTAACACAAAAGCCAACTTAAAATTTGAAATTTGAAATGATTTCAAGAATTAATTACTTTTAATAAGTTAATCAATTAATGAGTTGACTTTTCATTTAATGGGGGCAGCGGGTGAGTTATTTAATTAATGGGGGATGAGGAAGCTGAAAGGGTGGGGATCGTGTGGGACCCACCCCACAAATATCCTACCTCGTGGAGTATGATATAGTGGGTCCCACTCTAACCACATATCTTATGTTAAACTACTTTAAATAAAATAAATGGTTGCACCATTTTATATTATTCTTTACTTGACCCAATAATTTTAATAACCACACCCGAGCAAACGCAACTCCGGAAAAGGTTTTCTTAAGAAATTACTGGCACTGCAATTCCATCGGTGTCCTCGGATTTTGATTCCGAGCACCGCTTCAAAATTTAGGAAATCCCGCTCGTTCGTTCAGTGAACGTACTCGAGCTAAACTTCAGAAATTTATTCCTGGCTCACCGGGCCTCAGAATCAGGTGCCGTCAGAAACTGCATTCTTGTAAAATCCAAAAAAAATTATGAAAAAATTTCCCTTGAATTTTACAGGTCTTTACATTACTCCCACCTCAAAGATTTACGTCCCTATAAAGATGCATCATAAACTAGGGAAACAAATGTGGGTACTGTGCACGCATCTGAGCCTCTCACTCCTAGATGACCTGGACCTTCACTGTCGTGGCTTGGACCATCTCCGGTCCCACAAGTGTTGACTCCCCATGGTCTGTCCAGCACAGAGGTGATTTACAAGGTCGGTCCTAAAATGCCTCGTATGGTTCCATCATGATGGTGGAGTGGTAGCTGTTGTTGTACCTGAACTCCAGAAAGGGTAGGTGGTCCTCCAAGCTGTGACCAAAGTCGAGGACACATGCACGGATCATGTCCTCGAGAGTCTGAATGGTCCTCTCTGTCTGACCATCTGTCTGAGGGTGAAAGGAGGTGCTCAGATGTAGCTGCATCCCGAATGCCTCCTACAACCCCTTCCAAAGCCGGGAAGTAAAGATGGAATCTTGATCGGAGACGATAGATGATGGCACACCATGAAGCCGTACAATCTCTTGAACATAGAGGCGTCCTAAGCACTCCACTGACCCCTACTCTCTGGTGGGTAAGAAGTGGTCCGACTTGGTGAGTCGGTCGACAATCACCCAAATGGAGTCATGGCCTCCGGAGGTGCGTGGAAGTCTAGTCATGAGGTCCATAGATATCCCGTCACACATTCAATCTGAGACCTCCAAGGGCTGTACTATGTCCGCTAGTACCTGGTGCTCTGCCTTCACCTGCTGGCTGGTGAGGCATCGAGAAGAGAACTCTACTACAACCTTCCTCATACCCGGACACCAGTGCTGTCATCTGAGGTCCTGGTACATCTTCACCACTCCTGGATGTACTTCTAAAGGGGAAGTGTGGAACTCCCTCAACACCTCCTCCCGTAAAGCAGCTAGTACCATGGTACGTCCTTTGAAAAGGATGACGTGCTCTCCTCCCACAGAGAATCCATCAGGTGCCTGTATTGAGGATATCTGTGCACGCCGCGTCTCACAGTCAACGTCCCCACGTTGTGCCTCTCTGACCCATTGTAGAAGTGGAAGAGTGACTATGAGTGACTGTGGAGAGACTGCTCCACCACTATCCATGTAGGATATCTGCAAAGCGACTAGCTGCTCTGTCGCCTCCCCAAGAAGCTGAACGCCCGTCCTCATGCTGAGAGCATCTGCTACTACCTTACCATTTCTAGGAGTATAGACTATCTCAAAGTCTTAGTACTGGAGGAACTCAAGCCATCACCGCTATCTCAAGTTTAGGTCCTTCTGTGAGAAAATGAACTTGAGACTCTGGTGGTCAGAATAGATAGTAAAAAGCTCGCCCAATATATAGTGTCACCACATCTTCATAGCGAAGACCACTGCTGCTAACTCCATGTCATGGGGAGCGTAGTTCTGCTCATGTTGCCTCAACTGACGTGATCAATAGGCGATCGCTGCCCGATCCTGCATCAGGAAACATCCGAGTCTGATCCCTGATGCATCACAGTAAACTATGTACCATACTCCCTCCTCCGATAGCCTCAAGATAGGTGTGCTGGTCAATCTCTGTCTCAGCTCTTGGAAGCTCTGCTCACATCTTTCTGACCACACGAAGGGTTTCCCATTCTTCTTCAAAGCTGAATGTGGTGCCGTAACTTTTGAGAAGTCTGGCACAAATCTCTGGTAGTACCCAACTAGACCCAAGAAACTCCGCACCTCCGTCACGGTCCGGGGTGGCTCCCAAACTAGCATTGCCTCGATCTTCGTAGAATCCACCGCAAATACCACCTCAGAGATGACGTGTCCCAAGAATTGGACCTCACGTATCATGAACGGACACTTCGTGAGCTTACCATAAATATGGTGCTCTCAGAGTCTGTCCAGTACAACCCACCAGTGGTAGGTGTGCTCCTCCTCAGTCGTCGAGTATATCAAATTGACTTCGATGAAGACCAAAACAAATCGATCGCGTTAAGGCTGAAATATCCTGCTCATGAGGCCCATGAACACTGATGGAGCATTGGTTACGCCAAATTGAAAAACCAAGATCTCATAGTTTCCATACCGACACCTAAAAGCCATCTTCTGCAGGTCCTCATCCCGATCTCTGAGCTGATGATAGCCTGACCTGAGGTCTATTTTCGAGAACCATCGTGCTCCCTTGAGCTGATCGAAGAGGTCATCAACCCTCGGTAGTGGATACTTGTTCCTCATGGTCACCTGGTTCAGGAAATGGTAATTGACACACAGTTGCAAGCTTCTGTCTGCCTTTTTGATGAGGAAAATCGGGGAAGCCTAGGTTGAAACACTGGGTCAGATGAATCCCTTGCCCTGCAAGTCCTCCAGCTGTACCCGTAGCTCTCGATGCTCAGCAAGGGCCATCCGATATGCTGGAGTGGATATCGAGGTTGTCCCAGGGTACATGTCAATATAAAATTCTACCTCTGCGAGGAGGTAGTCCTGGAACATCATCAGGGAAAAAGTCCGCATACAGATCCACCACTGCAGGTAAGCTCGGGCTCCACACGTCAACGGCTCCTAGGATGAGGCTAGCCAACTGATGAGTGATGGGTTGTCCTCTCCACTCCATGAGTCCATCCTACGCTGCAAAGGCTCATTTCTCACCGTTGAAGGTGAACCTTCTCCCATCGTTGCGAACACATTGCACCTTGCGCCTAATACAGTCGATCTGAGCATGGACTGTAGATAAAAAATCCATTCCCAAGATGACGTCGTAAGGCCTCGACGCCGCTACAAGAAGATCCCAACCGAAACTCTTGCCTCCTAAAGTAAGATCACACTGTCGACACCAGTCCGTAATCATCTAGTCTGCTCCCGTAGGAGTCTATAGCCGTAAGGATCGAGCCAACAACTCCCTCAGAATCTCTGAGCTCCGAACAAGGGCAGCGGCAATGAAAGAATGACTCTCTCCTGTGTCTATAAGAATTGCAGCAAGGGTGGAGTAGACACAGATAGTACCTCGAATCATCTCAGGCATGCCATGGTCGTAGGCCTCCGCTACCTGAAGCTGTGCATGCCTCTGCCCGCCAGCTCCCTGTGGTCAGGGTGGGCCTCCTGGCGGTGGTGGTGGTAAAGCCTTAATGCATCGCCCACCACTTGCTGCTCGGCCAGCTCCTCTGCCTCGTCCGCTTGCTCCATGTGGACTACCATGGTCGACCCTCTACCTCTGCCTAGGTGGCCCCTCATCTGTCTGCTACTCCTCGGCACGGCGGGTCGGGCAGTCACGAGCCATGTGGCCCTGCCCGCCGCATGCGTAGCACTGTCTGACTCTCATAAGACTGGATCTGCGCTGTGTTCCCCGAACCTCTGAGCCAGTGTCCTAATTTCTTCTTCCGGATGGTTTGGTCTTAGTAGACCCATGTGGAATCCGTGGGCTACCAGCTGTAGAAGACTCTGCTATTTTCCACCCTATGGTAGGTCTCGCTGCTTTTGTAGGCTCAACAAGAAAGCTCTCAAGGAGAAGGGCTCACTCTAGTACCCCTACCTGTGTCACAATACTGAGGGGGATCAGCGATGCCCAAATCTCATGCCTCAATCACTACTCAAAGGTTCAGGCCCGGAAGAATGGGTCCCGTACCATGTCTGTCGAATAGCGCGAGAGATCGGTAAATCTCGCGGAGTACTGGGCGACCGTCATGCTGCCCTGCCGCAGTTGTAGAAGCTCCTGGATGCACACCGCACTGAGGGTGGCTGGGACAAACTCCGAGAGGAAGAGGCTCTCAAATTCCATCCAGAGGAGTGATGCCTCATCGTGCACCTGGAGCATCAAGATCCACCATCTGCCTGCTGTCGCGTACAGGATACTCGTAGCAAGGATCACCATGAGGTCTGCTGGTGATTCTACCAATCAGAATACTCATAAAACTGCCTCCATCCAATCCTCAACTGCCTGAGGGTCTGTCTCCCCACGGAACTTGGGCAGTCTGTGATGCTGAAACTTGTGCAGTGCACTAAGGCGACGTGCACTCTCTGCGGCAGGGGCTGGTAGGATAGGTGGCTCGGCGGGTAGTGGTACTGTCGGTCCCTCCGCAGTAATAGGGCCCTACACCAAGGCCTCGTCGCTCGGTGGGCTGTCATCACGTACAAAACTAAGAACCCTAGCTGTTTTCCGTTGTGGGGCCATCCTGAAAAGATACAGGTGCTCCACGATCAATACAATATACCTGGTGAGATGACACAATGTAATCACAAAGAAAACATGAAGCGCACATGCAATCAATGTTTTCATTCACTAAGTCAGAAATCAGAAGTTAGGGTCCTGGTGTACGTATACGTCAGCCACCGTACCAACACTGGACTCCCTGGACTGATAACCACACTCAATACTCTTAACACTGTTGCTTCACATAGAAAAAGATCAGATTCTTATGTTCTGTGGTAGAACCGAACTCATCTGATACCAATTTGTCACGAACCATCCTCGAGCTCGTGTCGTGACTACCCCAAGCCTGCCTCCCATAGGCTAGGGGCTGGCGACTAGCACCAAGGTGTAAAATACCAACAAAAACGGTAAGGAATTGCCTTTGTAAAGTAAACAAACACCACAGAGTAAGCAAGAAGAAGTAAACACTATGTTAAACTGGGTACAAAAGTGAGTGCAGAAAAGTAGGTGGGCCAGAATAAAAACTCAAACTGAAAGTAAAATACAACTGGAAAGAATGTACAACAACTGAAAGTAAACACGCAATGTTGAGCCATCCACAGGAAGTCCCACATGAATGGTGGATACATATAGCCTCCTCAGCTCCATGGGTCCATTCGTCCACTCTGTGTATGTCTCGCCCAGTGGTCCACCTCCAGGTACCGACATTCTCCACAAGACTCCACCACGATCAGCATTGTCTGTCGTTTGCATCCAACACAACGTAGTGCGGGCATAGCCCATGCAGGGGTGAGTATAAGCTACTCATTAGGGACCCCGAGACCCTCGACAGTCTCCCAGAATCCACAAAGGATAATCCACAAAGGAATGATACAATCACCAAGTAACATCCGACACTACTCAGGTATATGCCCATACATATACCTAAGTCATCAATTCCAGTTCACCTCCAACACCCGAGCCCAAGTACAGCCCAGTCCACACAGGAAAACATTACTCATTCCACATAGGAATTCGCATCACAATCCACATAGGAAAAGACAACGTAATCCACATAGGATAACAGGTCAATATTATCGATGATAAGATTGAAAGTCAAGACTCAGCTCACATAGGTATAATTTTTCGTAAGACGATAGAGATGATCAGATATAACCACAAATTCATCTATGCCATTGGACCCACATAGGATCGATAGGTACTAACCCCCGCAATGACCCACACAGGATCGATAGGTACTAACACCCGCAATGACCCACACAGGATCGATAGGTACTAACCCCCGCATTGACCCACATAAGATCTGACCAATAGAGGATCGGTATGCGCTGGCCCACACAGGACCACTGAGCGCTGACCCACACAGGAACTGATCTACGCAGAATTGGTAAGCACTGATCCATAGAGGATCGCAGAGTGATGTAGTCGTCGCTGTCAAACCCTCAGAGGATTCCCATACAGTCTTCATCATCGTCGTAGTCGCAGCCAGCTCTAGGGTTCCCGCACACAGCAAGCTCATTCGGGGAGGGTCCGCTACACGAGCCGAGGGGCTGATACATCAACTGACATGAAGTCCGGAGTTTATGTATCCAAATGTTCTATATCGTCAAAAGAAACTCAAATGTCACAGACGACGCGTCAATCGGACGACCGGTCTGAGAGTTATTGGCTTTTTCGTCCCAGGGGCCCGGTTGGTTTTTAAGTGAAATCCTACCCGACTGTACTATAACTGCATCCAAACCTCGACCAGAGTAATCCAAAAGGTCCGTCTCACTAAGAGGAATCCATCAAAGTGGACAAAACATCAATCAGACATCCGAAGCTCAAGTTATAAGTTTTTCTGCTCCGAGGGCTCGGTTGGTTCCGTGTTCGAACCAACCCGGCCGAACCCAAATTTCTCCGAAACCTTGAGTGTAATATACTGAAACGACCGTCTCAATCCAAGTATCACATCTCACCTGATGGTACGTAGATCAGAGGTCCATATCCCATCTTATGTGCAAAAGACCGAAAGAGGTCCGAAAATCAGGTTTTAGGCTCGGACCGACCCGACCCGAGACTCCCTGGATCAGCCCGAACCGGGTCGAACCGACCTGGGCCCAAGTCCGGCCCATTAGGGCATGCCTTGGCCCAGAGGGCGCGGCCTAGCCTGGCACGTGTTTGCGGTCCGCGTGGCCAGCTCGACCATGCCGAGCTGAGCGGAACAGGGGGGGCGCTGGCCCCCTGATTGATGAACTGCGGCCCCCACGTGGGGGGGGGGGGGGGGGGTAGGGGCGCTCCTTCGGACAGCCGAGTGTTACGACCCCCATCCTTCATGTTAACCGGCTGGCTTGGCCAGCCGTTGAGTCACCACGGGACCACCCCTGCGGGTCCCCCCCTTGCTTCGGCGGCCGGCGGTTCCGGCTGCCGCTCCCCGCACCACCGCAGCCATAGGCCGCGGCCACGTCCGATCGGCGCGGCGTGACGACGCCGTGCCCCTCCACCGCGGCCCCGCTCTAGCCGGGGCCTCTTCGAGGTTCTCCGGAACGGCGCGACGGCGCCGCGCTTCTTCGCCCATCTTCATTGTTTCGCGCGGTGCAACGGCACCGCCCTGCCTTTGCTTGTGCCGCAACAAGTTCAAACATCAAGGGGGGAGGAGATTCGGTCGTCTTCGTGCGGTCCGACCTCCTCCCATTCATGAGATAATAGGCAGCCCAAAAAGGAATCGATGAATGACGAAAAAAAATATTCACGACGAGGAAATTAACCAGTACCTTGATGAAGTCACTGAATGAAGGTTCGTAGCGGAAAAGAACGTCGCGGAAGAATACTCTGTAAGTGTCGTCGGCGTCATGGAGAAGAGAATCGTCGGCGTCGCGGTACATGGCGTCGCGTCGTCGTTCTCTGAAGATTTGGCATTTCTCATCAGTGACGGTGCGTTCTTTGTGTTCTTCAAGGAGGAAGAATGTTCTTAAAGAATTAGAGCTTTCCTTCCCCAAATTATCCACGCACAACAAAACTCCATCTTAAATAAATATGACCTTGTCTTATTTAATTAAAACACAATCCAACTTAAAAATTGAAATTCTAATTGATTTCAAGAATTAATTACTTTGAATAAGTTAATCAATTAATGAGTTGACTTTTCATTTAATGGGGGAGCGAGTGAGTTACTTAATTAATGGGGGGTGAGGAAGTTGAATGGGTGGGGCTCGTGTGGGCCCCACCCCCAAAAATATCCTACCTAGTAGAGTAGGATATATTGGGTCCCACTCCAACCACTTATATTAGGTTAAACTACTTTAAATAAAAATAACATTGGTTGCACCATTTTATTTGATTCTTTACTTAACCCAAAAATGTTAATAACCCCACCCGAGAAAATGCAACTCCGGAAAAGGTGTTCCTTAGAAATTAACAGTGCTGCGACTCCATCGGTGTCCTCAGATTTCGATTTCGAGCACCGGTTAAAAAGTTAGGAAATCCCACTCATTCGTTCACTGAACGTACCCGAGCTAAACATCGAAAATTTATTCCAGGCTCACCAGGCCTCTAAATCAGGTGTCGTCAGAAATTGTGTTCTTGTAAAATCACAAAAAATGTTAAGAAAAAATTTCTCTTCAATTTTACGGGTCTTTATAATTATAATGTCCCATATTTTATTAAATGGTTTGTGATCATTTTGACAATAGTTTTACTGCCCTTACACCATTCACCATACAACTCGAATGATTAGTGGTATTGTTTTTAGATTGGGGGAAGTAATTTACATTTTTTATATATATATTATTTATGTTTCACCCCATTCATGTGATGAATTAATGGGAAATAGTAATTGATTGGAGGGGCCTGATATATCTCCTCAATACATTGGTAGGTCTGATGAGATAAAACAGATATGGAAATGGATAATTCCATTCCCATTTATTTTTATATATGAATTTAGATGAGGTAGTAACCATTTATTGTAATATGTCATGGCCAAGCCCTCGATGGTATGTTTTTGATGTACACCATTATTCATTCCCAAAATATTATATAGTTAATTTATAATCCATGTGATTATTAGAATACTATAATATCCTAGGTAATATATTTTCTCATGTGATTATGACATTATTTAATTAGCTTGTACTCATGCCATATTATGGTCATGATTATGTTTTAATGACATCATTTTTTAGTAATTCATCATGATTTATAGTTTATGTCTATTTTATACTTCTATTTATTATTTACCCTTACTAAGCATCTAATATCTCCCATTTCTTGTGTTTTATTTTTCCAGGATGTGAAGATGTATATTATGAATGAATTACAGGTGTAGATTAGGAGTTTAAGGATTTTTCCAATGTAGTTAATATATTAATTTTCGATTTCAATTTATAATGAAAATCATCTATATATATATCATTTCCCAAAGTCGCTATACTATTTAGTCAATTTGGATGAGAAACGTTGTTCTTATAACCAATGTAATTATTTAATTAACTGTCTCCAGCATACTAGGGCTGAGGTCTTTACAAAATAAATAATAAAGTTATTTAAAAAATATATATTTTCATTGCAAACTATCATTAAATAATCCAACATATTATATATTACCTGTATCTTTTACAAATTAAAATTGGTATCTCATTCAAAGATATTAACATGTTTAACCAAAGTTAAAATGTATTTTAATAAGTCTCACTATATAATATATATCAAAATAAAAAGAACTCATGATAACCTATAATGATTTATAGCTTCATCTCAAGCAATATTTTGTTAGATTATATCATTAACCAACTTATGGGATCACTCATTTTAATCTCATGTTCCTAATAAAAATATTCATCATGTTTGAGGAATGTATATGGGTTCTCATTTTTCTTTTAAATATTTGATAATTACATATACTAAAAATGAAAATACCTTTACACTAACATTATTCTCTACACCAACTAAGTTGTTCTTACATATTGAAGTAATAACCTAGTCCACCAATAAGATATATTCTATATTGAGATCTATCTATACGGCGTATGAGGGATAGTGAATTGTTTTTCTGAAAATTTATTTTTCACCTTCAAATTACCTAGCCCTCGTCATCTCATTCTGAGTGAAAACATAATTCTTTTTATTAAATTCATAACTAAATGAAAAAATTCAAGAAAAAATGTTGTTTTTTAAATTGAACAAAAATTATAATGATACTGCAAGGAGAACATTTTAATTTTTGATGACATTTTAATAAGCCTATAATTATCTCTTAAGTTATTACAAACCATAGTAATAGCTCACTACTAAACAATGGTCTATATCTTCTTCCTCTATTCCATGAATTACATGGATTCATGTGAAAATATATAGTCAAAATGTTCAGTGATCCTACAATAGTATTATCAAATAAAAATAATACAAACCCTACAACACATGTTATCAAATATGAATTAATATGTATTTCAAAAATTTTGATTGAACTACAATAAAGATATCCTGTATTTATAGAATTTAACACAAATCAACCTGAATCCACATCATTTAATCTATAATAATGTTTAATTTAGTCCTCCATTGATCCGAGCATATTATTTATCAATATTTATGATTTTATATCCATTTTTTCTTTAACCTTCTCACATATAACATATAGTTACTATCTTTGTTCATTATTTTCTTCTAACTATAAAAACACTGCACAAAACCATCTTTTATATATTATATAGATTTAAATTTTCAGATTTAAAATTAAAATATAATTTTACCTTAAACATCTCATACATTAGATTAATATTTTGTATTTTCTTTTCCACATTCCCAATAACTTAGATTACTAATTTTAGTTACATTATGAAGGAATTACAATTAAATACACTTGTGAAATCTAAAAAATAATTTTTTTTTAACTTCAATGTTTCCATCAATCAAGATATCATTATGAGCATAATATCTTGGAATGTTAATATTCAACATATAATTTTCAACATCCAAAATTATTCATGGTGTACACCAAAATTAATGAAATGTAATTATCATAGAAAAGACCCTTGGCATATATATGAAAACCCATTGTGGAATCATATACAAATGCATGGTGAAAATATTTTTATTTAAGATGAACTAATGTTCCCCAAAAAAATATCTAGGGAATGAGCCAATATTTCTTGGGATTGATGACCATTACACATTTTTATTATTACCCATATGTCACAAAGTACAAAACATACACTATATATCATGGGGAGAATAACATTTAAACATTTTTTAAGTTACTAATATGAAACCCAAGTTATGTCATGACCTTGATGTACTAACATGAATGTTTTCCACAACTCTATTATTTTTCATCAATCTCTTCCATGATTATTTATATTATAATATATAACTACATTAAAAAAATTAATTACTATAATAAATTTCATAATACTTTCATGAATTTTATTTTATATAATTGAATTACCAAGTACAAATTTTATACATATCATCATTACCTCCAAGACATCTTTATAAAAGGATTTCTAAATTCTCATATATTAAATAAATATCCTTCAATAATTCCAATTTATAATTAATCCATCATCTAATACATATGGTTATAATAGTATGCCATTTTTAAAATACTACAAATAATTCTTCAACTATAACAGATTGGGATAAAATCTACCCGATATTTTTATAATCTTATATTTTTGATCCTATTGATTTTATGAACTCATTTTCTCCCCTGATGGAAATATAATTTAATTGGATAGGAAATAAATATTTGTCATTCATCTATATCCATTATTGTCTCTAAAAAATCAAAAGGTTCATTTTAAATTTTTTTTCTATCCTCCCCTATGCCACATCATTGGAAATACGATTTACATAATATATAAAAAAATGTTAATAATAGAACGGTGTAAGATGGAATAGAAATAATCAAATTCATCAATGATGTTTATAATACCCCTTACTAGTTCAATATTGGTTCTAAAAACCGCATTTAAACTGTCTCCCCTTTACTTATTACATAAAATAAATAATGTAACCCACAAAAAATAATATCTAGTTATATTAGTTATTTGAATGGGGACTAGCCCAGATCGGACCAATTCAGTTAAAATTTTTTGTTAGACAATAAGGTTTAATCTGGGGTTCTTAATATTTACACTCATCAATATAGTGCTAGAAACACATACTTTAAAAAAATATTTTATAACAAGTGAATTAACCCAGTAAAAACTATAATATATATCTGTAATTTTTATTTAAATATAATAATAACCACAAAATCATGATAACTATTAGGTTTAGTTCTTTTTTATACAAGATACATAAAAAGCATCATTCAAGTGTAGAAATTCCTCTATAACAATACCCTTACATACCCTTTAATATAATATTATTAATTTATACTCATCCATATAATACATGTAATTAAATCATAAGAAATGTCTGAGTTCAAATTATATATAAGGGAATACATAAGATATTATAACTTATTATCATAAGTTAGAATAAGGTACATATGTGGGTATGAGAACATAGTTAAGGTAAATGTATATAATATTAGAAAATAATACCAAACAATATTGATCATCAATAATAAATTGTTAAATATGACTTGAGCATAACATAAGACACAAGTGACTATAATATGAAAACATTCCAGATGATAAGATTATGGAAAAACATAATCATGGGTAAACATCACTTTTTGAACAAACCCAATCATTGGTACATTTCATTAAATCATAGAGATGGAAAATATAATAGTATTATCATATCACTGAGTTTGAAACTTTTAAGTGATATCACCTCACTAAGATAAACAACATTAACAGTCTATAATTTCACTAAGAATTAATATTTTTTAATTCCATCATGTCAGCAAAATATACAAAATTAATTTGTCTTAATATCACTGAGATAAAAAAATAACTCATCCAATACATTGGAGGGATATATAATCTTAGTCCCAAACATAACATAATGAAATCAATATATATATATTTTCTAAGAGAACATGAAAAATTAATATTTCAAACATCCAAAATTAAACTTATGGAAATGAAATGGGATTTATGAATATATCCCTAGATTATTTCGTAACCAATATTGAGAAATTATATAGATGGGGGCATAAAAACATATCTCTAGTGTAAAATAATAAATTAAATTTTTATTTCAAGTAGATTATAAACAACCATCTACGATTATTTGATAAATAAATTTTAGACATAATAGGAATTATCCCATGTTTATAATTCTTGTGAACTAATAAAAAATGATTCCATTAAAAGGAATCATTTTAAAAATTATATATTTTCAACCAAAAAGTTTTTTTTTGAATGTATTTATTCTTAAAAAATTAATATTTGAATAAAAACCTATTTAATATGCATAAAAACTTTCAATACACCATTCCCAATCATATATCCTTATAAAATCCATTTTAAAATAAATCATTCCATATTAATATATTAATTTTACTTTTTGAAAAATATAAAATAATTTCGTTTTATTTTATAAATAAATGAAATGAAAATCATTTAAAAAACCATTAAAAACTCTAAAAGTTATATTCAATAAGAAGAATGGTATTAAAAGAATGTGTCACATAGAAAAACATTAAAATACATTCTTCTCAAACTTTTCAAACAAACAATCCTTGTAGAAAATGTAATAATATTCCTCTAAAAAGTGTTTAATTAAATTAATAAAATTTTATAATGATTATAATTAATTATTTAAAACTTTTTCTGTCTTGAAAATTACACACAAAATAATAATTGAATTCCATTTTCTTTACAATGGATATAAATAAACCAAGAATAATAATTTGAAGAAAAATGTTCAATTGGGATGAATTCAAGAAGGAATATTAGTGTCCACATAGTAAAAAGTGCCATGTCAACCACCACTCCGAATGAACATCTACCACTTCATAAATCACACAAGGAAATTAATTTTTCATGTGATAAGATGGTATTAGAAAATCATAAAAATGAAAGCACAACATTTTTGGGTCCAAACTGTGATTTCTAACACCCATGAACAATCACCCGTATAAATAAAATACCTCATGGTGTGAAACTATTCCGTTGGAAACTAGAAATGAAAATAATTCATTTGGGGAAAACGATGATTTATTCCCACAAGACTGACCCCCATCAAACAAAATATTTTTTTAGTTAGGGAATCCTCATTGGGTTCACTAAAAAGAAACCTTATATTCCACCATGGATGACTGGCCATGTTGGTATCTAGTACCTTTTGTCTTCTATAATAGACCACTGAGAGGAACTGAAAAGAGGGTAAGTCTGATGAGAAAGATTAAAAATGTGGTTTCTTGAAGAATAATTGGGAGAGAGGCATTGATTCACATAATGAAAACCCACTATACAACAATAAGAAGGAAAAAAATAATCTATCCATCCGGAATCATAAATCCCCATTGCAGAAACAATTCCATGGGGGATAAATAGAGGACTCATTTTCAGAACAAATCCCTACATACAAAAACACTATATTGGATGAAACATACCTTTTGTAGAAAAAATATACATGGGATAAACTAATCCCTACATAGAAACATGCTATGTAGATGGAACCTTTCCCCATGTTGCAACATGCTATGTTGGAAGAACCAGAATCAGCTTAGCACAACACTATATTAATAGTACATGCACCCACATAACAACATTCTATGTGAAGGGATCCCCATCCCACATATGAACCTTATATTAAAAATGGGGTAACCTAGGGAATTATACTCTCCACCTCCCATCACTCCCTTCTATTATATCATAGGGCTCCCTTTTCCCCCTCCATGAACTAATATAACAGCATAGGGCCAAGGCCTCTTTTGATCCCACATAATTTGTATCTTATAATAATAGGACACATCCCCGTGTCTGCTCAAGTCTATATAACCATGGAAGGTGGAGTCTCATTTTTGTCACACTCAATAAGGTAAACCTTCAGAATTCTTTCATGTATACATTCCAATGGAAATAGGGATCCTGACCATGGATGTTCCCATGGCCCTTGAGGTATTCACATGAACCTACTTGTTCTAGAGAATGAAGGGATCGAATAGCCATTCAATTAGATGAGGGGTTATTTTGGTTAATCCTATATTCCTAGGGTACTATCAGGGCATCCCTCCTAGAGTATGATATAGACTTTATTGTGATAAACAACACCCTTTCTCATATTTTCTAGCCCGTAACATAGAGGGATGAATCACCAGATGCGAATATCCTTTTTAGGAGAATAAAATTAGAGACATGCATACTCAGATCACTCTCCTTCTCCTTTTGGGATCGAACATCCATCCACCTATGAGCAAAATTGGACTTATTGGTCTTCATATCTGCTACATCCTCATGATTGTCACACCAATCAGGACTCATGTGGGCATAGAGGTTAATGAAGATCATGACATATCAAAAATCCATAACATCTAGTGGGCCTCCAATATAAAATAATCCCTTATCGTGTTCAATGGGGATACTTCTTAGTGTAATCCACAATCATGTAACCTCAAGTGGGCCTCATATTCCTTATATTCCACAACCCATTCCAAACTACATGGTCTTTTATTACCATATAATTTGGATACATAGGAAGCCTCCTTGAGGTTCAATCCCGACACCCAAATTCACCCTAATGATAACCATGCCAAATTGTTAGTAGTTTATTATCAACTAGGAATACCATATCTTCTCTAGGACCCTCATGCTTCCTTATCATAATTCCCAAACCAAAAATTGTCTAGGAAACATTTTCTTGTACGTCTTTTCCAGATGAAATAAAACTGCATGGTTGATCCTAGTTACACAACCATAAAAACTGATGTTTCTGGCTATGTCTAACTGAACTACAAGAATTCTTATTATCTGCCTGAATATGTGTAGAACCATTATAAGGGTTTAATCATGAAATAAAAAAAATATGTCTCTCTGGATGATAGAAAACACTAGACTTCTTAACCACGTGGCTTAAAAATATAATAGATCAAATGAACGACCAATGAATTTATTGTAAATATATAAAAGAATACTATTGTTATTGAAATTTGAAAAATAAATATATCCCAATTAATGGTGATCATATGATATATACAGATGATTCTGGTCCCACGTATGTTCATAATTGATCATTTTATATGGGTGATTAATATTATATATACATGTGAATGATAAAATGAATCATGAACATATGTTAAATCGATAATAGAATCTGAGAATACGAAATAGTTCAACCAAAAAGAGTATGATTGGCCTGAATTCCCATTCTCTCGACCATTTTCTGTTCTTATGTTTGTTTGGCCATGTTACTCAATGAACGACTGAATTTAGAAAGTAGTCCCATGAGAAGTCGTTGACCTGTGATCCATTAGAAACTTTTCAAAATTAGTAACATGATTTAAATTCTTATACAAAACTCCTCCCCTAAAATTAGACGTTGGACAACAAATTTCCATTGGAAATAAAATAGTGAATATGATGTGAATCCCTAACTAGGGTGGTGATGTTACCCTATATCATTCCCTTTTAAATATAAAATTTAAGAGGGAAAAACAATACAATAAATTAAGCATCTCATCATGTGATTATTATTTGAATAGGGTTTTCTATTCATTATTAAAATGTATTGTAGAAACATTTCCAAATAACTCTCTTTCAACCAATGGAATATCTCTTGGTATCACAAAAATTCACATCAGCATTTTCACATGTTGTTTCATCAACAAAAAAAGTGGATTCCATCATCCAACTAGCATCTTCAACACATGGTTTCAAATTCAACGGTTTGAGAGTACCACATGAATTGTACTCTCCCTTCCCTAGAGGCGGCCAGACAGGCCATCCCATCCATGAAGCCCCATCAGTTTTGTTCCCTGTGAAAATATATGGTTTAGAACTAGAAAACCCCAATATTTATCTCAAAATATTTTGGGTGGCATTCCCTAGACCAAAATATTGATTTCCACCAATACATTTTGGAGCCCGATAAATTCTTCTTGAGAAACATCATCCTTGTAGCACAAGGATCATGCCTAGTGGCCCTTCCTTTGTGATCATCGCTATCAAAACCATATTGCTCAGTATCCTAACAATGCCAATAATATTTCCCCATAATCCCCATCCAATTTCATATACACATGGGACCTCTGGTTGGCCTGCAGAGAGAGATATTCAGACAATTAAGAACTTGAAATCACCCATATTCCTTTTTAAGAAGCCCTCCATGAATATATGACATGTACCTAAGGTCAAATGCATATTAATTTTCACTATTATATTTCATGTTGGTCAAATAGAATTTACAACCATGAGTATACACAAATCCCTACCTATTCACATTAAGTAGTCCATGAAAATGTGGTGGAAAATTATGAGTATATAAAATTCCTGTTAATTCACATGAATCATTTCATTCAAATATGAATGAAAACAATGGAAAGATGAAAATTAATTCTCATTCAAATAAATCCCACTAGGTTAATATGGTACCCACCAACCATGATATAATGAAAATTCCTATGACTGCAGATGAAGCACACCAGGCGAATACAGTGGAGAACTATGAACAGTTGAAAATGAATTCTCTTTCAAATAATTACTGTTAGCGAAATGTGGTTGGAAAAACAAATTATATGAAAATTTATATGATGGTGCATCAATTGTTCCATGAAAATATAGAGGAAACCAACTATGAGAATATGAAAATTTCTGCAGATGCACATGAATCCCACAAGTCAAATACAGTGGAAAACTAGGACTAGAAGCAAATTACTAGTTGTTCATATTAATCCTGTCATTCAAATATGGTGTAAAACAATAAGAATATTAAAATTAATATAGATTCATGGTAATTAGATAAATAAAATATGATGGCAAACTATTAGTAGACCAAAATTCCTACTAATTCACATCAGACGTTCCGTGTATATATTGCAACAACCAAAAATGAGAAGAAGAAAATTCATGTGGATTAACATGAACACCACTAGTTAAATTTAGAAGAAAACTATAGTAAAATGGAAATTATTTCTCATTAATATCCCTTTCATCAGCTGAATATGGTGGATATCTATACGAAGATTCAAAATCCTATGATGCACATCATGTTTACCATCTAAATATATCACTAAACAACTAGGAGTAGTAGAAAATTCATAGGGATTCACATCAATCCCTCCAGCCAGATATGACATTAATATAAGAGAATACTCAATTTACTTATTTTTTATATTACAAACTTTATAAAAATATGGAAGAAATTAAATAATGTAGCTAGAATATCCCAGTTTTAAATTAATATATGACTCGTACCTCTACCCCCACACAGGAAGAGTATTAATACATAATTTCCAGAAATAGAGGACCTGGGATGCATATATTCCTACTCACAATACAATGGGTGTATATTTCAATTCCAATCATGTAAGTCTACCAATATATCTTTACAATGGATGATGCACAGATATAAATACTTTAACATATAATAGTTGATTTCCAAGATTCAATCACATCCACAAAAATAGCATCAATCCGTACACATAACCTTGCCACAAATAGTGGGGTTTCCTATACACACAATAGGGTGGTCACTTAGGAGTATACATGTGTAATTTGTACCATCTAGGAGGGTCATGAACAATATTATATGATATATGGAGAATAGAACTAGGAAAAAAATACACATTCCAAATAGGGGACATTGGTTCTCTTTGGTGGCGACTCCAGGGAAGAAATATATCCATGTCAAAATTTCTAATGCTTACTAGCATACCTCGACAACACCCTGAGATACACCAAAAGTAGAATCTATATGTGAAGGTAGTAACTCACTATAAGTGGACCCAGTATCCTAAAATATAGTGTCTATAAATAAATTATACCAAAAGGAACCAAAAAATTAATAGAAGACTCATACCCCAACTCTCCTGGACGATATAGTTCTTGAGGACATCAAACATTTTTCAATTGTGGATGAGGATCATATCAATGTGTTACTATATAGGATTAATCATAGTAGATGTTGTGATGGTCCTCCCCACAACAATATTATGTGTAGCTCTATAGGTCCTCCCCAAATCATATAACAAGAAGTCACCATTCATGGGAAAATACTAATAGGTCATAAGATCTAATCCCTTGATGAGCATCATGATAGGCCTCCTCATGGCCAGAAGGCCAAACAGTAAGAAGGTCCTCCCATTGTTATCGTCCACCCAGAAATTCCTCCCTAGATTATACAATATAGAAATTCCCCTAGTTGTAAGACATAATCCTATGTTGGTATTCCTCTACATAATATAACACACTGTGAAGGTCCTCCATGCAGTAACATTTCATGTTGAGAAGCAATTTCTTCCCCATTTCAAGTGAAATAGAAGAGATCGCTCATATTATAAGGTTTTTGGAAATATGGGGCTAAACATGCTCAAAACCCTGACATTTAAAATCTAAATCCATTTTCAACTAGAAGAAAGACTAGGGAAACTCTAATCCTCTAAGCCACCCCCATACCATTCCCATAGAAATGATACCTCCACTAGCCTCACTACATATGAGAAAAATTTCACAAAGTTATAATGATGGAATAATCATAGATAGCAGTGTCCGACAATATATTAAAATGATATGTTTCTTGTGAGAAGATAATTATCTATGGATGACATATGAATCATATCATGGCCCTTAGCCACTTATCAATCTGACATTCTAAAGGCATCGTCTAAAAAATACATACACAACATCAATTTGAATATTTGAAATAATCTATGCCACCAGAAAGAAATATAATTTCCTTAAAAATGGTATACATACCATGTCAAAATACTGGGATACATTCATTATCAAATAAACATGGAATCCCATCCATTCTTTTAGTAACCATGATCATTGGAGCGATAAAAATATTTTCAATTTTCATGCCTCAACGATTTTCATAAATTAGATCATCAAATTGTTGACTCCATTCCTAGTGTTCATATCTAGGGATGGGGGTAAATTGACCATTTTATAATAACTCATGACTCATTGAAACGAACGCACTGTAAATGACATCCTATAATGTCATTTCTCTGTTGTGGAATCTACATAAAAATCCCTATCCATAAAATATGGAACACTCAACAAGAATCATCCATCAATTAGTCTCAGATGCTTCAGTCCCGACGAGAGAAATACATCAATAAATCACAATCTAGGCAATATATATCATTCAAAAAGATTCTATATTTTTGGAATGCAATATTAAAGTAGTGATAATTTCATCAAAAATAAATAGTTCTCACTAGAAAATGACATCATATGTGGCTCATGCTTGAACAAGGATGCAAATGATTAAGAGGGATGGAAGAGTACCAGTAGATACCATAGTGCGGGATCCACCCAAGTCTATAGGGATGGGAGAAATATTAACAAAACATTTCCCCAAGGGAATCAAACTCATCCCAATTCACAACAATAATATAACATGAGAAACCTCAACCTGTAGGGCTAGGGGAATTTTTATGCCAACCACCCCCTCAACTGAAATTGGTAATTTCTAGTTTAGGGAGGACAATATGTTGTATGGTCTCTTAGTCTGTCCCATACCATGACTCATTTTACCCATAAGGTAGGAATTTAACCAAGCTATATAGAGGTTACCTTCATCTCACCCTTCACCATGATGCTTGAAGAGGATCCTAAAAAAGGTATAGGGATATTCATAAAAGGTTGTATGAAACCATCCTATCATTTAACAAAATGTCTGATTCCTAAAATTAATTATCCATCGATAAATATAATTGATGTCAACCCTACATATGACACTAGAAATTATGAAAACAATGAAGATCAGAGGGAGGATGTCTCTACCTAGAACATGATCTACAATGAGATCAATAAAGAAGGTGTGCATACCCAAATCCATAGAATCTCAATAAATTTTTGTGATCCCCCGAACAATCATGTACTACATCCCCAGTGAATCCATTACATGAATAATGTAAATTACAAATATAATAATCCTCGTTATCTTGATAATGATTATCTACCTATGCCAAAAAAAATGATTCACCTAACATGATGATGAAATGAAATAGTTGAAGTCAAAAAATGCTTTGTTATGTTGGGGTATCAGTCCTTTCGAATAGGCTCCCCCGGTAGAGATTCATACTACATTTTGACTCTTTATACCTAAGAAAAAAAGGATTTATCACAAAAAATAGAACAAATGCCACACCATCCACTTTACTTGGCACCTGGAGCAATGGTTTATGAGGACATAATCATGGAAGGTTATATTGATTTTCCTCCAATATAGAGACAACCTGAATGGGTTTATGAAATTTCTTAAAAAGATGTCTTTGATCATATATTAGCCTTAAAATATTGTAGAACTTGTACACATGGTTTTACCAATTGCTAAACCATTCCAATATCATGTTCATTCAAACACTAATTAAGGGATTATCAATACCATCATGGCAATGGAAGCTTGATTGGAATTCGTCGATGAGTACTGTGCACAAGTGCAGTTAGAATATAATCCTTTTCCAAAATTGGTTAGTGAAACAACACCACCTCCAATGTTCTAGAGTCCTACGTCTCTGATATTCGATGGATCATGTTACCTAGAATAACATCTAATACACTATGAATGACAGTTTGAACCAATTATGTAATTACAAGATCAAAAAGAATTACTAACAATTTGATGCCATGTAAATGACTTGAAAGGACTAACCTACATATGGAACGCAAATTTTATAGCTTGGTTAATCACGAGATGGTAGGATCTCCATCAGAAATACCTCTTTTGGTTCATACTAACTCTACAAAAGAAAACAATTAGTAACCTCTAAAATTTAAAACAATGAATGATAATAATGTCTCAGATGTAAATTACACATGGAATGGGATGATATTCCCTCTGAATTCACAACTTCTCTAAAAATATCTTATTAATCAATAGACTAAGAACCTTCATGATGATCAATGAACACTAATTTTGATGGTGAAATATAAAGGAGGTTTTTTGGATTTATCCACCATTTCACAGGGAAGGGAATATTCTATAAAGAAAACCAACCTTTTGTCCTAGATAAATCCATTAGTCATGGGGAATGGAGTAGGAATGATGGTAGTGGAATCCACCACACTTAATATTCCCTCCTCCGTCCTAACACTGACACCAAAATATATTCCATATCAGGCACCACCACATTGGAATCAACCAAAAACCCAGACTCTCAAGGTTGAGTGATGGGGACCCATAAGAAATATATTCTCAATGTGAAGGAATAATGTTTACTCATTCTGATATAATCTTGTTCGTGGATATTTTTAGCCAATATGAATAATGATTTAATCATCCTGCTAGGGCCCATGAGGCCTGACTCGGTAGGTATTGATGATCAGAAAAACATTTCCCCTTTCACTAGATATTGGTACACACCATTCATGAATTCATCATCATCAAAGACATCCAATAGAAAATAATATATTCAGGGAAACTAATGTTGATATTTCCTCCAAAATAAGCGGGGTATGTTTTCCACTGTTTCTCCTGAGGAAGGATGGTAGTGAGGGCCATAAGTTTTTAGTATAAGGGAATAAAAGGATAATGGTAAGATAAATTGAAATACAATCCTCAAAACACATTGTATTCCCCTATAACAGTTTAAATAGAAAACTATGAACCCACCCACTTCTACTACAACACATTTTATGTCATCATCCCAAAAAACCTTCCAAATCAAGCTATTCAGAAAGATGCACAACATGAAAGTCATGAATAAAGTGAATGTTCATAATCTTACATTAATGAAAAAATTTTATTTGACTCTCTCTATATATATTCCCTCATATGTTGAATAACAAGCCCTGCCCCACCAAATGAAACCATAATAAACACTAATATTGGAAAGTTACTCATCAGTTAATGAGTTTATCTTCATTTTAATTAATTTAACTGACCTAATAGATCACTTATCTAATGATTAGAATGGATATGAACATATGTTCCCCAAACATAGTTGAAGATCTAGATGAAACTTTTGTTGGATCCACCGTTAATGGGGATTCTCCAGGAGTAATAGAAACTATAATTCTAGCCACATCCATTCTCAGACCGTCAATGTTGTAGAAACTAATTGAAGAGTACCTCAGCGGATCAAAAAAGATCAGGAATATCATCTTAAACCTTAAAACGGTGACTTTATCCAAATCACTCTGCATTATCTATCAGAGGGTGTAAAGGTGTCATATCACACTCAGTGGGCTGGAAGACATGCCTATCCAAACCCATTAAGGACAGTTTCACAACCAACTCATGTTTTAAGGGTTTATCCATCTACAAAAAATAATAAATCCTCTAAAACACCAGATAAATAGAATCCCCATCAATCGATGTGTAGTGATTTAGGCCAGATTTCTGGAATCCAAAGACATTCATCCTTGGAACTAGAAATTATATTGATACATGATTCTTGAGATTGCCAAAATACTATAGGGAAGCACCCCTAGATTATTTTCTAAGCCCTTCGTAGTTTGAAGATGATTATTCAGCTAATGAAGTTTAACAGAAAGAGATTGATCATGAAGAATTACAACTGGGAATCTCTTTAATAGATCAAGATAAATATTCTATTATACAAGGACTCATTAACACCTTGTGTGTGTCCAACAGGATAAATGGTGTCGATTCCTGAAAATATTTCATTGATAGTGGTGACATAGTTAGTCTAATTCACGTATGACCACATCACTAGTTCGGATTCCATGAATATAACCTACTTACATCGTCCATAAACGTGATGTGGTATGAAAAAACTAGAGTGAATCCATTAGGAAAAATAAAGATCATGGCTCAGTTTGGAGTACACATAGTAAACTCATAATTTCATGTATTTTGGAAGAATATAGCCTTTAATGTCTTCCTAGGAATGTCCCCATTGCATTAACATAAATAAATCATATCATCATACCATCAATGTATCCAATTACATATTAATGAAGTAATTCATAAGTTTCATTTTGATAAGGCCTTAGTTGAATCGTACGAGTCACAATATATCAATGCATGGTTTTATTTGAGGAAAAGGAAACAACCCCTAGTTGATGATGTTTCTTGGTTTACGACCCCAAATAGTATGTAAATGATCCCAAAAACCCTTCAAATATATCATAAATTATTATGTTTATCCCATCAATCAGGTCAACTAAAGGAGCCCAAATAATGGTGCATGTTCAGCAATCTTTATGGTTTCATTCATTACCACTGAGTCATGGATTGTTGACAAGATTGATTACTACCTATAATGTGATGAAATATTTTATTAAAATGTCCTCATTCCATACCCAATGCTCCAAAAAATCTTATCCTAACTATATTATACATAATAATTTGTATCATCACCTATATAGGACAATGACATACCTCCTTTTCTCCCACCTTTACCTCCATGTTTCATTGATATCAAACATTGTTACATGGTTCATATGAATTTAATTTATCCTCAGTATAACAAGATATTATATCCTCCCCAAAATCTGGATAACTAATCCCACTACATTCTCCAACTATAGAACATGAGAAAAATTATGATGATTGGTGAATAATAAGAGGATGATGATATTATGGATTCCTCTCTAGAAATTGAAGAGTGAATCTATACAACCATTGTTGATGATGGATCAATAAATATCAGAATAGAATAAGGCCTAAATTCCTTCTTGATTAATATAACCATGTCTTAAAATGAGAAAAAGGTATTCACTTCTTTCCTTAAGAAACATGGGGATGTGTTTTTATCAAACTACAGCAAAATGCTAGGCCTTGATCCTAAGGTGGCCACTCACCATAAAACCCTTCCAGAGGACCACATTGTCTATAAACAAGCTACACAAATGATAAATTTGACATATGATAGAAAACCTGTGGTCGAAGATGACATGTTATCTATAGAAGACATCATTTTTGAGGTCCAATATCCCAAATGGATGGCCAATATCACCTCTATAAAGATAAATAATGAAAAAATCAGAGTCCTTAATAGTTTTAGGGATCTCAACCCACACATTCTAAAGGATGATTTCACATTCCATATCACAATAATGATGATCAATGCAATCAATAGATATCATGATGTCTCTCTCTCATGGATATCGATTCAGGATACAATCTATTCTGAATTTCCCATGAAGATGAATAATACACCACATTTTGGGCCCCAAGGAGTATTTTTCTAACAAGTAATACCATGTGGCTATAATAATGCTGACAACACTTACGAACCAATAATGAATTTAATCTTAAACCCATGATAATAAAGACTATCGAATGTTATGTTGGTAAACTAGTTTTTAAATCTCAACAACTCTAGGAACACCTGTATGAAACTAAAACTATCTTCAACAAATTAAAACAACATAGCCTAAAAATGAACCCATTGAATTGTGATTTTGGTGTTACTTTAGATAAATTCCTCATTTTCTTCAGACGGCATGGTGACATTGATGGTAACCTAGAATCATAAATTATATCCTTGGCATGAAACCTCCTCACAACCTCACAGAGGTTGTAGGACGTCAAGGAACCTTGGTCTAAATTCGGTGCGTCAAAGTCAACCTTGTTGGAGAATTTTTTCCCTTTAATATGTTGATAGAAAAGGGGTTTACATAAATATATACTGATTATTTTCAAGAATCATTTAAAAATGTGATGAAATATCTCTCAAGCACACTAGTCCTAGTGTAGCCCATCCAAGGAAGGCCTCTTAGATTTTTATGTGACATCCATAGTGAAACCACTGAGATCCATAGTCACACAAAAGAATGAAGAATATAGAGAATATATTCATTATAATATCAATAAAACCATGATCTATAAAGAGATTAATTATTTAGATAAAGATAAGTGTCGCATGATGCTATTTTTACTATGTAGAAGTGAGGGAACTACTAACACTATCATAAAGTCTGTCTGGTACATCATTGCAACCCAATCAATTTAATTTGTATCTTTTCAATGTTGACTAGACATATTTCTTAATGGTTGTTCTTCCTATAGTATTTTTACATTCGTTTTTACCTTAAAAAGTGGACAAAGGTCAGCCATTATAAGATTTTCTAGTTGAGAACCCCTCAATAGAAATGAGTTTCTTTAATGTTGAAATACATGATGAAGTTTCTTTATCTATTCAAGAAGGCCCACAGATATAGTGTATTTTTTTCAATGGTGAATCCATATGTCTAATAAGGAAGTGGATGGAATGCCCAATGATCAACATAGTGGGGTGGGAAGTCATTCTTATATCCCCAACAATGGCAGTCCATCCTAACTCAGTCAAAATTTCTCAAAGATTCATGAACAATGAAGAACAATATCAAGAACCCATTATTTAAATAGAGATAGCTATTTAGGTACATTCCAATCACTTTAATACAAATAGTGATTCACAATGGGTCATCAAGAATATCACCTGGGATTATGAAATCATTAAGTAATAGCCAATCCCCCTTATAAACCTTGTCTGCATACTAATAGAAGAATTCCCCTTTGAGATGACATTGACTCACGTACCACAGTCACTTAATGGCCATGTCGATGGATTAGAAAATGTGGCCACAACTCAAGCTAATCCATACCAAGATGAAAAAATCATTACTATTTTTTATTGTTTGATAGTCTCGGATTTTCATTCATGGAATCACAGAAGATATCAAATTTATTATCCACACTACTAAGACATATGTTCCTACCACTGAATTTATGACACCAATTTTGGAATACCTTCTAAAGGGAGATCTCACACCAGACAGAGTTGGTAGAGATAATATATAAAGACATAAAATTTAATTTGAATAATATGATGGAATGAATCATTATAATGTAATCTATATGTGAAGCCTTCATGGGGTCCTAATCAGGTGCATAGATGGAGAGGATACCACTGCTATCAAGAATGAAGTGCCCCATGAAAACTATAGTGCCCACAAGTCAGGATACAATATTTCTAATAAAATTAAATTAAATTGGTACAACTAGCCCACTATTACTTAAGATTACACTGAAATAACGAAAAAATCATTCCATTTCCTTTCATGCATACTTTATTCACCGACCACAAGAGTTTCATCACATAACCAACTACTCATTTCCATTTTATATATGGGGATTGGATGTCATGGGACTATATTCTCCCTCTACATCCCTCAAGTTCATGATAATTATCACTAAAACATGCATATTTTCTAAGTGGGTAAAGCTAAACCCATTAAATAGTTCGGCACGTGGAACATTTTCAGTTTCATGAGAGATAACATATTCACTGGAGTTTTTGTCCTTCATACAATACTGATGGACAACGACACCATTTTTTTTTCTATTTAATTGAAGAGATAATATTAAGAGTATTGCGTCATTTCAAATCATTCATCATGCTAACATGTAGTGGATAATGAATATGTAGAGGCCTTCAATAAGAACCTTTGAAATATACTATAGGTGATGGTAACTAATGGAAAAACTCTACTCCAGATATGAGCCTACATGCCTTGTTGTATTACCGGACTACAACTGGCACTGCCAGATAGGAGACCCCATACTCAATAGAATACAAGACAGAGGTAGTCCTTCCCATAAATGTTATATTTCCCTCAATTTATCATGTTATATCCAACCATTTATCCATATATGATGAATCCCCAAAAAATGTTGAAAGAATTAGATCAATTGGATGAGATGTGATATCACTTCATTCATCATTTGGATTCCCACCAATATTGGATTGCATGAGCTATAAAAAAATATTCAATTCCAATATATCCTCTAGGGAGATAAGACGATGGTCCCTAAGAATTCTATGATTCTGAGAAATAAACCTCCAACATTGGAGCCCATGTGGGAGGGTCCCTAGGCTATACAAAATGTATACTACAATAGAGCCTATTTATTGATCTCCCAGGATGGGAATACTACCACGTCCCCAACAAATGAATGGTCCTTAAAGAATTATTTCATGAAATTTAAAGGGAAAATCATCCTGATTGCATGATGATAAAATTCATGGAATATCATCTTATTCCAATGACAATAAACCGTATAATAAATCATCCAAGTATAATGAAGTAAAAATACATAGCCAGTCTTTGTGACATAACCTTAAATATCTTAACAACTTTATCCATGATTCATTGAAATAAACATCATGACACTGATTTCCCCATTGAATTATAGTAAAATACACAAAAATATAATTTTATCACCAAAGACGACATCTCCTTTGTCATCATTCATCTTCCAAGACATATTTAAGAACTACATGTGGATTTATTCCTATCGTTGCATGATACAAAGTGATTCATATACATCATTCATTATGCCTAACAAAAAAATTTATATCCATTCATAAGATGATTTTATCGTTATCCCTTTCCTCATGGCCACTACTCATGTCGGTCTTATATTTTCCGCTGGTCCAAAAAATTAATCTTCCCATAACTACAAGACACAATCATCCAAATCACACGATGTTAAACTATATAGTAAATCATCTCAATAGCACGACTTTCTATTTTGTAGGTGGTCTTTGTTTCCAGATATTAAAAAGAATGAAATCTTATTCCAAGCCCTATGAAAATAAAATAAATGATAAACAATTCCTTACTTTAGGGCATTAAACTACAAAAAAAACATAATTTTATCTCTCAAGGGAAAAAATTAATTGTCGTTGGTCATCTAGGAGGTCATATTCAAGAAATTCATCTGGATTGATTCTTATAGTCACATGATATGTAATGAAACCTACATCTATTTTCTTAGGTCCAACCACAAATTTCAATCTATTCATATGTTGATTTTCTTTCTTTCTTGTGGCCTCACGGGCTCTTTTCATGTCAGGATTATGTTTACTAGTGGTTAAAAAGTAATTCTTCCAATAAATTAAAGACAGAATCATCCTAATCAATTTATGTTAATCTTCATAGAATATTGTCCCTGTGGAATGACATTAAACAACCTAGTTGATATTTTTCACAGTACATAAAAAAGTATAACATCTTCATCAATGTCACAGAACAATAAACTCCATGACACCAATTTTCTCACGGTATGCTGCTAAAAACACATCACTATAATTTTCTAACCCGAGGGGTCCTCACTCTTAGCATCGGTCACCTACCATTGCCTATTCAAGAACAAAACATTTCTTCATTCCTATGCATATAGGATATGTAGTGATGCTTGGATTTTGAATCCTAGTCTAGCCACCCCAAAAGTAAAATAATTTCTATCCCTATGTATATGTCATACCTACATAGGTATCAATCTATCAAGAACCCTGTGTGGCTTAATTATTATCCATACAGGACATGTTGTGATTCATGGAAAACCAATAACTTGTTTGTTAGAAAAAATGAAAAAAAATATGTCAAAGAAATCCCCCTGTATAAAGGTCAGGTCTACATAGAGATTTTCTCATTATGAACTTTATTTGGCTGAATTTATATCATCACATGACATATAGTGATACCCATATTTCTAATTTAGGATCTTGCTCCAACATTTCCCATGACTTAGGTTGATTCACCTTTACCCTTACCACATGTTGTTAAACTATATGGGGTCCCAGAACTTTGTGTGGATGGATTATTAATGTTGGTCAGTGTAATGTACTCAAGAGGGGGGGGGGGGTGAATTGATTATCTATTAAAAATTTATATTTAAAAATTTTCCTCAAAAGGATCCCTAAAGAGAATGAATACATCCTAGTCAATCAAGGTAATATAGTTATAAAAGTCTGACTGTTAAAATAACCTCTCAAAAGATTTATTAATTCTTAGTAACATCAATATGAATTATTGATGTTACTTTTTAAGATATTATAATTATGAAAAATAAATATTAACTTTTAGCCAAGGCTATCTATCAATGTAAAATCTATTATATTCTGAAATATAGAGTATAGTAGGGAAAAACAAAATAAAAAGACACGTCGAATAAAAATAGGTGGTTCATTATCAAGACAAGACCTAATCCACTCTACTTGGTGATCACCTGCCCCAAAGAAACTTATAATAATAAAATTGATCCACACCATAGATTGGGGTAAACAATAGTGCACAAGACTGTTTAGGTCAAACAACCACTTCAACAACTCTTCATGGATAAAAACTATCAGGTCACACAAGTACCCCTTCCACACTTATCTATGATAGTAAAGAAATGTAAAAGTATATGAGATGAAGGATATATTTTATCCTTTTATTTTGGTAAGGATAAAGTATGGGGTCTAATACAAACAAACACATACTGCATAAAAGGTAAAAACAATACACAATAGAGAAAAGATGATGAGAAAAGGTTATAAGGGGTCTGAGTGTTATTATATGAATCTCTAGACTTTTAGGATAAAGAAGATTCATGTATAGAGTCCTATTAGGAAAAATAGAGTATCGAAAGTCTTCCAGTTCGAAGGTGTAAGCTGTCTATCTCATGTTTTTCTTGGAGGTGGTACTACGAAGATGTTTTTAGCTCTATTCTATGGTAGTACATCCTTTGGAATTGAGAGTTCTTCATGTGTTGTCCAGTTGATTCTTGTTTTATATATCAGTTCTTTTAAAAAATTCTCACTCTTCTACAACACACTAATGCTCGTCCCTTTTTTCAAGTGCCACACTTTTCAATTTATTTTGGAGTGCATGTGTTGAAGCTGACATGATGCATGTATTCTGCACCTTATACCTCTTATTTTCAGGTGACATGTCTACAATGAAATATTAATTATGTCAGTTCATTGAAATGACTCAAATATGACCGTTAAAAATTAAATTGAAAACGGAAGAATTGTTTAATGAATGGTGTCACAGTCGGTCTAGAAACTCTATAGCTTGGAAATGGTGTCACCACGAAACAGTGTCTTCTTCAATGCATTTAAGATGTGGTAGATTCATGATTCCAAACATTTATTATGTCCAGGAACTGATAGCACAAATGTCATGTTGGAATCACGGTGTCTAGTGCTTTTCCTTATTGCGAACAGTGTCTTAGTGATGGTATCACGAAAATGGTTTCCCAGACATCATGAGATCTGAAACTGGTTATGGTGTCTGGGTCACGGTGTCTGGGTCACGGTGTCTAGGTTATGGTGTCTAGGTCATGCAGTCTGTGTCCTTTTCTAGACAACTAGAAGCATTGGCAAACTCAATGGTTTCTTAGACCAAACCAAATACCTATAATAATTATTAGTTATTAATGTTTATAGAATTAATTAGACTTAATCATTCATATAAGAAATCCATATAGAAAAATGTAAAAACTAATTATCAATAATCACATGTCATTTAGGATTAATAGGACTTAGTGGATGTTTATTGAATGTATAAATAAACCAACAAATTCTACACATGATTTTATATAGAATAAACATGATTAACAAGATTTATAGGATATAATGGATTTGTGATCATTAAAACATGATTAAAAAATGAGGAGTCTAATAATCTCCCCCTTTTTGATGATCACGAACCATATGAATTAGATATCTGTTCTTAATGTGATATTATCCCTTAGGGCCTTAGTGTGATGTTCTCCCCCTTATGGGATTATCAAAAAGAGGACAATAAAAAGAAATAATGTAAATAAGAGAATAGAAAAAACAATTCACATTACATTATATGGAAAAAGATGTGTCATTACAAATAGTAGGAAACCAAAATATAAAACATCCCAATCAGAATATTGGTTTCACTGTTCTTTAGCAATGGATATATTCTCTTTTCCCTTAGAATCATCATCATAAGAATCCACAATAGTTGCAGTTGAAGTTGAATAATGGAGTGACCCAACTATCAGATAAGGAAGAGGGAGTCCATCAAAAAAGATGGCGCTAAAGTATGTTTGGATGAAGATCGAGGTAGGTTCTGGTCAAGGATAACATGTATAATATGGTTTAGAGCCTGAGATACTTGCATTTAGGTCGAAGCAACGATAGTGGATGAAAATGGAGGTTAACCAAGCCGTATGGGTGTAGATGCGGGAGCCTCAATAAAAGTGATCTACACATGAATATAAGGCTTCAACAACTAAATGATGTCAGTAATAATGTCCCCACCATACTGCATTTCTTTCTCAAAATCATCCTTGTTCTCCATAAACATTTACAACATAAGAGTTAATTATTTCAGATTTTGTACTTGAGTCTTTAAGGATTGAGTGATATGTGGTATTTTTAGATTCTCTATAAGATAGCTAAAATAATTTTTCATATCATGCCTAGAGAAAATATTATTATTGTCGAAATCCACTTTCTTAGTAAATGTTTCCTGAGCAACATATGATATTTTTGAATGAATCCTTACAAAATCAATTACTGTGTCACTATTCATGACAAATGTAGATAGAATCTAATTTTCAAAGCCACTTAACACTGAATGATGTTCCTTCTTTATAATATTTCTGAGCAGATCATTGATAACGGGTAGTGATGACTATCTAGGGTCACTAGAGGCTCTAATGCTGATGTGATGGACTTGATCTGATGGAGAACTTTATTTATACATCCCCTATACTCATTAGTCAGTTTTTTTAGACCAATAATAAGCTTTAACATCTCTTAGACTATCTTCTTGTTTCTCGCTTCCAAATTTTCATCTATTAAAGTCATGTTCGGTTGAATCATTGAGGCATATTCATGTGGAATCTAACTAGTAACATCCTCAGAAGAATGAGAAATTATAGATTGTCATGATTTCAATAATTTATTCATATCTTCAACCATGTCCCTGAGATACTTCACTTGATCACTTAACTATTTTTTCTCAATTATATCCTCTTTAATTTCATGGAAATTTTTGGCTGAATCTTCCATATGATCTTATCTATTAGAAAGGCAACATCTCTCTAACGTATATTTGTTATAAGAGTAGATTGGGTGTTCATGATCTTTTCAACTCCATCGAATAATTTAGCTCTAAAGGCGTTCAAACCACATTGGCTCATGAAAGTATGAGTTTCTTGAGAAGGTTCATGAAAAGGAGATGAGACAGGATTAGGTTCCTTGAAATAGATTACCTCTAGAGAAGAGACTTGATTCAATTGAAACACACTAGACAGTTCTGGACCATTAACTAAGGCCTCCAGAGTAACATCCATATCAAAGTATCTAGTAAAATTATAAAAAGTATCCACAATGCTATGATCAATAGGATTAGGAACTTCAACACTTTCTAGACTAGTGTGTTATTCCCCCTAAGAATGTGCATCTCTCACAAGTCTAAGAAATTTAGTTCATTGAATCGATTCTAAAATTTCATATCCCATTCTCTCAACCATTTCTTTTAAAGCCAGACGTAAGGATAATTCCATTATTTCCTCAGATGATAAGATAAAATCAGAGTTATCTTGTTCCCCCAAATGTTTTTCAACTACAGCTTCATTCTCAAGAGAAATTTCCTCCTCTAGATGCTCTTCCAGAATTTACTTTTTTCATTACATTAATAATATATTATATTATAAAAGCATGTTTTTCTTCCAAATCAATTCTTCTTTCAGTAACGAGTTCTTCCTTCTCAATTATGTTTTGTGGAACAGGAAGATTACTATCTTCGTTATACAAGACAGTTTTAACTATAGGTGCAACAACTGCCTCTTCTTTCTCTTCAACAGGAATGTCAAAACTTTAATATGTTTCCAAATCAGTATTAGATATGTTCCTCGGTCTTGAAGTATGCTTAACCGGATTAAAATTTTCATATAACCATTCATTGTCCTCCACCCACACCTTTTCCCATGAATGAAAAATAATTTTCCTCCTTTTGAATGTAACATTTGCGATATAGAATTCATAGTCCTTGTTGACTTGTTCATTCATTCCAGCCATTCCATTAGAATACAACATATCAATGATTAAACGTGAGTAGAATAAAGAGGTAGACATTGAGGTTGTCTTAATCAAATCACGCATATTATGTATATTATACTTGTACATGTTACTCTTGTTGGATCAGATTATAACAAAAATACACAAGAAGGGGGTGATTTTTGAATTTTTAAAAATCTACAGGAGATCATGTTATATCCTTTATCATTAATCAGATAGATTAATGCAGCGGAAATTTGAAATGCAGAGGCACACGATGTATAGTGGTTCGTGGAACAGAAGGCCCCATGTCTACTCCACCAACACTCTATTCCAAGAGCTTGGTGATTTTCACTATCTGATCCTCATTTCCTGGGACTATTTCACAACTGAGTATAGGAATCTGACACCTTTACAATCTATGGCAACACAAAGCCTTTTTGTTCACTCACAGAACCTACACAGCTTAGTATGAGAAGTCGATCACTCAAAAATGGGGAAGAAAGAAATTTTTACTTTGAATATAATTTCCATATGTTCTTCATAATTGCAACAACATGCATTTGATAGTAGATGTATATTCGCCTTCGGAAATAATGATCATGAAATATGTTTCATTCTAATTCGATCATATTTTATTAAATATAGAAATATAGTTCACAACATCATTAGCAGCAAATTCACAGTAGATCTTCAATGTAGAATGAGTGAATCTTTTATTGTGATTCTTCTTCTTCAAGAAATAGAGCCTCGATGCTATTTTGAATCAAAAGATCTGTGATCTTAATAGTCTCTTTTTTCCATCCCTTTTTAATTTATTTTTCTCGATTTTGATTGAACGATGCTGTTTAGAATAGCTCATATATAATAAAGACGAGCACACCTCCTGCTAATTTATATCCACAAAAGTCACGTTTTAACTCGCGATATTTAAACAATTGAATTTACATATTAATCATAACTTACCTGAAGAATTGGCATATAAAATTCCTTTTAATTTTATCCTTAATCCATTGATAAAATGGATATGAATCAGACAATGTCGAGCATTAAAAGCAGCTTTATATCGGTCTTTAAATCAGCCTAATAATCATCTTGCGGACCATTGCATAATAATATCGACTATAAACTCTCTGATGAAAAATGTATGGTTGAGTTTGTATAGTATACATCCTCTGAACGTAACGTATATCATAAATTTACGGTTGATGACGTAGCCTTCAAATGTAAGGTTTTCAACGTATGGTTGATAAAAAACATAGGGTTGATGTCACATCCTTGAAACGTAAGGTTGATCACAAATGTAAGTTTGGCCACAAACGTAAGGTTGGCGATCCATTTTTTTTATCTTCATCTTTTAAACATATGATAAATGACCCATACTTTTATAAGCTTCCAAAAGAAATATACTTGATCCATACTTTTCTAAGAACGTATGGTTGTTTACAAATGTAAAGTTTATGAACCATAATTTTGAGAAACAAACGTAAAGTTTTACACTTACGTACGGATCTCCTTCCATACATTTCTGATAACCCAAACATAGGGTTTCTTCCTAACATAGGGTTCTTTTCATACTTTTACGATAACATGTGGTTGATTATCTATACATTTCTCTTATCTCATAAAATATACACCTCATTTCATCCTTATGCTACATTTCTCCACGTAGGGTATGAATAATGTTTCCATAATGCGCTAAAGTAGATCCCGAATATGTAGAGAATGAATAGTGTTTCCAGAATGCGCTAAATGCGAATACCTTAGAAATTAATTCTAGTTGTTCAAGAACTTAAATATTTTTCCCCGAAATAAAAATATAATGAATAATAAATTCCTGCAATATTAAAAAATCATTATAAAATAATCAAGGGTATTTGTGAGCATCGAAATTATCCTAAATATATAGAGTATTGTTCTCAACCATCTCCCCCTATAAAAAACAACATTATGTATTGTTGAAAACAACAATTGCTCAACAATCAACCCCTTTTTGATGATCACAAACCCCATAAAATAACCAATGAAATTAACTTACAAAATTAATTACATATTGTTTTGAATTTTGAAAAGATAAATACAATATTAGATTTTACTTAATTTCTCCATTTTTTATCCATTTTAATTTCTCCCCCAATAATAAATAAATAAATAAAAATTAATGTATATAAAATGAAACAGACAAAAATGTTTTCTTTATCCATATTTCTCCCCCTTTATGTGATATAAAAAAGAATGAAAAAATATGGAATATAACAAAGATTAATGTAGCACTGAACTTAAGTAAATGCTATAATTAACTATGTTTCAATTAGTAAATCTGGATTACTAGAATAGCTAAAGAATGAAAGTAAAACAAAACAAATAAATATAATGAAACCGATTTTCATTAATAATAAAAAAATTATTAATATAGGAATCATGGTTTGGTCAGGATTTTGATAGAGTCTATCTTGTTCGAATGACATCCTTGATTTCTGATAGCTTCTTCCTTAGTCTCATTAGGATTCCATAACCAAGAATAACAATAAGATCCATATTCTCTTGAGTCATATCAATGCCATCTAGCAGTTAGACTCTGGAATACTCATGTAGTCTTTCTTCCTTCTCCAAAAACAAAGACAACATCTCTATGAATTTATTGAAGACATATCGGATTCCATGTTCATTTGAGGTAAAATATTCAACAAAAAATTTCTGATTATTTACAAGACTGATAAAGGAGAACTTTTGCATTTAAGATATTGTAATCTCTCATTTATATTTCTCATTGCTTATGTGATATCATGAATCCTTCTGATTAATTCAGGTGAAGTACCTGATCTATTAGCTTCACTGGGCCTGATAGATTCAAACTTTATCTCTATAAATTCTTTAAACTATAGTAGATCTAACTTTTTGACCATTTCTGATTTCATCTTGTATACCTCCATCAATATATCTTGCTTAAAATTTTCTACTTCTTGTCGTGGAACTGTATTGTACTTAAATATCTGAAATTTCTACTGATCTTTTTCGAATGCTCTCCTTAAACTGCGTTCTCTTATTCCACTCTCTACAACATCCTATGTATTTCTTCAACTTCCTCAGTTTCTGATTCATAGATACTTTTTGATTGAGTCTCCTTTTCAACATGAATGTGTTCTACCAACACTAGGTGTAAGGATTCAACATCCTCTTTCTCTTTATCTTCTCTAACTGGTTGGTCCACAAATTTTTCCTTTGAGTCTTTTCCCGACCCTTCCATAGAAAAATCCTCCGGAAAAACTTTTTATTTTACATTTAAAGGGTTTTCATTATGTAAATCAGCAATTGCATCTTCTATTTGAATCTCTTTCAGAATTTCACATTTATCTAATTGAGGACTAGCTAAATCTACTCCAGGCACTGCCTTTTTCTCAATTTCAACTTCAGATTCTGGTTCTATTCTTTCAACTGCAATTCTTTCAGTTTAAACTTCTATAACAGCCACATCCTGTTCTTAAGTCTCTCCTTGAGATTCTTCATGAATTCCAGATTGAATCTAAGGTTCAATTTCAGTTTGGACTTGAGGGGTTGCTGTAAGTTGAGCAGTATCCTCTTCCTGTGGCTTCTAAATATTTTTTTCTCTGACAAATCTATAAGATAATAAAGCCTCGATGGGTAAAACATTTGAAACATACTCTTCAGGATAAATAGTATCTCAATATGTTTTTTTACTTGAAGTCCCTATTAACTTGTTTCCTCTGGCACAATCTCAACTTGAAAATTTATTCTTCTGAAAACATTCCTAATTCTGGGTGTATCTTGATTTTTCTTTGACTTTTTAGGCTGAGTCTGAGCTCTCTCTTCTTCTAATTCTTCATCAACTCCTAATGGAAGGATTTTTCCTTTTACTGTACTCTGGAAATAACCAATTTTTCTTAAAGTACCATCATTACAAACATTACTATGGTGACATCTTACTCTGGAATCCACCAGTCTCACCATATCCTTGTTGAACAATAGTTTGGAAATGAATCTACCAAAAGGGTAGAAATTCATTGTAGAATCACTTTGAAATTAGTATCTCAGTTACCTCGCCATGTATATATGAAAATTTAGTTTTAAATCACTGAGCAGAAGATACATTATGTACATTTCAGGATACATAATATTCTTCATCTCTGACATTCTTGGTTCTACCCCTATTTGTACAAATTTAACAAGAACCTTATGATCAAGTTCCATATCATTAACTAACCTTTTACTTATGTTATTAGATCCAAACAGAGAAGACATAATTTTTTCAGACTTATGCATAGAATATCCTATATTTTTCAAATCAAAATGAAATACTCCCTCATGAGGGATGTTCAATATCTGACTAAATTCAACTGAAGAGATTGAAAAATACTTATCCTTTATCATAGCGTGCATGGTGTCATAATCATCTCCCAAACTAAATTTAATAGATTTAAAGTAATATCACAGTTCTACCTCATACAAAAATTCTGCATTCTCAATATTGAAGGTCTTTTGGAGATTCTAAAACGATTGTGATTTTTTGAACAACAAGTTTCTATGAAATAGCCATTCTAGATCAATCACCATTCTTTGTTATATTTGAATTCTTTTGGAACATTGTTTCATGAAATTGCTGGTCTCGGACTCATCATATCTCTTAATCTTTTCCATTTCTGTGAAAATATCTGAATTTTTGAAGGTTAGGGTTTTATAGGTTCGATGATTAGGGTTTTCAATTTGTGGTGCAGTTTCATGGGTTTGAAAGGGTTTAGATGGAAATGAAACGGTTCAGAATTCGAAATGTTTCTGACAACCTTGATTCCCATGTTTTCATTAATCATTACATAGATTTTAAATACACATAAAATTGATTACGAGGGGAAAAACTTATTCTATTTGAAAATCAAATAAATAATTTAATTTAAACAGTATTAAGATAAATAAACAGCATAATAGAATAAAGATTTATTTAAAATTAAATAAACCGATATTGCCCATTATAAAATCAAAACTCACAGTGGGAAGTGATTTAGTAAAAAAATCAGCTTAATAAATTATAGTACTTACAAATTCCAAAGATATACTCTTTTTAGGAACATGATCTATTAGAAAATGATGTCTGATATCAATATTCTTTGTCCTAGAACGATTAATAGGGTTTTTCGAAATATTTATAGCACCAGTATTATTACATAAAATTGGCATATTATTAAAATTTTATCCAATGTCCATAAGATTGTTTTTCACCAACAAAACTTGTGCACAGAAACCAGCAGTAGAAATATATTCTGCCTCACCGGTTGACAGGGAAACTGAATGTTGTTTCTTACTTGACCATGACACTAAGGATTTCCCTAAAATGTGACAAGTACCGAAGTGATTTTCTTAACTAATATACTAATCCTAAAGTCTACATCTGAATATTAAATTAAATTAAAATCAGAATTTTCGGGATAATGAATAGATTGAAAAATAGTTCTATTTAAATATCTAAAAATTATTTTAACATTAGTTAAATGGGATTCTTTATGATTTGATTGAAATCCTGAAAAAGATATACTGAATACATGATATCAACCCTAATAGTTGTAAGATATAATAAAATACCAATCATACCTCTATATAACTTGTTGTCAACTGATATTCCAGTTTCATCCAAATCATGTTTTATATTTGTACACATAGGAGTTGTATATGTCTTTCTATTTTCATGTCCAAATTTCATTAGAAAATCATCAATGTATTTTATTTGATTCAAATCATTAAAAAAATTTATTTTATAAATTTGATGTCCTAAAAAGAAATTTAATTCTCCTATCATACTCATTTCATATTGTTTTTTCATTAACTTTGAAAACTCATGGAAAAAGGTATTTATTAGTAGATCCAAAAATCACATCATCAACATAAATTTTAACCAATAAAATATTATAATTTATAGTTTTCTTAAAAAGTGTTAGATTTTCCATTCCATCAGTAAATTAATTTTTCAATAAAAAAGATCTTAATCTTTCATACCAAGCTCTATGTTCTTATTTATGGCCCAAAAGAGAATTAGTAAGTTTAAGAACAGAATCAGGTTTTTGTGAATTTTCAAAACTAGGAGGTTGCTCAACATAAACTTACTGAATTAAATAACCATTTAAAAAGGCAGAGTTAACATACATCTGAAATAATATAAAGTTCATATGATATGTATAGGCTAAAAGGATTCTAATTGCTTCAAATCTAGCTATAGGTGCAAAGGTCTCATAATAATCTATACCTTCTTCCTGATTATATCCTTCTCCTAGAGGCCTTTCTTTATTTCTAGTTATTAGTCCCTGATCATCTTTTTTGTTTCTAAAGATCCATTTGGTTCTATAATTGGATAATTCTGTGGTCTTTCAACTAATTTCCAGACTTCATTTCTTTTGAATTGGTTTAATTTTTTTACATTGCTATCGTGCAGATTTCATCATCTAAAGCTTTTTCTATAGACATGGGTCTTAATTGGGATAGAAAGGTAGAGAATTCTACAAGATTTTCTATATTTCTTCTATTTTTTATTCCTCTATCTAAGTCACATGTTATAGTTTCTAAAGAGTGATTCTTTAGGGTTTTAGTCTATCTAGGTAGTACACATATAGGTTCTTTAGTATCATGTTCTTATGAACATGACTGAGTTTCATTTATGTCTTTTCCAAAATCATTTTTCATGATATCATGTCTTATGTTATCATTATAGTCAGATTCATCCATTTGATCTATTATTTTCTTATAGGTATCAGATTCATCAAATTTCACATGACCATATTATTCAAAAATCCTTGACTTCTTATTATAAACTCTACACAATTTATAGGTAACTGAATATCCTAGTAAAATGACTTAATTATATTTTGGATCGAACGTACCAAGATTGTCCTTGGTGTTCAAGGTGTAAACCTTGCATCAAAAAACATTAAAGTAATTTAATTAAGGTTTTCTGTTATTCCAAAGTTCATATGGTATCTTTATCAAAATAGGTCTAATAAAAACAGTAGTTATTATATAGAAGGATGTTCTTAAAGCTTCTTCCCAAAAATAGGTAGGAAGACTGTATTCCTTTAGAATAGTCCTAGCCATTTCCCGATTATTCCTATTTCTTCTTTCAACAATTCCATTTTGTTGAGGTGCTCTTGGTGCAGAGAAGGTGTGTTTAATACCCATATTTGAGAAGAAGGAATTAAATTCCTGATTCTCAAATTCTCCAACATGATCACATCTTATTAAAATTATTTTAAAACCTTTTTCATTATGAATAGTCTTACTAAAACATTCAAATAATATAAAAGCTTCATTTTTAAATATTAAAAATAAAATCCCTTTAAATCAATAATATTCATCAAATAAAATATATACATATAATTTACCAGCCATTATTTCTATTCTTGAAGGTCCAAACAAATCCATATGGATAAGTTTTAGAGATTTAGATGTAGGAATTCTGTTAACAGATTTGAAGGATGATTTGTGTTTCATTCCAAGTTGAGATGCATCATAGAATCTGTTACTTTTAAATATGAGACTAGTAAAATCATAAAATAATTGATTCTTAGAAAATTTATGTAAAACATATACATTACAATGTCCAAGTCTCCTATGCTAGATCTAGTATTAATTCACTTTAGCAGTTAAGAAGTTCACTTGTTGTTTACATAGGGAATATACATCCAGGGTACCCACATTGTCAGTTCTAGGTGTTCCAAATTTAAGAAGTTTATTTTTGAAAATAGAACAAAAAATAATAGAAAAATCAACAGCATAACCATCATCACATCGTTGTGAGATACTTATCAAATTGTTTTTCAATCCTAGTACAAAAAGTACTTTTTTGATTGAGATAGCTTATGGATCTCCCACTGTTTCATTACCAATGATCTTCCCTTTGGAATTTTCACCAAATGTAACTAGTCCACCATATTTTGGTGTCAATGTAGTGAAGTTCGATGAGATTCCACTCATATCACTTGAGAAGCCACTATCCATATACCATATGTCTTTTTTTTCCTTGTGTGACCTTCTCTGTGCAAATTCATTTACACAATTTTCGTTGGTGTTGGGTCTAGGGGTGTTAGCCAGCAATGATCCGGGAATCCAAAGTTGCTTTTATTTTCTAATTACAGAAGAGTCAAATAAATTATTTTTTACAAAAGCATTCTCAATAACACTTAATTGTGGTTGACTTAATAAACAGTTTTTAGAAATATTCCCCCTTTTTCCACAGTAATTGCAATTTAATCATTTTTCACCTGGAATAAAATATTTATTGTATAGATTAGGTTTTTCATGGTTACTGCCAACAGCAAATATTTCCTTTTTAATGGAATTTTCCCCAAGAATTTCATTTAATGTGTTGTATACTTTAGTAAAAACAAGTTCTGAATTTTTATAAATTTCCACTTCAGTTTTCAGTGATTTTATCTTTCATTCATAATATGTATTGTTAGTGTCAATTCAGTCAAACATTTTAGTTAACTCCTTATATTTTTTTCATCATTATATCTCTTTCATCAGAAACAACATTATGATTGTTCTTTACAGACATATGCTTTTTAAATATAGAATCATATTTTTCATCAAACATATTGCAATATGGTACAAGTTTTTCAATAGAGTAAATAGATTCTGAACTAGAGTGAGAAGAGTAATAAGATTGTACCTCATCAGTTTCTTCTATAAAACAAATATTGTCTTTCAAATTTACTTTTTTCTTCTCTAAGTCTAATTTTGAAGTGCTAGTAGAGTCTTTAGATACAATACTTGAAACATTTATTGAATTCTTGTCCTTATGATCAAAATCATTTCTTTTGAATAATTTTTTTTCTTGTCTACTTTTAGCTGAGGACAGTCAGGTCTGATGTGCCCCATTTTTTTGCATTTATATAATATGACATTCCTATCCTCTTTTTTGATGGATTTTCTGATTCCCTTCTTCATTCTATAGAATTTGGTGAATTTTTTAGCTACTTGAGCCAGTTCCACATTATAAATTGATAAATCAGAACTTTCTGATTCCACTTTTACACTTTTCTTCATCTTTATATTTTAGTTCTGTGATGACACTTTCAAGGCAGTGTACTCTCCCTTGATAAACACATTATGCTCATTTGCTTCATCTTTCATTTTAGCTTCATACATCATTAGTGTCCATTTAGTTCTGTCAGGGATAAGTCTTTGACAGGCGTCGACTGTCTGATTACATCAGAGATTCCATTACATCTTGTAGGCAATACTCTCAGTACTTTTAAAGATTGATCAGCTTGCTTCATGGGATCTCCCAAGGTGGTTATGTTATTAACAATATCTGTCAATCTTCCATTTATTTGATTAATATTTTCACCTTTAATCATTCTGAATGTATCAAATATATGATTAGCAATAGTATATCTCATTTCCCGGATATTTTTAGTTCCCTCATAAGCTATAACAAATGTTTGCCACATCTCATATGCTTTCAGGAATTGAGATATTCTATTGAATTTATCAGGTCCGAGACCACATATAATATCATTCATTGCCTTATAGTTCATATCATATTTTTATAGTAGTAGCACTCCATGTTTCAGGTTTTTTTGGTATTTCGTATGGAGTCAGAATCTTAGAAACTATACTCTGTATCCATGTTTTTTCAGATAGATAATAATTCGTGACTTCCAGAATCCATATTTTTCTCCGTTGAAGTATAGTGCTCTGACCATTTACATTCCCTCTCTTCAATCTGTCATCTTGTTCTATGTATAATCAGTTTAAGTTTATTAAATATTTATCATAAAGTTCAACCTCTAATTCCAATTGTTGGATTGGATTACACCAAAAATACACAAGATGGGGGACAATTGTGTCTTTTCAAAAATCTTCGCGAGATCGTGTTCTGTCCTTTAACATTAATAAGATAGATTAATGTATATGAAGTCCATAGAAACACGATATATAGTGGTTCGGGGAACCGAAGGCCCTTAGTCCACTCCACCAATGATCTATTCAACGAGCTTGGTGATTTTCACTATCTGGTCCTCGTTTCTACAGACCATTTCACAACTGAGTATAGGCAGTTGATACCATTACAATCTAAGTCAAAACAATGCCTTCTGGTTTTCTCACCGAACTTACACTGCTTAGTACAAGAATTCGGTCACTCAAGAATAGAAAAAAGATATTTTTATTTTGAAAATACTTTCCAAATGTTCTTCACAATCGCAACAGCATGAAATTGATAGTAGATGGATCGTCACCTTTAAAAATAATGATATTCACATAATATTTGTTCTAAATTGATCCTGTTGTAGTAAATATAGAAATATATTTCACAACTTCAGCATTAGTATATTCACAGTAGATCTTCTATGTAGAATGAGTGAATCTTCTATTGTGATTCTACTTCTTCAACAAACAGAGCTTTGACGCTCTTTGGAATCATCAGATCTGTGATCCTCACAGTCTATGTTTTTCTTCCCTTTATAATTGATTTTTCTCGATTTCAATTGCATGATGCTGTTTAGAACATCTCATATATAATAACGAAGAGCATGTCTCCTGAAAATTTAGATCCACAAAAGTCGCCTTTTGACTCACAATATTTAAAATTTTGAATTTACAGAGTAGTAGTAACTTCCCTAAAGACTCAGAAAAAAGGATAACTTTAATTTGATCCTTAAACCATTGATTAAACATCATTCAATCAGTCAAAGTCATTCTTTAAAATCAGCTTTGAATCTGGCTTGAAATCTGCCTAATAATCAGCTTGCTGACCATTGCATAATAAAATCGACTTTAAACTCCCTAATGCCAAACGTAAGGTCGAGTTTGTACAGTATATATCCTATGAACATAATATAGATCCTAAACATAAGGTTGATGGCGTAGCCTTCAAACATAAGGTTTTCAACGTATGGTTGATCATTAATGTAGGGTTGATGTCACATCCTTCAATCTTAAGGTTGATCACAAACGTTAGGTTGATCACAAACATAAGGATGGACATCCATACATTTTCACTTCATCTTTCAAACGTATGATAAATGATCCATACTTTAATAATATTCCAAACGAAATATACTTGATCCATACGTTTCTAATAACGTATGGTTATTTACAAAGGTAAGGATGATGAACCATAATTTTGAGAAACAAACATAACATTTAACACTTATGTATGGTTCTCCTTCCAGGCTTTTCTGATAACCCAAACATAGGGTTTCTTCCTAACATAGGGTTCTTTTAATACATTGCTGATAACTCGTGGTTGATTAAAAACACTTTTCTCTTATCTCATAAAGTATTCACAACATTTCATCCTTATGCTATGTTTCTCCACATAGGGTATGAACAATGTTTCGAGAACACACTAAATAATATCCCGAATATGTAGAGCATGAATAGTTTTTCCAGAACGTGCTAAATGAGAATACCATAGAAATTAATTTTTGTTGTTCAAGAACATAAATATTTTTCCCAGAAATAAAAACATATTGAATAATAAATTCCTATAATATTAAAAAATCCTTAGAAAATAATTACGGGTATTTTGAGCATCAAAATTATCATAAAGAGATAGAGTATTGTTCTCAACAATCTCCCCCATTAAAAAACAACATTATGTATTGTTGAATACAACACTTTCCTAACAACTCTTGTGTCCATTTTTTATATGATGTATCAAGATTAAATCTTGATATTTGAGGGTAGAAAAAAATCTCCTTTCCACAGAATAATAATATTCTATGTAACCTTAAACAGTATCCATGATTCACTATCCAACTCAACATCAATAGCCCTTCTCTTCTTTTAATTTCTAGTCATTCTTCTGAAGGCCTCTTCTAAAAAATATCACTTGGAGGATGATGGCCTATCAGTTATTCCTCTAAAAGACTCTCATGGGGTTTACCTAGGAATGACTCCCATAACCTCAAGGTTAAAGTACATTTTTTTCCATTATTATAGGTTCTTCAACAAAACCATCTTTTTTATCAAATGAGAACAGGACAAACTGATAAAATTTTGCAATATATTTTGGAAAAATCAGACATCTCTCTTTTGAGAAATAGTACATCCATCGATGCTATTTTAGTACATTAAAAACTAAATTCTTACTTTACGACAACCACTTAGGGTATATTTCTGTATTTGGTACCACTATTCTATCAATAAGATTCAGGTTCAATGGTTTTTTAGGCTCTATCTTAATTTCACTTTTCATTTTCTTTTGATATCTTCATTTCTCATCATTTTTTGAAGATGAGTCCATCATTATAGTAATTAAAAGAGGGGTTCGATATATATATATAAAGGATTTAATGAGGACTTATGGTTTGAGAGAAGAGAGCTCGAGTGATGAAAAGAGAGAAACATATTTTGTTTTTACCGTTTATGGATATCAAGCATCGCAAATTCCAAAGAACAGGATAAAAAACAATAAAATAATCAATCACATCAATTCTGTAAATAAAATACAAATAAAACAAAAAGGTTTATTTGTGGTGTGACCAGAATACTCTTTCATGTTATGATAGAAACATGTTGTCATGGTTAGAACGAAACATGTTGTCACATAAATACTGTAAACAGAATTTCACGGTGTCATCTCTATTGTGTGACTCTAAAATGTTGTGACTGTATTGTTTGAAATAGTATGTGGAAAACAGTAACTGAGATACAGTAACTATAATACCTTAAACATGAAACAAATACTTCAAGACAATAACTTTCCGAACTATGAGAGTGAGACAGTACTTCTAAGATAATGACTTATGAATCTTTAAAATGTGTAATAGTAAGCTGTGACTCTGTATTTATTTGAAAAAATTATATTTTCAACTTGGGATTTATCATTCCACATTCTTGTATGATTTAATCTATCCTTTCCTAATTTAATAGTTTGGTGAATATATCAGTAAGATTATATTCAGTTCCAGTGAATTGCGAAGTGATATAACCTTTTTTAAAATAGACTCTAAAAAAGGGATTTCATACATCAATATGTTTTTCCTAGAGTTTGACAAATTATTTTTTTTGAGATGTTAATAGTACTTTTATTGTCACAATTTATAGGTACATGCCTGAATTGATATACATAATCTATTAATGGGTGTTTCATCCACAAAATTTGTGCACAACTACTACCAGCTGCTATATATTCATCTTTGGCAATAGATAATGCATCAATGATTTGTTTCTTACGACACCATGATACTAGATACTTGCCTAAATAGTGACAATTTCTAGAGGCTATTTTTCTATTTAAATTACAACCACCAAAATCCACATCAGAATAACTAAATAACTCGAATTATTTTCCTCTGCGATAGAATAGTTCTTGATTGGGTGTATGTTTGTAGTATTTGAAAATACTTTTAACAACATTTAATTGATATTACTTAGTGTTTTCATGAAAAATACCACATATACATACACTGAAAATAACTTCAGATCGGCAATCTGTTAAGTAGAGTATGCTTCCAATCAGTTGTCTCTATGTTGTTTGATCCACAGATTTTCCATCTACATTAAGATCCATCATACAAGTAGTAATCATTTGAGTGTCACTGCTTTTAGTTCTATCCAAGACAAAACATTTTATAATATCTTTTGTATATTTTCTATGATTTAAAATAAATCCATATTTATTTTGAATGATTTTAAATCTATGAATGAATTATAGTTCACCCTTTAAACTCATTTCATATTCATTTTTCATCATTTGAAAAATTTATTAGATAAAGAAAATTTTTGAAGATCCAAAAATAATATCATCTACATAAATTTTAACTACTATGACATCATTTGAAATTCATTTTATTAAATGGTTAGGATCAGATATACCTTTAGTAAAACATTTGGAAATCATAAAAGTACTCAATCTATCATACCAAGCACTTGGAGCTTATTTGAAACCATACAAATAATTTTATAATTTTAAAACATGATTTGTAAAGTGAGGATTTGTGAAACATTGGGGTTGTTCAAAAAACACATCCTTCATTGTATAGCAATTTAGGAATACACACTTGAAATCCATTTGATATAGATTGAAATTTAGATGTTTTGCGTAAGCTAGAAGGATTTCAATGGCTTCATGTATAGCTACTGGGGAAAAGGTTTCCTCTTAGTTAATTCATTCTTATTGAATATAGCATTGTGCAACCAATGTAGCCTTGTTTCTAACTACATTACCAGCTTCATCTACCTTATTTCTAAACACCCACTTAATGCCTATGGTAAATGTGTCTTCGGGCTTGTCAACAAGATTCATAATATTGTTCCTTGTAAACGGATTATGTTCTTCTTGTATAGACAACAATTAAAATTCATCATCGATTGAATCAATAATGATTTTAGTTCAAGTTGTGACGAGAAAAAATGATGTTCACCATGACTTATAAGAGAAGATATAGTATGAGTTCCTTTATCTAAATCTCATACAACAAAATCTAAAGGATGCTTCTTAAGGGTTTTAACAGATCTAGAAAAATAGGGACTAGTGATTTCAGGTACTTCAATAGGTTCAGGTTCACTATGACTTGAATCTAGAGAATTTCGAGAAATTTAAGTTTTCACAGAATCCTTTATTGGATAGTTTGAGGGTATATCATTGATGTCCAGGTTTGACATATCATCCAAAAGGTTCTCTATAGACATCTTAGTCTCATGTGGATATATTTCATCAAACTTGACATGGAATTATTCTTCCACATATATTGTTCTTTTGTAAAACACTCTATAGTATTTACTGGAGATTTCATATCCTAAAAAAATTCCTTCCTCACTCTTGGATGAAAACATTTCAAAATTTTCCGTATTATTAGGGATATAGACATTGCAACCAAAAACTATGAAGTATCTTACTTTGGGTTTTCTATTGTTCCATAACCCATATGGAGTTATTTTAATAATAAGACTAATCAAAACTCTATTAATTATATAGCATGATGTATTTATAGCTTAAAATGAAAAATAAATAGGTTGGTGATATTCACTAAACGTGGTTATTACAATCTCTTTCAAGGTCTTATTTTTTCATGCTACAATTCCATTTTGTTGAGCTGTTCTATGGGAATAGATATTATAACTATTTCCATTTTGTGAGAAAAATGATTCAAATTATTGATTTTCAAACTCACGACTATGATCACTTATTAAGGATTTAATTCTAATCCCACTTTGATTTTCTACTGTTTTAGAATATTTGGTGAAATGAGAGAAGTCTTCACTTTTGTGAGCCAAAAATAAATCCATGTATATCTAGAAAAGCCATCTAAAAGAACATAAGCATAGTGCTTCCCATTTAAACTAGAATTTGTAGATGGTCCAAACAAATCCATCTATACCAACTTGATACGTTATGAAGTTGAAACTTATTTTTGTGGGTTGATTGAAATTTTGTGTTGCTTTCTCATTTCACAAGGATTACACACTTTATCATTTGGAAAATCATGTTTGGGTAGGTTATTAACTAAACTTTTTCTATTTAGCTTTCTAATTGAGTAAATATTATAGTGCCCTAGTCATATATTTAATAGACAATACTCCTTGTGAATTACATTTAAACATGAAGCATTTTGAAAATATAAAGAATCTATGTTAACAGAGTATATATTTTCATTTCTCAATTCTAAAAATAGTAATTTATTTTTATAATTAAAGACATTGCGAGCATCATGTTAAAATTTAACATGAAATCTGTCATCACATAGTTGTGAAATACTATGTAGATTATATTTCAGTCCATCAACAAAAATAAATTTGGAAATTAACACTGAGTTAGAGTTACTAATTTGACTAAGGCCAATGATTTTTTCTTTTGTATTGTCCCCAAAGATGACATGTCAACCATCAATCTTTGTTAAGTTATTGAATCATGAATAGTCTCTTATCAAGTGTCTTCAACACCAAATTTCCATGTACCATAGGATATTATAGAAGCACTATAAAAAATATTCCTACAAAATAGTTAAATAAAAATAGACTTTGGTACCCATATTTGTTCGGGTCCAGTAATATTAGTAAGTATTTTTTTAGGAACCAACATCTACCACATAGGTTTCCTATAAGTATTATGTAATGTATTTGAAAAATAAACTCTAATTGGTCCAGAAAATATTGAAATAGTAGAGGGTGTATCATAATCTGAACTAGAATAAATGTTTCACGAACGAAGAGTAAAGTTGTATGTTCCAGAATTAGACAAAAAGATTTCGAAAATTTCATTTACCAGGCTGATAACCAATACTAGTAGTGTATTTAGGGGAAATATTTTTACCTAGAATTTGTACCATGGTATCTTTACTATTAGTAAACCATTCAAGTTACTTTTTTAATATATCATTAGATATCTTTAGTTCATTCTTTTATTGGAGTAATTGAACATTTTTCTCTAATTCTACAGTAAGTTCAGATTTAATAGTTGTGGTAAGAGAATGATGTTTCTTAAAAGGCATGTATTTTTCTTTTAGTTCATTACATGTATCTTCAAGAATATTTAAATAATAAATCATTTCATCTTTAGACATATTTTTATAATAAATTTCATCTCTAGAATAATAGGACTTTTGTATAGGAGATTCCAGGGTTACCTCATATGTGTTTTTCATAAAACACATATTGTCTTTGTTATCCTGTTCATCATGTGAATATTCATAGTCACATGAACTATCCTAAAAATCCCCCCTAGTTGCATTCATTTCCATTTTATACTTTATATTTTTGTACTCATATTTATTTATTTAATTGATCTTGGGACATTCAACTTTTACATGTCCCTTTTTATTACATTTATAACATAATATCACATCAGATTTGTCATTTATTTTCAAATATTTCTTCCACATTACCTTTTTATCATATATTCCTTTGTAGTTAGGCTTTATAAAAAATTTATTCTTTTTTTAAAATTTCTTAAACCCTTTAGATATCTGGGTCATCTTTGCATCATTGTCAGGTGATGATTGCTCATCGTTGAAACTTTTTATAGAAAATTGTAGTTTCTCCTTTTCTTTGTGTTTTGAGGTGGTGGTCCTGAATGCCACAAATTTTCGTATGGGTTCATCATCCTCTTCCTTGTTGACTTTTAGAACCTCTTAATACATCATTAGATTACCAATTATTTCTTTGACAAGAAATTTTATGATTTCACATTACTCTGTAGTAGAGATAGAGGTTCTCCTCCGTCTTTCAGGTAGGAATCTAAGATTCCTCATAATTGTTTTCCTTGGAAGTTACTTCTATTTCAAGAGAAATAATTGTGTTGAAAATTTCGTCGAACCTATGATAAATTTTATAAATTGGCTCATCATGCTTTATTTTAATGTTTTTATATTTAATAGTATATGTATTGAGTCTCATTTCATTCACACTAGAAGATCCTTCATGTGTAACAGATAAGGTTTCCTAAATTTCATGGGCAGTTTTACATGAAGATATTTTGTTAAATTCCTCATTTATTAAAGATAAATATATTGAATTCATGGGTTTATAATTTTTATATTATGTTATCTTTGTTGGTTCATCCAATGTAATTCTATCAGTAGAAAGAATATTATACGCATCTATACTTTAAGACAAAATTTAAATACCCATTTTTTCAAAATACATTTTCATTTTAATTCTCCATTGGGAATAATTTTTTCCATTAAAGAATGATGGACTCTTGGTTAAAAATGCTTCCAGTCTTTTATCCATAATAAATAAATACTTTTAAAGATCTAGAAAAAAAATTAAAATAAATTTGTAGATCTTTAATGTACAATAAAAATCAAAATAGAATATTTTTTTAAAAAAGATTATTAACAAGAATAAAAACTTCTCTAATATAAAATGTTGGCCAATGTAGAGTAATGAAGAGGAGGTGAATTGAGTACATATTCAAAATTTCTGTTAAAAAATTTCCATAAATAAGTTTCACCAATATGAATGAATACAACCTAGTAAATCACATAATGCGGTTATAAAATATTGACTATTCAAATAACCTCACAGAAAATTGATTAATTATTAGCAACATCAATATGAATTATTGATACTAATTTTGAAGATATTCTAAAAAGAAAACTAATTATAACATCGATCCAAGACTAATTATCATTGTAAAATATAGTGGTTTCTGAAATATATAGTAAAATAGAAAAAATAATAATTTAATAGACACACTAGATAAAAACAAGTGGTTCAGTCTCAAGCCGATACCTAGTACACTCCACTTTGTGATCACCTATCACCAAGTGGTTTATATTAATAATGTTGATCCACACCACAGATCGGGGTAAACAATAGTGAAAGGGAATTTCCAAGTCACACAACCTCTTCCACAATTCATTGGGGGTAATAACTACCAGGTCACAAAAGGAACTCTTCTACACTAATCCATGGGAGTAATCAAATGTAAAAAACACATGAGAGGAAGGATATCTTGAATCCTTCAGTTTAGTCCTGGAGACAGTGTGTGTTTTAATACAAATATACAGAAACAACTAAAAATCTAAAAACTATACAAAACAGAGAAAAGATGGTGAGAAATGTTTATAAGTGCTCTGAGTGTTATTCTTTGCATTTCATGATGTGTATGATAAAATAGATTGATGAATTGAGTCCTCTTGTGAAAAACAGAGTATCATATGTCTTCCAGTTTGAATGAGTAAGATGTCAAGATCATTTTCATCTTATAGATTGTACTGTAAATATGTTTTTGGCTCTACTCCACAGTAGTCTGGACTTTGGAATCAAGAGTGCATTAAGTATTCTTTGGTTATTTCATGTATTACATATTAGTAATTTTCAAAAATACTCGCTCTTCTATTACACACTACTGATCGTCCCTTCATTACTATTACATGGTTTTCTTTTTATTTTTGTGTTTAAGTGTTGGAGATTATAGGATGCATGTATTCATCACCTCATTCCCCGTACTATTATGTGACATGTCGACAAGGAAATATTAATTATGTCAGTGAATTTAAATGACTCAAATATGACCATTATAAATTAATTTGAAAAAATAGATTAAAGAATTGTGTCATAGTATGTCTATAAAAGGTATCACTGGGAAATGGTGTCACCATGAAATTATTCCTTCTTCGATTCCATTGAGTGATGGAACAGTCATGATTCCATATTTTTATTAAGATCAGGAACTACTCACAAACATTTGGTGTTGTAATCACAGTATCTTGTGCTTTTACAAACTTCAAACATTGTCTTAGAGATGGTATCAAGGAACCAGTGTCCCAAACATCATAAGATCTAAAAAATGTTATGGTTTTTTGGGTCACGGTGTCTGGGACATGGGGTCTAGGTCATGGTGTCTGGGTAGCGCTCTCTGGGTCACAGTGTCTCAGTCCTTTTCAATAAAACAAATACTGGAGGCTAACTCAATGGTTTCTCTGACTTAGCCAAATATCTGTAAATAGTATTAAGTAGTAATGTTCATAGAATGTATTACACTTAATCATTAATATATGAAATCATTATAGAAAAAAGTTAAATATAGTTTACAATAATCCAATATTATTTAGGATTAATAGGATTTAGAGGATGTTTATTTAATGTATACAGAATCCAACCATCTCTACACTTGATTTGGGATAGATTAAACATGATAAAAAAATTGACAAGATCTGTTGGATTTGTAATCATTCAAACATGATTATAACATTAGGAGTCCATTAATTATTTTAAAAAATATATAATGATACCCATATTTTACACCCTAATATAGCCATCAAAAATTTAAATTTCTAATATCCTTATTTTTATGGCCTTTGTGTCGAGGAAAAAACAACTTCCACCACTTTTTTATCAAACTACGAACAAATAATGTGGCTTAGGAGTACCATAATGTAATTACACACATGATCAAGGAGTATCAATCCACACTAGGGTTTCCATGGTCATAGAAGAAATATATTGAATGGAACATTATATGACCTTAATAAATGACATTATACTGTATAATCAAGGCCATTTAGTGATCTATGTATTGTTTTGTTACTATTATCATAGGATATGTAGTGGTACCCAATTATTTAATCTCAGGTATAACCATAGTATTTTCTATTCACATTGGGGATCTGTTGTCCTTAAAATCTGATGTTAAACTTCATGGAGATTATCTGCAACTCATGAAATTAAACTCCATGGTACATCAATAAATAATTGTGTATTGATTCTCTTTTTTTGAGGAGATATGTAGTGACTCCTTGACATTATGTCATAATGTCATCCATAGTTAATGAAAAAAGTGTCCCCATCACCTATATACAAACATAGATCTATGTAGGAGATGTCATGTTTGGATTTACTCATTCATGGATCCATCAAAGAAGTAGAAACACCCCCCATACATTTGAGGAAGATCAATGTAGAGAATTTCACTCTGCATGGATAATCATTGTATGAATGTATCTAATATACTCAGAATCATTCCTTCCATTCATCATATGTTGTTCCCTAAGAAATTTCTTATCTCTAAAATCCTCTTTAGGCCCCAAGAGATTAAAGTGGAATAGTTTCCTTAGTAATCCATTTTTTCACTATGAAAATTTTTCCTATGTTGGATCTACATATGTTTCCCAAAAAAGTCATAATAACCAAAGGTAAATTCATCACTAGGAAATGAATCTCGTATCTATGTAAACCAAAAATTATTTTGTCCCCATATAATATATCATTTAGAAAGAATACCTAGAATCATATTTCAGGCTGTCATTCCCCACACTCTTCAGAGGAATGTCCATACAAACTAGCCAAATAAACCACTGGTTACAAATAATATCTATGAAAATGATCCTATATGTATGACCTTAAATAGAAAGACCCCATGCCATCCTCACTACATGATGTTAAACTGCATGAATGATGTCCTACTCACATCACACTAAACTACATGATGTCCAGAACTATGCCTGGCTTGATTACATCCATTACAAGATCTATAGTGACACCCAAAATATATAATAATGGGTCTATCCATAGAAAAAGATAAAAATTTCATTTCCATGTACATGAGTCAGACCTCCTTGGAGAACCCTATAAGAATTTTTTATGCCATGATTCATTCATTTATGGGATATATAGTGACACTAGGAAGTTATTTCTGGTTCGAACACATCAAACAATGTCCCTCACACTCCTATGAATGAATAGATCCTCAGAATAGGGTCTAATATGTTTCTCACCACACATGTGAGATCATATTGAAAATAAAATTCCCCTTCCAAATAGATTAGTTTGATTGATATTTGGGGAAACCTTCATATATCTGTGTATGGATTGATTACTTCCATTGCATGATAAATAGTAACTCCCTAATCGTAAGTCATGGGTCTAGCAGCCACAATGATTAAAAAATCCACATCCATGTGCTTCGGACAAATATACAAGGTGATCCTCCCTAGATCTACATATGGAATGATTTTCATTTTCATGAGATACATAGTGATGCCTGAATGTTTTAAATTGGGTCCATCCATCAGAAAAAAATAAAGGATATAAATCCTTAATTCCTATGTGTGGATCATACTTATGTAAGGGAGAAAAAATTTACACATTATTGGGAGATTTCATCATGAAATTCTATTTCCATTTTCAATAACCATTCCATACACAAAACAAACTATTGAAGGACCCCAAAACACCCTAATATGGGAGGGGTAAATCATGGGGTCATCATTATCTTCTTAAAGTAACAGATCTTGTCCTCTTGTAGTTCATAACCCGTTAAAGATTTTTGATGTTTATGTGAATCAATTAAAACACTCACATATAGAAATATGACGGAAATATTTTTACTCAGTTCACCACTAAGACTACGTCTAATGAGTATTTAAAGATAGTGTTCCAGTCATACATGTGTCCCATAATTTCACTAGTTTTGGATTATAGAATATCGCTTATAGTCAGTCTGTTATAGGAACACTACCTTTACATTATTTTAGGGATATATACCTAGAACAAAACACTTCTTCAAACTCCCCTAGCACACTACTTTGGGTGATGCCTTACACAGTTTATCAACATGAAGTTCTCTTCAATGGAATTGTAATTAATGTTTTCTTACTTGAATCATCAAGAGACTCTACTTCCCCCACAGACCTGACATGTTTCACTAACAATTCCCTATCTTCTTAAACCTGATAATCAATATTGTCTTCCGTGAATCTCCTTCATATAGCTCACTCCTTCAAGAAGTACCCCTACCAACATGGAACAAACTACCTTCATAAAGATCAAATTCCATCATGGAACTAACAATCTTCAAGAAGCTAACTGAGTCAATGTGGAAAACCCATCATCGTGAAGTACCCTACATACAAAATAATTGTACATCAGTCAAGACATATAGTCTTTTTAAGATGCTCATGCTTGAAGAGAATTCCGAATTCAAGAAGTTCCCTTTCTAATGTGAAATCAATGTATTTACGGATTATTCATCAAAAAAAAATTGGAATGAATTGGGGGTAGCCTCATATTTTAGTTTGTATCCATTAACTAAGCTCTAATGCCTCCATCACATTTTCTAGATCTATCAAAAACATCTCTGTGGTGTACATCCTTTCGCGAAGCACCATGGAAATTTTCCGTTTGTAATGCACATCAGAATCATAGATAATTCCATCAAAACCCTTCATTGAAATCATCTTAATCATGGAACTTGCTGTCAAATATCATGTTGCTCCAAATCTTGTAATCATAGAGAAGACTATCATTTTTCACGATGTATGTCATGATCGTGGATCACACTATCAAAATTATTTAATCATGAATGAAACACAACATGTGAAGTCCATATTCATGAAACCCATGGATTTTCCACATTTTCATAATGCCTTCCAAAAAAACAAATTTTCTCAATGAAATCCATCTTCCAAATTTTGGACCCCAAAAATGTAGAAACCATGAGGAAACTACACCACCTTAAATACTATTATATGATTGAATCATAAGATCCATTTCCATGAAAACTCTAGGATCCTCCTTGTTACGTTTGACAAAAAAACCATCCTCCATTTTTAAAAATGAATATACATGGTTGCAAAAATATACCACATTGTGTTTTTTTCGAAATCTATAGATAAATTCGATTAAACACCAACCACTATTCAAACATGATACACAAGAAACAACTAAGCCATCAATCTATGTCAATGTGAGGAATGATCACATTAGAAAACAAGAGGGGAATCTTGAATTAGGTTCGCATGTATTCTAATTCTTAAAAAGGTGAAATCTATTCTCTGACAGTGTCATAAAAATATTACATGCCCTGAACTGTTTCCTTGTAACACAAAAATATCATTTTCACCCATTGAAAGTCATCAAATTTCAACATTATCCATTATAATACTTTTTAAAATTTATAAATTATTCTTAAACTAGGAAAAAATACAATATATCTATTCTTCAAAAAATAAAAAACATTTCATCCATATTTATTTTACCATTGAACCATCCAATTTATCCATTCATTCCCATTGGAAATAATCCCAAAACGTCTTATTTTTAATTGTATAGGTCAAAACATACTCCCCCAAGATCATATACCCCCATAAACCTGTATCACATTAACAAACAGATTAGAACTGCTAATTTAACCTTATATTGGGTAATTTTGTAACCTCCGCAGGCATTGGTAGGTGGTTGAACACTAAGTAAAAATGATTTTTCTTTAGCACATGTACTAGAAAGGGGTGGGTTAGCATGTCGCCCACATGATCTTTAGTTCTAAAATTATCCATCATAATAATTCCATGTTCAATTTTTTTATTGATATTGCGATATCTGATTTCAATATGTTTCTTATGAGAATCATTAATAGGATTCTTCGTAAGATCAATTGTGCTCTTATTATAATAGTGAATTACCATTGGTTGTTTCACCTCATAACCAATGTCAGTCAGTTATGGCTTCCTCCAATGTAGATGTGTGCATTCATTTCTATCTTAGATATACTTATCCTCAATAGTACTCACATACATACTTTCCTACTTATTATTCAACCACCCATAACATTTAGTGTTATTAAGGAATGCTAAACCACATGTGAAATGTTTATAAATAAAATCTATAGACCAGGAAACAAAAAATAATGATAGTTCACTATCTCTTCCTCCAGAAAATATGATCCATAATTGTGAGTACCTTGAATATACCTCATGATTCTTGTAACTATATCCAAATGTTATTCCTTTAGATTACATTAAAGGTAAGTTGTAAATAATTTTGCATACACAATGTCTAGTTTTTTCGTTGGGAAGTACAGTAATCATCCAATGATTCTCCTATACATCTTGGGATCTACAGACGACCAATCCTCATGTTTTCTTAGTTTTTCCCAACCACATTAATAGATGACATTGGTTTGGAGTCAGACATATTGAATTTGTTTAGAAACTACCTCACATACATTCCTTGAGAAACAAAAGTGTAGTATTTTATTTTAGTCATTTGTAGCCCTCTGAAGGATAGATTTCCACAATTATAGACATTGTAAAATTTGATTTCATGTTATTGGGGAATTCATCAACAGATCCCTGGATGTAGCCACCAAAATGAATATCATCTACATACACCATTAACATGAACTGATCGTTATAAGAATTCATCACATAGATATTCTGATAAACTCATCCACCTTTAAACATTAGATACTTTAGATAAGAATCCAGTTAGAAATATCACGCTCATTGTTCCTATTTTAAGCCACAGAGGGCCTTCTTTAATAAAAAAATGTTCATTTCATCATAACTATGAAGAAAAACCACCAATTTTCTTATATATACTTCTTCTTCATGAAACAAAATTCAATAATTTTGTTTTTAAATCCATTTGATTCACTTTGTATCCTCTTTTAATTGTCCTAGAATGGAAAACCCTGATCGACTCTATCCTCTCTACTGGTGAAAACGAATCTTCCAAAAAAAACCTTCAATCTATGAGTACCTTTACAAACCAATCATACTTTTTAAAAAACATTACGATGATCATATAATTTATTATTGAAAATAAACTGCATACCATCGCATTATGATTTTTGTGTCTCTTATCTAAATCCCATGTTTCGTTCTTATCAATTTGATCCAACTCTTTATTCTTGGATTTAACCTATGATCATAATTTTCAACATATTCAAATGAGGATGGTTCTATAACTGATTGGATGGTAGATTGAGAATTATTACTCATTCCCCATGTTTATGTGGGTTCTCTCCAATACCCAATGTTGTTGGATTGAGAAATTTAGGCTCTTCGATTTCCATTGTCATGTTCATAAGAATTTTCATTTTCCATGGTATCATCTTCTGATTTTTCTTCTGAATCAACATCAATTTGTGACCTCAAAATGATTTACACTCATTCCTATAAATTTTTATTTAAATATATTCCATGTCCTCTATCTTATTTATCTTCAATCACATAATTATATAATCCCCTCATAATATTTGTAGTATTATATTCAACTATTGTAACATAACTTCTTTCCAATTATTTTTGAAATTCTTATTGAAGCACTTGTAGGATTTTATATTCCTTGAATATCAACAAAATATTCCATCATCATTCAAAAAAATATAAGTTAGTTGATTTCCTTCAATTTTAAAAAAACATTTACATCCAATGATGTGGAAATACTTCAATGTGGGCCTCCATACAAACCAGAACTCATACGATGTATTGGATTCTCCCATTTAAATCCATGTATGATTTTAAATAAAAACCACATATTGAAAGACCTATTTATAGTTATAATGAGGGATACAATTATCAATTAGTATAGTTCACTCCATATGGTTAACCTCTTAATTTCTACTCCCAACTACTCCATTTTTCTTTGGGGTTCTCACAATATCCACCTCATGTTGAATTCTGGGATTCTCTATGTATTTTTCAAACATAATGGATGTATATTACCCTATATTGTTAGATAGAAGAACATTGATTATCCATCTAGTATCATTCTCAATGATTCAGAAATATGGATTCATGCCCTCAATTTTTTTTTTCCTATGTATAACCATCACACATGACATTCTACTATAACAATCAGTGAAAAGGATGAAGTACCTTTCTCTATGAATTCCAGAAACATTTATCAGACCACATACATCTATATGGATGAGATCAAGAAGATTTTATTCCATTTTATTCATTGGATGATAAGAAATGCAGAAGAACTTCCCTTTTATTCTAGAATCACATGTCTTTTCTCGATTATGATTCAGAATGGGGATGCCAATGAATATCATCAGCTCTGATATCCATTCCATGTCTTATTGATTAATGTATCCCCACCATCGATGCCACAAGTTTTTTCCTTCATAAAATGATAGATATAAATTTTTATAATTACTATCAACATGGTATATCATGGCATATATTCTACAAGATTCATGAGAAAGTTTTCTTTTTTTTCCTTTATAGTAATTTTTTTGATTGAATGACACTATAAGTACTGATTCACAGAGTTGAATCACAGTAAAGAGATTGTGACACTAGTATTATATATAGATGACATTAGTTTTCAATAGCTCACCATTAGGTAGCTCATTAAAACCAATGCCTTTGATTTTCAACACATGATCTTTATTAAATCTTATCTTCCCATTGACCCTTTTCTTATCACCCATTAATAATTCATCACTTCCAGTCATGTGAGATGGACATCCAATTTCAAGTATCCAAGATTTGTTGCTCTTTATATCATTGAGTGGCATTTCTACAAGGTCAGATAGTTGAATTTTAATATATTCCTTCCATGATATATTTAATTTATTGATGTATAATAATAAATTTTTAGATATCTCTTCCATGTGGAAGGGTTCTTCATAATTGTATTCACCTTGCGGAAGTGGATACTCTTTTTTCAAATAAACACCTCCTGTTTCAGGAGTATTTACTTGTATCTGAGTTTTGAATGAATTGTTCATGTCATTCCTCTGCCAGAAATAAATATATTTATAGAAAATTTTAGAAAAATAAATTAAATATACAAAGGAATTGATCCTTCTATAATATGTAGGATATGAATGTCTTCTCCTTTGTTGACTTCCTAGATCTTCACCATTAAAATATCTCATTCCTTCTTCGTAATATGACATGGTAAGGCAAAGATAGCCTCAAAATTGACATTTCATATGTGTAAATGTCTTCTCATTTATATTCCTCCTCATATCTCCTTTATTAGGAAGCTACTTTTTCTACCAATCATTTTGGGATTCATGAGGATATTTTTCAATCTTCTTTTAGTTTGAATTGAGGGTTACTTTTTAGTGCTTCAAGAGACTTTTCAATATCTTCATCATTCATCTTGAATTTATTTTGAACCTTTTTATATGAATCATTTGATGTGTTAGAATCACAAAAGATTCCAGTATTTTCCTTGCAATTAGATCATTGATCATTCAAAATCTATTCAACCCCATCAGAATAATTCTTAGATGTCTCTAGAAACCTGAAATTTGAGTGTTTTCAAAACTGTATTTTCATGTTTTCTTCTTTTGAATTTGATTCAACTTCAAGTTTAATCCTATGAGTATAAAATTCTTATTATAGTCCCTCAATAGTATTGGATTTATCCTATAATCTCATGGTAAGGTCATTGATGACCCTTTCCTTTTCTTCAATTTTGATCCTTAGTTCAACTACATATTTTTTTCTTTCATGGTTTGTTAAATTAACTTTAACTACTTATTCCATCCATTCAATTTCTCCTCCAATATTATTAAAATATTCTCATGACACCCATATAACTTCTCTATAATTTTTTATCTATTTATTTTATTCTAAAACTCACCAACACAAACCTTTATTTTTTACATTAGATTATATTCAACACTCAAATGACGATCTATAACATTATCTTTTGATTGTTCTGACTTCTCAACAATATCCATCATAGATTCATAGGTTCCATATTTAAACTCTAATTCTTATTCCTCAAAAAAATTTATCCTAATATTGTTCTTCATAGACAAAAGTCATTTTCTATAGTTTCATTCTACATCTGAAGTTTCCATTTTGAGAAAACCTTTTCATAGGATTTTAGGAATTTTTAGCTTCACATTCATCATCATCAAACTTCGTTAATAACTGAGAAGCAATGTGCCCAAAATTTCCACAAAGAATGAAAACCAAGGTTATTTCCCAACAAATATTTTTTTTCCATGCTTGAATTTCATATCAATGAGTGAAATAAATTCAGCTTCAACATTGCCTCTATTAATATAATCTCTTTAAATACCATGTATTTATTTATATTTGAAATCTTTCTCCTTTACAACATGAGTTGTTTCATCCAATGGTTTGACATGCATATAATATGATACAGGATTTCTCAATAGATCATGAAAAGAATGTTTCAACAAACATCATTCCTCAAGTGTTGAAACATTTGGATTGTAAAGAGGTTGAATTATTCTCTAAAATTTATTTACAAACGTTGATTTCTTTGATTTCATCCATTATCCCTCATTTTTCTCCAAAAACCTTAGTGATCCGATTTGAAATGGTATCATATTTTTCATCTGAATGCATCATCAGATCATCAAACCTAATGTTCAAAATTTTTACTGTCTTCTACTTCTCATAGTTGTCACCTTCGTAGATATCATCCAATTTTGTTCAGAATTGAATTTTTAGAAGTAAAATTAATCATATTTAGATAAATTTGATTAGAAGGATCTATAGTGAGGGAATTCAATGCTTTATCATCTTTACCAATTATTTTACAATCTATATCAGTCATAGACAAACCAGTTGGATAAGTGAAATTTATTCCCTATGAAGGGGAAAATAGGAATTTCATTCCGTGATACCCTAGATTAGATATCATTATATTCTTCCACATCTAAAACTTTATTCCATAAAATAGGGGGAACCCATAACACTTAATAAATTTTCTATGGAAACAATATAGGGAAAATTTTACACGAGTAACGTGGCTATGATAGACCTTCATAGACCCCCGAACACCCTGAGAGAGGAGGGGTGAATCAGTACATTAACTATTTCTTCTTGAAACGATTGATCTTATTCACACATTGGTCTGAACCCATTAAATCTATATAATTGTAATGTTTAGAAATTAATAAAAACCACATGCAATAGGACAAGACATCAATTTTTACTTGGTTCACCACTAAGGTTTATGTCTAAGGAGCCTTTGCCGACAACGTTTCGGTCATACATACATCCACTAATCTTCACTATTACTGAATTACATAAGTTCAGTCATAGTCACTTTATTCAGGGAGCACTTCCTTTACAGGATTATAGGGATAACTCACTGTGTCCCTCAGATCACTTCTGTTAAATCCCCCTCACCCAATACCTTGGGTGAATACATACTCAGTTTATTGTCTTGAATCTCACCTCACCGAAATTGGAATTAAATTTGTTGTCCATGAATTAGCATGATACTCTACTTGCACCATAGAACCGTGTTTATGCACTCATAATGACCTAACTACTTAAACATGATAATAAATATTGCCTTTCGTGAATCTCCATTGGGAATCTGAACAATTCATGATGTACCTATAAATTCACAGAAAAAACTATGTTGAAGAAGCTCATATGACATTGTGGAAGTAACTTTCTTTGAGAAGATCACTAATTTAACATAGAATACCCCATCATTTTGATGTACCCTATTAACAAAATCATTGATCATGAGTCAAGACTTATAGTCTTTTTGTGATGATAAATCTTTTTGAGAAATACATAATAATGATGCTCTATTTCCTTTGTGAAATAAAATCATTTTGGAATTATCCATGAAAAAATAATTAGAATGATGCGGGGGTAGCCTCATATTTATAGTCTTGGATGTTCACGAATCCCTACCTCCTCTAGAAATTTTCTAGATCCATCAAAACCTTCTTCATGGTGAACCTACTTTAGCAATGTTTGATATAACTTTTCCATTCAAAATGCATATCATAATCCCAGAGCATTCCGTCAATACCCATCATAATGCTCATCTTAATTGTGGATCTTTATGTCAACGACCACGAAGCTCTAATTCATGTAATCATGGAGAACACTCACTATACTCACGATGAATATAATAATTGTGGATAACAACTTTAGAATTTTTAATATATCGTGAAGAACAAATCTTGAAGACCTTATTCAAGAAACTCATTACTTTTCCTTATTTTTCATATGGCCTTTTAGAAAAAACTATTTTTATATTGAAATCCATCCTCCAAATTTTGGACGTAAAAAATATGGGAGAAACATGGAAACAACACAACCTTCAATACAATATTCTATATTAACTAATTGATCCCTTGCCATGAAAACCCCTAGTACTTCCTTGTGACGATTTATAATAAACACAATTCTTCTTCAATTTCTAGTAGTTAACAGCCCTGGTTCTAACACTATGTGTTTGGGCATGTCCGAATCTCAATAAATCACCTAGTACATAGGAAATTAATGGTCAGTTTCATGAAGAAACCCTTGTTGGACTATGCACATTAGGCCTCTGTTGGATCTTAATACGTTTCATAAAAAGGCATGTTAAATAAAGGAATATTTTTTCCTAAGAATGGATTCACCTATATCTTTACACCCAGACAACATCATGATGGTACCAATTCAATAATTTACACCTCACTTATATTCTCCATATTATTTTCCCCAATAAATGAATCCTCAAAATCATGGTTTACATATTCATTCCCATATAAAGTCTGGGTATGGTCAGAACATCATAGCCTGATGAGCCTCCTATTGGTCATCATTTCAATGAAAAATGGTCTTAGTCATAAAACCTAAAACTGAAAGACACATTTCCATCACCATATCGTGATGATAAACTAAACTTTTTATGTCATAGTAACATGAAACAAATCATCGTGATATCCAAAAAAATGTGTAGATTGATTTCAACTATTTTAGGGTACATAGTGACACCAAAATATGCAATCATAGGTCCAGACATAATAAAATATAAAATTTCTTTTCCCATTACATGTGAAAAAACTACATAGGGAACCCCATAATATCTACTTATGTCCTTATTTTCATGGTTATAATATATTTTGTGGCTCCATGAAGATATATATCTGTCCCAACCATTTACAAAAAAGAGAGAAGAAATCATTATTTCCAATGTATGGGTTCGTTCTATTCATGGGAATCATTTCTACCCAATCTTAGAAAATATTTCTATGAAATTTTCTGTTCATATTCCGGAACATTCTATTAAAAACAATAATATATTCCCAGGGATGTATGAATATCCATATATATTACATGACTATCATAAATGGAGGGTTAGGGGTTTGAGGACACTTTTTTGACTATGTAAAATTTTCCCTTGATGGTTCTTCATCACTCGCACAAAAAATTCCATTCAATCAAAGAATAATTCATCCCCAAGAGAGTCTTCTCCTATATTTGTACAACCCAAAAACATTTCACTAGAAAATATTTTTATGTTTACTTTTGAAAATCATTTCATAAATTTGATATCAAATTTTGAAAAGACAAATAAATTGTAAACAAATTATCCATACATTTCTGAACAACACATGGAGATTCTTGGCCAGTGATCCATATTTGGGTCCCCATATCATATTTCATTATCAAATTGATTCTACCAAAAATGATATTATCATTATTATGTTTTTTCCTATAAATTATCAAAAAATAGACAAAAAATGCACTACGTGTAAATCATGTAATTGAAACCCTGTGTAAAATTTGTGTACTAGTTCCTTATACCAATTATTTTCATAGTTTAGGAAAAAAATAAATAATAAAATTAAAATTAAAAAGGACCAAAACTATTAGGTAAAATAGTATTAAGGGAAGGCATAATGATAAGTCAAATTACATCTTATAATCTCATACCATAGTAGACATGGGAAAAAATAAGATAATTAATTGAAAAGAAAAAATTGCACATGGTTCACTATATAACACTAGAAATTGATAAAACAATGCTCGCTGAGTACCACAACTCATGAAACAAATAGGAAATTGTGGGTCAAAACACATAATGAAAAAAATTCCAAACTGGACCTATATATTTATTAGAACAAATTCATATTTTCCCTGATCAATGCACATTCCATTAGGAGGAAATTTTTTGGTAATAAAGATTTCTAATAAATGAAGATGATATGTCCATGAACATGAAAACAGTGGAAATAAACAGAAAATGTGAATTGAAAAATATCAAATGGGATGACGAATCGATGTATGGTTCAGGTACACTGAGTAAAAATTTCTATATTGACTGTTGCTTCGTGAATCACCCTGTGAACAAAATCTTTCCAGGGATAATATAGTACATCCTTCACTATGAAATGAATACAAGTTTTTTTTGACTGAATGATGATTTTATCCCCTATAAAAGACAATCCCCTGTGAATGAAATTTTTTACTGGGAGAGATGGACCTTCTAACAACAAAAAATGATACCAAGTCATTTCCAGTACTGAATTGTTATATTTGACCCTCTAAATTACTTCCCAATGAAAAAAAATTGGATGAAGAACCCTCTTTGTGATCCAACAAAAGAATCCCCACATCCCCTCACATATGACCAACCATACTGCTTACCTACCCCTCAATTATTCTATAAAAACCACCATGTGGAACCCAAATGAGTAGTTTATTAATGCTAAGGAGACCCAAAATTGGATCCTTGAAGATGAACTGGGTGATATCCATTGATTCCAAGCAGGTAATCCAACTATATATCATGAAAGTGGAAATAACACTCATCCAGCCATCTGTGATGTAAAAACCCCTTTATAGAAATCATTACAAGGGGTATAAATGAATAGACCTATTTTTCACTAGTACACCACATTGAAAATCTCTATGTGGTTATAACCCTAACATACGTAGTAAACTAATTTGTCAGAGGAACTTGACCCATGTTGCGACACACCGCGTGCACAAAACCAATCCAGGCATAGAAACATTCTATCGTGGGACATCCTAGGTCAGGGTAGTCTATTGCAACACTGATGGTACCATCAATCAAATTTCCACATGCTGTATCAATGGAACCCATCCTATAAAATATCCAACAATGTCAAATGGGGTATCCAAGGAAATTCTACTATACACCTCCCATCACTCCCTTCCACTATATTATGAGGCCACACATTATCCATTCTATGAACTAGTATAATGGAAATAGGCCTTGAAGCCACCTAAAATATTTGTTTATATTATTGGCCATATAAATATGTCCTCTTGATTCTACATACCCATTGTAAGTGGAGTCATGTGTATAACCTCCTCATCAAGTAAGACCATCTAAATATATTCAATTCTACATTCAATTGTAATTAGGGTTGTGACCATGAAAGAGACCCTAGATTCTGAGGTCCTTACATGATCCTCCCCATTTTAGGGATTTTGGGGAACCAATTTTCATTCTATTAGATGATGGATTATGTTAGGCACTCCACTATTCCATATAAATAAGCATGACATCCCTCATGGAGTACACCCATAACATTTCTTGATGGAGGAATAAGTATTGTTCATCTTCTCCATCCCAGGATGTAGATGGATTGATCTATAGTTGTCACTATAACTTAAAAAAATATTATTTGGGTACCCTAAAAACCATTACCTCTCCCTTTGGGATCTATTATCCATCCACTACTGGCTGGAAGTGGATTGTCTATTCTACAGATCTACTAATTCATCTGGTTTCTAAAACCATGCATGACTCATGTTGGAATACATGTTAGATGTGATCATTATATTCACATGATCATAAAAATTATATGGGGCTCTTATTTGGTATGACACCAAATAATTTTTAATGGGAATACATATAACAGTAACTCCAAACCATGTCATCTTAAGTGGGAATACAGTTATTTATAAGCCCCAACCATGTCCGAACTCGGTGTTCATTGATTCCCAACAAACAGGGATATGTAGGAAGCCTAATTGAGTTTTCAAAAAAACACCCAAATTCATCCTAATGTTCACTATGCCACATTACTATTTGGGTCATATCAACCTATGATACCATATCTCTTCTGGGTCCCTCAACGAGCCTCAACATAAGTACCAATCCAAACATTGACTTGGAACTATTAACTTGTTTGTCCATGTTGTGTGATGTTGTACTACATGATTTTATCCTAGTCGCAGGAACATAGATAGTGATGTGTCTAGTTAAGTGGTACTGAACTACCTTGGTTCTGATTACCATTACAAGGATACAATGGAATACCTTGTTATGGATTTGATCCCACCATCAAAATAACATATATTTTACTGATGAAAGAAAACCCTAAATTTCCTCACCACATGGACTAAAACTATCATCATCCTAATGAATGACAAAAAATATCTATTCCTTCCATAAATGTGTACAATTGATAGATAACATCAGATTAATATAGATATCCTTTTCAATGGAGAACCTTGAATATATACCGATGATTATGAAACCATACAAGTTCTGTATTTATCATTAAATCATGGAGATCCATTTTAACCATAATTGGAAATGAATAAAGGATTGTTGAACATATAATAAATCATTAAGAGTGTCCCGAAATATGAAATAGTTTCCCCAAAAAGGGTGTGATGATCCTAAATTCCCATCCTTTTATCCAATGTGAGTTCCTAAGTTTCATTATCCATCTTCCCCAATGAATTCCTGTGTTTGAAAATTATTTCCATGATTAGTCATGGTTGTGTGATCCAAATGGTGTTTCCGGCTCCACAAAAAAATTCATTAGAGACCATACAAAAGTAAAAACCTAAAAAAGTGTTTTACAAAACTCAAAACACTGAATTATATTTTCAGGTGACCTATTTTTACCATAAAAATGCATAAATAAGGACATGCATAAAATAATTGAATGATTAATGTTATATATGAGGTAAATTATCAACTAAAAAGTAAAAGTGGTCTTAGTTTCTCTAAAAAACCAGAGATGGGGAAATTAATTTTCTTATGAAATGAAATTGGTGGAGGAAATGAAAAAACATACTTATAAATTGAATAAAATAAAATGGTTTGTGATTTAGATAGAATATTTGCACACTTATTTCCTTATTGTAATTGTGTTAATAAGAAACAAGATTTTAAAATTATATCGTAAATATTCCCTTATTAATTTCATATCCTTGGATTCAAAACCTCTCATAATATATAACATATGATTTATATAAAATCCCATGAATTTCAATTTAATTATACTAAACAAATAAATGGAATATTTATAATACATATATGAAAATAAGTTGTGAATAGGTAGAATATCTAAAAATGAGAGATATTGAAAAGAGGACCACCTCACATTTAATCTCGAATTTCAAAAAAATGATTTAAAACAGACTATAAATAATATACCAATATTAATAAATCATTTGATTTTTTTGAAATCTGTTATCTTTTATATTGATCAATTATAACAATTCTATACTAATATATCATGTAGTTAATGTTTTTATTCAACTGAAGATATCATAAATTTTGATTCTTCTACAAATGTTTCATAATGGAATCCTCGAACCATGTTCTTTGATATTGGATTAAAAATTACCATATTAAGAAATATATTAAAACTATTTTTATATTTTTAATTCAACCCCTTGTTCACTTGTAGGAAACTGTGGGCATGGTTTGCGAGTTGGGGGTACATGTTGAACTCCTTTTGGGTAATTTATTAATATTAACTTATTACTTCATAATTATTATTACATATTTTCTCATCCATTCATAATAATATACAAGAAATATTTAAAGACTTTATATCATATATTTACAACAAATATATGATTTAGAACCATAAATGTAAGGTAGTGATTAAAAATAGAACATGTTTATCCATAGAGGAGGTAGTTCGTGCATACAAACTAACGACATTTTAATTTTACATTGAATAAAAATGATTTCAAGATTTTTTTATCAAATAAAATTCATAATAATGTTATAAATATGCTATTTATTCACTAAATTCCAAATTATATTATCCACGGAAGGTTGTTTTGATAAATAATACATGTCATTCTGGTTGGTGGATGTCTACATTTATGTATAGAATAAATTTTAATTCATCTATGGAAAATGTTGGATGGAAGATAGTGATTGAAAAATAATTTTAATAAATTAATTAAACACTATATAATGATTTAATTATACAAATATTTTTTAATAAGTTTCGAAGAGGATGGATGAAAAATATACCTAACAAATGTTTGATAGAGGGTAATACTCCAATTGATATGGAAATTATTTATTGTAATATCCTTTTTAAATGGAGGTCTTAATTATTATTCAGGGAATAAGGGGCTTCAAAATATTTTATAGTTCTAGGGAAGTAAAATTTTTATAGATTAAATATAATTTCTAACTATCTAGGTATATTGATGTTAGTGTAACTGGGCTCCTAATATAGGATAATATGGAGACATTCCCTGGGAATTCAAAGGTATGTTTATCGTATGAATGGAATTTCATGAGATTTATGTGAGTTTGGTGATGATTTTTTTTGGATAAATATATTTACTAATTTTAATCCTAATAAGGGACTTCTAAAAGTTTTTTTGATCTAATGTAGTAAAATTCAAGAATCATTACGATGCTAATTGTTTCCCTTAATGACATTGATGAAAAAGAAATAATTGTAATTAAATTTTTATGATCTTTTTATGAAGAAACATATTAGAAAATATAAATGTGTTAATTTTTAATTTATACTCAATTTAATATATTTAAATACATAAATCTATTACGAATTTTTTTATTAACTCATTTAATTTTCAGGAATTTTTTTTAAAATATTTTAAAGAAATTATTAATTTCTATTATTATAATTTAATATCAATGAATAATTTAATTACTTTTATTATATTTTATAATATATAAAAATTAAAATATTATAATAATTTACATTATATCAACTAAAATTACTTTGATAAATACTACAAAAACACATGTAAGACAAATTCATTGAAGATAAATATTTTACCATAACTATTGCAAACAATTTTATCCTATATGACTAGTTATACATTTTTATAAATAAATAATTCTACCATATTACATATTTTTAAAATTCTAATTAAAACTATGAAAATAATTTTCTCCATTTATATTTCTGAAGGTGATAAAAAAATAAGTTTATCATGCATAACACATAAAACATTTTAGAAAGAAAGTATCTTCGTAACATCTAGGGAATGTATTTCTCACCTAGTAATAAATTTTATTTGGATTTATAATTATTTTATTGAATATATTATCAATATATTTTATTAAAATTAATTACCAAATATAATATAAAATTTTTCATATCACTTTAAAAGGAATGTTTTAGTAAAATATATGTCTTTTCATAAGATAAAAACATATATCATTTAGCTATAGTAATTTGATTTAATCAATTCATTAGTATAAAAGGTGAACTTTGTTTTTAATTATATAATTATTTTATAGTGCACATACCTGAATTAATATGTTACAATGTGATATTAATATTTATAATTTAAATATTTTACATTAAAAAATTTAACTTAATAAAATGTATTCTCCTGTTAGATCAGTGTTATGTGTTGAATAAGACACTAAAAATATTATTTTACCACCATATATATATTTTTAAAAAATAATGGGATGTCACATTTTAACCCCATTATATAAATTTCAACTTCATAATTATAATTCCACTCAGTGATGAATACAGATGACCGTTTTCATAATATAATCAGGACTCTAAATATTATTTCTAATGAAATATAGACTACACTAACATGGGTATGTATATGAAAATAATCCCATGATTGATTATTAAGAACCATATGATAGAATTAATCATGATGAGGAGTTTATATTCACCCATATATTGATAAATAATCGATGGTTTATTTAGCATATGAAATTCGATATCTATATTTTATAAATTGATATTGGATCTATTTAGAGACCTAATCACTGTAAGAAGTTCAATTAAATTCTTCTAAAGGATTAATTAAATATTATCCTGAAATACATTTCAAAAAATAATACATTTGGATAAAATAATAATATAACTAGAGGTATTCTATGAAAATAGAAAACTTTTGTTACTGATATGATTCTCTTTGAAAGAATAATATATTTTTTAAAATGGATAGAATTATAATCCAATGATAAATGAAAATTTTTATACAAATAATACGTGTAAATAAATTAAAACATTCCACTTTATTTTTAGCTATTACATTTGTTCATCACTGTTACCTTAGTCTTGGAAGATGTTTATGCCTATAATCCTCATTACCCCGTCAGTAAGGGCATTAATATTTATAACGGGGGAACTCCTTGAATTTTTGGAATTGATTTTTCGGTGTTATATTAGATTGGACCTTTGTACCACTAATTATATTTAAAAAACTCTTTAAATATCTTCTATAACCAGGATCTTTATGACTAAACCATACACACATGAATCATTTTCTAATTTTATTGATAAAGTATATTGGGTGCTTTTTACCTTATTATTGAGACAAGGGAAATTGAACATTCATTACAACAAGACCAATATCACATGACCTTCTAAGAAATACTATTTTCTACTATTCAGTGAATTTATAAATTAAAATTTGTTCCAATGGTTTACCGTAATGTAAGGTAGGAATTTTAGAATAACCATAATATTCCTTAATCCAGCATCAATATCATTCTATTTCTAAATCATATTATATTCTCATTGTACATGAAATAAAATTTTAACTCAATTCCTCCCATAATCAACCATTATCTTAAATAACTTACATTGGGGGTATAATAATATTAATAATTTAAAAAACATATATAATAATCACAAATGGTTTGACTTGTATTTTTTGTGTATATCATATCTTATAAAGATCTATGTTTCATTCTTGGTTATCCATGGTAAAATTCATATTAGGTTATCTAACCTAAATATTTATATATTACAAACTCATATTCAATTTAAATCATTCCAAATTAGTTTTACATAAATTTTTAATTAACCAAAAAATATACATTAAGAGATTCAAATGTGGTGTAAAGTTATCACATGTTTTTATAAATGAGTTAATGATCGAGTTAATACCCAAACTGTATTTTTTTGGGTAATTGGCCCATTTATATTAATTCCAGAGCTGATATCCACATGTTTTTATGTATACAATTATTTTATTTATAAGAAACAGAAAAATATATACATTCTAAAATAAAATCACGATGTGGTCCTATTCTCAAGCTTATCAAAGTATTTTTCAATAATGTTCTCTCATTCTAATTGAAAAAATTGTAAATAACCCATAAAACCTTTTTAAACCATTTGTTGACAAACAACGTATCCCAAAATCGGAACATATAGATCCAATTAAAATAAAAATAACATAATAATGGCTTCAATATCAAATGAGATGACCTAATCCAAAATGAAATATATTTACAAAATTTAATCATTACATATCAAAATATTCATATCATCCTAAGAACCATTCGCTTTATCATATTTGGAAACTAAATACATAAACATATTATTTTACAATAATTGGGAACATTCCTTCATAAGTTCCCCTCTTTATACCCCCTTTAAGACTTCTTATAACTACTACACCTCTTCATAACCCATGGAGTGGAATCCAAAGAAATGGATGAGATCATATGCTTAATAAGGTTAAACATATGTGATTAAAAATGATAAACAGAAGTTATTATAATATCATCATTAGTGTATGAGAACATATTCAATGTCCTTCGATATAATAGTATAAAATTATACCCAAATAAACATGGATCAACCAAAATATCTCACGAAATAATGATTTACGTATAACATATGGCATTCGTAATTATAACCTCAGACAATTTCAAAACCTAAGATTATCCCACCATCATAATCATATGTACAGATCACATTCGGATAAAACAGAATTATTTCAACATGTAAAAATTTCATAGAAAAGAAAAACATTAACATGTTATCATCTTAATGTCATATAAATCATAAATGTGTAACAATATCACTAAGATGAAAATTGATAACATTCCTTCATCTCACTAAGATGGAAAACATCAATGTTTCATCGTCTAATAATGAATTGAAATGTTAACTTGTCATTATTTTTTAAAAATTGAAAAAATTGTACAATTCATTAATTGGATGTATAGTATAAACCCCACCCATCACATAATATGACATGTACATAGGTATTCCAAGGGAACATGAATAAATTAATACTTCAAACATTACCTAATTAAGACATGGAAAAGAGATAGGATTCATTGAAATTTATAAAGAACATTTCATATTCCAACTATATATGGAAGAAAGAATGTGGATGTAAATAATATCCCTAGTGAAAAAAAGTCAATTAAATTGATATTTATTTATATGAAAACATTATTTTATAAATTTTTTATAAATAAATTTTAAATAAAGGAAAAATATCTCTTTTTTGTAAATATTGAAAAATCCATAAATTTTTTTTCACTAAAATGAAATACGATGAGCATTATAAAATATTTTCGAAAATTACCTTTTAAAACAAAAAAAGTATTTTCATATATTAAATTCATTAAAAGATATATTCATTCAAAATAATTGTTTTATTATACATAAAAAAAATTGGAGGCTAATTTCTTATATACACAAGACTCTAAAATTAATTTTAAAATCATGAAATCATTTCTAAAATAATTATTTTTATTTGAAAAACTAAAAATAATTTTTTTACTTTAATAACCATAATGGAAAAAATTGATCCATTTAAAACATAAAAATGATGAATTATAAGAAATAATGGTTTTAAAATAATTTAATCACAATAATTTTAATTAAATTATGAAATAATAATGATCAGTTATTTTTGTATAACGAAGTAAATCCTTAAAATAAAATAATGAATATGGACATATATGAGGATAAGTCCTAATATTCATAGGATGTCGTTGGTTTTTTAGACAAATACCACATCATTTATATTATTTACCTAGTCATGTAAGTTTCATGGAGGAAATTTAAACTAGAAAAATAACCCAATAATAATTTTTTTCCTATGAATTTAAGGAATATTTACGCACAATGTTTAAATATATGAGAATTTATTAATAATAATCTCAAATAGAAAATGATATTAGGTGGAAATTGTTATAGAATTTGTAATCAATGTGTAAAAATATCATGGAAGAGAGAATATAAGATAGATTTCTGTGTTCCATTAATTTCATAATAAGTATATTAAATAGACATCAAAGGGTTTTACACACACACCAATGTAAAACATGTAGGGAATATGTAACAAATATCAATGAAACAAAATTGAGATGAAACACCCCATATAGTTTATTATGATAGCTTAATGAATTATTTACTGTCCTATATAATGATCATAACCATCTTAGTGACTTATTTAAAATAATTAACTTTTATATTTTACAATTATAGTCCTTAAATATACATTAATTATATAATTAATGGTTATATTTATAATTAGATGTCAGTAATCTTTATTTCCTCTCACATATATCATAATAGTAAAATGATACACACTTATATAATAATAATTTAATCATTTATAAAATAAGAATATAGTTAAATCATTTGGTTTAAATTTTTTATTCATCTATTTTGACACATTATGGAAACTATGGGCATGGTTCATGATAATGAGATACATAAAGAATAGATTTCACATAATTTATCTATATTCATAGATTACATTATAGTTATATTCAATATTTATGGCATGGTTTATGTAACAACCTACCCATCCTATTTGTGTTGTGAAGTGGAGGATGTGATACTAGTCCTTATGTGACATCCCGGAGAAACCAAAGGTGGGTAATAAATGTAAAAGGATTTAAAGAACATTATATGATGATTTTATATTTGGAAATAAAACAACCAGACCATCATCAAAACAATATTAAAACCATTATATGATTCCAGAGTAAAATAATAAAACCAAAGGTATGCTAAAAAATAAAAAAACATTATTAGTGGACTGTTTCTTCTGGAAATGGGATGACCTTGTTTGTTTAAGGTTCAAACATTCCAATCGGTTTCTAACGGGTTTATTTATAGAACTGGATAAATCCAATGATTCTATATCCATTTAGACCTACATTCCAAAGGTCGGTGCTCATTAGTTGTGGAACGATGAGACTTAATAATTTTCATTGGATGAGAGGATGGGAGGTCAGGCTCATCACACCTTTTTGAGTTGAATTATTACCTACTCCAAGACTCTCTTATAGATTTATGTTATGTTCACGAATCCTTATTAATTTACCAAGTATGAAATTTAGTTTTCCTTTAGATTTGACAATCAATGATTGATATGTATAAGATTTATAGAATCTTTTATATGTATTTTAGGTTCTTCATTGATGGAGAATCATCTGTATGTATTGGATATTCTTATTCAATGTTATCCTTCAATTCATTATATAGAAAGCTCTTGGTAATTATGATGACTATACTGTTTTTAAAGCCACTCAGTAGGGCACATAAAGTTTATTGTCATTTAGAAATATGAGGATTATTTCAGAGTTGGGATCGTACCCGCAGATGGGCTCCCTGCGAATCCTTGTTAAAAAGAAAGGAATCAGAACCCACGTAGTTCGATAGGAAGGATATAGTTTGACATTATATGGGATGGAAAAGTATCAATGAATGATGGGCTTGAACCTTATAAAGGCTTCTTATGTACTCTACTTCAAAGGCAGAGATCAAAGTCCACGTAGTTCGGGGAAATAAATTTGGGTTTTATGTATAGTTAAATGGCCCCAAAAAAGTTATGTCACGATTAGTTTTACACTCCAAGCCCACGTGTGTCATGATCGGTGTAAGAAACAAGAATTATTACTAAACTTGACAATGGTTCCACGAATGATGCAGTTATGAGTCATGATGTGGGGATTATGTATGTATGAAAGCCCAATTAAATGAAGACCAGAACTTTGGAAAGAAGCCCAATAGTAGGGTTCATAAATGTATTTTTAATTTATAGAGATTTGGAATTTTATCCAAGGACATACTCTTGATAAGGTGGCCCACTTAAAGAAGGATTCCCATATTAAAGGGTACTTATAACTTGGTGCTTAATCTTGTGATGGAGGCCCAATGTTAAATAAACTTATGATTTGGGGATTAATCCTAAGGAGGAGGCCAAAATTAAATGGGAATTATGATTGGGGATTAATACAGGGAAGGAGGCCCAATTTAAATTTCTCTGAGATACGGAATCCAACAAAGGAACTATGCCATAATTGGCTTTGAAGAGGGTTTTGAAGGACATGTCTTGATGAAGAGAGCAAGATTTAAGGAAAAGAGGTGACTAGGAAGGAGGCGCGCAAGTATGGTTATTGTGCGCAAGTTATGGCTGTGAAAGTATACTTCTACGACATGATTCACCTTGGGTGATGAATAATCTGTTTGTTAATACTTGTGAAACATTGAAATCAGGCACTTAGTATCATCCCTAGATGCTTCTAAAAAGTTGGCGTGCAAGTTCCCTTGAGAGGGAAAGGTGGCCCGCAAGTGTTTACATCTCCCTTAAGGGCTGGACACTTAGGTGGAAAATTAATGATGAGTTCTAACACTAAGGCCTTATTCTTCTACTTTAGAGCTTCCATTCATGGAAAAGGATTACTATAGATGTGTTCAGAAGATGTCAAACAAAGACTTGGGTGACCAGAGCTTGAATCTGATTTTTGGAAACTTTGTCCCCGAAATGGGGGGATACAGGGGCTATTTATAGTCCACTGGGAACCTTTGGGGAAATGTAATAGGGCGTGAAAGTGACTTGCATGACCCATATGTAGCGCACAACTGACTTGTGTGACCATAATGAAACTTGCGTGCCTCCTTATTAAAGGGTTCCTTGTTCAGGCCTTTTTCAATTTTTGATGTTCTTCAAATGATGACTCTCTTTATAGTTAAGGTATTCCCCTTTGCCATTCATTGGACTCTGTGATGGAATGGAGAATAAACAAAATCCCACCATCAGAGTTGGATCTGAAAAAGTAATGAGGATTTGACTCTGAGGAAAATGAGAAACAAGGGTTCGGAGGTGCGCAGATATTGCCGTGTTGGTTCTGGCATGCATGTTCTGGTGTGCATGGTTGTGGGATTTCCTATATATATTGGTGTCACTTCATGCAAACCGTCATTCCTTCAATATGTTTGAGCTCTCATCATGAAAGTGTCTAAATATCCTCATTTGAATGCTCTTTTTTTTCTGTCATGCTTCTTCAGTATGATTTTCACTTGTACGGAAATACTTGCGTGACAATACATGTGCAGCCACACTTTCACGACCACACTTATGTGCCTTAATGACTTAGCCTTTTTTTTCTTCAAATGTATTTCATAAAAAATAGACTTACTTAAAATTTAACTGTTTGATCCTTGTGAAGATTCAATATCTCCCAGAAGAATTGGATCGGTTGATGAGTTGCCCAACAAGAGAATATATGATATGATGAACATCCATGGCCATGAACATTATGATATTTGTGAAAGAATTCTCCCATATTTGGATATGTACTTGAAGATATATCATGTCAATTTCCCACAGATAATTTACTTGCCTTTATTTGGCCATGGTCATCGAGAAAGATTCAACGTTCTAGAGGAAAAGAATTAAATTCCTCATTCCTGGTTTCATACTTACACCAATTTCAATTTAGAAAATGTCTCTGTTTCAGGATCATTTGTCAATGCTGGAATAGTGGATAAGGTATGCATAATGCATCATAGCCCATGTTCTCAATATATGAAACCTCACAAGCCTGAGCTGCAGCCACATTGTGATCCCTCTATTTTCTGAAATTCTCAGATGGATCAATCAAAGGGATGGGAAAATTGTTGGGATTTCCAACATGGAGGACGTGTGAAGCCGACTTGGATATGGGATTATTGGGTGCAACAAATCTATACAGAGTTTGTCTAGGATCTGAAGGGAACTGTAATATATGATGTCATCTCGACTAGATAGACATATGTCTACATTAATGATAATTTTGTGCCGAAGCTAATCAGTTGTTGGATCCCAGAAACCAATTCATTCCGTCTGACTCATGTAGAAGTAGGCATCAGCTTTAGGGATGTCTACAAGATCTCAGGGGCTCCAATTTTGATAGATTTTTATGATGAATTCATTCCCCCCATGGTGACCTCGAATGATTAAAAGAAGTCTCCAACTTTGGCTCGAGAGTTATTGAATGTTTTCCATAATCCCAAGAATTCAATTTCCACTAAAACTCATTCTAGGAAGGATATTCATCTATAGTAGTGGATGGATATGTTTCTCATCAAGAGGAAGGAGAAGGATCCCACCTGTACTCGTCCTTCCAGCTGTCCCAGAATAGAGAAGAGTGGTGCTCTTGGCACATTTTGGCCATCTCTGGAAGCAGGAGAGTTTAAAAAGTCGGGGTGTGATGTGGATCAAAGAATCCCAGAGAAGACCTGTCTGGCGGGATGTTTAGCTTTTTGGCTCACTGTTTATCTTCTACCAGTTAGGGATTCAAAGGGAGGCGTCAGGCCAGGGACCTTTGTTGTTGAAACAAAGTTGGATGATAGAAAAATGGTTAGGTTTGCCACCCTGATTTTGGGGAAGATTCACAGGAGCTTACTCAATGTCTGTATGTGTATGTCTCCTTTGAGACTATTTGACCATTCCATGTTTTGTGGGGATGGATTGCCAATAATTTCAGGATGTATGCTGTACAGAGGGGTGTATCGGTTTTTGGAAGCACTTTTAGGCCATCAGTGCAAACATTTTACAGAATTTTTCCATTGTCCCTCAATTCTTATGATATGAAGGTGAGGCTGAGCATGTTCAAGAATTTTCAATTATTTCCTTATGGAAACCCGAAAACAAGGCAGTTTGTTAATGAAGGAACAACTAAGATGGAATTGAGGTCATATATGCTAGGTTGTAGAGATGGTGTATTGGCCACCGGAATTGACAGAGAGATTATATGTGAGGCCTATGATCTATATAGAATTACATTCCAATTCAAGTGTCTATAGTAGATTGTTTTATCCTGTCGTGTGCACGTCATGTCAGAGCAGCAACCAGTGGTTTCCCAAACACTATGGTTGTTCACAGCTATGGATAAAACCAGGGCAGTGTTTTATCTACCAGTTTCTCGGGCGGTGAGTCAATTGACAACATGGTATGCTGAGAACTGGATAGCATCATACCCTGAAGGGGAACTGAATCAACCAGTCCCTCGGGTGGGGACAAAAAAAGAGAACCTTTAGGAAAGAATCCCCTCATTTGGAAGGTGATTCTTCTTCACCCGGAGATGATTCACCGATTCCTCACCCATGGCTGATTCACCGGATTCCTGGGATGGGGATGATGAGGCCCGACATGCGTCAAAGTGGCCCCGTGACAGATATAATCCTCCTTCCAGAGTCAATAGACCTACTCCATAGACTCTTGGTGAGTTATATAGTTGAGGAAATTTTAGTCACCTATTATTTTATAGAGAAAAATGTTTCATTTTTTCCATTATCTGTGATTGCAGGAGCTGGGAAAAAGTTGAAGTCCCAGATTGTTGGACCCTCCTTACATCCTTCTGGTGCACATGCTAAATATTTACGACTAGAGGCTATCCAAACATGGCAGATTTTATATTATGATGCTGAAACTGCCTGGATGGACTTATGCGAAGGGCTACATTTCCCTGTAGTGGGAAATCCCTAGGCTTCTGCTAATATCCGCTTCGACGATAACCCCGATGAAGTGCGGGATTTCATCAGAGAGATGAAAATTCTCAAATATTCCACTGATGATTCCATTCCTATTACCAAGTGGGTGAATGAAATGATGAATCACAAGACCACAAAGGGAATTGGTTCTTCAGTAGATGATGAGTGGCATGATTATGTGGATCCTGAAGATGTAAATTTCTTTACTTATTTTCTTTGCAACTTAACTTCAGTCAAAGAATTATTTCTCAAGGAAATTACTTTTTTCGTCCAGTATCTTGTTAAGAAATGAACTATTGTGGACCCTCCACCACAGTACAACCCTGGTGGAACCACTCATGGGGTTGCTGAATCTCCTCGCGAGCCAGGCGAGGTATCTCTAGGCCGGAAAGCCATGGAAGAGGATTTAAAAAGGGATTTTCACTCTCCAATACTTTTATTTGGAGGTGACAATGTGAACACACCCAAACGGTCAAAGAAGAAAAGGCATCGAAGGAAGAAGTCAACAACAAGATGCTTCATTAGTAGTGGTAAGTACTTCATATAGTAATGAATCCAAACATATTAATATATTTCTCATAGTTTTTGGGATTACAGGGGATTCTTCGACTTCTTCTTTGAGGGATAGGACTGAATCTCCTCTGAGGATGATATAGGGTATTGGTGAACAGTGCAAATTCATGCTATCCTGGCTGCTCCTGAAGAAACGAGGAGAGAAGAAGATACAACTTCTATTCCCAATATTTCTTCTATTTCTACTGCAAGGAACGAAGAGCCTGAATCTAGTACATTAACAATACTTCATAGAATATTGAATTAAGACATCATCTAACATCTGTTCTGTGATGCTTTATGGTCAACGAATGCACGAGAACATTTGGCGACCACTGCAACTGAATCTGTAATTTTCTCTATGGAAGATGTTCAGGTTCGGAGGTCCCAGGAGTAGGGTTTCCAAGAAGACATGTAAATTTCTCCTATTGGCGAGACTAAAAAGGAATCTAAAATATCACTGGATTAAATCATGAAAATTGGCGCGTCTTTTGAAATATTTTAGATCATGTTAAATTACTATGTGTTTTAGAAGATTTTGGACGTGATTGTTATCCTTCAACCTATTAAATTTTTTTATTATATCATTGACCATGATTGGTTGAAATATGTAGCTCCTTCTAAGAAAACTGTTGATCTTTCGATGCCTGTAGGGGTAGAGACAACCATATCATTTTAGGGATGCTATCTTATGTTGATCTTAACCAATAAGAGCTATCTGAAACCCATCTTGAAAATCATGTTGATGCTAGGAAAGATGGGGACAATCCTTCTCTTGCTGCCAATCTACAGTTGGGTAAATGAGGATAAAATTTGGGGTTTTATTTTATTAACAAGATAGCTAATCAAATTTTTTATCCTTTGGAACTATCCAAATATTTACATTGACTATGCAGGGCCGTGAATTTCACTGGCTAGATCTGGAGGTGAAGCCTTAGCATCACCCCCAATGAGAGTAGAAAGTGAAGTACCAAGGGTCGGGGGGAAGGAGTAGAACATAGAGCTTTCTTATGTGCATCAATCCCAGACTATATTCCCCCTTGTGATAGTGATGTTGAATCAGACCTAGAGGTGAAAAAGGCGCTCCAATTCTCACATCGCAATGTATGGAATAATATATGGAAGATCATATCTAATGTGCCTCTTGAAGACCTGCCTTCGAAGATCCCATGACTGTCATACTTGTTCGTCATGCTGGGACATAGTGTTTTTGGATATCAGGAGATCAATACTATGGTGAATCAAGTCATATTAAGGAGGGAGCAAGAGAAAAAGTGCCATCACGATCTGACCAGAGCGAGGTTTTTGACCAATATATGCGAATTTGAGGTTGTGGTGTCCTGATCTGAGTCTGATCATGCTACAAAGCTAATGGAGCTGAAGCATAAGATCAAGGAGAATGTTTTCCAGTAGATGCATCTTTATCAATAGTTATATGTCATTTTTTGGTAACTTTACAATCTTAAAAACTCATTTGAAGGAGTCCAAACGAATGGTATGAAAGCCATTGTAAATGCCAAGAAGGCACTCCATCAAGATGAAAATAGTGAATCTAATTGACTGAATGAACTTCAAGTGGCTTCTAATGAAGCTCGGGATGCCGTAATTCAAATGAAAAGTTATTTTGAATGTCTCTTGTAATTCTTGAAGAGAGAAGAGACTAAATCTGTGGATGTTCATTTAATCTTGTGAATCAATGAAAAGAAATTTCATCTTCAATCATTTGTACTTGCATTCTCTTACTTATTACTTATATATATATATATATATATTACTTATGTCAATTGGACTAGTAATCATAATTTGATTTTTTCTAGTATTATACAAACAACCCTACAAACTTTGCATCTTTTGTTGCTCAATATTGCCTAAATCGTACAATATGTACATTTAGCAAACTAGGACTCTACTTTTGTTCAGAGTTCCTTTTACAAGATTCCAATTTAATGAATACCCTGTCATTTGTTGGCATTCTAAATTCATGCATGACAGACATAAAAAGGATAATGTTTAAGGTCAAATGGCTTTGACCGAATGGATTAAAAATTGACTCGATTCCTTGATAATTTGTTTGAAAACATATGACCACATTAAAGTATGGGGAAAAACAGTAAACAATGACCTAATAAATTTTGTATCTAAGGGATGATTTGAAAAAGGGATTAAAGGAATTATAGGAATTTTTTCCTAAGAGTAAAGTTACCTCTATTTGATAACCCCGTTAGGGGGTTGAATTATGTAGGGCCAATTAAGGGCATTGGCTGCGTAGTCAAAAAATAGCATATTATTGTTGACGGGTACTTTATGTAGACTACTTATGCGTGGCCAGCTAGGGGCACGTGCTGCATAGTCATGTAAAATAACTCTAAAAAATTTTACTTTTCCATTGCTAAAAAGCTAGTGCAAGTTTATGGAGATTCAAATTTTCCAAATCCCACAGTCTGCTATATAGAGAGAGGTACTTGAATAAAGAGAGGATATTCCCAATCAATATTGTAAAATAATTGGTTGAATTTCACTCATAAGAATCTCTAACCTAAACGTATGGAAGGGAAATATAAACCATACACTTGAATACATTCAGATCATGAAAATTTGTATGGGAAAAATATGTTAAGGGTGGTTGTTTTTTGTAGATCCCTACATATCGTCATTAAGACCAATAATGAAAAAAGGGTTTCTTCCCACGAATGAAGTTACCACTATTTGAAAACCCCGTTAGGGGGTTTGAATTATGCAGGGCCACATAAGGGCATTGGCTGCATAGTCAAATAAGAGCATCTTTTGGCTGACAATTCCATTATGTAAATTACATATGCAAGGCGCCTAAGGGCACGTGCTGCATGGTCTGACAGGATAATTCCCAGGTATCAGGCATTTTGTGACCAGAAGTCATGAAAAGGGTTATAGAGATCTGGAAGTATTTAATGTTAGGAGTATGACACATAAAACTTGGTATTGTCTAATGCATGAAGGAGATACATAGACCACTGCTGACTATAATCATGTTGTGGCTGGGTCCTGAATTGAGATGCTGGACTTCAGTACATATTTCATTAGAATGAGAATCAAGCCATCTGTAGTTCTTAAAATACAATTTAACATCTTGTGGGACGAGAACATATGAGATCTTAGTTTAGGGTTGTAGATTTCGGACCATAATGAGGGAGGCACCTGTTTGTTTGTTATAAACTTTATGTGAATAAAGACCAGAGATTTCATACCAATTTCATGTGCTGATAGGGGGACATCTCATCCAAGGGACTAACAGTGGAGTTTGGGGTTAGTCCCAATGACTTGTGGCTAGGATATATGGATTCTTAAACATTCTTATGTATCCCATAAGGATTGGAATCAATCCATGCGTAGTTCTCGAAATACCCTATATATAGATTTAGTTTGTACATGTGAAGGGTGAAAGGGGGATTTAGTGCAATGATGGTTGGATCCAAGATTAAATGTTCGCACATTTCCATCTATGCACATATTACTTGGAGTAGAAAAGTATTGTGGATCAATTTTAATAATTATTACCTATCAGGTGAGGGTGTTAGAGACTATGGTAGTTTATTGTCATACAAGAAAAAAGTGTGAATAGTTTAAGGTCATATGCATGGACCGATGGTGTATAGTTTAGCATCAAGTAGCTAGGACATATTGATTTGCAGTTTAATGTCTTCCAGTGAGGACAACGGGGGACTGTATAGTTTAACGTCATATAGAAAGGACGATGATGAACCAATGTGAAGATATTGGTTTTGGGGGGAGGATTCAAGGATCAAAATCATGTGAGATGGAGGTGAACCGATGAGAAGATATTGGTTTTGGGCTTGAATCTCAGGATTGTTCCTACGTACCCAGCCTAGAAGGAAAGGATCAAAGTCTGCATAGTACAATTGAGAATGAATTGGTGATCAATTTGTATTTGAGGAAAACCCGAAGATGGTGTTGGGACTTACGCATGGTTAGAGGCCCAGAGAGGTTGATATGGTTGAGGCTAACTCTAAGCTCGTGTGAGTCATGCTCAGTGTGAGAAACAAGAGGTTATAATAACTCTGACAATTCACAGTTTATTGTCACGTTGGATAAAAATTTAAGGGTCTTCCTCTTTTATTAAAGTCTTATTTTAATTTATAAATAAAAAAAGGAGGAAAAAGACCCCAATTTGAGGGTCTTCTTCTTTTATAAAAAAATTAAAAGAGAAAGGTGGGCCCATTTTTTCTAAGGAAAAAAAAGTAGAGGACCCCTTTAGTGTCTCCTCTTTCACGAGGGGCATAGGAGTGTGAATCCCTAGATTAGTCGGCCTCCCATCCCACTGGACCACCTCCCACCGGACCAGCCTACTGCACTGCCACATACATTGCCTAGGGCCACCTCGAGCCCGCACCGGACCGCCTCTAGCCGGCCTCCCTGAGCTCATCAGACAGGCCGCGGCACGCTGCCTCGGATCCTGTGTGGTGCTTCCTTGAACCTACACTGGACCCCCTCACAATAGACCACCTTCATTAGACCTTCCCGAGCACACCGGATGGGCCACGCTGTGCCGCCTCAGACCGCCGTCCCAAGCCCCAGCCGGACCGCCGCTCTGCCCTGAGCTCCGTCAGACAAAACAAACCCAGATCCACTATCTCACCGAACTGGCCTGGTTATGCTGCCTCAGTCCTGGCCGTGCTTGACCTGGCCACTGCCAGTCTAGGTCGTGCTTGATCGGGTCGCGACCCCACTGGCTCGTCAGAATAGCGGGCTGCCGGCCATGTGTCTGGCCGGACTCTTCCCGGCCTCCTACCACTCCCTTCCCACCTCCCTGGGAGTTGCTGCCGCTGCAGGATTCACCGGATGCCGAGGTCATGCAACAGTCATGCCGTAGTCAAACCACAACAAGGACATGATTTGGCCCCGCTCTAGGATGACACCCCACGGCGGTTCGCAGTCCGACCAGACTCCTCCCCAGTTAGAGGTAACCCTGCATTAAATTAATTTTTATTAATTTAGTTTTTTAATTAAATATATTGGAAATAATTGAGGGGGTTAAATTTCTTTTAATCCTAAATATTAATTTAATTTAAGATTAAAATTAAATTAATAGATTAATTTAATTTTTAGAATTAAAATTAAATTAAACAAATCGAACCTCTAAATAAAATAATTGAATTGAATTTAATTAATTTAATTTATTAGAACACCCTCTCACTATTTAAATTTATTTCAATTTAATTTTATTGCACTTTTACCCAGACTGGTCTTGAGATAGCGACTGACCCATGCATGACTAACTTTATTTATTTAAATATTTATTCAATGTGTTTAATGATTGTAATATTTATTTAGATAAATGACGATCTGTGAATCATATTTTATTTAAAATATGTATAAGGGCCTGCACATCCATTGCACTAGTTTAATTTTGTACCCTAGACCCCCTAGCATGTGTCCGAGTATATTTGTAATTATACTGTGATGATCTGAGAGGCAGACACGCCATGTTGAGGTTGTAGTACAGACTGGAGTTGGGTGCTTTGCACTGGGGCCAGCAACGACACGAGTCATGTATCGACTCTGGTAATTATGCCCCTAGGTCATGATTGATCATTTATCAATCGATCATTATATAATTCTCACGAATAGTCAGAATGCATGCTTTACTTTATGCATAGTTTCTTATGTTATGCATATTCATGATTATTATGTTATCACGTAGAATAGTAAACAAGATAAAAAGAAGAAAGATGTGATGAATAAATATTCTATTGTATGTTTAGTTGGAGCATGACAACCTTGTATGAACATAATAAATAGAAAAGGATTATATTATTCAATAAATATAAAAAACTCTCAATGAAATATTGATTCATATAAAGGCCTTCCATTTCTCACATCCAAACAAAACCGGATATTTTGGGTGCTCGTTATCCATAGTTGAGAGTCCCTCATACTACCGGGGAATTTTCATAAGAAAAATGGGTATAATTAAATAAAGTGAGTAGTCATGGATTATCCTTAGGTATCTTTCTATCACTTTAGAGGCAAGAAGTTGAAGGGAATCATGTTAGAATTCCTAAAGCTGGTACATTACTCAACAACAGAAGGAACCACAAGCACAGTGGTTGGCCAGCCTAGAGCCTACCTTGAAATCCTCCAAGTAGTGGCTTATCCCAAGCTTATAGACTACGAGGGAGGTTTCAAGGATCCTTGCCACTGGAATACTCAAGAGATGGAGTACTACAAATCTAATAGTGAGGGATATTAATGTTTGTTAAAATAGTGGGAGACATTAAATGATATAATCATTTATTAATCGTAAAATGTCAAAAGGTATTCAAGATAATGTACTAACTTCTAAATGATTATTTTATTTATATTTAAAATGGAAATCACTAACACCAAAATTACTTTATCACTATGATTGGTATTGGATAATGAACATATCCTAACTAGTAGTAACTTCTAGTAGTGGTATAGGCGCTTATTCATAGTGCTTCAACAAGATAGGAAGTTATATGTGATGGAATCCAAAATTCATGCTGAGCCTCCTGAGGGAGAAATTACGGTGGAAAACGATAAATGGAGAAAGAATGTAGATGACGCGGTTGATGTACAATGCTTCATGTTGTCATCCATGTCCAGCTAATTGAAAAAAAATATTGAGGATGAGGACTCCTAAAAGATGCAATCACATCTCAAAGAACTATATATGGAGAGGGCCATGCAAGAAAGGTATGAGATCTCAAGTACTCTTTATATGTGCAAGCTAGAAGAAGGTCACCATGCTGGTCCTCACATACTCAAGATGATTGGGTATATTGAGAGGCTTGAAGCCCTTGGGTTCAAACATATTCATTAACTAGTTGTGGATCTCATTCTTCCGTCTTTACCGTCATGCTTCTCGAATTTCATTGTCAATTACAATATTAATTATCTGATAAAGTCACTCCTGGACCATTTGGCTTTAGTTCTCCATGATTACAAGGAATTGAAAAAAAAAATTAAACTGTCCTTATGGTGAACAATAAAAACAAGGGCAAGGCAAAGGGGTCTAAGGCCATGTCAAGGCCAAAGACACCAATGCATCATCCTTAAATGATGCCAAGGATTCAGAGGCAACGTAATAAGCAGGAAGTTTTCTTCTTTGGATGTGGAATGAAATGCCACTTGAAGAAGAATTGCAGAGCTAGGAAGAAGAAGCAATCTGATGCAACTTCTTCAGGTATTTTTATTATTGAATTTAATCTATCATTAGCTACATGTTGGGTATTGGATACAGCATGTGGTTCACACGTTGGTATTCATATAAAGGATCCAAGTAGGTTCATGAAGATTGGAAAAGGTCAAGTTGATCTCCGAACTTCAAATGGTGAAATTATTGAGGCATTTTTAGTGGGAGACTATCACTTGACTTTTCCAACTAGTTTGGTTGTAGTTTCAACAAATTTCTACTATGTACCATCTGTTACCAAAAACATTATATATGTGTCATGTTTTGACACAATGGGACTTTTATTTCATGTATGGAAATAAAAATTAGCTCTTTTATAAGGATTATATATGTTATAGTATCGAAGATCTTACCAATGGTATATACATGCTAGAATTAGAGAGCTCCTTAATGGAAATCAATGAAAAAAACAGCCAAGATGACTTATATATCACCAGCCTATGGAACTTTAGGCTTGGTCATGTAAACAAGAGGCGATTATGTAAATTACATCAAGAAGTGTATTTAGACTCTGTACAGTTAGAACCCTTAGATGTATGTCAAGATTTTTTTACAAGGATAGATGACCAAAGCTCCTTACTTGGGAAATGGAGAGGGAACATTGCAGTGCTGGAATTAATACATACCAATGTATGTGGTCCTTTTCCAGTAGAAGAATGGGGTGGTTTTCTATAAATCATTACTTTTACCAATGAATATAGTAGGTATGACTATATCTACTTCATGCGGTATAAGTCTGATTCCTTTCGTTTCATTAAGGAATACCTAAATGAAGTAGAAAACTATCTTTGTAAGAAGATAAAAGCACTTCTCTCAGATCGAGGCGGTGAATATCTTCACCAAGATTTCATGACCCCTTGATGGAGTGTTGGATAGTATCCGAAATCACTCTTGTCATGACCCGCCCTCGGGGTCCGTGCCGTGACTACCCCAAGCCCGCCTTCCACAGGCCAGGGGCTGGCGACTAACACCAAGGCGTAAATCCCGGTAAAAAGGGAAGGCATTGCCTTTGTAAAGTAAACAAACACCACAGATTAAGCAAGCGGAATGTAAACACTAAGCAAAAGAAGAGTACAACTGAAAGTGCGGAAAAGTAAAAGGGCCAGTATACAAACCCAAACTGAAAGTAAAGTACAACTCGAAAGGGAAAACATCAACTGAAAAGTAAAAGCCGCTACACCGAGCTGTCCACTGGAAATCCCACCTGAAGGGTGGGTACAGATAGCTCCACTGCTCCACGGGTCCCGCCGTCCGCTCCGAGCACGTCCCGCCCAGTGGTCCACCTCCAGGTACCGTCCTGCTCTGCAAGCCTCAGCTAAGATCAACGTTGTCCGTCGTCTTCAACCAACACAACGTAGTGCGGGCAAAGCCCGTGCAGGGGTGAGTATAAGCTACTCAGTAGGGACCCTGAGACCCCTGAAGGTCTCTCAAAATCCAAAAAGGATAAACCACGAAGAAAGGTACAATCACGAAGTAACAACCGACACTGCTTAGGTATATTCCCATACATATACCTATGTCATCAATTTCAAATACGCTCCAACATCCGAGCCCAAGTACAACTCAGTCCACACAGGAAAGTAAACGTATTCCACACAGGAAAGCAAAACGTAATCCACACAGGATAGCACAAAACAATCCACACAGGAAAGCAACAGGATTCAGCTCACACAGGTATACTTCTTCAAAAGACGATAAAGATGATCTCTGATCCATCTAAGTCGTCGGACCCACGAAGGATCGATAGGTAACTAACCCCCACAGAAGACCCACACAGGATCAGGCCCACGTAGGACCTGTAGGCGCTGGTTAACACAGGACCGCTGAGCGCAAAGACCCACACAGGATCAGACCCACACAGGATCGGGCCCACACAAGACCTGTAGTACTGATCCATGTAGGATCGCTGAGTGCTGAAGTCGTCGTCGTCGAATCCACACAGGATCTCTGTACTGTCGTCGTCGCAGTCACAGTAGCAGTAGTAGCAGTAGTAGTAGCAGTCACAGTCGCAGCCAGCACTGGGGTTCCCGCACACAGCAAGCTCGTTCGGAGGGTCTGCTCCACGAGCCGAGAGGCTGATACATCAACTGTCACAAAGTCCATAGTTGATGTATCCAAAAGTTCCGTATCGTCAACAGGAACTCAACGCAACAGACGACGCATCGATCGGACGCCCGGTCTGAGAGTTATTGGCATTTTCGTCCCCGGGGCCCGGTTGTTTTTTAAGGCAAAACCAACCCGACTGTACTCCACCTGCGTCCAAACCTCGGGCGGAGTATGCCAAAAGATCCGTCTCACTAAGAGGTACACAACAAAGCTGACGGCACATCAATCGGACGTCCGTAGCTCAAGATATGAGCGTTTCCGCTCCGAAGGCCCGGTTGGTTTCGTGAACGAACCAACCCTGCCGAACTCAAAGTGTTCTGAAACTTTGAGTGCAATATACCGAAACGACCATATCGATCCAAGGATCGCGTTTCCGCAGATGGTTTGTCATTCGGAGGTCCGTGGCTCATGTTATGTCCAAAAGACCGAATCCGTCTCGAAAACGGGGGGTCCGGGTCCGGACCGACCCGGGCCGACCCGACCCAGCCGGCCGGCCTGGCGCCACTAGGGTCACGCGCGGGGGGCTAAGCCCCCGCTTCCAGCATGGCGGCGCGGATTTTAGCCGCGCCATTTGGAGATCCGCCCCCCCTCGTGGGGGCCTGCTTGAAGAAACCGGGGGGCCGCCTGCCCCCCTCAAAGGAACGCCCCCCCCCTCATAAATGGGGGGGGGGTTTAGAGAGTTGACCGGGGGAATTTATTCCACCGGTCTTTGAGCTTCCGGCCGGTCACCTGGCCGGCCGGTTTTTCTCCAACGGGACCGGCAAGCCGGTCACCTTTCCGGCTTCCGACGCCGGCGGCCCAGCCGCCGGTCTTCTCGTCCCGCCGCAGCCCGGAACCGGCAGCGGTGTTCGTCGTCCGGCGCGGTGCGACGGCACCGCGCCCCTCCGCCGCGCCTTTGATTCCCTTCGACGCGGTGCGACGGCGTCGCTTTCTTGATGATCCTTCCACGGCGCGGCGCGACGGCGCCGCGCAATATAATCGTGCGAATATCCGCGTGGTGCGACGACACCACGCCATCTTGTTTCACCCGCAAGATAAATCAATCAAGAACAATGGAGGGTTTCGGCTGTGTTCATGCGGTCCGACCCCCTCACGTTAAAAAATAACACATATTTAAAATCCTCACATTAGACATGCTAGAACCACGAACAAGGATAAATAAATAAACAATTAACAACAACCCCTACCTTGGGTATAGGTTCGAAGATTTGTCAATGTCCCACGGAAGACAACGTCGCGGAGGTCTGGCGTTGCGGTAGTCGTTCGTCAAATCCGATGATGAAGAGGTACGTCCGAAGAGGTACTTCATTGGAGAATCTTCGTATGCCGACGAAGGAAGTCCGAGGAGGAAGCGGCGTTCCCATTCGTTGACATGGAAGATGAAGAACAGAGGAGCGGCGTTCTTCGTCGGAGCTTGAACGTTCTTCGTCAAGGCTTGAGCGTTCTTCGTCGGAGTTTGAAGAAGAAGGAGAAAAGCTCTCAAATCCTCCCAAGATGACTAAACAAATCTAACCAAATAAAATAAGCTAAGAGCTTATTTTATTAACTCAACCAAACCTTTTTGAATTTCAAAGGTTTGAAAAAGTTAAACAACTCAACCTAATTAATAATCTAAGTTGTCAAAACATTTAAAGAGGGGTTAAAGGGAGTTTTGAGAGAAGTTGAAAAGTTGGGTTTTGTGTGGGCCCCACCACACTTAATCCTCCCAAGGGAGGTTAAGTGGATGTGGGTCCCACCTTTAACTCCCTTTGGGAGAAGTTAACTAACATAAAAATAAAATAAAAAGTGTTCCACATTTTTATTCACTTTTTTATAATTCTCCCAAAAATTAACTTTCATCCCGCAATAAACGCAACTTCGGAAAATGTCTCCTTAAGCGAATATCAGCGTTGCGAGTTCATCGGTGTCCTCGGATTTCAATTCCGAGCACCGGATCAAAAGGTAGAAATTCCCGCTCGTTCGTTCACTGAACGTACCCGAGCCAAACTTCGGAAATTGATTCCGGGCACTCCGGGCCTCGGAATCAGGTGTCGTCTGAAACCGCGCTCTTGTAAAATTCCAAAGAAAATTAAGAAAAAATTTCCCTTGAATTTTACGGGTCTTTACAACTCTTCTTTATACACCATAATGGAATGGTGTTAGTGAAAGGAGGAATAAGACCTTTCTTGACATGGTCATACCAATGATGAGTCATGCAACTCTTCCATTATCCTTTTGGGGATATGCCTTACATAAAGAAGCATATAGCCTTATCCGAGTACCAACTAAAGATGCATATGGTATTCCATATAAATTATGGTATGGAAAGAAACCCAATCTTCTAGACATACATGTATGGGGGTGAGAGGAATTTTTCAAGACTTCACCAAGTGTCAAATTAGCTTCTTCAAGCCCCAAGTTCATATTTATAGGTCATCCTAAGGAAACTAGAGGATATTACATATATAAAACTTTAGATAGAAAAGTCATTATGGAATGATACGCCACATTTATAGAAAGGGAACATTGGTCTATAGGATATATTTGGAGAAGCATTGTCTTCTATGTAGATAATGCTCCATATACACTAGAGTTGGTAGAGGAACAATATCCACAAGAACAAGTGGAAGAAATATTTTTTCCTAAGACACAGATACTTCTTAGGTCTATGTGAGAGTTTAGAGAACTAGAGCATTATGGTTTTTTTGTCATTGAGTCAGGAGACACATAAGTCCATGAGGATAATGAACCTCTAACCTACAAGGAAGTAGTAGAAGGAAAAGAAGCTGTTGAATGTCCAGAAGACATAAATTCTGATATGGAGTCCATGTACCAAAATCATGTTTGGATTTTGGTAGAACGTCCAGCTGATGTAAATCCCATTGGATGAAAATGGGTATTCAAAAATATGTTGGACATGGATGGAGAGGTTAATACCTTTAAAGGAAGTCTAGTTGCAGATGGTTTCATACAACATCAAGGCTTTGACTATGATGAAACCTTCTCACTAGCAGCAATGCATAAAGTCATCAGAATAGTGCATTCAATAGCAGCCTTTAATGATTATGAAATTTGGAAAATGGATGTCAAAACATGTTTTCTAAATGGGAAGTTGGTTGAAGATGTCTATATGACTCAACCTGAAGGGTTCATTAAGTCAAAGAATTCCAACAATGTATGCAAGATGCATAGATCCATTTATGGATGGAAGCAGGCATCAAGATCATGGAATTTTCATTTTGATGAGGCCATAGTAGATTCTGGTTTTATCAAAAATGAAAGCGATCCTTTTGTATATAAAAATGTTGAAGGGAATTCCATAATTTTCCTAGTATTATATGTCAATGAGATATTAAATATGGGAAAAGAGGTGCAAGTCTTACAGTCAGTTAAGGATTGGTTAAATGAATGATTCTCCATGAAAGACTTAGGTGAACCAGTCTACGTTATAGGGATCAAGATCTATAAAGATAGATCTCAAAGGATGCACGACCGATGTAAAAGTAAATATATTGACAAGGTACTCAAAAGGTACAATAGGGAAAAATCCAATAGAGGATGGTTACCTATGTCACATGGTGTAAATCTCACCAAGAAAATGTGTCCATAAATATAAGAGAAGATTGACAGAATGAGTATAGTCCTTTATGCTTCGGCAGTGGGTTCTATCAGATATGTCATGCTATGTACTTGGTTTGATGTTGCCTTTTCTTTAAGAATGGTGGGTAGATATCTAGCCAATACTGAAGTGCCACATTGGACAACTGTTAAAAATATCCTAAATTACTTGAGGTGTACTAAGGATATGTTCCTAGTGTATGGAGGACATGAGGAACTAGTTGTGAGGGGATACACTGATGCTAGTTTCCAGACAGATCATAACGATATGAAATCATAGTCAGGCTACATCTTTTGCCTAAATAGTGGTGAAGTGAGGTGAAGAATATAAAAGAAAGTTGTGGTTGTTGATTCTATAGTAGAGTCCGAATATATTGTAGCTTCCGATGCAGCAAAGGAAGTAGTCTGGATAGATAGCTTTATCTCAGGCATTAGTTTTGTACCTAGTAGTGTAGACCCTGTTCCAATATATTGTTATAATACTACCACAATGTTTCTTTCCAAAAAGCCCAGTTCTCACTAGAGGATAAAGCATATTCTTCAGAAGTTTAATCTCTTAAGGGATTTTACTCAAAGTGGTGAAGTGACTGTTACCAGAGTAGCCATAGAGGACTACGTGTCAGACCCCCTGACTAAATCCATTTCTCAGTCGAAGGATGATTCACATGTGAGAGCTCACGGAATGAAACTTTCTAGTAGTTGGCTCCAGTGAAAGTGGTAGTGTTGAATGTGGGTGCCCCAGACCCAACATGTATTGTACATTCATTACCACTACATGTATTCAGTTTGTTTCTATACATATTTTATCTTTCTATGATAATGGAGCTACTTCTACATCCACTTTGCTTATGGAAATGTCCTTAGATTACCTTTCACATCCAAGGGTTATAGCAGTTCCCATGCTATAATGAGAACCCTAAGATTCCATGACATTAATCATAAAGTAACATCATGTGGTCTAGTTACATCATTCTGAAAGGACATAGATGATGTGTGACCATCAAGTGATGGGGTCTCATAATAATTGAGACTTATTCTCATAACATTTTCACTTGATGATCTCTAGTAATAGAGATCATGAGGACATACCCACTTAATAGGAACACCACATGTTTTAGGTGTCACTGGTCGTTCCTATCTATGGACATGTCTAATGGTGTCCTGACTTGAGATCATTATCAATTAATGTCATTTATATACGTCGATTTTATGCAAGGAGAAAACCTTGGTGACAAATTCATGGTGAGGTAGTTTGTATCGGGTACATCATTAATGAAATGGAATTGATTAAATGATCGAGAAAGTATTTGCCTCTTTCGAGTTCAGAAAGTGATATCTCGGGCCTCTTTGATTAGGATTGTTGAACCTTAATTAAATACATGGCCATGTTAGTGGAAGGTAAGAACTTCTAGAAAAATCAACAAATAACATAAAAAATATATAGAATGATGACACTAGTGTGCATTCTCCTTTAGTGAGATATCGATGATGAAGAGATAATATTACACAGACTGTGTTCGTAGGAATGCAGTCATTGCTTTGAATTTTCATTATCTCTTAATGGGATTTGATGGATTTCTAGACCCCACTCTTGGTCAGTGGATATTATAAATTTGGATTGAGGTAAGTGCCTAAAGGGTCACACACAATAGCGCCTTGGGAATCTTCCCAATTCTGGGAATAGGAATATAGAACTTGGTGGGACCCTCCAAAGGGTCCGAGCACTATCCAAGTTCTGTGGATCACCAAAGAATAAATAAATTCATAAATTATTCAGGTATAGAATTAGTTTTTGGATTTATTTATAACATGTATTTACAAGTTATATATTAAATACCAGTGTTTATATTATTCGATTGGATTTTAATGTCCTATATTCGTTTAATATAAGCTGGAGGGGTGAGTCAAGTTAAGGAATCAAATTTATCACGTAATATATTTATATATTATAGTTAAGTGATAAATTATAAATATTATTAATGGAATAATTTTATTTGTCATAAATTATTATTAATAACATTTATATTTAAGATTTTTATAACACGGGGGCCAGGAATCAATACCGCTTGTTTTAAACACTCCCTATATAAGTGAGAGATAGAGAGGCTCTCCCTTGTTAACTATTAATGTGTTGGAATTGAGAGCTTGTCTCTCCTCATAGAATCTAGATAGATGCTCTATCATGAGACGGAAGATCTTCAAGTTCATCCATCTCAGATTAAAGCTTCTTCCCTTGCGGTGATCGTCACTACGTTGATGTAAGCGTCGAAGATTGATGCTAGCACCCATATCTCAATGAACGGCATGCGAGCAGATTCGAGAGGCATGTTTGGACGATCTAGAGGGCTTAAACATTATATTATTTCCGCAATGATCACCATTATACTGCGATGGACTTGCACATGTCAAATCTGAAAAAGGTACATGTTTAGTTTATTTTTGTGCTCTGTTTAAACCTTGTGTGAACCTCAGACCAAACTGGGACAAGATCACCGGAATTGGCAGGGCTATGTCACTCCAGTGATGCAAAAAATATTTTAAATTCTATCCCACCAACATCCACGGTGTCATCCTGGATCCTAACACTAAATAGATGTTTTCTTGATACAATTTCTTCTCTTTCCTATCCATAATTTGTACTAGTCTATTATTCAATGTATCATTTTGTTAAAGAAAAACTGGATCTCATCGAATCACATTGTTAATATTAGGTTCAGAGTTTTTCAATTGAGATACATGAAACACATTATGTATCAAACTAATCCTTGGGGGTGTATCTAATCGATACGATACCCCTCCAACCCATTAAAATATCTCAAAATGGCCAGGATGTTGGGGTGAAAATTTTTCCTTCTTACTAAAACTATGATTCAAAATTTTTATATAGATTCTCAAGTTAACATGATCATTTACCAAAAATGATTATGAAAAAATATGATTATACACATATGATTCCTAATGAAATTGATTTTTTCTATGCTTTTTTTTAGATATTGTGAATTTTATTTGTTTCCACTTGTGAAAGGTTAGGTCGAAACAGTGAGGTCCCTTAAATTTTCATTCAATATTTTGGAGAATAATGATTAAATTAATTCAATTCATCAAAAGGTTCCATATGTATTATGACCTATAAACTAAAAACGAATGATAACTATACCAAAATCATATGATCCTCACATGGCCCATAAAATCTATAACACAATCACTATAGATGTACTCCAATGATTGGATAATCCTTTCGTATTGACATTCTAATTTATGATGATAATCCATCCCATGGATAGCTGAGTTCCATGGTATTTCTATGAGGATTTCATCAAAAAATCATGTAAACCTAGGGGCTTGGTCTGATATAATCATGAAAGTAACTACATCTATCATTAAAATTTACTAAATGTAGATTTTGAACAAGTCATCCACCATATTAGTTTCAAATATAATGATAATGTGATTTGACATTGTTAGACAATCCACTATCACCCATATAGAATCATTTTTCCTAACTATCCTTGGAAGGACTGTTACCAAATCCAAGGATATCTTCTCCAAGATCCACTCATTAATTGGTAAAAACAACATCATAAGAACTATACAATGATTCTCTACCCTCACCTAATGATAGGTGAGGTAAGTCAAGACATACTCTACTACAAATTTTTTCCTGATTACCCAAATAAAATTTGTGTTCAATTATTAATACTTTTTATGAATCCATGGATTTCAACCCCCTCTAAAATTGATTTATAAACTAAGAAGATGTTCATTATATGCCAAATTTAAAACCATCCAACCTCAAAATTGTAATATTTAACTTCCTTCTAGAATCAATCTTGCATTGGTGTCCTCTCCAATGAATTTTTCCCCTCATGACACATCCATGGTCAGATGTTTGGGCATTTCAAACTTGCTCAACTAAATTTCTCATAATATAAAAATAAAATAAAACTTCAATATCATATTCTTCTAAAAAATATAGATGAATAGTAGTAATGGATTACATAATGTTCCATTTTTAAGATTTCTCTTTAGATAACTAAGAATATTACATCATACTCAAATAATCAAATAAATAATTTACTTTCCCTTGTGTATAAACTAATTCAAAGTCAAACATTTTAAGATATTTCAACAATCATATTTTACTAAAAATAAAATATAATTATAATAAAATTCACTTAAATATTTTAGGATCTGTATACACCATAAATTTTACACAAAAAAGATATTGATGTCAGTTCATTAAAGAATGAAAGATAACATCACACTCCAAATCGTGTGTTCTATAGTACGTCTTGTGTATCCATAACCTCCATGAAATTTATGAAACTACGTGGTATATTTTCAGTAGAACACATCCCATCCTATATCCAAATGCATTATAATATAATATGTATTTCTATCCATGTTATATAAATGTATGGATTGGTACTTAAGTAAGTATAGAGTTATGTTCTTGAATGAATTTTCAGCATTCATCTTTCCATTAGAACAAAATTATATTCCTAATAAATGTTATCATCATTGAGGAAAACATGTAAAATCAAATAAAAAATTTATTTAATATCACACTAATTCTAGGAAACTGTGTATCTCAAAGGTATTATGTGGTGGTTTCCAATTTATTGAAAAATATATTTTAAAATGATCTGTAAAAAATCTCTTTTAAAAATGATATGGATATGAAAACATAAACCTCATATAGAAAAATCACCGTTATATATATTATAAAAAGTCAATTATCCCTCATGATACCAAATACTATAGAAAAGTGTATTTCATGTTCATATCTTGTCCTAGAATACATAATAATTACATCATCAATGAATGGTATAATGGAATAAAAATATATTTGAAATATTCAATTCTTCAGTTACATAATTATGGATGGTGTATTCATAAGAACTAAATTTTCAATTTCTAATTCATAATGGATATATATTCTTCTAAAATCCTTCTTTATAATGTCCTCTTTCTGTTCTCCATTTTAGTGGTTCCCTGATTATAAATCAATTACATATAATCACTCAAATCCCCTTAATTAATCAAAAAAATCATGAATTCATGGAAGAGGATATCCATTCATTATCCAAAGAGGTTAATCATATGATAATTATCAAAAGACTAAGGGTCCATTCTACATTATTCAAAAAATTATCTGGTTCTACACATGTATTCTTTCTTGGATGAGTGATCCCATTACATTCCAAAAATTCTAACTAAAAATTTAATTCACTCAATTCCATTGGTGCATCTAATAACACAGAAGGGAAATTGGACTTTTCCTCAATAGGTGATCGATCATAAACTCAAATTATCTTTTGTGAGGAAACCCTAATAAACATTCACAAAAAAAACATCATGAATTTGGATGATGATATTTTGGAAAATATCTTTTTCTAATATCCTCAATAGATTAAAATATATATTTTCCAAACTGATAATAGATTATTCCAACCACCAATTCCAAAAGTACTACTTTAAATACCATTAAACATCATTATAAAATAAAGAGATGCTCGATTCCCTCATGATATGTGAAAATATCATTTACGTAATAACATTTTATGTGGTATTATAATGATTTCCACCAATCAATACCCAAAATAATTTCATAAACATAAATCTCAAAAATAGAGATATAAAAAAGATACTCATCCACATAGATTGATATAGAACACGAACTCCACATAAAGGGTCAACTCCCACTTGGTACAAGAGGTTTTTCATGTTCAGAAATATAATGAATCATCTCAAAACACAAGCCCAAATGATAAAAACATGAAAATAAATAAATAAGTCTGATACACCAATATCAAAAAATATTGCATAAGGGTATAATTTAGAAGAACCACACCTCTCATCACTGAATGACCTAATTGACCATCATGATAAATTTATCTAATATGGAAAATTATTAATCATTTCACTTTTCTATTTTTCACCCTATTGAAATTTCATTGGTTTATAATTTATGGTGTTCCAAGAATCTCATTGGCTCACTCGATTATGAGGATGAGTGTTATTTTTATGAGCTAATTCGGTGGGAGAATAAAATTTATATGAAACTAGATATGTGTCTCCAGATCTAGAACGTGGTGTACTATGAAAATATTTGTGATGATGTACCAAATCACTATATGTATAACAAGATCTGGGTGGTTCCGTATAGTTTCATTTTGTATGCAGGAAAGAAATAAATTGAAACAATCCTATATTAATTTTTATTTATGGGGAATTAATTACTGATCCCATTTTATTGTAATAAGGTTCCCCAAATCTCAATAATTTTGCATTCCACTTCTGATTTTTCCTAGAAATAAAGTTCTTATATTTTCTATTCAGATTGAATTGGCTCCCTCCGACCATTTTTTTTCACGATATCCTCTTTCCACTGTTTCACTATTAACAATATCCATATAGTTTTTCTTATAAATAATGGTAATAATTGTTTTAATTTATTATCTCAATGTCAAAAAATTAATTCCCATATTCACAGACACACTGGAAATATATTATAGGCCATAAAGGACTAAATCCATAAGTATATCCTCCTACTCTATTATTGAGAGATTATTTAATTTTATGTGAATAATTGTTTTCTTCTATCCTTTTGAATGTGCGAGGATATAATTTTTTGTCAAAAAATTATTCAAAATACAACATTGTACTCTCTTTTAAAACATTATCCCAAAATCCTAAATCCGATCACTAGCATGCTATATCCTCTTGTATATATGTTTCCATATTTAATTTTAACTCTATTAGTGTCCTAATGAAATCTATTATTCAATTCGTTATATTCAACTAGACATCAAAATTTTTCTAGTCAGAAACTCTCCCAAATGGTCGGTAGATTCATCTTTTTGAAAAAAAATATAATGGACCATATTTCAAGGATAATCATTATAATTAACCATATCAAAACCTAAAAATAATTTATGATACTTGGAACCAACACTTGGTTCACCTATGGCTCAGGTCAAACTATGTTCCATTCAGCCACTTCTCCATTATTCCTAAAATGTCTACCCAACACCATTTTCAAATACATAAAATAGAACATAATTTTCATTCACTCCTGAGAATCTAAAGTCATAGTAATTCCAATTTACTATATCGAAAAATATCATAGTAATAAATTTCCAAATTCTAATAATTGTGGTCAATTTTGATCATTTTCCAAAGTACACAACCATTATCCTTAAACTACAAACATTTTAATTATTTCAAAAATTCAATACTATTTTTTACCATATCGCAAATAATTAAAATCTTTAAGAACAATGTAGTCCTTATTGGATTTCATTCTTACAATGCATGATATGAAACTTTCATCAACTAAACCCATGCCAATGAAATGACAATACACATAGAATTGTCCACAAACACTTTGCTACAAAACTAAAATAGTAAATTGATGTTCAAATAATAGAGGAGAACTATTTTATGATCCATTATTTTTCTATTAATGTTCCTCTTTTATTTTATACATTGAATCCTGGGTGGTAATTTCTTATTCATAGATGGAGAACGTTTTTTTGTGTAAAAGGACCTAATATTAAAGGATATCTATTTTTTATATTAAGGGAATCGAGCTATAAATGGGTCTAGTGTCACCATTGTTTCATGGTAGGATGATAAATCTTATAGGGGTTTAGTATGTTATAAGGAAAATGGGATGGAAAACTCTATTCTAAATATTTAAGTTAGGTAACTATCATACACATCATGTAATTGTTGATAATCACATGTCATGAATATTTAAATGTTCGTAACTGATTTATAACCTTTAAATAAATTTTTTGTAATTTTATTAAACATCGTGAAATTTTTAAATGGAATAAATTACAATCTTAGGTGAATGGGTTATAATTTAATCCCATTAAAAAAATATAACAAAATGTAACTATATTACGTACCTTTTAATTCCTTGAACAGTTAATTGAAAATGTATTCTATAGATGATTTTACCATTCAACATTGTGAGGATCCTTCCTCTCATCTCAATGCTCATTCCAAATTTTTTTTGAGTGAATCCCTATATTTAGGATGCCCATTTGTTCAATAATTTCCCAGGTTAGTTGTTCTACATTGTTTCACCATCCGCTCAATTGACTAACTAAATGTTCTAGTATAATATGTTTACGATCTTCATTTTTGTTTTTGATCTTGATCTTTATTGATATGGGAACCTTCTTGAGATTATATTAACCTCCTATATCATGTTCTTTTTTCCTTTTGTAGCATTGTTTGATTGGTAGTTAAAGGTAGATGGTCTATCCTAAACCCTGTGGTTTTGTAATTTTTGAGTATATGCACTTTTGAAATTACACCATTACACAAGCACCTCATCTGAATGAATAATGATTTGAATTGTTCCTCAGAATAGAATTGGGTCAAACTTAGTATATTTTAAAGGATTGTTTCTACCATTCTAGTGTTGAATCCCTTGAATATATATGAATTTTTTAATGTCTTAAAGGGTGTTTAGTAAGACATGGTTTGTGGGTGATTTCTTGATATAGAGTCACCATTATTTGGAATGTTTTTAAGAAAATTATCATGTTATTGGTTATGAACAAATGATATATGAAATTGGTACGACCTTAAGAATGAGATAGATACCTTGTGAAATTATTATTTTTTAATTGTTCGGGTTGAAGCCTCATTTTATTATTAATACATTACAGTGACCTCTTTTAACTATTTAGAGGCAGACCCATTACATAGCCCAAAGGACCAATGGGCATGTAGCCCATTACATGGCCCATAGGCCCCCAGGGACCATTTTTGGGAATAGTAATGCTATGATACCTTCCAAATATTGATCCCATCGATACTACAATGTCTCTCTACCGCTACAGTGCTCTTCCAACACTACAGTACCAACATTGCTATAATACCTCCACTGCTATAGTAACTTCACTGCTATAGTACCTCCACTGCTAGAGTACCACTATAGTGACCTTCCCCTAATGGGTTTTGAACAACCATTTCATGTAGGATTACAGGGTGCTTACAACTAATCCAATCCCCAACTAGAATGTTTTTAATTGAATGATAAATGTTAATTTTCAAAATTTACCATTGATCGTAATGATGTAAAATTGTTATGTCATTAATTTTTATGATATGGGTTGTAAAAAATGATGTAATTATTATATAAGGTGTTTTCCTGATTTATAAATGATGAAATGATTATATAGTTTGATATTCCAAGTGACACATTCTATTGTTCTTAAACAGTGGGGTTGGCCCATTAACTAGTGTTTAAATTCTTATACAGTGGGCAAGGTCTTATGACACATGATAAAATTCTTATATATAGGGATTGGATTAGTAAAACATTATGAAATGATTATATATTGGATTAAGACTAATGAATTCTGGTAAAATATGTATATAGAGGGTTTGAGCTATTTTGTGTGATTCATTCTTTAGTTATAAGGTTACATTTGACATAGTTGTAAGACGTGATTAAATGAATTATTACATGGCATCGAGGAATGTTATGATTTACCATAGTTATATGGTTATTTTCGACATGGTTGAGATACATTATTTGAGATATTCCAAAATGGAACTGATTCTAGTTGATTCAATATTAATTTAATTACTTTATTAATTAATACACATGCTTATTGTATTCTTGTGTAGACTTGTTATCACACTAGTTTTTTAGAATCGTTGATGCCAGCCTAATGAGTTATACTAACACCCTATTTGGGACACCTTTTGGTACCCTAGATGATTATATAGACATTTTTTTGGACATGGGAAAAACTCATTGTTTTTGATTTTTTTCATGCTGGATTGGCTAGATTTTAGATATAAGGGCGACATGGAGTTTGAGACCAGGTACTTTTGAGTCTTTTTCAAACTATGATATTCTTAAATTTTTTCACTTCTAGTATGATATATACTTAAATCCCATTATGTCATTAAATTATTCCATTTTAATTATTATATTATTCTATTTGATTTTATCATTTCTATTTCATTGTATTATTATTTTCAATATTGTTTTTAAAATATCATATTAATTCAATTCATTAGATTTCATTTTTTAATATATTGTAAACTATTAATCGAGGGTGTATAGTCCCCCCACTATACTTATCATACCCCACCCCTGGTAATTACGCTCTAGAATACATGGAGGCATGATTGAGTTCTATTAACAAACCATTTTAGACAACATGAGGGAGTGCCAAATCAGGGGATGTTAAAATTTTGTATCTTAGGGTAAAATGTTTCTTTTATATATATTTACAATTTGATAATGGTATAAATGATACAAGTATTTTTTATGACTTGGTAATGAGCATGTTCATGGGAGTAGATAACCCATATATGAGGGAAAATGCAGGTTCCTAGAGATGGGATATTAGTTTATACATGTATATTATTAAAATTTGTGTTATTTCACCATTGGTGATTCATAGGTTGTGTAGGGATATGGTTTAATGATGTTATTAGTGTTTGAGATTTATACTCATGTCCTAGTATGGAATAATATGTGTATGAATTCATCATAATAGGAACATAGGGATGTATATTGGAACAAATTGATCATGATAAGAACATATTTATTTACATGTTATATATACATTCCTATTGAGTTTTGTTTAGAGATATCTATTATATATAGGAAATGAAATAAATTAAATTTTATTTCATGATAAAACACTTGTAATATATGTTTATAGAGACCAGGATTTTGTGGTTCTCAATTGTTTACACCCTTTAAGGTTGACATTATTATCTGAAGAGTTTGAAGGATTGTGTTTTTCATGTAGGGAAAATGACTCCTCATTGTCTTTGAGTAGATAATAAAGATAGTGGAAATCATCACGCTCCAGAAACACCAGAAGCGACACATCATGTAGTTCCTATGGATCGTATGGATGTCCAACATTTTCATATCTTTATGAGGGTTATGAGATCCATGTAAAGGGAGACTATTTGCACTATGAAATTGATGTCTAATCCAATGAGACAGTTTTGTCTATGACATATTCCTACATTAACATTGGAGGGAGGCCCCTAGAAAGATGAATTTTGGATTGAGTCTATCCAGAAAATCATTAAGTATCACAAGACACCCATAAATTAGAGGTTAAAACATTAATTGTATATTATTTGTAGACTAGAAAAGCATTGCTGGGATATTCCAAAGCAGGAGGGGACATAGGAGGATTTATCCTGGAAGGACAACAAGATGAATTTAATGAGCCATTTCAATACTGTTACATTGTGGGATGAGAAATGTCGTGAGTTTATGAAACTAATAGAGGAGGGAATGTTATTGCTAGAATAAAATATATGTTTCACTGAACTACTTAATTTTGAACCATAATTGATTAGATATCTAGGTTGGGAAGATTTTATGATGATATTCTCAATTGGATTTTTTTCATAGGTGAAAGTGTACCTCCTAAGATGTTTTGAAGATTTAACGAATCAGGAACTCATCCTGGAAGGAAATCCAAGAGAGTCCCTGAGAAATAACAAGGTGGTTCTAGTAGGAAAAACTATGTTATCTAATTTTAAGGAAAATTATATTCGATAGGATAGCTTCTCTAGTGAAACATTATATAGAGCAGTCAAGGTAGTGAGAATATATCTCAGGACTATGTTCTATTGTAGTGCTACCAGTGTTTCATGAGGGATCAGAAACATCCTTAGTGTACATACTCCTCATGGAGTCTCATTCTTATGGAACATTGGGCAACATAATTACCTTTCATATATGTATTAAACAATAGAGTAGTGGAATGGGAGAATGATATGTATTAGAGTCTATAAAGGAATTTGTTATGCCTCAATAGATAGGTAGCTATATTTCCATGAGGCATTATATTTGAGGAAAGGGATATTGTAACCCAATACATTAATAAAAATACCAGGAAGAGTGTACAACATAGGTGATTTAGGATGGAGCCCAAACAAGAGGGGATGTTTAGCATCATTTTATGTAAACTACTTCTACTATTGTGGATCATGGAATTTCTACTGTCAGAGGTATGATTCTTGTATCATCTACCATTATTGTTTTTTATATAAGTGAATCAAAATCCTATTTTATATACTATTTTTTTAATATTTTGGTCTTCTATGTGGAATTCATCGATGGCGTTTTAACAATCATCACACTGTTGGGAGTGTAGTCAAAGAATATGAAACATTGCAATATGTGTCCTTTAGGTATTGGTGGTTTCCATTACATTTTGGAACTATTTGTGATATAAATGATTGGGTTTGATTTGATTCTTGGTATAGATTGGTTTTTTATTCACAAGGATCATATCATATGATACTTGATTAGTGTTATATTTTTATATTCAGAATTAGGTAGCTATTTACATATGGGATAGTGGGAACTCTAGGTCGGTCGTACAAGGCCGAATCAGTGCATATTGGATTTTATCATGACTGAAATAAAAGGTAATTCTCTAGATTATAGTGGAATGTCTTAGGATTAGTTACCAAATATGGTAGAACATTTTCTTGTATAAATATAAATTACTTCTAAGACTTACCACCCAAGTGAGAGATCGAGTTTTCAATCGAGTTGGTGCTACGAGTAGAGACATTTTCTGGATCAGCTTACAAAAGGGAATTTGTAGTGATTCAATTGTTTAATCATTTTGATGTCTATAATCTTATTGTTTCATATAACCTATTAATTCACATTGTTATTCTCCAATTATCTTCACCAATAAGGTTAAATTGACTTTGTACTTTTCTGTGGATTACCAAATATTTTGCTATATGTTTTTTAAGAAACAATATATTTTTCCAGCATTGATGATATATTCAATCAGCTGAGATGTGATAACATCTTCTCAATTATTTAATCAGGATTAGTATACAATTATGTGTGGGTGAGACCAATCAAAATACCAATTACTACTTTAATAAGATTGTATGGTTTGTGTTCATTTTTTATAATTCCAATTAGTTTGATCAACACATAGACTATATACATTTCCTTAATGAATTAGATCACTCATCATTTTTTGAGCCACTTTGTGGAGGGTTTTTGATGATATCATAATGTACTATTTGTTAGTAAAATATCATTCAAACTTCTTAGCATCATCTAGAGTACATTGATATATATCAGTATTACACAATTCTTATCAAATGATTGTTTATAGGTTGATAAATTGTAATTATTGGGCTATGTCATCCTATTGGTAAGAGTGATAGTGGACTCAGAGAATGTTTCATCTATGGTATATTTGGATAATACCTATAATTTATTTGATATTTGGATATTTCTATGTTTATCTAGATATTATCAGTAATTTATCTAGGACTTTTCCATTTTGGCAGCACTAATGTCATGGCTGACCAGGAAATGGGTGATGTTTTTTAGGTAAGATGCATGTGAGAATGATTTTCAAGAGATGAATGTTATGCTAAAATCAACACATATCGGTAATTGTTCTATGCTAGTTAAATCATAAACCATGTATTGTGACACATATTCAGTGAGACGTAGAGTTGTTTTGATGTATGGGGATCAATTTATTGCTTATGGATTTAGATAGCATTTACCACGCGAGAGGAATTATCCTACACCCAATTTTGATTTAGCTATTGTGTTACTTTACCTAATATGTTGGAGGCATTATCTCATGGGTGAGAGTTTATAGTTGTAGACAATAAAATAAATACCTAGGGTATATCTTTTCATAGTAGGACCTATATCATTTTAGAGAACATGGGTCGAGTATCTTTAGTCAATCAAATTTGATTTGGATTAAACACTAGCTAAGGGAATAATTATTTCCAATGAATTAAGATAAACGATATTGGAACAGGATATATGAGATACTTGTGACGATTGCTGGGCGATGGCCCTCTTTTCATACTTGCATCTATATGTTCAATAGTCTTAAGGATTAATATATTTGACTTTGAAATCTATTATACCTATGATTTTCAACCATATTAATTCCAAGTAGTTATTAGATCCACAATATTTACATTGAGAGCATTCTTATATGGTGTGGAGACTCCATTAGTATGGCCTCATAGTAGTTGAAATTATATTATTTCTTGTAGCTGAGTATGGGGTCCAATGGGTTTTTTCAAGGATATGACGAAAGAGTTTCATGATTCTAGATGGACGATGAACCCAGGATTCACAATGTTGTGTCATGAAATTCTTAGAAAACAAATCCGGTTATAAATGATTTAGGAGGTGGTATTATTTATGTTGATATGTTTCACTTATCATCAAGTTGAAGATGAACATCAGAGGCTATTTTGTGTTTTATATCCTTTTCTCATACACAAGTGGAATTGGGATGGAATAACTATTGATTTTTAGACAATATTAACTAGGATAACCCATATGAATTATCTTTTGTGTGTGATATAGAATCAAATGATGATGGTATCCAACATATTTTCTATAATGGAGACCTTCATAGTTGATGATCTGGTTAGTCTCTCTATGCATGAAGTAGTTTGGATAAACCATGTTCCATGGTTTATAATTTCAGATTAAGATCATCATTTTACATCGTGTTTCTATGAGGGCATTTAGAAGGCTCTGAGTTCAAAAGAACATTTGATTATTTCTCTCATCCTTAGGAAGATAGTGAATCTGAGAGGCATACTCAAGTTCTGAAGGATATTAAATGAGTATTTATTCTCGATTTTGATTTTTTATGGGATAATAATATGAAACTCATGGTGTTTTCATATCATAACTAAAATTTGGAATCAATCCATGTGGAACATTTGGAGGGTTTTATAGAAGGTCTTTCTATTCACCTATTTTTTGGTTTGAGGATAGTGAGTCAGTGATTTTGGGCATTATCTCATGTAGGATACATCTGATCATGTTCAATTGATAAGATAAATGTTAGTGACCTAATTGAGAATGAATGAATCATATGCTAACCATCAGAGATAAATGGTAGAGTTCAATGTTGGTCACCACGTTTTCCTTAGGGAGGAAACTAGATTGGGAAAAACGGAATCATGAAACCAAGGAACCTAGATTCTATGTTTTCTATAGTATAAGAGATATTGGATAGGTTCGGTCTACTGGAATACCATTTATGCCCTCCATAACACTATAGTTACACCCATTACATGTTACACATGTCCCAGATTCAATGATTTAATTGAGACCCTTCTAATGTGATAGATGTAAAAGATGTCAAACATAGTGTTGATGCCTCTTTTTAGGAGTATCTGATACTAATTATGGACTATAGTAATATGTATCTCTAGGGTGGGGCTATAGCATTGGTTTGGGTATAGTAGAACCATGGGAGTGTTGAGGAGGTTACATTATAGAGGGAGTATAATATGAGAGCACAATGGATAGGTGTGTTCACTAGGACACAATAGTGATATTTAGAAAATCATAGGGATGAGATATAGCAGGTGGCGATTTTGTATGATCCAATAGTTTTCTAGATATTTCCATACATGGTTTTTGATTTGAGCCTTGGTTATCATGTCTTGTAATGATACATAGATGTTTTTTGGGGGGGAATTGACTAAATGTTTGGGGATGTATTTTTTTGGAATTAATAGAGATCAGGTATAAATAAGTCAATTGTAACCATAGTTTATTTTTAACGTGAGTGGACTAAAAGGGGGTTCATGAATTAATACAAAAAAATAATAGGGAATCAATCTTCTAAAAACATCCACATCATGAAACAATAATACACATTTTGATATTATTTCCAGATGCACGACATGAATGGTTACAAGTGACGAATTGACTCATGAAAAAAATAAATCATGTCATTAAATTATATTACATGTTCTGTAATATTTGTGTAATAAATAAATATTTTGGAAGATGGGTTTTTAAGAGAATCCCATTAAAAATAATTTCATGACATGTAACTATATTACATTCCTTTTAATTCCCCAACATTCTATTTTAAAATGTTTTATGCATGTTATTTTTCTATTCGCCCATATGAATCTCCTTCAACTTGACCCTGGGGCTCATTCTATTAATTTTTGGAGTTCTTCCATCTATTACAGATGTCTTATTGTGTAATATTCTCCCTAGTGAGTTTTTCATTTTTGGTTCCCCCTCATCTCGCTTATTTATCTAAATATTGTGGTGTAATCTCTTAAACATTTCCATTGATTGTTCTGATCATGATTTCATTTAACCTAGGATCCTTCTTATGATCATCCATACATTCTTCATCATGGGATATTTCCATTGGAATCATTGTTTAATAAGCAGTTAAAGGTAGCGAGTCTAACCGAAACCATATTTTATGTTAATTTTTGAGTATATAGAATATTTGATTTACAATAATACATGTGCTCACCATTTGATTAAATAATGAAAATGAATTTTTTATTGGAGTCTATTTGGATAAAATTGTGCATTTATATACCTTTTGGATACCACTCGAGTGGTAAAACCCTTGAATATAAGTAAACTATTTAATTAATTAATGTGTGTTTAGAATGATAGGGTTTTTTGGTGATCAAATGATATAGATTCACCTTGATTTACCTTTTTTCATTGATATAACTGTAATTCTATTTGTTTTTATGAATTGATGTATGAAACATTTAATTGGATAAGAAATAGTGACTTTCATAATTAAACATTTATCATGGTAATTGGATGTTTTGATATCCTAGTTTATTATAACATGTGTCACGATAAATGATATTATGCATATATGGGGCCTTATTCCTATAGATAAATAGTGAAATGGTTATATAGAGTTCAATGCCTAGTGAAAAATTGTAGGGTTATTATATAGTGGGATAGGCTAAGGGATTTATATTGGAAATTCATATGTTCTAGGATTGGCTTGTTGACACATGCCGAAATTCTTATATATCTTGCTAGGATAGGTGACCTATACACAAATAATTATACCGAGGGCTAGTCTCACGGAATCATGGAGAAGTGATTTTATATTGGCTTTGGACCAGTTTTATTTGATTTATAACATGGTTATAAGGTTATGGTTGGAATTTCTGTGAGACATGATCAGAAAAATTCTAAAATTTCTTCGAGGTAGGTTATGTTTTACCCTAGTTATATTGTTATGGCTGGAATGTTTTTGAGACATGATCAGAAACATTCTAGCTTGACACAGAAATAGGTTGATGTGGTGTTAATTTAATTTCATCATTAATGAATACACTTTTTGATTATATTATTTCATACAAATATTATCATACATGTTTTTTAGACATGGTCACGTTGACATACTCTCTTATACTCACGCCCTATTTATGTAGGAGTTTAGTACCTGAGGAAATTACAGGTTTTTTGTATTGTAAAAGAGAATACGACCTTTATATTCATTGTTTTATTTATGGGTGGGATTGAGTTCGGTGGTGGTATACACATGGGGTTTGGGACTAGGGAATATTGAATAGTTTGTTGAATCTACTAGTATTTTATTTTATTTATTACATCACTGAGGACATTTCGTCACAACCCAGCACATAATTACATTATTCATTTATTATTTATTATTCTATTAATATGGATGTTATTGTTTTTATTCATCTATTTTATTATTATTTCCATTGTTTCTACACTATGATATTTATTAATTTATTTTTATTTCATTTTATTTTTATGCTGTAATCATTGATTATAAGGGGTATAGTCTCCTCAATAGACTAATTAGACATCACTTCTAGTCATAAGCCTATGGAACATGGGGAGGAACTCTTGATGTCTCATAACCAACATTTTTTTCCATGTGAGAGGGTTACAGATGGGGTGGAATTACAATTATTATTTTTTATGGTCTAGAATTCATGTTTCAAATTTTTTTTCTATTTTTAACCATCCCCATTAAAGTACTAAACAATATTGACACCAATTTCTCGCTATATTATCGAATAATGCTGATACCATTTCTATCTCATGGAATTTTCTAAGGTGATACCATTTGTAATATCACACCCGTTATCATTGGATTGAGAAGAGGAAAAGGTTCTACTATGCCTTATGAAACGACCAAAAAACACAATAGGCTAGAAATTATTTCCACGTTATTCAAAGAATGTTGAGGAGGGTATTTACAATTTAAAATAAAACAACCAATGTAACATCAATCAAATATACCAAAAAAATGATTTATGAGTAATCTAATACAACTGAAATTATACTCAATAATAAAAAACTTATATCATAGTACAAGTAAAAATGTAATTCAATAACTTGAATATAAAAAGATATTCTATGACCCAAATAAAACCAAACAAAATCATTCCATAAAATCTCCAATCTACAACTCTTCATATTATTCCCATGCAATAATGATGTATCACCATAAAAATATGACTCCTTCCCTATACATGTGGCCTAATAGATGAAATTGTAAAATGAATTAGACTGAGATAGTAGGCGATGAGTATAAATTTATTAGGACATTTTCAATGAACTCAGAACTCAAAAAAACAAAAAAAAATATGTCAGAACAATTTATATAAAATAGTTTAAAAGTAGATTTAACAATTTATATTTAAACCCAAAAAAATTTCAATGGAAAAAAGTTATCATGGTCTAAATCTATTTAATGTTATTTGGCATATTTATTTCCATTCCTCCACACACACAAACCCATGAATTCCATTTTATAGTTCCATACTCATGAGTGGTCTCTAGTACATCCTCATAGTCATCACGTGGTGACTAATCTTTTTGTTACCCGTAGAACACATTCCATATCTCTATTCACCACCATGAATCCCAATGGTACAAACCCCTTATTCAATGTCACATAAACAAAATGATCTCAGAAAAACACGTATCCAAAATCTTGTACCAAACCAATTCACATAAAAACCAAAGTCACTCTTCAAGGAATTATTATGGAACAATTTTATTAAAACCATATCTTCCATTAATTTTGATTCCTTCATTTTAAAATAATAAGAAAGTGGGTTTCCTAAAATACATACAATACAAAAATTAAATTCTATAACCAAAACATGATTTCCAACACAAATCACAAAATACTTTCTAAAAAATTTCAAGAAATCATATGATCAAATGTAGTCCGTCATGTTATATGTTATATGGAGATGAGAGACAAGTCACTAATCTCCCCACACTAGGATAAATTGAATAATGACACTATGATTCTCTACATCCCACAGTGGATAACCATTCCTTCAATAGATCGAATCAAAACTCATCAAAAAATCCGGGGGAGAACATTTTTTTATCCATTATAGACTAGATATATTTTTTTAGGAGGGCGATTAATAATAGATATGAGAGGAATGTTGAAGAATAATAAATTACCAATGAATCTAGATATGCTTTAATGTGTAATTTTCAAAATAATTGATTATTGATTCAATGTGTCATCTCTCAATCCTAAAGAGAAGTTGGAATTTTATATTAAAAGATATGGGGTTATTTAAGTAGCATTCTAGAGTTATTTCAAATTAGATCTTGAAACATTAGGGTTCTAACTGTATGTCATCAAGTTAGTAAAAATGGGTTCAAAATAAATATTCAAATTGTATGGTGCTGCTGGCTCAAGGCGGTACCTCACACTATTTACTAACACAATTAGAAAAAATGTGTGCCAAATATTTTTCACTTATATTTCAAGTTACATAGATTCCCTTGAATATGTTCATGGTTCAAATAATCCATGTTGCAATTGTGTACATTCCTACATACTCTTAAAACAAAATTCATGTTATCTTTGAAGTGGTACATGTTTTTTACGTACCGTGAAAAAATTATAATCTCTATAAATACCTCCAAAACATGTCAAAATATCCAAGAAACTCTCCATACTTTACTGAAGTCTTGTATAATCATAATGTACATAAATAATGGTTCATGTACCTAAAAACGGGGTTGTTAAATTTATGAAACCTATTCATTACATGTATTTATCATTGTGGTAACATATATTCATAAATTTTATTTTAGTACCATCAAAGTAAGGGTATGATGAAAAATGAAAAATATCGCTTCACAGAGGTGATAGTTCCCTTGTAAAAATATAAAATGTTTTAATTTTTTATATAATATAAATAAGGTAAAAATTAATTTTTCTATTGATTGTTTAAATAATGATATAAATATCATATTTAATAATTAGATAACATTTTTTACCAATCCAAAAAATGAAAATATGAATAATAAAATACAATTTTTATAAAGGTTGTGGTCTATTCATATGAGGAGACAACATTTTCATTCTCCTAAAGAGGATGGAGGGAGGTATATAGTTCATGTAACATTAATATAATTACATTAAATACTTTAATAATGCTAGTTCAATTATATTAATATGGTCTTAATATTATTGGAGGAGGGTGGATGATAAAGATACTTAAAAAATGTTGGAGAGTGGTTAATGCTCTTGTAGAGATTTTGTGTAATGACCAAAATATTTATCACTAGAAATTTCCTTCATATAATTTTTTCTTATATTATAATCACATAATATTACTTTCAGAAGACAATAAAAACGTTATTAGTGAATAATAAGATAAATAAAATATATCCTTAAAAGTTATGGAACATGAACAAATATTTATATGACATTTGGAAGAGTAATGTAAACCCTATGAATAGTAAACCGAAAAATGTAATTGTAACCACTCTAATGAAATTGTAAATAATTGCAATATGATATAATTATATCATAGAATGTGTAAATAAATATTATAAAAACTATTAATAATGGTATGGTATTTTTATAAGTTGGGAATATTTAATTACAATTTTATTATTAATTTACTATTTAAAATGAAATATTAGTTACATGAAATGTATTCATAAATTAATATTTTTATTCTAAGATAATTTTCACTGACCATATGTATTTTTTCAAAGTGTTGAATGTGTAGTATTAAATTTACAATTCGTATTTTTAAAGTAAATTTTGAATTTAATTAATTATTAAACTAATCATATTTAGAAATTTTATTGTAAATAATGGAGTTTATTTTTTGATTGTACAAATTTATAAAATGCTTGGGTTATGTTTTGGTAATTTTCTGAAATACATCAATTTTCAGGTGAACAATAAAATTACAGTTTTTGACATAACCTGTATATCTTAAATTGCATCATTCATGATGTAATGATGACATAAACATTATAGATATTTAGGTTTGGCCATAATCTATTTAATTTAATAAATGTATCCTTAAAATACAATAATATTATTTTTCTAAAATAAATGAACTTTCCAAAAACTACAGTCAAAAAGTGATTCCTTAAAATATCATTTTCTCTTTCTTTTCACTTTCCATTTAATAAATAAATGGATTCGAATTATAAAGATGGTTTAAAGTATAAAACTAATAATATTTTATTTCTGTTGTAAAAAACCTCTATTATAAGTCTATCATTTGTTATATTATTTTATTTAATATTTTATTCTAAAACAACCCCCTCTACAAGTATAAATAACCCCTCTCCCTCCCCTTGGAAAACCATTCCTCTCATCCATTAAAAAATAATTATATATTTTCATATTCTCGCTCTAAATCATCTCAGAATATATAGGGATGTTTTTGAGCGCTCCAACTCCAATCACCAAAGGATATATTGTTCCGTGCAAGAGAATCTACACCGAGGAGACAATAAGACTTTATTAAATCTTCTCTCATTTCTTCCTCTCTTTTTTTCTTTTACCCAATTCCTTTTAAAAACATATGATAAAAAATTTATTATAAAGTAAGTTATAAATATATTAATGATATTAATCTACTATAATTATCATATTAATTAAAAATATATATTGTTTACTTCCCATTCATGCACTATCGACAATGTCCCGTTAATGGTCCGTTAACCATCAATGGAGACGTTTCCAAGATAATTATTATAAAAACCTTCATTTATGGACAATATAAACTATGTATAATATATTAATATCAAATTAAATGTATTATATGCTTCTTAAACTATTTATACTTATTTATAATTTACATTTAATAAAATTAAAATCATCGCACTATATTATATTTTGAGGTATAATATGATATCAAAACAATTTAATTTCACCAACAAAAATTATTAAATATAATAAAGTGAGTATTATTGATAAATATGTTAATAAAATTACTATAAATCACTTTTTACCACTATTTTGGAAAACATAAATTTAATATTTAGGATGCACAGAAAAGACTAAATTAATTGAGTGTAAATTATGGTAATGGATCCTCTCCATTTAATTTATATTCAAGATATTCCTCCATCTTATACCCTTTTATGTACAATTCCCAGTGATGGGGTATGATTAGTAACCTCCACCATAGTTTCATGATGATGTACAAAAGATTCTAAATACCTTTCTCTCTCATTAATCCCTCTTAAGTGCACACAATACCATGTCGATATTGCATGGGTGATTCAACCCGAACCTCCTTTATTCCTTTGAGTTCCATTACCATTATTTTTTCCTAAATGAGGTTATCTCTAATTATTAGGTTAATCTTCTAAATTAAATGGTAATTTTCCAAACCTGTGTAACAAGATCCTATCATCATTCTCCTTTAGTGATAAACATGCTTTATGTGATTCCCTCATTAATACTTCCTGATAAGATAACATGTTTTGAGGGAGCTTCTTGAATTCATCCCTAACTTCAAGTAAAATCTATATTCTATTTTAAGACACCATTGACTTTATAAAATTATTATGTTTATTGTGAAAAACGTCCTGGTTCACTTTTGATTTTTCATAAATGTTTGATTCTTTTTTTATTTTAAAGGCTCTATAGTATTTTCCTTAAAACTGCTCAAAAAATATTTTCTGCCAAATTTCATGAATATGATTTCTTAAATGTTGAAAATTTTACATGAAATAAATCACCATGATAAATATATATGTATTTATTTTTAATTTCTACGTATACATTAGTTCCCGTCACCCATGGACACATTTGTGTTACGCCCATTTGTTATGCATTATGACATGATTGTGGTACCTAATTCTTTCCATGGGTAACCCTTATATTTTTTTAAGAATGATTATGTATGATTATTTATGTGGAAAAATATTAATGAAATGTTATGATGGGTATGCCCAGATGGCATTCCAATGCATTGGGTAAAGTTATGTCTCATGAAATGTTATTTGTGACGGTCTAGGCGGTTATCCTTGGCTTGTGCTACTATGGGAAATCATTTTCGCAGTTAGCATAGAATCATATTAAATTTATGGATTATATTGACTCCATATTTATTTGACTCCATTATTATATGATCCCATTTTTATAAGTTATTATTCCATATGTTCTATGCTTTTATTATCACTATTTTATCCCTTCTAACAAATGTTCTACAGCCTTATTCATATGTATACCCTGTTACTAGGCTATCTTGATCATCCCATTTTTCATGTGTTCCCCAGGGTAGAATATAAAGATCTATGAGCACAATATAAGTTATCGGATCTTTTTTAAGATTAAATAATGAATAATTTTTTAGACCCTTGTTTTATGTTTTATGTACGTATTCTTAAAAGACTCTAGACTCCACGATATGTGTCTTGTACTATGATGAAAAATTATTCGTATAATCATGTAATGTTATGTGTAAAATGCTAGGATTGCTAAAGTTGGTATCATAGGATGGTAATGTTATTTTTTTGAATTAGGAATATAGAACCATAGTGATAACCATAAGGATGGGATGATGTAAAAAAATCCATAAATTATGGTAAGTATAGAGTAATTTGTTTATCAGGAAAATACATCCTTGTACGGATACAAACCGGAAGAGGTGGCTCTGTCAAAGATGTACATAGGAGTGAAAACTAAGACAAAGAGTTTCAGGCCATACATACGGTATCCTGGAACATGAAAATAGGCCTTGAAATACTCTCTATATGACACTCCCGTGGGATATTCTTTGGTAAATTCATAATCTTAGTACAAACCATTATTATGGGAATAAAAAAATCCTATAAGAATATATGTTATGAATTAAATCAAGGATAACCATGATTTAAACCTATGGAATCACAAGTTATGATATAATTATCCTTAAAATGATTATCCTCTATGTTCAAGGTTTACTTTTTATACACAATAGCGAATAATTCATTCCCTCTAATTGTACAGTCTTTGTCTGAGTTAATGGTGGGAAACAGAAGAACTCCTGCCAACAATCAATGTGATAGGGAATGTGATGATTTCCCAAATGATATTTCTGATATTATGTGAATGGGTTCTAAAAATAGCATGATAATACTTTATCAGATTTCTCATGTTATTAATAATAACTTGAATCATTTGGAAGTCCCTTATCCTCCATAGAAATATAAATTTTCCATAGAATCCATCTTGCGGCAAAGGCCTCCCATATTTAGTGGATCTTTAGATTTCCTCCTCGCAGAACAATGGATTAACACCATTAAAAAGATATTATCTATCCTCTAATTCTCTGAATAAAATAAAATAGTTCCGGAGATCTATCATTTTTATCAAGAAGATGATCAGTGGTGGAACCTGATCAAGAATACAATATCCCAAGTGGAAATTGATTCCATGGATTGGGAGGAATTTAAGCAGATGTTTCTAAATAAATATTTTCATCGAACCCTCCATATCAAGATGGAAATATAGTTCCTTGGACCTATATAGAAGGAAGATGAGTCCATAGGGGCGTATGAAGAAAACATTAAAATGATTTCATGGTACACCTCTGGAATTATCATGAACACTGAAAGAAAGGTGTATCGCTTATTTAGAAGTCCAAAGATGATTATATTAAAATAATTTGCGATTCAATACATAAAAAGTGATGAGAAGATAGTATATTGTACCTAAAGAATTAAATGGATATTGGAGACTCTCAGTGTTTCTGGGCCCCATAATTAGAAGAGGAGAATGGAGAACAACATGATTTTCTCAATAAAAAAAATACCAGGATGGATAGAAGCTTGACTATCCCACTTGTAAAATTTGTTGGAATAAGAATCTTAGGAGCTGTCTAAAGAAAACATAGAATTGATTCAATTGTGGAATAATGGGACATCTGTCCATGAAATGATGATGGGATATGAAAAAAACCCTAATTTTGAAGAATAAATGATGCTTCAGATCATTGCTCAGCTAGTGGTGCAGTGTTATAACTGCAGAGAGCATGTAAATTATTCAAACAATTACCCAATGTAAATAGTTGTTAGAGGAAATAAACAACAAGCTCCAATGTAAAAAAGGAAGGGATTATTTTATCACTACTACTGAGGTGGAGTTGTATATTGATGTGGTCGCAGGTACCCTAATTATTCATTCAAGAATAGTAAGCGGACTATTTGATTATAGTTATATTAATTCTTTCATATCTTGAAAATTTACTATAACTACTAAAAAACTACCTAAATATTTGGAGGATATGTTATCTATGAGAATGGCTAATGAGGAAATTATTACATCCATTGTTTATGAATCTTCCGGATTAATTTTTTTGGACTGAAACTCCCCGCAAATCTTTTCAGACTTACTTTAGTGGAGTTTGATTGTATATTGGCAATGGATTTTCATTCTTTATACAAATCCGACATCAAATATCGGGAATGAGATTTAACACTTCAAATATCAAAGAATCCCCCAATTATTTACAAGTGTAAGTTGGAAGATGAATCTCCTTTAGAATTTGAGTCTCAAATGTGGATATTAATTACACATGAGATGGAATTCTAGATCAAATGATTTAGACAATGGAGAGAATCATTCCTGAATACAAACCCATCTTGAGGTCTTACACTAATGTATTCCCCGAAGAGTTTCCTAGTATTCCACCAGATCCTGAGGATGAGTTATCAACTCATATTATTTCAGGATCTCTATCTATATCAAAAAAACCTTATAGTATTGCCACTATAGAGCTGGAAGAGCTAGAGAAGTAGTTATAGAAGAATCTAGTGAAGGGTTTTATACACTAAAGTGCTTCACCATTGGGTGCAGCAGTCCTCTTCAACAAGAAGAAGGATGGTTCAATGAACCTCTTCATTTATTATCTCAAACTCAATAAATTCATGATAAAAGAACAAGTATCACATGCCTTGGATTGATGACTTGTTTGATCATCTTCGTGGGACCAGATATTTCTCTAAGGTAGACCTTTAGTCAGGATATCACAAATTAAACATGATGAAGGAAGATATTCCCAAGAATTCATTTCGAATGAGGTATGGACAATATGAGTTCATATTAATGCCCTTCAGACTCACTAATACTCCAGCAATTTTCATGGATTTAATGAAATGAGTCATTAGATATTACCTCAAACAATATATGGTAGAAATTATTGATTATTTAATGATATACTCCATGAGCATGGTGGAACATGAGGAGAATTTTAAGACTATGTTAAAGACAATGTGGAGGGAGAATCTGTATGCAACGTATTGTAAATGTGAGTTCTAAATGGAGAATGTATCATTCTTGGGGCATGTTATCACCAGTAATAGGATATCTGTGGACCCTTCCAAGACAAAGGATATTGAAGAATGGTTAAAGAAAACATTCGTAATAGAGATCCATAGATTTTTGGTTCTGGATGATTATTACTGATGATTTGGGAAGAACATTTCATTTTTTTTCAAACCGAATGAACAATATGACACTGAAAGGAGTAATTCTTTTTCTAGACATAGAAATGAGAAGACTATTTCATGGAGTTGAAAACGAGGATTATCAATACACCAATACTCACACTCCCAACAAGTAGGAATTGTTTGCTGGGTACAATGATTCTTTAAATTAGTGCTTAGGATATGTGCTAATTCAAAACGATAAAGTTATAGCCTATGCCTCAAGGTAACTGAAAATCCACAACAAAACTATCCCCAACATGATCTGAAGTTAAATGTTATGGTCATTTCATTGAAAATATGGAGGAATTATCTCTATGATGATATGTGTGATATATATACTGATCACAAGAGTCTCAAATACATTCTGACATAAAAATATATTAATATGTTCCAATGAAGATAGATAGAGCTCATCACGGATTATGGCTTCTCAATCCACTAAAATATTGTTATGGAAAATAAGGTTGAAGATGCTCTAAGTTGAATGGGTCATACATCTTTCCCTATGATGATAATTTAAATGGTTAAAATATACTAACATTTTGAAAGGATGGTCATAGAAATCATTAATGTTGTAACATCATCAATCCTTTATAAAAAGATTAGTCAACTATCCCACATGGAGAAAATAAAGGATGCTGAAAGAAAATATGTGGAAATTCTGAGAAGGGTTGAAGCTATAAAAAAATGTGAACTCCTCAAAGTCCAAGATTTATGAGGAAGGAGTTGTAATATTTGGGTCACAATTTTGTGTACCATATGATCCATAGACAAAGGAATTTCTGAATTATGCACATAGCTCAACCTTCTCTATCAAATTAGGGAGCTCAAAGATGTATCGAGATCTCCATGAAAACATTTAGTGGTAAAATATGAAAAAAAGATTTCTAAATATACATTAATGTTATAGGAATGCCGAAAAGTGAAGGATGAGAGGAAAAAGTCTAAGGGGATGATGCAACCACTAACCATACCAACACGGAAGTGGGAGAACATCACCCTGGACATTGTCACAAGACTTCCAATGACATGTAGAGTAAACAATTCTATATGGGTCATTGTGGATCATATTACTAATTCATATCATTATATCACAATTTGAGAGGACTTCTCATTGGGCCAACTTGAACGAATATATATCAAAGATGTGGTAAGGCTGCATGGAGTACCACTATCAGTTGTATCTGATCATGATTTGAGATTCACCTCGATGTTCTGGAAAAGTATCCCACATTCTCTAAGAACTGAATTGAACTTCAGTACAGACTACCATCCTCAAACTAATGACCAATATGATTAAAATATTAATACATTGGAAGACATGTTGAGATAATGTTCTATGGAATTCGAAGGAGGATGGGACCAACATCTTCCACTAGTTGAATTCTCATACAATAACAGTTCCCACTCGAGCATCTGAATGGCACTATACGAAGCCCTTAATGGGAAACGGTTCAGAACACTGTTGTGGTAGGTTGATGTGGGTGTGAATAAGATTATAGAGCCCTAAAGTTTCAAATAAATGGGGGATAATGTGAAAACCATATAGTATCACAACAAGGAATCCCAAAGTAAAAAAAAATTTATTAAAGAAAATGTTGGTATGACCTTTAGATAAAAGTTGGAGACATGTTATTTATATGAATATATCCTTAGTATAAGATCATGAGATTTGGGATGAAATGGAAGCTCATTCCTAGGTACATCATCCCCTTTGAGATCCTTGATCATGTTATATTTGTGGCCAATAGACTGACACTTCTGCCTACCATGTCCAAAGTACATGATGTATTTCATGTATCCCTCTTAAGGTAGTACATAACAGACTCTTCTCATGTACTCTATTAGGAGGTGGTACAGTTGGAGGACGATCATTCTTATTAAGGGAATCCATCGAAGATATTGGATCATAGTGATAATGTTATACTTAACAAGACTACTCACATGGTAATGGTACAATGGTAGAATCATATGTACGAAGACGCAACAAGGGAAATGGATGATGCAATAATGGAAAAGTACCCTACACCTTTTATGACCAAGAATTTAAAACACCATATTGATAGAGAAATTTTTTAGGGGGTGGGGGAATGTAATGAACTAATGTTTTATCCATGGAAATTCCAATCTTTAAATTATCTCTTATACTATAATCACATAAGATTACTTTTAGAACATAATAAAAACCTTATAAATGAAGAATAAGTAAAATAAAGGTATCTATAGAAGTTAAGGAACATATATCAATAATAACATGACCATTTGAATACTAATGCGACCCTTATGAATAGTAAACTAGCCAATGTAAAAGTATCCTCTTCAATGAATGTATAAATAAAATTTACCTTTTTTATAAGTGACAATATGTTATAATTATATATATATATATATATCGTAGTATAATAAAATAAATAATTTAAAAATATTAATAAGGTGTTGGTATTTTTGAAAGTTAGGAATATATAATAACAATTTTTTAATTAACTTAATAATTTAACAATAAATTATGTTTCTTGAAATGTACTCATGAATTAATATTTTAATTCTATGATAATTTTATGTGACCTTATGTAATGTTTCAAAGTGCTAGAAAAGTAGTTTTGAATTTAAAATTTGTATTATTAAAATAAATTGCTATTTTAATGATATATTAATTTAATAATATTTACATAAATATTTTTGGAAAATTCAGTTCATATTTGAATTCTACAAATCTATAAATGGTTAAGGTTGTTTTTTTGTAATTTTCTGAAATACTTCAATTTCCTACTGAATAGAAAAAATACAGTTTTCACATAACTGATATATCTTTTATTGCATCATTCATGATGTAACATTAACATAAACATTCATTAACATTATATCCGGCCATATTATATTTAATTTCATAAATGGTTCCCTAAAATACAATAAACTAATTTTTTGAACCTAAAAGAACTTTCCAAATCCTAGAGTAAAAATGTTATTCTTTAAAATATCATTTTCACTTTCTTTTCATGTTCTTTTTAAAAAATTAATGAATTTTAATTATAATGATTATTTAATTTCTAAAAATAAGTATATTATATTATTATGCGATTTGTGTTATTAAAAACTATTATTACAAGTGTAACATTTGATATATTATTTTATTTAATATTTTATTCTAAAAAACCCCCTCCTCAATTATAAATTACCCCTTTCTCTCCCCTTGGAAAACCATTCCTTTCATCCATTACTAAGCCTAATATCAGCCCAAATTAACCCTATCGAGCCTACTATAATATGTAGGGATGTATGGAGCCCTTAAACTCCAATCACCAAGGGAGTTATTTTTTATTGCAAGAGAAGCTATAAAGAGGAGAGAGGAAGACTCTATTAAATCTTCACTATTTTCTTCCTTTTCTTCTTTTACCCTATCCCTTTCAAAAACATTTGTTAAAAAATTGATTTTACCATATGATGAAATTATATTAATTATTTTAACCTAATGTAATTATCATATTAATGAAAAATATAAATGTCATACTTCTCATTCACACACTATCGAAAACATCCGGTTAAAGGTCGGTTATCCATCTATGAAGACGTTTCCTAGATAATTATTATAATCACCTTCATTTATAGACAATATAAATTATATATAATATAATAATATAATATTACATGTATTATATGCTTCTGAATCTAATTATACTAATTTATAAATTACATATAATAAAAAGTGAAATTGTCACAAGATGGGAAATTTAAATGTAAAATATGATATCAATGCGCTTCAATATCATCACCGAAAATTATGAAATAATACTTTTTATTTTAAAAAACATCCTTCTTAACTTTTGGGATTTTATAATCTATTGTTCCTTTTTTTATTTTAAAGGCTCTATAGTATTTTCCTAAAAACTACTCAAGATTGTTTTTATGCCAAAATTTCATTAAAACTCTTCTTACATGTTATGAAATATAAATGAGATAACTCACCATGATACATATATATATTTTTATTAATTACCATGTATTCTTTAGTACCCTTTTTTATTGGAATCTTTTGTGTTACACCGATTTTTTATGCTTTATGACTTGATTGTTGTACCCAATTATTATGACGGGTAACCCTTATCTTTATGTAAGATATATTATGTATTACTATTTATGTGGAAAATATATTCATTGATAGTTAAGATGGGTATGAACTGATTGCACACCAATGCATTTGGTAATTTTATGTCTCATTAGATATTAAGAGTGGCAGTCTTGGCGGTTAGCCTTGGCTTCTGTGACTACGTAAATCGATCTTGGTGGTTAGCCTTGACTCATAATAAATTCTTGATTTATATTTCTAGAAAATTTCTATGACTCCATGTTTATTTGATCCAACTTATATATTTTATGATTCCATATGTCTTATGCTTTTGTTATCATTATTTAATGCCTTATAACCCGTGTGCTAAAGCCTTATTCTTATATATAATCCCATATTAGGCTATTTAGATCATCTCTTTTTCATGTGTACCCTAGGGTAACCTCTAAAGATATATGAGAACAAGGTATTTTAGGGTATATTTTTGAAGATTAAATAGAGAAGTGTTTTTTAGTACCATGTTTTTAGTTTTATGTACCTAGTCTTTAAAGGCACTGGACTCCACGATCCTTGGCTTGTACTCTGATGTATAATTATGATTAAAATCATGTAATGTTATGTATAAAAGGATAGGGCCACTATAGTTTGAATATTATTTTGAAATATCCCTTTGAAATGGAGTTATTATTCATTCTTATGGGAACAAGGTTTTTGAAAATTGGTAGAGGAATCTTATGGAGGTAAAATGGTTGGATTTATGAGAGAGTTTAGAATTATTTGTGTGACTAGATATGTATGTAAATGATAAAATTATATATGTGAGAATGTAGGTGTTTTCCATGAAATTGAATGGTACGTATGGTTTGTAATGGAAATATTGGGGAGTTACGAGACATAAGTGTGGAATTGGGGGTGATAATTGTATTTATGAATTTAAAACATAATCATTGTCTTCAATATGCTGTTTGTGTCATGTGAGTTTTTTAAAATTTATGATACTTTATGTAACTCATTTTTACCATTATTAAATATAATTAATAAACCACTAAGGTAATTTTTTTTCACTAGAAATATAAGATTACCCCTTTTAATAGATATGGACATGATATTTACTAATTTTCACTCCTTTTAATTTTATTTTATCACTACATATAAGAGAATTCCAATCAAATTAAAAAATATAATATACATAAAAATTGTTTTCTTTGATTTTTTTAATTAAAATAGTTTTCTTACTAAAATTACATATAAAATATTTTTTGAATGAGTATTAATATATTTTTTATAAATATAATGATAAAGGTATAATTTTTATTTAAAATGTTTTAACAATTTTTTTTAAGAACTATAGAAACAGTTGTGAAAATAATTAACTGAAACAACTCTTTTACCATTATAATTATAATTGATTTAAACACCAAAAAATGATTTCTTATGTCTAAAAATGATACTATATTTATCCCCTTATATTATATTTATGATTATATAAATACATGTCATTTTATCAAGTTCAATTGATAAACTAGAAAAAAATTGAAATTAATGTATGTGTGAATAAAATTTAAATAATTTTTTAATGTAATATACATTCTATGAATAAATTTAATTTATTTTGTGCCTAGTAATAAATATTAGAATAATTTGAACTATTTTATTTTATAAATTATAAATTTATTTAATTATTAAAATTATTTTAACATAATATAATAAAATTAATAGCACATTAAAAGGATGTTTTACCAATATATACTTTTTAGCATAAAATAAATTTATTAATCTTTTATATACATTAATTGAATTTCATAAATGTTTTGTTATCATAAAATAATTTTATATTTAATTATAGATATATTTCATAATTAATGTACCTCAGTTTACTCCCATATACTAAATTACTATATTTATAATAGTGACAATTAATATTAAATATTTTATCTTAAAAAAATGCATTTTCATTTAAGTTAGTTGTTCTGTGTTGAATAAGATAATATGATTTATAAGTAATATAACAAAAATATCATCCAATATCTTGTGGGTTTATATAAAAATTATTCTAAATACATGAAAAATTTTATTTGAATAGATATTAGAAACATGATCTTGAGTTTGAAATTCCAACCTCAAATAATTTTCTCCACCTTCACATTAATATGGTAATGGATGATCTCAATGTTATTTTTTGGATAAAGGTACACTATATACTTTTTTAAAAAATAGGATAAGTTTGCTCACATTTAATAATCCAAGGATGTTGCACCACATCACCAATATATTCTATCTGACACCTCATCTAGATATGTTTGTTACATTATTTGGTAACTGAAATTTATTATTCTTCTATTAGGGATTAGGAAACACACTCTAGTTTCATTACGAACCCTATAGTTGATTTATTATTTGTTTTAAATTTTCATTCAATTTTTTATTTTTGATCCTCAGCATCACCATCTCCATCATCATCTAAATAAGACAATAAATCAATTTTTACCCAAGATTCAAAATTAAATCCATAGTTTCGAGTACCTTGAACATACATAAATATTTTCATCACAAAAAGATACTTTTTCTTCTTTGAGGAACTTGAAAAATATGAAACCTAGAATGTGGTATATAAAATATTTTTCTGGGTAGTAGTAATATGATGAAAAATATAAATTATTTTTCAATAAAATATATAGTCTACTCGTTTATTTTTAACATTTTTTCCCAATATTTTAACAACTTATAATTGAGTAGAAGAAGGATTTTACTCAACTTTTTTTAATTTATTATATTCTTCTTATATTAATTCCCATTATTAAGTAATTTTTCCCACATCATTGTAAACATATTGTCCAAAAAAATTAGTTAAATATATGGTCAATGACTTCTCAAATTCAAAACTCATCAATTTAAATAATTAAAATTTGATTCAAGTATATTAATTCCATAAATTATATCTTCCACATATAAAATCTCAATAAAATGGCTTCACCTTAAATATTCAGATTGATTTTGTGAGAAAATCCAAAAATAATTACACTCTCATTATGAGATAATAGTCTTACCTATCCTATCGTACATTATATTTTTTTAGACCTTATAATAATATCATTAAATGATATAATTTAGAATCATAATTTACAAAAACATATTAATGTAGGTTTTCAATAAAAAAATTTCTCCATTCAACCCTCTATTCAATTTTTTGTTTTGAAATTCATGTGATATATTCTTATTTTTTTAAATACTGCTATCTAGAATAATCTAATAGATTATATTATTATAATTGGATAAAATATTACTTCAATATGTATGCATTAAATATAGGAATAAGAATTTCAAACTGACCTTTCATTATTTTGGATCACTCTTCAATTTCATTTAGTTTGACCTAGATGTATATTCTTTCAACCAACTACGTTCTGAATTTTTTTTTCTATTTATATGTTTCCTTTATTTATTTCTATCCATTTAAACCATCTCATAATTAATTTCTTTCAAAAATGAATCTTCCTTAGTATGATATTTAAATGAACATTGATTTTCCTATATAAAATGACTACTATACTCTAAGGTTCTCACTCTATGGGTTTTTGTATGATCATTTTATCCCTAATAATATTTTTCTCATTAAACTTATCTGTTCTCGTTGTATTTTGTTTCTCTAGTCATCGTTATCATATAGAGACCACATATACTAATTGAAATTTTCAATCCCCTTCTATATGAGTTGAATTATATATACCACCAAAATATAAATTCTTACCTTCTTATTTTTAACATATATCATTCAAACATGGAATTTTACAATAGTTTCTTGATTTTACATCAAAAAATTTGAAATCACTGATTTCAATAATTTTATTTAATCTTTTATAGATACATTTTAGTATTTAATAAATATTTATTAGCCGTATAATAATTCTTCAATTGAATTACCTCTATATTTAACATGTATCAATCTTTTTTTAAAATGAAGCACATTCTTCTATAAAACATAAAGTGTTTTATTGTTTTCTTACTTCTATTTTACAATTCAGATAAATTTTCCAAATCATTGGGGTTTATAAGAACCATATTGTCCATGTAAAATTCCAATTTCACATCTTCCTTCCAAATATTTTGTGAGGAAAAAAAATTATCAATAATGTTATTTCATTATTATTTAGAATCATGTTTTCTCATTCTACCACACTACATTGTTGTGATGTCCTAAAACATGAATTTAAATAGTTAATTTCAAATTTCTATGAGTAATAATCTAAATCACAAGTTGTATATTATCTTCCAGTAGTATACCAAAGATCATTTATAGTTTTCCAAGATTCATTTTTTATCTTATTTAAAACCCATTAATTGAATAATTTAGATTTGTTTTTCCTTCATAGAATTATAATATACCATAGCACTAAAATCAATACTAATCTAATTAAATACATCTCTCATATTTTTTTGCGAACATTCACAGATCTGCATACATCTATTATAATAATGAAAATATAATTATCTTCTCACTTATTTCTTTTTTATATAGAAACATATCACATTAATCCCTTTAACCAAATAATCATTATATTTTCATTGAACATGTTATATATTATTAATATTAACTAAAAAAATTACATTAAAATAATTTCTATTACATATTGATTAATATTACCAAGACATTTATGATAAGGATTTTTCTATGCTTCCACAGAAGTAAAAATTTTTCTATTCATGACATTTTCGTGATACAATATACCATTTTTTCTTGAATCCTACTATGGGAGGATTTTCATATTTTAATTTATTATTACACCATTTATTATTGTACATAACTTCCAAACCAGAACAAAAATGATGGATAACACATAATAAATTTTTCCACAGTTCATATACATAATTTATCGGGTTTTTTGACTCATGATATTGGGTGTTCATCTATTTTTTCTATAAATAATATTTTTTTGAATAAATTTAATAGACGATTTTATGGAATTTTTATCTTTTCACAGAGATATGTTAGGGAAGGTGGTCCATCTTCACCGGATCCATTGATTGCATCAAGGGATGCTGCTATGGCTTCTAGACCAGTGTCAGACACTCAGACCACTGATGGTCTTCACGGTAAAGGTGATAGGTGGGTAGATGCTCGGCCTCTTGTCACAGACTCTGCTCATATGATTTCGTCCCGCTATTGGTGAGATCGAAGGGGGTTTTGAAGTCCTCCAATGGCAGTGTTAATTTGAAAGCACCCACTATAGTAGTGGAAGAACCAACCACACCTCAATTTGAATATTTATTTGAAAACGGATTCGGATGGATTCTCCGAAAAGGGTCATCAGCCCATTATGGGGATAATCAGAATGTGTTTGCTGAAATGATTGTAATTGGGAAGAGTTCTTTGATTTCATGTCTTGTTTTACCGAAGGGATATAAGCCCATGAGGTTTGAGGATCTGGTGAGATGGATCACATTTTTGTGGGTTTCATTCGGTTAGAGGTGTGTTTCTCTTGGTCATGGAATCATTCATTGTATTTTCCCTTCAAATTACTTCAAAATAAATGAGTAGAGCATCAGATATATTTCTCTGAAACCAGGATGGCTTCACCTACATGAATGGTCCCTAGATTTCAATGCCTCGTGTGCATGGAATGTCTTTTCTCATGTTTGGGTTCATTTTCATGGACTTAATTGGGTCCTTTGGCACCCAAAAATATTTCATGACATTGGCATAGAAATTAGGTCCCCTATACGCCACGATAAGGAATCAGGGGTTGTGCGATTTGGACACTGTTCCAGAATGATGGTGGATATTGATCTGAGCTCCACTTTTATTGATAAGGTAACTCTATATACTCCCTCTTATAATATTCATATTGATTTCGAATATGAAATGAATACCCTCTTCTATACTGAATTTTTGGTTGTTGGAAATTCTTTGGATTTATGTCAGAGGAGGATTTCATGAGGGAGGTGTGGATTGAAGGGTCATTCAGGTTACCTATGTCAAAGGAAATCTAAGAGGAAGCATGTGGCTCTATCAAAGTAACTTGATCATGATGGAGATGTTCTCAAAAAATCATATTCCTCTATGGTTGATATGATGGCTGCTGATAAATCTGTCTCTCATGTGCCTATTTTGAAAGGCAAAGCCACTATGGTGGATAATTCTCTGATGAGTGGCCCCTCTACTGCTCAGGTTGGTTATTTTAATTAGAATACATCCAATTATGCTCATGTTATTCCTCCCGGTGGATTAGTTGAGATTAGAGAGAATTATTTCCATACTGTTGTTGGGAATCCTACTTGCATTGACACTTTAAACCCCCTAACACTTGATTTCCCAGGTGTAATCATGAAACGTGATGGGACTAGTGTGTCTGATCCTAGCATGGATGACCACATTGGAATCCCTAAGCATGTTGATTATCACCTTGAAATTCACAATTTATTGAACTCCTCCAGAATTGTTGAGAATATGTGTGACATATCGTACATGGAAGGGTGGAAAACGGGTAGTGTTGATCCTGCCTCTTTTAAGGATGCACTCTTATCTGAAAAACGGAGGAAAGATGACACTTATGCTCCCTCGAAGAGAAGGACAATGAAGGATTACTCTAACACACCTCGTACTTTGTCTACCTAAGATTCTATGAAGTAGCTAGGCAAGTTCAATTCTGATATTTTTTAGATCTTAAAACAGGGAAAGTCATAGTCTGAATGGGAAACAACTGATGATGTTGATTATTGGAATGACATGTCTTATTATGATCTATAATTTTGTACTTAACTGATGAGGGCAAGTTCCTAAATCAAACAATTCTTCTTTGTAGTGAAAAAACCTATCGTTCTGTGGATTTGTAATAAATTATTCATCATCAATCATCCTTTTAATGAATCAAACATGTATTCTCCTTCATTACTTTTTACCTAATTCATTTTATCAAAAATTTAATAAACTGAAAGACAAATAATAAATGAATTTAATTATTAATATAAAGAGTAACATTGTACTCCCATTTGTTAACTTTAGATTACTTGAACTCTCATGTAACATTCAGCCACATAAAAATATCATATCATGTGGGAAAAAACCATAACATTTACACTATATGAGATGCAAGATTATCTTACCATCACCTCTCCACATGTAAGTAACATTCAAAAATTTACATGGATATTGATAAGTTCCTAATGGTGGAGAACATTTCCACATCTTCTGCTTTTTAGGGTTTATAAATGCTATATATTTCATCATAAATATGTTTTAAATATATATACGTCTAGTGTTAACTATATAGAAAGGTCTTTGAGAACTATAAATATCATCAAAATTTATTGTTCCTCATTCTTCACATTCATCACTTCTTATAGAAAATTCAAAAATAGATGTTTCTTCTCATTACATTCTATTTTAACTTCTGAATCAGTGTTCTTTCAAAGTAAAATTAATTTTTATTCAAGATATACAATTATATAGTTGTTTTCCTTGAGTGAAATATTTAAATAATAAATGATTATTTATTTATATTTAAAAATAAACAAATAATTCATATATTATTATGTATTTATGTGCTTCTTCATGAAATAATAAACTATATTTCCATGTTGATCAATTCGTTCATCAATTTCATAAAATATTTATGAGAATACTTAAAAAAACTATAATTTCTCTATTTTATTAATTTCCAAATCAAGAACATCAATATTTATTTACAATTACCTCAAATTATCAAAAAATCTTTCAAGTTCATCATGATATAGTTCAATAGTAGTTTTTGATTATTCTATAGATTCTATCATAAAGTCTTTATCTGAGATAAATTAATTTATAACCACTAGTAAATATCAATATGAATATTCTTCTTCCTTGGGAACAATAAAATTTCTACAAAATTATTTAGAAAGAAATTTCATGAATTTATATTTATTCTTGGGATAAAAGTTCATATTCAAATCATAAATCTTAATTTGCAAGACCTTCAATTTTCATCCATCACATTGGGGTTTCCTTCCATGATATAATCAAGATTTTCCAAAAAACAATTATCCATTGAGTATTCTATCACACACACACATACATGTACCTATATATATATATATATATTATTTGACTGATCTCCTCAGTAGACATAAAAATCATAGCAACATTAACAAGTAATATTTTCCAACATCTATAATTAATCTTTCAGTGGGATCACTCCCTTTTCTCCCATGTTCTATATTATTATATACATCCACTATATAAGTAAATTGATGGGAGAACATTATACAATTCCATATCTGATAATTATTTCTAACAAACATTATATCTCCCTTTGGGGTGATGATATTCAAAATGGAAGAATATTTTATCAAATAGATTAATGTGATTACCTAGCCCTCGCATATAACATTATATTTTAAGAGGATCCACTATGCACCACAAAAAGTGGTTTAATTAGTAGGTCTCCCATTTAGTTTTTAACATTAATATTATGTGGATAATGTTTATGTGTTAGAAATGGAATATTTAATATTATTATAAAATGAAAACCCAAATGAAAATAATGAATATTGTGACCACACTGGTTTTTATTCAATTCAGCTTTATATGTGCACTAAAAGGATCATATTTCAACATTCTATAATAAATTTTTGACTAACTAATATTTTAATATTATTTTACTATAAACTAAAGTAATATTTTAATACTCATACACACTCCATGACATCATCATCACTTAAAGGTTTATATTTCATGAATGAAAAAACATATAATCGACATATAGGATGACATTATAAGATTATTATTAGATGAGAAATATCACCAACACTACAATGGGTGTTATACATTATTCAAAATAATATTATTCCATATTTTCCATAAAAAATATCAATTAATTTATCTTCGAGATATAATCTTAAATATTAATCATCCTGATTCGACTTCATTTCATCATTCATAATATTCAATTTAATCCTAAAATTATCCAAATTTGATCTATATCCTTATATATTAATTATTATCTAATTTTTTACTATCTTCTTCATGTAGATATTACAATTACACTATATATTCTATATTGTCTTCTATCTACACTAAATATTCCTAATTGATTCTCATGTACATTAAATAAATTTAAATTTGATATCAGAAATTCCAATATAAAGTAACTTAAAAATTCTCACTATTTGATTACATCATATTAACCTTATGATAACCAATATGATCTATTAAAATTCAAAATATAAGGTATAAAATGTTGAATAAACTTCTAAAATCACTATTGAAATCAAATTCAGCATAACTATTTTTATTTTCATGTTTTTATAATTCATGTATTTATTCATTTCATTAACTCATTTCTAGTTGGGTATCAAATATTAATTATTACAACCATGAATTTTCATCAGAAAAAAACTCAAGGTATGTAATTACATTGGGAAAAACAAATGACACATTCCATAACAATATCCAATGTTTTACAAATTATTTGATTTTATGAAAATATTTATTATGGTGAAAGAAAATTTCACTCAACATATTCATAGTGTGAATAAATATTTTATGACATGAATAAATTTAATGAAATATTCATGTAAACCAAATGTATATCAATGTTTTATGTGGAATTTCAATCATGGTGTAAACAACCTTTATTCAATATTTAGAATATCATGTGTAATATAGATTCCATCTTGGAATATATGGAAATTATTTAATATTGGATATTTCTATTATATTTAGTGTGAAAAAATATTTTAAGACATCATACCAATATAGGGAGGAATATTCAGAATGAAGTTAGTTATTCATCATTGTAAAACATGAATTTTGAATTGATAATTTGAATGGAGTTCTGAAGGTTGGTATTCGTCAAATATATTTTTTCAAATAATTAATGATTCTCATGAGGTATGCTTGTTGTTTAGATGATCTTTGAAGGCTCCAATTTGCATTAGAGGGAATTTTTGTTTACATAATGGGTTATATATTTCTATATTCCAGGATTAGAGAAACTATGTGGAAAATTGGTCCTTATAAGGTTTTCAGTTCATTTTGAACTCTGTATGGTTATTGTTACATGTTTATACAATGGTTTGGAGTAAACCATTCAAGAAAAATGATAAACTATGTCATTTTTTGGATGGAATAATTCAGGAAAAAATTTCTATTCATGGTTTCATATAAATTGTTTTCCTTTCATAAAAAGTCAAGCAGTACAAAGATCCCAATTCATGCATGGTTTTGTAAACCATAAACCAAGACATGAATGAAATTTTGTAATCACTAATGAAGGGTGAAATTTTTTTGAAACCATGTATAAAACCATGGAACCACCAATAATATAATTAAATGTGGTAAATGGACAAAATTTACCCTCAATGATTTAATCCACTCTCCCCATCTACCTCCCTCATTAAGAAAACATAGACCATCGGATTTCCTAACCCATTCCTAATTCAATAACCATTGATTTGGGGGTATGTTTATGGAGATCATTGGGAACCTTTGAGGTTAATATTGCAATCTAAATATATATTCACGCTTCCTTCTTCATCCTCTCAAATGTTGGAGTTCATTGTTTAATTTTTTATTGACGATTTCAACAAAGCATGGGGGAATCATCTGTTTGACTTGGGGATTTTGGTTTTCTTGCATATAGTATATACCAAGTTGAATTTCAAACATCAGTCGGTTGAATTTCTTAAATGTATGTATTTGTGGTGAAATTTATATTTCTTAACTTAATGAATTTATTTAATTATTTACAATAATGATATAACCACTATGCATTTTTCTTTGGAATGTTATTAGTAGTACTTTGTGGGAAACCAATGGAAGATGAATCGAGTTTTGATATAAGGTGACAGGCCTTTGAGTTCTCTATAATTGTTTTGAGTTGGGGTTTAATTCATTAATCAATTATTATTTTTATTCTCAGTTAGTTGTTAGTTATTATTGTGGGGTTAGATATCTGATGGTTGGGACAATTTGTTTTGGATGACAAGGAGTTTGGATGAGCCCTAGATGGTCCATGGATATCCCACGAGACATTGGGGATGACAGGGAAATCATCCTTAAATTAGTTATTTGGTCGAAGATAATTTCCCATAGTTTTTTATTTATTTACAAGTTTTTTTAACTTCTCTATTTTTAAAATTGTTAGATTCATTAATTCAATAGCTTATGAAAATATATTTTGTATTATATTATAGTCTTGACCCAACACAGATCATGTCATTGTTGTTGTTTATTGTGACAATAATCATAAGGTCACCATGGGGTGTTCCAAGCCTTGATAATAATTTTTTTTATTTGTAGTGTTTTGGGAAATTAAGTTAAGGATTTTCAAATAGTTTTAATAATATGCACATAGTTTTGACCCGGTTTTGGGTAGCAAAGGATGAAAGTGATTTAAAATGTGATATTAATTTTCAAATGAGGTTTTAACATCAAAGTGACTCTAAAAGGGGGTTTGTGTGAATTTTTTAGTTTTATTTTAATAAAGGATTTGTTTGTACAATTTGTGAAAATATCCTAATGGATCATTTCAAAGGATTTTATTGAACAAAAGGCGTTGTCCTTATATTTTTATTAAAGAGTAAGATCCATGTATTATGGTAGAATTGATTATATTTTAAATATATTTGTGAGATCACTTCACTTTATAATGAATATTTGAATGATATTTTGATTTCAAAAAACTGATCGGTAGTCGAAGCCTTGTGTGCTGTTAATGTCCTATTTGGACCTTGGTAATGATTATGTTTTAATAAAGTGTTTTCGGTCCCTTTTGGGCGATTTCAATTTGTAATATGTTGAAACTTAATATTTTAGGATTCATTAGATGTATTAGGTCTCAGACCCATAATCCAAACACTAGTTTTAGAAATTATGATTCCAAATATCTAACATGGTGGGCAACATATAATTTTTAGAAAGTTGGATATGGTTCTACACTACCATGGTTCCAGATTACTGACATGGCATACTACATTGGAGGTTTATAGAGTTGGAAAAGAATCTATACAGGTATAGTTCAAGATTTCTCAAATGGAACTCTATATCTGACATTTAGAATATTGGACATGATACTCCATAGGAATGGATCCAGTTGAATTTCTTCACCCTATACGTCTGATGCTTATTGAGTTGGAAATCATTCTCTACAGATGTGGTTTGAAATTGTGCTCCAAATTTGTGGACTAAATTATTGGATTGATGATGATTGTTTTAGGTTATATGTATCTTGTTTCATTATATTTTTCATAACATATATGGGAAAATTGGGTTGATACATGTTTAGTCAGCCTAGTTTTCACATTAGAACCTGAGGTCCAATGGTTTTCTTTGTTAGTAATTGTTTCTTTATGTTGTATCTTCATTTTTTATTTTTTATGTATCCTAAATTTTATCTATAAAAACTATTACATTGAATTTTATTTGAATTATACATTGTTGTTAGAAGCCTACTATATTTTACCAACACCCTTCCAAGGCCGCCACTGCACATGTTTACCCAAAAAGCTATTATTTGATTTTTGTAGGCACACGTTTAGAAAGATAATGATATTGATTTTTTCATGTTGGTTAGGATAAATCATATGAAATAAAGAGAATAAATGAATTTTAGCTTATATATATAATAGATCCCATATTCTAGGTTTTTATTTAATTGTGGAATTTTATGTAACTCTCATTGTGGATAGTTTGCCGTTCGAGTGTTATGTAAATTCAAGACATAGTTTATTTCATTATTTATTTAGTCTTGATTATATTTATATAGTCTCATTTATATTTTATTTGAGGTGTTAACATATTTCTTTATTATAATATACGCTAATTTATATTATGATTGATAATTTATATATATATTGTGGAATCAAATATTGTGGAATAGTTTCCTCACAATAGAATAATTAAACCCTGCTTCTTGTTAGAAACATCTGGAATATAAAAATTCAAGCATAATACTATGAGGAAAACTGGAACAGGGAACCATTTTAGTGTAATATGGGATTGGATGTTATAAATTTCTATCAAAGCAATTAAGTTTCTACTATTTTTTTATTTTTTGAATTGGTATACTAGAGAAAAAATAATTTAAAGGAGTATATTACGGATATCATGATGATACACTATGAACACATATTCTAATCAGAATCCTAGGTTATTTGGGGATGAGATTACAATTATAGATATTTGATGTTATTTGTCTATATGAATTTATCCTTGGTAAATGACTACATGGTTTGGATGTTTTGATTTATGATGGATTTATAAATCTTGGCCGATTAAATTGAGTCTATTTCTTTAACATTGATTCTTATCCTTCAAATGAAAGAGTAATTGAATGAATTATGGTATTCACATATGATCTATATGTTATATACCAACTACTGTTTTATTTTAATAATGAATGTGGCTCGGTTTTTTCATGTTTCAAAAAATATAGATATTTTATTTTTTCATGTAAGTATGTAATGGAATTATAATCATTTGGAAGAACATATTGATAGATCTATTTCCTAAGGAAGATTATGTGGATATATGGTGAGATTCTCAATGATGTGGAAATAGATATTCCCCCCTACATAGTATGTTTCGTGATCCTAGTGTGATAGAATTTTATTGGTATATGATCATTGGACCCCTTTGGGTGGTTTTTTTTTTCAGGATCGGTTACATGGTTTGGTCCTTCAATGATTTTTCTAATGTGAATTTTATCAGAGAGGATTGGTGGAAGGGTTGTGGTTGTATGGTTTGAAAAGATACACCTTTATATTTGAAACCATCGATATGGTTGTTTTTTTGTTGATGTCATATGATATTGGTGAGGGATAGTTTGTTATTATAATGAGTTGTGGGACTTTGTGAGTTGGAATTGACCATGGTGGTTATACCTAATGACATGACATGACACATGACTAGTGGGTCTTGGTGGGAGAGTATAGTAATCTTTTTGAAATAACTCCAATTTATAGAGTTGGAGTCATTTGAACATTGAGGGTGACTCATGGGAGGGGCCAATCAAGTTATATGTTCCATTGGTCATGTTAGGCACATGTGCAAGAATTTTTCTTTTTATAGAGACACGTGTTTAGTGAGTCCTACTGTGGGTATTGTGAATATAGGGTTCCATTCTTTTTTGAGATGTTATTCTTGGTTACAAGTGCATTTACCATGTGATTGGTTTCTAGAAGGGAATTCTTTTTCTGGTGTAACACCCAATATTTTTAGGAATATTTTATTCAAATACTTATTATTCTACTCATATTTTTATATTTGAAACAACAAGTATTAAAGAAACATGAGATACTATTAAACATTACCATTATAACCTAGTAAATTAATTTAGTTTGTATTAATAGGAATAACAAACCATTAAAAATAATTATATTGGTTTATAAAGGAAAACATATTGATAAAATATTCTAAATTTATAGTAATGTTTTTATCTTTTTCAACCATAAAATTATCCCTTAAAAATAATTTTTATTAAATTTTATAAATAAATAAAAACATTATTTTTCACAAACTATTTTTATTTTTTATGAAAAAAATAATTTTTTATGTCTACATGAAAAAATTTTCATTTAGTTAATTTTTGATAATTGTCGAAAATGATTAATTTTTTTATGAAAAGAAGAAAATACTCATTATTATTAAGAATAATTTAGTTTCATATAATATTCAAGATAAATTTTTTATTAGTATGATTTCAAAAGTCAAAAAATTTTAAATATAAATTTATTTAATTAAATATAGGTCATTGGAATCAATTTCAAATTAAATTTTGATATTAAAATTTTGTGTACATGTTAAGAATTTTCCCTTTAGAAATCACTTTTTCATCACATATATGTTGGTAATTCTAAATTAAAATCCACAATTCGGTTAATGGAATTTCAAAAAATTTATTCCATATATTGAATCATAATAATTAAAAATATATAGTATGATGAACATAAATTTTGGTAAAATGTAATAGTAATAATAGTAAAAACATTATTATAAAGGATAAAAGTAAAACGAGTTCAATGAAGGTAAAAATAAACTAATAAGGGTCAAGAAGATATTAAAAGTGTTCAAAAATAATTTTATAGGCATATTTTTATCATATCCAAATTAAGGGTGAATAATTATAAAATTTGGAGCCTTTTTCAGGTTTAAAACTTGTGTACATCTTTTCCTTTTTTTTAAATCCAATGTATGTCCTCTCCACCACTTATAAATGGACACCACCTCTGATCTCATAATAAAACTTCCAAAAAGAATTGGATTATAAATTTCTTAGCTGATTAAGTTAAATTCATAAATCCTCAAATCATAATGGTCATATTATAAATATAAAATTCTTCTATAGATTCTATTAGCGCAAACATGCCTGAAAAACCTGGAATGTTCTTAACCATGAATTTTTATGGAATTTTTTTTCCAACACCATAAAATCATCTCAAAATAAGAATTATATAATAAAATCCTAATATCCCATATAATAATTCTTCATAATTAAAATTTTATATCATAAATATATCTCTTATTCAATCAACTGTGAAGATAAATTATCCATCTTGAGTATGGTGGACTACCACCTCAAGAAATGATGTACTTAATTTTCCATAAAAACCTACGAAATGAGGATATTGTGATAGAAATATAATATATATATTGTATTAATAACATAATTATACTTATATAATTATAATATCAATTATATCTTATTAATTTATTTTCCATGATAATACGATGTTGTTGCTCGTGTGTTTGATGGACTATCGCTACTCGAGATGATGTGATTCGTTGTTCACTTTTGTTTATATGGATGGTAATACGAATAAATTTCATAAAAATATATGAAATGTATGATATATAAATTACTATATTGTGGTTATAAATTATTTTCCTCCCACTTGTTCCTCTTACTAAGAAAATGGAAACAACATCCATGCGTACGTACGACCAACCATCTCCACGAATTGGGTACTCATCTTATACATCTATGTTTTATGGATTTATATAAATATATAAATTAAATTCGTATATATGATATTTAATTCATGTTTAAAATCCTTTATATGACGGGACAATGATAAATTTAAAATTATCCAAAATGGAAAATAAAAACATACAAGAAAAACAAAACAGTTATTACCCGAAACAAGATTTTAATCAAGAATTATTAATAAATTTGTAAAACAATATCATAATTAAATAATATATTGTATTATAAATAAAATTAATTATACATAATTGATTTATAATAAACCAATATCTATTATACATGTGGTTCTGACATTTATAATGGAAATACTGTCTTAAAGTAAGGGATTTTCATCTCACTTTTATTTCTATGGGACAAATGCCTTATTCTCCAGTTTTGTATTATTTTATGTGCACATATACTTCAAAATAATTGGTTTTATGGTTATTATAATGAAAATTATTAGATATATATACCAATTTTTTTTGTGGAATGGGGATTACAATTCAAATGTCCCTAAGGTGTATAATTATTTATGTTATAATCACATTATTTATTAGGATTTTTTATGATTGAGTTTAAAATAATCATATGACCTACATCTCATGAAACAAATGTATTTTCACATACTCTAGTTATTTATAGATAATACATGTTTTAATTTAATTTTCCCATTTTTATATATTCATGATTCCAAAATAATGTATTTAATAAAAAAATTAAATTTTTTTCTCTCCTCATTCAAAAACCTTTATTATTTTATGTATAAATTTTTTAATATGATTTTAAGAATATTTTCACTAATCCACAATTATTTTGTAAGGAAATTTTAACAGAAGATTTATTTTTTAGAAAATGGTTTAAAAATAATCTTCTTATCCTTTTCTGAATGAGTTTACTTTTACTTTCTATTTTAAATGATAAAGGAATAATTATTTTAATCTATTGAAAATTCACAGAATTTTACACCATCATGAACAATCAAATATTTTATTCTTCCTTTACTTATTTTCCAGGTTAGTTTCTGTGAAATGTTTTTCTTCAATATACAAAAAATTTCTATATTTAAAAGAATATATTTCAAAAATAAAAATTTATTTTTCTCTGCAAATAGTCTATATTACCTTTCAAAATAATTTTTCATCTAATATGACATCATTTGATGTTATGTAAGATTTACCCTAGATATGTTCCAATGATACCATCCAAATTCGTTGTTTGTATGGTTTATGATTTTTATAAAATGCTCGAATTTTTATAAAACTCGATTCGTTTTTCAATGTTATAAAATAAATAAATAAATAAATGTTTAAGAATCCATTTTACCTACATTTGGTTAAGCTATGATGAAATGTTTATGAAACACATCTATTTCTATGTGTTTATATATGATAAATGTTTTATGATCCTATGAAAAAATTATGTATGATTAAAATTATGTGATTTCTGGAACCTATATCACCCCCCAATAAATTGGGTAAAAATTTTATATCATGAGATAAATAGGAATAGAATGTGGAGTGAACCCAATTAAATAAAGGAATTTTTCACTATGATAGTCTTGCTTGTGAACCTTGGCTACTATGATGGTTTAGGGTGTAGTCCCATCATATTATGATAGGTTTGAAAATGATCCTTGTTTAATAATGAATTGTTTTCAATGATTATGTGTATACTACAATTCTGTGTCTTTTTCGGATATTATTCTTCCATGGCTTATGTTCTAGGATTTAATTATGATTCATGTCTTATGAACTATCATGATTTATTATATGACTCTTTTTTTTATCAATGAATTAAAGGTTATAGTTTTGATATGTTATTATAATGTTCTCATACACTTATGCTCATCTTATGTTTATATATACATTGTTTACCATTACTGGGAATCTAATCTCACCCACTATTACGATACATTCCCATATGTTTTGATGAAATGTATTATGCATGATATGTCTATGAATAGTTCTATTTATGATACACTTATTCGGAGAATATATAGATCACTTATGAACTAGTCATTTTTGTGACCAGGTTTCCATATAAACTAGACCTATATGATTCTATTGTGGATCATTATGTTATTTCATGAATATTGAACAATTTATATGGAATATATATGTAGGAAAATTTCGTTCATTATAAATGGTATTATAGAATGGTTTAGTTAATCATTGGGAAACTAGGATGATAAAACATTAGTGAGAACCATAGGGATATGTTAAAATATGGGGAAATATCCTAGAATTTTTCTGAGAGGTAGAGTGAGTGTATTCATAGATATAACACACCTCTTTTGATACATCATGTGGATGTGTTAATACAATTATTTTTCTAAGGGTCAAAAAATTGAAATGGGTTTATTTAGATGAACTAGGTTTTCACATGTTTTATAAAAACAGGCCTGGATGCGTATGTAGTTTGACACTCCTAGGGAATGATCATTAGAAATTAACATACTCTTTATAAACCATGATCAAATATTGGAATAATTACCGTGAATAGACTCTATTAAGCATAATATTTCATAGATCAAAAATAAGATCTCATGAATTATACATCCTATGATTGATTTTTCATGATTGATCACTCTGAACAATGATGCATAATTTTAATGATAACCATATTTTTTTAAATATTGGATTGAATATAAAATGATAATGTTATAGTGGTTACATATATTCCAAAATATTAGAGTATTTCAATTTAGGTTTGATGTATAAATTTTCTTACATCATGTAAATTATTCAGAAATATAAATTCATATCATCAATGACATGATGTTTAATTTGTAGTAAAAACCCTTAAGAGTATGATGATCACATCTCTAGTCTATGATTATTCTCTAGTTTTCCTTATTGGTAATATGCTACTGGAAAATATTTTTATTCATCATCTGGTTAAATTTTATGTTATATTATGTTTGGATTGGAATTATATACATAAATATGAGATCAATTGATTTTCAAAGAAAGTCATGTGTGATATTCTGAACCAAATATTAATTTTATATTAGTTTGATGATTAGTATAAAATAAGAATAGAAATTTAACCCATTTTATACTAATTTTTTCTATTAAAAACGAGTGTCTCACTCAGTTGGTTGGGGAGAAACTCAACTATAGTGATATTCCTAATATACTGGAGCATTATGATGGCTTTCCAAAGGAGTTTCCTATTCTTACATTGAAACATGAAGTTGGTTTATTAATAAAAATAATAACTATTGATACACCTATTTTATAGGATTGTTATATAATGGACATGATTGAGAGATGGGAATTTAATTAGAAAGTACACGAGAATCATGAAAAGGGAATATATTCATCCAAGTGTTTCACCTATTGGTGTACCCGTTATTGTTTATTAAATGAATGATTGATCAACGTGACTCTGTATTAATTATCAGGAACTAAATAAGATTATAATCAAGAATAAGTATACTCTAACCAGATTTGATGACTTTTTTTATCAACATTTCATAGGTAAATACCTTTCCAATATTGAAATTCATTTTGGATGTCATCAAAAAAGTGAAAAAATTAGGGATATACCAAAGAAAACATTCCATAATTTGTATTGAGACTATGAGTATATATTGATTCAATTTGGTTATACAAATTCCCTTGTTATCTTCATAGATTTAACTAGTATATTATTTAGAGATTACCTTAATCAGTTTGTGGTTGTCATTAGATATGATACTATATTTTATTCAAAGAGATAGGAGGGGTATGAAGATCACATGTGAATTTTATGAATGCAACAAATAAAGCATAAACATAATGAATATTGAATGATGGTGAATTTTTTGTAGAATATTTTTAATTTTGGGGACATTTAATATAAATAGATTGTATATTAGTGGTTCCATTACAGAAGGAAACTTTTGAATATTAGTCTATACAAACAATTATGAATGATATCTTATGTTTTCATGGGTTTTCTAGATATTATCATCATTTTTTGTATAATTTCTCATGAATATCTAATCCACATGGCATAATAAATCAAAAGAGAGCCATTTTCATGTGGACAGATGAATGTGAGGATAATGTTAAGGAAGTGATGAGATTATTAGTTAGTTGGCATGTTCTTACATTACCTTAAAATTGAGAAGAGTTTATAATATATAGTAATTCATTATTAAGGGACTAATATAAATTATCATTTAGAATGACATGGTAATATTTTATGCCGAATAATAATTTAAGGTTCATGAGAAAAACTTCCCAACACACGATTCGGAGTTAGCTACATTTATTTCACCATTAATGATATGGATTCAATATATATATGGAGATAATGGTTATATATATTCTTATAATAAATGTTTAAAAAATATATTCACATATATGTAGTAGAATATTCACCAGATAAGATGGTTGGAGATGATTAAATATTATGACTTCTCAATACACTACCACTAGGGGAAAGTGAACAAGGTGGATGATGATTTTAGTCAAAAGGATAATGTTTATTTTATATGACAAGGATAATAAAATATCTAATAGTTGTGGATTTCAATAGGATGGATCTTGAAATCTAGATGTATATAGGAAATCATATATTCCTAAAATATGTGTTCAACCATATATTGATGCAAGGATAAAATAGGTATAGAATGGTGATATGGATATACCAAATAAGGTGATATATTTTGATTAGCTTAAATCTAATCATGATGAAATTATTTTGTTCTGGATCCATGTATGTTTTTTGTAAACATTGTATTTTAAAGAGGTGTTATTATATGATGATCATATTTTCATCATTCTGTATTAATCCTTGAAGTAAAATGTTGTATAGAGATATAAAATAGAATTTCTTGTGGGATGATATATAGATAAATATTGAAGAGCTTTTATATCTATTCTTAGTATGTCATCATGTCATATAAGAGAGACAAGTTTCTAAAGGTATTTTATAACCATTACCCATACCACAATGGAAATTTAAAAACATCACCATGGATATTTTTATCTAACTCCCCAAAATGTATAAAGGTCATAATGTCATATGGGTTGTAGTCGATCACCTTACAGTGTTTGAAAAATTCGCCATTATTAGAGAATATTTTCCCTTTGGACCATCCATACAATATATACCATAATAATGTGCTATGTCATAGGGATTACCACAAACTTTTATATTCTATTGTGATCAATGGGTTATATCAATGACCCAGAGATGTATTTAGAAATATTATGATAAATAATTTAGTATCACCACTACGTCTCATCCTTATATACATAATCAGTGTAATAGAAGAACTCAAAACATATAGGATATTATATGATATTTTAATGGATGTCAATGGTGGTTGGTATCAACACCATCATCTAGTTGAGTTTTCATGCAATAATAGTATTCACTCAGTCATTAACACTTCTTATTATAAAACCCTTTATGGAATTATGGATAAAACATCAATGTGTTGGTATATATATGGAGAAGAAATCTATTGGCATCTGGGCTAGCTGAAGAAATAGAAGATAATGTTAGATTTATTTAGAAATACTAGAGGTAAGTATGAAGTTACAAAAGAAGTTATATCAATATCATTAACATAATCTATATTTTTAATTTGGTGAGAAAAAATTTCTATGATTTTATCCATTTAATAAAGTTATGATATTTTGTAAGAAAGTAATTTTTAGAAATAGATATATTTATGATTTTGAGGTTAATAATCAAATATGTATTGTTTCGTATCTTTTGACACTTCCAAAAAAACCTATCCCAAGACAACCATTTGTTCCTTCTATCTATCCCGAGGAAGTATTTACCAATTTCACCACATGTATAGAAATAAAAGGTCATATCGACGGAGCATGATCTTTTTTATGATGAAAAACTGTTGGATATTTTGTATCATGTAGAGAATGATCAATGAAATAGGGCTACTGATCTAGTCAAAATTATATAGAAAAAACTCCCTTGTTTGAGAAAGATATATGGGAAACCAAGGATATAATGAGGTAGATTAATCTCTGATTTTTATATACAAAAGTGATGTAATTTTAAAATAGAAATTATTTTTAATGGGGGTATAATGTTTCAACCTTAGTTTTTAGGAATGATTTTTCAAAATAAATCTAATTGTTTTGATAACTTGTACTACACACAACACCATGTTTCAACTAACCATGTGATACTATTATACATGATCGTTATAACCTATTCATAAAAAAATTATTTATTAATATTAATACTATCATGTTAAAAATTAATTATAATTCAATTATACAATGTAAACATATTTATAATCTGTACCCAATTCATTGAATTTTTTTAATATTTTTCAAAAATTCCTCCTCAAAAAAGTTGTTTTATTTATTTTTATTAATGGAATATAAATGTTATTTTTGATAATTTTAAATACTAATATAACATGGTGAACTTATTTTTTCATCAAAATGATTATTAAAAATGTTAATTAACACGTTTAACATTAAAATGAATTCTTCAGGGGCTAAACGAAAATGATATGTTTTAAAATTGCTTAAATATTACCCTAACATTATATTTCAAGTGATATTTAGACCTTAAATTATCAATGTTTTTATATGGGTCAATTTTCATGACTTTTGAAATTTTTAAACATGGTTAAACCATTTTCTTTTAAAAATTCTATGTGTGTCCTCCCACCCACTTATTAAAGGCCACCCCTCTCTTTTCCATATAACCCTTCTAAAACCATATATAATGGCCAGGAAATACCTCATAAAATCATTATATACATACATAAATCATAGAGTCATTATATTTATTAGGAAACCCTCCTGTGAAAGACATTTTTCTAACCTACTGAGGTTTTCTAATGAAGAGGTAACATTATTAACCAGCCGTCTTTATTTTCTTTCATCTTGAACATCCTTAAATAATCTTGAAAAAATATAATATAATTATATCATTATCTTCAGTATAATAATATGTTAATATGTTATTATTATAGCCAAAATATATCTCATTATACATAAATTGGGAAAATAACAATTGATCATGTGTACGGATGACTACCACTTCGCAAAATGTTGTAATTTTTTTTCCATCAATGGATCATATTGTAACGACCAAAAATTTTATAAAATCAAAGTTCCATTTCAATTAAATTATATGAATTAATATATATTAACTATATAAAACATCCACCTATATGGTTTAATTATATACTATCATATTTAAAATAACATTAAGCATCATTACAATTGATAATATATCTATTGAACAATGATCATATGATTATGTTATGTATATGGCTTTAATAAATCCAATAGACATAGAGAAACGAATTGATGGACACATATTGTAGGTTTGTTCATAATGAATCCAATTTACCTGGATCTTCCATGATATATAGCATCACTAGAATTTTCTCTTGATAAGTAAAAGGTTGATATCAAACAATATAAGCATGAGACAAACTGTTTATGGGAGAAGTTCAATATTATCAAGATCCTGACCCAACCATGCGTGCCAAACCACTCTATGATATTCTCATATTTTCATAACTTACAATTAAAATTTTTTTGTGTATTAATTATATCAACCCTTATCTTTTACAAATATCATTAAATTGTATAATTCATAATAAAACATCATATTAAAAGAAAACGATTGTAACGTCTAGTGTCGTGGAAGACTTGTTACAGAAAACATGAAACATTATACTAAATAAAAAATTTTATTTATTTAAAATTAATAAAGTGATCCTAACATAAATTGTTATCATACATCATCATAGGATAACCTCGGGATAACATGAACAAAGTGATGGGCTAAATGGCCATGTATGAGAATAAACATAAGAATAATGCCTTATCACATGGGATAGGAGGCATTACATAAAGACATAAAATGTCATGGAACATATGTAATCACAACAAACAAATATGTGATCATATAATTGTGGATTCATATTAATGTGGATGAATCATAAAACATTACTTTAACACGATTCAAGGCTCATTTCACATAGAGGAGAAAAAGTCATGGTTAACCACTAATATCATTGTAACTGATAGCATAAGTCAAGGATAAGATCAAGGACCATTGCACATAATGTCTCATGAGACTCAAAAATTCCCAATTAATTGGAGCGATATCTGGGAAAACACATCAAGATATGTTCATAACTATGCTTCAGGAATACAGAATCATATAGAATCAATCATACATAAACATAAACATTACTCATGGAGAGAAATGTGTGTCATATTCATGTCAAAAAGAAAAAAAAATAGAATATAATAAAACATTCCCTGAAGGAAAGTAATTAGATCATGAATAAACATTAATTCTGTAAAATATAAATATATCATGATATGTGATGTCTACTTGATGTAATAACATGTAAAAAGAGTTCTCAAAAACATTATAATAAAAATCTTTTAGTGGGGTTAGAGGTAAATATCAAAAGCCATTTAAACATAAATATGAATAATAATTTATATAAGACAAGAATTTAAAAAATAAGTTTTTAATAATAAAAATATTGGTATTATAATAATAATGGTATCTTAAAAATCTATTATACATTGTACATGAAAATGGGTAAGAGTTTAGAAATCTTCTTTTAACATGTGTTCTTATTAGGATGTATTGTGGATAGAACTACATATATATATTTAAAAAAGATAATTATTAATGGACCTTGAAAATTATGTGTGTTTCATGTACAAAAAATATATTAGATGTACATAAAAAGAACATATAAATTCATTTGGGTAAAAATAATGATAGGGAAACCCGAAGGAATAACGGTGCTTTAGGTAGAATACCTTACCTTCAGTATGTTGCTGTCATTCACATGATATTAATTTCTTTGATAACCAAATTACATTTATTAATTAACATTTATAGAACATATAATATATTTAATTTATTTTTTATAACCTTATTTAGTGAATTCATAACCTTTTTGATGGGGTAAGAGGTTCAATTTAATTTTTTAGGTGCATTTGTTTCCTCGGTTTCCATGATTTGTTTATTTATATAGATGTAAGGATAGACATGTATGATGAAAATGAATGTCCAGAATTAAATGTTAATGTTATTAGTGAACATACATAATATTACATGGTTATACAATTCAATTGTTTATTTTAGTGTGAGGATGGATCATTATATAAAAATTTAATGATAACCATTTTAGTTAATTGGACGTTTTTGATCACATCAAAAACATTTTTATTTATAAATTAATATCATATTTAAAAAATATTAATGAACCTTAAATTAAATCTAATTCATAAATAATAATCTATTTCAACTATAAAAATGGTTTCATGACCATAATTGAAAATAGTAATAGATATTTAAAACATGTCGTCCTTGAATGTGATAAATTAACCCCTCCAAAAATGTGAATTTATTTCTCTTATAAAAGGAGGGTAAAGGAGATATTGTGACGAATTATTACATTATCATTAAAAATATTATATTCAATATAAATTATTGGAGTTATCATAACATTTGGATGAAAGGATTTAAGGAATGAAAAAGAATGAAACACACATGAGGGAAAATAAAATATATGAAAAGAGGAATTTACCTCTGGAATATTTCTTGTTTGATAACCTCTATAGGAGATAGGGTTTGGACTTTTTAAGAGACCAAGGGCTTTGAGACGTGGGATAGGAATTAGGGAGATATTTGAGTAGAATTAGGACTACGTATAAGGTTTGAGAGTTTTGAATAAAGGAGGGGGTGAGTGTGAGTTTTATAGTGGAGGAGAGGGGGGGGGGGTTTCCCATTATTCTAATCATTATATTAATATTTTTCTCTCAAGTCTATGAATATCCTTGATTATTATGACCTAAAATAGTAATGTGATCATTTTAGTTAGAAACAATTTCCTTTAAATCATCCATGACTCAAGAATGATGCATAAATTCATTTATTTAAGATTTATTATAAATTATTGTATTTTACAATTCACTAAAATTTTTAGTAATTTAGAAAAATCCCAAAAATTCTCCAAATTTTTTATGACATATATAATCCAAAATCATATTCCATTTTCCAAAAAAAAACTCCAAAATTTGATAAATTTTGTTTTTAATTAAAATCAACATTTACATAAAAAATAATATTTCAAAATTAAAACTACTTTTCTACCATTTTGAAAAATTAATAAAGGCTTCATAAAATTATCATATAATCATAATTTTTAAAAATACATATTTATGAATACATTTAATTAATATCAGTTTTATATAAAATTATTAAATTAATAATAATATTTTAATAAAATATACAGAACATACAATAAATAGTACATAGTTACTAATTATTAAAATATCTAATTACTTATACTATGATGTATTAATAACTTATTTCCACTTCTAAGATTTATAATTTTTATTTATAATTTCATTAGTGATGTTACTATTCAATTGGACAGTTTTCAATTCATAGGGGTCACATTACAATTCCAAAGGCCATGTTAATATTTCATCAGTATAAATTTATTTAACATATAGAGATAACTTTTATTTCACTCATTCATCGTTTATAAGGTTTGTAATGTGTTATATAAGTAACCTTATATTATTATACTAATAAAATAATTATTGGAAGGTAATTTCATTGATAAAACGTTGGGTTGTAACATTTGTCCCCCTTATGAATTTTTTCCCTCAAAATTTTGTTTTACACATTAATCCGTAAACATGTGTGTGTACATTTCCTTCATTGACACCTATATTTCCCATGTTCCCTCTTCATACTTAGTTTTCATTCATAGTACATTGACCTGGTGAGTAGTCTTGTTTTGTAGATATTTATCTCTATGATCCATGATATTCATAGGCTACTCGTTATAAGATATATCATTATAAAACTGTACCACCTCTAAAGAGAGTACATGTGAACGGTTTGGTATGTACATCCTTAAGAGGGATACATGGAAGATATCGTGTACTTTAGACATGGTAGGTGGACGTGTTAGTTTATAGGACACATCTCCTAAATGATAAATAATCTCAGAGGGGTCGATGTACCTGGGACATAGTGTTCAGTTCGTGCCAAACATCATGAAATTATTCCATGGATATATGTGGAGGAATACCACATCTCCATATTTAAACTCAATATCTCATCTTTAATTGGATGCAATGCTCTTTCGTTTAATTTGGGATACCTTGATATTCTGGTGAATGGTATCCACTTTCTCCGCCGTTTCTTGGACCATTTCATGTCTGAGTATCTTACCATTACAGACATCATCCCAACATGTTGGTGTTATGCAAATTTTTCCAAAAAGGTCTTCATATGGTACAATTTGGATACTAGAGTGGAAAATATTATTGACAGAGAATATAACCTATGGATTATGATGGTCCCACCCTCCTTGAATGTCCATATGACATGCTCTCAGTATATCTTCCAATGACTAAATTGTTCACTCAAATTGGCCATCATATTGGAAATAATAGGGCGTGTTGATGTTCACCTAGTTGTTAGAGAATGTGGGATACTTTTTCAGAACCTCAAGGTAAATCTTGGATCATGATATGATATAATAGATAGTGTTATTCCAACAAAATTTACCACCTCTTTGATATATATCCATAAAATTTGATCAAATTATAATTCATCTCAAATGGAAATATGGCGATATGTATTTAGAATAAGATCCCCATGTAACCGTATAGAATTGTTTCCTCTGGATGTTTATGGATGTACAATGAAAAAGTCCATGGTAATGGTCTCCCACTTTTATGTTGGTATAGATAGTGGTTGTACCATCCCCTTAGACTTTATCCATTCATCATTCACATTCTAAAATACTAGGAACGTTGAAGTATACTCAACAATATATTTCTTCTTTATTGTCCCACAAAAAGTTCTCTCAGCGATCTCTATATATCTTTATGCTCCCTAGGTGAATATAGAAGGATGATATTTTTGCACCATTTAGAAGATTAATCTTTATATCTAGATTAGATGGTACACATAATCATGACCAAAATCATACTACTCATTCCCCATCATTCTTGAACTCATAGGATTTCCTTTTTCTCATAGCTTACACCCATTTCATAATTTCCACATTATTTCATTGACCATCCTTTATTTTCACCTTGAGTGATGGTTTTGAAATATTTTGTGAATGGATTGATGATGTTACTCCCTTATTGATTAAAATGTCCATCCTCTATAAATATAATAAGATAGGATACTATTAAATTATCATAATTGATAATGATGGAGAATTATTTCTACTTAGATAATCGAAGACCTTATTTTCCAGACTAGTATGGTAGTGGAGTGGGAAGTTTTAATCCTTGATGATCTATAACTATCTCTTCTAGCGCAATTATGATCTTTTGTGTGAATATTGTAGGGTCTTGAAAAAAATCCACCAAGGATAATGAGAATCCCATTAATTCAAGAGAGTATTCTACCCAATTTTCCACAAGGAATTTGTCAAAAAATTTGGAGAATACTCAAATGATGGAAAAAAGATGAACCGGTTCGCGTTCTGGTCCGATGTTGATGGTACGTGGCCAGTTCAGCAAGTCGCCCCCTCTGCGGACCACTGTCGTTCACAAAACAGAGGTGGAGATTCTCTGAAGGCATGAAGCAGGATGGGAAAATGGTCGGTCCACCGTCACGAACCGCCCCAGCCAAAAACCGTGTCAACCAGATCAGACCGCGTGCACTGTCATTCGTGGGACGGTGGTGAAACCCTATGTGGTCGCGAAGCACTCCTCGAAATAGTTTGGTTCGCGGGGAAGTTTCCTTCAATGCCCCCATGAATTTTGGATTGACCAAGTCATCTGTAAACCGGATTTCCGGTCATGGTCCTCTGCAAAAGGTGCCTCTTGACCATAGATACATATCTTTCCCCACTCCATTAAAGGAGATGGCGGGGGGGAAGAAAGGTGTCGATCAGATTCATGTGGAAGGATATCTGAGGAAGGAGATTAGGATTTCACAAACAGCGATGAACCAATTTGCGAACCAGAACTGCTGTGGAACTAGAAATGAAATAATAATGAACTGAAAACGCATAACAAATTGGAGAACCGAGGACTTGAAATTAAAAGAAAAATAACCTTGATCCATGGATCCTCTGTGGATGTACTCCCTGTGGGCCTGGGAGTCAATGCCCCTTTTTTGATCTAACGCAACTTTTGCACCCTCCTACACTGGCGAAGCCCTGACCAACAAACCCCCGAACGGCGTCGCCCCTGGACGCCATTCCTCGAGCAGAATCCGCCACGTACCAACCTGGTATGGGGGCCGAACCCGGAGCTGTGTACCACCCTGGTATGTTGGATCCTATCAGTCCGCATACCACCCCTGGTATGCAGATTACCTCTCTAGCCATGTAGCATCCCCTACACAATGGGCGCCACTCCTCATACTCCCATGTGGCCTGCCAACTTCTTCAGTGTTTCCATTCCCCGAGTCAGATAAAATCCTTCCAATCCGGCCTGATCCTTCGCAATCGCTTCATTGGTCTATCCATCGGCCATAATCCAAGGCCCCTACCGTAGCCACCGGATCCGTATGATGCAATCTCCAGTTGCATCAGTGCGCTAAATTGAGTTTACATACCCATGGTAGGTGAGAGAAAAGGGGTTTCTCCAGCCCATGAGTGGGTAACCAATACCCTCCTGGGTTCACATACCAACAGTAGTGCAGGTTCCGAGCCCGGGAGTCCCCTTTCTGCCTCACCACTTGCCAGGAGTGGGGGACCCTGATTGCGTTTCCTTTCGACGCCAGTGGTGAGTAATTCTCCCCTCTTCTGAGATTAACTGGGCAGCCTTCTTAGTGTAAGCCTATAGCCTTTCTTGCAAGAGGTAGCACCCATGCACCTCCATACTTCCCCGGTGCCAAGGACCAAGAGGGGAGATAGACACAATGGTGTCTGTTACCCTTTCCCCCTCCCTCGGGGATTTTTCAACATCGGGTCTCCATCCTAGAGTAAGTCTCAATCCTTATTTCTCTGAGCCACTCCATTTGTAATTCACAATCCACTTCTCATTAAAGCACCTTTCGCGACGTGATATTCAGGTCTCTGCGGCCTCTTGTTTCTCACACCAAGCATGACTCGTGTAGGTTTAGAGTAAACACCGAGCCTGAACCCAACCTCCTATGAACTTTGAGGACTTTGATCCATGTCAAGTCATGGTATGTAGGAAGCTTCCATGATGTTCAAGCCCACAACTCGGTCGTTCTGACCCCTGCACTCCTGTTCACCAACACTATGGGATGCCTAAGAGTTTAAGCACCATCCTCCATCTCATTGGGAAACCTCCGAGTGTCAGACCCAATCCTTCATCCTACATGATGTTAAACTGCACTACCAAACTACATGGATTCTGATTCCTCTCATGAGGATATGTAGGAAACCCGTATCATGGGTTAGATCCAAACTCTCAAGTCGTTAACTGTCCCCCCTGGATGACAATAAATTCCAGGGCGCCTAGTTATGAGTCTTCAAACTAGTGTCGTCTCAATGTGTCCAAACTCCTCGGAGTCATTAAACCAATGATGGATGGTAAACCTTGGGCTTAAATGATTATGAATCCCCGCGTTCAGCTAACCATTGCCAACCAAGAGTAATCCTTCGATACTCTCCTTGGGTATAACCCAATGATTCCTGAACATATGAATACGTCTTAAATCTATACAACAGTCCCAGAATTGGCAATAATTTCCCCCCAAAGGGGTGTGATGAGCCCAACTTCCCATCCTCTCGACCAAGGTGAGTTCTTAAGCATCACTGGCCAAATCACTGGATGAACACCTGCCTTTGGAATGATGGTCCATGTATCCTTGGATATGAAACCGTTGGGTGTTTTGAAATGAAGATTGATATACACGACCTTAGAGATTTAGCGGAGCTCAGACCTCCAGGAGATGGACAGTCAGGTGTGTCAGTCCTCTCCATCTGATTTGTTGTGAAATAAAAAATGTTGAACCCGACGTGAATCTTTAACCAATCATGATAGATTCAACATAATGTCACTCTGTTCCCTCTTATACTCAAAATGAGGTCCAAGCGAGGTCATTAATTGCACATGGGATCAGAAGAGGCTTCTTTGATGATTTTGATGTTTGTATTTGTTAAAATATTTTACAAGCCCCACTCAGAACTCCCTTTATTCCAATGACATCACAAAAAAACTCACATGTGCATGCTTAAAGCTACGCAATGACCGAACATCTTCACCAATGAAGGAACCCGTCACCTACTAAGTGTCTTCATCACTGGGTTTCAAATGCATTGATCCATGAGTACCACATAAACGGTACTCTCACGATGTTGGAGGTAGCCATGCACGCCCTCTAATCAGCCTAGATCCACCAGTCACCTGCCCAGTAGTGGCCACGAAAGTAGAACCAGACAACACCCATTTCTACCTCAAACAATTTCGGGAGTCTATCCCCAGAATGAGACAACACATACCTCCATTATCTTAGGGAGGTGGATAAGGTTGACATTGAGTACTTCATCCCCACGGAACGAGGGTTCCGCTCTAAGGCCCCCTCTAGAAGGAGTTGTTGCGGTTACACCGTGACTCAATATCCTCAATCTAAGGAGGAGGTCACCTCGAGGATCCAGGCTCACGCTCCCTGAGCTCCGGCCCCTTGGACCACCCGACAAGGGAAGAAAATGTACAACTAGGGACCGATCATCACCCTTTTCCTTGAGGAGGAGCTCCGTTGCCCAGTCATGGAGACATATTGCGAGAAGGCACATACACTTGCCCGCTCCCCCAAAGCCTGCCATCCAGAATTGGTGGTATCATACGAGCAGGCGCTCATCCCCACCGAGCACCATCAAGCCCATCACTCACAAAAGACGACACCTACCTGGCGCCTGCAGGACCAGTTCTTATTATATTCTGTTGACGCCTACCATCACGATGTGGTGGCGATCAACAAATCGCGACATCCAGATGTGGCAGCAATTAATAGGCAGGCAAGGCTCCCTGCTAAAGAAGGCCACCAACTCTATGCGGTGGGAAACCAACATATGTAGTGCCAGCTCCCTATGGATGCAAGTAATGCTTTCCATCCCAATGTGGTGGCAATCGGAGAGATAAACCGGCATATCCTAGCATAGGGGCAGACTCGTTCACCTGCCCCAACACAAGAGAATTTTCAGTACCCACTGACCACGGGAGGATCGGAGTAGGATATTTCTACTCCGATACTGAAAAGGGCCTTCATACCCGTTCCAGTCAACGATTTCTCTCTGGATATACTGGAAATGATGGAGGAGTAGGTATTTATCCCAGATCATATCTAGAATCCTTTCCTGAATATAATTTCATCAGTGGAAACAGAAAGGACTTGGGACTGTGAGCCAGTCTCCCCAATTGAGGTGACTAATCTAGGATACGAGATAGCCGCCTCATAGCATATATGCATCCCTGCTTCCACCTAGGAGGGTCGCCGGCCATATTCCGTGATACAAAGGAAACCAGATCGAGATGCTTCACTCGTTCCAACTTGGGGACACTCTTCTATCACGGTGGATGCTCCAGAGCAGGCATATATCCCTTCTATAAGTCAATATGTTCTTCGGCATATCCTGAGTGAATCACGGGACCCATTAGAAAGGGACCCAAAGGTGAAGGCCATTTTCGACAACATAGGGTCCCTGCTGCCCACAAGAAAGCAACTCAAATGCGATGAAGGCAGCAAGAAAATAAAGAGTGGGTTCATGACTCTGCTCGGATGGACTCTAGGGTTCCCAATACCTCTAACCACATATTGAAGTCTTAGAACCCTTCCCACCTATTACCATATTATGGGAGTGGTTGTAGCAATTGCGAAGGTCCTCCCTGCAATATTGCTACCAGCAGCTCTGAGGGTCCTCCCTAGATTACCCACGTGGGCCTCCCCCATGGGTATATAATGATTGATCACGAGAGATTCTCTTTTGATGCGAGTCACGGAAGCCCTCTGCGTGACCAGATGATCAAGCAGCAAGAAGGCTCTCCACTTACTGTTGTCCACCCTAAAGCTCATGCCTGAGGTATACACTACAAACACTCTCTGTGCAGTGGGACCATAGATTATGATAGTCATCCTCACTATCATAATCTCTACTATAGAGGCCCTCCCCGCTGTTACATCTCATCACTACAAGAAGTATCTCCCCTTGTTGTGGCCTTCCCTGAAGGTCCTCTCTATGAGTTATGTTGCAACTATGCTATGCGCAGCCAGACATTAGATCATGGTGGTAGTCCTTACCACTACAATAATGGAGGTCCTCCCTGTAGAGACGTCAAGAAACCGGAAGTCCCTCTCCTAGTTACGGTAAATTATGAAGGCCCTCCCCAGGGTGTACCCCGCAGACATTCTCCCTGCAGTAGCTGTGATGGTAGTCATCACCATTGCAGCAGTCGTGATGGTAGTCCTCGCGAACATGGCCGGCATTGCGAAGTTCCTACCCACAATGGACCCAAGAAACAAGAAGGACCTCCCCTTGTAACAGTGTTCCTTTAAGGTCCTCCCTAGGATACACATCGAACGTCCAACCATAATGGTCATCCTCGCCATGATGGTGGTTATTGCGAAGGTCCTCCCCGCAGTGACATATCATATTGACAGGAAGGTCCACCCCCTGCCAAATCAATCACAAAAAATACCTCATATGCCAAGGCACTCAGAAGGAAAGGATCAAGCATGTCAGACTCCCAGCTAGTCACCAACGACACCCTTCTTCAATCAAAAGACGGCTTGGGGGCACATTCATCTTCTAAACCACCTCAGAATCTCCCGCATGAAAATCCAATAGCTATCGGTCCTACTGCCTCCGACCACAATATCAGTGATCATCTCAGTTGGGCCGACAAGGTAGAGGAATAAATAGTAGAGGAGTATGCCGACATGTTTCACCCGAAGAAATGACTGGCCAGAGATGATATACCAGTTATGTTTTGGCCCACAACCACCTCTCAATCCGACATACACATAAAGTTGTTAGAGGAATGTGCGCACGACATCCGATCCAATATATGGACAACTCTCCACCGGCTGAAATCAAGAATCCTTCCTTATGATGGGTATGTAGACCATGTCAAGACAATAAAGTACATCCTTCATCACATCGACATGAAAGCTCTTCCTCCGGCGCAACAATCGTGACCCGAGAGGCATAAAGGAAACATTGAGTTAGCTTGACTCCATGCACTACACCAGTTACGCTGCCTCATTGGTGATGCTCTAATGGGAATCCATATCATAGGATGGGGAGAACATTTAGCTCTGCATTTCACTCCACTCCTCACCCATAATAACCCATTCGACATAATGTCTTGCAATGTCATCACATCAAGACAACGATCGAGTGGTTTCTCTATTCCAGAAAGGCGACACACCAAGCATGGATTGGCCTTGACTAAGTCCCAGAAGCATCAGGACCAACCAAAAGAAGCCAATAACTACTCTTGAATTAATAAAAAAAATCATAAAACAGGCCTCTCGTCTAAGAGAGCCCAATCATCAGTTATTTCATTCCTCCCCAAAGGGGATTCATTCACAGGTGAACTCCGCATCAGATCTTGTTCACCCTCGAATGGTGGCGCGCAAGATCAAGCAGGTAGCAATAGCATCAACCATTGCAGTGATCCAGGGTCAACCCCAGCCTGTAGGGTTGGGGACATTTTTAACAAAAATTCCCCCATAAGACCAATAAAAATTGTAAGAGACTCAACATCCAGGGAACGGAGCCAGCCCCAGCCCTCAAGGCGGGGGGCATTTTGACCAACTCAATAACAACCTCCCTGATGGGATCTGTATTTTCTCATCTAGGGTGGAAAGTCAGAAGAGGAGGTTCCTACCATATCTCGTCTTTTTAATAACTTTCCCCTTTAAGAGGGAGGCGTACCGTGAGGCCGCATCAAGTAACTCTCTGCATCACCATTCGTCAAGGAGTTTGAATGCAATCCCATGATAAGAAGGGGAGGAACAGTAAACAGAGTACTAGATCCTCTTCTTATTTGAAAGATTATATCTCCTCCACCCCGTGATATGAATCTATAAATTCCATAGAGGCTAACCCCATGGGTGACACCAGAGATGATGCAAATCCAGATAGATCAAGAGATGAGGATTTCAGTCAGGCTGTGACTCACAACGAACCACTAGGTGTGTACACCCAGAACTAGAGGGACACCCAAAATATGGCCACCGTTATAGCTAATCATCCTCCACATACCCTGAAAGCTTCCAACATGGATAAGAACAAAGGATATGTTAACCTTAACCCACCTCCTCCTCTCAATAAAAATGATCCACTTATTCTTGATGTGAGATTCGCTCGACAGGAAGAGGAAATGAAATAATTGAGGTGGCTTAATGTCGAGCTACTCCAGAAGAATCAACTTACTGAAATTTCTTCCCATGAAGAGCCGCACCTTGTACTCCCAGCAAGTGCACCTCAAAGACCAAGGTTCACCCGACCCAATGAGGTGCACGACCCATCCAACTACCTGAACATGGATTTGGGTGAATACTAAGACTTCTCTCCACTCAGAAAGAAACCGAAGCGAGTACGTCTGAACCCTCCAAAGGTGCCTTAAATGGAATATTTACCGTTGGTTCCAGTCGAGCTGAATCCTCATGAAATTCCTCAGGTTACACCTACCCATGATCGGGCCCAGCAGGATGTAAACCAGGGACTCGCTAGCACCATCGAGGCAATGGCATCTTGATTGGAAGCAATTGAAGGTCGAAGCGCTCGAATACAGCATGAGCGAAAGTCCTAACTAGATTGGGTGAGCAACTTGCCTCCTCCGCCCAATTTTGGGAACCATGTATTCCTTATTTTCAATGGATTAGTTTATCTGGAACAGAATTTGTTGCACTTTGCCTCTTATTGCGACCCTATGATGGGAACCTCATAAAATCATGAAGGAGTGAAACTCATATGCTTCATGCAGACCCTAGAAGGATCTGACTTCATCTGGTATACCAATCTACCAGCTCAGTCTATAAAAAGCTGGGAAGTCCTATGATAAAAGATCCTGTTCCACCTCAGCTCAACGCTACAAAAAAAATGTCAGCGACCTCATGATTTGAAAAAAGAGGGAGAACAAGAGAGTCTTGGATATCATCACCATATGGAAGTGTCTGACCTAGTATCTGAATTGGCTAATGCCCCATGATGAGATGCTGGCCATATGCATCGATAACCTTCGATATGAGCTACTAACACCGCTCATAATAGTGGATTGCACCACTGGCTTCTGCAATCTCTCTTCAATTGCCCAGATAATTGAAGACTCCCTGCAACGGACCAATATGAAGTCTTGAATAACCTCACAGTCTCTTAAAAAGGGAATATTTAGAGCTGAAGCGTCCACTCTCACGATCAAGCAAACCCTTGCACCAGCTCCACTGCCTAGGCCTCCACCAAATCGCCTAGGGCCCCCTGTATATCAGCAGTCACCTCCTCCCAAGGAGGATGACCAAAGAGGATCAAATTGGAACCTGTTTGAGGAATTAAGACACAAAGTATACTCATTCTGAGAGGACCATGTCTGCTGATACTTCATCACCGCCATGAATTGTAACTTGCTCCTCATCCTAGAGCCTAGGATGCCCGAAGAAGTCGACCACAATGATATGCCATATTATTTTCCCCACCATCGAATGTTGGGGCACAATATCCAGGAATGCATCGTCTTCAAATACCTCCGGTAAAGGATAGTAAACTCTGGGAAGGTCGAGTTGGGACCCCCCCCCCCCAACACATGTGAAATATATTTCTACCATCGACTCCGACAAAGGGGAGGGGTGGAAGGAAGTCACCCAGATGAATTGGAATAAATTGGATGACTAGATGACTCGGAATTCTATTAGTCGTGCTCAGGGAATACTCTGAGCTCATCTAAAACAACCGGTGTTGTCGCAAAAATCCCCTAATGTCGCACATCTGACAATATCATCCTCACAACCCTCCACTATCCAAACATCCAGGCGTAATCAAGAAAGAAGGAGACAAGAGTGAGAGGAGCAGTCAGCAATGTGGCCAAATTTATCCCCGACACTGTCGGGTTTTATGCCCCCAAACTTGGCACCACATCACCAACCTACCAAACAGCACCATCAGGGCAACCGACCAGGTTGACCTATCATAGGATGTGGAGCTAATATTTGGTTCCATCAATGTCATCCATCTAATGGAATCATTCCCTGACGAAGGGTATGGTTATGAACCTGAGTTTCCAACACAAGGGGTCGAGAGGAGGAATCACAGTAGTGGGGGATACCAAGGGAGTCGCAGTCGTAGCTGAAACCAAACCTATGGTTTTACCCTAGACCAAACCGTTAATATCATGGAAAAACATCGGAGAGCCCTTCAACGGACACAACAGAAGAAAGAATATCCATCCACCTCCATAAGCGGCCACTCTGGCCCCATAATTCTACGGTACCCGTCAGATGAGGAACACAGGTCTAGCCACCAAGTGCGCATAAACAGACTGGTCGGGCCGAGTCCCCATATCATGGTAACATCATCAACATCTGACACCATAGCCAGTCCCTCCTCGTTATGTATTACATATCCCATGATTCCTGATAAAACTATCCCGCCAACAGAGAAGCGCTGGCCACTAGAGCAGAAATATGATATCCTTAAGCAGCTTGTGACGGTACCATCCAAACTGACAATTCTAGACACCCTGAGTTTGTCAGCAGATCTCAAGGAGGATCTTATAGAAGCCCTGCTCAGCCCCCAAGAGTTTCAATATGAGGTAGCTGCCACCATGATTTACCGGAAGGATACTGGCCCGACTGTATACAATGCGGTGATTTCCTTAACTGATCCGAATAATGATTCCATCATGCAGGACATATCAAACCATTGTATGTATCCGATAAACTTAATGATGTTGATATCCAGAAAGTCATTATTGAAAACGGCTCTATAGTTAACCTTTATCCCCTACAGACAATCCATATGTTGGGATATTGTGAGGATGACCTAGTACCCTCAGCCACAAATCTGTTGAGTTACGACAAGAGTGAACAGAGGCCAATGGAAAAAATCAAGCTAAAAACCCATTTTGGCGACCTTGTGGCCTACACAGAATTCCTAGTGGTCCTACAGAACACAAAATTCAATGCCCTGCATGGAATTCCATGGCTCCATAAGCACAAGGCCATTCCTTCATCCTACCACTAGTGTATCAAGTATTGTGTCAATGGACAATGTGGGACATTGCACACTGACAAGGCCCCTTTTGAGCTCTCCGAGTCACACTACATTGACACCAGATTTTATGATAAAAAGAAGAAGCAACCTTCACTCGAAGGAATCGACTAGATCCTCGCTATAAATGGTATGGAAATGGTTCTGGATGACCCCCTCAAGCAGCTCAGCAGAGACTACGTAATTCCCATCAACCAGGTTGAATGCAGAAATTCAAGCCCGGACACACACTCAACTGTCCTCATGACATCAGCCATAACGGCCAAGCAAGACAATGTGGAAATGACCACTAACCATAAATTTTGGGATGGATACTTGAGCAGGGATGCCCATGATGCCTCGCCTATGGACCCCCAAGATACCATTCTGTGAACTCTCCCCTCGTCAGACCAAGAAGATGACAATGTGGTGAAAGAAGAGGAGGAAGATCTCATGGATGCACCTCCTGCATTTGACGAAGGAATCTACACCACTGTGGACTAGCTCAGGGAAATAAAAATGGGTACTAAGGAAGACCATAAGACCACTCTCATTAGTACAGCCATGTCTCCCAAAGATCATGAGCTATATACCACTTTCCTGGGGCAACATAGGGGATGTTTTTTGCATAGAATTACCCATAAATTCCGGGACTCGATCTTGAAGTGGAAACGCACCACTTAAGTTTTCCAGAAGACACCCGAGGCTATGAACAGTCCTATAGAAGGATTCACCCCTCACATGCTGCCAAAATAGTGGCTGATGTCGATAAGCTAATTAAATCAGGCTTCATTCGATAAGTCCAATACCCCATCTGGTTGGACAAAATTGTCCCCACCAAGAAAAATAACGAACAAATCCGCATCTGCATCAATTTTAGAGATCTCAATCGGCATTTCCCAAAAGATGATTTCCCGGTCCCGATTACCGAGTTATTAATCGATGCAACAGCCGAGTATGAGGCTCTTTCCTTCATGGAAAGTTATTCTGGGTATAATCAAATATGAATGGCTTGAGAAGACAAAGATTCAAATGCCTTCAGAGCCCCTTAAAGAATATTTTGTTACAGGGTCATGCCCTTTGGTCTCAAGAATGCTGGCTCCACATATCAACGCGGCATGTGTCATATATTTTAGTCGTTCTTGGGGAGATTCGGAAAATTCTACGTTGATGACTTGGTGGTCAAATCAAGACAGTTCTCAAATCACCTTTCATAACATGAATCCATCTTTAATAAACTTAGGAAATATAGCCTGAAGATGAATCCCTTGAAATGTGCCTTAGGGGTTACCTCAGGGAAATACCGTGACTTCATCGTACACCATCGTGGCATCAATGTCGACCCTGAAAAGACAAAGGCTATCCTTGGTCTGCCACTTCCCTGCAATCTCACTGAGTTGAGAGGATGCCAAGGACACATGGAATACATTAGGCTGTTCATAGCCAACCTGGTGGGAAAATGATTTCCATTCACAAGGATAATGAAAACGGGGGGTTACGTACCAATGGACAGATGATTTCCAAGAGGCATTCAACAGTCTAAAGAAGTACCTCTTAATCCCACCGTTTCTCATGCCCTTAGTTTAAGGAATTCCTCTCATCCTATATGTGGCAGCCCTAGAACGTTCTCTGGGAGCCTTCCTCGCGTTGAAAAATGATGCTCGCAGTGAAAAAAGTCTCTATTATCTTAGTCGAAACATGATCGTTGCTGAAACTCGATACTCAAACATCGAGAAGAGTTGTTTGGCTTTGGCCTTCAATGTTCAAAAATTGTGACATTATCTTCAGCATCATGAAGTCAATTTGGTCTTGCGTAGTAACCCGCTAAAGTACATCCTCAGCCGCCCAATGCTGACCGGGTGCCTATCCCGATGGGAAGTCATTCCGCAACAGTTTGACATATAGTTTGTGCCTCAGAAAGCCATTAATGACCAGGACTTAACAGATTTTCTGGCAGAGCACCCCTCAACAGGGACCACCGTACTGGATGTCAAGTTACTCGATGACGATATATTCTCTGTTTAAGAGGATTTCCCGACATGGGAAATGTACTACGATGGCACATCTCGAAGTAAGATAGGGAAAAGGATGGAGGATCCCTAATTTAATAGGGTGGGATTGGGGATAATACTCATGTCCCAAAAAAGGAAATCATTCAATATTCCTTCCTCCTATGATTAGCATGTATGAACAATGAGGTGGAGTATCAAGCCCTTATTGTAGGCTTGGAACTCGCACTCTAGGCACAAGTATAGCACATTAAGGTAAATGGTGACTAGGACCTGTTCATCAAGCAAGTCAATGCTGACTATGCTATTAAAAAGGAGTTGATTTTCCTATTTGACCATGTCCGAGGGTTAATAGCGGAATTATCCACAGAACCAACATTTACCTATATTACCTGGACTCAAAATGCCCAGGCCGATGCATTATATAACGCAACCACTATCCTAGCTAACCCAGACCAGGATGAAACTATTATCTGTATTGCCCATCGTCGAATGGTCCTACCATTTGATCAAACTAATACAGAATAAAACAATGAATTCAGTTCTATCCATGAGCCATACGCACCAGCCACCTGCTGGATGACCCCTATTGAAAACTATTTTCAAAGGGGATAACTTGCATCAGACGATGCTAAATGAGAGAAATATGGATATGGGGAATGAACTTCTTCCTACACAGAGGAATGGGTCAGCAAGAGGTCCCTTACAAATAAGCCCTTGACAAATACCTCCTTAGATGCATTGATGGAGAAGAAATTGCCGCCATCATGACTGAAGTGCACGCCGGAGTATGTGGAGAACACCAATCAGGGTCTAAGATTTCCCATCAGGTTCGAAGGATTGGGTACTATTGGCCCACCAAGGAACGGGATTGTGAGCATTTTACCGCAAAATGCCACTCATGCCAAATTCATGCCATCTTCATACACCAACCCCCGAGTTACTTCATCAAGCTATGTAATCCCCGTCATTTTCCATCTAGGGAATGGACATCATGGACCATATCCTCCTGCCACGGCCAAACAATCGAAGTATATCCTCATAGAAAATGACTTCTTTTCCAAATGGGCATATGTTATACCCCTCAAGGAAGTCGGGGCAAGAAACATTGTCCATTTTGTGAAAACCAATATCATCACCAGATTTGGCGTCCCCCATAGAATACTAATGGATAACGGCACCAACATCTGCTGTGTTAAATTAGAGAAATTGTACCAGGAATACAGTATCAAAGCTAAGCACTCCTCCCATAAGAGTATATTATTATGGAATATTATTATGGGAATATAATTCCCATAAGAGTATATGTTGGGAAATTGATAATGTATAACATATATTGAAACCTAGAAATTCACAAGTTCAAAAATAAATTTCATTTCCATGTTATTCCTTCAATATAATTGGATTCATGTTTATGTGTATAATAATATAAAAATAATCATCCATAAATTTCCCATTATTTTATACAATTTTTTAAAATTGGTGGAATTTAGTAAATGACATATTGGAAGGGTAATGGATGGCGGCCCAAATGAGATTCCTAACATTATGTGTGCTCAACTAAGAAATATTATGATTTTTCTAAACCAGCTATCAAAAATCATAATTAACAAATTTCACATGGATTAATTTCCATATAATTCAAGTGAGATGAAGAAAACCTCTAATGTAAGTTCATATAATACATGTAATAAGGGGAAGAATTCCAAATTTCATTTATGCAAAAAGTATGGGAAGAGGCACTGTGGGAAATGTCATAATGAATTGAGAGATGATTCTAGTGTATAAAGATAGAAAATAAAGAAACGAATTTCCTTTAAAAACTGAATATTATTTGGATGTAAATAATGTTAAAATTAAGGTACCATATAATGTTGTATGCCATAAATATGAAGTATTGCTGCATTATCCCAGATAATTCGCTATGCCTAAGGCTGACAAAAATGATGAAAACCAATAATCTCTATGATTGAGGGATCAAAGAAAGTCATATGTTGAGATAGAACATGATTATTTAATTACATTTAACCATTACTAAAGTGTATTATATGTAATGGTTTATTTTAATACATTCATTATTATCAAGTCATGAATTTTACTATGAACATCATGTCACAACCTGATATAATTTTATACCATATTTGAAAACATATATGATTATTTTATGACTTGTTAAAAATTGTGGGAATGTTATTCTTGAAAATATTATGAGTATCCCATTAGTGTAATTTTATGTTATCCTTTTTATGGAATGGTTTTCCTATTATAAAGACAACCTAAATTGATGAGAAAAGAAATCTACTTTCCATTCCTTGAATTACCCCCGATTCTATATATCTATAAGTAGGAATATGCATCTTATTTATCACCAACTTTTTTAGAGTGTATTTATTTATCATAATATAAATAATACCAAGATAAAATGAATTAGTATAAGGAAAGTATCATCCTCGAATAAATTACCAATGTGAGGGAATATGGTGATTTGTTTCCCAAAGAATTGCCGTATCATCCTCCTACCTAAAAGGATTAGTTTTCAACCAAACATATACCCAAAGGGTTTTTGATTTCTATGAATCCATATAGAATGGATGATGTAGAACTTGTGAAGATATGAAAACAATAGAAGAATCTAGATTAACAATTCACACACCCATGTGCTTCACATTGGGTTGCACTATTCCTCTTCATCAAAAAGGAGGATAAGTCAATGTTCCATTGCATTAATTATCATGAGATCAATAAGATCATGGAAAAGAACAAGTGTAATATTCCAAAGATTGATTAGTTGTTCAATCAGGTGTGAAGAGTAAAATAATTATCCAAGGTGGATCGTTGGTCTGAATATTATCATATAGAGGTGAAGAAGTAGGGTATCCACCAGAATACTTTTGGAATAAGGAATGAGAACAATGAGTTCATAATAATTCGATTCAGAATCACTAATTTTCCCATAGCCATCATGGAATTGATGAATATAGTTTCTAGATATTAACAAAATAAATTTTATATAGTGTTTATAAATGTTATTAAAAAATAATCCAGAAGTAAGGTGGGGTATAACGAGATTCTGAGAACTAATATAAAAACCATATGATACGATAAGCCCTTTAAATGTAAAAAGTATTTGTTCTGGTTTAGGGAAGTCTCATACTTGGTTAATACTATCAAAATCAATGGGATAATTATGAATCCTTATAAGGTATAATAAATTTAAGAATGTAAAAGGACTAAAACTATGAATGATATCTATAGTTTCCTTTGATTAGGTGGGTACTATCATTGTTTTATGATAAGTTTGTTGTGATATTTAAATCTTCTAACCAAACTAACTCATATTGGATTGAAGAATTTTTGAAATGGTTTATTTGAAAAGAGAATCATTTTGTAGAAAAAGAGGCATGTCACTGAACTTATACTCATTGTACCCATTAGTAGGGAACATTTCCTGGTATTCAGCGATGAATCAAAGAAGGGATTGTGTAGTGTGTCAATTAAAAATGAAAAAATTACTGATTATTCTTCAAGTAAATTGAAATAACATAAAAAACTACCCAAATCATGACATTGAGTTAGTTAAAGTGATCATTTGATTCAAAATATGTTGGAATTATCACTTTTGGGATATTTTTGAAATATATATAGATTACAAAAGTCTCAAGAATGAATTCATATATTAAGAGACAAATATGAACCAACAAAGATGGATTGATCTAATCACAGTATATGACTACTCAATCCACTTTCATACGGGGAATGAAAATAAAGTGGAAGAAAATATAAGTATAAATGACCCCACAATGTTATAATTGATGATAATTGATATGGAACAGATCTTTTTAGATTTAAATTGGATGGAAATGGGATTCATAAAGGATGGAAAACACTAATGCTTTAAAAATGTTTGATCAACCATACCCTCTAAAGATGAAAATGAATTCTAAAATAGATGCTGTGGGAATTTAGAAGAGATTGAAATCTATAATAAAAGGTACATACTCATAGTTAAATGATAATAAATAAGTACCTTTGCGATTTGGGTCACAACTATATATACCATCAAATCATGATTTAAAGAAAGATCAATTGGATGATGCACAAATTTCGACTTTCTCCAACCATATTGGAATGAAAAAATGTATTGAGATATTTGATTGTATTAATTTTGGGAAAAAATGAAGATGGAGAAAACATAAAAATGACTTGAATGATATTAATTGAAGGTGAAAATGAAAAAAACTAAGGTGTAATGAATCCATTACCCATAACTACATAAAAATGGAAAACATTACAATATACAGTATCACTCATATACTAAATAAAACAAGGGGAAATAATTCGATTTCAGTTTTGGTTGATCATTTTATAATGTTTGCACACTTCTATTAAATACGAGAGGACATATCATTTGATTCACATGGAAGGATAAACATTAGAGAAGTGGAGATGTTGTATGGAACACTAATATCTATTGTATTTCATATAGATCCCTAATTTTCCTCCTAGTTCTAGAAGATTCTCCAACATGATTTAATCAATTAACATAACATTACCATATCTTATCATGATCAATTTAATGAAAAATATTTGCAGACTATCCAGACACACGAGGACTCATTGAGGTCATGCTAAATTGACTTCAATGGTGGATGGGACAAATATCTTCTTCTCCTTGAGTCCTCCTATAATAATAACTTCCAATAAAGTATTCAAATGGTTACCTATGAAAACTTTTATAGTATGAGGTCGATAAGGCCTGCAAGATAGGATGAAATTGAGGAACACAATCTTCAAGGACTTTAAATGGTTGTGGAAATGAATTAAAAGGTCATGATCATTCAGTAGCACATCAAGGCATCCCAGATTAAAAATATAGATGTGATGGAGATCATTAATGAGGCCTAGAGTTTGAGTTTGGAGAGAATTTATTACTCAATATATCACCATTTACAGAAGTCATGGGATTTGGGGAAATGGGAAAGCTCAGTCTAATATATAGAATTACCTCTGAGATATTTAAACCCATTAGAGAAATGTCTTGTCAACTAGATCTCCCATCTAACTTATCTCAAATATGTGATGTGTTTCATGTATCAAAATTAAGGAATAAAATAGTGCAATCATCACATATTATAAATCTAGAGGTGGTATCATTTGGGAAGGATCTTTCCTATGATGCTCAACCCGTGAATATCTTAGATCATACAGATAAATGTATATGGAATAATATAATTCACCAAGTTAATGTGACATGGAGAAATGAAAAGATTAAAGTGAAATGTTTATGGTTTGGATATACCTATCATTTGTAACATGAATGCATTTTATTAGGGCTACTGAGGATAGCTTCATTGATAGACGTAATCATTAATGTAAATATTTAAATTAAATTACTTTCAGTTAGATGCATGGTAATATTTAATGTGTCAATGTTTTTGGAAGATAACATAATGTAAGAGTACCTAGACATGGGATACTCTTTGGACCATATTTATTACTCACTTTTAGTAATCCTTAACATGAATTTTTTTTATAATCAATATATAAAAAAATATTTAAGGTTGATGGTGTGAATCAATCAATACCTAATTATAACTTATTTATGAATTGATTTTCATCACATACACTTATAATCATATATTTTTTCATTAACCATCACATTCATCACATGTTTTTATTTTGGAGTAGGATTTTATTTATTCACTACATTCTTCAACATTTACACATAATGAAATTAAATAAATTTATAGATAAATGTTGGGAAATATATTCTCTTAAATAGTAATCTGTAATAAGATAATAGTTGTAATATATATTTATAACATGGTTTTCATAATGATTTTAGTGTAGAAAATTTTTTATTTCAAATGTATCATAGGAGATTGAATGTTATTTTCCTAATATATTATTAAATTTTTCTACATGATGATACTAATGAGTATCCTCTTTTCTATGATGACATGATAAATAATTAAACGGTTTGGGATTCATTTTTCTTATAACCATTTTCTTTTTAGTTCTTTGTTTTTTACTTTATTTTGGATTTTTACCCTCACTAATAGTGTCATAAAGTTTTTTATTTGTGCATTTATATTTTTATAAGAATCCATGATCACTTTACTGGGGGTGCATAAAAGATGATATGGTGATGTATTTCTTATGATGGTGGTTTCACATATCTCCCCATTGTATAAGCATGAAATATATTATCAAAGAGGTTGTTTAATCATAATAATTATTGATTTAACTATTCTATTATACTTTTTTGTCAATGGATGATTGAGGTTCAACTGAAATTGGTTTATTTAAAATTTTCATTCTAACTTGTGCTCAAACTGTTTCATAGTAGTGGATTAAAAATGTTATCTAAAAACAAATACCTCTAAAATCTCCATACCAACCTTATAAAATATCTAATTTATAGTGAAATATCTTTTTAGATTCTTAAATAACTAAATTAAAATTAATTTTGGTTGTTTATATTTTTAATTACTTAAATCATATCAATGATTATATTGAATAATTTATTAATTAAAAAATCCTTTTGTGAACAAATCATTTTTATCATATAAAAAATATTTATTAATTAATTTATGATTTATTATATTTCTTTCACTAAAAATAACATCAAAAAATTATCGCTTTTTAATCATTTAGATTACATAAATATTATTAATATATCAATATAATAATTAATGAAATTTCAAATTGGGACAAATAAATTTGAACATTACATCTCACATGAATTCATTAAAACCAAAAATCATTACATCAGAATATTCATGAGCCTTATTAATAAAAATCAAATATTATTTAATTTTTATATATTATTATGAGAAATAACCTATTGATATTATTTTTATTTTGTCACCACTTTATCGAGGGATGTAATTTTATTCCCCAATATAGATCTATATAAAATATTTTAAATGAATCCATTATGAATCATATTATGCTATAGCTAATATTATATTATAGGTCAATATACAATACAATTCATTTTTTAGGAAATAAAAAAAATATATTTTTATTAAATAATTAAATCATTTATGTAAAATATGTTTTAATTTGATATATTCATTATTGAAATTTTTTTCCATAACATATGGAAAAAATAAAATCTGAAAACTCTAATAATACTTTTATTTTAAACATTATAGGAAACATATCTTGTTGAAACACTAATTATATAAATAAAAAACTCACCCAAATAAATCTTATTATTTATCAGAAATATCATTGGAAAAAATTCATTGGAATTGATTTGAATGTAGATTAAATGGGGAGAATACATTGTTATGAAAATATCCTTCCATTGTTATTGATTTAAATTTTTTATAGTCATTATTCGATTTATTATTCTATAAAAATATTGTGATCTAGATCAATAATTAATCCAAATTGAAAAAAAAATAAAATTTCAATATTGTATATACATATTTATTAAAAATAATACTGATTTTATAATTTACATTATCTAATAAAAATGTTAATAATACCCCCACCTAACTGAAAGTAATTTTATTTATATATTGAAATATTTTCATGAATTTTTTATGCATGAAAAAACATTGATAAAAAATAATAACAGGTTTCATGGGAATGATAATATTAATTTTTTCTCTAATGGGTATATAAATTTATTGATCTTCCTTAAAAAATATTTTAACTCTAATGAAACTATTATTAAATTCTCAAACACTGATGTTATATTATTTATCTATCACTATATTTCTCCCATTATAATTTTTGATTCAAAAATTAATTTCAACATATTTTTTTCCCAATCACCAATTTATATACAATAAAATAATAAAACGTGAATTGGATGTAATAGACTAATAGGTCACACATTTGAATGTAAATATTTATATTAGTTCTTTCATGGTTTTATTGTTTTATTCATCTATAGTTAAATGTGATATGATTTTTATACAATAATATTATTTTCATACTTATAGTACAGAATTAATGTTATATAGATATCAAAGGTCCCAATATGTAATAATTAAATTCATTAATGTATTAATAAAAAGTTGGATAAATATCTATATTATATATAGTCCCATTTAATAAATTTATCTTGAATTAATTTGGAATGTAATTAATAGACATGATTTATTTTTTTATATGGTAATAATAAAATGGAATGGATACTAATATTAATCCATTATTTTTTTTTGAAAACATTTAGAAAACTAAGTCTCATATTATTAAGAAATAATTAATTTTAAATAATTAAAAAATTCAAAACAAGAATTTGATTGAAAATTATATAAATATTATACATCCAAAATTGTGATATAATGAATGGAATTCAGTTCAAAAAACTATGTTGTAAATAAATATTTACATGTCATGGTGAAAATACATCCATAACAGGATAAAAAACAATACAATAAGAATTATTTAAGAATCATATCATATAATATATTTTTTCATTTTTAGATAAGTAATATTATAAGAACCTAGTTTTTTCTATGAAAGAATCTGGAATATTCTTGATATTCTTCCAGGGAAGGGCCCTTAAACGACGTGCGATTCCAAGCCCCGGAGTGGCCGGAATTAAATTTTCAGTGCGTTCACAATGGAAATGCAAATAAATGGGATAACTGCTAAAAGGTGATCTGGATCAGATATTCCAGTGTACGGATGGGTCCGGAATGGGGTGTTTACTCTAGGAACAACATAAAGCATGTCGGCGCGGGACGTTTGGACCCCTCGCTAGCTTCTAGAAAATTAAACAAATTAATTAATTAATTAATTAATTCGTTTAATGGTGAAATGCAAGTATCTCTTAAACGGTGACACAACTTGGAAAACCAAGGGCACCGTTGTGTTTGGAACATACCGTTTACCCTAGAAGGGGTGTATGTTTTGCGGGCGCGGCCTGTCTGTGAAAAATGGCCCCGAGGGCATTTTAGTAATTTGGATGATTTGGGCATTCAGTTTTATAACTATTGAATGGGGCCTCAGATTAGAATTCCGAGAACACCATTGCACTCAGAGTGTAGTTTTTAGCCTAGGGGAGGCATAATCCCGAATCTGTCGAGAGTTCAGGTACGGGGCCGCGGGAGGGTGTTTAAGTTAATTAATTCATTTAATTAACCTAACCCCCCCCGCCTCTCCATTCTCATTTCCCCCTCCCCTGGCATGCTCCTCTCCTACTTCCTCCTCCTCAAAGATGGAAATGATGGATCAGAGGTATTTTTGGTCGTAGCGGAACTCGGATCGAGCATAGAAGTGTCGGCGTTCCGTCCACAGGTAGGCAGATTTGAGTTTTACACTCATTCCCTGCATTAATTTTCCTTTTTTTTCTCAATCGCGCCATTCCATCGTCAAACGGAGCCCATAGTCACGTAGATCATGTCCTGACTTTCCAGAACGCTATCCGGAACGAATTTTTGACCACCAGAACGTTTTCAGTGGTCCTCTGAAGTTTTCCGGCCATGAGGCTGGATTCCGGCGGTCGGCAAGGAGGTCCGGCAGACGGTGGCGCGGCTGTAGGCACGGCGGAAGGATGGCCAGCCATCCGGCCGGGCGGGAAGCACCTCACCGGTGCGGGATGACGTCGGCGGACCGGCCGAGGGAGCTAGTCGAGGGCGCCGCCTAGGGGGACGATCGGGGTCGCAGGCGCACGACCCCACGGGGAGACCGGGACTCGCTGAAGGTGGGTCTACTCGTGGACGCAATCGGCCGTGTCGGCCGGTCGGGGGAGGAGCCCGCACAGGCGCGTGGGCCTCATATGAGGCAGTGGGATGCGGTGCGGTGGGCCACCAGTCCGGCCGGACGGGGCCCAGCGGCTGGGCCGCGGATCAGCGGGCCGGCCGGAGCGCGTCGGCCGGAGTGGTGGGGACCGGCCGGACCGGGCCGGTCCGGCCTAGGGGTAATCCCCCTTAGAATTTTGGACACCCGTATTTTGAGCTACAGTGGTCCTTTTTGCACGCCGTCTACGGAGGCGCGGACCTGACATCGAGGCAGACTTTATGATGTGGTTTTTGGAGTTGTAACATCCGAGACAAGAGGCTCGGGGGCATGACATGGGCTTAAAGCAGCTTAGCGGGTTTCCAGGGAATTATTGTTTTGAGCGGCGCAGGCACATCCGACGTCCGTTTTGAGGGCCGTCAGTGGTGTTGGAACCCTGGCATCGAGGCGGAGCTTTCCAGGGTGGTCTCAGGAGTTGAGGCTGAAGTTGAGGTGCGGGCCCCACGGCCCGTCGTTTGAGCTGCGAGTAGCGTTTAGCGGCTTTCTCATCGGGCGTCCGTTCGGGGCATGTGAGCAGTCGATTCCAAATGTTTTTTCGAGGGGATTGCTTTGGTGAAATCCGCCCGCCCTAATTCCTCCTGCTGTTGTGGGCCCCGTGAGGGCCATTTGGATGTTGACGGTGATTTCCCATCTGTATCATCGGGCGACCGTTTTGGGAAAGTGAATAGCCAAAGTTGTGTACTTTTTCGAGAGGATCACAATGGTGCGATCAGTTCGTTGTGTTTTCGGGACCAGGTTGCGGGTCCCACAAAACATCGCTCATGTGTTGTGCGCCGGAATGCATCTTTTTCTCCGGATGTCCGTTGAGCTCAAGTGAGTAGTGCTTTTGATGTGTTTTTTTTAGAGCATTATGATGGTGCAGTTCGACCGACCTTTTTCTGGGGAATTGTTGTGGGCCCCACCCCATCCGGCTAAGGCGAATAGTCCCTTTCTCACCAAGGGTTCGATTTGGGTGATTGAGTAGTGAATCCCATGTGTTTTTCCGAGGGGATCGCAGTGGTGTGATCCGTTTGTTTAGTTTCAGGATCTAGGGGTGGGCCCCACACGGGTTGGTTCGGTGAATAGTACCTTATTCACCGGTTTACCGTTTCAGGTGAGTAAGTAGTCCATCTCGCGTGTTTTTCATGAGGATTACAACAATTTAATCTGTTTAGTTGAGCGGAGCCTCTTGCAAGATTTTATTAAATGGGGAAATGTGAAGGTGCACCGTTGGCGGTTCTTCTACCGTGTTTGTAGCAGACCCTTGGCGTGAAATTGTGTGAACTCCAGTGTGAGTGATGTAAATCCATGAAGAGATGTTGTTGGTCGTGCCTCAGTCATTAAATTGGAAAGTTCTATTTTTTACGTTTATGCCTTTACGTTGACGTTGGGGGCCGTGTGCATGTTATCCTTTGGGTTGGAGATGTGGCATACTCTGGGAGTATACGAGGACGTTGGGAGGTTCATGTGGATGGTTGTACCCAAGAATGTTTGTGCACTTGGCTGGGGTTAACTTGGGGACATCGTTCATTGGGGCCCCAAGTGTGTGATCTGTTCTTCATTGCATACCTTTGACCTCTCATTATATAGAGGGCCCCTCTATGCTCGTTTGTTTGACCCGCAGGGTTGAGTGGTCTCCCCTGGCTTTGTTCTCGATGGATTGGCCAGTAGCGGTGCTAGTGACACCCAGTTATAAAACAAGCGCTAAACCTATTTTGGGTGAGTTGTTCTGGATTTGGGTGGTTGTGCGCTACCCACTCAGTGCTCAGTTGGCCAGTGTTATACCATCCAATAGGGATGGCCATATATGTGTTGGGTTTACCCTCCAGTAGGGATGTGTAGTGGGTTGCTCATTGACTTCTCAGGGTTTACCCTTTAGCTGAGACTAGGTAGTGGGTCACCCGATGACTCTTTAGGGTCTACCCTCCATCAAGGCTGGGAAGTGGGTCGCTCGTCGTCTTGTTTCAGGTATACCCTCCAGCAGGGCTGGGCAGTGGGTCGCCTGTTAGCTTGTTCTGGGTCTACCCTCCTGCAGAAACTGGGGAGTGGGTCACCCGATGACTCTTGTGGGTCAACCCTCTAGCAAAGACTAGGGAGTGGCTCACCCGACGACTCTTGTGGGTCTACCCTCCAATAGAGACTGGGCAATGGGTCACCCGACGAATCTTATGGGTCTACCCTCCAGTAGGGCTAGGTTGTGGGACGTCCGTCGTACTGTTCCAGGTCTACCCTCCAACAGTGCTTGGCAGTGGATTTCCTGTCGACTTATTCCAGGTTTACCTTCTAGAACGGTTGGGCAGTGGGTCACCTAATGACGTATTTGGGTTTACCCTCTAGCAGGACTGGGCAGTGGGTCACCTGATATCTTATTATGGTTTACCCTCCAACAGGGCTAGGCAGTCGGTCACCTAAAATCTTATTATGAATTACCCTCCAGCAGGGCTGGGCAGTGGGTCAGCCGTTGACATTCCATACTCAGTCATTTCTATTAGGCTAGTCTATGGCTTTCCTCTATGATTACCGGAGTAGGACCCTTGGTTGTACGGGTCAGTGATGGAACGACCCTGGCTTTGAGGTGTTCTCTTGACAGGGTGATAGAGTCGAGGTGTGGTTTTACATTCCCCAGAACTCTCAAGTACACGGGGTGCATTCCCCACCGAGATGGGTCCTTGTGACGCGAACTAAAACCGTGTGGGCGAGTCAGTGCCGCCCAAAGCGGATAGTGTCTAGGTGAGGTGATTTGATCCCCTTAACTTGCAGTGCAGGGCAGACGTGCGGGATGCTAGGCATCGATGGTGGTTATTTCAGGGACTGTTGGCTACTAAATTTCTTGGGTTGTGCTACAGGATGAAGATCCCCTTATGATCTTGTTCGGGCTTCTTGTTTGAGCATATGAATATGTATATACCTTGTTCTAGTACCCACTTCTTAGGTTTGGTTACTCTACTTCCATGAGAGGCGAAGAAGCGCGGGGTATGCCACATGATATCCGTGTCTTACTTCTCATGGTTGGACGTGTCTACTCTCCTGCAATAGGTAATGAACACTCGAAAAGAAGTTCATCTTCTCACCTTTTCTAGCTCCTTGTGTCTGGACGAATCTACCTTCTTTCCTCTTGTTGGGTTGATCTAGACTCTTTACTGTACACTGTACATCACTTTCTGTTGTATATCTGTTATACTCCCTGTTTGATCTACTGCTCACCCTTCAGTACCTCCTTTGTTGCTCCCTTGAGCCTTTGGGGTATCATATGTATTTTTATACTCACCCCTGCTTGGTCTTTGATCGCACTTGGTGTGCCCTTGATGACAACAGACATGTTGGTTGTGACGTCAGAGGAGCTTCGGCATTCGAGAGCTTGGACCGTGGGTGGTGGTCGTGGTCAGGTTCCAGGTGGGGGAACCCTTCTGGCTGTTTTTCTTTTGGTTACCTGTTGTCATGTTGTGGCACCTTTTCTGTTTGGAAGCGTGTTGTTCCCATTTTATTTTTAGTGAACCTTCAGTATTTAGTTTGTACTGTTTAGAGGTCGATGCACATTTGTGTTTTATTTATATTAGTTTCCCTTTGCTTTTATTTTTTTACTTTTCACTTTTGCATTGTGTGTGCTACATGTGTGTGTACAGGTAGTCAGGAAAAGGCCACCCCAGGTTTTTAGCCTTCGGCACTTGTTTCCATCCCCTGGCCTATGGAGGGGGGCTTGGGGTAGTTGTGGATCGAGCCCGGGTAGGGTCGGGTCGTGACAATGTGGTTTCAAAGGTGGTTCGTTCAATTGGATGTTGTGCGGACGTCCCTAAAAAAGGAATTGGTTGGGATTTAGGGAAACATTATTAACGTCTCTCAAGAGCTGCTCTCAGGCCAGGGAGTCCAGTGATGGTGTGGCGACCAACGTATCCATTCACCAGGACCTTGATCATCTGCTTGTCGACTCGGCATGCTGAGAAAGTTGTTGTAATGGAATTGGTTTGTGCATAAAATATGATTGAGTCTTTAACTGTACTTCTTGAGTAAACTCCCCATCGTTGTTGTTATTGGTATATACATATATGATCATCTGACCGCGAGACTCCATGATAATTTTCAGGATGTCTCCACGAAGATAGCCATCCAGGATACCAGCTTTGGTTCGTGATGATGACCCTATGAGCTACGAGGCCATAGTTCAGGACCCATCGTGCGAGCCCCTTACTCCTGGTGGGCCGGTAATAGCACCCCCACCTGTTGAGCAGCAGAAAGCTCCAATAGAGTAGGCTAAGCCTGAGCGCAGGTTGAATGCACTCTGTGAGTTCCAACGGCAGAGACTGTTGAGGTTCAGTGGTGAGCTAGACCCTCAGGTAGTGGAGGTTTGGATAGAGACAATGGTTTTGCTTTTCAGGCTTGTGCAGACGCCGATAGACCAGAGAGTGGATTTGGCATCCAACATTTTTCGTGGAGCAGCTTGGCGTTGTTGGAGTCTGGGGACTCAGTTTATTTACGAGTTTTCGCTTTCGTGGGGCGACATTCAGTTGTTGTTCGATGAGGAGTTTTTTCCCTCCTGCTTGCACTCTGTTCGGATTCAGGAGCTCCTGCAGTTTCAGAAGGGAGGGATGATGGTGGCTGAGTACACGCCTAGTTTTGCAGACTGTTCACACTTTTAACCGGACTTGGTCTGTGACGACAACATCCGAGCATGGAAGTTTGAGTAGGGTCTCCGCTGAATGATTCGTGCTTTTATATTACCCTTGGCCATTTTCACATATGTCGGCGTGCTAGAGAAGGAACTAGTGACAGAGAGCTTCCTGTCACGTTCTATAGTTGGTGGTGGTAGCAGGCACGATGGAGCCGAGACGTTTGCCGCAACTAGTGGGAATCGACAAGTAGAACCTCGACGCAGGTAGCATTTTGACAACCAGACTCAGGGGCGTGGTCGTACACCACAGTGGCACCAGAGGGCACCGATGTAGTTAGGAGAGAGTCGGTGTTATGTTTGCGATGGGTGAGGTCACCTAGCACGAGACTGCCTGACCAGGCATGTGGAGAGCTTCAGGAAGGCAGTAGGTGCACCACCACGACGGATGCAGCGCCGTGATCAGAGTAGTACCGTGAGAGGTGGTGCTAGCAGTGGAGCGGGAGGAGCTGGTAGTGGGGGGGGGGAACAAATTTATATGATCTTTCCATCACCACAAGGAGGTCCACATTAGGCTTCGGGAGCTGACAGTTGGGACTACAGACAGTCGCGAGCTTTTGATGTCTACGACCCTGCAGAGAATGAGGTGATAAGAGGTATGCTATATGAATCTCTACATTTCGGCAGTATAATTGTTAGACTCTGTGTGTGGAATGATTTCCTCCATGCTCTTTGTTTGAGGTGTTACCGGGGTGAAGCGGGGAATCAGGTGTAACCTTGTGTTGGTAAGGTAAAAGGTGTGTGTCCTTTTTCACTAGTCTATGGTGTCGACTCCTTCACCTTTCAAGCATGTAATAGAGCCTTGGTTGTGGGACATCTACTGTGGAACATTTCATGACCAGATATCCTTGGGAGTTTCACCATATGGATATTCTGAAGGAGGGAATCACCGGGCCTTGTTCCAGGTGCGCGCGGTGATTCCTGTCACAACATGTGATGTAGAGGTTTGGTCGAGGATGGGAGCTACCCTTGAGGTCCTTCGGACTATTTGAGACCGTGCAGTGGGATGGGGAGGTTCCCTACTGCCATACCATAACCCCAAAGTCTGGTTTGGGTGCATGACGTCTCCCACGTGACTCACCCGAGAAGAGGTGTGTGTTCTCTTATGCATGTCATCGGTGAGGGCAGACCTCACGTGAATAGATCAAATCCTTTGGTATGTGTGCGATGGTGTAGAGCTATCCATGAGTTCTTCTTAGTATGGGAGAGATAGGTGTGGGCTTAGTACCCTGATTTGTTCACTGGTTTTGCTTTTTGGGGAAGAAAATATTGAAGGAGGGAATGATGTAAGAACACAATTTTTGCTGCGAAAGACATTGGAATATTCTTGATATTATTTCAGGGCAGCACCCTCAGACGACCAGCGATTCCGAGCCCCGGAGTGGCCAGAATTAAATTTTCAGTGCGTTAACACTTGAAACGCCGAATAAATTGGATAACTATTAAACAGTGATCCAGATCAGTGATTCAAGTGTACGGATGGGTCTGAAATGGTGTGTTTACCCTAGGAACAACATAAATCATGTCAGCGCGGGACGATTGGACCCCTCGCTCGCTTCCAGAACGTTAAATAGATAAATTAATTAATTAATTAATTTGTTTAATCGAGAAATGCAAGTATCTATTAAATGGTGGCTCAGATTGGATAACTGAGGGCACCATTGTGTTTTTAACGTGTCTTTTAACTAAGGAGGAGTGTAAGTTTTGCGGGCGCAGCCCGTCTGTGAAAAATGGCCCTAGGGTCGTTTTCGTAATTTGATGGCTTTGGGCGTTCAGTTTTATAAAATTTTAACGGGGCCTCCGATTAAAATTCTGAGACTTCCGTTGGGCTCAGAGTGTGGTTTATAGCCTAGGGGAGGCTTAATCATGACTCTGTCGGGGGTTCGTGCACTGGGCCGTAGGATGGTCTTTAAGTTAATTAATTCAATTAATTAACGTAACCCCCCTCTCTTCACTCCAATTTCCCCTCCCTTGGAAAGCTCATATCCTCCTTACTGGTCCTCCAAGAAGGGAACGATGGATCAGAGGATGTTTTGGCTGTAGCGGAACTCAGATTGAGCATAGAAGCGTCGGCGTTCCGCCCGCAGGTAGGCGGATTTGAGTTTTACACCCTTTCCCCGCATTAATTTCCTTTTTTGCTCAATCGCACCATTGGATCATTGAATGGGGACCATAATCACATAAATCCGGTTCCGGAACGCTATCCATAATGAAATTTCTACCACCGGATCGTTTTCGGGGGCCCTCTAAAGTTTTCCGGCCACGAGGCCAGATTCCGGCGGTCGGCAAGGAGGTACGGCGGACAGCGGCACCACGGCGGACGGTGGTGCGACAGTAGGCACGGTGGAAGGATGGTCGGTCATCCAGCTAGCTGGGCGGCACCTAGCCGGTGCGGGATGGCGTCAGCGGACCGGACGAGGGTGACGGAGAGGGGGACGATCGGGGTCGAAGGGGTGGGACCCCGCGGGGAAACCAGGACCTGCCGATGGCGGGTCTCCACGTGGATGCGACCGGTCGTGTCGGCCGGTCGGTGGAGAAGCCCGCGCAGGCGCGTGGGCCACACGGGAGGTGGCGGGCCGTGGTGCGGTGACCCGCGGGTCCAGCTGGGCCGGTCCCAGCGGCTGGGCTGCGGATCAGCTGGCCGGCCCGAGCGGGGTGGACCGGTTGGACCGGGCCGGTCCGGCCCAGGGGCAATCCTCCTTAGAATTTTGGACGCCCGTATTTTGAGCTACGGGCGTCCGTTTTTCAAGATGTCTACGGTACCGAAGACCTGACGTCGAGTCAGACTTTATGAGGTGGTTTTAGGTGTTGTTACTTCCAAGACGAGTGGATCGGGGGCACGACACGTGCGTAAAGCAGCTTAGCGGGCTTCCCAGGAATTCTTGTTTTGAGCGGCGCAGACACGTCCGACGTCCGTTTTGAGCACCGTCAGTGGCATTGGAACCCTGGAATCGAGTCGGAGCTTTCCAGGGTGGTCTCAGGCGATGAGGAAGAAGTTGAGGCGTAGGCCCAACGACCCGTCTTTTGAGCTGCGAGCAGCGTTTAGCGGCTTTCTCATCGGGCGTCCGTTCGGGGCGTGCGAGCAGTCGATTCCGAATGGTTTTCCGAGGGTATTGCTTTGGTGAAATCTGCCTGCTCTAATTCCACACACTGGTGCGGGCCCCGCAAGGGCCGTTTGGACGTTGACGGTGATTTTCCATCTATATCACCTGGTGACCGTTTTGGGCTAGTGAATAGACCAACTTGTGTACTTTTTTGAGAGGATCGCAATGGTACAATCCGTTCGTTGTGTTTCGGGACCAGGTTACAGGTCCCATGGAGCACTGCTCGTGTGTGGTGCGAGGGAATGCATCCTTTTCTCTGGATGTCCGTTGCGCTCAAGTGAGTACCGCTTTTGATGTGTTTTTTCGACAAAATTGCTATGGCGGAGTTTGCCCGACCTTTTTCTTGGGACGTGGTGTCTACCCCACCCGACTCGGCTACGGTGAATAGTACCTTTTTCACGGGGTGTTCATTTTGGGTGATTGAATAGTGAATCCCATGTGTTCTTTCGAGGGGATCGCAGTGATGTAATCCGTTTATTCAGCTTCGGGATCTACGGGTGGGCCCCACACGGGTTGGTACGATGAATAGTACCTTATTCATGGTTGACCGTTTCAGGTGAGTAAGTAGTCCATATCGCGTGTTTTTTCACGAGGATTACAACAATGTAATCTGTTCAGGCGAGTAGAGCCTCTTGCATGATCTTATTAAATGTGTAAATGTGAAGGTGCCCCAGTGGTGGTTCTTCTAACATGTTTGTAGCGGACCCTTGGCATGCGATAGTGTGCACTCCTGTGTGAGTGATGTAAATGGTTGAAGCGATCTGGATGGCCGTGCCTCAGCCGTTGAGGTGGAAAGTTGGAGTTGTTACGCTTACGCCTTCGCATTGATGTAGGGGGTCGTGTGCATGTCAGCCTTTGGGCTGGAGACGTGGCATACTCTGGGAGTATGCGAGGATGCTGGGAGGTTCGTGTGGATGGTTGTACCCAAGAATGTTTGTGCGCTTGGTTGGGGTTAACTTGAGGCCACACTTCTTGGGGGCCCGAGGTGCGTGCCGTGTTCTTCTTTGCATGCCTTTGACCTCTCGTGATGTAGAGGGCCCCTCTGTCCTCTTTTGTTTGACCAGCAGGGTTGAGTGGTCTCCCCTGGATTCGTTCTCGATGGATCGGCCAGTAGCGGTGCTAGTGATACCCAGTGATGGAACAAGCGCTGATCCTCTTTTGGATGAGTTGTTCTAGAGTTGGGTAGTTCCACGGTACCCACTCATTGCTCAGTTGGCCAGTGTTATACCATCCAGTAGGGATGGCCAGAGTAGTTCCAGTTTTACCCTCCAGCAGGGCTGGGTAATGGGTTGCTCATTGACTTCTCATGGTTTATCCTCTATCAGAGACCATCCAGTGGGTCACCCAAAAACTCTTTAGGGTCTACCCTCCAACAGGGTTGGGCAGTGGGTTGCTCGTCGTCATGTTTCAGGTCTACCCTCTAGTAGGGCTGGGCAGTGGTATGCCTGTCAGCTTGTTCTGGGTCTACCCGCCAGCAAAGACTGGGCAGTGGGTAACCCGATTAATCTTGTGGGTCTACACTCTAGCAGAGACTGGGCAGTGGGTCACCAGATGACTCTTGTGGGTCTACCCTCCAGCAGGGCTGGGAAGTGGGTCGCCCGTCGTATTGTTCCAGGTCTACCCTCCAGCAGAGCTGGTCAGTGGGTCACAAGTCGACTTATTCAAGGTTTAACCTCTAGCGGTGGTGGGCAGTGGGTTCCCTGATGACGTATTTGGGTTTACCCTCCATCAGGGCTGGGCAGTGGGTCACCCGATATCTTATTATGGATTACCCTCCAGCAGGGCTGGGTAGTGGGTCACCCATTGACATTCCAGTCTCAGTCCTTTCTACTAGGCTAGTCCGTGGCTTTCCTCTGTGATTACTGAAGCAGAACCATTGGTTGTACGGGTCAGTTACGGAATGACCTTGGCTTTGAGGTGTTCACTAAAATGGGTTATAGAGTCGAGGTGTGGTTGACTTTCCCCAGAACTCTCATGTATGAATGGTGCTTTCCCCACCGAGATGCGTCCTTGTGACGCGACATAAAACTGTGTCAGTAAGTCAGTGCCGCCCAAAGCGGATAGTGTCAAGGTGAGGTGATTTGAGACCCTTGACTTTCAGTTTAGGGCAGACGTGTGGGATGTTGGGCATCGATGGTGGTTATTTCTGGGACTGTTGGCTACTCACTTTCTTGGGCTGAGCCACGGGATGGAGATCCCCTTAAGATCTTGTTCAGGCTTCTTGTTTGAGAATATGAATATGTATATACCTTTTTCTAGTTCCCACTTCATGGGTTTGGTTACTCTCTTTCCAGGAGAGGCGAAGACGCACAAGGTATACCACGTGCTTTCCATGTCTAGCTTCTCAGGGTTGGACGAGTCTACTCTCTTTCTATAGGTAGCGAAGACTCGACGTGAAGTTCATCTTCTCACCATTTCCTACTCCTTGTGTCTGGACGCGTCTACCTTCTTTCCTCTAGTTGGGTTGATCTGGACTCTTTACTGTACTCTTTACTGTACATTCTATTGTACTTCTGTTCTACTCCCTGTTCGATCTATTGCTCACCCGTCGGTACCTCTTTTGTTGCTCCCTCGAGCCTTCTGGGTATCCTACTGAGTATTTTTATACTCACCCCTTCTTGGGCTTTTCCCGAACTTGGTGTGACCTTGCAGACGATGGACAGATTGGTTCTGGCATCAGAGGAGCTTAGGTATTCGGGAGCATGGACCGCGTGCGGTGGTCGTGGTTGGGTTCCAGGTGGGGGACCCCTTCTGGCTGTTTTTCTTTTGCATACCTGCTTCCGGGATGTGGCACCTTTTCTGGTTGGGTGCATGTTTTTCCCCTTTTCATTTCAGTGTACCTTCAGCTTTTACTTTGTACTGTTTAGAGGTCGATGCACATTTTTGGTTTATTTAGAGTAGTTTCCCTTTTATATTTCTTTTTTCTCTGCACTTTTGCATTGAGTTTGCTGCATGTGTGTGTACAGGTACTCAGGCAAAGGCCTCCCCAGGTTGTTTAGATTTCGGCGCTTGTTGCCAGCCCCTGGCCAATGGAGGCGGGCTTGGGGAGGTTTTGGTTTGAGCCTGGGTAGGGTCGAGTCGTGGAAAATAACATGTAACACACACACACATATATAATCTTATGAATTTACCATGTTTAACAAAAAATATAATTGAGTATAGATTTCATTTAATAAAAACATCAATACAAATTTCCTCAAACTTAATATGTGTATCATTTTTTCATTATTTATTTATATAAGAAATTATGTTAAATTATATTTATTAATATATATATATATTAATGTTCATACCAGCATCAAACACATTTTATCATATAGTTATAAATATCTATCTATCCATTTTTTGTATAACATATATACATATAAGATATATATATATATATATATATAGTATTAAAATTTTGTTACATGTGTCCCAAATATATTCATAATATGCCTGTTTTGGGAGATTCTTATATCATATTTAAATTATTAACTAAAATAATTATACTATTATATTTTTTAATGTTTAATATAATATTATAATATAATTTTTTAAAAAAATATACATATTTGATTTTCATCATAGAATACTATGATTTATGAAGAATATTATAAGTTAATAATCAGTAAGAGATCATATGGAAGGGAATTCTTACTCATTAGAAAATTTTAGAGGGCATTTAAAATTTAATTAAAAATATATAGTCCCCAACATGAAATATCATTAGTATAATTTCCCTTAAAGATTTAGGTGGCCAAAGAGACCACATGAAATGATTTTTTATGGGGTTAGGTGTTATGAGGTGATATAATTTGGTTTGTGGTCAATGTAGTATTTATATTTACACATGGAGTATGAGAAATATCAAAAAACTTATTCATTATAATTATTTACTATTTAGATGAATTTATCTTTTGAAATATGTTATTATTTATTTTGGGATATGATCAAGTGATCTATTTTCATGATGGATTCATGTTTTATATATTGATGACGTGCTAATGGATGATTACAATGTTGATTGAGTCTCATCTATAATAAAAGTGTTGAATAAGCCCTAAAGATATTATAACTATATGTTAGTGGTCACTAGAACACAATACATGTATTTTTTTTAAATGGATTTAGAATAAATTTAAGGAAATACCCATTGGTGTAGTAATACTCTATTGAAATTATTGAAGTGGGACACATGGAGGGTTAAATGTTTATTGTTAATCTATATTATATCATAGTATAAGAATTATATTTTTGTAGAGATGCTAGCCATGAATCATGATATATGAAGGTTAAAATAAATTTCCTACCAATAGATTCAATGAATATATTTATTGAGGTTGATCCCATAGTAGCATGAAAACTCAATTATGTTCTATGTTATGGTTGAAATAGTTACAAATATGATGATTTTTGTTTTAGAAAAAGTAGATCTATAGTTTGGATAATTTCACTTTGTAATGCTGTTAGTTAATGATAAGTATGGGGAGACTAAATTTCATAATGGGAAATTGGTACATAAGGTTGATATCAAATAGTGTATTTTATATTATGTTGATATCCACAAGACTATACAATTGTAATGCTTACGACAAATAGGTATTGTTATGTTAAAAAATAAATTATGTGTTTCTTTATAAATTGATAGTGAACCATTGATATAATTAGTCATACATTCTATGTATAACTCCATTGAAAAAGCTGTTAGGATTAATGAGAGGAACAATGGAGCAGACTTTATCAATCATTCAAAGAACATGATAAGGAAAGTGGGGGATTGATAATGATATTAAAAAAATTGTCCAAATAATTTATGTTCATTGAGTAGAGGAGTATCCTCATATTCAAATTTTTTTCTTTGTAATAATAAGATAATAACATTGAATGTAACAACCTAACCCAGTATATCTAAATATTAACTTAATCCTTATAACTTTGTGACCTCATGCACACCCCCCATGTATACTATATACTATTGAACAATTTCAAGGGTTGAGGTAAAACCAATTGGAATACTATAACCATATTCGATTAACAATAAGTTATAGGGGAGAAAATAATGAATTTTGAATTCCAATAAATATCATAACACATACTTTACAATTATACACCAAAAATAGAAAAATAAATGACCAGTTATATTAAATGTTTTTCTTCATTTTAATTTTGTTTGAGAATACAAAAAATGTAAAATCTAATATATAAAAATCATTTATAATATGTGTAAAATGATTTAAAATAATAGTAATATTATAATATAAACATACCATTTTATCATCCCTATCTTATACATTCCTCCCTCTCTATACAAAACATCAATATTAAGTCCCTTTCCTTTATAATAACTCATGATAAAGGTATATTTAATTATACAATGTTTCCCATCTAATATCTGGATTTAATGTAGTTGGACACCTCTAGTGGTTTCCCAAATCAAACCAAATATATACATGTTAATACATGATAAGAACCTTTAACCAAATATCAAAAATAATATAATAATCACTTCAAGGAATTCTCGATATCCAATTTCATGATCATTCATACCTACATTCTCCAATGTAATAATGGGTTTGATTCTCCAATAAACTGAACACATCTAAATGGTGGTTCATTTATCACCAATAAAATCAACAATCATAGTGAATGACATTCCACAATATAAGCATCATCGTTGAATAAGGAATCATTATTAAATCAGAAAATACATAATAATATATCTTTATTTAATCATCTGTGTTTGATAAGGTTTCATGAAACATATTAATATGGTGAATTATATATCACCAATGTGATAGTCTCCATGAATAATGGATCACTAAATCATAACCATGAAGAATGATATATCACCATCTTTATGATAAGGGGTGATCAGTTCATCATTGTCATCATCTATAATGGATGGATGGTGTATAATTGAAATAAATGACAGCTAGTTTGAGGTATCATTATTCTCATCATTTATTGTGGATAATCTTCCACCAAAACAATATATTGGCTAAATGATTTATTTTAAATATCCATACATAGGGTAAAATTTTATTCAAGAAACCTAACACAAGAGTTAATGAGATACCAACAATACAAATAATAATATGAATAATCGACCAAAATGTGAAATAAAAATGGTGGATGATATACCATATAAATGAGACTAAATGTGGATCATATACAACTATATCAATTTCCCATGGTGAATTTTACTTCACTGGAACTCCAAATGTAGGTTAAAGATGAAACCCAATGGCCTTTAATGAGGGTGATGGATATACCACCATAAATATCATCTCGTTGAAGGATATATATCCATCATATAAATGGAGGATGTGGGTAATACATCACTATTTAAATAATAGGTGAATTATAAATAACATTTTAAATAATTATAAGTGAAGGATTCATCACATGATACATTTTTTTATGGTGAATTATATATCACCCAATTCCCAATGATTTAAATCAAATAAAACTACACATCTAATGTTTTTAAACTAAAGACCCCCATATAAATCACAAATATATTGTAAAAGGATAATTCCCCACAAGTCGGAGTCACAGATAAGATTTCCACACTCATGAAATGCAATATTACTCCTCACATAAATCCACATTCCATAAAATTAACAACAATATCTCTTATGTTATCTATTTGTAATGAAAATCATCTTTTTTCATTGTTTTTAGGCCAATAGGGACCATATAATCAAATATACAAACTCTAAATGTCTATTATGATCTATATATCTTATCATCATCACGAATTAAGAAAATAACCTTAATGTTTCTCTATTAAAGGTTATAAAATGACACTTTCACATCTATTACATCACATAACAAATGATTAAAATGTAAAATGATTTGAATGTTTATGGTAAACCTATCTGATAGTTGGAGGACCCTACTAATATAATATAACATTAAAAATCAAGATAAATTAACCCAAATCTAAAAAAACATATGTAAACCCTCCATTTATGGATTTATTAAAGATCAAAATTTATTTTTAGAGGAATCGATGAATATATATAAGCGTGATAATATACTGAAAAATAGTGATCCACTAGAATAGTTTTTTGATTTTAGGATTATAAATGGAAGTTATGAAAGCAAGGAAGGGAGGATAACTGAAGGGAGAATTGTGGGTTTCATGTGGATACACAGAATAACAATCACTGTGTATTAATTTTAGAAAATAATTATAAAATTTCATTATATTTTTATAAATATCAAAATAGAAAGGTCAATAGTGAGTATACGTTCCACTTTAATAAGGTACCCAATACCCTATCAAGTATTCACCCTTGGTCCATCACTTAGAAATGGTCCGTCTAGGGCCTCCCCCTGTATACCTATTACAAAAAGGCAATGAGTCTCATACCCTTGGCCCGGAGGATCCATCATCCATTACATAATATATTATTCCTTTGGATCACATTCTCAAATAATGACCCATATCCCCCTGTAACACCACTAAAAAAATAAAACCATTAACAGACATTGTTAATGAATATTCTATCATATATTCACCTTCGAATGTGTAGGTTGATTCAATTTCCACACTATATTTAGTCTTTTCATTATGTTCCATGAATCATTTTTATTTGAGAAAATATCAAACAACTAATCTTTCCTATCGATATCCCTCTCCTATGACTCCTAGATACATATGTTGTTTTAATACACTCATAGAAGTTGTAAAATTATTTTTTAAATGAATTTTATAACACTATTTTATTATATACACTTGAAATTCATGGATCAATAAATCATGCTCATGTTAAACATCATCAAACATGATGAATTTAGAATATATGGGTTATTTCAATTCCTGATTATCCCATGAATAACTTTGATGATCCTTCTTTGGTTATTTCATGGTGTCATATTGGGTAAGTTTTTAATCACCCATTAATGTTATCTTCCACGCATGTTGTTCCTTTTGATGATTACATGCCTTTTAATAGAGTCTTATGAGGACTAGGAGAATATAGAGAACAATTTCATTAGAAGGACCCTTGTGGATTCCAAAAGATATATCATGATTTCCCACCCATTTTTCTATCAAGTCATAGTATTTATCCCTTTAATTGTCTTTCATATTCAAATTTTTGTTTCATACACGTGTTCCATACTCTATTTTTGGATTAGATGTATTCATGTAAATTTGGTATTAGTTTTTCATTTCTTTTGTCATTTTATGGAGATCTGTGTCTATATAGGTACTTTTTTCTATGACAACCCATGTGTTATATATTCATAATCAATGCTATTCTCCATCGCTTGGACTATTGGATATAGTATTTGGGTATCAAACATGTCTTAAAACATGATATGTGATCCCCATTGTATCAATTCATCACAGGGTGGTATCCGTGTATTAATATCTAGAAAAGAGAGATAAGCCTAGTAGCGAGGTTTGGTTTTAGAAATAGAGAAAGAGTATAAAATTTTCTTGAGATATTATCTCAGTCTAGGGAACCCAGTGTTAGTGTGGGGGATGGAGTATCCCATTAATAGGATATAAAAATATTTTTATTGACTTTGTATGCGTAGCACTTGTTTTAGGGAAATCATTAGTACATGAATCACGTTGGAATGGGATGTTGTTCCATTTCATTCTTCAGTTAGCTCCATATATTTTCTCTTTGGATATTGTGCATCATTAATTTTATAGGATTATATATACATTATATCCATATAGGGTTCTATATTAAGATAAATATTTTTATCCTCAATGTAATTACGCTTCAGTTCAAGGTTTGTTATAGTAGCTGGTACCTCTAGCTGATTTTCTAATATTAACTTTACCAGTTGGGAACCAAGTTGAATCACCTGTACTCGACAAGGATGTACAAAAGTTGAGTCTACATCAAATGTTCCAATGGTAAATACCACTTATATTTCATATAGATACATATCCTTAAGATATATTGGGATGGATCAAGGTTGTTGGTTTATTTTTAAATCATGTTAGGACCCATCATAATTATATTGTAGTCTTAGGAGGGAGTCTTCTCTATGTTTCCATAGGATGATGGTGGATCGTGGTATTATAAATGCATGTATAGTTGACATTCACATTGAATGAGTTTGATCATCTTTTTTGATATGATTATCCCCCAAGGACGTTGTGACTTGTATGTAGCAATTGATTATAGAGGACCATCAGTGAAGAATCTTGGTCGTGGAGTATGAGTTGAGGATAAGTGACCTATTATTTTACCCCATGGACATGGTTTGTGATGGGAAATTTCTTGAAATGTCAGTGGATATTATTCTTCTATGAGATATTCGATCAATATTGGTATTTATTATTATCCCAAATTATGATTGGATACTACAAGAAGCTATGTTGGTGGAGAGTGTTATGGATAAGTAGGGAATTATAGTTGGTTCTGGCAGTGGGCACCCTCGAGCTGCGAAATTATAATCTTTTAGTTGATGACAAGAATAGGGATCATATCACATGATGTGTTACCAATAACAGTCTTAAGATAGATGGTCTATTATTCTGGTTCCTTAGGATGGTTCCTGATAGTTTATGGAGAGGCTATACTACTCTGTTGATGAGAGAGGACATATAATTCATTATTGTATTATCAGCTATGTAGATGATATGGAGATGGTTTATGGACCACTAAGACCTAGGTAATGACTATAGATGATAGAACAACATGGTGGATGATGTTGAAGAGTATGTTTAACTGTAGTAGGAGGTGGATGGTGTTTTGATGTATTTTCACCTCCACCCCCAGGTTACCCCTAATTGTTTCTTGGAGATGGTGGTCATGGATATGGGAAGCTATAGACAACAGAGTATTATGACCTAGATGCTCTAGGGATTAATAGACCTAAAATCTTTATATTTTATACAATATCTAGAGTATTGTTTCCACAAGTTCATGTTACTTTTTTTTACACAACCCATGTTTTAGATATGGAGATTCCAATGGAGACTTCAGATAGACCATTCATTATAGATACACAAAAAGGGAGATATTCAATGAGATCAAACTTTTGAAGACTATGTATTTCATACCATGGAGGTTAGATCATCATATTGTATATTTTAATGGCAATGATGAGACCCTATGACTTATTCTAGCTATTTACTAGCATTTCTTTATTCATATATAGATGGATAGTTTTTAGTGGAGGATATGGTGTTTTTGAGTTCATAAGACTAGTTAGTCCTTCATCATCCTAATGGAGATTATGAATAGTTAGATGTTCTAATATTCATGAGGATAAAATTGAGTGCCAATTATTTTTATAGTATTATTAATATATTAGAATAAGTTATGAGATTTCATATTTATATATTTTTGGAAAGAGTATGAATATGACAACCTATAGGATGTTCTGTGATTAACTCCCATTAGACTAATCAACATATGCATATAAATTCACCCAAGAACATCCAAGATATCTACACCTATATATAATATGAACCTCATATATATTTGATAGGTGAAGGTGTAGTTGGTCGATTCATGGAGTATTGTCTTTCTCAGCCTGTGTTTATACCCCTAGGAAGCCTTAGTGTTGTTAAATAAAAAGGTATATGGAAGGATGAGTTTATGTTTGGAAAATCATCACCAAAAATTGGTTCAATTAATGACAAGTATCAAAATTTATAAATTGAATACCACTTCAAATTGTTGAAACAGGCTACTTGGTTCTTGATTTTTGACAACAGGATGGGCTACCACTATCGTCAATTTTATTATGGGGATATATTAAAGACCAAATTTTGATGTTTCTACACTCACTATGAGTTCTTATTTATTCCTTTAGATTAATGAATTCCCCATATGTGTTAAAGAATTACAGAATTGGGTCTTTCATCCCTTATTGGATCGGTTCATGGTTGTCTTCATCAATGAAATACTTATGTACTCGACATTAGAGGGGGGACACATGAGAGAATCGGGGGTAGTTTTGACATAATCCTTGAAAAATAGAATAATTTTAATCTCTCAATGTTTTATTAATGGATTCAAGTGGTTAAATTCATGGGAAATTTATCTTTGATGATGTAAAGTAGTGGAACAATCAAATTTTGAGGTAGTTCTAGCTTTAGATCCACCCACATGTGTGATTGATGCACTAATATTTATTAGTGTAATAGGATACTATATATTATTTGTGTCAAATGTCTCTAAGATTATGACACCAATAACATCATTGATCCATAATGGGGATCATTTTTTGAGGATAGTGAAATTCCAGTAATCTTTTTATGTGTCGCTGGAGTGGTTGGTGAGCTTTCCCATATTGAGGCTACCAAAGGAGGTAATTGACTATGTGGTGTTAAGTGATGCATCTATAACTATGCTTGGATGTGTTCTGATGTATACATGGGAAGTGATTTTTTATAGGTCTATACAATATAGAAAACATGTGAAGAACTACACCACAAATTATTTGGACTAGGTAGGAGTTGTATTTTCCCTTATGATATTGCGACAATACCTTATGGGAGAGTGATTTATCATCTACATATACCATTAGAAAATTTTGTATATCATTTCACAAAAACATCATAAATTTAGGAATACATTATTAATGGATATCCTAATAGATTATAAATTTAGTAAGTCTATACTATTGAAAAATAGAACATTTTGGTATATTATTTTATTTTGATATTTTTATTATAATTTTTTGGAAAGGATCTGAGTATTTGGCCTCTTGGAAATTTTCCTTATTGTACTAGGATGAAGCATCATACCCACAATCAATGGATGTGACCCCTTCCCTTCATGACCTTTTTATGGAGGCTCAATTTTATTATATAAATTTTGAGGTCTTATTTGATGAGATATCCACTAGATACACTCTAGATGGATTTTTAATGATTGGGAGAATTTCATCCTTTTCTGAGCATAAAAATATGGTACCATTCCTGATGTAAGTCAATGTACTGTGAGACTTTAATAGATACTCCATATAATTATGTCATATAGTACAAAATCATTAGCAACACCTAAAATGCCAGTTCTGGTGTCCAGGAAGGAAAGGGTGTGTGGCTGAGTTTATCTCTCAATGTCTTACATTTTATTAGGTTATGGTTGAGACCTGGGTTCCATTTGGTTTTTCTCAACCCATTTACATACATGATTTTAATAGATATTATATATTGAAATAATTCGTGAAAATAAATCTACATTTAGATTGATTCAATGAAACATATTGATTGATTACTGATCAACTAACAATGTCATCCCACTTCCTAGAAATCTAATAGTAGTGTTATGAGGAGTACTTGAGGTGCCATTTTATGCGATATAAAGTATAGATTCACATTGCTCCCTTAATGATATCATCAGAATATATACCTCACATAATTTCATGATTATAAAGAGGATTATATGGGTCCTTTTAGAACACATAATGGTTGAGAATGACATTTCACCCAAAAAGAAATCCAGATAGAGAGGCCCATTTAGGTTTTATAGTAAATGCTTCAGGATTTCATTTTGGACTTTGAATACATCTAGTAAGATTAGATACCTTTAGTGGACTGTTCATATTACAACATTTGACACTCCACAATAGTATAAAACCATTTTTCCATTTTACATAATACCATATAGATCCCCATTGTGGTTGAATGATCTCAGGGAGTTAGCACACATAGAACTAGAGTTGGTGTGATAAACAAATTGGTTTTAGGTCACATAGGAATGGATGAAGACTACATAGAGTCATCATTAATGTTATATAGAATAATTTTCATGGAAATTTTTATTGTATTAGAGAGGAAATATCTTTATAAAGGTCTCAACTCAGTATGGATTGTGGTGGTTTGTCCAGGGTGGATAGTTAACTACCATATTCATTTTCCCGTTTAAGATACTACATATGGTTGGTCATGTAAAATACCACTTATCCCTTCCACTTTAGTTTGGTAAGGTATTACACTCATCTATTTGTCACATCTATGGTGAAATGTGTAGGACATGTCAGAGAACATTGACGGGGGTGAGCTATAAATTAAAGGTGGAGCTACATTTATAGATTAACTAGTAGGGATCAAGGATTAGTAGGAGAATATGTTCTACGGTTCACTAATTCAATTAGTTTCTATTTGTTGACAACACATGAACCTCTAGGAGATCCCCCATGAGTGGATTTACTTAATGTGATCACACTACACTCATATTTTTTTGTAGAATATTTTCTTTTTTATTAATAAATCCTAATGGTGGTGAGAATGTAATGAGACTATATTTTCATTATAAACATTAGAATGCATTCATAATTATTTTTATAGATAGATTCATAGTTAGCATGGTATTTCACAGATCATGGATCCTTAGTGCTGATATATTAATAATATAAAATATTATATATCTTAGGTCCATAGTTTTTAAATATAATGGAACGTATCCTGAATGGTGTCTCAAATGGGAAAACAAATACCTCCATTAAATATGTAATGTGTTTTTTACCCTAGGCATGACCAAATCATTATACACGTCCGATGATTTTTCACAAGAGATGGTGTAGGATGGAAAATATAAAAATAAATTAAAAAATTATTTAATTCATTATTAAATGGTTGAAATTAAATTGAATTTATATTTAACAACAATTAAATCCATATCCAATGGTTAAACACCTAATTATTTCAATACAAGAGTAACATGGAGGAGATATTTAGAGGATGAAAACATGATCGTTATTTGATGATTTCATTGAATATGAGCTTGTCTTCATCAGTTGAGACCATAGATATCACAAATAACATCAATACAATAAACATTTCTTCATATGATATCAATTAAATCTCATGGTAGTAGGTTTTCTTTTGTATAATTAGACATAATATTCGATTCTACCATATCTAACATGAATTAATTCCTTTAGAAATTTAATTCAGTAATGAATGTCGATTTATAGTTTATGATTTATATTTATGGAATATTAATTTGTTTAATTAATTACTGATCCTTGTTTATTCATCAATGATCATTGTTCACACATTAAATATAATAAGGGTTACTGAGAAAATGGATTATACCTATTTTCACACCTAATTTTGTTCCATTCTCCCATCACACTTCGAACCTCAATTGTATATAATTATTTTGATTGGTGGTTGGGATATACCTGAAATCTAAACATATAAAAATAAATCTTTAACATAATATATAGATACAGAGAGTTTGGATTCATAACCAAAGAACCAATCTAGGTGTTATGATGATGACCAATAATCAGAGTTATATTGATGGTTCTGTTTCATGATATGGAATTTTGGTGATACGATGTGGCATCATGCAATAAAAAATTGATTGGTGGATGGAATCATTTCACCAATGAATAATTATTCAAAGAAATCCATAGATATGAGTTATATAGAAAATTAAAATTTAGAATTAGATTCAATAATGTTGTAGGAAAATTCATGTAGCAGTTCCAAAAATATAGTAAAATTTCAACATACATGGAATATAATTCAATAGAATATAATTCATAAGGATAAACTTCCATAGTGGATTGGGGGTTCACATAGAAATAAATATTACACACCATTTTATCTCTTATCAATGACACAACATATATACCATGGGTTCATGGTTGTAGAAAATACCATGGAGCACATACACGACTATTGTACAAGGGTATGAAATATGTACATGGGAACAACCACTGTACATATTCACGATCTATATGAAATTAACAGAAGAATAGTTTAGGAATGTCTATACTAAATTCAATATAATATTTAATAAATATACTATTCATGTATGATATAATGGGAACATAAGAGCCCCCATGATCTTTTGTATAGTTGAGTATTAGTTGGGAACATTCCCATAGATCATTCCAATGAGGTGACATTGAGTCATCCTTTCCCGAGGAAGTAATGAGTGGTCCACTCTATGGGTGAGTTTGGTGTAGAGTCATGTATCAGTCATTGTGGCCTATGGGTGATCTTGTTTAATTTTTCCATATTTTGGTTATGGTATCCAGTTACTAACTTCCACAGTATGTGATCTCCGTTCTTACAGATTACTCTAAGTTGGGATAGGTATCCCTCACATGACCTCAGAGTTGCCCCTATCTATGTATGGAAAACCTATAAGTTCCCAAGAGTTCCCTTTAATGGAAAATCCCAATAATAATGATCTACCAGAAAATAATCATTAGCGTTATAAACAACCAAGGATTTAGTTCTCTCATATGAATGTTTCCTTGAATCCTCAAGCATGATTCTACACTGGTAGTCTGTAATTGAATTTTCCTTAAGAGATGTTTTCTATCATAGAGAGTGTCAGAGTTGTTATAATGAATCATAATGAGATGAATCTCTTTGATTCATTATGTTTGGTGACTTCAGTGAGTCCTACAAGGTATGTTTACACTCATCCGTTCTTGGGATTTAGTGACACATTTCATGTATTGTAATTAACATAGGCCTTTTATTGAATTCATATGAGGACCGACATTAGGTGAAGAATAGTTCCACTTGATGGAACACAATCAGTTCCATGAGATACATATTTATAGAATAACCCATTTTTTATAAAGTTAGCCACTTTAGATGTTTTTTGGGAATATATTTGCCCTTTTTCATTCACATACTTCTGTCATACTCTATTATGGGATAAGTTATATGAATGAAATTATTTTATAAGTTGTTAATTTCTTCTCGATCTTCTGTTAGTTTTTGTAGATTTGTGTGAGTTTATAGGTAACTTAGGATAAGTCCTACAATGTGTGAAATATGATTTCATAGTGCTATACTCCAAAAGATAGCCTATTGGAGTCACTCTTAGGGTGTCACACTAATCATTCCACTGGCAACGTGTGTCCAGATGGGTTGGTTCTTAATAGATTTCATTCTAAATTTGGATCAATAGATCATGATACGAAATCATTTCTATGAGACCCATCTTGATAATAAAATATTCACATTCCTATAATGACCAAATTGGTGATCCTAACATCCTTTAATACATGGTCCATGATGAACTACATATTTTATACATTATTGACACTTCATTTCAATGACAATATACAAGAAAACATTAGAATCATATTTGTAGGGTATTGGGTAAATTATTTTCATATAACATTAATATAAATAAAAAATTTATACTTCATTGAAATCAAAATTTATAGTATTTTAGTATGATTTTATGATCCTGCTTAGTAAATGTAATCACCTTAGGACAAATGTAAATAAAAAGATAGCTAAAATCTCATTATGGTGATGTATAATAGTGATGCAAAATTATTAAAAAGTATATATATTATATAGGTGAATATCATTATCATTATCATATAAAAATAAAATGATTAATATCACATGAAATGGAATATAATTTAAATAAGTATTGTTTTATGGTACATGAACAATACCAGAACATTGTAACATTGTGGAAAATTACCATCTATAAAATATAATCAAATATCCCATCATTCCCACACATAGCATATGTATGAAAATAATATTTCATTGGATGTAAATTATTCTTATTTCACGTTCATGCATAATAATATCTTTTGAAAATTCAAATTTTCTATTTAAATGGACTTATATGTAATTTCAAGCCCACCAATAACATCATAATTCACTAAAAATCATGAAACTATTATAAAAGAAATATTTATCAATTAGAAACATGAAATAAATCCTTGAGAAAATAATTTGTTTTCAAATACTTTAATGAATCATATAATTGAGATTAAATACGAATATAACCCATAAAAGTAGGGAAATAATTAACTTTATATTAAAGGAATCCATTAAAAATGCATAGATAATATGTTATAGTGGGGAGAATAATAAACAATGGAGTGAATAGGATAATTTTAATAAAATATGATGATAAAAAACAAGAAGTGGATATTAATACATCCCAATATAATAAAGATACGAATATCGAGGGTAAGGAAAATTAAATGTTTAATACGCTATGTTTTGAAGGTATTTAGGTAGAAACATATTGAAAATATAGAGGAAAATAAAAATAATCTAATAAAAAGAACTTTTTTTGAAAGACCACATAATATTTTAGTAAAGATTGACTTTATCACAACCTAAATTGAATTGAATTAATTTCATTTAAAATAACCCATAATTATTAATAATAAAAATAAAATGATATTTTCAATACTATGGGTATAAAAACATTACAATGAGTTTTAAATAATGATATATAGTCCTAAAAAATGGTGTCGAGATATATTCCACATAAACAAATACACACCATAATTTATTGTTCTTAAATCCACATTAATATCATTTTTTTATTAAAAAATTAATACATAACTTTATAATATTATTTTACATTGTTATGGAACACATATAATCATTATATTTTTAATTTTTTTTGGTAATGATTGATTGAATATTTGTTTGAGAAATATTGTTTTATTCAATTTGATTACATTTATTCATATTTACATATACATTAGAAAAATTAAGTCTACATAATGAAAATAAAATATTTATTATAATAATAAATTAAAAATAGTGTATACTTGTAATATATAAGGGAGGACATAATTATAGACATATCTTTTCCTCCTAGGTAGGTAAATCGAACGATTAATGATTCTTTTCCAAAGAAGAGGTGTATACAATTTAATAGGATTATAATTGTTATAAAATATATGAATACTCAAATGAAATATATATATCTATATATATTAATTATATAATTAAGAAGTTATAAAATGAAATATGATTAATAGAGTTCAATTTTTTAAGGAAATGGATTAACTGGTAACCTCTTCATTGATGCTTACTCATTTCCCATAATACTAAATAATTCTGTTAATGGAGTTTAATGATGTAAGAAAATACCTAGTGATCCTAAGAGGCTTTTGAATAGTTAACTGGGCAGAGATTGGGCAATGAGATATTCTTGGGATATTATTTATCAAGTTGGTGAGTAGGTGTATTTATACTATGAGGGAGAGTTATTTTGCATTAAAATATTGAATAAAATATTATTAAAATACATAGTCCATTAATAGTATACATATTTGTCAATATAAATAATATTTATTAACTTTACTTGCATTTTGAAATTAAAAAATTTAATTTTTTTATTTTATATAAAAAAATGTTTTAATATTATATTTTTTATTTTAGACATTATTAATTAATTTTTAGTTTTAGAAATGATATTTTTAATATAGACGAATTATTTTCCAATATTTCTCTTTTAAAAATACAGTTTAAATTTTTAACGATCATTTTGATTTCATTATTTAATCACATGACTTTGGATTTTCAAAAACTATATTTTTTTAATTAACCTATACATTCTATTATTTTTAAAAATTACCCCAAAAAGTTAAATAATAGACTTTTTTATGTGATAAATATAAAAATGAAATTAATTTTATTTATATAGTTTTTTCAAATTTTTTAATTTTAATATTTTAAATATTAACATAAATTTAATCTTTTAACAATATAAATTGTAATAACCTTTATTAATAATACCTATGTTTACATTCATTGTCTTTCTTCATTTGAAAATTTATTTATGAAACTCTATTTTTCATAACTATTAATTTTACATGTAAGAATTATTATTCCAAATTTATTTTACTATTTTGTTTACAATTTCATATTATAATAAATATGTTACTATTCAATAGTCTAGTTATAATTTCAATAATAATATTACTATTAAAACACTTATATTCACATCATTAATTCAATAAGTTTCTACCATTTCATTTAATAATCATTTTTTAGTTTTCTATTAGTTTTCTCAATATCATTTAAAAAAAAGAAATAAAACTACAAAGTATTATTTTATGTTTAATGTGTTGTTTATGACCATGATAATTCAAGGGAACCATAATGTTATAAAATATCTAGTTCATGTTACATTATATTTAGGCTTATTATCCAATATTACTATTTTCGATATTATGGAGTATATTTAATCTCCTATTATAACTGTCTATATTAGTGACATTGAGTTAGATTTTTATTATTTATTTCATGTGATGTATACTACACCATATTTATACATATGAAATAAATGTAAATTGAATAGATAAATTTAAAATATAATGGTTAGGTTCATTGAATATTTCCCACATTTCATATATCTTCCTCAATGTTTTCACTCAATTTGATGTTGAAAATAGATTATAGTACATCTGTTTCATTGTATCCCTTGATCCCCTATTTCCTATGATTATTTATGGTTTCTCAAAATTACATTGAAAAATTGAGTTATCTTGATTCATATCATTTTTTCCCATATTCTATAATGTTCAATGGATTCTCCTCATAAGACTTGTCATACTCTAGTTTACTAAATCTAGATTTAATACATGTGATGTATCGAGTATGTACATCCTCAAAATTGATATGTGGGACACATCTTTCAATCAAGAAAGACTTGGTGTAAGTGTAAAAAATTAGTTTACAACTCATATTGTATAAATGATCTATAATGGATCAATGTACCTAGGGTGGTGGTTTCCATTCATTCCAAACACCATGACTATATTCCTGTATGATATTCATAAGAACACATTCTCACAAACTTTATCATATGGTAATCTTTTATAATTATTATAATTGATCTTATGTATAGTTTTTTCTACATCAAGATGATTCTTGACCACTTTAACATTCTCTATCATCTCTTACGCTCATTCAGGTCTCATCAATTTAAATTTACAATATTTATCCAAACCTGATGATGTTTTACATATCATCCAATATTTTTCTATTTTTGGATCCATCTGAATACTTTGGGGAAGCATTTATGGTATGATAAATCGCCTATGTGAGTATATTGGACCAAAACTCCTTTCAATACAATCATGCAAGCCATGACCATGTCTAAGACTATAAAAGTTTTCTCATTAGAATGACCAATAGTCTAATGGTGACAGGTTTTAAGTAGTTCAGTTTAGTATTTATAAAATGTGGTATATACATTAAAAACATAGACGTGAACCTATGATAAAAATGAGAAAATATTTATAGTGGGTTCTTATGTGGCTTCAACAATTTTATTACTTAAATCTAATAATGTTAATGGATTTAGAAGTCCTTCTAACTTTTTAAGTGTGTATTGTTGGTAATTCAATCCACCAAAACCCATATATAATTATTTTCATTATATATCCTAAAAATTCCAATGATTTTTTTGAAACATATCAATTTTTTCTATTTAATGTCATAATATATGTCTAGAAATATTTTTATGAATAAATATTGAGACAGTGCATAGGTTTGAGGCCTGATAAACATGGGATTGATGATTGAAATATATTATAAATATTAATTTGCAAAAAAAGATCTTTTTATGAAAATAGTGTAATAACATCCAATTATTGACTTAGATAAGAACATTGAGGCCGTAGTTGTCATTAAAGAGTGTTTTTTACCTGACCCAAAAACATAACCTTGGAGTACGTACAAGGTTTGAGTTGGTTGTAGTCATGAGGGAATTAGTAAATAAATTAAATAATTTATTTATTTTATTTATGTTTCATCACCATAACCTAATATGGTCTATAAATATTATACTATATATAAATCATATGGTTACCCACATAACCCGAATGATTTTAGAGAGGGGGTTATAAGATCATTGTCTAATGAAGAACAACCACACTGAGGATCGTATATTTGTGTGAGGAAAATTATATTGATCTCCAAAACTATAATGACACATATTCATTCTACACTAGTGATTGATCTACGTCCAAGTAATATTTTTTTATATTTTGTATTTATACTTATTTAGTTATTCTATAATGAAAATGAATCAGAAGACTAACAAATTGATTCATGTATTGGTGATATTGAGGGTATGGGTTTGTTTATCTATGATTTGGGGGATAATTTAAAGAACATTTGATTCGTTATCCACTGTTTGTCTAGTTATGATGGATCATGTCAAATCAAAACATGGCAAGGGTTATTTTCCAATTTTTTTTTATTTTGTGGGATTCACCCCCATCAAATTCATGATCATCATTGACATTTATTTTGGATAGCTCTTCGACAAATACCTTAAATATAGTTGTTTTGAGTTAAATATTTGGAACAATGGATCATTGACATGGATCAATTTTTGGGATTAGTGATGGGATCTTCGTTCCTCATTATATTGATTGGATAAGGTTATATTGAAGGCCACTAGTTATTTTATCGCACGAAAAATTATAGAGACATGACAAAATCTGTTTATTGAGTGGTGGGAATGGTTGTAATTCAGTCAGTGGTGACAAATAGACATGAAGTGATCTATATTAGGGATTTTCAATTAGTTTAGAAAATAATATAAATGGAATCAGAAGGAATGGGAGAAGCCTCATGAAGAAACATGGGATTATGGAGGATCCTAATATACACTTTGTGTACATCAAGAACAAAATCCATCTATCTTCCATAGAGTATTGTCTATGGTTTTGTAGAGAGATAATGATCTCATGGAATGTGGTCCCTACCACACACCATGTTCCCTCGATCTGGATAGATCGATATTTGTAGGGAGTACATAGACATGAGGCTAGGTAGCATCTCATTCCATGTGGGTTGTGTCGCACTCCATGAAAACCCTAGTAGGCAGATCATTATGTACGGGGAGTCCAATAATAGAAGATCATGTTGCCACACAAGATATCTGTGTCTAAAAAAATTCCATTTAACTTTTTCTGATGACATGATCGATTTTACCATTCATCATGGGTATTTTTTATTAGGGTTCTTTACCTTTTTTCCATTCCTTAAGGGTTTAGTATATAATGACGCCCCATACATAGTATGGAGATCCCATCTTTGGAACTTTAGTATCGGATGGAGTTTCTACAATCCCCCTGTAAGGCCTTGGGTGATATACTCATAGATCAAAATTTTCCTTAAGATGGTTTCTCATAATCATTTTGACTAAAACTACTCGGTCATTCATCCTTTACTTAGACGGTTAATCCAAATTAGGTTGTTGGTATACCCCATGTCCTTGGGTGTGATTATCATAATTGTAATGACATATTCATACTTCTAGTGCATACTTTTTATAGATTGGCCCAATGATTTTGATATATCATATGTACACATTAATTTATATCTAACTTATAGAGGGAGTTCTCTCATATGAGTTTTTCAAGGAAGCATTGAACAATAATCCTTGTCTGGAAGATACCGTTGTTACATTACATTGAGATTGTGTGTCTACTATGAGTATATTGAGCTATTCTTCATATATATGGTGTAGAACTGTCTCTAGGATGAGAAGAATACTATTCCTAATAATTTATTCATACGGATAACATGGTTCCAACTGGGTATTATTATAATCACCACTTCATAGGATATTTCTATAGGTTACATTTCTTAAGAAGATTACCTTTAACAAACACGATCCAAATAACCTAGAGAATATTCATTATTATATTAAATTGGAATATATATAATTGGTCGAATCCTAAAATACCAATAAATTTATTAGTTTTTAAAAAGTAGATACAAACATGATACACATTATACATTGGAGAAAACAACATAAACAGTGATAAATGAAAATTATATTCCTCTTTGAAACTCATTCCAAGGAATCATCATCATTAATTAAGAAAGGAATCAAAATAAGGCTGATCTCAAATTCATATAATTGGTTAAGTATAGTGTAATCTATCATTAATAAAAAACAATAATGAATATGGAATTGTAAATAACTAAAAACAAATTCCATTTAATCAATAAACTACAAATTCAGTTAATCATGATATAATGTAATTTTGAAATTATCATGGTTGATAATAAATTTATTCTAAATGAAGTAAAATACATATTATCAGACACACTATTTTCAAGGATCATTATACCTTTACCATCATGTACTTTAACTAGCCATATTAAAATATTCTAGGTAAACCCACAGCTGATATGGCCGATCGATTCGTCTTATTTGAAAGATGATTCATCAAGGGGATTTTTTAAATGGTCCCTAACCCATTTCATACAAATCTATAGAATTAATATTATATAAAATAATAAATTAATTTAATAAACTACATTTATTAGCATAAAATATCCATATTGAGTAAAAGATATAGAATTTTTGATTATTTTCCTAATTAGTTAAATAATGGAAAAGGTAAATTACGTACATAAAAATGGAATATGATTTTGGAAATAACATTTTCCATTATAATAGAGTATAGATATTTAAGAGATAATAATTGTAAAATAATAATTGATTACAAGGAAGTGATTTTTTCATGAGAATGTTAATTATAAAAAAAAGTGGGATTGTATAAAATCTTTTACTAATTGGTAATTTTCATGTCAAATCCCTATAGATTAAATAATTTTAATTAATTCCTTGAATACCATGAATTTTGAATTCATCATCAAATTGAATTTTTAAGTGGAATTATACACAATGTATAAATTAATTTAGGTTCATAAATTTTAAAAAATGATAAATTAAATAAAATTGTGACAAAATCCCTTACCTCAAACATTAGATTTTTAAATGTTCCTTAACCTATCCATTATCAGGTATCCTCATTAGGATTGTACAAAATCTGTAATATGTTGGATTTAAATGATTACAAAGGATTATAGGATGAGGGGATAGAATATGGGATGTGATTTGGGCAATTCTCGGTTGAACCAAAGAGGTTTGAAGGTAAGATGTAGGGAGGAAAGTGAGTTACCCTTTCTTGTTGTAGAGGAGTGACATCTTCATAAATACTAAAAGGTTTTCACAATTTGGAGGTTTATATTACCATAGGTGGATCCAAAATTTAAAATTAAATGTTTTTGAGAATTATATGGTCGAAAGAATACACTAATAGAAATTCAAACACATGTTTTTAATATTTTTTCATTATGTTTTATGTTACCCTACATTTATCATATTGGTTTTTCACTACTGTAACTAGTTTTTGGACTGAGGTAATTAATCAATTATGAATAAATTAATTTGAGGCATATTTGATAATTTATTCTCATATAATCAAAATATTAAAAACAATTTATTAATTAAAAATCCTATGTTTGATGAAAAGTTATTTTGACCTGAGAACATGTTTGTGAAAAAGTGTATATTAATTATAACTACACTAACATTATTTTTACTATTTAGAGGTTCCTATATTCGTTATAAAACAATAATTGGTCCACGAATAGAATATAGTTGATATTGAAAAAAATTAATAAGTAACTTTGTATAATACAATCTTTTGTTAATATTAAATCATTTAATTAAATATTATATATATAAACAATCATTTATATCAATTATGACATTATTAATTTAATATGAATGTTAAAAATATCAATATAGTGATGAAATTAGAATAAATTATATTACCACTAGTGCAACATGATATATTCATCTAAAAAATTAATATAACATAATAATTCTTTCTATTTAAATCGCTTTTAAAATTTCTAGTATCATTTTTTATTTGGAACGAAATAATTATTGAGTTGTAATTTATTAGGAATTGGAAGTAATCATTTCATCTCATAAAAATTAAAATAAAATATCATGACATTAAAAATTAGAAATCTTTGAAAATAATTTTTATAACTGAAAATATTTGTTTTCCTATCCTAATGATTTATAGATATTAAAAATGAGCAATGTACTGTTTTGGTTTTTTCATTAAATAAATTTTTTACATTGGTCATATTCAAAGGGAAGAGGAAAAAAATTTACATTTTCAAGATAATTTGATTTCAAATGTAAAAATAAAATCACAAAATAATATAAATAATTTTTTGGTCATTTTCATTATAATCCTATTAGTTTAACAAAATCGTACACTCATGTTTACGTTTACCACAATAATTAAATTTTAATCCATCAAATGTTCATTTGGGTAAAAAATCATGTTCTAATTAATAGAAAATATAACATATTTCTATTCCAAATATTGAATACATTTTTACATATTCAATTCAATGATGTTGAAAACATTAAATTATAATTAATCCAACAAATGCAATGAGAATGCATGTTTTTAAACACAAATGGTTTAAAAGTATACAATGTTTTTATATCTAACTAATATATGTTATACCTTACAATGAACTAAATTTGATTATGTGATATAAAGTTGAACTAATATTTCAATAAAACTAATTAAAAATAAAATTTATCATTAACCATTATTTAAATGAAAATTCAATTTTAAATTACACATCAGTATTTTTAACTATACATAAAAAATGAATCATTTCAAAAAAATCCAAAAATTTAACTCTAATTTAATTATGATACATTGATTTTGAAAATGATATTAATTTGGTAAAATAATGTTTCTAAATTTTTTTGAAATTAATTCTAGATAAAGTGTGAAAATAGGTACTAAATCATGTTTTGTTTAAACCTGGAGTTGTGTGTATTACAATCAATCAATGAAATTAAATATATTTCAAAATAAAAATATTGTAAATTATTGTTGTGTTACTTTTTGACATACATAAATATATTGGGTCCTTGAAATTTAATCATTATCTTTGTTGTCAAGTGTTTTCAATTTCGAAATTTCTTTATTGAAAAATCCACATCATAAAAAGGGTTAATAAAATATCACCATAATAAGAGATGAAAGGGAAGAAAAAAATCTATTACAATAATGAGTATCTTGGTTTCCCCATAGAAACATTTAATTGGAACTGAATTTATGGTCATGGAAGTAATGTATAAATATTTATAGAGAGTTATTGTGGACATTGATCATAGGAAAGTGAATGATCAATGGAACATTAAAGGAATCCATACTATTTAATTATGATGATTAAGAATATAATTTGATTCATCGAATATAAATATATTAGAATCACATTTCTATTCAAGATATATTTCTTATGATTCATGAATTACATTACTGTATATGAATATATGGATATATACATACATGATACACCAATATTTCATAATTTATAATTCATCCTTTTATTTTTCTTCGATCCATTTCAAATTTAGTCGATACTCAATGAAATAAATATCTTATAATTGAATTTATTATTCCTCAAGAACTAAAATCAATTGTAATAGATATTATGATCTATAAAATAGTGATGAGAGTTTATAATTTTTTTAAATACTTTTCAAAAACATTATGGTTATCACAAGTTATCTGTAACACCCCAACATTTCATAGTGTGTTACTTCTTCAAAATAATTCAATTACTTGCACTACCGTCTCCATAAACGGCGATTTACATTTCATATAAATGTATATTATACATATTTATATTATAAATATATATGATATATTTATCATGTTTTATATTCTGGAATTATTTAAAGTATGATCTAAGTGATACAATCAAGAGTAACAAGTTAAAACACGTACGATAAAGAAAATGATTATTACCCGAAATGTTAATTTAACATGGAAATTATTATTAAATAGGTATTATAAAGTCATAAATAAATCATTTATGAAATCCTAAATATTAATATGGTTCTGGTATAATTTAATAACATACTATGATCTTCGTATAGGAGGTTAAACGCACCCTCGACTAAAGGAAAGTGCAAGGTAAGGGGTTTTCATCTCACTCCTTATATCTGTGAGATTCATGCCATATTGCCACTATTACCTTTTTTGTGGGGTATGTACTGCCTATATTAGTATTCATTGTGTAGTACACTTAAATTTATGTTTATTTACATATTCATTGTATGATACCTCTTTCATGGGGTGTATGTTTCATAAGTTACCAAATTGGTAAGGGTTAGTTTCACAATCTCCTTACAATCCGAGGTTGTTTTTACGTAAGTATCTACAGGGATATATTTATTATCTATGTCCATGATTTATGAAAGTGTTTTCAAAGGAATTATTTTTAGTGACTTTTTACTAAAACATTGTAACACCCCAAGCTTCTACGATACACTTCTCTTTTGATAATGCTATAGCTTGCATTGTACGCAAGTTCGAGATTCTAACACACCTCGACCAATCGAAATAGCCATTATGAATAGTAATACCCACTTTTTGAAATTATATATATTTTATATTTCAAAATGGACTTCATTTTTTGGATTCGGAATATCGAAATTAGCCTATGTTTAATTTTTGGTATTTTTCTGAGAACATCCAATTTTTATGAATAGTGAAAAATACATAAAACAACTTTTTTTAATCAAAATCATTTATAGTAATAAATTATACCATTGAGTGGTTTTAAAGTATAATTAGAGTATATTTTTACCATTTTATCCAATGGTGGTCATTAGAATTAATTTAACATTAAAATTGGACACAAACAATAGTTATTCTTTTTATATATATTGTTTCTTAAAAACACGCTATTTGTTGTGACAGCGGGAATTAATTATAAAATTAATTAATCCAACTTATATGTTTGGAATTTTTTAAAAAAGACACCATTTTTTAATTCGGAATATCAATTATAGCTTAGGGTGAAATTTTGGCATTGTTCTGAAAAACTTCAATTTTTGATGAATAGTGAATCCACTAAGTTGTAGTTAAAAAACTGATTTTCCATTTAAATGAAACATTACCACTCCTGTGATTTGATTTTCAAAAATCTGACATACATGGTTGTCATTAGAAAGTAAAATGTGGTTTAATGGGATTAAAATAATTTTTGGTGAATAGTATCTTTTAAGTTTAATTAATCGCGATTAAAGGTAATTAGTGTAATTTATGGTAAAGATAATGTTATAATAATATGAAATGACCTTTACACTTGTCCTACCACTATTGGATGAGTCATGTCCGACTAAGACAATCAATGGGTCAGCTTGGGGACCCCATGGAGCCACTTTGGTAGGAAAATGACATTAAAAATATTTTATTTAATGTTAAAATAAAAATGGCACAAACATGAGTTGTTTTACTAAAAGAAATTTTAAATGGGGTTATAGAAGTCATATTTTTGACTATAAATATTCATTGTAAATCTAAAAATCATTCCTATATCATGATATTTTTTTTATAATTTTTAGAGATTAAATAAATTAAATTATTTATGACACCATGATGATGCAGCGATTACCTCATTAATTAACGATTTTAATAAAATGGAAGGATAATGTAAAATCTAAGACATAAACTTTTCCAAAGACTATTAGATGGGTGGATTTCTAACCCTTATCACCTTAAACTAGAAATATATCATTGTGGGACCTTTATAATCCGAAAATCATTTCATAATAAAGAAACATTTCAATCCTTACAAGAGTGCCCCTCCTCTCCTCTTATAAAAGGCTCTCACCTATACCACCTTATTCACACCGTCAAGCCATTTGGCTTGGCCAAACTCTTCCCAAATACTCTCCAAAGTTACCCCTCTTACTCTTAGAAGCCTCACTTTGGGCAGAACTCTTCCCAAGGAATCCGCTGGCTCAAATCAAGTTTCCCGATTTTAAGGTAATGTCTTCTCTTATGTTAATTTGTTTTATTTTGCTTCTACAACCCCCTAAACTCTTTTTATTAATTTATTTTGTTACAAAAGTATAATCAATATACTAGGATGTTTTTATAAGAATGATTCGAGCTACACCTATACAAACCTACATCTAATGGTTAAAGAACATACTTTTTCTGTGGATGGCGAATTTCTGCCTCACGAAACGATGATTGTTCAACATTCATATAACACCTTCAAAGGTGTCCATTAAGATGTCATAATATATATATATATGATATATAATATGTTTATGTTTTCCTTAAGCTTCTGTATTTTCCATTTATGGCATACCTTTATGGTTTCCATTATGGGTAAACGCGATATTTTCATTTTAGGAAGTGCGGACTACCGCCCCCTCAAAGTGATTTGAATCGTTAATGACATATGTGGGATGTATAAAGGATGGAGTAAATGATATTATACATTATATTATAATGTAATTATATTATATCTTTATATAATTATAATTTCAATCGATTAAATATGAAATAGAAATGAAAGTAGTGTTTATGCGTACGTACGGCTTACCGTCTCCATGAACGGTGAATTTCATTTCTTACCACTAAATGTTATGTAATATTATGAATGAATGTATATACTAGATATATATGATATATAAGATATCTACATCATGAAAATAATTCTGGATATAATGGATATTTCACCACATGAACAATTTATAATTATAAGAAGTTTATTTTTGACTCAAGTACCAAAGATCGACAAAATGACCGTTATTAACTTAAATAATTACATAATGTTTATAACATGATAATAAGTGATATAAAATGAATAATAAACTTCGAAAAGGTTCTTAAGAAACTATAAATTAACTCTAGTTTATTTTTCAGGAGGTTAAAGAACAGTCAAGTCAAGTCGGACACGAGGTAAGGGAACTTCTTAACCCAATTTCCGTTCTTTTGGTTAATCTCCTACTTTCAAATTATTTCATTATATTATTATGTCATATCTTGTATATATACTTTCATTATGTGTACTTATAGTGAATACACATAATAGATCTATTTTATTTAAATAAAATGATCTTTTTAAAGGACCTCGTCTCAATCTCCATTCATTGAGGCATATTTTGTTTTATACACAAATTTCATTTATATGGTGTATAAATCCCTTTGAATTTTACATTTATTCAAAAGGAATATTTTTTATATAAATAATTTTACTAAACGACAAAAACGAATGTGTTTTTTCTCATATGTATGCAGCGACAATGACATCTCCGCCGTCGTGACCATTATTTGAATTTCGGCTTCCTCTACAAGCCATACCATTTTTTTACATGAAAAATATATACCGAGATTTAATTTTGATTTATTTTGGTATTGAAAATGGTTTTCGAAAGTTTTTTTATCATATCAATGTGTTTTATTGATATCTTGTGATTGAAATGTGTAAATGTTATGTTTCCTTTATTCATGTTTTATGTGATACGATTTTGTTATGGATTATGATATGTTTAAACATGTTCATATGTTGAATGCATTGGACTTAATAAGTTACGGGTGGAGCCCGCTATTGCTCCTTGATGCTACAGTAGGTCTCATGAGACAAACTAGTGTCTTGACACGAGGCCTTGACAAAATTTTATTCATGGTCTTGGCACGAGGCCTTGGCTACGTGGTTATGATAGTCTTGCATTATGCATTCCATCATTATGAAAGTGGTTATTGATATTTCATGTGATTATTCAACCAGTAGAATATCCATGTGAATAAGTAAATGGCATTATCTCATTTTACTTTTGCCATATTATGTTGAAATTCAAGTTTAAAAGGCTTTTGTTTTAGTTATACATTACCATAAATGTTTATGTTTACTTATGAAGGCTTCCGCTATATTTGTATCCTTACTGAGCATCTGAGCTCACCCCTTTCAATGATTTAATTTTTCCAGGATGTTATGAATTTAATTATGAATGAGTTGTAGGGATAGTATGAGGATATGAAGACAAGATGTTGTTGTAGTTTTGTTTTCATTGATGATGTAATATAAGACTTAAGAATGTATATAGTGTTTCCAAGTCTACTAAACTAATCGGTCTTTCGAGACTTGATCTTTTGTGATCATGCCAATTTTACGCAATAACGCACCGACTCTGGGTAGCTGGGGTCGGGGCGTTACAGTTGGTATCAGAGGCAGTTTCGTACTAACCTTTGAAGCTAGATTTAGATAAACTCTGGTTATATCACATAGCCCTAAGATAGACATTGAAGATTAGTATAGAAGAACTTCCTAAAATTTTGGTATTTTAGAGATTTTGTGAGTTTTCTGAGAAATACATCCCTGTCTGGATACGAGCAGGTAGAGGCGGCTCTGGCACAGATGTACCTAGGGGTAAAACCCAAAAACACTGCTTTGAGATAGACTCGAATGGGAACTGGTGCATGACAAAGGGCCTTGCTGAACTCTTGGTTACGACACTCCTGGGGGATATACTTAGGATAATTCTCATTTTTTTATATACCATTATGAAGGGTTTATTAGTATACACTTCATCAAAGAATGTTTTTTTATTATTGTGGATTATATCCATAAACCTTTCAATTTATATTAACTATTTTACATGTTTGGAAATATTCATTGCAATTCATAAACTAAACTAGTCTATGCCATTGTATAGAAATGGTGCCCAGTAGAAGGAATGTGAACTCCATCAATACGTATGATCAAAAGAGTAAGATGGATTATATCTTTCATGGTATTAATCCAACATTTAGTAGGGAAATAATATCCCATGTGTTCTCAACATATGAAGAAATAGTATCATGTGTTAATAAGATAAGTAAAGAATTATCTCAGTCTTATGGATTCGAAGGGATGAAAGAGAAGAAAATGATGGATGAGAGAATGAAGGATAAAGGGACGAGGGAAAAGAAGGATTTTCCAATATGTGATAACTGTGTGAAGAAACACCTTGGAACTTGCCTAAAGGGAATGGGAGTTTGTTATAAGTGTGGAGAAAAAGGACCCCAAGAGCATGACTGCAAGGGTAAGAAAATTTTTTCAAATGTAAAATGCTTCATCTTCAAGGAGTGGGGACACTACACAAACCAATGTCCAAATCATCAGAGTATGCCCCAAATGATGTTATTGGATAATAATCAAGTTATGATACTACCACAGATGAAGAGGAATGATTAGAGTTATTATGTTGTCATTAAAGAATTTTGTCATTTGAGTGTTGTATCAATGTTGTTCTTGTTATAATAATTATGGAGTATATAAGGATTGTACTGCAGTACTATTTCATCAAGGACTTGAGATTGTGTGGAACCAAGAAAAGTGACTCCACATCAGGTTAAATTTTTGGAAAATATATGTTTGAGAGAAAGATAAACCATAATATGGTTCTGATACCGAGATATTAATTTTTGAATAATAAATGATTGATTTGGATACATTATATTGGATATTCTTAAAACAGATTAATGATTTGTATACATTTTTAGATAGACGGAGTATATCTAGTATTCAATAAGGAATAAGTGATCATGAATGTAATAAAGAATGATTTATGGTAATTCTGGATGTTGTAGTGTTTTAAAAGAATACATGATGAAGGTGTTCACATGTTGTTACGCGGAAAAAAGGATCTTCATTATGTTTACCTTCCTTATAAAATTTGGACTGTGAGTTGGACAAAAGTATTTTGGATAACTACAAAGGTTGGAATGGATTATGTTTATCTTTGAATAGTATTGTTTAAGGTTAAACATTTCTGAAGATTACTATTGGAATATTATAATACTATATTTTTAGGAAAAGGACAACCTGTAGGGGGGCATAACCCGTTGCATCAGAAAAAGCTGCAGGAATCAAACCCAGAACCATAGTGCGACATGCCTTTATTACCTACCACTGGTCAACAAGAAGTCCCTGGTTATTACAAAATATTTTTTCTTAATCTAAATGGTATGTGTAAATATTTTGAACCTTGTACGATTAGGATAAATATAATATTTTTGAGTTCTATTATCCTATTGAGTGAAAGATGAGTTTGTGGTAGAAATTAGTTGAAGGCTGAAACTCTACTTGTCAAGCATAAATATATATATACCTAATTATTATTATATGAATAAATTAATTGTTAAACTTTAGTAAAGGGATATTAAAACAAAAAATGTGTTATCCTAATACCTTATGTCTTGTTGAACTGATAATATTTTAAATCAACATAGATTGAAGGTTTTGAGGCCCTCAATTTTACACTTGTTTGTCATTGATGACCTCAATCAATCCCTACAAATATTTATCTTTTTCCTCCAACTATATGTCACTAATTCCCACCAATGTTCTCCTTATCGAGATCATAATTTGGTGGAGACTTTTTCATTTCCCTTTCCCACTTATAAGGCTAAATTTTATTAACCTTATTTCCAATGTGGGTTTTCCACAAAGGTATTTTCTAATTTCAACCTTTTATTTTTAAAGAAAAATTTCAAATTTTGAGGACGCAATTTATTGAAGGAGGGGATAATGTAACACCCCGAGCTTCCACGATACGCTTCTCTTTCAATAATGCAATAGCTTCCATTATACGCAAGTTCAAGATTCTAACACACCGTGACCAATCAAAACAGCCATTATGAATAGTAATACCCACTTTTTGAAATTATATATATTTTATATTTCAAAAGGGACTTCATTTATGGATTCGGAATATCGAAATTAGCCTATGTTGAACTTTTGGTATTTTTCTGAGAACTTCCAATTTTTATCAATAGTGAAAAATACATAAAAGAACTTTTATAATAAAAATAATTTATAGTGATAAATTATACCATTGATTGGGTTTAAAGTATAATTAGAATATATTTTTACCATTTTATCCAATGTTGGTCATTAGAATTAATTTATCATTGAAATTGGAAATAAACAATTGTCAATCTTTTGATATATATTATTTCTTAAAAACACGCTATTTGTTGTGACAGCGGGAAATAATTATAAAATTAATTAATGCAACTTATATGTTTGTAATTTTGTAAAATAGATATCATTTTTTAATTCAGAATATCAATTATAGCTTAGGGTGAAATTTTGGCATTGTTCTGAAAAGCTTCAATTTTTAATGAATAGTGAAACCACTAAGTGGTAGTTAGAAAACTGATTTTTCGTTTAAATGAAATATAACCACTCTTGTGATTTGATTTTCAAAAATCTGACATACATGGTTGTCATTAGGAGGTAAATTGTGGTTCAATGGGATTAAAATAATTTTTGGTGAATAGTAACTTTTAAGTTTAATTAATCGCGATTAAAGGTAATTAGTGTAATTTAAGGTAAAGATAATGTTATAATAATAAGAAATGACCTTTACACTTATCCTACCCCTATTTTATGAGTCATGGCTGACCAATACAATCCATGGGTCAACTTGGTGACCCCATGGAGCCACCTTGATAGGAAAATGACATAAAAAACTTTTTATTCAATGTTAAAATAAAAATGTCACAAACATGAGTTATTTTACTAAAACAATTTTTAAATGGGGTTATACAAGTCAGATTTTTGACTATAAATATGCGTTGGAAATATAAAACGATTTCATACATCATTATATTTGTTTTATAATTTTTAGACATTAAATAAAAAAATTATTTATGACACCATGATGATGCAACAATTACCTCATTAATTAAGGATTTTAATAAAATGGAAGGATAATGTAAAATATAAGACATACACTTGTCCAAAGCCTATTGGATTGGTTTATTTCTAACCCTTATCACCTTACCCTCAAAATATATCATGTGGGGCCTTTATAATCCGAAAATCATTTCATAATAAAGTAACATTTCAATCCTTCCAAGAGTGCCCCTCCTCTCCCTTATAAAAGGCCCCCTCCTCTACCACCTTATTCACACCATCAATCCATTTGGCTCGGACAACCTCTGCCCATATACTCTCCCAACTTCCCTCTATTAATCCTAGAAGCCTCTCTTTGGGCAGAACTCTTCCCAAGGAAGCCTTTGGCTCAAATCAAAAAGAGTTACCAGATTTTAAGGTAATGTCTTCTCTTATGTTATTTTGTTTTATTTTTATTCTCCAACCCCCTAAACTCTTTTTATCAATTTCTTTGGTAACAAAACCAGTATAATAAATATACTAGGATGTTGTTATAATAAGTATTACAGATACACTTACACACACATACATCTAATGGTTAAAGAACATACTTTTTCTGTGGATGGTGAATTTCTGCCTCACGAAATGATGTTTGTTCAACACTCATATAAAACTTTCAAAGGTGGCCATTAAGATGTCACAATATTTATATATGATATATAATATGTTTATTTTTTCCTTAATCTTCTGTATTTTTCATTTATGGCATACCTTTATGGTTTCCATTAGTGGTAAATGCGATATTTTCATTTTAGGAAGTTCGGACTACCGCCCCCTCAAAGTGATTTGAATCGTTAATGCCATATGTCGGATGTATAAAGGATAGAGTAAATGTTATTATACATTATATTATACTCTAATTATATTACACCTTTATATAATTATAAATTCATTCCATTAAATATGAAATAGAAATTAAAGTAGCGTTCATGCGTACGTCCGGCTTACCGTCTCCATGAACGGTGCATTTCATTTCTTACCTCTAAATGTTACGTAATAGTATGAATGAATGTATATACTGGATATATATGATAAATACAATATCAACATCATGAACATAATTCTGGATATAATGGATATTTCACCACATGGACAACTTATAATTATATGAAGTTTATTTTTGACTTATGTACCAAATATAGACAAAGTGACCGTTATTAACTTAAATAATTACATAATGTTCATAACATGGTAATAAGTGATATGAAAGGAATAATAAAATTTTAAACGGTTCTTATGAAACTATAAATTAACTCTAGTTTATTATTCAGGAGGTTAAAGAAGGGTCGAGTCATGTCAGACACGAGGTAAGGGAACTTCTTTACCAAATTTCCGTTCTTTGGGTTAATATCCTACTTTCAATTTATGTCATGACATTATTATGTCATATCTTGTATTTATTATTTCTTTATGTGTACTTAGAGTGAATACACATAATAGATCTATTTTATCTAAAAAATTGATCTTTGTAAAGGACCTCATCTCAATCTCCATTCATTGAGGCATATTTTATTAATACACAAATTTCTTTTATACGGTGTATAAACCCCTTTGACTTTTACATTTATTAAAAATAAATATTTTTTATACGAAGAATTTTACTAAACGATAAAAGGGAATGTTGTTTTTGTCATACGTATGCGGCGAAAATGACTTCTCTGCCGCCGTGACCATTATTTGATTTTCGGCTTCCTCTACAAGCCATAACATTTTTTTAAATGAAAAATAAATACCGAGATTTAATTTTGTTTTATTTCGGTATTGAAAATGATTTTCGAAAGTATTTTTATTATATCAATGTGTTTTATTGATATCTTGTGATTGAAATGTGGAAATTTTATGTTTCCTTTATGCATGTTTTATATGATATGATTATGTTATGGTTTATGATATGTTTAAACCTGTTCATATGAGGAATTCATTGGACTTAATAAGTGACGGGTGGAGCCCGCTATTGCTCCTCGATGCATCGGTAGTCCTCATGATGCAAACTAGTGTCTTGTCACGAGGCCTTGACAAAATTTTATTTCTGGTCTTGGCACGAGGCCTTGGCTACGTGGTTATGATAGTCTGGCATTATGCATTCCATCATTATGAAAGTGGTTATTGATATTGAATTTGATTATTCCTCCAGTAGAATATCCATGTGAATAAGTAAATGGAATTATCTCATTTTACTTTTTCCATATTATGTTGAAATTCAAGTTTAAAAGGCTTTTGTTTTAGTTATACATTTCCTTAAATGTTTAGGTTTACTTATGAAATATTCCGCTATATTTTTATCCTTACTGAGCATCTGATCTCACCTCTTTCAATGTTTTAATTTTTCTAGGATGTGAAGAAGTATATTATGAATGACTTTCAGGGATAGTATGAGGGGTTATGAAGACAATATGATGTTTTAGTTTTGTATTAATTTATGATGTAATGTAAAACTTATGAATGTATCTAGTGTTTACAAGGCTACTAAACTAATCGGTCTTTCGAGACTTGGTCTTTTGTGATCATTCCAATGTTAAGCAATAATGCACTGACTCTGGGTAGCTGGGGTCAGGGCGTTACAAATATAATTTCAAATGTTTTAAATATTTATTCTTCCAAATCAGTCTCTTTAATGTCCATGTCTTCAAAATGGTTTTTAAGGATTAATTTTGTATGGACATGAATGTTTTTAAAATGTTAATTCCTTTCAAAAGATTCAAAGTGTTATGGGACACTTTGATTCAAAAATGTCTTTAAATGACTTCTTTTCTAAATTGTGTGACCTTTAAATGTTTTCATGAAAAAGGGGTATTTCTCTCAAAGAGTTTTAAAAAGCATTTTCATCTATGTCAAAATTCGTTAATGGATTTTAAACTTGTTTTGAAGTTGATTTATCATGATACAAATCTTCCATATTGTGTTGATGGTTTTGTGATATGTTTGATTGTGGATGTGTTATTTTTATACCATTCATGGTTTATGGATAAGGTAGTGACATTTTCTATGCTAGTTTTAATACAAATTTTTATGTTATGTTTAAACCTGTTCATATGAGGAATGCATTGGACTTAATATGTGACGGGTGGAGCCCTCTATAGCTCCTTGATGCATCAGTAGGTCTCAAGAGACAATCTAGTGTCATGGCACGAGGCCTTGACAAAATATTATTTTTATTCTTTCCATGAGGCCTTGGCTATGTGGTTATGATAGTCTGTAATTATGCATTCCATCATTATGAAAGTGGTTAGTGATATTGCATGTGATTATTCGACTAATAGAATATCCATGTGGATATGTAAATGGCATTACTGCATTTTTTTTTCATATTATGCTGAAGTTTAAGTTTAAAAGGATTTTTTAGTTATATATTGCCTCATATTTTTATGATTATTTATGAATGTTTCCGCTGTATTTCTTACCCTTACTGAGCATTTGAGCTCACCCCATTCTATGTTTTAATTTTCCCAGGATTCCAAGAAGTGTATTGTGATTGATATGCAGGGTTAAGACAAGGGAATAATGGCATTCATAAAGGATTATTTATGTTGTTTTGTATGTTATGAAGTATAATGTAACATTCATGTATGTAATCTATTTTCCAAGACTTCTAAACTGATCGGTCCATCGAGACTTGATTCCTTGTAATAATACCAATGTATTAAAATAATGCACCAACTATGGGTTACTGGGGTTGGGGCGTTACAGTTGGAATCAAAGGATGTTTAGTAATAACCTTGGAATCTAGAATTTGATAAGCACTGACTAGAGAACATAGCCCTAATATATACTTTGATTATTAGTATAGATGAACTTCCTAGAATGTTGGTATTGTAGATATTTTTTGAGTTTTCCAAGCAATACATCCCTGTCTGGATACGAGCAAGTAGAAGAAGCTCTAGCACCGATGTACCTAGGGGTAAAAACCGAAAACAACTCATTGAGATAGACTAAAATGGGAACTGGTGCACGACAATGGGCCTTGCTGCACTCTTGGTTACGAAAGTCTCGGGGGATATGCTTAGGATAATTTTCATTTTCATTACAAACCATTAGGAAGGGTTTATGAGTATATACTTCCTCAAGGAAGACATTTTTATGATTATGGATTATATACATAAACTATTTAATTTATGTTAAGTGTTTTACATTTTTGGGATTAGGTATTTCTATTCATAAAGTAATCTAGTGTATTCCATTGTTTAGAAATGGCTCCTATTAGAAGGAATGAGAAGTCCAGCAATGCACATGATCCAAAGAGAAAGAAGGATCATATGTTTCATAGTCTTAAACTAGAATTAATAAGAGAAATATTATCCCATGTATTATCATCATATGAATAAATAATATCATGTGTTGACAAGATAAGTAATGAGTTTACTGAGTCTTATGGCATTGAAGGGAAGCAAGGGAAGAAAAGGATGGAAGAGAGAATGATGGATAAAGGGAATATGGAAAAGAAGAATTTTCCCATATGTGATAACTGTGGGAAGAAACACCATGGATCTTGCTTGAATGGAATGAGAGTTTGTTATATGTATGGAGGAAAAGGTCACCAATTACGTGACTGCAAGGGTAATAAAATGGTGTCAAATGTACAATGATTCATTTGCAAGGAGTTTTGACACTACGCGAACCTATGTCCCAGTCATCAGACTATGCTGCAAATGATGCTATTGGATAATAACCAAATGACGATACTACCACAAATGAAGAGGAATGATTAGAGTTCTTATGTTGATTATGTCATTTGAGTATTGTATCAACAATGTACTTGTTATAATAATTATGGAGTATATAAGAATTGTATTGCAGTACTATTTCATTAAGGACTTGAGTCTATGTGGAACAAAGAAAAGTGACTCAATAGAAGGTTAAATTTTTGAAAAGTATATGGTTGAGAGAAAGATAAACCATAATATGGTTCTGATACTGAGGTAGTGATTTTAGAATAATACATGATTGATTTGGATAAATTATATTGGATATTCTTGATTACCATGAAACAGATTAATGATTTGTATATTCCATCATTGTTGGGGTTTACAAAATTTTTGGATTGAAGGAGTATATCCATTATTCTTTAAGGAATACGGGATCATGAATGTAATCAAGAAGGTTTTACAGTAATTCAGTATGTTGATGTGTTTTAAAAGAATACATGATGAAGGTTTTCACATGTTATTATGTGGAAAAAAGGATCTTCATTGTGTTTAACTTCCTTATAAATTTTGGACTGAAGTATTTAGGATAGTTCAAGTTTGGATTATTTTTGGATTGCAATAAAAGGACATCCCGGAGGTCGGGCGACAACTCATCACATCCGTCAAGGCCGTGAGACTTGAACCCACAACGGAAGGGCGACAAGGTTGTATCACCTACCACTAGCCCACGTGATGTCCTGGATTCAATAATGTAGTTTTTTTAAACAGATCTGGTAGATGAATTATAAATTCATTTTTTGGAACCCTATATGGATAGGATAAATAGAATATATTTTTTAAGGTCTATTATCTTTTAGAGTGAAAGATGAGTTTGTAGTAGAAATTAGTTAAAGCATGGAACTCTACCTGTTAAGAATATATTTTTCTACTTCTCTTATTCTATGAAGAAATCAATTCTTATAATTTATTTAAGGGATCCTAAAACCAAAAATGGTGTATCCTAATACCCTATGTTTTGTTGAACTGATGGTATTTCAAATCATCATAGATTAATGAATTTAAGGACATCAATTTTACACTTGTTTGTGATTAATCACCTCAATCACTACCTATAAATATTTACATTTTTCCTCCAATTATATGTCTCTAATTTCCCTTAATGTTCTCTTAATAGAGATCATAATCTGGTAGTGACCCTTTCATTTCTCTTTTCCTATTATTAAGACTAAATTTTATTCACCCAATTTACGATGTGGGATTTCCCACAAAGATATTTTCTATTTTCAAAATTTTAATTTTGAAGAACAATTTCAAATCGGGAGGACATAATTTATTAATGGAGGGGAGAATGTAACACCCCATTATTTCATAGTGTGTTACTTCTACAAAATAATTAAATAACTGGCACTACACACAACACCGAGTTCAAGCACACCATGACTTACCAAACAAGCCGTTCAAAAGAGGTTATGAATGGTATTAACTAAATTTTGAACTTTATATAATCCATATAATTTTAGAATCCATATTATGAGTTTCTTAGACATAATATAAGAACAAATTCAATTTCTTCAGATAAATGATGTATTTTCAAAAAATGCACTTTTCCCAACTTTTATTAGCGAACCCCATTTTTTAAATCCAATATTTTAACCTTTTATATATTCAATTTTACTAAATAAATTTTTTCGTTAGAATGGGGACATCAAAAATTTACAAGGTAACTCCCCAATCTTCCATGGTATGCTTCTCTTTGAATAATACAGTAGCGCGTTTTGTACGCAACTTCGAGTTCTAACACACACTACAACCAATCAAACTAGCCATTATAAATAGTAATACCTAATTTATGAAATTTTATAAAATTTATCTCTCAAAATGGACTTCATTTTGGGGATTTGGAATATCGTATTTATCCTAGGTTGAAATTTTGGTACCTTTCAGATAACTTTTATATTTTGATATGTAGTGAAAATTATTAAATTTTAATTAAAAACAACTTTTTTAATAAAAAATAATTAATAGTGATAAATTATGAATTTGAGTGGTTTTAAAGTATTATTAGAATATATTTATAAAATTTAATATAATGTTGGTCATTGGACATAATTTTACAATTAAACCAGACATAAAAAAATGTCAATTTTTTTATAGTTATTATATCTTAAAAACATGCTTTTTGTTTTGACAGCGGTAATTAATTTTAAATTAATTTCTGCCACTTCTGTGTTTTGAATTTGGAAAAATATATTCAATATTTTAAATCATGATGTCTATATAATGTAAATAGGTATCTTTTATTTTTAGACATTTTGAATAATTATTTCGGTAAATATTTTATTTACCAGGGTGAAAGGGTAAATCCGGTAAATAAGTGTAAAAAATAATATTATAATAATAATAAAATACCATAAAACGTGTCCAAACCTTATTTTTGGATACATGTATGACCATGGGAATCTTTGGGTCTATTTTCGGACCCCACGGAGAGACTTGTAGGTGATACGTACACTTTATATTAAATAAGATAAAGTAGATACAAAAATGACAAACTCTAATATCTTTTGGAAAAACAATTTTTACATAGGGTTATATATGTTATATTTTCGATTATATACATTCATTATAAATGTAAGAACATTTCATATATAATGGTATTTTATTTATAATTTTTAGACATTGAAAGATTAAAAATATATATGACACAATAATGATGGAGTATTTTTTTATGAATGAAAGAATCAAATAATTGGTATTATAAATGTTAAAATAAATATAATTTGAGAGTTTTAATGACATAAACAAATTTTATTAGTTGACAATACATGTTAGGATTGATAAAATGAATTTTTTTCGAATTAAAAAAGTTGTTACGACTTTAACAAAAATTAATTATTGAGTAGTGTCAAAATTGACATAAACGAGTCTTTAAAACAAATATTATATGATTAATTTATATTCTATTCCTAAAAATATAAGTTTCGACAAAATGACTCATATAATTATTGGTGAATCATTAATGGACCACTTTGGGGTCGCTCAGATGTATATAGTCAGTTTATTAACTATATAATATAAAAATAAAAAGTGACATGGTATATGTCATTATGATTAACTAAGAGTTAAAACTAAAAGATTAGGTTAATATAATGACCCAAACATATCTAAAATATATTAGTTAAAAATATTTCGACCCATCCCCACCTTATAGTTTCACATTTTATAGTTTGAATAATCTACTTTACTCCGTGATAAGTATCCTTATAGGACGATATTGATGTTTCAATTCTAGATTTATGGGTTTTATATTTTAAGAATTTTTTTCTCATCAAATGGTGTAACAGTGGACCCACAAATGGTTGAGGAAAGATTATCTTTAGAAAAACATAATAATGTGACAAATTTTCCTAGATTCCTTTGAATGAGGGGATACTATTCAATATTTATACCTGATTTATCCATTATATAATGTTCCTTGATATAATTGACCTGAAAATGAAATCTATTTGTGTGGGTAGATATGTGACAATAGGGTTTCTTGGATTTGAGTAAATGATTGATCATCACTACCATCATGAAATTTCTATATGAGGGTGATAGAAATATAGTATTCTGGGACACATTTAGAAATCAATATTGTTTTTTCTAAAGTATAGGAATTTTTTTATTTCCTATGACTACATTCAGTTGAGACCATATGAGAAGAACTACATGACCCATAATCTTGAGCTGGTAGTGGTAGTCTTTTCACTAAATTTGCAGAGGCAGTACCATATGGGTGCTTTATTTATTGTCTATTATTACCAAAAGAGTATTAATTATATATTTTCCCATATTTATCTTGACATGAGTTTGATTAAATCACTAGACTTCATCCATGATAATGAAATAAAGATTTTCTATATTCATGGGAAGGTGAATACTATAGAAAATTCATTAAGAATGCAGTACTACAAAATAGGGTATATCCAGTGTTTGGGCTTCAACAATTCTAGCCAAAAGATCTATTAAAAACCCACCTTCGTCAACCTTAGTAAAATTGCTATTAACCTTGGTCTTTAATATCGTTGAATAAAGTGGTTTTTTAGAGGCACTGATAAATACAACCCCTTTTTCAACCTTTTTTTAATAGTGTTGATAAAAGTAATATTGCAAAAAAACACATTTCATTAAGAAAGTTATAATAATTGATTTATATTTATATATATGTTGATATAAATATAATATATATATTTTTAATTATGTTCTAGATAAGGATAAATAGTAATTCACACATAATATATAATATATTTAGTGAAAATAGCTTATAATATAATTTTACAAAATAATTATAATTAATAATTTCCTAACATTTATCGAGTAAAAGTAATTTAATAATAATTTGAAAAAAAACAATAAACTAATAAAATATATAAATTAAGTTGAAACTCATACAATAATATCATTTCTATCCAGGTGTCTGGATGTGCCCTACCATATATAAAATCGATTCTAGTGATGATCTGTACACCCTAAAAACCGAGGAGGACATCAGTAACATTTTTCATATCCAAAAAGGCTCACAAGGTCTCAAAAAGTGAGGATTTTGTTGGGGTATCATAATGGTTTACCATTATATGGATTTTTAGCCTCATTTAATGGGTTCTTATTACCATTTTCAAGGGGGGATGAATTTATTCATAGATCATGTAATCATATGGATGTTATGGTTTTGAAATTTTATCATTTTTCACAATGTAGTTTTATTTAAAATTAAATATATGAAAATTTTCATATATTTATATATATTTAATAATTAATATAAAAAATATATCATATATTTATATAAAAATGTATTTTTAAACGTTGAAAATTAATATTTATATTCATTTTATTTAAATTAAAAAAGTAACCACATTATTTACCTTGTAAGAAATATATAATATATATATATACAGAAATATTTCATATATATAAACATGTGTGTCTCAATAAGTAAAAAATATATGTGTATATTTACATTCTAATATATGTATATAAATACATTTTTTAAAATTTATTTCAAATAATATCTAACCATTTTTACATTATTCAAATATATTAATAAATTTTAAATATAAATATATCCATGTATTAATAAACAAATGTATCATTATACAAGATTATAGTATATGTAAAGGATTTTAATATATAATATATTTATGTAGATAAAAGAATATATATTTTTTATAAAAACTCATATATTTTATAAATGTATAAAAAATAATTATATAAAAATATGAATAAAATATATTTGTACAAATATATTTATATATATAAAAAAATTTAATTAATCATTCAATAAAACAACATGGTTTAGTGCTAATAGAATTCATCTTAAAAGGAAGGGTGTATGGTTCCATTCAATGTATGTACACATGAGGCTGTATATTCAAGAAGTGCTGATAAATGGGTGTTGGGGTGAAAAGAAATAATAGGGGAGCGATGTTAAAGTGTTCATGGAAGAACTGATAAAGGGTTATGACTCATATATGGCTAAATAATAATAATTTTACTCTTTTAATCGTGATAAAAAGATATTTTGAAATGTTTCTTTTACAAAACTAAATAAATCACTAAAAAAGAGTGATTTCTAACAACATTATTAGGATGTTAAATGACACATTTATAAACACTTTTCTAACACAGATAAACCCCTATAGATTTTAACTATGCTAGGTTAGTGGGAACATTTTTTCAGTGATAAAGGCAAATTCATGTTCCCTTAAAGGTTCTTTTTGTTGTAGTAATGAGAATTTTTTAATCAGTATAGAGAAATTTGTCAGTAGAGTTGGCATCATTATTGTTATCCTCCATTGATGGGGATATTGCAGCTTACCTCCAATTGATGGATATTACCCCAACACATTAATGGTGAGTTTGGGATTCTCAGTATGAATATACTTAAAATCCAACCCTATATACATATATACCTATAGGATGTTCTTGTAATGTATTTTCAATACATGGGATGAACATTATCTTCTTTTGAGGGCGCATGATGGATCTAGCAATGTTATAGGGGGAAGTTTTGTGGGATTTTCATACATCTATATTGGGGGTAGAAATAGGTGTTATGTAGATTTACCAGGACATCCAAAAATATTTTTGGTTCACTATTATAAAAATAATAATTTGTGTTTGATTTCATACAATTCCATATTTTTCACAATTAAAGTTCATGCATGAGATTCTAGGTGGTTTTCGTCTAACCCTTGAGGCTTGATAGTGTTTGTGGGAAAGGATATCTATTAAATTTTTGATGGGGTTACCATGGAAGTCTAGAGGTCATTATTCTATATTGGATATTGTAAGTAACTACCCAAATCAGATCACATCCAAGCTATCCCATATGAGAGTTCATTACAGATATTGGGGAACTTTACTAATAAGATATTGTCCATCTCCAAGGAGTTTCTGTGACCATCATTTTTTTCTTTGATTCACTCTTCACATGTTTTTTATGGAATGGATTGAAGAAGCCTTTCAGGCTGACTTGTATTTTAGCATGTCTTTCCACCCCTAGAATAATGGTCAGACAGAGCAGACCATTCCCATCATAGAGGAAATTTTCTAGAAATTAATATTTGGCTTTGTTTATAGTTGGGAAGATCACCTTCCATTGGTGGTTGATTCAAACAATAGCAAAAATAATTTATCGATTTTTATATAACTAGTTGAGACCATTCATGGGTGACCATGTTGGTCAAAACAACGATTGACCAACCTAGGAGGTTCTTCTCTTATGGGATTATAGTTGTTTCAATCCACGACTGAGAATGTGATTGTCATCAAAGAGTATATACAGACTTCACATATCCATGAAATGTCTTATGTAGACCAATTATTGATGTATTTGGAGTTCTATGAAGGATACCATTAGTTTCAGAAATTCTAGATCTGACATGGGTTATAGATATTTGGTTGAGGTTGAATGAAATATCTATGATTCACTGGACAATTCTAGATTCCATAGAGAGACTCTATGGTGGAATACCACTTGGCTCTACCCCAGTAGTATTACTGATTACATGAAACATTACATGTGTCACATCTAATGAGATACGTGCATGAACCATAACACATTATTGTTAGGGAGTGATCGAAATCAATTTTGAAGATAAATTTTCACAGTATCTGATAGATTTTGAGGAATGAAAGGATAATATAATATTTGGGCGAGTGAATCATGTAGTGTGTGTTTGTTTGAAGTATGAGAATCTTTATGAGGGTACATTGGAGGTGGATACCCATATGTATACTCAAAAACAACATCTCTATATGTATTATTATTTTTTGTTTTATGAGATTTAAATCACTAAAGTTGGGAAAATTTATTTTCTATATTTTTAATATTTAAATTCAATAAATACATCTACTGTTATGTGACTAGTCATGGAGACACAAATAATTTTGAGGCATGATGATCCTAGAATCGTAATTTGAAATATATTAAATATGATAAGTTCATGCATGAATATTTAGATTAAAAATGTGTAAAAAAACACGAAATGTAAATTGTATTGGAATTCTGAGAACTCTGTTGAGTTCATAGTATGTGTTTTACCCTAGGTGCAACATAATGTTGGAGCCTGTCATACATACGGGTTGGATGCATTCACGGGAAAAATAGTTGGTGAGAAAATATATTTTTTTATTTTCCATCCCCATGACCAAATGTGGAATATAAGTAAAATTATATTGAAAAATATTTGGGTTATGCACATATAAATAGATATTTTAGAGGGATCATTGGAGGCTATTTCTCGGATGAAAAAATAACAAATCATATATCATTGGTTAGTGTGTAACAAATTTATAGGATTTCACCAATGATGCTAACACGTATCATTTGTTTTCCAGTGAATGTTCCAAAACGATGTATGATGTTTTATGTGTATTTATACCCATTTTTTTTCAAAAATGAATTTGAATTAATATACTAACAAATTTATTCTCACATTGGTCGTATTTTTGGAATACGTTTATTAATCCAGGAACTAGGGTATAATTTGTATTCAATTTGTTTTATTTTCAATATTCATTTTACGGATGATGGGTCATTTAATATATAAACATAGTTATAATTAATTCCTAATTCTATTGAATTTTTGTTTCATCGCATATTCTATGTGGGATTATCATTGAAATTTATTTTTTTTGGTTTTTTGATGAATACCGGGTAAATTATGGTTTTGAGTTCGATCATTGGTGTAATATATCATTATGTTGAATGAGTTTGAGGATCGACGATGGAACCATAGTGCGTGACGTTGGCGGGTGCTCATATTTTGATACAAGAACCCCAATTTGTGTATGGAATGAGGAAGTAGAGATACATGATATCATACATTTTCCTAGTGGTGTGAATGGATGGAATCCTACCAAAGGTGATAGATGGGATTGAACAGATCAAAATCCATGTTTTCAAGTGAGTTTTGTGGTAGATCTAAATGATATCGGGAGTATTGGTCGATACCGCATAAAGAAATATAGAATAATATTATATCACAATATAATTGATGTGTAATTCAATAAAACACTATATGTATTTTCATTATACATGTGGCTAGGGCTTCCACATAGAGTAATGGATAAAAGAAAACGTGGTCCCTACCACACAACAAGTTACCCCTATCTAGTTATATAAGCATGTACATTGAATACTATCCCAGGAGGTTGGGTAGCATTATATTCCATATGGGATATGTCACACATCAAATACACCATATAAGGTGTCTCAAAATACACATGGAGTAAATTCCCAGGACATCATGTGAACCCACTTGTTTTGTGTGGCAGGACACACACCGTGTACAACTTTTGAGATGGCTTGGGTCCCTTTTTCCCTTCATCTATTACATGTTTAATCAGGATGTGATAGCATGATCTTTAATCATAGGTTTTAGTATGAAATTATTTCATGTGAATGGAATTGTGATCCCCTCTATGTAACATCATTTCTAGATACAATTGTTGGGACTTCTCCCTTGAAGCTAGGAGTGAGATCCTCTATCATCGTTATTATATTTAGGTGGGGTTCTCAGATCCGTTATGAACAATACTAATTAGAATTTGATCCACTACATAGTGGTTTAATCTATATGGGGTTGTTTTTATACCCATGTCCCAAGGTGTGATCACATCTATGTATTGATCTCTTCAGACATCAATCATGCACTTCTTGTGGAGAGACCTAATAATAACATCTCAGGTGGATGAAATCTATTCTAAATGAATCATGTCGTGTATTCTCCTTGAAGAGTGTTAAATTTATCTTTTGAATAATAATCCAATTCTAGAATGTAAAGTTACAAACTTACCTTAACATTATGTGTCTACTTTGAGTATTTATGGATTTAATTATTATTTATGATGTTGACATATCCATATTATGAGCTTACAACTATTCTTAATCATTTATGATTATTTATTTCGGAATATCCTACTTGGAAAAATTGTAACACCACAATAATTTTCAATAATTTACAATAATTAAATTTTATAATAAATTTTATTTTGTTTCTATATTGATTTATTTGAAACACCATGTTAAAACTATACTTTACCCACATCTTAGTCATATTTCATTACACCAAATCCTGAGTTTTATTTACTTTTAATAGAGATCTTTTATTAGAACTAAATTTTTAAACATTAATTTTTTTTATCAAAATAAACATTATTTTTTAATTTATAATTAAAAAATTATCATACGGTGAATTTTTTGTATTTTTATGAGATGCTTCATTTTTTTATTAATAGTTAATTGTAATTTATTTTATTTGAATAATTCCATTTCATTTAAAGAATTGTTTATGATAAATTCTATTTTTAATTTCTTTTAATATAAAAAATATATTAAATATAAAACAATTCATCAAAGATACGTTATTAGAATGATTTTTATGTTATATATAAATACTTAATTCAATTTTGATCATTTTTACATTAAAACCATCTTTCCCTCCATGTTTACAGGATTAGATTTAAATATTTTTCTACTTATGTGAATGGATGTTATAAAAGTCAAAATAAACGATTATAGTCATTTTTATATTAATCTTCTAAGATGAAAAACTTTGTTTTTTATCAAAAACATTAATAAATTTTATTTAAATTAATTGTGGTGATTAGGGTAAGATTAGGAATAATAATGGAAATAACATTAATATTAAAGGGATATATGAGTAATACAAATGTTTAAAAGAAATTGTATTACAATATTAACATACCCCAAATTGGTTCTAATTTTTTGAGTTATTGGTACATATGATCATAAAGGTTTCCAACATAATAAATTAATTAAAAAGTCAAAAAAGAACCATTCGTACCTTTAATATTTATAAGGATTTAGAGTATGGAGGAAAATACATAGTTTTGGTTATAAATAGTATTTTGAAATTTAAATGAGTTTTTTTTATAATTTCTATTTAATAATAAATTTTAGGGATTAATTTTTTACTTTATATTATTAACAAATGCTAACACTTGTATAATTTACTAAATATTTAAATAAGTTAAATGATGCTAAAAAAATTAAAAATGAAGCAAAATTAATGAATTATTTTGTTTCATTATTTATTAGACAAATATATCATGTTAATGAGATTTGAACTAAATATATTTGAATTATCATAATGTATTGATATTTTTAAATTTAAATCAAATAAGTAATGTGAAAATTGATATTAAAGTTACTTTATAATAAATATTACATTATTAAAAGATAAAAAATAAATAAAAACCCTTTAGTATTAAAAGTAAATTTTAATTGTTAATTAATATCTAATAGTTTACATTCATGGACCAATTTATCTTATATTTTAAACATATTTACCTATAGATAGTAAAATATTATTAGCATAATATGAGTTAAAGTAGGGCTTTTTTGCTTTTTGGGTGCTTCTTATAAAATTAATGTCCAAAAGAAGTCAGATTATTATTTCGAAAAATGGATCTCATATTTAATGTTTTTGGGGTTAATATTTTCTAATAATTCATACTTTATTTTATACTTAATGGTTGAATTAATTAATTTATAAAAGTAGTTTCCTTAATAAAAACAAAAAATCTTAAAATTTTCGAAACATATAAGATAAGGAAGAAAATTATAAAAATGGCCCTATGTTTTTATAGGATGTTTTCATCAAACATAATTACCCTTTAATCCTTTATTGTTTTTATCTTTTTGGAACATTAGGTAATGGATACCTCCCAAGATACATTTTCTTATTTACAAGAATGACACACCTAGTCCTCTATAAATATTGCATTCAATATTCCCCTTACTAACACCTATAAAACCACATTGGATCATAAAAAATCTTCATAAATTATTTCCCAACATCCGTAATTTAAACCTAAATTCATTTATTTGGGATGAAATCCATCTAAGTAATCCCTTTTGTAAAAACCAAACGGATATACACAAAAATAGGTAACATTCATCAAATGTGAAGATTTATTTGTTTATACACCAATTAAATTATTAATATTAAATGATTATATAATAAAAAAATTAGCATAAATATTCTATGATTATTTTATTTTATGGGTTATACCTACACATATGAACATTCCATCAAATGGGTAACAAACATATCGTTTTTGTATGCTGACCTACCGCCTCGCGAGACGATATCGTTTGATTCCCCTTTACTAACTATAATTGTTGGGAATTATGATGGAAAGATTATTTATATATGACATAAAATATAAATATTATGTTTTTATGATTATTTAATTTTTATATAAGACAAACCATTATGTATTTTATTTCGAGTAAATATGAAAAAAAAAATTATGATGTGTGAACTACAGCCTCCACAAAGAGATGTCATTTGTTTACACATTATATGGAATGAATTAATGATGGATTTAATTAAAAATATATGATCTAAATGAAATATATATTATATTAATGAAATAATTACCTTTCTATAGTATTATATATCATTTTATTTATTTCCTTTTTCACTTAAAAAAACATAAGGACATCATTCATGGATGTGTGGACTACTACCTCCTTGACCTGATTTAACTCCTTTTACTTACAAATAATTCAATATTTAAGTATTTATGATTATATAAAAGGTTGTTTATGATATAATAATCATTATGGAATAATATAACGTTACTTACCTTCTTTGTATAATGATCATTGAAAAATGGGACGACCTACCTTATCTATGATTGTAACATTGGTACATTATTCATAACCCCCTTTCATGATTTGTTTTAATAGTATACTTGATGTATAAATATGTTAATTATGTCTTTTTAATTATTCAATAAATTTATATATAATTATTTCTTTTACCATAGTCGACATACCAAATTCATTTTTTACCGATGAACCAAATTTTATCAAAACACACTTTGTAAACATAATTGTTTTAGTTGTTTTATAAAACATTAAAATAATTAAAATTAAAGTCATAATAATAATTGAAAAGTTTCTAAATAATGATAATAATTAACATACATTTATTGTTAAGGAATATAAATACACGCATTAATTTTTGGACTCAGGGTATGATATTTTGTCTAAATATACATTCCTTTATGACTTGTTTGTTGTTATACACCAGTTCAATTTTATAAAGTTTATATAATTCCCATTTAAAAATTATATCATGAATATACATGTTAAATTGATATTATATTTTTCATTAAAATCTATTACATCAAGGTGTTTATGATTTAAATGGTTTAATGTGTTATGGGGCACATTGAAATATTATAATGATATATTAACATAATTTCAACTAATCAACGCCATGAACTATTTTTCTTATGTATCCTCTACTATGGAAATTGTGACGTATATATATTTTTTATTCAATAATAATATTTTTTGTCAAGGATGTTTTTTTTAATAATTTATTTAATTTCTCGATTTCTTGAATTATTTGGAAAAAAATGATAGTTGGGACCTAGAAATTATATAGTCCCTCTATGTATCAATAGGATGTCATGAGAAATAATAGTCCTAAATATTGAAAAGGATTCTAAATTTACTTTTAAACCACCTTATTAATGGTATTTTTGGTGAAAAGTTTCTTGTGCCCCATACATGATATCTAATAATTAAGAATTTCCTTAATATTTATTTAATTATTACTTATCCATGAGATTTTTTGTTGATATTTATACGGTTTCATTTCATTCTTTGTTCATTGACTAAATGTTTTCTATTTTAGTTAGTTTGATTTATATATTTAATATGTCTTAATTTTTTTAAATGATGTTTGTTTCCAATTTTTAAATTCCATTATTGATTATTCTTATTTAATCATGATTAAATAATCTATACGCTTACACTTATTAACCATTTAATCTGACCCTTATTTTTTTTCTATCCCTGTGATTTAATGATGAATTAATAAAATTGGTTTCAAGGATTGATTTTATTAGTATTTTTTATTTATTATGTTCCTATACCAATGTAAAATGGTTTTCATGCATGTAATATGGTCTAACAAAATTTATAAAATGTTCAATACTTCATGAATTTAATCCTTGAAATCATGCCAATGACATAAACTAATGAACCGACTCTGGGATGCTGAGGTTGTAGAGTTACAGTTATTATAAATGGATGTTTTGTAGTATAAATGGAAGAAATAATTAGAAAACAAAGATTAAATAACATTACCCTATGATAAACTTTGAGAAAAAGTATATAAGAAAATCCCAAAGAAACAGTCTTTATGATTAAGAAATTAGATACACATTATTTTTTCAATTTATGATAAGAATTTTTCTAGTATTGGGACTATACATTATGTATCATAAATGTATATTTATTATAGTTTATTTGGTAATGGAAAAATTGAGCCCAAGATATTGAATGTGAACCTCATCAATGCACATGATCCAAACAATAAGAAGGTTCATACCTTTTATGTTCATAGTATTATCTTTCCAAGGTAATTTTTCTCTAAAACAGTCTCATCAAATGCTAAAATAATATCATTTTCTAATTAGATAAATAAAGGGTTATATAATTATTTTAGATTCATATGGAATTCATAGAATAAATAGATATATAAAAAAAATTGGATAAAGAATAAGGGAAATAAGTATTTTCCAACCTGTAATAATAATGGAAATTATAACCATGTTAATTTTTTAAAATTAAGGGGAGTTTTCTAAAATTGTTAAAAAAGGGCCAAAATAATTATTATTACATGGATATTAAAAATTGAATTTGTGTATAATTGTTCTAATGATATGTGGTAGTATAATATCCAAACTAAAGTCTCAAGTGTCAAAGTAATATACCCCAAAAGTTTCTAATGGACATGGTCAAGATATTTCTTCTTCCATAGTAGAAGAGTATAGATTAATATTTCTTTTTTGGGATTCATGAATTATCTCATTTGATTATTTTATTGTTAAGGTAACTGAAATAATAACTATAAAATATATAATAATTGTACTACATTAATGTTTCATCTGTTATTCAAATTAATGTATTGATCATTACTGATAACAATGAAATTTTATTCAATAGAAAGATAATCATTTTTGGAAAACACATGGTTGATGGAATGATAATCCTTAATATGGTCAAATTTTTTGAAGTAATGACATTTTGATAGAGTATATTTTAACTTGCCGACTACCTTGTAATTGATTACTAGTTCATTGAAAATGTGGTTTAAGCCATCATTGATTTATGTTTAAACACTTTTGGATTTAAATAATATATTCAATAAAATGTGTCTTACATAATGGATATGAAAGAAATAATTATTCTAATAAGGTTTTTTGTTAATTCATGTTATTACCATATTTCAAGAAATTAAATGATTAAGGTATTCACATGTTTTGAATGTGAAAATTTAGAGTAGTATCATGTTTATTAAAGTATATTGATAACATCATTTTGGAAATTCATTGATGTTATTTCTATAGTGTTGGAAATAAATATTTGGAAAATTTATCCATTAATGAAATGTATTAAGTTTAAATTTGGTTCTGGTTTTGGAGATTGATACTTTTCATCACAATATGATGTAAATGATTCTAATAGATGAAGAATAAAAATTACAAGGAACAATAAAAAGAATGGTTTTTGATTGTAGAAACATATATTTACTTATAGTCATAGAGGGTGAATGAATTTATAAACGTGATTATAAGATCCTTGAATAATAAAATTTGTTGTATTATCATCATTTTCAATGATATCAACTACCTTTTTCATACTTATTGTTTAAGGATTTGTGGTTATCAACATTTACGTGAACATTTTCTCTACCACTCCTCACCAGAACATGATAGTTATATTTTTCATCAATATCAATGCATTCACAAACATTATCCAATTCAAAATCCTAGTTTTGATATGAACGTTATATTTTACATTCCATCATTTTAAGAATATGTTTTATTAATCCTATTTATAATATGGGTATTTTCTGACAGTTGTATATTCAATTATCAAACCCTTGATTATTGATATTATGTTTAAATTGCAAGGAAAAAATTTAATTAATGTAGAGGAGAATGTAACACCCCCAAAATTAAAATATTTTCATTTTAGAATAAATTTTATTGTATTACAATAATTCTATATACAAAATACAATGTTAAGATTAATCTACATATAATAATAGGTCATCTTGTGTCACACACAAGACCTAGTTTTTCAATTTTCAAATATATGACCTTTTTAGAACAAAATTTACACACGTCAATAAAATAAACTTGTAAAAATAAACTTTATTTTTTAACTTTTAATGTCAAAATTAGAATAGATTTAATGTTTAACCCGAATGCTTTTATGAAATATTTTAATTAAATAATTATTATTCTTCAGTACATTTTTTTTCACGCAATCATGATTTTAGAAAAACCACAAGATTACCTAATTATAAAATAATCGTTAAATCCTAGTTGTTAGTTTATCATGAATAATTATGACTTACTTATGAAAATGAATTATGATTTCATTGGCTATCAAGTGATTATGAAAAATAAAAATCAATTATATTTTTTTATCAATTATTTTGGAAAGTAAATTAATTATATATTTGTGTGTTATATAAATATTTTTGGTATTCATCAAATGGATATTTTAGTCATATTGTATGAATAAAACCCTATTTGACGTATAAAAATCCTATTATTTAAAAAAGGTTAATTTTACACCATTGAATAGAAATCCCATATTAAATTATAATTTTTTAAAATTAATAATATTTAAATTAAAATATAAACTTTTCATTTTTAATAGGGATATAAATGTTTACTTTGGATAAATTTCTGATATTTTTCTGGTAACATTCATGTCGTGATAAATAGTAAAAATATGCCAAATTTTAATTAAAAATATATTTTTTCATCTAGATAATTTATATGATTAAATTATAATATTTAATGATATGAAATTATAAATAGAATATATTTTCATCATTAAATATAATGTATGTTATTATAATTAATTTTACATTGAATAAATATTTAAAAAACATTTCATGATTTTGCAATTTTTTATCTTTTAAAACATGTTTTCTCATATCAACATTGGGATAAACATAAATAAAGTACAATAACATATATGTTTTGAATGTTCAAAAATGGAATCCATATTTGGAATTAGCATATCCAATTTATGTTAATCGGCAACTTTTATTTTTGGCCCTTTTGAATAGTAAGATTGGAAATTATTATTATTACCATGGTAAAAGGAATATCAGGTAATTAAGGGTAAAATAATATTATAAAATTACCGTAATACTGATAAATATCCTATTAGATGACTAAATTATGACCTTATAATATATTTTTCAAAATTTAATCTCTTTATGGCCACTTAGCTTTGAATATGAGTGGAATGAAATAAAAAATAATAAATGTGACAAAATGTCACAATCTCATTTTATATAAGCATATTAATTTTAATATATGAAGATCTCGGTGATAATATAGGCTATTGATAGCATGTGGAAATATATAATAATTACCTACATCATGAAAATTAATTTATAAATTTAAAGATAACCTAATTAATATTAATAATGAAACAATACTAATGTAGAAATTAATTTATTAATAGATATATCAAATAAATAGTTTAAAGATATTAAAATAATTATCACATGAACCAATTACTGTGATCAAATAATTTTATAGGTGAATATTATAAGTTATAATTGTATTAAATATTTCTTTTAGAATTTATCTTCTTTTAAAAGTTTATTTATAAACAAATAAATGAATAGTGTCACGAATTGAGACTATTCATATTTTATAAAAATAACATTTTATTAAAATATTTAAAAATCATAGAAATATTTAAAAATTATAAAGAGATAATTATAAGGTCTTAAATTTCATAAAATATCCATTTATAGTCAACTAACCCTATATAAGTAAATATTTATAACAATAAAAAATATAGAATATTATTACAACAATTAAAATTAAATAGAATAACTATGTGTTAATTAAAATGAAAATTCTGAAATTGACATAAAAACATGTATAAAATTTGTTTTATTATAAATATATACGATCTCGTCTTAGAAATATAGAACATTTATAGGTTTTCAAATGGGGTTTGATTTTATTATAAATTAATATTTTTAAGGTTTCCAAAAGTTACCCTCACCTCAATTATAAAAGGGAACCTCCTCCCTCACCTCTTCACTTAATTTATTTGTTTAAATTTTGGACACCCCCCCTGACATTTTACTTTCTAAAATCCCATATTTTCATTCTAGAGGTTGTGTTCTTCTTCAAAGACCAACTCTAGTGCCCTTATAGGAAATTTAAAGGACGCACATCGAGGAAGAGGTAATCTCTTCTATAGATTCATTCAAATTTATTTATTATTATAGTTCCACATAATTAATTTTTAAATTATAAATTAATAACATAATTATCACTAATATAATGATATTTTATTATAAATATGAAACAACCCTATTTCACATTCTATCTATCCTTTGTAAATGAAATAATCGTGCGTGCGTACGTATGACTTACTGTCTCCACACAGAGGTGTAAACTTTTTTCCCCACCACCTAACATTTATATTTATAATGGTGTCAATAATAACTATATATTTTTATGATAAAATGATATTAATTCTGATATACTATACACCATCCACTTGATTACCATTCAACAATCAGGGGAATAATATCATCTCCTGTGGGTACGTACGACTTACCGTCTCCATGGTGCAATATGAATCATTCTACATAATCTACATTGACACATGATCATATAAATGAATTTAATTAACAAATATGATATATATTATAATAATATAATTTTTTTTAATGATATTACATTAACCTAAACAGTAGAATAAGAACTTATCCAACACAACATGCATAAGAATAGAAAGTAGTTAATACTAGAATTACAATTATAATTTGAAATATTACTAATGAAAAGATGAAAATATGATTATAAATTTTATCAAAAAATGATTATGATTATGGAAAAGTCAGTAAAATTATTTAAATTATTATAAAGGAGTTTTGGATATATGAGAAGGATATCAGACCTTAGTTACGGGATAAAATTTGCAAGTCACGTATTTATCTGGGATTTTTTATTCGTAAGTATTTACATGGGGTTATTTTTCATTGACATCGATATTTATAAAATATTTATTTAAAAATATTATTTATTACGATAAATAACTGTTTCAATTTAATTTTATTCATTGGAAAACTTTTTCTAGATGGTATGAATGGAATATTTCTTCATTTTCTGTACGAGGTACTTTTTGAAATTTTCGTAAAAAGTATGAGAAGAATGTTTTTCAACAAGAACATTATCAAAAGAGTTTACACTTTCATAATTATTTATTTCCTTGAAGCTTCCCCTACATGATTACAAGCCTCCCTTCACATAAAATTTTTTCTTCTAAAATTGTGTTGTATTTTGATGAAGGAAAACGTTATTTAAGATGAAATGATATTTTCTGTTGGAATGAATATCATGAGATTTATCAAAATAATTTTCCATCAATAATTTCATAGATTTATGTTTCTAAACCAATTATTACCTTGATTTAATTGTGTAATTGTTGAAATTATTATTTTTTAAAATCCATTTTTGGATATTGTTATGATGGTATGATGTTTAAGAAACACATTTTATTTCATGGGATATGCTATAGTGAATGTTTTTATAGTTTTTTGGCACACATAATAATGGTTTCATTATGAGATTGGTGGGACCTATATCTCCCTCAAATTCATTGGGTAAATATTTATATCTCATGAGATATACATGACTGAAATGGCAAGTAAATCTAGTTCAGTAATACATGGCTAGAATGAGGAGTGAACTGGGTTCAGTAATGGACTTTGTTTGCTATGATAGTCTTTGAAATGATCCCCGAATTATATGAAATTTATTTCTATGATTATTTGTGTATATTAAAGTATTTCATGTCTTCTGTTATGAATATTGGGTTTACCTTGATCTTTTATGATTTATCACATGAAATGAAATTGTGATCCTTTATACGAAGGATAATATTTTCAAATGTTATGTTCTAAAGAATATTATATGATAAATATTTACTTTGTTTACCCTTACTGAACATTTGAGATCACCAATTTATGTGTTTTTTCTCTAAGGTCATGGCAAAGGTAATGAAGTATTATATTCCCAATGGAGTTTAGTTATGACGAAATAAATTAGAGATAATACAGATATTTATAAACCCATTGTTTATGTTTCCCAGTTTCTAAAGACAATATACCTATATTGTCCTCTAATGGTTTTGTTATAAGTTTTAATTAACATAACTAAATTCTACAGTATAATCAATGTATTTAAAGTATGGTTCACTATAGATGGTATCCGAAGAAATTTATAGTTATAATTTGGAAACTAGGATGAGAAATCCATAAAAATATTGATAAGGATATATATGTATAGGATAAAGTACGTGTGTTTAAGAAATATCCATGAATAACCTAGGATAAAACCTAAATTTTCATAAATTGAAATTTTATTATGTATTTTCCTATTATGATTAGTGTCTCTCATAAAATAATTATTTGTTTTAGTAAATTTATAAAACCTGAAGGAACTACATTAATGATGAATTCGATATGAAATTAAATGATTGTCCCCCCTGCTCATCCAATTTTAATTGGAGCTATAATGAAAAATATTTTATCCATGCTCACACAACATTCTCAAGCTATGAATTTGAATAGATTGAAAACTGAGAAATGGAGGGAGTACCATTCTATTGAGTTCATTATGAGACAATATCCACCATCATTCAGAAGGTCTTCTAATCCATTAGAGGATGAAAGATGTATAATTACCATTGAAATGATAATTTTAGTTCTACAATTTTTTGATCATGATCATTTAGTCTTAATAGTCTATCGGTTGGAAGGAAAAGCTGATCAATTGAGGAATCTCATCAAGAATATAAGGTAAAGAGATGAAATTGAGTCAATGGAATGGGACAAGTTTAAGAACATATTTTTCAATAATTACATCACTCAAATTCTTCAAAAAAAAAATTGAGAAGGAGTTATCTATACATAGTAAAAAGGATTATGAATCGTTTGGTACATTCAAATGAAATTTTACAAGACTTGAAAGGTAATATTCTAGAATTATTATCCAAACTAAGATTAAGATTGATAGATTCTTTAGTGTGTTAAAACCAAGTCTCCAAAGGGAATTAGTTGTAAGGGACTTCAGTAGCTTCAATAAAATTTTTCAATATGCTCTCAAGGTTGATATGGATATTGGAGTAACCCATCGGTCATATAGGTTTGAAAAGAAGAAGAAAATGGAATTCAACAGAATATCTAATTTCCACAATTAAAAGATGATGAGTTTTCTCTTATGATCAATGTGTGGAAAGAAAAAAAGAAAAAACTATCTTAAAGGGATGTGTAAATATTTTAAGAGTGGAAAATAAGGTCCTTGGACAGTTGAATGATGAAGTGAGGGGAAAAAGATGTCCACAGATGCAATCAATGAAAAGACTGCACAAAATGCACCTCCAACACTTTAATGTTACAAGTGTTAGGAAATGGGTAATTATGCCAATCAATGCCCTAATCCAAGGTTTATTGATGATGATTGATGTCAAAAAACTCTTAAGGCCAAGGATAATGTAATTTCACAAGAAATTACGATCAACTATGTGGAGTACGATAATGAAGTTGTGAAAGTTACACTTACCATCCAATCTAAAGTAGAAAACGTTTTAATTTATTCTACATCCACCCATTATTTTATTTCGGATGAATATTATAAGGGTATAACCATATTAACTCATAAATTAGTGGTTGAGTTAGCTGAGACAATTCTTAATGGCACGACATTTACATCAAAATTTTATAATTCTTCTCTCATAGATTTTTGTGGTCATTTTATTCTTGAAAATCTCGTGATCATTCCTATAGTAGAATTTGATGTGATTATTTGAATGTATTGTCTTTCTATATATGGATCTCATATCAATTGACATGGATGGGAAGTCACATATCATATTCCAGATAATTCTATAATCATCTATCAATGCAAGGTATAATATAAAATTCCATTTGAAATTTATTCCATCTTATGGGTCTTGATTCCAATAAATGAATGCTCTTTTTCTCAAGTGGATGCGAAATACTCATGATTAATAATACATCCATTTTAATAGAGTTTGATGATTTCTTTCCAGTGGAAATTTCAGGACTCCCTAAAAATCATGAATTTTAGTTTTCGATAGAACTCATACTACGTACTATGCCTATTTAAAAGAAACCTTATTAAATGACCCTAATTTTGATGCCAGATTTGAAGAATAAACCCAATAGAAACTCATATTGTGCAGCACATGCTCTATTTGATAAGAAAAAAGATGGAATAATGATACTCTACATTGATTATAAAGAACATTACTATATTTATATTAGGAACAAATATTTTCTCCCCCATATTGAGGACTTATTTGACCAACTACACATAGCTCAATAGTTTTCCAATATTGATCTTCATTCATGATATCATCAACTAAGTGTCAAAAAGGAGGATATACCAAATTTGGCATTCCGTACAAGGTATAGCAACTATGAATTTACAGTGATTCATTTTGGTCTTACTACATCCACCTATATCTATATGGATATAATGAATGGAGTCTTTAGAGACTATCTTGATCAGTCTGTGGTAGTCTTTATAGATAACATTAGTATCAATTCAAATATCAAGTAAAAACATAAAAATTACATGAAAATTGTATTGAATGATGTATGAAAGAAGAATGTTTATTCCAAATTTTATAATTGTGAGTTTTGGATTAAAAACGATTCGCTTTTTGGGTTTCATAATATCAATAAAGGGGATATCTATAGACCCATCAAAAACAGAGGTCATTGAACAATGTTGGAGACTGACAACGGTAACTAAGATTCAATGATTTCGTGGGTTATAAAGATATTATCGATGTTTTTGAGATATTATTCGTGATTATTTAATCCACACACTAGTTGAATCGGAAAGAAGTTATGTTCGTTTTGACGGAGGAATGAGAAGATAATTTCAAAGAGTTAAAAAAATGTATGCCTGTGCACCCTTTCACACAATGCCATGTAGTGGAGAATGGTTTGTTATCTATAGTGATGATTCCATTAAAGGGATAGGATATGTTCTCCTGAATAATTATATGGTGATATCTTATGCCTCACCGAAGTTGAAAAATCCTATGAAAAATTAACCAACTCATGATTTTCAGTTAGTTATGATGATTTTTTCATTAAATATATTGAGGCATTATATTTATAGTCAAAGGTGTGATATTTTCACTAATCATAAAATGTTTAAAGTATATTTTCACATTAATTTTTATGTTACAATGAAGATGGTTAGAGTTGATTAATGATTATGAATACTCAATACATTACCACCCTAAGAATGCGAATAAGGTGGCATATGCTTTGAGTCGAAAAAACGATGCTAGCCTATCCATGATGATGATCATGAAAGATCCTATATTTATGGAGTGGAAAAGGATGGTTCTTGAAATTTTAATGGATGGGGAGAAATTTTATCTTTATAAAATAAATGTTCAACCATCTCTTCATGTGATGATTAAGGAGGTATAAAAGGATGATGTTGAGTTACAAATGAAGGTGATAAATTTTCCTGAATTCAACTCTGATTATGATAAAATAATAAGATTTTGGAACCGGGTTTGTAATCCTCACATACAATAGTTATAGAATCAACTATTAGATGGGGTTCATAGTTCTTCATTATCTATTTCCCCTTCAAGCACAAAGATGTACACAGACCCAAAAGAGTACCTTTAATGGGATGACATAAAAATAGACGTCACAGAATATATATCTCGATTCTTGGTTTGTCTTCTAGTTAAGGAATAGTGACTAAAGTCAAAGGGGGTGTTATAAACATTACCCATACCAAACTGAAAGTGGGAAAAATCATTATAGAAATTATCATTGGAATCCCCAAAAAAATTTAATGAATTAATGTAATATTTCTTATAGTTGATTTCCTTATGAAGTCGGAACACTTCATTGCTATTAGAGTGGATTTATCTCCTGATCAACCTTCTAGGATTCTGTAAAGGATGTGGTAATATTTATTTTAGTACCAATTTCCATAATATTTGATCAGGATATGAGGTTTACCTCAACGTTCTAGTGATGTCTTCAGTTTTCTCTAGATATGGAGTCATGTTTAAGCACAACTTATCATCCTTAGTGAGATGGTCAGTCTAAGAGGATAATTCAAACTCTGGAAGAATTGTTGAGATATTTCTCTATGGTTTTAAATGGTGGTTCGAATCAACACCTACCATTAGTGGAATTTTATTACAATAATAGTTTCCATACTAGTATTTAGATGGGTCCTTATGAAGCCCTCTATGGAATGATGTGTAGAACTCCAAATTTCTCAGATTAAGCTAGGGAAAGAAATATATTAGGACATAATATTGTTGATGAAATGGAAGAAATGGTCATATCTATTAAACAACACATATGGGTTTTTTAGATTCATCCAAAACATTACGCAGACAACTGAAGAAAATAGCTAGAGTTTATAGTGGGTGATAAGGTGTTCTAATGAATATTTACTTAGAAAAGTGTAATGAGATTTGGAATTAAGGGAATGCTAAGCCCTAGGTATATTAGTCCATTTGAAATTGTAGATTGTGTTGGGAAAGTAGCTTACCGATTGAATCTTCCACCTAATCTCTCTCAAGGTCATGATGTGTTCCATGTATCTCACCTGAGAAAGTACATAGCTGATCATTTACTTGTACTATGCTCAGAAGTCATACCACAAGAGCATGATCTTTCTTATGAAGAACAACCGATAGGGATTCTGGATCACAGAAAACAAGTTCATGGAAAGAAGACCACTAGCTTGGTGAATGATTCGTGGAGGAACCACCACTTTGAAAAAGCTAAATGGGAACTTGAGGATATGATAAGAGAGAGGTATCCTCATCTATTTGTTTCCTAGTGTTGAATTTCAAGGGAGAAATCCATTTTAAGGGGGGTAGAATGTAACACCTCGATGTTTTTATGAAGAAATTTTCATAAATAATTTTTATTATTCAATAGCATCCTTTGTGCACAATCGTGAGTATAAACGAAACGTTACATTACCTTATTATAAATTATATGATTTATTATAGTTGTTGGGTTAGCAGGGGTAATTATAACTAACTTATGAAAATTCATTATGAATTCATTGGATATCAATTTTTTATAAAAAATATAAATCAGTTAGATATTTTTATTTATTAGTGAATTATTTTGGTAGTGAAATTAATGAGATATATACGTTTTATATAAATATTTTTTATATTCATCCAATGGTTATTTTAGTTATAGTGTATCAAAAAAAACCCAATTTGATGTGTAAAAATAACGTTTTAAAAGGTTAATATTACACCTTTGAGTGGAAAACCCAATTTAAATTAATATTTTGACACATTAATAATTTTTATATGAAAACACAAACATTTTATTTTGATTCTATATATGAAAATTTACTTTGGATAAATTTCTTATATTTTTCTGATAACATTCTTGTACTAATTAATAGTAAAAACACAGTAAATTTTAATTAAATACAACTTTTTTCATCTAGATAATTTATATGATTAAATTATAATATTTAATTTTTTTAAAGTATAAATAGAATAAATTTTTATCATTCAGTATAATTTATGTCATTAGCAATAATTTTACATTGATTTCATAGGTGAAAACATTTCACTCTTTTGCAATGTTTTAACTTTTAAAACTAATTTTCTCATTTTAACAATGGGATTAATGTTCAATATATTAATAAATCTTCTATGTTTTTAATTTTGAATAATCGATTCCTTATTTGGAATAATTAGGTCCAAATTATGTTAATATGATACTTTTAATTTTCAGAATTTAGAAGAGTAACTTTGGTAATTATTTTTATTACCTTGATTAAAGGTAAATCATTTAATTAAGGGTAAAAATAATATTATAAAATTACCTTGAAACCTATAAAAATCTTATTAGTTGATTTTATTAAACCGTTATGAAATAAAATCACTTTATGACCACTTACTGATGAATATGACATTAAGGTAATAAAAACTAGTGAATGTGACAAAATGTCACCATCTCATTTTATGTAGGTAAATTAAATTTAAAATATAGTTAACTAGAAGATAGTATAGATTATAGATAGTCAGTGGAAAGCTAATTAAATTCCCTACATCATAGAAATTTATTTATAATTTTTAGAGATTAAATAATTAGCATTAATGATGACACTATAGTGATGTAGAAATTATTTTATTAATTGAAATATCAAATAAATGGTCTTAAAAATATTAAATTAAATATAACATTAACTAATTAATGTGATCCATGAATTTTATAGGTGACTGTGACATGTTTTGAGTGTATTAAATATTTTTTTCTAATTTATTTTATATTTGAATTTTTTTTAAGTACAAATAAATGAATAGTCTCACAATTGACTATATTGACATTTCATAAAAATAAAACTTTATTAAAATATTTAAGCATCATAAAAATATTTAGAAATTAAAAATAGATAATTATAAGGACTAAAAGGTAATAAAATATAAATTTATTTTAAATTAACACTACATTAGTAAATATTTATAACCATTAAATATTTATAACTTTATTATAATAATTAAAATCAAATAGAACAAATAAGTGTTAATTATAATGATAATGCATAATTGACCTAAAACATTTTCTAGAATTTATTGGATTGAAACCCCATATCATATCATCTTTGAAATTGGTATATTTGGTTGGTTTTTATGTGGGGTCTGATTTTTTAATAAATTAATATTTTAGAGGTTTCCAAAAAATTTCCTCACCTCAGTTATAAAAGAGAAACTCCTTCATCACCACTTCACTTCATATTAAGCATTAAAACTCAGCCACACCTAGTATTGTTTCCTTCCCAAAATCCATATTTTATTTCTATAGGTTCTGTTCTTCTTCAATGTCAAAATCTAATTCCCTGAGAGGAAATTTAAAGGAGTCACGTCAAGGAAGAGGAAATCTCTTCTACCGATTCTTTCGAATTCCATTCTTCTTCTACTTCTTCTTCATTAGTTGTTTTATTATGATGTAATAAAATAATTATCACTAATTTAATTATATTTAATTATAAATTTAAAACAACCCTATTTAATATTAAATCTATCATATAAAAAATAAAATAATCGTGCGTGATTTCGTACGGATTACAGTTTCCACACCCTGGTGTAATATGTTTTTCACCACCACCATCCTCATAGGGGTATAATGTTGTAAATAATTACAATATATAATTATTATAACATTATAGAAATTCTGAGATACAATACACTATCCAAAACAATACCATTCAACAATTATGGGAAACAACATTGTCACTCATCCGTACGTACGGCTTACCGTCTCTACGGTGTGATGTGTTTCCTTCTAAATAATCTTTATTAAACCATGATTTTTTAAATTAATTTAATTAATAAATATGATATATATTATACTAATAATTTTTTTTAAATTATTTAACTATAACATACAAAGTGGAATAATAACTTATCTGATAAAACATGCACAATAACTTAAAGCATTTAATACCTAAATAACGAATAAAAATAAAATGATACTAACAAAAAAATAAGAATATGATTAAAAAATTTATTATAAAATTTATTATTATTAATAAATAAATATGTAACATTATCTAAATAATTATACCCGGTTTTTGGATATATACAAAACTTTTCTGACATAAGGTAAGGGATAAAATTTTCAAATCACCTTTTTATCATATATTGTTTATTCGTCAGTATTTAATTGGATTTTTTATCATCCTCATCCATGTTTCCTAAATATGTATTTAAAATATTCCTTATATCATTATATAATTTATTAAATTCAATTTTACACATTTGTAATGTTTTACTAAACGGAATAAATGGAATTTATTGTTGTTTTTGGTATGAGGTTCTTTTTGTCTTTTTCAGAAAATGTTTGAGAAGAATGTTTTCCAAATTTTACGACATGAAATGATTTTTACAATTTCATAATGATTTATTTCCATGAATAATACCAATCAATATTAAAAGGTTATTTTCACATAAAATATTTTCTTCTAAAATTATGTTGTATTTTGTGGAAGGAAATTTTTTTAAAGACGAAATGATATTTTTCTAAAGAATGAAGCTCAAGTGTTTTATCAATATTATTTTTCATCTAAGATTGAATAGTTTAATGTTTATATCCATACTATTACATTTATTTGGTTGTTTAAATTATTTAATTATTTTTATTAAATCCATTTATTTATTTATTTATGATAGAATGATGTTTAAGAAACCCATTTTATATCTTGGGTTATGATATAGTGAATATTTATATGTTTATGTGGCAGAAGTTATAATGGTTTAATTTTGAGATGGGTGAGACCTATATATAAAACCAATTAATAGGGTAAAGATTTATATCTAATGATATAGACATGACTGTAACAACATGTCAACCATGTTCAGTAATATAGTGCTGGAACATGGAGTGAACTCGATTCAGTAATGGACATTGTCCACTATGATGGTCTGGGAATTGAGCCTTGAATAATATGAAGTTATTTTTCCTTTCATATGTGTGTTATAAAAAAAATTAATGACTTATTTTATGACTATTGGGTTAAAATTTATCTTTTAGGAGTTATCCAATTTCATGAAATTGTTATTTTTATATGCAGGATAAGATTATCATATTTTATGTTCTTGTGAATATGATATGATTGATATTTATTTTGTTTACCCTTGTGATAATTTGATCTCACACTTTTATAAGATTCTTTTCCTTATGTCGTGATTAAGGGTATTAATAATCATTTTCCAAAAAGGATTCGGGTTATGAAGAAATAAATGTGAGACAATGTAGGTGTTTTATGAACGAGTTGTTTATGTTTCCCAGTGTCAAAAGACAATATATGTATAAAGTCCTATCATGGTTTTTTTATATGTTGTAATGAATATTCATCAATTCTAAACTAATATCAATTTAATTAATTCATGGGACTCTATAATTAATATTTTTTATTTTTTATGAGATGTATCATTTTATGATGAATAATGAAAAATAATGCATTTTAGTTAAAATTTGGCTTTTCATTTAAATAATAATTAATGATAAGTTATATTTTAATTTTTTTTAAACTAAAAATAGATAAAATATATATCTATTAATATAATTTAAGTTTTTGGAATAATTTTTATTTTACATATAAGGAAAAAATGTACTTTTTTGTGTTTTCACTTTAATGCCCCACATTCTATCATTTTCTATTAGATTAGTATTAAACATAAATTTTTTACTTATGTGAATTAAATTTTGAAAATAGAATAGAATTTTTTTAACCATTAAAATATTTATATTCAAATATTATTTGCTTAATTTTTGACAAAAAAAAAGTAGTAAATGTAATTTAAATTAGTTAAAGTGATTAAAATGAAATTAATCTTAAAAATTGAGTAAACCTATAACATAAAGGAAAAATGATGTAGACAATTGTAAAAATTACATATGATGATAGTAGTTCAAAAATATCACCTCTTGGTTAGATTTTTTTGTGTTATTGGGACATATTTTAATCCTAGTCACCCAAATAATAAGTTATGTAAATAAAAAAGACAAAAAAACATTCATTAGCTTTAACTTTTATAAGGCTATAGATTATGGATGAAGCTACATAGTTTTGGTTATAAAAATTATTCTTAATAGAAAATTATATTTTTATAAGCATAATTTAACTATAAATTTTCGATATAAATGTGATACATTAGACACTTAACGAATGTTAATGCATGGATTATTAAATTAATAATTATATAAGAAAAATAGCGTTAAAAAATTTTAATGTAAAAATATTTATGGAAATTATTGTGTTCAATAACTTTCTTAGAAAAATATATCATGTTAAATAATTTTAAATTTCATTTTTTAAATTCCAATGATGTTGTTATATTATAAAATCAAAATAAAATAAATAATAACAAAATTGACAGACGTAATATTTTACAATAAATTATACTTTTTAATAGATTTAAAATTAATTAAAATCATATCATCTTAAAAGATAATTTTATGTGTTAATAAATATGAAATATGATTCATTAATGAAACAATTTATCTTTTATAATTAAAAAATTGAGCCATTGATAATAAACACAATATTATCATAGTTTGAGTTTATGCATTATATGTGTGCATTACTTGCAGTTTTTTATAATTAAATTCTCAAAAAATGATATTTTTATTTTATATATTAGATATAATATTTATAAGGTATTTTGTCTATATTTTAAAACAAATATCTCATTAATTTACTCTTAATGGAAAAACTACATTGCTTATAAAACTAGTTACGTTAATAAAAATATTATAAAATTTTGGAATCATAGATGTTAAGAAATTAAATTCTAAAAATGATTTTTTTGTGGTGGTGTATTTTATGAACCATTAATACCATTTAATCCATTAGTTTTACATTTTTTTAGGCACATGATGTAAGGCATACATCAATTTTTCTCAAAAAAATGTAAGGGATACATCAAATTTTTTTATACCTTTTGGTATTTATAAGAATATCACTCCCTTTCATTATAAGAAGTCATCACTCTGCCCCTTCCTCACATCACTCATTACACAATGTCTCGTCCCTCTTATACCAAAATAGTATCCAAAAACATCCCCCTAGGACCTAGAATACTATCTTTGATTTTAAAACCATCCAAGGAATCACTTTGGTGTAAACCAAATGGAGTTACCTGAATAAAGGTAACATTATTCAAACGTGAATTTATGTTTTATTTGTTTCACCATATATTAATTTAATATTATTCCATGATTTTATAATAAAAATATATTCCCCAATATATGGATATATTTTTATGTCGTGGTTTTTAGATACACCTATACCCACTTCCATCAAATTTGTAACAAACAATCCATTTATGTGCGATGAACTACAACCTCACGAGGCGAGGTCATTTATTTTTTCTTTACAAACTCACTGGATGGGAATTATGATGGAAAATGTTTTTCTATAAGATATATATGTTATTTATGATTTCAATGTTTTTCTTTATTTTTTATATAACACATACCTCTATGTTTTCAATTTACTATAAATACGATAATATCGATTGTGGTCAGGTGTACTACCACCACCTCAAATTGATGAGATACAATCCCACATTACATGGAATGTTTTGAAGATTGGTTTAATTATAAATAATTAACATAATTAAAATCTATATTATTTTCATGAAATAATATTATTATTATAAAAAAATAAACCACTTTGTTATTACACATTTTACACACTAAAAGAGTTGAAAGCGTCATTCCTTGATGTCTTGAATACAAACTCCTTGACGTGATGTTATTCCATTTACATCAATAAATATAAATATAAAAGTATATATTATTTAATAATATGTTATTTACAATATAATTATCATTATAAAAAGATATGATGTTACTTACCTTGTTTCCGTAATAGTCATTGAAAAACAGGAATGTTACTAACGCATACGTATGGCCAAGTATATCTATTTTTATAACATTGGTTAGTGGTTCATTACCAACATTCATGATATGAATTAAAATTAAAATTGATATAAAATAATAATAGTTATTTCATGATTATTATTATGTAAATTTTTATATATTGTCTCATTTGATCATAGTTGACCTACTAATGTTGTTTTTGATAGATTAACCGAATTTGGTAAAAAACACATGATGTAAACATAATTTCATAACTAGTTTTATATAACATTTTAAGAATTGTGGTAAAAATAATGATAAACCTGAAAATTGTTCTTAATTAAGTAAATAATTAACATAATTTTATTCTTCAATAATATAACAACACACATGACTAGTCAGACTCAAGGTAAGATATTTTTTTTCAATTTACATTCAATTGAGGAATATTATTTATTATGCACCAATTCACATGTATATAGTGTATATTCTTTGATTTTACAATTTAGTTCATTAATCTCCTTATTATAATTTCATTTTACATCTCATTTAATTTTATTCATTCTTAGGGATTATGATTCAAATGTTTCAAAGTGGCATGAGACACATTTTAATGTTTAATTATTATTCTCTTCAAGAGTATTTTATTGATCATTCACAGGCATTTCTAGAAATCATCATAAAAACTTATTGTTGTTACATGTCCTACACTATGAAAATTTTGGTAAATCAATATATTTTATTCAATACATATAATTTATGATAAGTAACATTGTTTATTAATTAAATCAATTACTTTTGATGAGAAATGATTTGGACAGACAATGATGGGTAGGGCCCAAACATTATATAACCCCTCAATGCATTGAAAATTTATCCTAAGACAAATTAGTTTCACAAATTAAATATTACTCAAGAAATATTTCCAATCCATATTCTGAAATGTCTTGAAAATATAGGTTTTCAAGTGGCTCATTCATGATATCCAATAAATATGATTATTCATAATGTTGATTAATTTATTACTTATCCAATATATTTTGGATCAAAATAACTATGGTCGCATTTCATTATCAATTAATTAATTAAAATAAATTTGTATGTATAATTTTCCTACCATTACTATCATACCTTAATTAATTATTTAAAATGGAACGTGTGTTCAATTACTCACATATACCTATTGATTAATCTTATTAACTAATGGTTATTTTTTCTATATAGTTACCCATACAGAGTATTTGAGATCACCCTTTTTTTTTTACTTTCACCAGTATATGGTGATGGATTATTGGAATTATTATCAAGGATTCAATATATTTTTATTTTTTATGTCTTTTGTTCTTCTCCCAATGTATAATGGGTTTCATGTATTTAATATGGTTTTTCAAAATTGCTAAACAGTTCAGTCCTTCGGGATTTGATTCCATGTAATAACGCTAATGTAATTATGTAATGCAAGAACTCTGGGATTTTGGGATTGGGGAATCACAATCATTATACTCAGTCGGACATGAGATATGACCACACATATTTTATATTTTGTGGAAGACCATAAATTTGATGGGGTTCTCGATAGACTAGGAGTATACAGAACATAGATTTGGGCTAGAGATACCCTGGTTCATCTACGGAGTGACATTTGAATATACTCTCCTCTTAAAATTAGGTGGGACATCATGATAATTTTTTTTGTCTTGTATTGTGAGTCGTATCACATTCAAGTCATTTTAATACCCTTTTTGTATGATTTTATTATTTAAATACATTTCTCTCAGATTTATTTTACATTTCAACATTGTATCGGCTTTGTGATATTTGTGTGTTTGTTATTTTTTCTTGGTACCATAGGCTATGGCCTACCATGTGTGTCTTATTCCAACTCATAGCTGGTAGTCGACCACTATAATATTTGAGGTGGGCTTGTGGTAGTTAAACATGGCACACCACTAGCTAGGTGAGGCCTGATAGATCATGTCATAAGGAAGTACAATGTCATGTTATCCTCTTTCCTATTGGTATGTGTAATGGTTTAATCATTCCCAATACCTTCTAAGGATCTAATTAAACTTATATTCATACTATTCACATTTTTGTTATAAGAATAAATAATACTATTCATATTTTCCCACAAGAAATCTTCTTCTTAATCGTTTTACATTTTATTAATTCATGTGGTTATGGGAATGATTTGTTATCTATATAATCTAATAGTTCATTCTCCATCACCAATTATGTTAGAACAAAATTTCTAGTATGAAATCAAATGACCACATCTTTATAAATTTTGAATTCACGAATCTTCCATTCCTTTATTTCTTCTATATGGTTTTGATGATTAAAATAATCATTTTATGGTGCATTAATTTTTTTATGTATGGATGGTTAGGAAATTTCTTGATAAATTTATCATTCCTCAAATGAAATTATAATATTTGGATCATAAGTTATAATTCCATTATGTTCAGGTCTTTCCTGATCCTCATCCTAGATAGTTTACAAACATACCGTATTATAATAAAATCAAATACCATGTTTTCATTATCATGGACAGTAATATAATGTTTCATCATAGTCCATGATTAACACCAACCATAATTTTTTAGGATAGATTATTGTTTTGGTGAAATATATAGATTAAACACATGTAGTAAGTTTATATGTTAAATAATTCTCCCTATATGTAATACTCCTTGAGTTTTAGCCCAAAAACTATAACTTGATACTCCAAATTTTTTGTTAGGAATTGTAGTTGTTGGGACGTCAATTATAATTTATATTATTCTATCAATGTATCATTTTAAATGATATTATACCCTCTCATTTATTTAAATATTTGTCATATATAAAACTCATGCGTCTTACAGAGGGTACTATGAGTATTGATGAAATTATTAACCATTTCAGGAGATCTTAAAATTTTACTTTCACATTATTATATCATAAAATTATCTACATTCTTCATTTTTATTATCTAAGGTGAGGTAGAAAATCATGATAAATTTATGACATTTCACCGATAGTGACTAGATAATATATGATAAATATAGATGAATGTGAAACTTATGGATATGGTATATTAATCAGTTAAATATTTCATTAAAACAAAAATGAGATTCCTTCACTTGTAATTAGATTCCACTTGAATGTGACTATTTTAATCCAAATATCACAGTTTCTAAACATAGAGTACAATTCCACCGTAGTGTTCTCAAAAAAATCCTTAAATACACCACGTATTATTCCTTTCTATTGGATTATATATATAAATATAATCAATAGAGAAAACCAAAAATCTTTCATGATAGTCTATAAAAAAAATTAGACAATTTGTTTTGGGAAATATCCCATTATTTTTTTGTATAAGCATTGTCACTATGAAATCATTCTATTCATATCATTCAATGTATTCTATTAGTTGAATATATTCTACATTCAGTCTCATATAATTTCATTTAGAATAAAGTTAATCATTTTATATGTAATGATATTCTAAATATTGATTAAACAATTCATCAGTCCTTGTTAGTTAATAAAAATAAATTATAATGATCTCGTGGAGATAGTGATAAATGATGCAATATGGTTAGTGATGGTTAGTGACCCATCATTATTATTCAAAAATATCACAGTTACACCCCAATTATAATGCACTCCCATGTATAAACTCTTTATCCAAATGCTACGATAGTTTCTTCTATAACACTTATAGTTAAATAGGGTATATTATATATCGGATCTTGGATATATGTTTTATTTTGGTTATAATTTCTATTGGGAACAATATCTCATAATCTTGAGTAAATACATGACATTATTCATGGAATATATTATTATATACCATTTCAATGAAAATGAATTTAAATATGATATTTTTATTTATCTCACCTATTTATGAAACACAAGCTTATTTATTGCATGTCAACAATCCTATAATTGAAGGATTTTCATTTCAAATTTATATTCATCCATTCATATGTATAGAATTGTAGAATACTTTAGAATATATAATGATTTTTACTTTTCATGAAACATGAAATGAGATTTATAAAATTAGATTCAATCCATGCTTATTATAGCATCTAATTCCACTAAATGAACAATAACGCGATTCATTAGAAAACACATCCATGAAATTATATCTACATAAGATTCTAACACTTGGGTTGAATCAACTACAAACCATATTGTTATCAAAAACATCATTAAATCATGGAGTTGTGAAAGTGATTCAAGAGATCATGAAAACACAAAAAATTTTAAAGAATATATATAACACTAATTAAATAGGTATTTCAAATGTATTGATTGAATATTAATTTTATATATCAAAATTCCATTTTATTGATTCACATAATCATTAATTTCTAAAATAGAAAAGGGTTTAAACATAAAATAGATCAATAAATTTGGGGGGTAAATATTATAATGTTAGAAAATAAATTCTTAATTTCATAACAGATTGAGTTGATATGATTAAATTGGGTTTTCTTTTTCTAATCTAATTTCTAAATAAGATACAATTTTATCTAATACTAATCACAACAACCTATATGATTGAAACATGACAATTATATAATTTCTAACATAATCATACATTATAATATAAATCCCAAAATTATTGGATTAGTGTCATTTGAAAAATAGGTTTATACTATATGAATATATAAAAACTATACTTTTTATAATTCCTTATTAATAATACTCCTATATTTCTTCATGATCTCATTAGTACATGTGTCACATGGGAACATACATTATGTAAATGTTGAGATAAAATACTAGTAAGGGAATTAATAATAAATAAGGAACATGAGACATGAATCAATATAGAACAAAAGTGAATATAATAATAATCATCATATCATATGAAAAGGATTATAATAATAGGAGTAAATAAAAAATCTGAAGGATATGTAAAATTTAGAACATGTTTAATAATGAAAAATACAAACACTGTGGAATATTGACATGAATTTAATGTCAAAAATAATAGCATCATGTCCATTTGTAACACTGTGTACAATGATTATTTCATAGATGTGAACAAAACTAGGATACTTTTCACTCATAATAATATCATGAGATACATCACATTATACAATGTACTAGATGAATGCATAATAATATGACCCCATCACATGATAATTTTCTATTAATCATGCATTCTATATAAAATGAAAATACCTATCAATCGTTTTCAAAAAATAATACTATGTTAAATAAATGGGATTCAAAATATCATCATGAATAATATAATAGTAATTGAACAAATTACACTCTGAAGATGAATGAAATTCATTATTATTTACATTAAAGTTTATTATTAATAAATAAAATATTATATTTTATTAAGAGTATATTAACAGACATAATAACCAATATGATATTTTCACGATAATATCTTGGTCAAAATCATAATGGTGTTTTTAGACTGTTCAACTCTTTGAATATGTTTCTAATATTTATAGAGGTAATAATTTAATTTTTATCCATTGGGGCATCGCTAGATGAAGATTCACAGGAGGATTTGACAGCTACTCTTTTGAATATGTTAAACTTTTAGGGGGATGGGGTTGTTTTATTGACTTTGAGACTCCAGATCATATTCTACCCATCCTACATTACAAAATGTTCCCAACAGCTACTGGATCCTAAAAATTCACACATTTTAGTTATAGATTCCATAGATTCTTATCTCATGATTACTGTTTACTATGATCTCAATCATCCATAATCATAATCTTGTTTATCATTTTTTCTACAGACAACCTTTGGGGTATTATTTTGATATACACATAAATGGTTCATAGGCTTTATAGAATCATACTATTTATTGGTTTTTGGTTAAATTATAGATTCATATTCTTTTAAGAGATGATGAATACCCCTTCTGTTCTTGGTCCAATGCCTTATATCTTTTTTTAGTTTTATTTTCCAAATTCATATGGTCTGATTCAATTCATTTGGAATGGAATCTCCTTCTATAAATATCTAGGTAACCTAACCAGGTTTACCCCTCCCTTTACCAAACCCCCTATTCTATAAATGATAATTGATTTGGTTAAAATATCCTTTAGTTATTTAAGTAGGTAAATGATAATTTGTCATGATATTTATTCCCATATTTTCTTCGAATCATAAATATCCATGAACCTAGTTGATTTTAATAGGATTATGTTCAAATTAAAAAATGGGAATCAATAGATATTTTTCTAGGGACTGGTTGTAGTTTAAATAGCTGCCTATATGTTTCATAGAGGTTTAAAAAACTACAGGGGATTACGTGGTCTCTAGTCATTTAGCAGTTGTTTAAATAATTCAATTAAATTTTAATATAAGTATTTTTTGTGTATTTAGTGGATATTTTTTTGTTATTTAATGATGTGTTTTTATATAAAAATATATCCCATAGAGATATTAAGAAATTTAATAAACTTTCATTGATATGTTCACCAGTGGATAATACTAACCACTGCTAAACATATTTTATTTAATGTATTATGTTGTGGCCTCTACAAATCACCACTAAATAATATTTTTAAAAATATTTAATAAAAAACTATAAATATAAAAAAGTGGCATAAAATAATCTAAAGCATGTATATATGATAAACCATATTACATATGTAATACATCTAAAAAATTAAATACATCTGTAGTCATCATAACCTCAATATCGGTCAATCCATACATAGGTCAACAAATACATCTATCTTCCTCCACTACATCTACATCACAAACAATATATATGCACATCATGAACTACACTAAATATGTATTTGAACACTACATCTCATAAAATTAATCAAACCATACAATATTATCAACTGTAATATAAAAGAAAAAAAATTAAAACCAAATGTTATAAATCATATTTAAAACAGAATAATTGATAAAATTTAAACATAACATGGAAACTAAGAACCATCATGAATACATCCATATGAATTTAATTGTTTATAATGGTAAATCTAGTACATACTACCAGTATCTTCCACCTAAAATGAGAACTAGAATATTTAAGAAAAATAATGAGAAAAAGAAAAGCAAAAATAATATATTCAGAATGATGCACATATATTTTATTTTTTTTAAATGAAGAAGAATTAATTATAACATAAAAAATAATATATAGTGAAATACACATTCAAACCATTAACATACCAATTTAGGATAATATTGAACACTTGAAACTGAAAAAGGATTAATAAATATTCTAATTTATTTTTAATGAGATGTGCGGTGTGCTTAAAATTTAATTAATAACTTTTTAAGACATTGAAATCAAAAAATTTCATATATTTCAAAAATAGAATAATATTGGTTGTATAATGATTTGACATTTATATGTTGTTATTTTCTTTATTTTTCACATTTTCCACACACGTTTTAGTGTTTTAAAACACTAAATATGAATTTACATCCATAACAGGAAAACTATCATTTAGAATGATGTTTCATCACTTTGTACATTTCAAAATTAAATATACTCTAATTTTCTGCAGATTTTAGTCAAATGTGACATTTTTTTCTGGGTTTCGATCCACCAAGAGTACATTTTAATGGGTTTTATACCTTTAAGAAGCGATTACTTAGTCATTTCAACCACACCACACATCATATTGAAGTATTTTATTTTTTTACACATAAAAATTAACATTTTTGGTGGATTTAAAGTTACTTGATGTCAATATATGGTCATTTTCTATCATTTTTATCATTCCACGCTTGTTTTTGTGTTTTAAAACACTAAAAATGATTATTTGTAAATAATGAAAAAACATTCATTATGAATGAATTTCATTCAGTTCATATATTTCAAAATTAGATATATAGTATTTTTCCTTTAACTTTTGTGCAATATGATATTTTTTCCTAGTTTGACCCTTCAGACTTCTCTTTAATGGTTTTTATACAATTAAAAAGTGGTTATAAAGTCATTCTGGCAACACTACACATCATATTGAAATGTTTTCTATTTTGACACATCAAAAATAATATATTTGTTGGTTTACAATGAGTTTACATCAATATATGTTCATTATCTATGGTTTTGACCATTCCACATTTGTTTTAGTGTTTTAGAACACAAAAAATGCGTCTACTACCACATAGAAAAAAATCATCAATCAGAATGATGTGTTGTGAGTTTTAAAATTCAAAATTAAATATATGGTTGTTTTTCCCTTATCCATGTTATATCCAATGCCATTTTCCATGTTTTGACCCCCCAAACACATGATTCTAAAACATTAATATCTTTTAAATTTATTTAAAAAGTCATTCTGAGCACACTACATGTTGAATGAACATGTTTTTTCACTTACTGGTCAAAAATAACTCAATAATGTTTTTAAAATTACTTGACATCAATTTGAGGTAATTTTCTATAGTTTTTACCATTCCATTCATGTTTTTGTTCTTCAAAACACTAAAAATGAATTTTCAACCATAAATGGAAAACCGCCCTTCGAAATGAAAAGAAATCAATTATTATTTTTCATAATTAAATATAATATCCTTTTACCTTGTTATCATGTAAATATGTCATCTTTTTCTGGGGTTTGACCCCATGACACTTGTTCATAATTGGTTTTTTACATTTAAGAAGTGGTTACTAAGGCATTCCAATCACACCGTATGTTGGATTAATATTTTATCTACTTGTAATCATAAAAAAATAATTAATATGTGGTGGACCAATATTTTTTTTGTCAATATGTCATTGGTTACTGTGGTTCTGACAATTCCATGCACATTATAGTGTATTAAAACTCTGAAAACATCTTTACAACCACAATGGGAAAACCATCACTAAAAATGACACATCGTCGGTTCCAAAATTTCATAATTAAATATAACTTAATTATAAAAGTATTTAAGGGAAATATGATTTTGGTTTCTATATTTTTACCCCCCATAAAAATGTTTTTAATGGTTTTTGTTCATTTAAGAAGTCGTTACTGCGTCATTCTGACCATACCTCATGCTGGATTGACGTATTTTCTACAAATACACATAGAAAATAACTCAGCTGTATTTTTCAAATGATTTTATTTTCATATATTTTCATGTTATGTGGTTTTGATCATTCCAAGAACGTATTATTGTTTCAAAACCCATCAAATGTGGTTATGACCAAAATGAGAGATCCATCATTTAGAAGTTTATGTCTACAGTTACTACATTTCAAAATTAAATATATTGTCATTACATTTTGATTTTGGGGAAATTTGACTTCATTTTTCAGGTTACGAACCATCAAAACTTTCTTTTAATGTTTTTTATACCTTTAAAAAGTGTTTACTCAGTCATTCTGACCACACAACATGTCGAGATGACATTTTTTCTACAAATACATGTAAAAAATATCAAGGTTTTATTTTTTTAATTTTTATGCCATTCTATTGTTGTTTTCAACAATTATTACCATCCCATTCATGGTTTAGTTTGTTAAAACAATAAAATGAATTTACAACCATAATGGGAAAACCATCATTCAGGATGACGTGTCACCAGATCCTATATTTAAAACTTTAATATATGGTTATTGTCACCTAATTTTAGGGAAATGAGACATCATTTTTCAATTTTTTACCCGAAGATGTATGTTTGTAAATCTTTGATATCTTTTAAAAATTCATATTGAGTCATTTTGAGCACACTCCACATTGAATGATTTTTTTTGGTTTTACATGTCACAAATGATTAAATAAAGGTTGTTCCATAATTTAATGTCAATATGAGATTGTATGTACATTTTTTGATTGTAGAACATGTATTTTAGTGTTTTAAAAACGTAAAAATATATTGACATGCACCATAGGAAAACCATAACTGGTAATAACATGGTGTCATTTCCTATATTTCAAAACTAAATACTTGGTTGTTTTCCTATAATAACTTCTATAATTATGAAATATTTTTATTTAAAAAATATATTTTAAATTATTATATTATTAAAAAAGATTAATGATTTTGCACATCCTGCCTAGTATTGTACAGTCTCACACCCTATATATACACATATCCTATTGTTCTCTATATAGTCACACCACACATCATTCCTATTCAACATCCCAACAACACCATGTTCTCTGTTCAAAGGAACTAGGTGCTCAAATATGTTACAAGAAGTTCACAAAAACATATGCTCTATGTTGTTTTGTTTTACTACCGGAAGTTGTTTGAACTTACAATAGAATATTTAATTGTTTTTATCTAAACATTCATTTATTTCATGGTCAACAATCATTTAGAATAGATTTTTATAGTTGAATGTTTTTTTTATATGTGTAGTGTTTTGGGAACTTAGTAATGTGGTATAATTCATTATGCAACACATTTTCATAAAAAAATATTATGGGGGAAGTTAATGGGAAAGATCACCACATCATAAAAAATATTCCCAATAATATCCCCATAGATTACTATAGGCTCACCATTTTGATAGTAGTCTTGGGTAAAACAGAATGACTATGATCCCTAGATGATGATGGTGTTGGATGTATGCTATGAGATGTTGATCAGCTGGTATCCTGAATTTCTTTTTTTCTCATACTCCTGGCATTCCAAATTTTTAAAGTATATAAAATGTATAAAAATGATAAATTTAATGTTATAGAAAAAAATATTTCTAGAAAAATGTATATATGGACAAAACACATCTAAATCTGATATTTGTTATATATTCTCATTAACAATTTATAAATTCAATTATCTTTATCTTTAATATATTCATTATTATCAACCTCCTCTATGATGAGTCCTTTATTTTCACCCTCTATTGAATGCTATATAGTTTTGATATTTTTATGAAAAACTTTTTCAATGATTTTTGGATGATGAGGTTTAGTGTCAAAAAGCACCAATTGACCATCCTTTCACATATCATATAATTCTCTATGCTTTATACATACAAAAACACAACCCTCATGTATAATCATCTACATAATAAAACCTCAAAACTTTTGAAGCCATGATAAATGGTTATTGTTCTACACAGTCACTGGTATCTGTCACATGATAGAAATTTATAGAAATAAAATGTAACAAATATTTCATTATACCAGTATCGGTGTTGTCCCACTTGAATTTGAATAATAGAACTGAAAACTAGTCATGATAGTTTAATTCGATTATATTATTCATCTTCCTAAAGTATATCACATCCGAATATGTCAATAATCCACTACTATGATTTTTGAAGTCTTCAACATGATAAATTTTACAAATCCTGAAGCCCTGAATAATATATGAATTGTATCTCTTAGCATGGCTTAGATGACATTGAGTTAAAAACCTCAAATCATTTGATATTTTTTATCGATTATTAAATTTTATTATCAATAAAAAATTATATAAGTTAATACTTTTAAGGTTAAAAAAACATGTACATTTAATTAATATGAATATGAGTATATATGTACACAATGAGAGAAGATTTCAACTAGATCCTTATTTACATAATTTGTTCATTGTAGCTAATTTCGAGCTCGACCAATTAGTCGCCTCATTCATTACAGTCAAACTTCTTCCATAAATGTATATTAAATAAAACTATTGAGTAGTTAATATCTATGTTATTACAAGAACTCCAATTGAGTCTATATTAAATTCGACCCCATTCAAATTGGTATTCCAATAGTTGGAAATATTGATGAATGATTTTCAAAATGATAATTATTGGAGATTTCAATAGTACATACATCATGATTGAAACTAGTCTCAATCCCCAAAAGAATACTTAGAATATAAGTTCAAGAAAACTTTTTTTGTAACCTTGACAATAGAACATTATTCAGGAGCTTTATTCCTCCCATATGATTTCAAATTACTTAATTAACAAATTAAAAAAATATAAAAAATATTAAAACATTAAAAAATTATTTGATAAAATTTAATTCCCCAATGAAAATAAAAAAATATCAATGTACCACTATATTGGATACAGCCATTGATAGTGTACCAGTACACCAATTTTAGATTCATCAACCAAATAAACAGTCAAATGAAGCACATATATGAAGAATGAAGGGATAAATAACATCTCCAAAATACATAGTGTCAAAAGCAATTCATTATTGAAGACCATCAAGCCTGGTGGGATTTAGAATTTTCTCACAAAGACCTCTGAAAAATGTAAAAAAATTCAACTGTAATTTTACTAACTTTTTTTCGTAATGTATTTTGGAAATCCAATTACAACAAATCCTCTATAAAAATATGTGAGTCACAACATTTCAATCTATATAAATTTTTATTTTTAAGTCAACACACATTGATATGTTACTCGAATATCCATATGCCACCTTTTAATTATTTAAATTTTAATGGAACAAATATTTCTCTTGATTTTTTCATTGTAAAAATAGCTAAATGATACATCTCATTTTCATTTTTCCATAAACCATGTTTTATATTCATTGACTCCAAATCCTTATGACCATTAAGGTGATCCTCCAATTTACCCTACTCACAAAGGACTATAAATATTACATTATCATAGAAGATATTTTTAATATAAAATCATTGAATATTTTTATGTATCAAATTGAATTACCAATAAGGAAGTTTGAAAAACATACTATTTTTCTTCCATTTTTGGTTTCCATCTTATTTGGATAATGTACCTCATACCCTTTCACACATCTTTTAACTGATGACAGTTTCCATATTCATTAGTGACATTCTGTAATTGTCCCAATATTTCTAAACTAGATAAAACCATCCTATAAATTATCATTTCGATATCTACATTGAATCATTTTTTGTTAAATAAAAATTTATGAGACGAATCAATAAATTGATGATGAAAAATAAATCACCATTTTATTATTTAAAGTTATCATTTTGGTACAAAATCAAAATCAAAAACTGCACAGGCCAACCTAGTATGATTTTTCCAACCATATATAATTCCACATCTATAAAGGTCACAAATTTTTTATATTAAAGAATCATCCATTTTTAATAATTCTTTAGACGAATAATCACATGGTTCTACATCATCAACCCATAATCCTCACAATTCATTGATTATATGTTTAAGGTATACATTAATGTCATTTATAGTTTTTTTCACTCATGGAATAATCATAGAAATAATGAAATAAGTCTTCATTAATCACATGCATGGATTTAAATAATAGGGGACAAAAAAAACTATCCAAATTCTATTATTACAACATAATGTTCCAAATGGGTTAAACCCATTAGAAGCCAATACAAAAGCCACATTGTTTGGAACTGAATAAAAATACATATATATTGAATTGAACATATTCCATGATGTTGAATATTTTTTGTGTATCATCATTCAATCGGTATTGTCTTAGTCATTCCACTTCATGTCGTATGCATTCTTAGACGACATTAATAACATTTTCAAGCATGGATTCAGTGGAAAATAACGCAATATCATTGGAGGAGTTCTCTTCTTATGTTTCTTCCCAGTGTTGCACAGATTTATTATTTCTTGGGTTTTCATTTTATTATATATTCTTTAATGAAATATGGTGAATTATTGTTTACATAGTATTATCCCTAGAAATTCTAAAAATAATTAGGGTTTGAAAGTATCTTTGGGTAACCAAGTCCATATGTGTTGATGAAATTATTCATATCATTGAGTGATACAGGGAACATAGATTCAATATTTGTATCATGAAGAAACTCAATAATCATTGAAATTTATTTTTCATTAATTTGAAAAGGACACTTTATATGATACAACATTCTGGAACTCTTTTCAAACAGTTCTTGATGTCCATCTTAAACAAATTCATAAAAATATATTTTCTCAGTGAATTTTTGAGAATGATTTACCTAATCAACATCAACTAAGGGTTTTCTTAATCTATTAAAATCATGGAAATTTTATTCTGGGAAAACAAATGAATTATGTAACAACTATTGAACTAAAATCTACCATACCATTTCACTTTGTATTACATTGACAATATTTTCATTGTTTTGAATTTTCAAAATGTTAAATTAACGATCCCAAATACAACATACATATTTACAATGAAACCATTTAAATATAAAATTCTCATATAGTTATTTTCTATTAATCCATAACATGAATTTACAATTAGGACCCAAAAATTTTATTCTTCTATCAACTAAAAGATTTGTAATTGAATAATCAAGAAATTATTCCAATCCATTGGCATTCCGAGGCCCGTTTGAGGTAAATTAATCAAACATTTATCCATAGGTATTTAATTTAATTCTCCATGTACATTAAAATATAAATAAATAATTTTTTAATCAATCATGTATAATAGAAATTCTGGAAAAACATATATCGTTTAGAATAAGACTCTAGAGAATGATATTTGATGATACATACATTCATCAAACAAATAATATTTAATGATGGAAGCATGGAAACAAAATCAACATTAAATATGACAATGTTATATAAATTTTTTATGTTTCATATGTTGATGAACTTATTTTTGTGGAAGAAAAATATAATGGTTTATTCTACTCTAGTGTTCTATCTAATGAAGGTTCATTAAACTAAAAAATTAGCTATATTGATTAATGCCTTGACTAGTTCCCATGGTGTAAATATGAACAAGGGAACACCTTTAAAAATAATAATTAAAATTATAATAAATTTGGATATCACCCACTATCGGATGGATAAAACTGATAAAAACAAAGAATCTAGTTTTATTAATGTGTTTATCTATAATTTTACCATTTCATTTCATTTTAAATGTGCAAAAACATTTCTATAAAACCTACACATGGATTCCATTGTCATAAAATAGAGTCCAAACTTCATTTATAACATAAGAATATAGTTTAAAATTTGGAATTTATCTCTCTCCCACCTTCATAAACCCTTTCAGAAACATGCTCATGAATTTCATTGTAAAATATAATCAGTATGAAAACACCCTATGGGAAACCAAAATTCCCTAAAATTTAAATTTCAAAAATACATCAAGGGTCATGGTTTATGGTTATATTTTAATTCTGATTATGAAATTTGAAAACCATATTGTTTAATACTCATTGAGAAACAAACTTATAATATTTCCTTTCAGTAATTAAATACACAATCATCATGGAGTCACTATATTCTAGGTAACAAAAAATTGTCCCTTAAAAGACTTTGAAAACACTTTCAATTAATGAGTTTACATTAAAAATTATTTTAAGATCCAAAACATATTGTAATTTCTTGATAAATCATAATAAAAAACATTCTACTATTTCATCAAATGTTAGGTGTGCATGGTAGTTGAAAATAAAATTTAATAATAATGTTTTTATATAAAAAACCAATGAATTTAATGAAAAATAAGTAAAACATGGGATCCATTTAAAATATATTTGTATAAATATATAATAATTTCATTGAGAATCTATAACTATGATAAAAGATGCAAGAAGTTGGTGTTTATTAATTTAACGTAATATGCAATAGAGAAAACCATCCCCACATCTTCCAATTACACAATATGAAACACTAAATCACCAAAACAAGGCCATAGATGAAATAAGAGGATAGAAGTAGTGGAACCAAGCCTATGAGAGGGAGTTCAGGGGGATCTCATTACTTTTGGGGATATGGAGGTCGAGGGATGGGTTCTCTATCACCGGCAGGAAGATGTATGTAGGTGGGGGGGGGGGGGGGTTCGTAGGGGTCATGGTTTCCTTGTATTACGGAGGTGGGATGTGGGTGGGGGGGGGGGGGGGTCTGCATCATCTCTGGGGATAGTGTGGTCGAGGAGGGGGGTGGGGGGGGGGGGCTGTAAGGTTGGTATCATGCGGGGAATTGGGGAGGATAAGGTTCGAGGTCCGGGTCAGACCGAGGGAACATGGGAGGGGGATGAAATTTTTTTTTAAACATTTCATGGTGGTTAATAAAACAATTATAATTATTTAAATAAAAAAATATAGAGGTGGATTGATGAAATCAATGATATATTCTGATTTCTTAAAAATGAATTTTTTTCATAGCGGTTACTAGAACTTATGCTAATAAATGGCCGCTAACTAGTGCTTTTTTATAGTGTGTGATAGGATTTTTAGTGCTCTTAAATGTGATATTAGAGTCGTGGTGTCACTAATACTAATCGAATTATCAATTGTGAATCCTTCATAATAAATACTATGAAATATCTAATTAGGAATGTGGTGATAACTTTATAAAACTATTTGGAGGTTTTTGTATGTTCCATATAGGGAGACAATTATAAAAATCATGGGTCTAGAACCATAGTGAAGTAAAATTATTATTGTTGATGTCGTGATGATTTTTCAAAAGGCCTCCTGAGGATCATAATAAATTACTAATATTCTATTTTGGATAGTGTTTTTTAGTGTATATCTCTCATTATCGTATAAATACTTGTCTTGGTCAGGGTTATCCAGAGGAGATAGAGGGGCCGAGTTCTCTATGTTTTTCCAATAATAATCAGTCTATTTTCTACTATTGAAATACCTGAGTAAATAAGTTTTAGATGGTTATATATATTATATTTTTTCAGTTCCAAGGATAAAATAACTACTGAGAAGGGGGGTTGAATTAGTTGTTCACTTTTTATATCTTTTAGAACATATTGAAATTTAACCCATACCGCATTTTAATATTTCTATCCTTATCAAAATTTATTATATACTCATTCATGAAAATCTATGAAAGAAATAAAATCATTTAATATTTTCATGGGTTGGATATATTGTGAGAACCTATGCCCTAATAATTTCCACTCTCATGGTTCTATGGAAATTAACTATTAAAAATAAGTGAATACAACTTATGGCAACACCTGTTAGACAACTTGTATCATCTGATAGGAATGACTATAGTAAATCCGACCAGTTTACAATGATTTATTATAAAATAATTGATTTAAACAAATAAATTAATTATTTATTGAATTATATATATATTTAGAATGCTGGATCTGATTTTTTTTGCAGAAATCTCGATGCAATTTTCTAAGAAATGTGGTTCTAATTTTCAGAAAAGAATGGTTTTTTTTCACAGAATTATGGTTCTTGATTATCTCAGAATAGTGATTAAGATTTTTCACTTCTAAAAAAATCAATAAAAAAACTCTTCAATTAGTTGGATGATTTTCAATTTTAGTTATCTATTTCTTCTTCTTTTATGCATATGTACATGTTGCAAATGAACAAATGATTTGAGAACGTATTTATATTTAACTGGAAAAACCAAATGATGGAAACTTGAAAAACTTCCTACTTACAAAAAAAAATCTCTGAAAATCAGTCTCAATTAATCATCAATATTTGACTTATTCAAACCTTCTTAAATTTCTATGAGAATTATGAAAATATTAAATTTATGTTTGAGTTATACAAATCTTCATAAATTTTTCAGTACAGTAATTTTGAATATTGGTTCAGATTTTCTCATAATGTTGTTTCTGATTTCTAAAGAATGTTGGTTCAAATTTTTTAACAAATTTTTTCCCATTTATAGAATAATGGACTTTCTGATTTTCATAGGATGTTACTTCCAATTTCAGCAGAATCATGGTTTAGATTTTTCTTAGAAAACTGGTTCAGATATTCTCAGAATCATTGTCCTAATTATTCTCAGATATCTAGTTCTGATCATATAAGGACCCGCCCTTAAACTTTATGTAATATTGAATTAAATGAATAATTCACATTGAGGACATTTTCATTTTAGATTTTTAGATAATTAGGACATAACTATTACATAACAAGTTGAACAATACATGTAGACACTTCTACCCAGTGTCCATTTTTTTATAAAATAAAAACTCTTGAAAAAACGTGTCATGTCTAGTACCATGTATTAGATAGCACGATTTTTCCTTGATCCCATCCTTGACCCTATTCCACTTTATGTCCTGTCAAAAACATTTAAAAAGCAAGGGATGATCATAAAAAGCTCTGTAAGGGATTCACAATGAAGGAAAACTATTAGTTTTTCAAAAGAACAAGTAAAACATGAATAATTTATCATAAGTAATACTTTTCACCTTTATGAAGTCATAAATACAATTAAACGAATAAAAGGTCATTTCATACCCCTTTTGTAACCAAAATATTAATATAAAAACCATATAAATAACACATAACATATAAAAGAAACTTGGGACATGAAATTTCTTAAATGGAATAACCAAACGGTCGACTTCCACACATATCAAAAAATTGATTAGCCATATAACCGAATTCCATACCCAATTCATTGGAGGTTATAATATAACCACCCATCCTAGTTTATCATGAAACCACATGTCATTTGGTTTATCACGTAACCACCTGTCAAATGTACAAGTACCATTATAAAATCATAACACATACAACAAATATAAAGGAAAGAAAACATTTCCACATTTCAATCACTATATATCACATAAATATATTTTCATAAAAAAATCCATTATCAAAACCATCTTCAATAACAATATACCTAAAAAAATTATCTGGGGTTTATTTTCCTTTTAAATACTTTACGGCTTGTTAAGGAACCCATAGATCAAATAATACTCACGGTGGTGGAAAAGTTTGTTGACACCGCTTACATTAAATAATTATTTTTTTCATTCATTAAAACACATCATAGGGAATAGATTCCATTTTAATTTTACTCAAATTTAATGGTGTTTATAAACTATATAAAACAAAGTCCCGTATAAAACAAAATATGACTCAATGAAAGGACATTGAGACTAAGTCCATTACCTCATATCCTACTTGACCTCTTCGTTATTTAAATTACTAAATAATAAACTAAAGTTAATTTAAATTTTATTAATAAACATTTTCATGTTTATTATTCCTTTTATATTACATTTCACCAGGTTATAAACATTATGTAATCATTTAAGTTAATAATGGTCATTTTGTCGATATTTTGTAGTTGAGTAAAAAATGAACACCTTATATTTACAAGTTGTCCATGTGGCCAATAGTCCATTATCTACATGATTATATTAATTATTTATATATCATATATATCATATATATATTATATACATGTATTTATATTAGTACATAACATTTGGAGGTATGAAATGAAATGCACCGTTCATGGAGACGATATATCGTACGTACGCATAAACGCTACTTTTATTTATATTTTTTATTTCAATAGAATGAAAAATTAATTATACATAGGTATATTATAATTCCATTTTATTATCATATATAATTTCATTTAATACATCTTTTATACATCCCACATATGGTTTGAACGAGTCATATCACTTTGAGGGGGTGGTAGTCCGCATTTACTCAAATGAAATTATCGCGTTGACCCAAAATAGAAACCATAAAGGTATGCTATAAATGGAAAATACAGAATCATAATGAAAAAGTATATATCATATATATAAATATATAGTGCCATCACAATTTCCACCATTGAGAGGTGGTAAGATATAATCGAACAATCATCTTTTCAGGAGGCATTAGTTTGCCTTCCACAGAAACAGTTTGTTCTTCACCCATTAGATGGACGTGTATGTAAGCCTAGCTCAAATAAATCTCATGAAAACATCCTAGTATATTTAGGATACTGGAGCAGTTATGGAATAAAGGATTAAAAAGTTTTTATGGGTTAGAGAAGTAAAATAAATGAAATCAATTTAAGAGAAACCTTTACCATTAATTCGGGTAACTCCATTTGGATTGAACCAAAAGGACCTCTTGAAGTTCCTTCTACCTAAGTTAAGACTTCTAGGCGGAGGATAGGAATGTATGGAGATTATTTAGGTAGATTTTGGTATATCCAAGTGGCTTTAGTGGTGTTAATAATTGGTTTGAATTTGTGTCCTTTTATAAGGGGGGAGGGGCTCTTTAGGAAAGTGTGAAAATATTATTTTATTACACACATATCATTAGTTTCAAAAGGTCCAAAACAAATTGAAGTCTAATATAAGATGCCTCATATGTAAAATAAAATATTACAATTTTAATTGGACAGGTTTGGGACACTATTTTAGTCTTTATAATCTTATTTATTTAATCAATTATTAATGAGGTAAACACTGCATCATTATTGAGTCGTAAATAATTTAATTTATCTAATTTCTAAAAAATATAAAAAAATACCATGGTGTATGAAATATTTTTATATTTCTAATTAATATTTATATATGTAAATATAACTTATATAACCCCATGTAAAAATTTATTTACTAGGAGATATTATTTGTGTCAATTTCCCCTTTAAATTAATTTATTTAAAGTGTCATTATCACTCCCAAGTGGCTCTATGGTGACCCAAAATCATCCCAAGGATGATAATAGTCAGATATTAATCATCCAATAAAATTATTACATATGTTATGGAAATTTAATATTGTTATAATGTTATTTTGTTACCGTTATTTAACATATTTACCTTTTAACCATGGTAAATAAAATATTTACTTGAGTGAATATTTAAAATGTCTAAAAATAAAAGTTGCTTGTTTACACAATTTGGACCTACTGATTTAAATTATGGAATACATTTTACCAAATTAAAAACAAAGAAGTAGATGAAATTAATTTTAATTTAATTCTTACTGTAAAAACAAAAAGCATATTTTTAAGAAATAATAACTATCTAAATATTGACACTTCTTTATGTCAAATTTCAATGTGAAATTACATCAAATGACCCAAATTGTATTAATGGTTAAAAATATAATCTAACACCACTCTAAATCCAATTAAAAATATAATCTAACCATATAGAAAATTTAGATAAAAAGGCCTATTTGAATCTAAATACAGTATATTTTTACTATTCATTAAAAAAATGAATTTTATCAAAAAAAGTACCAAAATTTTATCCAAAGTAAATTTTGATATCTCGATTCTAAAGAAGAATTTTATGTTGTAAAATATAACATATAAAAGTGAAAAACTATATTTATAAATGGTTCACCATAAAATGGCGGTAAATCAGCCTTTTAAAGAAAATTACAGTATTTATGCATAAAATCATATTTATTTCTAATTTTAAGTCTTTAAAATTTAATGGATAAATGTAAAAACATTTAAAAACATGTATAATCATATTTTTGTTAGTTATTTTCATATCCTCCAGTACAATGGCTAGGAATTAACTACCATTTAAAATAATATTATTATATTATTAGTGTGCAATGTAAGATTTCTAAGAAACTTGTTGTTGCGTATCAGGTATGCCATCGAGCATATCGACAAATTTAAAGTAAAAATAATATTCAATTCAATAATATTAATAGTTATGAAAATGTATTATTTCTTTATTTACATTGGATGTTACATCTTTTTCATCTTTTGGAAATTGTGTCCTCGCAATTTTATTCACAAATAAAATAAATGGGGGTATTTATCCCTCATAGAATTTTCAGATTTCCATGTTGCCTCTTCAACCATATGGATTTTCCACAAAACCTTTACCTGATGAATTATCTTATTTTGCAAAACTACATCTCTACGATCAGGAATCTGGATTTTTTTTCTCATTATCGAGATTCTCTTCAAACTGAACTACCTTTCGTCTCAAAACATGAGATGGATCTGGAAAATACTTTCTCAACATTGAAATAAGAAAAACATTGTTTACCTAGGATAAACATGGTGGTATATCCACTCTGCATGCAACTGATCCAACTTTCTCTAGGATTTCATAGGGTCCTATGAACCTCAGACTCAATTTTCTCATCTTTATCGAAATTCATTATACTTTTCCATGGAGAAAATTTGAGAAAGACATGATCACTTACCTCAAAACAAAGATCCTTCCTCCTGTTATATTCATAAATTTTCTGTATTCTTTGATCTATTCTCATGTGATTCTTAATCAACTAAACTTTTTCTTCCATATCTTCTACCAATTCTAGTCCCATCAACTTACTTCCACCTACTTCATCCCACAAAGCTAGAGTTCGACCTGCTTTCCATATAATTACTCAAATGGAGCCATCTATATACTAAAATGAAAATTGTTATTATATAAAAATTCAACCAAGGAAAGATGTTGGTACCAACATACCTGGTAATCCATCGAGCAAGCACGTAGCATATCCGCCATGTTCTGAATTGTCCATTATTACTACCCATCTGATTGTGGATGAAAAGATGTACTAAATATTAATTCAGTACCCAACAACTTCTGAATTATTTTCCAAAATATTTAAGTAAACCTAGGATCACGATCAGATACAATGGAGAGGGTGACTCCATGCAATCTGACTATCTCTTTAACATACAACTGAGAAAGTTGATCTAGAGAAAATGTATCTTGAATAGGATGGAAATTAGCAGATTTTGTCAACCTATCAAGAATATTCCAAATTGCATTATTACCTAGAGATGTCTTTGGTAATACCACAATGAAGTCCAATGGTAATTTTTCCAATTTCCACTCCAGAAACATTAATGACCGAACCATCCCTTTCAGTAACTACCACTCTGCTATAACATATTGACAAGTTGAACACTTCACAGTAATGTAAAAAAATATCTTGTTTCATTCCATCCCACCAGTAATACTCTCGACGATCTCTCTATAACATAGTATAGCTAGAAGAACTGAAAATGGAGAACTATGTGCTTCACATAATAACCCATTCATCAACTATGAATCACAAGGCACCCATTATCTTCTCCCAAACCTCTAAACACAATCATTATCAACATTAAAATCATGCAACTTACCCTTCTAAACAAACTCTACCTTTTTATACAACTCACTATCATAATTATGAACTTTCATAATTCTGTCTGATTGAGATGATTTCACAGAAACATGAAACAAAACATAGTAATTTTTTCCACTATCAACTTCTATGCAAAATTTCATCAAATAAAAAACGAAAGGACCTCATTCCCAATGTATCTTGGTTAATGCAACATTAATTTTTTGACTCAAAGCTTCAACCACTTTAACTTTTTCAGAGATGATAAAAGATTGTGAAATCATAACCCTTGATTAATTACAACAATATTCTCTATCTCATTTTCAATTATTTATGAGTGAATTAAATTATGTGATTAGTATATATTTCAAACTTTACTCCATAAAAATGATGCCTCCAAATTTTTAAATTGAAAACAGTAGCAGCTAATTCCAAATCACTTATAGGGTAATTTAACTCATGAGATTTCAACTGACGTGAATCATAAGCAATTAGATGATTATTCTTCATAAGGACACATCCAAGTCCTTTCAATGAAGCTTCACTGTAGATAACAAATCCACCATCTTTGGAAGGTAATGACAAAATGGGATCATTCACCAATCTTCTTTTCAATTCCTGAAAACAATCATCACATTATTTTTTCTATGTGAACATAAAACCTTATCGAGATAACTTAGTCATTGTACTATATTACCATGAAAACATTCCAACAAACCTCGGGTAATACCCTACCAAACCAAGAAAACTATGGATCTCGGTAATATTAGTAGGTCTTGGCCATTTTTCAATGACTATTTTTTACAGGATCAACAATTATGCAATTTATTAAAATAATGTGACCATGGAATGAAATTTGTTGTAACCATAACTCACACATGATGAATTTTTCATACATATTCTTTTCTTTTAATGTTTGCATTACAACCCTTAAATTAATTTCATGGTCCACTTTACTTTTGGAAAAAACCAAAATATCATCAATGAACACAACCAATAACTTATCCAAGAACTCCCAAGAAGCTAAAGCCCTTTGATACATTGGATTAAATCTTGAATAAAAATGGATTATTTTACTATCATGATCCCATATGAAATTTGGATCATACCTTTCCAGTCGAGTGATTTTTTCATCATAAGTTTCTACTAAGTCAACCACCTTCCAGAATACCAAGAATTTTTTTTCAATCTAAAGTCGAACCACCTTAGGAAAATATTTCTGAAGAATCATACCTTTGAATTCATCCTAATCAAGAGAATAAATCTCCTCACTATCCCTGATATTTCTCACCATCGACCACCATTGATCAGCTTCACCTTCAATATACTAAACAAAAAACTTACCATTTGATGTTCTGTATACCACATTACATCAAAAATCTTATCCAGTGCTTTAATCCACCCTTCTTCTAGCACAGGGTCAAATGATCCTCTGAATGATGGGTGATGTATCCTTAAGAAATGCTACACTATTGACATGTTCCTATGTGGTTGATCTGGATGATCTAATGTAAAGATTCTACCAGCATCCATAGCCTCAGTCAACTATTCCATCACTGCAACAAACAGTTCAGTTCCGATTCCAACCATATCAGGTTGCTGATTTGGAATGTTGTTCTCTTATGTATGCCTTCCCAACATAGCTACATTTCATCCTCTATAGAAAACCATTCTGAACACAGAAATATCTTAGGCAAAGGAATATGTTAATTTTTAAATTCTATATCATTTCAATATTACCATAAATAAAATTATGTACATTAATTTAACAGTATTCTAACTCCCAAATTTTCCTAAACCGACCTCTAATACCAACTTTAAGGACCCGACCATAAACATTACATAATCATTAATTTAATGAATAATTCACATCAATTATATTTTCATGTTTAGAGTTTTAGATAAATAAGACATAATTATTACATGACAAATTGAATAATACTTATAGACAATTCTACCTAGTATCCATTTTTTGTATAAAATAATAACTATTAAAAAAGTGATCCATGTCTAGTTCCATGATTTGGATAGCATGACTTTTCCATGATCCCATCCATGACCCTATTCCACTTAATTTCATGTAAATTATTTTTTCAAAAACATGGGATGAGCATAAAAAGATCATTAAGGGACACACAAAGAAGAAAAACTGTTAGTTTTTCAAAACAACAAGTTAACCATGAATATTTTATCATAATAAAAAATATTCACCTTTATGTATTAGTAAATCCCCTTCACTGAATAATAGATCCTTTAATATCCCTTTTTTAACAAAAATATTACCATAAAACCCATATAAAGAACACATAACATATAAATGTAACACGAGATATAAACATAAAAAATGGAATAACCATACGGTCAATTTCCACACATATCACTAAATAAAATAGCCATATGGCTGACTTCCATGACCAATAAATTAGAGTTTATAACATAACCACACATCCTGGTTTATCGCAGCGCCACCTATAATTTGTTTTATCACATAACAACCCATCAAATGTCCAAGTACCATTATAAAATAAAAACACATAGATCAAATAAAATGGAAATAAATCATTTCCACATTTCAATCACATTATATCACTCAGATATATTGACATAATAATAAAAATACATTATCTTAACCATTTTCAATACCAAAATACATAATAATGTATATGATATTTATTTTCCTATAAAACATTATGGCTTGTTAAGGAAGACAAAGATCATATAATCTTCACGGCGGCGGAAAATATCATTGTCACCGCATACGTTAAAACATTCTCTTTTTTTTCATTCAATAAAACACATAATATGGAAAAGATTACATTTTAATGAAATAAAATGTAAAAGGGTTTTATTCAACTTATAAAATAAAGCCATTATAAAACAAAATTTGTCTCAAGGAAAGGAGATTGAGATGAAGTCCCTTACCTCATGTCTGACTTGACAGTTCATTTTTTAATTTCTGGAATAATAAACTGAAGTTAATTTTACTTCCATAAGAACCCTTTTCAATTTTATTATTCATTTTATATTACTTATTACCATGTTATAAACATTATGTAATCATTTATGTTAATAACGGCCGTTTTGTCGATATTTGGTACTTGAGTCAAAAATGAAAACCTTATATTTAAAAGTTATCCATGTGGTCCATAGTTAATTATCTCTAGAATTATATACATTATTTAGATAACATATATATCATATATATCCATTATATACCTGAATTTATAATAGTTCATAACATTTAAAGTTAAGAAATTAAATCAACTGTTAATGAAGATATTAAGTCGTATGTACGCAGGAATGCTACTTTCATTTCTATTTCATATTTTAATGGAATTAAAACCTAGTTATAAATAAGTATATTATAATTCTAGTATAACATCATATATAATTTCATTAACTCTATACTTTATACATCCCACATTTTGTATAAATGAGTCAAATCACATTGAGTGAGTGGGAGTCTGCACTTCCTCAAATAAAATTATCGCATTTACCCATAAAGGAAAGAATAAAGTTATGATATAAATTTAATATATAGAATCATAAAGAAAAACTAATAATATATATCATATATAAATATAGTTCCATCATAATTCCAACCATTAGAGGTGGTAGGTGATAATCAAAAAATAATCGTTTCATGAGGTGTTAGTTTGCCATCCACAGAAACAGTGTGTTTGTCACTGATTAGATACAGGTGTGTGTAAGTGTATCTAGAATAAATTTCATAACAATATCCTATTATATTGATGATACTGGTGTTGTTATAAAAGAATCTAATAAAATGATTTTAGGGTTGGGGAAGTAAAATAAAAGAAATTAGTTTAAGAGAAATTATTACCCTAAATTCGGGTAACTCCCTTTAGATGGAAACAAAAGGACCTATTAATGTTCATTCCACCTAAGGTAAGACTACTAAGATGATGATAGGGATGTAGGGAGGTTATTTAGGTAGATTTTGGACTATCCACATGGCTTTATAGGTGTGAGGAATTGGTTAGAATTTGTGTCCTTTTATAAGGGGGGCTCTTCAGGAAAGTGGGAAAATATTATTTTATTATAAACTTATGTTCATTTTTAAAAGGAAAAGAACATAATAAAGTAAAAGATAAGATGACTCATATTCGAAATAAAATCATAAAATCGGAATTGGATGGGATCTGAACATTATTTTTGCCTTTATAATCTTATTTATTTAAATCATTTATAAATGAGGTAAACACTGCATCATTTTTGTTTCATAAATAGTTTCATTTTTTTATGAATAAATATTATAAAAAAACATACCATGATGTAGGAAATAGGTTTAGATTTCTAAAAAATATTTATAGTAAAAAATATAACTTATATAACCCCATGTAAAAATCGATTTACTAGGACATATTTATTTGTGTAATTTTTGTCTTTACTTAAAATTAATTAATCTAAAGTGTCATTATCACTCCCAAGTGGCTCCATGGGGTCCCGAAAATCGACCCAAGGATGATAATGGTCAGATATATATCAATAAATATGATTATGAAACATGTTAGGTAATTTAATATTGTTATAATAATATTTGTTTTTCCTTATTTACCATATTTACCCTTCAACCATGGTAAATAAAATATATACTGAAGTAAATATTTAAAATGAATAAAAATATTAGTTACCTATTTACATAATTTAGACCTCCTGATTAATATTATGGAATCCATTTTTCCACATTCAAACATAGAAAAGGATGAAATTTATTTAAGACTAATTCTCACTGTCAAAACAAAAAGCATGTTTTTAAGAAATTATAACTATCGAAAGAATAACACTTGTTTATGTCCAATTTCAAAGTGAAATTACATAAAATAACCAAAATTGAATTAAATTTTAAAAATGTATTCTAATTACACTCTAAAACCAATTATAATTGTTATCTAACTATATAAATAAGTTTGATAAATAGGAAGATTTGAATTAAAATATAGTATTTTTCACTATTTATTAAACAATGAATTTTTTCAGAAAAATACCAAAACATTATCAAAAGTAAATTCAGATATCCCAATTCTACAGAATAATTTTATTCCGTCAAATATAACATATAAAAGTGAAAAAATATATATTTAAAAAGGGTTCTCTATCAAAAGGCGGTAAATCTACCTTTTAAATAAGATTTCAGTATTTATGGTTTAAAATAAGATTTCTTTCGTATTTTAAACCTTTAAAATTTATTTGTTAAATGGAAAAACATTGAACAAACATGTATAATCATATTTATGTTAGTTCTATTCATTCCACCCATTACAATGGCTATGAATTAACTACCATTTAAAATAATAATATTATATTATTATTGTTCAATATAAGATGTCAAAGAAACCCGTTGTTGCGTATCAGGTATGACATCAAGCATATCGACCCATTTAGAGTAAAAATAATATTTAATTCAAAAATATGAATAATTATGAAAATGTATTATTTATTTATTTACTAGGGAGGTTACATCCTTCCCCCCTTTTGGAAATTATTTTCTCTCAAGTTTATTCACTTATCAAATAAATGGGGTATTTATCCATAATTTCATTTTCAGATTCTCATGTTGCCTCTTCAACCATATGGTTTTTTCATAAAACCATTACCTGATGAATTACATTAATTCACAACACTTTTTCTCCATGATAAGAATATGGATTGGTTATTCCTTATAAAATAGATTCTATTTCAATTGAACTACATATGGGCTCAAAACAGGAGATTGATCTATACATTCTCAACATTAAAACATGAAAAACATGGTTTACCTGGGATAAACATGGAGGTAAATCCACTCTGTATGAAAGTGATCCAACGTTCTCCAAAATTTCATAAGGTCTAATGAACATTGAACTCAATTTTACCATCTTACCATAAGACAACACACTTTTCCATAGAGAAACTTTGAGAAAGACATGATCACCTACATCAAAAGAAAGACCCTTCCTCCGGTTATCCCCATAACTTTTCTATCTGCTCTAAGATTTTCTCATGTGATTCTGAGTAAACTTAAATTTTTATGCCATCTATTCTACCAATTCATGTCCCATAAACTTCCATTCACCTACTTCATCCCAAAAAAGATGGATTTCGACACTGCTTCCATATAATGCCTCAAATGGAGCCATCTGTATACTAGAATGAAAACTATTTTTATAATAAAATTATACCAAAGAGTTATGTTGTTCCCAAATTCCCTAATAATCCATCTATCAATAACGTAGCATATCCTCCAAGTTTTGAATTGTTCATTCTGACTGCTCATCTGATTGTGGATGAAATGATGTACTAAAATTTAATTCTGTACCCAAAGACTTATGAAGGCCTTTCCAGAAGTTGGATGTAAACCTCGGATCATGATCCGATACAATGGAGATAGGAACTCCATGAAATATGACTATCTTCTTAACATACAACTGAGATATTTGATATAGAGAAAACGTATCTCGAATAGGAAGGAAATGAACAGATTTTTTCAATCGATCAATAATAACCCGGATTGCATTATTACCTCGAGACTTCTTTTGTAATCCCACAACAAAGTCCAAGGATATATTTTCCATTACCACTCTGGCTCTGGTAAAGACTTAAGTAACCATTTTGGTTACTACAGCACTGCATTAACCTATTGAAAAGTCTAACACATCACAGTAAAGTCATCAATATCTCATTTCATTCCATCCCACAAGTAATACTCTTGAAGATCTCTGTATATCTTAGTACTGCTGGGATGAACTAAAAATAGAGTACTATGAGCTTCACATAACAACTAATTCTTAAACTGTGAACCAAAAGGCACATATAATTGTTTCCCAAACCTCAAAAAAATCATTATGAATATTAAAATCATGAAAATTACCCATTTAAACAAACTCTACCTTTTTATGATACTCACTCTCTTCCTTCTGTGCTTTCTTAATTCAGTCTGATATAAATGATTTCACTGAAACCTAAAACAAAACTGAGAAATTTCCTACACCAACAACTTATATGCCAATGATCCTCAAATAAAAAACCATATGACATAGTTCCACATGTAGCATGGTTAATGAAGCATTTCTTTTTTGACTCAAAACATCTTCCACTTTATTTTATTTTCCTGGACGGTAAGGGATTATGAAATCATTATCCTTGATTAATTAAATTCATCTCCTCTGTCTCATGTTAAATTTTTTTCTAATAGAATATATAATTCAAACATTTGTGGTCAGTATATATTTCACACTTTACTCCAAACAAATGATGCCTCAAAATTTTTAAAACATAAACTACAACCGCTAATTCCAAATCATGTGTAAGGTAATTTAACTCATTATTTTTCAAATGAAGTAAAGAATAATAAATTACCTAATCATTCTGCATAAGAAAACATCCAATTCCTTTCAATGAAGCATCAATGTAGAAAACAATTTCACCATCTCTTGAAGGTAATTACAATACTAGATCCTTCACCAATTTTCTTTTAAATTCATGAAAACAATCATCCAATGCTTTTGTCCATATGAACTTAACACTTTTTTGAGTTAACTTTTTCATTACATTATATAACAGTGAAAAAGTGTCAACAAACCTATGGTAATAACCTGCCAAACCATGAAGGCTATGGATCTCGGTAATATTAGTAGGTCTTGGCCATTCTTCAACAACTTTTATTTTAGCTAGATAAATAGTCATGATCTTTTTTGAAACAATGTGACCAAGGAATGAAATTAGTTGTAACAAAAAATCACACTTGATGAGTTTTCCATATGGTTTCTTTTCTTTAAATGTTCTAAATAAAACCCTAAAATGAATTTCATGTTCCTATTTACTTTTGGAAAAAACCAAAATATCATTAATAAACACAACCACATAATTATATAAGAACTCATGAGAAGCTAAATCCCTTAAATACTTTGGCTTTATTCCTAAATAAAAAATGGTTGATTTAACCATCATGATCTCGTATTAAATTTGGAGAATACCTTTCCAGTCGAGTGAAATTTTCATCATAAGAAACGATGGAGTCATCCTGCTACATCAATTCCACGATTTTGTTTTTCTATCCTATGAAGAACCACCTTAGGAAAATATTTCCCAAGAAACATACTGTTGAATTCATCCTAATCAAGACAATCACTTCCTCACTATCACTGATATTTCTCACCATAGACCACCACTGATCGGCTTCACCTTCAAAATGGTAAATAACAAGACTAACCATTGTATTTTCTGAACACCCCATGACATCAAAATTCAACTCAAGTGCATTAGAAAACCCTTTTGCTAGAACATGGCCAGATGATCCTCCGAATGATGAGGGATGTTGCCTCATGAAATTCTCCACTACTGACATGTTCCTCTACGGTTGATCCGATTGATATCATGTATGGATACCACCACTATTTATAGCCTAAGTCAATTGTTCCATCACTGCAAAAATTTGTTCAGTTCCTATTCCAACCATTCGGGTTGCTGATTTGGAAGGTTGTTCTCTTCTGTATGCCATCCCAACATAGTTGCCATGATTCGTCTACAGAAAACCATTTTGAACACAAAAATATGTTAGGAAAAGAAACATGGTAATCTGTAAATTCTATATCATTTCAATATTACCATAAATTAATTTATAGACATTAATTTAACAGTATTCCAATGGCTAAGGATGCCTAAACTGACCTATGACACCATCTATAAGGACTCGGCCTTAAACATTATATAATCTTGAATTAAATTAATAATTCACATTGGGGATATTTTCAGGTTTAATGTTATTTAGAATGATGATATAATAATTACATAACAAATTGAGTAATACATGTAGTCACTTCTACCCAGTATCTACTTTTTTTTATAAAATATATACTATTGATAAAAAAGAGCCTTGTCTAGTTCCATATTTTAGAAAAAATGACTTTATTTAATCCCATCCTTGACCCTATTCCAATTTATGTCATGTGAAAAACATTTCCAAAACTTGGGATGAGCATAAAAATCTCAGTAAGGGATACACAAAGGAGGGAAAAATTTATTTTTTCAAAACAACAATTAAACCATGAATACTTTATCATAAGCAATACTTTTCAACTTTATGAAGTAGTAAATACTCTTCATTGAATAAGAGATAATTGGTAACCCATTTTGTAACTAAAATATTACCATAAAACCCATATAAAGAACACATAACATATAAAAGTTACATGGTACATAAAAAATACTTAAATGGAATAACCATAAGGCCGACTTCCACACATATCACAAAATGGAATAGCCATACGGACGAATTCCATACCCAATGCATTGGAGGATATAACGTAAACACCCATCCTGGTTTATCATGACACCACCCATCATTTGGTTTATCACGTATCCAACCATAAAATTTATATGTACAATTATAAAATCATAACATATACAACAAACATAAAGGAACGATAACATTTCCACATTTCAATGACAATATGTCACTTAAATATATTGATATGATAAAAATTCCATTATTAAAATCATTTTCAATAAAAGAATAAGTAAAATAGTATATGATATTTATTTTCATTTTAAACCCATTTCAGCTTGTTAGGTAATCCAAAGATCAAATAATACTCATAGCGGCGAAAAAGGTCATTTTCACCGCATATGTTTAAACATTCTATTTATTTTTGTCTTTTAGTAAATTTATTTGTAGGGAAAAGAGTACATTTGATTGAAATTAAATTTCAATGGGGTTTCTACACTGTATAAAATAATGTCATGTATAAAAAAATATGTCTCAATGAAAGGATATTGAGATGAAGTGCCTTACCTCGTGTCTGACATGACATGTTCGTTCTTTAATTTCCTGAATAATAAACTAAAGTTAATTTCAACTTGATTGAGAACATTTTTTATGTTTATTATTCCTTTTATATTACTTTTTACCATGTTATAAAAATTATGTAATCATATATGTTAATAATGGCCGTTTTGTTGATATTTGGTACTTGAGTAAAAAATGAACACCTTATATTTACAAGTTTCCCATGTGGTCAATAGTTAATTATCTCCAGAAAAATATTCATTATCTATATATCATATATATCATATATATCCATTATATATATGTATTTATATTAGTACATAATATTTGGAGGTAAGAAATGAAATGCACTATTTAATGGAGACGCTATGTCGCACGTATGGATGAACGCTACTTTCCTTTCTATTTTGAATTTTAATGGAATAAAACCATAATTATACAAAGGTATATTATAATTACAGTATAATATCATATATAATTTCATTAAATCCATCCTTTATAAATCCCACGTATGGTATGAACGAGTTATATAACTTTGAGGGGGCGATAGTTCGTACTTTCTCAAATGAAATTATCACGTTCTCCCATAATGGAAATGATAAAGGTATGAAATAAATGGAAAATACAGAAAAATAAAGAAAAAAAACATAATATATATCATATATAATTATAGTTCCATCATAATGGACACTATGAGAGCCAGTTGGATATAATAGAACAATCATCGTTTAGTGAGGAGTTAGTTTCCTTCCAGAGATTCAATATTTTCTTCATACATTAGATGGATGTGTGTGTATGTTTAGCTCACATAAATCTCCTAAAAACATCTTAGTATGTTGAGGATACTGGTGTTTTTATAAAATAATGGAATTAAAATATTTTTGGTGATGGATAAGTATAATGAATGAAATGAATTTAAGAGAAATTGTTACCTTTAATTCAGGTAAATCTATTTGGTTTGAACCAAAAGGAAATCTTGATATTCTTTTTTCCCAAGGTAAGACATCTAGGAAGAGGATTGGGATGTAGGGAGATTATTTAGGAGAAGGATCGATGATCCATGTGGCTTGAGAGTGTGTGATTAATTAGTTTGAATTGCAGTCCTTTTATAAGGGGGATAATGGGCTCTTTTGGAATGTGTGGAATTATTATTTTATTATAAACATATCTTCAGTTTAAAAGGGTAAAAAAATTAAATTCAAATATAAGATGAATCATATTTGAAATAAAGTATACCAATAGGAATTGTACTGGGTTTGGAAAAAAATTTAGTCTATAAAATCTTATTAATTTAAATAATTTATTAATGAGGTAAACATTGCATCATTATTGTGTCATAAATAATTTAATTTATTCATAAGTAATTTAATTAATTTGAAGTATAAAAATTATAAAATATACCATGACATAAGATAAATTTTTAGTTTTCTAAATAATATTTTTTGTATAAATTTTAACATGTATAACCCCATGTAAAAAGTTATTAACTAGAAGATATTTGTTTGTGCCATTTTTGTCTTTAATTTAAATTAATTAATCTAATGTGTCATTATCAATCCACTGTGGCTCTATGGTGTCTCAAAATCAACCCAAGTATTCTAATTGTTAGATATGTTTCATCCAATAAGATTATGATTCATTTTAGTGTAATTTAATATTTTTATAATATTATTTTGTTACCCGTATTTACCATATTTACCCTTTAACAATGTTAAATAAAATATTTACTGAAGTAAATATTTAAAATGTCTAAAAATAAAAGTTACCTATTTACGAAATTTTTACCTCCTGATTCAAATTAATGAAACCATGTTTTCTAATTCAAAACACAAAAGTGGCAGAAATTAATTTAAAATTAATACAGGCCTTCAAAACAAAAAGACCGTTTTTCAGAAATAATAACTATCAAAAGATTGACACTTGTTTCTGTCCAATTTCAAAGTGAAATTACGTAAAATGACTAACATTGGATTAAATGTCGAAAATATATTCTAATTACACTAGAAAACAAATTAAAAAGATAATACAACTATAAAAATAAATTAGATAAAAATGAAAATTTGAATTAAAAAACAGTATTTTCACTATTCATTAAAAAATGAATTTTATCAGGAAAATTAAAAATTTTATCCAATGTAAATTATAATGTCCTGATTCTAAAGAAGATTTTCATTTTTTCAAATATATCATATAAAAGTGACAGAAACCTGATTTGAAAATGGTTCACAATCAAATGGTGGTAAATCAGTGTTTTAATAAAAATTATAGTATTTATGCTTAAAACATGGATTTCATTTTTATTTTAAGCCATTAAAATTTATTGGATAAAAGTAAAAACATTTTAAAAATATGTATAATCTTGTTATCGTTAGTTTTATTCATTACCTATAACACAAATACTATGCATTATCAACCATATAAAATAATATTATTATATTATTAGTGTGCAACATAAAATTTCAAAGACTTCAGTTGTTGCAAATTGGGTACAACATCGAGCATGTTGACACCTTTAATGTAAAATTATTATTTAATTAAAAAATAAGAATAATTATGAAAATGAATTGTTTCTTTATTTACCTAGGATGATACATCCTTCCACCCTTTTGAAATTGCGTCCTTGCAATTATATTTACTAATCAAATAAATGTGGGTATTTATCCCTCATAGAATTTTCAGATTCACAAATTTCCTCTTCAACCATATGGTTATTTTACAAAACAATTTCCTAATGAATTGCCTTATTTCACAACATGTTCCCTCTATGATCAAGAATCTAGATTGGTTGTTTCTCGTAAGAGAGATTCTATTCCAACTGAACTACCTCTAGGCTCAAAACATGAGATGGATCTGGCATATACATTATCATCATTAAAACCTGAAAATCACTGTGTACCTGGGATAAAATTGGAGGTAAAACCACTCTATACGCAAAAGATCCAACTTTCTCTAGGATTTCAAATGGTCCAATGAACCTTATACACAATTTTCCCTTCTTACCAAAACACATCACACTTTTCCATGGAGAAACTTTGAGAAAGACATGATCACCTACCTAAAAAAAGATCCTTCCTCCAGTTATCTATATAATGTTTCTATCTTCTCTGAGTAGTTCTCATGTGCTTCTGAATGAACTGAACGTTTTCTACCATCTCTTCTACCAAATCTGGTCCCATAAACTTTCTTTTACCTACATCATCCCAAAAGATGGATTTTTCCACCACTTTCCATATAATTCATCAAATGGAGCCATCTGTATATTGGAATGAAAACTGTTAATATAAGAAAATTCAACCAAAGAATGATATTTTTCCCAACTTCCCTAGTAATCCAACGAGCAAGCATGGATCATATCCTCTTTGGTTTGAATTTCTCGTTCTGACTGACCATTTGATTGTGGATGAAAAGTTTTATTAGCATTTAATTCAGCACCCAACGACTTCTGAAGGCCTTTCCAAAAGTTGGAAGTAAACCTGGGATAATGATTAGATATATTGGAGATGGGAACTCCATGAAATTTGACTATCTCTTTACTATACAACTGAGAATGTTTATCTAGATAAAAAGTATCTCGAATAGGAAGGAAATGATCATATTTAGTCAATCGATCAATAATAACCCAGATTGCATTATTACATCAATATGACTTTGGTAATCCCACAATGAAGTCCATGGATATATTTTCCCATTTCCACATTGGCACCGGTGAAGACTAAAACATCCATTTCTTTAACTTCCACTCTACTATGACATGTTGACAAATCAAACACTTCACATTAATGTCAACAATATCTCGATTACTTCCATCCCACCAGTAATACTCCCGAATATCTCTGTACATCTTATTACTACTAGGATTAACTAAAAATGGAGAACTATGTGCTTCACATAACAACTCATTCTTCAACTGTAAATCACAAGGCACACATAATCATTTTCCAAACCTCAAAACACAATCATTATCAAAATTAAAATCAAGAAACATACCCTTATGAACCAACTCTACCTTTTTCTTCAGCTCACTGTCTTCCTATTTCACTTTATTAATTCTGTCTAATATAGATGATTTCACTGACACCTGAAACAAAACCGATGAATTTTCTGCACCAAATACATTTATTCCAATATCTATGAAATCAAAAATCAAATTATATCATTCTAAATGTATCATGGTTATTCAAGAATTACTTTTCTACTCAAATCTCAATCCACATTATTTTATTTTCCCGTATGGTAAAGGATGGAGAAATTATAATCAATGATTAATTCCATCCATCTACTCTATCTAATGTGAAATTATTTCTGAGTGAATACATACTTCATACTTTTGTGATCTGTATATATTTTACACTATACTCCATAAATATGATGCCTTAAAAAATTTAAAGCAAAAACACCAGCAACTAATTCTAAATCATGAGTACGGTAATTTAACTCATGAGTTTTCAACTAACGTAAATCATAAGAAATTATCTGATCATTCTGCATAAGGACACAACCATGTCCTTTCATCAATGTATCACTATAGATAAAAAATTAACCATCTCTGGATGGTAATTCCAGAACTAGAGCATTCACCAATCTTTTTTTAAATTCCTGAATGCAATCATCACATTCTTTTGTCTATATGAACATAACTCCTTTTGAGTTAACATAGTCATTGGACTAGATAATGGTGAAACATTCTCAAGAAACCTCGAGTAATAACCATCCAGACCATGAAAACTATGGATCTCAGTTATATTATTAGGTCTTGGCCATTCATCAGCAACTTTTGTTATAGCAGGATCAACTGTGATGCCATTTTTTGAAAAAATGTGACCAAAGAATGAAATTTGTTATAACCAAAACTCACAAATGTTGAATTTTCCATACAGTTTCTTTTCATTTAATGTTTGAATGACTATCCTTAAATGACTTTCATGTTCCTCTTTACATTTGGATAAAACCAAAATATCATCAATGAACACAACCACAAACTTATCCAAGAACTCATGACAAGCTAAAGCCCTTTGATACTTTGTCATTAATAATGAATAAAATTGATTGATTTTACAATCATGATCTCATATGAAATTTTAGGCATACCATTCTAATCAAGTAAATTTTGATTCATATGTAGAAACTAAGTCATCCTCCTGGATTAATTCTAAGAAATGTTTTTCTACCCTAAGATGAACCACATTAGGAATATATTTCTCAAGATACAAACCATTGAATTCATCCAAATCCAGAGCATCAATCTCCTAACTATCCTTGATATTTCTCAATATCGACCACCACTGATTGGCTCCACCTTCAAAACAGTAAATATCCAGACTTACCATTTTATTTTCTGAACACCACATGACATAAAAAATATTATCTTGTGCTTCAATCCACACTTCTATTATCACAGGGTTAGATGATCTCTTGAATAATGCGGGATACTGCATCATGAAATGCTCCACTTTTTACATGTTCCTCTACGGTTGATCAGGATGATCTCATGTATGGACACAACCATCATTTATAACATCAGTCAATTGTTCCATCACTACAACAAACTGTTCAGTTCCGATTTCGACCATCTCAGATTGATGATTTGGTAGGTTGTTCTCTTCTGTATGCCTTCCCAACATAGATTACCTATTTCCATTGTGGAAAAAAATTCTGAACAATGAAATAACTTTGGAAAAGAAACATGGTAATATTTAAGTGCTATACCTTTTCAATATCACCACAAATTAATTTATGGACATTAATTTAATAGTATTCTAACTCCTAAAGTTGTCTAAACCGGCCATTGATACCAAATATAAGGACCCTAGCTTAAATATTACATAATCTGGAAATTAATGATTAATTCACATTGATGATCTTTTCAAGATTAGAGTTTTATAGAATTATGACTTATGTATTTCATAACAAATTGAATAATACATATATATACTTCTACTCAGTATCCATTTTTTATAAAAAAATATTTAAAAAACGAGCCATGTCTAGTTCCATGTTTTAGAAAACAAGAATTTTCCTTGATCCCATCTATGACCCTATTCCAGTTTCTACCATGTGAAAAACATTTCAGAATCTCGGGAAATGCATAAAAAGATGAGTAAGAGATACACAAATAATTAAAACTCTTAGTTTTTAAAAAAAACATGTAAACCATGAATACTTTATCATAAGTAAAACTTTTCACCTTTATGATGTAATAAATAGTCTCTACTCAATAAATGATCTTTTCTAACCCCTTTTGTAACCAAAGGATTACCATAAAATCCATATAAATAACACATAACATAAAAACGATACATGGGACATAAACATACATAAATCGAATAACAATATGGTCGACATAAACACATATCACTTAATGGAATAGTTATACAATCGACTTCAATACACAATGCATTGGAGGTTCTAACGTAACCACCCATCCTGGTTTATCATGGAACCACCCATCATTTGGTTTATCACTTAACCACCCATCAAATGTCCAAGTACCATTATAAAATCATAAGACATACTACAAATATAAAGGAATGAAAACATTTCCACATTTCAATCACAATATATCACCTAAATATAATTACATAACAAAAAAATACTTTATCAAATCCAAATTCAATACCAAAATACTTAAAAGATTATATGGTATTTATTTTCCTTCAAAAAACATTAAGACTTGCTAAGGAAGCCAATGATCAAATAACACGCGCGACGGTGGAAAAGGTCGTTGTCACCGCTTACATTAAAACATTATTTTTTTCATTAAGTAAAATTATTCATAGGAAAAATATTCCCAATGACTGAAATTTAAATTTAATGGGGTTTATACACCATATAAAATAATGTCGTGTATAAAAAAATATGTCTCAAGGAATGTAGAATGAGACGAAGTCCCGTACCTCTTGTCCGACTTAACTCGTTCATTCATTAATATACTGAATAATAAACTACTGTTAATTTATAAATTCATAATAACCTTTTTGACGTTTATTATTCCTTTTATATTACTTTTTACCAATTTATAAACATTATTTATTCATTTAAGTTAATAATGGTCATTTTGTCGATATTTGGTACTTGAGTAAAAAATGAACACCATAAATTTACAAGTTGTCCTTATGTTCAATAGTCTATTATCTCAAGAATTATATTCATTATTTACATATCAAATATATCATATATATATCTCTTATATACCTGTATTTATATTAGTATATAACATTTGGATATAAGAAATGAAATGCACCATTCATGTAAACGGTAAGACATACGTATGCATGAACGCTACATTCATTTATAATTCTTATTTTAATGGAATGAAAAAATAATTATTCATATTTATAATATAATTCCTATATGATATCATATATAATTTCATTAACTCCATCCTTTATATGTCCATTGTATGGTATGAATGAGTCATATCACTTTGAGGGGGAGGTAGTCCGTAATACCTCAAAAGAAAATTATCACGTTTACCGGTAATGGAAACCATAATGGTATGTTATACATGGAAAATACGGAAGAATAATGAAAACAAAAACATAATATATATAATATATAAATATAGTTCCATCATAATGGCCACCATGATATACGGTAGTAGATAATTGACCAATCATCGTTTTTTGAGGCGTTTGTTTCCCATCCCCAGAATCATTATGTTCTTCACCCATTAGATGGAGGTGTGTGTACCTATAACTTGAATCCTCCTCATAAAAACATTCTAGTATATTAAGGGTATTATGTTTTTTATAAAATAAAGTAATAAAAATATTTTAGTGGTCAGGGAAGTAAATTAAAACAAATGAATTTAAGAGAAACAGTTACCATTAATTTGGGTAACTCCTTTTGGTTTGAACCAAAAGGACTTATTGAAGATCATTATTCCTGAGGTAATACTTCTAAGTGGAGTATAGGAATTTAGGGAACATATTTAGGTAGATGTGGGATGATCCATGGGGCTTGAGAGGTGTGAGGAATTTGATAGAATTGGTGTCCTTTTATAAGGGGGAGGAGGGGCTCTTTTGGAAAGTGTGAAAATATTATTTTATTATAAACATATCATTAGTTTCAAAAGGTCAAAATCACATTAATGTTGAAGATATGATGATTAATATTATAAATAAAATCATTTAATTGGAAATGGACCGGTTTTGGACTTTAGTTTAGTCTATATAATCTTATTTATTTAAATCATTTATTAATGAGGTAAACACTCCATCATTATTGTGTCATAAATAATTTAATTTAATTTATATTAAAAAATTATAAAAAAATACCACGATGTAGGAAATACTTTATCTATCTGAAGAATATATATTTTTTAAAATATAACTTATATAACCACATATAAAAATTGATTTACTCAGAGATAATTGTTTGTGTCATTTTTGTCTTTACTCTAAATTAATTAATCTAAAGTGTCATTATCACTTCCAAGTGGCTCCATGGGGTCCAAAAATTGACACAAGGAAGATCATGGTCGGATATGTGTCAACAAATAATATTATCACAAATGTTAGGATAATTAAATATTTTTATAATATTATTTTGTTACCCTTAATTACCATATTTACCCTTTAACCATGTTAAATAAAATATTTACTAAAGAAAATATATAAAATGTCTAAAAATAAAATTTACAAATTTACAGAATGTAGAACTCCTAATTACAATTATGGAATTCATTTTTATAAATTCCAATAATAGAAGTGGAATAAATTAATTTCAAATTCATTCCTGCTGTCAAAACAAATAGCGTATTTTTAAGAAATAATAACTATAAAAAGATTGATACTTGTTTATATCCAATTTCAAAGTGAATTTACATAAAATTAACAAAATATGATTAAATGTTAAAAGTATATTCTAATTAAACTCTATAACCAATTAACAAAAATAATATAATCATATATATAAATTAGATAAAATGGAATATTTGATTTAAAATATAGTATTTTTCACTATTTATTTAAAAAATAAATTTTATCAAAAAGATACCAAAATATTATCCAAAGTAAATTTTGATGTCCCAATTCTAAAAAATAATTCTATTCTATCAAATATAACCTATAAATGTGGCAAAAAAATAGATTTAAAAATGGATCTCTATCATAAGGTGGTAAATTGGTCTATTAATGAAAATTTGAGTATTTATGCTTAAAAATTGGATTTCATTCTTCTTTTAAGCCATTAAAATTTATTGGTTAGTTGTAAAAACATTTAAAAAACATTTATAATTATATTTTAGTTAGTTAAATTAATTAATGCCAATATCACATCTAGGCGTTAACTACTATTAAAAATAATAATATTATATTATTATTATAGAAAGTAAGATTTCAATGAAACCCTTTGTTGTGTATCAGGTATGCCATCAAGCATATCAACCCCTCTAAATTAAAATTAATATTTAATTCACAAATATGAATAATTATAAAAATTTATTATTTATTTATTTAACTGGGATGTTACAGATCATCTCATAAAACTAGATATAATTTTCTCAAAATCATGGTTCATATTTTTCATAAAATAATTGTTCCCATTTGTTCAAAATCATGGTTCTATGTTTTCATAGAAAAATAGTTTTTATTTTCTCATAATATTTGTTCTGATTGTATATGAAAAATTGTCTCTAATTTTATGTTAATCTTTATTCAAATTTTCAAAGAAAATTGGTTCTGATTTGTACATAATGCTGGATCTGATTTGTGCATAATGCAGGTTCCAATTTATGCAAAATGATGGTTTTGAGTTGTGTATAATTCTTGTTCCAATTTGTGTATAATGTTGGGTCCAATATGTGTAGAATAATACTTATAATATTTTAAGAATTTTGGTTTTGATTTATGAAGAATGCGGATTCTGATTTGTTTAGAATGTTTGTTCTTATTTTCATAGAACAATTTTGATCCGTTTTTCTTCTTCTTTTCACTGATTCCCATTTATTCAAATATGTCCACCATTTCATTAAAATACATCATCATGAATATTTTCTTGATCTGTGATAACTTATTGGTTAGTAAAAAATCAATTGATTATTACTGAGAGTTTGAAAAAAAATCTTACTTTTAACTTCTAAATATTCATCAAAATACTCGTTCAAAACTCTTCGGTAAGAAAATATATTTCTTTATTCATCAACTTATTTCTTGGGAAACTTATTTATTTATAAATAAACAACATAATTCTTCCTAGAAAACATAAAATTAGTATAGAAGAAAAACTTAGTGGCCAAAAAATTTAAAAAAAAAATTCAATCAATTTATCACAATGTTTCTTCAATATCCCCCTTCGAATTTGTTGACAACCCACGTTTACAACTTTTCCAACTCACAGATTTTTTGAAAACTCATATTTTGAAATAAAATCTTTTTTTTTACTTTTATAAAAACAATTTCTTATTCAATAGAGTGTTTCTTGACCCAACAATACTAGAAAAAGTAATGATTTAGAAGGAATTTCATCCCTCTATAGAAATAAAATTTTGTGCCCATGTAATGATAACTCCCTATAAAATTTCCTTTTCTCTTAATCATATATTTTTCATTCTCATTAATCATTTATCTAAATTTTCTTAATACCTCCCCCATTCTATGATAACCAAATCTTCATATTACTAAAATACATATAAATAAATGCCTTTTTAAACTTGTTACTTTCTCTCCACTTTAGTTAACATAATCCAAATCACAGTGGTGTTTCTTATAAATGGGGTTTAGGAAGACATGTGAGGAGGATTGACATGATGTTTGGAAATATATTAAAAAAACCATTCCATTTTTATTTCTGTTGTAAAAATATCAGCAATCAGATACATAGTTGAAATGTTTTCCAACAAAACATCTCCAACAAAAATATTATCTTTCATAATGTGCATTTTATAACAAGTTTTTTTGATCATGAATGTTTTATAAGATTCTTAGAATGATCAAATTACACTATTATTATCCCAATGAATCTTAAATGGTTTAGAAAAATTTACATCCAAATAATCCAACTGATCATTCATCTATATAATTTGATAACATGTTTGAGTGGATGCCATATATTCAGATTTAGCTATTATCAAAGTTACTGAACATTATCTCGTAATTTTCCATCTCATAGAACATTAAAATAAAAAAAATTATTCGTATGATGATGAAATTATATCACTAGAGTCTCCGACCAAATTGGATGTAGTATAACCAAGAAACAACATCTCATAATTTCATCTATAAAACAACCCTTGTTAAGTTCTTTTTTTCATATCTCAAATTTCTATTTTCAGCCAATATATGTGATTCTATCAAATTAAGTTGATACATGGCACACAAATTCACAGCATAATAAAATTGAGAAATGAACATATAAGGAAAATAATACTTATTATTATCTTCTAAATGTAAATACGATTCACAATTATTCTAGTTTCATCTTCACTCAATATGGTACACACTGAAATAGGAGTTAAAAATTTTATGGATTATGTTAACCCAAACATCTCTATCAATTACATAGAATAATTTAAATGACATAAGAAAATATATTTTCCCTTTTGTTGAACATGAAAACTATGAAAGAATGTTAATTCTTTAAAAAATTGAAATTTTAAAATTCTTCTAAATTTCAATAGCAAACTCTTCAGATATATTTTTTTTATTCCCCATAAAAAATTATATCATCCACATAAACAATGGTAATTAATTTTTGGAGTCAACATATTTCCCATACAAGTTTATATCAAAATTTACTTTATAAAAGTTCCTTAGTCTCAAACTATTAAGATACATTAAATTCCATGCACGTAGAACTTGTTTTAGCCCTTATAAAGGTTTCCAAAACATAAAAAATTTGTTTTCCTCCTCATCGATTGGAAAACCTGAAGGATTATTAATGTAAACATCTTCCTCAATATCACCATTAAGAAAATCTAACATTAAATTCAATTGATAAACTTTGTAATTATTATGAAAAACAACTAAATGAAACATTCAGACACTTTCCATAATTGAAATGTGGGAAAAGGATTCAAAAAATACAAACCTTTCACCTTTTCAAATCCTTTGTAAATAAGCCTTGCTTGGTTTCTTGAAACATCTCCATGACCATTCAATTTGTTTCTATAAACCCATTTGGTTACGATAAAATTTTTATATGGAACACCTAGATCACGTTACCGTGTTTCCTTCACTCCATACTGATCCAACTCTTCATTCATAGGATCCACACATTAATTATGTTTAAGATCCTTTGAAACTGATTCTGGGTCAACATTAGAGAAAAGTGAAGTCTAATTTTCTAATCTAAACTGCATTCTATTATGAATTGGATCCTTTTGGTTCCCAATAATTTTTTCAGATACAACATGTATTCATAAGGTATGAATTTTCAATGTTTATATCCAAGCTAGAATTTCCACATCACATTATTCATTTGAATCTTAATAAGAATGTTTTTAATTAAGTTCACTTTTGTTGGAAATATCCAATTTATCCTCATCATCATTCTCAACAATCTTTATTAAGGAACATTGATTTTAAATTACCTTTATATCAGATGATTCCACTAACTTTTGTAAATGTATAATCCCAAAATTTTATCTTCTCATATTTGGTGAATAACCAATGAATGTTTCTTCATTGGCTTTCTAATCGATCATTACAAAATCCATATTTTTACCTTGAGAAAACATGAAATTACAAAAACATTGAAGCATTTTAATTATGATTTTCTATTATACAAAATTTTATAACAATTCATTTTTTTCGTCTTACAAATCATCTATTGTTAACTTGTACAATAGTAACAATGACTTCTCTTCAAAGAAATATTGAATGTCTTTATTCTGCTAACATATTTTTTTCCCATTTCCTCAAATACTTTTATTCTTTATTTCTGATAATATATTTTTTGTAGAGTATTGGGAGCACTATAATTATTTTTAATACCATGTTTTCTAAAATAATATTCAGATGCATTGTTTGTGAATTCAGTAAAATTATATGTTCTCAATTTTTTAATATAATCCCCCAATTATTTCAAAACATCTTCTCTATAAAATTTTAAAATTTCAATCACATATGAATTGTTCTTCCTGAACATGATGTTTTTCTCATGAGTTAAATAATCAATACGAGTGATAATCTATAAGTCAACTTTTAATTATTGATATATTAATAGTCTACATAAACCGTAACTAATATGTTCTTGTGGACTGGTAGACTGAATCTCAACTCTATTATGACTTTTATTAATCATTTTTCCTATTTTAGAGTGTAATAAAAAAATATTCCTCTATTATTTTCAATTATAGAAAATTATGAACTACATCAATGTTGTAAAATTTATTCTTCTTTTACTGTATAAGGTGTCCAAGTGCTCAGTACCAGACCATTTTTTCTTCTTCAGCACTCAAGTAACATGTGTTATTTAATTCTTCTATTTGAATGAGATTCCCGCTGGTTATTTCTCCCATTGTAATGATTATTCAATCTTTCATAATTTTTATGATACACGAATCATTTTTGAAGATTAATTCACTTCCAACATCACAATGTTGACTTACAGTATATATGTTATGTTTTAGCTGATCAACAACTAAAAAATACGTAGATTTCAATTTCTCTTCTTAAATCTCTACTATTGTGATTCAAATTATTTTTAAGGAACAATCAATGCCAAAAGTAACTGAACCACCTTCATGAATGTCAACATGTTTCAAAATTTTATTATCACTAATATTATTTGAATAAAAACCACTATCATATTTCCATGGTTCTTTCATATTAATTTCATTAATGTAGACTCAACAACATAAGCTCCTACCTCATCCTTATTCATTTCATCTTTTTTTCTTTTCTTTGAAAAGAAACTTGTTCCAGAAAGAGTTTCATACATATTTCTATATGATGAACATACTAATCATATTTTTCACAAACTTCTTCAAGAAATTCAAATTGATTCTTTTTTGGAATGTTTCTAACATATTGAGAATTCACCAATTTAACTTGTTGTATGTAAATAATATTACTCATTCTTCATTCAATATTTGTTCCATTTTTCAAAAAACGTCTTTGGAGTAATGATTTTTGTTAACAAAATTATATTATTTCTACCCATAGATTCCATAACACCAAAAATATAAATCAACTTTGGATTTTATATTCAATAAATTGCATTATCTATATAAATTTTGTCGAGGTTGGTAACTTCTTTCAGCTCTAGCATTCTCATGAAGTGGATAATATTTTCTTTTAAGTGAGTTTTATACATTTTTATAATTGATAGGTTTTTCACTTCCTTTCCCTACACCAGATTTCCCAATAATTTTTTGGAAACCCAAAATTTTAAAGGAATCAAATGAGACAAAATTTTTTATAAGAGAATATTTCACTTTAATTTCATATTGATCCTTTTTTGCAACATTAAATGTCTCAGCTCTTATATTCAAACCTTTGTTGAACATTTCATTCACCTTCATTATGGTAATTTGGAATTAAAGATATTTTTATTTCAACTTCTTAAGATATTATTCCACAGAATCATGCTTTTTATTATGATCATCAACCATATTTCCATGTTCAACAATTCTAATATTATAGCATGAAATCTATTGAATGTATTATTCCTCATGGTTGATGAAATGTTTTCTTCCATTGTCATCTTATTTAAGATCATTATTCATTATAACAATTTCATCCCTCATAGAATTTTTTTTATTAAGACATGGAACAAGTATTTTTATGAGATGATACTCTCAATAAGATTCATCACCACCTTCTTCATTCTTTGAGGAATGTTTTGTTTTCTCAACATTTCAATGAAGGATATTAATTTTTTAAAACATTCATATCTAGATGAATTGTAGTTAGTTGAGTCTGATTCAAATTTCATAATCAATATAAATCTTGTTTTATTTCAATTTTCTTATTTTAACTATTGGAAGACTTTTATTCCTTGTCATTATTCATCAGCTTCTTCGATTGATGATTTTAATCAGAATCATGTCAACATTATCAAGCATTCATCCAAAATAAATTCATAGAAAAGTGTCTGATTCCACTACACCCAAAAAATTTGAAAGGAAGTTTACATCCATAGTTTCCTCTTCTTCTTTGTTAGTTGTTGGTTATATTATAAATGATTTTTTCATTCAAATAATCATCCTATTTATCTTTAGACTCACAAGGTTATACTTCTTTACTATCTTGGATTATCATCATTATCATAGCTTAGAAATTTAGTTCATCGTTCATGTTATTTTTAAAAATTGGGGAATTCTTCATTTCATAAGAAGAAATAATGATATGCAATTCACTAAGATATAAATCATCTTTATCTTCTAAAGTAGACATTTTAGAATCAAATCTGTTAGGATTGTTTCTCACAATATTCGACACAATTGTAGAATCCTCCAAAATGTCTCCAAATCATATGATGTTGCAAAAAAATCATTTAATCTAGTGATGTATTCATCTATTGTTTCCTAATCCCTCATTCTGATGTCTTCGTACATACTACTCCAGATTTGTTGCTTTGCTTCCATGAAATTCGTATTCCATTCCGAAACACATTCCAACTTCTCCCATATACTTTTTGATGTTATGAGACCAATCTCCTTTTGATATAACTTTTTTGAAAAGGAAATAAGATTACATTTCAAGCCTTTGCATAAAATTATATATTTATCCTACCTGAAAATGTCATAGGGATAATGTCCTTAATAGGTGAAAAAACAATTATAGAAGTATCAACAACTTCTAAGACAAGATATAGGAGATTGTGAATCATCAACTTTTTTCCATCCATAATAATGTTTCCATCAAATATAGGAATTCCTAATCTGTTAATAGAGTTGATATTATCCATGAAAAGGATTTAATAAGGGAACCTTCACTTTAATACCAGTTGAAGATCCATGGATATAATAAAAACTGAAAAGGATGGGGGGTCGAATACATTGTTCACTTTATACATGTTTCAAAAAATTTACAAAACATAACTAATTATAACTATTAAGATTTATACCTTTATAAACCTTTATTAAATAATTATGCATGTAATGGTGGGAAAGAAAAAAATAACCAATGATTTTTAAGGTTTAGACTCAGTGTGAGGGCCTATATCCATTCAATAGCCAATCACATGGGTCTATAGAAGTTCACTATTATGAAGAAGTGAATACAGATTTTTCTAACTACCCTTAAACACATATTATATCCTAATAGAAACAATTATACTGACTCCAGTCAGTTTTGAATGTTTTCATATAAGAAAATTGAACCAACCAATAGAATTAATATTTTTTTTAAATCTGATATACACTCAAAATGATGGATCTAATTTTATCGGAATGATGAATCTGGTTTGATTTGAAAAATGGTCTTGATTTGATCAGAATCCTGGATCAAATATTTTCAGAAAATTGGTTCTGATTTGCTCAAATTGCTACTTCTGATTTTCTCTGAAAACTGGTACAAATATTCTTATAATCTTGTTACATATAATTCTCAAGAAACTATCTTTGATTTTCTCAAAATCTTGGTTATGATTTTCTCTAAAAACATTCAACGATTTTCTCATAAAACTAGTTCTTATTTAATCAGAATAGTGTTTATGATTTTATCTAAAAACTGGGTCTGATTTTCTCAAAACATTGGTTCAAATTATCTTAGAAAACATATTCTGATATCCTCATAATGTTGTTTATGATTTTATGGAAATTTGTTTTCTAATTTTATTAGAATCATGGTTATGATTTTCATAGAAAAACTGTTCTGATTTGTGCAGAATGATGGTTTTGATTTGTGTAGAATACTATTTCTATTTTTTTACAAGAATGCAAGTTTTGATTTGTACAGAATGCTTGTTCTGATTTTCTAAAAATGATGGTTCTAATATATACAACATGTTTGTTCTGATTTGTATCGATTTATTTTTCTAAGTGGTGTATAATGCTGGTTCTGATTTTTTCTAAATTTTGTTTTCGATTTTATAAAAAAAATGATCTGATTTTTTTTCGATTTTTAGGGTTTCTAACATCTGTAAACAACTCCACTATTTCTTCACGACATTTTATCATGAAATTTTCATGATTTGTAATAATATTTTGATTAAAAAATCATCTTATAATTTTTATTATAATGATTTAAAAACATTATAACTTTTGACTTATGTATCCCTATCAAAATCAACTTTCAAAACAATACATTAATAAAAATACTTATTCATTCAGAAACATTTGTAATGATAAAATTATTTCATTATAACTCAGATACTTAATTATTATTGGATAAAAAAACAATATTAAAAAATGGTTAGTGGTCAAAAAAATTGTTCAAATATTTTTTCATAAAGGTACTTCATGATAAAACAGTTAAAAGACCATAAAATAGAAAACTACAGATACATGTTTTGGATAGTATTTCATTCAGTACATTAGAAGATTAATAATATTATTTATATAACTCCAAGGTTTACCATAGTGTATATTAAGTTAGATATTCTAGATTTATAGTTTATGAAGATAAGAAAACTCTATTTATTTAAAAGTTGTTGTAAAGTTTCTTTTTTTATATATTTTTAATTGATTTTATCGAATTGAGGAAGTGATTATTAATAATAACAATGAGGGATGGAAATCAGTTAGTTCTATTAGGATGAATGATAGTTATCATGTTTCATGACTCATTGTTAATAAATATTCTATGAATTTTCTTGTAGTGGGATATGGTTTATCCATCATTGATGAAAAATCATTTAGGCATTGTCCATATATAATGAAGAGGTGGTGGTAACTAATTTTTTTATTTCTGATCAAGAATAGAAATCATAGGAAATTTTATTTTATTTAAGAGACAGTTTGATTATAAAGAGATGAAAATATGATAAAATAATGACTAAACAAATCCTAGAAAACCTACGGAGAGTTGATCTGATTTAATTAGTATTTAAGGATTCTAAAGGTAAAATTAATTATAGGACAAAAGATAATGAAAATATTGAACCTTATAAAGTGGAAAATTTTAATATGTTGATTAATGTGATCAACTAGGAACTCCTAAATAAAAATTATGAGTTACAGATCCATGTAGGATAATACATGATGTTATTAAAATTCCATACAAAATTATTTGAAATTATGAAATACATTTTCAATTACATCATATGGGTAACAAATGAAGAGTATATAAAAAAATAAAAATACCTATCATATTAATTTATAAGGAAAAATATAAAATGGGGAACCAAATACATCCGTATGCACTCAAAGGTAAAATTTTTGAATAGTATAATATTAAGGTTAATTTCATAAATTAGAATGAAATTAATAATTTCACTTATGATGATCACATATAACACTCATATTTAATTACTATTGTCAACAAAGATAAATTTCATGCCAACCCCAAGTATATGATCAAGAGATTAAGATCATGAGATTAATAAGGAAAGATTATAAAGTGATATGTTTTTATGAATCTCTACATTCAATTTTCTGTGTTGGAACTAATCATGTATACTACTTAATTGATGGTTTTTTCTTACATCCATTTCTATTGGTTGGGAATTTCTAAACTGAGATGATCCTAAAGGGTTCAATTGAAATGTATGGATGCTTTTAAAAGAATCATTATAAACCCACAAGTGAAATTATAATTATTATTTATCATTTGAAAGGTATGTTTTATTTTATTTTTACTATTTTTGAGTTTGTTATCTTGTATAGTCCAAACTCTACCATAATGCGGTCTTATTGAATATTTTATGAATATGGTAATGAAGGGTAAATATATTAAATACGGATATGAATTCCTCCCAATGTAATGAATATATTAATATCACAAAAACATGGAAGTAAAATTTATTACATTTACTATGTGTTTGGGATGAATCATTTAAAAAATATAGTTTAAATGATGATGAACCAAAAATAAAAAGATGTGTTTCGAGGGTCCCTATGTAAATATGGTATGACATTACTTTTGACTAAAATATTAATATATAATTGAATGGAAATTTAAATACCTATAAATGTTTACTAATAAAATATTTATTATATTTTTATTATAAATTGTATAAAAATTATTTAAAGGGGTTTAGAAAAAGTGATATAATCCTAAAGAGTCGGGTCAATAGAGAATCCCCTTACCTTAGGTAATATATTACATTATTTTAGCTACAAATAATGTATATTCAAATAATGTCTATTAAAACATCAATTCAAATGTGTATAACATCATTTTATATTACCCATAGGAAATTGTATTCATTTAAATGAATAATTACTACATTTACAAAAGATTAAATTTTTGAAGACGTCTTTCTTTAAATATTCTTGAATTTTTTCAAGTCTATTTTTTGTTCATTGTTACTTATACATTAGTAAAATTACACATAGTAGAATAAAATTTAATAAATGAAATCTCTAATCACTCTAAATAATGTACAGTAATTTTACATGAATTCCATGAAATGTATATAAGTGGAATTTTCCTCATTAGTATATAAAACCAAATATTAATTAATGAGAGTTCTTTAAAGAGGGGGAAAGGGATTATATATTTTGAAGGCATTAAAGTAGTTATACAAAATCATAATAACCACAAGAGTTAATATAAATTATAATTGAATTTTCTGTTAGAGTAGAACAATAAAAGAGATTAGGTTAGTTGATAACAAAAAATGAATCAAAGATAACCGTGAAGTTACCTCTTGTTGATACTTACAAACATTCAATAGAATTAAATCCATGATGGTGTGATATTAAATTCCATAAAAAAATCAACAAAGAACCATGGATACATAGGATAAGATAATTATCCATATCATAGAAAATCATATGTTCTTGGGAACCTCTTCTCCTTTTATGGATTGATGGGCTATTTAAATATAGTGGGTTTCATATTTTAGGATACATATAAAATAATAAATTATTTCAAGATCAAGACTTCTAATAGTTTTCATATTTGTTAATAAATTTTTACTAAGTTGAAAATATTGGTTTTTATGTTTTAAAACTATATAGTACAAATAATTTTTATTTAATTTAATTGAAATTAAGAAAACATGGACAATCTTATAAGTACAATAATTTATCATTTTATTCTTTTGGAGTTATACTTTTTGTTATGAAATTGGGTTTAATATATTATGATAAATGATTATTATTTTAATATTTTTTTTCTTTTTAGTCCACTCATGTATTAATTTTATCATTATTAAATAATTAATATATAATAAATAATCAAATTTTATAAATTTTTATTTCTTTAATTCTTAAAAAAATCAATTTTTTTATAGAATAGGAAAAGAAAATCCTTATTTGAGAATTTAAAATATATGTATCAAAAAAATGAAATTAATTTTATAAAAACAATTATTCTACAATATTTATTTTATAATAAGAAATATTAATATAAAATAATGGATTTTATTAGATAAATTAAAAAACATGTATACTTTAATTGATATTATTTATTTGAATATTTATTTTAAGGCAATTTATTAATTATATGTAATAATTTTAGTAACATTAATTTCTATTTTAATGTCATTTTACTATAAAATTGGCTATGTTACTATTCCCATTCTTATTTTAATATTTTAATAATCTGGTATCTATTACAATAGTTATATTACATTTAAAAATGATATTAATAACTCACATTTCCTTTATTGTTAATTCATATAGATTTCTATCAAGTTGTGATGTAAATTTTTTCAAAATTAAATCCTATTTATAATTTTCCATTTTCTATTTATATCTTTATTGATGATATTTATAATTCTACATGACTATGATGTTCCCAAATTTCATATTTTTCTTATGTTTTTTTTCTTTTTTCATTATACTATTTCAAATTTTATAGTGTATAATAAATCCCCATTTTTATTACTTTATATTGATAAAACTTTTTATCTTTGTTTTTCAATACTTCATGATTGTATATTATATTATACGGTATTCCTAAATATTTTATAAATTTATATTAATAATATAATCCCAATTTTTATTTTCTAGGATAGTATATGAGCAAAAAATGATTGATAATAATTTATGTCTAAAACATATTTTATAGGTAAACCAAGTTAAAGAAATATGACACTCCCATTACAATTTTTTGTTAAAATTATATTCCTACTACATATCCCCTATAATCATAGTGGTATTATTAGAATTCCCATAAATCTAAAGATATCTTATGGTGCTCAAGCACATATGAGAATCTCATGGCTTCTGTAGTTCTCACGTAAAGTGAGATGTAAAGTCGGTGTCCTAATATGATACGATACAATTTTTTTAATGGTTGGGGTTGAATCCTCATTTTTATTATTAATTCAAATAAAATACGTTTTTTAACTGGGTAGAGGGAGACCCATTACATAGCCTGAAGGCCCATAGGGCTTGAAGCCCATTACATAGCCCGTACGCCCAAATTTTTTTCCTAAGGCCCATTCTGTGAATAGTAACCTGGCTGCTATTGTGACCACCGCTGCTACAATACCCCTCCGCGGCTACAATACCCACCGATCAACAGTACCACTCCTGCTACAGTACCACTATAATATTGGTACAGTACCTATTACCCATGGGTTTTGAATCCCCCACTTATGCACATCATGATGATAGACATTCTCCCAAACATATAACCTACTCATCTCTATAATAGACTAGGTATCCTTGATCTATTTGATGTGTGCCAATTTGGTCCATAAATCAACAACAACACACATTTCATCCCTTAATTAGGTTTTCCTTCATTACCCCCATTAAATAATTCATCATTCCATCATCCAATTTATACCCAGAATTGTTTAAGGACTCGATAAGACATATGACCCTCTATTTATTTTCCTTCACCTATTGAAAGTTGAGACAACACAATGAAAACACTTAAATCACAATATTATTCTATAGACAAGAAATATTAATTTTGAATAAAATTATACATTATTATACTCCTCATGTGAACAACTCATCTAATGGAATTTGAATCCAATATCACATCAAAATCCATTCTCATACAGACCAAAAAATAATTCTTAAATAAAAATTATCCCTACATTATTCTAGGATCAATCTTCTAGTTTATCCCAACCATTTATACATTATGACAAAAACTAACAATTTTTTTCGTATATCTTAATCTACAATAATATATTAGGGAGTGATGATATGATACTCATAGACATATATGATGATTTTCCATGACACATCATAATGTCGTGTTATATCTCAACAATGAAACTAATCAGAAACCACTAACTACTAACCTCTCATACCACCTAGGCCTAAATCTTCATACATAACTATTTTTCATTTTCATTCCCTTTCTCATGGGTATATTTCATTTTTAATTCAAGGGGGTAGAGTTACTCAGTTTTATTTCTCTACTAAATGGTTAAAACAAGCTAATAAAATTTATATATAAAATTATTATAAGTAGAATATTGCAAAACAGCTTACCAAAAATATTATGGCCGCAACACATCAATGTGTTTACAACATGTAGTAGCTCAAAATCATATGCTGGATATTTCATCTCATTTAGTCTCAACTATCTACAACTATAAATGACTATCTGGAAAATCCCACATCACACTTCTCCATGATCAATGCAGGATGGATCACGTTACAATGATTACTCCTTAACTATCATAGATGAGATTTAAATTAAAAAGGTCACCAACCTTTATATCAAATCATAAATTTTCCTACCATAAAGAATGTAACACTTGAACATCCATACATTCATGTACATATCCATAATTAAGGATAATAATCTACAAATACCTTAATGAATATCTTGTTTTATCCTTCTAATTATAGGATGTTGTAAATCATAGAAGCATATGTAGATCAATCCAAACAAAAATTCCTAGACCTTCTCATTATCTAAAAATATTTCATCTAATGATTTCAAATTACACATGAATCATACCCATCTAATGTATAAATGATACAACACAAAATTAACATTTATCTGATTCTATTTCAGTGTTATTGTAACATCAAATGTTTTTAAAAGGAATCACAATGTTTGGTAGCCTATATCATACAACAAATCAAGATTAGAAAAAGTAAATATTTGTATTTTATATGATAGTTATCACATATCCATTATATTGGTATATATAAACATTATTAAGTTAATTATAAAAATTTTATTTTTTCATATATATAATTAATTCATTGGTGAACAATTAACTATAAATGAAAATAAAACCCATTTTAAAATAAAAGTAAATGTATTTATGAAAACTATTCAAATATGTATATGTGTTTTTTTACCAATAAATAATTAAATCACTCTTTTATATTTTCTTAAAGGAATTTATATTATACTAAATTAAATTGTCAACATTTATTTTATTTATTTTCAAGAAATAATATAAGCATAAATTCAATTTTACTCATAATAGATGCATTTTTCTAAAATGCAGTTTTATTAACTTTTGATGTTCCCCTTATTTTAAATCTAGTTTAAAACAAATTAATATATTATATTTGACTAAATAAAAATATTATATGAAATCACAATATCAAATTTGTTTCTTATATTCTTCTTATTTTGATTATTAATAAAAAATTTAAATTTAAATTGTAAAGAACATTTTTCCTCAAAATAGTTTATAATTTTATTTTTTATATAGGATGGGTTTTAAAGTATAATTAGATAAATTTTATAAAATCTAATGAAATATATTTCATTATAATCAATTTCAAATTTAAACATGATATATAATCATTTTTATCTTTTGATCATTTCTACATTAAAAACACTTTGTTTTGTACCCTCTATGGGAAATTTTTTTAATTAATTTCAGAAACATTTTATTTTTAATTTTAATTTTTATTACCTTATCAGAAATATGATGGTCCAAATTTAGTAAAAAGTAACCTTTTATATTTTTTACAATATAAATATTAACATTAGAAATTATATATTACGATTCTTAATAGAAACTCGATAAATTAAGTGTAAAATTAATATTATAATTATTATAAAATTACATTAACACATGTTCTGGTTTTATTTGATGAATAATTGTCAACCCAAATCATACACTAACCAATTTCAAAACCTATTGGAGAATATTTGTTGACTTTGATTCCTTTATAATATTTTATTGTATAGAAAACTCAAGGATTCAATACTTATGTTTTAATAAATATAACATTTTCAATAAATTTTAATTTAGAATAATTGTTTACTATAAATAGTAATTGGAGGTATAAAAATATTATCATAATTATGGAAATTTATTTTATGTTTTTATGAATGAAATAATTACCTTAATTTTTCAAACAATGGTGATTTAATAAATGATTAATTAATGTAAATAGGAAATAAAAGATATTAAAAATATTAGAATAAATATTATTTGAAATAAATAATGTCATAAATTAGTTTTATAGATTAATTTGATGTTTTATTGAGTATATAAAAAATTTTGTTACAATTTACATTGTTTTTATGATTTAATTAAAACTTTATCTAGTGAATAGTGTCAAAAATGATGTAAATGATATTTTAAAATAAATAATATTTTATTAAATGAAATAAGATTAAAAGAAAATATAAACTTTTTACAAAGGATTCGGATTTCGTCAAAAAATTCATAAAATATCCATTAATGGTTTTTTGACATATAATATAAACTATATTGACCTTCATGAATTAAAAATATAAGTTGTCACAGTAAGAGTTAAAGGGGCTAAATAAGGGTAAAAACCATAAGACAATGAATAAAAATCAATCAATACATTTCTAATATTCATTGGAGAAATTTTTTTTGACCCATCATAATCCTAAATTATAAATAAATTTTTTTGGAGCCATTTGATATATATATATAATTTAAACTAATTTAATATTTTGATAAATTCCAAGAGTGCTCGTCACATATTTTATAAAAGGTAACCTATTCTATTATATTTCATAGACCCCATAACCCATTTATTTAGAAAATATGTACCCAAATACCTTCCAATAATCCATCCCCACATTCCATAGATCTTAGCCTAGGTTGAACACTATCATTATTTGTCTCAATGTTTTAAGAAATGTAAGTGGTCTGAGGAAGAGGAAGATAACGATTGTCTGCAACGAGCCAGAAACATGGTAAGAGAATTCATCACAAACTCTTTTTATCATATAATATAATCATATTATATATAAACCTTCTTTTATTAGGTGCATATATATATTTCACATTTGATATATCATATCAATAATTTATTTAATATCACATTTTTAAATTTTTTTGTTAAAATATAATTTTTTTATAGAGCTTATGATTTAAAATTTCAGTGTGGAATGTGACACATTGATTGATAAAATATTTAAATATAAAATATTTTTCTCCCTCTAAATAATCATGATAATATTTTACATATTTTTTAATAAAGATTGAGGAGTTATGACCACTTTATTGAAGTAAACAAATTCCAATGAATGGTACAAAACAGAACTAATTTTTACATTAGAATGACATAGAAAGAAAAGTCACCATGTTCTAGAGCGGGTGCTCATGCAGTGGTAATGAAGGCGTCGACCTTTTCCATGTGGGTGTCGACCCCCTCTTCTAGATGCTTTTGGAATCCACAAAACACCTTCATCAATCGCAGGTAATTTTGCATCAATGTGAGTCATCATAGATGCAGTAGGATCATCATTTGACCAAATTATTTATTTTCAGTGAGCATATCAAATTGGTTAGAAGTTATAAAATTAATACGTACCTTCTCAAGAGGATATGGTAATTTATACATCCTTATCATTACTTCCTTTGGCGGGGAGGCTTCAAGCTTGTCTAACATCTTCGGTTCCTCATCTTCTATCAAACCTCTTTAATCAGTTAATCTCATAGGGGGGCTAGCCAAAATATATTCAATACGCAGTGAAGGGGGGGGGGTGTCTTTCCCATGCTCTGGATTATCATTGCAACATGTGTCCTCTGAAACATAAATAGAGACCATAGAAGGAGTTGATTATTGTGATTTGTGATGGTAGTAATATTTGCACTTAACCTTATCTAGGTCCGCAACATAAAGCACTATCTTACCCTTTCTCCATTGGAGAGCCTAAATCTCCTGCCTAACTCTATCATCAATAACTGCTTGTGATGTGAGGTTCCTCCCCATTTTGGTGTCCTCTGAGTCTGATTCTATTCCTTCACATTCCATGCCTTAGAGAAGAGAATCTTTGAATGAAATTCCTCTTTCATATTGAATCTTCCCTACAGAAATATCATCCCAGCTATCCTTTATTGATCAGTCTAATTGATGGGTGAGAGGAAGACCTTAATCTTGTATCAAAATTTGATTTTTCATATGCCTAGGAGTCTGCAACTCAGACTAAATCACCCTAGCCTGAGTAGTTTTAGAAGGAGAATTTTGGACAGTAGGAACCTGAAGATCACCGTGGTATTTTTTCAAATGTGAATCATTCCCTTGGGATGGTTTGAGGGTATCTTTTCTTCTACATTGAGACTTGTTATTTCCATTAAGCATGAAATTAGAACATTTCATAATAGAGTGACAGTTGTACCTGGAGTTTCCTATCCTGAAACACAGTTCACAATATAGAGGCAATTTTTCATAGACATTTCTCAAGTTGATTTCGTCTTAAGATGTGGAGAGAATCACCTTATCAAACAAAGTAGATCCTAAATCAATTTAAACTAATATTCTCGAGAAATGGCCAGAGCTAGCATTCTTAGTGGCTATGTCCATTCAGATTGGAATACTGACTGCGGAGGCAATGTCAAATAGAATCTCAGAGTTCCATAAGACCCAATTTAGTCCATAAATATTGATCCGGAATTAAGAAAAAGGGTCCTTAAAATCATGAAGACAAAAATTTGGATTCCATTCATAAATCCTAAGTGTTTTTGTCTTGTGGTTTAATGATCCCTAACCTTGTGCTCTTCCTTTCAGTTCAATAGAGGGGAATAGAAAGTGGATGAACCCCCTCCCCAACACGACATAATTAAAATCACTGAATCCCCAAATCTCAGACCGTTCGGTAATATGTTCAGAAATTTTCCAGGGTTGCACACCCTTGGATACAGAGATTCGAGTGATGAAAGAATTTTTGTAGAGTTCTAAACATTGTGAGATCGTTTCATTAGAAGAAAACACATGTGCTGGGGAAACTGTTCTAACATTACTTCGTGTAATTCCATTTTCCTATAATACAAAAGAGCTAGAAGGAAATACCAAGGAAGAAAGACCCTGTAACTGTTCTTCAATATTAACATTTTTCATGTCTTTAGAGATCTAGGGAGCTCTAAGATTTCATGAATCATATAAGAAGAGGTTCAAACCTCTTGGGTGGGATAGATCTACCCAATCGCCATGCGGCGAGGGTTCTGTATCTCTTCTTAGAACACACTCGTCTATCAATTAACTTTTTTCCTACATTTTACATATTTATTTATATGGAAATAAAATCATTATAATGGATATTTTATATCTATTTTTAATTTCATTTAATGTATTTTCAAAAATAATATTTTTACGTGTTTTATAGAGAACCTTTGACAAATGAAGAAAATAATGTTTTATTAATAATGTATATGATGATAATTAATTTTCCACTAGTGTTATAATTATTTAATCTATAGATTCATTTTCTACCGTACTTAATTTGTTAAATGAAAACCCATCATCCCTTATTTTTTTGGTTATTGGTATAGAAAATTATTTTTGAATGTAAATGTAATTATTATATGAAAGTGTCTCTTATATAGTATTAAAAGTGTTTTTCAAAGGGTCTTATGAAGAATTTTTTTATTAATGATATGGTACATGAACAATATATGAAAATGGTGATATTGATATTACTTATACATCAAGTACACTAGGCTACGATAAGTAAGCATATCACATCATGACATGTGGTGGCCCAAATAGCTCCATGAAGCCTATTACAACTTAATATGGGGTATCCTTTATAGATCTTGGTTTTCCTGTTATATCGTAACATGGGGTGTCTCATATAGAACCGAGTACAATAATAATCATGTAATTTGAAGCTAGCCATATTGTTATTCAACAAAACGTGGTTTGATATGGTTTTATATATATGGTCCTTAAATTCACCTAAAGGTGTTTTAATTTCATGATATGTTTTTTTAATGATTTAAATTGAGAAAATTCTGTGTTTTTTTCTTGTGAAAATGATTTATTTAATATTCTAAAAAAATATTAAAGACAAAATTAAAAATTATATGAATTTTCATGTTTTAACTTAACTAATAGTTTCCCTTATTTTTATATCCCTTACTATAATTTTGTGATTATCCCATGTTTCAAAAATACATTCATAGGGTTAAAGGTGGAATAGATACAAGGATGATATGAATTGGATATTTTTGTAGATATTTCATAAATGGAAATAATTTTTTATTTTAAAGATTTTTATATTGTAAAAAATAGAGATACTGAGTATAATTGTCCACTTGTAATGTAGTTGTTTTTTAATAGTTTTTTTATAATTCTATAAAATGATATACTAAAAAGATACTCAATTCATAATTATAGTTCAAAAACACTAGTATATGAAATGTTTAAGGTCAGGTCCTTATAGTTTTTAATAAAGAATAGTTTAAACAATATTAGATCCTAGTATACTATAAATAAGATTACCTTAGAATATATTTCATTATGGTATCGACGAAATGATGTTTCATTGGAAGATTTAATTATTTTATCATATAATATATAATTTTTTGGAATTTTTATCCATAGTGGAAAGAAATAAGTTGCAGTGGGAAGAAACCAAGAAGAAAATTCCCTTCCAAATTTGTATCATGAGATAGTTGGAATTGGTACAAAAATATTTGTTTTAGTGATGGATCTAACAAAAGATACTATAAATGGAGGTGTTATCCGGGAAATAGAGGAACATGATATAACTCGATTGAAAATGATAACAATGGATAATTTTATGAGGAGAAATCCATCAACATTCAATGAAACAACTGATCTATTGGATGATACATAATGGATCAATTATGAATAGATTTTATTTGAAGTCATTATATGTTTGGAATGTCAATAAGAAAATATTTTCATTTTTCTTCTTTAAGGTTATGCTTACTGATTTTGGTGTTTGTTAAATGAAACTAGATAGGAAGATGATAAATATTCCATTTAATTGGATACATTAATGAAGATAATTCATTTATAAAAGTTTCTATAATGATCCTCAACATAATACAGAAAAACATTTTAGGTGTCAATGAAAAAGGATAATGATTAATTACTCAAATATATAGAAGACATCACAATATATTCATGTTATATTGTGAATTTTATTCCTGAGGATGATATTAAAAGTAATATATTTTAATTCGGATTGAGAAAACATCTACAAAGTGCTTTGGACTCATAAGAAATTAAATTTTATGATAAAGTGGTTTTCTATACTTAAATGGTTGAGATGAAGTTTCTCAGAATTTATGTTCCCCAATATGATAAGATTATGAAATGATCAAGATGGAAGGAAATGGAAAATCATACAATATACAAATCTAGTGGTTAGCCCCCAAAATATTTCATGTGTGGAAATAATATTTCAATGAATGTTTGAATGGATCATGGATGTTTTTTTGGTGTGGTTAGTTTAGTTGTAGGATTTTCTACTCTAACGTGAATATCCATGGACAATAAAATAATTTGGTAACTAATACCATAAAATGTTAACGTTTTTTATTATAATTTGTCATGTCATTATTAAAATACGAGTTCAAATATATTTACATAGTATAGAAATAATTATGATTGGAAACACAATGCTTTTATGAAATATTTTGTTTCCACTATAGTTGATGATGAGACATCTGCTGAAGTAATGAAAAATCCAGGGAGACTCGTATTTTTTCAAATTTAATCATAAGTTCATGTTTTAGACACACATTATAAGGATTTATGTGATGTGATCATATGTTATAAAGTATCATTATTGGATATTATTTTTTGGTTTATGTTTATGTTTGTCTTTTGTTAATAAGAATTATGAATTTACTTTTTGTTATGTGTTTAAGGTTTTCATAACCGTTAGTTTTTATATAATAGTGAATGCTTAAGGTCATATTTAGGGATTTACATCATAAATATATGAATTTTATGACGATTTAATTGTGATTATAAAATAGAAATATATTATATAATTTTATTTCTATATATTCCAAGATAGTAAAATAATTAAAAAACTCTATGAAATGTATTTTTAATGAAAAGAGTCATTCATTTAATTTTCATACTACAAAATCAATTACATTTTAACCCATAATAAATTTATAGGTTTTTAGTAAAAATTATAGTGAACATGTTATCTATCACTATCCATCAGAAATTGATATTTACATTCCTCGTAATTGTATATGTTTCCTATATGTTACCCTAGTATGTGTTATCTCATATGACCTTCATAATTCATTTTATTTCTTTTAATGTGGATGTTTTATTGTCCCTTGTTACGATGTGGGATTTCAAAAAGTTGAATTTGAAAGGAAAATCCATATATACCAATCCCAAGACGAATTTGTTTAAATATTTTTTGAAACATCATTAAATTATATTTGAAAAAATAAGATTCTTATTTGAAATATTTATATCACAGTATAAATTGGTTAAATGTTTGGGATTTTTTATCTATGATTCATATCTTGATGAATAATCATATATACTTAATTTTAATTGAAAATAAATTTTTATACTATATAATTTATATTTTACAATTTTAAATTTTATTATATTTAATGTAAAATTTGATAATTAATTTTTTCTTGAACAAAAAATATAAATTACTGATCAAGGAAACCAGGTTTACAAAGCCAATCAGGGAAAGAGTTCACCCTCACATGATCACTCCAGCATTTCCCAAAGTGAACCAAACGATGGGCTCTCGAATTACCATCTATTCTGATAAATGAAAATTTTCTTGCATCGAAACCATCGGTCAGGGACCAAATCTTCCTCAAGATGAGGCCAAAAGGTTGGGAGTCCTCATCTTTTTATGAGATAGTGTTCACCACTTCGAGGCAATCAGACTCCACCAGGATCCTGGGAAAATATTTTGAACGGGGAAAAAGAATCTCCTGGAGTATGGTTGAGGCCTCAGCCACAATAGGGCGCCATGAGTTAGGAATCACCCTACCCTGATCTTCAATAATCTATCCAAGGTTGTTATGAGAAATGATCCCAATGCTGATCCTTGAGTTTTCAGAGACAGCATCATCTGTATTAATATTGACGAAACCCTCTGGGGGGAGACCAAAGGGGAGCCACCCGTCGGGTGTGGCCCGAATAATGCACAACTTCACTTGTCTTCCAGCCATTCATCCACTCCATAGATCTAGCCACCCACAGATGATCAGGGGTCACCTTCCTTTGGAAAATTATTTCATTCCGGTGAGTCCAAACCAACCAAGCAATTGTGCATATCATCCCGACCACGCTCGGGTCCTGAGAAGACACCCAATTAGTAAGGTTTGGGACCAACCCAATTGAAGTATCAAAAAAAAATACAAAACTTCAGTCTCCAAACCTTCCACACCCCTTCCACCCCCTTACAGTAAATAATTTCATGCAAATGAGACTCCACTTCATGGGATCACAAAGGGCAAGTGTCTTCCTCCACCACATGTTGTTGCACCAGAAAGTCACTGGTTGGAAGAGCTCCAGCACAGACCTGCCACCAAAACATTTTTACCTTAGGGGGAGTGGTGAGAGACCAGAGGAAAATTTTTGTCGTTGAAATCACCTTCACATTGAAATTTGGAAGCAAAACATGTCAACATTTGAAAATATTCACATTTAAAATACATGTTGTTTGGTACCATTTGTCAGATTAAATTTTATCTAATTCCTGCAACTTCAATGTTTTGAGTTTTGAAAAAATGGATTACATATATATAATAATACATTCCAAATTTAGTATATATAACCCTATTATTTTTGGAAAATAATAATACTGATTTCAAAATTTTTATTAAAATAGATAATTGTAAATTTTGGAAATAAAGAGTAAATGAAATATTATAAATATTAGATACATCCCCTAACACATGTTATAATGCATTTGGATTAGTTATTTTAGACTAAAAAAATCATTGTTAAGATTTTATGACCTCTTAGAGTGACTTGTTTGACTTTAATCCCATTATAGTAATTTATTTTAAATAAATGTGAAATATGTCATACTTATGATTCAATAACTACAACATTTATAATATATACCTATTTAGAATACTCCATTGAATATAAAGAGTTTTGAAAATATGAAATTATTATATTCACCATGGATTGTAATTTTTAAAAATTAGGAAGTAAATAATTACCTTAAATGATTACATAATGATAATGCAGTAATAGATTAATGAATATAAATATCATATAATTGATATAAAAATATTAAAATAAATATAATTTTAAATAATTAATATCATACATGAATTTTAAAGATTACATTCACATCTTATGGATCTATTATAATTGTTTTTTTAATTTATCACATTCAATACTTTATTAAAAAGACAAGTAATGAATATTTTAAAAATTGACATTAATGAAGTATTAAAATAAATAATATTTTATTAAATGATAAAAAACATATATAAATATAAATTTATCCAAAATTATTTTGATAAGGATTAAATATAGATAAATGAACCATTTATAGTTATTTTTAAATTTTATAGTAAATATATTAATATTTAGAGAGTAAAGTTAATGTTTCCACAGTTAGAGTTAAAGGGGTTAAATAATTGCTAAAGCCAAAAAATTAGGATTAAAATAATACAAAAAAATTATAATTTTCCTTTTATAATGGAAGTTTTACCCAAAATAAACTGATTATTAAAATAATAAGTTTGTAGTCATTTGGAATACAAATTTATTTTATATTATTTTATTATTTTGATAAATTTCAAGAGTTCCCCTCTCATATGTTGTAAAATGGAACCTCTTCTCATCTATACATAGCCCTTAATATAATATTTGGTTCAACCATTATCTAAAAAACCATTCAAATAATACCTCCAAAAATTATAGAGATCCTTGATTATGATAAACATTATCCACAGATTTCTCAAGGTCTTATGAAATGGAGGTGGTTTAAGGAAGAGGAAAATATTGATACGACATGCCGAGTCAGGCTCAAGGTAAAATATTTCATCTCAATCTCCATTCACTAAGGCATATTTGGTTGTTAAACACCCACAATATTTTATAAGGTGTATATATATCCCACATTTACATATCATATAATCAATTATTTTTTATCATTTTATTAAATGTTTTTATATATCATTCTTCCATGGGGTTTATGATTTAAATATTCATTACATTATGTGACACATTTAATGTTTAAGGATTTAATTATTATATATATTTATCCTTAAAAATATATTAGAAATTATTTTATGTATTTATTTAAATGGATATGAAATGATTAAAAAGTACATTTAAAGTAAAATTTTCTTTTCATACAATGTTTTTCAAAAGGAATAATTTAACATGTTTTATATGAAATTTTTTTACTAATGTTAAAACTAATGTTCAATTTTTAATGTAGACAGAGGTAAATTGTTTTTCACCACCATGAATATTGTAAAATTTCTTTCTTCCTTTGAAATCATACATATTTTATAAACTAAAAAATACAATTCACTTATTTTTTAATTTTTTTTATTTAAAATTGGTTTATAAAGAAAAGAGTATTTTTATATAATTTTTTTCATACGGTATTAACATTGTTTTTAGAAGTGTTTTACGATGAAATTATTTTATTAATGATTTTATACATGAGAATTAGAGGAAACCGGTGGGCCTTATATAGATAATAAATGGGGTGGCCTAGATAGAACTGTGTAATCCTGTTACAGCTTATAATGGGGGGGCCCAGATAGCATCAGGAATGCCTGTTAAAACATAACATGGAATTGCTAAATAATGATGGGTAATACCATTATAAATTATCATGAGGTGTACTAGATAGTTCTAGGTAAGCCCGTAATAGATTATTTGGTAATGGTTTATATGGTTATTCCAATTAAAAGGGGTTTGAAATGGTTTTATGTATATGGTTCTCTAGGTCACCTAAAATTGTTTTCTTTTCATACTATAGGATTTAATGATTTTTTAAGAAATGTGTTTTTTATTTTAATGTTAAAATGTTCTATTTCATATTCTCAAATAATATTGAAGATAAAGGTAATCATTATATTATTTTTCCTCGGTGTACTAAAAGATTGTTTCATTTATTTTTTGTGACCATCAGTAAATTATTTTGATCATACTATGTTTAAATAAAATATTAGGGTTTATGGTGGAATAGACACAGGGATGAAATTATAGGGAAAATTTTAATGATTTTTCATAAAGTGTAATCATGTTTTATTTTAAGTAGTTCTCTATTGTGGAAAAAAAATTGATACTGATTATATGTGTCCACATTTAATGTATGGTATTACATTATATGATTTTTACATAACTATCTAAAATGAAAAATTGAAAAGATCCAACAATGTGATTAAAAGTTAAAAAACATAAGGATTTGTAATGTTTAAGGACGTGTCTTTATAGTTCTCAAAACAACATCATCGTGTGGAGAACTTCCCTCCCATGTTCTATAGTACATAAAACATCATAATTATATATGACAAAAAAATTATAAAATTAGAGAATATGAACAATTTCAATTTTATTTTGACACTATTAGCCTATTTTTTAAATCAAATAGAATCATAATTAATTCATTCATTCCAAATTTTACACTAAAATTTGTATGGGGAAACTTTGTTGGTTTCACCCACAATTAATGAAACCCGATCTCAAATACCCTATAAAGAACCACGTTTATCCCATTAATCTATATAATAGGTCACCTATAGATGAAATATGATTCTGATCATATAACATAACTAAATGATTGTCTATCTTGGAAAATAATACTTTATCTCTATAAGTGGATGTTCAATAATAAGAGAATTTGTTCATCAATAATAATAATAACTACACCATAAATTATATTTATATAGTGGATCAATCATGTTTTGTTGAATAATCAATGTTTTCATTCTTGAAATCTTCACAATCATGCACATGACATATATTTTGGGTGGAAATTATTTGATGTCCTTAGATGTACAAATTTTTTCCATTTAATTATAGAACGTCCATCTAAAAAATATCCCCAAGAACCCTTACAGAACCTCTGATAACATGGGTTATAATTGTTCCCATCTATCTATGAACATGAGTTGAATGATTTTATTGAAAAACACATTGATATACATGAAATAATCACTATCAATTGAATGGAAATATACTTGTAAATTATTGAATTTGGATAGAGGTCTATAGAGTGTTAACTAATCCATCATGAGGATTTCATTAAAACAATAAAAATATAAAATATAGAAATTAGATAAAATATGATGAACATTGATCAAGAAGTCACATCATTGAAACCTATAAATATCTTATGATCATAATCATAAGGTATTATCAATTTCCATCACCCTAGTAGGATACTATTAAACTATACTTATTTCATCAAATAACTAAGAAAATATTAAGGTTTATAGTGACCCCATGTCATATATAAAATATTTTATGGTGGATGGTAGTAGAAGTGTTTCTTGAATAGTTAATATTCAGTCATAATGATTAGTATTGGCCATCCGAATGGAATTAATCTAACATATACACATACCCTAAGATCATGAAAACTAACCCCTTGGGGGGATATCTTCATATTTATTTTTTCACATTTTCCATAAGAAACATTATCGTCACTATGTCCTAATGTGTAAGATTAGCCATAAATACTTCTATACTATAAAGATTTTATCCCTACACAAGAACCCCAAGTCTTCTCAAATAAACTTTAACTAACTGATTATTTTATATTTTAATTGATTCATAATAGGTTCCCTATATAGTCATATATATATAACTCATTATGTATATTATAACATATCTTTGAATTTACCCTTGTATATGTACACGTAGATCACCTTGATGAAATATATCCTTTAAGAGGTTGAGGACAATTCATGGTGAAACACATCATATTATCACTATCCAATATAAAATTTATATAACTGGACTTTCAACATTCACATAACCCACCCCCAGTCAATGTTCAAGAATTAAAAACCAATAAAAATCCACCATTAAATAGGGTTAATTCATTACTGAGGGTAGGTTTCATATCCTATAAAAAAGATATCATAAAAAATTCAGTTGTGACTAAAATAAAGGAATCAATACATCAAAAAAATCACCCTAGAAAATTAATCACCTATCAGCATGGGTGGAATGTAAATAAAATATGTAAAATGTGGCATGAATTATTATAATTATTCCTCTATATATTAGATGAATGAATTATTATGAATTACAGACCATCATATACTCATTTAAAAAATACTCAATGAAGTGAGGATAAATGACATTCTAGAATAGAAAAAAAATCTTATCATCCATGAATCATACATTGTATCATTAAATTACTCATACTAAATGATTTTGGTTTAATGATTTAGCCTCTTGTGTAACAAATTCCTAATATGCTAAAAGATCATATGTATAGACTAAATCCAGTACTCAGTACCTATTATTAAACACCTACCAATAATGACTAGTTTGTGATACATTTGGTTCTCTCTAGGAATATTTCACATAGAATGCAAAAATATCAATGCCTATTGACTAATTGTGTAACACCCCAACCTCAGTTACCTAGAGTCGGTGCATTATTACATAGCATTGGCATTATCACAAGAAATATCAAATCTTGAAAGACCGATTGGTTTAGTATCCTTGGAAACACTAGATATATTCATAAGTCTTACATTACATCATAAAGTGAAAAGGTACTACAACAATATATTGTCTCCATATTCCACAGTCATATCCCCACATAATATCCCTGCAGGTCATTCATAATTTACTTCTTCATACCCTAGGAAAAATAATACATAGAAAAGGGGTGAGATCAAATTCCCGGTAAGGATAACAATATAGTGGAAACTTTTATAAATAAGAATAAACCTTTAAGGCAATGTATAACTAAAACAAAATCCTTTTAAACTTGAACATCAACATAGTATGGGAAAAGTAAAATGAAATAATGCCATTTACTTATTCACATGGATATTCTACTAATCGAATAATCACATGAAATATCAATAACCACTTTCATAATGATGGAATGCATAATGCCATACTATCATAACCACATAGCCAAGGCCTCGTGCCAAGACTACAAATAAGATATTTCCAAGGCCTTGTGACAAGACACTAGTTTGTCTCATGAGACCGACCGATGCATCGAGGAGTTATAGCAGGTTCCACCGGTCACATATTAAGTCTAATGCATTCCCATATGAAAAGGTTTAAACATAACATAAACATTCGTATTAAAACTAGCATACGAAATTTCAATAATTTCACCATAAACTATAAACGGTATAAAAATAGCACATCCACAGTCAAACATATCAAAAAACCTTCAATACAATATAGAAGTTTTGTATCATAATAAATCAACTTCAAATAAGTGTAAAATCTATCAAATGATGTTGACATAGATAAAATCAAAACTCTTTTTAGAGAAATATCTCTTTCTATTTTGAAATTATTTAAGAGTCTTATATTTATGAAATAAAACATTTTCTTCGAAAATATTTTTATAACCTTGTAAGGGAAGCTTCGATAATTTTATAACGGTAGAAAATAGCAGCACCCGCCGTATAAGTTAAAAAAACATTATTACCTTAATTTTGTCGAAAAGGTTAAAAAGCACCTTGTTTGGAAAACGACGGAAATATTCCTTTATAAACCTCTTATAAAAGTCAAACAAGGGTATAAATGACTTTAACCCATATTCTATGAAATTGTAAAAATGTTTTGAAATTCATTTTTAAGAAACATGGATGTGGATGATAAAGAGATCCCAGTAGATTATTAAGTATAAACAACCTCGGATAATGAAGAGATTGTGAAATAACCCTTACCTTGTACTTTTCCGTGGTTGGGGGTATGTTAAACTCCTGTATAATGGTGAAATAATTTTTATTTAATTATACAATAATCATATACATTAATATGAAATCATATATGATCTTTTAACATTGATTTGTTAATAATATCTTAGTATTATCGTTGTTTCAGGGTGTTAACTTACTTGTTTTCTTTTATATGTTTTGTTACATAAGCTATGTTTGTCATGTATAGGTTGTATCATAATAATATCCAGAAAAATATCAAGTCATTCGATACTATTATTAATCATCAAATGAGAATTATAATTGAATGTATAAGATGGAGAATGAATCTCATCGCGTTCGTGGAAACGGTAGTCCGTACGTACACACGAGCGACAATATCATTCTTTTGATATTAAAATAATATATAATTGGATGGTATATCATACATACAAAATAATTATCATGTTATATTTATTATATAATTAATTACACATCATTATTATACCCATCAAAATAATGATTTATTGAATATCAATTACACCACGACGTGGAGACGGTAAGCCGTACGTATGCACGTATGGTGACATGTCATTAAAAGGAATGATAGAATACAGAATATGGATGTACCATTTTTATAATAACATCACAGTATATATATTATACTAGAGTTATTATTTTATAATAGTAATAACAAAGGAAGAAGAAGTTTAAGAAGAAAGGAACTTGGATAAGGGTGCTGAAATCATTACCTCTTCTTCGGGTTCTTCCTTTTGATTTGATCAAAAGGGATCCATAGGTTAGCTTTAGGATCAAACTAAGGCCTCTAGGTTGTAGTGAGGGATGTTGAGAGAGTATTTGGGCAGAGTTTGGCCGAACCAAAAGGCTTTGAAGGTGTGGATAAATGATAAGGAGGAGTGCCCTTTTATAAGAGGGGTGAGGGGCACCTTTGGAAAAGCTAAAAATATTAATTTATAATAAATTCATATTCGATTTATAATGGATCCTAAGTTGACTATTTAAAGTTTAAGTTGTGGATGGGTCGAAAATAACTCAACCAATAGAATTTAAACAGGTTTTGGTCATTATATTATCCTTATCCTTAAGTATTAACTCTTAGTTAATTAGTTTCACTTTTACAATGTCTCTTTGTATTTTTATATAACATGGTTAATAAACATACCATATACATCCAAGAGACCCCCAAGTGGTTCAATAATGATTCCAATATCATGATATAAGTCTCTTGGCCGAGCCTTAGATTTTTAGGAATTTAATTTCAATTAATAATATAATATTGTTTTTAAAAAGTGTTTTATTTCAATTTTGACACTAATCAATAATTGATTTTTGAAAAACTCATAACAGAATTATTACATCAAAAACAGTTAATTAAAGCCATCCTAACATGTCATAGTAACCTATAAAATTAGTGTAATTCATAAAAAGTCTCAAATTATATTTATTTTGGTATTTATAATATCAATTATACTAATTTTTCAATAATTAGGTAATTACTGCATCATTATTGTGTTGTAAATAAATTAAATTATTTAATGTCTAAAAATTATAAATAAAATATACTTATGTAGGAACTCCTTTTAGCTTTCTAATTAATATTTATATTTGAACATCCAACATATATAACCCTATGTAAAAATTGTGTTTCTAAAAGATATATTCTTATGTCATTTTTGTACTTATTTTAACATAATTTAAATAAAGTGTTTCTATCACCTAAAAGTGGCTCAATGGGGTCCCAAAATCGACTAAAATATGACCATGGTAGGAAATGTGTCAACCAATATTGTTAGAAAATTTTTTAGGGTAATTTAGTATTATTTTAATATTATTGTTTAACCCTTATTTTCCAGATTTACCTGTAACCATGGTAAATAAATTATTTACCACAGTAATTATTCAAAATGTCTAAAAATAAAAGTTACCTATTTACAAAATATGAACATCCTGATTCAAAATATGGAATCCATTTTTCCAAATTCAAAACACATAAGTGGCAGAAAATAATTTAAAATTAATTCCCGTTGTTAAAACAAAAAAGAGTGTTTTTAAGAGATAATAACTATCAAAAGATTGACACTTGTTTATGTCCGGTTTAATTGTAAAATTATGTCCAATGACCAACATTTTATTAAATGGTAAAAATATATTATAAATATACTTTAAAACCACTCAAATTCATAATTTATCACTATTAATTATTTTGATTAAAAAAGTTGTTTTTAATTAAAATTTAGTAATTTTCACTATTCATCAAAATATTAAAGTGATCCAAAAAGTACCAAAATTTCACCTTAGGATAAATTCGATATTCCGAATCCAAAAATGAAGTCCATTTTGAAAAATATAAAATATATATAATTTCAAAAAGTGGGTATTACTATTCATAACGGCTAGTTTGATTGGTTATGGTGTGTTAGAACTCGGTGTTGTGTACAACAAATGCTATCACATTATTCAAAGGAAAACGTACCATGTAATCTTGGGATGTTTCATTTTAAATTTTTTGATGTCCCCATTTACATAAAAAGTTTAAAATATTGTATTTAAAAAGGTTTCACTATTAAAAGTTGGTAAAAGTGCAATACTGAAAATGATTTTTTTCTTACATTATGTCTAAGAAACTAATTATATGGATTCTAAAATTATAAGGATTATATAAAGTTTAAAATTTATTTAATACTATTCATAACCTCTTTTGAACGGCTTTTTTGGTAAGTCATGGTGTGCTTGAACTCAATGTTTCATGTAGTGCAAGTTATTGAATTATTTTGAAGAAATAACACACTATGAAATCTTAGGGTTTTACATTCTCCCCTCCTTCAATAAATTGCATCCTCGAAATTTTAAATTGTTCATAGAAAATAAAAGGATGAAAATAGAAAATATCCTTGTGCAAAAGCCCACATCGGAAATTGGGTTACTAAAATTTAGCCTTAATATGAGGAAAAGAGAAATGAAAGGGTCACCACTAAATTATGATCTCGATTAGGAAAACATTGGTGGAAATTAGATACATATATTTGGAGGAAAAACATAAATATTTATAGGTATTGATTGAGGTCATCAATCACAAACAAGTGTAAAATTTAGGGCCTTAAATTCATCAGTCTATGATGATTTAATATACCATCGGTTCAGCAAAACATATTGTATTATGATAACTCGTTTTTTTTCTAATATCCCTTCACTAAAGTATAAGAATTAATTTTTTCATTGAATAAGAGGAGAAGAAAAATATACACTTGACAAGTAGAGTCTCAACCTTTAACTAAGTTCTACCACAAAGTCATCTTTTACTCTAAATGATAATAGAACTTAAAAATAATATTCTATTTATCCTATTCGTATAGGGTTATAAAAATTAATTTATAATTCATCTAGAAGAACCATTAAAAAATGACATTATTCAAACCAGGACATCACATGGGCCAGTGGTAGGTGATACACCCTTGGCGCCCTTCGGTTGTGGGTTCATGTCTCACGGCCTTGCTAGACGCAACGGGTTGTCGCCCGACCTCCGGGTTGTCCTTTTATGGAAATCCAAAGTAATCCAAACTAGAACTATCCAAAATACTTCAGTCCAAAATTTATAAGGAAGGTAAACACAATGAAGATCCTTTTTTCCACATAACAACATTTGAACACCTTCATCTTGTATTCTTTTAAAACACTGCAACATCCTGAATTATCATAAAACCATATTGATTACAATCATGATCCCTTATTCCTTAAAGAATAATAGATATTCTCCTTCAATCCAAAAATGCTTTAAACTCCAACAATGACGGAATATACAAATCATTAATCAGTTTCAAGTTAGTCAAGAATATCCAATATAATTTATCCAAATCAATCATGTATTATTCCAAAATCACTACCTCGGCATCAGAACTATATTATGGTTTATCATTATCTCAACCATATATTTTCCAAAAACATATCCGACTATTGAGTAACTTTTCTTTTTTCCACACAATCTCAAGTCCTTAATAAAATAGTACTGCATTACAATCCTTATATACTCCATAATTATTATAACAAGTACATTGTTGATACAACACTCAAATGACATAATCAACACAAGAACTCTAATCATTCCTCTTCATCTGTGGTAGTATCATAACTTGATTATTATCCAATAGCATCATTTTCAGTATAGTCTGATGACTGGTACATAGGTTCACGTAGTGTCCAATCTCGTTGTAAATGAAGCATTGTACATTTAAAACCATGTTTATACCCTTGCAGTCATGTAATTTGTGCTCTTTTCCACCACACTTATAACAATCTCCCATTCCTTTCAGGCAAGTTCCAGGGTGTTTCTTCCCATAGTTATCACATATGGGAAAATTCTTCTTTTCCCTCTTCCCATTATCCATATTTCTCTCTTCTATCCTTTTCTTCTCTTGCTTCCCTTCAATGCCATAGGACTTAGTAAGCTCTTTACTTATATTATCAACACATGATATTATTTATTCATATGATGATAATACATGGGATACTATTCCTCTTATAAATTCTGGCTTAAGACCATGAATGATATGATCCGTTTTTCTCTTTGGATCATGTGCATTACTGGAGTTCTCATTCCTTCTACTGGGCACCATTTCTAAACAATGGCATACACTAGATTAGTTTATGAATAACAATACCTAATCCCAAACTTGTAAGACACTTAACATAAATTAAATAGTTTATGGATGTAATCCATAATCATAGAAATTTCTCCATTGAGGATGTATATACTCATAAACCCTTCATAATGATTTGCAAAGAAAATGAGAGTTATCCTAAGCATATCCCCCGGGGAGTGTCGTAACCAAGAGTGCAGAAAGGCCCGTTGTCGTGCACCAGTTTCCGTTCGAGTCTAGCTCAAAGTGGTGTTTTCAGGTTTTACCCCTAGGTACATCTGTGCCATAGCCGCCTCTACCTTCTCGTATCCAGACAGGGATGTATTGCTCGGAAAACTCACAAAATCTCTGCAATACCAAAATTCTAGGAAGTTCTTCTATACTAATCCTCAAAGTCCATCTTAAATCTATGTGCTCTAATCAGAGTTTATCTAAATCTAGCATCCAAGGTTTGTACTAATCTTCCTCTAATACCAATTGTAACGCCCCGACCCCTGTTACCTAGATTCGGTGCATTATTACCTAACATTTTCATGATCACAAGAAAGATCAAATCTCGAAAGACCTATTGGTTTAGTATCCTTGGAAACACTAGATATATTCATAAGTCATACATTACATCATAAAGTGAAAAACTACTACAACAACATATTGTCTCCATATTCCACACTCTTATCCCCACATAATATCCGTACAGGTCATTCATAATTTACTTCTTCATACCCTGGGAAAAATAAAAAATAAAAAAGGGGTGAGCTCAAATTCCTAGTAAGGATAACAATATAGTGGAAACATTCATAAATAAGAATAAACATTTAAGGAAATGGATAACTAAAACAAAAGCCTTTTAAACTTGAACTTCAACATAGTATAGAAAAAGTAAAATTAAATAATGCCATTTACTTATACACATGGATATTCTACTAATCAAATAATCACATGTAATATCAATAACCACTTTCATAATGATGGAATGCATATTTCCAGACTATCATAACCACATAGCCAAGGCCTTGTGCCAAGACGAAAAATAAGATTTTTCCAAGGCCTTGTTCCAAGAAACTTGTTTGTCACATGAGACCTACCGATGCATCTAGGAGCTATAGCGTGCTCCACCCGTCACATATTAAGTCCAATGCATTCCCATATGAAAAGGTTTAAACATAACATAAACATTCGTATTAAAAATGGTGTACGAAATTTCAATACATTCACCATAAACTATGAACAGTATAAAAGCAACACATCCACAGTCAAACATATCACAAAACCTTCAATACAATATAGAAGTTTTGTATCATAAGAAATCAACTTCAAATAAGCATAAAATCCATCAAAGGATGTTGACATAGATGAAATCAAAACTCTTTTTAGAGAAATATCTCTTTCTATTTTGAAATCATTTAAGAGTCTTATATTTATGAAAGAAAACATTTTCTTTGAAAATATTCTTATAAACTTAAAAGCGAAGCTTCGACAATGTTATAACGGTAGAAAATAGCCGCACCCGCCGTATAAGTTAAAAAAAACATTCTTACCTTAATTTTGTCGAAAAGGTTAAAAAGCACCTTGTTTGGAAAACAATGGAAAGATTCCTTTATAAACCTCTTATAAAAGTCAAAAAAGGGTATAAATGACTTTAACCAATATTATTGTAAATAGTAATTTTTTTTTGAAATTCATTTTTATGAAACATGGATGTGGATGATAAAGAGATCCTAGTAGATTATTACGTATAAACAACCTCGGATAATGAAGAGATTGTGAAATAACCCTTACCTTGTACTTTTCCTTGGTTGGGGGTAGGTTAACCTCCTGTATAATGGTGAAATAATGGTTATTAAATTATACATGAATCATATACATTAATATGAAATCATATATGATCTTTTAACATTGATTTGTTAATAATATCTTAGTGTTATCGTTGTTTCGGGTGTTAACTTACTCGTTTTCTTTTAAATGTTTTGTTACATAAGCTATGTTTGTCATTGATAAGTTGTATCTTAATCATATCCAGAATAATATCATTTCCTTCGATACTATTATTAATCATCATATGAGAATTATACTTGAATGTATACGATGGGGAATGAATCTCATTGCATTCGTGGAGACGGTAGTCCGTACCTTCACACAAGCGACAATATCATTCTTTTGATATTAATATAATATATAATTGGATGGTATATCATATATATAGAATCATTAGCATGTTATATTTATTATTTACATGAATTACCAATCATTATTATACCCATAAAAATAATGATTTATTGAATAACAATTACACCACGGCGTGGAGACGGTAAGGCGTACGTACGAACGTATGGTGACATGTCATTCAAAGGATGGATAGAATAGTGAATATGGTTGTACCATTTTTATAACAACATCATATTATATATATGATACTGGAGTTATTATTTTATAATAGTAATAACAAAGTAAGAAGAAGTGGAAGAAGAAAGGATCTTAGAAAAGGGTGGTGAAATCATTACCTCTTCTTCGGGATCTTCCTTTTGATTTTCTCAAAAGAGATGCATATGTTGGCTTTATGATAAAAATAAGGCCTCTAGGTTGTAGTGAGTGAAGTTGAAAGAGTATTTGGGCAGAGTTTGGCCGAACCAAAAGGCTTTGAAGGTGTGGAGAAATGAGAAGGAGGTGTTCCCTTTTATAAGAGGGGTGAGGGACACCTTTGGAAAAGCTAGAAATATTAATTTATAATAAATTCATATTCGGTTTCTAATGGCCCCAATGTTGATTATTTAAAGTTTAAGGTGAGTATGGGTCGAAAACCACTCAAAATATAGAATTTATATAGGTTTGGGTCATTATATTAACCTTATATTTAAGGATTAACTCAGAGTTAATTAGTTTCACTTTTACAATGTCTCTTTGTATTTTTATATAATATGGTTAATAAACTTACCATATACATCCAAGCGACCCCCATGTGGTTCATTAATGATACGACTATCATGATATAAGTCTCTTGGCCGAACCTTAGATTTTTAGGAATATAATTTCGATTAATAATATAATATTTGTTTTGAAGACTCTTTTATGTCAATTTTGACACTATTCAATAAATGATTTTTGAAAATTCATAACAGAATGATTACTTTGATCAAAATTAATTAAATCCATACTAATATTTCCTATTAACATATAAAATTAGTTTAATTCATAAAAAGTCTCAAATTATATTTATTTGGGTATTTATAATATCAATTATCCTAATTTTTCATTAATTAGGTAATTACTGCATAATCATTGTGTCGTAAATAAATTATATTATTTATTGTCTAAAAATTATAAATAAAATATCCTTATGTAGTAAATCCTTTTATCTTTCTAATTAATATTTATATTCGAACATCCAACATATATTACCCTATTTAAAAATTGTGTTTCTAAAAGATATATGCTTATGTCATTTTTGTACTTATTTTTACTTAATTTAAATAAAGTGTCCCTATCACCTACAAGTGGCTCCTTGGGGTCCCAAAATAGACCCAATGATGCCCATGGTCGGACATGTATCAACCAATAAGGTTAGGACATGTTTTAGGGTAATTTATTATTATTATAATATTATTTTTAACCCTTATTTACCGGATTTACCCTTAACCATGGTAAATAAAATATTTACCGCAGTAATTATTCAAAATGTCTAAAACTAAAAGATACCTATTTACACAATATTAACATCCTGATTCCAAATATGGAATCCTTTTTTCCAAATTCAAAACACAGAAGTGGCAGAAATTAATTTAAAATTATTTCCCGTTGTTAAAACAAAAAAGCGTGTTTTTAAGAGATAATAACTATCAAAAGATTGACACTTGATTATGTCCGGTTTAATTGTAAAATTATGTCCAATGACCAAAATTTTGTTAAATGGTAAAAATATACTATAAATATACATTAAAACCTCTCAAATTCATAATTTATCACTATTAATTATTTTGATTAAAAAAGTTGTTTTTAATTAAAATTTAGTAATTTTCACTATTCATCAAAATATTAAAGATATCCAAAAAGTACCAAAATTTCACCTTAGGCTAAATTCGATATTACAAATCCAAAAATGAATCCCATTTTGAAATATAAAATATATATAATTTCAAAAAGTGGGTATTACTATTCATAATGGCTAGTTTGATTGGTTATGGTGTGTTAGAACTCGGTGTTGCGTACAACACACGCTTTCACATTATTCAAAGGAATGTGTACCGTGGAAGCTTGGGATGTTTCAATTTAAATTTGTTGATGTCCCCATTTAGTTAAAAAGTTTAAAATATTGTATTTAAAAAGGTTTCACTATTAAAAGTTGGTAAAAGTGGAATACTGAAACTGAATTTGTTCTTACATTATGTCTAAGAAACTCATAATATGGATTCTAAAATTATAAGGATTATATAAAGTTCAAAATTTAGTTAGTACTATTCATAACCTATTTTGAATGGCTTGTTTGGTAAGTCATGGTGCGCTTGAACTCAGTGTTGCGTGTAGTGCATGTTATTGAATTATTTTTAAGAAATAACACACTATGAAATATTGGGGTGTTACACATTGACTATATAACCAAAAAAATAATCTCCCATAAATACTTATCAATATGTTGTACATCCATAATAAGTTAATTCGTCACTACACCCACAAGTTAATGATCATCCTCACCCACTATATTCCCAAGTTATGGTCATCACCATGGAATATCATTTCAATTACAAATTTACTAATTAGAATAATTTTTTATCATTGTTATTTTTACGTCATTTTATAATAAGTGTTAGTTTTAGAATTGTGTGAACACCAAGGTAAGGGGGAGAATTTGAATATTGTAAATTATTTTTTAACCATATCTAATCATTTTAGTCCTTCTTATAAGGGAGGAATCTCTCTTCCCCAATAATTTTATAAATGAAAAAGATACAACAGAATGGATGCATATGTTTTTTACTCTATTTTTTAAATTGGAAAAAACTATTAAACATTCATGGAAATATACCTTTGGACATGAAACATTTATGTCGCTAATATAATTATATTATTCTAGTGTCCGCATAGACCTTTATGGGTTATAACCCTCACATGATGGAATTTTAGTACTCAAAAATGATCAGCGAAAAAACTACTATAATAGGAATTAATTTTTTTTTCTCAGAAATAGAATTATATGAATACACCTAAAATGGTGTGTAAATCTAAATATCAATAATCATTAAGATGAATTCTAAAATTATTCCACTAAAAATGTATTTCAGATATCCTCCTCCTCATTGTCAATCCATTTAAAAACTATTAGAAATTCCTTCTTCTGATATTGGAGCATGATTCTTTATTTGGTGCTGTCTCACTATATTTTAAAAAATTTCAAGATTTCATTCATAATTTTCCATTTATCTGACAGTTAATCCAATTTTTATGGTTAAATATCTTAACTAAGTTCCAAAATGATTATTCAAATTATATCACATAGTTTTATATTATGATTACATTCAATATAATTTGATTCAGAACTTGTATATAAATACATCCTCATGAATTTAAATATTATAACTATAAATGGAAGACAACCTGACCATGGTGTAATGCCCATCCATGTGGTATGGTTCCTCTCAACTTCAAAAATCCAACAATCCTTTATACCTTATATAAAATCATTTTTTTCAATAACTATGTCCAAAAAAATCAGTTAAATGTCATCAATTTTATCTTACTTGTACTCTTAGAGAAATATACTCAAAATACCTCAATAATAAACCTTAATTTTTTTCAAATGGATTCATGATATACTGTCTTCCACCTATGAATATCAAAATTATCTCTATACATGAATAATTTGTTCATTTAGTAATTTGGTATGGACATGTTTGTGATAAAACATCCATAACAATCCATCTAAAATTCCGTAAAATATCATATCCATCCACACTAATAATTCTTTATTTTATTTTACAAATAACCCCATATAATATTTTTAAGGTGAATTTATGCCTAATACTCTATTTTTGTAATTGGTTTTATGGGGGACCTCTATAATCCACCCATTTTTATTTTATTTGGGAAGCCTAATCAATCCCCAAGTAGCACACCATCTACTTCATGACTCCATTCTTGTGTGAGGGAAAGAGCCTTACACCATAAGGACACTATGAGTACCACCCTGTATGCCTATGTATGAAACTATAAATTTGGGTGTTCTCCTTTATAGAGCATTATGTGTTCCCCACTATGTATGAACTACATTTCTCAAAAGAATGAATAGGAATCAATAACTACTTTGGACACTCTATAATGAATCTTCTGTGTTGTAGGAAGTTATAAAACATCAAAAGTGAAACATATTCATGAATCCATTAAATGATATTTTTTCCCAAAATACTATCCTAAAAATATTTATAAGAAGAAAAAAAAATTCTAAAGAAGTTTTCTTATGGAAGAAAAATGAAAAATAAATCCATTCTTGGAAAGTAATAGCATACATTTAAAAAACATAAACCACAAGTAGTGACACAATGATGGAGAAGAAGCAATGATTCCACCTTTTCGTATAATTAGATGAGATATATCTTGAGAAATAATGGATCCATATTATAGATGAACAATGTGATGTTGGCGGTGGGGTTTTTTGGTATTTTTTCATTCACCTAATAGAAATAGTGATCACATGTTCTATGGAAGACACACTGATGAACCGTCTCTTATAATATTAAACCATACAACACTACCAAAATAGAACACATGAATTATAATGAACATTAGATGAGTTGATAAGGATAAAATATCTATCAAGATACTATAAAATGGATATATCCTTATAAAATTAATTAAAAAACCATTTATGTGATTTAAATTCCACCATCTAAAAAGGGATGACCATAATTTTGGGGACCAAAAATAAGTGAAGAGGGTGATCAAAATTATGAAAAGTTGAGGTAGGGATATTGGATCAATCATAAAACATCAGCTATGAATATAAATAGAAAGTAAAATTCCCTAACATGTTGATAAACTATAATAAGGCCCCTTATATAAAAAAATACCCACACTGAGCTGTGAGAATTTAGCGAAGCGATTCATTGGTTAGAAGCTCCTGAAAAATAGAGACATCCCTACCAATTGATGATCGATGGTGGAATAACCTAGAAGAGTATATGTAATTTCAATACCTCTATGAAATATCAATATAATTTCTCATTATATAACAAAGAACTTAATGTCATAACTAGCAATCCCTACATAGCAAGAATATATATTGTTGTCTTCCATGTTGGCATGGAAAACCTCAAAATAGAAGTGATACCGAACTCTTCCAAACCATATTTGTTTTCATGGATACCCTTTTATTTCAAGATTATTCATTATATTTAGAAGATATTATAAGTATGATTCTAAAAAATGATCCTTCTCATTGAATACTAGGATTTTATGTAATTATTTCGGCCATGAAAACACATTTCTCCCTTGGTGCGGTCAAAATTGTGAATCATATTTAACAGTATTTTTATTTTATTTGATGTTCCTTTTCAATCCATGTCAATAAAAATAGGCCAAAAGTTACTCCATTTTCATTTATCAATCTATCTCACCATTTGGGTTATTTTAAAATATCTTCCAAAAACATAAACACTAAACTTCCTTAAAAAACCATAGAAACTACAAAATCTAATGAAAAAATAGTACTCTGGGACTTCATCCTTCAACAACTGTATAAATAATATACTGATATCAACTTTTAGGTCCTTGGGATCCATTCTCGATGTGGGAAACAATAGTAGTATAAAAATATCATCATGGATATATATCTCTGATCAATATAGACTACATAATTTCACCCCTTAATTAAGAATTTAAGCACATCTAATTTTCCATAACAAAAATGATCCCAATTTTTATACTATGATGATTCTCTAAATGTATATATACCCCGTTTGACACATATAAAAATTCTACACAAATTTATAAAAATAAAAATATGAAATTTACGAGTGTTAAAAATTATAATTAGATATTTGAAAATATAAAATTAGAGATATGGGTACCACGCTAGGCCACAGAACTAATTCCCAAAGGGTTGTGGGAGTCCAATTTTCACACCATATTGATTGATCAGGATGGTAAGACTCTAATAGACAAAGATACTTCTCAACGTCTTCTTTGATTAGTCACATAGTCTTTATATCAATAATAATATCTTATATTGGAATATATTATAATTTTATATGCCTTTTTCAATATTCATCCGAATGATTTTTTTGACCTGGATCTATTTCATCCTTGAAAGAAGAATGATATTATTCTATAATATATAGTCTTCTAGAGATCACACTTTATAAAAATAGGGTATGTAGAAGCCTCTAATATTTTCTCACATTTTTTCATTAACATAATCAATTAAATACATACATTAAGGGACATAAATAATTAAGCATATATAGTGCATAAGAAAATAAAACCACACTTCTTACTGATCCATGGTTGAAATAAATAAAAGGATAAAAATACACTCCTAATAAAACTTTTTATCAGCGGTCAAATGATCCCAGTAAACATTATTAAATCCCAATTAATAATATCACGATAATCTAAGATAAGATATATTATAGTCCAATATATACTTTATAGTGTATTACATCCTTTTCATCAGTACCATATGAATTTTATTGTTATAAAATTTTTAGTTAGAATCTTGGAATGCTAAAAACAATATGAAACAAGTGTCTGTGGTATATAAACAACCCATTAGTTTTACTCATTATTATTAAATTTACATATGTCCCATCCTCATCCTTATTTTCCTCATCCAGGTTACCATTGTAGTGTCTATTATCTTTCAATATTATATTTTTATACTTTTGAGATCTTCCATGGAATGTTTAGTATGAGAAATTAATGTAATGACCTTAATATGGATCACCTACATGATAATAAAAAATCTAATTCCACAATCATCAACATCTAAAATTGAAATAGTATAAATACAGAAAACTGTATGCACTGTCTGTAACCAATGTCTCCGAAAATTATTTCATCGATATATAAAAGCAAAATCATACATTGATCATTTTCACTCTTAAAACAAAGGTTGTTATTAACACATACTCATTTAAATATCACCTTATTTATATATTGATCATGATGAGAATACCACGATGTTGGTACATCTTTCATTATATATAATTCCTTTTTCACATGGTACACTTTTTTTATTGTAATCATTATGAAATCCATTTGGTTGATTATTGTAAACATTTTCCTCATTTAATACATTTAGAAGTGCTAATTATATATCATTTTGGTACACTTATTTTCTATTTTTGATATTCAATTACAATAATATACATATTTTCAATATAATATCAAGGGGTTAAAAAATATCATCAAATTATATTCATTAAATTGAGGGATAATAATTGAACAAAAGTCTTGATTTTTTCCATGTCATATTGTAGTTCACATTATGTATATTTCCGATCACCCACAAATATCTAAATTGTTTTTTTCCACTACCCTTAGAAGAACCTACCACACTAATATCATTTTTATTTGGTTAGGATCTCTATTAATATCCTCATCTTAACTCATTTAAAAATAATTTTATTAAATTATTTTAAATTCCAACTGAGATAAAATATTCATAATATAATGAGACATTCTACATAGAGTTATAGGTGGAGATATTTAATACCCAATAATTATTTCCTTAGAGGGTTAAATACTCCACATTTCTCCACTTCCATCCACTAAAACAACCAATTGTTTCATCATTCAAATCTATATTCATGTATTACACAGGCTTATATTTTCCCCTTGACCTTCATAACTAATCTCTATTATCATCCTCAATTTCATTATTCATTCTCTATTAATTATTCACAAATGTTATAAAACCATTCTTATTTACATAAATTTTTATATCTTTCCATTCAAATAGAATCAAAAATATATTCAATGTTTAATTTTAATACATTTCATTTGGATGAGTATCAATATAATATATTTTCATATCCATATTCTTCAAAATTATAATTATTATCCATATAGAGAATGAATCATTTTATTTTGAAAAATGAAAACTGATTGAGTTTCAGATATTTCCCATACCATAACATTGAAGGGGTGTTTTCTGCATATATAAAAAAATATATATTGTATATGTAAAAGGTTGTAGCAACCGATTCCTTTAACAAATTAAATAGAGTAATATTTTTATTAGTATTTTTATCCTTGTTTTTTATAATTTGGATCCTCCTATAAATAACTATATTTTATTCAGGAGTCTATACGACTAAAACATTGTGTACAATTATCTTCGTTTAAAGATAATTTTCCTCCTTTTTATTAGTGAATTCAATTACATTATATATGACATGATGACCATAAAGAAACTAAACAGTGCCTCAAACTAGTTTTCAACAAGGGATCAATGCTCCACCCCATAATATAGTGGCTTCTAATGAACAATGAGAACCTGGTTCTGACTGTAGAGAGGCTATTTGTAACGTCCTGAGTTTTTGTAAAATATAATATTTTCACTTTCAAATTAATGTTTTAGAATTTAATACATTCTTATCTTTATATTAGTTTTAATAATAAGATATGTAATTAACATTTTTATGTATAATTATGGTTTGTAAGATGATATCATTTGGTATAAAACATTTACTAAAATTAAATATGTCAGTGATCAATTAGATAATATATATCAGTTTTACATTTTATAAAAAAAATGAATTAATAATAATTTATTTAAGTATATCTAAATATATATAGGATTTTTCATATGAATTATTATATAACGTAAAATATAATTATTTATATCGATTAAATAATTTTTTCAAAGAGATATATATATATCTAATTCAAATGAAATAATGTTTCATTCATATAAAATTTAATTAAATAACATTAAAATTTATTATCTTATAATTTTTTTACTAAATGTTTTTCATTCTTTCATGAAATAGAAATATACAAATATAATTTATATAGTACATAATTTCTATTGACTTTAATTTTATTTATTTTGTAAAAATAAAAATAAAAAAATGACTTATTATTTATAATAAAACATGGTAAATACCTGACATGTATTTTATCTACATAATAAAATATTTCTTAATTTCTCTAAATAAATGTTTTATGAGGAAGTATATATTCATAATAATAATAATAAATATAGAAATAATTTTGTGGTAATAAAAAATATAAATACACATAGGTAATATAATCGTAATAATTAAAATATTGTTAATAATTTTTTTATATTAATTATATTATGATACCATAATAATTATTATAATTTGATTGATAAAAAGAAGGGAAATACCATTTTAAGATTTGTTTTAGTCTGAAACAATAGCCTCCCCTCATTGTCATCTTCATCCTCTCGAAGGTGTAGGTTGACCTCCTACTCCCAGTTGTGCCCCACACTCATGAAACCTCAATCCCACGGGAGGCACTCATCCATCATCTTTCCTTGGAGCGACATCCCCTTGTGGATCCCATAACTCATGACACTCATATGTGAAGGAATCCAATGCATCCTTCCAGTGGTCAGTCAACATGAAACCCATACCAAAGGCCCGTGACAACCATAAGATTCGTCTTGCATATGGATTAGTCCTCCCATATATCCATTCCTGAAATGGTGAGTAGAATTTGGGAAATCAGGATGAACCAATGGTGATGGATGTATTTTTTTCTGATTTAGGTTCCCAACTATTATAGTTTAGATAGAATTAAGGTTTTATTTATTTGAGATGTAGGGTTTCTTTTCAGGGATAGTATCCCGTAATTCAAACTGACCGGGTTTGATTTTTTTGGGATATGTGTGTATTAAGGTTCTTGCAATGCTAAACCTAGGGGACACACTATCTTCATTCATACAAGTCTTGGTGCATCCTATTACCTCTATGATAGAAACTGTTGCGCTGTGTGAGGGAGATGTGAGGAGATCCATAAATATGACTAAATTGCCCTATAATTATATGCCTTTTTTCAGCTGTTGGGAGGAACAAAACAACAGACTACCTTGTGTTCATACTATAAGGTAAATTTTAAGTGTTTAAAATAGTTATTTGGTGATGTTTCCTTATTCTTGTATCCTTGTTTCATCCTCCAATTATTATTGTATTAGGATCATTCTTGTGTAATTATCATTGTGATGGTATTTCCCTATGTAAAAATGAATTCAAATTAACCTTTCTATTAAATTGGAATCTTATTTCCTAGTTGTGAAATTGTTTTTCCCATTTTCATAGTATTAGTAACACCTAAAGGGTGAGGGAATATCATTTTTGTTGAAATATATTTAAACGACTCAAACTATTTTGGAATTTCCTTTGTTTCTAATTAAATGGTGGTTTTTTAGTATTACGATTATTAAATAAATTTTCCTCTTACAATAATGTGGTGAAAACAACCACAATGTATGATGATTCATTTAGTAAAAATGTTTTTGAATTACATGTTATTTAAACCAAAAAAAGTAGTCAATTTTAAAGTATTTACTAATTGAATGATCAAATAATTTTTAATATTTTTATAGTCAAATGGGGGTTCTAATTTATGGAACTTATCTTATGTTTTCATATTTATTAGTAGTATTTAATTGCATTTTCTATGAGATTCATTTCTCAATTGTAATTTAGTGTCCTTTTTTGTAATACAATCTAGCATTATATGAAATCCATGTTTTCGTTCCAATTTATTTTTGTTAAATTAATTTTATTTATTTATTTGTAATTAAATAAATGTTTACTAATTCATCATTATGAAAAAAAGGAATTTAGTCATGCTTAAATTTTTAAAACATGATATTTTAATATTAAAACATGTTTTAATCCATAAAAAATGTATTTATTAGAGAAAATAGGTTTATTTAAAAATGTAAATATGACCCGATTTATCTGAATTTTTGAAAATTCTTGTTATGTATTGGTTACATGATATTATTGGGTTTATGTGATGTGTTTTCTTAAAATTATTTTTAGTAATTTGAGAACATCAGTTGGAATAATATAAATATGAGTGATGAATTTATATTTCAATGGAATTAATTTGTTAATAATTTATAATATATATATATATATCATGTTTTTTTAATAATCATATCTCCCAATGTAACCCTCTATAATAAAATTAACATAATGTTTACATGAATTTTAGTTATTCCCAATGATTGTAAGTGAGGTTATAAAATTAATGTTTGGTTTTCAAAACACGTATATGTATAAATATGTATATATTTATATAAATACAAAAATATAAATTAATATATATATATCATTTCACGTGAAACATTTTTATTTAAGTCATCTATATATATATACATTAATTTTTATGTAAATATATAAATTTACATCTATAAATCATTATTTTTTGAATGAAATCATGTTTTATCCATGTAAACTAATGTATATCAATTATTTAAAACTATTACATATATATGAATGAATATATAATAATGTATTTTAAACAATTAACCACTTTTATTAAGAAACATATATTTAAGAATATTCTTTACATGAAATGGTTTTCAAATAAAACTCAAGATTTAAAAGATATAACATGATACATCAAGTGAAGGAAGTTTTTTCATGAGCTAATTAATGTGCAATGAGGGTTTACTCTTGCTAATCTATGTACAATGAGGGTTTTCTCATGTTAATCCATGTGCAATGAGGTTTTTCTCATCCTTATTCATGAACAATGAGGGTTTACTCATGATAATTCTTGTTCAATGAGGGTTTACTCTTGATAATCCATGTTCAATGACTGTTTACTCATGTGAATTCATATAAAATGAGGGTTTTATCATTATAATCTATGCACAATGAGCCTTACGTCATGATTTTGACATGTTCCATGTATCAGGAGAGAACAAAGAATCCATGTTATGATTCATGTTTTCCTTGAAGATTAATTATGAATGCTTATAAGATTCTAAAGTGAAATAACATTTACTTTATTAATGATTGATGCAGATTTTCCAATTGTTATATGTAAAGACTTAAATAATTTTCACGATTTTTTTTTGAAGGATTAAATTTTTTCCAATGATTTAAATAAAAACATTATAATTTGTGTTTATTTTCTATTTAAAACTCTACTTGGTTTCAGTTTTATTATAAAAACCCTTTACTGAGCTTTTTTTCACTCACCCTATGTTTTTTAAATCACTTTCCACAGGGCATAAGGACGCATAAATGTGGGATAATTGTTTAGTTAACCTCATGTGTTTATCAGTTGTAAATAGTTTATTTATTAATTATAACTATATATTTTCTCCAATGTATATGGGCTCTTGAGAATTCTAAACCTTTACTATCTCAGATTGTGTAAATAAGAAAATCAATTAAATTTTTACAAAAAGACCCCATGTTTTCTTGTTTATCATAGTTTGTATCAGAGGGAATCTTTAGATAACTTTAGAGGTCATGATACAGAGATTCCATTTTATACTATAAAGGACATACAATTTCACTTTAAGGGATGGTCCTGAGAAAAATGTTTTCCAAAATCTGAATAGTGAATTTCAGAATATCTGTAAGTGTGGTGATTGAATTTTTAGGATACAATTATTTTAATTTGTGTAGAATTTAATGTCCCAAGTTTTAGTAAAATAAAATATTTTCATTTTTAAATTATTGTTTTAGATTTTAATACTTCCTTATGTTTATATTAGTTATAATAACAAGATAAATAATTAACATATTATATATAATTATGGTTTGTAAGATGATATCATTTTTTAGAAAACATTTACTTAATTTAAATATGTCATGAATCAATTAGTAAATATATATATATATATATCTATTTTACATTTTATAAAAAAATGAATAATAATAAATAATTTGCATACATAAATATATATAGTATTTTTATTCTCAAGGATTATATAATATAAAATACAACGATTTATTTTGATTAATTAATGGTTTCAATATTATTTATATATATTTATATATATAATTCAAATGAAATATTGTTTCATTCCTATGAAATTTAATTTTAAAACATTATAATTTATTTTCATATAATCTTTTACAAAATGTTTTTCTTTATTTCATCTAATATAAATATAGAAATATCATTTCCATAGAAAATAATTCAAATTGAATTTAATTGATTATATTTTGTATAAATAATAATAACATTCCCTCTAAATTATAAAATATAATGGTAAATACATGACATGTATTTTTAATGACATAATACAATACTTCATAATTTCTTCAATTAAAAGTAATACAATGATGTATATATTCATAATAATAATAATGATAGGAATTAAGCAGTGGTTAAAAAATATTCCAGATATAATTTTTTATAATAAAGGTAATAAATTAATATATTATCAATAATGAGTTATTTATAATAATAAAATTATGATATTATAATTATTATCATAATGTGTTGGATGAAAAAGTGGGGAATCTCATTTTGGGATTAATTTTTGGATGAATGAAACCCTACCCTTGTCATTATCATCAACCTCTTGAAGGTGTCGGTTGAACTCCAACTCTTGGTTTCACCCCACACTCAAGACACCTAAATCCCACTAGAGGCCCCCATGCATCATCTTCCCAAGGAGTGACGTCCCCTTGTGGATCCCATGACTTGAGATAATCATGTGCGAAAGAAGCCAATGCATCACACCGGTGGTCGATCGACACGAAACCTGTACCGGTGACCCGTGACATCCTTAAGCATTGTCTTGCTTGGGGATTCATCCCCTAGAGTATCCCTTCTGACAAAGGTGAGTTGGATTTGGGAAATGGGGATGAAACAATAGTGTTTGAGGTATTTGATTCCAATTAAGGATTCAAGTTGTTATAGTGTAGTTAGAATAAGGTATTTTTTAATTGAGATGTAGGATTTCTTAACGGGGACAGTATCCCATAGTTCACACTAATTGGGTTTGTTTTTTTGGGGGATATATGGTTTTTAAGGTGTATGTGATGATGAACCTAGGGTACACACTGTTTCCATTCCTACCAGTCTTGGTGCATCCAGTTACCTTTGTGTTAGACCTTGTGGAACTGAGTGAGGGGTAAGGGAGGAGATCTATGAATCTGACTGCATTTCCCTGTAATTATCTGGAATTTTCTATAGCTATTAGGAGGAACAAAAAAATAGACATCCCTGTGTTAATAATTTAATGGCAATTTTACGTGTTTAAAATAGTCTCATGGTGGTTTTTCATTATTGTTGGAACCTTGTTTCAGCCTCCTATCATTATGGTATTATGATCATTCTTGTGTAAATTTCATGGTGAGGGGATTTCCCTTTGTGAAAATACATTAAAATTAACATTTATGTTACTTAAAAAAGTTATTCCCTATCTGTAAATTTTTTTCCCATATTGCATAGTATTAGTACCACCTACAAGGTGAAGGAATATCATTTTTTAAAATATTTTTAAATGACCTAAATTATTTTTGCATTGTCATTGTTTCTAATTAAATGGACGTATTTGAAACTCGTAGTTATTCAATACATTTTGTTGTTGTGATCTGGTGGTGAAAACATCCAAAATATGCAATGATTTATTTAGTAAACACATTTTTAAATACCATTTAATTTATACAAAATAGTTTTAGTCAGTTTCAAATTATTTACTATTCGAATGTTCAAATAATGTTCAAACTTTTTATGGTGGAAAAGGGGTACTAATTTATGATGCTCCTATTATGATTTCAAAATTATTAGTAGTATTTAATTTTTATTTTGATGTGATTCTTTTCCCGGTTTCAGATTACTGGCCTTTTTTGTAATACATTCTAGAATTATATGAAATTATAGTTTTTTTTTCAATTTTAAATTGTTAAATTTCTATTGATTATTCATGGGTTATTAAATAAATTTTTACTAAATCTACATTGTTACAAAAGGGAATTTATCCATGCTTAAATTTTTTAGAACTGATATTTTAATATTCAAACCTATTTTAATCCATAAAAAATTATTTATAGTACTACATTTGTTGATTACAAAATGTAAATATGAACCCATTTATGTTCCTTTTAAAACATCGTGTTAGGAATTAGTTACCTGATTTTCTTGGGTTCTTGTGATGCATTTTTTATAAAATTATTTTTAGTAGTTGTAGAACCTTATTTAGAATCATATAAATATGAGTGATGGCATTAGATGTCAAAGGAATTAATTTATTAATAATATCTAATATATATATATATCATGTTTTAAAAAAAACCTCTCCCAATTTAACCCTCTCTACTAAAATTAACATAACGTGTACTTGAATTTTAGTTATGCCCTAAGATTGTAATTGAGGTTATCAAATTAATGTTCTGTTTTAAAAAAATGTTTATGTGTAAATATGTTTAAATTTATATACATATATAGATATACATTAATATATATATATATATTTATATATATCATTTCACGTGAAATAGATTTAATTATGTCATGTGTATATATATACATTAATTTTGATGTAAATATACAAATGTACATGTAGTCATCATTATCTTGTGTATGAAATCATGCCTTATCCATGTAAATAAATGTATATCCTTAATGTAAAATTGTAACTTACATAGAGATGAATGTATATTCATGCATTTTTAACAAGTAACCACTTTTATCATGACATGTACGTTCAATAAATTCCTTAACATGAAATGGTTTTTAAAAAAATCATGTTTTAAAAGAAAAACCATGATACATCATGTGAATTAAGAGTTTTATCATTCTAATTCATGTGCAATGTTGGTTTAATCAAGTGAATCCATGTGAACGAGGGTTTTCTCATGATAATCCATGTGAAATGAGGGTTTTCTCGTGCTAATTCACGTGCAATGAGGGTTTACTCAGGATTATCCAAGTGAAATAAGGCTTTACACATGTGAATTCATGTGCAATGAAGTTTTTCAAATGATAATCCATGTGTAATGATACTTAACACATGCTTACGCCATGTTCCATGTCTCAGGAGAGAACCAAGAATCTGTGTAACAATTCATATTTCCCATGATGAATAATTATAAATGCTTATATTATTTTCAAGTGAAATAAATATTACTTTATGAATGATTGAGGTAGATTTTCCAATTTTTTAACTATAAGCTGAAATCCTTTTCACAAAAATGTTTATTTTTTTAAAGTATACATTTATTTCTTATGCTGTCATTAACAAATTTTACAATATGCATTAATTTATAATTGAAGAACACAAATTCTTTTCATTTTGTTCAAAGTAACCACTTATGAGAATTTTGTCGCTCACCATATGTTTTCAAAATCCATTTCCATAGTACTTAAGGGCACATAGAAACAAGATAGTGGTCATGTTACTCTATGGTGTCAATCTCTTATAAATAATGGATTTATTCTTTATATGTATAGAATTTTTCCAATGTATCTAGGGTCTTTAAAATTCTAATATTTTTCGATCTCGGATTGTGTAAATAAGTAAATGAATTATTTTCATTAAAAAAATAGAACATGTTTTCTGGGACTTCATACTATTCTCTTCGGTTGGAATGTAGAACAATGGTAAAATAGTCATATAAAAAAACTAGGTAATAATAAAAAATTATAGGAATTATTAAATGTTTATCATCATACATGATATATTGTGAGGACCAGACCATAGAAAACCCGATGTCGGTGCCTTCAAGTAATGATATGTAATTCCTCAAAAAAACATAAACTGATAAATTACACATCATGTCGTGTAGAGAGGATTGAATTTGGTTCAGGTTTTGGGAAACCAGCCACTTCTGTCTAACATATCTAACTCAAACTGTTACCAGGAATTTGTTAATAAAAAACCTTGGGCGGGCATTCGAATTCCCAGTAAGGGGTTTTAAAAATAACCCAAAATAACATTTCAAAAAATTCTTTAAAACAAACAATAAAACAATTCTCTTAAATAAATGTTGTAACACATGTAACATATCATATAAGTGATCAATTAAAAACATGCTAACAAAATTAAAATGATACATGATTCAATTATAGGCATGCTCATTTGGAGTAATAAATAAAAGACATTATATACATGTATGAAATTGTAATCACACATTTAACAGATAAGAGTAATGAATAATTAGATTTGCATGTAAGGTTAATAAAATACATTTCATACATCGAATATTAAATTACTAGTTTCTAAATATATGTAATTCCATAAGATTTTACTTTTCTGATACTCATAAGTAATGGCTCTTATCCATGTATATTCTACTAGTCGAATATGCATTTGGTTAATTAATCATCATACACATAACGTTGGAATGTATAATTACAGACATTAATTTCTGTTTCAAGGCCACGTTCTAAGACCTAGGGCTAACTGTAACCGGACCCCAACCTGAAGAGCCTCTATAACCGGACTCCATCCTGGATGGCATCCGTAACCAAACTCCAACGCGGTGGGATTGATTTTACCAGTCCCCAACCCAGAACATACTAGGCCAATACATTCCTCAAATTCCTGATCTGCTCGTATATTCAAAATATCATATACCACGTGGATAATAAATTACATATTTCAAATTATTCAAGGTTTCCCATAACACCTTGATTAATTAAATTTTCTTTCATATTAATCTAGGTTTCCCATACCACTTTGAGTAATTTTATTTCTTATCTCATTTTTAGGATATGTGATATGCATGCATCATTGAGTAAACTATAAATAAAATGGAAAATGGATCCACTTAATCCAAAAAATACGTAACATGACAGATAACATTGAAAATGGGGATGTAAGAGTTTATCAGAGGTATACATGGTTTATTACACATTCTTTACACATGAGATAATTAATAAAGTGTGTCAAATAATAGATGAGAAGGGGATTGCAATATAAGTTATTAAAATGATACCTATTTAATTTAAAATCCTTATTCCATGAATGGAAAATCATGTTATTTAATATACTGATAAAAGTGTCAGTGATCAGGCAATTAGATTACATCACGACTTAACTAAAAATGACCACCGAAGTTGATAAAACATTATGTGAACATAACATGATCGCATAGTTTGGCACACCTTTTTATCCATTAATATATATAGTCAAATCAAAAGAATATATTATTTTTAATCTTAAAACACAACAAGGTAAATCATATAACAACTTCAAAATCATGATATTTTAATAAGGGTAGTATCATTAAAAGTTCTTTTTCTAAAACTAGTTTGACATAATTTATGGTTCAAAACAAACATATTAAAAAAATACCTATTGGATGCATTACACAGATACTGATATTCATTAATGTCTTAAAAGTATTAATTGCAACAATAAGTAAATTAAATTCTAATAATCCAAACATGAAATTAGGGTTTTGGAATCTATAACCATATATACAAAATGTATATATACGAGTTTTCAAAATTAAGCTATATATAATGATTTATTATAAGTAGTAAACACTTTAAATCATATTTAGTACCCCATTATCACATGATTAAAAACCAATCCATTATAGGTTTATAACATGTAACAGTGTATATATATATATATAAGAACATTCAGAATTGGTAAAAAACTTTTATACAAAATATAGTTCTTCCTTAACATTGAAACTCATAGTTTTTAGTAAAGCATAATTCCAGCGATATGGGTTTTTAAAAAAACGTAGGGCTCTATATATATATATATGGTATGTATATGTGGCATGTAAATAATTTTCATGAGGTAGTTAAGCGTTAGATCCACTAATACCTTATAAACTCAAAAATAAATAGCCCTGAAGTCTGCTATATACGGGTTTATGCTCAAAACTGTAAGATGTACAAAAATATTCATTATAAGTACACGTATGTATATATTCCAAAAAACAAAAAAAAAATAAATGCAAGACAAAAACAACTCTTACTTTAGTCCAAGGAGGAGGAGTTTTCATGGAAGGAAAGATAGAACTTGCTAGGGGTTTGAGCGGGGAGAAGAACTGAGGGTTCCTTGGGTGAAACTTGTTAACTTATAAACTATAAAAAACACATGAATGAAACCATTGAGATAACAAATCAAATTGTGGTGCAATAAATGGTTGGTGATGAACTTTTTGAAAATGGGAATCAAGGAGGGTCCACTGACATTCAAAGGTGAAGAAAAAATTGTGCAATATATATGTAGGGTTACTGGTTCAAGTGCACGCTGTGGGGGAATTAGATGGTGATACGGGAAGAAGATCAGAAGAAAAATAGACCATCAGGATCAAATCCATCCTTGATACAATGGTCGAGGCGCTTCCTTGGTTCTAAAAAAATATTGGGCAGCTCAGATTAAATCTGACATTGATCAGAAGGCCATAGATCATTAAGTCATTTTAAAACTATCGAACAGCTGAGATTAGATCCAAGGTTGATCGAATGGTTCAAAAAAATGAGGTGGTGTTTTGCGGTTGTTGAGGGACAAGTGTGGTATCGGGATTGATGGCCTAGTTCGCATGAGATGCGAACCAACAGCCTAGATCCCATTTCACCAGAAAACGATAAATCCACATCGAAATAGTGGGAAATAATGTGGCCCTTTAAAAGCCTCAGACTCCCGCAACATATCATAAATCACAGAAAACATCATAAATCCTTATACATGGGCTCTCTCCTTCTATAAAAAGCATTGGGATACCCCTACCTTGCTTGGGATTCGCACCAACGATGGAACACTCATGCTCTCTTGTGCTCCTGACTGCCCTTCGGGGGACCTATACCCATGCTCAGGCCGGCCTTGGCTTAGGTTGATGGATAGTCTCTGCCACATAGGATGAGATTCCTCCCTCGGCCCAGGTATAAAGGGGTGGCCCTAGTGTGTCTAATTTGTTTTAAAAAAATACCACATTCAAAATTCTACAAAAACAAAAGGAAAATAATACATCTATATCAAATATATAGAAAATATTTTACTAAACAAGAGTTTTATTTAATCTTACAATGGTTTAAGAATACAAATTATACATTGTCTAATTGTATTACTAAAATTATTTAAAAACATTAATTCCTTAATATTCAAGGTTATAAATTGATATTTTTTGTACCCACATGAAATCTTTTATACTAATATTATAAATGTAAAAACACAGTTTAATCATATAGATTAATTAATATAAATTAAATGTATCTTAATTCAAAATCTATTTAAGCATTAGAAATGAATGTGTTTACATTATATTTGGAATATTTTCAAGGTGATTGAAATCCTAATTTCAAAATCACTTGAGTGTAATTCCAAATATTATACCATATTCAGAGGTTATCTTATAATTTCCAATTAGTAAATTTTTGAAAACTAATTTGTACATAAATGATTTTAGTTAAATCATAACAAGGAATGAAACTATAATTATAGCCATTGGAATTCAATGGTCACAAATGGAAATGGCCAGGTTAATGCCTTATAAAATCATGCCTCAAGGTGTCCTAATCTGAAAAATAAGAAGATGATGACGCTTCCCATACCATTGGTGCTTATAACGGTTTTCATGATCATGGTGGTGAAGTTATTCATTTTAACTGACCCAAAGGATATCCATTATTTACCATGTCTCATATTCCTTATAGGGGGCCTTCCCATAGTTCTGATAGGTTTTTGAATAAGAGTTTTAGGTTATAACGTTTCCTTGTCATCTTGACAGTGTAAAAACTTCGTTGTCTTTTTTAAAAAAAGCCTTGTGTTTATCTTTTACAATTTTTCGAATAAAATAAATTTTAAACAAAATTTAAAGCAGAATATTATTTTTATAAGAGACACAAGTTTTGGGTGTTAAAATAGCCCCCCCAAAAAAGAATTTCATCCTTGAAATTCCTTTCACAAATCCTTGATTAAAGACTCCCTTATAAACATCACCACATCCTCCATCATGGAGAGTCTTCTGGTGTGGATAGGTGAATTCCCAAGTTGATGTTCAACTCCTCAGCTTCAAGGTCCCAAACACAGTTCATAAAATATGGGTTGAACGCATTCCACATACACTTAGGATTCCAAAGGGAGGCTCTAATGGTGGAAATTTCATAGATGTCCGAATTCACCAACTCTCGATGGAGAAATTTTAAGTCATAGTTGTTTTGTATAAGCTGAAACTGGGGAGTTGGTACATGTGGTTTCACAAAGGTTTCCCTTCAATGCAACCTCTTAAAATCTTACACTATCTTTGAAGTTCCATCCTAGAGTAAAGCCTATGAAAATCCCTTCCTGATATTTTCCTCTTCGCCTTTACTCACCAAATTGAGCCATGGCTATGTTGTGGTATATGTAACCATTCACCTAATCGAATACTGTCTAGAATGTTTGTCACTTCGTAAAGTTTCTTTCACATTCATCACAAGGTTTCAAAGGGTAGGTACTCTTCCTTATAGGTTTTGACCAATATTGTCTCTAGAATCTCGGTTTGAAGTGATAAGATGTGAGTCTATCCTTCAATCTAGACAATTTTATTTAATACCAATCAATGAAACACAAAAACTGAAAGGGTAGAAGGTGGAAGAATCAACAAATTTTTATTTCATAAGAAACTGGTATATAAAAAGAAAAGGGCTAATTGTTTCCTCTATTCTCTAATACACGAATCCCACAAAACTAGTTTGAAACATTCAATCTCCCTAAACCATATGAAACCCATGTAGTAGGGTTTGATATCATGGGTGCACTTGTGTTATCTCCAGTTTTTGGCATGTGGGGTGTATAAATGAGTGACTTAAGTATGCACTTGATTCCTGTACACAAAACGGGAGGCTTCCAATTCAAGAACATAGAATTCTATTACATAACAAAAATGTCCATTGGACAAGACTTGCCATATATATGCTGCGCATAGGTCACCCGCTACTACAGCTTCATGGAAGACCGTGAGAAACTATATGCCTTCCACTGTGGTGATGAATATAAAAATTCCCTCTTAGTACTTTCCACATCGTGCGTAGGATGGAAATTTGGATTGAATCATAATGATGTAATTCAGACCCGCTCATCGGTGGAGTTGAAGTACCCGTGGAGAGTCAGATAAATCATATAGGTGTTTACATGCCATTCAGATATGGGAATAGTTTATAAAAGTTTCATGACTAGCTATGGAAATTATGGTTTCTAGGGTCTCATTAGGATGATACAGAAGACTAGTACCTTCGTTTTCCATTTTCAAATTAGTAAAAACTTTATATATAGTAATGCTTAAGTAAAATTTTATTTGTTTTAGTTCTGGTTTTCTAGAGGTATCCAATCCTAATCCTCTGATACACACTATGTGGAAATGACCCCAAAAAACCTGGAGTTGGTTCATTCAAAGCATGATGTATAATTCTTAAACAAAATCATACACTTATAAATTACACATCATATCATGTAGAGATGAACGAGTTCGGTTCTGGTTCTGGGAAACCAGCCACTTTTCTCAAACATCTTTAACTCAAACTGTTACCTAGAAAATTTTAATAACAAATGTTGGGTGATCATACAAATGGCCAGTAAGGGGTTTTAAAAATAATCCAATATATATTTTGAAGACATTCTTTTAAATTTACTATAATTTTTTTCTCTTAATGTAGTGTTGTATCATATGTAACATATCATAAGAGTACTCAATTAAAAACAAATTAACAGAATTACAAAGAAAAATTATTCAATTATAGGAATTCTCATTTGGAGTTATAAATAAAAGGTGTTCTAAACTTGTATGACATGTGAATATTTAAGCAAACATTTGAAAACTAAGAGTAATGAATAATTAGAGTAGCGAGTAAGGGTAATAAAATAAATTTCATACATTGAATACTAAATCACTAGGCGCTAAACATATGTTATGACATAATATTTTACTTTTATGATACTCATAAGTACTATCTCTTATCCATGGATATTCTACAAGATGAATATCGATTTGGTTAATTAATCATTATACACATAATGAGGGAATTTAAAATGTCAGACTTTAATTTCATTGTCAAAACCTCATGCCAAGACCTAGAGGATAACTATAATTGGACCCCAACCTGGAGAGCCTCCGAAACCGGACTCCATCCTGGAGTGCATCTATAACCAGACCCTATCCTAGAGGGCTTTCTTTTATAGGTCCCCAACCCAGATCATACTAGACCAATACATTCCTTATATGCCAGATCGGGTCGTATAATCAAAATGTCATATGCCACTTGAATAATAAGATACATATTTCATATTATTCAAGGTGTCCCATACCACCTTGAATAATTAAATTTTATTTCATATTACTCAAGGTGTCCCATACCACTTTGATAAATTTTATTTCTTATCTCATTAGTAGGATATTCCATATGCATGTATCATTGATTTAAACTATAAATAAAACGGAAAATGGAACCACATAATTAAAAACTACATATCATTATAGATAATATTTATAATAGGGAAGTAATATTTTATTGAAGGCATACATGTTTATTACACATTCATTGCACATGTGAAAATTACTAAAGCACCTCAAATAATGGATTAGAAGGGGCTTGCCATATGATATGTTAACATAATTCCTCATTTTTTTTGAAATCGTTATTCCATGAATGGAAATACATGTTATTTTATATGCTGATAAAAGTGTTTGTGATCAGGGAATTATATGACATCACAACTTAAAAAACAACAACCACCACAGCTGATAAAACAATAAGTGAGCATAACATGATTTTGTGGTTTAACAAACCTTATTTGTACATTAATATATATGGTCAAATCCAAAGTATATAATCTTTTTAATCATAAAACACAACATGGTCATTCATATGACACCTTTGAAAACATGAAATTATAACAAGGATAATATCATTAAAAGTTATTTTACTAAAACAAGTATGACATACATTATGGTTTAAGTAAAATATATTACATAAATACATATTGGTTGTCTTACACAGAGACTGATATTTATTAAATTATTCCAAATATTAATTAGACTAATACATTAATTAAATTATAATAATCCCTAATGAAATTAGGGTTTTGGAATCTATAACTGTATATACAAAATGTATATATATGAGTTTTCATAATTTTCATGGTTTAATGAATTATTGTAAGTAGTAAACACTTTAAAACATATTTAGTAGACAATATTCACATGATTAAAAACCAAAACATGATAGGTTTATAACATGTGTGACCGTATGTATACATATATAAGAACATACATAATTAAGTAAAAAGTTTTATTAAAAATATAGTCCTTTGTTAACTTCGATAATCAATGGTTTTAGTAAAACATAAATCCAGACATAAGGGTTTTTAAAAAAACATATGGCTATATATATATAGTATATATATGTGGCATGTAAATAAGGTTCATGAGGTAGAAATGATTTAGATCAAATAATAACCAATAAACTCAAATATCTTGAGCCCTGATGTAGGGTATAGAGGGGTTTATGCTCGAAAATATAAGATGTAAAAAAAATATACATTATAAGTACACATATGTATATATTCCATAAAATACAACACAAGACAAAAAAAATACTTACATTGGTCCGAGGAGGAGGATGGATTGAGGAAGGATGGATCCATGTTGATGGGGGTTTGAGTATGGATAAGAACTGAGGGTTCCTTGGGTGAAACTGGTTAACCTATAAACAATAAAAAAACACACAAACATTTAATGAAACCATTGAAAAAACCGAACCCCTTGCGGTGAATTAAATGGCTGGTGATGAACTTGTAGAAAAAGGGAAGCAAGGATGGTCCATCAGCAGTGAATGGTGGGTAAAAAATGGTGTAATATTAGTGTAGGGTTATAGGAGTAGTGCACATAGTGGGGGAAGAAGACAATGCTATCGAAAGAAGACCAGATGAAAATCGGACTGTCAGGATCTTATCCAGCCTTGATCTGATGGCTGGGGTGCGTCTATGGAATTAAAAAAACATTGGGTGGCATAGATAAAATCTATGTTTGATCGGACAACCCTGGATCATCACAACATTTTAAAACACAAGTATGACCAATATTAGATCAAAGGTTGATCAATCGGTGCACGAAAACGTATTGTTGTTCTGCGGTTGTTGCGGGTCAAGAGTGAGATCGGGATAAATAGACCCAATTGCACGAGATTCCATCCAATGGCCCAGATATTGTTTCTCTATAAAACACTCATACAACATCAAAACGATTGGACGAAACACATCCCTTTATAAGACTCAGACTCCCACAACATATTATAAATCACAGCATACACCAGGGAGCCTTATTCACGAGCTCCAACATTCCCCTATTGGATTCGGCCTACCCATGCCTCGTCGTAGCTTCGCACCCCTGATGGAACACTCAATCACCCATGTTCACCTATGTACCCCTTTGTGGACCTATTACCATTCTCATACCGGCCTTGGATTGGGTTGAGGGATGTGCTCAGCCACATAACGTGAGATGCCTCCCTCAGCCTGACAATAAAGGGCTAACCCTAGTGGGTCTAAATTTTTTATAAATGCCCACATTCAAAATTACAAATAAACAAAAGGAAAATAATAAATCTATTGAAACTATATAGAAAATATTTTACTAAATATTTCTTTTATTTAATCTTACAAAGGTTAAATAATACTAATGATACATAGTATTATAGTATTACTAAATTTATTTACAAACACTAATGCTTTATTATTCAAGGTTATAAATAGAAATTTGGTACAGAGACATGAAATATTTCATACTAATATTATATAATTCAAAACATAGTTTCATAAAAACATAGTTTAATTAAAATAAATTACAATTAGTTTAATTAAAAAAACTATTTAAGCATTATTAATTATAGTGTTTACATTATATTTGGAATATATTCAAGGTGATTGAAACCCTCATTTCAAAATCACTGGAGTGTAATTAAAAATATTATACCACAGTGAGAGGTTATCTTATAATTTATAATTTGTAAATTTTGGAAAACTTAGTTGTACTTTATTGTTTTTAGTTAAATCACAACAAGTCCAATGGCTATAATTATAGCCATTCGAATTCTACAGTCACTAAAAGAAATAGTCTGGTTAATAACTTATAAAACCATTCCTTAGGGTGTCCTAAACTCATGAATAATAATAATACGGTACTTGCAATACCGCTGATTCTTATCATGGTTTTTATGATCATGGTGGTGATGTTCTTCATTTTAACTACCCCGAGGGATCTCTTTTATTTACCGTGTCTCGTTGTCATTTTAGGGGGCCTTCCTGTAGTTCTAATAGGGGTTTTAATAATAATTTTTGGGTATAATGGTTCCTTGTGATCTTGATACATTTTAAACACTTTGGTGTCTATTATAAATAAAAAGCCTTGTGTTTATCTTTAACTTTTGTTTGGTTAAAATAAATTTTAAACAAAAATAAAAGCATAATATTATCATTATACGGGACATAAATTTTGGGGTGTTACATAAATATAATTTAATAAAAACCAAAATATATAGGTCATGAGAAAATAATGGTGATGAAATGATACAAACATGTTATTTGTAAAACACAATAAACCACCACCAACTCTATAACTAATAAATCTATCCCTCATGTATAAATATACTTATTTTTTTATAAATTTATAACATGTATAAAGGAAACTAAAATAAAAACCACCTTTGGTTCAGGTTACTCATGGGTTTCCTGGATAAACATACCTGGATAACTATACCTAATTTTTCCATAGCCAGATGTCTCTGAATAGGTAACCTATAAATATTCAAGGCTCAAGGATATCATGATAGAAAACATGTTATAATAATAATGGTGGATGACTTAAGGTGAAACTGAAGAATCCATAATCTTTTGAGGTTATTATAAAACCCTTACCCCAGTTACCCAGAGAGGGTGCATTATTTTAATCCATTTGCATGATTACAAGGAATCATGTCCCAAATTACTGATTAGTTTAGCATTCTTGGAAAATATATTACTTACATTAACATTACATTACACTTTCTAACATAAAACGCAATATTAATAATCCATTGATAATTCCATTATTTTCCCATAATATCACTTTATATCAATCATAATATACTTCATGGAATCCTAGTAAAATAAAACATAAGAAAGGGTTGAGCTTATATGCTCAGTAAGGGTAAATAACTCAGTGGAAGCTATTAACTTTTATGGAATTATGTATATTAAAACCAAAACCCTTTAAACATAAATATGAACATAATATGGTTAAAATAAATCATAAATTACCATATAAACATGCACATTGATATTATACTAGTGGAATAATAACTTGTAATAATAAATTTCATAACGAGGGAATGCATAATGCCTAACATAATAACTACTACGTCAAGGCCTTATGCCAATACCATGCAAAAATATTCTGTCAAGGCCCTGTCCCAAGACACTAGTTTGTCTCATAAGACGTACCGATGCATCGAGTTGATATAGTGGGCCAAACCTATCATTTACTATGTCTAATGCATTCATTATATGGAATGGATGAAACATAACTTATACTATCTTATTAAAAGTATCATACTGAATGTTAAAAATTTAATCGCAAACCATGAATAATATAAAAATAGAACATCCACAGTTAACATTTTGATATAATAATAAATACAATATGATTGATTGTTTTATAAGAAATCAACATAAAACAAGAACAAAATCAAAAAATGGATTTTGACAAAGATGAAAATAATTTAATAAATTCATTAAAATTCTCCGAGGAAAACATCCCTTTTAATTTTATACAATTATGATCCATAAATTTTAAAATAACACATTTTTTTGAAAACAACCATGTAATTTTTTAATGGAATCTTTAAAATGGTTAGCGATATGATAGAGGAAAATACCTGCTCTCACTGTATTAGTTAAAAAAATAAATTATTTCCATAATTTTTCAAAATGCTCATAAAGTACCTCATTTATAATATAACTGAAATATTCCTTTCAAAACTTTTAATAAAAATTAAATGATAGGTAAAAAAGACATTAAACATCAATTGTTTTATAATAAAACAATTTATGAAACCATTTTTAGAAACATGGATTTTATTTATTAGGATGTCTTAGTAGATACCTACATGTCGACAACCTAGAATAATAATGAGATTGTGACATTAACCCTAACCTTAGGGATGATAATCTCTATGCATTGCTGAAACTCTTATATAAGGTGTTTAAACATATTACTAACTTATATAAGAATCATAATAACATTTATGATATCATATAGAATTCCTTTATGACATTATATTATCCCGGTTATTAACAATTCCAAGTTAATGCAATATTTCAGTACTAATCGATTTGTTTATCATACGTGTTTCAACTTTATATTATTGATGAAATTACATAAACCATGATTTAATTACTTCCAGAATGTATAATATGATGTCTATATCATATATAAATATATTAATATATATATATATTAAATGTAATACACCGTTCATGCAGACTGTAGGCCTTACATACGTATGAATGATATTTCTATTTTCGTATCATATGGAAGTATTTCAATGAAATATATGTATATATATAGATCATACCAGTAGAATTATTATTTCATATATTTCCTAATTATTAATAATATTTATTCATACAATCATTCTTTGATGGTCATCATGGAAGATGAGTCTCATCCCGTTTTGGAGATGGTAAGTCGTACGTACGCACGAGCGAAAATATCATTTCCTTAATGGTTAAATAGTGTAGAAATTGATGGTATGTGAATTTTAAAGAAACAATATCATGTTATATTTATTATTTAAATAAATTATAATCATCATTATAAGCATATAAATAATGTGTACATAAAAAAATACACCACATTGTGGATATGGTAAACCGTATGTACGCATGCATTAAAGTATTTTTTTCATAGTATAGGTACAAAGAGGAATATATTTATTCTATAATAATAAGAAATTTATGAATACAGTATATGATGGTATTATTATTTTATTATGGTAATAACTTGGTAATATCAAGTAGAAGAAGAAATGAACTTTGAAAGAAGGGATAAAATGATTGTCTCTACTTCGGGTGTCTCCTTTTGATTTGCACAAAATAACTCCTTAATATATAATTATGACCAATTTTTTCACTCTTTGATGACTTTAGTGAAGTTTGGAGGAGACTTTGATAGGGTTTTCATGTGAAAAAAGTCTTGTAAGTTTAAATTAAAGATATTGTGATGTTCCCTTTTGTAAGAGAGGTGAGTGGCACTTTAGGAAAAACTTGAAGTATTAATTTATTATAAAAAGAAAATCGGATTTTAATAGATCCAAATTCATTTATTTCGAGTATAAAATGAGTATGGATCTTAATACTTTAATAAAATAAGTTTTAGACATTTTTAGGTTATAATATTATCCTAATAGTTTGGGATTAACCATCAGTTTAACAGTTTAACTCTAACAATGTATTCTTGAATTTTTATTCTATAGGAATAATTTATTTACTATGAAATTATAAGGGAACCTAAACTGAATAATTAATGAAATTTTTAACATTATACAAGACTATTGGATGAATCTATGAATTTTAGTTTTTTTATATTATTCAATAAAATAGTATTTTTTTTTTAAACTCATTTATGTCAATTTTTACACTATTTAGTAATTGATTTTTTTAAAGTCATAACAACCTGATTACTTCAAAACAATGGAAATAAATAATACCTCATTTGTAAATTTCATCCAGATAATTTGTGAAAGGAATCAATACATTCAAATATTTATAATATCATTAATTTTATTATTCCTCTAATACAGAAAATAATGCATTGTTATAGTGTCATAAATAAATTTAACAATTTAATGCCTGAAATTTAAAAATAAAATACCATGATGTGGGAAATCATTTTATATTTGTAATAAATATTTATACTCAAATTGATCAATCATATAACCCTATATTAAAATTTTATTACTAAAAAATACATGTTTCTATTGTATTATCTTTACTTTAAATTAATTCTTATAACATGTCATTATCACACCCAAGTCGTCCCATGGGGTCCAAAAATTGTCCTAAAGATTATCATAGTCGAATATATCTCATTAAATAGGATATGGACACATGTTATGGTAATTTAATACTGTTATAATATAATTTTTTACCATTACATACAAGATTTACCATTTAACCATGGTAAATAAAATAATTTCTTATGTTACTTTTCATAATGTCCATAAATAAAAGGTACATATTTTTACAATTTGTAACTTCTAATTATAAATATAAGATACATTTTTTCTAAATTTATAACCCAAAATATGCAGTAATTAGTCTAAAATTAATTCCCATTTTCAAAACCAAAATGTGGTTTTTAATAATGAATATCTATCAAAAGATTGACATATATTTATGTTCGATTTAAATGTGGAATTACTTAAAATAACCAAAATTATCTTAAATTTTAAAAATATTATTTAATTATAATTTAAAAACACATAGATTTATAATTCAATAGTATGAATTATTTCGATCTAAAAAGTTGTTTTCAATTATAATTTACTATTCTTCAATATTCATTAAAATATGAAATTTATTACAAAATTAGAAAAAAATCCCAATTTATTTGATTCCTACTTCTAAGTATGAATTTAATTTCATGAAAATGAATATATAAATGTGTCAAATATTGGATACAATAGGGGTTCACCATTAAAAGGTGAAAACACATTATTATCTGAAAAAAACATCATTTATCTGAAAATTTTAAATTTTCCTTATATTATGTCACAAAAGATGAATTTAAAAACGGTATGTGATATATAAAATTAAAAATATGGTTAATAAAAATCATAAATAATTTTTTAATGGCTAGTTTGATATCTTATAATGTTCTTGAACTTGGTGTTGCGTACATGACACGCTATTTAATTATTAAGAAGTAGCATACCATAGAAGATTGGGGTGTTGCATTATCCCCTCCATCAATAAATGGAATCATCTCAATTTAACCTCATGATTGAAAACTATGGATTTAAAATTTCAAAATATATTAGAAGAAATCCCAAATTGTAAAATGGATTAATGAGACCTCTATTTTAATATATATAACGACACGTATGAAGGTTATCAGAAATAACACATACTGGGGTTCCATTTAACAAAACATGGATATGGAAGAGAAAACAAAGAGTCATATTCTGATGGATTGTGATAGGGAAAATTTTTAGGATAATGTTAACAGCAAGAAATATATAAATCTATGAAGATCTATAGGACAATTTGATTCATCACAAAAGAATGTACTAGGAAAACATTTTTGGTTTTATTATCCTTTACCGAGTGTATTATAATTAACTAAATTTATAGACTAAGAGAAATGAAAAAATAATTAATTTACTGGGAGTGTTTCATCCATTAACTCATTCCTACCACGAACTCATCTTTCTCTTGAAAAGATAAAAATCAAAATAATCTATTTATCTCAATCTTATATGGTTCCAAATATAAAAACATAAAATTTAAAGGAATAAAAATATTTCATAATAACCAGGGATGTCTTGTTGGTCAGTGGTAGGTGCTAAAGCCTTATCACACTTCGGTTGTGGGTTTGATTCCAGCAGCATTGTCTAACACGAGGCATTATCGTCGGACCTACCATTTGTCTTTATTCTAAAACTATTGTGTTCTAACATTCCAAAAATAATATTAAGAAATTTTTTATCCTGAAAATATAACATAAATTGTTAAATATAATCAATTCCATCCTTTAGAGTAATCCAAAATAAATCTTTCCAATATCTATCTAAAAGGTATCTAAATTTCCAAAATCAATTGGAAGATCAGATTCCCCAAACAAAGTAATGTTGCTCTTATTTTCACATAATGACTATATGATTACCTTCATAATATAACAAACATAATAAAGACAAAAACAACTACAATACAATACTTATATAAATCACATTCTTCTTATAACTATAATATAATTCATGATTCAAAAAAAACAAATATAGTAGTTATTTCACTTCGACTCTAGTAACAACATAAGTTTGACCTTGATCCATTTTAATTTTCTAAGATATATTTCCTTGATGCTTTAGACAATAATTTTCATAATGTCTCATATGTTTACAATTATAAAATTTCACATATTATTTATTTCCCTTACAATCAAGATCATAGTAACATTTTTCTCGATGTTTGTAAAAACTCCCAATCCATTTTGGCAAGTACCAGACTGTATCTTTCCACAATTATAACATAAGGGAAAATACTTATTTCTCGTATCCCCTTTATATTTCTCTTTCACCACCATTGTCTTATTATCTTTTCTAACATTAATTTCATAAGATTTAGATAATTCCATTTTTCTCTTGATAGTACATGAGACTATATCTTTTTACGATGAAATCGATTATGAGACCAATTCTAGTCAGATGAATTTTTTAACCGACTCAATTATTGGTCAATCATACATCTTGGGTAACCAATGTTTTCTATAGCATTCACTTCTAATCTTGTGAATTTAACCATAGATTTATCGGTATTCTTATACTTCTTTTTACTCAGGATCATAAATTGTCTTTCCATATCAGCTCCATATTCAGGAGGAAATTATTCCTCTAGAAAACGTTCATTAAAATACCTCCATTACATATTTCCAACTTGTTAATCCTCCATTATGTTTTAAATTAATAACCCCCATTGATCTGTATCTTCTGAGAGATGATAAACATCCATGACAATATATTCCCTTTTGTTACATCCCAAAGTAAGAAATATTTTCTCTAAAAAACTTATCCATTTATCAGATACACATTCATTTGTAGTCCCATTGAATGATAGAGGTTGTTGTCTCATGAAGCGGTCTAACATCGATCCTTGAAGTGGTTGATCATGATTCACCATAAGTGTAAGGTTACTATTCATTACCTAATTCAGTTGTCCCAGTATGGTTATAAGATCTTTAGTACCGGTTGTGTCCCCATCGACATTAACATTACCATACATAGGAGGGAAATCCCTACATGGAATGCGTGTGTTGATACAATTTTCATTTCTTCCACATGGTTAAATTTCTAAATAATTGAATACAATAGATTAAGAGATGAATCATAATGCATTATTCTATACTAGTAAAATACATAACATAAATTGAAAAAAAATTCTTATTTGGTCCATAATGATAAATATGGTTCATTTGAAAAAATATTTACTCATTAATCATCCATAATGGGTTATAATGAAAACCTGAATTATCCTATGCATATCCCTATGAAGTGTTAATATAGTAGTACTGTAAGGCTCATTGTCGCGTACCGAGTTACCCAGATTCAAGTTCGGAACACATTGTCAATGTTTTCACCCCTTGGTACATATTTTCCAGAACCACGTACACCTGTAATATCTAGACATGGATGTATTTTATAGGAAAACACACAATATCTATATTTTAAAATTCTAGGATTATATTCAATAATTATATGAAAATTATATCTTATGGTTATGATCCCTCATCTTAGTTTTCTAAATCTATTTCCATGGTTGTTGCTAAGCTTCTTATCATACCAACTTTAATGCCCCGATCCCAGTTATGCACATCTGGTGCATTATTTTAATACTTTCTCATGATTATAAATAATCAATTCTTAGAGGATTGATCAGTTTAGTTGTCTTGGAAAATATATTATATACATAAACTTTACAATTAACTATTTAACATAAAACACATCACAAATAATCCTTTGAGAATTCCATTATTCTCATAGATTAACCCTTCATATAAATCATAATACAATTCCTGGCATCCTAGGAAAATAAAACATAAGAAAAGGATAAGTTTAGATGCTCAGTAAGTGTATATAATTCAGCGGAAGTTATAAACTTTTAAGGAAACATGTATAATAAACATATTATCCTTTTAAACATAAACATGACCATAATATGGATAAAATAAATCAAACATTACCATATAAACATTCACATGGATATTCTACAATCAATCAATTTATCAACCTGAGATTCTGTCACTCCTTCTAAATCATCAAGTCAGGCACAACTTAGAACCCCACACAAAACACACGATAGTTATTACAAGAATATAACCACACAAATCAATCAAAATATATTATGATTAAAAAATTCATATATTCATTAATTCCACTAGTTGATATGTAGTGTCATCATGGAAGGTATGATCGTGGGGAATCAATTTATTAATATGTATATGTTGTTTGAAAAATTTCTTAAATAATCATTTGAAAATAAAAAAACAAACAACATCATTCCATACAAAATTTTATTTGGAACAAATACCCCCAATGTCTGTGATTTTTACTGGTTAGTTATCCTTTACATATCACAATAATAGAGAAATAAATAAAGTAGAAACTTGTATCATGTTTTCCCATCCCCCGGTTGACTAATTTAATCCTGATCCAGTAATATTTATTTAATTTTGATTCAAATAACTTCACAAAGGGAAAAATTCATAAACCCACCACGTTTTATACACAATTATGAGGGATATAGGAATCATAAATTGAATAAATAGTCATCATAACTTCTTGATTTCAATAAGATGAGGGAACATATATAGCAGGAAACTCTAAGGAAAACACAAACCAACTACTATAGAATAGTGTAATGAATCCTATTGGGAAAAAGGACATGGGTTCCTCATTCTAATATAGAACAAGAAGAAAATTACCATTAGGATGGTAATTCATCCCTCAGATGATCTAATAAAATGCCATGGTTTAGATACATCATTAATTTACCATAAATGTCAGATGCAGTCATTATTTAACACTTTGAATAATTAAAATACCTCAGACACTTATGAATTTAATGATATGATGGATACACATCGAAATGGCTATAAAAAAGATAAATATGGTATTTAAATCAGTTTATAACAATGAAAGTTGTCAAAATGAATAAACTAGAAAATAAAGAAATTGAAAAAAGTAAAACTATTGGGAGTCTCAACATTGAGAGTCACCAGTGAAATTCATCGATGGTAAGATACCATTGAAATTCATCATTATGAGCCACCTTCATGGGTCACCATCATGATCCACCATTTTGAGTCACTCCCATGAGTCCCCGATCTGATCCATGATCATGAAATACTATCTTGGTTCATCATCAAGATTCACCATCACAAGCCCCCATCGCGATCCACCACCGTGATCCACTATCATGATCCACCATTGTGAGTCACTATCATGAGTTACTGGATTGGTTCAGAAGTGTGAGTAACCATTGGAAAGATTGATTTTTTTTAAAAAGTTTAGAAATAATCACATTCACTTACAAGAACGCTTCAAACACTAGAGTCTCTCCAAGTAATAGATCTGTGAGGTTCGAACCATTACAACAGATACCTCAAAAACTATTATCTCCCATGAGAATTTCAATCCAAACCCAGAAAGTAAAAGGGGTCTTAACATCCAACCTAGGAAATACCTCCCACGACTCTTGTAACTCCCCAAGCACTTCCACTAGTTGAACATGCCAACATAAGTAATCAAAAAACCCACACAAGCACAAAAACCCAGTCATCTCAAATAAATTAATAATGGAATACCATCCACCTTGTCACGATACTATCCACTCTAGGAGTCACTAGCTCGCCGACATCAGTTTAATTGAATCACAGTTAATGCATCTCGATTAAGAGTCTCTTAATTCCATTTTCTCATGTCACGACTTCATCAAACATTTAACCACAAACATATCCACCTTAGTTTAAGAAATGAAATTTCATAAAAATAACATTCAAATATTATATTTCAAATCAAAACAGAATAGGGAAAAACCCAAAACTACTCAGGGTACTGGGTACAAATCTGTGTTTCTCACCCCCAAGTACTCTCCTCCAAGAAAACGTTCCTCCAGAACTCAAGAAATAAATAAATAAATTTTCCATTCACATATCACCTTCCCTCAATGATCCTAGATCTCTATTATTCATTCCTTGTATGTGGTGTTGTCATCGATATCCAACTATCGCTAGTCTAGAACATGAGAGTCATCATGAAGATAACAATGATGTTAAGAGATGTGGAAGAGATCATGATTCCTCTACAAATATTTTGGAAATGCCTACTAGTATTCCACTTCACCAATTTTCCACAACACATTGAAGGGTGCGACAAAACTGGTAAACTCTTGCTCCCACCTCCAAACCTCCACTTCTATGTCAAGGGGAATACTTCAAGAACATGTGGGCCCCAACATTGAACACTACGGGTCCCCTCCAATGATCGACATATGACTTCTTATAGTCCACCAACACTTTTATCCTCTCATCAAAGAGATTAACCTTATATATCATGCACTACACCACACCAGGAACAAGAACGATTGTCTCCCCAATCTCCATTCAGCACAATAGTGACTGACATAATCTATCATACAACACCCCAAATGGATCCATTCCATTGGATGAGTGATATGTATTATTATAAGCTAACTCTACCAAGGGAAGGTTTTTTACCCATCATCCACTAAATTATTAGATTCATTCCCCCAAAATATACTCCAATTTATACATTGTCCATTTTATCTTCCCATATGTCTGAGAGTGGAAAAAAGTGTTAAAGCAAAATGATCTTCCAAAATCATTTAGTAATTCCATCTCGGCTCATGAGATAAACCAAACATCCTGGTCATAGATAACAAATCTAACACCTCCATGAAATTGTACCACCTCATCCATATACCTCTTAGATGAGGCATCAAATACACTCGACTCCTTTATTGACAAATAGTGAGAGGATTTCGTCAACCAATACAATAGTACAAATATAAAAATAACAAAACCCCTATGATATGGGTAACACTATGATGAAATCCATCAAGATGTCATCCCACATCTACTCTGGGACATCTAAGGGGTGAAACAGACCACTGAGATCATGGTTCTTAGCCTTTAAATAGTGGAAGTCCAAGAACCTTTCTAGAACAACGTTACTACCCACTTCATCCTCTTCATTGAGATCTACATCATTTAACCGCATTATATTTTATAAATTCTTGGTTGTATAGATAATTATTAGTTATGAAACTCATGAATATTTCCATTACACGTTTTTATTAGAAAGAACAACATCCCATTGTACAACATTTTATTCCAACCATCCTCCAACTATCCCTTCAGAGAATTTCCATGGAAAACATGATCATGTAACTCCTCCTCCTCTAAATCTCCACATTGGGATTCCTCCACTAGAAGCATCAATGAATATTCGACTATCATTGGGAACAAACATCCTCCACTACCATCCATTCCTGTAGATATGTTATAGGCTTCCAACTCCCCCATCGCTTTCCTGGAATCTAAAGAATCCTAAGAATCCATTTTGTATGACCTTATACTCAAATGATCAACCATGATATTCCCCTTTTTTATGGTGTATGAGAACTCAAAATCAATGTCCTAAAGAAACATCATCCACCTCCATTGATAATGATTTAGATGATGCTGGTAAAATATAATCCTCATGTGCTTGTGGTATGTGATTACCACAAAGCATTCCATCATGAGGTATTGTCTCCACAACATCAATGAAAAAATAACTGCTTCTAATTTAGATCATGGGTGGCATAGTTAGTCTGGTGTGGGCATAACTCTTTTGACACAAAATATATTACTAATTTTTGTTGCATCAAGATTCGTTCTGATCACATATAAGAAGAATCAAAAAACACTTCAATCATCACTCCCTCCTTGAGAAATTGAATCAATAGAGCACTATCCAACCTCCCCTTCAGATAACAAAAAATTTCTTTCCTTTTTTCAGTCCACACAAAATCCATTTCCTTCCATGTAATTGATTTCAAAAGTGCTGAAAATCAAGGGAAATTGCGGTAAAACCTATGAAAATATCATGAAAGACCTAGAAAACTATGAACTTATAATACACACTTTGGTGCTAATAAAAAACTACCGCTTCAACCATTGTTGGGTCCACCACTACACCCTATTAAGGCACCACATGACTAAGTTAATTCCCACCCCATGACCAAAACATACACTCAGGAACATTTCTATAGAGTTGATGGCATCGAAGAATCTATTGGATGGTTCTGAGATGTTCAGCATGATCCTTTGATGACAACTATTACTTTAAAATATCATTGATTAATATGTTGTGAATCTAAAATAATATAGAATTCAAGAGTCCCATGAATACAAATGGTGTTATTTTAACACCGAAAGGCATGAATATGAACTCGAAGTGCCCATACCTATATCAGAAATAAGTCTTCAGAATATCACATATTTTCGCCCATAACAAGTGATATATAGACCACAAATCATTCTTAGAATACCAACTTCCCATCCCACATCTTTTTTAAATGGTCTTCTATCCTAGGAATTGTGTAAGAGGTCATGACCATCACCTGATTCATCCTCTACAAATCAATGAACAACATCATACCACCATCCTCTTTCTTAAAAAATAAGATCGGAGCACCCCACAGTGACACACTAGGTCAGATAAAACCATTTTCATTAGATTGTTTATCTAAATCATCAACTCCCACAACTCTGAATGTGTTTTTTCATATTGGTTCATCAAAATTTTTCATTCACTGGGAAGTAGGTCTATTATATGCACAACATAATGTTGAAAGGAAGGCTCACAACCCCATTGTGAAAAATATAAGATAACTCTCCAACAACCCTGGGGACTTCCACCGTGTCCACCAATTCCACAGAAATCACAACCAAAAATAAAACGAGACGTTGTATATGCCCACTGCCCACTTGACATCCTTTACCTCAAATTAATTAAATAAACTGCCCATAAAAATTTAAAAATAAACTATCAACCATACTAATTGGATAAAAGTATGAAATGAATACAACCAGTCTATTACAAGAATGACATCATATGGTTTCATCTATAGTGTGAAGGGATCCGCAAGTGACTGGTGTGGTTCCATCAACATTATACACCATCACACACATCAAACAAGTAGGATTGGCCTCCAATTGTCCAACTGAACTCTATGTGCATTAGAATCCTCTCTACGTCTATTTCTAGAGCATAGCCTAGAGGGGGTGAAATAATGGTGTGAAAATCTACCGAGTCAAATGATTCACAAACAAGGATAGTAATCTAGTTGTTTAAACCTCTAATGATCCTTTGTCCTACCGGAACCATGCCTTACTTATACGAAAATGACTATGCCTATCTCCACATACATTGTGTTGATGACCACCACAAAAAATGTGCCCCGGTGGAGTTCATCAAGAAACACCTTGAGGTCGGCTCCTACCTGCTCTATCTCCCGTCAATAGAGAAAAGTAATGATGTATCTACTATAGAAACTACCTGACTAGAAACTACTACTGAGTTTGGTACTGATACTCTCCTCCTAAACCAAACTGATCTCGTGTATCCCTTGGGCACTAACTCTAATGATGGATGTGGACTCCACATAATAAACACCTTATCCCTAATCCTACATGAAGGGCATGGGAACCAGTGGCACCAGATGTCCAAAAGGGAACCTGATGAGGTTGACTCCCTACCTATAAAAACCTTGAATGTCATGGTGCTTTTGATCTACCACTAACAACCCTTCACCTAAAAGTACTCTACAGGATCCCTCCTTTAGGTACACTTATCGCATGTGAATCCTCTCGACTTCCTCTTCCATCATCTTAACCTCCAAAAATGTTTAATACAAACAACGAGTAAAAAGATAATTTATAAAATGGTGGAGGGAATCATTAATCCTTATCTCATGAGACTCCTCATCTAGAAAGAGACCAGGGGTGATGAGAAGAAGATCCTTGAACTTCACCACATTATCCCACACTAACATTCTCCCTAGCTAAAGGGTGAGTATCTCCTACTTCGTCTTAGCCTTCATGGCTGACAAAAGGAACTCAACCAAAAATTCCATCAGAATTTCATCCCAAAAAAAATTCTACCTCCTTCATCCAACCCTAGATAAAGTGTCCACCAATGATGAATAACTCCCATTGTATGACTAACAACAAATGGAAACTAGTACTATTTCAGATCCAAGATCATAATAAAGGTGACCTCAAGGTCCTTGGTTAGGATCTTCGTTTCTAGGTTTAAAACACTACCCTCATATTTTCAAATGGTTTTCTATTGGAAAGAACATAATTTTCTCTTCCACTAGTCATCCTCCTCACATAGATATAACCTTTGTTGATCAACTAGTTCAGCCGACTAAGACCCTACCACCTTACCCACATGCGGACGATGATCGATTACCATAAATGAATTTTATACAATGATTTGAGTAGCCTGTGTTGTATAGAATTGTATATAAGTTTAAATTTAATTAATTATTTTCAATGGAATTATTTTAACAGTCACAAGGAAACACAATTCAAACAAGATCCCAAGTCATTATGGTGAATTTACCATTCCATGGTATCTACCCTGGAAATAGTGCAACATCACTTGGTCATTCGGCAGGCATAGATTCTATGCAATGGGTCATTGGTGGCCTCAAAATCCTATTTTTAGCTTGCCTTCCCTACATTATTTCGCGCATAAAGATCACTTATCACTATTTCCCTACCACCACATTATTTCCTCTTTGTGAGTAACAACAAAATCCATCTGATCACTCAAAAATTTCCTCTGATACCATTATTTAATGACTCCCTCCCTCCAAAGATACCCCTCCTGGGCAGTAAATGATGAAAGAGAGGTGGTGACTCTCGAGTCCTGCCTCTAGTTGGCCTGAGGGTGGCGACTAACACCAAGAATATAAAAATCTCACATATGGGAAGCATTGATAATTTAATAGGAAATAGGATTATGATTTAACATTAATCATACAGAATTAAATTACAATGCATAAAATAAATGGAACCAAACATTCATCCCACATTCATATGTATACTATAACTGATAGAAAACAAAATACTCCAAAGTATGTACCAAAAATAAAGCTAGGATGCGACCCATAAACTATCAAAATAAATGAAATTAATTTCTATCATGGTATTAAAATTCCTCCTGGAAACATGAAGACTATTTTATATACATAAGAGTACACAATTATACACAAATTGAAAACCAAAGTCTCTTATGAAAATTTGGAACAATCTTACTAATGCACTTGTTAGAAAACATTAGAACAAAATAGCACCTAGCAACTATACAAACCTCCCCAGCCTCAACAAGGAACTCCCACCAAATATTAAAAGTCATGTAACATAACATAATACATAATAATTATATGGTCACCCACACAACATTCCCATTAATTAACCTCTCTCATACACTAATGGAAAATATATAGGTTCACCCAACTCTTCCCAAAAAACTACATCACATCTTTACTACAGTCACCTGGGCCTCACAACCACACATACACCCATCATCAGCCTCACAAGACACATCACATCTCACAAAAAAAACACCTAGGACACATACAACATCACATCCCCCCTAGATTCTCCTGGGCCACAAACCACATCACATCCCGAAAACTCCTGGGAATTAAAGACAGATCTTATCATGAAGACTCCTTGAAAAAATAAAAATATCATCCCAATGTTGTTTGGGAAAACACAACTCATCCGCACAAACATGTTCCCACATACCAAAAACATCATAAAGAATATTGGGCTTTTTCTACCAGGAAGAAGGATAAAGTAAGATAGAGTGGTCATTCATCTATCCCCCCACTATGTTGTTTTGGAAGACACCCTCCTCCATGACTATGTGGGTGTTCGACACATAGATCTCAATTAGGGTGGGGTGCATTTGAAAAACATGAGAAAATAAAAGTATATAAAAATATGATGAAAAATATTCAATACTATCTTAGGGTTTCACAAACAACCATCCAACACACAACAACAAATTTCTTTCTATTACCTCTAATGTGGACAATAACACACAATAACCAACATACACAATTCGTACTCCCCACCAATTGACTAAGAATTAGAATTAATTCTTCACAATTAATTTATTCCAATATTCCATTACTATAATAGAAACAAGCATTCAAAAAATAGTTCAAGAAACACAACCGAATAAATTCATGGAGAAACTCTTGGCGAATTACCCATACAAATAACTACCATCATCATTCATCAAATTCATTCTACAGAGTCCATCCAATCACCAAATAAAACCCCAAATTCACAACCGTACATAGCTACACAAACATATCACAACATGATCATTTCCCTACTACACAACACGGCTCATCCATTCCATAATCATTCAATCTATTAACCTAATATTCTATCATACCTTCTGAACCATCACTCCGTACAAAACTAATTACCCCACACACAACACCCAACTATTACTATAACTATTTCACCACACAAACCAAGAAAAATATATTCATATTTGACAAGTCATTCATTCATTATTTCTACTTTCTACCTTCTGGGGTTATAATGGGAGGTATGATCTTTGGGGATCAATTTATTATTCGGGTATATGGGGTTATAAATTTCATATAAAATCATTCAAAAAAATATATATAGACATCATTCATTTAATCAAACATACTATGAGAAAATAAATACCCCCTACATAAATGATTTTTAGTGGGTAGTTAGCCAATACCGATCACAATAATAACAGAATGATTAAACTAGAAACATGCATCTCTTTTTCCAATCCCCTGGTTTGTTGATTCAAAGATGATTAAATTATTATTATTTAATTTGGATTCAAATATCATCAATATGGAATCCTTTGTAAAACAACCATGAATTATAAAAAAATGGTTATAGGAAACCTATTTAGAAGAAAAGTAGATCAACTCTTTCTCATTTCATGATGATATGGGTGCGTATGCAGAAGGAGACTCCAAGGACATCAAAAACCAATGGTGCAACAAAATGGGTTGAATCTTATGGGGATAAAGGTTCTAAGTGCCTCATACCAAGAGATAATAAGAAGTATATAATAATAATAGTGGTGTTTTCCCCATATAATATCTAAAATAGGTCCTCAGTTTAGATACATATTTATGTTTATAATAACATTGGATCTATTCACGATTAAACGCTTTGGATAATTAAAAGTCTAAAAACTCATAGGTATTTAATGATATAATGTGTATCCAATGAAATAGATCTAAACTAAAAATAAAAATTTTACTAAAAACATATTACATCAATGGAAGTCATTAAAATTGAAAAACTAGAAAAATTGAAAAACAAGAAATAAAGGGAAACTGTTGGATGTCTGACCATTAGATGAGACACTATTGTGAGTCACCAGTGCGGTTCAATTGTGTGAGTCCCTAATTTGAGTCTTTTTTCTATGTTATCATTGTTAGTCCCTAGTGTCGTGCTTCCATTTGAAGTCATCATCACAATCTTCCATTGTGAGTCACCGATTTGAGTCACCATCACAAGTCATAGTTACGATCCATCGTCATAAGACACCTTCACGAGTCATTTTCATGAGTCATAATCATGAGTCACTAGTGTGAGTCACTATCCTGATCCATCATCGTGAGCCACTATTGAGAGTCTCCATCAGGAGCCATTGTATTCAGTCGCCATTGTGAGCCACCATCATGAGTGATCGATACAAGTCACCATTAGAAAGTGTTATTTTTTTACAAAATGTTGAAATAAGTAACACTAACTACCTAGAAATAATCAAAAAATGGTTTTTTATAATGCAATGGTAAAGAGAGATAAATTTCATTACATTAACAATTTTTCTTCATTTATATATTTTTTCTATTACCATTTACAGACTAATATAAATTGAAAAATTATTCCTTTTGGTATTTCTATACATGTTGGGAAATATTTTATTCTTCAGGGAACAAAGGTCAATCCATCATTTTAGGAACACAATCTAGCTCCATTTTCCATACGCAAAAAAATATGTGTAGATATGAATAATTTTATTATTGGTACCATATCTATTAAATTGAAAATTGAAAGGACCATAAATTTATCAGGGAACAAGTGGAAATTCTATAAAAAAACATATTTAACTATATCCCCACAATATCATGTATTCTTCATGGTTATTAATGCATGGTAATGTGGAGAATTGAATATGAATTGTCAACTATCCGTAATTAATGTTATCGAGTAAGTCAACCAAAATGCTTGCATATGGTGGCCAATGAAGTTGATATTTGGTGGCTAAATGTGGAAAACATATAAAAAGAAACTTTACAAAATGATCTATATCTAATTATTATCATTTAATGTGAAGAAAGTGTGGACCTTATCAGTGGATAGATTTGGAGAGAAAATTTTCTCCCTTTTCTGATAAAAAATGTTATCCTTCTTTTCAAAGGGTAGAAAACAAAGGGGTATATTTTGTTATACATTTATTATATATTTTAAATTAGATTCCATTATAATGGTGATTTTAATTTTACATATATGATTGAATTTTTATTCATATAAATCCTTTATTGTTTTTATATTTCATGTTTTAAACCATCATTTTTCAATCACTATGATCTCTTATACTCTTAATAATGAGAAACTAACCAAAGGATGTTCATGGGAGGTCAATAATATGTTGGGCCTATGTTTTTGAGATATAATTTTTAATTTGAATTATTGTTTTTTAGTTAGGATTTGACGGATCATACTGAAAAAGGAACTATTATTTCAGTACTTTCAACCCGAGGCTTGGAATTCACATCTGCTATAGTCTCTGTCGATCGAGGAAGTGGATGTTATGTCTCTAATTAATCATTGGTGTACTATATATTCACAATAATATAAATAATGGGATATTCATGAATACTATTTAGGATTCTCATTATGAAATTTTAAAACTAATTAATAGACGATGAAGTTACACTCTTGGTGTTTTACTGGGAGTATCTCCTTTTAGTCTAACATCATTCTTTTTTCATTATGCATTTGATGTTTAATTTTAATTATAATTCATTTATAATTATTCATTATCAGGTTTCGTCTAGTTATATTTAAAAAATAAATATATATAAATAATAAAATTAGAATTAGAATTTTTGAATTCATGACCAAAACGTCTTCTAAAGAGAATGAACTAGGCCAACCATTGTGCTGCATTTAGTTATAAATATTTTGAGATCATGGACGACAATACTTCATAAAATTCATTCCATTTCTAGGGAGCCATGTTTTCTCCACTCACTATTTTTATTCACATTTTTTATTTTCTCTTTAAAATAAAAAAATTCATAAATAAAAAAATTATTCACGATGTCTTTGAATTAAAATTATTATTCACAGAAAAACAAATACCAAGTTCCAAAAAAATGTTTAAAATGATCTTTATGTAGTGTTTTAATGTTTTAGTGATGAAATTAAAAACTAAGATATCTAATTAAGAATTATTTTTAAATATATACAAGAATGTTAAGAGAAACATTATCTTAAATAAAATCATAGACCATTGTTAGAATATATTTCAATAATCATTTATTTATGTTTAAGAACCTCGGGCGAGTGAGATGATTCATTGAAAGGAATTATTCACATCATACCACATTCAAAAATTTCTCTAGGAGATATCTAAAGATTAAATTTTCGCTAATATAATTATGGGAGATTAAATGTTTTAGAAAAATCCAAGAATCTCTTTATTGAAGATAACGTGATACATGCTCTGCCCATCAATGATAATGAAAAATAAACACCTCTCTACCTCACCATTTTTTTGCAAGATGATAATAAAGATAAATATATTATGATTGAGGTACTAATGGTACATCTAGAAGAGATCAACTTCCATGTTTTCTTACTTTAGTGGGAGGATTTCTTTATTTATTCTTCATGTTTTAATTTTATTCAAAATTAATTGTTTTTTGAATTCCTTTTCTCTTAAATTTCTGATAAACAGAAATGCAGTATCCCATGGATGTAACGAATGATACTACATAGGTTTTGGGGTTTATAAAGAATATTATATGGTTCATTTTATGGAAAAACTACATCTTCTACATCTAGATGTATACCATAAGGAGGAGGACATAGTCTATGTTATTAGGGATCACTCAAATCTTATATTCCCTCCCACTCTAGACCTCAAATTCTCTAATTATTAATTATTGGGGGTTGAAAATTTATTATATTAAATAGGGTTCTCCAATCATGGATGTTACTCATGGATTCCACGAAAATAAACATATCCTGTTTTATCTTAAATAATCCTCACTCACCTTCTGATTGGGGATAAAATTCTGCAAATGCCTTACTATGGGTAGTAAAACCCTAAAACCTTCATTGGGGACAAAAAAAGAATTATCCTTTTATTTACACATTGTTTTTATTTATTTTTATTATTTAATTACATTTATTTATTATAATTTTAATGTTTTAGTATCTATGACCATAATATGAGGCTTATACTAAAAAACTATATCAGGTTGTGTCTTCTATTTTATTTATTTTATTTACTACCCGATTTAATTTTTTATTAATAACTATCCTTATCTAATATGTGTGAGATTGAGTGTCGAAAAAGGAATAATTGTTGGGGGAGGGATTTTATCTTAATTTTAGGATTTTTTTTGGTTTCATTTCATTTTAATGTTTTTTTTCGAATGATTCTTGTTATCTTTATTTTTTGTGTTATTATGATTCTTAATAAGAATTGAATTCATTGGAAAATTAATACCATATTAATATTTTTTCTCAAATTTACTGATTTAATTATTTATGGATATAAATGATTGCTGAATTATTTTTTTATTTATTTCTGATCATTTTTATTTGATGATGTTTGGTTTATTGTGAAACTCAAGTGTACTTGTAGTATATGAGATGAAAATATGTCCCATCCTAAGAGGTTTCTAAAAGAATTTGAAATATTTGTTAATTTATTGTTTTATTGAGAGTCTTGAGAAATGTTTTTTGATATATAACATGTAGTTTTAGTCATTTTAAATGCTTTTAGAGTTCATGGAATGTGTTAAGTATGATTGAGGATCCACTTTGAATGTACTTTTTACATTCTAATATAATTTAGGACCACCTAATCATCTAACCATTTTTAATACCCTAGTAAAAATGATATACCTTTTTAGGATGAAATTTTAAAGGATATTGTCTCTTAATAACCATATTTAGATGATAAATTCTATATTATTGTTGAAATCAATTGTGTATGGGTGGAGATGAGCTATATTTTTCTTTCATAAAGAAATTGTTTGAGTTGAAATGAAAAAATGATTCAACAATTATTTGTGATTTTGTGAAATAAATTTCATTAAGAAAATATGGATGGGTAAAAATAATATGATTAAAAATATGTTATAGGTGTTCACCTATATTTGGAGATCAAATATTTCCTCTCTTTCCTCAAAATTATGAATCAAAAGAGAAATTTAGAATTTTTATCAGGTGGAAACAATGCTTCAAATTTTTTGAAATAAAGATGATATTTATCATTAATTATATAAATTACTAGTGTGAAATTCCCATTAATATCAATAGGTTTTTGTGGCTGAATAATATTTGAGTTGATTTAGGAGAATGATATTCATGAGAAAAATTGTTTTCAATCATTTACTTCACATTAGAGTATAATCCCAGCCATTCTGCCTTAGATGTTTTAACATTTAAACATACCAAACCTCAGCATTATAAAAACCCATGAAAAAAACCTCTTGATTGAAACTTTTATGATACTTTTAATTTGTTATATTATGAGGATAACAACCTATGGAAATCCAGTAGGTTCTTGAGAATGAGAAAAACTCTACATTAATAATCCTCGATGGAAGAGATAAATATTTTTTCCTCAAGTAGTAGGTGAGAAATGAATGTCATGATTAACATGATATTTAATGGATTATAATGATTTTATATGAGTGAATAAATTTTTTTCCATGTGGGAGGATTGATATTTTCATTTGATATGATAATTGAGCAAGGTTTTATTTAAACTTTAGGATGGTTTTTTTGACCTTGTTATAAGATGATTGTCCAAAAGTGAAATGCTTAAGTGTGGGGGAACTGATAGAGAAAATATTTTCAATTATTTAATTATATGCTTCAATGTTTTTAATCCCACCAAAGAATTATTTTAATGGAAAATTGTCACATTTTATTCTTCAAAAGCTATTTTTTTCTTAATTGATAACAATGAATTAATTTTGGATTTTACCTATTTCAATTTATTGTGGTATTTGGACCATTAATTTTTGTAAACATGTAAAGACAAATAAAATTATTTTATTGGTCTCTATACATATTGGGATTCATTTTATTATTAAGGGTCCAATGATAAATCAATTATTTTAGGGCCCAAATCTAGCTCACAAGTCAATCATTGAGAACTATGTAAAGATATTGATAATTTTATTTACGGTCTTATATCTCATAAATGGATATACAAAATAAGATAAAATTTAACAAGGGTTAAGGGAAAATCCTGTGGACCAACATTTTTAAATGTGGCCGCACAATATTTAGTCTTCTTCAGGGACATTAATGATTATAAAATTTTATCATTGGAATTTGCGTAGTATCCTATCCATAATTAAAATTCTATAATAATTTGGACATAAATACTAAATTTAATGTCAAATCAAGATGACATATGATGTATAAATATGAGTAATGTATAGGAAAAAAATCATAGAAGAATCTACACTATAGTCTATAATTTAATGGGAAAACCACTTGGAAACATTTAGTTGACATATTTACAGTGAAACATTCCTCACATTGCCTATAAAAATGTACATATTATTTTTAAAGGGTTGGAAACATAGGTTTACAATATGTTATCCTTTTTATATATATTTTTATATTCAATTAATTTTTAATAGTATATTTAATTTTTAGTATATGTTAGTCTTTCTCTTCACCTATTTCTATAATTATTTTTTATCTTTTGTGTTTTTTCACCTCAATTTTTCCCCCATTGTGATCTCTTATTGTCATTTTCATGTGTAAATAACATAATGAATATCCCATTAGATCAATACAGTTTCAGAACAATGTTTTTGGGCTATCATTTTTAATTTTTCTTATTTTCTTAGAGTTATACATATGATGATTTAGTGGGAAAGGTTTCATTGTGTCTCCATATTCCACTAGAAGCTTAGCTTTCATTTCATTAATATTCTACGTCGATTGAAGAGGTATATGGGAAATATATTCAGTGATAATTGATAGTACAATATGTTCATATCCTTATGTATAAGTGTATGTTATTGAATACTATGAATAATTTTCATTAAGTAAATATGAATGTTATTATGAGACAATAGAGGTTCACTCTTGGTGTTCTCCTGGGAGGATATCCTTTATATCAAACATCATTATTTTTTCATTGTCCATGGTATGTTTACATTTCATTATCAATAATTGATCATTTCTCATTTGCCAGTTTTTTATAGTTTTATTTCAGAAACAAATAAATATAAAAAAAATAAAAATAGAATTATTGGTATTGATTTCCTGACCACGAGAACTTCTCATGATAATGACCTAGTTCAGCCCTAGTGTGGAATTTAGTTATAATTTTTTTTAGATAACACATCAAAAAACATTATAAAAAACCACATATCAAAAATTTGGGGTGAATAAAGCATAATTTCTGTATAAATTATTGTGTTTTTAGAGAACCCTTACTACTTGAGTGACAATATAATTAGGATCCTCATGAGAGAATAACATCATTTAAATATTTGAATAACTTTAAATAAATTATTTTAATTATATGATAATTTATAGGTAATTATATAAACCAACAAAATAATATAGTGGGGAATACAGAATGTATCTCTCGAAAATAAAATGTGAGATGAAATTCCTTTAACTTAAGAAATGACTTTCTATATACTTGTTAAAAGATCATTTTCTTTGGGTAGCTTGATCTGTCATGAAGTAATGGGCCTCCAAGGTTGTCAATATATAAAAAAGGTTGACTTATGGATGAATTGATAGTTATTGGGGAATAAATTGTGTAGATATTGGCTGAACAAATGTGGTTTGAGAGTTCTGAAAAAGGTAGAGGGTTGCATGTCGTTTTATAATGGATGCGAAGTGGAATTATTGTAAATAAAAAATGTAAGAACTAATAAGAGTAAAATCATACCTAATTCAATTAATAAAGTGATAAATAATGGATAAATGAGAATTTATGGTCGAACTAAATTTACACCATACAAAAAGAGGTGAATTTGTATAATTTTATTTCTCAGTCTTTATATTTCCATATATTTGTCATTTTTCATTATCATTCAGGATACTAGTATTCAATCCTCAGTAATTTAACCATAAAATTAAATTATTTAATGGTATATTAGAAAATATAAGTCCAATATGTTATAAATATGGTATCTAATTTAGAAAATTAAAATCTCTTGTGTAATTGAAATTAATTTTAAAACAAACACATGTAACACACAAAAACACTTCATTATCCTGAACCATGCTGACAATTATATTAAAATTTTGAGTCTTATATGTTCATTATAAAATATCATTTCATACACTAATAGATCATATTTCATATTTAATGAAACATAAAAATCACTAGGAATAATGTAGATTTATTATTATATTTTATTAATTGAATGAAATTTAATTTATTATAAAATAAAATAAATTTAAAATTTAAAATTATTTATTTAATATTAATTAAAAAACCTTAAAAATTCATTAATTTGCAATATATGAAGTTCAAATCTCTTTAACATGATATATTAATCTAAAACTTATTGGAACACAGTAATTTATTAATTATAATTGGAAATTAATAATTTTTTAGGTAATTATTCTTTTAATTGTTAACTAAATAATTCATGCATTAGCTTGTCTTAATAATTTAATTTAATTAATTGATAAATAAAATCAAAGGATAATTAAATTTGATAGAAAATATTTCATTTATCTTTAAAAATGGTATATATTACCAAAAATATGTAATTTCTTCCATATATTAAATTTTATAAATGTTATATTTAAGGAAATTTCCTTTTTTTTTCTTTTTCATTACATAATTAATGAAATTTGGAAAATTTATTTAATTATAACAAAATAAAAAATAAAATAATAACAATAAATAGATATATTGGAAATATTGCATTCTAATGTATTTTGGATAATTTTCAAGGTCATGTTGGCCCTGAAATTTAATATTTAGTCCCATGATTGGAAAAATAATACCTTAATTAGTGTAAATAATTTTAACCACATTAATTAATATTTTTTTGAAGAAAAATATAATCATATTTTTTCAATATAAGTATCATACTTTTTACAACTATGTATGTCCGTTTATTAAAATTCAATTCACAAGAAGCAAGAATTTTAAATTTAACGCCAATTCTGTTGACGTGGTGGGAAATTGAGTTTTTAAAGTGAGAGTGTTCAAAATTTCATTTAGCTTTTATATATAAATTTAATATAAAATAGGTTACAATGAAAACATTTGTATTAATATATGAATAATTGATCTATTTTTAGTTATAAAACCATCATAAATGATAACTTTACTATATATAAAATTGGACAAAATTGATTTTTTTAAATTTCAATTGAGTAATATTCACTATTTATCCAAAACTTTTGTTTCTTAGAAAAACAAAAAAAATCACCCTAATAATATTTTGATATTATGAATTTTTTATTTATTTTATGAAATTAAATTTCTAATAGTGTCCACAATTATTTTATTATTGTTGATAGAAAACATAAAAATCAGTTTCCTTATGAAAATAGTATTTTTAATTATATAAAGACCTTACCAGAAAATTATAGATTTTATTATCAAGTTGTTATATTTATATTAAACTATTATTAGTATAATTTCAAAATTAGTTATTATTATTCATATTAATACTTTCAAAAATAATGTTTACCTATCATTTCTAAATAATTATAATAATAAAGTGATGTTTTGTAGAAAATTGGTGTTGCATGAAACGAATTCCAAGTAGGTGTTGTGTGTAGTGCAAGATAACATATATGTTTTGTTTAGTTTATGATTAACATGGTGTTTCTTATAACTAAATACAAAAATAATTATTTAATATAAAAAAAAATTATTCCTGTGTGAAATGGAATATATTAAAAAATTAAATTAATCAAAAAATCCCAAAATCATAGGGGACAACACTATGCCCCCTTCCAATTAATTTCACCCTTGGAATTATTTTGTGTTATCGAAGGTCTAATAAATTAATTTTCATTTTATAGAAACCCACATTATAAATATGAATACTAAAACAACCAATAAAAAGGGAAAGCTAGAAACAAAATTGTTACCTAATGTAACATATTACTAGGATTTTTCAATGGGGAAATAGGTGGAATGTGAAAACATGGAAATGGAAAATAAACATTATAATTATTTTATAATTTATATTTATAGAGATCATTAATTAGAAAAGGTTCTCGATAAAAAATCATAAATCATTTTTGATTTAAGGGATAATCTGATTCATCATAAAATAGTTGAATAAGGATAAATATTTATCAATATCCTTTTCCAAGACAGATGAATTGTTTTTCAATCATGGAACATAAAGAGATATAAATACATGTTTGAATTCCTTTTCATATGTGCAAGATCACAATTTGGTTTTTTTCTTGATCAATTCACACCTAATCTCTTAATCTAGATAATGATGGGGAATATGTCATTAATTTAGAACCAAAGGATGATGATATAACTAAATTTAATAATAATTAATTCCATCTTCCTTTACATAACATAATAAAAAAAGGGTATCACAGGTTATCCAATATGCTTGAATCCTCATATGAGGATATATAAATTTAGTGTCACAAAATTCATCTAAAGTGAAAATTCATCCCATCCATTAAGGGTTAACCTTATAACAATTCTAGAGTATGAACATCCAAAATACAAGGAAAAAAGGAAAAAAATTAGAATAAAATTAATCCCCCATATATCATTAAGTATCTCTTGGTTTTCACATTCCAATCATGGGAATACACTCATCAAATATTATCCTGGATCTTGGTAATACCTTAAATTACCATAAAACATTAAGAAAATATACTTTCTTCCTTGTTCCAATAATAACTATATATATTAATAAAAAATATGTTTTAACCATCATCCATGATTACATATACTACGTTTTAAACAAATCCTTAATTAGTTATAAGGACATTGATACTATAAAATTTACATTGTATCTTGAGGGGAAGAGTTGTAGGTATTCCTTTGGTTTCTATTTTCTCGAAGCATGCGATGCAGGAACCCTAGCGCATGCCGCACGATGACTTCCCCCCTGAGGAAGGAGGGGGAGGCTGATCTGGTTCCTCTAACATTGAAGCCTCAAACCCCCTTTGTGCCGTTTACTAAACCTAACTACCTCGGTGACATTCTGTCGATTGATTTACATCTGAAGGTTCCTGACCTTCACCTTGGGAACCCTCATCTACCGATCTCAGAGTTGGAGTTTTCTAAAGTGACAAAACATCTTGATCTGGACACGGTGGCTCGATTCAACTCGTGAAGGTCGTCTGTTGATGAATTTGATCGATGTGTCTTTGCCATGTGGGACTTGCGGGATAGAGCAGTGGCTGGCCTCCTCAACAATCGTCACTTAATGATTCGTTTCACCTATGATGAAGATCTGGTTCGTTCTTAGTCCAGTGCCCCTCGATGCTGCAACGACTGTAACTTCTTTCTATTTCGGTGGACGATTGAATGCTATATGAATCGAGATCCCACTTCCCTTCCGATCTGGGTATATCTCCCCAATCTTCCTTTACCCTTTCAAAATATAGCGATATTTTGTATGCTTGGGAATATGATAGGTCACTTACTTTGTTCTGATGTGCATATATATACCCTGTGCCACCCGATTAATCCCTGGTGCTGTGTTGAGGTGGACGTTTCTAGACCGCCGGTGGAGTGGGTGTGGATTTAAGTTGGAGAGGAATTTTGATGGAAGCAAGCGGTTATCTATGAATCTAGGGTTGATTATTGTTCAAGCTACAAAAGACTGGGTCATTCCAATTCGAAATACCATGATGGGTTACAATGCAAGAGCCCAGCGGCACTGAGCTCTCTTGCTGAGGATAGGGGACCCGCTGTGGTTGAAACTGAGATAGGAAATCTCGGACCGCGGGGCACGATGCCTGTTAATACATCCACGGGTGATCCTTCGAACACATTGGTGTCTGCAGTTTTTGCGCGTCTTAGACAAGACTTGAATAGGGGGAAGGAACTGTAGGTATTTGATCCCAAAGGAGCGGGTTATAGTGGGGAAACATTCACTTCAGATGGTGTCACGGTTGTAGTTCTTCAGCAGCAACCTGAGGCATCTGTTGTGCCGGAGAGGGATGTCAATGCTCAACTCGGTTGGTCTATGGTTGGTGCGGATACTCAAAGGGAAGGGGGTAGCTGTGGTGGTATGAGTCAGTGTAAGAAGGGGTCTTATTTGAGTCATGAAATGGATATCATGCAAGGGTACGCCCAAGATGTGAGGCAGTTGCAGTCTACTGGATGTAATCAGAACCGAAATATGGATCTTGTAGGCGGCTGCAGTGGTCAGGGTAATGATGCTAGTTGTGTGTTGATTAACGTACCCACTGGTAATCTCTTTCATGGGTTAGACATGGCGGATGGGGATGAGATACCTTCTATATGTGGCAATGGAATCATACAAAATGAGTGCAAGGAGAATGCAGTAATGTGTATAGCTGGGATTGACGATGAACATACAATGGCGGAACAACCTCACTGTTTGGCTATGATTGACATGAATAATCAGTTTCATCAAAACCAGCTAGTGCAGTACCAAGAGATACAGTTCCATGGGAAATGGGGAGACCATGCTGACAATGATAAGGAAAATAATGGGGAGATGGTTAGGCCATCATACAGTGAGATTGTCCAAGTGCGGAACAAGGTAATGCCTGTGATCCAGGATAAGGTGATTGCTTCTCCGCGAGGAAGGAGGAAGAAGGACTACTCTTATTTGGCAAAGCCGATGCCTACCAGATCGATTTTCAGGTATATGCAATATTCAAATGAGTTTTTTGAGCTGGAGAGGTTGAATCTGAGGAGGAAATATGCAAAGGTTATGAAGCACTAAGAGAGTTCAGTGTGGGAAACAGTGACTGAGGAAGAGTCTGTTTATCTTGGAGGTGGTTAGGGTTACGATTTTGAGGATTTGTAGTGACTTTGTTGGTTCTGTAATTTTTGCTCTCCTATCATTTTCTTTTATCTTAATAAAAGGTTAGGGTCCTACATCTGGCTATGCTTTCCTGGTAAGGGTTATCTTCCTTTTATAAAAATATAAAATTTCTAAGTATTCATAACCATTGATAGTATCTTTTTTAATCCGTGAAGAGAAAATTATATTCAATTACTTATATATTTCCTTATTCGTATAATATATCATTTGAATTCAAAAACATATACAATTCATTCATCAAAATTTATTATTAAACTATTACATAGGCTTCATTATCTTATACCATAATAATTCTTTCAACAAATATGAAATATGAATCACATCATATAGTTCCTTAACCTCTATCTTATCATGATTCTTAAATTTAATGTAAATAGTAATTGATTAATATCACATACCATTCATATGTAATTTGTACTCTTCTTATCCTCATATATATATATATATATATATTCATAACTCATACCAGCTTCCAGATTCTCATCACGAGGTTTCCTCATAGAATATATATATTTATAATTCTCATACATTCCAAATCATAAAAATTATATGTTAACCCAGTTCATTCTAATTCATGCAATTGACTAAATCCAAAAAGTATACATTGAGAAATACTTATCATCAAAGGAAACCACATTATCATGAATAATCACTTATAGAATGTTGAAATAATGACACAAATTTCTTCAATATGTGACACCTTAGGTTTATCCAGGTTTATTTATATTGAACACATATTTATGTCCGTTATGATGGTTTTAGCGATGTTTGTGATTTCCTATATCATATCAACCATGACCATAAAACTAGGTGTGTAGTATTGCCTATTTCATGTATCGAGTTATGCTTGAGTCAAGCCTGACATGCCTTGTCAAAGTTGTTACGCATCTTTAAATCTTTCCCAGATCCATGTACAATTAAATTATCAACAATGGGATGAATTTATCATAAACCACTCACTATTTTCATGAAATTATAGTGAATTTTCTTATAAATTTCATCATCCTTAAACTTATCCTTATTGACATACATATAAATATACATAGAAGTATTCCAACGATTATCAATAAATTTTTTTCATCATGGCTTCTAACGTTTGACTAATCCATCACTCTAATGAAAACTATAAGAAAACACAATTTAAAATACATTGAAATTACATCATTTTTGTGGATTACATCACACATTACTAAAATAGATGACTAAAGACCATCTTTGTTTAGTTTTTTTGAAATCATGTGAAAAAACTGATCTAATTCAGTTAAATATCATCTAATATTTCCACAAATATTCCCCCCTTAGTAATTATACTAAAAAAATAATTCTTGGTATCATCAGAAATGAAAAAATAAGAATGGGGTGAGATCTAATGATTATTAAGGGTAATGAAAATAAATTTATCACCATAACATGAACATACAGGTACATGAACATGAAAATAACATTCAAATATCATAACCAACATATCAATGATCATAAAAATGATAATTTGAATTAATATTGGTAGTTCATAAAAAATGAATCATAAGGTGATCGGGAAAATAAGCAATTAAAGCATAAAATATAAATAAGTTAATAAATTTTGGAAATCACATCATGTGATAAAATTTAGTATATTTATAAGCCAAATCATGTTCAGTTATTAAATTAAGGACTTGAAATAAAGCACTCACATAACATTATGGACATAAAACTAGGCCCACACATCATTTTGTGAAAATGAAATTAGCTTCATGTATAACATTGTGAAAATGTAATCAGGTTCAAGATTAAACTTTTATACATGAAACCAAGTCCATGAATTACATTGTGAAAATATAATCATGTTTATTCATAACATTGTGATCATGCAATTAGGTTCACTCATTACACAAAGAACATGTACTCCGGTTTTTGTAAAAACTTATGGACATACATCCTGGTCAAATCAAAACATAGTAAACATGTTATTAGGTACATGAATAACATTTTGAACATATAATAAATTTAAAATACATATACTCATGAGTCACCCATCCTTACCCAATACATTAGAGGGAGATATAGGACCCACCCTTTATATAATGAAATCATACATTAAATTTACTTGAGGTAAAAAATTAGTAATCATATCATGACCCGTGAAATTAAAGGGGTGTCATTAATGTTTCATCACATAATAACCTATGGAAATTGATAGGTTTATTAATCACAACATCAAATCATAACTCATTAAAGTAAGTGGGTTTGAAAATCACATTACACGTGGATGATAAAAGGGTGTCAAAAATATCATTCCAAAAAAATGTAAACTATTTAAAAAATAATATAAATTTTTTCTTATATCATTTTTTGATATTAGATAATATCAAATGATTATATCATAGATGACAAATTATTTTTAATGTTCACTTATAACATTTCATAAGGAAAATATCCTTTCTTTAAATATCATTTTCATAAAAACATTTAAAATAGTTTTCTTATAATGAATTATTTAGAATTATAATTAAACAATTTCAGTATGAAAATATATTTTCCACTCTAAAAAATCATTTTTGATACTTAAATAATTTACAAAACCATATTCTATTAAAATATCATTGAATATATATATATATATGTGAATTTTGTAATATTTTGAAAACCAATTTCCTCGAAAACACCTCAAAAGATCATAATGAATAAATAAAATAATTTAAAAATGATTTAATTTTAAAGTAAATTTAAAAATAAAATGAATGCTTGAGTCCATTTTTGATACCCTTTTATAGAAACTAGATTTGAAAACATATAATGAAATATTGAAATCATTTAAATACTTTTCATGGAAAATATCGACTTAAAAACATATAATGATTTAATTGAAACATTTTGAAAAAACATTTTCATTGAAAAATATTAAATGAATCATGAAAACTATTAAAAAAATTCATAAAAATAATTTTTTTAAACCATTCTAGAAAATATAGCATTGAAAGAACACATTTTCTGACCGAAAGGAGAAGTAATGTTCGGATTTCATAATAAAATTTTATTAATAATCTTATGTACCGACGAGTGGAAAAAGTGCACCATAAATGGATATATCCTGAATAACCTTAGGGTAAAATACATCATGACATTTTTTGGGTAAATATCAAAATATTTCATCAATGTAAGCATAATCATTAACAATCAATATAAATGATGAGATTATAACAATAATGTGTAAACAAATTTCTATTATTGAACTGTTATAAATAGAAATGGATAACATTACATTAAGGTTAAATAGTATGTAAATCTACAGATTCATGATATGACATGTCAATGTTCTTATATACACCTCATTGAAAAATATAGGTTCATAAAATTCCATTTTCTTGAATAATGTAAATTACGACAAAATTACTTTACTGATTTGGTATGTTTTGGTACATAAACCCCAAAAAGTATTGTTCCAAAAATGGGAATGTAAATAACCATAAATTAATGTCTATGGATCATATAATACATTAACAGTATTTATATACACTATACATAAAAAATAAGTAGTGAATAAAACACAAGTCTCAAAGAAATAAATGTAAGATAAGAAAAACCTTAATAGTTGAGTAATTATAGAATCATGATCCCCATGAGAGAATAACAAAATCTAACACTATTAGTATAATTAAATGAAGTATATTTTTTATATAATAATTAATTATTAATTATATACAACACAGAAATGAAGTGAATGGTCAATATGGAAAGTATCTCATGGAAAACAAATGAGACGAAATTCCCTTACCATAAGTCATGGTTTTCTTTTTACATGCTCAATAATTCTCTTCTTTGGGAAACACATTTTGGTTTTCACAAATGGCTTACGTGGATAGGTTTCATCTAAAATTATGGAATCAAGGAGAGAGTTAGGGTTATTGGGAATTGAATTGATCATACATTGGTCAAACATAAGCAGTTTGAGTGGTGTGAAGAGGGGGAGGGGTGAGTAGAATTTTATAGTTGATGGGGAGTGGTATTATAAAAAATACAAAATGGTAAGTACTAATGGGATTTATCCCATACCTTATATGCTTCCAAAATGGAAAACTAATTTAGTGACGTGAATGTATATTTGAACTATATTTCCCCCAATGAAAAAAAGGTTCTTATTTTTCAATATTGTTCCATAGTTTTTATGCTTCCCTATATTTTAAATTTTGTTTTTCATTTAGGTAACAATTTTTAAAACCTCTTTAATTTATCCATTAAGACGAAAATATTTTTTTATCTATTAGATAGTATAGGACCACCTAATTCAAAAACATTTATGTCATTTTAAATATAAAATCTTAATGTGTGTTGGATATTAATTTTAAATCATACACATATATGGTGCAAAAACACTACCCTAACTCAAATCGTTCTAATAATGTTTTATCTATTTAGGGGTCCATATGGTCATTATAAAATATTAATTAATCCACTAATAGACCATGATTTATATTTATTAACACAGAAAAATTATTTAAAAATGTAAATTTTTTATTAATTTTAAATTGTTTAATTAAATATAATTTGTTAAGTAAAAATTAATTTCTATTTTTATATTATTTAAATAATTTTAATTTATAAAAAACTAAAAAAATTATAGAAATTTAAATATACTAATTTACCATTTGTGTAACATGATATATGTGTCTAAAAAACAGACCAAAATAATTCAATAACATTAATTTACATTTAATATTTTTATTATCATTTATATTATTTAGTTATTAACAAAATTATCCATGCATTTTCCGTTTTTAGGGGTTTAATATAACTTATTAATCTAAACAATTTAATGATAATTCATTATCATAACCATAAATAAAATATATTTCAATAGGATATGTATAACCTAAAATATCTAATTTTTTTATAACTATTCAAGGTAAGGAAAGTTCATTTCTTATCTTTTTTACTTACCTAACTTATGAAATCGGGAAATTATATTGAATAGTATCCCAATAACTCCAAAAATTTAAAAAATGATTATATATAGTGGATATAGTGGAATTTAATGTCTTTTGGACAAGTATATAGGTCATTTTAGACCTTCATTTTAAGGGTTAGTTCCTTGTTATGATAATTCTTATCTTAATAAAATTAATTATTTCGAATCACTATCACTAATATTTTAGGGGGAAAATTATACCTTATTACACTATAAATATCATACTGATTACAACTATTTAAGACTTTTTTCAAAATTCAATTCCAAAAATATGAAAATTCGAATTTAATGTTAATTCTTTAGATATGGAGAGAAATTAAGTTTTTAAAGTGAGAATGTTATACATTTCATTATGCTTTTATATCTAAATTTAATTTAAAAACAATTCCACTAAATTAAATTGGATTAATAGATTTATAAAAATTATTTCTTCTCATTATAACCAACCAATATTACAATTTAACTATATCAAAAAATTACACAGATACACAGTTTTGAAATAATGTTTATTATTTTTCACTACTAATCCAAAAAGTGATGTCTCTCAGAAAGAACAAAAAAAATCACCATAATATAATTTTAAAATTAAGAAATAATAATTAATGTTCCTTTTATTATGTAAAATTTCTTATATTACCTTATATTGATTTCATTATTGTCTATATGAGGACATAAGAAGTAATTTATCTATGAAAATATTATTGTTAAAACAAATAAATAAATTACTAAAAAATTATATATTTAATTAGGAATATTTTTTATTTATATGAAACCATTACAACTATAACATAAAAATTATATATTAATAGTCTTATTACTATTTTTTTTCTTGCCTATTCATATCTTGATTAAATAATTAAAATAATAATGTTATGTTTCATAGATACTCAGTGTTCTATGAAACACATGTCCTTCAGGTGTTGCGTGTAGTGAAATATAAACTTTAGGTTATTAGTAGTTATTTATTAACATGGTGTTGCATATAATTAAATCCAATCATATGGAATTTTTGTAGAAATATATTATTAGTGATACATAAAATGATAAATATCAAAAATATTTTTGTCATTTATAAAAATATTTCAAAATAATCTCAGGGTATAAAAAAGAAATGTTACAAATCAAATTTCCCTTATAGTTTAGTTAAATGTATCATTAAGTATATTGTATATAGAAAATAAATGCACTTATTTTATTATATTATATCAAATGTGATATAAATTTATATTAAGAATCATTTTAATTGATAATATATCTGTTGAATAGGGATCACTTTATTAATACAAATATTTAGTATTAAAAAATCAATTGATGTTGAAAACGTTTGTGGGGGCCTCAACCAATATAATTATACCCTAGGAATACCATTTATCAGAGACTCTGATATAGATATAATCACTCTCCTTTTCACATTTCCAACATCTAACATATATCTAATAACTTAAAAATAAATGAAACTGTATATGTTAGAAGATCAAGCTCATCAAGATCACAGTACAAACCATGTACACAGAATCACACCATGAATGTCTCAACATCACACACCTTACTCTTAGTGAATATTTTTGTGTATTAAAATGATATCGGTCAATACCATATAAATATGAGTATATAAATTATTTTTTATATGATAATAAAAATATTTTCATCAAATAACTTTTACATTATAAATGTTCACTATTTTTCTACAATAAATCACAAATAATAGTTTTTTGGTGATATTAAAATTAAACTAAGTAATTTATTTTTTTGATTAATGTATTTTTTTCATTAAAATTATTTTAATAAAATATTATTATAAAATAATTATTATTAAATAGATAATATCATGTAATTTATTATAAAATAAATTGTTATTTTTATAATGGTTCAAAAAATATTATTGTCGATAAACCCATCATTTATTAATAAATATTGATTCTTATTTCAATATTTTCAATAAAAATATTTATAATATTATTTTGAAAAGAATTATCCTATTTTTTGAATCATAAAGGAAAAATTATCAAATAGTGAATATTTCCATGTTTCTTAAGATAGTCATATTTTCATGTAAAAATTTAAATATTGTATTAATCTACATTTTGTATTATGAGACATACTGACTGAAAGGCGATGTAATAGATACTATAAACTAAATATACTATCATATATATGTGATACATTTAAAATAATGTGATAATATTTTTAATTGGCTAAATTTTTAATTTCTTTATGAATACTCCAAAGCCATTAATTTATTATATTGTTTTAAAATCATTTCATTAAGAGTATGAATCACATCCACAGAAGAAAGGGACTTATTTTTTTATGCTATTACATTGCAATTATAATACAATTTAAACTAGTCCAATTTATTATAATATATTTAAAATAAAAATATGATGGTTTTTGGTTTTTCTTATTTTATTATATAGATTCCAAATGTTTTGTTAGAGAAATGATTAAAATATCCATAAATATTTACTATACAAACAATCCAAATATCCCATTTAACTTCACCAAAAAACCCATTTATCAAGTCCTCACTCATCCATACCCTCTCTATAGTCCTCACATGGTTCCCCAATCTCTCAAGAATCTCGTCCCTATGATTTGGAGACACACACACAAGTAAGGGATCCTCAAATTCTCTTCTTTATTAAAATATATTTATCATCTTCGGCCTTCAATTTAAAATTCAAAATGGTGTGATATGTCTTTTAATCTCCCTTTTATTAAAATTTATTTCCAAATAATGAGATCCCCCTTTCATTCTCATCAATCCATTTTATCGATTTTTAAGCGATGTTGTTTTACTGCTGAAATTTCACCCTAATTTTCCATTCCAAAATAATTGTGTAGTGAATTCCATATCCATTTACTATAAAGGGTATTAACATTAATAAACTTATAAATCATTAACCTAGGAAATAAATGTTTGTATTCCTTAATCTTAGACTAAGTGAAAATATTTTATGAAGAATGAATCAATCATGTATGATCTATGAGCCACACATAATAATTAGAATGAAATTAATGTGATGGGTGCACCCAAAAATATATAGATCTCAAATTAATTAAGTAATTTTTCGAATCATAATATGTTATATTGGTAAAGGGAGTTATTCTTATTCTATTATGCGACTTTATCCAACATGATGTCTTGGAAGTTATCCTTGAAATATGTTTATGATGAAATGTTTTATGTTTTTACCACATTTCTCATGTTTCCTTTATGTAATAAATTTATATCATGTTTTATTTTACACATTAATGATTCTTAGTCTTTTAATTCACTATTTATTTTCATATTTTAAATTTTTTTACCTTATTATTTTTTTATTTCCATATTGGTCTTGATATCTCACCCCATTATTATTTATTTTCCATGGTTATTCCATCAATTTTTAAAATCCATGGAATTTTAAAGGATTTAAATGGATGTATTTAATAATGTTATTGTATCCCATATTAATGATGTTATATTATGTACTTTCTTCCAAAATACAGTACACTTATTTATTTTATAGGTTTTATTCTCCATAATTAAATGTAATAAATCATTAATTAATATGTAATAAATATATGGGATTTTATACTTTTTATCAAAGGAAATGTTTAGTAATTATTGGGTCTAAGATTACAAAACTATAGAGAAATTCCGTGGGATAAGACTAATTATAAGAAAACCATCCTAGAATTTTTTAAGTGTATATGAAGTTGTTTATCAAAAAAATAAATCTATGTATTGATACTATAAGTTGATATAGCCCTGACACATATGTACACAAGGGTAAAAGGTGAAAACATTTCACTGAGATAGACTTGAAAGAGAATTTGTGTAGAAAAAAGGGATTTCATGAACACCTAGGGTGCACACTCAGGGGATATTGTTTTTTAAATTCAAAATCTCATTAAAATAAAAATATACGGAACTAAAAGTTTCCATAAGAAGATATGTTAGGAAATAGATCATGGATAACATATATTGAAGTATAGAAACTCATAAGATAATAAATACTTATAATTTATAAGTAATCACTTTTATTTCAATAGATCCCCGTGTTATGTGTTTTGATGTTTAAATATTCACATCCATAATTTTCCCCTTATTCAAGAAAATGTCTAGTCATAGGAGGAATTATATAAACAATTAATATGATGAAAAATGTGATGAAATACCCAACGAGATGCCCAACTTGATGGGAGTTGGATTCACAAAATTTATAACAGTACTCACTAAGACGATTCGTGTCCTGAATATAACACTAGATCTGAGGGTCATCAAAATATAGCTAAGAGTGGAAATGTTATGATTGAGACATTATACGATAAAGGAATATCCTTACACTCTAATTAATGGTTTTGAACTAATTTTGGGGGCTAAAACATAATCTTCAAAAATCCATAGTGATTTGAGACTTTGATTGATGTGAAAAAAAATTCAATGTTCCCTTAATATCGAAATGGAAATCATCGAATCTCATTGCTATCATAGGGAAAATAAGAGGAAATTGGAGTTTAATTTTGGTGATTTTGTTGAGAAATATATTAGTGACTTGAAATTTCAACATCCCACATTTCAATGGTGCGGAAGGAGGAACCAAAAAACTATATATGGGGAATGAATAAATTTCTCTAGATGTGGTATGAAAGGTCACCTATAAAGAATTTTTCTAAAGGAAAAACCCACAAATGCATTGGAGGAGAAGAATTATCTAGTAAACTATAAGCTTAGTGTATATTGCTTCAATAACAAGGAACTATGGCATTTTGAAAACCAAAGAACTAGGAAAATGGTTTTTAGAGACAAACAAGAATCCCAAACATTGCAAAGGTGATATTTTTTTACTAAAACCGCTAAGGTTGATACCAAAATTGAAGTGGTTACAAGTTCACTAGTTATTCATTCAATAATAGATAACGTATTTATTGATTATGGTTTTATCCATTCTATCATATCATGAATGTTTATTAGAACTATTCAAGCACCACAAAAAAATAATAGGATAAATGTTTTCTGAAAAAATGGAAAATGTGGAAATTATTGTATCCCATATAGATAACTCCTGCCCTAAACACATTTCTGGGCAGAATTTCATAGTGAAAAATGCCATACTCACTTAGGTGGAATTTTATGTAATTTTGGATATGGATTGGCTTTCCCTATAGAGAGGATACATAAAATAAAATGAGAAGAAAATCACTCTCTATATCACAAATCGATGCCTTATTATGTACAAGTGAAATAACGGGGATGAATCTTATTTAGTAACAACATATTATGTATGGATATTATTTCCCTATGAAAAGTCATTTATATCTCAAATTATTTAGTCTAAGGAACATATCATCCATGAGAAAATTCCCATAATGAGGGAATATGATGTTGTGTGTTCCCAATGAATTTCTTAATATTTATCCTAATATAGAGGTTCGATTTTAATTCAAGATTATACCAGGGTTGTTACCATTATACAAGAATCAAAATAGAATTGGTGTTAAAAACATGAGGAGATGGAGAAAAAACTATATGAGAATCTAGATAATTGATTCATACACCTAGGTGCATCACCATGTAGTTCACTGGTCCTGTTTATGATGAATAATGATGGGTTAGTGTGCATTTACATAGACTATCGTGAGATAAACAAAATCATGATAAAGAACATGTATCTTCTTCCACTAATTGGTTAATTGTTTTATCAGCTATGTGGAGCACAAAAAATCTCCATGGTGGATCCCCGGACAAGATATTAATATTTTATGGTGATGATTTTGGATATCCCCAAGACTGCTTTTTTGTACAATGTATAGGTACTATGAGTTCATTGAAATTATATTAGAAACCCCTAATTTTCTATAAATAAATATGGAAATTATGAATATAGTCTTTAGAGGATGGCCACACATTTTTCACTGTTTATTGGTCAAATACAAAATAAACTATAAATGAAATGAAGATCATGAGAAGCATCTCGGCACTATGATAAAGACCATAAAAAGGATTACATTTATGCCAAGTAGAAAAAATGTGATTTCTGGTTGAATGAAGTATCTTTATTGGGTCATATCATTACAAGATATGGAACATATTTGGACCCTTCAATGATAGTTGAAAGTGAACAATGGATAAGGTCATCATCAGTGACAGATAGATGTAGTTCCCATGAATTAACCATATATTATCATATATTTGTGGGATATTTTATGTGATTTTGAAACTCTCTGACCAAGATAACTCAGAAGGGAGTGATGTTTTCTTTATTTTTATAGAGTGTAGTATGATTTAAGGAGTTGAAAAGGGGGTAATCCTAGAACTTGTGCTCATAATACATACAAGTGGAGATCTATTCTTAGTATTCAAGAATTCATCAATGTATGTATTGTGTTTTATGTTAATGAAGATTGAAAAATTAATATATTATGCTTCATGTTAGTTGAATGTTCCTGAACAGATCATCTCAATGCATGGTTCAGAGTTGGCTGCAATGATCTTCAGTATGAAAATATTGTTCTATTATCTATTTAGGGAGATGTGTAAAATATATACGGATCAAAAAATCCTAAATAATATGTTCATAATTGAATGGTTGATTATGAGTTAATGAAGATTTTTAGAGATGATCAAGGGATATTACTGCTCAAATCAATAAAATATCAAAAAAAAAGAATAATATGGGAGACAATATAATTAAAAAGGATCCATAACTTCTATCATTAATGATAATTAATAAGGATATTATCTTTGTATATTTGAAAAGGATAGACATGAAAATAATTCATTGTGGGACATCATAAATCCTTTCACAAATGATTTCTCAAATATCAGTTCTATATTGGTTAAAAGATGATCAATGAGAGGATATTAAAAATTAGAATATATTAAAATATACATGTAAAGGGAAATCCTCAAAGTTAATGTTAATAAAGTAGGAGTTGTGAGAATAGGTTCATAATATGAGTACCATGAAATCCAGAGTTATTAAAGAAGATGTTGTATGATACACAGTGATCAACTGTCTCCATCCACCCTAGAATAAAAAATATTAATCGGGATATCAGATATCACTATAGACAAAACAATATGAACAGGAAGATCATAGAGTATACATGAAGACGTCTAGAATTTCATCAGGTGAATGTAGGATTTAAAAAATACAATGGCACGATGTAACCATTACCCATACCTATATGAAAATGGGAAAACAACACTGTGGATTTTTCACGGGTCAGCTGAAGACATCAAGGAGGAATAATGCGACATGAGTTGTGGATGACTATCTTTCAAAGTCTGCACACTTCCTTGTGATTTGATAGTATTTATCACTTGATCAACATTCATGAATAAACATTAGGGAAGGGGTTATGTTTCATGGAACACCACTACCGATTATATACTATTGAGACCCCCCCAATTTACATATTAGTTCTAGAAGAGTCTACTACACACTCTAAATACGTAGTTTAAAATCGTCACAGATTATCACCAACTAACTGATGGCCACTATGAGTGGATTATGTAGCTATTATAGGACATGCTGAGATAATGATAAATTGAAACAAACTAAGGATGAGATAAAAACAATCATTTGGTTAAGTTCTCATATAATTTTATTTTCCTATCAAGAATCCAATTTGATCCCTATGGTTCAATTTATGGGAAGCATTGAAGAGAAAATGCATGCAAGGGTGATGTTGGGGAAGAAACAATGGTAGGTTCTAAAATGGATGAGGGAATGATGGATTATTTTAATACCATCCACCATTACATCAAATATTCTCAAAGTCTAAATAAGATCTATGTTGACAATCCATGATGAGACATAGAGATTGATTTTGGAGACATGGTATTCCTCATAACATCTCAATGGAATAAAGTGATGAGATTTAGGAAGAAGATAAATCTTATTTCATGATAAATTTGCCCTTTTGATATCTATGAAAACATCATAGATGTGTACTATATACTAGAACTCCCACTTAACTTGTCTCAATAACATGATGTATTCCATGTATCCCTCTTTAGAAAGTACATACCAGTCCCCTCACATTTAATCTATATGTAGTTGGGGTCATTGTTGAAAGATTATTTCAATGAATAGAAGCCAATGAAAATCTTAGGTCATAGAGAAAATGTTCTTTTAAATGAGATAATTCACCATGAAATAGTGTTGTGGGGAAACCAAAAGTCTGATGAAGTGATGTCGGAACCAGAGGATCTGATGAAACAACAATATCCTCATCTGTTTTAGTGCGGGAAATTAAAATTTCAATTGAAAAAATTCTGAAGGGTGGAAGATTGTAATGAGATAGACTTTTATAAATAAATCATCCCTTATAATTTAATTAAATATCATAATAAGTATTATGGATATAGAAAACATACTATCATCATTGGTTTTATTATATACTATCATCTTTAAATGACCATTAAGAATCATTATCATTGATAACATAGCCATTGAATAGTGATCACATGATTATTTAAAATATTGGGTTTTAAAAAAATCCATAGTCACAGAAAAAGTATGTGATGGCCTCCAGAAGTAGGATCGTACCCTATAAAGCCAATTTATCAGAGAATCAAATGGAGATTGAATTAGTTCCCTTATCTCATTACCAAACACAATCTAATTTCCTTAAACTTATGCACGAGATAAATATTTTATGGGAGAATTTTATGCTCATCAAAATAAAAACTCAAACCATTTATGTTGAACCGCCCCATGAAAGTCTCACTATCGTTCATCTTACACTTAGGGAATTTTGCAGTGTATAAAAATGATATGTATCAATGCCATAAGAATATGAGTGTGTTCATTATTTTTTATAGAATAATGAAAATATTTTGATCCTATTATAGATACATTATAATTTATTTTTAATTTCATACAATAAAATATAAATATAATAGTTGTGTAATATTACAATTAAATTTTAGAATATATTTTTATGAATTAATTGATTTTGAAAATAAATAACATTTTAGTAAACTATTATTATTAAATAATAATAATTAGATATAAATTATCAAATAATTTTTTAATTCGATATCATTTTTTATAAGGGTCTGAAAACATTTAAGGTGAAAACCCGTTTCTTAATGAATGTAGATTAATATTCTAAAAGTTAAAATGAAAATACTATTTATATTGATAAAATGAATTTTATTTTTAGATTCAATGTATCAAAATTTTCCAATGGTTACTTTTTTATAATTTTTTAAGACAGTCAATTTTTTGAGTAAAAGCTTATGTGTAGTATAAATATTCAGTGTGTATTATTACTTCTTAATGACCCAAAAAGTGATGTAATAAATACTTTAAAGGGTATCCATGACTGAATATGTGTTTTAAATTATAAATAATTGGAGTTTATGTTTATTTTACTAAACCTTTAATTCCATTATAAATCCTCTAACAACATTAATATATTTTAATGTTTTATAACCATTTAGTCAAGAGTGTGACTCACGTCCACATAATAAATGATATTATGTTATTAATTTCAGACGTCTTCCTTATTAAATAATACAATCCACTCCAATTTGGTAGAAAATATTAGAATAAACCATGTAATGGTTTGTGTTTTTTATTATTTTATTATATAGTGTTTGAAACCTGTGTTTGAGAAATGGTAACGAAATAACTATTCACCTCCAATATAATCCAAACCATGATACCATTTCACGTCAATCATAATACATGGAGAAATTTCGTACCAGTTCCTATCCACTCTATAGTCCTCCCAAGGCACCTGATCAGTCATGGAGATCCTCCCATGCATTTGGAGTCACACACACAAGTATGGTATCCTCTCATTCTCTTCTTTATCAATGATTTCTAATCACCTTATTCCTTCTATTTCCATTTCCTAATATAGTGATATGTATTTCCATGTCCCAATTACTACCCATTTTATGTAAAAAGGATTTGATACATCTTTCTATTTCATTAACACATTTTATGAATTCGTAAATGATGATGTTATGTTTCGAAAATTTCACTGTGAATTTCTATGCCAATACATTACATAGTGAAAACCATAACCATTTAATATCAATGGTATTCAACATTATATAGTTATAATTATTTGACATGGTAAAAACATTTATTTATTCCATACTCCATGATCATGGAATAAAACATGATAATGAATGAATCAATGTAGTATGATATCAATGGAACACGTAAGAATGATAATGAATTGAGTGTTATTGGTGACAATAGAATTATATATAGCTCCATTGCATTGGGTAATGTCAAGTCTCACGAGACATCATTTTGGGATATTGAGTGAAACTGATTCTTTTGTATGACTTTTTTGTCCTAATTTCATGGAATTTATCCATGACCTATTATTATGATGACTGTTTTAAGTTTCTTCAACATTTCCTATGATACCTTGATGTTATCATCATATGTCATGGATTATTTATCAGGTTTATGTTTCTCACTCCTTTTATTCCCCATTGACAAGTATATTAACTGAAATTTATTACCACATTTCATGTTTCTCCATTAATGTGATTTATAGCTCACTAATTTTTTATGTACATACCTAGGTTATCCCATATAGTATCAAAATAAAAGGAATTTTAGAGGCATGATAAGGATGTTTTCAGTAATGTTGTCTTATCCAATGTTTGAGATGTTAGGATATGTATTTAATTTCCAAATAAATAACAAATCTTGATCATCCATGTTGTATTATGTATACATTAATGTAATTAATCATGAATAAGAATGTAATAAAGATAACGGTTGTTATATTTCAAGAACCGAGAAATGAACCAATAATCTATATTTAATGAAATAGTCTATGGATATCCAGGGAGTTGGATAATTTCTCAGACATAGAGCCATCCTATCTCATTCACTAAAAATGGATACTTGATAGGTAAAACATATCTTCCATTATTTACCTATTTACCATCACCCACACTGCATCACTACCTTGAAAAGATCTCTACATAATAGTAAAAAAATCCTAGTGAAATAATTCCATTTTTTACTCTAGAATTGGAAATTGAAGAGAATTTACAATTTCTCACTAGGGATATGCCTTAACAAACTGATAGGTGGACCACTGATAAATTACTATCATAGTATTTCATCAAATCACTAGAACCAATTAATAGTAGTTTAAGTCACGATAAATATTTGAAACCCTAGGACGTATTGCCAAAACAGAGTCACGAGACTCACACATCAACTCCTTCATCGTGTCTTATGGAAGACAGATATGTATTTAAATTTTTAGTACTTCATTTACATATATGATCTATCCATGTGGTGAGTCATCAGCAAAAACACTCACCCTTAAAACTAATCCCTTTAGGTCTGGATGTTTCTTCATCTTCACTATCCCAAGATCCTAAATGGTCACTACAAAAGATGTATTGATAAGATTTATGTGTTGTTGTAGTCCCATAAGTTCATCATGGATAATAGGGCCACCAACTACCACTCCCTATTAGGCTCCGAAACCTCGTGTTTTTGAGTCCTATGGCTTAGAGTAGCTCCCATAACATTACATTTCACATGTGTATAGGGAAGCTCAAAATAGAAGGACAATAAGAATTCAACTCACCACCACTATCTATGATTTATGTCAAAATTCATTATAATTATTATGATGATATTTTGGGTTTTAAACACCCGAATCAACCCTCCTAGAAAATAAATACCGCATCAAAACAAGGGGTGAACTACAACTACCATATTGAGATCATGTGTAAAGTAATTGCTATCTTTTAGCCTTAACTAATAATATCCATACAACAAGACTCAATCATCCTTCATCAGAACTGATCTGTTCCAAATGGTTGATTCATCCAAATTAATTATATTGATTCTTCCTAGATTTGGATGAATCATGATGGGTGTTGATATTTGTTTCCTTATGAACTCCATAAATGGTGTCTTATAAGCATCTGACCATTGATATCTGATGTAATTTTTATTCATTCTTCTGAGAGGTAAATTTAGGCATGAAATTTCCCAAATAATTTTATTGTAATAGAGATCGATACCCCATAAACTATGGATGCTAAAAATGTTAGTCTTCTCATAGGTATTTACAACTACCACCTTTTTATAGTTAATATAGACTCCTTCCACTAAGAACATGTGACCAAACAAGTGTTAATTTTCACTATAAAAGTGGAATTTAGTTATATTAGAAAATATCGAGTTCTCTATTGTTGTACTATACACATTTTTTCAATGATTGTAATGGTCATGTTAATAATAAGAATACACAAAAAGGTTTTCCATGAAGACCACAACAAAAGAATATATATATGGGTGGAAACCCCTATTTATCAGATCTAATAAATGTCATGCATGTTCATCAAAATGGATGGAATAAATAGATAATTAAACAGACAATACCTACTAAAAAACATTATACAAGTTATGTCTGAAGGAATAACTCATATCTAATGGTATCTATATATCATGTATATCATGGATAAACAACATTATCCTTGTATATTTTAGAATAGGTCATCTATACAAGGATGCAGATACCAATTCTTAATCGTAAGATTTTAAAATTTTCAATAATCAATGATAATCCTGGGAGTCCTATCCTCCTTAAAAAAGGATAGGTGATCTCTAAGATTATGTACTAGGCCATATAAAACTCTTTTATTTTATGTCTTATAGCTTCCTATTGAGCTATTTCAACTCAGTTGTAGCTATCCAATATGGAGGAATAGATACCGTTGCACTATGAAATAGCTCAATAGTAAAATCTATATCACAACTAGAAAGTTATCAAAATTATAAAGGGACGGGAGCCCTAAAATTATCTTGTATTTGAGGTAAATTACCATAACATTTTTATTGATCTTTTATATACAAGTTAGAGATTTAGGATGTGACTCTACCAAGAACATAATTCCCTGGTCTAGATCTACATGTGTGGACATTCCATTCACCATTTTTAATATAAATAACATCCCCTAGTGATGTAATGTATACCATATAGTGCTAAAATATATATATAATAATGATATAGGACTAACTATCACATCCCATGAATGATGTTAAAGCCTATAATCTCATAGAACAAGAGGTCCCATAAGGAATGATATCTACAAGGATTATTGGGGTATTCCTTGAACTAGATTACTATATCCAATTAAATTCCCAATGGAGTTTTGAGTTCCATCACAAAACAAAATATATACAAAATATCAATCCGATAAATTTCCATGATAGTTAGAATGATAATAGATTATTAATAACCTATGTCAGATAAAGAAGATAACAAATTAGAGGACACTAAGATCATATAAATCAATGTAGATGGACTAGAACACTACTTATTTGGTGTAGGTTGTAATGAATATATATGGAATTATCCCAAAATATGAGCGAAAACCTGGACACTCTTAGTAGGTCCTCTATGTTGGAACTGCATGTCCTAATTCTAGCCTCCCTAACCATATCCACCTCCTCAGAATGTATGTATGGTTTTACTCAAAATGCATTCCTGACGTGTCTCAACTAATGTATCCTCATAAGGTGGTGTTGGTATAGATTCACTCCGACTGGGAACATAAAGGAATGTTCTATTTATAATTTGAAAAAGGTTTATTGTATCATAATCATGTCGCTACCTTGGGTCTCATACACGTTGATTCTTTTTGTGAATTCTACTCTCACATTGATGACATAAAATTAAACTAATAGTATTAATACTTTGGATACCACTACTCTAGTATGAACCCTCTAAATATAGTGTCATGACACTAAATGGCCTACCTTGCCTTAGTATAGGACAATCCTACCCTATAACCACCTGTTTCCACAATTTCCACTCAATAATTTGGCCCTGATTCAGTATCTATGAAAAGTAGTCAATAAGAATATAAATACCTAATATAAAAATCCATACATGATCCCATCCTAAAAAATTCCCTCTTTGGAGAACTCTCCATAATAAAAAAGAAGACATAATGTAATGATTATATGGGAAAAATAATAATATTCTACAACATAAAAAGTTCCCTTCTCCATGTGGATGAACTATATAACTATATTTGATCGTAGCGTCTCATGAAAATGGTAATAATATAAGAAATACGTAAATCTATTTGAAAACATACCACAATGTTGACCATACTTGTATATAATATCACACCAATTTTAGGAAGATATACATAGAATATAAGTAGTGATATTGACCCTCATTTCAAGAGGAATCTCTATATTTCCATGTATAGATATGATAACCCCTATCTATAATTAATCAACCTAAGGGACACCATCTCGCTAGAATGTAGCTGGGTGTTGTTTCTAGAATTCAATCATAACCATTGACAATGTCTATGTGGGTCGTGGATCTCCCTCTATACACCATACATAGCAAAGAAACCATTCCCAAAACCATGCATTAGTATCCCATATAGGTATAATAATATAACCAATATAGGTTCCTCAGGTTGCCAAACTTGCTTTTTTAGTCACACGAGCTCTGGATAATGGTCCTCACAACCTTTTTCACTCTATATGTGGCCACCATTACAGGATTAATCTATTATATCAATTCATATTCTTTAGAACCTAATAAAATAATAATGTAGTTCTCATGGTAAGAATACTAATATTGGTTTACTACACATCACCTACTAACCAAATTACTCAATCTCAAGGGATAGTTTGTTGGTCTATTTATGTGTTTTTATTAATGAATTTCAAAAATAAGAAGTATATCTTACATTTTATAGAGAAAGAAACCATTTAATAAGTAATTTGAATACCATTTTTCAACATCCATTTGTATTTAAACAATGAAATTAACTATTCACAAGTGCACTTCTTACTATATCCAAATATATCATGTTATATTTAGTTGTGTCTATCATTCCCAAGTTATATTTTTCAATTAATTATATGTTGAAATTGGAATTTATTAAAACTAAATGCATGATTTTAAGATGGTTCAATTATACAGAACAATATTAATAATTGTTTGAGTCAAACACACTATATAACATAGAATTTGAATCAATGTAATGGTATACAACTAGGATTTAAGCTCATGTGACCAATGGTTCATGGTTCAAACATACAATAATTTTATAGTTAATGTGTGGCTTCTATTCTATATAGGATAAAAAAAATTTAGGATTATGTAGAAACATTAATAAATAAAATTATTTTTCCCATCCACGTAATGTACAATCCTTAATATATAAGGAAATCAAGAAAATAAACATGTTATACAATGTTATTCAATATGTCACTATGACGATGAATGAGAAATTATATCCTTTCTATACTATTTCTAGGATAGAGTTGAAAACTACAATAATAATAAAAGTAATAATTTTCATTGTTACCAATTAGTGAAATTAGTATAATTTTAATAAGTGAAAACTAGAAGATCATACCCATTCCATAGAAATTTGGATTTTCTCTATACACATTTGAGTTACACCGAAGACCATGTTTTTAACAAAATTCCCTCATTTACTAATATATTGTTTAAAATTTCAAAATATTAATAAAAAATGTCACCTTTGATATGTATTTGTTATGTCCTAATCCAAAAACCACTAAACAATTACCTAAAACAGTTGGAAACATGTCATCAAGCATGTATCCATCTACATAAAAGGCCACCAACTAGTAGTGAGGGAACATGGTCTGTTTGTGGTGATACCATGGGAATACTTTCAAGTTTCACATAGTGAAATAATAGATGAAAATTAAAAAATATAAGTAGAAATAATAATATGATGTAGCTTTTGTAAATTGTCAAAAATGATAAATATAACTGAAGAGAAACCACAATATCTAGGTAATGTAAAAATAATGATGATGAAATGATACTAAAAAACTGGAATATTGAAGAAATCAATATGTTATATAAAAAAATTCAATTAAATACCATCATTATAAACTTCAAAACATACCAATATTATTCTTGGTCCTATAATCCAACACAATATACAATCACATGGATAAAACATTCAAAGCCAGACCCTTTACCATGTCCTGAAATGAAACCATAAATTACATCCTAGTACCAATCCTCGGCCTGAAAATTGGTTGAGTAATACAAAATAGGATACCACAAAAAATATATATAACATATCCATTCGATGAGTATAAATAAAGTAATGTGGAGGTAATGTGATTACTTGTATAAGGGAAACATAAAAAATTACAATGTGGGGATCAGGTGACCATAAATGCTTCGTCCATAGACAAATGTCTCTAAATAGTTAACCTATATAAATTCAAGGCCTAAGGATATCAAAATAGCAATCATATAATATTAATAAATATTGACTACCTATGGAAATACCAAATCATCTTTAAATAATGGTGGTCAGAATAGCTTGCTGTAATTTACATGCAGCCTTTCCAAACGGCCAAAGTTCAGTTTGATGGATACAACCATAGAATTTCAGTAGATAAAAATAATTAATACAATACTTATAGTGAATATAATTTAAATCTAATGATATACATGAATGGATTCCAAGGGGTGATCTATGGAGTCATGTGTCCGAATATATCAATATGAATCCAAGGAGACAATCCAATGAAATTGAGTTTCAAGATATAAATAAAAGGAATCCTAGATACTATGTCTAGTAATTAATGTCCTAATAAAATGTATAAAATATATGGTTGGTATCTATATTGTTAATTTCCTCAATGAATCGGGGTATCTTCCACTGAGTGCTCAAGCCATTCCCTCGGGAAACCAAGAGTCAAACAAGTCTGTCAACTCTATTATCTAGAAAAATGTTCATAATTAATTAGAACCAATTAAATATAAAAAAATTCCATGTGTTAATCCATTTTTCTTTATAGCTTCATTTTATTCAAAAAATCTCAGTGTCATTTATAAATTACAATGTCTAATAAGGGAGTTCTTATATTTCAATCAAGTTCTATATAGTTAATGAGGTCCCCAGAGAATGGTATATTCAATACTCTATTACAGTTATCCTTCTGTTATAACGAAATAAAATTCATTTTTTAAGAGTAAATCCAACAAGTGTATAGTGTGTGAAAGGCTCATGTTTTTAAGGGACTAAACAAAGTGGTGATCCTTGGGGAGGATTTAACCTTAAAAATATTTTCAACATGTATCATAATGAGGGTCATGCAAAAAAGTTCACACAATTAAATTAACTGATTGAATAATTATACTTAAAAGTGTGGATGTTACAATATGTGTATGATGAAATGATAAATAAATAGTTCTACATTGAGGGAAACAATAAATACTACCAAACCTTTATCTATATATGAACACCCATCTAGTATTAGTCTCAAATCTGTGATTTAATGATAGAACATCTATAAATAGATGAATAACCTGAAAATTGAGAATACTATATTTGACAAATAGAGCACCAAATATGAAAATAAAAATATATTAATGAAGGAAATAGATAAAATATTATAGGGAGATGAATCCAATGAGATGAATGATGGGAGAAACAAACTTCAAATGGGGATGTTATATCAAATCCCAGATTGGAATACCATTGAGGAGCTTCCATAGGGGGTGGGTGTTGTGTGTGTGCCCTCACCTCACATTAATGAGACACACTATTTGGAATAACGATTGTCCAAAGTGTGCACCAATTGTGTTCTAACAATATCCAAGGATGACATTACCTCACAAGATTAGGTATGTGATTAGAATAACTATAGAATAACAGTTAGTTTTAGATATGGAAGTGTTCTGTAGTTTCGCATGTGGTAATATAATATCCCTTAAATTGTTTTACCAGCAATTCCCTATATATATAGGGGTATCACATTTTAGTCACAATGTTACATCTAACCATGTGTCAACCATGTGCCTCACACATCTTCTCTAAAAGATGGTTCTCCAGTATAAGGATCTGACTTTAAACATTACATAATATAGGATTATGTTAATAATTCAAAATGAATAGCTTTTCAGGTTTTGATCTTTAGATAAATATGACACAACATCTACCTAAAAACATTAATATTAAATGTAGACACTTCTACTCAGTGTCCATTTTTTTAATAATATAAAATCTCACGAAAAAAAGAGTCATGTATAGTACCATGTTATAGATTGCATGACTTTTAATTGATCCCATCCTTGACCCATTTCAACATTCAGTCATATGAAAAAAAATTCAAAAATGTGGGATGTGAATTAAAAGATCACTATGGATTATAGAATAAAGAAAGTAATCATTAGTACATCATTACATACCTTGAATAAGATCATTAACATAACTCATGAAATCATAATATTTATTTATTACACAATGAAATCATAAACCATAAAGGTAACTTGTAGCATCCATATCATACATACATTTTAGCTATCACAGCTACATAGGGAGTTACATAGGAATACCCATCATAGTATATTCATTAAATATATTAGGAGAAACATTAATGTTTTCCACTATCACATTACCCAATGCATTAGTGAGCTGTCTCATGCTAACCCAGTCTAGGTTTTTCTTAGATACACCTGTATACGTAATCAATTCCCAATAACCATAACATTATAAAAACATATAAAACATGCATAAAGGAAAAATAATATTTCCACATTGCAGTCACAATATATCATTTCAAGATATGGAAATAATCAATACATTCTCAAAACCATTTTTAATACCAAAGTACATAAAAATGGTATATGGTATTTATTTTCATTTTAAAAACATTGTGTCTTGTTAGGGAAGTGAAATATTAAATAATTCTCACGGTGGCAGAAAGGTCCTCATCACCACCTATGTTAAAAAGAAACATTACCTTTTTCGTTTTGTAAAATGCTACATAGAAAAATATTTCATTTGAATGAAATGAAAATTCATAGGGTATTATACATTGTATAAAATGTAGTTGTGGATAAATCAAAATATGTATCAATGAAAGGAGATTGAGACGAAGTCCCTTACATCGTGTCTGATTTGACTCATTCATTCATTAATCAATTGAATAAAAAACTACAATTAATTTATAATTGATTTAGATTTTTTTTCATGTTTTGTATTCTTTTTATATCACATATTACCACATTATAAACATTACGTAGTCATTTATGTTAATAACTGTTGTTTTGTCGATATTTGGAACTTAAGTCAAAAAAGATCTTTTTATAATTACAAGTTGTCCATTGGTAAAAATTCCATTATCTCCAGAATGATATTCATGATTTAGATATAATGTATATCATATATATATACAGTATATATTTGTATTTATAACCGTACATAACATTTTGATAAAATAAACGAAAAGCACCGTTCTTGGAGTCGGTAAGCCTTACGTACCCATAAATGCTACTTTCATTTAAATTCCATATTTAATGGAATGAAAACCTAATGATACATAGGTATATTATAATTCTAGTATAATATCATATATAATTCCATTGAATCCATCATTTATACATTCCATGTTTGGCATGAACGGGTCGTATCACTTTGAAGGGGAGGTAGTCTACATTTCCTCAAATAAAATTATCATATTACCCATTTTGGAACCATAAATGTATACTATAAAGGAATAATACAGAAGCATAGAAAAAATATAAATATAATATATATCACATATAAATATATTTCCATCATTGTGGCCACCATGAGAGGTGGAAGGATATAACTGAACAATCATCGTTTCATTAGGTAGTAGTTCGACATCCACAGAAAAAGTAAGTTCATATCCATTATATGGAGGTGTGTGGAAGTGTATTTCGAAACATTATCATAAAAATAGCATTGTATTTTTATTATGCATGTGTTATTATATAAACAATGAATATGATGAGCATTGTAAGTGAATAAGTAAAATAGAAGAAGAGAACATGAGGGAAGACATTATCTTTAAATTGAGTAACTCCCATTGGTTTGAACCAAAATAGTTTCTAAGAGTTACTTCTTCATAAGGTAAGGCATATAGGTAGAATATAAAGATGTTGAGAACTTATTTTAGTAGAGTTTGGATGATCTCAGGGGCTTGAGAGGTGTGAGTAATGGGTTAGAGGTGGTGGCCTTTTATAAGAGGGAGGAGGGGCTCCTTAGGAATGTATGAAAGAGTTATTATATTATAAAATTATTTTCAGTTTCAGAAGGTCCAAAACATATTTAATTATACTATAAGGTGTATATAAGATGAAATAAAATAATTCAATAATAATTGAATATGTTTTGAATATTTTTTAAACCATATTTTTTTATTTAACCCTTTGTTAAAGTATTTTTCTTTCACCATGTCATCTTATATATTCATACTATATGGTTAATATATTTAACATAAAATTTACACCGGCCCAAAATGGTTCATTTATGAAATTTTTAACATTATTGAAGTCATTTGGCCAAATCATAGATATTTAAGATTATTTTATAACTTAATAAAATATTAATTTCTTTAAAAACATAATTATGTCAATTAATAAATTATTCATATCAAGACATTTAACAATCTATAAAAACGTAATTATTTTTTAAAAAAATGCCATTATTTCAATGATAAGAAGGCATTATTATCCCTAAAATTAGTGGATGGCATAAAAAGTTTCAAAATAAATTTATTTTAAAATTTATAATATCATTTATCTGAATCATTTATTAATTAAGCAATTACTTCATCACCATTGTGTCTTAATTAAATTGGTTTCATTAATGTCTAAAATTTATAAATAAACTACTATGATGTAGGAAATCATTATATCTTTCAAATTAATTTTTATAGTTTAATAGATCATTTATATAACCCCATATACAATTTTTTTACCAAAAGATATATGTTTTTTTATTTGTGTACTTACATTAAATTAATTAATATAATGTGCCATTATCACTCCCATGTAGCTCCATGGGGTCCTAAAATCGACCCAAGGATGGTATTGGTCAGTAATATCTCATATAATAGGGATAGGCCATGTTTATGGATAATTTAATATTATTATTATATATTTATTTACACTTATTTACCATATTTACCCTTTAATCGTGGTATATAATATATTTAAAGAACTAAATATTCATAATGTCTAAAAATAAAAGTTACCTACATACAAAATTTTAAACTCCAGATTCCTAATATGGAATCCATTTTTTCCAAATTCCATAGACATATTCTATAGAAAATAATTTAAAATTAATTCCCGTTGCCATAACCAAAAAGCGTGTTTTTAAGAAATAATATCTATCAAAATATTGACCTTTGTTTATGTCCAAATTAAGAGTGAAATTAAATAAAATGTCCAAAATTAGATTAAATGTTAAGAATAAAATCTAATTACTGTTTAAAACCATTTTAATGAAAAATATAACAATATAAATAATTTGATGAATAATAAATTTTGAATTAAAATACATATTATTCCATAATCATTAAAAAATAAACTTTATCATAAAAATTCCAAAAACATTTCCAAAGCAAATTTTTATGTCCCGATTATATAGAATAATATTATTTTGTAAAATTAAACATATAAATTTTACAAAAACTAGATTTAAAAAAATTATCGATCAAAATGTGGTAAAACTATCTTTTAATGAATATTAGAGGATTTAATCCTTAAAATCATATTCATTCTCATTTTAAGCCTCAAAGTTTTTTTAATAAATGGAAAGTCTTTTTAAAAAATCAATAATAATATTGTAGTTGGTTCTATTCATTCCCGCCAATACAACGACTATGCATTAACTATCATTTAAAATAAAAATATTATTTTATTATTTTTTAATATAACTCAACATTGAGTGCAACATCAGATTTCAAAGAAACCCGTTTTTTTGTATCAGGTATACAATCAAAATTATCATACCCTTTAAAGTGAAATTAATATTTAATATATAAATATTAATAAATATGAATATTTCATATTCTTTATTTTCCTAGGATGCTACATCCTTCCTCCTTTTTGGAAAATGCGACCTCACATTTTTATTCACATAACAAATAAATGGAGGTATTTAACCCTCATAGAATTTTCATATTCCCATGTTGCCTCTTCAACCATATGGTTTCCCCACAAAACCTTTACCTAGTTAATTACATTATTCTGAAACATTTTTACTCTTCGGTCAAGTATCTGGATCGGTTGTTCCGAATTAGAGAGATTATCTTCCAACTGAACTATCTCTGGACTCAAAATTTGATATGGATCCAGCATATACATCCTCAATATTGAAACATGAAAAACATTGAGTAAATGGGAAAAATTTAGAGGTAAATCCACTCTTATGAATCTAATCGAACATTCTATAGAATTTCAGAGGGTCCAATGATCCTCACCCTCATCTTTCCCTTCTTAACAAAACACGTCGCCCTTTTATAGGGAGAAACATTGATAAAGACATTATAACCATACTCTAAAGAATGATCTTTCCTCTAGTTATCCGCATAACATTTCAACCTACTCTGATATGATATAATGTTCTTCTGAATCAACATAACTTTTTTTCATCTCTTCTACCAATTTAGGTCCCATCAACATACGTTCACCTAAATCATCCGAAAAACTCGTGTTTGACACCAATTTCTATATAATGCCTCAAACGGAGCCATCTATAAACTTGAAGGAATAATATTATTATAAGAAAATTCAACCAAATAAAAATTTTGGTCCCAAATTCCTTGGTAAGACATTGAGTAATAACATATAATATCTTCTAATGTATGAGTTGTTCATTCTGACTTTGCATCTGATTGATGATGAAAAGCTATACTAAAATTTCATTCAGTACCCAGTGAGGTCTAAAGGCCTTTAAAATGATAGAAGTGAAACTCAGATAAAAATCAGACACGATGGAGAGGGGAACTTCATGAAACCTGACTATCTGATTAACAAACAAACAAGAAATTTGATCTTGAGAGAAAATATCTTAAATAGGATAGAAATGATCAGATTTAGTATATCAATAAACAATATCCTAGATTGCATTGTTACCTTGAGATTCCTTTGGGAATCCAAATATAATGCCTATGGATATATTTTTCCATTTCTAATCTGGCATAGGTAAAGGTTGAATCATCCATTTCGGTAAATTCTGCTTGACGTTAACTTAATGTAAAGTCTAACACATTATAGTAAAGTCTGCAATATCTATTTTCATTCCATCCCACCAGAAATACATCTGATGATCTCAGTACATCTTAGTGCTATCCGGATGAACTGAAAATAGAGAACTATGAGCTTCACATAACAACTATTTCTTTAACAGTGATTCACAAGGCACACATAATCTCTTTAAAAATGTCAAAATACAAACATTATCAATGTTAAATTCCAGATACTTACCCTTCTGAACCATCTCTACCTTTTTCCGCAACGCATTGTCTTCCTTCAGCGGTTTCTTAATTTTGTCTCATAGAGATGATTTCATTGACACCAGAAACAAAATATAGGAATCTCCTACACCAATAAGTTTTATTCTAATGTTCATAAAAACATTAATCAAAGTATCTTGTTTCAAATTTAACACAATTAATGTAGCATTACTTTTTGGACTCAAAGATTCAACCACATTATTTTATTTTCAAGGGTGATAATGAATCATGCAATCATAATCCTTGATTAATTCCATCCATCTCCTATTTATCAGGTTAATGTTTCCTTAAGTAAATATATACTTTAAAATTTTGTGGTCAGTATATATTTCTCATTTTACTCCATACAAATGCTTCCTCCAAATTTTTAATGAAAAAAGAAAAGTGACTAATACTAAATCATGTGTATGGTAATTTAACTCATGAGGTTTCAACTAACGTGAAGCATACAAAATTGGCTGATTATTCTTAAATTGACAACAACCAATTCCTTTCAACTAATCATCCTTGTAGACAATAAACTACATATTTCATGAAGGGAGTTCCAAAATTGGAATATTCAGCAATCTTCTATTCAATTCATGAAAACAATCATCACATTATTTTGTCTAGATGTAATTAACACAATTTCGAGTTAATTTTTTCAGTGTTCTATATAAATGTAAAAAATATTCAACAATCCTCTGGAAACAACCTACTAAAAAAATAAAACTATAGATCTTGGTTATATTAGTGGGTCTTGGATATTCTTCATCAAATGTTTTTTAGTAGGATGAATAATTATTCCATTTATTTAAACAACGTGACCTAGGAAAGAAATTTTTTGCAACCAAAACTAAATCATTCTGAATTTCCCATATAGTTTATTTTCATTTTAGGTTTTCAATACAACCCTTATTTGAATTTCATGTTTCAATATAATTTTGGAATAAACCAAAACATCATAAATAAACACAACCACAAAATTATCCAAGAACTCATTGAAAATTCTATTCATAAGATCCATGAATACAATAGGTGAATTGGTTAAACCAAATGGATTAACTAAAAATTCATAATGGCCATATCTAGAATAAAACACGGTCTTCAGAATGTCTGTCTCCATTAATTTGAACTGAGAGTACCCCATCCACAAGTCAATCATTGAAAAATACTGAGCTTCCTAGAGCTGATAAAAAAATCATCAATATAAGGAAAATGATATGTGTTCTTAATAGAGATGTTATAAAATTCTGAATAAAAAATAAAATGCCCAATTAGATCATCTTTCTTTTTAATAAACAAGATTGGAGAACCCAATGGTGTTGTTCTAGGTTGAATGAAACAATTATCTAATAACTCATGTAGTTGCTTCTTTAACTCTAAAAGTTCAATTTGGGCCCTTCAATAAGGGGGTTTTGAAATTTCCATAGTATCAAGAACTAAGAAAACTATGAATTAATCTTCCCGATCAGCTATTATACCAGGAAACTCATCACGAAAAACATCAAGATACTCATTTAGCACGGTCACATCATAAATCTGAATAGTTCCTTTTTTGAAAAATATGTTCAAGGAAACATTCATTTCCATATTTTACTAGATTCTCATCTTCCTAATATCTCATCAAAAGTAAGGGTTCATGATTATACAAAAACTGGAAATCATTCTGAAAAGAATCCACTTTAGGTCTATAGTCAGTCCAAGCATGAAACAAATCCAATCCATATCCAAAATTACATAAAACTCTACTAGAGGCAAAACAATAAGGATTTTCGGTAGTTTCCTTCCAAAAAAAATTATAGGAAGGTACATATAATTTATATTTGTCTCATAATTTCCTCCTAATGTTTTTACCATAACATTTTGATTCATATCTTGAGATAGAATTCAAAATTTTGTAGAAAATTTCTCATAAATGAACGAATGTGTAGACCCTGGATCAAGAAATACATTAGCATAATCTAAACAAACAAACATCATACCTGATACTACGTCAATTTATGTCCAACTTCTAATTAAGTAGTTGAAAATTAATTAACCTCCCAATTCTTCTTGTATCTGATTTCTATTCCTCGGATGAGTTCTTTGTTGGATGCTTGTTTTCATGATGACAGATTTTAATAAACATTAAATTTTTTACTGAATGTAAATTAGATTTAGTCTTACAATTTCCCTAATCTTTTTCATTGAAATTACCAGTATTATGTCCCATTTTACAACATCATTAGCATGATAATTCAATTTTCATTCCCAAATGAAATGTTTACCACAATTTTGAAGAACTGTAGACATAGGTTTCTTACCATCATACTTTTTTGAAGAGTTATTCCATTTCATATGCCACCACAACTAATTATTATGATTCATATCAAAGAACACCTGATTATTGGAAATGTCCATTTCCACATTATCTGCACATCGAAAACGTTTTTTTATAACTATGGATCTCATGATAATCTAAAATAATTCGATAATTTTTCGATAATCCCTAGTGAAAATTATTGTTTTTACTCCCATGAAATGATATTAAATTTTGATCATACATTTCTAGTGGGGTGAATCTTGCTACATAAGAAGCCATTAAGTCATCCTCCAACCTTAATTACAAGAATTGTTTCCATCCTATGACAAGTGACCTTAAGAAAATATTTCTCAAAAATTATACCTTTGAATTCATCCCAATGAAGAGCATCAATATGATCACTATCCCTGATATTTTTAACCATCGACCACCACTGATCTGACTCACCTACTAAATGGTAAAACGTTACACTAACCTTTTGATATTCTAAACACCTAATGACATAAAAAATATTCTCCAGTTATTTAATCCACACTTCATCTTGTATAGGTTCAGATGATCCTTTGAATGATGGGGGACACTGCCTCATGAAAAGCTCCACTACTGACATATTCTTCTGTGGTTGATTTGGTTGATCATGTGCATTGATACCACCACCATTTTTATCCTGATTCAATTGTTCCATTACTACAACAAACTATTCTATCGTGATTCTGGCCATATTAGGTTACTGATTTTGAAGTTTGTTTTTCCCATGATGTGATCCCATCATAGCTACCCTATTTCCTCTGCAGAAAAACATTATGGACAAAGATATCATCGAAGAAATAACATTGTAGTCTTTAAATGCTATATCATTTCAATCACACTATAAATTAATTTATTTATATTAATGTAGCAATAATCTAAACTCCTAAAGTTGTCTAAACCAACCTATTATAGCAACTATATGGACCTGACCATAAACATTACATAATATTTTAGTTAATCATTCACATCGAGAATCATTTCAAGAATATAACTTTAGATAATTAGGTCATACCATATACATAAAAAATTTAATATTACATGTAGAAACTTCTACATAGTATCCATTTTTTTCATACAAAATAAACTCTTGAAAAAAAGATTCATGTCTAGTTCCATGTTTCAGATAGCAAGACTTTTCCTTGATCCCATCCTTGACCCTATTCATCTTTAAGTCCAGTAAAAAACATTTCATAAACATTGGATGAGCATAAAAACTTCTGCAATGATTATAGAATAAAGAAAGAAAACATTAGACCATCAATACATACCAAGAATAAGATCCTTAACATACCTCTTCAAATCATAGGATTTATGAATTACAAAAAGAAATCATAAATCATAATGGCAACTTGTGTCATCCATATCTTACTTACATTGTAATTATCAGAGATACAGAGGGAGTTACATTGCAATACCCATCATAGTGTATTCCCTAAATCCCTTAGGACAAACATAAATGTTTACCTCCGTCATGTTACCCAAAGCATTGTAGAGTTATCTCGGGATCATGTGCCCTATGTTTATCATGGAACCACCTATATACATTAATAATTCCAAAGAACAATAACATATTCATAACATATAAAACAAGAATAAAGTAAGGATAACATTTCCACATTGCAGTCACAATATATCATTTAAAGATATTGACATAATCAATACTTCCTCAAAACCATTTTCAATACCAAAATACATAAAAAGGGTATATGATATTTTATTTCATTTGAAAAAAAAAATTCTTGTTAAGGAAGCAAAAAAAAAAGAATAACGCTCGCATCGGCGGAAGGGTTGTTGTCACCACATATGTTAAAAATGAACATTCCCTTTTTTTGTTTAGTAAAACATTATGTATAAAAAGATTATATATTAATGAAATGAATAGTCAAATGGGTTTTATACACTATATAAAATAATTTCATGTAGAAATAAAAATATTCCTCAATGAAAAGAGATTGAGACGAAGTCCCTTACAACATTTTCAACATGACTCGTTCAATCTTAAATCTCCTGAATAATAAAATAAAGTTAATTTATACCAGTTTCAGAACCTTTTTCATGTTTAATAATCCTTTTATATCACTTATTACCATGCTATAAACATACATAATCATTTATGTTAATAATGGTCATTTTGTTGATATTTGGTACTTTAGTCCAAAATGAATATCTTATAATTACAAGTTGACCATATGGTGAAAATTACATTATCTCCAGAATGATATTCAGTATTTAGATATCATGTATATCATATAAATACAGTATATATATGAATTTATAATTGTATAGTATATTTGGAGACACGAAAAGAAATGCAACGATCATGGAGACTGTATGTCGTACTTACGCATGAACGATACTTTCATTTCTATTTAATATTTAATCGAATGAAAACATAATGATACATAGGTATATTATAATTATATTATAATATCATATATAATTACATTGAATCCATCTGTTAAATGTTCCATGTATGGCATGAACGCCTCATATCACTTTGAGGGGCGGTAGTCCGCACTACCTCAAATAAAATTATAGCATTACCCATTATGGAAACCATAAATGTATGATATAAATGAAAAATATAGAATCATATAGAAAATATAGATATAATACATCACATAAAAATATATATCAATCATATTGTCCACCATGAGAGGAGGTAGGAGATAATTGAACAATCATCGTTTCATGAGGCATTAGTTCGTCGTCCACAAAAACAATATGTTCGTATCCATTAGATGGCGGTTTGTGGATGTGTAGTACATATAATTCCCATAAAAACAACCTAGAATATTTAGGATACTGCTGTTATTATGTAAACAAAGAATAATAATCACATAGTGGGTGATGAAGTAAAATAAAAGAATATAACTTGATGGAATACATTACCTTTAAATTGGGTAACTCCCTTTAGTTTGAACCAAAAAGCATTCTTGAAGTGCCTTCTTCCTAATGTATGGAATCTAGGTATAAGATATGGATTATGGGATCTTAATTTATTATAGTTTTTATTAGATAAGGGGCTTGAGATGTGTGAGAAATGGGTTTGTGTTGATAGACTTTTATAAGGAGGAGGGGATCTTTTGTAATTTTTTTAAAGTTTTATTTTATTACAATATAATTTCCAGTTTTAAAAAGTCCAAAACATATTTAATTCTATGATAAGGAACATATATATATAAATAAAATCATTCAACAAAAATTTTAATGGTTATTTGTGAGAACCCGAATCATAATTTCAGGTATGTTTTCATTTTTCTGGTTGTTTTTGAGAAAAAAAAGGAGTTTCTGGATATTTTAGGAGTACACACTATCTATATATAATTACATTCCATGTAATCAATTTCCATTAGTGACTGTGTAATATCCGTGTAACGAGAGAGTACATGGACATGTTGGGTGACTTGGAGGCCACCTAAAGTGGAGCCTGGTTTGGGAGTGTACATGCAATGTACTTTTAAATAACTCGCTGTGTACATTCTTTTTTTTCATTAAATGGACTCAGGTCACGTCTATTGGAATGAACACACTTATACTTCATCCATCTCATCCAAGAGGATCTGTACAGCCAATGATCATATCTAATCCCTCGACCCACCTGTCGTTCTCGGATTCTCACTTCGTCAGTTGCTTTGGAATCACATCGGCGAGTTATCCCTTCTTCTTGAACATCATATCCTGATTTATCCCCATTCCCTAGTTATCCTCATTTTATTTCATTTATATTTTTATAAATCTATGGAATTCTGGGGTGATTCGAGCCCATAGGTTCACGTATGTTATCCACACAACTCCGAGGTAGGTGTTTTGTGCCTTTCCATAGATAGTCTTTCTGTTATATGTGAAAAATTTCCCATTACCCTTATACAGGGAATTATGTGTTTTTGGTTTTTAGCCCTGTTATTACCTATTATTCCTTGTTTTTTTGATAGAGGATAATTGTTTCTGAATTGGGTTAACCATGCCATGCTATGGATGTTTTTAACAAGATATCTTTATTTGACCATTTGGTGTAGCTTTCCTATGAGGCTGCATTCATTCCATGCCTAGTATTGTAGGATGGAGTGATTTTTTCTGATATGATGTTTCATTCCTTGTAGATAATTATCCATGTAGTAATTTCAGGTTTAATTTTCTTGCGGATTATGGCTTCCGCACGATTGCTTTACACAGGGTTGTGGGAACCTGGTGTAGTGGGACCATTGGGGAAATTGATGTTGAGGGATTTCCTAGAGTGTCTGTTATAATTATCACGTCATGAGACCATATGGGGGATTTACGTTGGGTGCTCCCTCAGAGTGTCTATAGATACACAAGGATATCACATAAGGAATTGACATTGAGTGATTCATCAAAGTGTTTAATGTTTGACTATAAAATACTATAGGGGAAATTGATGGAGAGTTCTTCCACAGAGAGTTTTTGTTTATACTACAATATATCAGGAATTGAGGGTGAGTGCTACCATAAATAATATTTGGTTTCTTTGTAATTTGAGCCATAGGGGTTGGGATGTGACAACTACCCAGAATGTTACTTGAGATATATTGGCTAAACCAGAGGAGATAGGTTGTGAGATCATTCCCAGAGGGTTTCTTATATTTGTGTTTGGTTGATTAAATTGTTAAATGTAAATGATACAATTGAAATAGTAGGATTGTATACTTTTGAGTAAATCCTTGTTTACTGCTTATTTTTTGCATATTACCTACCATATATATTCATTGACTGTTAGGCATAGATCATTGGGTTGTTTCCTAGTGAGATTAGTCCCACACCCTGTTTGGGTCATGCATTTGGGTCGAAATAGATTATATTACTGAAGGTATAGATAAGGGAATGTGTTGTTCTACTTCAGATACTTGATGGTTGTGGAGCTGGAGAGAATGGGACCAAGAAGAGGATTATGATGTAGTAGATATGTTTAACTGGTTTTCTTTTGTACTTTGGTTTAGTATTGTATTCCCGCATATGGACCTGTTTGGATGTTTTCCAAGACATATGTTACATGCATCATTTATATATGTGCTCTAGTTGTTTATTAATTTCAGTCATCTGTTGATTACTATTTGCATGTTATTACTACTTCCACTATTATCATCATTTTATTTCTACTGATTTACTATGTAAATGAGGGAATATTTTCCCCAATATCACAACCAAGGCCCTCGCTACTAGTCATAATCCTATGGTGTTTGGGGAAATGCTTTTGAGGCAATGTGACCAACCGGGTATGGGGCACTTCAGGGCGGCTTTCAGAACTGGGACATTATAAAGTGGTATCAGAGGGATTATTTTCTTCGTGACATACTATTTGGAGCCTATAGTTTGGGATAGGTTGTAATATGTAATTTGTAATTAGTTGTTCCCAGGAGTAGCTAACCCATGTATAGGGAAAAACTAATTTACCTGGATTATTGAAATTTTTGTGATTTGTGAATTTTACAGTTGTTTGGATTTCACTATTTGGTGACTCGCATGTTTTCTGCTATTATTGTTGATATTATTGAGGTTTTATTTCTATTGAAACTCGAGGAGATGAGGGTATTACCTCTCATGTATAATATATCCACTAACTAGAAATCACATTTCATGCATTCTAACCATGCCATGTAGGGTGAATTACGGATTGCATGTTGTTGGGATAAATGATGTGATATATATTCATTCTTTTGTGATATATGCCTTGATATAATACATGTTCTTTGATAGGGTACTGAATATTGTAAGTTTTTATTTGAATGAATGCCAAACATTGGTTCTTGAGGTATTATGGGCCCTCATAGATCGGAATTTGGTGGATCATTTCCCTGTTATTACATGAATATATCATATATAAGATTCTATGATGTGATTTTTGGGTAGTATGGGACCTCACATATCATAATTTGTCACTTTAATGTTCATTTATGTGTTTTTGGGTGTTAGAGTAGTTTCTCTTGCATTCTATTTGGGAAAATCTGAAATACATGGTGCGTAATGTTAAATACACGCCTTGTGTCCTTCTATTAAGGAAGGAACTCTGTTTCTTATATACATTCCATGTACTAATGTACACATGTTTTAGTCCCTAACCGTGTCACTGACTTTGTGGGAAAGCACAGGGGGTTAGGAAATCTCTTTTGGAACACACCGTGTACCAGATATACACGTCCTGTGTAGAGACCATTTGTCCAGTCGTGTGACTAACATCATGAGTGGATGATGGGTATCTTTTACACTCCGTGTGTAGCACAAACATGCCATGTAGTGTCATTCATGTAACCATGCGTGAAACTAACAACACGGGTCAATGAATCTTGTATAATAAACACTTTTTCTGGAACTAACACGCCATGTTTTCTTGTTCTAGGAGAACCATGTGGTTGTGCCATGTAAGGGAACTCGGATAGGGGAAGAGGATTCATGCACACATCATGTGTTAGTAAAACAAGTCGTGTGTATGGGGTGTTATAGGACCTATGTTGGAAAAATTACACACCAATGTTAAGGATCAATGGAACACATTGTGTAGTGGTCATACACAACATGTACCCAAGTTTGAAAAACTTGAATGTTTTGTTTCTCTAGTTTCCTTCACATTATTATAAGTTTCAGTCCTTCATAATCATGATCTATGGTGTGCGCTTGACCTTACAAAGTCATTCCATTGATACGTACTCTATTTTTATGCTGGTTACAGGGCAGTGACAATACAATAGACATGGATGACCAGGGACTACCACAAGATCCTCATGTAGTGCCAGTCTTGGAACCTGCTATTATTCCAGATACATGTGATGATGAACATTTCTGAGGGGGTTTTATGATGTTCATTCATACCTTCCAAGGAGTACCACATCCTTCCCATTCTATGGCCGAGCTGATGAGGGTTTTCCTGCAGCAGTATCCTCCCTACTTCACAGGGGATGGAGGACCTCATGCTGTAGAGTAATGGTTAGAGGCAATGCTTTCGATCATCGAGCATCTAGAGATGCCTCTGGAGAGGAACTTTAATCTCACTACCTACATGCTTAAGGAATCTGAAAAGAGATGGTTTGATGTGATCTCAAATCTGGGATGCTAGCAGGTCATGGTTTGGGATGTGTTTTAACAAACCTTCTATGATTACATTTACTCGGAGTCTTTGAGGGATGATCGATCCTAGGAGCTTATGATTCTGAAGAAGGGTACCCTTTCTATTATGGAGTATTCTTCTCACTTCATAGAGATGCATCGCTTCATTCCCATCCTAGGAGGGGGAGAGTTATTTCTGGAAAGGATGTTTGAGGATGGTCTTAGACACGACATCTAATCTCAAATGAACATCTTATGGTTGACATCCATAACTTATATAGTCAACCAGCCAGTGATCACAAATTGAAATATGATTGATTCTAGAGCTGTGATCTAGGGCATCTTGATATTCGGAGTTGGTGTCCCTCCTACTGACAGCATGATGAACCGTAGGGAGTCTATAGGAGGAGACACGAGGAGCGTGATATATCTTCTGGTAGCCAGGTAGTATGATACAAGTGTGTAATGATCAGGAATATAATTAAATATTACCTGAGAGAACTAGTGGAGGGTTGATCATGTGGAAAGATGGGTCATATTTAACACTTATGTCGGATCTTCTCACTAGCTGCGGGTGACATCTGTTCTATTATGAATCCTCATTCACGAGAACAACTAGTTTTATATCTGTAAGGGAAATGGAGTTTTTCAGGCCATTTGTTCCAAGGAGGAGGTCGTGGCTATGGTAGGAAATCGCTGGGATTTTATTGATAATAGGGTGGAACAACTTAGAGTGGTCAAGCACGGTCACAAGGTCGCGGTGCTGGTCAGAATTTTACAGTGGATCAGACCTAGTAGGAGAAGGATCTCTAAGCCTATACAGTTCAAGGTACGATTCTAGTTGCCTCAGTTCTAGCTTGTTACCATTTTGATACATGGGATTCCAATAGCTTCATGTCTGTTACTTTTGTGGAGAGCCTTGGGCTATGTATCTTTTCTTCAGCTAATATCTTGGCACTAGACACTACGTTGGGGACTATAATTTCTACTGTATGTCAATGAAAATAGTACCCTCTTGAGATTGGTCACTGTCACTCTTTTTGGTACCTCTATGCCTTAGAGAAGATAGGAAATGATGTCATTATTGGAATGGATTTGTTAGTTCACTTCTAGGATGTTCTCAATTTCTATCACCATATGGTGAGTTTCACTTCACTAGAGGGCGTTTCATTTTTACACAATGGTGAATGGGTTGTCCAGGTGAGAAGATCAGGGCCCGGGAATCATGGGATGAGAGGAGTTATAGCCCAGATTTCTAGTCTGTATCTGGATGACCAGGGGACTTCACAGATGACCTTTCCTCCAGTGGTGGATCGTTTCAGGTATGTATTTAAAGAGTAATTTTTAGGTTTTACTCTGGAGTGAGAGGTAGAATTTTCTATTGATCATGGTCCAGGGGTAGCACCAGTGTCTATTACTCCTTATAGAATTGTTACACTAGAGTTACAAGAATAAAGAAGTAGTTGGAGGAGTTGTAGGAAAACGGTTTCATCCGACCAAGTACTTCTCCATGGGGTTCGTCTATCCTATTTGGAAAGAAGGTGGATGGTACCCTCTGAAATTGTGTGTATTATAGGAAGTTGAACTAGTTTGTGGTCTAGAACCATTATCCCTTTATGAGGATTGATGTTCTCTTTGATCAGCTTCGCGGATCCAGAGAGTTCTCAAAGATTGACTTGAGATATAGTTATCATTACTTTCACATTAGACCATCATATATACCTCTTACAAACATTGAGAGCAGGTACAGTCTATATAAATATGTGGTTATACTATTCGGTCACATGAATTCTCATGCTGCTTTCATGGTAGTAATGAACAGAGTGTTCTATACATTCTTTGATTCATTTGTGGTAGTCTTCATGGATGATATCTTGGTGTACTCTCACACTCGTTATGACCATGCCACTCATCTAGAGATAATTTTGTGTACACTGTGGGATAATAAGTTATATGTTAATCTCTCGAAATTCAACTTTTGGATGGCCAAATAAACTTCTTGGATCATGTTATGTCAAATATAGTAATATTAGTAGACCTAGTGAAAGTGAGGACAGTAGTTTACTGGAATCAGCTGAAGAACTTCCTTGAGGTACGGGGTTTTCTAGGGCTGGATGGTTACAACAGACGCTTCATACAAGATTTTTCATGCTTAGCAGCGCCACAGACAGGCCAGACTAAGAAGGGTGTAAAGTACTTGTTGTCAGATTATTGTGATTTATCCCTTCAGGTGCTGAAAGGGAGGTTGAATTCAGCACTGGTACTAGTATTTCCAATTTGAGTAAGGAGTTATACAATTTACCGTGATGCATCATGTATCGGGATGGGAGTACTGATTATATAGAGTAAAGTAGCCATTCCATAAGGGTCTCGATAGTTGAGGCCACATAAGAGGAATTACCTAACGCACGATCTCGTGTTGGCTGTTGTTGTTCATGCTTTATGTCATTGAAGACATTAACATCAAGGATAGCATTATCTGGTTTTCAACGACCAAAAAAGTCTCAAGTATAACATTACTCAGCGTGATATAAATATGAGACAATGAATTTGGGTTGAGTACCATAAGACTTTTGTCTTTGAGCTTGCCTACATGCATGGGAAAGGAAACATATTAGTTAAGGCCCTAAGCAAGAGGTCTCAGATACAGGTAATCCTAGAGGCTAGCAGTGAGTGGAAACGTATGGCTCTGTTCTCTGAGTTGCATTTGGAGGTGCATGATAGACATGGGTAGATGTTTCTCTCTTTTATGGATGTTATATCTACTCTACTGGATCAAGTTAGGATGAGTCAGCTTTCATATTCAGATGGCTAGGTCCAACATGAGAGTGTGTCAGGAGAGTAGACTATTTGTGGATAGACCATAGGGAAGAATGTGGTCTTGAGTTTTCATGGGCATGTATGTGTGTTATCAGACATACACGAGGAGTTTATGGGGGACTATTATTCTCTAGTTTCGGGAGTTCATCCTTGTGTCTCCAATATGTATCATGATTTAAACTATCATTATTGGTGGACGGGTAAGAAGAGGGATGTTGCTAGTTTCATGATGATGTGTTCTACATGTTAGCATGTGAATGTGGAGCATCAGCTACTAGCAGGGATATTGTAGATGGTACCCATTCACAATTGGAAGTGGAATTATGTCACGATGGATTTCATGACAGGTTTACCAAGGTCTCCGTGAGGGAATGATGAATTCTGGGATGTCATTGATATACTCACAAAGGTTGCTCACTTCTTACCGATTAAAGAGGCCTTCAGTGTAGATGAGGTAGGAAGGCTTTACATTCTTGGGACGGTATGTTTACATGGGGTTCCACAATCCATTGTTTTAGATAGGGATGCATGTTTTACTTCTTAGGTTTGGTAGGGGATATAGAAGGCTTTGGGTACCCAGGTACTTTTGAGTACAACAAACCAACCTCAGACATATGGTCAGTCCGAACATATGATTCAGGTGTATGAGTGAATTTTTTGGGCATGCATCCAAGATTTTAGAGGTTTTTGGGAGTATTACATACCTCTTATGGAGTTTTCCTAAAAAAAATAGTTTTCATAAAACTATATATATGGTACCTTATGAGGCTTTGTATGATAAACCATTCTGATCACCCTTATTTTTACTGCAGCGAAGAGAGGCATCTATGCTAGGACCTCATATTGTCAATGAGACCAAACACAAGATAAAGTTGATTCATTAAAGGATTTCTATTTCATAGTCACAAAAGAAGTCTTATGATGGTCGATAGATATGACCTCTGGAGTTTGAGGTCAGAGACCAGGTTTTCTTACATGTCACCCAAAGGATGGGACACATGAGGATTATGAGATAGCGTATTGTTTCCGACACTTTCGTCGGGGCACGCGTATCCATCTATGGAGGACGCGCGGCTGTTGCCCCGCATTCCCACTTTCCAAAGGCGGGCGGCATTCTCTCCTTATTCAGGGATGTCTGCTCCTTGATCGAAACGGGATGATGGGATGTCGGTTCTTCTTTCCGTGGATTCCTCCTCGGAACTCGTCACCTAGTCCAGGTCTCCCTCATAGATTTAATACGTTGTTCCTGAAACTCTTCCTAGTTCCATGTTTCAATGGATGCCGGTTAATTACACTGCTTCTGTCGGGACATTCCAAAGGGTCCGGTCAGGGCAGCAACCTTCAGTCAGGGGAGTTGTCACGTTGAGGCATCAATAGCGTGTCTGGATACTGGGGACCTGGGATGTCTATCTATTATCCCTGGTCACAGGGATTCTCGAGGGCATGGAGGCCTGAGGCATCCCACATTGAGTGTGGGTAATTATATGCCATAGACACATATTTGAGGTTTTCCTCAGCTTCTTGTGTTTAACATAGGGTATGCCGCAAGTTTATCGTCCAGTGGAGACAGGTCATCCCGATCAGAGCCTTAGCTAGAATGGATCGGATTGAGGGATTTCCCTTGAAGGGGTGCCGACACCGAGACCAGCCTATGGATGGCTGTGAAGAGGAGCGGATGGATGGATGTGTAAAGTAGAGAGGGGAATGTCAAAGAACCGTAGCAAGAGTGACGGTGAAGATGGGCTTGAGCCTCGAAGAGGCTTCCTACGTATCCTCGTGGTAGAGAATCAAAGTCCGCGTAGTTCGGAATGGTGCCGGTGAACCGGCATGAGGGTGGACCTTTGTCCGATGGGAATCATCAGTGAAATGACGTGAATGGAGAGGACCAGGAGGGTCCTAGTGGTGGTGGGCTTGGACCTTGTGGAGGCTTCATATGTACCATGTTGTGACATGGATCAAAGACCACGTAGTTCAAAGAGGCTTTGTCGGAGAACTGACGTGAAGGTGGACTTGGTCCGATGGGCAGTGGGATTGAACCTCTGGAAGGATTCCTACGTACCATGCCTTGGAATGGATCAAAGTCCTCGTAGTTCGGATGATGGAATTCGTCAGCGAACCAATGTGAAGGTGGAACTTGGTTCAATGAGATATGGGCTTGAACCTCAGGGAGGCTTCCCACGTACCATGCCTTGACATGGATCAAAGACCTCGTAGTTCAAAGGGTGTCATCAGCGAACCGACGTGAATGTAGACCTGAGGGTCCACTAGTGGTGGGCTTTAACCTTGGGATGGTTTCCTACATACCATGCCTTGACATGGATAAAAGTCCTCGTAGTTCGGGTGATGGAATACATTTTAACGTCATGCAGGACGGTAGTGAACCCTGACGTGAATGAGGACGTAACGACCAGGTGGTGGGTGTCGACGCATAGATGTGAATGAGGGACCTTGGTCCGACGGGGAATGGGCTTGAACCCTTGGGGGGGGGGCTTCCTACATACCATGCCTTAACATGGATCAAAGTCCTCGTAGTTCGGATTGGTCACAATAGCTTTCCGTCAGACTGGAATTGCAATTTAACGTCATGCTAGATGAGGACATGCAGTTTAACGTCATGTTGGACGAGGGTGGAACTCGATGTGAATAAATGATGGGTGGGCTTGAACCTCTGGGAGGCTTCCTACGTACCACGCCTTGACATGGATCAAAGTCCTCGTAGTTCGGATTAAAAATGGGGGGCTTGGAACACCGAAAAGGAGACGGTCTGGGCCAACGATTGTAGGGATTGAACCTCAGGGAGACTTCCTACGTACCATGACTTGACACGGATCAAAATCCTCGTTGTTCAGGTTGGGTGAGCAACAATGGCTTGCCGTCGGACCGGAATGCAGTTTAACGTCATGCTAGACGGGGATGGGACCTGACATGAATAAATGATGGGTGGTCATGGACCTCTGGGAGGCTTCCTACGTACCATGCCTCGACATGGATCAAAGACCTCGTAGTTCAAATGGGTGTGCTTTTTAACGTCATGATGGACGAGGGCATACAGTTTAACGTCATGCTGGATGAGGGAATGCAGTTTAACGTCATGTTGGATGAGGCATTGTCATGGTCAATGCCAGCTCTAATCCCACGTGAGTCATGCTCGGTGTGAGAAACAAGAGACATCAATGACCTGACGATCATGCCTTGAAAGGTGCGTCCATGAGAAGCGAAGGGGGCTTACGCGTTAGGCAGCCCATGGTGTTGGGACTTACTCCAGGATGGAGGCCCAAAGTGTTACAAAGCGCAACGAAAGAGGGATTTGGGACAAATGATGGGAGGTGCCTCATTCCCTATCACGCCCTCCACTGACCTTGGTAGTGGGGATGTACGGGGATACATGGGTGCAGCCATCCATTGTGGAACTAGGGTTGCCCTTCTCCTGAGAACGTACGCCACTCCATTAAGGAGGATATCATCCCTTGTGGATGGGTGATTCCACTCCCATGGAGACGAGTGGCGTAAAAAATGTTCAAGCTGGGGGAACCCTTCGTGCGAGGCACGAGGTCGGGTCACAGTTTAACGTCATGTGTTGAGGACTTGGTGCTTGGCAGATTAACATCCTACAGCTCGAACGAGGTGGGTTCACTCCATACCCCTAGGACTTACATAACCGGTACCCTCTGGTCCTTGGGGGAGGGAAGGTACTAGAAAGGCCATGGTCAAGGGGGGTGGTGGAGCGAGCCATCGAGGGGTCCACGTTAGCGTGGCTATGCGAAGGAGCAATAGCCGTTAGCGTGCCTATGTGAAGAATCATTAGGCGAAGCAACACTACATGTGGTATTGTCCGTGGGACCTTGAAATCACATCGTGCATACTTGGAGGGTCGCACTGGATGTGGAATTTCCAAGAAAAGGAGTGTGCTTCGCGAAGCAGAGTTCCTTGGCCTTAGCATGGGGTGTAGGTGTGAATGGAGGGTGCTTCGCGAAGTGGAACAGTATTCACAGAGCACTGCCTTGCGAACGAAGAAGTGCGTCACGAAGCAAGTTTCTACGAAGCCGTGTGCATCGTGATGTGTAGCGATCCTGCCTTAGCATAGGGATCACTAGTACAGGTTGGGTGTTTCGCGAAGCATAAACGCTCCGCGGCTGCTCGGGTTCCCTTGCGAATCCCCTTACTTCGCGAATGCCCTTGAGCTTTGCGAAGGGAATCCCTCTCGGAAGAGTGGCTCAAAATGAGACGAAGCAAAGGCATCACGCGAAGTAGAAGTACCTCGCGGAGCTCATGATTCCCAGGGGCAAAGGGTGCTTCGCGATTCGGGAGAGGAGAAGCCGACAGGTCGGATTGTCCGTCTCTGGGAATTAGGGGGAGCCTTGTATTTATAGGCAAGGGGCACCGTGGAGCAGAACCCGCGCACCGCCAAAGGTGCTTCGCGGCGCGCTCGCGAACGTCAAACATGTTCGCGGAGAGTTACCGCCTCCGGAGCTTCGCGATGGGCTCGCGAACGTCAAACCCGTTCGTAGAGAGTTACTGCCTCTGGAGCTTCGCAGTGGGCTCGCAAACATCAAACCCGTTCGTGGAGAGTTACTGCCTCCGGAGCTTTGAGAGACCGCGATGCTCGGGGTGCTTCGCGTCGGTGCTTCGCGAGGCAGCGTCCCGTCCATTATTTCCGTCCCTTTCTTTCATTTAATATTTTGGCGCCAAGAAATGCCCCCCCCCCCTCAGACTTGGAGCCGCGGAGGGTGAAGGGTTGAAGTCTGAGGGAAAATCGCCAAAATTGTCGGTGGTTCGCGATGCGACTTCGTGAAGAGGGCCGGTGGTGCTGACCGGGGCCACGGATCTAGATGCACCATGATGCTCCGCACGGGTGAGGCGCGCCGCGATGCTTCGGGGTCACCGCCTATAAATAGGGGGGTCGACGTCTTTTGTCTTCATGCGATTTCCTTGTCTTTTTGTGCTCTCGATTTCGCGAAGCTCCGCGTACTCCGCGACTGCTCTCCGCGAATCGTGCTTCGTGGCGGCCTGCGGGTCTCCGACTCCACGACTGCGCCATGAGAACTTCTGCTTGCCGACCTAGGTCCAATTCCGGGGTTTGGCCTCCTGACCGACCTTTCTGATCCGGCTTCACAATCCATCTTCACGATCTATTCTGAAAAAATTCTTTTCTGAGGGCCGGAATCGAAATGGCCCATCCAGAAGCTGTATTGGGGGTTCTTGCAGATGCCGCCCGTCAGGATGAGATGGCCAACTATCCAGGACTTGGGGAGATGATCCAAAGACATTCGGACTATGCTTCTTTGACAGTTCTTTTATCGGAGGGTCAGAAGAATTATCCGTAGTTTAAGAAGCTTCCATTTTACGACTTCGGGTTGAGGGATGATGTCTTCATCCCTGAGGAAAGTAGGGACGAACCGACTTGCTAGTTCCGGAGTACACCATGCCATCACCAGTGGTTCAGGGCGGCCGATGGTCACACACGGGAGGACTTCACACCCATTACCGTTGATTGTCTCTACAACCATGTAAACGCTATTGACGGGAAGCCATTATAACCGGAGATGTCCCCTCCTCTCTATCGTACCATGCTAAAGGAGGCTTTGTAGGATTCAAAGAAAGGATGGTCCGATGAGTGGGACCTGCGCCAGGGCGGCAACATTACAGATGACTGGGCCTGGGCCTACTGGGTAGGCGCCTGATGCGAGGAGTTTGGGGCTGAGCTGAGGAGAGTGGGGTTATATGAGGCAGCATGGGCCTGCCAATTTCACATTTACCAACCTAAGCAACCGATTCCGGAATTGCTGAGTAGATGGTTGTCTAGGACCAATACCTTTCACCTGCATCACAGCGAGGTGGGCATCAACCTGTGGGATGTCCACCAGATTTCTGGGTTTCCGATCCTGGGGGCCATGTATGATGAGTTCCTCCCTGTCATGAGCGCGTGGGAGGATACCGAGCAAATGCCGCAACTGGTGTCAGTGCTTATGGCTTTCGTCCATGGAGAGGACAAGGAGGCAGTGAGGGATATCCACTTTAGGAGATGGTTCAAGTGCTTCCTGAATTTCCCATAGAATCGAGAGTTCCCTCCGAGGCCTCGAACTTGTCCGAGGGCGGCCCAACGGTGTAAGGGGCACTCGTATTGGCTGGTCTTGGAGGACAACCAATGGAAGACTTGGGGTTTCAGTGTCAGCACTGAACAACAGCCGATAGTCAGGCTGGAAGTGTTCATCGCATCCCTCATATGCGGTTGGATCCTACTGCTGAGGGATACAAGCATGGGGGTGTGGCCCAGATCGTTTATTATGGCGTCCATGTTTCCAATGGGGCAGCAGATCAATCTGGGGATTCCAATGCTCGCTAAACTGTACAGAATGCTGTGGCACATTAGCGAGGGCAAGATGCCTACAAGGATATGCGAGCCCTTCCACCTCATGTATGGGTGGATCGCGGCGCACATCAGGGGGATCTATGAATACCCAAACCCTATTTCACCTCCTGGATCGAATTTCCGCCCCTCCATCCTGAATGCTGTCGGGAGCTTTCCATTCAAACTAGCCATGCCGATGGTGTTGAATCGGATGTGGAGGGCGGATGAGTTTAATTTCCACCCCTTCCCAGTGCCGACGGGGATATTGACTGACGACGGGCGCGGAACGGAAGAACTTCGGGCTTACCTCCTAGACTTTCGAGGTGGAGTTTTGGTGGCACGAGTATATCGTGAGCCACTCTGCGAACCGTACACCCCGCATCGGTTTGCGAGGCAGTTCCAGTGGCTCCAATGGCTGACCCCGCATATCTAGTGGGAGGTGCGTCACGAGGAGCACCCTTGTGTGATGAGGTAGTTGTGGCTCATGTTCACATGGGAAGATGTGAAGATGTGAATTGCATTACCTCCATCCACCACCTCTTTCGGATTGGTGAGGGATTATGCCAGTATTTGGAAGGCTGCTTACCCAGGGGAAATGCTGAAGCAACCGACTATTCAAGTCGGCGACAGTGGGCCTCCTCTATCTCGAGGTCAGGGTTGGAGGGCAGCTAGGGCCTCTCATGGTGGTGGGGCTGCCATGGCGGCTAGACCCGCACCGGCCGAGGGTGTGGCAGCAGTGGCGGACCCAGTGATTCTAGAAGAGTAGGGCCATCCGGAGGGGCAGCCACCGAGAGGATTTCATAGGATATCTACTCCGGCTTTGGGGTAGCGCCTGTGTCATATCGACATGGCAGAGGATGCTGTCTTCCTGGATGCCTGGGACATTTGGGATGTCAACCGGCAATTAATCAGCCCACCTGAGATATGGGCCCACCTGAATCTCCTCGGGATGGAACTACCGGGAATAGGCCCAGTCCGGGCTATATTCATGGCGTCTCCGCCGGAGGCAGAGCAATACATGGATGAGATGGAAGATTACGTCCACTCCAGTGGTGTACCTCGCCCAATGACAGAACGGGTGAGGGTACAGCTTAATCGAACGGTCCCCCACAGTTATCAGCTACCGATCTGAGGGAGCGCTTCACCCTGCCAGAAGAATCAGAGGACTCCTCTTGGGAGGATGAGGCTGGAGGAGGGAGCCCATTGGAGGAGGGCGAGGTCGGAGATCAAGGCTCAGATCCCGACGATTTCGCAGAGGCCCTCGAGGTAGCATTCCGAACTTCTTTCCTTCCGATCCGTTCTTGGGACACTATGGAATTCTTACCGATTTTTGAGCCATGTAGGAGGAATTTGTTCGTAGGCCTCGTTCTCACCCCTCGGCGGGTGATGATGCGGGAACTTCAGAACCCGCACCTATGGCTGCGTCCAGTTCCACGTCTGGTGGGACCAAAGCACCCGAGGTGGCTCCTCCGGAATCTCCAGAGCTTCCAACAGTATACGGAGGTCCTCTCCTCAGGGTCCTCTCAGTACCGGTTCAAGAGCAGCGTGAGGAGGTTGATCTCCGTAAGTTTCCTCTACCGGTTTCCTTTTCGTCATATGTAGACTATACCAACTAACATTTATTTCCCCCTTTGTGGTACAGTTCTCCGACTGGCGTGGACTACTGCGGCAAGGCTAGTCAGGATGTCTGGTGGCGTCCTCCCTAGGGGCATGTCGGTGATGGTGGCGATAGTCCCCGCATCTCCTCAAGCTGCAACACACATCATCACCAGTAGGACCACCAGAAGGATCGCGCCTGAGGTCATCGAGGTGGACTCGGATGAAGAGGATCGGTCGGCCAGCCCTACTCCTGCCGCACCTGCTTCGGTACCAGATGTCACGCCAGATTCAACGCCAGATGCAGATCCTACCGAGGACTTCCTGCAGGCGTATCCTACGTACGAGGCTGCCAATCGCACAGACTGGGACGAAACGGCATCCGACGAGGAAGATAGCAGCATAGTCCACCGCCGGTCATGGAATCTAATCACACGCTTCATCAAGGACACCCCCAAGCACTATGGCTGGATGAAATGGACAGACTCCGCTCGCGGTTGTGCGAACTATGCGCTGTGGGAGTGGATGCCCAACGTCCTCACGCGCTCATCCGAGATCTCATGGCTGAGAAGATCCGGGAGAATGATCATGGGATCAGTGTGGGATGGCAGCGGAGGAATGCGACAAACATCAAGAAGCTCCAAGAGGCTGAAAGCGAGGTCCACCAGGTGCGGACTCGGGCGGATGAGCACTCAGTCTCTCTGAATGCGCAATCTGAGCTGATCTCCCAGTTGAAGGCCCAGCTGGCGGATACAGAGGAGCTTATGAGGCCGACCTCTGAAAATATGGCTGCCGTTCAGGATGAGGGAGAAAGGGCCAGAGCCATGGCTGACGAACTACGCCCCGCTGCTGCTGAGGAGGAGCGGGAGCTGAGTCAGCGGCAGCATGCTTTGGACGCCACAAGCCAATGGGTGGTAGAGCTGTGACACTATTTTGATGGGGTCAACCCGTCCATGGGGGGAGTCAAACCCCGGGTATTGTAACATGCAAGAAAAACCTTTTATTGGTACTCTTGTGCTTCAATTTCTTTCATTCTTTGTTTCGAATGCCGTAGCACGCACGATTTCCACTATTTGAATCGCCTCATTGCATCTCTACAATGTCTGCGGGACGTTCGGCGATAATTCCCCAAGCCCACATGGGTCGAGCCTGATGTGAGAAATAGGAGATAGTTTCCTTCTCGTCCCACCTAACATAGGAGTGGAGACCATGCTCCAAGCATCTGGGATTCGGATTACCAGTTCGGATTTCTGAAATATGGGAGAGGCTAGATCGGAGAAGAAACTTTTCTGAATAGCCGAATTACCGTTTCTTCAGCATGCTCTTATGCACAAACGGTGCAATGCCAGGGACGCTGAAATTGGTCCAGACGGACGGAAACAGGAAGTGTGAATCATGACACCTAGGATTCGAAACACTGTGGGGATGGCGTGACAATAAGGGAAAACTATTAACCATAGAGGGGAAGCGGTATCCTTTCTGAGTTAGCCTGTAATGGGGACAAAAATGAGGGTCAACCGTTGACCATGTTCGAAACACGGGACCATGTCATAAATATTGTTGATCAATCCTTCGGGACGTTGGCCCAGGACAGTAGGCGGACCCTAGGTCAAGCATCCATACTGTTAGGGGGTCCTTCCAAACATGACCAGTCTTCCGGGATGTTGGCCCAGGATGGTAGGTGAGTCGATGCAGCATGAGACCAGGCCGTTAGGGGGTCCCGTGAGACATGAAACAGGACGAGGGTCCGAATAAGGGGCTCGCAAAGCGTGGAATATGGAGTGATGGTTTGTCCGAATAGAATCCATCACTTAGGTAGTTACACCACCGTGGTGGGAGTCCACCATATGGGCGCATTGGTTTGATCTTGGATCATTCCTTCTATCAGATAGGGCCTCTCTAACGAGGGGATTTTTCGCTTCCCAATAGGATCTTGGGGCATCTTGAACTTGTTCAGGGCAAAATTGCAGCTACATAGTTCCCCCCGAGGGGCCAGGCTAGAGGGCTGGAACTAGGGAGGAACAGGATTTTGTGATTCATGGGGCTGGACCCTAGGTGAAATATCTGGGTGTCCCTACATATCCCATGAGGATGGGAATCAAGCCATACGTAGTTCTGGAAGCACAGTGCAGTCAAAGACCAACACTGGTAGATGAAATCCTCTCTAATAGAGGCTCTGGTGCATCCCATGATTAACATAGGGCATCTTGAGCTTGTTCAGGGTAGAACCGCAGTTTAGTGTAATGCGTTGAAGACACACAGACTCCTGTAGTTTAACGTCATATGATTGGACGTGGAATAATAGGGAAGATCCCAGGGAGCGTATGGTGCGGTAGATATGAAACCGATGTGAATGAGGACTTGGAGTCTAAATCACACCACGTACCCCCGGAGGAAACTCTTCAGGTCGAGGGACCAAGAGTGAGAATTAGGCTGGGCCTGAAGGAAAGTGGTCAGGCATTCCTACGCACCCCATGAGAATGGGAATCAAGATATACGTAGTTCTGGAAGGGCAGTTTAACATCATGCGGGATGATGAGAAGCCCGACCGTGTTGGTAAAAATACTGCCAAACTACTTAGCCCACGTGAGTCGTGCTCGGTGTGGGAAACAAGAAGTAGTGGTGGGACTTTCCCGACACAGAAAGGGGCAGGTTAGGGCAAAGGGATGCTCGGTAAATACCAGCCCGATGACACTAACATGATCATTTAACGCACCTAGATGCACGAAGAGAAAGAGAAGAGTATGATAGAATTCCACTTTAACATGAGTAAGTGGAAATGTGTGAATCATGGCGCTCGAGATTCAGATCACGATGATGGCGGTGTGACGATGGAGGATAACTGTTGACCGTGGCAGAAATCCAGTATCCATATCGCGTTAGCCTAGAATGGGGACAAACAAATGAGGGTCGATCGTTGACCATGTTCAAAACACGGGACCATGTCACAAATGTTGCCAGAGATCCGTAGGGATGCTGGCCCGAAACAATTGGAGGGCCCTTAGGTCCAGCATTCTAGGAGATCCCTTAAGCCTAGTATCCATGTCGTCCGGGGGTCCTTTTGGATGTGGAATAGGATGAGGATCCAAGTAGAGAGCTCACAAAACTTGGTCATGGGACGAGGGGAATGTCCCTATGAAAATATCACACTTCAGGCTCTTTGTCAAAATACATCTAAATACGACAACGAGACGTATTAGATAGAGGGACCGGATTCCTTTCCCATAGGGAGATCATAGTTTAGGGTCGTAGAATTCAGACCATGGATGGGAGGAGATATATGAGTCACATGGTGGAGTAACTCAAACACCCTACGTGAATGGGAATAGTGGGTGTGTACGGTGCGGTGAACAACCCGACGTGAATGAGGATGTAATCCCATATCACATCACACGACCCCCTTGGGAGAGGTTTAGGTCAAGGGACCAAAAGTGAAAGTTAGGCTGGGCCTGCGGGGATGTGCCCGGGCACTCCTACGTATCTCATAAGGATGAGAATCAAGCCTCACGTAGTTCTTGAGGGACCATAGACCATAAATGGGTAAAGGGAGCAGGGGACACATGGCCACAAAACCCAACGTGAAGGAGGACCTAAGCCCTACTTACCATGTGTTATCTGGGGAAATGCTCGAGTCGAGGGACCGAACAGAATGGTTAGGTTGGGCCCACGGGGAAGTGACCGAGCGCTCTTACATATCTCATGTGGATGAGAATCAATCCACATGTAGTTCATAAAGGTGACATGGTAAGATACCAGTGCCAGGGGAAAAGGGGAGTGCGGCTCTGGCCCTTGCACTAAATGAAGCGTAATTTAATAAATCTTGTTTGTCCTTTAAGGTGAGTGATTTTTTTTGTGAAGAGATAGGCCTAGAGTAGTAGGTCGTGGTGTCACCACAAGGATCAAGCTGTGATGCGTTGAAAAATGGCATGGCACATGACCAATACACAACGTGATGTCCTCTACAACGAGGTCACCACAATTCATTGCCATTTTTCGTCATGTGTCCAGGATGATAATGTCACATTTCAGGGTCGTATGATAGGACCATGCATGCATTTTATTGTCATGCTGCGTAGACGTAGCAGAGACGATGCTAGGCGGGGAACGTGCGTAGTGTTATGAAACACAATTGATGGAGTCATGATCCAACATCACAGTGTACGACTCTCAGAGAGGGAGACCTTAGGATGAGGGGCCTATATAGTGGTAAGAGGTGAAACAGGGGGGAGAGACTGGCTCCCTAAATGGGTTTCACCCGAAGGAAGGGCATCCGGGTGGTCCTACGTATCCCATGAGGATGGGAATCAAGCTGAACGTAGTTCCGGATGGATCTTAGTTTATGGTCTTAGAGCTCGGACCATGAATGGTAACAAATTCCCAAGTTAGCGCAGACATCAACCCGATCCCTAAGCCCACGTGAGTTAAACTCAGTGTGGGAAACAAGGGGGCATCCTTATCGAAATACCTGGGGTGCCTATCATAGGGGAGTTGGTAGAGATCCCTGAAGGACACCTTTGACGGGACTTGTTTCCCCAACACGCAGACGTGCATAGAGGAAAAGTACCAAGACTTTCGAGACTCTACATGGACACGATGAAGTGATGAAGGGTGTGAATTGTGTACCCGACATTTTGGGCTTAATGGGTTGGCGTGGTGATAGAGGAAAATGGTTAACCAAAGTGGAAACACAATGTCCATATCACATTAGCCTGAGGTGGGAACAACAAACGAGCATCGACCGGTGACCATATTCACAACGCGGGATTTTATTGATTTGTTGTCTGAAACCCTCGGGGGCATTGGACTGTAACGGTAGGAGATCCCTTGGGCATAGTATCTAGGCCAGTCTTGGGGGTCCCTCCGGGTGTGATAGATGATGGAAGCCCTGATGCAGGGATACAAAAATCCTGGAAAGCGGGTGCAGACGTGTCCGAGTAAAGCTTGGCATTCCAGGTAATAAACCAGAGTACTCTTAGCCACATTGGTGAACCGCCTAAAAGGGGTCGACGAAACAACTCAGGAGGGAGAGGTACATGGCGTGGTCATTAAGAGACCGACGTGAATGAGGACATAATCCCACACCACACCATATAATCCTCTCATGGAGGAAGGGTAGGCCATGGGGCCAATATGGGATGGAGATTCCCGAGAGAAGGGGCTGGACCCGAATCCTAAACATTCAGGTGGTCCTACGTATCCCATGAGGATGGGAATCAAGCCACACGTAGTTCTCTAGATGTAGTTTAACGTCATACAGGATGAGGGGAGAGTAATATACCTCCAAACAAGGGATGTGTATGGTACGGTGAATAAACCGACGTGAATGAGAAAATAATCTCACGCCACACCATACACTCCTATAAGAGAGGTCCTAGGACGGGGGCCGAAAAGGCCAAGGGTCCTGATGGTTAGGCATTGGTCAGGGAGGCCTGACCTGCTTGCAGTTTAACGTCTTGTATTGAGGACGAGGGTCGGGGACCCAAGGAGGCCAAGGGGCTTGAGGCTGGGCCTTGTAAGGGAAGGAGTACGACATGGTACATGATCCCGACGTGAATGACGACATAGTCCCACACCACACCGTAAACCCCGAGTAAGAGGTTGGGCGGAAGGGCCCGAGAAGGCCAAGGGGCCTAAGGTCAGGCATCAGTCAGGAAGGCTAGACTAGTCTGTAGTTTAACGTCTTACATGAGGACAGGGCCGAGGACCCGAGGAGGCCAAGGGGCCTGATGCTGGGCCTCGTAAGGGAAGGCGTATGACATGGTACATGATCCCGACCTGAATGAGGACATAGTCCCACAACACACCATACACCATTTATAGGGGAATCGGGGCCGTGGGCCTGACCGCTAGCACCACTCGGGGGGAAGTTTGTCACTTTGGGATGGGGGTAGCACGAATCACTACACTCGATGTTTGGGACATCTCGGGGCAGACCCAGAGATCCAGGACACTATTTGACATGTTCGAAACACATCATTTCTATGGTGGACTGATATGGGAGCAACAAATGAGTGTTGACCGTTCACCAATTCGCAACCCGGGACTTCTATCGGCTTGTTGCTTGAAAACCCCTCAGGGGCGTTGGCCCGTATCGGTAGGAGATCCCTTGGGAGTAGTATCCAGGACGTTCTTGGGGGTCCCTCTGGGTGTGAAAAATGATGGAATCCCAGTCAAGGAGTGGGTGAAACATAGCTGTATCCATCCACAAAAGAGTCAAACATCTACAGGGGGATATGCAGCCGGGTTCGAGGCTTGTTCGACGTGAGTTGGGGTAGAAGTGTGCACCCCGCCATATGTCTTGACCCGAGGGGAAGATTTTTGCTTTCAGGCTGGGCCAATGGATGAAATGACCAGGAGTTCCTATGTATCCCATTAGGATGGCAATCAAGCCATACGTAGTTCTTGAAGCCCATGTAGTTTAGCATCATGCAGTGAGGACGTGGGAGGATAGAAGAATGGGAGTGGGAACATGGTGCAACCCTTACAATCCTTGTATGATCAGAGTTGTTTGAGAGGGGCTAAGAAAGCCTACTCCTCTCCACCCAAAGATCCTCCAAGGAAACTATTCCCAGGGGGGATAGTTGAAGAGAAAAGCTTGGGGCTGGGCTCAAGACGAGGCGTCTGAGCGTTCCTATGTATCCCATTAAGATGAGAATCAAGCCACACATAGTTCTTGAGATACAGTTTAACATCATGCGAGACGAGGATGCATCTAATTTGGGGATATTTAAGGTACGAGAAGTAATCCGGCGTGAATGAGGATGTAATCCTACACCATACCGTACAGTCCCGCAAGAGTGTATGTAGGGGATAACCAAGGGGCCTGAGTCCGGGCCACAGTCCGGGAGACCTGACCAGCTTGCGGCTTAACGTCTCACGGTGAAGATGGGGGTCGGGGCCCGAAGAGGCCAAGGGGCCTGAGGCTGAGCCTTGGAGAGGAAGGCCTGACTGGCTTGCAGTTTAACGTCTTGCAGTAAGGACGGGGGTAGATGTTAGTTTAAGGTCATAGAGCTCGTACCATTTTTCATTTTATCGTCTTGCAGGACGAAGATGCAGTTTAAGGTCGTGTAGGACCCTCTAGGTTCATGTAAAGTACCGCTTGAGGAACCTGGCATTGGTGGGAGGAGTTATGCGCTCTCCATCCGTGGTCACCAAGGAGTACGCCCCATTGGGGTAAACCTTATGGATGATATAAGGCCCTTCCCATTTGGGTTCTAACTTGGGTGGTTTCCTACCGGGAATCATTGGTGCTCGAAGGGACAGTACTAGGTCGCCCTGTAGAAAAGAGCACAGATGAACCTTCTTGTTGAAAGCCCTCGCTATCTTATCCTAATGTCTTTCCATATTGTGCAGGGCACGAAGCTGGTACTCGTCCAGTGCTTCTAATTCAGCTAGATAGATTTTGGCTACCTCATCTGATGTCTGGTGATCATAGACTGCAGTGCGTAATGATGGCAGCTGGATCGCAATGGGTAGGACGACCTCATCTCCATACACTAGGGAATATGGGGTCACCTGGTTAGAGTTGCGAGTCGTCTTCCGATAAGCCCAGAGGGCGTTGGGGAGCTTGTCCGGCCAACTTTTCTTGTTCTGAACAACCATCTTCTGCATAATGTTGGAGAGGGTTTTGTTGAACGCCTCGATCTTTCCGTTGGCCTACGCGTGGTAGCGGGAGGTATGGTTTGAACGAATGTTGTACATGGCATACAATTTCTTTAGTTCAGTCGCTCGGAAGTTGGTTCTGTTATCGTTGAGGATGGCGTGAGGGACCCCAAACCGGGGGATAATATTTGAGCTCTCAAAGTCAACGATGGAACGGGCCTAGACCTCTTTGAGTGGAACTGCCTCTTCCCACTTGGAGAAGAAATATGTAGCAGTCAGGATGAACCTAAGCTGGCGAGCTGTTGTCGGTGGATATGGTCCCACTACATCAAGTCCCCATACCGAAAATGTCCAAGAGTACTTGGTGGGGTGGAGGGGCTCCGGTGGCCGATACAAGAAGTTGGTGTGAACTTGGCACGGGTGGCATCTCTTGGCCTACTCAATACAATCGTGGATCATAGAGGGCCAGAAGTACCCCAACCTCTGGATTTGATGAGATGGCTTCGGCCCAGCTTGATGGGCGCCACAGGAACCAGCGTGAACCTCTTGCATAACTTGAGGAATCTCTAGTCCTTGAATGAAACAGAGGAGGACGCCATCGAAGCTCCACTTATAAAGGATCTGTTCAAGACTGGGGCCGCTCTGGAGGGTAAATTGCAGCGCGCGGCATCAGACTCACTTGCGCTCGGCCCGGTCATCCGGGAGGTGACCATTTTGGAGATACTCAACAAAAGGTGCCCTCCAGTTGGAATTGGATTCAACCACTATGTCTGACGAACCTGGGACCCCTGCATAGAGGTTCCGGCGGTGAGATGACTTACCCGCAGGCCATCATTGTATTCTTGGGTGACGGGGGAAATTAATCTCTAGTGTGCCACATGTATGATCAAATCATCTTGCTCAGGTTCTGCGAGCGATGCGGCTAAGCCAGCCAAGGTGTATGCTTGGATGTTCTTTGACCATGGGACATAGGTAATCTCTGGTTGAGAAGATAACTAGTCCATTAGGTGGAGGGTGTACTCCAGCAATGGTACAAGCTCCGGCTTCCTGAAGACGTAGTCGCCATTAACCTGTTTGATTACCAGCTCGGAATCTCTTTTCACATGTAGATGGGGCACATCGATCTCAAGGGCCATCTCGAGACTGGTGATGAGAGCTCGGTACTCTGCCTCATTGTTCGTAAAGCATTCTGACAACAGGAAAAAGTACGGCAGGATGGCTTGCGCTGGGGTAATGAATACAATACCCAGGCCCACTCTGTTGAGCATAGGATCTTTGAGCCTCCTGTCGGTGGGGCTCCGGGAGGCACCATCAAAATGCATTTGCCAACACAGGATGGCATGATCGACTGAGAGGATCGCCTCATCTGGAAAATCCATGTACAGGGATTGATCCGCAGAGGTTGGATGGGAAACTAAAAAGTCTACTAATGCCTGTCCCTTAATGTCCTTCTGAGGTACGAACCTGATATCAAACTGCTGGAGAATTACCGCCCACCGTGCTAGTCGACCAGTCAGCATGGGGCGGTTCAGGATGTACTTCATTGGGTCTACATTGGAGACCAATTTCACCTCATGGTGCTGTAGGTAATGTCGCAACATCTTCACGGCAAAGACGAGCGCAAGGCAGCTCTTTTCGATAGGGGAGTATCTGACCTCCGTATCGAGAAGCATGCGGCTGAGATAGTAGAGACTGTTCTCGGTACCCTCGTTATTCATTTGGGCGAGCAGTGCACCGAGGGATCTTTCCAGGGCGGTCACGTAAAGGACTAGCGTCTTTCTGGAGACGGGTGGCATCAAAACCGGAGGTTGGATCAGATACTGCTTGATTTCCTTGAAGGCGGTCTGACACTACTCACCCCATTCGTATGCGGAGCCCTTCTTCATGAGCCGGGAAAAGGGATTAAACTTTCCGGTCAGATTTACGATGAATCGGAGTATATAGGATAAGTGGCCTTGGAGGCCTCGAAGTTCCAGAATGTTGCTTGGGGGAGGCATTTGGCTGATGTCCTTGATCTTCTATGGGTCGATCTCAATACCTCGGTATCTAACAACAAAGCCCAGAAACTTCCCAGAGGAGACCCAAAAGGCACACTTCAATGGGTTCAACTTCAGGTGATGGGAATGAAGGAAACCAAACACATTCTCGAGGTCTTTGAGATGGTCCTGGTGCTGACATGATTTGACCACTAGGTCATCTATGTAGCATTCCACCAGCGTTCCGAGAATCGGCTTGAATATGCGGTGCATGGCCCTCTGATAAGTGGCACCTGCATTTTTCAAGCTGAATGGCATAAATTGGTAGGAAAAGGTACCTTGGGAAGCCCTGAAGGAAGTGGAATCCTCATCTATGGGGGCCATCCGGATCTGGTTGTACCCGGAATACCCATTCATGAAAGAGAGAGCTTGGAACCCGGCCATGGAGTCAATCAATAACTCCGTTACAGGGAGTGTGAAGTCATCCTTTGGGCAGTGGCGGTTAAGATCGCGGACGTCGATGCAGACTCTGATCTGCCCATTATTCTTCATAACTGGCACAATGTTGGAAAGACACTTGGGGTACTGGACTTCCTTGACGATGTAGGCTTTGAAAAGCTTGTCAAATTCAGCCTCAACCATAGCACCATGAGAAGGGTGAATCTTCCAGGGAGGCTGCATAAATCCACGATGGTTTGCTGGGAGACCCATATGGAGAACAACTACTTGGGGATCTAGTCCTGACATCTTGTTGTAACTCCAAGCAAACACATCACGGTGTTGATTGAGGATGTCTACGTACTACTGCCACTCCTCGGGGGACATGGATGCACTGATCAATGTGGGTTTCGGATCTGCCTCGCTACCAAGGTTCACCTTTACCAGTTCATCAACCGTGGTGGATACGCCTTCCTCAAAGGCAGGGGGAGCATCCTCCAGGTCTTCCTCTCCACCCGTGGGGGGATTTTCCGCAATGGGAGATACTTCTGGGCTATCAAAACCTGAGGGGCAGCTGGTGCCGGCTTGGGCAGCAGTGGTCATCCTATCAGGAGACTCACTCACCAGTGAGACCATAGCAATGAAGGCAGTCGACCCTATCGCATCTGGCCTTCGGCCTAAGGGGCCACGTTTGATGATATCAAAGCAGTGGTGACGTGTCGGTCCAAGTCAGCGGATTCTAGATTGGCAGAAGAGACACGTATGGCATACTGCGGTTGTCATAAGCTTGACATTCTGGTACCGTACAGGGGTAGGAGGTTCCGGGATCACATGAGCCTGGTTGATGTAGGATTACGAGGTGATTTTCCGCTGTCCCTTGGATACGGGGACATGCCTTCTTTGTGTACCCAAAACAACAAAACATTTTCCCATGTTGGGGGGTCGTGGCCTCCAATCGGTGGATCAGGAGGATGTAGGCGTCATCCATGCTTTCCCAGGGATCACTTGTGACCGGGGCGGGTTCATCCTCACTTACTAGGATTTGATTATCCTTGCTTTTGTAATAACCTGCATCCAGATAGCGGGCCTCACAAGAGGCGAATGGAGACACATCTCCTTGGAGTACACCTACTCGACCATTGTGTGAGTATTTGAGGCACTGGTGATACGATGAAGGGACTGCTGCATGCAGATGGAGCCATGGCCTACCCATCAATGTGTTGTAGGCAGTGCCCTGAGAGATGACCATGAACTCGGTGCTGGCAATTAAGCCACCGAACTGAGTCTTCAGGCGGATCATGCCGACTGGGGTTTGCTCGGTCCTGTTGTACCCCTGGATTTTGAGGTCAGAGGGAGTTAAATCGCCTTCAGACAGACCCATCTTTCGCAACATCCGAGACGGAATTTGGTGGATTCTGGATCCCATGTCAACAAGGCAGTGGCAGACTTCCACACCATTGAAGTGGCCAGTGATGTACAACGGGCGAATGTGCCCCTATATAGGAGGGCCCTCATCTTCAATAGAGAACTAGATAATCTCCTAACATTCGGCATTTTCAATTGTCTCAGTATTGAAGGCTTCTACAGCTTCTACCTCTGTCTCAAAATGGAGGGGGCTCTTTAGGGCCTTGGAAAGTGCCCCGCGCATTTCAGATGACAGGAAAAGGGCCTCAAGGATAGAAATCCTTTCCGGAATGCCATCCAGGTGCTTCAGGACATCATACTTTCGTGCCAAATGCGAACCTCTACCTATAGGAGGTCGTTCGACATTTGGAGGCATAGCGGGTCCTGCCGGCTGAACCGGCGGTTGGCTAGTACTGGGTACATCCTGCTGCCTACGAGTTGAAGCCTGGAGAGTAGTCGTCGGACCAGGATCGGATAGCGGAGGCTGGCCTATAGGTGGGCGAGACTGACTGTGATACGAACGAGGCAGCTCTCCCTGATCTAGTAGCACGAACGGCGGTGGAGGTAGAGCCGAGGGCGTTAGATGGGGTTGCACGTGTTGAGCTCTTCGCTAAGCATGCTGTCTGGTCTCAGTGGAATGCATGGCTTGGCTGAATGTTCCTGCTGATGTACCTCGATGACCGGCGCGGTTGCGCTTCCACTGATGTTGACGGCGGCTAGAAACGGTGGGGAGGTTCGCCTGGTGTTCCCCCTCGTCGGGAGTCATATAAGGCATTACCAGCTCCACGGTGTTAACCGAAGCGTACCCCTGTCTGTCACTCGAGGAGTCATCCACCACCGGGCAGATTATGGGAGGAATCCCCATTTCAGGGGGCATAAAGTCGCTGAGAGTGCGGGATGACGACGGCACCGGCGCGGCGTGTTGCTTCTTCTTGTGTCTTCGCTGCTTTCCCTTTTGGGAAGTGGTCAGCTGTGAAGACGATGCAGAGGTACCAGCTACTTCTTCTGAAGGTTTTGGCTGCTTCAGGCGTGCTTGGATGATACCATGGGCACGGATGATGGTTTTTTGGGTAATCCAGCTGTCGTATTTCTGGGATCCGTGGCTGGGAACCTGTTTCCACTCGCCTTCGCTGTCGCTGCCGATCTCTGACCCTGTAAAGACACCCGCCACATGTACTGGTGTCGGGCTCAACATGACTATGTTGTTTTTGACCTGGTCTTGAATCCAGTCTTTAAACACATAGCATAGCTTGAGGGTGTTCCCCAGAATCTGATGATAAAAACAGTAATTGGGGTTATCGGTGAGATGTGCCTCTGTCGGCCTTCTGCACTCAGGAGGGTGCACAATCCCTTGCTCTAGAGCACTTCGGAAGTAGCCAGGGACCTGATTTTCGTTGAACGAATAATTCTGGTGCCTTTTTTCCAGATAGGGGGCCCTAGGGGCCTAGCCTGGATGAGGGGCCGGAGGGGCCTGCCGAGGAGGTGGCGCCTGATTGTCTCGCCTGGGTGGAGGTGGCACATTGCGCGGGAGAACCTGTCGATTCTGAGGTGGTCGCTGCTGGGCAGGAGCCTATGCTTGAGGTGGAGGACCTCTACGGAGTTGCGGGGATGGTGCCACTGGATGTAATTCCAGCTGCCTAGGGGCTTCTATTTGGGCCACCGCGATGAGTTCGGCTCTGGCGGTTCTCCTGGATGGGATCATAGTGGGCAACAAACGTGCCTGACTAGCCTGTTGCATAGCCTCCTCAAGGAGCTGAGCCTTATATGAGAAAATCTTTGAACCCTCCAGGGTAGTTCTGGGTAATTAGGGAGGGTACCAGCTCCGTTTTGACGTTCCCCACACACATCGTCAGTAATTTCTGTTGAGTCAGTGGCATATCGAGGGAATACGTAAGTCCCTTCCACCGGGAGATGAAATCTGCGACTCGCTCATCAAGCCTTTGCTTGCACTTGAAGAGGTCTGCAATGCTATTTTTCCAAGTGGTGGAGCTGAACTGGTATAGGAACTACCGGCGGAGATCCTCCCAACCGTTCACCGATCCGATAGGGAGCTGGCTGTACCAGACGGATGTTGGACCTTCCAATGTCTGTATGAAACATCAGAGCTTGGCAGCTTCCTTCTGAGTCGGGGTTCCCCGCATTGGGCCACACCTGGAAGAAAAATGAGCCAAGTGTTGCGGCGGGTCCCCTGTCCCATTGAGTGGTGAGAAAGTGGGGTTCCCAAAACCCGGGGGCGCGGGCATATCATCCACCCACGCGGGATACGACTTGTCGTCCGGTGAGACCACCACCTGCCGCATTTCCAACGCTTCGAGGCGGGCTGTGAGTGCCGTTAACAGATCATCCGAGTGGGGGTACCTGTCTTGAAGGGGATCCCTAACCACAAGTGCGTTGCCCGGTTCCTCAACACGGTAGATGGATTTGGCAGCTCATGGATCGACTAGCGGAATGACCTGTGGGGCGACTGGGGGAACCCGGAATGGATTCTTCAAATTTCCCCATCACTTGGGGGGGGGGGGGGTTGGTGAGACGTATCGCGCCCTCTTTCAGTATGTTCCGGATTCTACCTGTCTGTGGGAGTAGCATGATTAGGGTTGCTCGGATGCATCTCACCGGGGGGAAATTGTTCCTGCCCCTACTGCCCCGGCCTGAGATTACCATAGTCGGGTCGCCGCTCTACGGCGTGCTTAGCCAAGAGCTCCTCAACCAGCATCTTCTGCTCAGCATGCTGCTGGTGTAACATGGCCGTCTTAGTATCTTCGTCTGTTTTCTGCATAGAGGCGGACGGGTCGGAGTTCATGATAGTTCCGATGTGCTCCATACCCTTGCTGGTATTTCAACCGAGTACTAGCGACTCAGTGGGTACGGGGAGGCCTAGCAGGTTCCTCTGCTGACAGGTAACCCTCCCTAATGGGTCCAGTAGTGGCGGTACTCCCTCGGGGGGTAACTCTCCATCAAGGAATTTAAGCTCGTCTTCCTTGTCCACTACGTCAGCCATGTGGACCGCGACCCCTCTTGAGGGCATGTCCTCGATGTCGCATAACGAATCGGGCTGCCATCGGATAGGGTCGAAGAGGAGAGAGGCATAGTGTCCCCAACCACGGACTTGCACATGGGGGGGTAGCTTCCCTAATGATTCTGCGGAGTACTTTGAAACTCTGAACACATTTCTGTTGAAGGGTGATCTGGTGGCCTAGCGACTCAGGGTACTGGGCAACAAGGAGTGCGGCCAAATCGATCAGGCGGCATTGCTCGACGATCTCTTCGAAGTGCTCTCGACTTCTGGGGTACACCACCCGATCGTAACGAAGGCAGAAGTGTGTCTCCCATAGGGTTCGACAAAAGTACCCCACTTCCTCAGGGGTAAGTGACTCTGGTGCACGAATGTTCAGCGCCACCGTCGGTGAGAATTTCTCTGGGAAGTGATCCGCTGCGAGAATACTCCAAAAACTCCTGGGTTAGGACTCGGGGTCTAGCCCTGTATTGCCCCACTCGTCAACCGGGGGTGGCTAAGGGACCAGTAGCATTACCGAGGCGGAACTCTGAGATAGTAAACTCGGCGGCAGAGAATACGGCGAATGAGCTGACTGGCCGCTGAATTACGGGCCATCCTCTGAAGAGTAAGGTGACCTGGCGACAATGTCATGATACGATGGGCTGATAGCCGCAGCTTCCGACACAAGAGTAGCGGCTACCAGTGACAGGTCATGTCATCGCTTTACCGCCGTTGGCCCCCAAAATAGCTATCCGTGATCTCTGGTAGAGGTAGAGGGTGCTTCTGGTGACAACGGCGGTGATTTCGCGGTCGAGACCTATGAAATTCCAAATATTTCTTGTGGCGGCGACGACCCACTCTCCTACCCTGGGGTGGCTCATCGGGGCATGGTTGATTCTCATCATGTAGCCTCGGGGCGGCGGTGGCGCCATGGCGGAGAGGGCCCCCGCTCAAGATAGCCGAAGTGCGAGGGGGACCAGGGAAAATGTCGAAGGGTACATGGGGAGGACCTCCATGGACAACACCCATGTGGGCAGAGCCTCTATTGGAATCGGTAAGAGCATGGGGAGGACCTCCATGGTCGATGCGGGCGGAGCGAGGATGACCTTCACTCCTCGAGTTGCTGGGGTGAGGAGGACCTTCGCCGGTTGCAGAGGGGACGTAGGTAGGGCCCCTACATTCGAGATGGACCGGATGGACGGTGCCTTCAGATCGGCAGTTGGGGGCATGAGGATGGGCTCCATATGCTGTATAGTGGGCGCAGGAAAGGTTTCCGCGCCGAGAGTCACTACTGCTGGGCAAGTCTTCCTTCGGGATGGGGGTAGCACGAGGCATACCTCCATGACGAGCTTCGGAGCAGGGAAGGCCCATGCTCTGTGGAGTAGTGGTATGGGGAGGGCCTCCGTACGAGGTGACATCACCGCGGGTTAGTTCGCAGCGATCACCACTTAGGCCTACAACCCGGAGAGTCAACCCAGCCTACCCGTGGGGCGGTTGGGGTCTTGATCCTGGTTGGGTGAAGGAGTTCCCCTGCTCAGCGTATGCAGGGGCCCCATGTTGCACATCGGCGGTGGCTCGGGCCACTGTAGCTGTTGATGTCAACGCACCTGGGAAAGCGTCCTCAGCCCGGACCCGGTGCTGATGTCGGGTCAGATGAGCTGGCGTAGGTGGTGCAGGGGCATGGCCTACCTGCTCCTCCTGTGGAGTCGGACGTCGGTGCTGATGCGGCCGGATAGGAGCCCCTGCCTAGAGCCCTTGGGTCGGGACCTTGAGCTGGCCGAGCCGGACGACGCCCGCCTCATCAGCGTAAGGCGAGGAGTCGTCGAGGTGTTCCGGGGACAGGCTCCCGAAACGGTTGAACATTGGGGTGGGGAGCAGGGGATCCCTACGCGGGCTGTTAGGGCAGTGTTGACGGCTGGGCCTGGATGCCTCTAGGTCCAGGCGGGCCATATCCGGAGTTGGGATGACCCGTTCCTCCTCGCACCTGCGTACATGGTTGTTGATCACCCTTCGCTGGATGACCTCTTATGTGGAAAGGGGCCGTGGGTGCCTCGTATTCCGCGATGTGGCGGCCATCGTGGCGGTAGCGGCGCCGTGCGGGGTGGCTGTGGCGATGTTGCCCCTGCCCCTGCGTAGGCGAGCGGGCGGTGATCGTGTCTCTGTAACAGCAACCTGGTTCCTGAGAAAAAAAGGGATCAATTCATCAGCACTAAGAGGAAAAGGATTGACAACCAGTGCCCCAACGTCCTCCCATTATCCATGTCTGTATGAAGGATCCATTCCAACACGCTGCAGAACGGAGTTCCCCATGTTCTACTGCCCCGACTTCCGGTGAGTTTCACGACATGCCCGCTATTTGATTGGCGGGACCAAGTACCAGATATTTGGATCTGGTGACATGTCAATATACTGGTGTCTCGAACGCTACTAATCTCCACATTGAGGAGAAGAATTTTACGTCGGGTTCACCATTTCTGTTTCCGACGCTTTCGCTGGGGCGCGTGCATCCGTCTGTGGAGGACGCGCGGCTGTTGCCCCGCATTCCCACTTTCCAATGGTGGGAATCATTCACTCCTTATTCAGGGACGTCTACTCCTTGATCGAAACAGGATGATGGGATGTCGGTTCTTCCTTCAGTGGATTCCTCCTCGGAACTCGTCACCTAGTCTGGGTCTCCCTCATAGATTTAATACATTGTTCGTGAAACTCTTCCCTGTGAAATGATTCCATGGACTCCGGTTAATTACACTGCTTCTATCGGGACATTCCAAAGGGTCTTGTCTATGCAGAAACCTTCAGTCGGGGGAGTAGTCACGTTGAGGCATCAGTAGCGTGTCTGGATACTAGGGACATTGCATGTCTGTCTATTATCCCTGGTCACAGGGCTTCTCAAGGGCATGGAGGCTCGAGGCATCCCACATCGAGAGCGGGGAATTATATTCCATAGACACATATCTGAGGTTTTCCTCAGCTTGATGTGTTTAACACAGGGTATGCCGGAAGTTTAACGTTCATTGGAGACGGGTCATCCCGATCAGAGCCTTAGCTAGAATGGATCGGATTGAGGGATTTCCCTTGAAGGGGTGCCGATACTGAGACCAGCCTATGGACGGCTGTGAAGAGGAGCAGATGGATGGATGAGTAAAGTGGAGAGGGTAATGGAAAAGAACTGTTGCAAGGGCGATGATGAAGTTGGGCATGAGCCTCGAAGAGGCTTCCTACGTATCCCTGTGGCAGAGAATCAAAGTCCGCGTAGTTCGGAATGGTGCCGGTGAACCGGCATGAGGGTGGACCTTGGTCCGATGGGCATCATCAGCAAACTGACATGAATGGAGAGGACTATGAGGGTCCTAGTGGTTGTGGGCTTGGACCTCGTGGAGGCTTCCTACGTATCATGTCGTGACATGGATCAAAGACCACGTAGTTCAAAGGGGATTTTTCGGCGAACCGACATGATGGTGGACCTTGGTCCAACGGGCGGTGGGCTTGAACCACTGGAAGGCTTCCTACCTACCATTCCTTCACATGGATCAAAGTCCTCGTAGTTCGGATGATGGAATTCGTCAGCGAACCAATGTGAAGGTGGACCTTGGTCCAATGAGAGATGGGCTTGAACCTCAGGGAGGCTTCCTACGTACCATGCCTTGACATGGATCAAAGAACTCGTAGTTCAAACGGTGTCATCGGCGAACCGACATGAAAGTAGACCCGAGGGTCCACTAGTGGTGGGATTGAACCGTGGGAAGGTTTCCTACGTACCATCCCTTGACATTGATCAAAGTCCTCGTAGTTTGGGTGATGGAATACAGTTTAACGTCATGCGAGACGGTAGTGAAAGCTGACGTGAATGAGGACGTAACGATCGGGTGGTGGGTGTCTGTGCACTGACATTAATGAGGGACCTTGGTCCAATGGTGAATGGGCTTGAACCTCTGGGGGGCTTCCTACGTACCATGCCTTAATAGGGATCAAGGTCCTTGTAGTTCGGATTGGTCACAACGGCTTGCTGTCGGACTGGAATTGCAATTTAACGTCATGCTAGATGAGGACATGCAGTTTAACGTCATGCTGGACGAGGGTGGAACTCGACGTGAATAAATGATGGGTGGGCTTGATCCTCTGGGAGGCTTCCTACGTACCACACCTTGACATGGATCAAAGTCCTCGTAGTTCGGATTAAAAATAGGGGGATTGGCACACCGTCAAGGAGACGGTCTGGGCCAATGATTTTTGGGCTTGAACCTCAGGGAGGCTTCCTACGTACCATGCCTTGACACAGATCAAAATCCTCATAGTTCAGGTTGGGTGAGTCACAACGGCTTGCTGTCGGACCGAAATGCAGTTTTACGTCATGCTGGACGGGGATGAGACCCGACGTGTATAAATGATGGGTGGGCTTGGACCTCTGGGAGACTTCCTACGTACCATGCCTTGACATGGATCAAAGACCTCGTAGTTCAAATAGGTTTGCAGTTTAACATCATGCTGGACAAGGGCATACAGTTTAACGTCATGCTGGACGAGTGCATGCAGTTTAACGTCATGTTGGACGAGGCATTGTCCTGGTCAATGCCAGCTCTAAGCCCACATGAGTCATTCACGGTGTGAGAAACAAGAGACAGCAATGAACTGACAATCACGCCGTGAAAGGTGCGTCCGTGAGAAGCGAAGAGAGGATTACGCGTTAGGTGACCCATGGTGTTGGGAATTATTCCATGATGGAGTCCCAAAGTGCGACAAAGCGTAGGGAAAGAGGGATTTGGGACCAATGATGGGAGGTGCTTCGTTCCCTATCACACCCTCCATTGACCTTGGTAGTGGGGAAGTACAGAGATGCAGGGGTGCAGCCATCTGTTGGGGAACTAAGGTCGCCCTTCTCCTAAGAACATATGCCACTCCATTAAAAAGGATAACATCCATTGTGGATGGGTGATTCCACTCTCGTGGAGACGAGTGGCGTAAAAAATGTTCGAGCTGGGGGGACCCTTCGTGCGAGGCACGAGGTCAGGTCACAGTTTAACGTCATGTGTTGTGGATGTGGTGCTTGTAAGTTTAACGTCCTTCAACTCGGACGATGTGGGTTCACTCCATACCCCTAGGACATACATAACCGGTACCCTCTGGTCCTTGGTGGAGGGAAGGTACTAGCAAGGCCATGGTCAAGGGGGGTTGTGGAGCGAGCCATCGAGGGGTCCACATTAGTGTGGCTATGCAAAGGAGCAATAGACGTTAGCGTGCCTATGCGAAGAAGCATTAGGCGAAGGAATGATACAAGTGGTATTGTCCGTGGGACTTTGAAATCACATAGTGCATACTTGGAGGGTCGCACGGGAAGCGAAATTGCCAAGCAAGAGTGTTCTTCGCAAAGCGGAGTTCCTTGGCCTTAGCATGGGGTGTAGGTGTGAATGGAGGGTGCTTCACGAAGTGGAACGGTATTCACGGAGCACTGCCTCACGAAGAAGAGGTGCCTCGCGAAGCAAGGTTCTATGAAGGAGTGTTCTTCACGATGTGTAGCGATCCTGCCTTAGCATAGGGATTTCTAGTACAGGTTGGGTGTTTCGCGAATCATAAACGCTCCGCGACTGCCCGGGTTCCCTTGGGAATCCCCTTCCTTCAAGAATTCCCTTGAGCTTTGCGAAGGGCATCCCTCTCGGATGAGGGGCTCAAAATGAGACGAAGCAAAGACGTCACGTGAAGTAGAAGTACCTCGCGGAGCTCATGATTCCCGGGGTCAAAGGGTGCTTCGCGATTCGGGGGAGGAGAAGCCGAAAGGTCGGATTGTCCATCTATGGGACTCAGGGGGAGCCCTGTATTTATAGGCAAGGGTCACCGCGGAGCAGAACCCAAGCGCCGCCAAAGTTGCTTCGCGGCACGATCACGAATGTAAAACGTGTTCGCAGAGAGTTACTGCCTCCGGAGATTCGCGGCGGGCTCGCGAACGTCAAACCCATTCGTGGAGATTTACCGCCTCCAGATCTTCGCGAGACCGCGATGCTCGGGGTCCTTTGCGTCTGTGCTTCATGAGGCAGCATCCCAGCCGTCTTTTTCGTCCCTTTCTTTCATGAAATATTTTGTCTCCAACTGGTATGCATTAGCCAAGGTATGTTGTGTCATTTCATGATTTGGAGAGAGTCAGGTCAGTTGCCTATTGGTTGTAGTTACCTCTTATGTATCGGGTTATGCAAGACTTCTTTCACGTTTCTCATCTTCGACATTACTTCTCAGACCAGTCTCATGTTTTCTAACCTAAAGAGGTTGATATATAAGTGGACACCTTGTTTGGGGAGGATTCTATTCAAATTATTGATCGTAGTGAGTAGGTTCTCCGTGGCCGGTCGGTTGCTCTGTTAGGAGTGTTGTGGCAGCACATGTGGTTATAGGACGAGACTTGGGAGATAGAGACTGACGTATGATCCCAGTCCTTAGAGTTGTTCAAGGATTCTTCTTCTACACTACCTTTATAGGGATATTCGAGGACAAATTTCATTAAGGGGAAAAGTTTTTAAGAACACAGATCATATTTTCAGTTTTGTTTTACTTTTTTTGGTTATTTTTATGAAAATGGGAGTTTCTGTAAATTTTAGGAGTATAGAAAATGTATTTATATATACATTCCATGTACTCAGTTACCATGGGTGACCGTGTATAGGCTGTGTAATGGAAGAGAACATGGCCATGTGGGGTTACCTAGAGGCTGCCTAAAGGGGAGCACGGTAAGGGCATGTACACTGATGTGTACTTTTAAAGAACATACCATGTACTTTCTTTTTTTCATTAAATGGACAGGGGTCACGTCTAATTGACATAACACACTTCTTCTTTGTCCATCTCATCCAGGAGTGTCTATATGGCTGTGGAACTTCTCCGAGCCCCCGACGCGTTGTTAGTTCTCAGATTCAATCTTTGTCGGTTGCATTAGAATCGCCTCAGTGAGTTCTCCCAACTTCTTTAACATCATCTCTTAGTTTCTCCTCTTTAACAAGTTATCCCCGATTGATTTTTGTTAGGCATTTTATAGATCTACGGTGTTATTGGGTGATTTGAGGCTGGAGGTTGACATACATCATTCGTACAACGCTGAGGTATATGGTCTGCTCCTATACGTAGATAGCCTTTGAGTTATATGTGAAAAAGTGCCCAATTCCATTGTATGGGGTATTTCATGTTTATGGGTTTTAGCCATTTAATTACATTTTATTACATGTTTTTTCTGATAGAGGTTAATTGTTTGTTAATAGGGTTATCCTTTCCATGCTATGGATGTTTTGACCATGTTTGCTTGATTTGACCGTTTGGTCTAGCTTGCCTATTAGGCTGCTTGATTTCCATGCCTAGTATTGTAAGATGGAGTTATATTATTTTATATTATGTGCCATGCCTTATAGCTAATTATCCAAGTAGAAGTTTGAGGTTTACTTTGGCTGATGATTATCACTTGTTCACGATTGCTTTACACCAGGCTGCGGAAACCGGGTGTAGTGGGACCATAGCGGAAATTGACATTGATGGATTTCCTATACTGTCTCTTATAATTATCACATTTCGAGACCATATGGAGGATTGACGTTGAGTTATTTCTCATAGTGTCTATAGATACGTTACGAGACCACATAAGGAATTGATGTTGAGAGCTTCCTCAGAGTGTTTTTAGTTTTCTATTAAAATGCTATATGGGGAATTGATGGTTAGTTCTTCCTCAGAGAGTCTTTGTTTATACTAGACTATAGGGGTAATTTATGGTGAGTTCTACCTTAGAGAGACTTTATTATCCTTTTAAATTGATCCAAATGGGTTAGGGTGTGAGAACTTCACAGAGGGTTACTTGATATATGTTGGCTGAACCAGAGGGGATGGGTGGTGAGAACATTCCCAAAGGTTTTCTTGTATTTGTGTTTTGTTGATAAAATTTTTAAATGATAATGGTGCAATTGAAACTGTAGGATTGTTAACTTTCTAGTAATTCTATTTTTACTCCTTCTTTTTGCATATTACCTACAATATATATTCACTGACTGTTAGGAACATATATTTGGGTGGTTTCCACTGATATTACTCTCACACGATGTTTGGGTCCTGCTTTTAGGCCCCAACAGATTATATTGCTGTAGGTATAGATTAGAGAAAGCGACATTCTACATAGGGTACTTGATTGCTATAGAGATAGAGAGCATGGTACCAAGCTGAGGCTTGTGATGCTTTGAAGCTGTTTACTTGTTTTTCTTTTGTACTTTGTTTTAGTATTGTATTCTAGCATATTGGTTTGTTTTGCTGTTTTCCTTAACATATGTGACATGAATCATTTATATATGTTCTCTAGTTTTTATTTCATTCAATCTTTTATAGTTTACTATTTCCATGATATTACTGCTTCCACTATTGTAATCTATTTATTTTTGATTCTTTACTCTGTCAATGAGGTCATAGTTTCCCCAGTATCACATCCAAGACCCTCACCGCTAGTCAGCAGCCTCTAGAATTTCGGTAAATGTGCTTGAGGCTATGTGACCAACCGTGTACAGCCCACCTCTGGGCATCTTTTGGAACCAGGACGTTACATGTTGGATATTTTTTAATCCTTATGTTTTTTATTTAATCCTTTGTTAACATAATTAACTTTTAGCATGTCCTCTTATATATTCAGAATATATGTTTAATATATTTATAATAAAATTCCATGTAACCCAAAATGGATCATTTATGACATTTTTAAAATTATTTATGTCATATGGACGAATATCAGATATTTTGGAGTATATTATCGTTTAATAAAATATTAATTGTTTTCAAAACTCAATTATGTCAATTTATAAATTATTCATTTCAGAACATTTAAAAAATCTATAACTACATGATTATTTAAAAATAATAATTAATTATAATATAACTAGTCATTATTATCCTGAAAATTAGTGGATGACATATAAAGTTTAAAATAAATTTATTTTAATATTTATAATATCATTTTTGTAATTCATTTATTAATTATGAAATTATTGCCTCACCATTGTGTCATAATTAATATATTTAATGTATAATAATTATAAATAAAATACCATGATACAGGAAATCATTTTTGTTATAAAATGAATGTTAATAGTTGATGAGATCACATATATATCCCCATAAACAATTCTTTTACAAAAGGATATATGTTTGTGTTATTTTTTTCCTTGCTTTAAATTAATTAATATAAAGTGTCATTATCACTCCCAAGTGGCTCCATGTTCTAAAGAAATCATCCAAAGGATGCCCTTGGTTCTAATTATCTCATCCAATAGGGTTAGGGTAAGTGTAAGGTTAATTTAATATTATCATAGTATTATTTTTCCCTTATTTACCGGATTTATCCTTTAACAATGGTAAATAAAATATTTACAGAAGTTAATATTCAAAATGTATAAAAATAAAAGGTATGTACTCACACAATTTGGACCTCCTAATTTCAAATATGGAATCAAATTTTCTAAATTCAAAACAAAAAAGTGGAAGAAATTGATTTAAAATTAATTTTCGTTGTCAAAACCAAAACGCGTGTTTTAAGAAATAATATCTATCAAAATATTGACATTTTTCATGTCCAATTTAAGATTGAAATTACATAAAATGACCACCATGGGGTAATGGTAAAAATATAATGCAATTACATTTTAAAACCATTATAACAAACAATATAAATATATAACTAATTTGATGAATAAACAGTTCTGAATTAAAATCTAGTATCATTTAATATTAATTAAAAAATGAACTTCATAAAAAATTATACCAAAACATTTCCAAAAGTAAATTCTGATGTCTCGATTCTAAGTAAAAATTTAGTTTTTTCAAATAAAACATATCAAAGTGACAAAAACTAGATTAAAAAAAAGTTCTCCATCAAAAGGTGGTAAAACAACCTTTTAAAAAATATTACAGAATTTAATGCTTAAAATAAGATTCACTCTTATTTTAAAACTATAAATTTTATTGAATAAATGATAAGGTATTTAAAAACGTGTATAATCATATTGTAGTTAGTTCTTTTCTTTCCCAATAGTACATCAGTTATGTGTTAACTGCCATTTAAAATAAAAATATTATATTATTATTTTTCAGTCTAACTCTACGTTGAATGAAATGTATGATTTTAAAGAATCGCGTTATTTCGTATTGGGTACATTATCCAATATAGAGTCCCCATTAAAGTAAAATTAGTATTCAATTCAAAATTTTTAATTAATATGAAAATGCCATGTCCCTTTTATACCTGGGATATTACATCCATCCCACTTTTGAAAATTGCGTCCTCAAAATTTTATTCACTTATCATATAAATTATTCTTTATCCTTCATATAAGTTTTAGAATTACATGTCGTCTCTTCAACCATATAGGTTTTCAACCAATCCTTTTCTTGATTAATTACAATATTCTGCAACATTTTCTCTATTTGGTCAATAATATGGATTGGTTGTTCCTGATAAGAGAGATTCTCTTCTAACTGAACTACCTATGGACTCAAAACATGAGATGGATCCGGCATATACTGTCTCAACATTGGAACATGAAAAAAAATTGTGTACCTGGGATAAATAGGGAGATAAAGACACACATACCCAAATAATCAAACATTCTCAATGATTTCATAGGGTCTAATGAACCTCAGACTCAGCTTTCCATTCTTACCAAAACACATCACCCTTTTCAATGGAGAAACATTGAGAAAGAAATGATCACCAAACTCAAAAAAATATCCTTCCTCTGGTTATCCACATAACTTTTCTGCCTTCTCTGAGATGTTCTCAAGTGCTTCTGAATCAACTGAACTTTTTCTACCATCTCTTCAACCAATTCAGGTCCCATCAACTTCCATTCACCTACTTCATCCCAAAAATCTGGTGCTTGAAACCAATTTCCATATAATGCTTCAAATGAAGAAATTTGTATACTAGAATAAAAATATTATTATAAGAAAATTCAACCAAATAATGAAGCTGGTCCCAACATCCATAGTAATCCATTGAGCATGCACATAGCATATCTTCCAATTTATGAAATGTTTGTTCTGAAGACCCATCTAATTGAGGATAAAAAGCTATAAAAAATATAATTCAATACCTAATGACGTCTAAAGGCCTTTACAAAAGTGAGAAGTGAACCATGGATCACGATCAGATACAATGGAGAGGGGAACTCATTGCAACCTGGCAATCATTTTAACATACAAGTGTAGAAAGTTGATCTAGTGATAATTTATCTTGAATATGAAGTAAATGTTCAGATTTAGTCAATAGATCGATAATAATCCAGATTACACTATTACCTCGAGATGTCTTCGATAATCCCACAATGAAGTCCATGGAAATATTTTCCGATTTCCTCTCTATCACCAATAAAGGATGAAGCATCCCTTTTGGTAAATGTCACTCAACATTAACCCTTTGAAAAGTAAAGCACTTCACAGTAAAGGCAACAATATCTATTTTCATTCCATCCCACAAGTAATTCTCATGAAGATCATTGTACATCATAGTGCTGCAAGGATGAACTGAAAATGGAGAAATATGATCTTTAGATAACTACTCCTTCTTTAACTGTGTATCACAAGGAAAATATAATCTCTTCCAAAATAACAAAATATGATCATTATTAATGTTAAAATCCGGAAAACTACCCTTCTGAACCAACTGTACCTTTTTCTACAACTCATTGTCTTCCTTCTGCCCTTTCTTACTTCTGTCTGATATGGATAATTTCACTGACACCTGAAACAAAACAAAGGAATATTCATCAAGAACAAGTTCTATTCCAATTTTCATTAAATCTTTAATCAAAGTTTCTTGTTCCAAATGTAGCATGGTTATGTAGCGTTACTTTTTCGACCCAAAGCAACATCCACTTTATTTTCTTTTCTTAGATGGAAATGAATAGTGCTATCATAATCCTTGATTAATTCCATCCATCCCATCTGTATCATGTTCAATTATTTTAGAGTAAATATACTTGAAACTTTTTTTGGTTAGAATATATTTCAAATATCACTCCATACAGATCATTTCTCATTGAATCATATTTCACTTTAAAAAAGGAGATAAAAGAACCCTATGGTGATATTATCGGCCAAATGAAACCTTTACTAATAACTCATGTAATTTCTTTTTTAACTCTAATACTTCAATTTGAGCTATTCAATAAGGTCTATTTTGAAATTGGATTAGTATCAGAAACTATGTCAACTGTGAATTCATCTTTACGATCATGTATTATACTAAGAAACTCATCAAGAAAAAAACAAGATACTAATTTACCCCCGACACATCATAAATCTTAACAGTTCCTTAGTTCTCAACAATATGTTCAAAGAAAAATACATTTCCTTCATTTACTAGTTTCTCAACTTCCCGATTTGTTATCAAAAGAAATGGTTCATTCTTGTACATAAACTAAAACTCTTTTTGAAAACAAACCACTTTAGGTCTGTTGTCAATCCTATAATGATAAATAGAAATCCAATCTATTCCTAAAATAAAATCAAACACTACAAGAGGAAAAACAATACAGTTTTTAGGTATATTATTTCCACACACAATTACATGAAGGTTAAAAAAAAATATTTTTGTCTTAGAATTTTCTCCTGGTGTTTTTACCATAAATTCAAGATTCATTTCTTGATATAGAATTCCTAATTTACAAGAATTGTTTTCAAAAATGAATGAATGTGTAGTACCTGAATCAAAAAACACATTGGATTAATCTGAATAAATAAACATTTTAGCTGATAACACATCATTCTATGGCTCAACATCTACTAAAGTAGTTGATAAATATTTCACCACACCATTCTGCTTGTAGTCCAAATTCTATCCCTCAGTTGAGTTCTTTGTTTGAATTTTATTTTCATAATGATGCATTTCATTGAGCAGAAAAAATTTTAATGACTGTAAATTAGATTTAGACTAACCATTACCATGATATTTTTTAGTGAAATTACGAGCCTTATGTCCAATTTTACCTCTTCAGTAGCACTTAATATAATTCATAATACATTCCCTAGCATGCTTTTTTACCACAATATTCACAAATTGTAAACACATGTTTCTTACCATTATATTTTTTAAAGAGTTCCTCCCTTTTTCCTGCCACCTCATCCTCATATTATGTTGTTTGTCATAGAACACCTTATCATTAGAAAACTCCATTTCCACATTCTCCGCACATTGTACAAGTTTTTTCAAAACTATTGAACTCACAAGAAGCTAAACCCCTTTGATACTTTTTATTTATTCCCGAGTAAAAATGATTGATTTTACTGTCATGATATCATATGAAATTTGGAGCATACATAGCTTGTCAAGTGAATATTTAATCATAAGCATCAATTAAGTCATTCTCCTACATTCATTCCAAGAATTGTTTTTCCATACTATGGTGAACCACCATAGGAAAATATTTCTCAAAAAACATAACATTGAATTCATTCCAATCAAGAGCAATAATCTTTTCACTATCCGTAAAAATTTTAACCATCGACCAACACTGATCAACTTCACCTTCAAAATGGTAAATAGAGAGACTAACATTTTGATTTTCAGAACACCCCATGAAATCAAATATCTTCACTAGTGTTTTGATCCACTATTCAGCTTTAACAAGGTCAGATGATCCATTTAATAATGGGAGACATTGCCTTAAGAAATAGTCCACTACTGACATGTTCATCTATGGTAAATCATGTCGATCCCGTACATGGATACCACCACCTTTTGTAGCATGAGTCAATTATTCCATAACTGCAACAAACTGTTCAGTCCCAATTCCGACCATATCAGGTTGATGATTTAGAAGGTTGTTTTCCTCTTTATGTCATCACATAATAGCTTCCTTGTTTCCTCTTTGGAAACCCATTATGAACAAACATGTCTTAGAAGATGAAACATGGTAATCTATAAATTCTATTTGATTTAAATCATACCATAAAATAATTTATGGATATTAATTTAACTATACCCAAACTCCTAAAGTTGTCTAAACTGACCTCTGATGCCAACTAGAAGGAACTAACCTTAAACATTTCATAATCATTAATTAAGTTAATAATTCACATATATAATATTTTCAGGATTTGAGTTTTAGAGATTTTAGTCATAAGATATACATAAGAAATTTAATATTACAGGCAGACACTTCTACTCAGTATCCATTTTTTCATAAAATAAAAACTCTTGAAAAAATGGGTCATGTCTATTTCCTTGTTTTAGATAGCATGACTTTTTCTTTGATCTCATCTTTGATCTTATTCATTTATAAGTCCTATGAATAATATTTCAAAACCGTAGACAATAGAAAAAATATCAGTAAGGATTATTTAATAATGAAAGAAAACATTAGTCCATTAATACATTCCAAGCATAAGATCCTTAACATACCTCACGAAATCCTATGATTTATGAATAACACCATGAATTCATAAATCAAATAGGTAACTTTTGGCATACATATCATACATAAATTGTCGATAATATAGCTGTATCGGGAGTTATGTTGGAATACACATCACAGTATATTACCTAGATCTCATGGGAGAAACATTAACGTTTACATCTATCAAATTAACAAATGCTATGGAGAGTTATCTCGGGATCACCCACATTAGTATTATCACATAACCACCCATATATGTAAACAATACCCATGAACAATAACATAATCATAACACATAAAAAAGCATTAAGGAAAGATAGAATTTACACATTGCATTCACAATATATCATTTAAAGATATTAACATAATCAATACCTTCCCAAAACCATTTTCAATACAAAAATAAATAAAAATGGTATATGGTATTTGTTTTCCATTTAAAACATCATGGGTTGTTAAAGAATCCAAATATCAAATAACGCTCGCGACGGCGGAAAGGTCGTTGTCACCGAGTACCTTAAAAAGAAACCTTCCCTTTGAAATTTAGTAAAACACTATGTAGAAAAATATTCTCATTAAATGGAATGAGTATTCAAAGGGTTTTATATTCCATATAGAAGAATTTCATGTAGAAATCAAAATATTTCTCAGTGAAAGGAGATTAAGTCGAATTCCCTTACCTTGTGTCCAACATGACTCAATCATTCAATAATCATCAAAATAATAAACTGAATTTAATTTCTAATTTCTTCAGAACATCTTTCATGTTTATTATTCCTTTAATATCATGTATTACCACGTTGTAAACATACAAAAAAAATTATTTTAATACAGTCATTTTATCGATATTTGGTACTTGCGTCAAAAATGAAATTATTATAATTACAAGTTCTCCATGTGTTCAGAATTACATTATGCCCAGAATGATATTCATTTTTTATATTTCATATATATCATATATATAGAGTATATATATGCATTTATACACATACATAACATTTGGAGATATGAAATGAAATGCAATGTTCATGGAGATAGTAAGTCGTACGTATACATGAACACTACATTCATTTATATTTCATATTTAATGTAATGAAAACATAATGATACATAAATAATATTTTAATTGAAGTGTAATATCATATATAATTCCATTTACTCAATCCTTTAAAGGTTCACGGTATTGTGTTGACGAGTCATATCACTTTGAGGTGGCGGTAGTCCGCACTTCCTCAACAAAAAATTATCGTATTACCCATTATGATAACCATAATGGTATGCTATAAATAAAAAATACAGAATAATAGAGACAATACAAAGATAATATATATCTCATATAAATATTGTGACATCATAATTTTTACCGTGATAGGTTGTAGAAGATAATTGAACAATCACCATTTCGTGAGGTTGTAGTTCATCGTCCACAAAAATAGTATTTTTGTATCCATTAGATGGATGAGTGTAGAAGTGTATTTCTAATACTTCTCATAAAAAAACATTTTTTATAGGGGATACAAGTTTAGTTATGTAAACAAAGAATAAATAGAGAATAGGGAGTGAATATTTAAAATAAAACAAGAGAACTTGAGGGAAGACATTACCTATAAATTGGGTAACTCCCTTTGGTTTGAACCAAAAGGCTTTCTTAATGTGCCTCCAACTAGAGGTAAGGAATTTTAGATAAAATATATGTATGATTGGATCTTATTGGGTAAAATATTGGATGATTCATGGGGATTGAGAGGTGTGAATAATGGGTAAGATATGGTGGCCTTTTATAAGAGGGAGGAGGGGCTCTTTAGGAATGTTTGAATGTTTTATTTTATTATAACATTATTTTCAGTTTCAAAAGGTCCAAAAAATATTTAATTTAATGATAAGGTGCTTTTAAGTAAAAATAAAATCATCTAATAATAATTGGATACGTTTTGGATATTTTTTAATCCTTATCTTTTTTATTTAACACTTTGTGAACTTATTTCACTTTTACCATGTCCTCTTATATATTCATATTATATGGTTATATATTTATAATAAATGGCCAAGCGACCCAAAATGGATCATTTATGATATTTTTTAAATTATTTAATTCATGTTGACAAATATTATATTTTTAGAATTATTTTATCATTTAATAAAATATTAATTGTTTTATAAACTCATCTATGTCAATATATAAAGAATTCAAATCATGACATTTAAAAAATATATAAAAAATTGATTCTTTCCAAAAAAATTCATTCATTCAAATATAACATGTAATTATTATCCATTATATTCAGGTATTACAAAAACAATTTAAAAATAAATTTATTTTAATACATATAATATCATTCATTTGAATCCTTTAATAATGAAGCAATTACTCCATCACCATTGTGCCATAATATATTTTTTTTATTTAATGTCTAAAAATAATAAATAAAATACCTTCATGTATGAAATCATTTTAGATTTCAAATTAATATTTATAGTTGAATAGAGAAAATATATAACCCCAATTACAATTTTTTACTAATAGATATATGTTTATACTATTTTTTCCTTTACTAGTAATTAATTAATATAATGTGTCATTATCACTCCCATGTGGCTCCATGGTGTCCCAAAGAAATCCAACGAAGCTATTGGTTGAAAGCATCTCATCCAATATGTTTAGAAAAAGTGTAAGGATAATTTAATATTATTATAATATTATTATTTACCCTTATTTAATATATTTACCATTAATAATGGTAAATAAAATATTTACTAAAATAAATATTCATAATGTATAAAATTAAATGTTTACAACATAAATTGGACCTCCTGATTAAAAATATGGAATCCATTTTTCCAAAATCAAAACACAAAAGTTGAAGAAATTAAATTAATGTTAATTCCTATTGTCAAAGAAATATTGTTATTATGAAATAATGTCTATCAAAAGATTGACCTTTGTTTATGTCCAATTTCAGAGTAAAATTACTTCCAATGACCAAAATTATATTAACATGTAAAAATCTAATCCAATTTAACTTTATAACCAATTACAAGAAATATCTAACTATATAAATAAATTTGATGAAAAGGATGTTTTGAATTAAAATGTAGTTGTATTCACTATTCATTTAAAAATTAACATTATCAGAAAAATATCAAAAAATTATCAAATTAAATTTTGAAGTCCTGATTCAAATGACGAATTTTATTTAGCTAAATAAAAAAATTTAAGGTGACACAAACTAGATTTAAAAATGTTTTTCCATTAAAAGTTTTTAAAACAACATTTTAAAGAATATTAGAGTATTTTAATGCTTAAAATCGGATTCATTCTCAATTTATGCCTCAATGTTTTTTCGAATAAATGTAATGAAATTTTAAAAATAAAATTATAGTCATTTTGTATTTAGTTATGTTCATTCTCACCAATACAATGACAATCCATTAACTACCTTTTAAATTAATAATATTATATTAGAATTTTTTAGTGTAACTCAACATTGTCTGAAATGTCAGATTTCAATGAAACTCGTCGTAGTGTATCGCGTACTCCATCGAACATAGAATACAATTTAAAGTAAAATTAACATGTAATTAAAAAATATTAATAAATACGAAAATTTCATTTTATTTATTTACCTGGGATGTTACATCCAGGCTCCAAACAATTCTCATATACTCCCAGACCATTCCATAATAATTTATTCCCATATATATGTTTTAGGTAAATCATTAAAAATACTTTTAAATGGTTATTACCTCAAGATAAAGACATGGATATTAGATTATCATTATAAAGTTTATTAATTTTTAAACTAATCATCATCTTTCTAAACCTCCATTAATTAATAATTAATTTCACCACATTAGGTTTTGTTCTAAAATCAATAAAAAATTTCGACCTATTAATGAAATTAAAACCATGATATATTAAACTTTTACATCCATAAATATGGTTTTTATGGGACCAAACACATCCACATGAACTTGTTTATGATTCATTTTATATATATCCTTTCTATCCTTTTATTTACTCAGAATAATATATCATTTTAAATTATCAATAATGTTTGTGTGTTCTTGTAGGAGATTAGGGAAATATCTAGCCTCTTTATGCATTACCAATTATTCCAATGATATTTGGAACTAATTTCAATATATGTTGGGATATAAGTTATTTTTATATTTCTTATATACCAAGAATCTATCTTCTACACCCAGGATTAAATGATTTCTCTTTAGGTGCATTCCTTGTAAAACAATTGTACAATCTCTTCCTTGGATAAAACATGTATACTAGATTAACTTCATAGAAGGTATGGAGAAAAATAATGGACTAGAACTAATAATATTGTGACATAGAAAATCAACATGATCTAATAGATATCACCTTAATTATTTTTTTACCTATATTTTTCTTTCTAATGCCTATGATCTTGAATAACTTTTAATTTATAAATTGACGAAAATATTATTTAAAATATTTTATTCATGTGTTGTGTTCCTTATTCACTATTGGTAAGTGAAAGAAAATATCCATGTTCTAACACTATCTATCTCTATAATTCAAATTTCAATGAAACTATCCTCCTCTCATATTCCCATTTTGGTCAATTTCTGTTGATTAGTTTCCTTTGGTGGTGAATAAACCTATTCAACCCAATATCTATTTCTTCTTTCTTATATAATAATATTTAAAATATATTTTTTTAAATCTTCCATTATGATGATTCCATTTTTTGTGTTAAAATTATACATTTCTCCATTTGATATTATCATTTATCCCATGAAGCATAATTAAATTTCATATTCTATTAGCCATCAAAAAACATGAATTAACAATAAAAAACATATTAAGAAAAAAAAATTATTATCATTGGATTCATGGTGTTTTATAAGGATTTATAGAATCAAAATAATATGAATGATTCTTTTTTGATCCAGGATATTATATGTTATATAATGGTATGTTTTCTTGATTTTTTAAATTGAACATAACTAATTTCCCACTAACTATAATTCAATTAAATTATGGGTGAACCACAACCTCCTTATGTGATTTCTAGATTACCCCATTAGCCTATTTTGAGGATTATACACGATGAAATCTAGATATCATGTTGGGAGTATGATGTATTTTATGATAATCATTACTCTATCACAACATCATGATTTACAATTGGGTTTTTAAATTCATTATTTCATTTATTTTAGTTTATTGATTATCCCATCTATGATCTGGTTAGGTTTTTTAGTTTTGAGATTATTAGAAAACTCCTTCTATATGTTTGTAGAATTTTTATATTATAATATTAAATAAAAAAACTCAGGTACATGTAATTGGAGTTAAAAATTGGAGACACATATGACTCCATCATTGTATTGTCTTTCGGAATGCCTCTTTACTCTAGAGTATCCTTGAGTTCAGCTTAATCATCAACTATAAAAATTAATCAATTTTTGATCATTTTCATTCACATATGACTTGTCTTCAAAAACCAAAATAAATTTTTCTATATTGTAATTAATTTTCCAAAATCTGTCCACTTATATTTCATCTATGATTTCATCTTCTTGAGACAATATCTTCCCCTCCTTGAAGAATCTCTTCTATGGCTTCCTTATTATTCTCATTCAATTGAATTATTTATAATGGGGTATTATTCTCCGTAATCAAACAAATATTTGATTGGACACCAAGCATCAAGATGGAAAAATTTCCCTCAATAAAAACAATCATTTATATAACCCTTCCATTATATTTTTAGTAAAATATATTAATATTTTAGAGGAATTGGAAATTATTTAATCAACTTCATCATAATATGTAATGTCCAACAAGAAAAGTTTCTTTATTTACCTTCATTACACATCTTGATAATTATATTTTGAAACATGTACATTTGTACACTTTCTAATATTCTATTTAATTAGAATTTTGTGTAGTTTTTCTATTATCACCTCATTTGGATCTTTATCTTGAAGTACTAATAATTTTTCAATAAAATTCTAACATAATATTATAGAGAATATTTAATGAATTTTGTTTTCTTCAAGTACCACCTCATGTGCATAAATATAATTAATAATAACGATCACATGATCAATGAAATAATTCAATATCTCATTTTTTTTATCATCCTTATATCCTTATACTTATTCCATAAAACATTATATTTTACTAGTTTAACTTTAGACTCATGTTCATATATATTGAGATGTTTCTCCTACATATATTTAGAGGCTTTTCAAGACATCATAATCATGTAAATTGGGATATAAAAAGTTCTCCATTAAGTATTAATATATTTTCAATCTATATACTACTCCTTTTTATCCCCATTGGAAAAGGATTCACTCTCCACACTGGAAGAATTCCATATACTATAGTTATATATACATAATTAATGTATCATTTCATTCTATCATGAAAATGTTATATATTTGTTCCTTAAAATATTTGTATTATATTATAATTAAAAAACTATTAATTAAATATGGAGAAGGAGAGATCTAATATCTATTGGGAAAATTGACACATGATACCACCTTTTGGTCTCAACTAAGGTTGAATTCCCTGATAGTATGGGTGAATCTGGGAACTCTAAATTATCTTCTCATGAATTGTGAATTTTTTATAATATTTTTATATATAATCCACTATATTACCCATTAATGATATATATGTATATAAAATACTATAGTGATTGGATTTATAGGTTTTTATAAAGTTCACAAAACTGGCCTAATCCAAGGAGCTAAGGAAATTTCAATATACACCAGAAACTATAAGCATAATAATTTGATTACAGCATAATAGAGGTATCACTATCCCCCACCTTATAATTTTTTTGTTAAATGAAAACTCTCAAATTCTATAGTAATTTAGTGCTCCACTAAGGATATTTATATCAATTCTCATGAAGAGAGAACTATGGTTACATAAACAATGTTTTTCTCACCCTACTGATCATCATTAATAAGGAATAATTCTGTATATTTTCTTGTGATAATTTATGTAGGATAAAATCCCACTTATTATATTACATTATATAATTTCTCTATAACTCCCACTTCATATCTTAGTTATTTTTATATTTTATTTGATATCACATACATTTTAGATCATCTATATGAAGAGTTTATATTTCTCTATGCATTTGAAAATTAATCAAATGGTTAGAATTAACTATCCATTATATTGTTAATGGAGTTCATTAAAAGTGTATCACATATTTTAATTTGGTAACTATATTCTATCTAAACTGAATAAAACCTTCTAGGTCGACACCACCACATTAAAAAAAATCCATTTTTAACTCGACGTTACCCAGACCCTTCTACTGAACCCTTATCTATGTCATGGAATATCTTGGATGTATATATATTATGGAATTGATTACCTTCTATGTTGTGGTTATTATCAAGACAATATATCATTAAAATCCACTGAATATTATCTATTTTAATTTCTTCATATTCTTATAAAAATTTACTTAAATTCCATAAATCAAAAACATATCTTTAGTAACACATCTGGTACCATAGTACAATGTACTTTTACCTGGTAAATCTTATAGAGGTATATAGGAGATCATGATGTGTACATGAAATTTTAGGTGTGGAAATTTACAAATTAACAGGTCCATATGATTCATTCTAAAACTCCTTGCAGTATTTTGTTCCTCCTCACGACACAAACACTTAATAATTAGAACTACCAAGCATTACAAAAAATATTATTTTGTTTGGAAGACCATTAGATTGTGGATTCCCTCAAAACGAAAATTAGCCCAAACTAATCCAAACCTAACCTTGTCAATTATATTCCAACATATTGCAGGATATGTGATTTTATGAAAAATGTTATTGAATGGACAGATATTATAATGCTCTGACTGCAGCCTTCTAAAATATTCTGCATGGGACAAACTATGGTTCTTAAATAGAGTTTAATTACTCAAGAAATACTTCACTCCAACTAAAACAAAATATTCAAGTAAACCATAATACTGATAATGATTATTTGGATGTTCATTCTAATACCTTTTAAAAAACATGACCCAAAAAAATTCATAGAATTTGTTTCTAAAAATTTGATAAAATCATATTTATGAAAACTATAATATGAAAAATACCTTTGGCATTGGGGTGTCAGATATATCATCGTGGAATCTTACACATTCTAGAAATAAGTATCTTATATGGTAAAATAGTATAAAATATGGAATAGATAAATTAAATTATTAAACCCCATATTTAAATTGATCCATTTGTTTCCATAAAATCACATAAATTCAATTTTCCTCAAATATGCCAAATATAATGAATATATTCACTCCCTTGTATCACCTCAGTGGAAGCCTTAAAATAGACATTATTAATCATAAATCATATTACTCAAGTGTAAAAAAAATTTAAATGTTTTAAAGTTTTGGAAAATAATTGCACACATGGTAAAATAGAAATTACATACACATTGGCCTCTTTTGACTAAGAATTAGATCTATATTATGTTCTTGAATATCATAGGCCAATTAATATTCTATTGATAGGGGATTAAAACTAATAATATAGGGTTTTATTATTTAATTTATTAATTAATGTCTGTATGTTTTTTAATTCATGCTTCACCCTTCCTCAATATCATCCAAACATGATTGAAAAATTAAATAAAATGAATTAAAAACAACAATTTTATTAGGTCTTGATATATTGGGAAATCCTGATTATATTTTTATTAGATTGTTAATGATTCTATGATTATATCACATCTAGGATGAAATAGGGATTTTCTTATATTCGAATATCCTGCGGTCAAGAATATTTGTTTATTATCTTTGAAGAGAACATGATATTAAATACATTGACACATGTATCATCATTAAAAATTAAAATATTTTTCTTCTCGTGAGGTCTAACACTTCTAAAAAATTCCAATTGAGTGTCTTTCATATTCTCCATATCAATAATTTATAATGATTAAAAAATGTATAATAGCATTAAAAATAATACTATAATATTCGACCTCATCATTAATCAGTAATTTCTATAGATTGTGGGGTTCCTTAAAAAAATATTATTATTGATTCATATCCTTTTGATCTTCTCTATTGGATTTTGTATTTCTCTATCACACTGTATGAATGGATTCAAAATTTATGATATTTTTTCCTTTATTCCTGATATTATATTATATTTATAAAATTATGTAAAAATATATTTGAAAATTTTCTGGAAATTATTCCTTGATTTTTGAAAATAATATCAATAATGGTAAATAGTATAGAAATATTCTTCAATATTAACCAAAAAATATATATTTCAAATATTTAACATGAAATCACAACAAATATTACCCATTTAACATCCAATTAAATATTTATTCCACTCACTAACAATATGATGATTCAATATTAAAATAATTATATTCTTTTTCTCTATGTTTGTGATAGCATTATCACAATTTATTTTTAATGTTTTCCTCTAAAATATCTACAAATTCAAATGTTTCATAACAATTATAAATTATAAAACTAGATATATATCTTATTTATATACCTATGATAAAAAACTTCTATCATATCACATTCCATTTAATAATTATCTTATTCATCATAGAATATAAAAATGAATACAATAAAATAAAATTATATTCCATTAAAATTAATTTATATGTACTAAAGAATAATTTTAATTAAAAATATTTCTTACATATTACAATTAAATGTTTTTTATTCATTTTATAATAAATCATGCATAATGTAACACCTGAGACTTTTATATTATATAAATCATCATAGGAATCTTTTACTACACACAACACTTTCTTGGCTTGCTTTACACGCAATCGCGACCTTCCTCGATAGCTTGTGTCATACGCAATACCGAGTTTTACTAAACAACGATATACTATTAAAATATTATTAAAACTAGCCATTATGAATAGTAATAACAACTTTTTGAAATTTTATAAATTTTATTTTTCAAAATGGACGTCATTTTTTGATTCGGAATATCCAAATTAGCATAGGGTGAAATTTTGGTATTTTTCTGGAAACATTCAATTTTCGATGAATAGTAAAACCACTAAGTGGTAGTTAAAAAACTAAATTTTTCATAAAACGTAATTTTACCACTTCTATGAGTGAAATTTCAAAAATATGAGAGACACGGTTGATTTCAGTAAGTAAAATGTGGTTCAATGAGATGAAAATAATTTTTTTTGAATAGTAAGTTTTTACTTGTTTTTTTCGACGGTTAAAAGTAAATAGGGTGATTAAGGGTAAAAATGATATTATTATTACCCTAAAACATGTCCTAATTATATTTTATAAGTTTAATTTGACCAAAAACAACCTTATTAATAAACTATTACCATTTAGGCCCACTTGGATTAGATTATGACATTTATTATTAATTTATTTCATGAAGGGTTAAAATAGTTTAAATCAAAGTTTAATAACTAAATAATTTTTAATATAAGGTTATACAGAAGATAAATTCGACTATAAATATTCATTAGAAATATAATAAGATTTCCTACATAATGATATTTTATTTTTAATTTTATACTTTAAATAAGTTCATTTATTTATGACACAAAGATGATGCAGTGATTTTCTTATTAATGAAATATTGACATAATTGATGTTATAAATACAAAAATAAATATAATTTGAGACATTTTATGATTTAAACTATTTTTATAGGTTAATATGACATGTTAGAATTGATTTAATTAACATTTATCGAACTAATCATTCTATTATGATTTTCACAAAAATCAATTACTAAATTGTGTCAAAATTGACATAAAATAGTTTTTTAAAAAAATATTATATTATTAATTGTTATTTTATTCCTAAAAATAAAATATTCGGACAAATGACTTAGATAAGGTTATATATATTAATAATAAATAATTTTGGGTTATTTTGGCTTCTTATAGTATGTTTATTAACCTTATAGTATAAGAACACAAGAAGACACGGTAAAAGTAAAATTATTTAACTTAATGTTAAATCTAAATGATAAGGTTCAAATAGGAACCTAAACATGTCTAAATTCTATTGTATTAGAGTATTTTGACCGATACATACCGTAGCTTCGGAATAAATCAATTTGAATCTATTTAAAACCGAACACGACTTTATAATAAAATAATATTTTTAGTTTTTCCAAAGGAGCCCCTCTCCCCCCTTATAAAAGGGCACCTCCTCCTCCTCTTCCTCACACCACATTGAGCCTTCAAGCTTGGACAAACTCTTCCAATTTCTCCTATCCACTTCCCTGGAAAAATCCTAAAGGTCCTGGTCTTCTTCAAAGACCAATTTTAGTGCCCTAAAAGGAGATCTCAAAGAGGCGTTTCAAAGAAGAGATAATGTCCGTTACCAATTCTTTCAACTTTATTTCTTCTTCCACTTCTTCTTCTTTAGTTGTTTAATTATGAAGTAATAACATCAGTATCACTCACATACTGATATGTTATTATAAGTATGAAACAACCATATTTCACCATCTATCCATCCTACGGATAATGAAATCACCGAGCGTGTGTACGTACGGAATACCATCTCAATGCCGTGGTGTAATCTATTTCCCACCCCCACCTTACTTGGATGGGTATAATGGTATAAATAATGACTATATATGACTATTGTAAAGTGATATTGACTCTGAAATAGTATACATACACTCCAATACAATTACACGATCATGGGAACGATATCATCGCTCGTGCATACATACGGAATACCGTCTCCACGATGTGATGCGACTTGTTCTACATGATCTTCATTGCATAATGATTATATAAATGATTTGAATGAATAAATATGATATATAGTACACTAAAACCATTCTGTAAATGAGGTATCTATAACATAAAAAGAAGGATAAGAATTTATTCGACAGAACACACATAAGAACAAAAAGTTATAAACACTCGAATAAACAAGTAGTAATGAAATATTACTAATAAGAAGCTAAGAATATGACCATATATGATATCATAAAAATAATTATGATTCTGGAATAAGCCAATAACATTATTTAAATCATTATAAAGGAGGTTCGGACACGTAAAAATCATATTGGACCTAAGGTAAGTGAAAATATCACAATCTCATTTGTATCCGATGTTGTTTATACTTTGGTATTTACTGGGGTGTATTTTATCATCCACATACATGTTTCCTCAATATTTAATATTATTTCCATCCACATATAATTTTTTAAATCCAATTTTACCCTTCGGTTAGTTTTTAATAATACATATGAAAGGAATTGTTTGTTCTTTTTTGTACGAGGTACTTTTTGACTTTTCCGACAAAAGTATGGGAAGAATGTTTTTTTAACTTATACGACATGAATGGATTTTTAAAACATTATTTCCAAGAAGCATCCATTACAAGTTTTCATGTTTATTTTTAATCAACTTCTTTTAGTTTAAAATTGTAGGACATGTTAAGAAAGGAAAAATGTTTCTGAAGTAGAAAGGATATTTTCCTCAAGAATGGACTTTCAAGAGTTTTATCAAAATTATTTTCCATATAAGATAATATAGGGTTCTGTTTTTATCCCTATTATTACATGGATTTGATTATGTTGTGATGTAAATATTTTTTATTAATTCCTTTATCTTATATGAATTATTTTGTGATGTCACGATGTTTAAGATTCCCATTTTTATTACATGAGTTATGCTATGATGTATGGTTTATGATTTTGTGACACACATAAGAATGGTATCATTATGAGATGGGTGGGACCTATATCTCCCTCCAAGGAATTGGGTAATGATTTTATGTCTCATGAGATAGACATGGCCGGAACGGCAGGTTAAACCGGTTCAGTGAAACAGGACTGAAACGAGGAGTGAACTCGGTTCAGAAATGGACTTTGTCCACTAAGATAGTCTTGGAAATCAGTCTTGACTAATAAGAAATGATTCTATATGATTATGTATGTATGCTGCAAAGTTTCTATTTTATGTTTTGATTATTGGGATTATATTTCACCACTATGATTTATCCCATGTTATGATATTATGATCTTTTTTGCAGGTTACGATTTCCAAAATGTTATGTTCTTATGAATATGATGTGATTGATATTTCTTTTGTTTTCCCTTACTGAGAATTTGAGCTCACCCTTTTGTATGTTTTCATTCCCCAGGTCAGGAAGAAGGTTATTATGTAAGATATGCCAAAAGGGAATATAGATATGATGAAATAAATGGGAGACAGTGTAGACGCTTTATGAACCAGTTGTTTATGTTTCCCAGTTTCTAAAGACACTACACCTATACGGTCCTTTTCGGGTTTTGTTATATGTTGTAATAAGTGGACATCAATTTTGAAGTAATAAAAAGGTATGTAACTTATGGGTCATTATAGGTGGTATCAAAGGAAAGGTATAGTCAACCATTGGAAACTAGGATGTGAAATCCTTAGTAAGAACCCTAAGGATAAGTCTAAGCATAGAACACAATATTAGTGTTTTAGAAATGGACATGAATAACCTAGGATAAGACCTTAAGTGTGGAATTTTATTCTTGATTATGTGGTTTTCCTATTATAATTAGTGTTGCTCACACTATACTTCTTGGTTTTAGTCAATGGATGGAACCAGAAGGAACCATGTTAATGTGGAATGCGACGGGCAATGTAAAGATTGTCCCCCTGAGCAACCAAACGTTATGGGAGCTGGAATGAAAAATCTTGTAGCCATTCTCACACAACTTTCTCAAGCTATGAATCATGCAGTACTTCCAAACGAGCAAAGGAAGGCACAACATTCTGTTGAATCCTTCATGAGATAGCGTCCACCTTCATTCAGCGGGTCTACTGATCCATTAGATGCTGAATAATGGATTAGTACTACTGAAAAGATATTTTCAGTTCTTCAATGTTCTGAACATGATAAAGTCGTCTTAGAGGTGTATCATTTGGAAGGTGATGCTGATCAATGGTGGAATCTTATTAAAAATACGAGGTAAAGGGTTGAAATTGAGTCCATGGAATGGGACGAGTTGAAGATCTTATTTTTCAATAAGTACTTCCCTCCTATTCTCCGAACAAAGATGGAGAAAGAGTTTCCTGAACTAAAGCAAAAGGATGATGAATATGTTGGTACCTATGAAGAAAATTTTACAAGATTTGCAAGGTACGCTTCGGGTATTATTATCCAACCTGAGAGCAAGATCGATCGATTCTTTAGTGGTTTAAAACCAAGTCTTCGAATGGCGTTATCCATAGGGGACTTCAATAGCTACGAGGAAATCGTTCGATGTGCTTTAAAAGTTGAGATGGATATTGGAGTAACCCATCAGTCATATGGGTTTGATAAGAAGAGGAAAATGGAATTCAAAGGAAAATCTAAAGAGCACACTGAAAAGAATATGAGATTTACCTTATGCACAATGTTTGGAAAGAAACATGGAGGGTGGTGTCTTAAAGGGACAAGTAAATGTTTCAAATGTGGAAAGGAAGGTCATCAGGAATTTGAATGCCGCGATGATGGGAAGAAGATGTATAATGATGAAAACAAAGGAAAATATACACAGAATGAACCTAATACACTACAATGATTCATGTGCAAGGAGATGGGGCATTATGCCAATCAATTCCCAAATCCAAGGGTTGATGATGATGGTCGACGTCAACAAACTCTTAAGGCTAAAGACAAAGTAATGTCACATGCAATTTCTATCAGCGATGTGGAGTATGATAACGATGTGGTGAAAGGTACACTTACCATCCACTCTAAAGTAGCAAATGTTTTATGTGATTCTAGATTCACCCACTCCTTTATTTCTGAAGAATTTTCTAAGGATATCACCGTATTACCTCAACAATTAGATGTTGAGTTAGATATGACAACCTCTTATGGCACAACAGTCGCATCAAATGTTTATAATTCTTCTCTGATTGAAGTTTGTGGGAATGTGCTTCCTGAAAATATTTTGATCCTTCCTATAATGGAATTTGATGTGATTCATGGAATGGATTGGATTTATTTATATGGATCTCATATCAATTTCCACAGAAGGGAAGTCACATTTCATATTCCAGATCAATCTATGATCGTCTATCGATGCAAGGATGAACATAACCTTCCAGGGGAAATTTCTTCCATCTTATGGGTCTTGAATCCACTAAATGAAGGTTATTTATCTCAAATTGTTGGTGAGAAACTGATGATTAAGAATTTTCCAATTGTACGAGAGTTTTATGATGTCTTTTCAGAGGAATTATCGGGTCTTCCACCAAATCGTGAAGTTGAGTTGTCAATAGAACTCATACCGGGTGCTTTTCCTATTTCAAAGACACCTTATAGAATGGCCCCAATTGAGTTACAGGAATTGACGAAGCAACTCCAAGAGAATCTTGATATGGGGTTTATACGCCCTAGTGCGTCACCTTGGAGAGCACCTGTTCTGTTTGTTAAAAAGAAAGATGGATCAATGAGACTCAGCATTGATTATCGAGAACTTAACAAGATCACTATCAAGAACAAATATCCTCTCCCGCGCATTGATGACCTATTTGACCAACTACACAGAGCTCAATAATTTTCCAAGATTGATCTTCATTCAGGGTATCATCAATTAAGGGTCAAAAGGGAGTATATACCAAAGATGGCTTTTTGTATAAGGTATAGACACTATGAATTTATAGTGATGCCATTTGGTCTTAATAATGCCCTTGCTATCTTCATGGATGTGATGAATAGAGTCTTTAGAGAATATCTTGATCAGTATGTGGTAGTCTTTATAGAAGATATTCTTATCTATTCAAAGAGAAAGGAAGAACATGAAGATCACTTGAGAATTATATTGAAGAACCTGAGAAAAGATAATCTTTATGCCAAATTTACCAAGTGTGAATTTTGGTTTCAAAAAGTTTCATATTTGGGTCACATAATCTCAAAAGAGGGGATATCTATGGATCCAGCAAAAACAGAGGTTATCGAAATACGATCGAGACCAACAACAGTGACTGAGATCCGAAGTTTTCTTTGTTTGGCTGGATATTATCAATGTTTTGTGAATATTTTTCACGATTATCTAATCCACACAACAGGTTGACTCGAAAGGTAGTTCAGTTTTTTTGGATAGAAGAATGTGAAGATAATTTCATGGGGTTGAAAAGAAGGTTATCCAGTGCACCTGTGCTCACACTGCCTTGTAGTGGAGAAAGTTTTGTGATCTACAGTGATGCATTCAAGAAGGGTCTGGGGTGTGTTCTTATGCAAAATGATATGGTGATAGCTTATGCATCACGACAGTTGAAAATACATGAGAAAATTTACCCAACTCATGATTTGGAGTTAGCTACGGTAATCTTTGCATTAAAGATTTGGAGGCATTATCTTTATGGATAAAGGTGTGACATTTATTCTGATTATAAAAATTTAAAGTATATTTTCACACAAAAGGAGCTGAATATGCGCCAAATAAGATGGTTGGAGCTGAGTAAGGATTACGAATGATCAATCCATTACCACCCTGGGAATGCAAACATGGTGGCAGATGCATTATGTCGATAAGACCATGCCAGTTCATCCATGATGAGGATCACAAAAGATCCAATATTTATGGATTTACAAAGGATGGATCTTGGAATTATAATGAAAGGGGAAAAATCGTATCTTTCTCAAATGAATGTTCAAACATCTATACATGTGAAGATTAAAGAGGTGAACAAAGAAGATGTAGAGTTACAAAAGAAGGTGAGAAATGTTCCGGAATTAAACCTTGATTGTGATGGGATAATAAAGTTCAAGAATTGGGTTTGTGTTCCTACCATCCCCGAATTAATGAAGGAGCTGCTGGATGAGGCTCATAGTTCTTCATTATCTATTCATCCTGGAAGCACGAAGATGTATAGGGACCTGAAAGAGTACTTCTGGTGGGATGGCATGAAAAGAAATGTTGTTGAATATGTCTGTCGATGCTTGGTTTGTGAGCAAGTTAAAGCTGAGAGACAGAAGTCTAAGGGGATGTTACAACAATTACCCATACCTGAATGGAAATGGGAAAACATCACTATGGACATTGTCACCAGACTTCCTAAAACATCCAAAGAAAAGAATGCTATCTGGTTCATAGTTGATTGTCTTACAATGTATGCACACTTTATCGCTATTAGAGAGGATTTCTCTCTGGATCAGCTTTCCAGGATATAGGTAAAGGAAGTGGTAAGATTTCATGGAGTACCACTTTCTATTATATCTGATTGGGATCCGAGGTTTACCTAAAAGTTATGGCGAAGTCTTCAGCATACTCTGGATACAGAGTTGAGTTTCAGCACTGCTTATCATCCTCAGACAGATGGTCAGTCTGAGAGAGCAATTCAAACTCTAGAAGATATGTTGAGAGCTTGCTCTATGGATTTAAAAGGTGGTTGCGATCAACACCAACCATTGGTGGAATTTTCTTATAATAATAGCATTCACTCCAGTATTCAGATGGCTCATTATGAAGCTCTCTATGGAAAGAAATGCAGGACTCCAACATGCTGGGATGAAGTTGGGGAAAGAAAGCTATTAGGACCTGATCTCGTTGATGAAATGGAAAAAAGGTCAGATCTATTCATAAACACATATGAGCAGCTCAGAGTCGACAGAAAAGTTATGCTAACAACCGAAGAAAAAACCTAGAGTTTGAAGTGGGTGCTAATGTGTTCTTACAAATATCTCCCTAGAAGAGGGTCATGAGATTTGGAAAGAAGGGGAAGTTGAGCCCTAGATATATCGGTCCTTTCGAAATACTGGATCGTGTTGGGAAGGTAGCTTACAGATTGGCACTTCCACCGAATCACTCTCAAGTTCACAATGTGTTCCATGTATCTCTCCTGAGAAAGTACATACCTGATCCTTCACACGTACTCAGCTCAGAAGTTGTATCGCTGGAGCAAGATCTTTCTTATGAAGAACAGCCGATAGAGATTCTGGATCATAACGAAAAAGACCTACGAAAAAAGACCACTCGATTGGTGAAAGTTTTATGGAGGAACCACCAATTAGAAGAAGCTACATGGGAGCTTGAGGATATAATGAGGGGAGGTATCCTCATCTGTTTGTTACAAAGTGACGAATTTCGAGGGAGAAATTCATTTTATGGGGGGTAGAATGTAACACCTGAGACTTTTATATTATATAGATCATCAAAAGAATCTTTTACTACACACAACACTTTCTCGACTTTCTTTACATGCAATCGCGACCTTCCTCGATAGCTTGCGTCGTACGCAATACCGAGTTTCACTAAACAACGATATACAATTAAAATATTATTAAAACTAGCCGTTATGAATAGTAATAACCACTTTTTGAAATTTTATAAATTTTATTTTTCAAAATGGACTTCATTTTGGATTTGGAATATCGAAATTAGCCTAGGGTGAAATTTTGGTATTTTTCTGAAAACATTCAATTTTTTATAAATAGTTAAACCAGTAAGTGGTAGTTAAAAAACTGAATTTTTCATAAAACATAATTTTACCGCTACTGTGAGTGGAATTTCAAAAATTCAAGAGACACGGTTGATGTCAATACGTAAAATTTGGTTCAATGAGATTAAAATAATTTTTGGTGAATAGTAATTTTTTTACATTTTTTTACCACTGTTAAAAGTAAATAAGCTGATTAAGGGTAAAAATGATATTATTATTACCATAACACATGTCCTAATTCTATTGGATAAGTGTAAATTGACCAAAAACAACCTTAGGAATAAACTATTTCCATTTAGGCCCACATGGATTAGATTAGGACATTTATTATTAATTTATTTAAAGAAGGGTTAAAATAGTTTAAATCAAAGTTTAATAACTAAATAATTTTTAATATAGGGTAATACATAAGATAAATTCGACTATAAATATTCATTAGAAATATAAAATTATTTCCTACATAATGAGGGTTTATTTGTAATTTTTAGACTTTAAATAATTTCATTTATTTATGACACAAAGATGATGCAATAATTATCTTATTAATGAAATATTGGCATAATTGATGTTGTAAATACCCAAATAAATATAATTTGAGACTTTTTATGAATTACACTAATTTTTAAGGTTAATATGACATGTTATTATTGATTTAATTAACTTTTTTCGAACTAATCATTCTGTTATGATTTTCACAAAAATCAATTACTAAATAGTGTCAAAATTGATATAAAATAGTTTTTAAAACCAATTTATATTATTAATTGTTATTTTATTCCTAAAAATCTAAAGTTCGGCTAAATGACATAGATAAGGTAATATATATTAATAATAAACAACATGGGGTTCGTTTTTCTACTTATAGTATGTTTATTAACATTATATTATAAGAACACAAGAAGACACGGTAAAAGTAAAATTATTTAATTTAATGTTAAATCTAAATGATAAGGTTGAAATAGGAACCTAAACTTGTCTAAATTATATTGTATGAGATTCCTTCGAACCATCCCCACCTTAGGTTCTAAATAAATCAATTTGGAGCTATTTAAAACCGAACATGACTTCATAATAAAATAATATTTTTCAATTTTTTCAATGGAGCCCCTCTCCTCCCTTATAATAGGGCACCTACTTCTCCTTTTCCTCACACCACATTGAGCCTTCATTCTCTGAAAACCCCTGCCAATTTATCCTCTCCACTTCCCTAGAAACATCCTATAGGTCAAGGTCTTTTTCAAAGACCAATTTATTTCCCTAAAAGGAGATCTCAAAGAGGTGTTTCAAAGAAGAGGTAATGTTCGTTACCAATTCTTTCAACTTTATTTCTTATTCCATTTATTCTTCATTAGTTGTTTCATTATGAATTAATAACATCAGTATCACTCATATAATGATATTTTATTATAAGTATGAAACAACCCTATTTCACCATCTATCCATCCTACGGAAAATGAAATCACCGCGAGTGCATACGTACGGAATACCGTCTCCACGACGTGGTGTAATCTATTTTCCACCACCACCTTAATTGGATGGGTATATTGGTATAAATAATGACTATATAAGACTATTGTAAAGTGATATTGATTATTAAATAGTATACATACACTCCAATACAATTACACGATCATGGGAATGATATCGTTGCTCGTGCGTACGTACGGAATACCGTCTCCACGATGTGATGCGACTCGTTCTACATGATCTTCATTGCATAATGATTATATAAAATCATTGAATGAATAAATATGATATATAGTACACTAATACCATTCTGTAAATGAGGTATCTATAACCTAAAAAGATGGATATGAATTTATTCGACAAAACACACATAAGAACAAAAATTAATAAACACCTGAATAAACAAGTAGTAATGAAATATTACTAATAAGAAGCTAATAATATGACCATATATGATATCATAAAAATAATTATGATTCTGAAATAAGTCAATAACATTATTTAAATCATTATAAAGAAGGTTCAGACACGTACAATTCATATCGGACCTAAGGTAAGGGAAAATATCAGAATCTCATTTTTATCCGATATTGTTTATACTTTGGTATTTACTGGGGTGTATTTTATCATCCAAATCCATGTTTCCTCAATATTTAATATTATTTCCATCCACCTATAATTTTTTAAATCCAATTTTACCCTTCTATGAGTTTTTAGTAAAATATATGAAAGGAATCTTTTGTCATTTTTCGTACGAGGTACTTTTTGACTTTTCCGACAAAAGTACGAGAAGAATGTTTTTTTTAACTTATACGGCATGAATGTATTTTTAAAACATTATTTCCAAGAAGCATCCATTAGAAGTTTTCATGTTTATTTTTAATCAACTTCATTTAGTTTAAAATTGTATGACATGTTAAGAAAGTAAAAATGTTTTTGAAGTAGAAAATATATTTTCCCCAAGAATGGAGTTTCAAAAGTTTTATCAAAATTATTTTCCATCTATGATAATAGAGGGTTCTATTTTTATCCCTATTATTACATGGATTTGATTATGTTGTGATGGAAATAGTTTTTATGAATTCCTTTATCTTATATGAATTGTTTTATGATGTCACGATGTTTAAGATTCCCATTTTTATTACATGGGTTATGCTATGATGTATGGTTTAAGATTTTGTGCCACAAACAAGAATGGAATCATTATGAGATGGGTGGGACATATATCTCCCTCCAATACATTGGGTAGCGATTTTATATCTCATGAGATAGACATGGCTGGAATGGTAGGTTAAACTGGTTCAGTGAAACAGGACTGAAACAAGGAGTGAACTCGGTTCAGAAATGGACATTGTCTACTAAGATAGTCTTGGAAATGAGTCTTGACTAATAAGAAATGATTATCTATGATTATGTATATATGTCACAAAGTTTCATGTTTTATGTTATGATTATTGGGATTACATTTCACTACTATGATTAATCCCATGTTATGATATTATGATCTCTTTTGCAGGTTAAGATTTCCAAAATGTTATGTTCTTATGAATATGATGTGATTGATATTTCTTTTGTTTACCCTTACTGAGAATTTGAGCTCACGCTTTTTTATGTTTTCTTTCCCTAGGTCAGGAATAAGGTTATTATGTAAGATATTCCAAAAGGGACTATATATATGATGAAATAAATGGGAGACAGTGTAGACGCTTTATTAACCAGTTGTTTATGTTTACTAGTTTATAAAAACACTATACCTATACGGTCCTTTCCGGGTTTTGTAATATATTGTAATAAGTGTACTTCAATTTTCATGTAATAACAATGTATGTAAAGTATGGGTCGTTATACATCATATATTTTATTTCATAGTAATCTTTAAAAAATATTTTTAATTACCGAGTTTTTAGCTCACCTCATAAGAACATCTTATATATGGCTTTAATTTTCAAATTTTATGCCTCATATTATTGGAATATTTATATATTCCATTCCATATTTATTTTCACAAAAATATATAGTTTGAAATATTTTTATACAATTATTTCTGAAAAATATCTCAAAAAATTTCCCGAATTTAAGGATAACGAAAAATGATTCTTAAACAAGTTCTTATCATCCATTCTCATGGTTGAATATAAATAAAATATTTACTAAAAATTTTAAATGTTTATAAAATATCCCAAATTGGATTGTTTATCAACATCAAAAAGTCACTACAATAAAAAATTAATATATTTTCTCAAATCGAATCACATTAGAACTAAAAAAAGAAAAAATATTTTTTTTAGAATTACACCACCCACTAGAATTATAAATTAATATTATATCACACTAAATCCAAATATTCATTCATAATTAAATCCCATTTTTTTTTAAAAATATCTATATATTAACAAATGAAAAATAATATAGTATTTTAATTCATAACTCCCTTTTTGAAAATGCATATTTGGAATATTCCGAATGTTCCTTAGGTGAGAGTGATGGAGATGAACATTAATGTGAAACATCAAAGAATATATCCTAAAAATAGACATTGATTTTTTAATTATATCATCTAGCTGGACATTTAGTAGAATAATATCTATCCTTATGTCATATATGGAAACATTATATTTGAGGATATATGATGTAAATGAACTTATATCAATTATTTCTCAATGTATGTTTAGAGATAGAAATTTCACTTTGGTTTTCACATTCAATTTCTATTGTTTTGTCAACCTTTACCAAAAAAATCCAACTATTATTTTATATATAAAATTCAGGTATAATTTCTTTTGTCATCAATGTATACAGCCTGTAGGGTTTTCAATGTATGTATATTTCACTTTACATATTTCTATCTCACAAAACCTCCACTTAGGAGAATCATTCAACTTGATGTTGATCTTTTATCATAAAAATAACCCACCAAGTAAGCTTCAGTAAACCCAAATAGATTTTTGTTCATACAACAATACCTAACATCACAAATCAAATTAAATTTTCATGTATTTACTACAATAGGACTAACTATAATAACCCTATCTCATTTAATACATTATTACAATGGTATAAAATATAAGATTTCACATCTCATAGTATTGATCACATTAATAGTATTATGTGAATAGATACTTACATGATTCTATCAATAAAAAATTAATAGAAAAATATTGTTTATTTTAATATTCCCTTGAAGCTATTGAAAATTCACTTCTTGGATGACTAGGGAAAGTAACCAAAATAAAATGGTAAAATTAAATACTTATTAAAGAGTAGTGTATAATGGAATCTATCATTTATTAATAAAATCAGGAATAATATATTTAGATAAGGGAAAAGTTATATTCTATATAAATGATACCATAAAGGTATATATATATATATATTAATTAAATATAAAAACAAATAACCAGTTGGATAAAAATGTTTGATTTCATTTTCATGAAATACATAATGTCAGATGTTTAAATCTTACAGTCAGTGCCTCTTACCAATAAATATTACATATTATCATATCCATTTCCCAAAACATCTTACATACCATAATGGCCTTATTCGAGAAATTAATAAATATTTTGGATGCAATACACCATATTTTCATTCTTGTTTTTTTCAGAAGGTCTAATAATGCATTGAGGTTTTATAAAATACTGGGACTCACCCATCACAAATAATTTCATAGAATTTATCATGTCAATGAATAAATAAACAATACAGTAATTAATCCTTTTTCACTATTAAAAATAAATATTTATATTATAAAACTAGTATATAAAATATCAAAATTTCCCCAATCAACTAATATTAAAACATGATCATAAGTCAGACGAAGAAATATAGTGCATGGTATCATTAATTCATATCCCTAATGTAACATATGATTCATTAATGGATAAGGATATAGATGACAAACACCATTATATGAACTTTAGTGTGTTTCATTAAAAACAAATAGAAATGTCATTTTATTATAGTAAAATTTTAGAAAATAGAAAACTTATTTAATAATTTGTTTAAATGTTTCATTGAAAAAATGTTTTATGATGTGGATAAAATTAATAAAAAAATGGTCATGAATGTTGTAAAATTATGTCATGTTGTAAAATATTAAAACAAAATATTTTATAACTATTATAAAAAAATCAAAAAAATTCTTTTATAGAAAGTGACCAAAATATTCCTTTTATTTTTTTTAAAATAATATTAATGATAAAAATAATTTACATTAACAAATGATTTAATTAAATAATATTACATTTTATAATCTAAATAAAAAATTTACAGTTTTCAGAGAAGGATTTTTTGAAAAAGGGAGAAGTATGCTTTGATTTTCTTATAAAAGATCATTTAATTTATTTTAATACTAATAATAAAAATGGAAATTAAATAATGGAATTCTATAAACAACCAAATAATAATAAAATACATTTAGTTATGTTGAGTAAGAATATTGAGTCTTCAAAATGAAAAATTAATTCTAAAAAATCATTAGTAAAAGTGAGTTTGTAAAATAAATCCTTATAATAGATATCTTCATTGTAATAAATACTCTAATATCATGTATAGTAAACTTAAAATACTTATGAATCTATTTCATAACCAGATATGTAAGAATATTACTCGATACCATACATTAATAATTTATTCATTTCCATTTTTTAATAATTCAATAATTTGCTGTCAACTATTCCAATTTCCTAGAATGTTTTAATTTGGTGTTAACTAGTCCTTCACTTCATCATGTATTCATTACCCATGATATAATAAAAATGTAACGAATATAATACTTATTCGGGAAAACATGTTTTAGAACCATTAATCAAAGTGGAGATGAAAAATGAAATTTGTCATTCATGGAGTTGGTAGTCTACTTGTATACACTAGAGAACTTTTCATTTATTAATGGTTGAAATGGAAAGAAATTATATATTATTTATATTTATTTAATTAAAAATAGGTAAATTATATCAGAATTATTCATATAATATACCTTTTTAACTATCCATGTGAGGTGGTCGGGGAAACTGAAATATGATTTTCATGGAGAGGTAGTCGATAAGTACACGTGGACAACATAATCATTTTACATTGGATGGAACTGAGGTAGATAATGGTTTTTAAATTATATAATAATATATTAGTAAACAAATTATACTGATTTAAATATTTCAAAATGATTATAAATTATTTTTAATTGGTTTAATAAAGAATCTACATGAAGGAACCTTATTAAGTGAATTATCTCCTCCTTTTGTATCCTTCATTATATCTCTCCTTGAGATTTAACTGGTTGGAAGTTTGGTTATAAAATATCCAATTAGTCATGGATACGTGTTTTTTATAATGATTTTATCATATTGCGGTGATGATAAATTGTGTAAACTAATTGGATAAATGAGCGGGGGTGGGTTGATGAGTGCCACCTTTTATAAGAAAGTGGACTGAATTCCTTTTAAATATTCATAAACTAAAAATAATATAAATGTATTAATAAAGTAAAAGTTGATCCAATGAAATAGAAATTAATATATAGTAAATAATAGATATAGATAATCTCATTGAATGAAATTAATTTTGGTATTTTGAGACATTTTTGACCATATCAAAAAAATCCCTCAATTACCCAATTTAACCCTTACCTTAGTGATAATGTTTTACTATGATAACATAACTATTGAAAAAATGAAATATAATTTATTATATAATTTCAATGTAATATTTCAAAATATTTAATCAATTATAAAATATTTAATTTCCATTGATGGTGAAAATTACATTAATTTTAAATACCCAAAGACAATGAGAACTGATTTTCAAAAAATTGTATCTTAACAATTCTAATGAGTTTACAACAAATTCAAGAGTGGTGAGGATTCTTAAAAAATATATTTTATTATAATTAATCAATGGAGGGTTATTTTAATTTAAATATAACAAATTGACGAATATTTTTTCTTAAATACAAAATTAAAGAAAACTACATAAAATTTTACTTTTATTTGAAAAAATCACATGCGATGTAAATTGTAAAACATAGGTTAATAAATTGAAATAAATATTTTTAAATGTATTAGTTTATTCATTAAAACAAAATTTCTTCTAAAAATTATTTTATTTTCTTTTATTCTATCATTATATCAGGATTATGTCTTAAAAGTGGTGTGCTTGTAAAAATGGTATTCTTCATTATCCACTTGAAATTAATCTTGTTTAGAAAAATATTAATAATAAATGTTAATTTAATTATATTGAATCCAAATATGATGATCATTTATTAAAATTGAAATTTTAAAATTAAAATTTAAAATTTAAAATATACTCTTGAATTACACAACTTCTTATTGTAATACAATGGAGCTTCCAATAGTTTTACGAAATAGTTATTACTTCCTCCATTAAAAACATGGATAATAAATTATCAATTTTAATTAATTTATTTCAGATTGTTATGATATTTATTAATTGAAAATTAAGTGTTTATATTTATTTATCATTTAATATTTAGTTCATCATTTTTATTATTATATCATATGATTCATGTGAGGTACTTTCCCTGATAGTGTTGTCTGGTTTCAAAACACACACAATCTATTGTCAAGAATCTGGATTGGATTTTTTTAAGAAAATTCTTATTAAAATTCTATTACCTTTGTGTTGAGTTCATGAATTTGGTATGGAATGTATATCCTTATTAATGAACCATGTAATACATCATCCACATTAAATAGATGGGTGGAATGGCTGAATGGTATTATATAGTTTCAATTATGTCTAAAATTTTAAATTATTTTTATACCATGAATTTATTATCCCCCACTTACCAAATTAGATCACAATCTTACAATGAGATAGCTTCAATATTCTATTTTCAACCAACATAAATTATAGTCCCTTACTCTAAATTTATATTTTCCTGTTCTAAAATCATTATGATATCCATAAATGACATTGAATATATCAGACCATTATAATTGCCACATCAATAAGTATTCTATGTACTAGTTTCCTCTATCTAACCACATCACAATAAGATTGAGTATGACACCAATCCATGTAAAATTATTCTTATGGATCTGTTGGGATAATTGAATGGAAGATATTGTTATATGATAATTTTACCAAAGGATTATATTGATACCATATACATTGAATGTCATGTGGGAATGATATAAGAATGTATTATAGTTCTTGATTCATCCTCTCAGACTTCCCATTAGCTTCAGAAGGATAACTGGTGCTTATATAAATCTCATTGTGTAAGTATTAAAGAATAAACCTCCAAAATTTCATTTTAAATGGATGGTTATGATCAGATAATATTGAAAGAGGTTCACTATGAAGTCTCATCACTCTACCACTATATAGGAGTGTAATGTTATAAATGGTTAAAACATCCTTTAATACAATGAAATGTGAAATCATAGTAGGTAAATCCCAAATGACCCATATAGAAGCATTCCCATTTATTGTCTCAGGATTTCTAGAAAAAAATCCATTAATATTTTTTAACACATCCATATTAGTATTTGGAAAGGTTTCACGACTCCTTCAGGAAATTGTTTCATCCTTTACTTGAGGGAAAACCAATAATATGAAATCAAAACAATTCACATCCACCTTTATACCATCCTAATAGAAATTTAAGGTTAAATCATTGTTTATCATTTTTCTAACAAGTTGTGTGGGGAAATTTGGGTTATATGATTCATCATGTAATTCTGTGTTCATCTAAAGTATGGATAGATGTCTAGCTTCTTTCAAAACATTAAAATAGAATATAAATTATAAATTCTGATAATCTACGATAACTTATGGATTTAATCATCATCTATAAACTAATAAAATATCATTGGGACGTTATTATCTTCTATAATAATGTTGCTAGAAATTTTAAAAAAATGATGTTTACCCTTTCCTAATAATTACTACATCCAAATTCACTAAATTATTGGATATATAAACATTTAATATTTGTAGAGATATATGAACTCCATTGTACTTTCCAATCAACACATTATCTACCGTGTTTCTATTCCCAATAATATAGCGTATCAAAAAGTCATGCTCGATGAGCAGTTACTGTAGTCTCATTATACTTATCTTGAGATCTTTCTATGAAAAAAATCACATCATTATTTTATGGTCCTTATATATCATTCCCAATATAGATAGTGCATCAAAATATTCAAGGAAAGTAGTACATCTTCTAAATCAAGATACAAGTAGAATAATATTAATTATGGATCGTTAAAAACAAATTAAATAATAAAAAATTATATCATTCTATATAATTAAACAACAAAATATATTCTTCAATGAATCAATATAAATTATGAATACATCCATTCCACATGATAATTTCCAAATTGATGTATTAAATAATCCTCTCATTAGATCCTAAAATAATTATTCACATTCCTTCAATCATGTAAATTTTAATAATTTATACTGGATAATAGTTTACTCAATTAGGTAAACCATGCAATAAATCAATGTTAGTGACATAATAAAAATATGAATCTCAATAAAATTCATTATCATAGGACGTTATATGACTTCCATTTCCATTCAAGGAAAAACATTTATTACAACCTCAGAGAAAACATTTGCATGGAAATTTTAATGAATTGTAACACCCCAATATTTTACATATTTTTTTATTTCAGGTAAAACATAATGAATTTCATATATTTAATTACATGAATCATTGAACCTATAGGAACTATGATATAATAGACCATTACAGTCATATAGTTAAATTGGAAAGTATGAATAGTTTAAACAAACTTGTGAGAAATATGTATAATTTCATAATAATTAATTTTTGTTTTATTAATATATAAATAATTGTAACTTCATTTTTTGAAAATTTGTTTTAAACTATAAATATTGAATTTCATCAAAAATGGATGTTGTCAAAATTTTCATGAAAAATATTTAATTAATCAATACCATTTTATAAATTTTACTTTATAAAATGAATATAAATTTTTAATTAATCATGTCAATTTTATATTAGATTGAATTTTTATGTTTTTTATAAAAATATTTATTTTTCCATGAATACTATCAAATACTGAATTTATTAAATATATCATATATATTAAATTAAAAAAACACTTTTCATTTTCATTTTTTCAAAAAATAAATTATATATCCTTGAATATAAATAATATAATTACAAATTTATGAATCATCATTATACTATATTTTGATACATGTTCATTTTTGGGTGTAAAAATATATTTCTTTAAAATTTATTTGTATGCACACAGTGTGTTTTTATTAAAATTAACTAAATTATTATAAATGGAATAATGTTTTAGATAAAATGGATATAACATTTTTTCTATAATATATTTTAACATCCATTTATTGGTTTTTACAATGAATGAAATTCATTTAAATATTTTTTATGGTTAAATATACATTCATCTAAAATAGGTTTTTTATGCGTTTAGAGAAAATTTAAAATTAAATTCGTTCACATATAAAAATTGGATCTGATATAGTAGATTCCATATCTGGAATCATAATATATATTATAATCCATATGGATCGAATTACATTTTCTCATAGTAAATAGTAAAACTATAAAAATCTAAATATTTATGTTGAGGTTTAAATTTGTTAACATGGGGGGACCAAGAGATATTGGTAGGATTTCCACCCACAATGTTTAATTATTATTTTTTAAATATTTCTCAACATGAACGGTTATAACATCTAATAAATATCCATTTGAAGTTTCATTCCCTTGAATGTGACCTCATATCGTTGAAATCAATTAAGAAATTCAATGTGTGTCTCTCCCGTAGCTAATAAAGGGGAGCCTATTATACCACATTAATCAATAAATTTTTGCACATTAGCTCTGAAAAATCCAATCTCCAAGTCCACAAAATAATCATTAATTTATTCTCAAATATTTTTTATACTCTTCTGACTAATCGTCTAGCCTTAAGGCATAATATAAAGGAGGTTTCTTAAAGAAGAGGTATAGATCATTGATATTATATTACAATTTGATATCATCTAATAAATAAATTAAAAATTATTATCCATTACACATTTTTATTATGCTTTTATCAATATAATATTATGTTATTTCATTAATGTAAAAACTATTTACATGTTTGTTGATGCTCCTTTCTGTTATAGAGTGTGACGAATGAAAATGGGGAATAACATAAGCACAAAGTGATTCATCCATTTAAGAACATAAAAATTTGACAAAGTCATGAAGATGTAACTCTTTATACATGGGTCGCACAGGTATACTTATGCACCACATATGGGTTGCGCAAGTCACTTGCACGCCCTATTCGTTTTTCGCACAAGGTCCTCAATGGCCTATTAATAGCCCATGTGGGCCCACCATTTCAGGGACGCAAAATTAGAAACTCAGATTCAAGCTCTGATCACCCTAGTCTCCGTCTGAAATCTTTCAAACACTTCTAAGGTAATTATTTACCTTGAATGGAACTTTTAAAGAGGAAGAATAAGGAATAAGTGTTGAAACTCATCAATACATGCGTACCTAAGTGTCTAACCCTTAAGGGAAATGAAGAAACTTGCGCACCGATTTACCCTCTCATGGAAACATCCACCCCGCCCTTCTGAGAGAATCTAGGGATAATACTAAGGGCTTGAGCCAAGTCTCACACAAGTATTACCTTACAGGTTATTCATCACCCAAGTGAACTCATGTCACACAAGTATACTTGCGAGACCAGGACTTATACACCAGACCAATACTTGTGCGCCTCCTTCCAATCCACTTCATTCCATCAAAATCATATCTCCTCTTCAATATTTATCCTCGAAAACTCTCTTCGAAGTCATTTATAACATGGTTCCATTGTTGGATTCCTTATCTGAAAGGAATTCTGTGGAAAATCTCTCAAAAATTCGTGGTTTACATAGCTTTATATCACTAAGGTTAGAGATTTCCTTCATTCAACCTCATCCTTTAATAAGATGAGAAGATCTTTAATTTGGGAATCCTTCTTTGGAGTAAGCCCCAAGTTCCCCATTCATGGGAATCCTCTTTAGGAGTAAGCCCCAAGTCTCGAGTCTCCTTAACTTGGGCCACATTTTCAGGAGTAATCCATAGTCCTAATTTCTCTTAACCTGGGCCTCCTTTTCAGGAGTAAGCCTCATTCATAATTTCTCTCAACCTGGGCCTCCCTTTTAGGAGTAATCTCCAGTATTATTTTCTTTTGATTTGGGCTTCCTTTTCATAAATAAAACCCAATCATAAGTTCTCTCTAATTTGGGCATCCTTCTCATGAGTAGGTCCTATGTTAAGTATCCAAATCTCCATAAAGCACATATACTTTTATGGACCCTATTCCTAGGCTTCTTCCCTAGATTATGTCTCGATCCTCATCTATTTTGGGTGGTTATACATACGTAATCTCCACATCATTTCTTATGATTGCATCTTTAGTGGCATAATCGTCATGTTGTACAGATACCTCTTGTTTCTCACACTAAGCATGACCCACATGATCTTAGAGCGTAAAAGTAATTATTACATCTCTCTTTGATCCACTAATCATGCATAAAACTTCATACATCATCACTCGAACTATGTGGGTTCTGATTCCTTTTATAAATAAGTATACGCAGGTTTCCCATCTGCGGGTATGATCTGAACTCTAAAATAATCGTGTATTTATGAATGACATTAAAAATTAAGTGCCCTATGGAGTGGATTTAAAACCAGTATGGTCATCATAATGACAAAGAGATTTATATATAATGTGTTGAAGGATACCATTGAAAAAGAATCACTTTTTCAAATAGATGATTCTCTATTGATGATGAACCTCAAATACATATAAAAGATTCTCAAAAATCTCATACATATCAATCATTGTTTGCATGATCTAAATGAAAAAACTCATTTTCATGCATGGTAAATTAAAAAGGATTCATGAACATAACTTTTATCAATAAAGAGAGTCTCATTGTAGACAATAATTCCCCACAAAAAGGTGTGATGAGTCTGACCTCCTATCCTATCGACCAATGAAAATTCGTAAGCCTCATCTGTCCCCAACTAATGAGAACCTACCTATGGAATGCAGGTCCAAATGGAAATAGAATCATTGGATGTTTCCAGTTCTACTAATAAACCCATTAGAAATCAATTGGAATTTTTGAACATTTAAACAAACAAAATTCATTCCCATTTCTAGAAGAAACAAAAATGGTGAACCCAACGTAAATCCTTAACCAAGTTAGAAGTTGTTTTACTTATTTGATAGGCCCCTATTTAACCCAATGTGAATGCCAAAAAATCCATCAATAACATATGTGCTCATACAAATGATATATTGGTCGAACTTATCTTGATTATGTCTGTTATATCAACCAAGAACTCTTTTTCAAGATCTCTCTACATTACAGAAATGGCTTCTCTAAGGTTCACACCTATGAATACCCCAACTTCTACTCCTACTAGATCCTCATCCGATCTGAGGACGACATCACATACTCAACTTTTTCAATGCTGGATCTAATATGCACTGGTTATGAAATACCGTCAACACAGTCCTATTCCAACGATGGAGGCTGATCGACAAGCCCTCCAAGTTAATAATTCACCCTGGTTGTCCGGACAGCGATGATAAGTGTTCAAGAAGCAGGTGGTGCCAACCACTGTTTCCTACAGTTTTAGGTCATTATCCCCAGAACGCAATCAACAGTCACACCCATATTATGTGAAGGTGAATGAGAAGGTCACTAAATTCCTTAATTCAATGAGACATGAGTCCTTCCTGAGGGCTCCCATCAATAATTGACACCAAAATCGTGCGTCAGTGCACCCTCAACCAGATCAGGGTATCACCTTTAGGGGATCGACTCAGGTTCCTCAGACCCAAGAACACAAGACAAACCATCAAAGGCAGAATCTGGTCAACAGGGATAAAGTTATTACTTCTTCCCCCTCCAGAGAATTCCATAAAGCCAAATTTATGGAAAACAATGAGCGGGAATATACACTCGCCCGTCCTGATATTACTACCCAGTAGACTCGTCTGACACTAACACACCAATTAATCTCCACAATCAAATGTGGTGGGGAACAATCAGTAGGATCATACACCTACAATTCATCATTCTAACCAACCGTCTGGTTTGGTAGCATTGAATGATGTCAATTGGAATGATCCAATGACATGTAGGATGCAGACACAATTCTCTGCCCCCACACATGAGTACTATCAGAATTCACATATCGGAAAAGGAGGATAGGAGCAGGAATACACACCTACTCCAAGCACAGAATGGACATTTATTCTCGTTCCGTCCGCTAATGTCACCAAGAACATTTTGACCATAGTGAAAGAGAAGAATCAAATCCCTACTCATATTCTGGATTCCTATCAAAATATTTTAACAACTTCATCCGCATCACGGGGAAGGAATCCTAAATCTATCCATATTTGTGGACTGACTCATAAACATGTCACTTCAGAATAGATACACACCTCTGTTCTGGTCCAAGAGGGTTGTGGGGCGTACTCCCCCATATCATAGGGACAATTAAGTCAAGCACGTACACCTGATTTGAATGGAGATAATCAGCCTAATCTAACCATTTCTCCTGAGAAGGCACATACACCATCCCATAATGGCCACTTTCGTCAAAAAGTGTTTCCTAAAGTGAGAAAGAAGGCGTCTAAGAAAACAACCAATCTAGAACAGTAAAGAAATCAAGAGACCATCTGTTATAAGGCATTTCTCGATGTTGGAGTTCTTGATGCACATAGATAATTGTCTGCAGCAACTTGAGATTCAACTCTCTCATTCCAAGAATCCAGAATTAATAACAATAGTTCCGAATATCTTCATCAGAAATTTCCTCATCATGGCTTGCTTCTTGACAGTTCGGTCGATCTCGAAGTATCATTTCAGATGAGAGACACGATAACCCTCTGCGGGGCCAGAAGATCAAGGAGAAAAAGGTTTCATCTTTTTTTGTAACCCACCATGGTGGTCCTCCCCATGATGATGAATTTAGTTGCGAAAGACCACTCTGTAGTAGTAATTCGCATTGCATGGAAAATGTTTCAATGGAAAATGTAGTAACGAGAAATCCCTCTTATCTTGTGGGACATGGAAATGTGAAGCCATTCATTATCTGATTCTTTTCCACTAATAGGAGAAATAATTTCACAACCAGATGATAGCCCGGGGTGTAGGTCATTCTCCGAACCACCCCTAGGTCATTAATCTTCAAGTTTGATAAATGAATTATCTACGAATCTTGTTTAATCTGATGAAGCAAAAATGAAGCACCATCTTTGGTCTAATTAGGTAGAAGAATCTTCATTGAATTATAATGAGGTAGTGCTGAATATGAGAAAACATCTGGTGAAAGGTGATGTACCAGTCATGTTTTGGCCTTTGCCTGACTCCCAGTATGACATTCCAGAAATTTTTACGGAATACTGTATTCACGATATTCATCTCAACATATGGAAAATTATTTTTAAATTAAAGGTGGAAATATTATCTTATAATGAATATGAAAGTCATGTCAAGATAATAGATAGTATAGAAGGCCAATTTGATTTGGAATCTCTCTCAGTTTCCCAAGATTCAATGGTTGAAAAGTAGCTAAGAGCGCTTCAACGTTCATGCCTTGGTGCATTAAAAAGGTTGTGCTAGTTAATTTCTAATGCCCCATCTAGAATTCATATCACGGAGTGGGGTTTTCATGGAGTACTACATATCATTGTACCATCCGGTCAACAAAGCCTGCCAAGTTGGTCTCATGCAATGTAATTTACCAGGGCTGGCCACATATAGCCGGTTTTGTGCACAATCAAAGGCTTTCCTAATAACAGTCATCATCTAGTTCTTCTAAATGTCAGGAATATAAATAACAAGTTGTCTAATTACTCTTCCATCAAGATAATGAGAATATCGAACATGCCTCTCGTTTAGAGCATGTACATCATCAGGTGACAGAAGTGTCAGAAATCATCCAATTGTATTATGAGCCATGTGATTTGAGTGGATGTAGGTTGATGCATCTATCCAATATTGAGACTAATGTCCGCAAGATCCGGAAATCGTTTAAGAATGTCTCAGATGTATCATCTCAAGAACCACCTCAGCATGCCAGACTGAGGAATCTTTTAATCCAACCCTCAGAATCAACAAATAGGATTCGAGGAGTTGAGTAGGAAAAGAATGAATAGCCTCAATCCATCGGACATGGGACTTTTTCAAATCCTCAATCTCTTACTCATTGAAAGACAGTCTTCTCTCGAATAGGGAAGAATATATAAGAGGAACACATGGACAAATTATCAGGAGATTCCCTCCAAATTACGGTTCATCATGAAGTTCATGATGGATCAACTCAACAGAAGGAAATTTCTCATCAAGGACATGGAAGAAGACAGTATCGCGGAAATGCTGATAGAAGGGATGCAATCTGTTACGCATCAATAAATGTCATCAATGTCGTTTTCGCTAATCCCCCAGAACATGGGGTTCACTTAGAGGAATTAGATGAAGAAGTTTCTAATCAAGAAGATGTACACAATGATATAAATGTATAAGCAGTGCGTACCAGAAGAAAAAGGGCTGCCTAGGGGTAAGATATTTTCTTTAGGTAAATCCCTTACATACTCTATAAAGGCACATGCCATGGAAAAGGGTAAAAGTCAGGTCACATCCCACCCTACCTCTGGAGAATTCCAATCAATCTCATTTGAGAAATGGTTCCCACAACTAGAGGAAGAAATGGAGATAAGGATATTTAATGCCAAACTACTTCAAGGTAATCTTCCTCATAACTGTGCTGGAGTCAGTTAGTCAACGGAATTCGTTGCAGTTATTGGGATGAATCAAGAATATCCCCCTTTACTAGTACACCCTCACAGTTCCAATCCTATGGGTTATGTGAGACAACAACCTGTAGTGATGTCATGAGTTGCAGTACCAGTCACCACACCTGTCCAAACTCAAGTTATTGAACCTTCTCAGGTACAAGGTCAAACAGATGACTCCCAAAGATAATAACTACTATTGAGTCATTAACAGCTCGTTTGGAAGCTATGGAGGGAAAACGTGCACAAGTTCAACCAAAAACTAAATATTACCATGAATGGGTTGATTGAATCCCCCCATCGAATTTTGTGAATATCATATTCCAAGTTTTTAATGGTTTGGGAGATCCAGAAAAACACTTAACACATTCTGTTTCTTATTGTGATCCTATGATCCGAACTACTCAAAAACAAGAAGTAGCTAATCTCAGATTTTTTGTGTAGTCATTACAGGGGCCTGTTTTTTTTCTGGTATACAAGTTTGCAGTCTCGGTTAATTACCAGGTGGGAATATATTTGTCAATGATTCCTTCTTCAATTCCACTCAACATTTCCACATACAACAGTTCTTTATCTTACTAATTGTAAGCAAAGGGAAAATGAAAGAGTTTTGGATTTCATTGCTTGCTAGAAGGGATTAACATATTTCTTAAGTTTATAACTCACTCAAGAAGAGTTGTTTCCAATCTATGTGGAAAATTTGCGTGATAAATTATGAACACTGTTGATCCATGTGAAATACACATGAGGGTTTTGAGACCTTACTTCAATTTCTCAGAAAGTCAAATACTCTCTTATAAAGACTAAGGATAAAACTCGTGTAATTCAATCAGTTCCAGTAAGAAGAATTAATAGAGAAGAGACTGCTATAGTTACACTTAAACAAGCACATGTACCTGCTTCTACATCAAAACCTTCATCTTACCGAAGGGCTCCACCTTATGAGCATTAACAGCAATGGATGCATCATCAATATTATCAAAGAGATCAATGGTGGAAACTATTTGTGGATCTGAAGAATAATGTTTATTCTTTCTAGAATGAACATGTTCATGGTTACTTTATTTTGGCTCTAGAACATAATTTGGTTCAGTTTTCAAGGCCTAAAAGGCCGAACAAGGAAGGATATGAATAACTTCCCACTATTTTCCATTTCATCAGATGTTGGGCCCTCCCACTCAAGGGTGTTTTGTCTTCAATGACCTCCTGAAAAGATGGTGGACTCTGGACAGGTAAAACGGAATGGTTCTTCAGCCCAGGTAGCATGAGTTTCTGATACTAAGCTAGAGGAAGGGGCCGAATGGCATGATTTCAAAAGAAAAAATGCACAAATATTTGATGATTGGATGGTCAGGAAAACGATAAACCAAACTCATTAAATTTTATGGATGTTATTGAAGAAACTAATTGTGTCTTCTATTATGAATTCCATAGCAAAACCCCCTTCATCAAAAGGTAAATCCTTAAAGGGGAGGCATAATTCAAAAAATGAAGAGCAGTCAGAAGAAGATGAGCTCATGTCAAAGCCCGATTTGTCATTGACTTTAGTAGATTTTATGCCATCTACATCAAAAGAACGGGCACAACCCCACCAAACAACACAAACTAAATTGGATAATTAGGAAGAATATTCATCAGATGAAGAATTGATCATTGGTTTTGTTAATATGATTCACTAAACAAATCCAAATGCAAGTCACAATTTCAATCACGATGAGCCTGAGTTCCCTGTATCAAATAGAGGAATTGGAGGGAGTTTCAGAGGATTAGGATACTGAGGAAGAAGTGGATCTTTCAGAATCCACTATTCCAATTCTACCCCTACTAGAACAGTATATGCAGTAGATACTCATAACAAATCCCTTCAACAGGCTCAAAATGTACAAGAACGTTCTTCCACACATGGAAGATTCATTACTGAAACAATTATTTTGGAGGATCAGTTGGAGGTTACACCTTCTTCCTTCTCATCATGTAAATAGACCTAGTCGGTCTAGTATGCCAAAGACCTAAGTATTTCTAACTCCTACTCCGATACAAGATGCATCTACTTCCATAGAATCCACTTCTAAGGTAACTATGAAACCACATGATCCTATTGGGATACACAGACCATTGGACAATACGTATGATGTCTTGAAACATTTGGCTCAAATACCGGCCATGTTTTCAACTCTAAATTCCTTAAATCTATAAAAGGATCTTCGGGAGGCACTCATTGTGGCTTTGTCATGTCCTTAGGAATTCGATAAATAAATTTCTGCTGCTAAAGTCTATCATATTGACAATGATCTTTCAGAATGTCATGAAGTGATATCATTTACTGATGAAGATGAAGATGATGTTCTGAATAGGCATATTATACCTTTTTATTTATCTGGCAAGGTCAATGATGTAGACATCCAATGAGCTTTCATTGATAATGTTTTATGAGTCATCCTCATCCCTATTAATACACTTCATCTATTGGGCCTCACCGAATCTGATTTATCTCCTTCTACTTTAATGTTTCAAGGATATGATAAAAATGAACAAGAACATCTGGGTGAGATTACACTCAGAACGTGGTTTGGAGACCTTGTATCCAATTCATATTTCACGGTTGTTCATCATGAAACAACCTTCAATTATTTTTGTTGGAAGACCTTGGCTACAACAACATGTGGCTATCCACTCATCGTACCATCAATGTCTCAAATATTGTTTTAATGGTCAAATTGGGAAATTTTATCATGATAAAGAACCATTCAAAACATGTGAATCTCAATACATTGAGTCGGAATTTTATCACATGGAGGGAATGGAGAAATCCAAAACTTAGGAGGTTACCAAAGATACTGATCCATATGGTTTGGAAAATATTCCAGCAAACCATGCATACATGTGAGTACAGAATATGTGTAGTCTATTAGTCAAATTGACAAGAGAGACCCAAATCCAAATAATCTTATGGAAACTTCCATAATGTCAATTATGGAAACCAATATAGACAACATGGGAGAAATTGGTGATTCACTAAGAAATGATGAAAGCTCAAATGGAGATGTTCCATTTCATCTGCTAAAATCCAGCAAGTCTATACATCATCAACTAGGCTAGAAGAAGTTATAGAAATGTCAGAGATGAATGATGATGTCGATTCACAATCCATCATCTCCTATTTATTACCCAAGGAAGACACTTCATCATCAATAGGGTCAGAAATGGAATCTTCTGCTTCAAGATGATCAAATTTTAACATCTCTTCTGATCATGGAGATTTTCCTTCATCATATACTATTCCAGTAGAAACCGATGAAATAATTCATGTTGAATAATAAGATGAATATCTTAGGGTTGCTCCTCCAGCATTTGAAGAGGGTATCTATACTACTGTGGATGAACTCAGAGATATAAATTTGGGGTCAAAAGAAGATTCATGCCCCACTTTAATTAGTGATACCATGACTCTTGAAGAGCAAGAAATGTATATTTAATTTTTAAGAAAATTTGATATATACTTTATTGGTATTATATAGAAATTATAGGGATTGATCCTATTGTTTCTACTCATCATTTGGGTTTTCCAGAAGAACATTGAGGATTAAAGAAAGATACAAGAAGAACTCAACCAACTTATGCTTCCAAAAATGAAGATGAAGTGGATAAGCTTATAAAAGATATCTTCTTCAGAGAAGTTCAATATCCAAAATGGATGGATAATATTGTCCCTTTGAAAATGAATAATGGACAAATTAGAGATTTCATTGATTTCAGATATCTTAATCGGCATCTTCCTAAAGATTATTTTCCAATTCCGATTTCAGAACTCTTGATTGATGCAACAACTGTCTATGAAGCCCATTTCTTCATGGATGGATATTCTGGGTATAATTAAAGATGAATGGATCTAGAAGATGAATAATCTAAAACCTTCAGAGCCCCTCAAGGTGTGTTTATCTATCGTGTAATGCCCTTTGGGATGAAGAATGTGAATGCAACATATTATCATGACATGCACCATATCTTCAAACCATTTCAGAGAAATTTGTTGAATGTTATGTTGACGATTTGGTGGTTAAATCAAGGAAATGTTCTAATCACGTGGCTGATTTAGAAATCATATTCCCCTAACTTCAACAACACAATTTGAAGATGAACCCCTTGAAATGTGCTTTTGGGGTAAACTCAGGAAAATATCTCAGCTTTTTTCTATGCAATCGTGGTATCGAAGATGATCCTGAGAAGAAGAAGTCAATCCTTGGTATGTTACCTCCTCAAAATTTGAGGGAATTGAGAGTGGTTCAAGGACACTTGGCCTATATTTGGATTTTCATCGACAATTTGGCAGGAAAATGCTTACCCTTCACCAAATTTATTTAGATGGGAGTCACTTACCATTGGACTGAAGAATATCAAGAAGCATTTAATATTCTACTGAAATATTTCTTGAGTCCACCGGTATTAATGCCACCTGTTGAAGTAAGACCACTTATTCTTTATGTGACAGCTTTAGAGAAAACATTTGTTGCCCTCCATGACCAAAATAATGATGATGGGAATGAAAATAACATTTACTATCTCAGTAAAACTATGCTTGAGGAAGAAACTTGATATTCAAGTATCTAAAAGAGCTTCCTATCCTTAATCATTATAGTTCAGTAATTGAGACACTACCTGCAACATCATTAGGTCCAATTGGTATCTCGCAATAACCCGCTCAAATTTATCCTTAGTCATCAAATTTGTATAGGACGCCTGGAACAGTGGGATGTTTTTTTTCAGCACTTTGATATCTAGTATGTGTATCAAAATGAAATAAAGGGGAAAGCTCTTGCTGATATCCTTGCTGAACACCCTTTAATAGAAGATACATCTTAAGATACTAAAATTCATAACAAGGAAATATTATCTATTCAAGATAATATTCTAACATGGGAAATGTACTTCGATAGTGCTTCCAGTATTCCAAAATGGAAGAAAATATAAGATCCTAAATTCAACAATGTGGGTTTATGAATTGTACATATTTCCCCAGAAAAGGCAGTGCCACCCTATTTATTCTTATTACTGGAAGGTGGTACAAAAATTGAAGCCAAATATCATGCTCTCATCGGTGTATTGGAGTTGGTGATTCAGGCACAGGTGAATCACTTAAAGGTTAAAGGTGATTCAGTCTTTGTAATAAAATAATTCAATGGGGACAATGCCATTAGAAAAGAAGAGTTGATCCATTTGTACGATTACGTCAGAGAGTTAATGGCGGAATATTTTTTGGAACCTACATTTTATTATGTCTGGCGATCACAAAATGCCCAAGTTGATGCACTGGCTAATGTAGCCATAACTCTGGCAGATCCAAATTGGGACGAGACAATCATCAGTATTGCCCACCGTCGTAGAGTTTCACCTTATGTTCAAATCAGAACAGAGGAAATCAATGAAATTTGTCCCATTTCTAAGACATATTGTCATACTACATGATAAATGAAACCTATCAGTGAATACCTTCAAATGGAACACTCCCACATGATAGAGACGGGAAAGAACAAGTCTGGCGATGTGTGGTCAGTTTTACTCTTTATGATAGCCTTGATCACATAGAAACAATTCTCTAAAAATGATGTTTTGATGTAATTCTCTTCAGATGTATTGATGGTGAAGAGATAATGGCTGTCATTAAAGAAGTACATGCAGGAGTCTGTGGTTCCCACCAGTCTGGACATAGACTGTCTGATCAAATTCGAACGCTTGGATACTTTTGGGCTTCAATGATACAAGATTGTGTTGATTTCACTAATAAGTGTCATTCTTTCCAAGTATATTCCAATTTCATTCATCATCCCCCATAGTTGATTCATACAGGTAAATACTCTTGGCCATTTTCCACACAGGGAATGGATGAAGTAGGACCTTACCCTTCAGCTACATCCAAGCAGTTTAAGTATATTCATACTGATACTAACTTCTTTCCAAATGGGTAAAGGAAATACCACTAAAATAAGTTAGTTCTAAAACAATTGTTAGCTTCATCAAGTATAACATAATTACCAGATTTGGTGTAACTCATACAATATTGATAGAAAATGTCACCAATTTATCTTCATACGAGGTAAGGAAGTTGTATCAAGAAGACAACATCAAATCCAACCATTCAACTCAGTACCATGCAGCATCCAATGTCCAAATTGAAGCCTTCAATAAGTCTCTTTCAAACATAATGAAAAAGATGGTGGATATAGATATGAAATCATGTACTGATAAACTTTTTCATTCTTTATGGGATTTTCGGACCACCACCTGCACTACAACGCAGTCAACTCCATATTCATTGGTATATGGAACGGAAGTAGTCTTTCCCATTGAGGTTCAATTACCTTTTCATAGTGTATCCATTTCTGATCAGTCATCTATATATGAACAATATCAAAAGCTATTGGATGATTTGGGATGATTAGATGAAAAAAAAATTGTTCACTCTTCACCACTTGTAAGTCTATCAGAATCAAATAGTACGAGCTTTCAACAAAAAAGTTCATCTTTGTTCATTCATTCATGGAGAATTGGTATTTGAACTCAGAACGCCAATGATACCAGGAAAGAAACCTCCAAATCTTGAGTCAAAATGGGTTGTACCTTACTCAATACATATGGTCTACTCCAATGGAGCTTATTCATTAATCTCAATGGATAGAGAACTCATCACAACTCCAACCAATTCTAGATTTCTGAAGAAGTATTTTGTGTAACATAAATACATCATCATCATCCTTGTTTTATGATGTTAAACTATACAGTCTTTCTCCTAGCTTCATGACACTAAACTGTGCAGCATTGGTCCATACACATGACCTCAAACTATTGTAGTCCTTACTGTAGGACTTTAAACTGCACATTGCCCTATAGTCCTTACTGCAAGACTTCAAACTGCACAGTCCCTCCATTGTCCAACATGACGTTAAACTATTTCCAGTCCCATATATGTCTTACATGATATTAAACCTTGCATCGTTCAGGTTGTTTCTACATCCTGTTTCTCACACCGAGTATGAATCTTGTGAGCTTAGAGTAAACTTTAACCATAACAACCTCTCTGGGCCGCTAACCATGAGTAAGTCCCAAAAACATTTTTTTGGTCATTTTCCTCATGTACAACTCAATCACCAATTCACTCTTCAATTGAGCTATGTGGACTTTTATCCTTTCCTTCTTGGCTGGGTATGTTGGCAGCTTCCTGAGGTTGAGGCCCAAAACAGTTATCTTCACATCAGTTCACCTCCATCTCATATGATGTTGATTCGTGAAGCCTATCCCAAAACCAATATCATTACATTTGATCACCAATTTCCATTAAACATGACATTAAAAAATATTTACCCTCATTATCCTCACTACAATAAATTAAAATTCATAGCCTTACATCCTAGATACACGACACTAAACTGTGTAGCACCGGTCCATGCATATGACTTTAAACTATTCACAGTTTTGTCCTATATGAAAATAATCTAAAACATTCTTTGGCACCCTCACCTGAGAGGGAATCATTAATAAAATTGATATCCAATAATTCTATATTCCAAAGACAATGTGCATACATGGAAAAGTCCAAACATTTTATCTTGGGTCAAACCAACATTGCACTAAAGTCCCCATTCACCCTTCACTTGTAAAAACCATATCTGTAAAGAGGGTATTTCAAGAACTACATATGGATTGATTCCCATCCTTATAGGATATGTAGGAACGTTCGAGCATCCCTCAAATCCAGCCCCATGTCATGGGGCCTAACCCTAAATTCCACTTTCAGTCCATTGGCTGAAAAGTCTATCTTTGAAAACATGAATGTGGTATGAAAACCCCGGTCTTCGTTCACATAATGTTTATATGCGTATTCCTCATTATGGTCTGAGCTCTATGACCATAAACTAATATCTCCTACACTCTCATCCCACATGAAATTAAACTATATTTCAAGAACAACATATGGCATGATTCCCAACCGTATGGGATATGTAGTGATGTTCCACTTCTCAATTCAGGACACAGCCACAACATGATTATGGTTAGTATTGGTCTGTGTATCTCTATATGCATTATATAATGCCCATTTTGATAAGTCATACTCCTAACCTTAAATACATCCAGATCCCCATAACCCTTTTTCTTGAATTCTGATCACAAAATGTCTGATACCCAAGAATTCTATTGCCTAACTATACAGCACGTGCCCTTAGGTGGCCTTGTATAAGTAGTCTACATAATGAACCTGTCAGCCAAAAGATGTTATTATTTGACTATAAAGAAAATTCCCTGAATTGGCCCTGCATAATTCGACCCCCTAACGGGTTTTTTCAAATAGTGGTAACTTCATTCTTAGGAGAAAAACCTCTTTTTTCAGTATTTGTCTTAACGACAATATGTAGGGATCCGAAAAAATAGCCATCATAATCATATTTGTCCCATACTCTTTTTCATGATCTAAAAGTATTTATTTCTATGGTTTATATTTCCCTTCCCTATGTTTGGGTCAGACCTTTGTACGAGTTACATTCATTTAATTCTTCGACATTCTTAATTGGAGATATCCTCTCCATATTCAAGTACCTCTCTCCATACAATAGATTCTATGATTTGGAGATTTTGAATCTCCATAAACATTCGTTGGTTTTTTAGAAATAGAAAAGTAAAATTTCAGAGTGTTCTTTTGCCTGACTATGCAGCATGTGCCCCTAGATGGCCTTGCATAAGTAGTCTACATAACAGACCTGTCAGCCAAATGGTTCTATTATTTGACTACGTAGCCAATGTCCTTAAGTGGCCATGCTTAATTCAACCCCCAAACATTCTTGTTATATAATGGTAAATTCACTCTTAGGAAATACTTCCTCTAAAGCCTTTTATCTCTTTTTTCATATCATTCCTCATATTCACAAGGTCTTATGTCATATTTTACATGTTTCCCCCCATACTTGAATGTGGTAATATATTTTCAGATAAATTATACATGTATTGAATCAATTTTAATTGATTCTCTCAAAGCTATTTCAACCATAAACATTAGCCTTCTTTTTTTTATGCCTGATGTGCATGACATAAATATTCCCACAAAAAATGAAGGATCTCTAAACAAAACTCATGTCCCAGCTTGGTAAACATACATTTTCTATGATTTAGGAAATATTGAGCAATTAAAATATTCAAAGATAGTAGGGTTATTTTTTTATAATCCTAGAAAAAATAAAACTATCCTTACTAGGCCCATTATCTTAGGTAAAAATTAAAAAACAGGTGACAAAAGAATGCAGGGAAAAATGATTGAAGATGAAAGTATTTTTTCAATGATGCACAAGAGTTTGAAGGACATCCACATACTAAAGTCCCTTCACTTTTTCAGGAATTACAAGAGGCCTTCAACATAACTCATCACTTGATTTAAGTCATCCCGATCTTCATCAACAACCTCTTGAAGTTCAGTAACTTGACCAACTTCACTCTTTTCAGCTTGATGGAGTGTTTTCTTGGAATATATAATGTCTTTGATACCATTCGTTTGAACTCCTTCCAGTGAATTGTTAAGCCAATAAAGTTCCCCAGTAGCAGCATCTAACTATTACTGAAGGTGCATCTGCTGGACATCTTTCTCCTTGATTTTATGCTTCACCTCCATCAACATGGCAGCATGATCAGCCTCAGCTCGGGACCCTACAGCCTCAAATTCACTGATATTGGTCAATAGCCTCACATTGGTTAGATCTTGATGGTACCTTTTCTCCTGCTCCCTCCTTAAAATGACTTGTTTCACCGAGACATGGATCTCTTGATATCTCAAACCACCAAGTCCGAACATAACGAACAAAGATGACAGTCATGGTATCATTGAAGACATCTCTTCAAGAGGCACTTAAGATATGATCTTCCATATGTTTTTCCATGCCTTGCGATGTGAAAATTGGAGTGCCTTTTGTACCTCCATGTTTGATTCAACATCACTATCACATGGGGGAATATAGTCCCAGATTAATGCACATAGAGATGTCCCATGTTCTACTCCTTCCCCCTAACCCTTGTAACTTAATTTTTTATTCTTGTTGGGGCGGAGGATAAGGATTCACCTCCAGATATTTCCATTGAAATTGACGGCCCTGTATAGTCAATTGATAGTTTTGGTTAGTTTCAAAGGATAAAAAAAGTTGATTAAGATCTCTTGTAAATTAAGTACAGCCAAAAATATTATTATCTCTTACCCAATGATAGATTAGCAACATGAGATGGCTCCTCCCCATCTTTCCTAGCTTCAACAGGATTTTCAAGACGGGTTTTAGGAAGCTCTGGTAGGTTAAGCTCCACTTGAGCTACTGTCTATCCAATAATAGGGTCGTGTCTATCCCCATCAGGAATTGGATGTTCTGCAGCATGCTCAGATGGAACTATACATTTCAACCAATCATGGTCAGAGATGTAATAATAAAATTTTAATAGGACAAAGGATAACACTAACCTCCAAAATCATCTAAATTACATGGTAATTTTTCATGATATAAAATTTTATCAAAAGATGTCCCATGTTCCATCATTTAATCCAATGATATCTCAGATTCCTTGTAAGTCTCACTAGTGGGATAATTTGATATGTCTTATTGATGACCCTCATTCTGTAGCCTCTAACCCCAGAAATCTTCTTCAGATAAAATTGCAGAGTCAGTTTTAGTGGCCGCCAAATGTTCTGGTACAGGTGTTGAACCTAAAGTGTCATAGAATGGAAGTCAGTTGATTTTTTCATTCCACATTTTTTGAATCAGTGTTAAATTACCAGTAGCAGGTTCTTCTGTCATTGTAGCAGCAGCAAGAGCAGTACTGGGAACATACTCTAGATCTTCTTCAGGAGGAGCCAAGTTAGCGTGATTTTACAACTCTTCACCAGCACCATTCGTCGTCCTCATAGGAGGGTCATTCCTCATCATAAAGGGGGGAAATTGGAGAAGACCCTGAAATCCCATGAAATAAGAGAAATATTTTTCATGAGTTAGGATTCATGACTATCTGAAGGACTTACCACTACTAACAAAGCGTTTAGATGTGGACTTCTTTCTTTGATGTATTTTCTTAATTGATTTTTTGGGAGTATTTACATCGTCATCTCCAAATAAATGAATTGTATAATGAAAAGCCATTTCTAACTCTGTGTCCATGGCTTGTCGCCCTAGAGATACCTCCCCCAGCTCACGAGGAGATTCAGTAGCTCTGATGGCAGTGCCGCCAGGGCTATACTATGGTGAAGGAACCTCAGCAGTTCCTTTCATTACAGGCAGCAAGATTATGAAATTAATTTCCTTAAGTAAAAAAAGATTATATTCAAAGTCAATTTTCAAATAAAATAAGGAATGTGGCTTACATATTCAATAGCCATGTAATAGTGCCACTCCTCATCTCCGGAAGCTCCAACGCCCTCAGTGGTGCCACGATCCATCATTTCCATCACTCGCTTGGTGATATGAATGGAATCATCATTGTCATATATGAGCATCTCAAGATCTATGATGTAAGCACGCACTTCATCGGGGTTACCCCCAAAATAGAGATCAGTATATGCGTAATAATTCCCTACTCAAGGGATGTGTAGTCCTTCTCGTAGGTCTAGACGGGAGATTTCAGCATCGCAATATAAACTATGCTATGTTTGGACAACCTCTGGACATAGATTTTCAGCATTTGCACCAGAAGGATTTGATGAGGGTCCTAAAATCTTGGAATTCAACATCTTCCAAGCTCCTGCAATCACAGATAATGGATAAGAAAATTGGTATTTACTTCTCTATAAAATAATGGTGATGAAATTGTCCCAATAATGTAACTCACTAGGAGTCGATTGAGTGGGTCTCTTGATTCTGACAGGAGGATTATATATAGCACGAGGCCGCTTTGATGCATGTCGTGCCTCATCATCCCCATCCTAGGAATCTGGCGAATCATCCCTGGTTGAGGAACCAGGTGAATCAGCTCCAGGTGTAGAAGAATCACCTTCTAGACGAAGATTTTCTTTCTCGACAGTTCTCTTATTTTTTCCCACCTGAGGAACCGAATTATTCAGTACCCCTATATTGTATGATTCTACCTACTTCCTTGCATTCCATGTAGTCAAGTTACACACCACTCCAGCAACTGGTAGATCAAACACTACACAGATCTTCTCAATAGCTTTCAGAAACCAATGTTGTCGAGTAACCATTGGATTCTACTCTGACCTAACATGCAGAGGAGAGGATACAAAAATCTGTTTTAGAAACTTGAATTGGTGTGAAAATCTATATGGAGCATAGGCTTTTCATATAATATCTCTGTCAATTCAGGTAGCCAATACACAATCTCTGCAAGCCAGTATGTATGACCTCAATTCTAGGCTGGTTGTTCCATCATCAACAAACCACCCAGTTGGCGGGTTCCCATAAGGAATGAAATGGAATTCCTTGACCAAGATCAGCCTCACCTTAATATCATAGGGGTTGAGAGACAATGAAAAAATTCCCGGAAATGCCTGCATTGATGACCTGAAATAACTTCCAGGAACCTCTACTCTGCTCTGTACAACATAAGTCTTGCAGTGAGTGGCCATCCATCCCCAGGAAACATGGAATGGTACAACTATTATCAAAGGAGACATACCCATATATACATGGAGTAAGATCCTATGAATCATCACTAAAATTGGGGTGGCCAACCCAACCATTTTCCTCTCATCCAATTTGGCTGCAACAACAATGTTCCATTGCCTAAAACCTCCCTTCCAATCCATTACTAGCAGAAGATAGAGCCTGAGACACAAGTCTAAAAATCCAGCCAGAAGTGTCTTGTTTGGGATTCTCTGATTCACTTCATACCCCCACTTTTCAAACTCTCATACTTCCAAGGTCAGCTAGAATGTTCAAAGAGAACCCCTCTTCTTTGTTCTGGGGCATCTAGTAGAGCGAGTACAAGTGTGCCCCTTCTCTTTATTCTTTATAAGAAACATATCCATCCACTAATCTGGATGAATATCTTTTCTAGAATTTGTTTTGTAGATCTTGGAATTCTTAATCTTGTAGAAACGTTTCAATAATTCTCCAGCCAAAGCCAGAGTCTTCTATGAATAATTCCAGGTTGCCATGGGGGGATGAATTCATCATACATATCACCCAAAATTGGAGCCCCTGAGATCTTATAGATATCTCACAAACTAATTCCTACTTCTCCTTGAGTTATATGGAAAGAATTTGTTTCTTGGGCTCCAGTGGCTAATTAGCTCCAACAAAAAGTTATCATAACTATAGACATATGTCTTCCCAGCCCAGACAGCTTCATATATTGCAGATCCTTTCAGATCCTCGACAAAATCTACACAGGTTTGTCACACCCAATATTCCCACAACCCGGTCGGCTTCACACATCCTCTGGGATCGAAATACCAGCTCTTTTTAATACCTTGGATTGACCCATCTGAGAATGTCAGATGATTGAGGGATAACAATGTGGCTGTAGCTCAGGCTTGTGAAGTTTCAGATCTGGGGCACAAGGGTGATGATGCATTATAAATGCCTTCTCCATTGTTCCATCATTTACGAATGATCCTCCGAATAAGTCATTTGAAGAATAAAAATTGGTGTACGTCTGAAACCAAGAATGCAGGAGATTGTTCTTTGGCTCTGGAACATTGACTCCTTACAGATGACCACGACTATATAGAGGCAGGTAGATTCTCTGTGGGAAATTAACATGATACAGCTTAATGTACATGGAAAAATCATGGAGTGTGCGGTCACATATGTCATAGTAATCATGGTCAACAATGTTCATCATATCATCTATCCACTTGTTGGCCAACTCATCAGCTGTTCCAATTCTTTTGGGATCCATTAAATCACCACAAATATAAGATAATTAACTTTTAAGTAAGTTGGTTTTTCATAAAATTTTTGAAGAAAATTGAAAAATGGATAAAGCATTAAGGATCACAAGTCTAACTCTTCACACACAAGTCAAATCATGTCGTGCAAGTATGGGCACACAAGTATCATTGTGCAAGTCCAAATACCTCTTCTGAAGCTCAACACAATCTATATGAAGCAATAAACCGCAGAAAGCAGCACATGCGTGATGAGGGATAACTTGCATGATGAGAGCTGGAGGCTATGAAAGCTGGTTGCATTGGGAGGAAGTAGTGCCCCATATTTATAGGTGAGGTCGTACCCATGCACGCTGGATCCTACAATCCCGAAGAATACTTGCACGCCTCATACCTGCGTGTCGCAACACCTTTTTTCTCCTTTACCTCAGTGTTAAATCCTCATTACTTTTTCAGATCCAACTCTGAGGGGTGAGTTTTGTTGATGCTCATTTCTATCACAGAGTCTAGTGAATAAAAAAAGGGGAATACCTTAAGCACAAAGAGATTCATCATTTGAAGAATATCAAAAATTTACAAAGGAATGAACAAGTAACTCTTTATGCATGGGCCACACAAGTTTCATCATGGTCTTGAATGTATACTTGCAGTCCACATATGGTTCATGCAAGTCAATTGCACGCCCTATTATATTTTCTCCCTAGGTCCTCAGTGGCCTATAAATATCCATTGTGCCCCCCCCCCCATTGTGGGGACAAAAAATCCGAAACTCAGAATCAAACATCAGTCGCCATAGTCTCCATCAGAATTCGTCCAAACACATCTAAGGTAATTATTTACATAAAATGGATGTTCTAAAGAGGAATAATAAGGCCTAAGTGTTGATAATAATCAATACTTGTGTGCCTAAGTGTTTAAACCTTAAGGGAAATAAATACACTTGTGCGCTGACTTACCCTCTCATGTAAACATGCACACCACCCATATGAGAGCATCCAGGGATAATACTAAGGGTTTTAGCCAAGTCTTGCCCAAGTATTACCTAACATGTTCTTCGTCTCCCAAGTGAACTCATGTCTCACAAGTATACTTGCGCGACCAGGACTTGCACGCCAGACCGATACTTGAGTGCCTCCTTCTAATTCACTTCCTTTCATCAAATTCATCTCTCCTCTTCAATATTTATCCTTCAAAACATTATTCAAGTCATTTATGACATGGTTCGTTTGTTGGATTTCTTATATGAAAGGAATTCTATGGAACATCTCAAAAAATTTCATGATTTACATATCTTTATATCACTAAGGTTAGATATTTCATTCATTCAACCTCTTCCTTTAATAAGATGAGAAGATCATTAATTTGGGCATCCTCCTTAGGAGTAAGCCCCAAGTTCCCTATTCATGGGAATCCTCCTTTGGAGTAAGCCCTAAGTCTCAAGTCTCCTTAACATGGGCCTCCTTTTCAAGAGTAAGATCCAGTAATAATTTCTCTTATCCTAGGCCTCCATTTCAGGTGTAATCTCGAGTCATAATTTCTCTTAACCTGGGCCTCCTTTTCAAGAGTAAGATCCAGTCATTATTTCTATTTATTTGGGCGTCCTTTTCATGAATAAAACAAAATCATAAGTCCCCTCTAATATGTGCATCCTTCTCAAGGGTAATCCCTATGTTTAGTATCCAATTATCCATAAAGAAAATATACTTTTATGGACCCTATTCTTGGGCTTCTTCCCTGAAGTAAGTCCCGAACCTCATATATTTTGGGTGGTTATACATACGTCAGCCCCACATCATTTCTTATGATTCCATCTTTAGTGGAACAATCGTCATGTTTTATCTGATTCCTCTTATTTCTCACACCGAGCATCACTCATGTGATCTTAGAGCGTAAAATTAATTATGACATCTCTCTTTGAGCCATTAATCATGCAATAAACTTCATACTTCTTCACTCGAACTACATGGGTTATGATTTATTTCCTAAACTAGGATATGTAGGTAGCTCATCTGTGGGTATTATCTAAACTCCAAAATAATATTGTCTTTCTGAACGACATTAAACTTCAAGTTCCCCATTGAGTTTCTTTAAGACCATCATGGTCATTATAATGACCAAGATATTTCTCTATAATGCATTGAACGATACCATTGACTAAGAATAAGTAATTCATATAGATGTTTCTCTATTGATGAAGAACCTCAAATACATATAAAAGATTCCCTAAAATATCCTCAAATCAATCATTAATGTCAAGACCTAAAGGAAAAAACTCATTTTCGTTCTTGGTAAATTAATAAGGATTCACGAACATAACATAAATATATAAAGAGAGTCCTGGAGTAGACTATAATTCCCCCAAAAAGGTGTGATGAGTCTGACCTCCCATCCTCACGACCAATGCAAATTCTTAAGCCTCATCAGTCCACAACTAATGAGCACCTACCTTTGGAAAGTAGGTCCAAATGGATATAAAATCATGGGATGTATCCAGTTTGATGAATAAACCCGTTAGAATCAAATTGGAATGTTTGAACCTTAAAAAAAACAAAGGTCATCCCCATTTCTAGAAGAAACAAATTAACACTCAATAAAAGATGTGATGAAAGTATCGCTTGGGCGTAGTTGTGCACTATTTCCTCTACATAGCAAGGCAAATTATTCTCAACCACCATCACTCATAGATGTTTATTATGATACATTTAATATTTATATATAATATTTAAGTTATAATAATTATTTTAAACGGTTAATTAATTTTTAATTCTTTATTGTTCCATCTATCAAAAAAATGGAATAGTCACACATTCATACGTAAAATCTACCGTATCCACGTAGTGATGAAATTTATTTTTCATCACCAATTTTTATGAATGGTAATAAATTATGTATATATTGAATATATATATATATATATAATTTTAAAAATAATACTGATTATGATACCATTATCTATATACATTAACCATCATCATTAATTAAAAACATACATATCATGTTAGGAAGTTAACACTCTAAATGATAATCATAATGACTAATTTTTAGTGGATAATTGATAATATGATATAATTAAACCTTTTATGGTATTATAGATATTATTATTTAAATATTTTATATTCATAATATTTTTTATGTTTATCATACACCATGATAGAGTTCTTATGAAGCTAGAGAGCCTAAAGGTAATTGTTTCTTGTCTCACTTTATTTTTGTGGGACATATTCCATATTCATAGTTAAATTACTTAATGTCATGTATATACATACTATTTTATATTATATTACATTAATTTTAAAATGTTAATTATATATATTGTTTCATTTAAATATATTCATTTCATTGGTGTTATCAATCAAAATTAACCAAAGTTATACTGGTTTTATGAGATAATTTTATTTTTATCACGATTATTTATGTTTAATTTCCTAATAAAGGAATTGTATGATATATATATCCAAAAATATTTTTTCATTTATTCAATTATGTTTATTTTTGGTGATTAAATTTTTCCCATTATTTTCTTCTAATGATGTGGTTAAAAAAATAATGTTTGTTTTGTAGAAGAAATGGCATGCTATTTTTCTTTGATCTGGAATCATTTCGTCCGACTCCATATTTCTTCTAAATTATTTGAATAATATTTTTAAAATTATAAAAATATTATTCAAATGAATTATTAATTATAATGTATTTTATTTTTAAATACATAAAATGATTCTTCATGTCATTATCATAAAATGATACTTTTATCTTTTTATAGAAATTTTGAATTGAATTTTTGTTTTAATATTTATGGAGGATTTAATTTTACAACCATAATGAGTAATATTTTCTTTGAGAATTTCATTATATTTTTCCATGATTATTTTCAATTATTCCATAATATTTATTAAAAAATAGATTTTAAATAGTGAATTGAAAAAAATGTTGTTTTATTCAAGAAATTTTTTATAGAACTATTAATTTAATTTTTATCTATAAAAACATCCTTTGGTGTTTTTATTATTTAGTTTGAATATAATAAAATATTAAAATACCTTTTTTATATAATGTTTCGTTATTATGATGAAATTTCGTTGGGAATCTCTATCCTTTACTTGGGTTATAATTTTATGATTTGTTGAACGTTTTATGATCTTGCAGAACAAATTTGTATTGGTTTCATTATGTTACTTGAGGGATAAAAATTATATATATCTCCAATTAATTGTGTAAATGATGATATTTAATTGGATAATAAAGATATTAATAGTGAGTGAACCAATAATATTAAGGGATGCTTTTTAATAAGATAATCTGTGGAGTGAAACATGATAATTGAAATTAGTGAATGGATAGTGAACCTAATCTACTTTGATATTTATAAAAATTAGCATTGACTATGGTGAAACTTTTCAATGATTATATGAAATATAGAAAAATATTTCATATGATTTAATATTTTCTCAAGGATCATTCTTGATTATTAATGATTCCTAACTCTTATGAATTATTGATTTTAATTGAAAAAAATATATGACATGCTTAATAATTTTGATTTATTACTATTAGGTATGATTTTCAAATGATAACCTCATGTTGTCATACCCTAATTGTTATAATATTATTACATATGGTCATATAATGATATCTCTTTTTTTTTACCCTTACTAATCATCTGAGATCACCCTTTCCTATACTTCACTTCCCTTGGTTATAAAAAATGGTTTTAATTATGTTTTCTTATGAAGGGATCTCATTGTGAAGAACCAAATAGGAAATGATTTATATCATTTTTAAAGTTTTTTATGTATCCATTTTTTATGATACAATAATATTTTTTTCTTTCTATTATCATTCATTTTGATTTATTATTTATGTTTATATTAATTAGTTGACATATTTATGTATAAAAAGTAAATGTTTTTGTTGATGGTTTTAGAAAATCTTTTAGTAACTTATGGATATTAGGATGAGTTAAATTTAGTTAGAACCATTAAGATAGTCCAATGAATGGTATCCCATCAAATGTTATAATTTATAGTGGATAATGGTCTCCCTAAAGGAATACTTCACTTTATGGATACTGAAATTTGATGTTTTTCTGGCATAGAAAAATTTTGGGGTGATAAAAGTAAAAAGGTTTTGTAATATACATATTAACCACTAATCAATTATATAGTGAATGATTCCTTACTAGGAACCTAGTTTGAAACTCCCATGGGACAATATTAAGCTAATTTACATTTTATTTATGAGATATTAGGATGGAATTAATTAGAAATGAAAATGGATAGACTAGGTTAATCCTAATGTGTAATATATGGAATGAAATATGGAATGATTTGATATCCAATAAATAATTTACAGGATTATTTAATTTCCCATAATGAATTGTTTAATCATAATATGATTTTTTTTAGATAATGTCTAAAACCATTAGGAACTATGTTAATGCTGAATGTCATGGTGAATGATATTATTTATCCTAAGAAACCTAATTTTATGGGTGTTGTAGTAAATTTTTTTGATATGTATAAACATCATCTTTTTTCTATTAATTCTATTGAGCTGGAAAATTAGACAAGGAAATAAACAAATCATTCATTCACAAGCTAAAATCGATCTTTTTAGTGGCTCTATTGATACCTTAATTATTTTTAAATGTACCAATACCACAAATATATATTTTTCATATATGGTCAAAAATGAAAATGATATATCTTATATTCATTATTTGGATGCGAATGTAGATAAATCGAGTATTTTTATCAAGAATATGAGGCATTGTGAATTAATTTTCTCCACGGAGTGGGGGGAGCTTATGAGAATATTTTTCAACAAATGTTATTCTTGTATTATTCAAAAAAAACATATAAAAAAATTATTTTATCTTATGAAGAATGATAATTAATCCATTGGTACAAATGTGTAAATTTTTACAAGACATGGGGTGTGTAATTCTTGTGTAATAATAGAACAATAATGTAAGACTGATATATTCTTATGTGGCATAAAACAAAGTCTCTAATCGATATTATTTATAATAGATTAAATTGTTATAAATAAATCATTCAATGTGATATCATGGTGGAAATAGAGATTGGATTCACCCATCAATATCATACTTTAGATAAGAATAGAAAGATATAATTCAAATGAAATTATAATTACAAAATAAAAGAAGGGAATAATATTATTTTTCTTTTATTCTGTAAGTGTTGAATGATTCATGGAGGGAAAATATTAAGGGGATTGATTGATATTTTATGTGTATAAAGAAGTCAATCACAATATTGAATGTTTATTTAGTTGGAATAAGTTATCTAATAATCAAAATGGAGGTAAGTCCCCACATAATGTACCACCTTAGATCAAATTCAAAAATTGCAAGGATTATGGGGATTATGATTACCAGTTCTCAAAATAAATGTTTAATAAATATGGCTAATGTGTGTGACATATTATACATAATGTTGAATGAAAATATGATGTGATTGTTTTCGCTGAAGTGGGGAAGGTGTGATAAAAATTTGGTGTATGTTACACTTCTCATCCACTATTAAGAAAATAATATCCTATTTGATTATGGTTCTAACAAATATTTTATATCTAAATAATCTTCTAATGTAATCACAATGCCTCCTCAATGATTATGTTTTTATATAGTATTAAATATCTCAAATGGTACTATGATGTCATACCATGTTTATGAATCATCATTAATTGATGTTTGTGGGAATGATCTCTCTATAAATCTCATTATTTTCCCTCATTTTGAAATTTTCAAGCTTTTGCCTATGGATTCAAGTTTATTCTTTAAATATCATATTTATTTCCATTTCATTGAAGTTATATTTTATACTCTAAACCTACCTAGGATCATCTATTAATAAGGGAATATAAAATAAATTATGATGGATATTACATCCTATGAATGGGTCTTGATTCATATTCAATAGGGTTATTTATCTATGGTGGTTTTGGAGAAAATAAATATTTAATATATGTTAATTTTATGGGTCTTTGTTGATATATTTCAAGAATATAATCCTATACTTCATCAGATTTGGGAAGGTAAACATTCATTATAACACATACCCACTACTATACCTTTTTATAAGAATTCATATAGAATGACCTTGATTTATTTGTCGTATTTGAAGAAGAAAATATTGGAAAATATTGATAAGGGATTCATTCATCCAAGTGTGTTAACTTAGGGTTGACTAATTTTATATTAAATATAATTAAAGGTCAATGTTATAATTAAATGATTAGTGATATCTTAATAATATCATGATTGATAATAAGTAACTTTTTCCAAGTACTGATAATTTTTTTAATCAAGAATGTGGAGACTAATATTTTTAAATTATTATTATCAAATTTGGATTATATAAATTGAGGGTGAAGATAGAATAAATAAAAATATAGATGTAAAGTAATATTATGAACTATATTAATTTATAAATATTCCATTTCGTTATATAAATTCCACCACTATCATCATTGGTATAAGGAATAGTTTCTTTAGTGATTACTTTGAATAGTTTATGTTAGTCTATATAGTAAATATTATTATATATTCCTAGAGAATGTAATAATATTAATGTCACATCAGTATTCTATTGAAGACCCTAATGAAGGATCATATTTATTAAAAATTTAACATGTCAGATATTCATATTCAAACATTTTCATTATTGTGTAATATAATATCAAGTGCGGATACATAAGAGGATCCTTCGAAGGAAGAAGATATTTACAATTTCCTAATACCAGAAACTATGATTGGTATCCATAATTTTCATCTATTTTCTAGATATTGTCAACTCATTTTGAAGGATTTATTTGGACTATATAATCTCCAACCATTGTTAACTCAGAAGTAAGTTAAGTACCTCTAGATCAAGGACTATAAGAAATATTCATTGAACTAAATAGAAGGTTGTCCAATCAACAAGTGGTCACACTATTCAATATTGAAAAAGGTTTTGTGTTTTTTATTAATGTATTTAAAATAGGTTCTGGGTGTGTTCATAAGTACAATTATATGGTGGTAACTTATCCCTCATCATAATTAATTGTTCCTCATAAAATTTATCCAATTCAAAATTTGGATGTAGTATCCATAATAATTTCAATAATTATATATAGGAATTATCTTTAAGGAGAAATTAGTGTCATATATAATGATCACAAAAGTATGTATATATAGACAAAGTGATTTAATTTACACCAAATATTTTGTATTGAGTTCATTAATACTTATTACTATAATATAAATCTCCACCCTTGAAATGTGAACATAGTGGTTGATGCTTTAAGTTTAAAGAATCTTATTTTCATATCTATTTTGATGATCATAATGGATAGAAAATATATTGATTTTCAATGTATATATCATGAAACATTTATGGATTGGGGGAAATATTATCTTTCCCATATTAATGTTAAACTATCTATCCACGAGAGGATTAAAGAGCCACAGAAGAAGGATGTAGATTTATAACAATTTTGAAAAAGTTTGATAAGTCCAACATCAATTTTGATGGAATGATAATATTTTGGGAGAGCGTATGTTTCCCATCATTATGTGACTTAGTAAATTTAATATTGTAAGAATATAATAACTCACCATTCTATATTTAATACTTGATGTATGAATATGTATATATATATTAAAGATTTTTTATAGTGGTAAAAAATGAAGAGGGATAATTAGGAGTATGTATCTTAGTTCTTGGTGTGTCAACATATTAGTGATGAGAGAAATAATTATGAGGGAATGTTACAATAAATCCATATAACAAAATAGAAATGGGATTAGATCACAATAGAACTCATATTTGGATGCGCCAAAACATATAAAGGAAATAATCCTAATAATTTTGTAACTAATCAACATAAGAAGTCGACATATTTAATATTTGTTATCTATGATTTCGCTCATGGCCAATATTCCATGATATACATTATGAATGTGGTATGGTAACATTGAGTACCATATTATATTTTATCTCATCCATATCTATGGTTTATAACAAATTTATACTGATGTCTTCAAAAATAACTGGATACATTGATCTATTTAAATATTGTCTACCATCCTCAGACACAAGGTAATTGTGATGAGACCATAGAAACCTAGAGGATATGATGAAATATTGTTCTCTATGTTTCAATAGTGGGTGGGATTGAAATCATCGACAAGAAAATTTTTCTTTTGACAATAAAATTCATTTTATCATTTAGATGTATTACCAGAATAACTCTATGGAAATAATTATTGAAGTCAAATATGATGTCATGATTTTGGAGATTTTTTTACAAGACATAATTATGGAAATGGTTGAGAAGTGTCAGGTAATTCATCCACAAATCTCTTAAATTTATATTTGATAGAAGAGTTATACAGGAAATAATTTGAGAGATATAGAATTTTATTTTAGTGATGGGTATTGATATAAGTATGTATATGGAACAAGGTTATGTAATTTATAAATAAGAGAATGAAAACCTTTAGTTATATTTTTAACCTTCAATATTCAGGATTGATAAATGATAGTTTATTATTAGTTTTCACTCCCACCAAACCAATCTCATGTTCATGATTTGTTTCATATATAAATCACAATAAATAATATACATGATTCTTAATATGTAATCATGTGAGAGGATATATCATCAAACTATAATCATTTATATAATGATCAATTAGAAGAAATCATGGATCATAGGTATAATTGTTTATGGAAAAACATAGCATGATATGTTAATGTTCATTAAAGGAATCAAAAAATTGAGGATGCAAAATGGGAATACGAGGATGTCATGATTCAGGGAGATCCTATTTTTTCAGAGTGATAACATCGTAGGATTTACGTTCAATTTCAGTCTATATAATGTAACACCCATGTATTTTTTAGGTTTTCTCCCTTTAAATATATTAAAACTATTTAATAGATTTCTTCACACTTAGCCTCGTGTCTTTATTAACTATGGTATAGTGAACCATTATAAAATTAATGTTAAATTTTTAGGTATGAATACTAATAAAAACATTGTATTTTTTTTGAAATTTTTTAATACTTAAATTTTATTGATTGAATCATAATAAAAAAGTACATATTTTGAAATAAATTCCTTTTATGTTTCGAAAACATATTTTCATATAAAAGTGTTTTTTATAAAATTTTTAATTAAATAATTATTATTAATTTATAAAAATTTAATGATAATATTTCAGAAACATAGTATCAATTTTGATAAAATGTTTGATATTATCTTATATTTTATTTTTAAGATATTTCTAAAAAAATTTATTATTCAATGAAATGTGGAAAATTAGTATTTTATTGAAAAATATCTATAACTTTAAAATATAATATAAAATTACGTTATAAATTTGATATAAATGTTAAATGGTATCCAATAATTATAAATAATATACTTAATTACATTAGAATCATCATTATACTTGATTTTTACAAAGGTTCATTTATATGTTTAAAAGATCATTTTTCGAAAAACTGATTTTATATGAATAATGTGTTTTAATGTTAATAAATATAAATTGCTAATATTATTTAATGGTTTTAATTAAACTTAGAAATCATATATTCAATGATATATTTTAAAAAATATTTTATGGATTTTATAAGATATATTATGAAAGTAAATATTGTTTTATTCTTATATAATAATTCATCCAAAATGGGTTTCTGTTGCAGGTTAAATGCTTATTTGAAATTAAATTATACCACAGAGGGAAATTTAATATTATATAATATATTCCATGTTTTTAATAAAAATAAAAAATATAATATAATACCGTCAAATTAATTTTTGGTCATAGTGAATTGTGATAACAGTCATATGTTGTTACCACGATTAAGCTTAAACTATGTTTACTGGGGGTTAAACCAATATATAATGGTAGTATTTAAAACTATTCCAATGTAATTAATATTTTTCGAAGATATTTAAATTGTTTATTATCATAACATAAAAACCTTGATCATTTTGAGCCATTTTACCATGAACAAGACATTATATCTTTTGAACCATTTATGAAATTCTCTGTGTGTCCCTCACCTCAAATATGAATGGGAACCACTTATCACCAATTATTCACAACATTAAAACCATATAAATCAATAAATATCTATTCCAAGTCCTTACAGTGACACATTAATTAATTATCTATATTATTCTTTTATACCATTACTAATACTAATATGTATAATGTGTAATCCAAAGGAGATATCTCAAGGAAGATTTGCATGTCTTAACTAAGCTATATCAATTTTATTTCATCATATAATTTATATATATTTTTTTAATTAAAACATGATACAAATCATTTATATAATTATATGTTATAATGGGTAATCAAAAAATAGTTACTAAGACATATAAATAAAATAGGGGATGAATGTATCGTCTATGAATATGTGTGGACTACCGCTATAACAGAATGATGGGAGTCATATTCCACCACCAATATTTTTGTTTCGTAATTATGGTTTAGTTTTTTTTTATATAAGTTTTTTATTTTATATTAATCATTCTGGATGGTTGAATTAATATTTATCTTTCATTAGTTCCAAACATTAAAAAATGGAAACATCACTCATGCGTACGTATGGACTACCGTCTCCACATACTGACAAAAATAATATTACATAACTCTTTTATATAAATGGATGTAATTATATATGTAATGAATATATATTATATTTATATCATGGTATAAAATATGGATATTATAGAACCATGATTGATGCTAACGGACTAATACCCCCAAACAAAAACAAAAATGAAAAATGAAGCATTTAAAACATGAAATGATGATGAAATGAATGATTATTATTGAATAAGTTATATGATGTCATAAATAAACCATATATATTATTATAGGTATTTTTATGTCGAATTTAAATAATTTTAATAGAATTTATTTTTATTTTATAGTAGGTTATATCCCTTATGAAGTGATACAAACATCATATAAGGATTTTTTGTTTTACATTTATTTATGTGATACATATTCCATATTACCACTTGATTCCACAATGTGGTATATTTATGGTTCCTTTTATATTATATATCTAAAATATGATAACATTGAAGGTATTTAATGTTTAATTTTATTTTATTACATTATTTAGGGTTGTGATTTAAATTAAAAAAATGTTATAAGGGTTTTTTGTTAGAATCAATTTTCATAGGATCATATATGCATAAATATTCAAATGATGCAATTATATGGTATATTTTTTCAAAGAAAATATTATTTTTTTTTATTTCCAATATTTATTTCTATATATTAATACTTTTCCATTCATTTTACTCTGTTTATGAACTCTGGAGGGGAAACTATGTTTTATAATATATACCTACCCTATTTTTCACTTTGACTATGAAAATTTATTTCTTTTCCCATACATTACTAAAAATGTTTTCAAAAATGTTATCACTATTATCAAATTATTATTTTTATTCATTGTTTTCTATAATTTTCTATATTTTCCATGGTGTAAAGGAATCTTCTTAAAATTTTCTAGAGATTGGTCTTTTGACATTAGAATGAAAATATAAAAGAAATTTTTTTATATATACCTCTTGAATAAAATTCTTCACCATAATGAAAACTATTTACCATAATGATTATGATATAATTTTTCTTAGTTAATCAAAAATATAATTTTTTTATTAATATGTATTAATATTTTTTTATCTTAAAAAATCTATTTAAAATGAGATGTGTATTTTCCATAAGAAATTTTTTTATCATTTAAATGTATTTTTATCTATTAAAACATTCATTGTTGTTTCATATAATTTTTTTTGGGATGGGATACAATGTTAACATATTTATTCTATTTTAATATGGTTATGATTCGATGATAAATGATTGTTTTAGGATCTAGTGGCACAAATATGTATAGATTCTATTATACTATGGGTGTTCTAATAATTATATATATATATATATTCCATGATTTATTTAAAAAATTATATTTCATAAGATAGTAAGGAAGGTAATGATGAGTGAACCTAGTTAGGTAAGATAAATGATCCAATAACATAGTCTTGGGAGTGTGTCTCGGACAAGGAAATGATAGAATGAAAATTGAACACTATTAACTATGATAGTCATGGTAGTGAGACTAGACTAAGGAAACGACATGTTGTAGTTATTTTAATTGAAAATTCATATTTCAGAATAGTTTAATATGATTTAATGGAATTTTAATGAATAGTGATGAATCTGTACTCTTATGACTTATTTCATTTAATTGTAAAAATATTTTTCCATGTTTGTTATATTTATATATGAATTAATGGGATTGATTGTCTAATGAAATTTTCATTTTATAATACCCTTATAATTATCCTATGATAACATCAGATTATTGGTAAAAATATATTATGTTTCCCTTTACTCAATTTATCATCTAAAAAATTCTTTTTTCCCCATTAATATGTTATAAAAAATATTTACTTATGTTTTGTCTATGATTGGTGGTATTTTTGATGAACATATCGAGATATGATACAGATTATTTATGAAATAGTTTTTTATGTATCAATATATCCAAATACACTAATTTAATATTATTATTATGAGGATCATATTTATATGTAATGGATATCTCTTATCCTATGAAATAATACTAGGTATAAAAATAATTGGTTCCTATAAAAATTAATCTGGTATTACTCAATCATTTTTCATAATCTCACTCCCACACACACTGTATTTTATACAACATAGAAAAATCCATATAACCAAGTAAAAAACATTTAGGTACCACACACCTCATATCCATAGGAACCCATTTATCATATATCTCAATTTCATTAAATTATAATCCACTAAATTCCAAAAATAAAAAAAACCCAACCTTGGTGTACTCCTCTTACAAAGAAACATTAAAATATTCATATTTTAATGAAATAATATTAATTACATACCTAAAAATATATTGATGATTTCTAAATAGTAGGATCATAATTGTTGGTCAAAATGGTTTATCCACACAATAACAAAATTCATTGATCCATATAAAAACAATCATGTATCCTAAATATTTTATATTTTTCTATTACTCATCAATTTTTTTCATACATGGATCCAATTCAATAAAAGAATAACAGTGTAATAAATGGAAGGTTGTGTTTTTATAACCATTAATTTTCCTCCCCACACACTTTATTAGTTTCCCTCCTCTCACCCATGCCTATCAGATGGTATCAATGTAAGCATTTAGATACTAATTGAAGCTACCATGATGAGAAGTGAATGAAGGTTATCTTGAGGATCTGGGTTTCAACGTATTTATATGAAATTTTAATCAATGATATATATGGGTAGTATGAATTACATAAATTAAAAGGGTGTTTATATTTCCAATGTAAAGGGATTTAGACTATTAAATGAAATTTGTAATCCATATCTTTTTTCTCTTGGATTTATTGTAATTGAAATCCCCCATTATTGTTTTTATATTCCCAATGATATGATAGAATCTTGATTATAATAAAAAACATTTATTCATATAGGAGACCATGTAATTTTCTAGTCTCATACCTCTCATAGAAAGAGTTTTCATTGGTTAATGGAAAACATATTGAATGGTATATAGTGATATAATCATTAAATATGAAAATGTTAATATAGAGTAAAGATTTCATTAATAAATGGTGATCAAGTAGAGGATATTCATGAAACATCATAGGAATTTATAGAATACTACATTTTCATTAATATATATGAAATTGATATTAATTTAATTTTAATTGGATGATTTTTCTGATAGGGTACTCAACATGAATCAATGGATTTCTCTGAAATATTATATTGCACAAAACTACGAGTTATACCGAAAATTATTACAATAATTATTTTCCTATTGTATATGGTAGTTAATTCTTAGTCGTTGTATTGTCTGGATTGAATATAACTACCAAAAATATGAGTACACATGTTCTTTAAATGTTTTTACATTTATCTATAAAACAATACTGTCTTAAAAAAATAATGAATCCATTTTTAAGCATAAAATAGTCAATAAAATTTAAATGGTTGTTTTACAACCTTTTGATAGAGAACCCTTTTTAAAAATAGTTTTTTGTCACTTTTATATCTTTTATTTAAGCAAATAGTCTTTTAATTTTGAATTGGGACATTAAATTTACCTTTGCTGAAATTTATCTCTTTTTTGATGAATGTCACATTTTATTTAATATTGCCAAATACTACATTTTAATTCAAAACAATTTTTTTTTCTAATTTAATTAATTTTTTATTTTTCATTTTAATGGTGTTTAATGTGTAATTGGATTAATTTTTTATCATTTAAACCAATTTTTTTAATTTTATGTTATTTCACATATAAATTGGGAATAAACACATGCCAATCTTTTGATAGATTTTACTTCTTAAAAACCTAATTTATTATTTTCAAAACGAGATTAATTTTTAAATTAATTACTATAACAGATGTTTTCTAAATTTGGAAGAATGGATTCCATAGTTTAAAAACATTATCTAATTTATATAAATAGGTAAATTTTGATTTTGGATATTGTGAATTGTAACTTTTTTAATTCGTTTTTTACCACGATTAAAGGGTTAATTAACTAAATAACATTAAAAATAAGATTATAAAAATATAAAAATAGAATAACACATTTAGTAATCTTATTGGGTGATTAATTATCAACCATAGAAATCCTTATGCCATTATTTTGGATTTTTGAATCCACTAGGGTGTGATAATGAGATGTTATAGTAATTAATTTATTGTAAAGTGAAATATAACATAAACATGTATCTTTTTACAAAAAAAATTAATATAGGGTTATATAACTGATTTTGTTTATTATAAGTAGTTATTAGGAATCTAGATCAATGTCCTATATCATTGAATTTTATTTATAATTTTTTGACATTAAATAAATAATTATAATTATGACCCAATGATGATGTAGTGATTAACTTATTACTTAAATATTCATATAAATAATTTTATAAATATCAAAATAATGGTATTTTGAAATTTTTTATTCCATACACGAATTTTATGGATGATTATTCTATTTTATATTTTTTAATGTAGTTTTTTCTAATTAATCAAGTTGTTATAACTTTAAAAAATATAAATTACTCAAAAATTTCATAATTGACATAAATGTGTTTTTAAAACAAATACTATTTTATGAAATTATATAATATTTATAAAAAAACTAATATTTGGCCAAATAACATAGATAATGTCCCCACTAACATTAATTATCCCTTTTGTCTTATCTTTCAACTTTATCGTACCTATATTATCTATAGAGTGTAAACATACATGAAGAAATGGTAAGAGTTAATTTAATTAACTAATGGTTAAATCTCGAAGATAAGTTTAAATTTGTGACCAAATATTTTCTACAACCATTTGGTTTAGATTATTTATAACCATTCTCTTATTATAATTAAAATATATCACTTTGGTACTTTTTGAATTTGAAAATCAATTTATAATAAAATAATACTTCAATAGTTCCTAAAGTGCCTCTCCCGCCTCTTGTAAAAATCCACAAGCTCTACCTACATACTCACACCTCTAAATCCCATTGGATCATCCAAATTCATCTCACATAAGATCCAAAAATTCATAACATCCTCCTAAAATCCTTACCTTGTGAATAATAAAATTCAAGAAGTCCTATAGTCACGAATCTAAAGAATTTACCTGATTTAGAGGTAATGTATTCTCTCAATATCCTTTCATTTACTTTCCTTCTCCAACACCCTAACATTTATTTATGAAATTAATTTTTAACAAAAAAAGAATACTCATTATACTGGTATGTCTTAATGGTAATGGTTTGACAAACATCTACACACAAATCCATATAATAGTTATAGAACATGTTGTTTTTGTGTACGGTGAACTAATACCTCATGAAACGATGATTGTTCAATTTTTTTTCTACCACCAATCATGGTTGAAATTATAATTTCACTATATTTATATATGATATTTTTTATATTTGTATTTTATCTATTCTTATTTATTTTTTATTTAAAAATACATTTATTCTACTAAAAATGTGTAAATAGGATAATTTTATATGAGGAACTCTGTACTATATCCCCCTCAAAGTGATATGAAACGTTCATTCCATACATGAAACATATATAAGAAGGTGTTAATGAAATTATGTGACATATTAAACATATGTATTATAAATTAATTATAATATACCTATGCATAATTTAGTTTTCATTCCTCTAATCTAAAAAACGAATGAAAGTAGCATTTTTGTGTACGTACGACCTACCATCTCCATTTGTGGTGCATTTCATCTCATATGTTCAAATTTGTAGACTCTGATAAATACATATATATTGAATATATATGATATTTAAATTCTGAATATAATTTTGTATATAATGTACTTCTAACCACATATAAAATTTGTAATCATAAAAAGATCATTTTTTACTCAAGTACCGAACATCGAGAAAAAGTACGATAAGATATCAAATATTTATTTAATTGTTATAACATGTTAATAAGTGATATAATGTAATTCCCCAACCATTTTTACCCAAATTAGGTGCATTATTACATAAAATTGGCATGATACAAGGAATCGTGTCCCGAAAGACCGATCATTTTTGTAGCCTAGGAAGGACTAGATACATACAAAATATTTACATTACATAATCAAATAACAAAAAACAACATCATTGTTTCCCCTTTGAACACACTCTTATCTCATCGACTCTTCCTGTAGGTTAATTTTAAAATTTGTTTTCGCATCTATGGGTAAAAAATTCATGGAAGGGATGATCTCAGATTCTCAGTAAGGATAATAATATAGTGGAAACGTTCATTAATAATAAAAAAATTTTAAGTAAATATATATGATTAAAAAATACCATTTTAACATAATCATCAGCATAATATAGTAAATATAAATCAAATAATTCCATTTACTTATTCACATTGGTATTCTACTAGTCGAATAATCACATGTAATATCAATAGCCAATTTCATAATGATGGAATGCATAATGTCGGACATCATAACCACATAGTCAAGGATTTGTGCAAAGACTAAATATATGATTTTTTCAAGACATTGTGCCAAGACAGTAGTTTGTCTCATGAGACCTACTGATGCATCAAGGATTTATAGAGGGCTCCACCAGTCCATTACTAATTCAAATGAATTCCTCATATGAAAAGGATGAAACAAAACATAAACATTCATAATAAAACTAGAATATGAAATGTTAACAATTTAACCATAAACCATGAATGGTTTAAAAATAAAACATCCACAATAAAACATTTCACAAAACCTTCAATACAATATTAAATATTTGTATCATAATAAATCAACTTCAAACAAGTATAAAATCCATCAATGAGGTTAACATTTCTTAAATCAAAACTATATGAGAGAAATATATCTTTATATTTTGAAATCATTTAAAAGTCACATAATTATAAAATAAAAAATTTATTTTGAAAATAATTAAATAATATTGTAATGAATGCTTTTATGGTTTTATAACAGTAGAAAATAGCAGCACATGACGTATATGTTAAAAAAACATTATTACCTTAATTTGTCAAAAAGTTCATAAAGTACCTTGTTAGGAAATAGATGGAAGGATTCATTTCAAAAAAATTTCTAAAAATCCATCTAAGGTTATAAATGAAATTAAACAATAGTCTAGTAAGTATTATAAATTTTTTAAATACATTTTTAAGAAACACGGGTCTAGATAATAAAGAGGTCCTAGTAGATACACATGTATAAACAACCTCAGATAATATAGAGATTGTGAAATTTAAACCATACCATGTATATTTCATTGGTCGAGGGTACATTAAACTCCTTTATAATGGTAAAATTATTGTTTTTAAATTATACAAAAACCACCAACATATATATGATATCAAATACGATCTTCAAATATCTATTTGTTAATAATATTTTAGTAGTATCATTGTTTCAGGTGTTAACTGATTCGTATTCCATTATATGTTTTGGTACATATGTCATGCTTGTTATGGATAAGATGTATTTTTTAAATATCCAAAATTATATTAAGTTATAAAATATTATTTATTATCATCAAATAAAAATTATTCTATAATGGTTATGATGGGAAATGAATCTCATCGCATTTGTGGAGACTGTAATCTGTACGTACACATGAGCGACAATACCATTCTAATGATGGTGGAATCATATGTAATTGGATATTATACGATATTTACAGAATAATTAATATATTATATTTTTTTCTTACATCAATTATAATTATTATTATATCCATCCAAACAGTGAAGAATTGAATTTAAAACTACCCCATGATGTGGAGACGGTAAGCTGTATGTACGCACGTACGAAGACTTTGTCATTTATAGGATGGACAGAATAATGAATATGGATATACCATATTTATAATAAAATCACAGTATGTAAAAGGTACCAGATTTATTATTTTGGTATGGAAATGGCAAAGAATGAGGAAGTGGAAGAAAAAAATAACTTGAATTTAGTGATGGAATAATTACATATTGTTCGAATGTTTCCTTTTGATTTGATCAAAAGTGCTCCTTAGGATGGATTTCTAATAAAAGGCCTCTAGGATGAAGTGAAGGTATTTGGGAGATTATTAGGGAAGGGGTTGGCCAATCCAAATTGAATTGGATGTATTATTTTTAGAGAAGGGGAAGTACCCGTTTATAAGAGAGTTGAGGGTATCTTTAAGAAAACCATGAAATATTATTTTATTATACAATCATTCTTGGTTTATTATAGCTCAAAAAATGATTAATTTTGAGGATAAGGTGGGGTTGGATCTAAATACTATTAAAAAATCGGTTTCATGTAGGTTTAAGTTCCCATTTTAACCTTATCTTTTATATTTGACCTTTGGTTAAATAGTTTAACATTTAATATGTCTCATTTTATTTTTATATTATATGGTTAATAAATATACTATAAATTTCCAAGAGAACCCCATGTTATTAAATATAGACATATATAACTTATATATGTCATTCAGATGAACCTTATATTTTTAGGAATATAATATCAACTAATAATATAATATATATTTTTTAAATTCAATTATGTAAATTTTGACACTATTGGTATTTCCTTTTTGTGAATGTCATTACACCATGATTACATTGAAAAAAATTAATTGAATCAACCCTAAAATGACATATTAATCTAAAAAATAAGTTTAAATAATCAAAAGTATAAATTTATATTTATTTGGATATTATTAAATTCAATTATTTTAACCATTCATTAAAAAGGTAATTACTGAATCATCATTGTGCAATAAATAAAATTACCCATTTAATGTCTAAAAATTATAAGTAAAATACGATTATAGAGGAAATATTTTTATCTTTAAAATTAATATTTATAGTTGAATTTATATCATATGTAACCCTATGTTAAAAATGGTTTAGTTATTAAACATTGAATTCAAAAAATTTAACTCGTCTTTAAATAAAATAATAATAAATGTTCTAATCTAATAAAACTGGACCAAAATGATTATATATGATTCCTAAGGATGTTTTTGGTCGAAACACACTTATCTTATAGAATTAGGACAAGTTTTAGGGTAATTATGATATCATTTTTACCATTAATTACCCAATTTACTTTTAACTGTGGCAAATAAAAGTCAATAGTTACTATTCACCAAAAATTATTTTCATCTTATTGAACAACATTTTTCTTAGTTATATAAACCATGTATCTAAAATATTTTAAATTAAATCCACTAAATCATTAAAATTACATTTTATAGAATTTGATAATGTGCCCAGAAGGTGGGTAAAAGATAGTAAAATGTTCAATAAAATTTTATACAGCTAGATTTATTATACAATGACTCCAATGAATTATGTTGAACTAATATATATATTAGGTATCTGTTTTTTCCTAAAATAAATTTATACAAAATAATTAATTATTGAATTAAAAAATCTTTTTTAAAAAATAATGCATTTTTTCACTATTCATCAAAAATAAAATGTTTTCAGAAAAACACCAAAAATTACCCCTAAGCTAATTTTGATATTTCAAATACAAAAATGATGTCAATTTTAAAAAATAAAATTTATAAAATTTTAAAAAGTGGGAATCACTATTCATAACACCTTTTTTAATTGGACATGGTGTGTTAGAACTCGAATTTGCGTACAACGCAAGCTATTATATTATTCAAAGGGAAAAAAACTATGGAAGCATGGGGTGTTACAATCTCCCCTACTTCAAATAATTTCAACATCAAATTTCTAGAATACTACTGTACATAAAGATTCAGGTTGTTCTTCATCATAAGATCCTTGTGTTCCCATGTTGCCTCTTCTATCATATGGTTTTCTATATAAATTTCACAAGAATAGTCATCCAGTTTCTCAACACTTGTTCTATGATATCAAGAATCATGATAGGATCTTCACAATAAGACAGATCGGGTTCCAGTTCTATTTCTTCATAGGTGCGTTCAGGCGTTGGATTGGGCATTTATTTTGTCATTAGTGATACGTGGAACACATCAGGACCTTTGGAAAGACATGATGAAATTTCCAAATGATAAGCTACAACTCAAATTTTTTCTATAATTTCAAATCGTCCGACGAACCAGGGACTCAATTTAACCTTCTTACCAAATATTATAACACCCTTCAATAGAGATACCTTCCCGAAAACTTCATCACCTACTTCAAATTCAAAATCCATTGTTCGGTTATCAGAATATATCATTTTTATACATCGAGTTTCTTTGATGTGGGTTTGGATAACCATAACCTTCTCCGTTGTTCCCTCAACATGTTCTTGGCCTATGATTATTCATTCCCCAACATCATCCAAACATGTTGGTGTGCGAAATCTCATTCAATATAATGCTTAATATGGTACAATCTGAATATTTGAATGGAAGCTATTATTACCAGAAAATTATACATGAGGTAAATATTGATCCCACTTACCTTGAAAGTCATGTGATAAAGATGTAAAAATTTATTCGAAGGTTTGAATAGTCCGTTCTGATTGTACATCAGTTTGAGGGTGGTTGGTAGTGCTCAAACTATAACACCCTGATATTTTATGAAAAATATTTTTTTAATTTCATTAATGTCTTGTGTTTTATTCTACACTAAGAATACCATGCGCTATATGGAACACTGTATTAGCTTGCAGTTTACGCAACACTATTCTTGGATCGTGTTACACACATTTTTGATAATAGTTATTCTACGCAACATTGAGTGTATATATATATATATTCAATGTATAAATGAAATATGGTTGGATTCTGTTATACGAAACAACTAAGGATTCTTGCACAACACGCAACCCTGACTTGGCTTGCATTACATGCAATCACGACCTTCCTCGATAGCATGTGTTGTGCGCAATACCGGGTGTTACTAAACAACGATATATTATTATAATATTATTATGAACTAGCCGTTATGAATTGTATTAACTCAATTTTTAATTTTATAACATTATTATTCATCTTACACATTTTCTAGAACATGTTATAAGAACAAAATAATGTTTTCGGGTAAAATAATATTTTTCAAAAAATACAGTTTTGACGCCTTTTGATGGCGCACCCACATTAAATCTAGTTTTTGAATTGTTTATAAGTTCCATTTGACAATATAAAATTATTATTTGGAATCAGGAAATAAAAATTTACTTTGGATAAATTTTTCATTTTATTCTGATGACTTTCATATTTTAATGAATAGTAAAAACACGCTATATTTTAATTACAAACAACTTTTTTCATCATAATATATTATGTGGTTAAATTATAATATTGAATAGTTATAAAGTATATATAGAATATATTTTTACCATTTAATATAATTTATGTCATTAAAATTGATTTTACCTTGAATTCGTAGGTTAAATCAATTCTCTCTTTTGCAATGTTTTAAAGAAAAACAAATATTCTTTCGACAACGGGATTAATTTTAATTCAATTTCTGCATATTTTGTGTATTGAATTTGGAAAACTGGATTCCATATATGGAATCAGTGGGTCCAAATTATGTTAATAAGCTACTTTTTGTTTTTGGGCATTGTGAATAGTAACTACGGTAAAGGTTTTTTACTATAGTTAAAGGTAAATCCGGAAATTAAGGGTAAATATAAGATTATAAAATTACCCTAACACTTGTAAAAATCCTATTGGATGAATAAAAGTAGACGCATATCACCTAAGGGTAGGATTAGATTCATTTAATGGACTTTTTTCCATGAAAATAATTTAATTATTATTAAAACCAAAGAAAGTGACAATATGTCACTCTCTTAAATACTATAAGTATAATAATTCTAATTTAGTGATAAACTTCATGAAAATTTGAACATTAATAGTATACAGGAAGCTAAAAAAATTATCTACATCATGAGAATTTATTTAGAATTTTTTTTGGGATTAAATAATTATCATTAATTGTGACAAAACAGTAATTCAGAAATTATTTATCTAGTGAAAAATCAAGAATATAGTTTTTATTAAACAAATAGTTACCATAAAAGGCACAAAAAGCTGACCAAAACTTATTGGTAATGTAAATTTAAACTATAATCATCCAATAGTCGAATATTTGACCATTTTGAGTCTTATTCAAGCAATTAGGACACTTATATTATTTTATTTTAAAAGATGCCAAAGTTGTCAGCTTCATAATTTAATAAATATAACAATTTAACTATTGTGATTTTAAGATGCTAAATTCTAGTAAAAGTATTATTGTGAATTTAAATAGATTTATATTCATCATAGGATTTTATTTTTAATTTTTATGCAACATATAAGTATATTAAATAATTATACAAAAATGTTGTAGTAATTATTTTATTAAGAGATAAACCAAATAAATAGTTTTAAAAATAATAAAATAAATATTATATGAATTATTTAATGTTCTCCACTAATTTTCTATATACATATGACCTTTTATGAATTTATTAAATCTTTTATTTCGAACATATCTTCTGTATATATTTTATTTAAATTCAAATAATTGAATAGTGTCAAAATTGACACTGTTGTTATTTTATAAAAATAACATATTATAAAATTGTTTAAAAATCACAAAAATATTTAAAAATTATAAATTTAAATTTATATGGTCTATAATGTTATAAATTAAACAATTATTGAAAACTTCACAACAGATAAGTAATTATTTGTTATAATTTAATATTTAGAATTTTATTACCACAAATAAACCTAAATAGATTAAATAAGGATAAATCAAATTGATAAGGTTTAACATAAGATCCAAACATGTCTAAGTTTGATTTGTTGATGAGATTACCACCCTATCGCATCTAAAATTCGAATATTAGTCATTTTTTGGAGGTTTTTAAGTGGGGTTAGATATATTGCAAATTAATATTTTTAAGAATTCCAAAGGTGCCCCTCTCCTCCCTTATAAAAGGGCACCTCCTCCCTCTCATCCACACACCACTTTGAGCCTTCATGCTCGTCCAAAACCTGCCAAATTCTCTTATACACTTCCATATAAATATTATATATGTCCTGGTCTTTTCCAAAGACCAATTTTAGTGCCCTAAGAGGAGGTCTCAAAGAGGCGCTTCAAAGAAGAGGTAATTTCTATTACCGATTATTTAACCTTTATTTCTTTTTCCACTTCTTCTTCTTAGGTTGTTTCATTATGAAGTAATAACATCAGTATCACTCATATAAGTATATGTTATTATAAGTATGAAACAACCCTATTTCACCATCTATCCATCCTATGGAATATAAAATCACCGCGCGTGCGTACGTACGGAATATTGTCTCCACGCCGTGGTGTAATCTATTTTCCACCACCACCTTACTTGGATGGGTATAATGGTGTAAATAATAACTATATATAATTATTGTAAAGTGATAATGATTCTGTAATAGTATACATACACTCCAATAAAATTCCACGATCATGGGAATGATATCATCGCTCGTGCGTACGTACGGAATACCGTCTCCACAATGCGATGAGATTCATTCTCAATGATTAACCATTCATAAATGATTATAAAATATATATAATATGTAATCATGAATTATATGACATAATAATTATACTGGATTTATGTATATATATATATATGAATGTAATCCAATTAATTCCATTCAATTCTATGAGGAAACGAAAACAACGTTCATGCGTACGTACGACCTACCGTCTCCATGAACGGTGTATTTCTTTCCATTTATCGATCTATTACATATATGTATATTCTAAATATATATTATATATAAATCTTGTTTTACATTATGGATGTAAATAATCATGATCTAAGTAATTATATGAATAATTACAAGTCAAAACACGGACGACAAATGAAATGATTTTACACAAAACGGTCTTTAACATGAAATTTACAAAAGAATGGGTAATATAAAGTCATAAGTGAACCATATATAATATAATAACAATTAATATGATTCTGTAGTAAGTCAATAACAGTATTTAAATCATTATACTGGAGGTTCGAATACGTACAAAGCATATCGGACATAAGGGAAGGGATAATTTTGCAAATCTCATTTTTATCCGAGATTGCATATTTGTAAGTATTTACTGGGGTTATTTCAATCATCCATGTCCATGTTTTATAAAAGTGTTTTCATGTATGTTTAAAGTTATTTTTACACATTATTGAATTTTACTACATGGTATGTATGGAATCATTCTTTTGTTTACATTATGAGGTACTTTTTGACTTTTTCCGGCAAAAGTACGAAAAGAATGTTTTTTAACTTATATTGCACGAACGAATTTTTAAGGTTTTATAAAGCCTTATTTTCATGATGTTTCCTCCAAAATATTTCATGAATATTTTCAAAAAAATATCTTTCTTTTAAAATTGCATGACATTTTGTGAAAAGAAATTGATTTTGAAGAAGAAAGGATATTTTCCTCAAGAATTCATTTCAAGTGTTTTATCAAAACCATTTTCCATCTAAGATGAAATTATTTCATATTTGTATGTTTCAAGTATAATGTCTCTATGATTTACATGGTTTCAATTTTCTTATGATGAAATATCCATTTGTTTTATAGGGATTATGTGATGATGGGATGATGTTTATGAAACCCATTTTATTATTTGGGTTATGATGAATGTTTTAAGTTTATTTTGTAGCACATGTATGAATGATTTCACTATGAGATGTGTGAGTCCTCTATCTCCCACCAACGCATTGGGTAATAATTTATATCTCATGAGACTGACATGGCTGGAACGGTAGGTTAAACCGGTTCAGTAAAACAGGACTGAAACGAGGAGTGAACTCGATTCAGAAAGGGACTTTTCCCACTAAGATGGTCTTGGCAGCAATGCCTTTGCTACTATAGAAATCATTACATGTGCTTAATGTATGCCACAATTACATGTTTTATTCCCATGCTATTTTGTCAATCTTAATGTCTCTTTATGATCTATGACTTACTTACTTCCATGTTTTATGTCATTTCTCACGCTTTTGATTCTTAAACATTATGTTCATGTTTTTATGTTCAAATGTATATGGTACGTTTTATTTTATCCATGCTTACCCTTACTGAGAATTTGAGCTCACCCTTTTTATGTTTGCTTTTCCCAGGATATAAAGAAAGCATTTAGGTAAGAAAAAAAGGGAAAGTTCTTTATGGGAGATGTTGAAGATCTTTCACCACGATTATAAGATTACGTTCCAAGTTTCCAAAGACACTAAACTATTACAGTCCTTGCGTGTCTATTTTTGTTATGTATTAATTATTCCACTAATGTTATGTAATGTCCATGTACGTCATGCTTCGGGTATCTACAGTTGGTATCAGAGGAAAGGTTTAGTCAACCTTTGGAAACAAGGATGCGAGAACTTTAGTGAGATCCCAAGAGATATTTCTAAGGTATGTCTAGGGATGTCCCTAAGGTTATGTATAAGCATAGGTTATAGTACTAGAATTACGGAAACCCAAGATGTTATATATTGAAGGTACTCCCCCTTTATTATATTGTTTTCCCTAGCGTGATTTCTGTCTCTCACACTATTCTGTTTTGGTTTTAGACGATGGCTGGAACCCGAAGGAACCTTGATGATCAATGTAATGGACAATGCAATGAATGTTCTCCTGAACAAACAAATGTTATGGGAGATGGAGTGAAAAATCTTATTGCTATACTTACACAAGCTATGAATCATTCTGGACTTCCAAATGAGCAGAGAAGGGAACAATATTCTATTGAGTCCTTCATGAGGCAACATCCACCTTCTTTCAGTGGGTCTTCTGATCCACTTGTTGCTGAACAACGGATCATTAACACTGAAAAGATATATTCAGTTCTTCAATGTTCTGAACATGATAAAGTTATCTTAGACGTATATCATTTGGAAGGTGAAGCTGCTCAATGGTGGAATCTTATCAAGAATACGAGGCCAAGAGATGAAATTGAGTCCATGGAATGGGACAAGTTCAAGAACTTATTTTTCAATAAGTAATTCCCTCATATGCTTCGAACAAAGATGGAGAAGGAGTTTCTCGAACTAAAGCAAAAGGATGATGAATCAGTTAGTATATACGAAACGAATCTTACAAGGATTGCAAGGTATGCATCTGGATTTATCATCCAAACTGAAAGTAAAGTTGATCGATTCTTCAGTGTCTTAAAACCAAATATTCGAAGGGAATTAGCTATAAGAGACTTCAGTAGCTTTGAAGAAATTGTGTGTTGTGCTATCAAGGTAGAAATGGAATTTGGTGTTACTTATCCATCTCATAGTTTTGAAAAGAAACGAAAGATGGAGTTCAAGGAGAAATCTCATAATAATGGTGAAAAGAATATTAATGTTTCCTTATGCTCAAAGTGTTGAAAGAAGCATGGTGGAGATTGTCTTAAAGGGACTAGAAAATGTTTTATGTGTGGAAAAGAAGGTAATCGAGCAGATGAGTGTCGAAGTAATTAAAAAAGGGTTTCTAATGATGTGAATAAAGAAAAGACTGCAGATAACGCACCACCAACACTTCAATGCTTCAAGTGCAAGGAAATGGGGAATTATGCTAATAAATTCCCTAATCCAAGGGATAGTAATGATTGACATGAGCAACCACTTAAGGAAACGGACAAAGGGAAGTCACATGTGATCACTATTGGCGATGTTGAATATGAAAATGATGTGGTGGAATGATTAAGTGTTTATTTAATGGGATTCCAAAATAATGTTGTATATAGTATCGTGGAATATTGGGATATTTATGTATTTTTCTATTGTGGTTTTCAATAATTTTTTGGTACTGGTAACCATATAAAGGGATTGAGATATTTTTGGAAAAAAAAGATGATATGCACATAATGATGGGAAAACGAGAAAATGAAATGTTTGACAGTATTCATGAGCTCATGATTGATATAAGGACTATGTTATATCATGGTTTGAGTATATAGAATTTTGAGGATTTTGGTATGTGGAAAGTGTTAACATTTAACTACATTCATGTTTTAACTATGGTTCAATGGGTATTCATTTTTCAAGAGAATACATGATTAAGTCCTTCGAATGTTTGGAATGTGAAGACATATCTTATGATATATGGGGATCAACGATAGTATTAAATCTCTGGTAATCGTTTTCACTATATTATGAGAGTGGCTGCAGTATTATGGATAAGCCTAAAGATTGGAATGGATTATGTTGGACATAATTTAGTATTGTTTAAGGATAGAAGATTTTTCAATATTATTTATGGGATGTTATAGTAATATAGTATTAGAAAAAGGACAACCTGCAGGACGGGCAACAGCCCATCGCGTCAGACAAGGCTGTGGGAATCAAACCCCCAACCAAAGTGAGACTAACCTTTATCACCTACAACTGGCCTACAAGAAGTCCCTGGTTAGTAGAAACTGGTTTTATTTTATTAAGCGGTATAATATATGAAGTATAAGTTCATTTTTGGAACCATATACAATTAATCTGACCATAAGATGGAATTATAATTTTTGCTAACCTTTTGTTTGAAAGAGATGGAATAACCCATCATTCTATCACATTATCTTCTAACACATCATGAATAACAAATTCAACTTCATTTCTTTAAGGGATGAAGTGGAAATTGTTCAATTCACGAACAACAGTGAGATTGTACCAAAATCATGCAAGTATTTCTTTTAAATCATCAACTTTAGGGAAATGATCTTGAAAACCAAAAATGTTATCCTAGTTCTCTTATATTCGATTAATCAGATGGTACCTTAGATCATCACAAATCAATAGCTTTGTGATTGTTGGATTTTTTCATAGCCATGTTCTCTACCACTCTACATCAGAACTTAATGGTTAAATCTTTCTTCCATATCCATATTTTTACCTACGTTCTCCTACGTGGAAACCCTGTGATGAGTTAATTTGGGTAACCGTTACATTTCATACTTTAGTTTTTAAAAGCCGTGTTTTGGTATTCCTTTTTACGATGTGGGTTTCTATTAAATAAACATTTGAGTAGTAACCCATTTATAACCCGGACGAATTTCGAGGGAGAAATTCATTTTAAGGGGGGTAGAATGTAACACCCTGATATTTTATGAAAAATATTATTTTAATTTCATTAATGTCTTATGTTTTATGCTACACCAAGAATACCTTGCGCTATATGCAACACCGTATTAGCTTGCAGTATACGCAACACTATTCTTGGATCGGGTTACACACAATTTTGATAATAGTCATTCTACACATCATTGAGTATATATATATATATATATTAAATGTATAAATTAAATATGTTTGTATTCTGTTATATGAAACAACGAAGGATTCTTGCACAACACGCAACCCTGACTTGGCTTGCATTACACGCAATCATGACCTTCCTCGATCGTGTGTGTTGTACGCAATAGCGGGTGTTACTAAACAACGATATATTATTATAATAATATTATGAAATAGCCGTTATGAATTGTATTAACTAAAATTTTAATTTTATAACATTATTATTCATCTTACACATTTTCTAGAACAAGTTATAAGAACAAAATAAATATTTCGGGTACAATAAGTATTTTTCAAAAAATACAGTTTTGCCTCCTTTTGATGGCGCACCCACTTTAAATCTAGTTTTTGAAATTTTTATAAGTTCCATTTGACAAAATAAAATTATTCTTTGGAATCAAGAAATAAAAATTTACTTTGGATAAATTTTTCATTTTATTCTGATGACTTTCATATTTTAATGAATAGTAAAAACACGCTATATTTTAATTAAAAACAACTTTTTTCATCGTAAAATATTATGTGGTTAAATTATATTATTAAATTGTTTTAAAGTATAAATAGAATATATTTTTACCATTTAATATAATGTATGTAATTAAAATTGATTTTACCTTGAATTCGTAGGTTAAATCAATTCAATCTTTTGCAATGTTTTAAAGAAAAACTCATTTTCTTTCGACAACGGGATTAATTTAAATTTAATATCTGCAACTTTTGTCTGTTGAATTTGGAAAAATTGATTCCATATTTGGAACTAGTGGGTCCAAATTATATTAATAAGCTACTGTTTATTTTTGGGCATTGTGAATAGTAACTACGGTAAATTTTTTTTACAATAGTTAAAGGTAAATCGGGTAATTAAGGGTAAATATAAGATTATAAAATTACCCTAACACTTGGAAAAATCCTATTGGATGACTAAAAGTCGACCCATATCACCTAAGGATCGGATTAGATTCATTTAATGGACTTTTTTCCATGAAAATAATTAAATTATTATTAAAACCAAAGAAAGTGACAACATGTCACTCTTTTAAATACTATAAGTATAATAATTTTATGTTAGTGATAAACCTCATGAAAATTCGAACATTAATATAATACAGAAATTTAACAAAATTACCTACATCATGAGAATTTATTTAGAATTTTTTTGGGATTAAATAATTATCATTAATTGTGACACAATAGTGATGCAGAAATTATTTATCTAGTGAAACATCAAAAATATAGTTTTTATTAAACTAATAGTTACTATAAAAGCACACAACCCTGACTAAAACTTATTGGTCATGTAAATTTAAACTATAAGCATACAATGGTAGAATATTTGACCATTTGAAGTCTTATTCAAGCAATTATGACACTTATATTATTTTATTTTAAAAGATGCCAAAGTTGTCACCTTCATAATTTAATAAATATAACAATTTACCTATTGTGATTTTAAGATGATAAATTCGAGTAAAAGTTATATTGTGAAAGTTAATATATTTATCTTCATTATATGATTTTAGTTTTAATTTTTATGCAACATAAAAGCATATTAAAAATTTATACAAAAATGTTGTAGTAATTATTTTATTAAGAGATAATCCAAATAAATGGTTTTAAAAATAATAAAATAATTATTATATGAACTATTTAATGTTCTAAACTAATTTTTTAGATACATATGACCTTTTATTAATCTATTAAAGCTTTTAGTTCGATCATATCTTATGTATATATTTTATTTAAATTCAAATAAATGAATAGTGTCAAAATTGACACTATTGTTATTTTATAAAAATAACATATTATAAAATTGTTTAAAAATCACACAAATATTTAAAAATTATAAATTTAAATTTATATGGACTATAATGTTATAAAGTAAAAAATTATGGAAAATTCACAACAAATAAGTAATTATTTGTTATAATGTAAAATTTAGAATTTTATTACGACAAATAAACCTAAATAGACTAAATAAGGATAAATCAAAATGATAAGGTTTAAAATAAGATCCAAACACGTCTAAATTTGATTGGTTGATGATATTACAACCCTATCTAATCTAATATTAAAATATGAGTCATTTTTTGAGGTTTCTAAGTGGGGTTAGATTTATTATAAATTAATATATTTAATAATTCCAAAGGTGCCCCTCTCCTCCCTTATAAAAGGGCACCACCTCCCTCTCTTACACACACCACTTTGAGCCTTCATGCTCAGCCAAACTCTTCCCAATTCTCTTCTCCACTTCCCTCGAAACATTCTAGAGGTCCTGGTCTTTTTCAAAGACCAATTTTAGTGTCCTAAGAGGGGGTCTCAAAGAGGCGCTTCAAAGAAGAGGTAATTTCCTTTACCGATTATTTCACCTTTATTTCTTCTTCCACTTCTTCCACATAGGTTGTTTCATTATGAAGTAATAACATAAGTATCAGTAATATACTGATATGTTATTATAAGTATCAAAAAACCCTATTTCACCATCTATCCATCCTACGGAAAACGAAATCACCGCGCGTGCGTACATACGGAATACCGTCTCCACGCCGTGGTGTAATCTATTTTCCACCATCACCTTACTTGGATGGGTATAATGGTGTAAATAATAACTATATATGATTATTGTAAAGTGATAATTATTCTGTAATAGTATTCATACACTCCAATAAAATTTAACGATCATGGGAATGATATCATCGCTCTTGCGTACGTACGGAATACCGTCTCCACGAAGCGATGAGATTCATTCTCAATGATTAACCATTCATAAATTATTATAAAGTATATATAATAAGTAATCATGAAATATATGAAATAATAATTATACTGGATTTATGTATATATATATATATGTATGTCATCCAATTAATTCCATTCAATTCAATGAGGAAACAAAAACAACGTTCATGCGTACGTACGGCCTACCGTCTCCCTGAATGGTGTATTTATTTCCATTTATCAATATATTAAATATATGTATATTCTGAATATATATTATATATAAATCATGTTTTACATTATGGATGTAAGTAATCATGATCTAAGTAATCATATGAATAATTAAAAGTCAAAACACAGATGACAAATGAAATGATTTTACCAAAAACACTCTTTAACATTGAATTTACAAAAGAACTGGTAATATAAAGTCATAAGTGAACAATATATAATTTCATAACAATTACTATGATTCCTTAATAAGTCAATAACATTATTTAAATCATTATACAGGAGGTTCCGATACGTACAAAGCGTATCAGACCTAAGGTAAGGGATAATTTTGCAAATCTCATTTTTATCCGAGATTGCATATTTGTAAGTATTTACTGGGGTTATTTCTATCATCCATGTCCATGTTTTATAAAAGTGTTTTCATGGATGTTTAAAGTCCTTTTTACCCATTTTTTACTTTTACTACATGGTATGTAATGAATCTTTCTTTTTTTACGTTACGAGGTACTTTTTTCTTTTTCCAGCAAAAGTACGAAAAGAATATTTTTTTAACTTTTACGGCATGAATGATTTTTTAAGGTTTTATAAAGCCTTATTTTCATGAAGTTTCCTCCAAAAGATTTCATGACTATTTTCAACAAAATCTCTTTATTTTAAAATTTCATGATGTTTTGTGAAATGAAATTGATTTTGAAGAAGAAAGGATATTTTCCTCAAGAATTCATTTCAAGTGTTTTATCAAAACCATTTTCCATCTAAGATGAAATTATTTCATATTTGTATGTTTCAAGTATAATTTCTATATGATTTACATGGTTTCAATTTTCTTATGATGAAATATCCATTTTTTATATGGATTATGTGATGATGGGATGATGTTTATGAAACCCATTTTATTCGTTGGATTATGATGAATGTTTTATGTTTATTTTGTGGCACAAGTAAGAATGATTTCACTATGAGATTAGTGGTAACTATATCTCCCTCCAATGCATTGGGTAAAGATTTATATCTCCTGAGATAAACATGGCTGGAACGTCATGTTAAAACGGTTCAGTAAAACAGGACTGAAACGAGGAGTGAACTCGATTTAGAAAGGGACTTTGTCCACTAAGATGGTCTTGGCAGCAATGCCTTGGCTACTATGGAAATAATTACATGTGCTTAATGGATGCCACAATTAGATGTTTTATTACCATGCTATTTTTTCAATATTGATGTATCTTTATGATCTATGCCTTACGTACTTCCATGTTCTATGTCATTTCTCAAGCTTTTGATGCTTAAAAATTATGTTCATGTTTTTATGTTAAAATGTATATAGTATTTTTTATTTTATCCATGCTTACCCTTACTGAGCATTTGTTCTCACCCTTTTTATGTTTTCTTTTCCCAGGATATAAATAAAGGTTTTAGGTAAGAAAAAAAGGGAAATATCTTTATGGGAGATGTTGACGATCATTCACCATGATTAGAAGATTACGTTCCAAGTTTCCAAAGACACTAAACTATTACGGTCCTTGTGTGTCTGTTTTTTTATGTATTAAGTATTCTGCTAAATTAATGTAATGTCCATGTACTTAAAGCTTCGGGTCTCTACATAAACGAAGTTCAGTATCCAAGGGATTATAAATACTTTTCAATAATATTGTTGTAAAATATGGATCAAAATCCGAAACAATCGATAGGGGTACTCCATGAAGTCTTACAAATTCATTAATATATTGTCTTTCTAAACATTCAAGAGGTGTATCTTGTCCTATAGTAAGAAATTGTATTGAATTTGTATGATGATCAATAATGACCCATATTGAGTCATTTTTTCTAGGAGTGTTTGGTAGCCCTCTGAAAAAATCCATTTTAATATCATTCCATTTACACTCAGGCATGTGTAGAGGATGAATGACTGCTCTAGGATATTGTCTTCCATCCTTCACTGATTGACAACCCATACATCTTGATAGATAATCAGAAATCTCCCTCTTCATGTTGTCCCACCAAAAATGTTCATTCAAATCTCTATATGTATTAGTTCTACCATAGTGTATAGAGAATTTGGAGCTATGAGAATATCCAACAATTCCCTTTTTAGATCACGTATGTCAGAAACCCAATGCCCCATCCCAAATTTCAAAATCCCATCTTCATATACAACGTAATTCAATATCCCATTGTTCCCAACATTAATTTTCTTTTGAATATCCTCATCATCAGTCTGATAAATTTTTACCAGTTCTAGTAAATATGGTTTGGAAACCATTTGAAAAAGTATTAATGTTTCTCTATTTGTGATTTTTCCCATACCCATTTGTACTAGATCCATGAACATAGGATCTCTTTCAACTCTCATCATGTTAAAAAATCCATTATCATTTCTAATCAAAGCATCTGCAACCATATTTTCCTTCCCCAGGAGTTAGTGTATAGTGAAATAATAATCCATGGGTAGTTCAAGCCATCTACTTTTCCTCATGTTGAGTTCTTTCTGGGAGAAAATATATTGCAAACTATTGTGATCGGTATTTATCTCACATTTTTCACCATAGAGAGAGTGTCTCCATATCTTCAATGCAAAGATCAATGATTATAATGCAATATCCCGAGTATGATAGTTTTTTTCATGATTTTTTAGCTATCTTGATGCATATTCAATAACTCTATCATTCTGGATGAGCCCACAACCAAGTCCTTTCTTAGAAGAATCTCTATAAATAACAAACCAATCATTCCCCGATGTTAGAGTCAATATAAGATCATTGAATATTATTTTCATAAATTCATCAAAACATTCTTCAAACTATTTTTTACAAACAAATTTAACCCCATAACATGTGATCTTGGTTAATGGGTTTGTAAATTGGGAAATATTCTAGAAGAAGCTCTGATAATAACCTGCTATACCAATAAGACTACGTACATAGGTTATACTTGTCGGTTCTGGCAATTCATGGATTGCCTTGGACATTCAAGGATCAACAATGATTCCATATTTAATGAAAATATGTCAACGAAAGGAAATCTCCTAAATCCAGAATTCACACTTGATAAATATCCCATATAATTAATTTCTTCTAAGAGTGATTAGAATAATGTGCTAGGGATTTTCATGATCTTCGTAGCTTTTGGAATATAACAAGATATCATTAATAAGTACCAATAGAAATTCATCAAGATATTATTTGATAACCCTGTTCATTAGATCCCTGAAAATAGAGGGTGCATTATTCTTCCCAAAAGTCATTACTTTAAACTCATAATGCCCATACTTGGTTAGAAATTATTTCGTTAGACTGTCTTCCGTCTTAACGCATAACATATGATATCTAGGTCGAGGACAAATCTTAGAAAAATATTTTTCTCCATGAAGTTGTTCAAATAAATCATTAATACGTGGCAGGGAATAGTTGTTCTTTATTCTTATAGTAGTGATCTCCCTATAGTCAACGCACATCCTCATTGATCAATATTTTTTCTTAACAAAAGGAAAAGGGGCTCCCCAAGGGGAAACACTAGGGTGATTAAATACGTTATTAATAAATTACTCTAGTTTTTTTATTGAGTTCCACCAATTATACAATGGCCATTGAATAAGGGGTCTTCGATTGGGGCCTTGAACCAGGAATTAAATCAATGGGAAAATCAATTTCTCTTTCTAGATATTTCAAGGTAAATAATATGGAAACACAACTATATATTTTTTCACAATTGGTAAGTTGTCTATCTGAATATTCCTCTCCTCAACCATATTTATTTCACTATCATCCCCCCCAATAAATGAATTAAGTATATCTATTTGGGGTGGATCTAAATAAGAATAAGATGGTGACATTTCTTCCCTAATGATAACATACTCCTTATTGTCATCGAAAATTGTAACCTCCTCCTTACAATAAATTTTCCCATCATGTTATGAAAGTCAATCCATACCAAGGATTATATCAAAATAATCATGGGTATGATGATAAGATATGTAGATTAATCTCATTTATATGCCCTAATGGGAACTGATTCACAAAAAATTGTTGTAATGATACTTCCCCAAGGTGTTTTGACTAACAATTACCTTGTCAAATCAAATTGGAAATATATAATTTTCATAGAAAACTGGGAAGATATGAAACAATATGATGATCTGAAATCAAATAATGCATTGGCTACATTTGACGAAACCATTAAATTACCCACCAGTACGTCAATCATAGCTTCAACCTCAGCAGTAGTGATCACATATGTGTGGCCTTTATTCCTTTCCCTTTTGAGGTATGTTTCTATAGTTCTTATGACATTAGTTTACATAATTCCTATAAGAATCTAGTTCTTATTATTAAGGTACAGGTTTCTTCTTTTCCTTTTCCTTAAGTGTTTTTTATAAAAAACTGGAAATGTGGGAAAATCCCAAATTTAAGGGCTACACGATGTGTACGTTTTTCCACACACTGTGTACTTTGGCCATGTGGGATGAAAACACAGGGCGTGTAGGCTTATCGGGATTCAAATGTGTAATAACCAACTACACACCATGTATTTGGTAATGTACATGTCATGTAGTCAGTCGCAGAAGAATAGTTAGGGGGTTCAAAGTAGCCGCCAGAGGAATAGTTAAAAAGAAAATACATGTCATGTAATTTAGGAGTACACACCTATATAGTCATGTTTTTTCACTAAAAATAGGAAGTACCTTCTTTATTCGATAGAGGAGGCAGAGGGCGCACCAGGATATGCGGGACAGTTGGTCGGGACTTGGAGGACCTCCCGATCGAACACCAAGAATCTGATTCTTCTATCTTCAGTCTCTTTTGAACCAAAGGGGTAAGGTCTCCCCTCTTCTTGAATCTTTCCATCAAATTCATTCCCTAAATAATGTTATTTAGTTTTGAATGGGTAATCGTTTCTCTTAGATCTACGCCGTTCTTGGTTGTTTCATGAGGCGCCCTTTGCGTATAACGATCCGAGGAGATCGAAGTAGGTGGTCTAGAGTTTCCTTCCAACTCTCGAGTGGATTTTGTGTTCTTTTGTACAACGCGACCATGTTTGGGGTGTCATTTGGATGAGGCTTTGACTTTTAAGATACATAGAATTGCATAAGTAATCTTTTGAATATGTATAAACTACTATTTTAGATCGCTAGTTTGATCTAGGGCCACCACAAGGGTTCATTTACCTTGTTTAGCCATTTGTCCAGGATACCTGTTGGTATGTCGTGAATATAGCATGTTCTAAATTTTTTTGAGTGGAAACTTAAATAAATTTCTTTTTTATGATTTGGGCTCAGTCTGGTTACTTTCATTGACTATGAAATGTTTATTACGCCTTAGGGCTAGTTCTGTTACACCTGAGGGTTTGTTCGGTTACACCAGAGGGATCTATCTGTTATACCTATGAGATGGTTTTGTTATGCATGAGGGCTGGTTATGTTATGCTTGAGGGTTGGTTCGGTTGCGCTTGAGGGATAGTTCTATAAAGCCTAAGGGCAAGGTTTTGTTATGCCTGAGGGTGGGTATTCTTATGATTATATGTTTGAGGATAGTTTTTACATTGAATATTAACTATTTAATTAAAATGGAAATTTAACTGGTAGGGATAGTTAATTTTGCGTACTTCCTAGTATTCTACATTTTATTATTACACATTGTTGTTGCACATTTTCATTGATAGTTGGGAATAGGCCTTATGGTGGTTGCCTACTGGGATTTATTTCTCACATCTTATTTGGGTCATGTCTTGCACCCTAACAGATTATATTGTAGTAGGTTTCGATAAGGGAAAGTGTCCATATACATGTACATGATTGTTGTAGTGGAGTAGGAGAGCATTGGACGAAGCATATGCTTGTGATATTGCTACGTTCCTTTAGCACTGCTTTGGTTTTGTTTTGCAGTACTTTTACTTTGTGCTATTTTGTATCAGATTGTAGCGTATCCTATTTTAGCTACTTTCATATAATTAGATACATGTTGCATCATTATGTTTTATTTCATTTCATTATTCCATTTAGGGTTTATATTTTTTTAATTCTTCTGTTTTTGTGTTTGTATGTATATTTTTCCGCTATGCGACACTTTGGAAAATGATGGCATAGTTTCTCCACTATCAGACCTCAGCCCTCCTAGCTAGTTGACATGCTCTGGCATTTGGGGAAACGCGCTTGAGGTCATGTGACCAACCGGGTTCGAGGCACCTGATTGTGGCACCCTGTTCTTGGACGGTACAAATTGGTATCAGAGGGATTCTTTCTTCTTGACATACTATTTGGAGCATATATCCAGGGATAGGATGGAATAGGTAATTAGTAATAAGCAGTGCCCGGGAGTAGCTAACCTGTGTACAGGGAAAATCTAATTTACCTCGATTATTGAAATTTTTATATTTTTTTAATTTTACAGTTGATTTGATTTTACCGTTGGGTGACTCACTTGTTTTGTGTTGTTAATGTTGATTATATTAAGGTTATATTTTTGTTGCAAATAGATGATATTATGGTATTCCATCTCATGCATCATATTGGCATTTTCTAGAAATCACTTGTAATACATTATTGACATTATATTTAGGGTGGATTATCAATTTCATGTTCTTGTTATAGATGGTGTTCTAGATATGCATGCGGTTGCGATAGATGCCTTGATAGAATACCTATTTTGATAGGGTATTTCATTGTGTAAGGTTTTGGGGGAATGAACACCGAACATTGGTTTGTGAGGTGTTATGGGCCCTCATGGATCAGAATTTGGTCGATCATTGACTTTTTTTCCCAGTTTAGAGCATGTATAATATAACAAGATTTGATTTGTGGGGAGTATGAGCCCTCACAGATTAGAATTTGGAACCTTAATGTTCGTTTTCAATATTTTTTTGGCTCCAGAGTAGTATTTCAGGCATACTGTCAGGAAAAACACAATATACAAGGCCTGTAATGTTTAATCACATGCTCTGTATCCTTCTGTAAGTGAAGGAACAATTTTTCTTAAGTACACGCTATGTACTAGGTGTACACGCCCTGTATTCTCTCACCGTGTCATTAACTGGGTGGGAAGAGACATGGGGTCAGAACTCCTTAGAAGAACACGCCATGTACCAGATGTACATGTCGTGTTGTAAGACCATATCACCAGCCATGCAGTTGACTAACACAGGTTGGTTGAGCATTTTAAAATACACGACGTGTCTTCTCCGAACACGCCGTGTAGTGTGACCCGTGCAGCCGAAGGTGTATCTAACAACACAGGTCAGTGAAATCTATTCATATACATGTCTTGTCCCCCTGGAACACACCGTGTAGTGTGAGCCATGTATCTGGTCGTGTCACTAATAATACGGTGGGTTAAGGGAGCTCTTCTTGTACATGATGTTTCTTTCCCAAAAATGGAATGTAGTCTTGTTTTAGGAAAACCATGTAGGTTAGCCATGTAAGGGGAATAAGGCAGGGGAAAATGATTCAAGTACACATCATGAGTTCAGATAACATGCCGTGTGTCTTGGTGTGCTACATGACCAGCTGTGGCAGGAGAACATGCCTAAGATAAATTCTTAATGTAACATGTCGTGTAGTCATTATACACACCCTGTAGTCATTTTTTGTAAAACATGAATGGTTTCTCCTTCATGTTTCTATCTTTCAGTTCCTGTTAATCTTGATCTAAGGGGTGTGTTTGACCTTGTAGAGTCATGCCACCGAGACGACCATGAGTTGTTCGGAAAGAGAGTGGTGATGATTAGAAACTAGAGATGGTAGGCTATGGGCTACAAATGGATCCTCTAGTTGGGAAAGATGAGGTACCAGCCGTTATACCGGACGTAGGCATGGATGTGCAGTTCCGTGAAGGCTTTATGTAGTTCCTGCAGACCATCCAGGGAGAACCGCAGGTTGCCACATCTATGGTAGAGATAACACATATATTCCACCAGCAGTATCCGCCTACTTTTTCAGGGGATGGCAGACTACAGGATATGGAGTTATGGCTGGGTTATATGCAACTAATATTCGAGCATCTAGAGATGCCTCCAGAGAGGAGGGTCAAGCTCGCTACATACATGGTACATGATTCCACCAAGAGATGGTTGGATGATACCACCTAGGTCGAGCATCATCAAGACATGGTGTGGGATGATTTTCAAGCTGTCTTCTATTAATTTTTCATTCTGGAAATGCTATGGGATGATCGAGCTCGAGAGTCCATGAATCTATAGTAGGGCTCCATGCCACTGATGGACTATTCTTCCCTCTTCACCGAGATATAGTGTTTTTCACCTTTTCTAGTGGGTGATGAGATGCTAAGGGCTAGACACTTTGAGGATGGTCTTAGATATTACATCCGAGCACTGGTAAATGTTTAAGGTTGCCTATAGTGCATGATTTTGGGTACCAGGTATTTATTACTAAGTGGAACATATAGAAATATAGTAGTGCGGACCAGGGTTGTTCGGCCCTGGTCTCTGGTAATATTTCTACTTCTAAGAGGGAGAGCCAAATGGATTTCTCTCACAGTGGCAGTACTAGCCATATAAATTCTTCAGGTGGCCCAGTAACGTACTACCAGTGTGGTAGAGATGGTCACAAGAGACCTCAGTGTCCACATAACCTAGTGGAGTGCCGAGATTGCGGTATGATGGGCCTTCTTCTACATTTTTTGAGGGAGATTCCACAAGGGACTTGTGAGAGGGGTTCTCTGTAGACTCCGTTTGTAGGGGTACCACCAACAACTTCATACTAGTCAAGGAATTGGAATACGTCAAGATGATCCGGATGAGGTGGTGGTTGTGGTCATGGAATCCAGACACTAGGATCTCAAAGACAGCAGGGCGGGTCAGCTCATGGTACCCAGGCTGTGTCGTAGGGCCACAACACTGGGAAGACTTATGCAGTTCAACAAACCCAATAGGATTAGGATCTCGGACCATCCACTGTCATAGGTACTATTATAGTTGCCTCTATTTTATCTTCTAGAATTTTTGACACTACTGCAATTCAAAGCTTTATATATGGGCCCATTGTGGATATCCTTGTGATCTGTGTTTCTTCGTCTTCACATATCATGATTCTAGAAACTCCATTGGTAATTAGAATGGGAGGTGTGAATCAGTGAAAGGAGTTCACCCTACAGTTTTTTTGGTATTACATTACATGGGACCTCTATTTATAATAGATGAAACCCTATGATTTCATTCTCGAGATGGACTGGTTGGTATCCTTATGAGCCATTGTAAATTTCTATAATTGGACGGTGAGTTTCACGTCAGTAGAGGGTAGTGAGTTTCTCTACAAGGTGGAATGGAATTTCTAGGTGATCAGAGCAGGACCTGAGTATCCCGGGTTTGGAGGAGTTACATCCCAGATTGCTATTATATATCTGGATGACTAGGGGACTTCACAGATGGATGTTCCTTTAGTGGTGGATTGTTTCAGGGATGTCATTGCAAAGGAATTCTCAGGTTTACCTCTGGAGAGAGAGGTAGAATTTTCTTTTGAGCACATTGTGATAACGTCACCAGTCTCCATTACTTTTTATAGGATGGATACACTAGAATTACAGGATCTCGAGAAGCAGTTAGAGGAGTTGCAGGAAAAGGTTTCATCCGACCCGGTATTTCTCCTTGGGGTTCGCCTGTCCTATTTGGGGAAAAGGTAGATGGTACCCTCAAATTCTGCATGGATTATCAGAAACTGAACCAGTTGATGGTTTAGAACCAAAATCCCTTACCAAGGATTGCTGATTATTTTATATACTTTGAGGAGCTTGAGTTTTCTCGAAGACTGACTTGAGATTGAGATATCATCAGTTGTGCGTTAGACCATCGGGCATACCGCTAACAACATTTTATAGTATATATGGCCTATATGAGAACTTGGTCATGTCGTTCAGACTCAAAAATACTCTATCAGTTTTCATGGCTCTGATGAATCATGTGTTCCACACATATATGGATTATTTTGTGGTAGTCTTCATGGAAGATATCTTGGTGTACTCTCACACTCGACACGACCATGTCAGTCATCTTGAGATCATTCTAAGTACACTAAGAGATCATAATTTATATGTTAATCTCTCAAAGTTCCACTTTTGGATGGACTAGATTCACATCCTGGTCCATATTAACTCATAGTTAGGAGTTTCGGTAGACACAGAGAAGGAAAGAGAACTAGTTTTCTAGGAGAAGCCTAAGAACGTGTTCGAAATACGGAGTTTCATGGGACAGGCTGGTTACTAAAAGCACTTTATACAGGACCTCTTCCACTTAGCAGTGCCGTTGAAGGATTTGACTAAGAAGGGGGTGAAGTTTGTTTGGTCAGAAGCTTGCGATATATTCTTTCAGAAGTTAAAGGGAAGGTTGTCATTAGCACTAGTCTGGATACTTCCAGAGAAAGGTAAGGGATATATAGTTTCTTTTGATGCATCATATATTGGTCTAGGAATAATCTTGATGCAGGGTGATCGATTATTTGTGTATGTGTATTGGTAGTTGAGGCCACGTGATAGAAATTACCTAACTAATGATCTCGAGTTATCGACAGTTGTTCATGCATTATGATGTTGGAGGCATTATTGGTTGTTCGTTTCACCAAAATTATGTTATCGGTGCCGCAAATTATTATTAACCCACACTTAAAACGTTAGTATAGTGAATGTGCCTGGTCTATCCAAAGGGTACATTGGCAGTGCATAGGTTCAGTTGAGTTTATAATTAATATAGTGAAATATGCAGAATTTAGAGTGGTTTTTCTTGGTTTGGATTGAGTGAAACTGTTTTACATACTTTAAGAAAATGATTAATAATTTAATGGGAAAAAATGTAATTTTAAGGTGTTTCAAAAGAAATAAATGCGTATTGGGGCAGTGGTGATCGAGGAGTTTTTATGAAGATTTCTTAAATGGCTGTGTTGTTCATGATAATTCATCATTCTGGATTACCTTTTTATCACAAGATTTCATTTGTCCAGTTCCTCTTGTTTGGAATTGAAGAAATTGACTCCTTGGTCCAGTAGTCAGTGTTTCTCAATTCATAATTTGGTTCATTCGATTTATGAATCAGTGAAACCTTTTCAATGGTCATGAAAGATTTCACTTTTACTCTTCTTTTATATAGCTGAGAATTCTTCCCTTGGTCCGGCTCAAAATTCTCAGTAATATTTAAAATAGATTTAAGAGGAGTAATATGAATTAAGAGGAACAAGAAAAACTATCTAGATTAATACAACATAATACAATCCTTCATTTCCCAGACCACAACACAAGGGGATTAGTTACACTTGGAAAGCATAATAGGAACAACACTCTCGATACCTGATAAATTCATCGTGTAAGCTTCATGGAGTGGTATTGGTAGGTGGATTGGTGGAACTACAGAACCACGGTGGCTTGGGAATGGTAGTAGCAGAACTTCTCCCCTCCTTCGAATGGTTTTGAACCCCCTGCACTCCGAAGGCCAAAGGCCTCTTTTTAATGAAAAATAGAGAACACGGTGTGTTAAAAAGTACATGCCATGTACTTCCGTCAAAGAGCTTTGGCGCCAATTTATCCACGGGTAGGCAGCCTAACATTCCGTCTTTTCATTTTGAACACGGAACCACCTGGTAGTTGACTGTTCACAGCGTGTAGCACCGCCATACATGGCGTGTAGTATAAAACATTGGCCAGAAACACCTTCTAGAATAGCAGACACGGCGTGTAAAAATGGAACACGTCGTGTCTCCTTCAACGACCGCATGGGTGTGTAGACTCTTCTTGGCAACAACCGCTTCTAGAATGTAGTACATGTCATGTAACGCCTCCCCATATGGCGTGTATCTTCTTCCTGTTGAAATGGGCATGTACTACCTCCTTCGGTCTGTGTCCCTATCTGGATGTACCCGGCGTGCATAAAAAGTATATTCCGTGTAGTTTCAAAATTTTCACAAACATCCCTTGATTTGTGTATTTTAGCCAGAATGCTCCTAAAAGTAAACAGAATCATCAAAATCAAAGAATATGTTCATGAAACAAAAGATCTTTTATGAAAACATGTTTTTATTTTCAATAATATATATGAAAATGTATACACAAATCGGGTGCATCAAATTCCCCCACACTTAGTCATTTTCTAGCCCTCAGGAAAAATCTCAATATCTAATTAAAAGAGCCTATACTTTTAAAAGGAAGGAATTTAATTAATCAAAAGTACAAATGATAAAGTTACTAAGGAAAATTCTAAATGGTACAAAAAATTCAATTCTTAAGATACAAAAATCATGCCTCATATATAATTCAATTAACTAATCTCATCCTCTTTCAACACATTTTTCAACCATTCAAAAATAAGCATGCCACTTGATGATCTACCTTACCAGTTAATATCACACTCCACAATCATGATGTTTTTATTTAGAGTTATGATCAATCTACGGTATATACACTCTATACATAAGGATTCAAGATTCCTTGTGCTCTAATTCTAGAAGAAATGAATTACAGTAATCATGAGGGCTTTATCAATAAGGTTCAAATGTCTATGTGGATAAGGGTTGAGAGGTTCAGATGTGAAAAATAAATTTAGAGGCTTGAAAAAGGAATGATAATTCCTTTTAAAAAACAATGCATGATATTCAACGTAAAGTTCAATGAAAATTTATCCTTCACAAGAATAGTCAAATGCTGTTGTAATCACCATATTTTCCCATAGTCAAGTAGGGTTCTGAAATCAAATGAGCACAAGGTTCCCTTCTCATTGGAGTTTTTGTTTGTTTTTTGTTTTTTTACAAGAACTCAAGGGAAACACATATGAATATAAAAAATAATTTTTTTGGAACCCTTTCCACCCCAAATAGTCAAGAGGCACTCCCCCACACTTTATTTCATGATTGTGCAGAAACAATATGCCATATGTTTCAAAATCCCTCTATAAAGCTCCGAATTCAATAATCATTCAATGCAAAAAAAATAAATAGGGCAGGAAGGTAAATAGGCTTTTAACATGGGTTCCTATAAAATTTGTTCATGGATTCAGTGGGCTTAACGAAGATTAAATGTAGGGTACGTCTCAAGATAACAGGGTAGAAACAAGCTAATACCTCAATAATTGTAAACCAATTCAAAAATTATTCATGTTTTGAAAAGAAAACATACAAATTCTGGTAGTGATACATATCCTATGAATCTCTCAAGAAATAGGGTATTTAGAAAAGAAATATGAAATAGGGTTTAGAATACCTCTCATGGGTGGAAAAATAATAAAGTGACAATCTTGTCATGAAATGAATATAAATGATTATCCTAATCAATGAAATTAATCAATTATTGAAAGTTTCTATTGATACAATGTCAGCAATCATTTTAAAATACATAAGAATCAGAAGAAGCATGCGACCCTCAAAAAGTACCTACTAATAACTTGGGCATTGATAAATATGATTAACCAAGAATTGCCTCAATTTTGAAAATATATAATCTAATAATGATGTTTCCTAGATTAGTTCAAGGGTAAAGACTAAAGTGAAATAGAGATATTATAGCGCAAGTCCCCCACACTAAATACTGCACATGGTCCACCAGGTGAAATACTATGGTAAAGGGTGGGAAAGGGAAAAATGATGGGAGAAAAACGAGGGGAAGAAGTGGAAGTATAAAATTGAATGAGATGGACAAGAAAAAAGGAAAAATAATCCCCTCAAAAAATGATGTTGGGAGTCGCTCCATGATACCTGTGACTTCGAAGAAGAAAAACTGCAAACATGCATAACATCATAGCACAAAAAATGAAAAAATAGATATATAAGAGAAATATAAATGTCACTATCATGGGGTCGCCTCAGGGTACTACACATCTGGTATAGAACTGGCTAGTAGAGACGAAACGGGAGTCGTGGAAGCGGGAGACTCAGATGCTGCACCAGGAAGGGTAGCTGGAGAAGTAGGAACCGCAGGCACATGACCCGAAAACAGAAGCTTAGCAGTAGGCCCAGGACTAGCAGCAGTTGTGGCGGAAGGAGGAGTAGCAGCAGGTCTCACTATATAGAGTAGAATCGAATCTGTAGCATGTAAAGTGACGGGCAATGGAGCAGCAGCAGAAGTTCCAGGAGCTGAGGTAGAGGAAGGTGGAAGAGGTAATGGAAGACCGATATGATGAGAAATATGAACCAACATGTACTCCATGTGGTCCTGGCGGCCATCGAGATGAATCAAATGTTGTGCAATGGTGTCCTGGCAACCGATGATTTGATCCAACTGATGCACTATCTGATCCTGTCGGCTGTCAAAACGAACCAAGACCTGCTTCATCATGGCTAGGAAGTGGGAAAGGGAAATATCGACCAAGGGTGAAGGGGTTGGTGGGATGGGTGATGGGACAGAAGATGTGGGGTCAGTATGAGGTGGGAGAGGTGGAGAAGCTAGAGGGGGTGGGGAAGGAGGAGCAGGGTAATCAGCTGGGGTAGGAGGTTCAGCGGGTGGCTAGGGGAGAGCTTGGGCAAGGATGTAGGCACCCCCTGCTTCCGGATCATCCCCATGAAAATGAGAATGAGAAAGTCCATCCACTAGGGTGAACCTAACAGGTCATGATGAAAAGAGGGCTCGAATACCCCATGGTGGTGGGTGAGATGGGTAGTGTAAAACCCGCCGTTCAGGTTGCCCTGACGACCGATAAACATGGAGTGGAAATATGATGCAGCTAAATAGGGGAGGTCCAGGTAGTTTTTCCAGATGAAACTGGTAAGGAGATCCATATCATGACAATTCATGACCCCCATATCCTCATGGCGGGGGAAAAGGATTGCGCTGAAGCTCCGATGGGTGAAGCAGATGATGGGATCCGTGATAAGATTTCTCTTCTAGGAAGTGGTGTAGTACCGGTGGTCAGGCCCAGTGATCTCCCACCACATAGTGACGATCTCATAGTGCTAAGGTTGGTATAGGGTAGAAACAGGAGGTGAGGCGAATGGATTCGGGTAGAATCCACAACCTCGGCCAAACTCGGTCATGGTGTGGGAGAAACGCCGACCGCCTATCCGAAACTGTACCATGGGCACCGCATCACCATGTGTCTCTCGGTACTCCACTACATCAAACTCAAACGTGGCTGCGAACTCCAAAAATGAATTGTGAAAATCTGGAGTGCTGACCTGGAAAATAGCTAGAAGTGGAGTGTGCCCGAGAAGCTCTTCCAAGTCCTCCAAAATTCCTAGCTGATACGGAATGCTGTTGTCGAGGTGGTCGTGTTCATTCAAAGTATAGGTTTCCGTGTGTTACAAACGACACATCCATGTTTTTATCATTTCAATTAAAATAATACATGTCATGTAGGTGATGGACACGACGTGTACTGCACAGGAAGAAAATGGCCTTGTAGAAGGTGGGACACGGTCCGAATCAATAAAAAAGTATACACGGTGTATACCGAACACACATACCATGTAAAGAAAAATGGGGTTATTGATCATGTTCAATGCTACAAATGGAGGGGCCAAGGAAAATGTGATACACGAAATGTACCAAACACACACGCCGTGTATGTGAAAATGGATTGCGAGGCCGTTTGCAAAAAGAGACCTGGGCACGATATGAAAAAGTACACGGTGTGTACCAAACATATACACCGTGTATATTCGAATTTCAAAGTATTTCATGTGTGGCCATGTACAGAACTACACGGTGTGTGTTCTTCATTTCGTGGATATGTACTGGCGGAAGCCGAACGGTCGGCCGATCCAAAAAGCACCGTAAACGATTATGAAAACATTAAATAGAGAGTGTAGAACGACGTACCTTGACCGAGGGTCACAATGTAAGTGAAATCAAATCGTGAAACGCACAAAATCGACAGATTTGAGAAATGGGGGTGCAGGTGACATTCGAGAGAAGAAACTTGAAGAAAGGGGGGAAATGGGGAGCTGCGCAACATGGGCTCAAGCCGAGTGGCCCGCGGCTTATATAGCCATGGTACACAGTGTGTATGTCTGGACTACATTCCATGTATTCCCAAATTTTTTTAACACAATTAAATATACTATATAATAATTAATATTAAATAATTAAAAATAAAAGTAAAATAGGTATATATATGTATATATAGAATTATAAGAAAATAAAATTATACACTTAATGTAGTGGTCGCATACACGCCGTGTGTTTAAAAATTGGAAAAAGAGAAGTAAAACCATTAATCTGTGGTCGGGGAGGGGTTCTAACAGGCGTTCGGTCATTCCTAATGGAATCCCTCAACCACTGGAGAGAAGGTTGTACTGCTGCCCATATTTATCATTTATATATATTTATTCTATATGGCCTATACACATGGGAAGAACGAATATCATGGCGTTTGGTTTTTATTTATGAAAGGATGGGGATGAAGTGGGGAGATAAGAACAATTCGAAACTGGGTCTTTTAAACCTGGTGCCGAGACTTTTCAAATCCGCCAACTTCACCCGCATGTAAATTCTAATTTTAATAACATTTTTAATTTATATTGAAAAATTATGGCAGACACTGTGTATTTCGAAATGCACGTCATGTTGTTTTATTAAAAGCAGAATTGATGGAAATGGGATGGTTTTATGGATTCGAACCCGAGTCCTTTGTAACCGGAATAGGATTCTAGCCAACAGGTCCATCCCCATCATGGGTTTTATTATATTTAAACATATTTATATATATATTTGAAAAATACCACAATCACCGTGTAAATAAAAGAAGGAACCCCATGCCGAAGGTAGGTCGGGAGGATTAAAATGGGGGAAATCTTGAAAAAACTCCAGTGACTTTACCATCTTCATTGGCATCATCCCTAGTTATTTATTTGTTACTCTATAGATTTATACTATTATGATTATAAATTAAAAAGATAAGTACACACCGCGTTTATAAGTGGGACATGACCTGTACCCTCTAAGTTGCCTCCTAGGAAGCGCCTTTGTTTTAGGTCATTGGCTCAACCTTTTTTACCTTTCTTACCTGATATTTACGGTAGATAATGGTCCCAATAATGGACTCCCTGGCCATCTAAGAGTTTCAAGTTCTCTGGCTCCTCTTCAACAGGTATGTCTGGATTGTTAAAGTTATCAGAAATATAGGAAAATACCACATCATCCACCAGGCGATCGCCCATGGTAGTTATTACAGAACAATCATAACGATCAGACGATGATGCCTTCTTGATGGTTTTGAGAAAATTTTAGGATACTCTCTCATCTCCTGCCTGGAAAATTAGCTCTCCCTGGTGCGCATCAATGATTGCCTTACCTGTGACTAGGAAAGGTCATCCCAATATAAGTGGTGCCTCCAGATTTTCCCCCATGTCGAGGATGATGGAATCTGTTGGGAGGATCAATCATCACACTTTCACCAGTACATCTTCCAGTAGCCTCTTCAGATACATAATGGATCGATCAGCAAGTTTAAGGGCTACATGGGTTAGCTTCAAATCATGGAGCCTGAGATTTTGGAAATCTCTGAATGGCATGAGGTTGATACGTGCTCCCAAGTCGCATAGAGATTTTCCAAAGTCACAGAGTCCAATTGTGCATGGAATAGTAAAACTACCTTGATCCTGGAGCATTGGAGGAATGGAATATTGAACAACTGCATAATACTCCTTTTTTACTGCAATAACGCCCAGATCCTCCATCTTACACTTATTTGAAAGGATTTACTTCATGAATTTGGTGTATGTTGACTTTTGTGTCAGGGTCTCCACAAATGGGATGTTGATGTGGAGCTTTCTGAACACCTCCCTGAATTTACAAAATTGTTGGTCCAGCTTTATTTTCTTCATTCTCTCTAGAAAAGGTAACATAGGTAAAAATGGTTTGACGACTTATTTTTCTTAGCCTAATTGAGCCTCTGGTGATGGTTATTCAGAAGAAGAGGGATCTTAATCTAAACCTTCTTTATCAATTGGGGATGGAGGTGTAGTTGACTGGTGGGTTGGTTCCTTCTGTGGCAATGCTTTTCCTCTACACAAGGTGATAGAATTGGCCTCCTCCCATGGGTTCTTCTCAGTGTTTCTTGATAATGTACCAGGCTGCCTCCCTGATTGCTGGTTTTCTATCTGGCCAATTTTATTATCGAGGCTTCGAATGGAAGCCTCCTGGTTCTGGAATTTCGTTTCTGTAGTTGATATAAATTTATTCATCAGGTCCTCTAACCTTGATGTGTTCTCTTGCTAAGATGGTTGGGCAGGTGGTGGAGGTGGTTGCTGCCTTTGTTGTTGTGGGTGAGGGTTCTGGTACAATTTCTTCTGATAGGATCCCTACTGGAACTGCTGTCTAGGAAACTGATTTAGGTATTGAGGCTGATTGTAGCTAGTCATTCGTTCGGGCGGAGGGTTTTGATGTTGTTGGCCCCAGCCTTTGTTCTGATTATCTCTCCACGCCGGGTTTTGGTACTGTTGATATTGATTCAAACATTGATTTTGAGCAACAAATCTCACCTCGCTTGTCGAAGGGTCGGATGGAAGTCCCTAGAATTCTCCCAGATTATGGATGTTACCAAAGTCTCTGCATCCTGGATGGTTCACCACATGAGCTTGAGATGCTCCTTTTATATTCAATGCGTCGATTTTCTTGGACACTGCATCCAACTGAGCAGCTAACATAGTTGTACCATCAATGTTTTTCATACGTCACTTTTGAGTCCCCCACTCAGAGTGCCACTAGAAGCTATTGGCAGACATATCTTACAGTCGTTTAAAATGTTATTCGGGAGACTTTCTCATCACCGTAACTCTAGCAGCAGCATCTACCATGAACTTGGTATTTGTTTTGAGTCCTCCGTAGAAGGTCTGGACTTGCATACAGAGTTGGAGTCTGTGGTGTGGGAATTTTCATAGCATCTCTTTGAAACATCCCCAGGACTCGTATAATTACTCGAAGTCATGCTGCTGGATGTTGTGGATCTCGTTCCTTAGCGTCACCATCTTCGATGGTTGGAAATATTTGGACATGAACGCCTGGGGTAGCTCATCCCAGCTGAGGATAGATCTTTGTGGTAGCCCCTTGATCCAGTCTTTCACCTTCTCCTGCAGAGAAAATGGAAATAGGCGAAGACGGATGGCATTCTCAGACACGACATGGTAACGAAATATGTCGCAGATCTCTAGAAAGATGGAGAGATGGGCGTTCGGGTCTTCACCGGGAAAGCCTCCAAATTGGACAGTGTTCTAGATCAGCTGCATGATAGAAGGATTTATCTTGAAGTGCTAGGCCTGGACCAGAGGACGAACAATGCCCGTATTAGATCAGTGGATTGAAGGAAGTCCTTACTCCATTAGAGTACAGTGTGGAGGTGGCTGCTGAGGTGGTGGAGGTTGCAGATACTGCTGCTTCTGAGGGGCGAAATAGGGTCGTTGGAATATTTTATGCGGTTGTTGCAGTTGGTCGTATGCCAGTGGAGGTTATTGCGGCGGTAATTGGTAATCCCTCGGGATGAATTCCATGAAGCCTCCAGGAGCCTGATCCGGTAGACCAGTAGCGGGAGGCTACAGATCCTGTTACTGAGGCTTAGTCATAGCATCCACGGCTGGTGCTCCCTCTTCTGTGTTTGCCATGGTAGAGTGTTCCAATTGGTGTGTTTCCTTTAGTTCACGTTGATGATGAAGCAGGGTCCATTTGATTTCCGGATCAGGCGGAACAAGTTTTGATGACTCGGTGCTTCTGGACCAAGTGGGGCATCTATTCATGCACCTAAGGTTCTGCACATCCACAACAAAAATACATAGCATAAAAGGGAAAATGAAATATTAAATTGATATGGGATTAGAACATATAATTTTGAGATTTTTTTATTTTTATTTTCAAATTATCAATTATGAACACAACATAAATTATAGCACTAAAACAAAAAGTTCCCTGGAAACGGCGGTAAAATTTTGTCGGTCGTTTCACCGAAAGTATTATATCGGTGCCCAAAATTGTTATTAACCCACTCATAATACATTAGTATACTGCATGTTCGGGGTCGATCCGCCTGGAACATTGGAAGTTCATTGGTTCAGTTTATATTATAATTAATATAGTTAAATATGTAGAATTTAGAGTGGGTTTTCTTGGTTTGGATTGAGTGAAACTGTTTTACATACATGAAGAAAATGATTAATAATTGAAAGGAAACAAAAAGTGATTTTAAGGTTTTTTAATAGAGAGAAAAGTGTATTGGGGCTGTGGTGATCAAGGAGTTTTTATGCAGATTGCTTAAATGGTTGTGTTGTTCATGATAACTCATCATTCTAGATCCCATTTTTATCATATGATTTCCATGGTTCAGTTCCTCTGTAAAGACCCATAAATATCAAGGGAAAGTTCTTCTTAATTTTCATTGGAATTTTACAAGAATGCGGTTTCTGACGGAACCTGATTCTGAGGCCCGGTGAGCCCGGAATCAATTTTCAATGTTTGGCTCGGGTACGTTCAGTGAACGAACAAGCGGGAATTTCTAACTTTTGAACCGATTCCCGGATTCGAATTCCGAGGGCACCGATGGAACCGTAGCACCGGTAGTAGCTTAGGAACTCCTGTTTCAGAGTTGCGTTTACACGAGGGGAGTTATTAATTTTTGTGGTAGTTAAAATTAAAAATTTAACAATTTTTATTTTTCCCACTTGGTAGTTTTATCCTAAGTATGGATGTTGGGGGTGGGACCCACTTGTGATAACCAACCTTGAGAGGATAAGGTTGGGTGGGACCCACACGAGCCCAACCCCTCACATTCCTAACCCCTCTAAACCCCCCCATTTATGTTTTGTTAACTTATCACCTCATTAATTTTATAACATCTTATGTTAATAACATAAGTGAGTTAAATGTGGGTTTTGAATTTTCAAACTCTTGAAATTCCAAACCTATGTTGGGTTAATAAAATAAGTGGGAGGATTATTTTATTTTGGGGTTAGTTGTTCTTGTGGTGGAGACTTTGGAGAGAAAGGGCTGTGTTTGAGGAAGTCTTCTTCTTCTTCAACATCGACAAAGAACATGAAGAACACCGTTCTTCAATGAAGAACACCTCCGACGAAGAACATCGTTCTTCAACGAAGAACATCTCCTCCGAAGAAAGCGATGCCTTCTTCCAATGGCGTTTCCTCTTCGAACACACCTCGACGACAACAGAATCGACGTTCATTTCCCACGACGCCCGACCTCCGTGACGCTCGTCTTCCACGGCTCGATTGATGTTCACCATTCCTGAACCGAGGTATGGGATTATTTTATTTAATTATTTTCCGTTCATGATACTAGTTTATCGATCATCGTGGATATTCGACTAGATGTTATCGTTTAACGATAGGGGGGTCGGACCGCACAAACACGGCCGAACCCCCCTCCTATGTTCATGTTTGATTCTTTGTGGATGGAATGGAATGGCGTGGTGTCGTCGCACAACGCGGGAATCACATGGAAAGTATTACGCGATGTCATCGCACCGCGCAGTGGAAAGAAGTTCAAGGATGCGACGCCGTCACGCTGCGTCGAAGGAAACCGAAGACGCCGCGGCCGGAGCAGGGCCGCAGAGGAGGGGAGCGGTGCTGTTGCACCGCGCTGGACAACAAGGGCTGCGACCGGTTCCGGGCCGTGTCGGAGCAAGGTGACTGGCGGCCGGACCGGGCCTCCAGTGTCGGAGCTGGAAGGGGACCGACCATTGCTGGTCCCGTTGAGCAGGAACCGGCCGTCCAGGTTGGGCTGGACGGAAGGGGAGGAGCCGTGGGAATTAAATTCCCCCGGCTGGCTTCAAACGACCCCCCTTAATTGGGGGAGGCCGTGGTTACACAAGGGGGGCAGGCGCCCCCCCCCCCTTTTTCGAACAGCTCGGTCAAAGGCTGAGCTAGCAGCACGCTGGGTGCGCTGTGCCCAGCTGGGCCGGCCGTGCCGGGCCGCGCCAGGTCGGGCCGACCCGGAACGAAGCGGTTCGACCCGGTTCGGGCCGACCGGGGGGGTCTTGAGCCGGGTCGGTCTGGGCCCGAAACCCCCATTTTTTGGAGCATTTGGGCTCAATTGCCCATAACTCGGGCTACGGACCTCCGATCGACGCACTGTCAGTAGCGACATGATCCTTGGAACGAGACGGTCGTTTTGGTATATTACACTCAAGGTTTCAGATTACTTTGAGTTCGGATGGGTTGGTTCGTACACGAAACCAACCGGGCCCTTGGAGCGGAAACACTCATATCTTGAGCTTCAGACGTCTGATCAATGCACTGTCGACTTCGTTGAATTCCTCTAAGTCAAAAGGATATTTTGGAATACTCCGTCCGAGGTTTGGAGGCAGGTAGAGTCTGGTCGGGTCGGTTTTGCCTTAAAAACCAACAGTGCCCCCTGAGACGAAAAAGACAATAACTCTCAGACCGGGTGTCCGATTGACACGCCGTCTGTGACGTTGAGTTCCTATTGACGATACAGAAATTTTGGATACATCAACTCTGGACTATGTGTCAGTTGATGTATCAGCCTCTCGGCTCGTGGAGCGAACCCTCCCGAACGAGCTTACTGTGTGCGGGAACCCTAGTGCTGGCTGCGACTGCTACTGTGATGACGACGACTATACAAAGATCCTTAGTGGATTCAATGGCGATGACTACAACACTCATAGATCCTATGTGGATCAGTGCTACCGATTTTTTGTGGGTCTGATCCTGTGTGGGTCAGCGCTCAGTGGTTCTGTGTGAGCCAGCGCCTACAGACTCTGTGTGGGTCCGATCCTGTGTGGGTCTTTGTGGGGGTTAGTTTTCTACCAATCATGTGTGGGTCATTGCGAGGGTTAGTACCTATCGATCCTTTGTGGTTCCGATGACTTAGATGGACCAGTGATCATATCTATCGTCATTCGAAAAAGTATACCTGTGTGAGCTGAATTCTGTTTGCTTTCCTGTGTGGATTGTGTTGTGCTATCCTGTGTGGATTATGATTTGCTTTCCTGTGTGGAATACGAATACATTCCTGTGTGGACTGAGTTTTACTTGGGCTCGGAGGTTTGAGCGTATTGGAATTGATGACTTAGGTATATGTATGGGCATATACCTAATCAGAGTCGGTTGTTACTTTGTGATTGTATCTTTCCTTGTGGTTTATCCTTTGTGGATATTGGGAGACCATTGGGGGTCTCGGGAACCCTAATGAGTATCTTATACTCACCCCTACACGGGCTATGCCCGCACTAAGTTGTGTTGGTTGCAGACGATGAATAGCATTGATCGTGGTTGAGGCTTGCAGAGCAGGATGGTACCTCGAGGTGGACCACTGGGCGGGACGTACTCGGAGTAGACAGCAGGACCCGAGGAGCAGTGGAGCTATCTGTACCCACCCATTAGGTGGGATTTCCAGTGGAAAACTTGGTGTAGAGACTTTACTTTACAGTTGTTGTTTTCCCTTTCGAGTTGTACTTTACAGTTGGGCTTGTATTTCCGGCCCCTTTTACTTTCTGCACTTACTATTGTACTCATTTTTTACTTAGTGTTTACTTCTTCCGCTTGTACTCGGTGGTGCTTGTTTACTTTAAAAAGGCAATGCCTTCCCTTTTTACCAGGATTTACGCCTTGGTGCTAGTCGCCAGCCCCTGGACTATGGAAGGCGGGATTGGGGTAGTCACGGCACGGGCCCCGAGAATGGGTCGTGACAAATTGTTATCAGAGGAGTTCGGTTCTACCGCAGACTCTGATCTTTCTCTATGTGAAGCAATAGTGTTTAGCATATTGAGTGTGGTTATCAGTCCAGGGAGTCCATTTTTGGTGCGGCGGCTGACGTATCCGTACACCAGGACCCTGACTTCTGATTTCCGACTAAATTCAAGAAAAAATTGATTGCATGTGTGTTTGAAGTTTTCTTTGTGACTACATTATATCAGCTCACCAGGTATACTATTCTGACCGTGGCTCACATGTTTCCTTTCAGGATGGCCCCATGACGGTAGCCAGTTAGGGTTCCAAGAGTCGAGCGTGACGACATCCCACCGAGAAACGAGGCATCGGTGCAGGGCCCTTTGTCAGCAGTGGCACCGGCAGTAGCTCTACCTGCCAAGCCACTGATGCTTCCAGCCACATCCGCAAACGATGCATGTCGCCTCAGTGCACTGCATGAGTTCCAGCGCCAGCGACCGCCCAGGTTCCACAGGGAGACGGACCCCCAGGCAGCCGAGGTCTAGCTGGAGGCAGTCGTACGAGTTTTCAGGCTAGTGAGGACACCAGCAGACCTCATGGTGATCCTCGCTGCGAGCCTACTGCACACAGCTGCGGGCCGATGGTGGAGCTTGATAGTCCATGTGCACGATGTGGCATCTATACTTTGGATGGACTTTGAAATCCTCTTCCGCTTGGAGTTTGTCCCAGCCACCCTCCGTGCGGTGTGCATTTAGAAGATTCTCCAGCTGCGGCATGGCAACATGACGGTCACCCAGTACTCGGCGAGATTTACCGATCTCTCACGCTACTCGACCGACATGGTACGTGACCCATTCTTTCGGGACCGAACCTTTGAGCAGGGATTGAGACACGAGATCAGGTCATCACTGATATCCCTTAGCATTCCGACTCAGACAAGAGTACTGGAGCGAGCCCTTTTGATCGAGAGATTTCTTGCTGAGTCTACACCAGCGCAGAGACCCACCATAGGCCGGCACGTAGCAGAGTCTTCTGCAGCAGGCAGTCGACAGATGACTCAGGGGTCCAGGCAGACAAGAACCTCAGGCAGACGACCTCAGGACACTAACTCAGTAGTGCGGGGAAAACATCGCGGAACCAATCATTCGAGAGGCAGGCAGTGCTACTCATACGGTGGGTAGGGCCACATGGCTCGTGATTGCCCGACCCGCCATGCTGAGGAGCAGCAGATGGTCGAGGGACCATCGAGACAGAGGCAGAGGGTCGACCATGGAAGTCTGTAGGGAGGAGGCGGACGAGGAAGAGGAGCTGGCCGAGCAGCAGGTGGTGGGCGACGCTTTGAGGATCTACCACCACCACCACCAGGAGGCCATCCCCGACCACAGGGAGCTGGCAGGAAGAGACAAGCACAACTTTAGGCAGCGGAGGCCTACGACCACGGAACGCCCGAGATGATTCGAGGTACTATCTGTGTCTATTCCACCCTTGCTGCAGTACTTATAGCCATAGGAGTGAGTCACTCTTTCATAGCCGCTACCCTTGTTCGGAGCTCAGAGATTCTGATAGAGCCGTTGGCTCGATCCTTACAGCTAGAGACTTCTACGGGAGCAGACACGATGATTACGCACTGGTACTGGCAGTGTGAGCTTACTCTAGGAGGTTAGAGCTTCGGCTGGGATCTTCTTGTAGCAGCGTCGAGGCCTTACGGCGTCATCTTGGGCATGGATTGGTTGTCTACGGTCCATGCACAGATTTACTGTTTTAGGCGCAAGGTACGATGTGTACGCACCAACGGGAGCAGGTTCACCTTCACCGGTGAGAAGGGAGAATTTGCAGCATAGGATGGACTTCCGCAGAGGAGAGGAAAACCCATCACTCAATAGTTGGCTAGCCTCATCCTAGGAGTAGTTGACATGCAGAGTCCTGGTTTTCCTGCAGTGGTGGATTAGTTTGCGGACGTTTTTCCCGACGACGTTCCAGGGTTACCTCCTCGCAGAGAGGTAGACTTTTAAATTGACCTGTACCCCGGGAAACCCCCGATATCGACTCCAGCATATAGGATGTCCCCTGCCGAGCTTCGAGAGCTATGGGTATAGTTAGAGGACTTGCAGGGCAAGGGGTTTATCCGACCCAGTGTTTCACCCTGGGCTTCCCCGATATTGTTCGCCAAGAAGGCGGACGGGAGCTTGTGACTGTGTGTCGATTATCGTCGCCTGAACCAGGTGACAGTGAGGAACAATTATCCGCTACCAAGGATTGATGACCTATTTGATCAGCTCAAGGTAGCACGGTGGTTCTCGAAGATAGACCTCAGGTCAGGTTATCATCAGCTCAGAGTTCGAGACGAGGACGTGCAGAAGACGGCCTTCAGATGTCGGTATGGCCACAATGAGTTCTTGGTTATGCCCTTCGGCGTAACCAATGCTCCAGCAGTGTTCATGGCCCTCATGAACAGGATATTTCAGCCATACCTCGATCGATTTGTCATGGTCTTCATCGACGACATTTTGATCTACTCGACGACTGAGGAGGAGCACGCCTACCACTTACGAGTTGTACTAGACACACTCCGAGAGCACCATCTTTATGGAAAGATCTAGAAGTGTCAGTTCTGGATACGTGAGGTCCCCTTCTTAGGGCACGTCATCTCTGAGGGGGGAGTTGTAGTGGATCCTGTGAAGATCGAGGCAGTGCTAGCTTGGGAGCCACACAGGAACATGATAGAGGTGCAGAGTTTCTTGGGACTAGTTGGATACTACTAGAGATTTGTGCCAGACTTCTCCAGAGTTGCGGCACCACTCTCAGCTTTGTCGAAGAAGGGTAAACCCTTCGTGTGGTCAGACAGATGTCAGCAGAGCTTCCAAGAGCTGAGATAGAGATTGACTAGCTCACCTATCTTGAGGTTGCCTGAGGAGGGAGTAGGGTACATAGTCTACTACGATGCATCAGGGACCGGACTCGGATGTGTCCTGATGCTGGAGCGGGCAGTGATCGCCTATGGATCACGTCAGTTATGGCCGCATGAGCAGAACTACGCTACCCATGACCTGGAGTTAGCAGCAGTGGTCTTTGCCCTGAAGACGTGGTGACACTATCTGATGGGCGAGCGCTTTATAGTCTTTTCTGACCACCAGAGTCTCAGGTACATCTTCTCGCAGAAGGACATGAATCTGAGACAGTGGCAATGGATCGCGTTCCTCCAAGACTATGACTTTGAGATAGTCTATACTCTTGGAAAGGGGAATGTGGTAGCCGATGCCCTCAGTAGGAGGATGGGCATTCAGCTACTTGAGGAGGCGATAGAGCAGCTAGCCTATTTGCAGATATCCTTTGTGGATAGAGATGGAGAAGCCTTCCTTCAGTCTCTCACAGTCACTCCTCCACTATTTCAGCAGGTCATAGAGGCACAGCGTGGGGATGCCGACTGTGAGACGCGGCATGCACAGATATCCTCAGGACAAGCACCTGATGGTTACTCCTTTGGACTAGAGCACGACATCCTTTTCAGAGGACGTACCTTGGTACCAGTTGCTTTACGGGAGGAGGTACTGAGAGAGTTTCACACTTCTCCTTTTGTAGTACATCCTGGAGTGGCGAAGATGTACCAGGATCTCAGTCAATAGCACTGGTGGCCGGGCATAAAGAAGGCTGTGGTAGAGTTCGTTTCACGATGCCTCACCTGCCAGCAGGTGATGGCAGATCACCAGGTACCAGCAGGCTTGGTACAACCCTTGGAGGTCCCAGAGTAGAAGTGGGACGGGATATCTATGGACTTCGTGACTTGAATTCCACGCACTTCCAGAGGTCACGACTCCATTTGGGTGATTGTCGACCGACTCAATAAGTCGGCTCACTTCTTACCCATCAGAGAGCTGGGCTCAATGGAGAGCTTGGGACGACATTATGTTCAGGAGATTGTGCGGCTTCATGGTGTTCCATCATCTATATTCTCCGATCGAGATGCTTGGTTTACTTTCCGGCTTTTGAAGTGATTGCAGGAGGCGTTCGGGACGCAGCTATGTCTGAGCACAGTCTTTCACCCTCATACGGATGGTCAAACGGAGAGGACCATTCAGACTCTCGAGGACATGCTCTGTGCATGTGTCCTCGACTTTGGTCATAGCTGGGAGGACCACCTACCCTTGGTGGAGTTTACATACAACAACAACTACCACTCCACCATCAGGATGGCACCATACGAGGCGTTGTACGGCCGACCTTGCAGATCTCCTTTGTGATGGACAGACCCTGGGGAGTCAGCAGTTGTGGGACCAGAGATGGTCCATGCCACGACAGAAAAGGTACAGGTCATCCATGAGGGGATGAGGATAGCTCAGAGCTGGTAGAAGTTATACGCTGACAGGAGGCGGAGCCCACTAGAGTTCGAGTATGGCGACTACGACTTTTTGCGTGTCTCACCTCGACATGGATTACGAAGATTTGGCCGAGGCGACAAGTTATCTCTGCGCTTCATCGGACCATTCCAAGTCCTCAGCAGGATTGGAGAGGTGGCTTATCGCCTGGCTCTACTACCTCAATTGCACCGGGTGCACAATGTCTTCCACATGTCTCAGCTGAGGAGATACGTGCACGACCCGACACATATTATTGACCATGGGGAGCTTGACGTTGACGATGGGGCGACTTTTGCGGAGGTCCTAGTGGAGATTGAGGATCGACAGGAGCGGGTCCTACGTGGACGGTCGATTACTCAAGTGCGAATCAGATGGCAGCACGGGAACCTCCAGGAGAGCACTTGGGAGTGGGAGGCTTAGATGAGTGCTCAATACCATCATTTGTTTCCCTAGTTTTGATGAATCTTTACGGGGATGTAAATCCCTGAGGTGGGTGTAATGTAAATACCCGAAAAATTCAAGGGAAATTTTTTCTTAATTTTCTTTGGAATTTTACAAGAACGCGGTTTCTGACGGTACCTGATTCCGAGGCCCGGTGTGCCCGGAATCAATTTCCAAAGTTTGGCTCGGGTACATTTGGTGAACGAACGAGCTGGAATTTCTAACTTTTGAACTGATGTCCGGAATCGAATTCTGAAGGCACCGATAGAACCGCAGTGCCGGTAATTCCTTAGGAACTCCTGTTTCGGAGTTTCCTTTACACGAGGGGAGTTATTAATTTTTGTGGTAGTTAAAAATAAGAATTTAACAATTTTTATTTTTCCCACTTGGTAGTTTTATCCTAAGTAAGGATGTTGGGGGTGGGACCCACTTGTGATAACCAACCTTGAGAGGATAAGGTTGGATGGGACCCACACGATCCCAACCCCTCACTTTCCAAACCCCTCTAAACCCCCCAATTTATGTTTTGTTAACTTGTCACCTCATTAATTTTATAACATCTTATTTTAATAACCTAAGTGAGTAAAATGTGGGTTTTGAATTTTCAAACTCTTGAAATTCAAAACCTATGTTGGGTTAATAAAATAATTGGGAGGATTATTTTATTTTGGGGTTAGTTGTTCTTGTGGTGGATACTTTGGAGAGAAATGGGCTATGTTTGAGGAAGTCTTCTTCTTCTTCAACATCGACAAAGAACGTGAAGAACACCTCCGACGAAGAACACCATTCTTCAACGAAGAACATCTCCGCTGAAGAACTCCATGTCTTCTTCCAACAACGTTTCCTCTTCGAACACACCTTGACGACAATGGAATCGACGTTCATTTCCTGCGACGCCCGACCTCCGCGACGCTCATCTTCCGCGGCTCTATTGACGTTCACCTTTCCTGAACCGAGGAAGGGGATTATTTTATTTAATTATTTTCCATTCATGATTCTAGTTTATCAATCATCGTGGATATTCGTCTAGATGTTATCGTTTAACCAGAGGGGGGTCGGACTGCACAATCACGGCCGAACCCCCCTCATATGTTCTTGTTTGATTCTCTGTGGATGGAACGGAATGGCGTGGTGTCGTCGCACCACGAGGGAATCACACGGCAAGTATTACGTGACTCCGTCACGTCATGCCGTTGAATGAAGTTCAAGGATGCGACGCCGTCACGCTGCATCGAAGGAAACCGAAGACGTCGCGGCTGGAGCGGGGCTGCGGCGGAGGGGCACGGTGTTGTTGCATCGTGCCAGACCACAAGGGTCGCGACCGGTTCCGTGCCTTGGTGGGGCTGCGGCGGAGGGGCACGGTGCTGTTGCATCGTGCCAGACAACAAGGGTCGCGACCAGTTCCGTGCCTTGGCGGGGCAAGGTGACCGGAAGCTAGACCGGGCCGCCGGTGTCGGAGCTAGAAGGGGACCGGCCATCGCTGCTCCTGTTGCGCTGGAATCGGCCGGCTAGGTTGGGCCGGCCGGAAAGGGAGGATTCGGGGGAATTAAAATCCCTCGTCCGGCTTCAAACGACCCCCCCTTAATTGGGGGAGGACGCGATTACACAAGGGGGGAAGGCGCCCCCCACCCATTTTTCCAACAGCTCGGCCGAAGGCGGAGCTGGCAGCGCACTGGGCGCGCTGTGCCCAACCGGGCCGGTCTGCGCCGGGTCGGGCCTACCCGGACCGAAACCCTCGTTTTTGAACCATTTGGGTTCAATTGCCCATAACTCGGGCTACGAACCTCCGATCAATGCGCCGTCAGCGGCGACACGATCCTTGTAACGAGACGGTCGTTTTGGTATATCGCAATAAAGGTTTCGGATTACATTGAGTTCGGCCGGGTTGGTTCGTAAACAAAACCAACCGGGCCCTCGGAGTGGAAATGCTCATATCGTGAGCTTCGGACGTCTGATCGACATTCCTTCGACTTCGTTGAATTCCTCTAAGTGAGAAGAATCTTTTGGCATAACCCGCCTGAGGTTTGGATGCAGGTAGAGTACGGTCGGGTTGGTTTTTCCTTAAAAATCAATCGAGCCCCTCGGACGAAAAAGCCAATAACTCTCAGACTGGGCATCTGATTGACGCGCCATCTGCGACATTGAGTTCCTGTTGATGATACAAAACTTTTGGATACATAAAATCTGGACTATGTGTCAGTTGATGTATCAGCCTCTCGGTTCGTGGAGCGGACCCTCCCGAACGAGCTTGCTGTGTGCGGGAACCCTAGTGCTAGCTGCGACTGCTACTGTGAAGACGACGACAGTATAGAGATCCTCAGTGGATTCGACGATGACGACTAAAACACTCAACAATCCTATGTGGATCAGTGCTACCGATCTTGTGTGGGTCCGATCCTGTGTGGGTCAGCGCTCAGTGGTTCTGTGTGAGCCAACGCCTATAGATCCTGTGTGGGTCCTATCCTCTGTGGGACTTTGCGGGGGTTAGTTTCCTACCGATCCTGTGTGGGTCATTGTGGGGGTTAGTACCTATCGATCCATTATGGGTCCGACGACTTAGATGGATCACTAATCATTTCTATAGTCATTCGAAGAAGTATACCTATGTGAGCTGAATTTTGTTTGCTTTCCTGTGTGGATTGTGTTGTGCTATCCTGTGTGGATTATGTTTTGCTTTCCTGTGTGGAATACGTATACATTCCTGTGTGGACTAAGTTGTACTTGGGCTCGGAGGTTGGAGCGTTTTGGAATTGATGACTTAGGTATATGTATGGGCATATACCTAAGCAGAGTTGGTTGTTACTTCTTGATTGTATCTTCCCTTGTGGTCTATCCTTTGTGGATTTTGGAAGACCTTTGGGGGTCTCGGGGACCCTACTGAGTATCTTATACTCACCCCTGCACGGGCTATGCCCGCACTACGTTGTGTTGGTTGCAGACGACGGACAGCGTTGATCGTGGTTGAGGCTTGCAGAGTAGGATGGTACCTGGAGGTGGACCACTGGGCGAGACGTACTCGGAGTAGAAGGCAGGACCCAAGGAGCAGTGGAGCTATCTGTACCCACCCTTCAGGAGGGATTTCCAGTGGACAGCTCGGTGTAGCGGCTTTACTTTACAGTTGTTGTTTTCCCTTTCGAGTTGTACTTTACAGTTGGGATTGTATTTCCGACCCCTTTTAGTTTCCGCACTTACTGTTGTACTCAGTTTTTACTTAGTGTTTACTTCTTCCACATGTACTCATTAGTGTTTTTTTACTTTACAATGGCAATGCCTTCCCTTTTTACCGAGAATTACGCCTTGGTGCTAGTCGCCAGCCCCTGGCCTATGGAAGGCGGTCTTGGGGTAGTCATGGCACTGGCCCTGAGGACGGGTCGTGACATCCTCTTGTTTGGAATTGATGAAATTGACTCCTTGGTCTTGTAGTCAGTGTTTCTAAATTCTTAATTTGGTTCAGTTTATTTATGAATCAGTGAAACCTTTTCAATAGTCATGAAAGCTTCCACTGTTACTCTTATTTTAAATCTCTGAGAATTATTCCCTTGTTCCGGCTCAGAATTCTCAGTAATGTTTAACAATGATTTAAGAGGAGTAATAATAATTAAGAAGAATGAACACAACTATCTATATTAATACAAAATTATATAATCCTTTATCACCCACATCCCCAACACAAGGGGATTAGTTACACATGGAAACCATAATAGAAACAACACACTCGATATCTGATGAATTCATCGTGTAAGGTTCGAGTAGTGGTATCAGTATGTGGAATGGTGGAACTATGGCACCACGGTGTCTTGGGAATGGTAGCAGCAGAACTTCTCCCCTCATTCAAATGGTTTCGAACTCTCTTTAATATGATGGCAAAGGCCTCTTTTTATATACAAATAGAGTACATGACATGTATTGAATCTAAAGGCCATGTAATTCCGTCAACGTTCTATGGAGCCAATTTCCCCACTGGTAGGTGGCATAACATGCCGTCATTGACTGTTGAACATGGCGCCACCTAGTAGTTGAGTGTACACGGCGTGTAGCACAACCATACATGACGTTTAGTATAAAACTATGGCCAACAACACCTTCTCGAATTGCAGACACAACATGTAAAAATGGAGCACGTCGTGTCTCCTTCAACAGACACATGGGTGTGTAGACTCTTCATGGCAATAACCGCTTCTAGAAAGTAGTACACAACATGTAACGCCGCCCCACATGGTGTGTAGCTTATTCCTGGTGACATGGGTGTGTACACCCTGCTTTGGTTTGTGTCCCTGTCTGGATGTACATGTAGTGTATAAAAAGTAAATGCTGTGAAGTTTCAAATTTTTCACAGGCTTCCCATGATTTTTGTATTTTATCCAGAAATCTCCTGAAAGTAAGCAGAATCACCAAAATCAAAGAATATGTTAATGAAACAAAAAATATTTTCTAATAACATGTTTTTATTTTCAATAATATATATGAAAATGTATACACAAATCGGGTGCATCAATTATCTCTTGGGATAACATTTTGGGGTGTTCACGGACCAAAAAAGTATTAAATACATCCTTAACCAGTGGAACATGATTTTGAGACAGTGATGGTGGGCTGAATACCTTCAGTCCTTCGACATTGAGCTCGCCTATACCACTGTAAGGGTAACACAGTGGCTGATACCCTGAGTAGGAAGACTCAGATACAGGTAGTATAGGAGTCCAGGGGTGAATGGTATCTTATGGTTTTGTTCTCTGAGAAGCATTTGAAGGTGCACGATAGTCAGGGGAGAAACTATCTTTAATCCATAGCTGTGATATCTACCCTCCGGGATAGATTGAGGATGAGACAACTGTCAGATGCATAAGGCTAGTTCTGGGAGTCGGTGTCATGTGAGGACCCTCCTCCTGGTTAGACTATATGCGATGACTAGGTACTGTGTATCCATGGAAGAGTGTGGGTTCCAGGGTATATACACAATGATTTTATGAGGTAATTTCATGCATCAGCTTGGGCAGTGCATCCTAGAGTGACCAAAATGTACTGTGACTTGAGAGGTCAATATTGGAGGTTTGGTATGAAAAGAAAGGTAGCTGGTTTTTACTAGATTTTCCACCTGTGAGCAGATGAAGGCGGAACATCACAGGCCACCCATACTATTACAAAAGTTACCCATTCTGGAGTGTAAATGAGATGATGTTGCGATGGATTTCATGACCGAGTTTCTGAGGTCACCTCGAGGCAATGATGTCGTATGGGTTTTTGTGGATAGGCTCACAAAGGTATCTCAATTTTTTTCAATCAAGGAGTGCATCGGGGTTGAAAAGATCGATATGTTGTATATCCGAGAGGTATTATATCTACACGGTGTCCCTCGTTCTATCATTTTAGATAAGGAGGCCCATTTAACGTCTCATTTCTGGAAGATTTTATAGAGGGCACTCGATACACAGGTGCATTTGAGCACAGCGTACCACCCTCAGACTGATGGCCAGTCAAAGCATACAATACTGGAGCTAGAGGACATGCTACGTGTAGGTGTCCTAGTATATGAGGGCTCTTTGGAGAATCACATACCCCTGGTTGAGTTTTCATACAATAATAGTTTTCAGGAAACTATTGAGATGGCACCTTACGGGGATTTATATGGTAGGCCATTCTGATCACCCGTGTGCTAGTTGGAAGCAGACAAGGAAGCTTTAATGGGACCACGTCTCATGTAGGAGACCTTAGGGTAGGTCCAGTTGATTCATAAGTGGATAGCTACTGCACAATATCGTCATAAATCTTATGCTAATCACCGTAGAAGAGCCATGGAGTTCATGGTTGGGGATCTATTTTTCTTGAATGATTCATCGAGGTTGGGGGACAAGAGGATCCGAAGATAGGGTAAAATTTCGCCATGTTATGTAGGTTCATTAGAGATTCTGGAGAGAGTCAGTCTAGTTTCCTATCATTTTTAGTTACCACGGAGGTACCGGGCCATGCAGGACGTCTTCCACATATCTCAACTACGCCGTAATCATTCAGACCCGTCTCACGTATTTCAGCTCGAGAAGGTTGATGTTCATGTTGATGCATCCTTTGAGGAGCATCCAATTCTTATTGTTGATAGGATCATGAAGGTTCTCTGAGGGTAGTCAGTTCCTCTCGTACAGGTGCTATGGCAGCATGGCCGAGCGTAGGAAAAAACCTGGGAGTGGTAGACCGATGTATGTGCTTAGTAACCGGAATTGTTCCCAAGTTTATCTTCACCACCATTGGAAGGGAAATTCAGGGGTGACTTACTTTAAGGGGGGAAGTTTGTAAGAACCCAGTTCTTTTTCATGAGGTACGAGTTTCTTCTTTTCCTTTTGCTTAAGTGTTTTTGAGAAAATAATGGAGATATGGGAAACCCCCAAATTTATGGGGTACATGCTATGTACTTTTGTCCACAAGCTATGTAATTTGACCGTGTGGGATGAAAATACAGGGAGTTTTGGCATGTTGGCAGTTAAATGTGTGAAAACCAACTACACACCTTGTAGTTGGAAAAGTGCATGCCATATAGTCAGTCGGTAGATGAACAGTTAGGTGGGAGAAGGTTTCCGCCATTGGAGCAGTTAAAAATAAAGTACACGCCATGTACATCATGAGTACATTCCATATATTCATGTTTTTTCTCTAAAAATGGGATGTAGCCACATCATTTGACAGATGAGGCAGAGGTAGAACCAGGAGCTGTGGGAGAGGAGGCTGGGACTTGAAGGAGCTCCTGATCAAACACTGAGACTCTGATTCTTCCGTCATTGGTCTCGTTCGAACTATGCAATATGGTCTCCCCCATTATTTAAGCTTTCCTTACAATTATATCCCTATTGGTTGTTATTTAGGTTTGAACGATTAACCATTTATCTCAGATCTACACCGTTCTTGTTTGTTTTGGGAGGCACCCATCGCGTATATCGATCAGAGGAGATCGAGGTAGGTGGTCTAGTTTTTCTTATCAAATGTTGAGTTGATTTTGTGTTCCATTGTGCCACACACGCATGTTTGGGGTGTCGTTTTCATGATGGATTGAATTTTAAGATACATAGAATTTCATAGGTAATATTTTTAATATGCATAATCTACTAGTTGAGATTGTTACTTTGATCTAAGGACACCCCGAGGGTGTGTTTCCATTGTTTAGCCATTTGGCCAGGATACCCATGGGTATGCTATGAATATAGCATTTTTTGAGTTTTCATGAGTGAATCCTTATATGAAATTCATTCTTATGATTTGGGCTCGGCCTAGTTACTTAATTTTACTATGAAATGTTTGTTATGCCTGAGGGATACTTTTATTACGCCTGAGGGATAGTTATGTTACGCTAGAGGGCTGGTTCTGTTACTCCTGAGGGATGGTTCTATTATGCCTGAGGGTTGGTTCTATTCCACCTGAGGTCTTGTTCTGTAACGCCTATGGGATGGTTCTATTATGCCCTAGGGAAAGGTTTTGCAATGCCTGGGGGTGAGTTTTCTTATACTTGTATGTCTGAGGACAATTTTAATTTGAATATTAACTGCTTAATTAAAATGGAAATTTAACTGGTAGGGATTGTTACTTTTGAGTACTTCCTAGTTTACAACAATTTAATATTATACACTGCTCTTTCACATTTTAACTGACAGTTGGTAACTGGCCTTGTGGGGGTTGCGTACTGGGATTTAATTCTCACACCGTGTTTGGGTCATGTCTTCAGCCCAAACAGATTATATTGTTACAGGTGTCGATATAGGAAAGAGTCCCTATACAGGTACATGATTGTTGCAGAGGAGTAGGAGAGCATGAGACCAGGATTAGGCTTGTGATGTTGCTTCATTCATATTTCACTACATTCATTTTGTTTTTTTGTACTTGTTCCTTGTGATATTTTGTATCAAATTGTAGTGTATCCTATTTTAGCTGCTTTTTTAGAATTAGATACATCTAGCTTCATTATCTTTTATTTCAGTTCTGTTGTCCATTTCAGGTTAATATTGATTACTACTTCTGCTTTGGTGTTTGTATGTATATTTTTCTGATACGCTACACTTTGAAAAATGAGGTAATAGTTTCCCAACTCTCAGACATAGGCCCTCGTTGCTAGTTGGTAGCGTCTAGATTTTGGGGAAACATGTTTTAGGTCATGTGACCAACCGGGTTCGGGCACCCGATGTGTGGAACCTGGATTCGGGACATTACAATTCCCTTTTTCTCTACAATTGTATCATTCAACATTGAAAACCTCTTTCTTTCACATGAAATCACGAGTTATGTGTCCTTTTTCACCACACTTGTAAAAGACTCCCATTCCATTTAGGAAATTATTATGGTGTTGTTTTCCATATTTATTATAGGATGGATATTAAAATATTCCATTCTTACCCTTTTTTGTAACGCCCTGACACTAGTAACCCAGAGTAGGAGCATTATTACATATTATTGGAATGATCACAAAAGATCATGTCTCGAAAGACCAATTAGTTTAGTATCCTTGGAAGTACTAGATACATTTATAAGGTTCACCTTATATCAAAAAATGGAAAACTACAACAACATTATTTCCGAAGACAACACTGAGATCCCATGGACTATCCCTACAGGTCATTCATAATATACTTTTTCGTATCCTGGGAAAAATAAAACATAAAAAGCGGTGAGCTCAGATGCTGAGTAAGGATAAAAATATAGTGGAAGCTTTCATAAATATGCATAAACATTTAAGGCAATGTATAAAACTGAAACAAAAGCCTTTTAATCATAAAATTCTTCATAATATTGCAAATATAAATCAAAATAATGTCATTTACTTATTCACATGGATATTCTAGTACTCTAATAATCACATGAAATATCAAATAGCCACTTTCAAAATGATGGAGTGCATAATGCCAGAGTATCATTACCACATAGTCAAGGCTTGTGCCAAGACTACAAAAAATATTTTTTTAAGGCCTTGTTCTAAGACACTTGTTTGTCTCATGAGTCCTACCAATGCATTGAGGAGCTATAACAGGCTCCACCCGTCACTTACTAATTCCAATACATTACTCATATGAAAAGGTTGAAACATAACATAAAACATCGTAATAAAACTAGCATAAGAATTGTCAATACATTATCCATAAACCATGAATGCTATAAAAATATAACATTCACAAACAAACATAGAACAACTCATTCAATACAATATAGAAGATTGTATCATAATAAATCAACTTTAAAAAAGTTTAAAATCCATCAAAAGATATTAAAACAGTTGAAAATGATCAGTAAAAATCTTTGAGAGAATTACCCCTTTTTCATGAAATCATTTTAAAGTCTCACAATTTATAAATGAATTAATTTAAAAGATATTTTTGATTCAAAGCGTCCCATACCACTTTGAAACATAATAAAATAATTATCATTTCAAAACATTCAAGTTCATATATATAAATCCTTATAATCATTTTTTAAAACATGGACATTAATTTAAAAGGGTTTAGAAAGTTAAATATTGAAATTATTTAAAATGAAGATCTAGTTAAATAGACCCTCCCATAAAACCTAAAAAAATACTTTTGTAATCATTTTTAAGTAATATGGGTATCGATGATAAGTATTTCCCATAAAATACATACACATGAACAATCTTGGATAATAATGAGATTGAGTAAATAACCATTAACTTGTACTTTTCCGTAGTTGATGGTATGTTAACCTCTTGTATAATGGTGAAATAATTGTTATTAAATTAAACAAGAACCATATACATAATTATGATATCATATATGATCTTCTAATATTGCTTTGTTAATGATATTTATGTGTTATCATTGTTTTGGGTGTTAACAGGTTAGTTCTCCTTATATGATTGGTTATGTAAGACATATTTGTTCTGAATATGATATATTTTATTTAAATACAGAATTATTTTATGTCTATAAACATTATTTTTAACCCTAAAATGAAAATTAGTATTGAATTAATGCTATGGGAAATGAATCTCATCCCATTCGTGGAGACAGTATTCCGTACATACGCACGAGCGAAAATATCATTATTTTGATAATAAAATAATATATAATTGGTTGGTATATCATATATAAAGAATAATTATAATGTTATATTTATTATTTACAACATTTATACTCATTATTATTCCCATCCAAATAATAATTTATTGAATAACAACTACACCACGATGTGGAGACGGAAAGCCGTACATACGCACGTATGGTGACATGGGATCCAAAATACAGATAGTATAATGAATATGGTTGTAACATATTTATAATAACAACACAGTTTATAGAAGATACTGGATTTTTTATTTTAGAATAGAAACAACAAGGAAAGAATAAGTGGAAGAACAAAAAAACATAAAAGAGGTGATGAAATATTTACCTCTTCTTCAGGTTCTTCCTTTATATTTGATCAAAAGGCATCATTAGGTTGGATTTATGACTTAATAAAGGCCTCTAGTATAAAGTTATGGATGTTGAGATGGTATTTGGATAGGGGTTGACTGAGAAAAAAATGCTTTGAAGGTGTAAATTTTAGAGAAGGGGAAGTACACTTTTATAAGAGGGGTGAGGGGAACCTTAGGGAAAACTTAAAATATTAGTTTATAACAAATTCATATTAAGTTTATAATGGTTAAAAACTGATTTAATTATAGGATAAGGGTAGGATGGGTCTAAATAATTTTGACCAATAGGTTTTAGATAAGTTTGTGTCACTATATTAACCTTATCTCATAGATTTACCTCTTAGTTATTTAGATTAACATTTACCATGTCTCTTTGTATGATTATATTATATGGTTAATAAAATTACTATAACATGACAATGGAACCCCAAGTAGATAATTATTAATATATATAATATTATCTATGTCATTTGGATGATCCATATATTTTTAGGATTATTATATCAATTAATAATATAATATTTGTTTTAAAAAACCCTTTTATGTCTATTTTGACACTATTTAATAATTGATTTTTCTTAAAGCCCAAACAACATTATTAATTCAATCTAAATTCATTTAATCAATCCTAAAATTTCATGGTAATCAATAAAATTCGTGGATGTCATCAGAACATTCAAATTATATTTATTTTATCATTTTTATTGCCTTTTATTTGATTCGTTAATTAATAAGGAAAATACTGGATCTTTATTGTGTCTTAAATAAATTTAATTATTAAATATCAAAAAATAATAAATAAAATACAATTAAATATTAATATGTTTTATCTTTCTAATTAATATTTATATTCTAAGAGATAACATATATTACTCTATGTAAAAAATGTGTTACTAAAAGATATATGCTTATGTCATTTTTGTATGTACATTGACACAATTAATATAAAGTGTCATTATCACTTACAAGTGGCTCCATGGCGTCCCAAAATAGACCCACGGATGACCATGGTTGGAAATGTATCATCCAATAGGTTTATGACACGTTTTAGGGTAATTAAATATTATTATAATATTATTTTTTAACCTTTCATTATAGGATTTAACCTTTAACCATATTAAATACAATATTTACAGAAATAATTATTCAAAATGTATAAAAATAAATGTTTCCTATTTAAAAAATTTGAAAATCCTGATTACAAATATGGAATCCATTTTTCAAAATTTAAAACATAGAAGTGGAAGAAATTAATTTAAAATTTATTCCTGTTGTCAAAACAAAAAATGTGTTTTTAAAAATAATAACTATCGAAAGATTGACACATGTTTATGTCTAGATTAAATGTTAAATTGAATTTAATGACCTAAATTTTATTAAATGGTAAAACTATAATCTAATTATAAATTAAAATCACTCAATATAATAATTTAGTACTATAAATTATTTTTAATAAAAAGGTTGTTTTTAATTTATATTTAGTATTTTTCATTATTCATCAAAAAATGAATGTTTCAGAAAAATACAAAAAATTCACCATAAGATAATTTTTATATTCCTAATCCATGAATTAAGTACAATTTGAATATTAAAATTTATAAAATTTCAAAAAGTTTGTATTACTATTCATAACGACTAGTTTGATTGGTCGTGGTGTGTTAGAATCTCGAAGTTGCATAAAATGAAAGCTATTGCATTATTCAAAGACAAGCGTACCTTGGAAGATTGTGGTGATACAATATTCCAACCATCAATAAATTTCATCCTCGCAAATTGAATTTGTTTTTTGAAAATAAAAGTATGAAAATAGAAAATACCTTGGTGGAAAACCCACATCAGAAAATGGATTAATGTGGCTCTATTTCAAAATAAAGAAAGGTATGTATGAGGGTTACCGGAAATAACTCATTCTAGGGTTCCATGTAAGAAAACATAGATATGGAAGAGAAAACTAACCATCAAGTTCTGATGGAGACTGATAGAGAATATTATTAGGAGAAATTAAATGATCTGAAAACCATAAACTTGTGATGGGTGAAACATTATTTGATTCCCTAGTATAAAAACTAAAAAGACAATGTTTTTGTTTTATGTTTCTTTTCATGAGGAATTTATTTATGATATTTGACTAAGAAAATAATGATAGTTACTTAATTTTTATGTATAGATTCATCCTTTAGTAAATTTCTACCACAAACTCATCTTTCACTCCAAAAGATAATAAAATTCAAAAACATTCTATCTATCCTAATCATATAAGGTTAAAAATATTAAAACATACCATTTAAATGATGAAAAATATTTTGTAATAACCAGGGACTTCCTATATACTAGTTTTAGGTATTTACGGTCTGTCGCTATATGGTTTTGGGTTCGATTCCTCCTTCTTTCTCCAACGTGATAGGTTATCACCCGACCTGCAGGTTGTCCCTTTCCTAAAACTATAGTATTATAATATTCAAAAAACAATCATAAGAAATTTTTTAACCTTAAACAATACTATCAAATGTTCAACATAATCCATTACAACCTTTATAGTTATCCAAAATATCATTGTCCATACTCTCTGTAAAATATATCTAAATTCCAAAATGAATTGTAATATCAGATTCCCAAAACAAGTAATGTTTCTCTAATTGTTACATTTTTAAAATATTATCACCTTAGTCAAATTAAAACCTTAATGGAAACTAAAAATACTATAACACAATACTTATATATATCACAATATTCTTATAACCAGAATATAATCATTGAGTCCAGAAACTCAAATACATTTATTATTCCACTTCAATTGTAGTAAGAACATAAACTTGGCCTTGATCCCTCTGCCTCTTCTGAGATAATATTCATTGGAACCTAGGAAATTAATTTTCATAATGCCCCATTTCTCTATAATTGTATCATTCAACATTGAAATTATCTTTCTACCCCATGCAATCTCGATCTTGGTGTCCTTCTTCGCCACACTTGTAACAAACTCACATTCCATTTAGGCAAGTACCATGGTGTTTCTTCCCACAATTATCACAAAATGGAAAATCCTTCGTTCCTTTTTGCCTTTATCTATCTCTTACTCCACTATTCTCTTCTTCTATTTCTTTACATTATTGTCACAAGATTTAGAGAATTCCTTTTTTGTCTTGATAACACATGGGTCTATATTTTTGATTGATGAGAAGGAATGTGATACTAATGCTTGATGAAGAAATGGTTTTAACCCATCAACAAAACTAAAAATCTTACTTCATGGGATACATATATAATCTGTTGCATGGATCACAATCCTTATAAAGTTAGCTTCATAATCTGTGACATTCTCTTCCACTTTTTTCCTCAGAGTTAGAAATTTTCTTCCCATATCTGCTCGATGGTCATGAAGAAATTATTTGCCTATTAAAAGATTCTTAAAATACCTCCATTAAATTCTTGATACTTCTTCATATTCCTTGGTATTTTGAATCAACGACCACCATTGATCAATATATCCCATGAGGCGATAAACTGCTATGTCAACTTTTTCCCTTTCGCTACTCTCCAATGCATTAAATAATTTCTCTAAGGAAATTATCCATTTCTCAGCTACTAGTGGATTTGTAACCCCATTGAATATTGGTGGTTATTGCCTCATGAAGAGATCTACCATTGATCCTCCACATTGCGGTTCAGGGTGCACTATATGGGTAAGGTTATTATTCATTATCTGAGTGAGTTATCCTAGTATGATGATAAGTTGATAAGCACCAGCTGCATCACCAGCTCCACTATAATTTTCTTGAGTACGAGGGAAATCCCTAAATGGATTACGTGCGTTGATACAGTTTCCATTCCATCTATTAGGCATCATTTCTAAACAATGGGATACACTAGATTAGTTTATGAATCACAACACATAAATCCAATCTTGTAATACTCTTAACATAAATTGATCTTTTTATGGATATAATCTATCATCATAAAAACAATTTCATTGAGGAATTATATACTCATAAACCCTTCATAATGGTCTCTAATTAGAATTAGAATTATCCTATAGAATCCATCGGGAATGTCGTAACCAAGAGTGCAGTAAGGCCCATTGTCATGCACCAGTTCCCATTCGAGTCTAACTCAAAGTGGTGTTTTCGGGTTTTACCCCTAGGTACATCTGCACTAGATCCACCTCTACATTCTCATATCCAAACATGGATGTATTTCTTGTAAAACTCATAAAATCTCTACAATTCCAAAACTCTAGGAAGTTCTTCTATACTAATCCACAAAGTCTATCTTAGGGTAATATGCTCTAATCAGAGTTTATCTAAATCTAGATTGCAATGTTTGTACTAATCTTCCTCTAATACTAATTGTGACACCCTGACCTCATTTACCCAGAGTTGGTGCATTATTACATATCATTTGCATGATAACAAATGATCATGTCTCGGATGACTGATTAGTTTAGTAGCCTTAGAAGTAATAGATTCATTCATAAGGTTTACATTAAATTATAAAATGGAAAACTACAATAATATTATTTCCAAAGACAACACTGAAGTCCCATAAAAGTCCATGTAGGTAATTCATAATATAATTCTTTGTATCCTGTGAAAAATAATACATAGAAAGGGGTGAGCTCAGATGCTCAGTAAGGATAACAATATAGCGGAAACATTCATAAATAATCATAAGCATTTAAGTCAATGTATAAAACCGAAACAAAAGCCTTTTCAAAAAAACTTTTGCATAATATAGAAAATATTAATAAAAATAGTTCTATTTACTTACTCACATGGATATTCCACTAGTCGAATAATCACATGCATCATCAAATAGCCACATTCAAGATGATGTAATTAATAATGCCAGACTATCATAACCACCCAGTCAAGGCCTTGTGCCTAGACTACAAATAATATTTTTTCAAGGCCTTGTTCCAGGACACTAGTTTGTCTCATGCGACATGTCATTGCATCGAAGAGCTATTGTAGGCTCCACCCATCACTTACTAAGTCCAATTCATTCCTCATATGAAAAGGATAAAACAAAACATAAAAATTTGTATTAAAACTGGCATACGAAATGTCAATACTTTATCCATAAACCATGAATGGTATAAAAATAGCACATTCACAGTCAAACATAAAATAACTCATTCAATACAATATTGAAGATTGTATCATAATAAATCATCTTCAAACAAGTTTAAAATCTATCATAGGATGTTTACATAGATGAAAATGATTAGTAAAATTCTTTGAGAGAAATACACTTTTTAATGAAATCATTTTAATGTCTCATGATTTATAAATGAAGTAATTTAACAGATATTTTTGAATGAAATTGTCCCATACCACTTTTAATCTTTTGAAAAGAATTATCATTTCAAAACATTCATGTCAATATAAACAAATCCTTAAATTCATTTTCTAAAACATGGACACTAATTTAAAAGTGTTTAGGAAAATAAATATTTAAAATATTTAAAATGATGATCTTGTTAAATATACCCTCCAATAAAACCATAAAATATTCCTTCTGAAATAAGTTTAATGAAATACAGTTATTGATGATAAATATTACCTAGAAAATACATACACATGAACAATCTCAAATAATAATGAGATTGAGGAAATAACCCTTACCATGTACGTTCCCTTAGTTGATGGTATGTTAACCTCTTGTATAATAGTGAAATCACTATTATTAAATTACACAAGAACCATATACATAATTATGATATAATATATGATATTATAATATTTATTTGTTAATGATATTTTAGAATTATCATTGTTTTGGGTGTTAACTGATTCGTTCTCCTTATATGCTTCGATACGTAAGCCATATTTGTGATGAATATGATATATTTTATTTATACACATAATTATATTTTTTCTTTAAACATTATTTTTAACCTTCAAATGAATATTTGTCTTGAATGTATACAATGGGGGATTAATCTCATCCCGTTCATGGAGACTGTATTCCGTACATATGCACGAGCGATAATATCAATATTTTGATATAAAAATCCTATAAAATTGGATGGTATATCATCTATACTGAATTATTATAATGATATATTGATTATTTACATCATTTATACTCATTATTATACATATCTATATAATATTGTATTGAATAACAACGACACCACGACATGGAGACGGTAAGCCGTACGTACGCACGTATGGTGACATGTCATCCAAAGGATGGATAGAATAATGAATATGGTTGTACCATATTTATAATAACATCACAGTATATAGAAGATACTGGATTTATTATTTTAGAATAGAAACAACAAGGAAAGAATAAGTGGAAGACCAGAAGAACTTAAAAGTGATGATGAAATATTTATCTCTTTTTCAGGTTCATCCTTTTAATTTGATAAAAAGGGCTCTATAGGATGGATTTTTAAATAAATAAATTCTTCTAGAATGAATTGAGGGATTTTGAAAGGGTATTTCGGTAGGTTATGGTCGATCCAAGATGCTTTGATGGTGTGAATTTGTGGGAAGTGTAAGTGCCCTTTTATAAGAGGGTTGAGGGAAACCTTTGGAAAAACGTAAAATATTATTTTATAATAAATTTATATTCAGTTTATAATGGAACCCAACTAACTTAATTCGAGGATAAGGTGGGAATGGGTCGAAATAAGTTCAAAAATATGTTTTAGACAGGTTTGGGTCACCATATTAACCTTATCTCTTAGATATATCTCTTCGTTAATTAGTTTGACATTTTCTTGGTCTCTTTGTATTATTATATTATATGGTTAATAAACATACTATAACAATCCAAGAGAACTCCAAGTGGAACATTATTAATATATATAACCTTATCTATGTCATTTGGCCATACAATAGATTTTTAGGAATATAATATCAATTAAAAATATTTTTTTTAGAAACTCTTTTTTGTCAACTTTGACACTATATAATAATTGTTTTTTGTAAAATCCCTAAAAACATTATTAAATCAAAATAAAATCATTTAATCAAAAAAAAATTCATAATAAAAAATAAAATTCATTAACGTCATAAAAACATTCAATATATATATATTTATTGCATTTTCAATACCATTTATTTGTATCTTCATTATTAAGGAAGATGTTGCATCATTATTATGTCATAAAAATATTTTATAATTCCATATCTAAAAATTATAAATAAAATACCATTATGTTGGAAATTGTTTTATATTTATAATGAATATTTATATTTTAAGAGATAACATATAATACTCTATGTAAAAAATGTTTTACTAAAAGGTATATGCTTGTGTCATTTTTGTATTTTCCTTAACTTAAATAATATAAATATTCATTATCACTAACATGTGGCTCCATGGGGTCCCAAAATCGACCAAAGGATTCCCATGGAGAGACATGTATCAGAATATAGGTTTAGGACATGTGTTAGGGTAATTTAATATTATTATAATATTATCATTGTTTACCCTTCTTTACCAGATTTACCCTTTAACCATGGTAATTAAAATATTTACTGATGAAATTATTCAAAATGTATAAAAATAAAAGTTAACTATTTAAAAAATTTGGAGATCAGGATTCAAAATATGGAATCCATTTTTCCAAATTCAAAACACAGAAGTGGTTGAAATTTATTTAAAATTAATTTTTGTTGTTAAAACAAAAAGCGTGTTTTTAAAAATAATTAGTATCAAAATATTGACACTTGTTTATGTACAAATTAAATGTAAATTAGCATCTAATGACCTAAATTTGATTAAATGGTAAAAATATAATCTTATTATTTTTTAAAACCACTCAATAGTTTAACTTAGCCCTATATTTTATTTTTTTAAAGAGGTTATTTTTAATTAAAATTTACTATTTTTCACTATTCATTAAAAACTGAATGTTTTCGGAAAAATACCAAAAAATCTGCCTAAACAAATTTTAATATTCCGAATAAAAAATTGATGTCCAATTTGAAATTTAAAAATTATAAAATTTCAAAAAGTGTTTATTATTATTCATAACAGCTAGTTTGATTGGTCGTTGTGTGTTAGAATCTCGATGTTACATACAATGCATGATATTGCAGTATTCAAAGACAAGCATACCATAGAAGCTTGGGGTGTTAGATATTTCTAGTTCCCGAGTATTTTGCTAATCTATTCTTCTCTTTATTTTCATTAATGTAGTAAGACTTAGAGAATTCTTTTTTTGTCTTGATTGCATATGTGATAATATATTCGTACGATGAAAACTATTTTTATACTTATTCTCGATGGAGAAATAGTTTTAAACCATCAAATAATCGAACATTTTTACACCATGGGTTACATATATAATCTATTGCATGCCTTTTTAACCTTTTAATGTTAGCCTCATACTTCGCAACATTATCATCTTCCCTTTGCGTCAGACTGAGAAATTATCTCTCTATATCTGCTTGATGGTCATAAGGAAATTGTTTTTTATGAAAATCTCTTTAAACTCCCTCTATTCCATATTTGATACTTTTTCATCCTCATTTATGTTTTTAATTAATGTCCACCATTGATCTGCTTCTCCCGTGAGGTGATAAACTACCATGACAACCTTTTCCATTTCGCTGCTCCCTAAAGCATGGAATATGTTCATTAAGGATGTTATCCATTGCTCACCTACAAATGGATTTGTAGTCCCATTGAATGTTGGTGGTTTTCTCCTCATGAATCGGTCTAACATTGATCCTTCTCATTGTGGATCATAGTGCTCTATATGGGTAAGGTTATTATTCATAACATGACTGAATTATCATATTATGGTTATAAGCCGATCAGCAACAGTTGCATCACCATCTCCACTATAATTATCTTGAGTAGTAGTTAAATCCCTACAAGGATTACATGCATTGATACAGTTATAATTCCTTCCATAATATTCCATTTCTAAACAATGTAATACACTAGATTAGTTTATGATTCACAATACATAAGTATAAAATACTAAAATACCTAACATAAATTGAACGGTTTATGAATATAATCCATAATAATAATAAAAATGTTTTCTTTGAGGAGGTATTTATTAATAAAAATTTCATAATGGCTTGACAAAATGTAAATTACCCTATGCATATCTCCCAGGACTGTCGTAACAATGAGTGTAGCAAGGCCTGTTGTCATGCACCCGGATACCCTAGGTGTAGCCCGAAACTCCTTGTCGAAGATTTCAATACTAGGTACATCTGTTTCAGAGCCGCTTTTACAGGATCGAATCCAAACATAGATGTTGGTCTTGGAAAATAAAAAAAATATATGCATTACCAAATTTCTAGGATGTTTTTCTATACTAATCCTCAAAGTCTATCTTAGGGTAATTTTCTCAAATCTGAGTTTTTCTAAATCAAGCATCGAAGGTTTGTATTAAACTTCCATTGATACCAATTGTAACACCCCTATCCTAGTTACCCAGAGTCGGTACATTGTTACCTAAAATTTTCATGATACAAGGAATCATGTCATGAATGACCGATCAGTTTAGTAGACTTGTAGGTACTAGATACATACATAAGATTTACATTACATAATCAAATAAAGAAACACAACATCATTTTGTCCACTTTGATCACACTATTATCCCTTATCATAGTCTTTTTGGTTAATCAAAATATACTTCTTCACATCATGGTAAAAATAAAATGTAAGAATGTGGGGAGCTCAGATGCTCAGAAAGGAAAAAAAATGTAGCAGAAACATTCATAAATAAGGATAAAAATGAATGGAAAGGTATATCATTAAAAAAATTCCCTTTTAGACATAAACATCAGCATAATACGGAAAATATAAATCAAATAATATCATTTACATATTCACATGGATATTCAACTAGTTGAATAATCACCTGTAATATCAATTTCCAATTTAGTAATGATGGAATGAATAATGCTAGACATCATAACCACATAGTCATGTCCTCATGCCAAGACTACAAATAAGATTTTTTCAAGAACTTGTTCTAAGACAATGGTTTGTCTCATGATACCTACCGATGCATTGGGGAACTATATAGGGATCCACCTGTCACTTACAAAGTACAACACATTTCTCATATGAAATGGTTGAAACATAAGATAAACATTCATATTAAAACTAACATACACAGTGTTAATACATTAACCATAAACCATGAATGGTATAAAAATAACACATCCATATTCAAAAATATTATAAAATGTTAAATATAATATCGAGTATTTGTATCATAATAAATCATCTTCAAACATATGTAAAATCCATCAAAGGATGTTGACATAGATGAAATCAATACAATTTGAGAGAAATATCTCTTTCTATTTTGAAATCATTTTAAAGTAACATAATTATAAAATAAAACATTTAAGATTAAAATATTTTCATAATATTTTAAGGGATGCCTAGAAGGTTTTATAATAGTATAAAATATCCACAACCACTATATAAGTTAAAAAAACATTCTTACATTAATTTTATGAAAATGTCATAAAGTACCTTGTATGTAAAATGATGAAAAGATTTATTTCCAAAAAACTTATAAAAAGTAAACCAAGGTTATAAATGAATTTAAACGATAGTCTAGTAAATAGTAAATATTTTTTGAAATAAATTTTTAAGAAACACAGATGTGGATGATAAATATGTCCATGTAGATAGACCTGTATCAACAACCTCAGATAATAAAGAGATTGTGAAATTTAACCCTTACCATGTAATTTTCATTGATCGATGGTATTTCAACCTCCTATATTCTGGTGAAATATTTTTTACTAAATTATACAAGAACTACATACAACAATATGATATCATATATGATCTTCTAATATTTCATTGTTAATAATATTTTAGTAGTATCATTATTCCGGGTGTTAACTGATTCATATTATTTTATATGTTTTGTTACGTAAGCCATTTTTTATGGATATAATGAATTTCATTCATATCCAAAAATATATTAATATATTAAAAATTATTTTTTATCATCAAATTAAAATTATTCTTGAATGGTTACGATAGGGAACAAATCTCATCGTGTTCATGGAGATGTAACATGTACGTACAAACGAGAGACAAAACCATTTTATTTATGGTAGAATCATATGTCATTCAATGGTATATAATATATAAAGAATAATTAACATATTATATTTATTATTTACCTCAATTATACTAATTATTATACACATCCTAGCTGTGAAGTATTGAATTGCAAACAACATCACGGTGCGGAGACGGTAAGTTGTATGTATGCATGTATGGTCACTATGTCATTTATAGGATGTATAGAATAATGAATATAGTAGTACCATATTTATAACAACATCACAGTATATAGATGGTACTGGATTTATTATTTTGGTAGGGAAAACAATAGATAAAGAAGAAGTGGAAGAATAAAATAACTTGAACGAAATGAGGGAATAATTACCTCTTCTTCGAGTGTTTCCTTATCATTTGATCAAAAGGGACCTATAGGACGGATTTCTGATCAATTTAAGGGATATATGTTGAAGTGATGTTAGTGGGAAGGATATTTGGGTAGGGTTTGGCTGAGACAAATGGATATGTATGAGTGATTTTGAGAGAAGGAGAAGTATCCATTTTTAATGGAGGTGACGGTCACTTTTGGAAAACCTTAAAATATTATTTTATTATACAATCATATTCAGTTTATAATGGCTCTAAAATGATTTAGTTCTAGGATAAGGTGGTGATAGGTAGAAATTCTATCAACCAATAGGTTTTATATTGTTTTAGTCACAATTATAACCTTATCATTTATATTTAACTCTCGGATAAATAGTTTATCATTTACCATGTCTCGATGTATTTTTATATTGTATTGTTAATAAACCTACTTAAAATATCAAGAGAAACAAAAGAAGTTCATTATTGACATATATAACCTTATATAATTACATTGTTTCAACCTTATATTTTTAGGAATATAATATCAATTAATAATATATATTTGATTTAAAAATTCATTTTTGTAAATTTTGACAGTATTTTGTATTTGGTTTTTGTGAAAGTATTAAAAGTATGATTACATCAAAAAAAAATAAAGTTAAACAACCCTAAAATGTAATTAAAATCTATAAAATTTGTGGAAATAATCAAAAGTCTCAATTTATATTTATTTTGATATTTATAACATCAATTATTTTAATCTTTCATTAAAAAGGTAATTACTACATCAACAATATGTCATAAATAAATTTAATTATTTAATGTCTAAAAATTATAAATAAATTTTAATTATGTAGGAAATAATTTTATTTTTTTAATGGCCATTTACAGACGAATTATTTTTACCCTACATTAAAAATGTTTTAGTTAATAAACTTTTAATTTAACACTTATAACTATTCTTTAAATAAAATAATAATAAATGTCATAATCTTAACTAAGTGAACCAAAAAGATAATATTTTATTCCTAAGGTTTTTTTGGTCGAAATAAACTTACCCAATAGAATTGATACATGTTTCAGTGTAATTATAATATCATTGTTACCTTTAATTACCATATTTACATTTAACCATGGTAAATAAATGTCAAAAGTTACTATTTACGAAAAATATTTTCATCTTATTGAACCAAATTTTACATACTTATATGAACTGTGTCTCTCAGATTTTTGAAATTCAATTCTCACAAGAGGTAAAATTATTTATTTATAAACATTTACTAACGTGCCTAGAAGGTGGGTAAAAGACAGTAAAAATATCAATAAAATTTTATACGTCTAATTTTATTATAAAATGACTCCAACGAATTGAATTGAACTAATACGGGTATTATGTATCTATTTTTACCTAATATAGATTGAAATAAAATTATTAATTATTTAAATAAAAAATCAGATTTCAATAATAAAGCATTTTTTTCACTATTCATCAATAATTGAAGGTTTTCAGAATTTTACCAAAAAATCACCCGAAGCTAATTTGGATATTTTGAATCAAAAAATGAAGTCATTTTTGAAAAATAAAATTTATAAAATTTAAAAAAAATTGGGTATTACTATTCATAACGGCTAGTTTGATTGGTCGTGGTGTGTTAGAACTCAAAGTTGCGAACAACACAAGCTATTGTATTATTCAAGGGGAAATGTACTGTGGAAGCCTGGGGCATTACATGTAAAATGAATGAAAAACTTGAAAAAGGTTTTGAAGAATTTATAAATTAACCTTATTTTATTATAAAAAAAATTACAAAATGAGCAATGCATGTCTAAATCAAGGTAAGGCTCTTCATCTCAATCTTTTATTATTTAGGCTTATTTGGAATTATACACAATTCTATTTTAAATGGTGTATAATTACACTTATTGAATGATTTAAAACAGGAATCTTTTTCCATGAACTGTTTTACTAAATGATAGAAGGAATTTTCGTACATATGTAGAAACAATGATCTTTCTACCACCGTAACCATTATTTTCTATTTGGATTCCTCTAAAAACAAGATGTTTTTAAAAATAAATGTAAATAAAAAATTAATTTTTAGGAATTTCGGTATTGAAAATGGTTTTGAGAAAGGATTTATTATATAAATAAATTGTAATGATGTCTTATGATTTCAATATGAAAAATTTTATTTTCCCTTTATTCTTGTTAAAGTGTTATAATTTTTATGGGTTTTTTCATTGATTATGTATACAGGTGGTACCGTGATTAACTGACGGAGGGTGACCCATTGATAGCTCTCCAGTGCACTGGTTAATATAATGGAATTATATGTTAAGGTTTCTTCCATGAGACATAGTTAATATACTATCACATGTATTCCAAATGTAACAATGAATGTTACTCCCTATGTACCTATGAAATATAAAATTTAAGTATGATATGAATGCCACATGTTAGAATTATGATTTAGGATTTCTATAAAGTTTTCATGATTCTTAAGAACTCATAGGTTTATAAATAATCAAGGAATACCATTTCATTTCTTTATCATACACATTATTGAGATTTAGACTCATCCTAAGTATTGTTTATACTTTTTTATAGGGTATAAGGATGAGTAAGAGAAAATATGAAGTCATCATGATTTTTATCAAGATAAGAATTAATTTTTTATTTATAAAAGGGGTTTCTTTGGTAGAACAAATGGATACAGTTTTGATAGTATCCTCTAGTAGGACTATGGGGGGATATAAATTAATAATGGGCTAATTCTTTAAAACTATAAACTTGAAAAGTTCCTCAATATTAATTATTAATTTAACTCACGATTAAGAAATTTTTATGGATATGGACTTATAGTTGGTATCAGATGTCGGTTTAGATAACATTAAGGTTTAGGATAGGAATAATAGAATATTAATATTTTTTACATTATAGTAAAATTGAAATAGAATTTTTGGATTACAATGTGTCTTTTTATAATATATTTCTATTTAAAATGGGTTTCCATAGATTAAATAAGGAAGTTGTGCTGGGATGACATCCAAAGGAAAAAAACCATTCAAATCAGCAACCTGAGATGGTCAAAATAAGAATAGAATAATTTTTTTTACAGAGATGGGACAATTGTGTTAGTATAAAAATGGAGTTGATATCCATGCTCGTAATCAGCCAGACCAACCATAAAGGAACATGACGATAGCGGAGCACTTCATGAGGAAACATTATCTATAATTTAAATGTTCATCTAACCTTGTACTAGATAAATAGTTTACTAAATCACTAGAAAATATTTTCAATGTCCTTGGGTGTTCAGAATATCAAAAGGATAGTCTTATATTATACCATTTTAAAGGTGAAGCTGATTAGTGGTGGTTGATGGTTAAGAATATGAAGGATAATGAAGAGATTGATGTTCTTTATTGGATTGAATTAAACTATATATTTCATAGGAAATATTTTCCTAAAGAAGTTCTACTTAGGATGGACAAACAATAAATGGAATTTAGTTAGGTGGATGACTCTTTAGATGCTTAAGAAGAAAAATTCACCGGAATGGAAAGGTATGCACAAAATTTAATAAGGGATCTTAATAATAAAATAAATCATTTTTTTCTCAGGATTAAATCCAAATTATTTAAGTTAATTGGCTTTTTATGATTTCTAAATTTATGAAAAACATTTTCTATGTGAGGAGAAGGTGAAAGTGGAATTTTCTAATGATCATGTGTTATTTTAAAACATGTAGAATTAGAGGGTGATATCTCAGAACAAATAGAAATATTATTAAAAAAAGTTAGATGGTAGGAAAATTACGTTAACAATTTTGTAAATTATTGTAAAAACACACAAGGAAATGCCTCTTGAAATCTGGTAAGTACATCCGATGTTGTAAAATGGGAAAAAGGATCGTAATTGTACATAAAAAGATAATGGTAAAACAAAATATGATATTCAATTAGGGGAATATTTTAAATTTATAGATATGGCTCATTATAATAATACATGTATAATTAAGAATTTAAATTTTGGGAAGAAGCCTAACTATAAGGCTAATGGTATGGTGAAATCCATTACAGCTACTTCAGCAGATGTTGGGCCACCAAATGAAGTTGCATCAGGTACATTGTTTGTTTACTCAGATAATGCCAATGTGTTGTTTGATTCTAGGTCTACACAGACATTAATTTATGATAAAGTTTCTACTAAAATAGGAGTCCCATCAGAAGAAATGAATGTAGATATTATTTTAAAAACACATGGGGAAAATATTGAGACAAAAATAAATTATAATAACCTTCATTTCCATGTTTGGGGAAATAATCTTCCTATAAACCATATTTTTCCCTCTAGTATATTTTAATGATATTATTGTTATTGATTGGATTTTTGTTTACCATGCTATAATTTAAAATAGAGCTAATGAGATTTAAATTTATAAATCCTTTCAGTTTGCTTACAATAATGAACCCTTACCCTTGATATCATATAAACAAAATGATAATCTAATAAAAATCGAAATGATTGTTACCTTGAATATATTTTTGAAAACAATGGAATAATTCATATTAATTATTTTCCAGTGGTAACTGAGTATCTTGATTTTTTCCTGTTGATTTTCCTAGTATTATACCAGATCGAGATGTTGAATTTACTGGTAAGTTGGTTCCTGATTCTAAGCTAATTTGATTATCCCTTTATCTAATGGAACAAATTTTCCTTTTAGAGTTAAATAATTAATTATAGTAGTTAATAATTAAAGATTTCATTTAACCTAGCACATCACCATGGGTTATCCTAGCTTGTTTGTTAAAAATAAATATTGTTCAATGAGACCATGCATTTAATATAAATCCTTGAATAACATCACTATTAAGAACAAGTATCATTTGCCTCATATCAATGATTTTTTATCAAAATAGGGAGCTCAGTATTTCTCAAAAGTTAACATGAGGTTGGGGTACCATCTATTGAATGTAAAGGAAGTATACATTCTGAAAACTGTATTTCATACTAGTTATGGAAATTTTGAATTTGTAGTTATGTCATTCATGTTAACTAATTCTACAACAATATTCATAGATCATGTGAATAGAATATTCCATGAGTTCATAAATAAGTTAGAGGTTATGTTTATTGGTGTTGTTTTGGTATATTGTGAAATTAAATAGTAGTATTAAATTCATTTAATGGTTTTCTTGAAAACCATAAAAAAATAAACTAAATTTGAAATTCTGTAAGTGTGAATTTGGGATAAAACAAAATTTCATTCAATGTTTACATTATATCTAAATATGGAATAACTATTGATCTTACTAAAACAGAACATGTTAATGAATGATCAAGACCCACAAATATAAGCGATATTTTGTTTTCTTGGATTGGAAAGTTATTATCGGAGGTTTGTTGAATATTTTATCTGGTTATCTAGACCACTAAAAAAGCTAATTCTGAGAGGTGTTATATTTATTGAGAAAAAAGAATTTGATGATTATTTTTAGGTATTGAATAGCTGATTTGTGATTTTTCCAATTTTGTAACTTCCTTTTAGAAATGGAGAGTCTATTATCTATAGTGATTCTTCATTTAAATAAATTAGTTGGGTCCTAATAAAGAATGAATAGGTAATTTCTAAAGTTTCATGTTAGTTGAAATCATATGAGTAAAATTATCTTACAAATGATTTGGAAATCACTGCTATTTTTTTGAATTATAAATTAGGAGGAATCATCTATATGGAGTAAAATATGAAATATATACATACCATAGAAGATTTTAGTATATATTTACTCTGAAATAATTATACCTAAGACAGGGAAGATGGAAGTAATTAATGAAGAATTATGATTGCATGATTTGTTATCACCTTGTTAAATAAAACAACGGGGATGATGAATTGAGTTTTAAAAGTAATAATACATTAACCACGTTATGTTTGAAACATGACCCTATTATTAATTATTTTTTGAACTTTGGAATAAAAGTTATTGGTGTAGGAAATTACACTATTTTGTTTCACATTTCAGTGAAATCTCCACTATCAGAAAGAATTAAGCAAGTGGAGGTGGATGATATTGAGTTGTAGAAATAGGATGATTTAGTTCGAAACTGTATGTAACCTAAATTTATCATTGATAAAGATTTTTTTTTCAATGATTTCTAAGTCATTTTTTGGGACTTGTGGTTGATATTTTAGGAAAGTGTTCTTATGTGAAGATTATAGTTCTCTATTTTCAGTTCCTCCAAGCAGTAATAAGATGTACAGATAACATTGTGAGTACTGATGGTGGGATGGAATGAAAATATATATTTCTTTCTTTACTGTGAATTGTTTGACTAGTCAACAGGTTAAGTCAAATAGGTAGTTACTAAAAGTGTCTCTTTATCTTTTTTCTAGTACTATAGTTGAAGTGGGAAAATATAACCATGGATTTCATTGTGGGATTTCCAAGGACATCTTAAAGTGAAAAATCCATTTGGGTTATTGTTGATCAATTGTATAAATCTTGTCATTATCATTATATTCATTATACATTGTCTCTTGATAAACATTATTAATTGTATATTAAATAGATATTTAGGTTACATAGGATTCCCCTCTCTATTTTATCTCACCAGGATACCATGTTTACATCTAACATTTAAAAAGGCCTTCAGATGTTGTTGGGTACTAAATTAAATTTCAGTATAGCTTTTCATCCTCAATTAGATGTGCAATCAAAATGAATAATTCAGTCCTTCGAAGGTTTGCAACTTTATTGTTTAATGTATTACCATGGAAGTTAGGATCAAGATATTAATTTGGTTGTGTTTTATTATAAAAACAGTTTTCATTCCACTATTCGCATGGCACCATTTGAGGCATTATATAGAAAGAAGTGTTGAATTCCATCTTTTAGGGATGAAGTATATGAAAAGAAGTTGATGGGACTAGAGTTTGTAATGATATGACATAAAAGGTTTTGTTGATTCAGAAGAACCTGAAGATAGATCAGAGCATGAAGAAAAGTTATGTAAATAATTGGAGGAAGGATATTTCATTCGAGGTAGGTTATCATGTCTTTATCAATGTTTCTCCATGAAAAAGTGTGATTCATTTTGTTAAGAATGGAATAATGAGTCTATATATTATTGGACAACATGAAATCCTAAATAATGATTGATCAGTCACCTATAGAGTTTCTTTACCTCAAATTTTATCTGAGAAACCCAATTTGTTGTCATGTTTCAATGTTGAGAAAGTATTTTCCAGATCCATTTCATGTTTTGAGTCTAATGGTAGTTCAGTTGGAAGAGAATAATTCTTATGAGGAATTGCCAGTACAGATTCTTAACCATAGAGAGAAATATTTTCAGAATAAGGTAATTAAACTGGTAAAGGTTTTGTGGAAAACCTATATGATTGAAGAGGCAACGTTGGAATCTAAAAAATCTTATGAGGTAAAAATACCCCCACTTATTTGATGCGTAAATAAAATTACGGGGTCAAACATTCCCAAAGGTGGGAAGGATGTAAAATCCCTAGTACATAGAGAATAATTACTATTTATTAATATTTATGAATTATAAATAAATCTTAGATTATGAGGATGCTTTTTTTGAGAGTGTACTTAACATGCAACAAAGGGTTTCTCTGAAATCTTATGTTGCATAGAAATCTGATTTATACCAAAAAATAATACAATACTAATATTATTATTTAAATTTTTCGTTAATGCCTAGCCTTTTAATTGTAAGGAATGAATAGAACAAACTACAATATTATTTCAGATTTTTTATTAAAGTTTTTACATTTATCGAATAAATTTTAGAGGCTTAAAATGAGAACGACTCTAATTTTAAGAATTAAATAATATAATCATTTTAAAAGGCCGATTAACCACCTTTTAAGGGATAAACCATTTTAAAATTTTATTTTTCACTTTTATATTTTATATATGAAAAAATAAACTTCTCTTAGGACTAAGGAAATCAAAATATTCCTAGGTAGAAATTTGGGTATTTTTCTGATGAAATTCATATTTTAGTGAATAGTGAAAATATAACATTTTAATTCCAAACTACATTTTTGTGTAATTTATTCATATAGTTACATTATACTTTTAATTAAATTAAATGTTTAATCAGATTATTTTGTTATCATTTAATACATCTTTGGTCATTGGTATTAATATCATATTTAAATTCGACATAAAAAAAAGTCAATCTTTTGATAGTTTTTACTTTTTAAAAACCACCATTCTTATTTTGACAATGGGAATTAAATTTTAAATAAATTACTGCATCATCAATGTTTTGAATGTTGGAAAATTGATATAATATTTTTATTAATAAGTTCTAAATTATGTAAATAAACATTTTTTATATTTAGAAATTTTGAATAGTAATTTTTGTAATACTTTTTATTTACCATGGATAAAGGGTAAATTAGTTAAAAAAGTGTAATGATAATATTATATAATATAAAACAACCATAACACATGTCCTAATCTAATTATATGAGTCATATGTGACCAAAAGAATCCTTGTGTTGAAAATTATGCATTTTGGAGCCACTTGGGTGTGATAATGACATCTTATAATATATAATTATTTTGTAAAGAGACATGTAAAATAAAACTGTATCTTTCTAAAAAACCATTTTAATTAAGATTGTATAAGTTATATATTTGAATAAAAATAGCAATTACAAAAATTTAATGGGTTCCTACATCATGGTATTTTATTTATAATTTATATACATTAAATAAAAAAAATTTACTTATGACATAATGATTATGAGGTGATTTCCAAGTTAATGAATGATTCAAATAATTAATATTATAAAAATTAAAATAAATGAAATTTGAAAATTTAAATTCCCTAAATGATTTTTATGGATGATTATGAAATTTTATATTTGAGTTAATGTTGTTTATTCTAATGAATAACTTTTTTAAGGGATTAACAAAAATAAATTACTCTATATTGTAATAATTGACAAAATTGTGTTTTTAAAACAAATAATATTTTATTAAATGATATAATAGTCATAAAAATCTAAGATTCTGCCAAATGAATTATATAACCTTACAAATTTCATTAATTATACAATTGATATTCTCTTAGTATTTTATACTATATGTATTAACCATATAGTGTAAAAATACAAGAAGACATGGTATGAATTTATTTATTTAACATAGAGTTGAAGCCAAAATATAAGGTTAACGATTTCACCTAAACTTGTATAAAACGTATTGGATGAGCGGATTTTGACTTATCCTCATCTTATGTTTGAAATATATTACTTTTAATATATTATAATTGTAAAATAAATTTACAAAATAATAATATTTGAAGACATTCCTAAAGTTCCCTCAACCCTCTTATAAATATCCACCACCTCTACCCACATACTCCCACATCCCAAGACCCCTGGATCAACAAAATTATGCTAAAATAATGTCCTAGAATATCTCCATTCCCCATATAATCCTTACCATGGGATGAAATCAATTCAAGAATGCCTTTTTGCTCAAATCAAAAGGAGTTGCCTGATTTAGAGTTAACGTCTTCTCTCAGTCTCCATTATTTTATCTTCCTTATCCAACCAACTAAAATATCATTATTCCATTGTTTTAGTAAAAAATAAACAAAACAAATATACTAGGATTATTTGATTCTAATGGTTAGAGTTGAAATTATTGAAAACATCATCTAATGGATATAGAACATATTATTTTTGTGTATGGAAAACTATTACCTCACAGAATGATGATTACTCAATTGTCTCCATACAACTCTCACGATAGCCATTATGATGGAACAATATTTATATATAATATATATTATATTTCTATTTTCATTATTCAAATGTAATTTATATTTAAAACATACCACTTTTCTTCCCATAATGTGTAAATACTATAATTTCATTTGAGGAAGTATGGACTACTGCCCCCCTCAAAGTGATATGACTCGTTCATACCATACATGGACTAATAAAGGATGGTGTTAATGAAAATATTACACATATATAATATATATATATATATATATATATTATACTGTAATTATTATATAACTATGTATCATTTAGTTTTCATTCCCTTGATATGAGAAAAATGAAAGTAGTGTTCATGTGTACTTACGACCTACCATCTCAAGAAATAGATGCATTTTATTTATTATCTCCAAATGTTATAGAATCTTTTAAATACATATATATTAGCTAAATATGATATTTATATCAAAAATATAATTCTTGAAATAATGTAATTTTTATAACATAGACAATTTGTAATCATATAAAGTTCATTTTTGACTCAAGTACTGAACATCGAAAAAACATATGATATGAACTCAAATAATTATCTAATTATTATAACATGTTAATAAGTGATATAAAATGAATGATAACCATGATAATGGTTTTTAATAAAGTTGAAATCAATCTATTTTTATAATTCCTGAATTATAAAATGAATACGAACTATAGGACACAAGGTAAGTGACATTGTCTCAATCTCCTTTCATTGAAGGATATTTTGATTACTATACAACATTCTTTTATATGTAATATTATCAACCCCATTGACTTTTAAACATATTAATGGGCTCTCAAAAGGAATATTTAAATGATATGTTTTACTAAATGATAATGGGAATGTGTTTTTACGTACGCAACAGTAATGAAATTTCTGCCACTATTACGATTTTTTGGTATTTGGATTTCTCTACAACACATAATATTTTTGAAAAGAAAATTAAATACCATATTCCATTTTTTTTTGGAATTATGGTATTGAAATTGGTTAATAGAATGTATTGATTGTATTAGTATCTTGACTTTATGTCTTATGATTGCAAAGTGGAAATTTTAATTTTTTTCATTAATGCATGTTCATGTGTTATCATTAAGTAATGGTACTTGGGAATTGCTTATGTATATGGGTGGTTTTGTGATAAATCATGGGAGGGTGAGCCTAGGATAGCTCTCTAATGCTTTGGATAATGTGAAAGAGGTAAATTTTAAGGTTTATCCTATGATATTTAGGGAATTTACATTGATGGTTATGCCAAAAGTGACCATGAAGGTCACTCCCTATGGAACTGTGAACGATAAAATGTAAGTATAATGTGTATGCCATAAGTTACCTTTATGATTTATGATTTCTATTAAATATTTTGGATTCGTAATAATTTATGGGAATATAAATATTCATGTATAACGATTTATTTCCTTATTTTATACCTTACTATGTTTTATAATCATCAAAATATTTTTTAAAAACAATTCACATGTTATAAGGATGAGTAAGAGAATGAAAGAAGTCAAGAATATTTTTATGAAGAAAATAAATAAATTTTTATTTTAAAAAGGGTTTCGTAGGGTGGAAAAAATTGATTCTATTTTGATATTATCCTCTTTTATGAATGTGGGGTGATATGCAATATTAATGGCATAATTCATTAAAACACTAAACATGTAAAGATACTCATTGTGAATTAATGATTTAACTCATGACTATTTAACGTTTATGGATGGGACCATATAATTCATATAATAGAAGATGGATTAGTTATTGAGTTCTTTTTAAGTGTAAGAAAAATTTAAAAATTTACATAAAGTTATTTAGAATCATTGAGGATAATATGACAATGAAGAAATTATTATAGATTTATTGAAATATGTATAATTTACGAATGGTACCATTAAGTAATAAATATTGTAACCAATATACCATTAGTTTCATTAATGGTGACTTCATATCCTATGAAATATGAAGAGGATATTCGTAAGGAAGTGTAATAAATAATAAAAATAGTTTAGATTTATTTATTTATAATGATAAATTTATATTTATTAAAATTGTTTTATTTCGAATAATTGAATGAAAAATGAGATTTAATGCATTTTTATTGATTGATATCAATATTTTCAAACATTATGCAACAAAGAAAAGGTCAATGTGAGGGAAAACATACTTTTAATACGTTCAAACATGTACTAATTTTATATTTAATATAAATTATCCATATAACTATATAGAAGGTTAAGATGATGATGAATCTCAATAATTATCAATTATAAATAATTTTTTATCTGTTCAAAGAGTTGGAAATTTTTTAAAAGAATATAAAATTAAAATTATACCTAGATTTGAATTATTCTCTCAAAATATTATGTGATATAGAGTGAGAAGGATTATTAAAAAATATTATTACTCAATTAATAGATGAATTATATCAATTATATCCAAGTAAAATTATTACAATGACTCACATAGTTACCAAGAATAATGTAATAGTTAAAATAAAATTAGTTATAAAGAAAATATAGAATACATTCACCATCAGATTGATATTTTTTTCTTATTTTATGGAATTAAGATTATTGATAGATTAAAAAATGTAATGAAGAATATAAATAATTCTATTATGAAAACTACAAATTAATCATGTACTACAGATATTATAGAGATATAAATGGAATATTTTTGGGATGACATTGATATAAAAGAAAATAAATAATGAAATAGTTAATTTTTTACATATTAAAGTTGAAAACATGTTTTCAATGAATGGGTGGGAAATGGATCATAGTAAAAATTTTGATAAATAATAATTTTTTTTTATATAAATCAAATTACATGAGATTCAAAATTCTATTACAAAATTTGGAATGTCATATAAATTTGGTGCGGAATTTTTATTCTTTATAATGAAACTGATATATTATATTATAGTTCAATGAAATAATTTTTTTGGACACTCAATATTTCAAAAAATTAAATATATTATCAATAAGATGGTTAAAAAGAATATAACATCAACTAAAACAAGTGAAATACCAACTAATAATTTTAGTAGTGGTAATTAAAATTAAAAAAAAATGTTTCAATGAAGAAAATGCTACCACTTGGAATTATGAATGAAAAATAAATTTGGGGATTCTCCTAAGAATATGAATACTCAAATAAAGATTAATATTTATTAATAAAAGGAATTATAATGAGTAGGATTGGAAGCCCAAAATATTTATATGTCTAGATTATTCTATAAAGGATCATATTATTTTTACTGAGTGTATATGAATAAGGCTTGTGAGTTTTGTCTCTATAATTGAAGATAGTTCATGAAAAAAGGTTATTTAGTTAAATTTTAATAAATTCCATTTGAGAAAGTATCCAAATGATGTGTTCGAATGAAAAAATATGTTTTACTTTTTTGAGGAATCTTTTAACAAGTGATTGAAAATTTTTTATATATAAATCATGATTCACAATTTTAATCCAAAGGAATTGAAGAGTACTGTAATCTGAAAATCATAAAAATAAATAAATAATAAAGATTATATGATGGTGGTCGACGTAGATCAGGTTTTTTTAAATGTATCAATTCTGTAGATTCTTGAGAAAGGATTCGTTTATAAAATAACTGAAAACAATTATATTTTAAATTATATAAAGTTGTATAATAGAGGTTCTAAAACTATACGAAATAGTGGAACATTTAATGTGAATGGGGATGAAAATAAAAAATTTATGGAAAATATGATTCAATATGATGAATCTAGGTATACAAATTACTGAAATAAAACATTAATCAATTGATTTGAAACTAAATAAAATTAAAAAAAGACATACCAACCAACAATCCACAAATTTTACTATTTTGCGGATTAGCCACTCAACACTTGGAAAACATTATCCATAATCATTATCTACTAGAAACTTCCTCAATATATCACATGACACTATCATCTACATTACATGGGGATTAGAATCATAAGAAAGGGGTGTGCATAAACTCTCACTATGGGAAAAGGCGTATCATTATGGATGAAATCATTAATGTGATAAATATTATGAGAATGATATAAGGACATAATAAAATTCCAAATTTATAGGGATGAGAATACTAAAACATGAGGAGTAACATGATATCATATGAATAATTTATTAGTGACTATAAGGGAAATTACTTCACATAATATAATATATCAATAATTCTATATAATGCATGCCTAATATAAATATGTACAATATATTCCAAATAATTAATATTTATAAGAACCATTTATAAAAACAATAAAAATATGAGAAGGTGGAATAATAATAAAAATAGTATTACTGATGATTTTCAACCAAGAAAATCCATGACAAGTACACTTTTTGATTTGAGAGTGGAGTTAAGCACCATCATAGTCTCCCTTTGTGAACCGAGGTACTTGTTAACCTATTGAAATATAAAATAATGGTTAGATCATAATGCCATCAAACTTATCCATTATGAAAATATATACTATATAACCCAGTTATAAATAAAATTTGGATTATATCTTAATGGAATCAAACTCACCCATTCATAGAAATGGCCCTCGGTAACAGTTAATGAATAAAAATGTGATTCGATATTAATGCTAGCACACTCACCATTGTGAACTGTGATGCTGGATAAGATGATCATATAAAATATCAATATCATGAGATATAATAATTTATCAAATGATTTATAGGGAGTTAAAGGTTTCACCCAACATATAATCAATATTTTTTTTTCTAAATGAAACAAAAAATTCATCATTTCATTAAGAAACCATATAAAATGAATGTGTTTCATAAAACAGTAAAAATATCCAAAATCATGATTCTATGAAATAATTGAATTTCAGAACACTCATTTTACAGAATAAAACAGACCATAATAACATATAAATTATTATGAAAACATATCTATATAATTAATTATCCTTGGATATTAAATATATGTGAAAATAAAAAAATCATAATATTTTTAAAAACCATGATGTTAAAATTACATACAATAAAATTGTGAAGGGAATGAACAGTCTAATGAAAACTATATTATGAAAATTTAATAAAAATAAGTACAAAAAAATTAATATTTTTTCAAATAAATATGTTAATATAAATTGATAAGGATTACATTTAAGATAATATTTAATATTGTAAGCTTGAAAAAGACATTACATTTTTATTCAAATATGTAATGTAATATTATAAAATTTTAATTCTAAATATAGAATATTATTATGGAACCATGAAAAAGACATTATATTTAAATTTAGAAGTTTAAATAGTTGAAAAAAATTACATTTAAAAATTAATTTTTTTTATTTTAATCATGAAATATAAATTTAAAATTTGGACATATTTTTTAAATATTCAATTTTTAAAATAATCATTAGAAATGGGACATGATAAAGAGAAAACGTTTTCAATAAAAGACATGATTTTTTTTATTTTTTACCTTTAGAAATAATATTTAATAATAAAATAAAGAAAAGTGAATAATAGTTAAAAAATAACACATGGAGTGTATGAGAAAAATAATTTATTTACAAAGGATGGAATTGTTTTTTGAGAATTTTCAAATGAAATCTTATTGAAACACACATCGTTACAAGGATAGAAAAATTTCATTAAATAAAATAAGGAAAAAAAGGATAATGGTATTTAAGACCAAATTTAGTTTCCATTACGGATATTAGAAAAATGGTGCAATTTGGTAACATGAATAGTTAATAAAAAGAATATGAAATAACTTAAATTATACACAACAAAATGTATTTTAACAAAAGAATATAAATATAAAGAAATAATACATTGGATTGAAACACGATTTCCCCAGAAAATAAGGATTAAATAATTAATTACATCACCATACATTAAATAATGAAATATTGAATGAAAATAGTCAATGTAGAGTAATTTTGATTCATGGAAATGATTTTGAGTCTGGAAAACCACTTGTAACAATTATATCATTTATATAAAATCCCAATGAGAGGTATGAACAAAAAATGATTTTTTTCTTCAAATATAATATAATCATAATAAAAACAACAAAAATTAACAATTTACCCAAAGTAAAAGAAAATGTGTTGTACAACTTAAACATGTATGAAGAGATTTAAATTTGAGATAAAGATCCCCATACATTATTTCCTTATATAATCCATCAGACTCTAACATACTTCCAAACTAACATAGATTATATAAAATCCTCTTTATTAATGTTAGTAATAAATATTTCCATTTTATAATCCTTATAATAATTACTTATCACGAGTTATTTAATTATATATAGCATATTATAACTGAAGATTTATACGAACATCAACTATTTTTAGCATGTTTTATAAATATCATATCATTACCAATAAATTGATACCAAGTCAACTATTGATAAATAATTTATTATTCTGTAATATATAATATATTTTTTAATTATGAAATTGCATTCCATCTTTTCTTTAAGTTCTGTGAAATCTTAATTGAAAACAAATTTTTTCAGTAATTTTTGGGACCTCATAATTTTCTTTAGTAATATGTTTAATCTAAATTATTACATTTTCAGTCCCTTATAAAGATATTTTTGTTCTATGTGTATTATAAAAATAGTATCTTTCATGTTCCCAAGATCATTTTTAATAGGATTTTATACTATATTTCGTATAGGTGGTTAAACACCCATAACATGAATACTCCAAACCTGCACTGGACAATACAATTATGGTGATGTTTTTTTTACATAATATAATTATAACAAAAATTAAAATTATATTATTTATATATTATTTCAAAATGTAGTTATTAGTTCTTAGATAATTATTGATTCTATAAATAAAAAAATGATTCATTATTGAGGTCATAATCAACACCTACACAAAAATTGAATTACTTATTCACAATATGTGAGTGTGGGTGAAGGAGGATATTAAATTGGAATTTCTGAATATTTCTTATAAAGAATATATTATTTTCAATAATAATTAAAACTATTTATTACAATATTTAATGGAGTTAATAAACAAATTTTGTCTCTTTGTGGAAGTTCTAGTCTACACAACACCCAACCGACGTTGTTTTTTTCTAGGATGAAAATAATAAAAAAGGTAAGGGTTAAACCCAAAAATAAGTTATAATATAATTATAATTATAATTATTAACTCATATTATTATAATGGAGAATATATAATCTTAATTTTAATATAATGACGAAAATCTATAGAGGATAATACACTTAATTGGAGACATGGTTTTCCCCTTGGAATTTCACATGAAATTGATGTTATTATGTTGAATATATGTGACCAGGGGGTTATGTTTATGGGAGAGGTATGCAATTAGATTATAAGGTAATAGGTTCATGTTGTAATTAGAAAGGTGTGTGTGTGTGTGAATGTGTGTTTGTGATCCTCTATTAAGAGAGTAAAAATGATATTTTGTAAACACCACTTATATATAAATAATCGTATGGAGCTATTAAAAGGTAAATGGGTCAAAATAAATTATATAATTTATTTTAGGGTGTACCTGGTTCAATAGTGACTCTCAAATGGAATTCCAAAAATTTTTATCCATTTTTTAAAGATTTTACCATTGTGTTTTAACATTTTAATCTTATTTTAAACTAGGTATCCGGTATTTAAAAAAGTTAGTTTGTGTTTTAGTAAAATAACAACACAACCAAATATAATTTTTTTTTGTTTGATGGAACTAAATTTATCATATATATAAATGAGTCAAAATCTTTTTATTTTTTTGTTAATAATATATATTTTATTAATTATCTAATTTTTATTATTTTAATTTATTCGATCTAAATTCCTTGATATAAATAAAACAATATTTTTAAAATATTTGTTTGACCGTTATTGTCATAATAGGAATTCCTATAAATAGACTAAATTAAATACCTAAAATAGAAATATGAAAAATTAAATAATATGAATGTTATTATTTAATATATAATAAAAATTTTATGAAATGAAAATTCAATGTGTTGGGAAATTATTCTTAATATTATCTCATTTAACACGTAGGAAAAACCTTTCTTTGAAAAATATAATTCTTGGGAAAAACAATTATGTTTATGACTACATATATAATTTTGTTGACTATAATTAGTTTAAAGTAATTATTATTATACAATTAAAATATATACTTAATTATAACATAAATAAGAAAAATTCATTTTATCATTTTCTAATAATTTAAAAAAATGTCAAATATAGTGTAATTGAATCGGTATATAAAAGCTCATGCTTTTAGAATGGGATTATAAATTCAATATAGTGATTTAAAATGATTAATTATACATTATAATATACAATTTTAGAGGATTTTTTTTTTCAAAATTGTTGATTATATTAATATAATAAAATTAGTATTTAAAAGAGTTGACATTTATAAAATCATTATTTTTTACTAATAACCTAAAAATGGAATATTTTATAAAATTTTCAAACCAAAACTCAAAGTTTATTTCTTTAGTTAATAAAAAATTAAAATTAAAATATTAAATTTAGGTTTAATTTTTATAATGGTTAACTTTTAATGAAAATATATAAAATAAACAATGACTTTAATTGAAAAAAAACATTCCATATTAAATCAGGTGAATTATTAACTTCTAAAGGAAATGACTATGAATTATTTAGAATATATATTAGTGTTTATTATAGTTATTTTAATAATTTAATTTTAATATGTTTCTATATTTTTATGTTGGGTGTTCCATGTGACATGGGTTATAGAACATAATAGAAATTTTTAAGGATAGAAAATATCAGATCATTATAGTTTACAACCTTAAATAAATCATGTCCCCATAATATAAATTATTGCATATTGGGAAATGATAGATATGGTATTGTTATAATATTATTTATTCTGGATACAAATTAAAATATAAAATCTAACTTATTATCTAAACCAATATCAACATACATATCATTACATACACAATATTATTGTCTATAATCTAATAATGTATTCTCCGTAGTATAAGATCCCTAAAAATACCCAACTCTCCTAGTCATAAAACCGTAGTTAAATATCATATTCCTCCAAAAAAAATAAATCAATCTTTAATATTTCAATTATATAATACAATATTTCATCCTTTCAAAAATGAGAAAGCTTATTAAATATTTCTAAAAATTGGATAACCAAGGAAAAAAATTATTTATTGTCAATCATAAGGATCCTGATTCTATATAACATACAATTTCAAAATCACCGGACCCTTTTTTGACTAGATATGATCCACATACTGAACCTAAAACTTCTCCATCCCTTAAATTTTTTTATTAGTAATATTCAAAATTATTATTGACCTAAAATAATTTATCAGGATTATTAATACAATTTAATATATGATATCACGCCATTAAGAAAAATCTACTGATGAACGATGCTTAAATGTTACACATAACTATCATTACATTAAGAATATTCCAAAATATCATATATACATATTAGTTAATTCACTAAAATATAAAATATAATTTATATTTAATTTTGATTTTGATATGAACCACACTACCATAGGAAAGATAAGAAACCACACTTTTCTATCATGAAATAATTTAAAAAATATTCATCGATTTCTGTATAGTTTCTACTTTGTTATCATATATTGTGGATTTTTGATACTTATCATTTGTACAATCATCAACGAGACTCTGTTTCTACAAAATACCAAAACCAAATGGTTATGATTATATCCTAAAGAAACATAGTATATGATTTTTAAAAATCAATACTACAATAACTTCTCTGATGACACTTCTACTTAAACCAATGGTACTGTAATGTAAACTATGTAATAATTAGTCTATATAAGAACTATACTTTCTCATCAATGGTTAATATATGGTTTGTTCCCTAATAAATAATAAATCACTCTTAATGGTTCATAAGATGTATTAAATCCACTAGAGTAGAGGTGGCACTGTAGCGGCAGCAGTGGTACTACAATAGTGAGTGCAACAACCCGTGTACTATAGGATTACTATTCACTGAAGCACCCTTTGGGAAACAAATTGCCCTTAAAGCCTTGTATTAAGGCCACTTGGACATGGACCATCAGGTTATGTAATGGGTCTCCATCTACCAATACAAGAAGTTGTATTTGTTTAATAATAAAATGAGGCTTTGACCATAAACTTTAAAAAAACTACAGCATATCCCTAGGAGTGTCCATCCATGTGTATAGTTTTTCACCCACTCATCTTGTGTCAAGTTAATTGTTGATTAATTGGTCAACCAAATATTTCATAATGATTACACAGAGGTGCATTTTTTCCACAACAACATCCAAATACTATTTTATAGATAGGTTTATATTTCACAGAAACCCACATACACAAGACATTACCAATATATCACGGAATCATCATATACAAAGACTCAACAATATTATTTTCAATATGTGTTTCTAAAATAATACCCAAAAATTACTAAATAAATATGCCCACTAACTAAACACCACTATGATACCAAATTAAGAAATTTTGGATAAAAATTAATTATATAACAAAATAATCTCATGATTTCAGAACAAAAACTTACAAATAGTCATACAACCAAAAGACTGAATAGTTTAGTGTCTTGAGTATAGAATACAAAATAAATTACATTACCACACATGAAAAAATTTATCCATAATAATGATCCAATAGAAACATTTTAGACATATCATATGGTACAATTTTATTTAAATCTCATTGATTGGAAATATAAGAAATAGGTGAGCTTAGAAACATAGTAAGGTGAAATTTATATCATAAAGGATTTTCCCATAAACATTTTTGAGAATATGAGAAGATGTAAATAAAATAATAGCAGCCAAAAATAAAATGTATGATATCCATAACACTTATTATAACCACATAATAGCTTAATAATAATCACTAAAAACCATAATGGGAATGGATTAAATTAAAATATAATATAAATAATCATAATATTTTTTGGCATTATATAAAAGAGGATCATAAATAAGAAATTATCCATAATCATGAAAAAATTCTAGTACAATATAATTTTTTAATGTATAAAATATCCTAATACAATTACTTATTATCACTATGAATATAGCTACATGGTAAATAATTTAAATGTAAAATTATGTGTATTTGAAAATTACATTATAATCCCCCTTTGTGATACTGTAAACATTCTCATATATCAAAAATTTATATTTTATGACGTATTCAATTAAAGACATTGATCATTTTTGGACATATATACTCAATAATGAATTCAAAAATTATAGTGTGATTTGATTTCAATATAAACATACTCACCATTTATTAACCTGGCTACTCGATAACTTGTTTAGACATAATATTGTGAGTATATCATAATTCCCTCACACTCAACCCTTGTGAACCAATATAATCTCTAGAATATTCTAATATTATTTAAAACTTATAGGATATTATCCTTCCCCCAATTTATTATAGGGTGATATAGGTCCCTCCAATCACATAATTCAAAAAATATTGTGCCCCATGAAAATGAAACATTCATCATCTCATTAGGAACTCATGGAAAAAGGAATGGGTTCATTAAAATATTAAAAAACATTACATAATAAGAACATATAAAATCATATAATATAATGAATATCATTTTACAAATTAAATTATATATTAACTATTTATAATGTATGATCAAAATATCACGTCATAAACAATAATTAAAATTGGGTTATTATAAGTGAAAATACAAAATGTTTCACAAAACCTTATTAAATCCTTAAATTGAAAATTACAATAAAATATTTAATTGATAGAGAAGACTATTTTAAAAAGTTTTTATCAATAGATACTAAAAAATGTTTCATTAAGAAACAGAAGTTTATCTAAAGGATATGTCAAAATAAAATTAAAACATGTAGTATGAAAAGAATATTTAACAATGAAAACCTAGAATTGAAAAAATATTCAATAAATGAAGTGAAATTACATTGATAAAATTTACTTTTAAAAATATTATATAATAGTAGAATCATAAAAAATAAATTATGTATTCAATAATGAGTTTTAAATACTTTGAAATAATATACATTTATAAAATAATCTTTAATAATAGAAACGTGAAATAGACATAAAATGGGTGGAAATAAATTAAAACAATTCCCATAAAAATTATTTATTAATTGAACAGTGAAAAAATATAATGTTTTAAATAATATAAGTAGAAATAAGGTCAACTATTTTACCTTTTGAAATTATATTCTATAATAAAAAAATTAAAAACCCAAAGGATATCAAAAGAAAATGTGGAGGTGATGGATTTTTTTTTTGTACATTTTGAAATATGGGTTGTTTGATAAGCAAAGTCTTTAAGAGGATAAAGAATTGTTACCTTTAAAATGAAATAATGGAATATGTATCATTGAAGAAAAAAATTCAGTTCTCATTAGGTAATGCAGAATAATTATGAAAACAAAATTATCAATTTGGAAGGAAAATATACTAAAATAACAGATATTATTTATGAAAAAAATTTGATTTAATGATACAGTATAATCATAATGTAAAATTAATTTGACATGAAATATTTTTTTCCCATCTTAGAAGGTGTAAATAAAATATTACATCAACATAGTATAATTAAATCAATGATGAATGATAATAGTAAATGAAGAATAATTACAACCCAATAAGAGTATTTTGAATAAAAAACCCTTAAAACCTATTTAAAATATTAATCAAAATTCCATGAGTGTTATAAAATAAAAAAGAACATTACATAGTAATAAAATTGGATGGATTATGGGGAATGGGGAGCTTTATTTTTGGAATCAAAACTAGGCTAGAGCTCTCATGGAGTTTCTTGGATTCCCAATCACTGATATAACCTTCATGAAGGCTAGCAGGTTCCCATATGTTATCAGTTGGGTGCCTGATAGGGACACAAAATTAGTCTATGATGCTATTTAGATCACAAATTAACTATATATTTGTGTTTTCACAACTTCATACTTCAGCTATTTCATTGACAGGGACTATCGTAGGGTGATTATTATAGAGACTAAATAGGGTACGTGGGACTCAACTTTGTTCTTCATGGAAATCCCTATTATGCTCAATTTTCTGGTGTGGCATATCAGTAATCATTCCTTTCCTTTGTAAAATAATTTTAAGAAGATTGGTGTTTTCATGGTTTCATGATTTTTGTGTTGTAGTCATTATAAGGAGGAGAGTTAGTAGCATTGTTCATCAATAGCTACTAGTAACTACATGTGTGGAGAACCATTGAGGATTTCATGGGGCTATGTGTTCTTAATTTAATGGACTATCTTTTCTTGGTCCACTGGTTCCATGGGGTTGGAGATTCTGTTCCAGAGAAGAAATATTGTGTAGTCATTCTGGTGGTTGAATGTTGGTGTATATGGATGGAGAGTAATAAGGAAAGGCATGAAATAATTAGGTGATTTGGTTAGACATTGGTGGCATGGACTAAGTTCCTTATGATTGATATAGTCTTTTCATTTAAAAAATGGCTCATAAAACCCACTCCTAGACCCTTCCATGAGGGTTTCATTGACAGAAGTATGAGGAATACTGGTAATTTGGTATGATGGTTCTCGCACCACCAGGGTATAAATAAAAATATGGATGGTTCCTAATACTCAAATGACATGAAAAATGGGAGTGTGATTAGGGAGTAAGGTTCGTGATTTTCTATCCATTAACCCCCACTTTGGAATATGGTATTTTATTTATTGATGAGGATCTGGTATTGCTGACATGCCTTTAAATTTGTAGGATTAGGAGTAATACGTTTCTTGTGCTGGAAATATACTCTATAATTATTCATAATTCCATGTAGGGAGGATGAAATACTTCGGGCCTAAATATTATGTTAGAAGAAAGTGCAAATATCTTGTCAGTGAGAAAACTACATCCTTCGTACTCGGAAAGATGGAAATATGTTTGCGGGTCATCTTACCTCTTTGACCTCGCATGGTCTTCGTATTATCCTCTCCTCAGAGTTGCATTCATTCTCAATGTATTAGAAGAGTCTCATTAGAGGGGGATCTATTGGGATTCATCACTTCAGGCCACCATCACCTCATGTCTTATACCTGTTTGTGTGTTTCAGATGTTTTTTCTTTCATTAGTAATAAAAAAAATAATGAATATAGATGAATAATCCATTACCATGATTCCTTACATAGTTCATCAAACATTAACATCATTTAAAATGAATATATAAATTAAAAACCTATTTCAATAAATTAATCACAATTATTACCATTTAAAATATTTAATATATTACCTTGTCATGAGTACAGAAATTAGTTACACCATTTTATGACCATTAGGTCTTAATAACATTAACTGTTTGTGATGGATTAATATTTTTGATATAATTAACCACCATTTTATACAATGATAATTACAAATATATAATTTATGATTATTTTATATTTAACTTATATTTTTTTTAAATGTTCTTATTTAATTCCATATGTATTCTGGTTACATTTTGTGAAAACTTAATTGATAATTTCTTAATTCTATGATTTTAGTTAAACGAAATTTTAAACTAATAATAAGATAAATAAATAATATTATATTTTAAACCCATTTTATAATTATTATTATCTTAATATATTATAATAATATTATCTTTAATTATTCAATAATTATCCATAATAGGAATACAAAACATTGTTCATGTAGTTTGTCAAACTAACCCAAACATGAAAACACTTTAACTCGATTGGTGAGTATTTGTAAAGAGGTGCTTTTTTTGAAATAAAATAGTTATAATATATGGATAACTAAATTTTAATATGGTGAGCCATATTTTTATATTTATAGATAATTTATGTAAATCTAAATGAAATCCAGAAAAATTTCATCATGTAAGTAGTAATATGTACATAATCATAATTAGTGTTCCTGTTTCACAACCTTTGAGAGATGACGAAGGTAGATACTAAATTCAAATTATATAATAATATTTATATTGGATTAATGGAATACATTAATAAATAAAAATTTTAAAACCTTCAATGAAATATGTTAATGAAAAATTAACGGCATTGCTTCATCTTGGCGGTAGTCCACACAACACACTAACAATTCTCTTTTGTTTTTCAATGTGGGTAAAATTTAAAAAATAATGGTTTAACTCTAAGTATAAAATAAATAAAAGTATAATAATGATAGTTAGTTTATAATATTAAAATATTTATAAGATATTTCAATGAGTAATAGTAATAATAAAATATTATGAGGTGATAACACTTATATTAGAGAGTTGATGACTATATTAGAAGTCATCATAAAATTGGCGTTATTAGTACCACTATGAATGGAAATGGGAATATGTATTTGATAATGCGTTGTAAGGACAATAAATGGGAATATATTAATGTTTTAATTTCAAAGGTATGCTTTTCTTTGAAATTCTATAAGAGATCCCCTTTTATAACAAAGAAAAATGGATCTTTTTGAAACACATATTATATTATAATAACTTCATGACAGTATTCCAAGGTAAATGACAAAAATTATTACAATTTATTGAGTGTGTGGTGTTTTATGGTTGTTCAAGACAAATAAATCTATTTCCCCAATTGTTTTAAAAAATTTATAAGGCTTATAAAATTATATTTTCACATTTTAGTCTTTTACATTCAATCTGGGTAACTAGTTTTTAATTCAGTGATTTTATATTTTATTAAAAATATAACATAACCAATATAACAAAATATGTGTGTATGAGACTATTTTTATCATATATTTAATAAAATATAAATATAAATTATCATAAAATATATTCTGAAATAATAACATATATGTTTTATGAAAACCATTTTATTAGAAAAATAACATTTTGGTGGTTATTAATTCTTATTATTATTTAGTATTGATTTAAAATCAAATGTGTGAAAATATATATTTTTTTGTGATCAAGAAGAATATATTATTTATTATTTAATGTTGATAAATTATACATATTTAATATATATTCTTAGAATTTAATCAACAATAATATCATAAGAATTTTTTTTACTATTATCACAGAATTTAGTGTTGGTCAAAAAAAAAATTATACAAAAAACAGATATTTCCCATTTTAAATTATATAAAAATTATTATTATAAATCTAATATTCATTTTATAAAATTAACAATCTATGATTATGGAAATTAATCTTATCATTAGAACATGTAACACGTAAAACCCAGGTTTTTTAGAAATTATTTTTTATTACAAATAGATGTGCGATTATGATAGAATTATCAATGAAATTGAATCCAATGGGGTATAAATAATTATTATAATTACTAAAATATATTTATTTAAGATTAATGGAAATCAAAAACATCATTTCATTGTGTTATAATATATTTAAAATAAATTGTCTAAAAAATATTTAAATTACTGTATATAGATATTCTGAATTTTCAGCATAAATTTATAAATTCGAAATCGTATTTGAAAATTTTTTATTATACGTTTAAATAAGAATTTTACTACTATATGGTTTTGAAAAATTAAATTTATTCAAATAATAATATATTTTCTCAAAAGTGAGGAAATTTATAAAATCTATATTTTTTATTAATCAATTAAAAATTTAATATTTTAAAAAAATATATAAAATAAACCATATTCATATTTTTTTAGTTGGTAATTAAAAAATTGATATTTTTTTTCATTTTTAAATTCTAAAATTTGTAAATTTATATTTTTAAAATAAAATGTATAATATATATTATATAACTTGTATTGAAAATAACCAATTCAATATTAATTTATATTTATTATGAACCTTATAATGGTAAATAATAATAATAATTAACCATATAAATGATAATTATATAATTTATAACATGTTACTATAAAAATGTTTTTCTTTTTTACATTGGGTGCATCGTACGGAACAAGTTATAGAACATAGTATGTATTATAAGTGATATAGAATATCGAGTCATTCCAAAACTAACGGTGATTTAATTTCAAATGTGTTGATGCATAATCTATTTAGTGTTTCTCAACATATAGATAATGTGAATGATTTGGTACTGAAGAATATTTTTTATTTCAATTCGAAGACAATGGATGGAAAAATCACCCAGATGGTTTAAAAATAAGTGGGAATCTATTTCATATTTTTAATGATCAAAATATTTGTTGCATGAGTGAGAAAGAGTAAAATGATATTTGATATATAAATATAGTAGTTGTATCAAAAGTGTATATCTAGTTTTATAAACTATGAAATTGTAATGAAAATTCCAAATATGATATATTAATTAATCAACACTTTTTTTGAGTCCAAAATCAAATTTGGTGAATAAGTGTAAAAATGGCAGACAAAAGAAAAGATGAATTCTCTTGACATGATACATATGGATTTGTGTGGTTTGATAACTAAAACGTTTTCCCATAAATATTATTATATTCAATATTTCATTATTGAAATTAATAATTTCTATTTTTACAACATTATATCAAGGAAATCAATAGTTATTGAAATTTATAAGAACACGTGGAGGTGTACTATAAGTCAAATTCAAAGTATAAAAAAATAATATTATAAGATAATATATTAATTTTTTTGAAGGATTCATTAGGTTATATCTTTATAAACATAGCATAATTCATGAATATATTTCTCCACAAATAGAAAAAAAATAATAGAAACAAATAATTTATGATTGGTTGATATTTGGAGGAAACCTTTACCAGAACATGGAACCTTGATTTGATTTTTAAAAAAATCAAAAAATGTGGAACTATACATCTCGAAGTATAGTTTACTCTATCAAAATGTGGTTTACATGATGTATGAGAAGATTCCCTGGAATAATTATAAATTTTTTTATTATAGATATTACATATCCATTTTTATATCTTTAATAAATTTATAACCAGGTTAAAGTTTGAGGAGGGAACTAGTAATGGTATTTTTCATGGATATAAACCCAATTAATGGAGTTAGCAATGATTTAAAAAAATTATAAATATGCTAAAATGAATCATTTATGTAAAAATCATATTATATTATAAATTTAATTAACTATTGTTGATATTAAAACCTTACATGATTGGATCTGTAATATGGGGAGGGGTGAATCACTAATCAAAATTTTCTTTTATGAATTTATACCCTTTTATATAAACCACGTTTTCTATTGAGGTTCTTGGTCAACTAAATATGGTTTATCAACCTTAAATCTTTTACAGAAATAATAGATAATGAATAATAGAGTATATCTACTATATTTTGCACCCAATCATACTCCTTTCCATGTTATTAGTCATCCCAACATTTATTTATCCTCTACATCATAAATATATTTGCATCACTGAGCTCTTATCATTGTCACAACGGTAATACCATCCCGTAAAACATAAAATGTCTCGAAGTAAAATGATCTAATTAGAGAATAATACATCTTGTGATCAGTTATCCTCTTTTTGATCATCCTTTAAGAACAAATGGATCTACATATATATACATGTTACTCTTTTTCTATGACATAAAAATACCATGTTGATGATTGAACAACCAGTTTGTAAAAATCCACTAGAATATGGTGACCTAGTTTTCCATAATTCGTGTTTATGAACTACCTTACATGATCTACATTACACATTATTATCATTAGAAACTAAAATTCCTTATGAACATGATTCTCCACTCCATAGAGTCTATCGGAGTTCCCTTTTCACTGAATCATTTGGTGTATTAGGTTGCTTCATTAAGTTCTTGGTCTACGATCAATATATAGAGTTAGTCTTTTATGTTTTACTATTTATCTTAGGAGTCAATCACCATTCCCTAAAAATAGTGGACATGATCCAAAAAAATTACTTCATTCATTAACTTAATAGGTTCCATAAAACTCACATAACTCCTTTATAATTTCCATTATTTTCTTTATTGTAGTCAACCCATAACTAGTATAATATAACTTATAAATAGTCCAAATCCTATATCTTAGAGCAAGGCCTAACATTACTACATTGGTTTATATGCACTAGATTGAATCCCAATGGAAAGAATAAATTATTATTCTAGGTAAACTAGATTCATATTTTGAAATTCAAATTATAGTTTAAATACAAAATAAAAAAATTATTTTCTTTGAGAACACCATTATTCACTTTACCATACACCACCATATAAATCATAACAAACATCGTCAAAACATGAGGAAAATAATGAATAATTAATGGGTGAGCTGAAATGCTATTTAAGGGTTCCTTACATTAGAATCTAACATTAATAAAAAATACTGATCAATATGGAAAGGTAAATTCCAAGAAAATCATTTAATCAATAAACATATAATGAATTCCATTGATAGATTTGTTTTCATTATGAAAATCATCTCGATAATCATATATTAATTATGAATTCAATAAATAATTAATTATTGGATGAAATTTATCTGTAGAATGAACCACAATATTTTCATGATCTTTTATAAGAAAATTTAATTCTGTTGGTGGAAATCCATCTGATTCTTCTTGGAAAAAGATATGAAGGGTTTTTCACAAACAAATTATTATAATCATACATATTGATGCCACAAGGAACTCTCAATAACCATCCACCACCGATGTCTTTTAGTCCAAATAATTCCTTATATTTTGAATAATTTATTTATTCATGACTCAAAATTTCTTCAATATCAAATACCTGTATTGAGTAATGGATAATGATTTATTAATATTTCCCCTGTTAGAGAAATAAAATTCAATTTAAATACCATAAATTTAAAAGGTATACAGTTTAAGAAATTTTCATATCCATTTTGTAAATATTATGGATATCCAATGGAAAACAATTTCTAAGGAGTAGTAGATGCATAAAATAAAAAATATTAGGTACATATTAAAAAGTAAGTCTCAATGAAATAGAAATTGAGATGAAGTCACTTACCTTGCCCATTCCTTTAGTTGAACGTGTTTTATCCTCCAGTATAATTATATAATGAAGTTTTTTTATTTATAAAAAACAATATTCATATTTATGATGTCATACTAGATCCTCTTATATCATGTTATCAACATATTGTTAATAATATTTCATTATTAACCTTGTTTTGGTTGTAAATGGACAAATTTTACTACACAAGTTTTGACATCTTTGTCTTAGTTATTATGAATTCTATATAGTTCCATCATATCCAAAATTATATTTTTGAAATATAAATCATATTTATTCATTATATAAATTTTAATAATCATTCATTAATTGTTGACATAGAAAATGAATTGCATCCTGGTGTGGAGATGATAGGTTTCAAGTCCACACAATTAATGATATCATTCACTTAATGGTGAATGGGTAGGGAAGTGGATGGAATATTAATTTTTCCAGAACCATAATCATATCATAATTATAAAATGTTTCTATTATTTCTAACGTGATAGCGATTTAGGCAAATTGTCGATGAAGAACATATTACACAACATTGTGGAGGTGATAAGCTATACATACGCACGTATAGTGCTTTATTTATTAGTAGGATGGATAAAAGGTCAAATATGTAAATACAATAATAATAATAACATTAAATCATAAATATGATACTGGATTTATTTCTTTATTATCAAAATAACACATGCAGAGTAATTAGAAGACGAAAGAAGGTTGAGAGAGTTGATAAAGACGTTTACCACTTCTTCAGCGGACTTCCCTTAATTTCTTCTTATATGATTTAGGGTAGGAATCAAGGATGGAACATAACATATAGAAAAAAAAAGGATGTTAAGAAGATAAATAGATATATTTTTTCTTGTTAGATTGCTCAAATTGGTGTATGGATGTGATGGAGGATGTGCCCATTTATAATTGAAATTTGGGGCATAATTAGAAGTACTAAAAATATAAACTTTTAATAAGGATATTCTAGAGATAATGGATTCAAAATGGCCTATAAATGAATATTTTATGACATTATAGACCATAAATTATCCAATTTTTTATTATATTTTTTTTATAATTTAATAATATTTTAATATAATAAAATATCATTGTAGTCAAATTTGATATTATTCATTTAATGTGAATTCAAATACATCACGAGAAAGTGGGAATTTGAATATAATTTTTTGGAACATCTCAAAATATTATATATAGACATATAAAATTTATTAGAAACCTAAATTATCACATATGTAATAAAATACATACTTTTAAAATGAATTATTTTATTTTTATGTTAAATAAATAAATACTATATTATCATTTAAGAAGCATTTATGGAAATTATATAATTTATACAAATTAAATATAAACATCTATAATTAAATTATTTTAATTTAAAAAATAATAAAAAAATTGGTTCATTCATATCATTATTTTTCTCTATCTTGAAACATAATGGATATTAAATACAAAGAGAGTAAAATTGTGTAACATTCATTAATTTAAATAATGTATATGTTATTTTGGTGTAAAATAGTACATTAAACAACATAAATTCAATATTATGGTGACAAGGTTAAGATGTTCATTATCTTGTAATGATTAGGAATTATTATCTCACATTATTAACTTTTTATTTTGATTTAAACTCTTATTTAATCTCTCTTACTCATAATGTGAAACCATAGATTTTTTACTCTACCAGGGTCAACATTGTTACAGTAAATGACAAAAAACCATAAATGAATCTTCTATGAGATATTAAGCATTATCTCAATCATTTAATGAATTTTGGATTTTTATAAATTTTATATCATTTAATAATATATTATTTCATTCAATATAACATTAATGCCCAATTTGACACTATTCATTACATTGAATTTAAAAAAGAAATCAATAAAAAATATATCACCGAACCAACTTTTTTAACACATCAGTAATAACAAAATGGTAAATATTATATTTTCGGATGACCATAATATTCTGAAATTATATTTATTTTAATCTTTTTAATATATTTTATTTGATATTTTCATTAGTTGAACAGTTATTTTATCATCATTTTATAATTATTAATGTTAATAATTACTTCACAAAAATTAATAATAAATTTTCCTAATAAAGATAAATATTTTTAACATCATAATATCATTTATAGTGTAATATATCAATAGAGACCCTACATTTATGACATTTCTATTACAACAATTTAATGATAAAAAACATAAAAGAATTAAAAGACCAAGATCCAATGGTTTAGTGTATTGGGAAGATAAGGATCATATATATCATTCAAAAAAAATCATAAAAATGTATTTATCTCCTTATACTCTAGCTTGTTATTGGCCCTTGAATTCTACTTAGTACAAGTCATCACATAAGTATATACATCAAATAGTGGTTAGTTAAAAACAAATTATATGTATAAGAAAGAATATGAACCAATATCACAATGGGTGAGAATAATCATTATCATCATAACATTGGCATGGGATCATTAACATGATATGAAGCATTAATATAAGGCTTAGAATGTTTCAATTTATTAAATGAAACATCATATCAAAATTTTAATCTAACTCACATATTTTTTTTAAAAGATAGAATCTTGTTTACCCATATTTTAATTTTCCCGTGAGATACATCAATTTATAGAATTTTTTGGAGTAATATATAATTCTGGGTGTACCTGTCACATCATAATTTCTATATTGCACAGTATATTTTTTGGCACACCTATCACATCAAATAATATACATTCATGCATGCCATATAGAATCTATATCAATATAGAACATAAAATATAGCTTTTAAAGGAATGGGTTTCATTTCATAATTATGAATTCATAAAAATTGGGTTCCCAATTTAACGTGAGAATAGCATACTTGATATTAGAATCATCAAACTTGAGTGAAGTTGAAACAATGTAGAGAAGTAATAGGTGAGTTTTTTTGAAAGAAGAGTTCTTTTTTAAAAAATTATGTTTTTCATAAACACTAGTAGAAAATATATATATCATCGAAAATGTATTATATTGATGAAGATATTATTTTTCTGGGAAAAAATAGTGAAAATGTTGTGAAAGAGGGATAACCCAATGAATGATAGTTGGGAAATAGAATTCCTCTTTCCTTGAGTCCAAAAGTTCTCTTCACATTAATATATTATATAATAATATTAGATTAATTAACTAAAAAATACATCTATTTTATACATGAATTTTATACATTTTATTTTTATTGAGTTCAATTATGGTATTTTTGATCAGTTATATAGTTTAATTTCATCGTTCGGGAGAATTCATTTTCATGATCAAGTCACTTGTATATTTGAAGTGAAGTTCATGTAACATGTGGATAAATATCCATATTTTTTAATATATGTCATAAAAGATCATATAGGAGTATAAATGATTTTATATATAATTTTGTTTATGTTTTGAGGATGAATCTTTATACCAAATTTAATGATGATCGTTTTAGGTGAATTTTGGATCATTTTTGATCACATGAAACTAATTTTTTAATCATCTATTATTATGTATATAAGCTAGAAAAAAATAAATAAATACTGTCATAAAATAAAATTTGAAATATATTTTAAACCATTCAATTATTTTACTAACAACCATTAAGGGATTTATGGAAAATGAAAATGCATTGCCCACGATTTTTGTAAATTGACACATCACAGACAACAATTTTATTTTTATAATCACGGATTGAGAGGGAGGATATTATTCATGCATCTTCCAATAACATGATATAATTCAATTATATGTAGGTTACTAGATTTATCATTAAAATTAGATGAAGGTACCTGAGGTGAGAATGAGAATATAAATTAAATTAAAAGGAAAAATGAAGAAAATGAGACGATTTTCCGCTTGATTTCTCATATTCAGATCCACCTTAAGGCTCATAGGCTTGGTATTTTTATGAAAACACGAGATATTTAATTTATGGAAGGTTCTAGGGAAGATTATTAGTTTAAAGTTTTTAAGGGATGAATGATTGAGAGGTATGAGGAGATGAGGGGGTGAGGGTTGTATTTATAGTGCAGGATATGGTTGTTTTTTCAATATTATATTCATTAGTTTATTATTTTGGCTCAAGAATACAAATATTTTGAGAATTATCACTTAATATGTTACTATAATGAATGATGGTTCTAGATTAAGCGTCTTACATCAACCTTACGTCATCAATGACTAAAAAATGAATGTATTTAGCATTTCGAGAAAATTATTAAATTTTATCATTCATAACAATTAATGTATTTCGGAAAAATACTTACGATTAACCATAAATATATTTTGACATGTAGAATTCCAAAATAGAATCTATTTAAAGAAAATAATTTTTTAATTATTGTTAATTTAATTTTACGTCAATATCATCATTTGCATTGGAAATATTGATTTTAAAATTATAACTGATTTTGAGACACATTGAAAAATTACATAAGGTCTCATAATAGTTTCATAAAATAATAAGACAGAATAATATTAATTTATGAATAAATTTTCAAATAATAACTTGTTTTAATTAAGAAATTATTTAAAAAACTTATTTAAATATTTATGACTTATTAAAATACGAACATTCAATTAGTAATTTTTAAAATGTTTAATTAATTATAATATAATATAATTATATCTTATTTTGACTTATAAGATACCCAAAATTTAATTATAATTTCATGGGTGAGACTAGTATTCATTTGTCTTGTTTACTAATCATAAGGGTCATATTACTATTCATAATGTCACTATACTATTCCATCATTATTGGATCTTGAACTTCTATAAATACTTTATATTTCATTAATTATTTATTTATAATGTTTTTATTATGATTTGTAATTAATTATATGTTATTTATGCTATATGAAATTACTATAAGAAGGGATAAATTCCATTGATAAATTTTTAGTCCGTATCCTTCTTCCATCTTTTAAAATTTTACCCTTGAAAAAGTTTTACATAAAAATGGTAGGGTACTTATCCATTATCACCTCCTTTTGTTCAAATGTTGATTCTTCATACTTATGATTAATCCACAACATGTTGAATAGGTAGGTTGTATTTTTTCATAGAAATGTATCTTTCTAGTCTAGAATTTTTAATTTTCCACTCCTAATAAGAGAGACCATCTTCTTGATGTTCCATGAATGAGTTCAGTAAAGGCGAGGGATATGGTATGTACTTCCTCAGGAGAGATACATGGAACACATCATGAATATTACCAATAATAACTGGATGTAAAAGCTGATTGAGAACATATCTTATGTGATCAAGGATCTCAAAGGGGCCAATGTACCTTCGAATTTGGTTTCCTTTCCTTCCATACCGCATAACTCCCATCCAGAGTGATATTAGAAAAAAGACATTATCTCCAATGTTAAACTTGAATCCCATTCAATGATAGTAAACATAGCCCATTTGAAGACTCGTAGAGGTTTTGATATGATACTGTATCACATGAACCTTCTCTATAATCTATTCCACAATATATGATCCATGAATCTGTCTTTCGCCAAATTTGTCACAAAAGTTCGTAGTTATACCTCAATTTACCTAAAGAGCTTCACATGGAAAAATATGAATAGTCAAGTGAAGTCTATTGTATAATGAGAACTCAACCAATGGGATATACTGATCTCTTCCACATTTTAATTCAAAAGAGTAGTCCTTTATCCAATCATTTTGAATCTTTATAGTCCTTCCAGTTTGGCTATTTGTTTTGGGGTGATATGTCGCACAAAATTTTCATTGAGTACATAAATCATGTGGAAGACTCCTCCCGAATTTACATGTGAAACTGTGATAATTATCAGAGACATTCAAGAGTGGAACCCAGAGATGTATCACCACTTCCTTTAAATATATTATTGCGTCTTGTTCAAGTGAGAGAAATCAAAAATGGAGATAAAGTGGGATGTCAGGTGAGTCAGTCCACCAAAACCCATATCACAATATTTCCATTTGATATCTTTAAGAGACCCATGACAAATTCAATTGGGAAAATCTGACATGTCTGAATGGGTATACGAAATGGTTATATCATCCATCTAAACTTTTTTTCACTATTCTTTGAATTTTGGACATATCAAGAACCTTGAGATATATTTCACAATATCTTTATTCGTGTTGTCCAACCAGAAGTGTTCTCAAAGATCACAACACATTTTGGTACTCCATGGATGGATATAGAAAGTTTAGATATACGCATTGTCTAATTGACCCTTCATTATCCCAGGATTTGAAGGCACGCTTATCCTCTTTCCAAACCAAATTACACTATCATCATTAATATGGAACTCTTACAACGTACCTTCCCTTACTAGATTCAAATTATTTTGTAACTCCAGATCATCTTTTTGTGCCTCCTTAATCTTCTCATTGATCGATTTTTGGGATGTCATTTGGGAAAGATGGGAGGTATTCCATATACTTATTATTTAGAAATAAATATTTTACATATCCAGAAAGATAGGTTCTTCCTCAATCAACATCATGGATAGTTTATTATGTTGTTTTTTGATAAGATCAACAGCTATCATGTTTTCCTTGCGAGGATGATAGTGAATAGATAAATCATAATATTTTATTAGATCTAACCATCTCCTTTGAAACATGTTTATATCTTTCTGTGTTAATATATACATTATGATATTTTAATCATTATATATATCCTAGTTATCAACATAGAGTGTAGAGACCCGTAGCTTAACGTACATGGACATTACATTACTTTTGCGGAATACTTAGTACATAACAAAAACACACACACAAGGACCGTAAAAGTTTAGTGTCTTTGGAAACTTAGAATATAATCTTATAATCGTGGTGAAATATCTTCAACATCTCCCATAAATATCTTCCCTTTTTTACCAAAAACCCTTCTTTATATCCTGGGGAAAAGAAAACATAAAATGGTGAGCTCAAATGCTCAGTAAGGGTAAACAAAATAAATATCAATCACATCATATTCATAAGAACATAACTTTTGGAAATCATAACCTGCAAAAGAAATCATAATTTCATAACATGGGATAAATAATAATATTGAAATGTAATCCGAATAATCATAACATAAAACATGAAACTTTGTGGCATACACACATAATCATAGAGAATAATTTCTTGTTAGTCAAGACTCAATTCCAAGACTATCTTAGTGGACAATGTCCATTTCTGAACCGAGTTCACTCCTCATTTCAGTCTTGTTTCACTGAACCGGTTTGACCTGCCGTTCCAGACATTTCTATCTCATGAGATATAAAATCTTTACCCAATGCATTGGAGGAAGATATAGGTCCCATCCATCTTATAATGATACCATTATTATCTGTGCCACAAAATCATAAACCATACATCATAGCATAACCCATGTAATAAAAATGGGAATCTTAAACATCGTGACATCATAAAACAATTCATATAAGATAAAAGAATTCATAAAAATAATTCCATCACAAAATAATCAAATCAATGTAATAATAGGGATATAAACAAAATCCTTTATTATCATAGATGGAAAATAATTTTTATAAAACACTTGAACTCCATTCTTGAGGAAAATATCCTTTCTACTTCAAAAACAATTTTCCTTTCATAACATGTCATACAATTCTAAACTAAAAGAAGTTGATTAAAAATAAACATGAAAAATTTTAAATGATGATTCTTGGAAATAATGTTTTAAAAATCCATTCATGATGTATAAGTTAAAAAAACATTCTTCTCGTACTTTTGTCAGAAAAGTCAAAAAGTACCTCGTACGAAAAACGACAAAAGATTTATTTCATATCCTTTACAAAAAACTCACCGAAGGGTAAAATTGGGTATAAACTATTTTAGAAGGATATAAATATTACAAATTAAGGAAACATGGATGTGGATGATAAAATACTTCCCAGTAAATACCAAAGTATAAACAATCTCGGATAAAAGTGAGATTGTGATATTTTCCCTTACCTTAGGTCCGATTTGCTTCGTAAGTGTCCAAACCTCCTGTATAATGATTTAAATAATGTCATTGACTTATTAAAGAATCATAATCATTGTTATGATATCATATATGGTTCAATTATGACTTTATTGTACCCGTTCTGTTGTAAATTCCATGTAAAAGAGTGTTTTGGGTAAAATCATTTTATTTGTTATCCGTGTTTTGACTTGTAATTATTCATATGATTACTTAGATAATTATTACTTAATTACAGAATATAAAAGATTATTTATATAAAATATATATTCAGAATATACATATATATAATAGATTAGTAAATGGAAAGAAATACACCGTTCATGGAGACGGTAGGCCGTACGTACGCATGAACGCTGTTTTTGTTTCCTTATTGAGTTGAATGTAATTAATTAGATGACATACATATATATACACATAAATCCAGTATCATTATTATGTCATATATTTCATGATTACTTATTATATATACTTTATAATCATTCATGAATGGTTAACGAGGAGAATGTATCTCATCGCGTCGTGGAGACGGTATTCCGTACGTACGCACGAGCGATGATATCGTTCTAATGATCGTGGAATTTTATTGGAGTGTATGTATACTATATAAGAATCAATATCACTTTAAAATAATCATATATAGTTATTATGTACACCATTATACCCATCCCAGTAAGGTGGTGGTGGAAAATAGATTACACCACGGCGTGGAGACGGTATTCCGTACGTACGCACACGCGGTGATTTCGTTTTCCGTAGGATGGATAGATGGTGAAATATGGTTGTTTCATACTTATAATAACATATCATTATATGAGTGATATTTATGTTACAACTTCATTTTGAAAAAACTAAATAAGAATAAGTGGAAGAGGAAATAAATTTGAAAGAATCGGTAACAGACATTACCTCTTCTTTGAAGAACCTCTTTGAGTCCTCCTCTTAGGGAACTAAAATTGGCCTTTGAAGAATACCAGGACCTATAGGATGTTTTTAGGGAAGTGGAGAAGATAATGTTATAGGGTTTGGATGAGATTGAAGGCTCAATGTGGTGTGAGGAAGAGAGGGAGGAGGTGCCCTTTTATAAGGGAGGAGAGAGGCTCCTTTGGAAAAACTAAAAATATTATTTTATTATAAAGACAAATTCGTTTTTAAATAGCTCCAAATTGATTTATTTCTAAGCTAAGGTGGGGATGGGTCGAAAGAATCTCATACAATAGAATTTAGACAAGTTTAGGTTCCTATTTTAACCTTATCATTTAAATTTAACATTAAGTAAAATAATTTTATTTTTACGGTGTCTTCTTGTGTTCTTATACTATAAGGTTAATAAACTTACTATAAGAAGCCAAACTAACACCAAGTTGTTTATTATTAACATAAATAACCTTATATAAGTCATTTGTCCGAACCTTAGATTTTTAGAAATAAAATAACAATTACTAATATAATATTTGTTTTAAAAACTATTTTATGTCAATTTTGACACTATTTAGTAATTGACTTTTTTGAAAATCGTAACACAATGATTAGTTCTAAAAAACTTAATGAAATTAATACTAACATGTCATATTAACCTAGAAAATTAGTGGAATTCATAAAAGGTCTCAAATTTTATTTATTTGGGTATTTATAATATCAATTATTCTAGTTTTTCACTATTATGGTAATTACTGCATCATCATTGTGTAATAAATAAATAAATTAATTTAATGTCTAAAAATTATAAATAAAAAATCACTATGTATTAAATTATATTAGATTTCTAATGAATATTTACAATCGAATTTATCTTCTGTATAACCCTATATGAAAAATGTTGTAGTAAATAAACTTTGATTTTAACTCTTTTAACTTTTCTTTGAATTAAATAATAATAAATGTCCTAATCTAATCCAAGTGGGCATAAATGGTCATATTTTATTCCTAAGGTTGTTTTTGGTCGAATTACACTTATCCAATAGAATTAGGACATGTGTTAGGGTAATAATAATAACATTTTTACCCTTAATTACCATATTTACTTTTAACCGTGGTAAAAAAAAGTAAAAAGTTACTATTCACCAAAAATTATATTCATCTAATTGAACAACATTTTACTTACTATCATAAACCGTGTCTCTCGGATTTTTTAAATTCCATTCACAGAAGCGGTAAAATTATGTTTTATGAAAAATTCATTTTTTTAACTACCACTTAGTGGTTTCACTATTCATCAAAAAATGAAAGTTTCTAGAAAAATACCAAAAATTAGGCCTAAGCTATATTTGATATTATGAACTCAAAAATTATGTCTATTTTACCAAATTCAAAATATATCAGTTGCATTAATTAATTTAAAAATTAATTCCCATCGTTAAAATAAATAGCGTGTTCTTAAGAGATAATAACTATCAAAAGATTGACACTTGTTTATGTCTGGTTTAAATGTGAAATTACATCCAACGACCAACATTGTATTAAACTGTAAAAATATATTCTAAATATACTTTAAAACCACTCAAATTAATAATTTATCACTATTAATTATTTCGATTAAAAATTTTGTTTTTAATTAAAATTCAGTAATTTTCACTATTCATCTGAATATGAAAGTTATCCGAAAAGTACCAAAATTTCACCCAAAGCTAATTTCGATATTCCGAATCCAAAAATGAAGTCCATTATGAAAAATAAAATTTACAAAATTTCAAAAATTGGTTATTACTATTCATAATGGCTAGTTCATAATAATATTATAATAATATCTCGTTTAGTGAAACTCGGTATTGCGTACCACACGCGCGATCAAGGAAGATCGTGATTGCGTGTAATGCAAGGCAAGTCAAGGATGCATTTTTTTCAAGATCCTTTTGGTGTAGTGTACAACACAAGACATTAATGAAATTAAAAAGAATATTTTTCATAAAATCTCAGGGTGTTACATTCTACCCCCCTTAAAATGAATTTCACCCTCAAAATTCATCGGGGTTATAAATGGTTTACTATTCGAATGTTTCTTTAATAGAAACCCACATCGTAAAAAGGAATACCAAAAACAATTTTTAAAAACAAAAGTATGAAACGTAACAGTTACCCAAATAAACTAAACACTGGGTTTCCACATAGGTGAAAATATGGATATGGAAGAAAAATCTAACCAACATGTTCTGATGGAGAGTGGTAGTGAACATGGATATGGAGAAGCCATCAATCACAAAGCCATAAATTTGTGATGTTCTGAGGTACCATCTGATTCATGAGATATAAGATCACTAGGACAACATTTTTGGTTTTCATGATCATTTTTCTAAAGATGATGAAATTGGAATTAAAAGAAATTCTTTCGTGATTTTGGTATAGTCTCACCGATGGTCGTTCTTTGAAAAATATACACTTCATATCTTAAAGAAATGAAGTTGAATCAGTCATTCATGATGTGTTAGCAGATCATGTGATAGAATGATGGGTCATTCCATCTGTCTAAAAAAAAAGTTAGAAAAGTTATCAAAACTTACATAAGTCCATCTATAGTGAGATTAATCATATATGGTTCCAAAAATGGACTTATACTTCATATATCATACTGCTTAATATAATTAAACTAGTTTCTACTAAACAGGGACTTCCTGTAGGCCAGTGGTAGGCGCTAAAGGCCAGTCGCACTTCAGTTGTGGGTTCGATTTCCACAGCCTTGTCCGACGTGATGGGCTGTCGCCCGTCTTGTAGGTTGTCCTTTTTTCTAAAACTATATTACTATAACATCCCATCAATAATATCAAAAAAACTTTTATCATTAAACAATAATAACTTATGTCCAATATAATCCATTCCAATCTTTAGGCTTATCCATAATACTGCAGTCCACTCTCATAATATAGTGAAAATGATTACCAGAGATTTAATACCATCGTTGATCCCCATATATCATAAGATATGTCTTGTTGGTCACATTCCAAACATTCGAAGGCCTTAATCATGTAATCTCTTGAAAAATGAATACCCATTGAACAATAGTGAAAACATGAATGCAGTTAAATGTTAACACTTTCCACATACCAAAATCCTCAAAATTCTATATACTCAAACCATGATATCACTTAGTCCTTATATAAATCATGAGCTCATGAATACTGTCAAAAATTTCATTTTCTCGTTTTCCCTTCATGATGCGCATATCATCTTTTTTTTGTCCAAAAATATCTCAATCCCTTTCCATGGTTACCAGTACCATAAAATTATTGAAAACCACAATAGAAAATTACATAAATATTCCAATATTCCACGATACTATATAAAACATTATATTGGAATCCCATTACATAAAAACTTAATCATTCCACCACATCGTTTTAATATTCAATATCGCCAATATTGATCGCATGTGACTTCCCTTTGTCCTTTTCCTTAAGTGGATTCTCATGTCGATCATCACTAACCCTTGGATTAGGGAATTTATTAGAATAATGCCCCATTTCCTTGCACTTGAAGCATTGATGTGTTGGTGGTGCGTTCGCTGCAGTCTTTTCTTTATTCACATCATTAGAGGCCCTTTTTCCATTACTTCGACACTCAGCTGCTCGATGACCTTCTTTTCCACACTTAAAACATTTTATAGTCCCTTTAAGACAATCTCCACCATGCTTCTTTACACACTTTTAACATAAGGAAACATTCATCTTCTTTAAACCCTTATTATGAGATTTCTCCTTGAACTCCATCTTTTGTTTCTTGTCAAAACTATGAGATGGATAAGTAAAACCAACTTCCATTTATACCTTGATAGCACAACGCACAATTTCTTCATAGCTACTGAAGTCTCTTATAGATAATGCCCTTCGAAGATTTGGTTTTAAGCCACTGAATAATTGATCAACTTTACTTTCAGGTTAGATGATAAATCCATATGCATACCATGCAAGCCTTGTAAAATTCGCTTCGTATATACCAACAGATTCATCATACTTTTTCATTAGTTCGAGAAACTCTTTCTCCATCTTTGTTCAAAAAATATGAGGGAAGTACTTACTGAAAAATAAGTTCTTGAACTCGTCCCATTCCATGGACTCAATTTCATCTCTTGGCCTCATATTCTTGATATGATTCGACCCTTGATCAACATCACCTTCCAAACGAAATACTGCTAAGATGAATTTATCATGTTCAGAACATTGAAGAACTGAAAAAATCTTTTCAGTGGTAATGATCCATTGTTCAGCAACAAGTGGATCAGAAGACCCACTGAAAGTAGGTGGACATTGACTTATGAAGGACTCAATAGAATATTGTTCCTTTCTCTACTCATTTGGAAGTCCATAATGATTCATAGCTTGTGTAAGTATAGGAATAAGATTTTTCACTCCATATCCCATAACATTTGTTTGTTTAGGAGGACAATCATTACATTGTCCCTTACATTGATCAACACAGTTCCTTCGAGTTCCAGCCATCATCTAAAACCCAAAAAGAATAGTGTGAGAGGAAAAAATCACACTTGGGAAAAAAAATAATAAAGGGCGAGTACATTGAGTATCTAACATCTTGGGTTACCATAATTCTAGTACTATAACCTATGCTTATACTTAACCTTAGGGACATCCTTAGACATACCTTAGAAATATCTCTAGGGATCTCACTAAAGTTTTCACATCCTAGTTTCCAAAGGTTGACTAAACCTTTCCTCTGATACCAACTGTAGAGACCTGAAGCTTAACGTACATGGACATTACATTACTTTTTCGGAATACTTAGTACATAACAAAAACACACACACAAGGACCGTAATAGTTTAGTGTCTTTGGAAACTCGGATTATAATCTTCTAATCATGGTGAAAGATCTTCAACATCTCCCATAAAGATCTTCCTTTTTTTACCTAAATCATTTATTTATATCCTGGGGAAAAGAAAACATAAAAGGGTGGGCTCAAATTCTCAGTAAGGGTAAATAAAAGAAATATCAATCGCATCATATTCATAAGAACATAACTTTTGGAAATCTTAACCTGCAAAAGAAATCATAATTTCATAACATGGGATAAATCATAGTAGTGAAATGTAATCCCAATAATCATAAAATAAAACATGAAACTTTGTGGCATACACACATAATCATAGAGAATCATTTCTTGATAGTCAAGACTCAATGCCAAGACTATCTTAGTGGACAAAGTCCATTTTTGAACCGAGTTCACTCCTCGTTTCAGTCCTGTTTCACTGAACCAATTTAACATGTCGTTCCTGCCATGTCTATCTCATGAGATATAAAAAATTCACCCAATGCATTGTAGGGAGATATATGTCCCACCCATCTCATAATGATACCATTCTTATTTTTTCCACAAAATCATAAACCATACAGCATAGCATAACCCATGTAAAAAAAATGGGAATCTTAAACATCGTGACATCATAAAACAATTCATATAAGATAAAAGAATTATTAAAAATAATTCCATCACAACATAATCAAATCAACGTAATAATAGGGATATAAACAGAATCCTTTATTATCTTCGATGAAAAATAATTTTGATAAAACACTTGAACTCCATTCTTGAGAAAAATATCATTTCTACTTCAAAAACACTTTTCGTTTCTTAACATGTCATACAAGTCTAAACTAAAAGAACTTGATGAAAAATAAACATGAAAACTTGTAAAGGAAGCTTCTTGGAAATAATGTTTAAAACATTCATTCATGCCGTATAAGTTAAAAAAACATTCTTCTCGTACTTTTGTCGGAAAAGCCAAAAAGTAACTCGTACGAAAAACGACAAAAGATTCCTTTCATATCCTTTACAAAAAAACTCACCGAAGGGTAAAATTGGGTATAAACTATTGTATAAGGATATGAAGACTAAAAATTATGGAAACATGGATGTGTATGATAAAATACTCCCCAGTAAATACCAAAGTATAGACAATCTCAGATAAAAGTGAGATTGTGATATTTTCCCTTACCTTAGGTCTGATTTGCTTCGTAAGTGTCCGAACCTCCTGTATAATGATTTAAATAATGTCATTGACTTATTCCAGAATCATTCTCATTGTTATGATATCATATATGGTTCACTTATGACTTTATTTTACCCGTTCTTTTTTAAATTCCATGTTAAAGAGCATTTTGGGTAAAATCATTTTATTTGTCGTCCGTGTTTTGACTTGTAATTATTTATATGATTACATAGATCATGATTACATAATTCCAGAATATAAAACATGATTTATATATAGTATATATTCAGAATATAGATATATATAACAGATCAGTAAATGGAAAGAAATAAACCGTTCATGGAGACGGTAGGTCGTACGTACGCATGAACGCTGTTTTTGTTTCCTTATTGAGTTGAATGGAATTTAGTAGATGACATACATATATATACCCATAAATCCAGTATCATTATTATGTCATATATCTCATGATTACTTATTATATATACTTTATAATCATTCATGAATGGTTAACGTGGAGAATGTATCTCATCGCGTCGTGGAGACGGTAGTCCGTACGTACACACGAGCGATGATATCGTTCTCATGATCGTGGAATTGTATTGGAGTCTATGTATACTATATCAGAATCAATATCACTTTACAAAAATCATATATAGTTATTATGTAGACCATTATACGCATCCAAGTAAGGTGGTGGTGGAAAATAGATTACACCACGGCGTGGAGACGGTATTCCGTACGTACGCACACGCGGTGATTTATTTTTCCGTAGGATGGATAGATGGTGAAATAGTGATGTTTCATACTTATAATAAAATATCAGTATATGAGTGATAATGATGTTATTACTTCATTTTGATACAACTAAATAAGAAGAAGTGGAAGAATAAATAAATTTGAAAGAATCGGTAACGGACATTACCTCTTCTTTGAGGCGCCTCTTTGAGTCCTCCTCTTAGGGAACTAAAATTGGCCTTTTAAAGAGCTCAGGACCTCTAGGATGTTTCTAGGGAAGTGGAGAAGAGAATTTTATAGGGGATGGCCGAGCATGAAGGCTCAATGTGGTGTGAGGAAGAGAGGGAGGAGGTTCCCTTTTATAAGGGAGGAGAGGGCTCCTTTGAAAAAATTAAAAATATTATTTTATTATAAAGACAAATTCGGTTTTAAATATCTCCAAATTGATTTATTTAGATGCTAAGGTGGGGATGGCTCGAAATCCTCTCATCCAATATAATTTAGTCAAATTTAGATTCCTATTGTAACCTTATCATTTAGATTTAACATTAAGTAAAATAATTTTACTTTTACCGAGTCTTCTTGTGTTCTTATACTATAAGGTTATTAAACTTACTAGAAGCAGGCAAACGAACCCCAAGTTGTTTATTATTAATATATATAACCTTAGCTATGTTATTTGTCAAACCTTATATTTTTAAGAATAAAATAACAATTAGTAATATAATATTTTTTTTAAAAACTAATTTATGTCAATTTTGACACTATTTAGTAAATAATTTCTGTGAAAATCATAACAGAATGATTAGTTCGAACTAAGTTAATTAAATAAATAATAACATGTCATAGTAACCTATAAAATTAGTGGATTTCATAAAAAGTCTCAACGTATATTTATTTGGGTATTTATAATATCAATTATTCTAATTTTTCAATATTATGGTAATTACTGCATCATCATTGTGTCATAAATAAATTAATTTATTTAATGTCTAAAAATTATAAATAAAATATCTTTATGTAGAAAATCATATTATATTTCTAATTAATATTTACAATTGAATTTATCTTCTGTATAACCCTATATTAAAAATGATGTAGTAAATACACTATGATTTTAACTCTTTTAACTATTCTTTGAATTAAATAATAATAAATGTCCTAATCTAATCCAAGCGGGCATAAATGGTCATATTTTATTACTAAGGTTTTTTTGTTCGAATTAAACTTATCCAATAGAATTATGAAATTTGTTAGGGTAATAATAATAACATTTTTACCCTTAATTACCATATTTACTTTTAACCGTGGAAAAAAAAGTAAAAAGTTACAATTCACCAAAAAATATTTTCATCTCATTGAACCACATATTAATTACTGACATCAACCGTGTCTCTCGGATATTTGAAATTCCATTCACATAAGCGGTAAAATTACGTTTTATGAAAAATTCATTTTTTTAACTACCACTTAGTGGTTTAACTATTCATCAAAAAAATGAATGTTTCTAGAAAAATACAAAACATTTGGCCTAAGCTATATTTGATATTATGAACACAAAAATGATGTCTATTTTACCAAATTCAAAACATATCAGTTTCATTAATTAATTTAAAAATTAATTCTCGTCCTCAAATCAAATAGCATGTTCTTAAAAGATAATAACTATCAAAATATTGACACTTATTTATGTCTGGTTTAAATGTCAAATTACATCCAATGACCAACATTGTATTAAATTTTAAAAATATATTCTAAATATACTTTAAAACCACTCAAATTAATAATTTATCACTATTAATTATTTCGATTAAAAAAGTTGTTTTTAATTAAAATTTAGTAATTTTCACTATTCATCAGAATATCAAAGTTATCTGAAAAATATCAAAATTTCACCCAAATCTAATTTCGATATTCCGAATCCAAAAATGAAGTCCATTTTGAAAAATAAAATTTAAAAAATATCAAAAATTGGTTATTACTATTAATAATGGCTAGTTCATAATAATATTATAATAATATCATGTTTAGTGAAACTTAGAACTGCGTACTACACACGCTATCGAGGTAGATCGCAATTGAGTGTAATGCAAGGAAAGTCAAGGATGCATGTTGTTCACGCTACTTTTGGTGTAGTGTACAACACAAGACATTTATTAAATTAAAAAGAATATTTTTCATAAAATCTCGGGGTGTTACATAGAGGAACTACCTCCAGGTTTTCATGGATTAAATCATATCTTCTAGCTCCAGATCATGTGTTGGGTAGTTATTCTCAGGGATCATAAACTATCTTAAGGCCCAATATATCACAATATCATTTGTCATTAGTAAAAACTGAATCCATTCATGGAAGCATCACTTTATTTCTCAAAACTATATCTATTTATCGGTAATGTGTGTGCAAGTGTAGTGATCGACCTGTTCTTTAGCTCCTTGAATCTTTCATTGATGTCTTCTATCTAAACATACATTACCCTTTTCCTTGTAAACATAGTGAGTGGGATTTAAAATCACGTGAAATTTCTCACAAAACATCAATATCACCCTACTAATATAAGAGAAATTTGGATTTTTGTGAAACTAGAGGGTCTGGTCCATCCTCAATCACCTTTTTTTAACGTTCCATAGAAATTCCCACACATGTGATCACATCTCCCAATAACATGAGTTACGGAATCCAAAAATCAGATTTTTTCATCATTTTGTATAATTTATCTTTCCTTAATGTCACCAAAACTATCCATATATTTTCATCACGTTGCTCATTTCTCAAAGATTACAAGAGAATATCATCAGTAAATAGTATTAAAAATATTCTGAGTTAACGTTGAATGAAAATATTCATCAAATCTATCATTATTGTAGGGATTTAGTAAGTCCAAGGAGAATCAACAAAAAATAGTTCCCATATCTTGTATTAAAGATGTATTATAAATATCTTCTTTCTTCACCTTTAGCATATGATTTCTAGAATGGAGTTCCTCCATTGAGAAGTACCGAGATCTTCGAAACTAATCAAACAAGTTAGAAAAATTGAAAGTGGATACTTGTTCATTATTGTGATCTTGTGGAGTTTTTAATAATAGACACATATCCAAATTGATCATTCCTTTTTCTTGACAGTGAGAACTAGTACACCCTAAGGTGATGCATAGGGAATATAAACTCCTTATCAAAAATATCATGTAGTTTCTTCTTTAACTCATCCAGTTCGATAGGGGAAAAACTATATGGGAACATTGATAACAGTGTATCTCTAGGTATGTGAAGTATTGAGAAATATACGTTATGATCTAGGGAGAGTCTGGGTAACTCTTCAGAAAATACATCATTATATCCTATCTTGATGGAAATTTTCCCAAGGTTGATAACATCTGTTTTCTCAAATATTTGTGTAAGGTATGCTTCATCACATGGAATCAACACCCACACCATTGAAATATTTTTAAAAATACATTCATGCTCTTCAATGAATATTTGTAGGAGCATAGGATGATTCAAAATATGAAAATATATTTATATTTCCTGATATTTTATCTGTGATCTATATAATCAGTGTCAATCCTTTCCTAGTATAGCATAAAATTCCACCAAGGGAAGGATCATGGTATTTGCATGAATAATATTCCCAGACATGGAAACTAGAGAAGATTCAAAAATATGGGTTTCAATGATTGCACCACTTAGTGTTTTTATAGATATGTCTACATTTTGGTTTTAATGAATCTACTAAATACTTATAGTGAACATTAAATATATAAATGAATTCATAGAACCTGAATCAAATAAGACATTTTAAATTATTGACTGAATAGGATGTTTACCTTTTAAAATTTCATTTAATTTCTCCACTACTCTAGTAGTGGTATAATATTAATTCCATTTCTCTATTGGAATTGGTGTCTGATTACACCAATTACCTTGAATATTGGAGGTTTAGTGTACTGTCTAGCACAGTTCCCTTGTTCCTTATATTTATAACATTGTTCATTGGGTGGGTAACTCCTTTCCTTCACCACATTATCCTTATTCCTTGTGACTTTTTGAAATTCAGGAGCTTGGTGGCATTCTCTCTCACACTTGAAGGACTTCCCTGTCCATTTGATGTAATTCCAATGATACCACATCCCACATTTTTGACATGTGGGTGGTTGAGTTATTTTTTTCAATGATTCCAATAATATCCTCTTGCTTGAATCTCCATATTTCCTTTCTTATCACTAGTTATAGTGGACCATTATCCATACTCATTATCCACTTTATTATCACATCCAGAAACTTCTACATAAAAACCAACCTCTTGAATTTCTATAACATTTAGATGTATTGGTTTTAAACCACTACAAATCTCTCATCTTTTCTATCATTTTTGATAATAAAACCTGAAGAGTTCCATGCAAGCCTTCTGAAATTTTCATCCTAGGATGTGATAGATTCTCAATCCTTTTCCTTCAGTTTTATAAATTTTATTTTTATATTTTTAAGATGCTTTCTTGGGAAATAAATGTTAATATAAATTATCTTAATGTATTCCCAATCAATCCCTTCAATATCATCCCTCAACTTGGTATTCATAATCAACACCCACTCATGGTAGGACTCTTCATTTAGCCGAAAAATTGCTAGATCCACATTCTCTATCCTATAATAGTTAGGTATAGGAAATTTATTCTCAAATGAGTTGATCGACTATTTCAAAACTAGTAGATCACAAGATCCACTAAAAATCAGTGTTAATTGTAGCATAAAACACTAGATATCCAGTTGCTCCATATTATGTGATGGAAGAGGTTCCACATTAATCAGGATACTGTTCATAACCTAATATAGAAATGTATGTGTCCCCATGAAATATTGAACTCCACCTCCCAATGTATTGGGTATGTCATTCGGGAAATCACTACTTTTTCCCACACATGGGATGTCAGCCTATTTTCTCTAGGTTCCCACAATTTTATAAAATAAAAATTATTAGAACAAAACAAAAGTTAAGAAGTCCTGAATAATTTAACTCTAAAATATTATTTTATGTGATCAATATGTTTATCATTTTTGAAAATAAGTCTTTATTTGGTTCTTACATATACTTAGTCTTACGCTATGGGTTTTATGTAATGATCGCCAATCCTAATTCCCAAATTAAATAAATTGTTCTATGATACAAACAATATGGAACATGATTTTTCATAAATTAATATTACATCATTTTAAAGAAAAAAATATGAAATCATTACATGACCTTAATCAAGAGGTTCAATGTGTTGAAAAAATTAAGTCTTTATATAACATTTACAAAATCAAAAAATATATTTTATGTAATTAATTCTTCCCTAGCTTCTTATTGGCCCATTTATTCTCCTTAGTACATTTAGTCACCTTAAATATACATCAAAAAGGGTTGAGCTAAAATCAAAGTAAAAATAAATTAAAGAAAATGAAACAATTTAACATGGGGAAATCCTAATAATAATAATCACAACATAAGTATGTGATCATTAACATGAGAGGAAACATTATGCAGTGGAAAAGAAGGTGGAAATACATAAAAATGAAACATCATGTATTAGTGGTAAACTAAAAAATATAGTTGTGAAAAAATATAGCAAACAATTCATGAAAATTTCAAATTTCTGATGAGATAAATCACAATACCCAATTCATTAGAGCACTATATAAATCTTGTTTCACCAATCACATTAGCCATTTACATTACCCTTTATAATTACCAGTGCACCCATCACATCACAACATTTAAATTGTCATGAACTCCACATAGAACACATATCAACATTAAATGTAAAATAACCCATGAAATTGAATGATTATCATTTCATAAGAATTCATTAATAAATACGTGTATCTGAAATGAAAGAGGGAATATCATACATGATATACGAATCATCAACCTTCATTGAAGAAGAAACAATCTTGATATGTAAATGGTAGGTTTAATAAAAGAATAGTTATTTTGGAAAACATTGTGTTTTCCATATACTCAATTATAAATCATTTATATCCTAGAAAAGGTATAATTATGATGAATAAATTATTTTTATTGAACAACCATATTGAAGATGGGGTGAAAGAAGGAAACCCAAAAGAAAGAGAGTTGGGTTTTAAAATTCCCCATACCATGAGTCTAAAAGAATTATTCACCCTAATATCCAATATAATCAGATTAGATTATATAATTAACAACTATTGAACCTTTGATACATTAATTTGTTTTATTATGGTTTCAATGAGTTCATTTATGATCTTTCCAATGAGTTATATAGTTTAATTTCATTTTTTGGGAGCATTATTTTTCATGATAAATTCACATGTATAATTGAATGGAAGTTCATGTAACATGCGGACAAATATCCAAAAAATTTATTATATGTCATCCATAAGGACACATATGTTGGTATTATCTTATAAATAATGTGGTTATATTATATGATGATGAATAATTAGATTATAGTTAATGATGATTGTTTGAGGTTAATTTTGGTTGGTTTTTAATAACAATGAATTCACTTTTTACAATCATTTAGTATTATGTATGTAAGTTAGTTTTAGAACAAAAATATGTTTATAACATATATTTTTTTAAAAAAATTAATTCATTTAATGTTTTTATTTACCTCATTGAATACATTTATAAAATATGATCATCATTGGCCCAGGATGTTGGTAAGTTGACACATAATGGATGATGATATCATATTTATAATAAAAGAGTTAGATGGAGGATTTTAACGATGGTACCTCCATTAACATGATATGTATCTAGTATATGAAAGGTATTAGAGTTATAATCACATTTAGATGAAGATATGTGAGGAGGGAACAAGAAAAAAAATGAAATTTAAAGTAAATTAAAATATAATGGGAGATGATTTACCTCTTGAATTGTCAAATTGAGATTATCCTCAAGGAATATAGCCATGGTCCCTTGAAAAGTATGGCAAATAATGGACATGGTCAACGGGATAGGTAATAGTTTTGGGAATAATTTCTTCAAGGCACAAATCATGAAAGGTGTGGTGATATAAGGGGGTGAGGGGTGGTATTTATTGAGTAGGATAGGGTTCTTTCACAATATTATATTCATTAGTTTATTATATTGGATCACTACTATGAATAATTTCATTATTATATCTATATAATTTAAAATAGTGAATTATTATTCGATAATAATTTGATTAAATTAGTATTACATCGACAATGACTAAAAATACATGTATTTAGCATTTATTGAAAATTTTATTATTTTATTATTCAGAAAATTTGAATTGCTTCATCAAAATCCTAATTGAAGATACAATTTTCAAATTTTTAAAGTACACATTCGTTTGATGAACTCATCGAATGTAATATTTCACATTTCATCAAAAAATTACTACTATTGGATTTAGATGACAAGGTCATGGTATTTTGGTGATTATTTCATAAAGGTCTTGAAATGGTCAATAGATGTTTGTGTTGATTCAGATCCACCTATTGTATCCATATAGATGGTCTCCCCTGGAAATTATCTACATCTAGTAAAACATAATGCACTCTTTAACATTTGGAGTCTATTTTATCTCCCCCTAAAGTTTTATTCTGCTACCCTAAATATGTCTCACCCCTCAGTTGTTCGAATTTTCACTAAAATTTATATTTCAAAAGAATATTCATCATGATATTAGATTTATAATAGACATAATGTGTTTATTCAGGTGGGTGTTTTGAGAATGTACCACACTATTGAAAAAGATTCTCAAGAATCGTACATTTTATAGGAGAATGTGAGAATCAAAGTCCTGCTTCACACCCCCTCCCCCGTTAAAAATCAATTTGTGTTTAAAAGAAAGATTAAAAATGGTTGGATGTTTCACAAAAACAAGAACCTATTTTATATACAACTATCAACTATCAAAAAACATTCTAGTTCTAATAATAATCATCTACCTTCTATTATCCACTCTATTTTTTGTAAATATCGTGAATAATCCTCAAAAATGTTAGAAATTATTAAAAAATTCCTCCCCAATCTGAACCACTCAATATAGAGATCAGTAAAAATGATCAAGGAGAGAAATTAATTAATCAATATAACACTGATGAATATATTGATGATGATATACAAATTTTATTCTAAAGTTAGGAATATTTTTTTTATGAAATCATGCACTAGAAAAGGAAAAAATAATCCATGGTTTAATCTGATGGTTTCATAACTCATAGTTCTCAGAACACTATAAAATGTAGGGATAATTATAAATTATAGAGTAACATATTCACATGATCCATAAGGACCAATTTGAATGGAAAAACATAATACCTCCATAGCCTAATCCAACATAAATATTATCTCCATTCTTTAACTCAACAGATAAAACTGATTCAGAAGTCACTACCAGTGAGGATGAAAGTGATAATGACCATGATTATAGAGATTCTAACCAAATAGAATAATAATTGGGAATTCCATAGGATATGGATTCTTGGATGTAATAGAATGATAAAAATACCTTTTCATAGTACAAATATCGTGATATGATAAATGATCAATACCTTCATATCATAAAAATAATGTTTATCAATTTTGTCGAAGCATTTAAGAATGATCCAAATTTCAACTTCGAATATATTCCATTGAAATCACTCTTTTTTTTGTGATGTCACTAGTTTCTTCTAGAAACAATTCAATCTAACCATGTTATGTATATTTTGAATAAGAATTTACTTTTTTTAGTTCACTATTAATTTTTTTGTTCATTTTTTCATCTTAACAACTTGTCCATTGTTTTCCTCTAGCTTAATTTTCTAAATTTCCTCAAGAAGTTTTCATGAAGATTCAGTATAAAAGATAGTGAATGCTTTCCTTGGTTGCAAATTTCCATTGAAAAAATACTAGGCTCATATATTCTATATATTTTATTTATTTCTTATTTTTTTGATTCAATTGTATCTATAAATAATTAGATACTTTTGTATTTATTCATTTTTAAGATTATGAAGACATTCTATGGTTGAAATTTTACTATACAGATATCTTAGAATACATTTTCCAGTAGCATGACTTGCATTGTTCTTATATTTTTAGATTCACTGCATTTTGTAGGTGCGCATGAAAATTCATTGGGGATTCTTCTTCCAATTTTTTTCCTAGGAGTTCCTCCTTCCTCTGTGGCATGATATGGCTGTGCAACTACTACATTAAAATGGGCATGTTCCATTTGTGTGGCCTTTTTGTCTATAACCCTTATCATTATTCTATTTTTTTAGAATAGTCAACTGTACCCCTTTCTATTTCAGGTTAGTGTAAATTCTTTACACATCGTGATTTTATTGTAATCATTATTTTTTAATAAATTCATTTTGGATCATGAAATAACTGACTTCTTCATGTAACCAATTTTCTGAAGAAGAAAGAATTTGTATTTATTCCCATTCTTATGGGATATTTAGTGATCCACGTATATTTTTTCTTGAGTCCATCATTATGATCAACTCATTTTTGGAATATTTCCTACTCCCACATTAGTGATTTTCCATTTCTCTGAGTTGGTTAATTTGAATCCCCCGAATATAAACATAATACCTTGGTGAAATGATTTCATGCAACAATATATCACTTACCATCCGGGTCTCATGCATCTAATGATCCGTGGTAGAAAATAACATAACATATTGTTTGAACTTTAATAATGGTTGATCCACCATTTATTCTCCCCATATCTAATCTACATGGGTATGTAACTTATTTTTCAATGATGGAAAATATTTGTATCCTATCATTTTTTGTATCTTATATGACTATATAGGTCTTTAATGTCACAATCTCACAAATGTGGGTTGTCAATCACTTTCTCCACTTATTGTGTTGTCCCCTTCATGCAATAGGCACTCCATACTTCTCCTTGTTCCTCGCACTGAGAATGGATCATTTGACCATATGATTCATGAGGGGGTTTCCTCAAGAAAGGTTAAGATGAACAAGCACCCTAGTGTCTGAACCCTATGACAGTTCCTGCTACTACTAGAGAATCTATCTTGATTATGCACACTCCCATTTGATCTTGAGATTTATGAAATATTTTGTCATCACATTTTCAACTTTCTCTTGGGGGAATCAGTTTCTACATATTATTGGATTCTTTAAATAGGATTTAATTCTAAATGTTCTATAATTCATTTATCATGAATCAATCAGTAGTATGGTTTCATTGGGAATGATGACTTTGAGACTTGTTTGTAATCTATTCTTTTTAATCATGCCATATTTCTTGAGTGGATCCAATATCCAAAAACATACGACGAGTAAATACATTTTGTGATGCTACTTCCAGTAGACTATTATTATAAAAGAGAGTGGTGGAACACAAAGATCCATGTTTTTCCCATCCCAAAATATATACATTGGTTAGGGAATTAGTGATGATCCCATGTAGTTTACACAAACTGGTGAGGAATGCAATTTGATGACCACTCTACTATTTTCTATAATTTGGGCATTGTGGAGCTTGAAAGGCATCCTTCTTAATTTTTAGATGAAGTTCCTTTGTTGACATTAACATCGTATATAAATCCTTTATAAGCAAAAATAATAATTTTCAGGAGTTGAATACATTTCTAGAGGCTCATAAAGGGTTTTATGCATGCATTATCATAACCATACCTCTTCATTGACAAATTGAGAAGTTGATGTTGTCCAAAACCTAATGGGTATATCTTCCTTATCCAATTATCCAATCATTAGTAACATATTTCTAATTTATTCAACCATATATTTCTCTAAGTTATCCACCTAGAGTGGGGCCATCTGGGATACCTAGTTGTCTGAAATGCAGTAAGTGGGGACCTTATTTATCATAAAAGAAGGAAGGAAATCCTTGGCTGGTTCATAGAATTAAATTTTTCATTAGGTCTAAACTGTTTAAGAATGAATATATCTTTTCAATTTTGAGGCATATGGTTTGATTATTCCCATTTTCTCAACGACATTGTAGCAGGAGAGCGTTCTCAGAGTTGATTCATCAAGGGTATGACTTTCTTGACAAAGTGAATTGTCACTGAATGGAGAACCAACATTGTAAATTGAATAACATGTAGATTTACCATCATAACATTATGTTTTTCATGAAAGGAGAATTCATCTAGAGTATACCATGTGGATGAACTTTAGTTCGAACGTTAGGAAGGGTAGAACCATCTTTTTATGTGATAAAATTTCCAAGTTATGGGTTTTAGTGGTTCTCATAAAGAGATATTATCTGGTGATCATTTTGATCTTGGTCATCAAGTAATCCAAAATGATAATATCTCTAGGGGGTACATGTAATTTTTTTGTAGAAACATCATTTTGAGGAACATCCCAACTATGGATAATATATATATAATTTTGAAATAGATGATTTTGATCTTGATCTCCAATATATAAATGTGAGAGGACATCAAGAATAGAAACATTGTGCAGAGAGGATTTGTGAAAAATCTCGTTATTTAACAATATCCATTGATGATGATACATTTTTGTATTCTATCTTATCGGATAATGGGGTCTCTTTTTTGTGAATAATGGATTACTAATTTGGAGTTCTATTTGAGTGGATTCCATGATGGTGTCAGAAATATCTGTAGGTTTTTTTTTAATTTTTAAAATGATGTATGCTAACACTATAGTTTCCACTATAATTAAATGATGTCCTGCAATTGGAATGGGGATATGGACATTATCATTTTGTCCATATATTCTATTATTATTCCCATGATCCTCTTGGATAGGATTAGGGATAATTCTGTCTTCTAGAGTTACACTCATGTTATGTAGATTAGTCATTCTAATTGAGGATCTGATGTTGTGTGTCTTACCATGAAACACTTATTCTTATGCATAATATCATGAAAGAATTTTAATATGTGTTAAGGAATTTTTCTATACAATTCAATCATTTCATGGATTTATTGAGTTTCATTAGAAACCATATTACGGATAAATTCTCATTCAGTGTTTGTATATTTGTTATAGAATTTATCTAGTCACGAATTTCCTATCATTATATACCGAAATTCTTCATCTGGGGGGACGGAGCTATGGTTCTACCCCTTATTTGAGACAATTATTTTTTAGGTGGTTTCTCTTATTACTAAAATATTATTCTAGTATATTTTATAGATGAGGTTCGGTGTGTGTGTTCCTTGTAATGTCTCGCTTTTGGGTGCCGCCCAGAGGTTCCCCGTAATCGGCTTGTCACATGGCCTCAAGCACATTTCCCCAAATTCCAAAGGCTACCAACTAGCAGTGAGGGCCTTGGGTGTGATATTGGGGAAACTATGTCCTTATTGGAAGAGTAACACTTCGAAAACAAACAGATAACAAAATAAAGAGTAGTAATAATATCATACATAAGTAAACACTACATGACTGGTAGTAATAAATTAGAGAACATGTATAATAATGCATGATAAAAATGTCTAGGAAATCATCCAAACATGTGACAATTCTAATATACATTAATAAACCAAAGTGAATGAAGAAAATGATAACAACTCCTTAGCATTGCATTCCTCAGCTTGGTCTCATGCTCTTGAGCTCTAAAGCAGGTAAGTAACTGATGTAGAAGGGAACATTTCCTTACCTAGACCTACAACAATATAATCATTTTGGGCCCAAAAAATGACCCAAACAGGGTGTGAGACAAATCACAGTAGGCAACCACCCAAAGATCTATGCCAAACATTCAGGGAATATATATATTAGTCAATATGCAAAATGAAGCAGTAAAAAATGAAGTACACAAAGTAACAATCCTACAAATTCAATTGCATTCATTTTGATATATCAAGTAATCATATAAATAATTAAATTTAACCTTCTTTGATATACTCACAGCCTAACCCATTTTGTTCAACCAGACAAACATAAGAAACCCTCTTGGATATACAAAGATTCTAGCCCCACTGGTTCGGGTTTAGCAAAGACTCTCTGTTGAAGCACTCACCGGAAATTCCCCCTATGATCTTGTATCGAATACTAGTGGGAACTTCGAGGAAGCACTCTATGTCCAATTACTCATTTGGATCATATCGTGGAAACTACACACACTATGAGGGATCACAAAGTCCATCCCCCCTATGTTCTCACAACGTAACAGTAAAAGAGACACTCTAGGGAAGCCATCAACATCTATTCCCCTGATGGTCTGCTACAACAAGATCCCACAGGATTGTGTAAGTAAATATAGCACAAACAATACATGGTATTCAATGTAAACCTCATGAACTACTTGGATAGACAATCTATAACATATCATAGAATGTAAGGTAACAATCACTCCATCCTATCAATACTAGGTATGGAAGGAAAAGCAGTCTAACAAGAATTCTAGAAAAAACGGCCAAAATAAGAAAATATGGGAAAAACAACCATATCATGGAAATGATAACACTATTCACAAACAATTATCCTCTATCCAAACAATCAAGAAATGGTATTAAAAAACAGTTCTAAAAACCATAATCACACAATAACCCGAACATGGGTATTGGGAACTATTGCACATGTAACTCAAAGAATAACTATGGAATTGTATAAACCACATTCCTTAGTGTTGTATGAACGATATACATGAACCTCATGACTCTAATATCCCAATAATGAAACAGATCTACAAAAAAAGAGAAAAAAGTTCAACCGAGGACAACTCGTGAAAGAGGAGAAATCAGGAGATGATGTTCAAGAAGAATGGAGAACTCGCTGATTTGATTCCAACGCAACTGATAGTGTTCGATTTGGAGAATAGATGGTGAGTTGGGTGGTTAGAGAAGATTTTCGTCATACGGATGCTCCTGGATGAGACAGAAGAAGAAGAATAATGTTCTTCCCATTAGATGTGACCCTGATCCATTTAATGAAAAAATAATGTACATGGTGTGTACTTGTCTTTTCCAGGCCCTGTATTAGCCAGTCTCCATGTCACCATAAATGGCTGTGTGCTTGGCCATTACAAGACCATCACACACCTACATGTGGAAACTGAGTACACCACATGTACATATAAGTACACGGAGTGTACTCTAGAGATTTCTAAAAACTCTTATATTCTCAAAAACAACCAGTAAAAGGAAACATACTTGAAAAGAAGATACAGGTTCTTACAAAATTTGACCCTTAAATAAATTCAACCCCAAATTTCCCTAGAAAGGTGGCATAGAAGAAGATTCCTCAAACAAATCTACCCACTGTGATCATACATTAACCTCCCTTTCCCATGTCTTGTCTTGTACTCGCCTATGCTGCCATAGCACTTGTACCAGAGGAACATACCGAACACAGAGAACCTTCAATCTTTGATCAAAAATCTGGATAGGATGCTCCTATAATGTTGCATCCACCTTTGACTCAACCTCTTCAGGTTAAAAAACATGAGATTATATGAGAAGTAACTTTGTAACTGAGAAACGTGGAAGACACTATGCATAAACCAGTACCTCTGAGGTAACTGAAACCGATAGGCAACCAGCCCATCCCTTTCCAAAACCTCAAATGAACTGACATATCTTGGTGAATGTTTACCCTGTCTCATAATCCTCCCATGTCCCAACCTTGGTGTGACAGATTCAAAAAACTGATATCCGACCTCGAACTCTAGAGGTCATCTCGGTCGATCTGCAGAATAATTTTAACGTGATGGTGTTGTATACATTCTCTTCTGAATCAACTCTACCTGAATTGTGGTCTCCTAGACAGGATGATGACCCAGTATAGCTTCATCTCCTACCTCCAACCAATATAAGGGTGATCAAAATGGCGAACCTTACAAAGCCTCAAAATGTGCCATCAAAATATTTGCATGAAAACTATTTTTGTAGGAAAACTCTACAAGAGGTTTGTGATTCTCCAACGATCCTCTAAAAGCATGGATGCAAGCTCGATGCATGTCCTACATCACCTAAATAGTACTCTAAGACTTTCCATCTTTATGGTGATGGTAGGCTGTACTCAGAAGTACTAGTGTACACAAATAAATCAAAAGTCCTTTCTAGACCTGAGATGTTACACATGCATCCCTTTCTGATACAATAGAGTTCGGAACCCCAAGTACACGTACAATCATACGAATGTAAAACCTTCCTATATCATCAACATTTAATGTCTCCTTGATCATAAATAAGTGAGAAACCTTCATGAGTCTATCAATGAAAACCCAAACTAAATCATTCCTTCAAGGTGACCTCAGTAAACATATCAGAAAGTCCATCGTGACATCATTCCACTTACACTCTGGAATAGGTAACTATTGCAAAATCCATGCTTGTAGCTAATTCTCCGCCTTTACCTGCTGACAGGTGGAACATATCATCACAAAACTAGAATCATCTCTCTTAATACATGGCCACCAACAATGATGATGTAGATCATGATACATCTTGGTGAAAAATGGATGAACTGCCAAAAATAAGGAATGAAATTCCTGTATCATCTCCTCATGTATGTCTATTGACCCCCATACAGTCCGTGGAAGTGAAAGAATCATCCTCACCTATGGTCCATCCAGGAATTGGCTCCTATCCTAACACGCTCTCTCGTAGAACTGGGCCTTCTGAATCTGATAGGTGCCTCATTCGAACTTGATCAAGAAGAGTATAGGTAATAGCCACATTTGAAAGAAAAGTTTAACCCTCCCTCTCATGAATCTCCAATTGCATCTCAGAGAACATATCCATAAGGTTACACTCACTACTGGCCTCCTGAACTGACTGTATTTTAGTCCTCCATCTCATGGAAATTTCTATTGTGTTACCTTTCCCATGCATATAGGAAATATTAGAGTTGAAGGACAAAAGGTACTCAACCCACCTTTTTGTCTCTAGATCAGATCACATTGAGTGAAGATATACTTGAGACTTTTTTAGTGAGTTAAAACCACAAATTGATCTCCCAATAGATAATGGATCAAACATCGTGAGCCATGAAAACTGCAGCCAACTTGAGATCGGGCATCCCGTAATTCCTCTCATGCGGCCTCAACTGCCGAGACCCGTATGCAATGACTCATTCCCCATTCCTATGCACTGCTCCCAAACTAATACCCGATTCATCCTAGTAAATTGTATTAGTCATTCCTCGCTCTGGAAATACTAGTATCGGTGCTGAAGAAAACATCCCTTTCAGCTCTTGAAAGGATTACTAAAAAGAATCTAACCACAATTACTTCACACCCTTCTTAGTTAGGCCCGTTAGTGGCGCTGCTAAGAGTGAAAAGTCTTGTATGAAGAATATGTAGTAAACATAGAGCACTATAAAACTATATACCTAAAATATATTCCTCAGGTTCTCCTATGAAACAACTTCCCTCACTCTCTCTATGTATACTGATACTCATGTTGCTGAGATAACATGACCCAAGAAGTGAATCTGATCCATCCATAAGTGGCATTTTAAGAGCATAGAATATAAAGGATGCAAACTAAGTGTACTCAAAATGATCTCAAGATGTGTGGAATTGGTGTGTCATGTGTAAGAGTACACCAAGTTGTCATCCATGAAGACTACAAAGAATGAATCCATGTATTGATGGAACACTCAGTTCATTAGTTCCATGAAATCAGCAGGAGTGTTCATGAGACCGAATGATATAGCATCATATTCTTATAGACCGAACATCTTTTGGATGTCTGTAAGGGGTATATCGGATTGTATAACATGAAACTCATGGTAACCAGATCTCAAGTAAATCACGAAGAACACCTAGTCTCCTTGAAGCTGATCAAAGATATCATCAGTCCTTGGTAAGGTATATCAGTTCTTGACAATTAATCGGTTCAACTTTGGATAATCCACATAAAGATGGATGGCACTGTCTTCCTTCATTGCAAATAGGACAGGAAAACCCCAGGGAGAAGTACTGGGCCAGATGAAACCCTTTTTCTACAACTCCCAAAACTACTTCTTCAGCTCCTACAACTCTTGTGTAGCCGTCCTATAAGGAGGAATGGACACCAGTGCCACTCCTGGCATAAGATCATTAGATAATTTTACCTCTCTCACTGTAGGAAAACCTGAAAAGTCTAGTGGGATGATATCCTTGAAACAATCAACCACTGGAGTGAAGAACATCGGTGAATTCCCCAGATCATCCAGAGATAGACTAGCAATCTGGGCTGTAACTCCTCCAATCCCATGATGGTTGGGTCCCTATCTACTCACCTGGACATCCCATTTTCCCTTATATAGAACCAATCCTTCTTCTAGAAAAGTAAAACACACCCTATAATGATAGCAATCAACAATATCCTAGAAGGGAACTAACTATTCCATTATGATAATGAAATCATAGCTTTTCATGTCTAAGTCATAGAGGTCCCAAAAAAAGTGAATCCCATCAACCTCAAGAGGTCACTCCTTTCACTGTCATACACTAGTCATTGTAGGCCCCAACTGAGTGTCTAAATTCAAGATATCAACAGAGGAAAAGATACAGAGCTCACGTTTCATCAAAAGATAAACAAATATAAAGCTATGGGAAGACACTATATCGAAAAGAGAAGAAGATAAAACTATGAAAACTTGAATTGTACCTCAAACTATAGTGCGTCTTAGATCCTGCTCCAGTTGGGTCTAATACACTGTAAATGGCTGACTTGCACCGCAACCCTTTGACCATGCATGAACACTCCGAGCTGATCCAACCTATTGATGGTGAAACCGGGCGACTGGATACCATGTCTATGACCTCCATCTTAGCCTAAAAAGATGGAATAACTCCAGTTCCCATACTGATGAGAAACTGGTGGTTTTTCTCATGAACAAGGAGTCTAAGAAGAACCCTTGTCACCAACTGTTAGAAAGAAGACCTGACATAAACGTTGAAGATGACCCTTGTTGCTGTAAGATCGTCACCCCATTGGGTCTCTTGGGTAATTTGGCCTCGTATTCTAGACCTTTCGAAATTGGTAGCATACAACATGCCTACTAGAAGATGTATCATGCTTCCTCTGGTCTCCACATGTAGACTCTCTATCGTGCTTCCTGGTGATAGTAGGAGGGATACTAACTCCGAATATCAAGATTCCCTAGCTCACAGATCCATAATATCTCATATTGCACTATGTGGTCAGCTCATGGTTGACTATAGAAGTTAGTGATGTCATCCCGAAGATGTTCACCTGATATCGGATGTCGTGTTTGTGACCAACCTCAAAATTCATTTCCAGAAATAACTCATAACCTCCTAGAAATGGTGTGTAACTCTCCAGCTCTGTGAAGTGAGAAGAGTACTCCATGAATGAAAGATAACCCTGCCTCAGACTCATGAAATCTTGGGTGTGATATTGGGGAAACTATTCCCTCATTGGCAGAGTAACACAATCAATAAAATAGACAACAATAGTTGAATCAGTAATAATATCAGATGCATGTAAATAGTAGAAGATAGAGAGTAATAAACTAGAGCACATATATAATGATTCATGATACATATTTATAGGAAAGCATCCAAAAAATTCACAATGATGAAACATTGTACTAAACCAAAGTGCAAGAATAAAATGTAAACAACTCCTCAGCATTGCAATCCTCAGCATGGTCACGTGCTCTCCAGCTCCAAATAAGTTAAGTACATGATGTAGAATCGCGCTTTCCCTTATCTAGACCTACAAAAATATAATCTATTTGGGTCCAAAAGCATTACCCAATTATGGTGTGAGAAGAATCCCAGTAGGTAACCCCCCAAAGATAAGTTCATAAAAATCAGTGAATATATATGTCATGAAATAAGAAATATGAAGCATTAAACAATTATGTACACAAAGTAATAATCCTAAAAAGTAAATTGCATTTATTTCCATATATCATGTAAGTAGCTAAACAAAATCAGGTAACCCTCTGGGAATTACTCACAACCTAAACCCTCTGGTTCAACTATACAAATACAAGCAACCCTCTAGGAAATATGTACAGTCCAACACATTTGGTTCTGCTTTAGCAAAGACTCGCTAAGAAAGCACACACCGTCAATTCCCCATGTGGTTTCGTATCGGTAACTAATAGGAACTCTTAGGAAGCACTCATTGTACAATTCCCCCTATGTCATGTATCAAGGAAACTAGAGACACTCTGAGGAAGAAAAAAATCCATCCCCCATATGGACTCACAAACTAATATTATAACAGACACTGTGGGGAATCCCTTAGCATCCATTCCCCCTATGGTCTACTACACCAGGTTCCCACAACCCTATGTAAGTCAATCGAGCACAAACGGCACATGGCAGCAGATGTAAACCCCAATAACTACCTAGATAAACAATATAAATCATATCATATCATGTAAGAAAACAATCACTCCATCCTAACAATATTAGGCATGGAAGGCAATGTAGCATAACAGGAAAGCTAGACCAAATGATCAAAATACGAAAACATGGGAAAAACATCCATAGGATGGAATTTTTTCCCTATTCACACAAAAAAACCTCTATCCAAACAAACAAGGCATAAAAAATAAGGCTAAAAACCATTAACATGCAATATCCCGAACAAAGGTATTGGGCAGTTTTTATCATATAACTAAAAGACACACTACGGAAATGCAAAAACCACCTACCTTGATATCAAAAGAATGATATACATGACCCTCAAGAATTGAATCACTATAAACCATTGTAGATCTATAAACACGTTAAAAACTTTCAACTGAGGATATATCAGGAATTATGAGAAATTAGGATATGATGTTCAAGAAGAACTGATAACTCCCTAATGTGATTGCAACAAAACTGATGGAGTTCGATTAAGAGAAAAAATTCTGAATCAGGGGCTCAGTGAATATTTTTCACTGTATAGACGCTCCTTGATGTGATACTTGAAGAATAAGTATGTTCTGACAGTTAGACGCAACCCCAGTCCGTTTAATCAAAAAAAATAATGTGCACAATGTTTATTTTAAAGGTACATGATGTGTACTTGACATTTTAGGGCCCTGCATTAGGTGGTCTCAAGGTCACCATACACGAATGTGTTCTCTGTCGTTATATTTCTAGAACACACATACATGCGGAAACTGAGTACATGGTATGTACTTTTATATACACAACATCTACACCTGAAATTTCCAGAAACTCCACTTTTCTAAAAAACTACCAGAAAAAAGAAATACATACCTAAAAAAAGATAAGGTTTCTTGTATTCTTACTCATGGTTTTCCAAAGTATTTTACTGGCGAGATTGATATACACAAACACAGATATTCATCTACTAATTTATTATACTATGCTTTTCTAGAATAATTATTTGTTTGATGTGAAACCATATTTCCAGACACAAGGAGAACAAGAAATTATTCTCCCAGAATATTCTATCATTTATTTAATATATCTCTTTAGTGGGGATTAGTTTTGACATAAATCCCTGGTTGTTCTATTTCTGCTCCCCGATGATCTGATATTTGTGATTGTGTCAAAATGAAATATTTTAGATCCTGTTGGGTGTTGTATACATCATGATAAAGATCCAATGTCACCCAACATTGGTGGTGGACGTTTTTATAATCATTACCTCAAATATACCACTATTTTTTCATGTGGAGGATGTTGTTGACCAGTTGACCACACCCTATGAAAATGGAGGAACATGTTGGTATATTCTGGAGAATGGATTTAGAAACAGCTTGGAATGAATACTGGTATTCTTTTCTTTTGGGATACTAACAACAATGGAGTGGAGAGATTTAATTACATCATGTACATGGGGGCAAGACATGTGGCCTCCATGGATTGGATTATACAATTAATGTGGTACACCTAAACCAGTTTTTTTAATCAAAATGTTATGTTCATTGGGTTGGATACATTTTCCATGGTTTATATCAGGACCCAACATGTGAAAGAACTAATGCATAGTATAGATTTATTTCGTAATAAACCATTTGAAAAAATATAATTATTTTGTAATTATCTCATATAAATGATAAACAGAAAAAAATAAAACCCCATGAAAGAATCATCTTAATAATCAATCACATGTGTAATACATAGTTTTTGATCCATGTATAGACTTCATTATTTTATGGGAATATAGATGAGGCCTAAAATTTATATGATATAGTCATTATAGTTAAGGATTCCCATCAGGTTCAATGTTCTTATTTCACAGCCAAAAAATTGATTATTATTTCATTTGGTAAACTACATTTTTCTAAGGGTGGATTCAAACATGAATTTCCCATGGAATCAAGAACACCTAACTGTTCCCCTACCGATGATGTTTCACTAACCTACTTTCTAATGGTATGTTCTAATTGGGGAATGAATCCAACAATGATTTAGGACTCACATTGGTTAATTGGATGGTTGTTCTTGATCATCATACATTTTTAAGGGGAATTATTTCCTATATCGATACTCACTAATTGATTTAAGACATATACATGAATTATTTTTTAAATTAAAAATATGAAATTCGTCATCCTAGTATTAACAATCAATTAGTAGTATGTGTTGACTTTGGTATCATCTATATATATCAAAGGTTATTCGTCGAGGGGTAGACCTTTATGTATAAATTGACCTCCATCAATGGTTCTAAAATTATATCGATTAAGGATTATTATTTCAGTTATTATCACGATGTTGTTTTTAATAAACATAGTGGGTTTCTCTAAAATTTATCATTTTCTAAGATGAAATTTGTTTTTTGATGTCAGGATATAGACTATAAAAGAACATCATATGTATCCTAATTAAAGGAATCAGAACCCACATATTTTCATCCACTTATTAGGGAACGTAATAGAATTGAAGTTAAAGTGACAATAATTAAATTGTCCATTTTAATGTCACATTGCACCAACATAAAGGTGAAAGGGTCCTAGAAAAGAATTGTGTGGGATATACACTGCATCGGCCAAGGAGACCTAGTAGAGATATGGACACCTTGTTCGGATATGAACAAACATTTATTATGGTCCATATAAGATTAGGGTGATCCTGGGGTGTTGGGGTTGAACTGTAGGTAGAATTATTATCTATCCCATTCAAACAAGAATCAAAGACCACATATTTGGGATATTTGGGGCCAACACTTATATAGGAGGCCAATGTCTAGGAGAGTGGAAGATACAAAAAATGGATCAATAGTGGGATAAGAAATTTATCATGTGGATATCAATATCAACACAATATTATAAACACATATGACAAAGGATCTATGTAAAAAATAATATGATGTGAAGATCTATAAAGCCACATAATGTCCTTCTTCAAATGGTGGATAAGGCTAGAGATATTAGAGAGATAAATCTCTTTGATGTGTCTATTTCCACTCTTTTTACCTTTTCCAAAATGGTTGAAAATTTAGGAGGATATAAACCTAGTAATAAATATAATGGATTTATGACATGAGGTATTCCTTATTCAAAATTTTAGAGAGGATGATAGAATGATAATGTAGTAGCCTTCATCAAAAGGATAGAAAAGTTGTTTCCCTCACTGTCTAAAATGGTTGGTCCCTAGAAATATTTCTATGGGTGGGATCTAATATATAATGGTGGTTCAAAATTATAAACATCTCTAGGACTGTAACCATTTGGAAGGATAATTAACAGATAAATTTTATTTGGGTGATCAACACTTGAGTTGGAGGCACATAGATTTTTTATTTTCCATGATCATGCTTGTCTAGAGCCCTGAATGGTGGTGTTATCTTGCCCCCATAGGGACTGGTGATAAAAATTAAGAGGTTTCCTAAATTATTGGTTTGATGAAGGGATTAATTGGTGGCTTGTGTAGGTAAGGTCCAGGTGAGATGGGGTTCTTTTCCAAGTTATGGTCTAGACATTCATGAGATTTCTCACAATGGTTTGGCTTGGTTGATAATGGTTTCTTTATTGGTTGATATAAAACATGTGAAACCAAACATGGGCAAGGAATTAATCTTGTCTCCAAGTCTTCCACATGTGTTTCTGGAAGGGTCTCGCAGAGGGCTCGAAATCGGGAGGTTGTTATTTCCTTTGTATTTCTGGATTTGGGGGATGTTTCCTTTAAAATCTATTAGTAGTATATATATTTATGGACCTCATTCACTTAACCATTTCTAATTATATCTTCTTTTATGGGTTTAAGGCACCAACTGATGTTTTAGGTGACTTGGGTGATTGACTAGGTAGAGAAAAGAAATGATGTGTCTACTACTCCTATAATATATGAAAACAACAAGACATAGGGTCCTATTATTAGAAAATTTTGTTAAACATGTCAATCGAGGTCACCCAAATATGGATACCACATTGGTGCCTGACACGGGGAATTCATGCAGGTTTGGATGGTCCTTTTGAATTGCATAGGAATGACCTTTGTGTTCCTCTTGTAAAACATGATTTGTACATGTAGGAAAACCTGGGAATGTTCCTTGATTCTCTTTGGTTTCTGTCACTTCTCTATTTTATTAGTAATTTTACATTGATTCTTCTCTCCCCTTATTATAAAAATAGTCTCAAGAATCATGAAATGAAATTCATACCCTCAATCTAACCCAAATATTCAAACATGTTCATACTCTAAGTAGAAATGTAAGCATGAAAAAAACTAGCCGGCAAATATCTAAATGTAAAAATGTAAACATTGTATATTAAAATAATAATAATAATAATTCCAAATATTTTTTTCAATGGGTACATTAGACCGGGAGTTGAAAAAATGTACAAATTAAGTAGAAATAAGTGCCTCAAACTACCTTTAATGACTATAATTATGATGTGGGAATTTATATCACTTACAAAATAGACATAAACAATCCACATGGAAAATATAGAATCAAACAGTTCATATAATCCACTAAGGTGTAGATATGGATATATTTTTTTATCAAACATGGTTTTCAAGAATAGTGTGATAAAAATACTCAATAAGGAACCATAATATAAGGCTTATAAGATATAGTTATTGGAGTAACAATAGAAAGGTATAGACTACTTCAAGGGGAACATATTTATAAGTGGAATTTCAATATTGTTACATAGATTCAATTTTACTATCAAATAATGAGTCCCATAAAAAATAACAAATACTAGAACATGACTGAATCAAAAAAATTTAATGTTTCTATGTATCCTAGTAAAATATATTAGAACTAGAGAACAATTATTGTTAAATGTTTTGGAAAAAACGAAATGATGAAGAAAACTCAATTTAGAAATAAATTGATTGAGTTACCATTAATAACAAAAGGGATTCAAAAAAATTATTATTCCACTTTTAATGAAGTTTTTTGTTATAATTTCATGTTAATAAATTTACTAAATAAATTTGGTTTTTTATGATGAACCAAATCTTCCATCCTCATAATACTATCAACCATATCGCCATAAAAGCTTGATCATAACCATAGTTTAAAAGTTGATACTTTACTTATAGGTAATCAAATGTTGAAAATATGTAATCCTTATTATAAAATATAATTAGGACTTATTATGGGACTCATTACTGTTGTGTTTAATAATTTTAGAATATTTGGACATGATAATGACATATAATACAACTGTTTCTTGATGATAATTTATAAAAAACAATACACCAATGTTTCAATGTCATTACATAGATAAGGTCATGGGAAATGGTAATAAACATAAATAATTTGGTTTAGAAATATAATATAAACGTGGAATACCATATAAAATATCATGGTGAACTAATTAATATTGTACACAATTAGCTATAAGTATTAATATAAAACCAATTTATTGATATTGACAAATAATAAAGATATAATAACTTCCATTAGGTAGCTCCAAACACCCCCTAGAATGAAAATAATTTACCACACCATATATCCTTGAAAAAACATAACATTATCACTGCTAAATATATTTTATCATATTTATTAATATTTTAGTACTACTGTTGAAAAACATGTTCTAGGAATATCCCAATATCCAATTATTTGATTAAGAAAACCCACCATTAATTCAAGAAATTAATAAACTATCTAATTCATCACAATAATCCCCTAAAACTATTAAATCATAATTCAATCCTGAGGAAACCAAACTACATAAATGATATTATATAAGAGAAACTAAAACTAATTAAAAATAGTTACAAAAATGTATATATTTTAGCTCATGAATGTGAAATCTCAAAATCATAAAATAATATATAAGAATTGAAAATAATGCACCCACTTAAATATTCAAAAATTTATCGAATATATTAAAAATGCATCACTATATATTGAAACCAAAAGGGTAAGTGATCATGTATGCCATGCATCTGGATGGGATATAGAATTTTCCAATATAATTAACCATAGAATCCCTATAATGGAAAAACAAAAAAAATGAAAATATAGGGTACCTGATAGGGGGATGAAAAAATTTATTTTTATTTTGGAATAAAGATCTTATAGGGAAACACTTAGAATAAAGAAATATGAATTGGGTGGATTATAGGGGAAAGAGTGATCCAAAGAGGACCTCATAAATGAATATAGATTAAATAGATCCAAGGAGAAAAGGGACGAATAAACAGATAGTGTGATTAAAAGTTAAAAATAACCGAACTAATAATATATTATGATGCTACGAGTCACCCGGTATAGTGAAACTAGGTACTTAGTGTGAAAACAAGGTTTGCAGGGCCACTTTCATACCCAACAGTTACTTAGAAATTGTCCTCGCGGTATATAGTGCTTCATGTAGAGTTAAACTACATGCGATTCCTCACTCAAACATTGATGGTATATCAAAAACTGTATCCTTATCTAAAAACACCTTAATAGTTATCCTCAAATTACTTGAACTATATCTATATCTCCAAATTGAATAGGAACCCACAACCGATAAAAACAATAAAATATGTTTATAATTTAATAATAAGAAATTAATATATATGTTATTAAATATATTTATATATTACATGGGACATCAAAATTATGAAACCCTATTCCATAAATATCCCCTAACTACTCTAGGCTGTATATTTTCCCATAAAACTAGAATGAGAGGACTGAATATAGAAGACACAAACCCATAAATTTTTTTAAATAGACCCCATAATAAAAATTTTAAACCTCAATAGTCAAAATAAATAAACTGGAAAATCCACCCATTAAATAATTCATACATGTCATGTTCGTTTAAACATAAAAATATGACTAATTAAATATTATAGATAATGAAATATAAATGATATAACATATCTATAAAATCCAAATAATTTTTTTTAAAATTAATTATCCAATATATCAATAAAAACGATGTTATCATCATCCATCACCCTCAAATTTCTATAATATCCACAAGAAAGTAGAAAATAACCAATAAATGAAACCCCATGAGTAAATTATATCATTAAAATGAAAACTATAGATAAATAAATCATTATGTGAACTAATTTTAAAATTTAGAGAGTGTGTAACACTTTATTGATATGATTTTAAAGTAAATTCTCAATATCTACACATGAATATGAAATCAAATTATATTTTTGTTTCTGTCATGTAATATTCTACATCATCTATGTATAGACAAAAAAATTCATATTAAATTGAAAAATAAAATATTATTAACAATCAAATTGGTAGATATTCTATCTCTAAGGGTGAGGAAGCATCCATAAAACCCTCAAATATGTGGGACCATACACATGGGGATCGCCATAATAAATAACATGTCATTATTAAGATGATATAAATAAAATAGGAATCTATAAAAAATAACTCAAAAAAATCATATTCTATGAAAATAAAAAAAATCAAGTTTCCACCCAAGTGTAATAAATAATGTTAACCCTTTCATCTGGTAATGTATTAGAATCATACATAAGTACGGGAATGGTAGATAAGAGTGTTTTTTAATGAGGATGCAAGATTTAAAGGGGTATTTGATGTAAAATTTCATACCATGATTTATGAAAATCTAATGGTATTTAACCTCTTTGGGATAAGAATTGGAATCATAGGGAAATGTTTCAAGTCAATAGTTCTCTCTTTGTAGAAGATATGTAGGATGTAAATCACAAAGGGATTGATATCATTGATGAAAAAAAATTCAATCATAGAATAATTAGATGCATCACTACATCTGATCATTAGGATTGGATGTATTTACTACTATGATTCATGGAATTTAATCTAGTATCGATACTGGTGATTTCTCAAAGATGAAAAATGGAGTTGGATTCTTATTCCAAGAAATAAATTATTTAATGGGGGGAAATGACTAATTTTATCTATATTAAGGTAATATTGTTTATGTAATCACATTATATGTGGGAAAAGATGCTAAATATTTATGAGGGTAACTGGAATGTTAGAGAAGAAATGTTTCTGGTTCTATGGAACATGTATGAGTATCTCTTAATGCACACTAATGATTCTTCTTATTAATTATTGGACTGAGTGAATGTTTTTATGGAAGACATGCATGGTCCAGGTTAAAGTATTGAATATATAAATATCTTCCATACCATCATGATAATACTTCCACCAAGGTTCATTCCAAATATTTTTGTGTTCGAAGGTAGATATCCAAAGGAGATGAAATTAGATAACTTGCACAATACTATTGTTTCATAAGAGATTATAAATAGAAATAATCAGTGTATGGAAAAGGGGAGTTCTAATGTAGTGGAATTCAAGGCCAGGAAGAATCCAACTATTGATAATGTGTAGGATGAAGAAGATACAGATGAAGACATGTCATTCCATTATCATACATACGAATATAAAATGGATGGTTCAAAGAGAAATTCCCACATTCATTATTTCTATATGGAATGGTTTTATTTCATGATGTGAGGTTCCCTATGATGATGATTGTTGACAATGAAGATGACGTTGAAATTACTAGGAAGATGTCTTCAGCCAATGTGAAAGGTAATAAATATTTTATGAAAAAATTATTCAAAAATAAGAATAACCTTTTAAAATAAGTAGAATGTTTAGAAGAGTCTAAGGTTGAAGATTCAGAGTACTAAAAGGTTCAGGTAGAAAATTTTATGGTGGTTTTTTTAAATAGACCTGATAAATTAGAAGAAGGCCACAATAATGAAGAAGATGTTGATAGAAGAGTTGATATGTATACTAAATTAAATGTTACATTTGAGTAAAGAGAGGTTTGTATAGCCAAAATGAAGAAATACAATAACGTGGTTCATGATGCTAAATATTATATGTAGATGTATGAAGAATAGAACTATAATATGGGTGAATAAATTGAAAACAAATTATTTCATTCCATAGAACCCAAAAATGTTTTTCCAGTACAATATAAAAAATGAATTATAGAAAAGAATGATAAATAGATTGACTAATAATAGAAAATATTGAATCAAATGTATCAAATATTATGAAGAAGAAGTTTACAGCATAAGATGTAAAATTAAAGATTAGGATAATATCATGATACTAGAAAATTAGGATAAAAAAGGAAACCAAAATAGTAAAAAGAATAAAAAATTTTCTAGTGAAACTAAAAAATGAGTGTTATGAGAGTAAAATGATTGATCAGAATGATATATCTAGAAATTGGCTTGATCAAAAATAGAATGTAGTAAAGGTGGAAGTTAGACTATAAGCTTCCACTCTAAGGATGTATATTGATTTGAGTATGAATAAGAGCAAGAATATTTAGATAACCCAATTAAAAACTACTGGTGAATTAATGAAACACATGAATACACCACAAATTTGAGGTTATTGTTGCATAAATATCAGACACTAAAAAACATTAGTTCCATATCCAATATGTACCGAAGGGAACAAGACTAAAAGAGGTATCCATATAGATCTCAATTCTTTATGAAATCAATAAATAGTAACTTTTTATGATGTGAAGGATTAAGAGACATGAAAAAATATTGTTCATCATCAATGTTGATAAATGTGTAGAAGAATAATAAATAGGGTTGTATGAAGTAACTCAAATCATCATTAAAGGAGATGAAAACAAAAAATCTATTTTCATCATTATAAGATGGATGTGTTCAATCATGGTTTGAGCGTCATGAATAATATAACTCAGATACTTGTATCAGGAAGAAAAGAGATGACCATGATGTTATTACAAAGATTTCTTATAAACCATCAGATCACACTAGCACAAGGATCATTGATAGTGGATGAACCTCACATATCATAAGGAAAAAAAGAAACTAGTTATCAGAATATTATATGATAATGAAGGGATTTCAGGATTTGGTAATGATGAATTTGTGAGCATTATTGTCTCAGTAAATTCAATGTCTAGTGGAAAATATATGAGATTTGCATATTCCATGGTTGTTGATTTTATCAATCACAACTTATTATGATTAATTCAACTGTGCGACTCATGAATTTACATAATCCTTTCAAATAAATTATGCATCATTGAGTAAAATGATTGGAGTATAGTTATGTAGTGAAAGAATACATAAGGGAATCTCCACCATGTCAGTGGATAAGAAGATATTTTATCTATATCCAAGGATGAATAAAATAAGATATGTATTATATTTCTTGTCCATCTGATCCAAAAATCCCTCTATGATACAGAGAAATATGATTCTAACCGAGGAATCCCTAGTTCATCTTGTGGTAATACTCATACGTGCAATTCCTTTCAACAATAGAAGATCAATTGCAAAACATATAAGGGAAAATTGAAAAGGCCAAAAAAAGTGATTGAGTATGTGTGTATTGATGTTTATAGAACTATTTCACCAAGATATCTTTATTGGAAGAGATATTATGTTATCTTCATTTAATAATTTAGTAGAATGACATTGGTTTCAATCATCTTCCACAAATATGAGGTGTTCAGTTGGATAACAAATTTTTTAAGGGACGTGGAAAAGATATTACTTCAGAGAACCCAGAAAATCTGAATAAATAATGGAATATAGTTGAAAATATCCATGTGAATTATTATATTTAATAACATGGGATAAGGGATAAAGTTTTATTAGTAAAAAATCCATTGAAAAAATGTAGTATTTTACAGATGAAATATATTTATTGATAACATGTATAGAAAAACTATCATTGAAAAAGACCATCAAAAGTTTTTTTGGAATGAAGTAGTGATGAAATAAGTAAAAACCAAAAATAGAGAGTTCTTATTTCCAAAATAAGATATTTTTTCATACGAGATAAGTTATAGAATGAATCCAATGTTTAAGTAATCTCGAGTCTTTTGAAGTAAGTGATTCATTTTGAATAAGGATAAACACATTAATTTTGAATCATGTGGAGATAAAGGGAGATTTCATATCTACTCAAAGAATATAAAACAATATAAATTCTTGTATAGGTTACTAATAAAGGAAGTAGAAACCCATGATGTTACTACTTTATAGATTGAGAAGAATCATTAGAAAATACATTACCAGTATCAGGAGGATAGTGATGTAAAGACAAGAAGATCAGTGGATTTTATAGTTCTAGAGGTTGATTCAGAAAAAGATTAATATAATGATATGGATTATTACAAACCATTTTTGGCAAGAATATAAATTATAATAGATAATATTGATTGTTAGGACATTATTGGTGATTAGACATCCCCAGTACAGACAATATGGATAAGGATTCAATAGGAAAAAATAGTTGTTATCATAGATAGAGATTAAATTTTTTGTAGAATCAACGAGAGATGAAAACGGGGCCTAGGGTATATATGAAGATCTGTACCAAATTAATAATAATTAGACATAGGATATTGTTTCAAGACAAACTGATAAGAATTTAATTTGAACCAAATGAGTCTTTCTCAATAATATGAATCAATATGGCACATTTATTCTAAAAAATAAACATCGATTGTGAAAATTAATCCCCAAGATAAAGGGTATCGATTTTTATGAAACATTTTTAAGTGTTGGAATGATAGATAGAATAAAATTACTCATGGGCATAATAGTGAAATGAATATTCAAAACGTTCCATATTTATGTCATGACTGCATTTGTAATGGGTTTTATGGATGAATATGTTTATATTGAGAATCAATATGGTTTTCTTATTCATGAAAATGAGAAAATATTTTTCAGAAAATGTATGTGCTATATAGATTTAAGAAATATTGAATAGAATAATATTAAATACTAGATTAGTATTTTAAGAAGATAAATTTTGACTGTGTTGGAGTTGATTGCAATCTCATTGTAAACAATTTATGTAATCATTCGATTATTTTGATCATATACGTTAATCAAATAATATTTTTCGGAATAGTTGAACCACAATGCAATCAGTTCACAGAAGTCATTAAATGTGACTTTTTATTTTTAATGATTGCCAAAAATATTTTTTTATTTGGTTTACTGGTGACATAATGATATAATTCCACATTCATCTGCTAATATAAATGTTTCATGGAGGTTTTTAGAATAATTGTAAATGATAATTCCTAGGATACGAGGACTCTTGTTGCATCATGAATGAAACTATAACATGATGTTGAAGGAAATACAATTAATGTCATAAAATATTGGAAAATCATTAGTATTATATTGTACATCATAGTGAAAATATGAGATATTTTTTCCCACATGCCAAGATACACGGTATCAATGAAATTCCAATGAAACCCATATGATTTCATTGAATATAATTATTTGTTTTGTCAAAGGAAGGATGTATTTTAGATTTATTTATAAGGACAAATCATAGAAAGACTTAATGGACTATATAGATTCATATTAGGATGGATCATCAAATAACAGAAAATAATCATTAGATGGGGAATTTTATCAGTGATGATTTTATATTTCATGGAAAATAAAGAAAGAATATTTCATTGTTTTACCAAGGAAAAAGAATAATATATTAAGGATACTAAAATAATGACATAGTTATTGTGAATGAAGTAGTATCTCTATGATATTTGTGTTGAAGTGAATTCTATGATCAAAATTGATTGTGATAATTGACGTTCAATAAATCTCAATAAAAAATCATTCCATCACTTGAGGAGAAAAACATTGAAATCAAGTATCATTTTATCATGGAGATGGTGGGTCAAGGGAATTTGATATTGAAGTATGAGCCAAAAAGAAAATAGGATGGTTAAAATATGACAAATGGCCTTACAGAAATAAGTGTTTGAACATCATCTAATGGATCTTATATATTAGTTGAATCCATGAACTAAAAAAAGAGTGTATGTGGGACCCCTCTCCCCGATTAATGAAGTGTTATCCAATATTTTTTATATGAGTTCGTTATAATATTCCATACCACAATAATTTAAGATTCAGGTTTGTTAACAAGAGGGGGTGGTGGAAGATGTTGTGGCTATAAAAGTGATAAAATTTCTTAATCAAGATAGTGGAAAAACTGATAGGGGTAGTAGTGAAGTAGGAAGAGAATTAAATTAAATTATTTTGAAGGGGATCAATCAATCTTTATATATCATGATAAAATAGGGTTTTAATGAAATTAGTTGTTTGGTTATATAATGAGGTGTTTCAATAATGATCATTTCATGATACTCATGTTTCACTTGCCGACCATGGCTCATGTGGGCTTCGAGTGTGTGTTGATTACATATTTGGTCACTATTGGAATCATAATAAGTGATTATTTCTTAGATGATGGAAGAATCCTTATGGTGGTAATGAAATGTGAAGAGTCGTCAACAATGTCAATGGGAGGTATTGTTAGAAATAATAACACTTATTAGGGCTATTGGGTTGATTACACTTGATGACATGGTTTGAGGATGTTAATAAAGTCTAGTTTTCAAAGAATTCATGAAGAGTAATCTTTGATTTCCTAGAGCAAGAATGCTAGATAGAGGCTCATAGAGAGAAAATGTTGAATGGTGGTTCACAGTGTGTAAATGCTAAAAAAGTATTATTGAGCACAACGAGGACTTGAACCAGTGGGTTCATGGTGCGTGAATGTTTAATAGAGGTTCATAAAAGGAGAATTATGAAATGTATTTGTTGAGTGTGCATGCTAAACATAGGTTCTTATAGAATTACAATGATTTGTTCCAGGGGTTCTCACAAATATATAGCTCTAAGAGGTTTGAGGAGAGGATGATACTGATTTAGGTTTACGGTTGTCTGAGAAATGATGAGTCTAGGGAGTGAGTTTATGAAAATAAATTCAACCTAACATATCCTTAAAAATTAATGAACTGCTGATTAAAAGAATTATATAATGTTACGGCTTAGAGAGGTTTTCATTGAGGTCCTGAGAAGGTTGGTCAAGATTGGTGGTCATGGAAAAGGGGTTCGCACCTACGGTTCAGAGAGAATGAGGTTTTCAATAGGGGTTCTGTAATTCCCCGACCCCAGTTACCCAAAGCCGGTGCATTATTTTAATACATTGGCATGATTATAAGGAATCAAGTCCTGAAGGACCGATCAATTTAGCAGTCTTGGAAAAATAGATCATATACATGTATGTTACATTTTAATTTTAAGACGTACAAAACAACATAAATAATCATTATGAATGCCATTATTCCCTTGGCTTAACCCTATATATCAATCACATTACACTTCTTGGAATCCTGGAAAAAATAATACATAGAAAGGGGTGATCTCAAATGCTCAATAAGGGTAAGCAATACAGTGGAATCTTTCAAAAATAAGTATAAACATTTAAGGAAATGTATAACTAAAACAAAATAATTTAATACTTGAACTTTAGCTTAATATGGCAAAGATATAATGAAATAATGCCATTTACTTATTCACATGGATATTCTACTAGTAGAATAATCACAAGCAATATCAATAACCACTTTCATAACGATGGGATTCATGATGCCGAACTTTAATTTCTGTGTCAAGGCCTCATGCCATGACCTATGGGATAACTGTTACCGGAACCCAACCCGGAGAGCCTCTATAACCGAACTCCATCCCGGAGTGCCTCTAATAACCGGACACCAACCCGGAGTGCCTCTAATTACCGGACACCAATCCGGAGTGCCTCTAATTACTGGACACCAACCCGGAGGGCTTACTTTTACCGGTCCCCAACCCAGAACATACTAGTCCAACACATTGATCTTAATAAGAGGATGAAATATAACATAAACATTCGTATTAAAACTAACATACAAAATGTCAAAACTTTAATCATAAACCATTAATGGCATAAAAATAATTCATACATAGTCAAAAATATCACAAAACCTTAAATACAATATGGATGATTTGTATCATAATAAATCAATTTGAAACAATTTTAAAATTTATCAAAGGATGTTGACATAGATGAAATCAATACTATTTAAGAGAAATAACTCTTTTTTTTAAATCATTTAAAAGTCTCATAATTATAGAGAAAACCTTTATTTTGAAAATATCTTTATAAGCTTGTGAACGAAGCTTCAAATGTGTAATAACGGCGGAGAATAACCACACCCTCCATATAAGTTAAAAAAAGTACATTCTTACCATAATTTTGTCAAAAAGGATAAAAAGTACCTTGTTTTGAAAACGATGGAAAGATTCCTTTATAAACCACTTATAAAAAGTCAAACAATGGTATAAATGTCTTTAACCCATATTCTTGTAAATACTAAAAATGTTTTGAAATACATTTTTAAGAAACATGGATGTGGATGATAAAGAGATCCCAGTATATTATTACGTATATACAACCTTGGATAACGAAGAGATGACCAAATAAACCCTTACCAATTTGGTAACTTACGAAACATATGACCCATGAAATAGGTATCATACAATGAATATTTAAATAAATATAAATTAAAATTTATTACACAAAGAATATAATTATGGGTATTACATGAACCACACAAAATGTAATGGTGGCAATATGGCATGAATCTCACGGGAATAAAGAGTGACATGAAAACCCCTTACCTTGCACTTTCCTTTAGTCGAGGGTACGTTTAACCTCCGATACGAATATCATAGTATGTTATTAAAATATACCAGAACAAAATTAAAATTTATGATATCATACATGATTCATTTAGGACATTATATTACCCATTTAGTAATAATTTCCATGTTATGTTAACATTTCGAGTAATAATCACTTTCTTTATCGTACGTGTTTTAACTTGTCACTCTTAGTTGTATCACGTAGATCATGATTTAAATACTTAAAGAATATAAAACATGATAAATATATCATATATATTTAGAATATAAATATGTATAATATAAATATATATGAAATGGAAAACACCGTTTATGGAGACGGTAGTCCGTATGTATGCATAAACGTTGTTTCTGTTTTCATATAGTATTGAATGGATGTAAGTGAATAAAATATGTGTAAGTAAATAAATCCTTATATATATATATATCAAGTATAATTATTATGTCACATATTACATACTTATTAGTAATATATATTTTTATAATCGTCGATGAATGGTGAACTTGGAAATAAATCTCATCGCGTCGTGGAGACGGTAATCCGTACGTACGCACGAGCGAAAATATCATTCTTTTGATATTAAAATAATATATAATTGGATGGTATATCATATATACAGAATCCTTATAATGTTATATTTATTATTTACATGAATTAAAAATCATTATTATACCCAACCAAATAATAATATATTGAATAACAATTACACCACGACGTGGAGACGGTAAGCCGTACGTATCCACGTATGGTGACATGTCATTCAAAGGATGGATAGAATACTGAATAAGGTTGTACCATATTTTTAAAAATATTACAGTATATAAGAGATACTATATTCATTATTTTATAATGGTAATAACAAAGAAATAATAAGTGTAATAATAAAGGAACTTGAAAAAGGGTGGTGAAATCATTTCCTCTTCTTCGGGTTCTTCCTTTTTATTTGATCAAAAGGGATCCTTAGGATAGATTAATGACTAAATGAATGCCTCTAGGATTATGTTAGGGAAGTTGAGAGAGTATTTGGGCAGGGGTTGGCCGATCCAAAAGGATTTGACGGTGTGAATTAATGATAAGGGGGGGGGGGGGTCCTTTTATAAGAGGGGTAAGGGCACCTTTGGAGAAGCTAGAAATATTATTTTATAATAAATTTATATTCGGTTCCTAATGGCTCAAAAGATGATTATTTAAAGGTTAAGGTGGGGTTTGGTTGAAAAACACCCATCCAATATAATTTAGACAGGTTTGGGTCATTATATTATCCTTATATTTTATTTTTAACTCTTAGTTAATTAGTTTGACACTTACCATGTCACATTGTATTTTTATATTATATGGTTAATAAACATACTATATACATCCAAGTGACCCCCAAAGTGGTCCATTAATGATAGAACTATCATGATATAAGTGTCTTGGCCGACCCTTAGATTTTTAGGAATTTAATATCAATTAATAATATAATATTGTTTTTAAAAACACTTTTATATCAATTTTGACACTATTCAATAATTGACTTTTGTAAAAATCTTAACAGAATTATTACTTCTAAAAACGATAATTAACTCAATACTAATATGTCATAGTATCCTATAAAATTAGTTTAATTCATCAAAACTCTCAAATTATATTTATTTGGGTATTTATAATATCAATTAGTTTAATTTTTCACTATTATGGTAATTACAACATCATCATTGTGTCATACCTAAATTAAATTATTTAATGTATAAAAATTATAAATAAAATATAATTATTTAGGAAATCCTTTTGTATTTCTAATGAATATTTATAGTTGAAAATCAAACATATATAACCCTATGTAAAAATGGTGTTTCTAAAGGATATATGCTTATGTCATTTTTGTATTTATTTTAACATAATTAAAATAAAGTGTTCCTATCACCTACAAGTGGCTCCATGGGGTCCCAAAAACTACCCATAGATTCCCATGGTCGTACATGTATCCAAAAATAATGTTAGGACATGTTTTAGGGTAATTTAGTATTATCATAATATTTTTTGTTATCCCTTATTTACTAGATTTACCCTTTAACCATGGTAAATAAAATATTTACCAAAGTAATTATTCAAAATGAATAATATTAAATGTTACCTATTTACACAATTTGGGAATTCTGATTCCATATATGGAATCCATTTTTCCAAATTCAAAACACAGAAGTGGCAGAAATTATTTTAAAATTAATTCCCGCTGTCAAAACAAAAAGCATGTTTTTAAGACATAATAACTATCAAAAGATTGATAATTGTTTATGTCCGGTTTAATTGTGAAATTATGTACAATTACCAACATTGTATTAAATGGTTAAAATATATTCTAAATATACTTTAAAACCACTCAAATTCCTTATTTATCAATAATAATTATTTTTATTAAAAAATTTATTTTTAATTATAATTTAGTAATTTTCATTATTCATCAAAATATTAAAGTTATCCAAAAAGTACCAAAATTTCACCTTAGGCTACATTCGATACTCCAAATCCAAAAATGAAGTCCATTTTGAGTGTAAAAATTTCTAATATTTTAAAACTTAGTTATTACTATTCATAACGGCTACTTTGATTGGTCGTGGTGTGTGTTAGAACTCGAAGTTGCGTACAACACACGCTACTGTATTATTCAAAGAGAAGAGTACTGTGGAAGCTCGGGGTGTTACATTCTCCCCTCCTTGAACATATTTCACCCTTGCAATTTGATATTTTTCTTTGAAAATAAAGGTTGAAAATAGAAAATATTTTAGTGGAAAAACCCCTCATTGGAAATTTGGTTAATAAAATTTAGTCTTAACAAGATGAAAAGAGAAATGAAAGGGTCACCACAATATTATGATCTCTATTAGGAGGACATTGGTGGAAATTATAGACATATAACTGGAGGAAAAACGTAAATATTTATAGGTAGTGATTGAGGTCATCAATCACAAACAATTTTAAAATTGAGGTCCTAAAATTAATCAATCTATGATGATTTAAAATACCATCGGTTCAACGAAACATAAGGTATTAGGATAACAAATTTTTGACGTTTCAAAATATCTTAGTTGAGATCCCACATCAAAAAATGAATTAATGAGGCCACTATTTAACATAAAGAGTGGAAAGTATACAGATTACCGAAAATAAAACATACTTGGGTTCCATGTAGGAAAATACGGATATGGAAGAGAAATATAACCATCAATTATCTGATGGAGAGTGGTAGGGAACATGGCTATGAAAATGCCAATAATCCCAAAGCCATAAATTAGTAATGATCTAAGGTACCATCTAGGACAACATTTTTGTTCTAAGTTCCTTTTCTTAATGTTGAGGAATTTATTTATGAGATTGGCTAAGGTCATAAGGAGATTTACTTAATTTCTAATTAGAGTTTTATCCATTAATAAATTTCTACCACAAACTCATCTTTCACCCCAAAACATAATACAACTCAAAAATACTCTATTTATCCTAATCGTATAGAGTTCCAAATATAATGAATTTATATTTCACATATCAGACCCTTTCTGTAATGAAACTACATTATACAATCCAGGAACATCATGCAGCACAATGGTAGGCGATAAATCCCAATTTCACTATGGTTGTGGGTTCGATTCCTATAGCTATGTCGGACACGACGGGTCGTCACACGGTCTGCGTGTTGTCCTTTTATAAAAATCCAAAAAACAGACCTTTCAAACATAATCCATTCCAACCATTAGACTTATCTAAAATAATATTATCCAAACTCACAGTCAAAAATTTACAAGAAAGTTAAACATAATGAGGATTTTTTTTCTAGGTAATAACATGTGAACGCCTTCCTCATATATTCTTTTAAAACACCACAACATCCTGAACTACCAAAATGAACCATCTTTTATTCAAAAATCACTACCTCAATATTAGGACCATATTAAGGTTTATATTTCTTTCAACCATGTAATTTCCAAAAAAAATTAACTCGATGTAGAGTCACTTTTCTTAGTACCATAAAATCTCAAATCATTAATTAAATAGTACTGCAGTACAATCCTTATTTTTTTTCCAGAACATCATTGTTACAACACTTAAATGAAATAATTCTAAAATAAAAACATAAGAATAATAATAATTCCTCTACATCTGTGGTAGTATCATAACTTGATTATTATCCAATAGCATCATTTCTGGCATAGTCTGATGACTGGGACATTGGTTCGTGTTGTGTCAAAACTCCTTGCAAATGAAGTATTGTATATTTGAAACCTTTTTCTTACCCTTGCAGTCACGTACTTTATGTCCCTTTTCCTCCACACTTATAACAAACTCCCATTCCATTCATACAAGTTCCAGGGTGTTTCGTCCCACAGTTATCACATATGGGAAAATTCTTCTTTTTTCTCTTCCCTTTATCCATATATATTTCTTCCATACTTTTATTCTCTTGCTTCCCTTCAAATCCATAGGACTCTGAGAATTCTTTACTCATATTATCAACACATGATACTATTTCTTCATATGATGATAATACTTGGGAAACTATTTTCCTACTAAATTATGGCTTAGGTCCATGAAAGATATGATCATTCTTACTCTTTGGATCATACGTATTACGAGAGTTCACATTCCTTCTACTGGGAACCATTTCTATACAATAACATAGAGTAGTTCAGTTTATGAATTGTAATGTATAATTACCAAACATGTAAAATACCTACCACAAATTGAACAGTTTATGTCTATAATCCATAATCATAAAAATGTTTTCTTTGACTAAGTATATACTCATAATCCCTTCATAATGGTTTGTAATGAAAATGAGAATTATCCTAAGCATATCCCCCGGGAGTGTCGTAACGAAGAGTGAAGCAAGGCCCATTGTCATGCACTAGTTCTCGTTCGAGTCTAGCTCAAAGCGGTGTTTTCGGGTTTTAACCCTAGGTACATCTTTTCCAGAGCCGCCTCTACCTGCTCATATCCAGACATGGATATATTTCTCGGAAAACTCACAAAATCTCTACAATACCAAAATTCGAGGAAGTTCTTCTATACTAATCCTAAAAGTCTATCTTAGGGATATGTGCTCTAATCAAAGTTTATCTAAATATAGTTTCCAATTTTATTGCTAAACTTCCTCTGATAGCAACTGTAATGCCCTGACCCCCGTTACCCAAAGTCGATGCATTATTTTAATTCATTGGCATGATTACAAGGAATCAAGTCCCGAAGGACCGATATGTTTAGCAGTCTTGGAAAAATAAATCACATATATGAATGTTACATTTTCACTTTAAGATGTAAAAAACTACATAAATAATCTTTATGAATTCCATTATTCCCTTGGCTAAACCCTGTATATCAATCGATTACACTTCTTGGAATCCAGGGAAAAATAAAACAAAGAAAGGGGTGAGCTCAAATGCTCAGTAAGGGTAAGCAATATAGCAGAAACCTTCAAAAATAAGCATAAACATTTAAGGCAATGTATAACTAAAACAAAATCCTTTTAAACTTGAACTTCAGCATAATAGGAAAAATATAAAATGAAATAATTCCATTTACTTATTTACATTGATATTCTATTAGTCGAATAATCACATGAAATATCAATTACCATTTTCATAACGATGGAATGCGTGATGCCAAACTTTAATTTATGTCTCAAGGCCTCGTGCCAAGACCTAAGGGATAACAATAACCGAAACCCAACCCGGAGAGCCTCTGTAACCGGACTCCATCTCGGAGTGCCTATAATAACTGGAAACCAAGCCGATGTGCCTCTAATAAATGGACATCAACCCAGAGTGTCTCTAATAACCGGACACCAACTCGGAGGGCTTACTTTTACCGGTCCCCAACCTAGAAAATACTAGTCCAACACATTCATCTTAAGAAGAGGATGAATTATAACTTAAACATTCATATTAAAACTAACATACAAAATGTCAAAACTTTAATCATAAACCATTAATGGAATAAAACCAACTCATCCATCGTCAAAAATATCAAAAAACCTTATATACAATATGGATGATTTTTATCATAATAAATCAACTTGAAACAAGTTTAAAATTTATCGAAGGATGTTGACATAGATGAAATCAATACTATTTGAGAGAAATGTCTCTTTTTGAAATGATTCAAAAGTCGCATAATTATTGAGAAAACCTTTATTTTGAAAATATCTTTATAAGCTTGTGAAGGAAGCTTCAAAGGTGTAATAACGGTGGAGAATAACCGCACCCACCGTATAATCTAAAAAAACACATTCTTACCTTAATTTTGTCAAAAAGGTTAAAAAGGACCTCGTTTGGAAAACGACAGAATGATTCCTTTATAAACCTCTTATAAAAAGTCAAACAAGGGTATAAATGTCTTTAACCCATATTATTGTAAATAGTAAAAATGTTTTGATATACATTTTTAAGAAACATGGATGTGGATGATAAAGTGATCCCAGTAGATTATTACGTATATACAACCTCAGATAATGAAGAGATTGCGAAATAAACCCTTACAAATTTGGTATCTTACGAAACATATAACCCATGAAAGAGGTATCATACAATTAATATGTAAATTAACATAAATTAAAGTGTATTACACAACGAATATAATTATGTGCAGCACATACACTACACAAAAGTTAATGGTACAAATATGTCATGAATCTCACGGGAATAAGGAGTGAGATGAAAACCTCTTACCTTGCACATTCCTTTAGTCGAGGGTACATTTAACCTCCTGTACAAAGATCTTAGTATGTTATTAAATTATACCAGAACCATATTAATATTTATGATATCATACATGATTCTTTTATGACTTTATATTACCTATTTAGTAATAAGTTCCATGTTAAGTTAACATTTCGGGTAATAATCACTTTCTTTATCGTACGTGTTTTACCTTGTCACTCTTGGTTGTATCATTTAGATCGGGATTTAAATACTTCCAGAATATAAAAAATGATAAATATATCATATATATTTATAATATAAATATGTATAATATAAATATATATGAAATGGAAAACACCGTTTATGGAGACGGTAGTCCGTACGTACGCATAAACGATGTTTCTATTTGCATATAGTATTGAATGGATGTAAGTGAATAAGAAATATGTAAGTACATAAATCATGATATATATATATATCTCCAGAATACTTATTATTTCATATATTACATACTTATTATTAATATATATTTTTATAATCGTCGATGAATGGTGAACTTGGAAATGAATCTCATCGCGTTGTGGAGACAGTAATCTGTACGTACGCACGAGCGAAAATATCATTCTTTTGATATTAAAATAATATATAATTGGATGGTAAATCATATCTTATGAATCATTATAATGTTATATTTATTGTTTAGATAAATTAAAAATCATTATTATAACCATCCAAATAATAATATATTGAATAACAATTACACCACGACGTGGAGACGGTAAGATGTACGTACGCACGTATGGTGAAATGTCATTAAAAGGAAGGATAGAATACTGAATATGGTTGTACCATATTTATAATAATATTACAGTATATAGGAGATACTGGATTAATTATTTTATAATGGTAATAACAAAGAAATAAGAAGTGGAAGAAGAAAGGAACTTAAAAAATGGTGGTGAAATCATTACCTCTTCTTCGGGTTCATCCTTTTGATTTGATCAAAAGGGCTCCATCGGATAGATTTCTGATTAAAGTAATGCCTCTAGGATTAATTGAGTGAAGTTGAGATTGTATTTGGGCAGGGTTTCACTGAACCAAAAGGCTTTTAAGCTATGAATTAATGATATGGGGGGTGTCGTTTTATAAGAGGGGTGAGGGCACCTTTGAAAAGCTAGAAATATTATTTTATAATAAATTCATATTCAGTTTCTAATGTCTCAAAAGTGGATTATTTAAAGGTTTAGTTGGGTATGGGTCGAAAACCACTCAACCAAAATAATTTAGACAGGTTTGGGTCATTATATTAACCTTATCTTTTATTTTAAACTCTTAGTTAATTAGTTTGACCCTTACTATGGCACTTTGTATTTTTATATTATATGGTTAATAAACATACTATATCCTTCCAAAAGACTTCCAAGTTGTCCATTAATGATACAAATATCATGATATAAGTCTCTTGAATGAACCTTAGATTTTTAGGAATTTAATATCAATTAATAATATAATATTTTTTTTAAAAACCCTTTTATGTCAATTTTCACACTATTCAATAATTGACTTTTTTAAAACTCTTAACAGAATTATTACTTCGAAAAAAGATAATTAAATAAATCCTAATATATCATATTATCCAAAAAAATTAGTGTAATTCATTAAAAGTCTCAAATTATATTTATTTGGGAATTTATAATATCAATTATTTTCATTTTTTACTATAATGGTAATTATTGCATCATAATTGTGTCATAACCCTATTATATTATTTAATGTCTAAAAATTATATATAAAATATAATTATGTAGGAAATCGTTTTATCTTTCTAATGAATATTTATAGTTGAAAATCCAACATATATAGACCTATGTAAAAATAGTTTTTCTAAAGGATATATGCTTATGTCATTTTTTTATTTATTTTAACTTAATTAAAATAAAGCGTCCTTATCACCTACAAGTGGCTCCATGGGGTCCCAAAATCTACCTCAAGATTCCCAGGATCGGACATGTATCCAAAAATAAGGTTAGGATACGTTTTAGATTAATTTAGTATTATTATAATATTATTTTTTAACCCTTATTTACAAGATTTAGCCTTTAACCATGGTAAATAAAATATTTACTAAAATAATTATTCAAAATGTCTAAAAATAAATGTTACCTATTCACACAATTAGAAAATCATGATTCAAAATATTGAATCCATTTTTTCAAATTCAAAACACATAAGTGGCAGAAATTAGTTTAAAATTAATTTCCGCTGTCAAAACAAAAAGCGTGTTTTTAAGATATAACAACTTTCAAAAGATTGATACTTGTTTATGTCTGGTTTAATTGTGAAATTATGTCCAATGACCAAAATTGTATTAAATGGTTAAAAGATATTCTAAATATACTTTAAAACAACTCAAATTAATACTTTATCCCTAATAATTATTTTGATTAAAAATGTTGTTTTTAATTAAAATTTAGTATTTTTAACTATTCATCAAAATATTAAAGTTATCCAAAAATTACCAAAATTTTACCTTAGGATAAATTCGATACTCCGAATCCAAAAATGAAGTCCATTTTGAGAGATAAAATTTCAAAAAATTTAAAAAGTTTGTATTACTATTCATAACGGCTACTTTGATTGGTCGTGGTGTGTGTTAGAAATTGAGGTTGTGTACAACACATGATACTGTATTATTCAAAGAGAATCATACCATGGAAGATCAGGGTGTTATAGGTTAAAGGTGAAGGATATCATGATAGGGGTTTTAGGTGAAGGAGTTTTTTTGATAGGAATCGTGAAAGAGTTTATATTAGCTAATGTGTTGTGTATGTTTTTGACAATGTCTTGTACAAATCATGAATGAGGTTCACACCATGAGATCGTGTAAACTAAATATAGGGGTTTTGCATGTTGTAAACGCCATGTATTCATAGTAGGGGTTCATTCCAAGGGTTAACTCAAAGTGCTCATTCCAGGAGCTTGTGAAAATAGGGTTCACGTTAGGGGTTCATGCTAGGGGTTCACACAACGGTTTAATCTAGATGTTTGTACAAAAGGTGAATAGGATATTCCTTAGGATTCCATGCAATGGTACACCCCCTGACATCACACAATGTTTTACACACTAGGGTCTTGAACATGGTTATTAAACTAGAGTCATGCACATGGACTTACATGCCTACATTACCTTATGAATAGTATCATTGTGAAATCTATATTCTGAAGATTAAGAAGAAGAACACATAAGATCTGCATAATTCAACAATACATAGAGAAGGAGTTTATTCATTATTACATTTATGAAATTTAATGGAAGTCTTGTTATCTCTTTAATACCTTTCCAGTGTGGAGGTTTTTGATTGTCTATAGTTAAGAGATGTTTTTTCTAGTTTCATGTAATGTAGAAGTGTTATATACTAGTTATTTCATTGAAATGAACGAGAAACCGAGAATAAACATCATTAAAGAATCTACATATGGCTGAGTATTCTTTCATTGTTGATAATGAGGGGACCTACATGTCTTTAAAATATGTGTGGATCCTTTCTTTAGAATTGAGAAAATGATGTGGAATAAGTATATCCTTTCCACCGATAGTGATCCATCAACAGAGATATATGGAGTGAAAATTTGTGAAGTAGAGAGCTCGTACTAAATATTGTAATGGAATTGGGCCAATTCATGGAATTGATATAGCCCAAACCTTGTATTTTGGATGTTAGACTTCATGGATTTGGTTCATTATCACATTTTCAATGTATGCTCCTTGGATGTACCCCAGTGATGGTGAACCAAGTAAAATTAATGTGTCTCTGGAATAAATTCATTCATATTAATACATTACAAAGGGAAATGGACATATGTGTTTCATTTTAATGAAGAAACAAGATATAAATGGGAATTCTTTTAATCTATCATACCGTGATTCACACCACCTCTCAGGGTATTGAATCTAGTCTGGATATCTTTTATAATTAAAAATATTTCATAAAACTATAATTTAGTATAACTAACATGAAACAAAACAATAATAAAAAATTTTAATTTAAAATTATTATAAATATATTTTATAAGTTGATAATATATGATTTTCTTAAAAAAATGAATGATTGAAAAAAACTACCATAAAAGTTAATATAACTATAATATTGGTTCATAGTGATAAATGAATTATCACTAATGGTAGAATAGCTACAAAAAACATCACCATTTTTAATCATGGATATAGCAAAATTTATAATTACGCATAGTAGAAAATAAATAATTTAAAATGAATAAATAAGAATATAAAATTGAATAATATAAGATAAAGAAGAAAACTAAGATGAGTAACCGTGATATAGAGCCCAAAAAATCATACAAGGGGAGTTATGAAGTTATGGAAAAGGAGAAAGAAATTGGGTATTGACCACTTTTATCATGGTCTACAAATGATATGTAAGGAGGGGGTTTAGTTATATCAACTTAAACATTCCTAAATAGTAGTAAAAAACTAATTTCATTATATAAGCACTCACTAAATACCCTAACATTAGCATGAAATATTATAATTATTTTAATAAGATTCATATAATCCATAATATCTATTTAATAACACAAATCAACTATCTTATGATTTAGTGAAAAATATAGTAGTATATTACCCATTTTAAGGATATATTTTTAATAAAATTGTTAAAATTGATATTTTTTTTAATTTTAGTTATATTTCACAAATGGTGGTGAGGAAATATATATAACATTGTATCTTTATTGAGGAGAATTATTTATTACATTTTCTCATATGTTTTACATTTATACTGTTTAAAATGTGATTCACATGTCCATAGTAGTTGGGAAGGGTCTGAGAACATTCGTGATGGGAGTAGAGGAAAAATATGTGGGAATGTGGAGGTGCACCTAGGAGCATGAGGATATTTTATGGTTAGTGAAAACCATGTTGAAACCCATCTTGATGTGAAAAATAAAGATCATGGTTGGTCAAATAGCTTCATTTTCCCCAATGAAAAATTATAAGTTGAGACTATAGGGAAAAAGTATTCTGGATTGGTTTTGAAAACTTTACATCACAACCATCTGCTTCTATGAATTTTCCAGTTGGCTTCCCATGTATGATGGACGTTTTAACAAAATGTGTGGCCCAAACACGCAACATGGAAAAGTAGTTATAATTTTCTTTTAAAACCCAAATACTCACATAAAACATCATTATTATTATTCTAACATAGATTCTTGAAACTACATAACCTTTTTAATAATGTTTATATTTTTAGGACTCTCTTTTTCAGTTATGTGTAGTTTGATGAATTGTTAGTTACATTTAATTCATATAAGTAGGAATAACCCTTATAGGAATTTGGAAATAAGTTATTCTTATTAGATAATATATGTCATAAAAATTATTTTAGGGCTGATCTTGGGTATGTGGAACCACAAGCTTTCTTTAGGGGTTAATCATTGGAAATTGTGGATGATATGCTAGATATAGGTGGTCTTAAGGTATCTATCGATCTTTTGATGTATTTCATGTGTATATAATCGGTTTTTGTACAAACATGATTCTATCATAGATATTAATATCTAATAATTGATTCATGATCATTACATTAATTTAATAGACCCTTCCATAGGACTCATGTTTCCCATTGGTTAATAAAGACTGAAACAATGTCCACTGTGTAAGGGTCCCATTATATTTCTAAAAAGGAGTAGTTTAACGTGATGGCTGTAGGAGTTACCTAGGCTTAACCAATGACTATTTGACAAATCATGGACATATTGTACTTACCCTAACATCATGAAATTAATTTTATCTAATTATTATTACCCATGATTGAATGCAATTGATAAAATATTCGTCGTGGAATTTGTGGGTGATTTTTCTATTGAAATGATGACATGTTCTTATAAACATGATTAAATGTATACACTTATACATATTTCTATGATGCATTGATTTGATTCTATTGATTAGGTATTCCAATTATTATGATTATTACTATACACGTATCTTGATTTCATTCATAGGATTTAGAATTATTGTTTTCATTATTATTACAACATGGAGATCGTTATGGGATTTTAGGGATCCGTATATCATTTTTTGTGATTAAATATGGTCCCATTACCTTGTACAAAATTCCTAGGATATAGTGTTCCCATTATATATATATAAGGGTGGAGACCATGGGATTATTTCCTCCGACTTATTGTTCCCATTTACTTATAACCACTGCAATGGTTCTATGGAAAGACACATCCGACATTGGTTGAATTAGGAATGGTTAAAAATTGTTACAACCATGGCCCTAGGGAATTACATTATATATTATTTATTCATTATTATATCACACATTACATCTATATGTATTCATAAATATATACTACTCTCATATTGTATATGGTTTAGACAACATTAGTGATGTCCTATTGTGTTTTAATCATATTTTTCTCATGCAACCACGACTTCCAAAAAATAGTTCATGGTTGTAGGTCGGGAGAAGGGAATTGACCCTAGGAATGATGGGGAATCGGGTATGATCGAATTGGATCATAGACAATTGGACTAAGCATCGCCTCATAACCATTTGAATTTTTTTAGAATTATTTTATAATTCTTATACTCTATATTATGAAACATTTTATATTCCAAAACATTTATACATTGATGATTAATTTTTAATTTCTGTTATATGTTAAAGTAGTTATATTTTATGGATGAAACTATTATGAGTTTTTTATGATTACAACTATTATGAGGGGGAAAATCACCACAAGATATTATTTAGACCCTTAGAAGTAGTTAGTAGACTCTAACATATGGGAAGATGTTATTGGTTCTATGTTGTTAAATTATTTGGTTACTCATGAGTGAACAAGATCAGTAAAGTTACAATGTTTTCTCAGATAGTATTTATGTATACTTTTTTATTTCTATTTATTCATGGTATAAATAAGAACGAATTTCTTTAGGACGTGTAATAATGCTCATGTATGGGAGTACCACACCCACTTATATAGGAAGCCAAAGCTTCGTGGGGTGGGACTGCAATTTGGTATTTTCTTTTACTGTTGATTTATTTCACATTATGTGATGCACATGATTTTTGAGTTATATTATATATGATATTTTACTGATGTATTGGTATCCCATGATGGTTACTATGTATGCATCATTATAGGAACATAATTTACATGATATTTTGGTATTTTTGATGGTATCCTAGCGACAAATGTCCCTCTCAATAGTCTCTTTGAGATGGAAGTCCGTCACTAATGAGCCGTGGAAAAAACATCATTGCAAACGAAGTTATTTGGGATGGTATGTTGAACTTAATAATTAATTGGGATAGAAAATTCACCCTTTACTAATGGTTTTCATTTTTCTTTTAAACATTTTATTTCTGACGGTCCATCCTAAATGATACTATTTATGATTGACAATTCATCCATATCAAATACTAATATATTTTATAAAAAATAAAATAGATAAAATTAGAATAAACAATAAATTTAAAAAAAATGAAAAATAATTTAAAAACTATAAATATAATAAAATAATTTTATATTTAATTAAAAAAATTTAAAAAAATTCATATATTTTAAAATAATTTAAATATTTATAAATATAAAAAATAAAAAATAAAAAATAAAAACAATGAATAAAAAATATAATTTAAAAAACTAAAAAAATTGAAATATCATTATTATAAAAAATAATTAAAATAAATATAAAAATTATTAAAAATTACAATATTTTAAAATGTTACAAATAATTAAACATAATAATTAAAAATTTCCAATTTATTAAAAATACCTAAAAAATTAAAACATATATAAATGTAAAAATTTATTTAAATAAGAAAATGTTCTTTATCACAAATTAAAAAATAGTTATAAAACATCACAAATCGTCAACTCGCATCAGGTGGAGGAGGATGACTCAAATGATTTGAGAGTGGAAAATCCATACCAACGCCTTGATCTAGTTGTCACATACACTCCAACATCTTCTCACCTCAAAAAACTATTGATCATTATCCTCCTCCCTCTCATTATGCATCAATTTTATCAACTCATACAATGATCTCATCCCATCATCATATTTTGTGTTAGATGAAGGCATCAATAAAGTGTAACACCCCCAGATTTTATAAGTGATATTCCTTTTAATTTCTTTCATATCTTCTGTTATACGCTATACCAAGATTATCTTGTACTATACACAACACCGTATTAGCTTACAGTATACACATCATTAATCATGGATCCTGTTATACACAATTTCATGTTTGTTTGATAGAAATTATTCTACGTAACATTGAATGTATATATATATATTCAATGTATAAATGAAATATGGTCGTATTCTATTATATTCAACAACAAAAGAATCTTGCACTAAATGCAACCTTGACTTGGCTTGAATTACACATAATCGCGACCTTCCACGATAGCGTGTGTTCTATGCAATACCGAGTTTCACTAAACAAGATATTATAATATTATTATGAACTATCCGTTATGAATAGAAATACCCCCTTTTTTAAATTATATAAATTTTATCATTCAAAATGGACTTCATTTTTGGATTTGGAATATCGAAATTAGCCTACGGTGAATTTTTGTATTTTTCTGAAAACTTTCAATTTTTGATGAATAGTGAAAACACTAGGTTACTATTTAAAACTGACTTTTTATTTAAATAATTATATATTTTATTAAAATTTATTTTAGGTAAAAATTGATACATAATACCTATATAAGTTCAATGAAATTCATTGGAGTCATTTTATAATAATTTTAGATATATAAATATTTTGTTGAACTTTTCACCGTCTTTTACCTACCTCCTAGGAGCTTTTTTGCAAACATACATAAAACATAATTTTACCTATTCTGTGAGTGGAATTTTGAAAATCCACGAGACATGGTTAATATTACGGAGTAAAATGTGGTTCAATAAATTAAAACTAAATTTTGGTGTATAGTAACTTTTTACTTTTATTTGCCACGGTTAAAAGTAAATAGGGAAATTAAGTGTAAAAATGATATTATTATTACCCTAACACATGTCCTAATTCTATTGGATAAGTGTAATTCAACCAAAGACAAACTTAGGAATAAAATATGACCATTTAGGTCCAATTGGATTGGATTAGGAAATTTATTATTATTTTATTTAAAGAAGGGTTAGAATAGGTAAAATCAACGTTTAATAACTAAATCATTTTTAATATTGGGTTATACATAAAATAAATTTGACTATAAATATTAATTAGAAAGATAAAAAGATTTACTACATAATGATATTTTATTTACAATTTTTAGACATTAAATAATATAATTTATTTATGACACAATGATGGTGCAGTAATTAACTTATTAATGAAATATTAAAATAATTGATGACATAAATAACAAAATAAATGTAATTTGAGAATTTTATGAATTCCCCTAATTTTATAGGTGAATATGAAATGTTAGTATTTATTTAATTATCTTTTTTCGAACTAATAATTCTGTTATAATTTTCACAAAAATCAATTACCAAATAGTTCTAAAATTGACATAAGATAGTTTTTAAAAAAATATTATATTATTAATTTTAATTCTATTCCTAAAAATATAAGGTTCAGTAAAATGTCTTAGATAAGGTTATATATATTAATAATGAACCACTTGGGGTTCGTTTGAACAGTTATTGTATTTTTATTACCCATATAGTGTAAGAAAACAAGAAGGCATAGTAAAAGTTAAATTATTTAACTTTGAATTAAATAAAAATGATAAGGATAAAATAGTAACCTAAACATGTCTAAAACCTATTGGTTGAGAGGATTTAGACCCATACCCACTTTAGTTTATATATAAATCAATTTGGATCTATTATACACCGAATATGACATTATTGTAAAATAATATTTTAAGTTTTTCCAAAGGTGCCACTCTCCTCCCTTATAAAAATGGCATCCCTTCCCTCTTCTCTTCACACCATTTTGTGCCATTATTCTCTTCCAAACCCTACACATTACTCTTATAAACCTCTATAGTTACATTATAGAGGTTCTGGTCTTCTCAAAAGTGCATCTCTAGTGCCCTAATTAGAAGTTTAAAGGAGGTGTGTCGAGGAAGAGGTAATTTCGTCTACCGACTCTTTCAGTTTTCTATCTTCTTCTACTTCATCTTATTTAGTTGTTTCATTATAAAGTAATAAAATAAGCATTAAATATATACTGATATTTTATTATAAATATGTAAAAAACCTATTTCACCTTCTATCCATCTTACGGAAAACGAAATCATCGCGTGTGCGTACGAACAGAATACTGTCTCCATGTCACGGTGTAATCTGTTTTTCCAACAGCTCCTTACTTGGATGGGTATAATGGTATGAATAATAACTATATATAGTTATTATAACATCATACTGATTATAAGTTATCATATCATCCACTCCAATTCAATTCAATAATTATGGGAACGATATCATTTCTCTTCCGTACGTACAGATTACCGTCTCCACAACGCGGTGAGATTCATTATCAATGTAAACCATTCAAGAATGATTATAAAGTATATATAATGAATAATAATTAAATATATGATAAATATACTAAATTTATTTATATATATATCATCTAATTACTCCCATTCAAGTCAATAATGAAAGGAAAACAACGTTCATGCGTACGTACGACCTACCATCTCCATGAACGGTGTGTTTCATTTCATATATATATATATATACTGAATATATATGTTATATAAATCATTTTTTAATTTCTATAATTATGTAAATCATGATATGAGTAATAATAATATCAATAACAACAAGTCCAAACATGTAGGATAAATGAAATGAGTTTACCCAAAACGCTACTTTAACATGGAATTCACAAATGAACGCGTAATATAAATACCTAAGTGGACCATATATGATATAATAACAAAAAATATGATTATGTAATAAATCAATGAAATTATTTAAATCATTATACATGATGTTCAGATATATATGAATCATATCGGACATAAGGTAAAGGATAACGTTTCCAATCTCATTTTTATCCAAGATTGTTTATTCGTAAGTATTTACTAGGGTTATATTTTTCATCCATGCCCATAAAAGGATTTTTATAAAGTGTTTAATATTATTACATGTATGTGTAATGTCATATTTACCACTCTTTGACTTTTACTTTGTGTTATGGAAGGAATGTTTCTTTTGTTTACTATACGGTGAACTTTTTTACTTTTCCAACAATTGTACGAGGAGAATGTTTATTTAAACTTATACGGTATGAATAGATTTTTATGGTTTCATAACACCTTATTTTAATGAAGACTACTCTACAATATTTCATGACTATTTTCAACAAAATCATTTTATTTTAAAATTGCATGTAATTTTGTGAAAAGAAAATTATTTTGAAGAAGAAAAAATATTTTCCTCAAGTATTCATTTAAAGTGTTTTATCAAAACCATTTACCATCTTAGATGACATTATTTTCATATGTGTATGTTTCAATTATAATGTCCCTGTGATTTACATGGTTCCATGATTCTTATGATGAAATGATATTCATTTGTTGTATGTGGATTATGTTATGATTGGATGATGTTTATGAAACCCATTTTTATTCTTTGGGTTATGATGGATGATTTATGTTTATGTTTTGGAATATGTAAGAATGATTTCATTATGAGATGGGTGGGACATATATCTACCTTAAATTCATAGGGTAAAGATTAATATCTCATGAGATAGACGTGGTCGGAATGGTATGTTAATCTGGTTCAGTGATACAGGACCGGAATGATGAGTGAACTCGATTCAGAAACGGACTTTGTCCACTAAGATGGTCTTGGCAGCAATGCCTTGGCTACTATGGAAATCATTTCATGTGCATAATGGTTTTCCACAAATACATGTTTTATTCCCATGCTATTCCTTTATGATATATTCCTTACGTACTTCCATGATTTATGTCATTACTCATGATTTTGATGTTTAGATTTTATGTTCAAGTTTTTTCATTCAAATGTTTATAGATTGTTTTATGTTCTCTATGTTTAACCTTACTAAGCATTTTAGCTCACCCTTTTTATGTTTTCTTTTCCCCAGGATATAAAAAAAGTTTTTAGGGAAGAAAACAAAAGGGGAAGAAATTTATGGGAGATGTTGATGATCTTTCACCATTATTATAAGATTATATTCTGAGTTTCCAAAGACAATAAACTATTACAGTCCTTTGGTGTCTATTTTTGTTATGTATTAAGTATTCCACAAAGTAATGTAATTTCTATGTACGTCATGCCTTGGTTCTCTACAGTTGGTATCAGTGGTAGGTTTAGATAAGATTTGGAAACTAGAATGTGAAAACTTTAGATCCCAAGAGTTATTTCTAAGGAATGTCTATGGATGTCCCTAAGGTTTAGTATAACTATAGGTTACAGTCCTATAATTATGTTGACGATGATGAATAACTTAGGGTGAACCTAGGGTTTCATGGATTAAAGAATGTGTGATAAGTTAGACATACATGAAATGAATTTTTATGATTTTGTGGTTCCTCGTTATTTTAACTGTTTCTTCCACTATGATTTCGGATCTTAGTCAATGGAGGGAATGATAAGGAATTCAGTTATCATTGATTCCAATGGAAAAATTGGTGACTATGATCAAAGAAATTATAGAACGTTTGGAGAGAAAGATATTGTGATTATGCTGAATCATTCATCTCGATATATGATTAACAAGGTCAAGTTTAGTTGTATTCCTATGTCATCAAATAAGAGGAAGATGGAAATTTATGCATGTTCTCATGGTGAGGGGAAATGAGAAATTAAGATTGAGATTTCTACATAATAGAAGAAAAACATTGAGGAATACCTCAAATGGAGGGGAATATGTTATCTATGTGGAGAAAAGGGTCATAGAGTGACAGACTATAATAGAGTCCAATGTCATATCTGTGGAGAACATGGGAATTATCGAACTCAATGCCTTGACCTAAGAGGATACTTCTAAATCAAGGAAGGACTTATTACCCAACAATCAGTGAAGAGGATGAATTGAAATGTTTATGTATTCGTATTCAAGAATAATTTTTTTGAGGTACTTTTATTTTATATTGGAATATCAATGTATTGGTCCATTGTGGTTTTCGATAAGAATATGGTACCGGTAACCAAGAAAAGAGATTGTGGTATTTTGGAAAGAAGATGATATGTGCATAATGAAGGGATAAATAGAAAATGAAATGAGGTTTTGACTAATATGATGTTTTGAGTATATAGAAATTTTGGGATTTTGGTATGTGGATACAATTAACTTTTGACAGAATTCATGTTTTCACTAAGGTTCAATGGGTTTTCATTTTTCAAGAGAATACATGATTAAGGTATTCACAGGTTTTTAATGATATCATCAAGATACATCTTATGATATATGGGGGATAAATGATGGTATTCACGTGCTTGTTATGTGACCTTTCAAGTAACAATTTTCATTATACTATGATATTGGACAGATGTATTTTGGATAAGCCTAAAGATTAGAATGAATTATGTTGGACATAAGATAGTATTATTTAAGGATAGAACTTGTTTTTTGATATTATTTCAAGAATGTTATAACAGTATAGTTTTAGAAAAAGGACAACCCATATGATGAGCTACAACCTGTCACGTCGGACAAGGCTATGGGAAACAAACCCACAACTGAAGTGCGACATGCATTTATCGCCTACCACTGGCCTACATGAGGTACCTGGTTAGTAGAAACTAGTTTTATTTTATTAAGCGGTATGATAGATGAAGTATAAGTCCATTTTTGGAACCATATACGATTAATCTCACTGTAGATGGACTTATGTATATAATTATTTCTATCATTATGTTTGAGACAGATGTAATGAGCTTTCATTCTATTGCATGATCTGCTAACACATCATGAAGGACAAATTCACCTTCATTTATTTAATAGATGAAGTGGAAATTGTTCATGGAACGAACGACGTTGAGATTTAACCAAAATCAAGTAAGTATTTCTTTTAATTCAATAATTCTTCAACATTAAGGGAATGATCTTGAAAACTAAAAACGTTGTCCTAGTACCCTCATACCCGATATATCAGATGGCACCTTAGTTCATCACAAATTTATGGATTTTTGATTGATGGATTTTTCATAGCCATGTTCTCTACCACTCTCCATCAGAACTTAACGGTTAGATTTCTCTTCCATGTCCATATTTTCAACTATGTTCTTCTATGTAGAAACCCAGTGATGACTTAATTTGGGTAAACGTTACATTTCATACATTAGTTTTTAAAATTAATCTTTTTTATTCCTTTTTATGATTTGGGTTTATATTAAAGAATATTTCAAGTAGTAAACGATTTATAACCCCGACGAATTTCGAGGGAGAAATTCATTTTAAAGGGGGGAGAATGTAACCCCCATAGATTTTATACGATATATTCTTTTTAATTTCTTTCATATCATCTGTTATACGCTACTCCTAGATTATCTTGCGCTATAAAAAACACCTTATTAGCTTGCAGTGTACGCAACACTAATCTTGGATCGTGTTATACAGAATTTCAAGTTTGTTGGATATATGTTATTCTACATAACATTGAGTGTATATATATATAATCAATGTATAAATGAAATATGGTCAGATTTTATTATACAAAAAAACAACGGAAACTTGCACTACACGCAACCCCAACCTGGCTTGAATTACATGCAATCATGACCTTCCACGATAGCGTGTGTTGTATGAAATACAGAGTTTCACTAAAATAGATATTATAACATTATTATGAACTAGCCGTTATGAAAAGTAATACCAACTTTTTGAAATTTTATAAATTTTATCATTCAAAATGGACTTCATTTTTGGATTCATAAAATCGAAATTAGCCTACGGTTAATTTTTTGTATTTTTCAGAAAAAATTAAATTTTTTATGAATAGTTAAACACTAGGTTACTATTTAAAAACTGACATTTTATTTAAATAATTATTTATTTTATTTAAATTTAATTTTGGTAAAAAATTGATACATAATACCTATATATGTTCAATGTAATTCATTGGAGTCATTTTATAGTAATTTTAGATATATGAAAATTTTATTCATCTTTTCACCGTCTTTAACCTACCTCCTAAGAGCTTTTTTTGAAAACTTACTTAAAACATAATTTTACCACTTCTGTGAGTGGAATTTCAAAAATCTGAGAGACATAGTTAATATTAGGGAGTAAAATGTGGTTCAATAATATATAAATAATTTTTGGGGAATATTGAATTTTTACTTTTATTTACCACGATTAAAAGTAAATAGGGTAATTAAGGCTAAAAATGATATTATTATTACCCTAACACATGTCCTAATTCTATTGGATAAGTTTAATTTGACCAAAGACAACCTTAGGAATAAAATATTACCATTTAGGAACAATTGTATTAGATTAGGACATTTATTATTAATTTATTTAAAGAAGGGTTAAAATAGTAAAAATCAAAGTTTAATAACTAAATAATTTTTAATATAAGGTTATACATAAGATAAATTAGACTATAAATATTCAATAGAAAGATAAAAATATTTAATACATAATTGTATTTTATTTACAATTATTAGACATTAAATAATTTAATTTATTTATGACACAATGGTGATGAAGTAATTACCTTATTAATCCAATATTAACATAATTGTTGTTATAAATACCCAAATAAATGTTATTTGATACTTTTATGAATTCCACTAATTTTATAGTTTAATATGACATGTTATTATTGATTTAATTAAATTTTTTGAACTGGTCATACTGTTATGATTTTCCCAAAAATCAATGACCAAAAAGTTTCAAAATTGACATAAAATAGTTTTTAAAAGAAATATTATATTATTAATTGTTATTCTATTCCAAAAAATATAAGGTTCGGAAAAATGACTTAAATAAGGTTATATATATTAATAATTAACACTTGGGGTTCGTTTGGCTTGTTATGGAATGTTTATCAACCATATATTGTAAGAATACAAGAAGACACGATAAAAGTTAAATTATTTAACTTAGAGTTAAATCTAAATGATAAGGTTAAAATTGTAACGTAAAATTTTATAAATCCTCTTGGTTAAGGGTATTTCGACCCATACCCATTTTATCTTCGAAATAAATCAATTAGTAGCTATTATAAACCGAATATGACTTTATTATAAAATAATATTTTATGTTGTTCCAAAGGATCCCCTCTCCTCCCTTATAAAAAGGGTACCCCTTCCCTCTTCTATTCACACCATTTTGAGCCATGAAGCTCGGAAAAACCCTGAAAGTTACTCCTCTCAACCTCTCTAGTTACATAATAGAGGTTCTGGTCTTCCCAAAAGACCAAATCTAGTTCCCTAAGAAGAAGTTTAAAGGAGGTGCATTGAGGAAGAGGTAATCTCTTCTACCGACACTTTCAAGTTTCGTTATTCTTCTAATTCCTATTATTTAGTTGTTTCAATATAAAGAAATAACATAAATATTAATTATATAATGATATGTTATTATAAATATGAAACAACCCTATTTCACCTTCAATCCATCCTACGGGACACGAAATCACTGTGTGTGCGTACGAACGGAATACCATCTCCACGTTGTGGTGTAATCTTTTTTTCCAACCCCAACATACTTGGATTGGTATAAGGGTGTGAAGAATAAATATATATAGTTATTATAAAATAATAATGATTCTTAGATATTATATCATCCACTCCAATTAAATTCAATAATTATGGTAATTATATCATCGCTCGTGTGTACGTACGGATTACCGTCTCCACAACGCGATGAGATTTAATCTCTATGTAAACCATTCAAGAATGATTATAAAGTATATATAATGAATAATAATGAAAAATATGATAATTCTTCTGGATTTATATATATATATATATACATGTGTGTCATCTACTTACTTCCATTCAAGTCAATAAGGAAAGGAAAACAACGTTCATCCGTACGTACGACCTACTGTCTCCCTAAACAGTTTGTTTCATTTCATTAATCTATCTATTATATATATATACTTAATATATATAATATATAAATCATGTTGTAAATTTTGGAAGTAAGTAAATCATGATATAAGTAATAATAATATCAATAACACGAGTCCAAACATGTATGATAAATGAAACAATTTTTCCCAAAAACGCTACATTAACCTGGAATTGACAAATGAACATTTAATATAAATACCTCAGTAGACCATATATGATATAATAACAATAAATATGATTTTTTAATAAATCAATGACATTATTTAAATCATTATATAGGACGTTCAGATACATATGAAGCATATCAGACATAAGGTAAGGGGTAACTTTTCAAATCTCGTTTTTATCTGAGATTGTTTATTCGTAAGTATTTACCGAGGTTATATTTTTCATCCATGACCATAAAAGGTTTTTCATAAAGTTTTTAATATCATTTCATGTAAGGTTAATGTCATATTTACCCCTCTTTGACTTTTACTTTGTGTTATGGAAGGAATATTTCTTTTGTTTACCATACGGTGAACTTTTTGACTTTTCGGATAAATGTATGAGGAGAATGTTTTTTTAACTTATACGGCATGAATGGATTTTTATAGTTTCATAACTCATTATTTTAAATAATCTTTCTCTACAATGTTTCATAACTATTTTCAAAAAAAATATTTTTCTTTTAAAATTTCAAGGAATTTTGTGAAAAGAAAATGATTTTGAAGAAGAAATGATATTTTCCTCACGAATTAATTTCATATTTTTTATCAAAACCATTTACCATCTTAGATGAAATTATTTTCATATGTGTATGTTTCAATTATAATGTCCCTAGTATTTACATGGTTCTACTTTTCTTATGATGAAATGATATTCATTTGTTTTATGTGGATTATGTTATGATGGGATGATGTTTATGAATCCCATTGTGATTCTTTGGATTATGATGAATGATTTATGTTTATGTTGTGGAACAAGTAAGAATGATTTCATTATGAGATGGGTGGGACCTATATCACCAGTACAATGCATTGGGAAAAGATTAATATCTCATGAGATAGACATGGCCAGAATGGTAAGTTAATCTGGTTCAGTGATATAGGACTGGAACGAGGAGTGAACTCAATTCAGAAAGGGACTTTGTCCACAAAGATGGTCTTGTAAGCAATGCCTTGGCTACTATAGAAATCATATCATGTGATTAATGGTTTTCCACAAATACATGTTTTATTCCCATGATATTCCTTTATGATATATGCCTTACGTACTTCCTAGATTTATTTCTTTGCTCAAGATTTTGATGTTTAGATATTATGTTCATGTTATTACATTCAAATGTTAATGGATTGTTTTATGTTCCCAATGTTTACCCTTACTGACCATTTTAGCTCACCCTTTTTATGTTTTATTTTCCCTAGGATATAAATAATGTTTTTAGGTATGAAAACAAAAGGGAAGATCTTTATAAAAGATGTTGAAGATCTTTCACCAAGATTAGAAGATTATATTCTGAGTTTCCAAAGACACAAAACTATTACGGTCATTTGGTGTCTGTTTTTGTTATGTATTAAGTATTCAGAAAAAGAAATGTTATTTCTATGTATGTCAATCCTTGGTTCACTACATAAAGGGTCTCAATATGCTCCGTTTGAGAACACTAATGACATCGCGGAAGCACCATAACAACTCATAGCATTATTTAGGGAATCTATACCAACCACCCATCCTTTATTGACACCATGAAAAGTTACATGTATCTAGGACCCCTCATCGAAACATGAATCCCTAGTGTCATATTTTCTTTCTCGACGTGACTCGCCCTAGAATGATATGTCACTTCTTCATACATTCCATTAAAATATAATTAAATATTTGAATAATAATAAAATTAATAATAATGAAATTTTTTGATAAATTTTTAACCCCAATGTTTTGCTATAAGTTTGCTATAACATCTCATGTATGTGGATCAATATATAATGTATTATAAAATATAAACTCTATAACAGATGGTTTAGTTTTAGCCTGTATAATATTATAAACATGTTACACAGAAAGTATATATACATAATAAAAATAATCATTTATGATATGTCATCAATATATGAAAATGTACAAATCCCATCTTTGGTTGAACTCATGTATCACCAGAAACTGACATCCATATGATGACATGTCCTAAACATTCACTCATAGAATGTAGGATCATAATCGGTCTCATACATGAGATGAGATATAGTCATGTTGATGTGAGATGTAAGGCTCTTTGAAAACAGCTGGAGAAGAATAATTCATTACTCTCATTCTGGGGTTGTGTACAAACTGAGAAAAGTGATCATGTATACAAATCTCCCATTAAACTCAGATAGGATCACTCAAGCTATCAAGAGTCGAAGAAAATAAATTTTACAAGAAAATTTAAAACTCTACGTATTAATTAAATAAATTTGAAATATTATATATTATTTCATAACCTATAACCCAGTGGTTGAACTTCTGGTGGAGCACAAACATGGGAACCATGTCCCATGATACCCATGATTTTAAAAAATAATTTCTTAGAATTTTACCATCCTTCCCCATAGCATAAATAGAAGAAAAAACAAAATAAAAACAAATATTAATAAAATTATTTACAAAATTAGTAAATATTTTAAAATAAAATAATATTTTTACATAATTAAAAATACCCACATAAATGGGGATCACAATTAATAGATGGTCATTTCTCTAGAATAGGATATATATTCATCAATCAAGTAAGTTCGTTCCCCTACAAAATATTTCTATCATCCTTTAGATTAGATGATTCAAGCTCACCAGTAAAAAGTTTGACCTCAATGAGGGAATGAAATAGATCATTAAGAGAATATCCATCTGTATAAAATAAATATACATACCTTTATGATTTTTTTAAATATCAATTATAAAAAACTAATAAATACTAGAATATAAAATTTTCATTTAAATAAATACTATAATATAATAATTTATACTCCAAATATTTTTATAATAGATTTCAATTATAAAAAACTTTTAAATATAATGAAAGTACAATAATATTACCATTAAATAAATGAAAATATGAATTATGCATATAAAATCCAAATAATTAGTTGCATCAACGATGGAACCGAATAGATCATCTGGTCTATCGCTTCAAAACAAAAAATAATACATTTCAATAATTATTAATAAATTTTTTTATAAAAAATTAAAATATACATATATGTAATACAGAAATCCCCATATTCTTTATTATTTTCATTAATAACAATGTATTCTTCCTTATCTTAATCATCATAAACTTTTATATGACTTATAGTTTCACAATCACTTATTACATCAACCCCATTATCTATGTCATCATCCATTAACGAGGGGTTCATCGTTCATATTTATATCTCATTTGGTAAGAGATATATTTTGTGTTGTCTCTCGGAAAATTTCAATATTTTTCACTTCTAAAAACCCAATACCATTTTTGATAAACTGGGTTCAACATTATTTCATTTTATAACACTCCACCAGTCATTCAAATCTCTTAAAAATTCACAGCAATTTTTATAATAAACATGATTTTCATTACGATCCAATTTATATGGTTTATTTTATGCAATAATACATTTATATTTAATTTCAATGACTCTATGTAATGGATGAACTCACAACCATCAATCAGTATCAAAATAATATCATTTCATCTTTGTTACATAATTTAGTCCAAGATAACATTACTCAATTATTTCGTCCTGCATATCATAAAATTTCACTTCATTGTTTTTATCATAATATCTACACAAATAAACAACATTATTTCTTTTTTATCATCCATATATGCGTGCATGGAATCAATATCCATTAACGAAATATGATTTATTTGATTTTTACAATTTTTATAGAGGGTTTCTAATATAAAAAATTGACTACCAGTGATATTTTCATGATGTGTTTCTTGCAAAAAATAAAAATAATATAGAATATATAATATGGAAAAATTTAATTATGGATCCCTTAAAAGAAACATCACATACCATGTATTGAAACAAAGAAGAAAACCATTGTTGAAATTATTTTTCATGAGGGGATGATAAATTTTTATTTATTGTTTTTTATATAGATGTCATATAGTTCACACACAAAATCTATATAAAGGTATATTTTATAAATATTTTACTAAAATAATAAAAATATAGTACATACATCACAAAACTTTTCATTTCTTCACTATTGGAAATGGTATATGACTGAGCTCTCTAGAGTTCTTCATTTGAAAGATATCATTCACAATAACCGAAAAAAGATGTTTGGGCTAATTAAAAAATTAATATTGATTGTATGTGAAATCATCATCAAATATCTTATTCTGAGCCATCCAGTTATGTTTTTAATGAACTTTTTCTTAATAATAAAATGATGAAAAATTTAAATTTCCTTCTGCATGTACCCTTATGTAATTGACCATTCAACTGATTCACTCGTACAAACATTATTCATTAACTTTTACATATGTCTCCCAAATGTGTACAACCATTAGAATTGTACAATTCTTCCTCAATTAGTTTTATAAGGAAAATGAAATATTAAATAGTCCCTTGAGTCATAGAATCCTAGTGGGAATATTTTCCCCAATTTACATAAAATTAATACAATATCCTTTTACAACATACTCATTACATCGTAATCCAATGTTTCGAAACATATATCATAGATTAAATATGATAATTTGGTTAATACATCACATATTGATGAATTATACAGCCATTTAATACCAACAAAGTACAAATCATTCCATTATAACATTGCCATAATTAATTGTTAAACCGGTAATATCCCTATTTTCTATATAGAGAGAAAAATTAGAAAAAAAACATTGTGTTAACCTCAATTCTCAAATCCTTTTAAAAAATAATCAGTATAATTTTTAGAAGTTCTTAATCTCTTGTTTCCATCATTAAATTTTATTTTATTTCTTCTTAAAATAACTCATTCTAAGATTTGTGCAAATATGGGAAATATATTACTATGGCTTTGTATTATCTTTGTTCATACCATGTGTGCACAACATGGTATAAAATATGTTATAAAAACACTAATTAATATGAATTACTTCTAATACGTAATGAACCAGTAGATCAAACCTATATAGAATACCGCAAAAAATACATTACAATATCCAATTATGATACTTCCCAAAAAAAATATTTTTTGTTTATCTATGGTTGGTTACAAATAAATAAGAGGTTATTCAAAGATGATAGATTTTACCTAAATACCTGAGGGAACTACTAGAGGTTAGTCTCTTTCAATTTTACATGTTTAAAATTATTTTTATTCCTTTGAAACTGGTGATCTGTAGGAAGAAATCGCTGATGGAAGTCAAAATAAAAAGCCTTTATCTAATTTCACCTAAAAAACTATTTCTTCTAATCCATGATGTACTAACACAAATCTATACCATGAATTATCCATTCAAATAATATACCATATTCTATAATTTCTCTAATCGTTCATATTAATTCAATATACATTGTAAAATTATGATTTACACCTATATTGAATGTAGTCAAACCATTCTTCTATAATGAAATTAACTAATCAATTAATCGAATCAAATTAACATCAATATTCAACTATGTATTCACTAGAAATAAGATATGTTTATATATATGGTTCTTTCATCTTCATCAAAGGAGTTTTTTTGAATGGAGTATTGAAATTATGCCAACGAGAATATTAACAATTGTAATTTCAAAATGGATAAAACCCAATATTATAATGAAAAAAATATGTTATGATGTTCCATAGAAAAAATGGATTCATCTAATCAATGTATTTCCCTGAATCACCATCATATGGATTATTTATTATTTTACTAATGGAAATATTTGATATAAGAAATGTAATCAATGTAGCTGATTTTCATGACATAAATAAACAATGTCAATGAGGTGTAATTAGAGAATAACTCAAATGATTCATAAGAAATATGGTAATTTCATATGGTTCCACTTTATATCGAGATTCCCCATATGTGGGATAATAATCCAAGGACTCATAATCACCAGTATATTGTATGAAGTCATTTGACCCCCCATGAATCTTCTGATAAATAATACAAACATTATGGACCTAACTCTTACTATTATAGAAACATAAAATTACATTATATCAATCAAGAATGATTGATTTAACAAATAATAATATAATATCAAAATAACTATTTGAAATTCCCAAATCCATTTTAATATCCATAAATTTATAAATAGCTTCATGTTTTCTCATCTATAATCCCGAATATAAGGAATCACAAACATATTTTAACATCTTGTAAAACTAAAAATTTTATTATATGTGATTTGGAATATAATATTGATTTTTTTCTAAAATAGATAGACTATCATATTAATCTTATAAATTATGAAATGATGGATCCGAAATGAAAATTCATTATTCTGTACTAATTTTTGTTCACCATGTATATACCAAATAATATAATCTTTCTAAAAACTAAAATTTAAATAATGAAGGAAAAACGTTTCATAGGTTTCTAATCTCTAATATCACATATCTGACATGGAAATTTAACTGTTCCATTACAAACAAAATCATAATTTTTTGATGCATATGATATATATTCTTCAACTTCTTCAATAAATACATGATTCATGCCCTATTTGTTTGGATTTTTTTGATGATTTATTCAATCATGATCATGTAATAAAAATCCGTGTCTACTTCCAGAATCGATTGTAATCTATCAAAGAAATACAAATAAAAAAAATTATTAATGATCATTTTAAAAAATTGGAAACTATTATTATATTTTAACAACATAAAATATGATTAGAGTGAGGTGGTGGGATAACACAATATAATTGGACATGTAGAGGCTCAATATCGATAAAATAAGATATTTAATATATTATATAAGAAATGTGAAATTTTATAAAAACAATAGCATATCTCCCGAATAGTGTCTCAAATTAGAAATCTAGGAGCACCATTAGGCATAAGATGCATTAACAACATAATTTTTTTTGTTGATAGTTTTGTAGCATCATGAATGATGATAATTGCATTTATTTATTAGTGTAAATTCATATAAAAATGTTGTATCTCTATAATGGAACATCTTATTAGAAATATAATACCACCATAAGATAGGGGATATTGGTTTTATCCTAGGCGTGACATAAAAATTTGTGCATCTATTGTTTGCCTATATTAAATGAGTGGGTAAGTCATTTATTGTTATAATTATAATTTTTTTCAAAAAAAATGTATATCCACAATGGTGTATTGAATCCGAAATATATTACAATATTTATATTAGTGATTCTAGTTTTACCCTAGTAATGACATCACATTTGTGTGTGTTGGGGTTTTTTATACATCGAATGTGAGGATAATTATTTTAATATTTTTATTATAATTTATTTTAAAAAATAAAATTTTCTCTTACACTTTTTATCTTATAGAAATTGGAAAAAATTGTCATTTCTAGTATATGGGGTTTACCCTAATGTAGGAATAACATTTGTGTGTGTTTAAAGTTGGATAAAATCATACATGATGAAATTTATTTATATTTTCAATTAAAATTATTTTTGAAAAATATTTGTATCTACCAAATGGTGTATCATATTAGAAATTGTAGACCACCATTTGGACTGCGATGAGGTGGTTACCATACAAACACCATACCATTTTTTTCATAGGGTGTTTAGTTACATTATATGTGAGGGTGATTCATTTAATAGTTTTATTTTAATTTATTATAAAAAATTAAATTATCTCTCAAAAGATGTATTTTATTAGAAATATGACACAACCATTAGGCTAGGGTTGTGGGGTTTATCCTAGATGCAACATGAAATTTGTGTGTGTTGAGATTTTGATAATATCACACACGATAGTAATTGATTTTTTTTAATTATTTTAAAAAAAAATTGATGTTTCTCCCCAATAGTGTATCACAAGAAAATTTTGAGGCCACCACTAGGTTCAGGATGATAGGGATACCATATGAATTATATAACATTTATGTGTGTCGGTTGTTTGTTAAATTTCACATGAGGGTATTTAATATATTATTTTTATTTTTATTTATTATAAAAAATTAAATCTTCTCTAAAACTGCGAATCTTTTAAAAAATAAGAGACCACCATAAAGGCTAGAATATAGTATTTTACCCTAGATACAACATAATATTTGTGATCATTTGGTGTTTAAAAACATCACGCACAATGGTATGTCATTTATGTATTTTATTATAATTTGTTAAAAATAATAATGTGACACATGAATGATGGATCGCAAGGGACATAATATACCACTATTACGTTTGGGATGTTGGGTTACCATAGGCATGGAATAATATTTCTGTGTATATGGTGTTCAATTACATTTCACATGATTGTATTTCATTTAATATTTTTATTATACTTTCTTGTCAAAAAAATAAATTATCTCTCAAACTGTGCATCGTAAGAAAAATTAGAAACCACAATTAAATCTACGATGTGGGGTTTGTTGTAGGGATGATATAACATTCGTGTGCATCGGTTGTTTCTTAACATCTCATGGGAGGGTATCAGTTCTAATATTTTTTTAATATTATATATATTACGAAATTTATAAAAATTATTTATTCAAACTATTTTAGCTAATAAAAAATCTGTATGGACTATTCTTATTTTCTAATTAATAAATATTTATTTTTTTGTAATGCTTCCAAAAAATTAGTATTTATTCAAAATATTTTTTAATTTTTAGAAGTTCGTATAATTATTTGTAATGTAATAAAAATTATTTATTATTTATAACTAAAATTATAATAAATATTATTAATCTCTAACAATTACAAGAATTTCATTTTTTTATTTTTTTTGAAAATATCACAATTTCCTAAAATTTTAAATTTATTAATAATATTTTTCAATTTAAATTAACAATTACTATTTATTGATATTATTGACTAAATAAATATGTGTTATTGAAAATTATTTAATGAAAATTATTTACTTTATAAACAATGCTTACATTTTTAATAATTACAATATATATATATATATTGATTTATTAATTAATATAAATACATCCAATATATAATGACTCATTTTTAAACAAATATACATATCAAATATATATAAAAATATATATATATACTAAGCCTTATAGAATTTTGAAGCTATTTATATATTCATATTAAGATATTAGTTTATATATTTATATATCTAAAAATATTTCACAATCGAATATAGTTTTACATGTTTTTCATGAAATATAGATATTAGATCATTACACACACACAAACAGATATATATATACATATAACCTTGTACTTTTTTTCAATGTTTATATATTTATGTGTGTATATATATATTTGAAAAACATTGCATATTTTTTAATACTTATATATACACATTCACATGTTAATATACACACATGTATATATATATGTATATATTTAAATAAATGAATTAAAAACCATACACACACACACACATAAATATATATATATATATATAACCTATCTATTTTTTTTAATATTAATATATTTTCAGAAGGTATTATTTATGTATATTTATATTAAATGATTTGTTAATTAATTCAAATGCATAAAATATATTCTGAAAATATTGCTAAACCAATATACATATCAAATTTATATGTACATAAATTTAAGCATATATATATATATATAATCAATCATATATATTTAGACACACAGAAAAAGATATATATATATATTCACATGATAATATATATACACAAAAATATAAATATAAATGCTAAATAGGAAATAATAAATAAATATAATCGATGTTGAGATCTGTTAAATTTATAAACTGGGGTTTTTCACAAATATTAAAATATCATACAATGAATATATAAATATATATACTTATACATATTTATACAAAAATAAAATATGGAATGATAATTGTTCAATGGTCCTAAAAACTAAAAAATTCCTAAAAATTAGATAATGGTCTCAACCTAGGTTTTAAAAAACCAAAATGAAGTAATAAAATGAATAAACCCAAAATATAATGAAAACAAATAATAGTGGAATATATACCAAGCCTAATCAATTTCAGATCTAAAAATATCGCTTACAACGAACTAAATCAATGATGCATAGATCATGGTGACCTGGTGCATTGTAGATACTTGTGAGAATTACAAGGAGATGGAGAGGAAAAGAGGAATAAAGTGGTTGTATGGTAGATTATTTTAAAGATTTATTACGATGAATTATTGATGATGGAATTAATTCTGTCACAAATAGTTATATAATCAACAAGATTGATGAAGTTAATTAATTCTCATAACAAATTCTCCATCACAAATAATCTAATTTCAAGTAGGGGTAGAGATTTCATGTTTTTATGTTAATTTATGATATTTAGTGGGGTAAAAGATATTTATAAACCTATAAAAAATTATTTAATATAAATAGATAAATTCCTCAATCATGAATATATAAATTGTGGATTCTATAAATAGTCTTTTTATAAATCCCCTTTATTTTTATTTTCTGAATGCTCTATAGTGAGGCTAAAGGTTTATTTTTATAACATAAATAAATTCATTAATCATAATAACTGGTATAGTGATGGTAGGGTATTATTGAATATCTCCTTTACCTGTCAGACTAGAACCTTTGATGGATCTAGGGAATATTATATATTAGAAAATATTTTTATGTTTTTTCTGTTATGTTTTTTGTTAAAAGGGACCATTTTTTAGTTTTTCAACTAATGTATAGCATTACATAATAGATTCAGTTGTGACACCCATCAATAATTATAGTGAAATGTGAGCTCATGCCATTGATTTTTGGGTGGAATCAATAAAGGCCACATCTTACCATCTGGAGATTCCTCCAGGCATGAGAATAAAGTATACATCTTATATGTTTTTAGTATTATAAAATCCATTATATGATATATTATTTCAAGTAGATCAATAAGTGGGGATGACCTATTAGTACTTTTACTCCCTATTATTTTATTATTTATTTTCATATACATTTATGGATTGAATGGTTAAGTATTTGGTAAACCCCAAGTAAGGATTTAGAAAAATAATAGATTAAGATAACTATTTTACATATTTACACCATTATTAACTAATTTTTGAAGGTTATAGTCAACCAATGTGAAGTAAATTTTATGAAGAATCATATACGTGATTATGTTATAGGGGAATTTCTCCCGCTTGATGATATCACTTACGACGGGGAACCGAGACCCATGATAATACTAATGGAGTCCCCTGGTTATGGGTATATATTTTCATATATGAGAACTATAAGTGAATATTTCTTAAGTAGGAGTCATATCTATGAGAACCTTTATTAGGCCAATTGTGGTAAGATGGAATGGAATGTTTCTTTATTTGATGATTTCTTTTCCGTTAGGTTGGAAATATGTAACCATAGTTTAATTGATAATTTTTAGAGTTCTAGTATTTTTTAAAATATGGTTCCCATATAAAGCTTATATAGGATCAATTCAATAATTCTGAGATAAGAAAATTAAAATATTCATATAATTCTAGAATTAAATCATCCATTCCATAATAGGAATGAATTTGGAGTTATATAAGAAAAATAACAAAAGGTGGGGGAATGGTACACCGTGGCTAGGGTTCCAGTGGAATTACTGTGACACTATCTAGGGTGTATATGTTGGGAATCAGGGATATGGACTAGTCCAACTGCATGTCCTAACGTTTATAATAACAAGTCAGAATGTCAAACCATTCACTATTTGTGGTATGATTATGGTGGGATTAATATTAATGTTTTTTTTGAAACAATAGATTCCCACTGAATGATAGTTGTTTCGTTAATTGAGGGAGTATGGTTCATATTTTAGAAAAAATTGGGGTGATTCCTATAAACACACCACAAGAGAAGTTGTCATATTTAATTCATTTTTTTAGGGAATTTTATTTGGAGGTTGGGGGTTATAAGTTTCATTGGGATTTCTATATGCTCGAAATTAATGATTAAAATATAAATCATATAATGCATTTGAGAAGAAAAACTACCACATTGGCATTACCAGACTCTTCCAATGAGTGTAAAATGATAGATCATGTTTATATACTAATTATAATCTCTAAGATTTTCATGTTTGAGAATCCCTTTCATCCATGCCCATCAAATCATCATTCCTCAATAACATAAAAAGGATATAGTTGTTAGACCCAAATTTCATAGTTTTGATGGAAAATATATATGGTGGTGATCAATCACCAGATGGTACAACTGATGGGGATGAGATTTTTTATATATATGGTCTTAGTTTAGTACCAATAAATAGTAATAATGAATTAATTACGGTCCTTCATGATACAAAGTAGCTGGTTCACCTGGGGTTGTGAAAGATGTATCAAAACATTCTTTTATTGTATTGAAATACAGGGATGAAAAATCATATAAATGACTCTATCATAGGGTGTACTACTATTCAACATATAATTTAAGAGAATCGGTGTCTATTTGGTACCTTTCATTTTTTTCTTATTACTGGGTGGAAATAGTTTGTGTCATTATGGACCTTATCTCTACTTTCTAAGAAAAACATGAATTAAAAATGATGTATTAGTAATCGTTGACAAGTTGGCTAAGGTAACTCAATTCATAATGATCTAGGATAATTTTACTATAGATGAGGTGGGAAATAATTATATTTATAAGAAAATGTGTATTCACAGAGTACCTTGGTGGATAGTTTTGGATCACGATGCCTGCATTAAATCATGCTTCAATGAAGGATTACAAATGGAAATCATTACAAAAGAACAAATGAATGTGTTTTATCTACTATAGATTTATTGATATTGAAACACCCATATATTATTATTATATATTTATTTTTCAATAAATTTTTTTATAATTGATTTATTTCATATAGTATAAAAAATATTTAAATTAATTGTTAAATACTATTAATATATTATAATGTAACATGACTATTATTACCTAACTGTTTCATTTATGGGTATTAATTCGAATATCCATATTATGAAATATATTAATATTTATATTTATATATGATTTCCTTTACAAAAATTATTTATTAATTATTTTTATTAAAATAATTTTAACTTTAAAAGTGCTAATTTCTAAAAAATATATTTTTCTAAGTGTTATTTATTTTTATATAAATAAATATATTTACCTCTATTAAAAATATACATTAATGATATTTATTAATAATTTAATAATTATATTTCATACACTAGTTATATAATGATTAAGAATAACAATAAAATCATTTAATGGTACGAAGAGTCATATGTCAGAAAACTAATTTTATGAGAACAATTTATTTTTAACTTCAAAAATTTAATAAATAATATCTGATTAGTGATTCTAATATAATATTTTGATTATATATCCAATAAAATATTTTATCATTAATCTAATTGTTTTTACATCATAATGAATAATAATAAAATTATTTTTAGCCTTAAATATCAATTTTTCTAAAAAACATTTTTTCGTTCCATTTTTACAATTTATTTTAAAATTAATTTCAACAACTTATATAAATTTAATTATTTAAAATGGATTACAAATTTTTAATTAAAATTTATTAATTGGGCCACATCCCTTTTTCATTATAAATATTAAGACCAATAAATATTAATTATTGTTCCTAAGTATAAAAGGGTTTTATAGGTGCAATTAAAATTTGAAATAATGGTACAAATACCACAAAAAAGTATTAAAATTTTATTAATTTAAGATATTTAAACATTAATTTGACCTGAAATTTATTTTTGTACATTTTTTTACCTCTTTTAGATGGAAATGGATATAGTTTTTCAAATCATTAATCTAATTCCTCGTGAGCCCCTAACCGTACTGACAAAAGGTATCCTCTCCTCCAACATTGTCCAAAAACAGTTATCCCACATTCAAATCCAAGGCCAACCCAAAAACCATTAATCCATCATTACCATAAATCTTGACTTGCTATTGATTTCATAATACACTCGTATGATGGGATAATGTTTAATCCAAATCCGGTCCTTCTAAGAAGATGTATCATCATTGCCAAAACATTCAATGTTTATTTCATCATATGTTTCTGATAAATCTAATATATCTAAGAAAAATAATTTATTATTATCATAAATATATTTATAATATTTTGATTATGGGGAACCAATTTTTTACCTTCTTTATACTAAATTGTAGAACAAAAGTTTCATTTATAGCAATGTTCTAGTTAACCCCTCAAGGTATTGATATGATTTATTTTTCATTATTGATTCTCAAGCATAGTTATGAGAATGGATACACTAAATAAATATGATATTTTTTATGTTATAATGATGCTATAAATATAAAATATAATCTTCATTATTTAGGTTTTCTACATTATATGTTAAATGAATCGTTCATACATTTATATGAACTATCATCTCCATTTGTGATATATTTCATTTTCAATATCTACAATTTAATTACGGTTCAAAAAAATTATAATGAATATATATATATAATATAAAATTATTAATCAAATTTAAATGTTTAATCATGTTTTTATATTATCATTTTATTTCACATTTGATCTTTATAACATGCAGTTGTTTATATATGATTTTATACCTACATGAGTGAGGTTATAATGTTCATTGATTGAAAAATTAAGTAATTTTAAATATTTCATATAATATATAAATATTTTATATAAAATACATGATTAAAAGTATAGAGATGATGGAACCATGATAGAAGTGTAGGGAAAAAAAATTATTAACTGAAACAGGAATGAAAAACAAAAGAGTTATGACACAAAAAATTATTATAATAAAAAATTTCTAATTAATGGGTTATATGTTGTTATATGTTTTCTATTCATTCCATTATAAATATGAATATATTTATGATATATGATTTTAATAAATTTTAAATTATTATAGAATTGTTTATAGTGATTATGTGTTAAATTGGGCTAGAGTTAAGAATTTAAGTTACAAATTCATTTCTTTTCATGATTTTATACCATATATTTCAATTGATGGAATTTATATAGATATTATATTTTGAAACCAATTAATTTTATTATAATATATTAAATATATTTTTTTTCTTGTAATAGTATGATATTCCTATGGATGGAACTTCAAATGATTGAGAATTATTTTTCAAAAAAACAGTCCATATTTCATCATTAGGCCATGAACTTTTTATTCTAGGTCTATTATTTTTTAACATTTATCAAGAATATTATTTTATATGATCCAATTATTTTTAATGAATTTTTTATCATATATTAATTTTATTTCAATTTTTTAAAAATGAAATACATATTGTATTATAAACTAGTTATTTTTTATCATACACGAAAAATGTATGGGGAATCATTGATTTATTGTTTACTATTTATATGGATTTTCTCACTATCCTGGCTATTTTTTTCATTTAAGATTCATGTATTGGTTAAAATTATATATTTTAAAATTTATTATTAATATAAATATTCTAGTAATTTATAGTTTTTGAAGAAAATAAATGAAAAGTGTATATTTTATATTTTCAAAAATAATGTTCAAATTCAATTCTAAAATTGTTTTTCATCAATATCAATGTCATTTATGTTTTTATATGCTTTACTTGTTATATTATCTTGACATACCCTAAAATTTAATTCTTTTGATGGATTATGATGAATTAATGATTATTCTATGAAATATATTACCTTTAAAAGGATCATATTTTGATTAAAGGATTCGATACTACTAAAACTCATTTCTTTTACATTTGTTTTCATATGATGAATGTTTTATGATCTTGTGGATTTCATATTTATGTTTTCATTTTGAAAGAGGTCGGAGTACCAATATTTCACACACAAATATTGTTGTTAAATATTGATAACTAATTGAATAACATAGACTAGAATTTGGAGTGAACCCAGTTCAGTAAGGGAATATATCCATATGATAGTCATGGGAGTGAACATTTACTATGTAAGATGATGGAATATGGAGTGAACCAAAACTAATATTGTAGTCTTACAAGTGATTCTCGACTAAGGGAATAATTTTATATGATTATTGGAATTAAAAAAACCAATGTACTATTATTATGATATGTTCTAATATATGATGATTGACTATTTATAAATATCTACTCTTATGAATTATATATTCTTTCATATTGAAGCCTTATACAAATAGTCAAGATTAATGATATTTCACTAATTATGTTTAATAGTTATAAGTTATGATCATTTTATCATACACATATAAATATAATATTCTCACTATTGATCATTAATTGATGTCTTCTATGTTTACACATACTGAGAATATGAGAGATCATCCTTTCTTATGGTTCCATTTTCCTTCGGTTATGAATAATGGTTTTCTGTGAGAAATTTATTATAATGTAACTATGTAGTATCATCATTATTAGTGATATTGAAGATATTAAATCATATAAGTTTATTATGTATATGTTATTGAAAGACATTGAATCCTTATGATTATGGGTGTGTATTATAATGACGTTTATTGAATTTTTATTTAATATTATATAATGATTATATATATTTTTAAAGGTATCTTTAGGTAGACTAGGTATACCATTTTTATTTTTGAATACATGATAAGATCATGTGCCATATTCCATTGTGTTTCTTAGGAGAATCACATGGACTTAGAAAAACAAACCTATAAAAATATCTTTAATGATTTAATTTAGATGTCATCATTTGAGTCATGTACTATATTCCTTAACCATTACACATATATTGGATCAAAGCTAGTGATTCAGTGCTCTTTGAAGAAATTACAGGGTATGAAACATATAAGCATGATTAATTGACTAGAAAGTATTTAGAATCCACCTAGATCATAAAAAATTAATATTCATATCATTGATAGATAATTATAGGGATTGATGTTTGAGAATGGTTTTTCTAATGATTGTCACCAAGGACAGAAAATCTCAACATTTGTAAACATTGCAAGTTGGAACCAAAGTATATTTGGTCATTTTATGTTATGGATAATATCTACGATTTGGAATGTAGTTTAGATGAACCTCATTGTTTTTTGATCCATGATCAATAGTTTTTGTGCAGTTTATCTTCTATGGTATCTCCCTGATCCATAGAATGTGATCATCATTGATGACATAGAGTTGGAGGCTGATGAATATTTTGAGTGGTTTATGGTTAATATTGTGGATTGGTTAAAGAAAACTCAATAGTGTAGGATGATTCTTATGGTATGAGTGTTAGTGAATCACTAATGCATCTAGGAGGAGGCAAAAGAGATGCTTCATGATTAAAAATTCAAGTTCCATAATTTATTCAATGATAAGCTGTGTGATTCTTCTGAGGATATCTTTTGGATAAGATTTAAAATTCTAGGGAATTTTCAATACCTCTGTCATTTATTAAGTTGAAATCAATTATACTTTTCACCCAAATAATATCACTTTTATTGTTTGACATTTGATGGTTTCTGGTATAGTATTTGGTAAGGCTCCGATGGAATTCTAGTGGCCATGAGACTACAAATTTTGGAAATTTGAGTAATAGTATTGGTTTATTGTTAATGTAAAATAAGTAATAAATGTATGGAAAATTGTCTTAAGGGGTTATGGAAGGTGTATAATGTGAATAACCATTTTAGATTCCCCATGAAAATGTGAAAACAGAATATTATTTTAAGAGAGGTGTTTGAAAATTTTTCTAAATTGTTTGCAAAAATATGTCGTAAAATTGTGAGGCTCTACATTTTTTCTAGTGGGATTCGAAAAGATGGGGGGAGATTTATCAAAATATGCGGAAAAACCATGCAATGGGATTACTGAAATAAAAAAATTATTTATCTGGAAAAAATACTCACCCAAATTCTTATTCTCTTCCAAAAACATATGATCTGAAACCCCCTGATCCCATTTTCGATATCAAGATTATTAGGACTGCTTCTGTTCAATTTCTTGGAATATAAAGTGTTTTTATTGTGTTTTATTATTAATCATAACTATATTAGTGATACCTAAATATATAAATTTATATTCTTAGTTATACATTATTAAACTATTAAATGATGAGTTTATGGTTGATCATGGATTGTACACTAATCATACTTGATATGTTCGGTGATACATGGTAATTTCGTCTTTTTACACTTTAGGTATGTTGTATCAAGGAATCACTTGATGTCATAATGCTAATTTCATTTATATATTCCATGTGTCTAGGAAAACATATTGCATTAATGGAATTACCTAATTAGTAATTAAATCTAGTTCTGAAAATAAATTCAGTTGACCCTTCCACATGCCCTGTGTAGTCCATTATAATATGAATAAAAAATTATACACCACCACTTATGGTGTAATAAAATTTGATAAATATGAGGATATTAATGTTAGTACCCATATAGTACCACGGGATCACACAATTTCTTGTGGAACCTTCCATGACACATTGGATATACACTTAATTCTAGATTTTAATTTTAATTAATTATTTTTACCCTGTTACTGAATGAAATAAATAATATAAAGTTCATATAATATAATCGATATATGTATAATGAAATGAAACCACTTGATCATGAAGATGATTAAATTGATATAATTATGATGATTTATAGGGACCCTATTCTAATTGAATGGATCTGATATGGACATTATTATATTTATTACTATTGGGGGACATTGATGTGATTCTAATGATCTGTTATTTTCAATATTATTATTATAAAAAGTGGGGGACCTTCATGTAATTATAAGGATCTATTGTACCCATTATTATGATTAATCATGGTTGAGGGACCTCATATTTGGATCCAAGGATCTGGTGCTCCCGATATATGTACATATGTTTTGGGGAATATGGATTTAGATCCTCAGATCTTGTGTTCCTATGTACTTATATAAATTAAAGTGGTACTCTTTGTAGAGGAATATGATATTGGAATAAGAATGTATTGCTTCCTTTGTAGTCACAATTGGCATGAGGGTATTTGGTATATATTATTTTATCACTATTATTTGAAATATTATTTCATTAAATTAACATTTATATATACAACGAAAAGAATAGATATTCCTAAGACACCATTGGTGGTGGTCCACATATTTTTAATCACACAATGCTTGGGATGTCGTTGGTTCCTAGGAAGACATAAAAATTAAAGGATTGGATAATTTAAATTACCCAGTGATTGATGGGTGACATGGTATATCAGCATTAGAAGATGGAAAATGGTTTTAGTTGTGGCTTAATAACTATTGGGAACATATTTTTCTATTTTTATTTTTTATAATTATCTTAGATTACAGTATGGCCTTATTTTTAATCTATAATGTTTAAATGTAGAAAACTATTTTCAACTTGATATTATGTGTTCTTATTATGGTATGATATAAATGGAGTCATAATTATTTAGATTATTATATCTACACTAAATAGAGGGTATATATAATGACCCATACATTATATACATTGTTATTACTTCATAATTGAAGCACACTTATTACAAAATATAACAAAACCATGAAAGGACCGTATAGGTATAGTGTCTTTAGAAACTGGGATACATAAACAACTGGTTCATAAATCATCTACATTGTCTCCCATTTATTTGATCATATCTAGAGTCCCTTTTGGAATATCCTACTTAATACCTTCTTCATGACCTGGGGAAAAGAAAACATATGAAAGAGTGAGCTCAAATGCTCAGCAAGGGTAAACAAAAGAAATATCAATCATATGAACATAACTTTTTGAAAATATTAACTTGCAAAAGAGATCATAATATCATATCAAGTGATAAATAATAGTAGTGAAATGTTATCCCAATAATCATAACATAAAACATGAATTTTTTGGCATACACAGATAATCATAGAGAATCATTTTTATTAGTCAAGACTCATTTCCAAGACTATCTTAGCGGACAAAGTCCATTTCTGAACCGAGCTCACACCTCATTTCAGTCCTGTATCACTGATCCGGTTTAACCGTCTATTCCAGCCATGTCTATCTCATGAGATATAAATCTTTACCCAATGCATTATAGGGAGATATAGGTCCCACCCATCTCATAATGATACTATTACTAAGTGTTCCACAAAATAAACATACATCATTCATAATAACCCAACAAATAAAATGGGTTTCATAAACATCATCCCATCATAACATAATCCATATAAAATAAATGGATATCATTTAAACATAAGAAAAATAAAACTATATAAATAATCTATACATTATACTTGAAACATAATCATAACTTCATCATTGATGGAAAATAGTTTTGACAAAAACACTTGAAATGAATTCTTGAGGAAAATATCCTTTTTACTTCAAAAAAAGTTTCCTATATTAACATGTCATACAATTTTAAATTAAAAGAAGTTGATTAAAAATAAATTTAAAAACTTGTAAAGGAAGATTCGTGGAAATATTGTTTTTTGAAATCATAAAATCCATTCATGCCTTATAAGTTCAAAAACATTCCTCTCGTACTTTGGCCGAAAAATTCAAAAAGTAACTCATACTAAAAACGACAAAAGATTCCTTTCATATCTTTTACTAAAAACTAACCAACAAGTAATATTGGATTTAAAAAATTATAGGAGGATGGAAATAATATTACATATTGCGGAAACATGGATGTGGATTATAAATACCCCAAGTAAATACCAAAGTATAAATAATCTCGGATAAAAATGAGATTGTGAGATTTTCCCTTACCTTAATTCCGAATTGCTTTTTATGTGTCTAAACCTCCTGTATAATGATTTAAATCATGTCATTGAATTATTCCATAATTTTAGTCATTGTTATGATATCATATATGGTCATATTCTTATCTTCTTAATATTAATATTGCATTGTTACTTGTTATTCGGGTGTTTATTTCTTTTTGATCTTATGCGTGTTTTGTCGAATAAATCCTTATTCTTATTTTTAGGTTATAGATAAAAAATTTCCAAAATTGTATTAGTGTAATATATATCATATTTATTAATTAAATTCATATATATAATCATTATTCAATTAATATCATGTATAAAGAGTCACATCACATCGTGGAGACGGTAGGTCGTACGTACACATGAGTGATGATATCATTCCCATGATCGTGGAATTGTATTGAAGTGTATGTATACAATTTCAGAATCAATATCACTTTAAAATAATCATGTATACTTATTCTTTACACCATTATACCCATCCATGTAAGGTGGTGGAGGAAAACAGATTACACCACGGCGTGGAGACGGTATTTCGTACGTACGCACGTGCGGTGATTTCATTTTCTATAGGATGGATAGAAGGTTAAATAGTTTTTTTTAATATTTATAATAAAAATTTAGTATATGAGTAATACCTATGTTATTACTTTATAATGAAACAACTAAGGAAGGAGAAGTTGAAGAAGAAAGAAATTGGAAAGTATCGGTAATGGATATTATCTCTTCTTTGACGCGCCTCTGCTTAACCTTCTCATCGGGCACTAGGGATGGTATTTTAAGAATACCAGGACCTCTATGATTATTTTAGGGAAGTGGAGAAGAGAATTTGGGTGGGATTTTCCATGCATTCTAGCTCAATGTGGTGTGAGGAGGAGAGGGAGGAGGTGCCCTTTTATAAGGGATGAGAGGGGCACTTTTGGAAAAACAAAAAAATAATATTATTTTACTATAAAGTCATATTCAGGTTTTAATAGCTCAAAATTGATTTATATCGAAGCTAATGTCGGGAGGGGTATAAATACTCTCATCAAATAGAATTTGGATATGTTTAGGTTACTATTTTAACCTTATCATTTATATTTATCTTTAAGTTCAATAATTTTATTTTTATTGTGTCTTCTTGTTTTCTTCCACTATAAGGTATATAAACTTACTATAACAAGACAAACGAACCCCAAGTTGTTTATTATTAATATATACAACCTTTTATAATTCATTTGGCCAAATATTAAATTTTTAGGAATAAAATAACAATTAATAATATAATATTTGTTTTAAAACTATTTTATGTCAATTTTGACACTATTTGGTAATTGATTTTTGTGAAAATCAAAACAGACTTATTAGTTCGAAAAAAGTTTATTAACTCCATACTAACATGTCATATTAACCTATAAAATTAGTTTTATTCATAAAAAAGCTCAAATTAAATTTATTTGGTTTTTTATAATATCAATTATGTTAATATTTCATTAATAAAGTAATTACTGCATCATCATTGTGTCATAAATAAATTAAATTATTTAATGTCTAAAAATGATAAATAAAATTCCATTATTTAAGAAATCATTTTATATTTTTAATGAATATTCATTGTCGAATTTATCTTATGTATAACCCTATATGAAAAAATGTTTAGTTATTAAACATTGATTTTACCTATTTTAACTCTTCTTTAAATAAAATAATATTAAATGTCCTAATCTAATCCAAGTGGACCTAAAGGGTAATATTTTATCCCTATGTTTATTTTTGGTCGAATTACACTTATCCAATAGAATTAGGACATGTTTTAGGGTAATAATAATATCATTTTTACCCTAAATTACCCTATTTACTTTTAACCGTGTTAAATAACAGTAAAAAGTTATTATTCACCAAAAAATATTTTAATCTCATTGAACCACATTTTACTTAATAACATCTAACGTGTCTCTCAGATTTTTGAAATTCTATTCACAAAAGAGGTAAAATTATATTTTATGTAAATTTGTAAATTTTCCTAGGAGGTGGGTAAAATACGGGGAAAAGTTCAATAAAATTTTTATATATCTAAAATTTTTATAAAATGACTCCAATGAATTACATTGAACATATATAAGTATTATGTATCAATTTTGACCTAAAATAAATTTAAATAAAATAAATAATTATTTAAATAAAAAGTCGGGTTTTAAATAGTAACCGAGTGTTTTCACTATTCATCAAAAATGGAATGTTTTCAGAAAAATACCAAAATTTCACCCTAGGCTAATTTCGATATTCCGAATCCAGAAATGATGTACAATTTTAAAATTAAAATTTATAAAATTTAAAAAAGTGGTTACTACTATTCATAGTGTCTAGTTTTAATAATATTTTAATAGCATATCATTGTTTAGTGAAACTCGGTATTTCGTACAACGTAAGCTATCGAGGAAGGCCGCAATTGCGTGTAAAGAAAGACAAGCTAGTGTTGTGTGTTGTGAAAGATTCCCTTGATGATGTATAAAAACAAAATATTTCTCAAAAAAATCATGGGTGTTATATTCTACCACCCTTAAAATGAATTTCTCCCCAGAAATTATTCGCTTTTTAACAAACAGATGATGATACCTCTCCATCATCATATCCTCGAGCTCCCATGAATCTTCTTCTTATTGGTGGTTCCTCCATAAAACTTTCACCAAGCAAGTGGTCTTGTTTCATAGAACTTTTTCACTATGATCCAGAATCTCTATCGGCTCTTCTTCATAAGTAAGATCATGCTCTTGCAGTATAACTTCTCAGCTGAGTACATGTGTAGGATCAGGTATGTACTTTCTGAGGAGAGATACATGGAACACATTATGAACATGAGAGAGATTCGGTGGAAGCGCCAATCGGTAAGAAACCTTCCCAACACGATCCATTATTTCGAAAGTACTGATATTCCTAGGGCTCAGCTTTCCATTCTTTCCAAATCTCATTACTCCCATCCAAGGAGATATTCTTAAGAACACTTTATCACCCACTTAAAAACACTAGGTCTTTTTACGGCTATCGGCATAACTTTTTTTCATCTCTGAGCTGCTCTTATGTGTTTTTGAATAGATCAGACCTTTTATACCATCTCATCATCATGATCAAGTCTTAATAGCTTTCTTTCCCCAAATTCATCCCAGAAAGATGGAGTTCAGAATTTCATTCCATAGAGAGCTTCATAAGGAGCCATCTGAATACAGGAGTGAAAGCTATTATTATAAAACATTTCCACCAAAGGTAGGTTTTGATCCCAACCACCTTTGAAGACCATAGATAAAGCTCTTGACATGTATTCTAGAGTTTGAATTGTTCTCTCAGACTGACCATATGTCTGAGGATGATAATCAGTGCTAAAGTACAACTCTGTATCCAAAGTATGCTGAAGACTTCGCCAAAGCATCGAGGTAAACCTTTGATCCCGACCAGATATAATGGAATGTGGTACTCCATGAAATCTTACCACATACTTTACATATATCCTGGAATGCTGATCAAGTGATAAATCCTTTCTAATAACAATGAAGTGTGCCGACTTCATAAGATGATCAACTATAACCCAGATAGAATTATTTCCTTTGGATGTTTTAAGAAGTCCAGTGACGAAGTCCATAGTGATGTATTCCCATATCCATTCAGGTATGGGTAATGGTTATAACACCCCCTTAGAATTCTTTCTCTCAGCATTATCTTGCTGACAAACCAAGCATCAAGACACATATTCAGCAACATATCTTTTCATTCCATCCCACCAGAAGTACTCTTTTAGGTCCCTATACATTTTCATGCTTCCAGGATGAATAGAGAATGATGAACTATGAGCCTCATCTAGCATCTTCTTCTTTAATTCTGGGATGGGAGGAACACAAACCCGATTCATGAACCTTATTATCCCATCACAGTCAAGGTTGAATTCAGGAACTTTTCTCACCTTCTTTTGTAACTCTACATCTTGTTTCTATGGCTCTTTAATCTTCACATGTATAGATGGTTGAACATTAATTTTAGAAAGATAAGATTTTCCCCTTCCATTATAATTCCCAGATCCATCCTTTGTAAATCCATAAATATTGGATCTTTTTTTATCCTCATCATGGATAAGCTGGCATGGTCTTGTTGACTAAATGCGTCTTCCACCTTGTTTGCTTTCCCAGTGTGGTATTGAATTGAGCAGTCGTAATCCATAAGAAGCTCCAACAATCTTCTTTGATGCATATTGAGCTCTTTCTGTGTGAAAATATACTTTAAACTTTTATGATCAGTATAAATATCACACCATTCACCATAAAGATAGTTCCTCCAAATCTTTAATGCAACGATTACCACAGCTAACTCCAAATCATGAGTTGGGTAATTTTGCTCATGAATTTTCAACTGTCGTGAGGCATAAGCTATCACCATATCATTTTGCATGATAACACAACCCAGTCTTTTATTGGATGCATCACTAAAGATAACAAAGCTTTCTCCACTACAAGGAAGTTTTAGAACAGGTGCACTAGATAAACTTATTTTTAACTCATGGAAATTCTCTTCACATTCCTCCATCCACACGAACTTAACTCCTTTTCGAGTCAACCTGGTGAGTGGATTAGATAATCATGAAAAATATTTCACAAAACATCTATAATATCCAGCCAAACCAAGAAAACATCGGATCTTAGTTACTGTTGATGGTCTCGACAATCTTTATATAACCACTATTTTTGCTGGATCTATAGATATCCCATCTTTTGAGATTATGTGACCCAAAAATGAAACTTTGTAATGACAAAATTCACACTTGGTAAATTTGGCATAATGCTTCTCCTGTCTCAGGGTCTTCAATACAATTCTCATGTGATCTTCATGTTCTTCCTTGCCCTTTGAATAGACAAGAATATCATCTATAAACACTACCACAAACTAATCAATATAGTATATAAACACACTATTCATCAGATCCATGAAGATAGCAAGGGAATTAGTATGACCAATGGCATCACTATAAATTCATAGTGTCCATACCTTGTACATAAATCCGTATTTGGTATATCCTCCCTTTTGACCCTTAATTGATGTTACCCTGAAATAAGATCAATCTTGGAAAAGTATTGAGCTATGCGTAGTTGGTCGAATAAGTCATAAATGCGTGGGAGATTATATTTTTTCTTTATAGTGATCTTGTTATGTTCTCGATAATCAATGCAGAGTCTCATTGATTGATCTTTCTTCTCAACAAACAGAATAGGTTCTCCCCAAGGTGACACACTAGGGAATTTGAATACTTTATCAAGATTCTCTTGGAGTTTCTTCTTCAATTCCTGCAACTCGATTGGGGCCATTCTATAAGGTGTCTTTGAAATAGGCATAGCACCCAGTATGAGTTAAATTGAAAAACAAATTCACGATTTTGTGGAAGACCTAGAAATTCGTCCGGAAAGACATCATCAAACTCTCGTACAATGGGAATATTCTTAATCATGAGTTTCTCACCAACGATTTGAGATAAATAACCTTTATTTAGTGGAATCACGACCCATAAGATGGAAGAAATTTCCACCGGAAGTTTATGTTCATCCTTTCATCGATAGACGATCATAGATTGATCTGGAATATGAAATGGGACTTCCCTTCTTTTTCAATTGACATGAGATCCATATAAAGAAAGCCAATCCATGCCAAGAATCACATAAAATTACACTATAATAAGTATCACAAGATTTCCAGGAAGCACTTTCCCATAAACTTCAATCGGAGAAGAATTATAAACATTTGATGTGACTTTTCTCACATTAGGTGTTGTCACAGCTAACTCAACATCTAATTTTTGAGGTAATACAGTGATACCCTTTGAAAATTCATTAGAAATAAAAGTGTGGGTGGATCCAGAGTCAAATAAAACATTTCATACTTTTGAGTGGATTATAAGTTTACCTTTGACTACTTCATTATCGTAATTCACATCTCTGATCGAAATTGCATGTGGCTTTCTATTATCTTTAGCCTTAAGAGTTTGTTTACGTTGATCATCATCAATAACCCTTGGATTAGGACATTGATTAGAATAATTCCCCATTTCCTTGCACTTGTAACATTGATGTGTAAGAGGTGCACTCTGTGTATACTTTTCTTTGTTCACATCACTAGACATCCTCTTCCCAAAATTGCGGCATTCAAATGCCCGATGACCTTCTTTACCACATTTGAAACAATTACTTGTCCCTTTAAGAAAACTCCCTTCATGTTTCTTTCCACACATTGAGCATAAGGGAAAACTCATCTTCTTTTCAGCGTGCTCTTTAGTTTTTCCTTTGAATTCCATTTTCTTCTTCTTATTAAATTAATATGACTGATTGGTTACTCCAATATCCATATAAACATTGAAAGCACATCAAACGATTTCCTTGTAGCTATTGAAGTCCCTCCTGGCTAACCTCGATTGAAGACTTGGTTTAAGCCACTAAAGAATCGATCGATCTTACACTCAAGTTGGATAATAATCCCAGAAGTGTACCTTTCAAGTCTCGTAAAATTTTCTTCGTAGGTACCAACATAGTAATCATCCTTTTGCTTCAGTTCAAGAAACTCCTTCTCCATATTTGTTCAAAGAATACGTGAGAAGTACTTATTGAAAAGTTAGTTCTTTAACTCATCCCATTCCATGGATTAAATTTCATCCCTTTTCCTCATATTCGTGATAATATTCCACCATTGATCAGCTTCACCTCCCAAATGATATACTACTAAGATTAATTTAACATGCTCAGAACATTGAAGAACTGAAAATATCATTTCAGTAGTACTGATCTATTTTTCAGCAACTAGTGGATCAGTAGACCCACTGAAAGAAGGTGGATGCTACCTCATGAAGGATTAAACAGAATGTTTCTTCTTCCTTTTCATGTTTGGAAGTCCTGCATGATTCGTAGATTGAGAAAGTTTTGTGGACATGGATACAAAATTTTGCATTCCAGCTCCCATAACGGTTGGTTGCTCAGGGGGACAATCATTGCATTGCCCGTCGCATTCCGCATTAACACGGTTCCTTCGGGGTCCAGCCATTTACTAAAAACAAGAAGTATAGTGTGAGAAACACTAATTATAATAGGAAAACAACACAGTCAAGAATAATATTTCACACTTAAGGTCTTATAAAATGTTATTCAAGGCCATTTATAATACACTAAGATTTTGTTCTATGCTTTGACTTATCCTTAGGGTTCTTACTAAGGTGTTCACATCCTAGTTTCCAAAGGTTGACTATACCTTTCCTCTGATACCTACTATAACGACACATAAATTACATACATTGTTATTATTTCATAATTGAAGCACACTTATTACAATATATAACAAAACCATGAAAGGACCATATAGGTATAGTGTCTTTAGGAACTGGGAAACATAAACAACTTGATCATAAATAATCTACATTTTCTCCCATTTATTTCATCATATCTGGAGTCCCTTTTGGAATATCCTACTTAATACCCTTCTTCTTGACCTGGGGAAAAGAAAAAATACAAAAGGGTGAGCTCAAATGCTCAGTAAGGGAAAACAAAATAAATATCAATCATAAGAACATAACATTTTGGAAATCTTAACCTGCAAAAAGGATCATAATATAATATAGTGGAATAAATCATAGTAGTGAAATGTAATCCCAATAATCATAACAGAAAACAGGAAACATTGTGTCAAACACACATAATAATAGAGAATCATTTCTTATTAGTCAAGACTCATTGCCATGATTATCTTAGAAGACAAAGTCTATTTCTGGACCGAGTTCACTCCTCGTTTCAGTCTTGTATCACTGAACCGGTTTAAACTTCCATTCCAACCATATCTATCTCATGAGATATAAATCTTTACCCATTTCATTGGAGGGAGATATAGGTCCCACCCATCTCAAAATGATACAATTCTTTTGTGTGCCACAAAATAAACATACATCATTCATAATAACCCAACGAATAAAATGGGTTTCATAAACATCATCCCATCATAATATAATCCATATAAAATAAATAGATATCATTTAATAATAAGAAAAAACAAACCATGTAAATAATAGATACATTATACTTTGAACATAATCAAAATGTCATCTTAGATGGAAAATACCTTTGACAAAAACACTTGAAATGAATTCTTGAGGAAAATATCATTTCTACTTCAAAAACATTTTTCCTTTATTAATATGTCTTACAATTTTAAACTACAAGAAGTTGATAAAAAATAAACTTGAAAACATGTAAATTAAGATTCATGGAAATAATGTTTTATGAAATCATAAAATTCATTCATGCAGTATAAGTTAAAAAACACATTCTTCTCTTAATTTGGCAAAAACAGTCAAAAAGTACCTTGTACTAAAAACAACAAAAGATTTTCATTCATATATTTTACTAAAAACTCACCAACAAGTAATAATGGATTTAAAAAGTTATAGTAGGATAGAAATAATATTACATATTGGGGAAACTTGGATGTGGATGATAAATAATCCCTAGTAAATACCAAAGTATAAACAATCTCAGATAAAAATGAGATTGTGAGATTTTCCCTTACCTTAGGTCCGATTTTCTTCGTACGTGTCCGAACCTCCTGTATAATGATTTAAATAACGTTATTGACTTATTCCAGAATTTTACTCATTGTTTTGATATCATATATGGTCATATTCTTAGCATCTAATTAGTAATATTGCATTGTTACTTGTTATTCGGGTGTTTATTTCTTTTTGTTCTTATGCATGTTTTATCGAATAAATACTTATTCTTCTTTTTAGGTTATAGATAACTCATTTCCAGAATGTTATTAGTGTAATATATATCATATTTATTCATTATATTAATTTATTTAATCATTATTTAATAAATATCATGTACAACAAGTCGCATCACATCGTGGAGACGGTAGGCCATACGTACGCACAAGCGATGATATTGTTCCCATGATCGTGGAATTGTATTGAAGTGTATGTATACTATTTCAGAATCAATATAACATTAAAATAATCATGTATAATTATTCCATACACCATTATACCCACCAAAGTAAGGTGGTGGTGGAAAACAGATTACACCATGGCATGGAGACGATATTTCGTACGTACGCACGCGCGGTGATTTCATTTTCCGTAGGATGGATAGAAGGTGAAATAGTGTTATTTCATATTTATAATAATATATCAGTATATGATTGATACTGATGTTATTACATTATAATGAAAAAACAAATGAAGAAGATGTTGAAGAAGATAGAAATTGGAATAGATTGGTAATGGATATTACCTCTTCTTTGACGTGCCTCTTCATAACCTCCTATTAGGGCACTAGGGATGTTATTTTAAGGAGACCAGGACCTCTAGGATGTTTCTTGGGAAGTGGAGAAGAGAATGATTCAGGGTTTGGCAGAGCATGATAGCTCAATGTGGTGTGAGGAGGAGATGGAGGAGGTTCCCTTTTATAAGGGAGGAGAGGGGCACCTTTGGAAAAACGAAAAATGTTATTTTATTATAAAGTCATATTCGGTTTTTAATAGCTCTAAATTGATTTAATTAGAATATAAGGTGTGGATGGGTCGAATTAATCTCATCCAAAAGAATTTGGACAAGTTTAGGTTACTATTTCAACCTTATCATTTAGATTCAACTTTAAGTTCAATAATTTTTCTTTTACTGTGTCTTCTTGTTTTCTTACACTATAAGGTTATTAAACATTCTATAACAATCCAAACGAACCCCAAGTTGTTTATTATTAATATATATAACCTTATATATTTTATTGGGCCAAAACGTTGATTTTTAGGAATAAAATAACAATTAATAATATAATATTTGTTTTAAAAACTATTTTATGTCAATTTTGACACTATTTGGTTATTGATTTTTTTTGAAAATCAAAACAGCATTATTTGTTCGAAAAAAGATACATAAATCCATACTAACATGTTATATTAACCGATTAAATTAGTTTAATTCATAAAAAGTCTCAAATTACATTTGTTTGGGTATTTATAATATCAATTATGTTAATATTTCCTTAATAAGGTAATTAATGCATCATCATTGTATCATAAATAAATTAAATTATTTAATATATAAAAATTATAAATAAAATTCCATTATGTAATAAATAATTTTAGATTTCTATTTAATATTAATAGTTTAATTTATCTTATGTATAACCCTATATTAATAAAGATTTAGTTAATAAACATTGATTTTAACTATTTTAACTCTTCTTTAAATAAAATAATATTAAATGTCCTAATCTAATACAAGTGGAACTAAAGGGTAATATTTTATCCCTAAGGTTTTTTTGGTCGAATTACACATATCCAATAGAATTAGAACATGTTTTAGGGTAATAATAATATCATTTTTACCCTTAATTACCCTATTTACTTTTAACCGTGTTAAATAAAATTATAAAGTTACTATTCACCAAAAAATAATTTCATCTAATTGAACCACATTTTACTTACTGACATCAACTATGTCTCTCGGATTTTTGAAATTCATTCACAACAGTGGTAAAATTAAGATTAGTGAATATTTAAATTCTATTAGGAGGTGGGTAAAAGACGGTCAAAAGTTCAATAAAATTTTTATATATCTAAAATTATTATAAAATGACTCCAATGAATTACATTGAAATTATATAGGTATTATATATCAAATTTGACCTAAAATAAATTTAAATAAAATAAATAATTATTTAAATAAAAATCCGGGTTTTAAATAGTAACACAGTGTTTTCACTATTCATCATAAATTGAATTTTTTCAGAAAAATACCAAAATTTCACCCTAGGCTAATTTCGATATTATGAATCCAAAAAGAAGTCCATTTTGAGATATAAAATTTATAAAATTTCAAAAAGTGCTTATTACTATTCATAACAGCTATTTTTAATAATATTTTAATAGTATATCATTGTTTAGTGATACTCAGTATTGCGTACAACACAAGCTATCAAGGAATGCCATGATTACGTGAAATGAATGCCAAGCTAGTGTTGTCTGTAGGGAATGATTCCTTTGATGATGTATGAAAACAAAATATTTCCCATAAAAATTTCGGGTGTTACAGTACAATCTCCCCATGATATCTTTTATACCCTCACTGTTAGTTGACAATCAATAGTGTGTGGAGTGACATTATTGATGACTTCTAGAGACTCAATTAAGTTTCTCATTATTGAATCAGGTGAAGGATGGTAAAAAAACCATACACAAAATTTTCTCTTTAACTTTTTGAATAATTTTGTTTGTTTATATAATTGTTTAAAATAATATTTAAAATAAATCAATTAAAATTCTTTCTTGTATCATTTATTAAAAATATATTGGTCAATGTTTTCAAAAAAATGTCTTAAAATACAATATTAGTTTCACAATGGGAACCCATTTGGACTTAGACAGAGGTAAAAATAGGTTTGTGAGTTTAATTTATTAATAGGTTAATTCAAATAATTATATTTTTAAATAGTTCATACATTTTCAACAATTATATTTTTTCCACAAAGATATTCATTTCCATGATGAAAAATAAAATTTTAAATATTAATACATTTACATATTTTAAAAAACTTAGTAAACAATTTATTTTAGATTCAATAATACTAGGATGATGATTTTAATTTTTCACTTAAATTGAAAAGTTATTTTCCATTAAAAATGTACCACATTAAATATACTTATATACTAAATTTTTCATACACAAATTCTTAATATTATAAAAGGAATTAAAGTATTATTATTGATTTAAAATAATCATATTAAAAATTATATATATATGTATCTATAGTATATTAAATGAAAATTATTTAATATATAAAAATATTAATTTAATCATCAAAAATGAAAATTTATTACGTCCTAAATGATCAAACAAAATACTATCATTTTAAAATAATTAAAATTAAAAATTAAATATACATAGATTAGAAAATAATATAAATTATTTAATATTTTAATGTATGACTAAATAATAATAATTGTATAAGTTTACATAAATTAGAAACATCATTTTTTATGAATTCATCCACATATTCTCTAATACATCCATGATTGGGGACCTTCTAAAAAGATCCAATAAAATATTTTCAATTACCTAAGTGTAACAATGTGGTAAACATTTTAAGTGTGTTATTCCATACAATTGATTCAATAATCATGACTTTGAAATCTATGATCAAATCCTATCTATATATTATAAATTGATGGCTTGATTATCCAAAAAATACTCAACTATAAATAATTTATACCCAAAAATTTATTCATCTAATATGTAAATCCTAATGTATTAGGTAAAACTAAGGAAACATCTAATTCTATATTAGTCCAAATAGTTCCACAATATCATGATAAAAAATATATGATCATTCATAAGAAATTTACAAACCTCGGTTAAATCCAACATTATATGTGAAAATTCTATGCACTATCTTATTGAGTAAAATTATTAATATTAGGAATTAATTCAATGTTATAAATATACTATAATTGTATACATTATTTTCATATATACTATTTAAAAAAATATAGGTGGAATTAGTTACAATATTTTATTTAAAATATTAATAGAAATTGATCTTGGAAATGTGTCTTGACATAAAAATTTATAATGATTAATAATTCATTATATTTCTTAAGAAAATAACATAAATATTTTATATAAATTCCTAATTGATATATTATGTGATATATATTTGGATATAATTTAAACATTTAAACATCAATAGTCATCTAAGAACACTTTTTTTAGAATACAGTAGGTAATATGAAATATTGATGGGAAATATAGTAGTATATATGGGGAATAATTCATCATACCACAATATTCTACCAGTAATTTTATTTTTATTTCATATTATTTGAAATAAATTATCTTTTTTATAATGTATTAAATGTATAGATAAGGCCAAAATCATTCAAGAAAACAAATCAGTTAACATGATGGACGTAAGGTAAATTAATTAATTTAAACAATTTTTATTTCAGTTTCAAAATAAAAAATTGAAAATTTATGCATTCCTACAACAAATTGAAAATATTTTTCTAAAAGTAAAAAGTAATTTTAAGAAAATATATATATTTAAAAATAAGAAAAGAAATTGTTGATGAATTTTTAATGTAAAATATAAATTATTTATTTACTAAAATAAATCTATAATGTGGATGATTATATTTCATTAAACCCTAAAACATTTTAATTTATCAAATGATAAAACAATGGTTGTATATTATCATTTATTATTTGAATCACTATGTGTCATACTGAACAAACAATTAACACATCTCTATATACAATAAAGGTTCATTGATATATTTTATCATAAAAACACTCACATGAATAAAATGATTCATAATAAAACTATTATAACAATAAGTTATTATAGATTCCTTATATTTAATTATCATTTGTGTTTTGTGAGACATAATGATAATGTATAATGGTATTAGAAAAGTTTTTTACGTAAACTATTTTATTATTAATATTACCATTTTTTAGAATATATAATGTATCATTTAAAAAAATATCCTTAAATATTTTATTCACCTAATAATGATTTTATTTAACTGTGAATTAAAAGTTAATCTTGATCAAACATTAAGGTATATAATTGTTTATTATCATTAGGTATAATGTAATAGTCACCCAATTTAAATTCTAATACTGATATAGATATATATTAAGTATAATTTTGTAAAAAAATATAATATATATTAGTTTTTTTATATTGTTAGACATATGATATTTACATTAAAAACTTTGTGGTAAACTATTAAATTATAAATTCGATTATATAAACACAAACATAATAAAAGTCTGTTAAATAATCATCGACACATTTATTCTTTAGATCATCTATGTAATTGATAAATTTTTTTCCCTTTTTCAAACATATTGAAATAATAGAATTTATTATTATTTTCCCACATCATTTTGGTTTTAATGAATTAGAACAATGTATTCCCATTCCAATAATTTTTATTTTATAATTTATTTTTCATTGACATTTTTACTTCAATAATGAAATATTTGGTAAACCATGGTAAGTTTACATTATCTTTCGACATAATATTTTCTGTTGCATTCAATATTTTCTAAAAATTAGAATTATTTTTGAATTTAAAATATTATCCTAGAAAGGATCAATGTATTTAATTACATATAACTTCTCATAGGAATGGAATATTGTATCATTAATATATTAACTAACCAAATTATTTTGCACTCATGGGTTAATATTGGATTAATTTTACCAATTTGTTTAAATTTAAATAGTATATTATAAATTTCCAACATTTATTCCATATATTTCTTTCGACATTTTTTTGTTTAATAGTATTCAACAACATTATTGATTTTTTTGTTATGATGTCAAATTATCTTCATGAAAAAAATAAAAGATATAATCCTAAAAAATTTACTCATTAATTTTTATAAAAATTGATCTCCTACTGTGTATATTATATAGTAGCCTATACAAGGATAAGGTAATATTTATTTTGAAATCCAGTCATGTTTGAGAAAAGTTCATTAATTATAATTCATGTTAGTGATGTTATTTTTGTTTAATTATTACTTCGGATAACATCAATTATAAAACATATATAATATTCGATATCATCATGTAGGTCGATTTTTTAATAAAAAATAATTAATAATACATCGATAAATAATTATTTTCATAGATTTATAATTCCAAAAATGATATAATTAATATATTTCAAATTATTATAAGAAAATTTAGGTAGGAATAAATATTAAATGTAATCCTATTTAAAAATTAGGTTATATATTAACAATACCTTGTCTAATTTATCTATATAATCTAGATAAACACTATACATATATAAAATTAACCTAATTTGTGTCATTAAATCAAGCATAAGTTAATATTCTTAGTTCATAAATTATTTTCATTTAGGTTTTATAGATGGTAGAATGTAGAATGATAGATTTGTTATAAATCCACTATAGTGATTAATAAATTTGTTATTGAGTGAAAACATTATGTACATTAATCATAATATGATTTATTTTTTACATATCATCAAAATCATAAGTAATCCATGTTTTTGAAAATACAATTCATAAACCTTATGTATAACCATAATTGTTTTAATTTTTCTACATGTATCTTAAAATAAATCATCAATATATAGTCATTCTCAAGGACATTTATTGATATATATATTTATAAACTCATAAAAAACACATTTCATCTAAAATATATACCCCTATATAGTGATAGTGAGGTATGTGTATGGAATTATAATCATCTTATACATAGTAGTTTCTCCCAAAATGGTTTATCATACAATATGAAGCACTACTAATACATTATCATCCTAGACCTCAAAATCCAAATTTTGTTAATAATTCCACATTTAGGGTGGCATGAAAACCATTACAAAAATTGTAAGACTAAATCCATTAAAATTATGAATTTTAACCCCACATATTTAAAGGAATCACCTATAAAAAAATTTAAGAATTGAAAAAATGAAGACTTATATGGTGATAACAGATAATAGAAAAAAATAAACATCAATACCTAGAACCCCTTTCACTTACAATATCATTACAACACCAAGACACTGCCTCAAGGTCATCATATACTGATAATCATCACACTAAAATTTTTGGTAGAGAAACATCATCTTTTAGAAATATAGTAACTAAAAAATAAAGATATTGAGGAAAATAATTTTATGCGCCAATATAACCCACCCCAATATAATCCACCAACAATTACAATAAAATAAATAATGGATATATCCAACTAATAGGATAGACACATAGACAATAAATGAAACTACATAATAATAAAAAAATTACTAATATAAATTTTACATATACCTAACCGTAAATGAAGAGAATCATGACATTCAAGAAAACACATTAAAAAGTGATAATGAGAAATAAAATAAGAATATATAGACATTTCCTAAAGAGGAATATAAATAATAAAAGAGATTGAAGAGTAAACCAAAGAGGACTATTTTGAGAGAAATAATCTATTCCCTTTAATATCATACTATAAATGATTTTAAAATTTGAGGCCAAAGGCTCTTTTTATTTATTTAAAGGGGATAAATTATATATAAAATCAAGAAACACAAAATTTAGGTATGTAATCATCGAGACTCGAATCCCAAGACATCACTAAGACCCTGAAAAATATGGTACCAACTAGGTTTCACCATAGGGGAATACTATGCATAATTTTCAATAAGATTTAATACATATATATCTATTATTATGAATAACTAAAAAATTTGATGACATGTATGTGAAACAAAATTTTGTGGTATTGTGTTTTAGATTAATTAAAACATTAATAATAAGGGTAACTAAATGAATCATAGTTAATTTATATAAGGAATGAAAAAAAATTATATTATAAGGAATAAAGTTATTTCTATGATATAAAAAGAATTAGGTTTTTTATTTACACATTTTTATATCTATACCAATGATACTATTAAGAAACATTATATGGATTTACTTTAGTCATGGGTTATAAGAAAAACCAACAATTGTTTTCCATGAAAATATATATTATGAAAAGTTTTTAAATTATAATGATAAAATATTTTGTGTGTGTAGACAATATCATTATGTTGGTATAATGATCATATAAGGAATTATTGTTTTTACACACAATAACAATCGTACTGTATTGAAATTACTTAATATAATTTATTAAATCTAATTTATAACATAATTTTGATCACATCATTAGTATGATATCCATCCTTGTTAAAAAAAACATTATCATTTCATAATGTAAATCTTACACACCACATATCAATGAACAATGTGTTTCATGATTGAGATAAATTTTCTTGGGAATAAATGTTGCTGAATTATAATATTTATAATATATATCAAAAATTTAATTATTACCATTATCGACACAAAAAAAGGTCATAATCCACCCATAAATGTAGTATAACAAAAACCTGACATAGAAAATTAGATTTAAAATTAAGAGAAATTTTTAATATAATATTTTCTTAAAATTTCACTTAGAGGTTTTTCGTGGCCTTCTTATATATTATATAACAAAAAATATAAAATTAAAAAATATCATAATTTGGAAAAATTATGTTTTGGATGATTTGATGATATGTTTTATTACTCTCTATTACTCAATTGTATCCACAAAAACAAAAATATAATAACAGATATTTAAAATATTGAGGTCATATTTTTTACTTTTCATTATAAATGTTAACTCATATGCCATGGGAATAAATATCCCATAGTTTGACTGAAGTGTTTTGAGATATAGGAAAATGTACCTCATGAATTGGATTGAAAACGAGGGGATGTTGGATAATCTAAATCAATAGATGTTAAAAATTCTATTTATATTAATTCAAATTTGTTGTCAAAATCTCAAAAACACCATTTTGTATTATGTTATAGTTATTGGGTAATATTTACATTGGAAGTAATATATGACTTTTTTAGTATTCAATTAAATTTTGAGTGTTGAAAGTGTTTTCATGTTCTATTTATTGAATAATTTCTCACTAATAGACTCATGAATCACTAGAGATGAATTTATATGAAAAGGAAAAATGTATTCCATAGAAATATGAAATATTGGTTTGATGTTGATAATTCATCCATAACATATTGACATTGAAGGAATAATTGCTACATGAAATAGTATATTATTCCAGAAAAATTGAAGTTTCACCATGAGGAGGATTTAATTAATGTACCTGAATGGTGATATTCAACTAGCATAAGTCATTAAAAAATTAGGCATATTTAATGGAGATAAATTGACATTAGTAAATAACTAAATTCACCACAAAAATTAATAGGTTTTTACATGGTAATGAGTTTTCACAAAGATTTTTCAGTCTTTATACCGTAACTAACTAAAAGAAATCAATATTGAATACTTAAATTTCATATTATAATGGATCTGTGTTTGTTATGGAGAAAATGATTTGGAATGATATTTTTACGAAATATTTTTGATATGCACATCATGCCTCCATATCCATTCCCACACCGTGAATGGTAACCTATCTATAAATATATGTAATATCACGAAAATCAACAAGTGGTGAAAATATATATGAAAAAATGAGATAATTGGTCACACATTTAATTGATCATTAGAAATTTATTTTTTCATGAATAAATATACAAACAACAGTTCCCATATCATTCACATTATATAGGTATATGAGTTTTGGAAGTGAAGATATATGAAATTATTTATTCATGCCTTTCCTTCATGTACATGGTGTTATAGACAACATTATTTTCCCATTCGTTATTATTTTTGACAATAAAATAAGAGTTTTCACATTAGTATAAAAAATGTTCATCACCAAGGAATATAAAATTGATAAAAAAATGTTGATATTATTGTAACAATCATTCTATTTCATATGTTATTTATGATTTTGTGCTTTTCAATCTCATCATCACATTTTAGAACAACTCACTCTAACCATGGATGATACGATTATTTTTGGGTGTTGGTGTTTACATATGTATTGATTCACCCCTCCCTAGACCACTTATTGGTGGCCTAATCTCATCTATGTAATACACATACTATCAGGTAAATATTTATGTGTTTATGAGTATCATTCCTTTGTATCATTGTTTATTAGTTTTGGTAATATTATATGATCTGTTCAATGTTTTTTGGAAATGAATATTTCCAAAAAATAGGAGTTCATATAGTTTATTTTAATAGATTATATCTATTGAATGAAATGATATATTAATATATTAATTATAAATTACATAAAATTATTATCTTCACTATGAATGTAATTTAAATTCATTAATATAGGTACAAACATAATATTTTTGAAAAAACAAATTAATATTATGGTAGCACCAAAAATGGGTTTCACTCATCTATAATATATATAAATATTAAATGCGGTTATAAATTGAAAATAATATATATAATATTTAAGAATGTATATGATGTCTATATAGTGATATGAAATAAAAATATTATATGTTAAAAACATAACAAGAACAATATAGGTTTGTTTTAATGGGAGAATAAGAATCAATATAAGAGATATCTGTTTTAATAAACATAATTGGAGGCTTGATTATATGTTATGTATACATTCTTAATGATTATATACTTGTGATTAAGTAAATGAGTAATCTCCTATATAAGTTTTATTGAATTATTCTCCAATAGTGGATCAATAACTTGAGGATTGGACAATTGAGATCAAAACAAAACCTTGATTTCTATTGTGATTAGGAGAGGGGAAACCTTAAGATAAAAATCAATGAATAAAAAATAGATGAATTTAATTGTTTCAAAAGGATTAGAAAAATTGAATCCAAAAAAATCACATTGTGAAGAATAAAATATTTAACATTATAAAATGTATTTTTAATCTCTTACATAATAAAATAAGGAAAATATCAATATAATGATAAAATTTCATTTAATTGATTAGATTGGGAATATATTGGAAACTTTTTATGTAATTTCCCTGAATGGAGTATAGAAAATAATGTTGCTGGTCATTTACAAGTTTATAAAGAACTAACAAAGAGGAAAGTGGTCACTATTTGTATTTTCCTTTACTGGTAAATCAATGTATAATACATATAAGAGAATACAAACATTTGTATCTATAGAATGTAGGTGAATGAATAATAGTAAGAAATAAATTAATAATATGGATCCTTTGAGGAATAAAGAAGAATTAATTATTGAAGTGGGAAGTGGTGATGAATATACATATAAGGAATTTCTACAAAAGATGAATATTCTAGTACAATCTACAGAAAAAATATAAAAAAAGAAACCATGGATTTTAATAATGATATCTATTCATTAAAAAATATCTTGCTGAATAAAAAACAAGTAAACATCTATATTGTAAATTGAGTTCATAAAAAACTATAGGATATCTCAAATAAATTCATTATGAAATATAAAAAAATTATCAAATCTTAAATCATTTTCATAAATAATGAGATGATGTCTTAAAATATTCCTGAATCAGACATGGGTTTAATTCTGGGTGGTAGAGAATTTCCGAATATACTATAAAATTACTTGAATAGGTACTTTATTTTCACTGCTCTAGTAGTGTGTATACTATAGCATTGAAATTTATCTGTAGTTCTATTCATCCAAAAATGGGATTTTAGGCCATCAAGTTAGCAGTGATGCAAACATTAAAAGGGAATTTTTGGATTGAGGCATTATGCAAGGAAGGGCCTTTATGCCATCCAATGGTGGGACTATATCATATTTACTAATGACCATTGGGATATTCTATGGGATTCATGTCCACTTGACCTTCATCCAAAACATTTACTATGAAATAAAGTGTCTTGATAGGTATGTTATCCCATAGAGGGATATGAGCAACAATTCAAGCTTCTATGTCTTTGGTGTGTGATTATGTGTTTGAATCTAATTATTCCACCAAGAACATAATATATATCGTGAATGAAGTTAATGAATGATCTAAAATTTTCAATAATGATTTTTATGATACCATGAATCATAATACTTTTCCCATGGAACCATGAAAATTAGTTTATGTATAATGAACAACATTTTTCATACATTAAAATTAAATAACATTATCAGAATGATTAAAACATTATACAACAAATTCACAGACACCATATTATTCTATTTCCTCTATAAACATGGAAAAAAAACATTTGTTAATGACTAATCTATATTATCTCCCACTAAGTTCTTCTTTACTAGATCCCATCTTAGAAAAAACATAAATAATAAATATATTTCTATCATGGGAAAGGAAACATAAAAGGGGTGAGCTCAGATTCTTAGTGAGGGTAGAAAAGGGATACATGTAAGCATAATCTAGGGGAAAAGGTTATGATAATATGATCAATAAAATATAATATCATACCCTATATATCAAATATCATTAACATGAATTATGTAATAAATCATTGATGATCATAGGACATGAATCCTATGGAAATAAAAAACATATTCTATAAAAGCATAACATAGGAGAAAAAATTGAAATTGTGTTAAACACATTATTATATATAATTATTTCAATTGAAGTCAAGGAATTTATTCCTAGGACATTTTATTGGATAATGTCAATTACTAAACTGGGTTCACACCATGTTCTAGCCTAGTAATACTGAAGTATGTTAACTCATCATTCCTACCCTATAATATTGAAAAAAAATAATCTTTCGTTCTAGACTTATAATACTTAACTGAGTTCATTTTTCACTCCATTATTTTGTATATCATAAGATATAAATATTTATCCAATGCATTCATGTGAGATATAGGTACCACCCATATCATAATAAAATCATACATACATGTGAAATAAATTCAATAAAAAATATTTCACAACCCATAAAATGAAATCGGTGTTATAAACATGTAATAATATCATAAACTATGAAAAAATATATTTTTTTATAATGATTTAGTCAAACCATAACCTTGTAAATGAAGTGGGTTTCATAAGAAAATAACCCATGAAAAATAAATCAGTTTTATAAGAATATAACCTGTGGAATGAAACATATTTGCAAATCACAATTCTATCATAATATAAAACATTTAAATAAATAATCTGAATGGATACAATTAGTAATTTTCATATAAAGGAATGATTAAAACCATTGGATTTCATATTATATGGGAAATAATTTTGAATGACCTTTTATAGTCATTTTAGGAGGAAAATATTCATTCATCTTTGAAAATGATTTTTACAACCTAATAAAATTTGGAAATGATTTTAATTTAATAATATTTAGAAATTTATTAAAGAATCACTGAAAAAAATAAAAAAATTGAAACCATTTTTCCATGAAAAAAATTATGAAAACATTGTTTTCAAAATAAAAATGATTTTCTACCAAAGAGAGTGATGATGTAATTTTTTTAGAAAAACCATTTTTATAATAATAATATCTACCAAGGAGTTGGAAAATGTTACATATACATGGTAATATATTTAATAAAGAGTGGATAATAAAAATAATAATAGTTTATAATATATGGATCAAAATATTTTATAAAAGGAAGCATAATCAATAACAATCATGAAAATAATGAAATTGTTTCAATAAACTCTTACTAAATGGTTACAATGGATCATACTCTTCATTTAATAAAACAAAATTGCATCACTATGAATATATAATAAGCTGAAGTAGATTCACGATAAAACATTTCACATACAAATCCAAAAAAATATTGGATCATAAAAAAACATATTTCTCAAAGAAGGAAAATTGGGACAAACTACCTTAATGATTTGGTAACTCTTGAAAACATAAATCCCATCATAGAAAGATCATACAGTGGTTATATAAATACCCATAAATATAATAATTAAAATAATATAATAAAATAATAGTTTGTGTATAAACTATGAAAAGGAAAATATTGGTGACCATGACATGTATCTCTTGTGTATAATAAGTGAGATGAAATTTTATTACATTATGAATTAACATTCATTGTACTTGATTAATCCTCATGTAAATTAAATGTTTGTTTATTATAAAAATTTTAAATAACCATATTATTTTATATAATAACATATACATTTTGATTATTACATTATAGTACCCTCTTGTTAAAAATTCTACATTATGGTTTCACTTTAGGTAATATATTTGTTGTTCTAAAATTGTGTATTATTTTGATATTTGTTTAGTCGTTATACTTATATAATGATTTAAATATGTTAAAACATTATTTAAATATAATGTATATTAATTATATATGTGTTATAATAATTTATATAATATATAAATATTAAATGCAATACATTGTTCATGGAGAGAGTATGTTGTACATACACATTAACGATAATTATATTTAATTTTCATAAAGAAATAAAGGAAGTATATGAAATATATGTATATATATCAATATTATGGTAGAATTATTATATGAAATATATATCAGATACTTTTAATAAATTCATCTTTAATACATTCTAGTTGTGTGTGAACGATTCATATCGTTTTAAAGGGGCGGGACTCCACACTTCCTGAAGAGAAATTATTATATTTACACCAAATGGGATATATAAAGGTATGTGGTTAAAAAGGAATAAATAATATTAAATACATTATAAATTTAATATATAACATATATAAAGAGACAATCCAATGTAATCTCCACCATGATAGGTGGTAAAGTAATATGAACAATTATCTTTTAGTTAGGTGGTATTTCACCATACACAGAAACAATATATTCATTATGCCTTGTATGGATGTGTTTGTAAGTGTAGGACAATCCATTAGGATTAATAACATCATATTATTTTGAGGATACAAGTGATATTATACAATAATTTAATAATAATATATGAGGGGTGGTTAAAGAAATTATAAAAGGGGGTTTGTGGGGTGTTGTTACCACTGAATCTGGTAAATCCTTTTGGTTTGCAGAAAGGGTTTTATGGGATGACATTCATAAAAAATGGAGGAAATAAAGAATAAAAAATGGGTTTTTGTAGGATATTTGTGCATATATTATACAATCCTATTTTTTTTGAGATTTGTGAATATGTGGGAGTAGAGGAGGTTTTTTTATATTGGAGGAGTGACACTCTTGTAATATTTTGACAAAGAAACTCCAAACACGTTTTACACAAGTATAGTGGATCCAATAATATAATCGACTCCCTAAAATGGTTTATATGGTATATATATGGATATCCAATGGATCTTAGAAAATTATATAGGTTTCTTTGGGTCTTGAATTTATGATTTTGTACTCAGTTAAGATAAATTTTACCTTAATCAATGTATTTAATTTTAATTACATTCACTAATATTGTTGGTCAAAAAATTAGTTGGACAAGATATAAATTATAAATTATGATGATTAAAAATATTAAATCCCTTTTTTTAAATTCCAATAATATTTGTGGGAGAAATTTATTTAAATTGTATCCTGTAGTCGGGTCGACAATGCAGTTTTAAAAGTAAAAATGAACAAAAGTATACGGTGTTTTTTATGTTCTCTTTCAAAGAGAAATATGATATAATAACATAAATTTCATTAATTTATAAAAATATTATATAAATAATTTTTGAAACCAATTTAAAAAATAATTTATCATTATAAATGAATTATATGAAAAAGCTTTTTTGAATTAATATCCAATATTTCAACTATTAATTAAAAAAGGAATCCATAAAGAAAATTAACAAAAAATTATAGTAGCATAATTTTTATGTTTCAATTCTAAATATAAATTTTATTTTTATATATTAAATTTATAATAATTAAGAAAACATTTATTTGAAATGGGTTCTCTATTAAAAGGGGTTAAAACTACCTTTATAAAAAATATTAATTATTATACATAAAATTGGGTTTGTTCTTATATTATGTATATCAAATGTACTTGATGTATATAATTGTTTCTTATAATATATATATATCTTATATATTTAATTAAAATAACTGAAAAATTGTAATCATATAATTTAAATATGCAAAATAATTTTTTGAAAATACAAATATTAATATTTTCCATTATATTCAATTGGATATCATATTCATTTTTAAATAATTTGTAAACTATTAATTCCTATTATATTTGGGTAAACCATATATTTTCATAAATCAGTTAATAATATTCATAATCACTAATTTAATAGCTTGGTTGTATCTCATTATATTAAATAATGTCATTTTTCTGATATACTATTATTTGTTAAAACCCGGTATTGTGTGTTATACAAGACATAAAGGATAGTCATTATTACACGTAACACAAGCTAACAATGTGTTCTTTGTATAGAAATATAAAATTTATGATTAACATAGTACAAGATTATATAGGAATTGTGTATAATTCAAGAAAAAAATAGTTCTATAATATGAAATATTTTTTTAGTGTTGCATGAAATACAAAGTAAAAAAATATTAATTTAATTTGGAAAAAATTAATTCACAATATATCATGGTGTTACATTCTACTGGCATTAAAATTATATTTTCTAGTAAAATTTTCCCGGGTTATCAATTTATTATTACTTGAATATATCATCCATTTATACACACATCATAAAAACGAATAATAATACATCCCTTAAAAGGGGAAAGTTGTTTCCATAATGGTTACACAAATTAATTCATAACGAGATTCCCACATAGAAGAACATAGGTGGGAAGTAAAAATTTTGACATGGAGGAGAAACATTTCCAACATGGTATGATGGAGAGTAATATAGAACATGGTTATGAAAAAGTTAACAATCACAAATCCATAATTTGTGATTACATAAGGGCCCATCTGATTCATCAAAAATAAAGGTAGTATGATTTTTTTTGGTTTCATGTTTATTGTTCTAATGTTAATTTTTTTTTGTTAAAATTCAAACTTGAATTATTTTTGGAAAACAACAACATTTTTTTCCTTTTTATCCACATCACATATTTATTTAAAAAGGAAGGTGAATTTTTCATTTTTTATGTACTAACAGATCATGAGAATCATGATATGCCATCCAATATCTCATCAATTATCATCAACACAAGTAAGTTTGATCATGAAATCAAATATGGATAAATATACAAGTGGAGAGATAACACATTAATATTACTGACTTCATTTAAAGTGTAACATAAACTGTCATTAAATAGTTAACCTTATAACCTTTGTAAATATGAAAATCCAATGCTTTATAAATAATACCCTGAAATAATCTTACAATTGATCACCCTAGAAATCACAATGTACCATATGCTTGTCACAATCAAAACATGTGAATATACTCATTGTGTATTCCTTGACAATTTGGTAACAACCTTAATTCCCATAAATCATTTAAGAAATTCTGCATGCTTTCTTATTCAAATTAATGATAGATATATCATTTAAATCCAAGCAGTTGTAAACATCATCCTTGAGGTCATAGAACAATTTTTCAATAATTAGTTCTATGGTAATTTGTACCATCAAATTTTACTATTCATAATGATGATATATTTATCCAAACATCATTATCTCAATTTCATACATTAATTAAGGTTTACCTCACCTTAATCAAAACATCATCTTCTCGTTAAATCAGTTTCCATTGTCTTCAAAAAAATTTAAAATTTCCTTTTCAATACATAGTGATAAATTATACTGAAAATTAATATATATTTCATGAATCATAAAACATTATATCTGAATTCCAAAACCTAAATAATTAATTCATCCAACATTATTCTTAAACTTGTACATAGGATTCATCAACTTATTACGCAATAAATATTTCATAGAATACGAAATATAAATAATTTATTAATGTTCATCAAACTCAATATAATAATTCATCTTATTTTAAATGTCAAAAATCATAGAAGAATATCACAATCCATTCACATGTCATTTCTACTCAAAATATCTTTAGAGGTATAACCAATACCTATACTACCCTCAAGATTCTCTTTAAGATATTTTTACATAAGAAATCAATTCACATATTGCCCCTAATTTCCACATAAAAAAGATTAATTGTTATCCTTGTTCCATAATGTTCTCTATAATAACTAAAACTAAAAATAATTGTCTTAGAAACATTTATCTTATTTAGATACCATACAATCATGATAAATTACTTATAGAGTACCTAAATCATGGATATTAATTCTATAATCTATGTAACCTTAGGGTTTTTATAGTTTTTTCAAAGACATCCTTTATTTAAATCCTTCATGATGGTTCATAAGGAGTTTGTAAATTCCAAATGAATATCACCCTAGCGTTTCGGATGAGGTGTGAATAAAGGCTTAATTCCATGTACCAGGTTACCCCGAGTTTGGGACATGACATATTATCAGAGTTGTTACCTCTTTGTTTTTCTGTTTAGAGACACATCAACCTGTAATATCCAGGCGGGGATGTATTTCCAAGAAAATACTCACAATATCATTTACCAAAATTCAAGGACGTTTTCTTTGAAGTTATCTAATCCTTATAATTATCCTTAGAGTCATTCCTAGATATATCCTTAGAAATTTTCCTAGGGGTCTCACTAATGTTTTCTAATCCTAGTTTTCAATGGATAAATAAAACTTTTCTCTAATACCAATTATACCAAACCACTCTTTTCATAAATTAATATTACATTCCTTTTATAGAATCCATAAAACATTATACAAACAAACGCCCAAAGGCCATATTATTGTAGTGCCTTTGGAAACATAGAAGTGTTAACACATGTACAAAAGTAAAATGCATTATCTCTGACTAGGTTCATCTTGACAAGTTCTCATTTTAGAAAAATTAAATATAATATATATGTTCATAATCTGGTAATTGAAACAAAAAAAGTGGTGATCTCAGATGCTTAGTATTGGGAAACAAGGGAGACATGTAAGAATAATCATGAGAATAAGGAAATGATAAAATGATCAAGATAATTGAAGATCATACCCTTAATATCAATGAACATTAACAAGAATTATGTCATAATTAATTGAAGTTCATAAGACATTTATTATAAGGAAATAAACTATATAATACATGAAAGAACAACATAGGAATAAAACATGAACTTTATAAAGACACATTATATATATAATTATTTCCAGAGTAGTCAGTTAATTTTTTCCTAGGCCATCATAATGGAAAAAGTACATTACTAAACATGGTTCACACCCCATTCGAGAAAATTTTTATTGAACCATGTTTACTCCTCATTCCAACCCTATAAAAACTGTGTTCATTTCCTATTCCAGAATTTTAATATTAAACCATGATCATTTCCCATTCCATCCATGTCTATATTAGGATGTATAAATATTTTACGAATTCATTAGAGGGTGATATTGGTCTCAACAATCCCATAATGAAATCGTACATACATGTGCCACAAATTCATAAAAAATCATATCATGACCCATGAAATGAAATAGGCTTCATAAACCTGTAATCATATAATAACATTTATAAAAGTTCTGGTTTCATATTTATTTCATCAAATCATAACCTTTAAAGGGAAGGGGTTGTCATAATCATATTACCCATGAATGATAAATGGGTTGTATAAACATATAACCCATATAAGAGGAACAAGTTTCATAAAAATCATGATATCAAAACATAAACCATTCAGAGAAGTAATATTAATGGAAACATAGAATAACTTACCTAAACATAAATTAGTACCACGAATGGATGTAATCTTAAATAGGAACGGATTTTTAAATAATTTTTAGAAACATTTAATGAGAAAAATATCCTTTCTTATTTAAATGTTTTTTCTTAAAACATTTAACCACTTTATAACCTTTTTCATTTAAAATAATTTTGAAAAAATTTAATTAATTCATTATAACCAAAAAAATTTAAATTCTTCTTCCTTATATTTTTTTAAACATTTTTGAAAATATTGTTTTTTCAAATAAATTCGATTTTCGACTAAAGAGAGAGATATGATCAGATTTGAATTAAAAACTTTTTCTGAATTATATTAATTACCAAATATTTGGAAAATGGTACATATACATGGAAATATCTTTAACAAAAAGAGGATGAAAAAACCTATGAGGTTTCGAGATATATTGATCAAAATATTTCATCAAAGTATGCAAAATCATTAAAAATATTGAAAATTTTTGACATAGTTTGAATAAAATATTTCAAATTGGATACATAGGATCAAACTATCCATGTAATAAAATGGAATTAAATAGAGAACAAAATATTATGAAATTAATCAGATTCATGATATTATATGTAAAATTCTCCTTGGGAATGAATGATGGGGCGTAAAAAAACATGTGCCCCAAGGGAGGAAAATTGAGACATATAATCTTACAGATTTGGTAACACTTGAAACGTAAATCCCCTGAAAGAACTATTATATAGAGGATATGTAAATACCCATATAATTATGAATAAATATCATATATCAAATTAATGGGCATTATATACACTATTCAATAGCAAAAAGTTGTGAACCTATCATGTATATCACAGATATAAAAAGAGAGATAAAATTCCCTTACATAGTGTCTTAGCTCTTGTTCTACTCATTCAATCCTCATGTTTAATAAATTAATGATTATTTTAAATCATTTAAATAACCATATTTTTATATCTAATATCATATATGGGTTTATTATGTCTTTATATTATCCATTTGTTAAAAATTCTTGTTTAAGATTTCAGTTTGGGCAATATCCAATTTATTCATCACATATATATCAATTTGTTATATCATTAGACATTATACATATTTTATGATTTTCATAATGTAAAAAATGATAAAAATAATATTTATATTCATTATATTTTTCTGTTAAAAATCAATAGAATATATACTTATGAAATTGAATACATAGTTCTTGGAGATGGTATGTCATACGTACTCATGAATGTTGAATCTCTTTAACTATCGAATTGAAAGAATGAATGTAAATGAAATATATTTATATATATTCATATAAAAAATTATAAAAATATCATTATAATATCATATATATCATATTATTTTACTTAATCCAACATTAATACATTCTATGTACTATGAAAATGAGCCATATCAATTTGAGGAGGTGGTATCCAACACTTCCTCAATCAAAATTATCGTATTTACAGCAAATTTATAATATATGTACATGTGTCTAAAATTGATTAAATAATATTAATGTCATCATAAATATAATATATAACATATATAAATAGTTTTTCCATCATAATTTTCATTAGTAGTGGAGGTAAAGAAAAAAATGAATAGTCATCATTTATTGATCTAGTAGTTCTGTTTACCCATAAATATTCTGTTTGTTACACATAAATGGATTTATGTGTATGTTTTATTCGAAAAAAACACAATTAAACATACTATTATATTGATTATACATGTTTTTATAGAATTACGGAATTATGAGAGATGAGATAGTGGATAATGAGAAGAATGGAACGAGGTTTGAGGAAGGGTGTTACCCTTAAATCGGGTAAATACTTTCAGTTTTCAAAAATGGATTCATTGGAAGAATATATGAACATAGAAAGGATTCAAGGTGGAAGGGAGGTATTTTTATGTTATATTTTTTATATCTTTTCGGATCCAATGTTTTTTTAGAGGAGTGATGAAATGGGAGGAGAGTAGGCCTTACTATAGTGCAGGAGGAGTGGACCTCCAGTAATATTTTGAAAAAAGAATGTCATACTCATTTTTCTCTCTTAATGTGGATATGATAATGGATATATTTTTTGAAAAGGGTGTATAGGGTATAAATATAGAAATAAGATGGCTCTTGGAAATGTGTATTGGCCTTTTTTGCTCTTATATTTAAGGATTACTCTTTAGCAAAGTTTAATTTTACAATATTCGATATAATTAATTTTTATTACATTCACAAATTTTTTTTATAAAAAATATATGTAAGACATATTAGAAATTATAAATTATGATAATTTAAAAAATGGAATACATTTTTTTAAATTCCAATAATAGAACGGGAGGAAAATAATTTAAACCTAATAACATTATCGGGTCGATAATGCGGGGTTTTAAAGTAAAAAATGATCAAAAGTTTTCTATGTTTTTAAATCAAATTTTCAAAGTGAATTTTGTTCTTATAACTTATATTAGATTAATTGATAATAATATGTTCTATTAAAACTTTTAAACCAATTTAAAATATAATTTATTTTTATAAATATATTGGATGAAAAAGCTGTTTTGAATTAGAATCTTGTAGTATAAACTATTTATTAAAATAAGAAACAATATAGAAAAATACCAAAAATTTATCTTAGACTAATTTTAGGTTTCGATTACAAATATTATGTTTATTTTGATATTTTAAATCTATAAAATGTCCAAATATATAATTTAAAATGGGTTCTCCAATAAAAGTTTGTAAAACTGCCTTTATAAAAATTATTGGTTTTTATGCCTAAAAATTGGTTTGTTCTTTTCTTATTTATATCAAACCAATTGGATTTATATAAAATATAATTTTTAATATATAAAATATATATTACAGTTATATCACTCAGTAATTTACGTTATTTTATTTTAATTGGGTAAAATTACTTTATTACAATAAAAATATTAATATTTTACTTTATATTCAATTCGTTTTCATATTCATTTCTAATTAATTGGTAACCAATGAATGTATCTTGTATTTTTCTAAAAATGTATATTATCATGAATTATTAAATAATTCTCACAATCACTAATTTGATAGTTACGTTAAATTTTGTTCTATTAAATAATAACATTTTAATTATATACTATTACTTGGTAAAACTTGTTCTTGTGTGTTATGCAAGCCATAAAGGATAATCATTATTCCATGTATCAAAATCTTACACTAGAGGTACATGTATATAATTCTGGAATTTATGTTTCATGTAGGGAAGTATTAACTTGGTGTTTCATATAATGAAATCAAAACATAGTTTTTTAATATAAAATACACTATTTTCAGTGTTGCGTGAAATGAAAAATATAGAAAATGTTAAATTATTGCCGAAAAAATAATCCCAAAAATCTAGGGGTGTAATATTCTACCATTCATAAAATCTATTTCTCCATAAAAATTAATATAGGTTATCAATGGTTTCATACATAAAAATTTCATTCAAAGAAAACCACCATGTAAAAATGAATACTAAATCTCCATATAAAAAGGGAATGATGTAACCTTAATGGTTACCCAATTAAACACATAATTAAATTACCACATCCAATAACATTGGTGGGATGTGAAAATTTGGACATTGAATATAAAAATTTCCTTCACGATCTAAAAGAGAGTGATAGAGAACATTTTTATGAGAATGTTAACAATCACAAATCCATAAATCCGTGATAAACTAAGGGACCTTATAATTCATCAAAAATGAAAGTACTAAGGAATATTTTTTTTGGTTTCATGATCCTTTTTCCTAAAGTTTATGAATATTAATGAAAAGTTATGCATTAATGATTTTAGGACAACATTACACTTTTTAACATTTATCCACTAGACCTCTTTCTCTTAAATTGATTGTGACTTCTTCATTCATAATGTACTTACATATCATGGGATCTATGATTTTCCATCCCATTTTTCATCAGTTATCATCAATACAAATTATTAGGAATAGTATATCAATGCTTATATTGATATATAACAATTTAATCTTTTTAACTTCATCGTATGATTAAAATAAACATTCATTAAAATTTTAACCATATCAACATTTCAAAATATTAAAATTAAAATATTTCAAAATAATGTCTTGAAGTCGGATTAATATTGACCCCCCCATATATCACAATGTACCAATATGTTTTTACATTCCAGCCATGTGAATACTGTAATCCTATATTCAATTGAAACATGGTAATAACCTCAATTATCATAAATCCTTTTGGAAAACCTAAATGATTTCATATTCCAATGATAACTGGATATATCATTTAAATTTGAGAATATGAAAACATCAACCTTGATGACATAGAGCACATTGATAATAATCAGTTCCAGGGTAATAAGTTCCATCTAATTCACTTATTTATATCAATGATATCCTTATCAAAATATTATTATATCAACATCCAGTATTAATTAAGTGTTACCTTATTTTAAATAAAATATCAATTTTTTGTGAATTCATGTTTCTATGTCTTCATCACCATTGTACATTTCCATATAAATAAATAATAAAAAATATAATAAAAATACTTATATATTTCATTTTACATATAACATAATATCAGAATTTCCAAACATAAATACATTTTTCTTATACCGTTAATGATGCTTCATCAAATTATTCCTTAATACCTATTTCCATGAATATGAAATAGGAATTACTTCATAATGTTCCTCAACCTCAATCTAATCACTCATATTTTTTAATTTATATAATACCATAAGAACATCACATATTGTTCACTTTTCTTTTGTGGTATCTTTATCTTCATAGGTATATCCATTACGTGTACCACCTTCTTAATTCAATTTTTTAGTTTTCTACTTGGGAAATAGATTCATATAATTTATTTACATTATAAATATGAAATATTAAATTTTAACCATGTTCCCTAAAGTTTTATCCAGTAACAAAAACCCAATATCATAGCTTTAGAATCATTTATCATCTTGGGATACCTTATAATCATCAAAAATTACTTATAGGGTCCCTAAATCATGGATCATACTTCATGATCTATGAAAAAAAGGTTTATCATAGGTTCTTCCTAATAATACATTATTTAAATCCTTCATGATAGATCATAGATACCATGTCAATTCCCAAATCATTTCCCCTAGGAGTGCCAAACAAGGTGTGCATCATAGCCCATTGTTCTATACCTGATTACCCTGAGTTAGGCTTGAGACACATTGTCTGAGTTGTTACCCCTAGATATATTTGTTCCATATCCACATAATCATTTATTATGTTTAATGGAATGTATTTCTAGGAAACCAATCACTCTATCCTTTTTCCAAAATTCTGGGATGTTTTCCAAAAATGTAAACTCGTCCTAATACTTTTCCTTAGAGAAATCCCTATTACTATATTTAGAGATATACCTAGGAATCTGACTAAAGATTTTTAAACATAGATTCCAATGGATAAGTAAACCTGTTATGTGATATTGACTATAGTGGCCTTTTGTTCTCATATATTAACATTGCATAACATTTTAAGAATACATAAAACATTATACAGATAAATGAAAAAAATATCGTATTAGTTTATTGACTTTCGATACATGGAAACATAAACAATGGTAAAAAATGATCAAAATTATCTCACACATGGTTCTTCATTAGAAGAACCCGTCTTAGACACATCAACCATAAGACATATCTTTATAACAATGGAAATGATATATAAAAATTGACGAGATCATATGCTCAATAGGTGAAAAAATAGAGACACAAAAGCATAATCATGAGCATACAGGTTTGATAACATGATCAATAATATATAATATCATACCCTATATACCGTTGATCAAAAACAAGAATCATCTCATAAATATTGACAGTTCATAAGAAATGAATCATAAGGAAATAAATAAAATAATCCATGAAATCATAATATAGGAACAAAATAATGAATTTTTGAAAAAAGATAATCATTTATAATGATTTCGATAGTAGTTATGGCATTACTACCAAGGTCATCATAGTTGACCATGTCCTCTAATGAATAGAGTTCACATAGTGTTGTAATCATAAAATACTAAACCGAGATCACTCATCATTCAGGCCTTATAATACTGAACTATTTTCATTTCCCATTCAAACCCTATAATAAAAAATTACATCTATTTCTCATTATATCCTTGTCAATATCATTAGATATAAATGTTCACCCAATTAATTGGAGTGAGATATAGGTCCCACTGATGTCATAATGAAATCATACATACATGTGCCAAAAATTCATAAGCATTAATATCAATACCCAATAAATGAAATGGGTTTAATAAAAAGTTATTCATATCATAACATTTGAAAAATTAAAGGTTACATAAATCTTTCATCAATGTATAACCCATGAAAGTATCCAGGTTTTTTTAAAAATATAACCGATGAAAGAAAAAAGAGTTTCATAATCATAAAACCTCTAGAAGGGAAATGAAGTTCATAAACATCTTGTTAAAAAAACATTAACAAAAAATATAAATAATATTACTGTATAAACTAACTAATATTCCATAAAATTCATGTGTAACACCGACTACTGTAAACTTTTATTTGAAATAATTTTGAAATAAATTTTAGAAAAATATCTTAATGAGAATATATTTAATTTTTTGAGAAGTTATTTTTAAAACATAAAACCTTATGAATATTATTTAACATGAAAATAGTTTTGAAAAACTATAAATGACTATTTTAAAAAGATAAATCATTATTAATATCAATCTTTCTTGAATTTGTTTTTGAAAACATGGTTTTTTAAATAAATAATATTTCGGAGAGAAGAGTTATATATATTAAGATTTTTTATAAAAATAATTTATTTATCATATTCAATACCAATGACTAAAAAATTGGTTATTATATATCGATATATCTTTATTTATCACAGTATAATAAAACTAAGGGGAGTTGTTAAGATATAGATAACAAAATTTCATCATAGGAATCATATTTACTATCAACCACAAAAAACAATGAGATTGTTTCAAAAAGATGTAACCACGTGGTTACATAGGATCATAGTCTCCATATAACAAAATAGATTTAAATTAATCTTGAAATATATTTAAAATAATATTACTTATTATATAATTTATCAAATACACATATTGAAAATATGTAGCTGCATAAAAAACATGTGTCTCAAAGTTAGTTAATTGAGACAAACTATATTACTGATTTGGTAACTCTTAAAAAATAAATCACATGAAAGGTAGATCATAGAGAGGATATTTAAATATCCATAAATATAACAATAAGAATCATGTTATAAATTATTTAGAATTATATACAAAAAAGAAAAGAAAAGTGTGGTGAACATGGCATGTATCCCAGAGATATAAAAAGTGAGTTGAAATTTTCTTACCTTGTATGTTGACTCTCGTGGTACTCGTTAAAACATCCTATATAATAAATTTATTATTATGATAAATATTTTAATGAAAAATATTATTTTATATATTATATTATATGGTTTGATTATTACTATTTATTACCCCCTTGTCAATAATTCTATGTTGAGGTTTCACTTTGGGTAATATCCACTTTGTTCTCTCCATGTGCCATAATTTGTAATATATTTATTCATTATAATTATATAATTATTTATTTAATGTATAAAATTACCTAAATATATTTTATATTATTTCTATTTTTGTTATTATAATATATAGAATATAGAAATATGAAATGGAATACACCGTTCATGGAGACAATAGGTCTTACGTACACATAAATGCCCTATCCATTAATTTTTTTAAGAGATAATCGAAATGAAATATATATATATATATATATCATTATTCTAGTATAATTATTATATCATATATATATATACATATCATAAGATTTCACTAAATCCTTCCATTATACATTCCATGTAGTGTGTGAATGAGTCATATCTATTTCAGGGGTGGTAGTTCTTAATTTATCAAACAAGATTATCAAATTAACACTAAATAAAAAGTATAATGATATGGGTTTAAAATGATTAAATAATATTAGTGAAATAATTGGTATAACATACAACTCATATAAACATTTTTTCCATAATATAATCTACCATGAGGTGGTAGTTCATCGTACACCTAAATAGAATATTCCACACCAATTTCATGGATTTGTTCGTAATTATAGGTTGAGACATTGGAATAAAAACATCATAATATATTTAGGATAATATTTTTGATAAAAAATAATTGATTAATAATGGACGAGGGTAAGGATAATAAAAATAAAAAAAAGGGTTTTTAGGGAGGGTGTTACCTCTTAATCGGGTAAATCATTTAGCCTTTCCCCAAAGGGATTCCTTGGATGATTGAATTACAAAAGATAGGCAATAATGAGGAAGGTAGAGTTGTTGGGAGGATATTTGAAAATATCCCACCTAATCCATTGTGGATTGAGAGGTGTGAGGATGTAGGGGAGGGAAGGATTTTTATATTGGAGGAGGAGTGACACTCTTGTAATATTTTGTCAATGTAATTCCATACTCATTTTTCACATGAAATGGGATATAATAATGAACCGAATTTGATCCAAGGGAGGCTATTTTTGAAATTTGGCGATCAAATTACTCTTGGCCAATAGTATTTGTCGTTTTCCTTCATTAATATATGGTTTAGTCTTTTGTTAATCAAAATTTAATTGTAATTTTGATAAAATTAATTTTATTTAATTTTAGTAATATTTTTTTTATAAAACTAATTTTAAATTACTAAAAACTATAAACTTTTCTCATTCTAAATATAGAATCCATTATTAGAAATTCAAAGAAATGAATTAGAAGATATGAATTTAATTTTAATCCTCTAGTTAGTTCAACAAGATGGCGTTTTTATTTAAACATAACAAAAAGATTCATAAGTTTTTATATACAATTTCAGAGTGAAATTTGTTCTAATGTCCTAAATTGGATTAATTGATAAAAATATTATCTATTGATCCTTTTATACCAAATTAAAATTTAATTTATCCTTATAAATAAATTTGATGAAAAATAATGTTTGAATTTAAATCGAGTATATTTAACTATTCATTATAAATTTAAACATTATAGAAAAAAAATTATGGTAGCCAAATTTTTAGTTTTTATTCAAAATATGAAGTTTATTTGTAAAATTTAAATATATAAATGTTCAAAACATTGGATTTTAAATGTTCTATCCATTAAAATCTTGTTAAACTACCTTTATAAATGATATAGGTTTTTATGAATAAAAATGGGGTTGTTATTATCTAATTTCTATCGAATATATTGGTCAAATATCAAATAAAATTATTTAGTATATAGAATATATGTTATTTTAATATCACTCAATAATTGTAATTAATTTAATTTAATAGCATACACCAACATTGTGATCATAAAAATAATAATATTTTCTTTTATATTAAATCAGTTTTAATAATCAGTTCTAAATAATTGGTAACCTATGAGTTCATCATATATTTCTATAAAAAATATAGTTTCAAAAATTAGTAAATTATATTTATAGCTAATAATTAAATATCTAGGTTATATATTATTATATTAAATAATATTATTTTTATGATGTACTATTATTCAATAAAACTCGATCTTTCATGTTATGCAACCCATAAACGTATGTAATTGTGGCATGTAACGTAAAATAACCAAAGTGTTCCATGTAGAGAACGTTAAATTTTATGTGTAATTTACCGAATTATTAAATTTGTGTTTCATATAAAAAAAACCAAACATAGTTATTTAATATAAAATATACTATTTTTAGTGTTGCGTAAAACTTAAAATATCAAAAAAAGATATATTAATTCGAAAATAAGATTTCACAAAATATCGGGGTGTTATAGTAAGAAATAAAATCATATAATCTAAATATTGGTAGTGTATATAAAGGGGACATGAGTATTATTTAAAAAATATGGTGAACAAACCCATTGTTTAGAGACATGAAATTTTATAATTCTAATTTATCATTGGAATGTATAACTGTGTAATAATATATACACATTCCCTGCTTGATAACACAAATTTACATTTTTTTATTAATTTCATCAATATATTTTGAGATTAAATATATCTATAAGAATTAAATGTTATTCAATTGGAAAAAATAAAAAATATGATAATAATAATAGTAGTAAAACATGGATATGTTAGATCCCATAGAATAGTCAGAATCCCAGAAAACACTATAAAAATGAAGTATATTTTTTTAATAAAATATGAATTTTGAAAATGTGAATTTATATAAAATTATGTGAAAATATAATTCAATGAAAATTGAATGAAAATAGTGTTATTTATAAAAACATGGAAACCCATTTGACCATTACAAATCACACATTTGGAATACTAATTTCACCGTTGGAATAATAATTTTATTATTGAAATAGTAATTGAAACATTTGGAATAGTCACATGATCTTTAAAATAGTAACAATGTCGATGTGAATGTGAAATAATATTTAGATATCATATAAAATGATAATCTGATATATTTATATCATGATAAAAGAAAATAAAAAAAATTAGTGTAATGTTATATAATAAATCATGTATTAATGTGAAATAAAGAGTTGGGTTGTTATAGTTGGTATCAATGTAGAGGTTTAGTTATTTTTGTGTTTATTAATATAAAACTCCATAGAAAGCCTTGTTTATAAAAATAATTATAAGAAACATACCTAAATTTTGTTATGTGTCGAGTATGTGCTTAATCATGAAAATAAATCCCTACATGGATACTATATGTGGACGTGGCTCTAGAATAGTTGTATATAGGTGTAAAAAACAAAAAAAAACATTCGAATAGACTCAAAATTTAATTGGTGCACTAAAATGGGCCTTAATTCTTACTTAATGCGACACTTCTAAGGGATATACTTTTGTAAATTCAAAAGCTCGTTAGGAACCATTATCAATGGAAACAATTCTCATACGATCTATATTATGAAATAGATAATGGATAACATATATTATAACCTAGAAACTCATATTCTAAGGAAATAAATGTAATTTATATGTTATCCATTTAATTTCATTGGATTCTCATTTATGTTTTCAATAATTAAAAAATACACATCCATAATATTTCGCATTATTCTAGCCAATGGAAGGAAGTATGAGTTATATGGTAAACAATCAATGCCACGAGAAATGAGAGGACTCCACATACGACAATACAAATTTGAAGGGAGTTGAAATATAAGAATTTGTGATGATACACTCTCATCTCACATGGGTTCTTAATAGAATCATGGATCAAGAGGAGAACCCAACCCCCCACCCCCTAAGAATGAACAAGAAGCAATTGAGATCATTATGTGACAAAGTTCCCTAATATTTAATGGCTCATATAATCCCATAATCATGGAATAATGGATAATCTCCCATGAGAATACCCTCTCACATAAAAAAAAATTCCAAACAATAGAAGGTTTTATTGTATTATATGATTTATAGGGAGAATATGATCTGTTTTGGGCATTGTTTAAGAATATGAAGCCTGATAAAGATAACTAACTGATGGGGTGCATGAATTTTTTGAACATTATTTGATAAATATTTCCCCTCACTCTCCGATATTAAATGTAAATGTATTTCCATGACCTCAAACAAAATGATGACGAATCTAGCAGGGAATATGCTGAAAGTGACAAAAGACACGAACGATGAACATTTGGCATTTTTGTTACCCCAAAATGTAATGTTTACTACATATTTGGTGGGATAAAACATATTCTATGAAAATACCAAAGGATCGTATACATGGATAGCTATGAAAAAATTGTATGATGGTTCCTTAATGTCGAAATAGAGATTGGGGAATATCATATGAATCATGGTGAAAATTATCAACAAATGGAATCTATTTCGGACTGGTTGATGGAGAAATCTAACAGTGCCATGGAATTTCAACAACCCACTTGTAAATGGTGTAGAAATAACCCCCCTTGAAATTTACAGAGGGGATTGAATAAAATATTTAGGTGTAGGATGGAAGGATTCCTAGATAGAAATTTCTAATAGGAGAAACCAAATAAACCGACATAGGAATGGAATTCCTCAATCAACCCTGAGTTCACTACTCATTTCATCTATTGCATGGAACCAAGGAACTATTCACACCAATTAACTAATCCTAGGTTTTGAAGACAACCAATATCCCGTAGGGTAGAATGAATGTGATTTTTCCCACACAACCACTATGGGGGATCCAAACAATAATGTGGTAATAGGTACACTAGTTATTCATTAAGTTATAGAGAAAATACCATTGGATTATATTTCTATGCCTTACTTCATATCATGAATGTTATGTAGAACTATTAAAACACCACCATAAATCATGGATGAAGAGATGTATTTGAAAACAAAAAATGATTAAATTATATCTTACTAAGAATATAACTCCTCTAATATTATAATTTGTGGATTTAATGTTAAAATGAACTATAAAACTCTTTCGTTGGTAGAATTTGATGAAATTATAGTCTTGGATTTGAAATCCCTTTATTGGGAGAACATAAATTTATGCATGAAGAAAATCACTCCTTATAATATGAATCGCCCCAAATTATTTACAAGTGAAAGGATGAGGATGAATCATCCTTATCATAAAAAACCCACGAATGGATATTATTTCCATTCGGGAAATAATATATACCTCAAATGATTGAGTTTTATTGGTGAATCATCCCTTAAAACATGCCCATTGTGAGGGAGTATGATGAGGTGTTTCCTGAGGAATTGACTACTCTTCCTCCTAAATGAGAGGTTTAATTTTCAACATATATTATACAAGGGGAGTTACCATTATCCATTTTTTAGTATAGAATGGATATTGTGAAACATGAAGAGCTATTTAAAATACTCCACTGGAATCTATAAATAGGTTTTACAAGACAATGTTCTTCAACAACGAGATCGATATTCCTCTTTTCCAAGAACATGGATGGGTCAATTCACCTTTTCATTGATTTTCATGAGCTGAACATGATCATGATAATGTAAAAGTATAATCTTCCACAGATGGATGAATTAATTTATTAAATATGTGGATGAAAATACTTTTTGATTTTGGATCTATGGTTGGGGTATTACAATATTTGGGTGATGATGGATAATATCCCCAATATTACTTTTTGAACAAGTAATGGGAACTATGAGCTCATTATAATTCCATTCATACTCAATAATGATCCATAAATATTCATGGAATTGATGAATCTAGTCTTTATATATTACATTGAAAAATATTTATTATACTTTTTCGATGAAATTCTCATATACTCCAAAAGAAGTGAGGAGCATGAGGATTGTCTCATCATGTCATGACCCCCTCCCCACAAAGTGTACCCCTCCTAGGCCGGAAATGTGAGAAGGGAGATAATGACCCCCGAGTCCCACCTCCAGTAGGCCCCGGGTTGGCGACCAGAACCGAGGGTATAATAAACATACAAATGGGAGGCATTACCCTCGAAGAGAACACATGTAGAAGAGAGAGATAGAATAGTCTCCAACCAACTCCAACTCATAACTGAAATGTAAAAGAAACCCAAGTACATATATGAAATGTCATGCAAAAATACTACAACTGAAAGGGAAAACTAAAAGTACCCAAAAGAAAGTAAAATGACAGCGACCACAAGCCCGAACATCTCCTCCTCCAACCGCAAGCTAGTAGTAACCAGCTTGATCTCCAACCTGCTCCAAGTGACCTGAAAAACAGTTTATATGTACATAGGGTGAGTATAACAGTATACTCAGTAGGATCCTCCCCAAGACTCTCGTGCAAAAGTAAAGAAAGCATGCTAAAGCCCAGTGAACAACAAGTGAAACTATCTCGTTATCTAAACAGGTATACTATGTTCCCAACCTCACCATGGCTACTCTCACAAAGTATCGCATACAAGAATATAGCATATAATAAAGAATATCAAGGGTACCCCTCTACTACTTCCCCACTGGTTTGCCGCTTTTCCCCAATGACATACGTCCTGTGCATCTCTCTCCAAAGGCTTGCCCGTATCAACATGGGTCAAGCTCCCCAATCTGCACCTCGTGCACCACAAAGGTTTGCCTGCAGACACCTGGGCTAAGCTCCACACAATCCTCACAACCAAAAGTAACCAGGTAGTTTCCGGGAGCCACCACAGCTCGCATAACGTGTATCATACGTCGGGTATTATACCTCAAGCCATTACAGCCCATACACCGAGTAAGGATCCTCAAGCCATCACAGCCTATACACGTTACACCTATAGTAGTCCATAGGATACTACATCCAGAATATATGTGTGTGAAATAACCACAAGCCATTACAGCCCTCTACACACATATATGGCTAAAACCAACCACTGTGCCTACCAGCACTAAGATCTACCAAGAGAAGAGAGCGGGGCCAAAGGGGGTAGTCAGCCATTCAACCTCCCATCAGAATGTTGGGGAAAACACCCCCCAGGGCTCAGAATCCCCGGGGTGTCAGTTGCCCTTACCGACAGGGTGGAGTAGCGTATAGAAACACAAAAAGTATAGAATATATAAGTAACTCACATCCACACTATGGGCATTACCTAGTCTTAGATACAACTGCAGCTAACGTCTCTCAGACTCCAGGCTGCTACTTCTAAGACTAGGTATCCTATAAGCACACAACCAATTGAAGAGCTCTATTAGATTACTCCATTATCATTTATCAGTTCCACTATACATTAATTAATTCTTTAAACATTAATTAAGAATGAATAATTCCACATTAAACTGAAATGGCATCACTTTCAAAAACAACTGCTCATTTTTTAGATTCACATCACCTTTAAATTCCAGCATCTCCATCCCCATGGATTTTCACCGTTTAATCAAACATTCTGTACAGAATTACTTTTCCACATTCCCAGGCATTCTAGAAAAACATCCTATGCTTCTAAACACAAAGGATGCTCAACACAGTGAGTAGATATACTACCCGTCGAGTCTTTGCCGCCTATTGAAAGAGCATAGACCCATCCTCCATTGAGAGGCTAAACACGGAAAGCACGTGGCATACCCCACGTGTCTTCACCTCCTTCGGAAAGAGGGTAAGCAAGACCAGCTGCCTTGAGCAGTGGGGAAAAGTAAATCAGATAAACAACCAAACCAAACCACCAACATCAAACCATCACATTCATCTCATACCAACACCCTTGGTGTCCTCCCCGACACCCATATGCATAAACCGATGCATCTCGCCACACTAGGCATCATCCGCTGCCACAACCACAAGTCTCCATGCCTCCACATATCACAACAGCCATCCAGGCTCACATCACAGAACAAGCAGCAGGAAAACAAACATCACAAAGTGGGCTCTCGGCCCTTTAACAAACAAGAGGGTAACTCAGAACCCTTTTAGAAATTCCCACATAATCTGTTCTCTAATCCATATTGAATTAACAGATTTGTTATTCGTAGGCTCCAATCATGGATACCTAAACAGTAAGCTATCACAATTAAATAACCATGCTTACTTCCCTAATTTGATTATCCTCAAATTATAACAACTACAACAACAGAAATAACCAGATTAATAACATGCCTCTTTATCTTTAGCCAATTAATTAACAACTAACTCCGGCTTTACGTTCATTATCAATTTCTATCATGAACGAACAAAAAAGTCAAAGAAAACATAGGTATCACTATATCTAGGAAAACATGAGGCAAACCGTTATCACGGTATAAAGCAACAACATGCGATCAACCAATTCTTTTAATCCGGTTCAAGTATTTAACTAGGTCAATTTCATTGTGATCCAAAGGAATAAATCATTCTAATTCTACGATTTCACATATACAATTAGAGAAGCCATGAATCCCCTACCTCAAGAGTTCTTGACGTCCTTTATCCACACAGTGGGTCACAATCCTCCCCTCGCGACAACCTATGTGGAAGAATGATCGACACAACTTGGTTGCATCCAACAGAACGGGACTGATCCTAGGAGTAAGGGTTGTTTGTGCAACTCCTACGGAAAGGATTGAAAGGTTCTAGCGCCTCTTAGTTACGAACAAAGGGAAGGAACAATGGAGAATGATATCTCGTCCCTTTTTAAGATTTAACGAAGTGACGGTTTAAGATCCAGTTAATTCTCCATTAAAAACGGATCGCATTAACCCACACGGTTTGACCAAGTAAAACATTCCAAGCCTTAGGAATAATTAATATAGGATTTATGGCATTTGAATCGCCTTAAGAGCCCTTAAAATAAGGCTTTAAATGTATTTTACGTCAATGGAAACGTAAAAAGGGGCAAAACTGTAGGAGTCTGAAAACACTGTTCACCCACCGTTACTGTACATGAAACCGATCTGTCTCACCGATCTGTGAAACTGATCTGTCTCACCGATCTGTGAAACCGATCTGTCTCATCGATCTGTGAAACTGATCTGTCTCACCGATCTGTTACTGTTCATAAAACTGGAAACACTGATCACAGAACCGAAAAATTGGCAAAGTGTTGGGGATAAGTCCCCTTGACCTCCCGGAACACCTCCAATACAAATATTTCACAAAGTAATGGACCGGAGAGGTCTGGGACATTACATTAGATACCTCTCAAAACATTCTCGTCCTCAAGAATTAAAAACCAACCCAGAAGAAAAGAGGGGTCCGAACAACCACCCCATAAGATACCTCTCAGGGGAAAACCAACACGAGTTGTTCAAAATCTAGAACAAAACCACGGCATCCAAGAACAAACAACCCATAAAAACAATTCAAACATAATCATCACATTAAAGGTACATAAATAAAACATGAAAGGTCCAACCACAGAGAAAACATCATTACATGAAAGGAGTTAAAAATTATACAACTCTGGGTACTGAGCACGTATCTGTGACTCACGCTCCGAGGTACTCTCCTCCATGCCGCTGTGTCGCCACAAGAAACGAACTAAAGGAATAGAACGCCCATGCAACACCTTCTCCTTGTGGTCTTGGATCTCCACAGGTTGCTCCTCGAAGGTTGCATCATCATCAATATCGATCTCTCCCCAATGGATAACATGAGATTCATCATGAAGATAATGACAGAGCTGCGATACATGGAAAACATCATGTATCCGACTCATCTGAGGGGGAAGTGCTACTCGTTATGACACAGCTCCAACACGAGCTAACACCTCGAAAGGCCCAACAAAACGGGGAGAAAGCTTACTTCCGCGACCAAACCTTCGCTGCCCACGATGGGGAGTCACCTTCAGAAACACATGATCCCCAACATTAAACTCTAAGGGTCTCCTTCTTTGATCAGAATAAGATTTCTGACGATCTTGTGTTGTCTTCATCCTCTCACGAATCATTTGAACCATCTCTGTCGTATTCTGCACTAGTTCTGGTCCGAGAATTACTGACTCTCCGACCCCAGTCCAGCACAACGGAGAACGGCATGGCCAGCCATACAAGGCTTCAAACGGCGACATGTCGATGGTAGAGTGAAAACTATTATTGTAAGCGAACTCTACCAAAGGTAAGTGCTTCACCCATGAACCTCCAAAATCAAGAACACAAGAGCGCATCATGTCTTCAAGAGTTTGGATGGTTCGCTCTGTCTGACCATCCGTTTGAGGATGAAAAGCAGTGCTAAGGCATAGTTGAGAGCCAAAAGAAAGTTGGAGACCTCTCCACACCCTAGAGGTAAAATGAGGGTCTCGATCAAAAATGATCGTCTTAGGAACTCCGTGAAGCCTCACCACCTCCTCCAGATACTGCCTCGACAAAACCTCCACCGAGCTCGACTCCTTGATTGCTATGAAGTGGGCCGATTTAGTTAAACGATCCACTACCGCCCATATAGCATCATGTCCTCCCGAAGCTCGAGGTAAACCTGTAACAAAGTCCATTGAGATGTCCTCCCACTTCCACTGAGGAATCTCTATGTGCTGGAGAAGACCACCAGGAACACGGTGTTCGGCCTTCACCTTCTGGCAGACTAAACATCGAGACACACATTCTGCAACTGAACGCTTCAGCCCAGGCCACCAAAACTGACTCCTCAAGGATCGATACATCTTCGTCACACCAGGATGTACAGCTAAGGGCGAGCTATGGAACACTCGGAGAACCGTCTCGCGCATCGCCAAGGGAACAAAAAAACCTGCCATGATACAACACCCGGTGTTGTTCATCCTCCGACCAACCATCAGGGGCCTCTCCACATACGACTCTGTCTCTCAAAACTTCCACCTCTAGATCACCCAACTGAGACTCTTCAACCTTTTGCATCAGGGATGACTGCACCGTCATCTGGAAAAGACAAACTCTTCCCCCAACTTCTCCCATATCAAGATGCAAAGCTGCTAGCTCTTCCATCCCTCTCCAGGAATCACCAGATTCACACACAACATCATTACGTGACTTTCAGCTCAGTGAATCAGCAACAACATTTCCCTTCCCAGGTGTATACGATATTTCGAAGTCGTATTCCTTCAAGAACTCCATCCACCGACGCTGCCGCAAGTTCAAATCCCGCTGAGAGAAAACATACCTCAAACTCTTATGATCGGTGAAAACAACAAAGCGCTCGCCAATGAGGTAATGTATCCACAACTTCATCTCAAACACCACGGCTGCCAACTCAAGATCATGGGTGGCATGGTTGCATTCATGGGGATGCAACTGCCGAGACCCATAAGAAACAACTGACCTCTGCTGCATGAGAACACAGCCTAGCCCCAGAGGTGAAGCATCACAGAAAACATCAAACTGGACTCCCTCTGCTGGAAGACAAAGGACTAGAGCACTTACCAACTTCTCCTTTAGATACTCGAAATCTGTCTGACACTGATCAGTCCATATGAACGCTTGATCCTTCCTGGTCAAAGCTATCAGAGGAGTCGCAACTCGGGAGAAATTAGCCACAAACCTCCTATAATAGCTTGCGAGACCAAGGAAACTTTGCACCTCTGACACGGTCTTTGGGGCTGGCCAAGACACCACTGATTCTATCTTCGAAGGATCCACAGCTACTCCCTGTTAGGACACAACATGTCCCAAGAAACGAACTTCTTGAGCCAAGAACTCACACTTGGATAACTTCCCAAACAACCGATGTTGGCGAAGAACTCCCAAAACGGCTCGTAGATGCTCTGCATGCTCTTCATCAGATGTGGAGTACACAAGGATGTCGTCAATGAAAACCACAACAAACTTGTCCAGGAATTCACGGAACACAGCATTCATCAACCCCATGAAAACAGCTGGATCATTTGTCACGCCGAATGGCATTACAACAAACTCATAATGTCCATGACGACTGCGGAAAGCAGTCTTCGGGATATCCTCATCCTTTACACGCATCTGATGATATCCTGACAGCAAGCCAATCTTTGAGAACCAACTTTCACCCTTCAGTTGATCGAATAGGTCATCAATCCGTGGAAGAGGATAGCGATTCTTTATTGTCACTTTGTTTAACCGACGATAATCGACGCACAACCGCAAACTGCCATCAGCCTTTTTCACAAACAAAACTGGTGCACCACAAGGTGACACACTTGGCCGAACAAAACCACACAACAATAGACCATCGAGCTGAATACGTAGCTCTCGTAACTCAGAAGGGGCCATCCTATATGGAGACATATAGATAGGGGACGCTCCTGGCTGTAGCTCGATCCCAAACTCGATCTTCCGTCGAGGGGGTAAGGATACAACCTCTTCTAGAAAGACATCAGGGTACTCTTCTACGACCCTAGGAAACGCCAGCTGTTGAACCTCTGATGAACTCAGCATCATCCCAGCCATCATGGATGATAAGGATGAAACTCGTCAATGACTCATCCGAGGATCTCTCTCACCAACAAACACCACTTTCTCTCCATCTTCATCAAAGAAGATGACTTTCTTCCTGTAGCAATCCACAACAGCCTGTACCGAATACAACCAATCCATGCCATGTATGACATCATATGGTTGTATTCGCAAACATACGAAATCTCCCCAAGAGCGGTGCTGCCCCAACACTAGCTCATAGTCTCTACATACTTCAAACAAGCTAGCTCGACCTCCAACTGGCGTAGTCAACGCCAAGGGCACTGGAAGCCTCTCTACCTCAAGTACCAAAGCGTGGACAAGGGTTGGGGATATAAAGGAGTGTGTCGCTCCTGAATCAAACAAGGCATACACCAAGGTAGAAAACAAGAAAAGGGTACCTCGGACGACGTCTGGCTCGCCTGGAGCTGGCAACGCTAGAGCATGAAGCTGACCACGACCACCTCCACGGCCTCTCTGACCCTGATGACAACCACCACCACGGCCGCGCTCTACTCTCTGAGGACGGGGAGCGTCATGGGGTTGTCCTCTGCCTGCTCCATCTACCCTCTGGTGATCTAAAGCTGGTGCAACCTGCTGCTGCTGCCTCGGCTGGAACTGCCTCAACGGAGGAACCTGGAGTGGAGCGCCTGGTGCACGATGACTGCTCTGAAAAGTTGGGCACTCCCGCTGCTGATGACCACGTTCACCACAAGAAAAACAAGTGCATGATCCCTTGGCATAGGTCTGAGAGTTGCTACCTCCGGAGAAACGAGATGGGAAGGGTTGGGACCTACCCCCAGGTGAACGGAAACTCTTCTGTCCTGAAAACCGGGAACCCAGGACCACAGCTCTGCTTCGTGAGGAATCATGACGATTCCCCTCTCGTGACGATCTGGTCCTGGCCAAAGTCCTCTCAACAACCTCTGCCCTCGCCAGCACCTCAAGATATGTCTTCAGCATAAATGGGGTGACCTGGCGCTGGATCTCTGGACGCAAAGCCTCCTCGAAATGCCTCGCCCTGGCCTCATCATCTTGTAACAGGTCTGAAGCATATCGTAGAAGGTTCCTGAAACGGATTACAAACTCCCGAACACTGGAGCTCCCCTGTCGAAGGGTAAGAAGCTCCTGGCGACTGGATGCCTTCGCAGTCGATGAAAGAAACTCGACTCTAAACCTGTCTCGAAACTCCTCCCATGAGATCGCTGACTCCTCACGATCCCCGAGGAACAAGAACCACCACTGTCTCGCTGCTCCACGCAACATCGTCACAACCAAGGACACCCAGTGTTCCTTCCGAGCACGAATCGAACTGAAGCCTATCTTGACCTCCTCCAACCAGTCTTCTGTGACTGCATCTGAAACGGAGCCCTCGTACTTCTGTAGACTCTGGCGATGAAACTCTCGGAGTGTCCTCCTCCAAGTGTCATCGTCGTCAACCTCTACCCGGCGGCGATCTGCTGGAACAGCCTCCTGGGCACCTTCTACGCAAACCTGACGAGGACGTCGACCTGGAGCCATACCTGTAAAATAACAACTGTTAGAGCTCCTAAGCCTGGAATATGGAAGACTCAACATTAATTAATTAATTATTTTGTTTTATTAATTTTAGGTTACCTATCCCAAGGTCTACCCATTCAAACACAGGCGCAAAGAATAATGATGCATGACCCTTTCCTAGGTCTCTACCCTGCAACCAGTATCACTTTGTTTAGTAGCCACCGTAAACTTAAAGGTTCGTGCAATGGATCATAGGGGGCCCTGAACGCCTATGTCTCTGCCGGTCTCCAGTGTTTACCCCACTTGCTAAACATGAATGACACCGTTGCCCTACCATCCCATGCATCCTTACCTGTGCCTAACTCCAAACTCCATCCTATCCCTCAACCAGACCTCTGATACCACTCTGTCACGACCCCCTCCCCACAAAGTGTACCCCTCCTGGGCCGGCAATGTGAGAAGGAAATAATGACCCCCGAGTCCCGCCTCCAGTAGGCCCCGGGTTGGCGACTAGCACCGAGGGTATAATAAACATACAAATGGGAGGCATTACCCTCTAAGAGAACACATGCAGAAGAGAGAGATAGAATAGTCTCCAACCAACTCCAACTCATAACTGAAATGTAAAAGAAACCCAAGTACATATATGAAATGTCATGCAAAAGTACTACAACTGAAAGGGAAAACTAAAAGTACCCAAAAGAAAGTAAAACGGCAGCGACCACAAGCCCGAACAGCTCCTCCTCCAACCGCAAGCTAGTAGTAACCAGCATGATCTCCAACCTGCTCCAAGTGACCTGAAAAACAGTTTATATGTACATAGGGTGAGTATAACTGTATACTCAGTAGGATCCTCCCCAAGACACTCGTGCAAAAGTAAAGAAAGCATGCTAAAGCCCAGTGAACAACAAGTGAAACTAACTCGTTATCTAAAAAGGTATACTATGTTCCCAACCTCACCATGGCTACTCTCACCAAGTAACGCATAAAAGAATATAACATATAATAAAGAATATCAAGGGTACCCCGCTACTACTTCCCCACTGGTTTTCCGCTTTGCCCCAATGACATACGTCCTGTGCATCTCTCTCCAAAGGCTTGCCCGTATCAACATGGGTCAAGCTCCCCAATCTGCACCTCGTGCACCACAAAGGTTTTCCCGCAGACACCTTGGCTAAGCTCCACAAAATCCTCACAACCAAAAGTAACCAGGTAGTTTCCGGGAGCCACCACAGCTCGCATAACGTGTATCATACGTCGGGTATTATACCTCAAGCCATTACAGCCCATACACCGAGTAAGGATCCTCAAGCCATCACAACCTATACATGTTACACCTATAGTAGTCCATAGGATACTACATCCAAAATATATGTGTGTGAAATAACCACAAGCCATTACAGCCCTCTACACACATATATGGGTAAAACTAACCATTGTGCCTACCAGCACTAAGATCTACCAAGAGAAGAGAGCGGGGCCAAAGGGGGTAGTCGGCCATTCAACCTCCCATCAGAATGTTGGGGAAAACACCCCCCAGGGCTCAGAATCCCCGGGGTGTCAGTTGCCCTTACCGACAGGGTGGAATAGCGTATAGAAACACAAAAAGTACAGAATATATAAGTAACTCACACCCACACTATGGGCATTACCTAGTCTTAGATACAACTGCAGCTAACGTCTCTCAGACTCCAGGCTGCTACTTCTAAGACTAGGTATCCTATAAGCACACAACCAATTGAAGAGCTTTATTATATTACTCCATTCTCATTTATCAGTTCCACTGTACATTAATTAATTATTTAAACATTAATTAAGAATGAATAATTCCACATTAAACTGAAATGGCATCACTTTAAAAACAACTGCTCATTTTTATGATTCACATCACCTTTAAATTCCAGCATCTCCATCCCCATGGATTTTCACCATTTAATCAAACATTCCTTACAGAATTACTTTTCCACATTCCCAGGCATTCTAGAAAAACATCCTATGCTTCTAAACACAAAGGAGGCTCAACACGGTGAGTAGATATACTACCCGTCGAGTCTTTGCCGCCTATAGAAAGAGCATAGACCCATCCTCCATCGAGAGACTAAACACGGAAAGCACGTGGCATACCCTGCGTGTCTTCGCCTCCTTCGGAAAGAGGTTAAGAAAGACCAGCTTCCTTGAGCAGTGGGGAAAAGTAAAGCAGATAAACAACCAAACCAAACCACCAACATCAAACCATCACATTCATCTCATACCAACACCCTTGGTATCCTCCCCGACACCCATATGCATAAACCGATGCATCTCGCCACACTAGGCATCATCCGTTGCCACAACCACAAGTCTCCATGCCTCCACATATCACAACAGCCATCCAGGCTCACATCACAGAACAAGCAGCATGAAAACAAACATCACAAAGTGGGATCTCGGCCCTTTAACAAACAAGAGGGTAACTCAGAACCCTTTTAGAAATTCCCACATAATCTGTTCTCTAATCCATATTGAATTAGCAGATTTGTTATTCGTAGGCTCCAATCATGGATACCTAAACAGTAAGCTATCACAATTAAATAACCATGCTTACTTCCCTAATTTGATTATCCTCAAATTAGAACAACTACAACAACAGCAATAACCAGAATAATAACATGCCTCTTTATCTTTAGCCAATTAATTAACAACTAATTCCGACTTTAAGTTCATTATCAATTTCTATCATGAACGAACAACAAAGTCAAAGAAAACATAGGTATCACAATATCTAGGAAAACATGAGGCAAACCGTTATCACGGTATAAAGCAACAACATGCGATCAACCAATTCTTTTAATCCGGTTCAAGTATTTAATTAGGTCAATTTCATTGTGATCGAAAGGAATAAATCATTCTAATTCTACGATTGCACATATACAATTAGAGAAGCCATGAATCCCCTACCTCAAACAGTTCTTGACGTCCTTTATCCACACAGCGGGTCACAATCCTCCCCTCGCGACAACCTATGTGGAAGAATGATCGACACAGCTTGGTTGCATCCAACAGAGCGAGACTGATCCTAGGAGTAAGGGTTGTTTGTGAAACTCCTACGGAAAGGATTGAAAGGTTCTAGCGCCTCTTAGTTAAGAACAAAGGGAAGGAACAAGGGAGAATGATATCTCGTCCCTTTTTAAGATTTAACGAAGTGACGGTTTAAGATCCGGTTAATTCTCCATTAAAAACGGATCGCATTAACCCACGTGGTTTGACCAAGTAAAACATTCCAAGCCTTAGGAATAATTAATATAGGATATATGGCATTTGAATCTCCTTAAGAGCCCTTAAAATAAGGCTTTAAATGTATTTTACGTCAAAGGAAACGTAAAAAGGGGCAAAACTGTAGGAGTCTGAAAACACTGTTCACCCACCGTTACTGTACATGAAACTGATCTGTCACACTGATCTGTGAAACTGATCTGTGAAACTAATCTGTCACACCGATCTGTGAAACTGATCTGTGAAACTGATCTGTCACACCGATCTGTGAAACTGATCTGTCTCACCGATCTGTGAAACTGATCTGTCTCACCGATCTGTGAAACTGATCTGTGAAACTGATCTGTCACACCGATCTATGAAACTGATCTGTCTCACCGATCTATGAAACTGATCTGTGAAACCGATCTGTCTCACCGATCTGTGAAACTGATCTGTCAAACTGATCTGTGAAACCGATCTGTCACACCGATCTGTGAAACTGATCTGTGAAACTGATCTGTCACACCGATCTGTGAAACTGATCTGTCTCACCGATCTGTGACACTGATCTGTCTCACCGATCTGTGAAACTGATCTGTCTCACCGATCTTTGAAACTGATCTGTCTCACCGATCTGTGAAACCGATCTGTGAAACCGATCTGTCTCACCGATCTGTGAAACTGATCTGTCTCACCGATTTGTGAAACTGATCTGTGAAACCGATCAGTCTCACCGATCTGTGACACTGATCTGTCTCACCGATCTGTGAAACCGATCTCTCTCACCGATCTGTGAAACTGATCTGTCTCACCGATCTGTTACTATTCATAAAACTGGAAACACTGTTCACAGAACCGGAAAATTGGCAAAGTGTTGGGGATAAGTCCCCTTGACCTCCCGGAACACCTCCAATACCAACATTTCACAAAGTAATGGACCGGAGAGGTCCGGGCCATTACACATCACAATTCAAATGTCCTTACAAAAGGATAAGATTTCTTCCTACTACATCAAATGTTACTTCTTGCTGTAGGATGTCTCATTATTTGTAATATCTTCAAAATCAATGTGATATCAGTATATCCTTCAAATATTATAGAAATTAAAGAATAGCTAGGGACATCATCTATGATAGATATTCTTAGTTTCCTTGTATTCTCTGGGTCATATCTTGGATTTATAAGAATTTTCTCCTGATAATCAAACCCCTTATCTAATATTACTCATAAGGGAGTCGGGTATTCATGGAATGATGAGTGTGAAGAGAGATTTATGGAGATAAAAATTTGGATTATTAATGCACCAATGAACACACTACCCATAAGTGGAGAACATTTCATGGTATATCGTGATTCATAGAGGAATAAATTAGGTTATTTGATAATTTATAATGAAAAATCCATAGAATATGTTTCATGTTAGTTTAAATTTCATGGACATAACTAACAAGAACCTGATCTGGAGCAAGATTTAGTGATCTTCACTTTGAAAACATTGAGGAATTATATCTTTAGGGATATGTGCTAACTATATATGAATAACAAAAGGCTCATGTATATATTCATATAGGAACAGGTGAATATGTTCCAATGAAGTTGGTTAGAGATGATCAGATACTATAAATTCACAATTAACTACCATCATGAGAAAGATAATAAGGATGTAGATTATATATGAATAATGGATCCATCAATTCTATCATTGATGAGAATTGAGAAGTATATTGTATATCTAGATTTTAAAATGTTGGACATGGGAATCGTAAAGAAAGGAACATTATCAATCATTTAACAAATTTATTTAACAACCATCCCTTATGGTTATGATAATGGGATAAAAAATAAATGATTTAGGAACTCAAGATAATGTGGAATCTATATGTTTTTGGAAATACACAGATTTTCATGTTAATGAATAAGGATTTGTGAGAATACAATCATTACTATGTAAACCATCGAATACCGAGCAAAATAATGAGTTGTTGGATGATGAATGTAGTATTAATTTCATAATCCATCTTGGAAGAACAAATATATATTGAGAACATAAAGAGACCTATTAGAGGGAATATACGAAAAAGGAGATCGCTGAAATTACGTTAAAAGGTCATATATTTCAGCAAGTGAAAGAGGAAAGGCCAAAATCCAAGGGGATGATTCAATCATTACCCATACCTACATGTTAATAAGGAAAAACCACTATATAATTGTCAATGGAATTCGAAATATATAAAGAGGAAATAATTCACTATGGGATATGGTGGATATTTTAACAAAGGTTGCACACTTCTTTATGAATCAAGAGGATTTACTACACAATCAACATTCATGGATATAATTTATAAATATTTTGAGGATTTATGGAACACCACTATTGATTTTATTTGATCAAGACCCCCAATTTATCTCCATGTTCTATTGGATTCTCCATATTATTTTGAAAACTGAGTTAAAATTCACAAAAAACATATCACCCTCAAACTACTGAAATGTTTGTGAAGACTATATATAAATCTCAAGTATTTATTGAGGTCAAGATAAATTTAAATAAAATTAGTATGGGATGAACATATTACTATGGTCGGGTTTTTATAGATTAACATGTTACACTAAAGAACCCAAATGGATCATTATAAATCACTTTATGGGAATTGGTACAGAACAACTACATATTGGGGAACAAAAATTTCAATGTCCGTAAACGGTGGAAAATTTCTATACCACTCCACTACACATCAAGGCTTATCATAGTCAATAAATGTGCTATGATGGAAATAATTGATGAGACCTATAGTTTGTTTTTTGGGACATGTTATTTATTCACATATTACTATGGAAGAAATTGATGATATTTTTTATGAAGTTAAACCTTAGTCTAACATACAACGACCCTTTGTAATCTTAGACCGCATTAGAGCGGTGGCCAATAGAATAAAACTCCCACCTACCCTTTCTCAAGTACAAGATGTGTTCAATGTTTTTCTCTTGAAGAAGGAAATATTAAACCTCTCACATGTACTCAATTAAAAGGTGGTACAATTAGAGAACAATCATTCCTATAAATAGATGTTTTTGAACATATTAGATCATAGAGAACATGATCTATAAAACAATTAAATGAACCTTGTTAATGTGTTTTGTAGAAACCAAAATTTTAATGAAGTATCATGGGAACCTGAGGAGTAGATGAAACATAATTACCCACATAATTTTTAGTGTGGTAAATGGGAATTTGGAGGGAGACATTTCATAAAGGGGGAATGTTATAAGAACCCAAACTCTTATAAATAAAATTCCCCAAATGATTTAATTAAATGAATTATGATGTAATATAGTTATAGAAAACCCATGAACATATTTGGTTCTATTATATCCTATCATATTTAAATGAACATTAAGAATCATTACCAATGATAAAATAGATGTTAAACATTGAACACATTATTAGTATAAACATAGGGTTTTATCAAATCCCATAGTCAAAAAAAGGAATTGATGGCCACAACCAGATGGATCTAACACCTTGAATCCAATTTATCGGAGATTCTAAGAGATAAAGTGTCACATAGATTTTCCGATAACTACTACCATACTGATATCCAACAAACTAATCATGAGATAAACTGTTTATGAGAGAAGTTAAAGGTCATCAAGATCATGACCCAAACTATGTACACACAACCACCCCATGAAAGTCTCACCATCACCAACCTTACCCTTAGAGAGTTTTCTAGTGTATTAAATTTATACGTATCATGATCCTTATAATATTTTATTGTATATTATTTTGTATATAATAATGAATATATTTTCATTTTATTATTAATGATTTTTATAATACAGGAAAACAGAATTAGTAATTATGGGTAATATTAAAATTTGATTATGTAATTTATTATGATTAATTAATGGATTTTTTAGATAAATAATATTTTAATAAAATAGTATTAGTAAATAATGTTTGTTACATATAAATTATCATACAAATTTAATGATGTTATCTGTAATTTTTATAATGATTCAAGAACAATTATTGTAATAAAATCAATACATATAAATAAATGTGGAGTATTATATTTATATGAGAAAATTTAAATATTTAAAAAGTATATTCAGAAAATTAATTTTGTTTTTTGAATAAAAATTTCAAAATTATCCACTGATAAATTTTAAATAATTTTTCGAGACTACAGAATTCTCTACTAAAAAAGTAAATACCATATAAATATATGGTGTGCATTTTGACAAAATAATGACCCAAAAGTGATTTAATAAATTATATAAGAGGTTTCCATGACCAAATATATTATTCAATTTAATATAATGAGATTTTATATTTATTTTATTAATTTTACAATTCCCATGTGATTACTTCAAAACCACTAATATATTGTAAAATTATAATAAAATTTCTCTAAGCATATGACTGACTTCCATAATACCAATGGTGCTATTTTATTAATTTTGTCCCTTAGACTTATAAAATAATTTAATCATATCCAATTTGGTATATATAATGGGAAAAACCATGTGATGGTTTTTTGTTTTGTTTATTTTATTATATAGAGTCCAAAACATATGTTTGAGAAATGATAAGTAATTCCCCCCTACTTTCTTATATGACCCCATACAACATCCCATTTTTATTCCCTAAAAATATATAGAACATGTTTTTACTATATAATCTCCCAAAGGAAACCCAATCTATCAATAACCTCCTACCATGAATTTGAATTCACAAACTCAATTAAAGGATCTTTTATTTATCTACATTATTAATCTTTCATTATTATCATTTTCCTTCTATTTACAAGTAATAATGTTTGGATATTTCTTTAAATGCACATATTACTACCCATTTTATTTAAAAATGATGAGATACCCCATTTTCTTTCATCCACTAGTTTTATGAATTTTTTTGTGATGATGTTATGATTTCGAAATTTCAAGACTAATTTCCATGCCATAATAATTGTGTTGTTAATATCATACCCCTTTTCAAATCTACAGTGTTAAAATTTATAAACATACACATCTTTTTAATGGATATAACATTTATATATTCCATAATAATTTATTTTGGAATAAAATATTTTGATGAATGAGACCATGTTGTATGATCTATGTGGCACCCATAATCATCAAAATGAAATGACAGAGATGTGTGAGCCTAGAATTTTATAGCACTCCCATGCATTGGGTAATGGTTAATCTCATAAAAAATCAGTTTTGGAAATGTAGTAATAATAAATCCTTTATGGGAATTTCATTATCATGATGTATTTGCAGTTATCATTGACCTATGTTTAAGATGATGTGTTTTAAATTTTTTACACATTTTTAATGTCGCATTTTCGATTACCATGATATATCATGGAACATTAGTCATGCTTATAATTATTACTTCATTTATTCCCCATTTCTATACATATTTTATAACATGTATAACATTCTTGACATTATTCCATGTTTATTCCTAAACTAGGATTTATAGCTCACCTATTTCTATTGTACATCCCCGGGTTATCCCATGAAATTTTATGTTTGATAATGTTACCCATGTTTTCAATAAATAATATTTTCCCCTTGTTTTATGTTGTTATTTAATGTACCTAGTATTTAAAGTCTCTAGACTTTTCAATCGACAATGTTGTATAATGTGAAATATTATGTAATAAATATTTTTTTATCTCAAATAATGAGTTGGGATGTTATAGATATCCTCTTTTGTAAAGACCCATAAAATTCAAGGGAAATTTTTTCTTAATTTTATATGGAATTTTACAAGAACGCGGTTTCTGACGGCACCTAATTTTGAGGCCCGGAGTGCCTGGAATCATTTTCCGAAGTTTGGCTCGTGTACGTTCAGTGAACGAACGAGCGGGAATTTCTAACTTTTGAACCGGTGCCCGGAATCAAATTCTGATGGCACCGATGAACTCGTAGCACCGATATTCGCTTAAGGAGACCTTTTCCGAGGTTGCGTTTATTGCGGGTTGAGAGTTAGTTTTTGGGAGTTTAGAATAAGTTAAATAAAAATTGTGGAATACAAATTTTTATTATAACTTGTTGGTTAACTTCTCCAAAAGGGAGTTAGAGGTGGGACCCACATCCACTTAACCTCCCTTAGGAGGATTAAGTGTGGTGGGGCCCACACGAAGCATAACCTTTCAGAATATTTTTTTTAAAACTCCCTTAAACTCCTCTTTTATTAACATGAAAACTTTGTTAATTAATGGAGTTGAATTGATTGAATTTCAAACCTTTGAAATTCAAAATTGATAATTGTGTGAATAAAATAAGACTTTAGCTTATTTTATTTGGGTTAGAATTCTCTAGCCACCTTGAGAGAATTTGGAGCCTTCATCTTCATCTTCTTCAAGCTTTGATGAAGAACGCGAAGAACCTTTGAACATCGACGAAGAACGCCACGTTCTCAGGAATCGTCTTCCGCGACGCCATACCCGCGACACCGACGACGTCTTCTTCCGTGTCATCTCTTCCGCGATGATTTCCCGTGACGAAATCGTCGTCAAAGAACTTCGAATCCTCTCTTCACGACATCGACGTCCTTCTTCCGTGACGCCGACCACCGCAACGCGTCTTCCGCGGGTCGTTGACGATCATCGTTCTTGAAACTGAGGTAGGGGTTGTTTTTGATTATTTATTTACTCTCGTTCTTGGTTCTAGTATGATAATCTTGTGGATAGATATTTAAGTGTTATCGTCTAACGAGAGGGGGGCCGGACCACACAAACACGACCTAATCCCCCCACCTTTGTTCTGGAATATTATTATTTTCTTGTGGATGAACGAGATGGCGTGGTGCCGTCGCACCACGCGGGAATCGCACGGCTATAGTTGTGCGGCGCCATCGCGCCGCGCCGCGGAAAGTTTATCAAGAACGCGACGTCGTCGCGCCGCGTCGAAGGAAACCGAAGGCACCGCAGCCGGAGCGGGGCCGCGGCGGAGGGGCGCGATGTCATCGCACTGCGCCGGACGACGAAGACCGCGGCCGGTTCTGGGCCGCGGTGGAAACGGGAAGACCGGCGGCCAGCCGGGCTGCCGGTGTCGGAAGCCGGAAGGGGACCGACTTTGCCGGTCCCATTGAAGAAGAACCGGCCGGCCAGGTCGGGCCGGCCGGAAGGGGAAAAAACCGGGGGAATTTAATTCCCCCGGCCAATGGCCCCCCATTAATAGGGGGGTTTCACAATGGGGGGGTAGGTGGACCCCCCGTTTTTCTCAAAAGAAGGCCCCCCACGTGGGGGGGGGGGGCGTTGTTCAAAGGCGCGGCTTTCAGCCGCGCTGCCAGCAGGGAAGCGGGGGCTTTGCCCACCGCGCGGGGCACCCGAGCGGCGCCCAGGCGGCGCCGCCGCCGGCCGGGCTACGCCGCTGTGCCAGACCGTGCCGCCGCGCCGGGCCGCGCCGCCGGCCGGGCCGGGTCGGCCCGGACCAGGATCCCCCGTTTTCGAATCGATTTCGGTCTTTTACCCATAACATGAGCTACGTAACTCCGATTGAAGAACCGTCAGCGGCGATGCGATCCTTGGATCGGGACGGTCCATTCGGTATATCGCACTCAAAGTTTCGGAATACTTTGAGTTCGGTCGGGTTGGTTCGTACACGAAACCAATCGGGCCCTCGGAGCGGAAACGCTAATATCTTGAGCTACGGACGTCCGATTGACGTGCCGTCAGCTTTGTTGTGTTCCTCTTAGTGAGACAGATCATTTGGCATACTCCGCCCGAGGTTTGGACGCAGGTGGAGTACGGTCGGGTTGGTTTTTTCCTTAAAAACCAACCGGGCCCCTGGGAAGAAAAAGCCAATAACTCTCAGACCGGGCGTCCGATCGACGTGCCGTCTGTTGCGTTGATTTCCTGTTGGTGATACGGAACATTTGGATACATCAACTCTGGACTTTGTGAAAGTTGATGTATCAGCCTCTCGGCTCGTGGAGCAGACCCTCCCGAACGAGCTTGCTGTGTGCGGGAACCCTAGTGCTGGCTGCGACTGTGACTGCTACTACTACTGTGACTGTGACGACGACAGTACAGAGATCCTTGGTGGATTTGACGACGACTACAACACTCAGCGATCCTACGTGGATCAGTGCTATAGGTCCTATGTGGGCCTGATCCTGTGTGGGTCCAATCCTGTGTGGGTCATTGCGCTCAGTGGTCCGGTGTGAACCAGCGCCTACAGGTCCTGTGTGGGCCCGATCCTGTGTGGGTCTTTGCGGGGGTTAGTTACCTATCGATCCTTCGTGGGTCCGACGACTTAGATGGATCAGAGATCATCTTTATCGTCTTTCTAAGAAGTATACCTGTGTGAGATGAATTCTGTTATTTACCTGTGTGGATTGTGTTGTGCTATCCAATGTGGATTTCGTTTTGCTTTCTTGTGTGGAATACGTTTACTTTCCTGTGTGGACTGAGTTGTACTTGGGCTCGGTGGTTGGAGCGTATTGGAATTAATGACTTAGGTATATGTATGGGCATATACCTAAGCAGTGTCGGTTGTTACTTCGTGTTTGTATCTCACCTTTGTTGTTTATCCTTTGTGGATTTTGGGAGACCTTCAAGGGTCTCGGGGTCCCTACGGAGTAGCTTATACTCACCCCTGAATGGGCTATGCCCGCACTACGTTGTGTTGGTTGCAGACAACGGACAACGTTTATCTTGGCTGAGGCTTGCAAATCAAGACGGTACCTGGAGGTGGACCACTGGGCGTGACGTGTTCGGAGCGGACGGCGGGACCTGAGGAGCAGTTGAGCTATCTGTACCCACCCTTCAGGTGGGATTTCTAGTGGACAACTTGGAGTAGCGGCTTTTACTTTACAGTTGCTGTTTTCCCTTTCGAGTTGTACTTTACTTCAGTTTGAGTTTGTATACTGGCCCATTTACTTTTCCGCACTTTCAGTTGTACTCTGTTTTTACTTAGTGTTTACATTTCAGCTTTCTTACTCTGTGGTGCTTGTTTACTTTACAAAGGCAATGCCTTCCCTTTTTACCCGGATTTAATCCTTGGTGCTAGTCGCCAGCCCCTGGCCTATGGAAGGCGGGCTTGGGGTAGTCACGGCACGGGCCCCGTGGACGGGTCGTGACAAATTGGTATCAGAGGAGTTCAGTTCTACCGCGAACTCTGATCTTTTCTATTTGAAGCAATAATGTTTAGCGTATTGAGTGTGGTTATCAGTCCAGGGAGTCCAGTGTTGGTGCGGCGGCCGACGTATCCGTACACCAGGACCCTGACTTCTGGTTTCCGACTTAATGCACGAGAACATTGTTTGCATGTGTGTTTCAAAGTTTTCTTTGTGATTACTTTATATCAGCTCACCAGGTATACTGTTCTGACCGTGGTGCACCTGTTTCCTTTTTAGGATGGCCCCACGATGGCCACTAGTTAGGGTTCCGAGAGTCGAGCGTGACGACAGCCCACCGAGCGACGAGGCCTCGGTGCAGGGCCCTTTGTCAGCAGTGGCACCGGCGGTAGCACTCCCCACCGAGCCACAGATGCTTCCAGCACCAGTCGCTGACGATGCACGTCGCCTTGGAGCTCTGCATGAGTTTCAGTGTCAGCGACCACCTACGTTCCGTTGGGAGAAGGACCCCCAGTGGTACAAGTTTTTAGGCTAGTGAGGACACCTGCAGACCTCAAGGTGATCCTCGCTGCGAGCCTACTGCACGCAGCAGGATGACGATGGTGGAGCTTGATGCTCCAGGTGCATGATGAGGCATCTCTACTATGGATGGACTTTGAGATCATCTTCCGCTTAGAGTTCGTCCCAGCCACCCTTCGTGCGGTGCGTATCCAGAAGCTTCTTCAGCTGCGGCATGGCAACATGACGGTCGCTCAGTACTCGGCGAGATTTTCTGATCTCTCACGGTACTCAACCGACATGGTACATGACCCATTCTTCCGGGCCCGGACCTTCGAGCAGGGTTTGAGACACGAGATGAGGGCATCTCTGATCTCCCTCAGCATATCGACTCAGACAAGAGTACTGGAGTGGGCCCTTTCGATCGAGAGTTTCCTTGCTGAGTCTACACCAGCGCCGAGACCCACCGCAGGGCGGCACGTGGCAGAGTCATCTGTAGCAGGCAGTCGACGGATGACACGGGGGTCCAGGCAGACCAGACCTTCAGGCAGACGACCTCAGGACACTGGCTCAGTAGTGTGGGGCACACAGCGTTGAGCCAGTCTTTCGAGAGGCAGACAGTGCTACCCGTGCGGTGGGCAGGGCCACATGGCTCATGACTACCTGACCTGCCGTGCCGAGGAGCAGCAGATAGTTGAGGGACCACCGAGGCAGTGGCAGAGGGTCGACCGTGGTGGTCCACAGGGAGGAGGAAGACGAGGCAGAGGAGCTGGCCGAGCAGCAGGTGGTGGGCGACGCTTTGAGGCTCTGCCACCACCACCACCAGGAGGTCCACCCTGACCACAGGGAGCAGGCGGGCAAAGACAGGCACAACTCCAGGCAGCAGAGGCCTATGACCACGGCGCACCCGAGATGATTCGAGGTGCTATCTATGTCTATACCACCCTTGCTGCAGTACTTATAGACACATGAGCGAGTCACTCTTTCATAGCTATTGCCCTTGTTCAGAGCTCGGAGATTCCGACAGAGCCGTTGGCTCGATCCTTATGGCTAGAGACTCCTACGGGAGAAGACTCGACGATTACGCACTGGTTCCGGTAGTGTGAGCTTACTCTAGGAGGCAAGAGCTTCAGCTGGGATCTTCTTGTAGCAGCGTCGAGGCCTTACGACGTCATCTTGGGCATGGATTGGCTATCTAAGGTCTATGCGCAGATTGACTGTTTTAGGCGCAAGGTACGATGTGTACGCACCGATGGGAGCAGGTTCACCTTCACTGGTGAGAAGGGAGACTTTGCAGCACAGGATGGACTTCCGCGGAGGAGAGGACATCCCATCACTCATCAGTTGGTTAGCCTCATCCTTGGAGCAGTTGACGTGCGAAGTCCTGGTTTTCCTGTAGTGGTGGATCAGTTTGCGGATGTTTTTCCCGACGACGTTCCAGGGCTACCTCCTCGCAGAGAGGTTTTTATACTGACATGTACCCCAGGACAGCCCCGATATCCACTCCAGCATATCGGATGGCCCCCGCCGAGCTTCGGGAGCTACGTGTATAGTTGGAGGACTTGCAGGGCAAGGGGTTCATCCAACCTAGTGTTTCACCCTGGGCTTCCCCGATTTTGTTCGCCAAGAAGGTGGGCCGGAGCTTGAAAATTTGTCTTGACTATCGTCGCCTGAACCAGGTGACAGTGAGGAACAAGTATCCGCTACCGAGGATTGATGACCTCTTTGATCAGCTCAAGGGAGCACGGTGGATCTCGAAGATAGACCTCAGGTCAGGCTATCATCAGCTCAGAGTCAGAGATGAGGACGTGCAGAAGACGGCCTTCAGATGTCGGTATGGCCACTATGAGTTCTTGGTTATGCCTTTTGGTGTAACCAATGCTCCAGCATTGTTCATGGCCCTCATGAACAGGATCTTTCAGCCATACCTTGATCAGTTTGTCGTGGTCTTCATCGAAAACATACTGATTTACTCTGCGACTAAGAAGGAGCAAGCCTATCACATGTGAGTTGTACTAGCCACACTCCGAGAGCACCAGCTTTATGGTAAGCTCTCTAAGTGCCAGTTCTGGATACGTGTGGTCCACTTCTTGGGACACGATATCTCTGAGGCGGGAGTTGCAGTGGATACTACGAAGATCGAGGTTGTGTTAGCATGGGAGCCACCCAGGAGCGTGACTGAGGTTCGGAGTTTCATGGGACTAGTTGGATACTATCGTAGATTCGTGCCAGACTTCTCTAGAGTTGCGGAACCACACACAGCTTTGACGAAGAAGGGGAAACCCTTCGTGTGGTCAGACAGATGTTAGTAGAGCTTCCAGGAGGTGAGACAGAGATTGACCAGCGCACCTATCTTGAGGTTGCCTGGGGAGGGAGTAGGGTATGTAGTCTACTGCGATTCATCAGGGAACGGACTCGGATGTGTTCTGATGTAGGAGCGGGCAGTGATCGCCTATGGATCACGTCAGATGAGGCCTCATGAGCAGAACTACGCTACCCATGACCTGGAGTTGGCAGCAGTGGTCTTCGCTCAGAAGACATGGCAACACTATCTGATGGGCGAGCGCATTACAGTCTTTTCTGATCATCAGAGTCTCAGGTATATCTTCTCGCAGAAGGACCTGAACCTGAGACAGCGGTGATGGCTCGAGTTCCTCCAGGACTATGACTTTGAGATAGTCTATACTCCTGGAAAGGGGAACGCAGTAGCCGATGCCCTCAGCAGGAGGATGGGCATTCAGCTACTTGAGGAGGTGACAGAGCAGCTAGCCTCTTTGCAGATATCCTTCGTGGATAGAGATGGAGCAGCCTTCCTTCAGTCTCTCACAGTCACCCCTCCACTACTGCAACGGGTCAGAGAGGCACATCGTGAGGACGCTGACTGTGAGACATGGCGTGCACAGATATCCTTGGGACATGCACCTGATGGTTTCCCCCCTTGGAGCAGAGCACGACATTCTTTTCAGAGGACGTACCATGGTACCAGTCGCTTTGCGAGAGGAGGTGCTGAGAGAGTTTCACACTTCTCCTTTGGCGGTACATCCTAGAGTGGCGAAGATGTACCCGGATCTCAGACGACAGCACTGGTGGCCGGGCATGAAGAAGGCTATAGCAGAGTTCGTTTCTCGATGCCTCACCTGCCAGCAGGTGAAGGTAGAGCATCAGGTACCAGCAGGCTTGGTAAACCCTTGGAGGTCCCGGAGTGGAAGTGGGACGGCATATCTATGGACTTCGTGACTGGACATCCACACACCTCCTGAGGTCACGACTCCATTTGGGTGATGGTTGACCGACTCACCAAGTCGGCACACTTCTTACCCATCAGAGAGCAGGTCTTACTGGAGAGATTGGGACATCTCTACGTTCAGGAGATTGTGCGGCTCCACGATGTTCCATCATCTATTGTCTCTGATCGAGATGCTCGCTTTACTTCCCGGCTTTGGAAGGGGTTATAGGAGGCGTTCAGGAAGCAGCTACGTCTGAGCACAACCTTTCACCCTCAGACGGATGGTCAGACGGAGATGACCATCCAGACTATCGAGGACATGCTCTGCGCATGTGTCCTCGACTTTGGTCGTAGCTGGGAGGACCACCTACCCTTGGTGGAGTTTGCGTACAACAACAGCTACCACTCCACCATCAGGATGGCACCGTACGAGGCGTTGTACGGCCGACCTTGTAGATCTCCTTTGTGCTGGACAGACCCTGGGGAGTCAGCACTTGTCGGACCAGAGATGGTCCAGGCCATGACAGAGAAGGTCCAGGTCATCCAGGAGCGGATGATGACAGCTCAGAGCCGACAGAAGTCATACGCTGATAGGAGGCGGAGGCCACTAGAGTTCGAGGATGGCGACCACGTCTTCTTGCGGGTCTCACCTCGACGTGGTATACGTAGATTTGGCCGAGGCGGCAAGTTATCTCCGCGCTTCTTCGGACCCTTCCAGGTCCTCAGCAGGATAGGTGGCTTATCGCCTGGCTCTACCACCTCAGTTACACCGGGTGCACGACGTCTTCCACATATCTCAGCTGAGGAGATACGTGCATGACACGACACACATCATTGACCATGGGGAGCTTGACGTTGACGATGGGGAGACTTTTACGGAGGTCCCGATGGAGATATAGGATCGATAGGAGTGTATCCTACGTGGGCGATCGATTCCTCTTGTATGCATCAGATGGAAACACAGGAACCTCCAGGAGAGCACATGGGAGCGGGAGACTCAGATGCATGCTCAGTACCCTCTTTTGTTTCCCTAGTTTTTGATGTATCTTTACGGGGACGTAAAGCCCTGAGGTGGGAGTAATGTAAAGACCTGTAAAATTCAAGTGAAATTTTTTCTTAATTTTCTTTGTAATTTTACAAGATCGCGGTTTCTGACGGCACCTGATTCCGAGGCCCGGAGTTCCCAGAATCATTTTCCGAAGTTTGACTCGTGTAAGTTCAGTAACGAACGAGCGGGAATTTCTAACTTTTGAACCGGTGCCCGGAATCAAATTCTAAGGGCACCGATTAACTCGCAGCGCCGATATTCTCTTAAGGAGTACTTTTCCGAGGCTGCGTTTATTGCGGGTTGAGAGTTAGTTTTTGGGAGTTTAGAATAAGTTAAATAAAAATTGTGGAATACAAATTTTTATTATATCATGTTGGTTAACTTCTCCCAAAGGGAGTTAGAGGTGGGACCCACATCCACTTAACCTCCCTTGGGAGGATTAAGTGTGGTGGGGCCCACACAAAGCATAACTCTTCACCTTCTTTTTTTTAAAACTCCCTTAAACTCCTCTTTTATTAACATGACAACTTTGTTAATTAATGGAGTTGAATTGTTTGAATTTCAAACCTTTGAAATTCAAAATTGATAATTGTGTGAATAAAATAATACTTTAGCTTATTTTATTTGGGTTAGAATTCTCTAGCCACCTTGAGAGAATTTGGAGCCTTCATCTTCTTCTTCTTCAAGCTTTGACGAAAAACGCGAAGAACCTTTGAACATCGACGAAGAACGCCACGTTCTCGGGAATCGTCTTCCACGACGCCATACCCGCGACACCAACAACGTCTTCTTCTGCGTCATCTCTTCCGCGACGATTTCCTGCGATGAAATCGTCGTCAAAGAACTTCGAATCCTCGCTTCACGACATCGACGTCCTTCGTCCGTGACGCAGACCACCGCGACGCTTCTTCCGCGGGTCGTTGATGATCATCGTTCTTGAAACCGACGTAGGGGTTGTTGTTGATTATTTATTTACTCTCGTTCTTGGTTCTAGTATGAAAATATTTTGGATAGATATTTAAGTGTTATCATCTAATGAGAGGGGGGTCAGACCGCACAAACACGTCTGAATCCCCCCTCCTTTGTTCATGAATATTATTATTTTCTTGTGGATGAACGAGATGGCGTGGTGCCGTCGCACCATGCGGGAATCGCCCGGCTATAGTTGTGCGGCGACGTCGTGTCGCGCCGCGGAAAGTTTATCAAGAACGCGACGCCGTCACGCCGCGTCGAAGGAAACCGAAGGCGCCGCGGCTGGAGCGCGGCTGTGGCGGAGGGGTGCGATGCCGTTGCACCACACCGGACGACGAAGACCGCGGCCTGTTCCGGGATGCGGCAGAAACGGGAAGACCGACGGCCAGCCGGGCCGCCGGTGTCGGAAGCCGGAAGGGGACCGGCTTTGCCGGTCCCGTTGAAGAAGAACCGGCCGGCCAGGTCGGGCCGGCCGGAAGGGGAAAAAACCGGGGTAATTTAATTCCGCCAGCCAACTTAAATGCCCCCCCCCCCATTAAGAGGGGGGGGGGGGGGGTTTCACAAAGGGGGGGTAGGCGGACCCCCCTTTTTTCTCAAAAGCAGGCCCCCGTGTGGGGGGGCTGTTGTTCAAAGGCGCGGCTTTCAGCCGCGTCGCCAGCAGGGAAGCGGGGGCTTTGCCCACCGCGCGTGGCACCCGAGTAGCGCCCAGGCCGCGCCGCTGCCGGTCGGGCCGCGCCGCCGGCCTGGCCGGGTCGGCCCGGACCAGGACCCCCCGTTTTCGAATCGATTTCGGTCTTTTGCCCATAACATGAGCTAAGGACCTCCGATTGACGAACCGTCAGCGGAAATGCGATCCTTGGATCGAGCCGGTTGATTTGGTATATCGCACTCAAAGTTTCGGAATACTTTGAGTTCGGCCGGGTTGGTTCGTACACGAAACCAACCAGGCCCTCGGAGCGGAAACGCTCATATCTTGAGCTACGGACGTCTGATTGACATGCCATCAGCTTTTTTGTGTTCCTCTTAGTGAGACGGATCTTTTGGCATACTCCTCCCGATGTTTGGACGCAGGTGGATTACGGTCGGGTTGGTTTTGCCTTAAAAACCAACCGGGCCCCTAGGACGAAAAAGCCAATAACTCTCAGGTCGGGCGTCCGATCGACGCGCCGTCTGTTGCATTGAGTTCCTGTTGGCGATACGGAACTTTTGGATACATCAACTCTGGACTTTGTGACATTTGATGTATCAGCCTCTCGGCTCGTGGAGCGGACCCTCCCGAACGAGCTTGCTGTGTGCGGGAACCCTAGTGCTGGCTGCGACTGTGACTTCTACTACTATTGTGACTACGACGACGACTGTACAGAGATCCTTGGTGGATTCGACGACGACTACAACACTCAGCGATCCTATGTGGATCAGTGCTACAGGTCCTGTGTGGTCCCGATCTTGTGTGGGTCCGATCCTGTGTGGGTTATTGCGCTCAGTGGTCCTGTGTGAACCAGCGCCTACAGGTCCTGTGTGGGCGCGATCCTGTGTGGGTCTTTGAGGGGGTTAGTTACCTATCGATCCTTTGTGGGTCCGAAGACATAGATGGATCAGAGATAATCTTTATCGTCTTTCTAAGAAGTATACATGTGTGAGATGAATCGTGTTGTTTACCTGTGTGGATTGTGTTGTGCTATCCTGTGTGGATTTCGTTTTTCTTTCATGTGTGGAATACGTTTTCTTTCCTGTGTGGACTGAGTTGTACTTGGGCTCGGAGGTTGGAGCATATTGGAATTAATGACTTAGGTATATGTATGGGAATATACCTGAGCAGTTTCTGTTGTTATTTCGTGTTTGCATCTCACCTTTGTGGTTTATCCTTTGTGGATTTTGGGAGACCTTCAGGGGTCTCGGGGTCCCTACTGAGTAGCTTATACTCACCCCTGCACGGGCTATGCCCGCACTACGTTGTGTTGGTTGCAGATGACGGACAGCGTTGATCTTGGCTGAGGCTTGCAGATCAGGATGATACCTGGATGTGGACCACTGGGCGTGACGTGTTCGGAGCAGACGGCGGGACCCGAGGAGCAGTGGAGCTATCTGTACCCACCCTTTAGGTGGGATTTCAAGTGGACAGCTTGGAGTAGCTGCTTTTACTTTACAGTTGATGTTTTCCCTTTTGAGTTGTACTTTAAATTCAGTTTGGGTTTGTATACTGGCCCATTTACTTTTCCGCACTTTCAGTTGTACTCTGTTTTTACTTAGTGTTTCCTTTTCAGCTTGCTTACTCTGTGGTGCTTGTTTACTTTACAAAGGCAATGCCTTCCCTTTCTACCGGGATTTACGCCTTGGTGCTAGTCGCCAGCCCCTGGCCTATGGAAGGCGGGCTTGGGGTAGTCACGGCACGGGCCCCGTGGACGGGTCGTGACATATTTTCCAATCAAATATTCTGCTCATATATTTTACTGGGTGAGCCTTTGATGTTTTCATATCCACCATTCGCTACATGTAATGTATGGATTTCACATTTTTGATGTATTTGGTTTTTAAAATCTGTATGTTCTATACATTAATTATATGATGTGTTATGTAGTCACATAATACCCAAACATGAAAGGATGGTCTGTATCCTTGAAAATGTGTTTTCATGTAGTGTGTAAATCTAATTTTGGATACATGGTGTGTAATGTATGTTTTTGGAAGATTTTTAGCATTTAATATTTTGAGAAAACAGTTCATAATTCCTATTAAAACAAACCAAAACAATATTAGTATTATAATAATTCATTAATAAAAAATTTAAAAACATATCCAAATTTAAATATATATAATTTGAACTAATCTTATCCCCCACACATTAAAATTTTGTTGTCGCTAAGAAAAAATAATATCAAAAGATATTCTATAAGGAAAATTTTTAATACAAAAAACATATATTATTGCTATAAAATAGGTGTTATATTTATGAAGAAAAAGTCTATCTTCCCGAATCAAACCTTCCTAGAATATTAATCAAGCCTCATAGTTCAATTATTTATCAATATTCTTATCCATTCAATTATAGTATAATAATTGTTTCTTAAATTCTATAAAAATTCATCAACATTCCTCATAATATATTTTATTCTCATCAGTCTTGGTAACATATAACTAGATTTCATCTTATACCACGAATACATGTTCCCAACCATAGGCATTCAATAGACCTATCATGCCCAAATTTTAAATAAACAAAATAAAGCATGTAGGATTAAAAATAGGGTTTAAATTAATCTAAGGTCATGGTTTGGGGGTATAATGTGAAAATAAACCTGATATTATGGGTAAGATCTAATGTATAAGGCATTATAAATTGGAAAAATGTAATAATTTATCATCACTAAGGTCAAAAAAGAATTTTATTCTCCAGTCAGATTAATTTGGATCCATGAATATATATAACATTTATAAAAAAGGTATCCTTTCATTTTATTTTTTTTCATTTATATATATTTCAAAATTATTGTTCATTCTAGATCTCACATCCTTACCCTAACCACATATGATCCATCAGAAGATTAATCGGTCTGGAAATTGTGATTTTTCTTTTCTTAATTAAAAACACTAAATATTTTTATTTCTTTTTCCTTTATTTTTTTTATCTTCTTATGTGAATAATTGAAAAATAAATACAAGATCATATAATATTATTCAGGAAAAATAACCATAATAAATAGCATTCAAAAATACATCTCAAGTCTATTAGATAAAATTCCCCCTATAATTTTTTAATATGTAATCATGGAATAATAAAAATAGCAGTGTATGATGAGATAATCATCATGGAATAGAAACATCCTTACTATATTATTCAATAAAACTGCAAACTAAATAAGCAAAAATATAAGGTCAGTCTTTGGAAAATTTGGATAAATAAATATTTTCTAATTCATGTTAAAATTTTATTTGACCAATCTTATCCTCAATAATATCTAAATTTACATTTTAATAGGTTAGCATTCCCCATGTCTCACTCAATAAATTATCGTGGAAAATAATATGCAATTATTGGTCCAGAATCATCTTTGAAATAGGAGCATTAAAATTGCAATAAATATAGGAATAAAATCTTATAATAATTCAATCAAAATAAAATTCAATGGTTTTATTTTTGAATTAAATTAATAAACTCTAAATAGTTAAATATATATAAAAATGTGTAAGCCATGGATTTCATAAACTTCAATATTATTATTTTCATTTATTTAAATTGGTATAATGTTTTTTTGAGTGTAAATAAATATTTTAATGAAATATGACTCATATATCAATGAAAAAAAAGAAAAAATACAAGTAACTCATTAGTATATCTCATGAATGAATTCCAAACACTTAAAATGGGATATTCCCTACACTATTTTGTAATGTGTCGTCAGAGTTATATGAAATATATATCATAGAAAAAATGAAATGGAAAATTAGAAAAATAAAATGAATTGTGATATCACTGATGAGTTTCATTCCTTGGGGAATATTTTGGGAACATAGACTCCTACTACCTATATAATGTGGTAGAAAAAAATCATGCACGAGGTAAAATATTAGTCCTCAATGTTTAAACATTAAAAATGTAGTGTAATGGATGGTGGACATAGTGAATAGTAAGGATGCTGTTTCAGATACATTAAGATTTGTTGGTATAATAATGATGGGGTAGATCATATGAAAAATAATTATAAAAATATCCTATGAATTGGAATTAAAAAAATTTAAAAGATAAAATATTGGATTCCTCCCATAAAAAATAAAAAATATTTCATTAGCTAGTTAGATGGAAAAAAGATCGATATGTCCTATTTATATTCTCATAATTTCTTTGCTTCTTACAAGAACATGTGGATGTTTCTTTGAGCCCACATGTACACATTATATGATTAATCAACTCGAGAGTATTATGATCATGTATCTTGCTCTATAAAAATATCAACAATGTCCATAATGTTGGGGGCCTCTACTGAGAAAATATATAGGGAATCATCATCGACTTGTTGCTCTACATCATTCAAATGCTAAGTCAACCCTTATAAAAGTGCTTATGATGGTGGAATAGGAACAAATATGACCAAGGAAGAGGTAAAGTTCTTATTATTGATATCTAGTTAAATAGGGAAGTATATACTATATCCCACATATATAATAATTTCAATGATTCATCAATGAAAAAAATAAAAAACTGTACAAATTTTGATCAATCAGGAAGAGTATCATTTGGGGGATGGGAATAGGGGACACTCGGTATAATAAACATCATAGAGATTTTCATCAAGGGTCCTCTCCCAAATAGTGGTTGGATGTATCAATCTCACCATATGAATATTATATACCACGAGAGGAGATGGGGGATCAACAACTGTAGTGGATGTCATCTTGTTGGAAGCAGTCATAGAAGATGGTGGGGGAGAGGTACTCATCATGATAGTATTGATGGATCTTGTAACATGGTTTTTGAATGATTTATCAGTATATTGTGGTGTGTTTTAACCCTTTCCATGCCATACCTACTGTATCATAAACTCTTAATGGGAAGCAATTTTTATGATCGTGGAGGGAAGGACAGCTCGTGTTGGAGATGGGGAGGGCATGACTGATAATGAAGTGTCTATTGTGACCATTGGATGAGTTGTTGAGGTGTCTAGAGTATTATCTGGGGTGGGAATGGATAAATATTATGGTACAATAGGGTATATTTAATGAGAGGTTTTGGTGGATGTTGTAGTAAAAAGGTAAAACTCTACTAAGGGGGTACATAAGTGTTGGGGAATCAATCTTAGTTTCTCCATGATGAAAAGGATAATGGCCCTGATATTTGATAGGTATGATGGGGTTGGTTTTGGTTCTAAAATGGTAGTGGTGGAAGGTGATTTGGTAAGGGAGGTAGATAGGGCAGGGGGGGATGTTGGATTGTGGGATGGTAGTTGTGGTGGTGGAGAATTGTGTGGGAGTATTAGTATGATTAGTGGATCCATGGTAAGCTAGAGGATTGGAAGAATGTTTATAAGAGGACCCATAAACATTTTCCATTTATGATGGAACCTAATGGTATACATTATATGCCATTTTATGATTCCATGTATTTTGGTGATGTAGAATATATATGAACTCCATATGATAAAGGGAAGAGTGGTGTTGGCCTCCTCAAAGACATCTTTATACAAGGCAAGATGTGTGAAAGATGATCCACATGTCAGTGTTTATTGGTTCCTTTTTTATAATGTCCAATAACACCCTATATACTATCTAACCATTTTGATGGTGGGTCTATACATTATAGATTATAGAATAAGTTCCTCAATATGGTTAACCCCACCATGGGAATCTCCACCTTCCATCCAGGCATGTAATGGGCCATGTGTTCGATCCTGAGAGTTGTACCTCATAGCATTGTGCTATTTGTGGAATGGGGGTCTTACTCTACTTGGAAATCTCTGGATATATTATATCAATTATTGGTGGCCTCATCCTTGATAGGCATGAGTAGTAGATCAAGAAATATTTTAGAATCAAGGATGTCAGTAGAATATATACTGAGGCAGACTATAGTGTCTCCCTAGATGAGCATCAATGGGATTCAACCAATTGTTTAGAGGATAAAGAAGATGCCCATGGATAATGTAGAAAGGAACTTGGTAAAGAGATAGATGAAAATATCCTCCCACACTAGGGTGAAATAGGTCATTTCCATGCCATCCTTGAGGTTAAGGACCTCATGATGGGCGTGGATGAGCTCCAGGACTAGAAGATCAATTTCTTTGTTGGTCCTCATAGGATTGGATTATAAGTTGACAAACATACATAGTGATTGTGGTCTATAAAATGAAGAAAACGACGAATATGGGTGGATTATTGGCCCTATGATCTTTTGGTATATGACTGAAAATCTCATGAATTTGATGCAGGAGAGAAGGAAGAAGGTTTTGTGGGTAGTGGAGGGGTGCACACCTTAATCACTAGGTAGGAGGAGGGGTGTCCACATTCTCAGTCACACAGTTATCCGGAAGGGGGTATATTGTCATTTTTCATGCTACATTGGGTGGAAAACATGGGTAGGGGATAATATATGGAGATTGTGGTTAGGGGGTTTTTGTGTTTGTGAGGGATTTCTGAGAGGGGACGAGATGAGTCACATGGAAAAGGTATCAACATACAGGGTGTGTTGGTTTCACTGTGAACCCTAGGTTGATAGCTTTTAAAATAAAAATTATAAAATAGTATTCCATGTAATAGATTCATGGAATGAATCACATGTTTTTATCATTATTTTAAGCTATTTGAATCATGCATGCCTTCAATTTATTACAAAAAATATATTTTCTCTTTATTCCTTTTCATTTTATAGTTCCTCCCAATATATTAAAATAATTACTCGAAACATCCTAAATACTAATCATTCATATCCTAAACTAAAATAGTTTTTCCCAATTAGGGTTTTATTTATATTTTACAAGTAGACATCGTCAGAGGCATAAAACATTATCCTTGAATTTATTCCCCTGATGAAACCATTTTTGAGAATGGAGAAGATTAATGTTTCGATAACCTCCATTGTTAGGGGTGTAGTGCCATTAAAATTATTTTTAGAACATTATCACATTATAACATTGGGTTCTATATCATAAACATTCTCACCTATCATATGGTATTTTTTCATTTGAATGAGAAATGGTTTGAAAATCTGTCAAAATGATAATTTTATTAATTGTAATCTCTATATTGAACATAAATTTCACTTCTCCCATTCTAAAAATATCTCTCCCAAGGATAACATCGGTCATAACCTCTCCAGATGTGAGAAATGGTATTCCTTGAATAAAGGGGATTTCACCTTCATCTGAAATATCCATTATAAGAAAATCAGTAGGGAAAATGAAGTTTTTTAATATTATCCAAGACTTACTCAAGTAGTCATTACGGTTTCCTGAATGAACGGTCATTTAGTTAGCATGATTTATTTTTTGGTTTCAGTTCTCTAAGAACCATATTCTCAAAAACACTCATCGGAATTAGATTAAAAAATACATGTAGATTGAGCAACTCTTTTTTCAAGAGTACATATCAGAATAGTTAAAGGACTTGAGAAACATCCAAGGTATCTCATTTTTTAGGATAGTTCATTTGGACAAATGTAAATCATTCATCATTGAATGAGAAGATTCCATAGTCATTAATATTATTTTCACTCAAGATCATATTTTTTTTGAAGCGTGCATAAGTAGGTGGTTATGAAATTCTACCTGAAAAAACAAAATAAATATGATATTGTTTTCTCCTTTATTAACAAAATCATAATTCTTGAACTCATTTTTATCACATTCCTAGTGTTGAAAAAATCCATCACACTTTCATTTTATACAATTATAGCTTTATCCTCCACTACTAAATCATTTGTAGTATTACTAGGTTGAGTACCTGGTAACCAATTAGATAAGGTATTATAAATTGGTCAGATTTATTGATCTAGGATTCAAAGTGCAGCCTTTATGTTTTTTATTTTTATGTCATGTGTCTTATTCCTTTGGCCTACATTTTGAAAGATAGTATTAATCAGGTTTTCATGATTATCGTGGAGGGGTTGGACATTGTGATTCGGTCTTTTTGTGACATCTATAATTGCATATATGGTGTTGGTGGACACTGATGAGATTTAGAGAAAGGTAATTGGAATTGCAATTTTGGTCGAGGTACTAGACCTTGTTTTGGGAACCCAGGTGGTCCTTGATTACATTGTGTCCCCAATCCTCACCTATTTTAAAAGTCCCATTGAATTTTGTAATTCTAATATGTTTTTTTCTACTAATTCTTCTACTAAGTATATTTTTTTAGTTGTCTGTACTTATAAAGTATTTAATTGAAAGTAATGTAAATAAAATCTTTTGTTTTGGGGTATTCCATACCTTCTCTTAATTCCTGATATGAAAGCTAGGCTCAACACATATCATAGAACTATATTTCAAATACTATAGTTGGAGGTGGTGGTCGAATAGAAGGTAAATAGAATGATTAGAACATACTAGTAGGAACCTTAACATGATAATTACAATAGGTGGTCTTTATATGATGATGAATTCTGAAATGAGGGAGTATTTTATCACTTTTCCACATACTAGAATTGTATGAGACATCACAAATAATATGATGACTGACTTCTAGAGTTATAAGAATGATTCCCCTATCAGTAGTAGAATTTAATGTGGTACATATAGTAGGACCTTGTCTTTTATAAAATGATTTTAATTGAAGGAAAATATTTTATCTATGATGTTTCAATTTTTTGGTAATCTCCTTGAATCTCTCCCAATATTCCCATGTTGATTCTCCATTAGCCTAGCCGATTTTTGGAATTTCATTACAGAGATTCCATGTGGGGATGGGTGGGAAATTCTTTTTTGGAACGTCATTAATAATTTATTCCATGTCATGATTGACTATGCATCTTGATTTTACGTCAATCCTTGGCACAATCGTGTAAGGATAATTGGATAAATCCTATGAAAATGGAATTAAATGATAAATCTTGTTTTAAAAACATATTTCAATCTTCAAGAATTCTAGATATGTGTTCATTAGGATTGTCACTTTGGATCCCACAGAATTGGCTCATATTCCACATCATGTAGATAATTATAAATTTTAATTAAAATGAGTGTGCCAGAAATTTTTGGTACACAATGTTGGATGCATCACAACTAATGGATGGTAAACCATTTTCCATAGTAGTGCATCAGTGGAACACTAATATCTCATCATGATTCGTATATGGCCCATAATTGGGATCAGTTTGATGTTCATTATTATTGAACAAAAATTATCCCTAGAAACAATTCTAGAATTTTACTAACTAAATTATTCATTGAATTATCACGAGATCATATCATATTAAAATTTATGGTCCCATACTACACATAGTAATGGGGTATAATAAAGTTGTATAATAGAGAGGACCCCACAAATAATACGTGAAAGACAACAATTGATCGAACAAAGCCCTTCCAAAAGATTCATCAATTTTTCTCTATTATGTTTGCATTTATGCTAAGATGATATATTTTGGATATTAATTTAGAATAACAAGAAAAGGCTCATTATCATTTTTTAGGTCTCATGAATGATTATAATGCTAGATTAATGTTGGAATTTTCCTCTTCTATAGGTTATAATGTGGTTAAAAAGTTATCAATTGGTTTTAGTAAAACCAATTAAATCAATGAATTCTAGAATTATCCCATGATCAATGTACAACCGACAACCATAGTGAATTATACTTGGCTTATATGTATAAATAGTCATAGGAAAACGATATTAATCTCGCTGAACATTAATTAGGTATGGTTCATTGAATCGCTTAATCCATAGATATGTTTGTGTGAAATAATATGATGAAAATTTATATTTAATATATATTATACATAGGGTAATCATGATTCAATCTAAATATACTCTAGGTCTGGTAACACCCCATTTCTTGACCCAAAACCCTTATGGGATTATACATGAATTGAAGTTCTAATCTAATGAATGAAAATATGAATCATTTTGTGTATAATTTTCAATCACTTAAAACAATCTATGAATAAATTAGAATGAATAAATATGAAAATGTAAGAATAAATTTGAATCTAACTAGAAACTAGATTCAAATGATGAAATAATAAAATACACACATTACTTAATTAGAAAAATTATGAAAAAAGGGAAAAAATAAAGTAAATGAATAATGGATGAAGAAATGTGTGTGGATAGATGGAAAATGGACTGAGGTGTTCAATGTCGACATCAAAAAAAATTATATGTTTCAATAGATGAATAATTTATAATTAATGACTAAAAATAAATTTTTCTCAGTGAAAAAAATTGAAGGAATGAAAGAAAACTACTGTACAGAAATAATGGATGAAAACAAGAGAAGAAAACGGGATAAAACAATGTGATGCCCGAACTCTCAATGCACAGAGGATTTTCAAAAGATAAGTTTTCCTAAGAAGTACACTTCATGAATGTACCACACATTATGTAATGGGTTAAAATATATGGGTCCTGACATATGGAAATTTTGTAATTGAGTTTCATTCATTGTAAATATGATCAACTTTTTTTTCCAAGAATCATCTCAAATCCTTGACTAGGTGAGCCATCGATGTTTTCACATCATCTAGTCACCTCTCAACGTCTATAGATTTCAATATTGGTGGATGTATATTTTTTGATATCATAACATTGTGTACATGAGTTATATGTTGTGTAATGTATTCACATCATGTATAAAATTCACACATTAGTGTGCGGTATTGAAGGAATGTTGTGAATTGAGTGTACACTTGATGTATGGGATATATGGTTTTAAATTTTTTATTTTGGATCTTTTTTAGCATTTATTTATTTAATTCTATAATTCCTAATTAATGTGGATGAAATATAGAACTTAGTGCATTATAAAATATTATATTAACAAACAATAAACTAATGTGCTGAAAATGTTTATAAAATTTCAGGTAATTACTAAAAAACTTCTAATGGATGAAAAATCATCCCTCTCAAAAGGTAAAAAAATATTGGAGAGAGAGTAACCCAAATGAGGTAGAAATTAATTAACAAAGATGAGTAGATTGTTCTAGTTGATCTTAGATTCAAAAAGGAAGATGTTCACAAAACCTTGAAACCCTAATTAGGGTATCCAAAATTGAGGGATATAATTTTATAATGTATTATGGTGATTAGGGATACAAAGAAAGATAGTTTAGGAATTTTAAAATAAAACATTTTGTGTTTAAACACATGAAAACAAGTATTCCTTAGTGAGGTACAGAGTTTCAAAACTATTCACCTTAGCTGTGTCCCTCTACTCATGGGTTTTATGGCTACAGTGATATGAGAACATATTTCTCCAAACCATGTACCATCTCTGAAAACCCTCTATATCTGAGGTTGCGTGGTTTGGGTGAGAGGCTATACAATTTGGAAAATCAGGTTCCCCCTCATGTGGATCCAAAATGTGTTCATGGTTTCCTAGAGAAACTGTGTGGTCTTCCCTAACTATTTTCCAACCATTCACTTCCCCATGGGCTAATTATTTTCACCAAATTATCCCAAAACAACCCCAATTTAAGGCTAAACAAGTGTATCATTAAAATAGTGTTAATAGAATACATGAAAACGATCACATGACTTCTCTATAAATGTAGGTATTTTACAATCACAAGACCTTATAACATCTCATCCTCATGTTGTACTCCCAAGAATTACTAAGCCTTCAATGTAAAATTATTAGGCCACTAGTCCCATATATCTGATTATCTCCCAAGTGTTTCCTCCTAAACAAGACCATGTTGCAACATCACATAGGCTAACTACACAGTGTTTCCCCTACCACACTTTCTCACCATGTCCCACAACAAGAATCAGATGGTCTATAAAGTATGCATCACCATGAAGCATAATATGATCAACATAAATAAAATAATATGTGTATATGTTCAAATTAAAACATTTTGATATATGATAAATATAATTCATAGAACTGTACCACTATGGTTGATACAATTAATATTCCACTAGTCTTTTTCTATGGACAATATCAAATGGTGGAACATACCTGGGTTACAGATTTATTTGCCTCTAAATCTTATAGAGACCTAATATAAGAGACAACTAGGATCTCCCTCTATAAATTCAAGAGGATGATGATATCTAATGTAATAATAATTTTTTCTACCTTAATCCAAATCCATACATTTCTAAATCATCTATACTTGTTCAAACATATCATGCATGAGACATTATTCCATTGACTCAAATTCTCCAACCCCCATCCAACAAAAATGTTATCTATTTGGAAATTAACAAAATTCATTGTATGGTTCCATATATATAGTGTACTACTAAAAATTGTAATAGTTGTAATCATATGTTGTTGAGTTCTTCTCCCAACATCCACTATACTCCTTGATGGATTACAGAAGAATTCCATATTGTGCGTAAATAGTACCCTCTAATCTTGTAGGGATTTGTGCATGAAAATAAGTACTCTAAATCCCCATGGTAAATTTTTATTTATATAAATACCCCAATAAGAATTAATTTAACAGAGAATCATAATTTAGAACTATTATTGATGGAACCGCATGCAAACAGTATATTCATAGTAAATACATCCCACCCCACTGGTCCACAGTAAAAGTCTATTGTATCGATAAGAAATGGGAAACCATTTTCATCTTGTCCTCAATCATCAATATCACAACATTTATCCATGGATTACTTTGGATACCCACAACTAAATTCTTATTAACATTGTCCCACATCCAAAACAAAATTGGAAATGATTGTAGAAAACCACCAGGTCGTTGATGTGTATCCTTCACCAAATGAAATGTGTAGAGTCGTTTCATACCATGAAATTTTCATTTCTTACATGAACAAAAATTATATCTACATCGGTTTGGGTAAATTTTATTCAAAACAAGATTCATCACCCACTTCGAGGCATGAAACTCAAACATCATCTCCTTAAACATACTCTTAGTCATAACAACATGGAATTGAAAATAGATGATCTTGTCATTGTCTATAGTCTATTTGGATGGTTACTCCCCACATTCAAGGATTTCCATAATGTAAAAACAATCTCAATCAACATACTTTCTCTCATGAATAGGGTTCAGAATTGTGGACTCACTAATATAGATATGGGGGTCATCTTTTCTTATCCCACAAATGTCTTAATATGAATCATAATCAGCATGTTCATTATTTTCTACTCAAGAATTGACTCATAAACCTTATATGACCATTTTTTCTTTTTTAAAGTGTTAGAAATACTATCTCCATTCATAAGAATACAGGCTACCTTAAAATCAAATGGTGTCATATACTCAAATCATCTCCACTCTCAATGTTTCTAATATCCATTAAAAATGTTATAAAATATGATTATGTGTTCAGAATACTTAGTAAACTATTCACCCAATATTTAGTTTGTAAATGTATATAAGGAATAAAAACAAATTTGAAACATGAGATTGTTTGTAGTTAAATTCAATTTTTGTGGACTAAACAGTTGTGACCCATATAAAAAACTAGATTTTTCACCAACATAAATACTCTAATTCAAATTTTCGATGCATCAGAAAATTGTTATACTACTCCCTCAGCTCAGATTGAACCAAAACTGGTGTGGTTGTAAAACTCTTATTCAACTACTATAAAGCATTCTCACATTCTCCGTACCATTAAAATTTGATATCCTTCTTGATAAATATATAATTTTTTTCCAAATGGGAATTTTTTGATGAATCTATGTTAATTGGATTCTAAACCATCAAATCATAAAATATGAAAAACATTCTTCTGATTCTACCATGAAACAACTACCTTAAATTTAACTAAGTCCACTAACAAACCTTTCCCATTAATAATATCTCCCATGAAATCTACCATTTCAATCTATAAATGAATCTTAGTGATATTGTTGAATACTCTATGATCTATTAGTGTACTCATTATAATGTCTAGTTATTGGACATGATCATCCTATGTCTTAGAGTAAAACATGATTTTATCTAAAAAACAAACCCGAACTGATCCTAGTATGGATGAAATATTAACTTACTCGTGGTCATAAACATAGTCATAGAATTTATCCTCACAAACATGATTATGATGAATTCATGTAGGCCATAAATTATTTATAAATTACATTATTCTATATCAGAATTTCTATCTAGCAATTGATGATACCCCAATCTCAAGTCAATCATGAAGAATACACATTCACCTCTCAACTGTTCAAATATATTTTCATTTTTTAAAAGTAATACCAATTAATAAATATCATACATCTCATCTTCTAGTAATCAACTCAAAATTGATATGACATATTGACCTTGTCAGAAAAAATGGGTAATCCCAAGTATACAACTCAAATGGATAAATTTCATACACATTAATTCTTCCAAATAATTCCTAAGCTCTTGAATTTCTGTTGGATCCATTCTATATGGTGTAATGTAAAATAAATCATCCTAAGTAATGGTCATAATTATAAATTAAAAATCACTCTCTAGAAGAATCCATAAGAAGTCTTCAGAAAACACATCCTAAAAATTGTCAACTAAGGGTGGATAAACACCATGATTCACACCACCATTACCTAATAAATAACTTTCAAACATGGTGGTATGAACCCCCATGTTTCTGATGAATTGGACATATTCATCATTCATAAACATCGTATTCTCTAGGATGAACATAAATGTTACCCTCAAGAGACAAAAATGTCAAACTATGATGATATTAATCAATGTGGGATCAGTATAATACCAACACGTAGATAAAAAAAACTTTATAAAACATAAAATAACATATCTGTAATAATCAGAAAAGAAACATTACACACCAACATCAAGAAAATACTCCTGACATAAATAGATGTCCATCGACCATAGTAACATCAAAACTTGGATCATTATAACCCCCCTGGGAAACAATTCCATTAAACTCATAATATTCACAATTTGAGAATATGTAAAAGATTATAAGGATCCTATATCCAATTAATAGAATGAAATTATAGATGATATAAAAACAGTAACTTTTACTATAGTTGTCCTAGACACACTATTTATAAGAGGAGTCTAAAATTCATGAAAATGTCCTACCCCACTACCATTTTATGATATCTAAGTCCCCAAAGATTTTCTACTCTACTGAAATGGTCATTATTTCTCTAATGTACATTTTTTTCACCTGGAGTGCCACAAGTAGTAGTACACCAACTAATAGACTGGTATGGTGCAAAAGACCCTGGTCTCATACACTGGTTACATTTAGTTACTCCATCACTACCTTTCTAATTTGGGTTCCTATATAACTTTTATATATGTCACATCTTTCTTCCATGTCAAAACACCATTGGTTTTTGCAGAAACTAGTGACAATAGTGATCCGACCAACAAATCTTATGGGATATCATTTAGGTATTTCAAATAAAAATTGATCCTTCACCTTGGACACTCAGCATTCCACTACTCTAGCTAGTGTTGTCATAGAGATTATTTCCACCCTCAAATAATGTACCTTATAGTCATTTCGAAAAAACCCTATGTCATTATTTGTATGAATACTTCAGGGTCCCCTATAAAATGGGATCCATATTTACCAACTTAGAAAACATCTTCAACCTATTTATTTTAACATATGGAAAAATATAACATTAAACTCAATCCTATTAATGTCTCTTCATAGATGCCTCATCTCATTCCATTAATGAATCAAAACACTGCATATTGGTGAAGAGGCCGAAACTATCCATAATTGACATACTCCCCTAGTTCAACCACATGAACTCTATTTCCCTCTATTACTAAAGCATCTATTAGAATACGTGATATAGGATGTTCTTTTGGATTTCATTTTATATAATATCTTCAATATTCTCATACTAATCAAAAATATCCCACAAATTATTCACTGATCCTTGACACATATAAGCAACAAAATTGACCCTTTTCTTAGTGGGGGTCCATAAATGTTGAAGAATTATCTGGATAGACTAAATCTTGAACTTAAATTCCTCAAGCCCACACTACCCAATGAATGAAACATGGTGTTACAACTATAACCCCTATTTTATATTAGACATATTTCTTTAAAACTTCTTATAGGTATCCTTTTCATGAAATTAATAATGCAATAAATGTTCTCATTAAACATATGTCCCTATAGTTTACCCAGATCTATTTGGGCCTCTAGTAATACTGTTGGAGGATCATTTCGAATGATTTCTATCTTTCAACCTATCAACAAAAATATTCCTGGATGTATGACTCTAAAATTAAAACCACACAACTTAGGACATATAACACATCGTCAAAACATTTTCACAATAATTATTTTTGTAATTATATGATAATTCATCCCCTCATATTCTACCAAATGGTCCAAACAGAGGCTCTATCACTACCCTTAATCACCCATCACTTGTGTCATGGAAAAACTAGGAAAAAACATTCATAACATAATTTTCCCATTAAAAAACATTTAATTATTTCAAAATATAATATTCCTAATCATTTTAAACTTATCAATCCAACAATAGGTACAGTTTATTTTAAATTACACATGTAATGAAATGAATTTTCATTTCATCAACACACCTGAAACATACTTCTCTGTCCGTTCCTAAATTGATTCATTTCCCATAAATTCCGTAGTGCCTAGAATGATGCATGTATGCTCAACTAATATTAAAAATATATCCACGTGTAAAATCTCTAGAAACAATTATATCACATTACAAGTGCATCATAAATGTTGAAATAACATCAAAATTATTATAAAACTATTAAGAACATCCGTCCCACCATAGGTGCTTATGTTTTCCTCTACACATGTGATATATAGTTACATTAAAATTCCCATGGAAATGTATCGACACATTCTAGGGTCATATCTATATTTCCTAAATAATAACAAAATTAAAAATAAAATGAAAACCTACCATGATATTTGTAACAGCAAGAGATTTTATGAGAAATATTCTTTTTAATTTCATTGATGTCTTTTTTTGTATGCTACACCAAGATTAGATTGCACTATACACAACACCGTATTAGCTTGTAGTATATGAAACACTATTATTGGATTGTGTTGCACATAATTTCAAGGTCTTATAAATAAAATTCATATTGCACAACACCGAGTACAGATTTTTATCTATGAAGAAATTATATATGTTCTGATTATTTTATATATGAAACCAATGAAATCATTCAGTACACACAACCGTGACATGGATTTCATTACATGCAAGAGCGGCCTTCCTCGATAACATGTGTTGTACGCAATATCATGTTTCACTAAATAATAATATATTGCTATAATTTTATTATGAACTAGCCTTTATGAGTAGTATTGAACAAATTTTTCATTTTACAAAATAATCACTCATAATACACATATTATATAATATGTTATGAGAAAAAAATAAATTTTTCGCGTAAAATAAGTATTTTTAAAAAAATGTTGTTTTGCCGCCTTTTGAAGGAACACCCAATTTAAATTTATTTTTGACAGGTTTATAAGTTAAACATTACAAAATAAACATATTCATTTCAATTATTATATAAAAATTTACATTTGATAGTTTTTGATATTTTTCTGATAACTTTCATATTTTGATGAATGGTGAAAATATGATAAATTGTTATTGAAAACAACTTTTTTCTACGAAATAATTTATATGGTTAATATTTATTATTGAATTTTTTAACATATTAATAAAATATATTTTTACCATTTAATATATTTTATGTCATTACACTTAATTTTACATTGAATTCATAGGTAAAATCATATCAATAGTTTAAAATATTTTACCTTTTTGGAACCGATTTTATCAACAATGAGATAGATTTTCTATTAATTACTAAAACTAATGTGTTTTAAATTTTGAAAAATGGATTCCATATTTGGAATCGCTGATCCCATATTATTGTAATAGGTTATTCATATATTTTTTATATTATGAACAGTAACTACGGTAATTTTTATTTACTATAGTTAAAGGGTGGGTAATTAAGGGTAAATATAATATTATAATATTACCCTAAAATATGTCTTAATATAATAAGGTGATTATATTTCATCCTAAAACATACTTGGGTCGAAATGTAATCTATTGGAACCCACTTGTATAAGAAAAATACATATAATTTATTTTATTTAAAGGAATGTGAAATATGTCTCACTCAAACATTAATACTTAAATTATTTTTAATATAAGGTTATACATCATATAAATTTGATTATAAATACTCATATGAAATATAAATTTTTTTTTCATTATCATGGATATTTATTTGTAAATTTAGACAACTATAAAATTACCTCAATAGCTTATACATTAATGATGCAGAAATTAGGTTTTTATTGAAAAATATATAAAATAGTTTTTATTACAATATTAATACCCATAAAAAGGCCCCAAAAACATGACAAAAACATATTGGTCAAGTATATATAAACCATAAGCATCCAAGGGTCGACTTTATGATCATTTGGAGCCTTTTAAAAAATGATCTCATTAATGTCACCTTCATAAATTAATAAATATAACAATTTAAATGTTGGGTTTTTTATGATATTTTCGAGTAAAAGTATTATTATGATAATTATTAGATTTATATTCATCATAATATTTTATTTTTAATTTTTATGCAACAAATATTTATATTAAATAATTATACAAATCTGATCTAGTATTTATTTTATTATGATAAGTATGAAATAAATGTTTTAAAAAATATTAATATAAATCATATATGAACCAATTAATGTTCTCCATGAATTTTATAGATGCATATTACATTTCATGAATCTATTAAATATTTGGTTTCGAATTTATCTTCTACGTGGGTTTATTTAAATTCAAATAAATGAATTGTGTCAAAATTAACACTATTGATATTTTATAAAAATAACTTATTATTAAATTGTTTAAAAATTACAAAAATATTTCAAAATTACAAATTGCAATTTAAATGGTCTAAAATGTCATTAATTATCCAATTATGGAAAATTCACTACAAATAAATAAGTATTTATAACCATTTAAAATATATAATATTATTACCACAAATAAAATTAAATAGAGTAAATAAGGATAAATCAAATTGATAAGGATTAAAATTAAATCAAAACATGTATAAAGTATATTATTTGATTATTTTAAAACCATATCTCATGTAATCTTTTTTTGAGTAATTTTTTAGGTTCTTATATGAGGTTTGAGTTTATTATAAATTAATATTATTGAGGCTTCCAAAAGTACCCCTCCCCTCATTTATAAAAGGGAATCTACTCCCTCTCCATTTCACAAATATTTTGAGCCTCCCGGCCCAACCATACCCTATCCATTTCTATTTTCCACTTCTCTATAAACATACTATATTTCTTCGTCTTCTTCAATGACCAACTTTAGTTCCCTAAGAGGAGGTTTAGAAGAGGCGCATTGAAGAAGAGGTAATATCCTTTACCGATTATTTCATATTTATTTCTTCTTCTACGTCCTCTTCATTAGTTGTATATTTATAAAGTAATAACATCAATATCACTAATATACATATATGTTATTATAAATATGAAAAAACCTTATTTAACCTTCTATCCATCCTACATAAAAGGAAATCACCACACGTGCGTACGTACGAAATACCGTCTCCACGTCGTGGTGTAATCTGTTTTTTACCACCACCTGACATGGATGGGTATAATGGTGGAAATAATAGCTATATAGGATTATTATAATATGATACTAATTATGATATAATCTATCATCCCCTTCAATACCATTCAATAATTATAGGAACGATAATGTCGCACGTCCGTATGTACGGATTACCATCTCCATGACAGGATGAGATTAATTATCCATGTTAAACATTCAAGAATGATTATAAGGTAAATATAATAAATAATCATGAAATATATGACATAATAATAATACTGGATATATGTATATATATGTTTCATTTATGTACTTCCGTTCAATTCAACAAGGAAACAAAAACAGTGTTCATCGGTACGTTCGGACTACCATCTCCATGAATGGTGAATTTCATTTCATTTATCTACATATTGTATATATATATCTATATACTGAATATATATGATATCAAATCATGATTTACATTCTGTATGTAAATAAATCATTATATATGTAATAATATCAAAAAAAAGTCCAAACACATACAATACATGAAAAGATTATTACCCAAAACGTTGCTTTAACATAGAATTGACAAATGAACGGGTAATATAAAGTCATAAGTGAATCATATATGATATAATTATTATTATTATGGATATCTTAAAAGTTAATAATATGTTTAAACCCCTATACTTTAATTTCGGACACATAAGGAAGAAATCAGACCTAAGGTAAGGGATTATTACGTATGACTTTTATTTTTGTGGGACATATGCAATAAACAACACAGATATCTTTTGTGCGGTGTTTATGCTTCTCATGAATTCTCTATGAATTTTATTATTAAGGTAATTATATTTTTATATTAATATAGATTTCATTATTTTATGAGGTATATGACTCTACTGGTTAAAATTAGTAAGGGATAACTTTTACAACCACATTTTGTCTGAGATTGTTTATTTGTATGTATCTACTGTGGATATATTTATCATCCATGTCCATGTTTTCTGAAACTATTCTCATAAAAGGTGTACTATTATTATATGTATATTTAATGTCATTTTTACCCATTTTATACTTTTAATACATGGTATGGAAGGAATCATTCTTTTGTTTACCATATGAGGTACATTTTGATTCTTCTGGCATTGTATGAAGAGAATGTTTTTTTAAATTATATCGAATAAAGGGATTTTTACATTTTCATATATCCTTAGATATATGAATCCCCCGCCCCAATATTACTATTGTATTTTAAAATAAATTATTTCTTTTAAAATTGAATGAAATTTTGTGAAAAGGAAACGTTTTTCAAGAAGAAAGGATATTTTCCTCAGGAATGAAGTTCAAGTGTTTTTATCAAATTTATTTTTCATCTAAGATGATTAAATTAAATAATGTTATGTTTCTATCCCCATTATTACATTTATTTTATTATTTTTATGGTGGAATTATTTCTTTGATGTCCATTTATCTTATACTAATTATTTTATGATGGCATGATGCTTAAGAATCCGATTTTATCACATGGGTTATGCTATGATGTATGCTATAGGATTTTGTGGAACACATAAGAATGGTTTCATTATGAAATGGGTGGGACCTATATCTCCCTCCAATTCATTGGGTAAATATTTATATCTCATGAGATAGACATCGCTGGAACGACAAGTTAATCTACTTCAGTGATACAGGGCTGGAACGAGGAGTGAACTCAGATCAGTAATGGACATTGTCCAATATCATGGTCATGGAAATGAGCCTTGTCTAATATGAAATGACTTTCTATGATTATGTGTGTGTGCCACAAATATTCATGTCTTATGTTATTATTATTGGGATTACATTTCACTTCTATGATTTATCCCATTACATGATATTGTGATCTCTTTTGCAGGATAAGATTTTCAAATGATATGTTCTTATGAATATGATATGATTGATATTTATTTTGTTTACCCTTTCTACGAATTTGAGATCATAGTTTTAATGTTTTTTCCCCAAGATATAATGAAAAGTTTTAGGTAGGAAAAATAAAGTGGAAGATTTTTATAAGAGATGTTTAATATCTTTCACCGGGATTATAAGATTATGATTCGAGTTTCCAAAGACACTAAACTAACATGATGGTTGGGTGTTTGTTATTGTTATATATTAAGTATTCTAAAAAAGAATTTTAATGTTCTTGTACATCAAGCATAGGTCTCTGTAGTTGGTACCAGAGCAAAGTTATAGTTAACCTATGGAAACTAGGATGCAAAAACATTAGTGAGATCCCTAGAGATATTTCTGAGGTATGTCTAAGGATGTCCCTATGGTTAAGTATAAGTATAGGGTCCAGTCCTAGAATTATGTTAATGATCATTGAATTAAACCTAAGATGATAGATATTGAAGGTACTCCCCATTAATTACATTGTTTTCCTAGAATTATTTTTTCCTCTCATACTATTATTTTTGGGTTTGAGACGACGGTTAGAACACGTAAGAACCATGTTGATTAATGTAATGGGAAAAGCAATTATTTTCCACCAAAAGAAACCAATGTTATTGGAGATGGAGTGAAAAATATTATTTCTGTAATTAACCAAGCTATGAATCATTCTGAACTTCCAAATTACCTGAGAAGCGAACAATATTCTATTGAGTCCTTTATGAGGAAACGTCCACCTTATTTCAGTGGGTCTTCTGATCCACTTATTGCTAAACAATGTCTCAGTACCATTGAAAAGATATTTTCCAGACATCATTGATGAGAACATGAAAATTATTTTAGGTTGTTTACCATTTAGAATGTGAATTAAACTAGTTGTGGACTCTAATTAAGAATACAAGGCCCCAAGATGAAATTGAATCCATGGATAGGGATGAGTTCAAGAACATGTTTTTCAATAAGGACTTCCCTCGTATTCTTAGAACAAAAATGGAAAAGGAGTTCCATGAACTTATGAAAGAAGATGATGAATCATTTGGTATATATGAGGATAATTTTACAAGGATTTCCAGTTATGCATCTGGATTTATCATCCAACCTAAGAGTAAGGTTGATCGATTCATCGTTGACTAAAAAACAAGTCTTCAAAGGTAATTAGATATAAGAGACTTTAGTATCTATGAAGAAATTTTGGGTTGCGATATCAAGCTAGAACTAGAAGTTTGTGTTAAAAATCCATCTCATGGTTTTGACAAGAAACAAATGATGGATTTCAAGGAAAAATCTCAGAATAATGGTGAAAAGAAGAAGAATGTTTCTTTATGCTCAATGTGTGGAAATAACCATGGTTGAGATTGTATGAAATGTGCTAGAAATTGTTTCAAGTGTGGAAAAGAAGGACATTGAGAATCTGAGTGCCGATGTAATGGGAAAAATGTTTCTAATGATGTGATTAGAGAAAAGACTACAAAGAATGTACCCCTAACACTTCAATGCTACAAGTGAAAGGAAATGGGGAATTATGCAAACCAATGCCCTAATCCAAGGGTGAATGATGATTGACGTGACAACCTCTTAAGGCAATGGAAAAAGGGAAGTCACGTGCGATCACTATTTGTGATGTTGAGTATGGAAACGATGTGGTCAAATGATTAAGTGTTTATGTAATGGGATTTCCAAATAGTGGTATGGAATCTCATTTATAGTATTATGGATTATTGGAATATCTATGTATTGGTTTAATGTGGTTTTCAATAAATATATGGTACATGTAACCATGAAAATTGATTGAAATAATTCTGCAAAGCATATGATATGTGCATAATGAAGTGATAAAGGGATAATGAGATGTTTGATAGTATTAATGAGCTCATGATTGATAAAATGAAAAAGTGATATCATGGTTGGAGTATATAGAATATTTGGTATATTTAGTGCATGGAAGGGTTAATTTTGAGGGAATTCATGATGTCACTTAGGTTCTATTGTAATTTATGTTATCATCATATTTCAAAAGGATACATGATGATTTCCTTAAAATGTTTTGAATGTGACCAACAAGATACAACTTATGATATATGGGATAAATGATGGTATTCACATGTTTGTTATATGACCTTTCCGGTAATTGTTTTTTTACTATAAGACGAGACAGAATTATATTGGATATGCCTAATGGTTTGAGTGTATTATGTTAGACATAATATAGTATTTTTTAAGTCAAGTACTTATTATTATTATTATTTCTATAATTTTATATTTGTATAGATTTTGAAAAAGGACATCTTATAGAATGGGTGACAACCTGTCACGTCAGACAAGGCTGCGGGATTCGAACCCACAACCAATGTTCAACATGCCTTTATCACCTACCAGTTGCCTATAAGGGCTCCCTAGTTAGAAGAAATTAGTTTTATTTTATTAATCAGTATTAAAGATGAAGTATAAGTCCATTATTTAACAATCTATGATTAATCTCACCATAGATGGACTAATGTATATTTAATAACATGTGCTAAATTTTTGTGATGGAGAAAGTTGGAATGAACTATCATTCTATAATATGATCTTCTAACACTTCACGAATGACAAATTCAACATCATTTAATTATGAGATGAATTGGGAATTGTTCAATAAATGACCAACGACAACATTGTATCAAAATCAAGTAAGTATTTTGTCTAATTAAAATTTTACAACATTAGGGAAATGATCTTGAAAAAAATTGTAATCCATGTACCCTTATATCCGATGAATCAGATGGTACATTCTATCATCACAAATTTATGGATTTATAATTATTGGCATTTTCTTAGCCATGTTCTTTACCACTCTTCATCAGAACATGATAGTCAGATTTCTCTTCCGTATCCTTATTTTCACCTATGTTCTCCTATGTGGAATCCCATTACTGAGTTACTTTGGGTGACTATTTTTTTAACATTATTTTTTAAGATAATGTTTTATAATTACTTTTTACAATGTGGGTTTCTATGAATGAAACTGTCATGTAGTAAACCGTTTATTTCCATGATGAATTTTGAGGGCGAAATTCACTTTAATGGGGTATCATGTAACACCGCGAGATTTTATGAGAAATAATTTTTTTAATTTCATTGATTTCTTGTGTTGTACACTACACAAATATTATCTTCCACTATAGGCAACACTGTATTAGCTTGTAGTATACACAACACTATTGTTGGCAAGTGATGAACATAATTTCATGTTCATTTGAATAAAATTCATTTTACACAACACCATGTATAGATTTTTATCAATTCATAAATGAACTATGTTTTGATTATGTTATATGAAACACTAATGGAAACCTTCACTACATGCAACTCTGACTTGGCTTGCATTAAACGCAAGAGCGACCATCCTCAAAAATGTGTGTTGTACGCAATAACGAGTTTCACTGAACAATGATATATTGTTATAATATTATTATTAACTAGACATTATGAATAGTATTTAAAATTTTTTGAATTTTATAACATTATCACTTATCATACACATTTCTGGAACATGGTATGAGAACAAAATAATTTTTTCGTGTAAAATAAGTATTTTTTAAAAAATGCAGTTTTGTTGCCTTTTGAAGGAGCACCGAATTTAAATCTAGTTTTTTACACCTTTATAAGTTCCATTTGACAAAATAAATATATTATTTTCAATGAGGATATAAAAATTTACTTTGGATAAATTTTTTATATTTTTCTAATAACTTTGATATTTTGATGAATAGTGAAAAGATGCTAAATTTTAATTGAAAACATCTTTTTTCATCGAAATAATTTATATGGATAAAATATATTATTGAGTTGTTTTAAAGTATAAATAGAATATATTTTTACCATTTAATATAATTTATTTCATTCCCATTAATTTTACATTTAATTCATAGATAAAAACATATTAATCTTTTGTAATGTTTTAACTTTTAAAACCCATTTTCTCATCCACACGATTATTTTTAAATTAATTACTGCAAGTTCTGTAATTTGAATTTTAACAACTAGATTTCCTTTTTGGAATCATTGGGTCCAAATTTTGTTAAAGGTTACTTTATGTTTTTTTGATTTTATGAATAGTAACTACGATAATGTTTATTTACTATATTTAAAGGTAAATCGGGAAATTAGAGGTAAATATAATATTATAAAATTACCCTAAAAATTTTCTTAATATAACTGTATGATTATAATTATTCCTAAAACATAATTTTGTCGAAATTGAATCTATTGGAACCCACTTAGATAAGATAAATACATTTAATTTATTTTATTTAAATGAAAGTCAAATATGTCTCACTCAAACTTTAATAATTAATTATTTTTAATATAAGGGTATACAGTATATAAATTAGATTATAAATATTAATTTGAAATCTAAAATATTTTTATTCATCCTGGTAATTTATTTGTATTTTTTATAAACTAGATAATTACCTTAATAGCTTATACAGTAATGATGCAGAAATTAGTTTTTTTGTGAAAAAACAATAAAATAGTTATTATTACAATAAAATAGTTATTATTACAATAATAATACCCATCAAAAGGCCCACACACTTGAAAAAACAATATTGGTCAAGTTTATATAAACCATAATCATATAAGGGTCGAATTTCAGACTATTTGGAGCCTTTTAATAGTGATTATGACACTTATATTATTTTATTTTAAATGATGTCAAAGTTTTCACCATCAAAATTTAATAAATATAACAATTTAAATGTTGGGTTTTTTAGATGATAAATTCTTGTAAAAGTATTATTATGAAATATATTAGATTTTTCGTCACAATAATATTTTATTTTAAATTTTAATGCAACAAATATGTATATTAAATAATTATACAAATATGATCTAGTAATTATTTTATTAAGATATATATCAAATAAATGTTTTTAAAAATATAAAAATAAATATTATATGAAATAATTAATGTTCTGAATTAATTTTTAATATTAATATGACATTTTTGTAATCGAATAAATATTTTTTTCGAATTTATCTTTTATGTGGATTTAATTTATATTCAAATAAATGAATAGTGTCAAAATTGACACTATTGATATTTTATAAAAATAAGATATTATTAAATTGTCTAAAAATTACCAAAATATTTAAAAATTAAAAATTTAAATTTAAATGGTCCACAATTTTATAAATTATCAAATTATGGACAATTAAAAATCAAATAACTAATTATTTATAAGTATTTAAAATTTTGATAATTATTTCCACAAATAAAATTAAATAGATTAAATAAGGATAAATCTAAATGATATGGTTTAAAATAAAATCAAAACAAGTCTAATTATTATTGGATGATGAGATTATAACCATATATGATCTATTATTTTTTTTTGAGTCATTTTGGTTATTTTTATGTGGGGTTTGAGTTTATTATAAATTAATATTTTTGAGGTTTCCCAAAGTGCCCTTCTCCTCTCTTATAAAAGGGAACCTCCTCCCTCTTCTCTTCAGAACATTTTGAGCCTTCATGTTTGACCAACCCCTTTCCATTTCACTTTTACACATCCCTATAAACATATTAGAGGTCTTGGTATTCTTCAAAGACAATCTTTAGTGCCCTAAGAAAAGGTTTAGAATAGGCGCGTCAAAGAAGAGGTAATATCATTTACCAATTCTCTCAAATTTATTTCTTATTCTATTTCCTCTTCATTTGTTGTTTCATTTTAAAGTAATAACATAAGTATCACTCATATACTGATATGTTATTAAAAATATGAAACAACCCTTTTTCACCTTCTATCCATCCAATGGAAAATGATATAACCACATGTGCATACGTACAGAATACCATCTCCATGCCGTGGTGTAATCTATTTTTTACCACCACCTTAATTGGATGGATATAATGGTGGAAATAATAACTGTTTATTATTTTTAGAAAATAATACTAATTCTGGGATATTATATCATCCACTCCAATACCATTCAATATTTATGGGAATGATATTGTCGCTCGTGCGTACGTACGGTGTACTGTCTCCACGACGCGATGAAATTAATTTTCCAAGTTAACTATTAAAGAAAGATTATAAAGTATATATAATAACTAATCATGAAATATATTAAATATTAATTCTACTGGAGTTATGTATATATATGTTTCATTTACATACATCCATTCAATTCAACAAGTAAATGAAAACAACATTCGTGCATACTTACATACTACTGTCCCGAGGAATGGTGTATTTCATTTCATTTATCTATATATTGTATATATATATATATATTGAATATATATGATATAAAAACATGTTTTAAATTCTGGAATTATGTAATTCATGATATAGCTAATAATATTCTAAAACAAAAAGTCCAAACACATACGATACATGAAACGATTATTACCCAGAATGTTTCTTTAACATAGAATTAACAAATGAACAGGTAATATAAAGACGTCAGTTAATAATATATGATATCGTAAATATTATTATGGATTTTTACAAGATAATAATATGTTTAAACCCACTATACAAAAATTTTGGGCACATAAGGAAGAAATCGGACCAAATGTAAGGGATTATTTCTTCTCACTTTTATTTCTATGGGACATATGCCTTAAACCCCACCTATTTATTTTGTGCGGTGTTTATTCTTCTGATGAATGATATATTATTTTTATTATTAATGTTATGATATTTTTATATACATGTAATATTCTATATTTTATGAGGTATATGACTCCACTAGTTATAATTAGCAAGGGATAACTTTTCCAATTTCATTTTGTACGAGATTGTTTATTTGTATATATCTGTTGGAGATATATTTATCACCCATATCCATGTTTTCTAAAAATATTCACATAAAATGTGTAATATTCTTATATGTATGTTTAATGTAATTTCTATCCTTTTTTAACTTTTACTACATGGTATAGAAGGAATCTTTTTTTGTTTACCAAACGAGGTACTTTTTGACTTTTCTGACAGAAGTATGAGGAGAATGTTTTATAACTTATACGGCATGAATAGATCTTTATATTTTCATAAATACTTAATTACATGAACCTTTCCCCACACATTCACTCTTTTGTTTTAAATTAAATTAATTCCATTTAAAATTTCATGACATTTTGAGAAAATAAATTTTTTTTGAAGAAGAAATGATATTTTCTTCAGGAATGAAGTTCAAGTGTTTTTATCAAAATTATTTTCCATCTAATATGATTATATTAAATAATGTTATGTTTATATCCCTATTATTACATTACTGTTATTTTCTTTATGAGGAATTATTTTTTTAATCTCCATTTATCTTATATGGATTATGTTATGAAGGCATGATGTTTATGAATCCCATTTTATTACATGGGTTATGAAATGATGTATGAATTATGATTTTGTGGGCCACATAATAATGTTTACATTATGATATTTATGGGACCTATATTTCCCTAAAATTCATTGGGTAAAGATTTAAATCTCATGATATAGACATGGCTTGAATATTATGTCAATCGGGTTCAGTGATACATGGCTGGAATGAAGAGTGAACTCGGTTCAGTAATGGAATTTGTCCTCTATGATGGTCTCGGAAATGATACTTGACTAATATGAAACTATTTTATATGATTATGTGTGTGTTACTCAAATATCCATGCCTTATGTTATGATTATTGGGATTACATTTCACTTATATGATTTATCCCATTACATGATTTTATAATCTCTTTTGGAGGAAAAGATTTTCAAATATTATATTCTTATGAATATGATTTGATTCATATTTATTTTGTTTACCTCTACTGAGCACTTGAGCTCACCCTTTTTATGTTTTCTTCTCCCTAGGATATGATGAAAACATTTAGGTAGGAAAATTAAAGGGGATGATTTTTATGGGAGATGTTGAAGATCTTTCACAATGATTAGAATATTATGATATGAGTTTACAAAGAAACTATACTAACATTGTCTTTGGGAATCTATTTTTGTGATGTATTATGTATTCCACAAAATAAATGTAATTTTAATTTACTTCATACATGGATCTCTACAATATCACATTGTAACATTCTGACCATGTTTCCACATACTGTATCCCGATGTTGGTTTATTACATGACCTTATGCATGCATCCCCAAAAACCATAGACTAGTGACATACAGTGAGTACCTGATATGGAATGAAGGGTGACTATAAACCCTTTATCAAAGTATAAAAAATAGAAATTAATAAAAAAATCCATCTGATAAGAAATAATAATCAATAGAAAACCAACATCACATGTAATGATCCCTAAATGGGTAAATGACCATTAACCAAATTATCATATTATTTGTTAAATATAAGTTTCATGTATTAACAAAAAACACATAATAAAGAAATATTCATAACTCCCATGAGGGTCCCAAAATATTTTCAGGTTCCCTCATCGTTCCCCCATCATGAATCCCATCTATGATATCTATCATAGGTATCTTGCTATTATCTTTTCCTATAAACATGAAGTCTATTCTTCTGATCTAGAAGCATGAGTTGGATATGAGTAAAAATCAATAGGCCAGCACAAATAGTGTTTGATGAAATATCCAGTCTATAAAAGGTCATGTATTTGCATATAGAATATAGCAAAAAAATGAAAAATGTAAATATGGTTCACCATTAATTTTTTTTAATTAGCCACATTTACCCCATGGTGATATTGACACCCGAACCAATCATTAATACTTCATCTCATGCCAGTGTCTGAAACAAATATTATAGAAATATCACAATTCATTCTTTTATGGTACTTAATTATTCATTTAATTATATTTTCATATATTGTACATAGGATCATCAATCCAATTACCAATATCAATGTCACTTGGAAAATTAGTCCATTGCCAATAACTTGGGGTCCTCAAGCATCAACATGGAACCCTTTGGGTAATTCATCCATCAATCTCTATCATACTCCTCATTTTCATATCAAAATTATTCATTATCCCATAGATTATTGTTCACGTAAATTTATTTGGTTCCCTAAGAATCAATTCAACAACACTTTGTTATATTGATCAATATCCACAACATTCACTCATAAATCACAATTAAAACATAGGGGTACTATAGCAGTGGGGCACTATAGCAATGACGAGTATTGTAGAGGCGTCAAGACACTATATATGCAGCAGTGAACTGTAGCCACAGTGGGTACTGTGCAGTATTGTTGCGGGTGTGTACTGTAACAGTACTATTCACCAAATGGGCCTTGGGAAAAAATTTTTTGCATGTGAGCCATATAATGGGACACATACCCACTAGGCCTTCAAGATATGTAATAGGTCTCACTCTACCCAGTTAAAAGAGGTCTTTTATTTTCATTAATAACAAAAATGAGGCTTTGGCCCCATCCTTAAGAAAAATCTCGATTAACACAAACACCACATCATATTATGCTTCAACATCGTTAACCATCTCTTCAATCATTCTAATAATGGTGGAACATTTAAATTACCAATCATGAAAATGGTTCTTTATTATTATCACATCAAATAAAATAAATAATTTTCTCTATTTCAAATTATGAACATTTTATGACATAATTAATTAACCCTTCAAGGCTAATCAAACCAATAATAAATTCCCAGTATGAATATGGTATAATGATTAAATTAAAATAAAATAACCCATTAGTTTCCTTTTTTATCCATAATCACCATTAACAGTTTTTTGGAACACTCCATGAGTTTCCATCATCAGCGGGCACATAAACTCTAATGGGTCTATCATAATACATGAAGTGTATCCAAATTCCAAAAAATTAAATTCACCCTTTTAATTTAATGTGTAATTTCACAGATATAGAAATGAAATTTAATAATTACATTCACATGATAATAACTAGGATTATGGTAATTAGAATGAAGATAATCCTACCTCAATATCATTGAAAACTTCTCACCAAACCATAACACTAAATTTGATGTTGAGTAATCAAAATAAAAATGATATAGGAGATCTAGTATCAAAAAATAGAATTGGGGTCTGAAGAAACAAGATCCAACCAACCAAAGATCTAATACCATTTATAATGGATGAAAAATCATCCCTCTCCGAAGAGGTTAATGAATGGAGATACATTAACCAAAATGAGGAAGAAATCACTAATAATGATTAGTGGATCCTTTCATCGAATCTTCAGTTCCCAATAGAAGAAAATCAAGGAGTCTTGGAACCCTATTTGGGACCTCCAAAAAGAATTTATGTCATATTAGAACAAGATAATGTGATTAGGGACATAAAATGTGTTTTTGGAATTATAAAATAAATGTTAAGGTGTTTAAAATGCAAAATACTAGGTTTCATGGGAGGGACACATGGTTTTTACAAATCATGTCCCTCTACTCAATGGGTTCACAAGCACTACTAAGATGGTTTAAAAGTTTCCAAACCATTGTCCAAATATGTAAAACCCTTGTAATATGAGGGATCACATTTTAGTGAGGGTGGACACACCATATGGTTAGGTTGTACATGACTTCTGGTGGTTCCAAAAGGGGTTCATGGATTCTTAGGGAATATTGCAAGGGTTTCACATACCAAACACCAACAATGCAAAGCCACATCAGCATCCAAATTTCTCTAAATTCACCCAATAAAACCCCAATAAAATACCCAAAAAATGATTGATATAATTAACTATAATACAGTCTCTTAATGTGAGTACATGACATATTCAGAGAGGATGGTATCTTACAATAATATTGACTAATGAAGATAGATGATGATAAAGATAGAATAAGGGTGATATTTAATAAATAGTAATGTGTTATTTTGTATTCACTATATATTGTGGTTTAATATTTTTATAATTATTATATATATTATTATGGTTTATTCATACCTTTAATTGATTTGTTAATATATTTTTGATCTATGAAAAAATGTGTCGAATAAAAATACAAGTATACTCTCATTGAAATCTTATGTTTAATATAGATTAATGAGTAATATGACATGAATATAACTAAATATTTGAAATAAAATATTTATATTTTGGAACAATAGTATTTGGGATAGGTTTATTTTTCTGAATTATATATGTTGAATACATTGATGAATTAAATTTTTTATGTTTATGTCAACTATATTTTTTTTATAATTTATATTATAATTAATTGGACAATGGTTTAATTATAATTTTTCTATGTCATTCTGATATTAGTTACATATTATTTATTATATCACATTTCTTTGTAGATAATTTTATCATGAATAATACTATATATATATTTATTTATTTATTTTTTCAAAGAATGAAAATTCAAATCTCATTAATTCTTTTAGGGAGATATTTTTTATTTTCAATCTCTATTATTTTGGATCCATATAACATTATCCAATTCATTAGGACAATATATTACTTGTATATTATTATTAGGATATCCACATTTCCATCCTACTCTTCATTTTTATTCGAATATTGGATCTGATGAATGATTTATAATAAATAATGAGGAAGTGTTAGGCCATTTTTTATGTATATTAAATGTATTGGAAATCTGTTAATCTGATGAATTATTATTATTTTAGCATGAAATAATTTAAAAGTTTTTTTCATTTTTATTATATTTTATGTTTTAAAAATTAATGAACATTGAAAATTATAGTAGAAAATGTGGGGAAAAATTTAATTGTCTTTGTTTACATGGGTTGTGAGCCTCTCAATAGAATAAAATGTTGTTTTAATGGGTGATATCATTTTTGGAAAATGTTAAGTAGTAGTTTTTCATTTATGTCGAATTGTATCTCATGAATTTTATTTTAGAGTTTAGATTAATATATGATTCAAATAAAGACTCATATTAATAACTTCCAACCCTTATCATCAGAAAATAATCTTCTTGAGTCCACATGATTAAGTATTATTTCACTTAAAAAATTACATATAAATTATTTTTAAGCCGATGGTAATGATGTCTGTAATTCGTTATTAGGCATAATTTTATTTTAAAAAATATATAGATAATTATTAAAATATTTTTTATAATGGTAAATCATTCTAGTAAATTAATAATAATAATAAGAAGAAATATATGAATGGATCTGACAACAACTTTTAGTAATATAATAAAAAAAGAAAAATATTTTTATAATTTATTTATTGAAGAGTGGGGAGTTGAATTTTTTTATATGATGAATGAAATTGTTTTATTTATTTATAATAATTTTTTGTGTTAATTATAATATTTATAAATATCATATGACGGTTTTAATGTTTAAGGTTGTAGATATCATTTCTGTATGAGTAGTACGATATAATGTTTGGTGGAATTTGTCTAATAAAAATTATACATATTTTTCATGTAATAATTTCATTAATAAGAGATTCAATCATGTATAATGTTGAATTGTTTAAGATTTTATAATAGTTTCTTCATTAAAATATAAATTATGGATATTTATTTTTAAAGGATAATAAATAAATGAAATTTAACTATCATATTCCCAAAACTAGATAATTAAATTTTGAGTTAATTTAAAATGAGGAAGTATGAGGTGAAAATGGTAATTGAGGCATTGTCCATAAAATGAATGGATTTTTTTATAGAACAATGGGGAACCCAAATTCATGGATGGACGATATTGTATAATGATTAATGTATTGAATAAATGAAGGAGTCCCATGACACTAATTTGTTGATTTAGGTAGATAATATGTACATGAATGAAGAGAAAACCATAGTTTAAGGACCCCAATCCTTGGTTTTGAGGATATGAGTAGAATATATGAGCATAAAATTATTGGGAAATATTTAATCATAAGACGGTTTGAATATAGAGTTGATGATATAGAGCATCCATGCCATAATGGAATTTATAACCTCATGGTTTTGATTTATTTTCAAGAAAAATATGGAAGCTTCATGAATATATATGCATATTTGGAATATTTTTAACCCTAAAAATTATTTATTTAGGATAACTTATGTCAATTATGATATCCTTGGACCAAGGTCAATGTTTCTGAGTAATTGGAGTCAATTTGGATGACTTTTTTATGGTTTGGTATTTCCTTGGGCAATTACCATGTGGTAATATCCACTATGAATGTGGTGGTGCTCTTTTTTAAGAATAGTTTCATCATTTTACGATCGATAATTTCAATTTTTATTAATAATGAAATGAGAAACATCCCATAATGAAAGAGGTTGTCAAGGGGGTCTAAAATGATGCAGCTCGAGCACATCCCCCTACACAAAATTATTACACTCCCGGGGAAAATTTCCCAAATAGGAAACACAATTAACGGATCCTCCAGACTACCTTCTTGAGAAAGTGCATCCGCCATGAAGTTATCCTCCATTTTCATATTGCAAACTGAGCAAACACATCTAAGATCCAAGATGCAACTATGGACATAATAAATTAGATTCCAAGGAGGATCCACCAGTTAGTTAATATCTCTTATAGAAATTTTAGAATCTTACTCCACCTCAAAACATAACAAATTGAATCCTTTGAAAAGCATGATACCTATTTGGATAGCCTTTAATTTCACACCCAGAAAATTCCCCACCCCATATAAGCTACTGAAGGCGAACAGTACTGAATCGTAATCATCCCTCAAAAGACCGACCCCACACATTTGACCATTTATACAGGATCCATCCACATTAAGCATATATCTGAGCCTCAGTGGATCCCATATAATCTATCTTCCCTGTGATTTATTCGGGTCTGGTGTCCAACTAAGTAACTTGCATATTATATAAGACTGATGTCTGCCTTTCACCATAGAACCCAGCTCGTGAACTAGCCCCTTCATTCTAACATTTAGGAAAGCTGTCATGGAACACACCTCTGTCCTATCCTTATTCCAAGCCTCCCACAATGTCCAGAAAATGGCAAGTACAATAATGCTATGGCTCTTGAATTCCATATCTTGATTCCGTACACCCATAAATCAGCTAGCGATGAAATCCTGCATAGAAGAGAAAACAACATTGGAACAACCCCGTCTACACATAAGGGACCATAGGTAATTGGCCCATTCACTTTTGATGAATAAATGGAAGACCGATTCAGCCTGTAGATTAGAACAGAAAAAGCAACGCGAGGCCATGGAGATCCCTCTCCACTGGACATTATCCTAAGTTGGCAAGGAATTATTATGGGCTCTCCATACCAGAAAATTAAACATTGTAGGAGCCTCTTTACAGCAGATCCAAGCCGGGAACTCATCACGAACCCCTCCCTGATGGATTAGTGTCATGTAATAATGCCTACTGAAAAAACAAAAACCAGAACCAGTAAAATAGACCTGGTCAGCCTTCTCATTAATAACAATCTCCCAGTAAATGGCCCGATGCTCTACAAATAGAATACAATCCCAAAATCTGGGAAAATGTGTAGCCTCTTTAACTGTCATATCTGGAACTGGACATCACAGAAAAAATAATTTCTCCCTAAACCAATTGTCATGCCATAAACTGATCTCCCCTCTCCCTACCACCCTGCATTATTGTCCTGAAGGATCTCCAGATGATGCAACACATTCATTACTAGACTGGACAGTTTCATCTTGTCCAACATCTTCCAGTGCTATCCGTATTTATTTCTGAGGACTTTGGCCCATAGTGAATCACCATCCATAAAATCCCATGCCATGTGGGCCTTCATGGACTATAGTGATAAGGATATGTCCCTTAGACTGACTCCTTCCTCCTCAATTGGTTTTTGCAGATTATTCCATGAAGCCCAATGAGCCTTGTCCATGTTATTGGAATCCCACAAGAAGAAAATCATAGTTTTCTCCATCAAGGAAATAATACCTTTGTGAGGAGAAATCACAGACATTACATGCATTGGAATTGAGGAAAGCACACTCTTTATCAATGTGACCTGACCTCTAAAAGAAATAAATATTCTCTTCCTACATAGAATCCTGCCCAAAATTCTATTAATGAGATAATCAAACAAGTATTTTTGGACACGCCCCTTAGAAATAGGTTCCCCAAGGTAAATCATTGGAAATTGCTTCCTCGGAATTCCAAGAAAATTCTAAATATCCCGAGTTCTCCTTCTAGAACGTTTATCTGAAATGATAACTCTGATCTTCCTCACATTGATACAATGTCCATGAATGAAACCATAAATCTCCATAATTCCCATAAGATACAAAATGAAATATCTCCAACAATTAAATAAAATCATAACATCATCAGCAAACATAAGATGTGACATGGAACCATCCGAAGCTTTGATGTGATAATGGAATATCCTTCTTTCCTCCATGACTCTGGTAAGTTCTGTGAAAGGGCCTCCTAAGCTATAATAAACATTATCAAGGATAATGGGACCCCCTATCTCACTCCCCACACTCTTTTGGAGTAACCAAATCCCTTACCCATAAGTGAGATGGACAGCCATGCTGACGAATAGAAATGAAAGAATAAGTCAAACACCCATTCTGAAAAACCCACACCTCTCATGACCTGGATATAAAAGATCTAATGAATTTCATCATATGCCTTGTCCATATCAAATTAAATGATGACGTTAGATCCAATCGCCCTTTTATTAACTTCTTCCACCAAATCTCTGTAAATTCTGATCACCCCCTGTATGCCCCTTCCCTTGATAAAACTATTCTATTCCTAAGAGATCACTTTCGGTACTATATTTCTCAATCTCCTAGCCAGCAGAGTTTGCCAAAATCATGTAAGAAACTTTGCATAAGAAAATCGGTCTAAAGTGATCAATATAAGAAGGATCATTGATTTTTTCTAACAGAAAAACTTTGGAAGAACATGAGCTCCTGTTAATTGCTCCTCCCCTAAAGAAATCTTGGATGGACTCAGTTACATGAACCCCCACAAAATCGCATGCAGCCACAAAGAAGCACCCTAGAAAACCATCTGGACCAGGTTCACTATCTAAGGACATACTGCGGACAGTTCCCCAAACCTCATCGCTTTTTGGAGTGGCCATGAAGATGTTATTATCCTCTACCTCAAGGTTCTTAGGGATAGATCCCATGAAAGCCTCATGCTCCGCCACTAATCCACGACTCAATCGGTCTCCTCGTATATCACCTGAAAGCAATGTCTCAAAATATTCCAAGGCCAACCGACCAGCTATAATGATATTAGAAGATTAGGATCCATCCTCAAGATCAATGTTGAGTTTCATAGTCTTCCACTTCTTCAAACTAGAATGAAATAAAGCGGGATTGCAGTCACCCTCTTTAAGCCATCTAACTCTAGAGTGGATCCTATAATCATTTTTGATCTCCATTACCCTCTCAGCCCGGAGGATACACTTATCACTTAACCTAATGACAATTCCATCATCCCAACATCTCTGAAGTTGGAACTCCAAATTATTTATTTCCATCTTAAAAGAAGCCACATAACTATCCTCAATTGGGTTACTAGAAATCTAGTGAGAAATATCTGACTTAAGTCACTTCAACCACCCAGCAAGCCCTACCCAAGCCCTCCCTTCAATCGTCTGTTCCCATGAGTTCTGCATCATTTGATGAAAACCATCCACACTATGCCATTTAGAAGAATACATGAAGGGTTTGAGATCCTGGCTACCACGTTTGAGCTCAACCATCCATGGGGTGTGATCTGAAATAGAACAAGATAAGTGTAAAACATAGGAAGGAGAAAAGAAGTCTAACCCATGGATGTTGGAAAGACATCTGTCCAGCCGACTCCAAATGCGCCTAGTCCATTTTTGATAATTACACCAGGTATATTTTCATGAATTAATCTACAAAAAATAAAGGAAATATGGAGAGAGGTTATAATATCGTGAAGGTCATGCTTATTAATTTTTGTTGGATTTTTTACTTCTCTTTTTCATATCATACACGAATGAATCTTAAAGGTTTTAAGATGGATGTCTTGGGTTGATGATTTCAGATTAACATTAAACTAATGGTTTATTAAGGAATGTATTTATTTTACATTTTTTATTAATAAGGTATTTATTTATTTATTCATTTTTAAGTATGTGTTTATTTACCTATATATAATTAATTTTTATTTATTTATAAATATCTATTAAATTCATGACATATATTTTTTGTAATATTACTTGGTCCATGGTAAATTTTTACTATTATATGTTTAAATAAAAAAAATTATCACTTTATTTTAAAAGGAATCCAATAATTTGTTCTAATTGAAATATAAATTTATTAATTAGAGAGTTGATATAATAAACAGAATTACATGGAATAATGTTTAGAGAAATAAAAAATAATTCAATAAGAAAATCAAATTCTCAATTATCACTTGAGAATATAATTTTAAAAATGCAGCAAATAATTATTCAGTATAGAATGTTCAAGTAATTTAAATTTAGTTTGAGAAATTATAATTATTTATTTTAAATTTCATAATATGGTTTCAAACTAAGGACCAAATGTATCTATGGGTTTTACCGTTAATCAAACCTATACGATGTCATTTTAATTTTAGTTTATGTTGGGGATATTTATAAATTCAAAATGATATTCACTATAAGAATTAATAATTTCGAATGATGGATATATACATTTGAAACCCCTATATTTGACATATTTTCCAAAAATAATACTTTATTTGATTGGTTATGATAGAAATAAATTATTAAAACTTTTTTATTTTCTTATTTCAGTATTTAGGATATTTATACTTTAAAAACGTTTTACTCTTTGTTTTTTAGTTATATATTGTATATATAATTAGTGTAAAAATGTGATTTAAAACCTAAGTGGATTATTTCATAAAAGTTTCAATATACTAAATGGAAAAAAGATAATTTTGGGGTATAATATTGGACAAAAAATCATTTAACAATAAATTATTTCCTTTTTTATTAGTTACTCAAATATGGGTTGGAACTCACGTAGATAATTGTGAAGGATGAATCTAAGTCATATTAATTACCCATATATGATGAATTTTTCGATGTATACCCAAAACGTAAACATGATAATGATGTTGAGATTCTAGTAAATCAATAGATGCTTATAACAAATAATCTTAAATGGATGTAATTGCATCATATGATGAAACTACTATGATTTTTTAAATTGAAGAGAAGAATGGACCAGATTATTCTAGGAAATAGATAATATAATAATGTAGATAAGACATAGATTATGGTGTTATAAGATATAATTAAAAAAATAATTTGAATAAAATTGAAAATATGATGTGCTTAAGGAAGTAAACAACCACATTTGGTTAGGATATGTTATAAGTGTTCATTGATTATGAATTACCAACACATTGTTCTCACCATGAGATTATGTTATGATACTATCAATGATATTAATTATATATATACCTTTGAAAGGGAAAAAATCAAATCATGGAATAATCTTAGCCATTTAACCTTTTTTTTGAAAAACTATTACATGACAGATGTTATAAAAATTTCAAGTTAAATTTGTTTTTTAAAATACATTTCATGTGTCAAAAAATATGTTTCTTCAGTTTAATGAAATTAGTTTTTTTATTAAAATTTATTAATTCTATATAGACGTGTTTTATACGTATTAATGAGTCAACCATTACTTCTGTAAATTTTAATCGAGTTATTAATGTCCCATCAATTGTGTACATTTATTTTGGAGGTGCACAATGATGAAGAATGATTACCCAAGATGATAATGGGAGAAAATAGATGAAACTTAATTTATATGAGAATGATTTTTATATTATATATAGTTAGATTACCAAAATGTTTTAATTAACATATAATTCTAAACAATATCATTAAATACCTAGATTCCTCTTTGTATTTTTTCCCTATGAGAGAATGGTTTATAATAAAATATTTTAATAACTTTTTTAAAATTTATTTTTAACATAATTGAGTGAGTTAGATAGTGTATGGATGAGAAAAAATAACAAGGATATTATTAATATGATGAGTTATTATTTTAGAGGTTTAATAGATTTATATAAATGAAATACTTCAAATAATTTTAATATTTAATTCATAACTGCCAATATGAATTGATTTATTTTTATTATTATTTCTATACATGATTGAATTTTTTAATTAGAATTTATTATATGTATTATTATCCATTTTTGATACATTCATTCTTATAACAAATTTCTTGTGGTAAATTAGGATATAACAGACAAATATTACTTTCTTTAATAAATAATTGAAAATGTAAAAATTAAATTATAATGAGATAGATTGGGAAAGTTTTATAATTTTTATCCCTTTACTATTTATATATCATTAATTTTAATATTTCTATATTTCTATAGAGTCCATGGATGATGTCCAAGAAGGCTACTTCCGTGATCATCAATCTGGTTCAAGGCTCTCCCACCAATTTAGGAGGATTGGTTACTACATAAAGAATATGATATAATACATTGTGGAGTTCATCATGAATTTTCATGCATTCTAGATTCATGAAAACAATGTCCATCAAAACCTATAACCTATATATATAGGTAATGATTCACAAAAAAATTTCATATGGGGATTGGATGTTTTGTGGCCATATCCACTAGCTATAAATAATTAGATTATGTATATCCTTGCTTCTAAAAACTTATTTTCTAAAGAAACAGAGTAAATAACCCACATGGATGTCGTGATGATGAATATTATAAGATTCATAATGTCCAAAATCATAAATAGGTTTAGTGTACCTCATACAATATTAATGGCAATGATATCATCTTCTATTTTACAAATTTGAGGAAATTCTACCAGGATTACGACTTATAGTCTAACCATTCATTCTATTATCATGTAGTAAGAAATGTAATGATAGATTCCATTAATAAGACTATATCATGAATACTTCATATGTTGGTGGATAATCACTAAAATATCTGACCATGAATTCTTCTTCGTGAATTGTGGGCATGTTGTACCGCCACAGTCCTAGATACACAAGAAGATTCATATTCATTAGTGTATGGAATCGGGGAATTTTTACATAGAGAAGTCTAGTTTCCCTTTCTATTAGTATATATATATTGACAACTCTGAGATGATGCTAAATCGTAAAAGCTTATGGATGAGTTGTAATGAAATGATGTGAAAATATTGTGTGCACAACAAACCTTTGATGTCTATCAAAACTGGGTTATATGAGCATTTAATAAAAAGATTTACATATGTTCCTTCTTTCATTGATAAACAGAGATGGTTCTTAGAATCTCAATGATTCCATGAAATAAAACTCTATATCGTTTACCAAATTTTAAAGGCCTTACATCGTATAAAATTCCAATTTCAAGGGAACATATTAATTATCATTGATGGGTGGGGACTGTGTCATGCCCCTACCAATGTGAGGGATCCCAAGAAGTAATTTTCGTAATTATCGAAAATCATATATCATCTTGGTCACATGGAGATAATCTACATAGGAGGTCCTAGTCGTATGAGCTAGAGACACAAGACACCATTTTCCCTTACATTAATATGTTAAACTACATAGAAAATTTCATTTCACATATGAACCACTAAACATGAGGTAGATCTTCAAATAATACAAATTAAGTGTCCTCATCACATTGTGTGGTTTAGATAACCATAGTAAAACTCAACATTAATGAAAAATACATGGCATGATTTAATACATATTATGATATATAGTGATGTCTGAAACCCATATCTTGGGGCATGCCCCAATATATCCATTTTGATAATATGACATCAGAATGTGCATCATGGTATTCAAATTATGATGTCAAAATATAGACATACCCTATGCATCAAGCATGTGATGCATTCTCATATATGATAAATGGGATTTCTCTTTTAATGTGATTTACCTAATTCTGTTATAGTGTTCATAGGTCTTCATGCCTTCTGTTTCGTGTTTGGGAATCTATTTCCCTGCCTCATGATGTTAAACTGCATAGTTTTCTAGGAACAAAATATGTCATGATTCTCAATCAAATGTGGTATGTAGAGAATCCAATACACTACCTATTAGTGTAGTCACCACATGTAAAACACCCTATGTCATTTCTTTTAATTGTTTCTATGGGGTGATAGAAAACTTTTCCAATGTTATTTCTCCCAATGATAATATCATACATAGAATTGGAAATTTAATTATGGGCTCCCCTGCATTATGTATATATACCAATTCATGTTATAGTTATAATTGTCTTAGATTCATGACCATAAAAAAAGACTTGAGTCTGTGGCATAAGATATTAAAGTACACAATTTATGTCTCTTAAATGACCTAAGATTTTAAATTTAAATAGAAATCGTCCAAAATGAAAAAAAAATACGAGTTTTTTGGTCTCCCACAACACCTCCATTCTTGATTTTCGTGAGTCTTGAATGCTATCATCACTGGATATATAGTGATTCTTGAATTAGCAATCCTAGATCCAGCCACAACAATAAAATGGAATAACTCACCCTAAATGTATGGCCTAAACCTCTATAGATTTTTTTTTTCAGGAACTATGTTTGTCTTGATTAAAATAATCATATAACATGTTATGACACACAAATCACCAATATTGGGGTTATACACAACAATCAATGTGAATAATTCCCCCATATACATATTTGATAGACCTCTATGAAGTGTTTCAAATTAAATAACTACATATGGATTGATTCTTAGATGATAGGATACATCCTGATGCCAATTTCACCAATAATAGGCATATAAAAAACCAATGGGTATAATACAACCTTTGTGTATAGGGAAGTGTGGAGAATTTTCCATTAAAAATATATGTGTTCCTTGATTCCTGCAATCACATGATTCATTATTGCTCATGGATCTTCAGTCCTAGTTCAATTCAAAAAAATATGTTCCCACCTCATTGAGTAGGATTTAGACATGTAGATGAAGATTTCATGCAATAATTATTTGTTACGTGATTTTTATGTTCCCTGGATACATAGTAATGCCCAAATCTCTTATAATTCTTCCATCTTCAATAATAAATTAGAATGATTCCCCCACTACAAATGGACCAGTCATATGTGTAGAGTTTCTCATTCCCATACTATGTATGTCCTGATTCCTTTAGTCATGGGAAATGTAGGATACCCAAGTATCCAATCTTGATTCTGGTCTCAATATCATTGATAACAATTAACTAATAACTTCATATGGTATGGACTTATGCAGTGTCCCATATGACACCCACATTCATTAAACATAATCCGCTGCCCAATTCTCCTCTATTTTATGTGTTGAGTAGGGATCATGTGATCTTTGGGAACCTAGAAAAAATAAATGGTTGGTGTGATTCTGATGTGTTAGATCATGGACCAGGTCATAGTTTCCTGAAATTAAACTGGATGAAAACATCATAGTCACACAATGACAAACATCAGGACAAAATGTATTCATAGGGAATAGATCTTCCTCTCTAATGGGATTTTACCTAAGAATAACATGTTTTATCCATTATCATCAAAATGTGTTCAATAAATTTGGGAATATCCTTTAGGGTGCCAGAACCCTTCTTTAAATATTTTGTTTTTTAGGAACCAACTTCATATCATTGATATATAAGATGCCAAAAAATGTTAATTTAGTTTACACCCTTCTCTTGGAAGACAATGGACTTTGGTCTACCTTTCTATTTTCTCATTCCCATATCCAAATATTATTATAGACTAGTTCATGAAAACAGATCATTTGGTCCTTGTATGTACCCAATTCAATCCCTGAGTTATTTTTATGTGTGTGTAGAATATTATAATATTAATCGATTATTATTAGTTATCCTATCCCCAATGGTTTCCACCTCATATTAACTAAGATATATTTGGATTGTGATTTAAACAATCTATTATCCAACCATTCAAGTTGATTCCAAAACACTCAAGGAAACACATATGGGAATCATAAGAATTTTAATGCAAGATTATATAATAGTATCCATGAAAGAACCTATTTTTTTTGTATGCATCTTCTTTAGAGACCCAAATATTCTTTTATAGTCACCCATATCCATCGCTTACGAATTAGATCTATATTGTGGAGTCTTCCCAAAGCAGAAGCATATGGAATGATTCCTACCATAAAAATTTTCATAAGGAAGCCCATGTAATTCTAACCATTAAGTAGAATATACCTTTTTTAAAAGAGAGATTATCCATAAAATCTTATTCTACCTATGCAAGAGTCAAATATACATTCATATTTCTTTCACATTGGATAATTTTGTGCAAGAAGGGATTGGAAAAATTTATAGTCACCAATAATTATTTGTGTGGAAAAAATGTGTTTCCTTCAATTAAATGCCCATTGAGAGAAAAAAATTTCCCCAGGGATATTTTAACCAATTTCATGTTAATTTCTATGTTGTTACGCCCTAACATTAATCTCCAAGGAAAACAAACTTAAAATTAACATTAACTAGTAAGGAAAATATACTTATCACATGATGTTTAATGTGACTGATGGATACATCCCTAATAAATGATATTAAAATGTTCATTCCTTAACCCATAATAATTCACTATCAACAGACCAAGATAACCTTACCCCATTTAACAAGATTACGTGGTGACTTCATCATCTTTTATGCCTCTTGACCCATAAATCTCAATTTGTTATTTAACTACCTTGGGATGCCGTAAGCCATTCATGACCATTGTAATGGAATATAAATCTCTATTGTTTACCATGCTAATGATTCATAATGGATTTGACCACACTACTAGATAAATCTTGGTCATGAAGGAAGTGATTTCTGATCCTTGTGGGCCTGACATCATCATGGCGGAACATTGAACCTTATGGTGTTCTTGGTCATCACCGGCATGATTTTCCCAAATCCTTCATCATGGGATGAGAACCTCGATTCCTGGTTTACTTTATTTTCACCCCACTATCAAATTTTTGTTGGATTACAATTGACCTGGGGTATCCTAATCTAGTTATTGTGTAACAATCTTCTCATACAAGGTCTATGTAGTTTTGAACATAAACTAAATACATTTTGATAAAATATGTATGACCATAAGCTCTGACCCTTTATTTTACAAAGGGAATGACCCTGAAATTTTATTGAAAGAGTAATAAAACATTTCAAGATAAATTACTAAAAGGATCATTATATGAAACATTCAATCCTCTGGCCACTAAACTCTTAAACTCCAGAGTTTTAGAAAAAGATAGAGTTAATATGGAAAGGGAATAACGGCAATAGGAAAAAAAATTATTGTCATAGTAAAAACAAATTCATTTTTTTGAACCCCTGGACATGGAAAGATTTATATTAATGATTTTTACATATCTTTATAGTGAATATGGGTTCATTAGGTGGCTAAAAACTTATATGGTTATTAATGCCTTTGGGAATGATAGATTTTTCATAAATAACATTTTAACCATTTAATTGTGAACTCAGAGAACAAGTATGTTGAGTTGATACCATTTTATTGGAACCCGATCGACCATGGGATTCCTCTACCTTATTTTTTCATGGAAGAAAATGGGTAATATGGATGGGTTCATGCAAATAGATATATCTGTCCCAGTATGAAACCCTTAAATCCATCAATTATTTCCTTAACCAATTGAAACATTATAGGATTCTTCCATTACAAATGATTGACAAGTACCCACCGGTTCCCATATTTATTTGACTAAATTATTTTGAATCCATGATTTAAAATCACTATAGAATGAATATTGAAGTTGAATCTACATCTTTGATATTAAATCACTATGTATTGTACAGTTTATCAATTAAGGAATGCCACACTCCTTTATAGATCCTTTTGATGGACCTCACCACACAATTTGAAACCACATAGTGTAGTTGCCGAACCACCCCCAAATAAAACCTAAACTACCATAGGGATCGAGAACCCTTAATTGATTTTTATTTTTCCTTATACCCCATATTATCATCCAACCATTTTGATATTTTCATATCATACACGCCTATTGATATAGTGGGTTCCACTTTCCTTGACCCTTGTTGGTTCCAAAATTATGGACAGAGACAAAACAGGAAAAAATCCTTAGGGGAGGCCATGCAGAAACCATTCGCGGATCCCCATCGCCATGCGGCCACCACGGAGCAAGAAAGAGGGATACCCTATGAGCCGATTTGATGATTGCGAACCCGCCGTGGAGCAAGGAGGTGGGTTCCCCCATGAGCCAATTTGACATTCACGAACCCGCCACGGAGCAAGGAGACGAAAAAATATTCGAGCCGAGTTGAAGTTCACGAACCCGCCACAGAGTATGGAGGCGGGAGCCTCCAAGAGCCGACGTTTCGTTCGTGAACCCACCACGAAGCAAGTTTCATCTTCATGTAGAACGATCCCTATTTCACGATGCCTCTGGCCGATAAATACTAGGCTCACAGAGAGCCTAAAGGATGGATCCTCTAAACTTTCTCCTTCTAAGCTCCAAAATCGCAAAGCAGTCTCTGCTCAGAAACCATTGGATCTTCAAGGTACGTCTGCATCACGACGTGCCTTCCCTTTTGTATGAACTCTACCTAACATCAAAAATAGATTCCATTCACAGAGCCCATGGTCCTCTACGAAGGAAGGGGATCCCCAAGGTTACTTGGGTTGCCACGAAGCATTTATGATTCACGATTCACCCTTCATGCATATGGGGCCCACATGCTAAGGCAGGGTCATTATGTTACAAGAAGCACATTTCTTTACAATACTACACTTCGTGAGGCACCCTTGCTTCACGAAGCATTTATCCATGAATAACTTTCCACTTCACAAAGCATGTTCCATATGAACATATGATCTATGCTTAGCTAGGACACTCCACTTCGTAAAGCACACCTATTCACGATGCACCTCCACTTCATGAGGCACCAGAGCATCACAAGGCTTCTACCAATGAACCCCTTTTCTTAGCCATTCCTTTTCCCATGTAGCCCTCTAGGATTGAACAAATCAACTTCAATGTCTCATGAGTAGTGCTTCTTGTTGTGTTTCTTGGCCTCATGCTTCTTTGCATAAGCACAATAACGACTATTGCTTCTTCACATAGACATGATAACATGGACCCCCAATGGGATCACCTCACGACACACCCTAGCCATGGTGTTTCCAGTCCCTTCACTTCACCATGGTGTAGAGGGTGTCAGTTATGTAATTCCTAGGGGTGTGAAGTAAACCCACCTCATCTGAGCTACATGACATTAAACTTCTAAGCGCTAGCTTCCTCAGCACATGACGTTAAACTGTGACCTCATCCCATGTCTCACATGCGGGCTGGCGTATCTCAAACATTCTCTACGCCAACTAATATCTATGGGAGTGAGATAATTCCTCACACACGCTTTGATCCTCTTTATCAGAGCGGCATTTGTCTATGGGGAATGGGCAACCATATTAGTGTAAGCCCCTTTCCTTTCCCCCATGAGGTAGCATCACTGCCGCTCCATTCATTGGTGCCAAAACCCTCTCCCACTGGGGATTGTCACCACACGGGCCTCCACCATGGAGTAAGTCCCAGTCTTCATCTCCCTGGGCTGCTAACCACGCATAGGCCCTAATCTTCCTCTATAAGGGCTGCCGAGAGCCTAATCCCCATTTCACTTCCCACGAATGAACCTTTCACAATATGATCGTCAGTTCTTTGATGAATTTTGTTACTCACACCGAGCATGACTCACGTGGGATTAGAGAAATCATTGACCATGACAACCCAGGGCATCCTAGAGAAAAAAACCCACACAATTCTTGAACTACGAGGAAAGTGATACTCACCAATGCAGGGTACTTATAAAGCATCCCTGAGGTTCGAGCCCTACACGTTGTTGTCCCTACCACTTCACATCGGTTCACCACACCATACATGGGAAGCCTAGAGTGTGAGACCCACACTCTTCCTGAACTACATGGACTTTGATCCACACCATGTAAGGGTACATAGGAAGCCTCCCTGAAGTTGAATCCCAATACCCAGTCATTCTGACCCCTTCACGCCGGTTCAACAAAATATCCAAAACTATGGGGACATTTTTCCTTGAAAATGGAAAGGTATGTAGGAAGCCTCCATAAGGTTCAATCCCAACAACCATTGGTCACGAACATCTTTACATTGGTGTTCCATGGCCCCTTCACAAACTATATGGACATTGATCCTTGCATTGGAAAGGTACGTAGGAAGCCTCTGTAATGTTCAAGCCCAACAACCATTTGTTCTGACCCCCTTCATGCTGGTAAACCTTCTTCCCATATGACGTTAAGCAACATGCCCATTTTTGGTCATGCATGATGTCAATCTGTACCATGATGAACTACGTATATTTTTATCCTTTCCTAGGCAGGGTACCTAAGAATCCTCAATGAGGTTCAATAACATCTAGCAAGAAGTCGTTGTGACCCTATATAGCGATAAGCCATTGTGACCATATCTAATGGATAGCCCTTGTTACCTTATCCAGTGGTAAACTGTCATGACCCTATCCAGCGATAAGCCGTTGTGACCCTATCCAGTAGTAAGCCGTTATGACCCGATCTTGCGGTAAGTTGTTGTGACCCGATCCAATAGTATGCTGTTGTGACCCCATCCAGTGGAAAGCCATTTTGGCCCCATCCAGTGGTAAGCCACTGTGACCAATGCCATATGAAGGTAAGTCATCATGCCGTTATTCGACAATAAGAAGTTGAAGACTATTTGACGGTAATCCATCATCAGATGATCTACGTAGGTTTGATCCATGTATCTTATACAAGGTAGGTAGGAAGCCTCCCTAAGGTAAAACCCCATACAATGGTAAACATTGTTGTCTATCCCTATTAGGACTAACATCTTTGGTTCTCCCCTCAAGTGTCAGACCAACCCGGGCTACTAAACACACATAAGCCCCAGCATATCATCAGGTCATTTTCCTCTATGAGCACATCCTGATTTCATTCCCCAACCCATAGGTTCCACTTACTCCAGGTCCCATCCATACGGGCCGCCTCTTTAGGTGTCCCAACTCCCCACCAAACTACGCAGACTTTGATTCCTTACCATGAGGATATGTAGGAAGTCTCATCAAGGCTCAATCCCAACATCACTTTCATCCTCACATCAGATCCATCCCATCACCCATCTACTTCATTCAACCCTCCATCCACCATTCTGATTCGTAACTAGGCCGCCACATCCTGGTGGGATCATGCCAAATCGCATCCTCACTACTCCTAGAAGCCATTTTGTGACTAACCACACATTATTCCCAGAATCAGTGCTTACTTAAAGGGTTGCACCCATATGATCCAATACAGTTAGTGTTATGATCAGTCTAATACATCTTCTCTAGATGTTAAATCTGTGGCATACCCTGCTTTAAACATGGGAATCTGAAGAAAACCTTTGAGACATGCCTACAACATATAATTCCCCTCATTCAATGAGGGATTCATCAGGCTTCTTCACCCTTGAGAATAACTATAATGAGGGTAAGAAACCAAAATGCTCTAGTGTTCCAGTGTCCTGAAATTCTAGTGATTTCTCAACATGCCTACTCTCCCAACCGATGGTTGCTGCCCTGGCAAGACCCTTTGGAATGTCTTGATAGAAGTAGCATAAATAACCGGCGTCCATCAAATCAAGGTATTGGGAAGAGTTTCACGATCTACATCTTAATCTATAAGGGAGACCCAAACTAGGTAACAAGTTCCGATGAACAATCCACCGAAGGAGGAACTGACAACCCATCATCCTGTTTCGATCAGAAAAAAAATGTCACTGAACAAGTGATGGGTGTCACCCGCCTTTGGAAAGAGGGAATGCGGGGAAACAAACTGCGTTGTCGTCCTCGAATCAGATAGATGCATGCACCCCATAAAAGCATTGGAAAAAAATATTGTGAAACCGACATAATGTTCTTCTCCTCAGAATGGAGATTTGTAGCATTTGAGACATCAGTAGACTGATGTGTCACCCGATCCAGTTATCTGGCGCCAGGTCCTGCCAAGAAAATAGTGGGCGTGGCGTGAAACTCACCAAATGTTGGGGTAGTTAGAAAGTTGGGCAGAATGGTCTACGATGTTGTCAGTATGGATCCTTCTTAATAGCCAGGGAAAAAAGAATGGGGTTGGAGAACTGGATGTCGATTTCATTAATGCAGTGCTAATGGTCCAATCTTCCTACTTTTAGGATCTATGCTACTGCACTGGGAAACCGATCACCACCCACCCACCGATGCAGGGGTAGGGGAAATTCCAGTACGGAAACACCGCATGGCTCCGCCACGTCTACGATGACTTCCATGACCACAGCTATTGGGTGCCCACGCCCCATCTCCCGCTATTTTGTCATTCAGTAGAGGGTGATCAATGACCTCATACATCAATTCGAAGACGATGGGATCTTCCCAACTCGGGATATGGACATCTAGGATCTAGAGGCATTTGTGCCTCATCACAATCACAACCCCTATGGGTCGCGTAGGGAGACACTTCTCCCCACTCCAACGTAAAACAATTTTGGGATCCTCTCCCCAGAACAACTCGATGACTCTCTTCCCTACGCCGACGAGGTTGGAGGTGTCTCGGTTGGCCCCATTGGGATCCCATTTTAAGGGCCCCCAAGGATGCGCCCCACTTTGAAGTGCATGTTCCCTCAACCTATCCCCTGAATGAATGATCAGGTAAGCCACCTACCTTCACCACTGCCACCGGTCCGGCTAACCCAATGCCAGCGTTGGGCACATACCGTGGGTAACACCACCCAAGGTTCATCTATGTCATCAACTACTGTGGCCCGGGACACCGCCGAAGTGTATCATCAACCCCCTACCTGCACTGAGAAGAGTCCCTCATATTGTTGGCTCGGATCGAGGCCCAAACTGCCCCACAGGCAGGCTTGGTCGAATCTCTTGGCCATCGGCGCAGCAGACAGCCGCTGCATAGCATCTCACGGCTGCAACACCTAGTACGGAGGTCGTCCCCATACCGTCACCACGGAGAATGTGGGTCCTCTCCACTTTCAGTCTCAGCATGGAGGAATGCCTCATGCTGCCTTCAACTTGAATGAGGGTCCTCCATATGGTAGTGACACTCTGTACTAGTTCTTATGCCATGCTCACTACACCGAGAATGGGATCATTCCCCCTACCGCAAACCTCTAATGTGGGGATGTCACACGGGAATGGGACCTACCCCATGGCTTTACAATAGATGGACATGGTCCTCCTTGCCTTAGTAAGAAGGGAAGTGAAGGTTATACTCACTTCATCAGCACCTAACACCGAGGTCCAATATATGTTAGGTCTACCCAGTATGAGGACCCCCTTTCACTAACACCACCAGGGGAAACATGCATGGAGGTCCTACCCATGCTCATACCATCATCAGTAGAGGTCATGCCCGCTCCAGCATTTCCCGATGGGATTCCCTCCAAACACCAGCTAGAAAACATGGAGGTCCTCCCCGTGATCCGTTTTATATTTTTCCAGGTGCTCCCTGCACCCTGGTCTACTCATATTGAAGTCCTCCCCACCTCAATACCAGTACATCTGAAGGACCTCCTCATGATGAAAATATACTATGTCTCGAAGAACTATCTCGGGGTAAGATGACAGGTCATCACCACCATAAAAAGTGTGTTTAGAATATTCATACTGAGATCAAACCATTTTGTTTCTCAGACTCTGAAGCATAGTACGACATGATGATGGAACCCTCCCCTCGGTCCTCTGTGTCATGGGCTGGGGCAGGAACAAGGCACATCAGCCTCATACTCCCAAAAGGAGAAGTCCACCGAATTCCCACCTCCCTCCACAGGTATATCCTGGAAGAAGAAAACATGGAAATCCCATAAGTTATGTTCGTGCAATCACCGCCATCATCACCATAAACACTATCTAACTCGACATGAGATCACAGAGGGCTATTCTGGGGACCAATTAGGGATGATCGACAACATGGTCTATCTCATGTATCCCTAGTCCCTGTACTAGGAACTACGTTCTTTATACCGTCCTACCGTGATGTGGTGGCTAACTCACTACACTCTTCGTAGGATAGCCCGAGATGCAGTGGTTTGTCAGCTTGCTCTCCATATTCTCCACCGGCCGGCCTACCATCCTAGCGGTCTGCTTCAGTACCTCTACTAGTCCCTCATCCTCCTCTAGTTGATGAATTTGGAAATGAAAGGCCAGACCCTGAATCCGAGCATAGGATGTTATGGGATATCCATGCAGCTGACCACTTCCCAGAGATGTTGTGGCCAGTTTCAGCACCAAATTTCAAGGATCCTGAAGCCCTTACCCAAGAAGAGGTCGGATTCTTTCGACATACCCTCTGGCAGACTCACTTTCATCTTCTACATCGATGAGTGGCCTCCCCTAAGATCCAAGCCCACATTGAGGACATCAGCGAACAATTTTCTCTAGTTGACCTAGCCTCACACACTGTGGCCCAGCTCCATGAGTCACCAGGTCACCATGAGGCCCTCTGGCAATGATGTATACAGATTATCAAGGAGAATTCCCCCAACGTGCAGATCTGTGGTTGGGGGAAGTATGATACCCTCCTCTTCATTCTTATCCAGCAGAAGCTCAATTTTCTAGGTGATATCGAGGACATTCCCCCAAGAATATTTGAAGTCAACATGGATATCCTTTCAGAATAGGATAATAAACTAGACATCCTTGATTGGGACCTCCCCCTAGAGGGCATTCCATCAAAATTGGATCCATCGGGAAGGGTTACTCACCAAAATAGAAATCTACTGGGTCTTCCCGCACCTACTGAGTCACTAGTCCTCAACTAAAATCTTAATGAGGGAAATGATCACCTTGGAGACATCAAACCCTCCGACCCATCTCTCTCAGTTTAGAAGGTAGACGAAGAGCCCAAAAAATCTGTGTTGCGCCAATAACTCACCAAATATAAGCGAATAGTCAAAGACCATCTGGTTGAACGTGCTACTGAGGGATGACTAGACTATGGTGTTCCTAGGCATGTACAGTAGGGGAAGGCACAACTTCCCCTTGGTGAAAAACCCCCAGGAGACCCTGGTCATCTTTCCCACATATACAGGTTTGAGGCCTATGCTTATTGCAAGAGTGAACGGTATGTCTCGCCAAATCATCATGAGTGGCGTAACAATCCCTGGGGCCCAACTCAGGTTCCCCTAGCCTCCCAGCAAGTCATTCTGCCAGCCGCTCCATGAGCCGCTATACTAATTTCCTTGTCAAAGAACCTAGAAATGCACTGGTGGTCAGGGACCCTCATCAAGATAGGGATCCCCACCCAGATGATCAAATAGTGGAACTCATTTCCCACCTCAGGGCATTGGAAACATGACAGGTGACACTCCTACCTGATGGTAAGCCATATCCGGCATGGGTGGACGATATTCTAGCACCCTTGTGTTTCATAAATCCCACTTTCCCTCCCTTATATAGGACAGTGGACCCTCCACAGCACTTGGCCCACTTTGTCTCATGGTGTGGGCCCATGTTAGAGACCCCCGCGCAACAGGAAGCCACTAAACTCTAGAGTTTTGTTCAGTCATTGGAGGTGGGTGGCATTCATCTCGTTCAAACATATCACCATCAAGTCAGTAACTGACTGGGAAGACCTCCATAGGCAATTCCTCTACCAATTAAGTTCCACCACCCAGAAGACATGTATCGCAGACCTCTTCCAGTGGAAGTACAAACCTGATGAGTGCGTCACATATTTTATTGTCTGGTGGAAGGGGCTCACGTATTCCCATGACATTTCACTGAATAAGTAGAAACTACTAACAATGTGTGTTGGGAATGTGAATATAGAATCGGCCCCCTCTCTAATCAACCAAAACATCCCAGGGGGATTCTAAGACATCTCTGATAAGGCCCAGCCAATGGACGAAGCACTGCAACATGCTGGCCAGGCATGTCTGTTGCCTAGAGTAATTCCTATGAGATGGTCCTCCAGAGCTGAGGCCGCAATAGTGTCCCAAATAAAGGCCCCAAAAAACTAGAATTGTTACTAGTGGAGCCTTCTTCACAGCCCCGTAGTAGTCCTCCACCTCAAGTGTAGCCTCCAGCCCAGTAGCGCCAGCCGAAAAATCGGCAGGTTCCCCTGCGTAATGTGATGCAACCTCCTAGTAGAGATAACCAAGTCCCACCTACTCGTCTGGCTCCTCCCGCCACTCATCAGGACCAGAATTCTAGATCCACCATTACCTACAGAAGGAAACAGATCTACTCATTCCACAGGGCTCCACTCCCTAGCTTCTTCCACTGTTCCTTAGAGTAGGGGATTGTGCGTTTGCCTGAGTGTAATAGTCGAGAATAGATAAACCTCACTGATCACCCTAACTACTACCCTTATCAGTGGATCTCGGGGAATACTATCAAATATTGTTATGGGTTCAAGGAACGGCTTCAAGAACAAGTGTAAAACAACATAGTCCGGTTAGGCCCAACCCTAGCACAGGTGGTGTGTATCTTCGTGAGGCCAAACAACGGAAGTGACAGTGAGGGCGAGTGGAAGCAGGTTTCTAACCGTTGATCTATGAATTATGATAACTTTATGGCTCATAAAATAGTTTCCCACACCCATGGTGTTATCCATGAACGCCTGAATCGGATAGATCCTTCAAAAGCTGCAACTAATGCTTCAGTATTGTCATCTCAACTGTCATCTTCTCAGAAAAGAATGCGTCGACGATGAAAGGGAAAACAAAGTCCCCAGCTAATTCCTTCGTCACCCCATTCTCAAGGCAAGTTAATTCCCCTAGAGATGGATATTCCTCCCACAACCCAACAAGTAGTGGATGACTGTTCATGTGATAGTAAAGGGTGAACCTCGGTTAATACCATAGAGCTGGTAAACCTATATATGACTCCTGATGATAAGTAGTGCCATGGAGATCCTCACAACGTCCCCAGCCGTCGTTCGCCATGACGAAGGCGTGGCTATACATTTCGTCAGAGTGCTTCAGTCAGTACTTCAAGCCAGCCTGTACATGCTACTGAAACCTGGAAACAGGCATAGTGAAGAGTTCTCAAAGCACATCCCTCTCACCTGGTGACATCAGGGCCGCTGTTTGTGCTGCTGGTTGAGGTAGATCCATACAGACCACACCGCAATCAGCCGCCATTCCCCATTGATCAATCTCAGTCACTTGGCCCTTATCCAGTAGTTACATCACAGGAATCAACTAGTGAGAAGCATGATACACCTAGCAGCAGTCAACCACTGGTCCAGCCGGCGGGGCCCGCCGTACCCCCTGTCATAGTGCGACCTCTTGTAAGCATAAGTTCATGCCAGACATGAAAGTATGATTTTCTCAAACATATTGCTAGCATTCAAGCAAGACTCTCCATCTTGGAGGATCTTCTCCAATCATCTGACATGCTTGAGGCCCTCGCTAAGACTTTAAGGAGCCCCCTCCAATTTGAGACAGAAGTAGTGGCTGGAGAAGCCATTCATTCTGAGGCGGAAGAGAATGATGAATTCTAGGATATTATCTCATTCTCCAGAGAAGATGAAGGCTCTCCCAAAAAAGATTAATATTCACCCATTTTACATCACTTCCCAATTCAATGGAGTGGAGGTCCTCCATTGTCTTTTTGACATGGGCTCTTCGATTATCCTAATACAGACTCGGACAATGATGAAAATATGGTTGTTCGAGGGTGATATAAGTCCCTCTTTCTGAAGAATCCAAGGTTATGACAGAATGAAATAAACACCATTTTGAATGATTCACATGAAGACCCATTTTGTTGGCCTAGTTCCCAGCACCAAATTTATGGTTGTCTCCCAGGTCACCGCCTACATTGCATTGATGGACCGTCCATGGCTCCATCTGCATGTGGCAGTCCCTTTATCATATCACCATTGCCTAAAGTACTCCCTAAATAGTTGAGTAGGTGTAATCCAAGGTGACGAATATCCCTTTTCCTCTTATGAAGCCCGCTACCAGGATGCTTAATATTACTAGAGTAAGGAAGATAAGATTCATAATAATGAATCTGAGCATGCTACGGCTATGATCAACCCATGGAATGATTTGGATGACACCTATATCTTTCTGATCCATGGACTAGAGGCTTAAACCTCAGACATGGGGAAATGTTTCATTGTTTCTAGAATGAGGGGGATCACATTCCCTGGACTAAGAGACACCAAAAGATTACCTCGTACTTCTTTACAGATCAGGCTTAGGTGATATCAGATCCTCCTACCCCTATAAGGAATTAGGAAGTCCGGCCTATGGCAATGAAAATACATCATAATTACTTGATCCTCCAGGATGGTATGAACCGGATCAAGAAACTGCACCTCAACTGCATTAACATCATCAAACGTGGCCCCATGGGGCAAATAATAGCTGTGATCGGATCGAAAGCCTTCAACGCTATGGTTGCGACAATAGAGGAGTCCCCCAATGCAATGTCCACTATCGCCCAAGATGGTACCAGACACCCATCGTGATCCACCGACTCAGAAGAAGCTCCTCCCACTGAGGATCCCTCTAACATAAGTTGAGAAGAGGATATAATGGATGATACTCCTACCATTGAAGAGGGTGTCTCCACCATAATCGACGAGTTGGTACAGGTGAACCTCTGTAGAGAGGTAGACTCGAAACCCACTCAATTCAAGGCCACTATACCCCATGAGGAGCAACAAAAATACAAAAACATTCTTAAATAGCATCATTATGTGTTCTCTTATAGATAAGATTAGATTCCTAGATTGATCCTCATGTATCCATCCACCGCCTCTGTGTTCTGAGAAATCATCGTAGGTTCATGCAGCCTCTCAAGAAGGTGAAACCTTCAAATGGTGCCATGGTTGAGGTCAATGTTGACAACCTCATCAGATCCAATTTCTTTAAGGACGTCCAGTACCCCAAATTCCTAGCCAAAATTGTTCCAGTCTAGAAGAATAATGGACAAATCAGAGTCTGCATCAACTTTTGGGATCTCAACAGTCACTGTCTGAAGGACGATTTTCACCATCACATGACAGAACTCTTGATTGATGTCGTGGATGGGTTCTTGACCCTCTTATTCAAGAATGGGTATTCAAGGTACAAACAAACCCTAATGGGCCCTATGAATGAGGATTCTACAACCTTCAAGGCACCACAAGGTACTTTCAGATACTGAGTCATGTTGTTCGGTTTAAAGAATGTAGGTGCAACCTATTAGTCGGCCATGCATCCAATATTTAAGACGATTCTTAGAATGCAGGTAGAATGTTATTTCGATGATCAGGTGGTCTAATATCTCCACTTCCAAGACCATCTCAAGGATCTTGAGAAATTGTTCAGCTTCCTCCATTCTCACCATCAAAAGATAAACCCGTAGAAGTGTGATTTCGGGGTCACCTCTGGCATGTTTCTCGACTTCTCTATCAGATACCAAGGCATCGAGATCGACCCAGAGAAGATCAAGACCATCATCTAGATGAATCCCCCAAGAAATATGAATGATCATTGAGGTTTCCAAGGCCCCTTAGCCTACAAACACCGATTCGTTTTGATTCTGGACGGCATGTGTAGGCTCTTTTCTTAGCTCATGAAGAAAGGAACACTCTATGAGTGGGATGAGGAATTTCAGACTGCATTTGATTAAATTATGTTGTACATACTCTAGCTTCCAGTCATAATTACACCCATCTCCAGAAAACCGCTGGTCCATTATATGGCCGCCCAGGAACGATCTCTTGGCACCCTTCTCACCCAGATGAACAATGAGGTGATAGAGAATAGCCTTTACTACCTCAACCGCATGAACCTCGATATAGAGACCATATAATACCCCATCGAGAAGAGATACCTCACACTGGTATTTGTAGTACAAAAGTTGTGACATTACCTGCAACACCACATGGTAGTGCTGGTGTCCCGGGAAGATCCGCTGAAGAACATCATGAACCGCCCCATGCTAACAGGTCGTCTAGCTAGGTGGGCAGTGATTCTCCAGCAGTTCAACATCAGATTTGTCCCTATGAAGGCCATTAAGGGGCAAGTGTTGGAGGACTTCTGTGCCACCCATCCAACTCCTTCTGACCATTCCTTGGACATTGATTTCCCTAATGAAGCGATTCTCTTGGTGAAAAAATCCATGCCATTATGGATGATTCCTTTTGGGGGTTCTTCCCAGAGCCCCACCGGCTAGAGGTTCAATGATCCCAGACATAACATGGTGGGACTAGGTATCATCTTCATTACCCCGGCACAAGCCATTCTTCCATACTCATTCCTGTTGTTTGAAGGCAGCACCAACAATGAGGAAAAAGTATCAGGCTCTCATCATTTGCCTCGAGATGGACCTCATGATTTATGTGCTCCATTTACATGTGAAAGGGGTTTTCGAACTAGTCATCTAGTATATCAATAGTGAATATGTTGTTAGAAAGTCAGAGTTGATGCCATTATTGGAATACTCCCTCCAGATAATGGCCCAGTTCCTGTCTCAACTGGAAGTTACTCATGTCCCTCGATATCAGAACAAATGGGAAGATTCCCTAGCCAGCCTGGCTGCGTCGCTTGCAGAACCTGACCAGGATAACTTTATTATCCATGTAGAACACTGAAGATTCACTGCTCACGTTACTCCTGATGGTGATGAAAACCCTCACCTAAGCCATATTACCGCTGGCGCCTCCATCTCAAGGCCCCAAGGTCCCCCAGATGTAATGATCAAAGTGACTCTTGACTGTAGAACCTCTTTTGTCGAGTACCTCCAAAACAGGAATCTCCAAGCAGATCGGGCTGAGAATGAGAGAATCTAACATTGTGTGCTATAGTTCAACGATCAGGATGGCCTTGGACATGAGAGGATCCTCTACAAGTGCGGTTTTGATGGGCTTCCCCTCCGTTGCATTCAAAGAGTCGAGTTTTCTCAGGTATGGAAAAAGGTTCATGCCAGTTCCTGTATGGCTCATTAGGTCAGGATGAAGCTACCCCACCATATCCAGAGAATGTGGAACTTTTGGCCCTCCATGATCAATTACAGCATCATGTTCTCGAAGAGGTGTCATACAATCCAAATTCATGCTAACTTCATGCATCAACCGTCAAAGCCTCTCTATTCCACCAATTACTCTTGGCCATTTGTGGAATGGGGACTCAGTGTCACGGGAACTTTCCCACTAGAGACTTCTCGCTAGTCAGGTTCATCTTGACTGTTATTGATTTCTTCTCCAAGTGGGTAGAGGTAGTTCCACTCAAGGAGTTCAAGGCTCATTCCATTGTTGACTATATAAGCTCTGACATCATCTAATGATTTGGAGTCCCTCATACCGTCCTCACTAATAATTTCATGATCATCTAGATGCTGAGAAGAAGAAATTGTATTCTATGTACAACATTAATTCTAACCATACATCCTACTATCATGTGAAAGAAAATGGATATAACGAGGTGTTCAACAAAACCATTTCTATCATTATATAGAAATTTGTTGTTCAGAACAAGAAGGGTTGACCGGACAAACTCCCCAATTCCCTCTAGTCTTATCAGATGATGACTTGTAATTCCACCCAGGTGACCCCACATTCCCTAGTGTACAGAGAGGAAGCCATACTGCCTATCGATATTCAGTTACTCACATTGCACACATCTATCTACAATCAGCATGCACTAGATAAGTTAGTTGAAATCCATTTGGCTGAGCTATAAGCAGTCGATGAGAACAGTTTTCTTTCCTTGCACAATCAGGATAGGCATCCGAACAAAATGGCTAGAGCATTCAACATGAAAGTTGTTGGAACAACCTTGTGTATAAGGTTGTATTTGTTGTCAATAGTTGTCAATGAAGATAAAAATGAAGGAGATCAAGAAGTACTCCAATGAAATGGAGGAATGGAAATTCAGATGATTGTTTTACTTATCATAAGTTCAAAGAACATGTGTCAAAGGTGACACATTGATTAAAATAATGAATAAGTGAGGGATAATCCATATGAGGATAATGATGTTTGAAGAATAAGACAATGTGCAAGTGATTGGAATTCTGAGATGGCCATGCATGTCACATTGCCATAGAATCTGATGATGCTAAATATGTTCCTTCAAGGAATACATATCACGATAGTGGAGTTTGTGATGAATGAAGAAGAGTTGTTGAAGGATACAGATCACTTAGAAGAAGTGTTTTTGAGGTGATCATGCTTGTTGACAAAACAAACAAATGACATACAAATTTGTTGACAAAGGAGATTCCATGGTTGTATGTCGAGTTCAAGGGATGTGGTTAATGATCAATGTTTGTCCAGAGAACGTCGACAAAGGAATGGATGATCTGGAGGCTATACAAAAAGACCATATACAAGGTGGCACTATTTCCCGGTGTTTTCCAAATATTTGGGCCTCAAAATTAGAAATTGAAGACATGGATTGTATGCAAAAGGTGGTTCTCACAAAAATGAAGTGGTGCATGAAATATAATAGGCTTCTGTGAAATACGTAAGTTGGGCGCGGAAATCAGCAGGATGCGCGAAATAGGTTTTCGCACAAATAGTGTTTCGAAATCAGATTGGTGAAAAATGGAAAAGGCATGGGCTGCACGAAAAATAAGGGTTGTGCGCGATATTCGTGAGTTGGGCGCGAGAAACAGCGTGGTGCACGAAATTAGTGGAGCGAAGTTTTTCACACAAACAGTGTTTCAGAATTAGAGCATTGAAAAATGGTAAAGGCATGGGCTGCGCGAAAAACCAGAGCATTGCACGGAAAAATGGGAATGTGCGTGGAAAAATGTTGTGCGCAGAATTGTTGGGTGAATTTTTCAGGCAAGCAGTGTATCGAATTTGAAATACAGAAAATCAGAAAAGGAAAGAGGCACACAAAAATTTGGGGATGTTCCCTCCATGTGCGCGGAAAATCAAATAGGTGCGCAAAATTCAAAGATCTGAGAGACAATTGTGCGCGCAGGGAGGGGTTTTACGCGCAGGATAAAAAATGCCTATAAATATGAGGTGAAGCCCTCTCTTTAAAATAGGCTCGACACATAGAAAAATATCGAGATTTGATGTGTGAAAAAACTAAGGTATAGAGTGGTGCGCGAAAAGAAGAAGGGTTGCGCGAAAAAGAAGGTGTTGTGAGAAAAAGGGAAGATTTGCGTGAAAAAGAAGAGTTGCGCAAAAAGCCTTTTACGAGCCAAAAATTATTTTTACGTGAAAGGCACCCAGAAGGGAGCATGAAAATTTTGGGGTCCCACAGGCCTTTGACAGGTTCTTATCACTCTCAAATATTCTTTGCGAAGATGGAAGAACAGTAAACCATTTTTTTTATGAAGACAAGTTGTACCGCACACACATGACTGGTGTTTAACATCCTCATTGTGCATTGCGAAGAGAAGAAGAACGGACCGTGCAACTAAAATCAGATCTGCACAGAAAGAGGGGAATATATCAATACACTCAGGTGTTAGTAGTGAGAATCAAAGGAAAAGAAGAAGAAGATCTAGTGCATTCAGTCATTGCACTAAAGAAGAAGGATTGAACTGAAAAAGGGCATCAACTCTGAACCCTTATGCAAGTAGAGTCTCGTGCTGAGCAGAGGTAAAGACTTCAATGCAAATATATTGAAGATACCTTCACGTCTATAAATTGAGTGAGACTTCACCAACGGAATTGATCTAGGGGGAGTCAATGGGAGTGACCCGAGGGACGCAGTGAGCTATCCCTGAAACATTTGTAAAGGCAGTGAACCTGGGACAGAGTAAATGTTCCCGAACCATTGTATTCCACAACTAGTAAAGATTAGTGGAATTTGGTATGACCTGAAACTTGTCGGCGTATGCTCCTTGGACATAGCCCTTAGTGGTGAACCATGTAAAATTGTTGTGTTATCACTTTGCATGTGAATGTTTCATTGTTGATCATATCCATCATATGGGTTTAAGTAGTTCCTACCAACGTGGGAACAAGATCCAAAACATTAAGAAGAAAACGTTGACACCCTGATTCACCCCTCCCCTCTCAGGGTGTCCCGGGGTCCTACAAAAGTTCGCCTCCATTCCATCATGCATGGATACATGGTATTATTCCTCAGTACGCGATTGATACCCAGAAGGAAACCACCAAATTTGGAACCCAAATGGGAAGGACCATGCAATGTTAACATTGTTTACTCCATTGGATCATACTCCCTGGTTACCAGGGATGATGAGAGAATAACTCCTCCCACCAATGCAAAGTTTCTCACGAAATACTTCACATGAGTCGAGTTGTCAAGCATGAATTTAAACTGAATAGTTCTAAATGACTTTAAACTTTATGATCCCACAAATCCCTAAACTGCATTATGACACCACATGACGCTAAACTTTTTCTCATGCATTACCTTAAACTGTGAAAAGTATATAATGACATAAACTGTATATCATCCAACAAGACATTAAACTGCATCTCAATAACTTTGTATGGCTTGATTCCCATCCTCATTTGATATGTAGGAATTCTCAAAAGCCTTCTCTAGAGTCCATCCCCACGTTCTTCTCACTTGGCTACCCCTCCAAGGTGTATTTCCCTCGGAAGATCCCATGTGAGGTGACCTACGCCTCTATAACCCTATTGGAAGTAAGGTTACGAAGGTCGCACCATGTGAACCTCCTCGCTCATCTAATCCCCCCTCTTCCTCACCGCATGATGATAAACGTCATGGCCCTTTCAGAACTACGTGTGGATTGATTCCCATCCTCATGGGATATGTAGGACCGCTGAGACATTTTTTCTGTTGGCCCAGCCCCAAGCTCCATGTACTCCCCTGGAGTATTGTCTCGCTCAGGTTACATGATATGGATTCTATGTCTCGAGCCCATTACAACCATCCTTTTTCATTGTCCCTACCACCACCTGACTTAGACACGGCATGTAATGGATCAACCTACCCTACTGTATCTTCCAACTTTGGACTGCCTCAAGCAGGAGTGTGATTCCAGCGGGTGGTCCCTTATGTGATGAGGGAAGCCTAATTCTCCTCATTCATTTCCACACTAAGAATTGCTTTCGTGGGCTTAGGAGCTATGCTGAGGAAATACCTACATAAATGGTTGTACGACAATAGCTGGTAGGGCAGGTCCGTCGGCCTTCTCACCCCATGAACCATGCTCTCATTCGGGATTTTTTTGGTCTGGCCTTGCCATGCTTCGTGAGCCCCGTCATTTTTGTTTCCATCATATCTTATATCTGAAAGGACCCCCAAATGGAACAGATGCTTGGCCCAATGTCTCTCTTACCATTTCAGGCCAACATCCTCCGGGATCTTGAGAAATGAATTACTACAAGTCACGTGTTCTGATTTCTGTCAATGGTCAATGCCCAATTACTTTTCCCTGAATCCCAGTGAAGGAATAGTGGAAACTGTATTGAAAACCTGGTCAACTATTGTCCCCTATCATCTTTTCTGCTTTGTGTTCTTCCATAAGAATGATGATCCACCCTCTCTTGTTAGTTTTCCCATTAATATGACATTAAACTGGGAATCTATGGTTAGAGATCTACGACCATAAACTATGTTCACTATCATCCTCACTACAAGACATTGAACTGCTTGATGGCTACGGCATCTTGTATATGGCCCAGCTCCAAGACCCCTGGCCTTCTCAGATCACTGGTTGAAGTCCCCAATTAGGATGTTACAATGATATATGGTCTTATGTCTTCATTCATTTCAGGTTACTCGTTGTGTCGTACACATCCCTTATTGGGGTATCTAGCACTCCCTTTGCATCCTAGTCGCAGTTCAGAATAATGTGTGGCTTGATTCCCATCCTCATTGGATATGTAGGACCACTAGAATTCTTAGCCTTCGGGACCATCCACATCTTTGTGAAATCTCCCTACCATTTCGGCATGTTGGCCTACGCCCTCCAAAGAGAGGTGTGTATGGTGCGGTATAGGATTATTTCCTACCTCATGTCAAGGTTGTGACAATCAAACCATGTAAGTATCTCTCCCAAGAACCCTTCGCTCCCTTTTCCATCCAATTATCTCTTAAAGTCGGTTGTCGGTTGGATCCATCATCCCTCTTTGGTAATTCTCCAATGCACGCATGAGTTCTCTGGTTTAGAACCTCGAGTCTCAGTGTCTACCTGGATATGCTTTTGGAAATTTTTCAAGACTTCTTTTCACCTTCATTTGGGCTTCCATTATCATTCACGCCCGAAAGGACCCTCAAACGACATGGTTTCTTAGCCCAAGGGCCCTCCTACCATTACATGCCATCATCCTCTATTGTTTTATAAATAAAATTAATACAAGTCTTGCGTTGTGAATAAAGTAAGTGGTTGACTCTCATTCGTTTTTCCGATTTGAGGTCACACGATAAGTATGTTGTGTTTCGAAAACAGTTAGAAATTATCCTACATCGTCACGCCAACACCATCAAGACTTAATGATCTATTACATGATTCACACTACCTTCCATTCCATCATGTCTAGATTGAATTATGAAACGCTTAGTACTGTCCCTCAGTGTGCATCTGCACATTGGGGGGGGGATAACATCCTAGTAAGGTGTCATTCTGGGCCCCACACCGACATCCCATTTTATGTGTCTCCTATGTAATTCAAATACCTTTTCCACCATTGTTTACCACACTGAGTTTGACGCACGTGAGCTTAGGAACTAGATCGTGGTTTGTGCCTACTTGGGAGAAGTTCCCTCATCCATGGTCCGAGCTTTATGACCATAAAATAAGATCACCATGCGTTCTCACTGTAAGAAATTAAACTGCGTGACATCCTTTCAGAACTACATATGGAATTATTCCCATCCCCATGGTATACATAGGAACCCCTGGACATCTCATCTGTGGGTCCAGATCAATTGAGATATAGTGGTTCACGCCCAAATTTACCCAAGAGAAGAAGGGTAGAACGGTCCTTGTAGTGTAGCTTGGGTTGTCGATTCCACAGAGACCTAAGAAGATACCTAAGATACACAACCTAAGGGATGGATTTTTGGCTATGAAGTGGCCAACCTGGATTGATTTTGGATGGGTTTTAAAGATATCTAAAAGATTTAAGTGGATTCATTTTAAAAGAATGAGTTGATCCTAGTTTATCACTCGGGGTGGATTGGACGTATTTTCTTTTTAATGATTTCAATTTCGTAAATTTGAGATGGGTTCATTTAAGGAGATAAAACAACATCATCACTTACTGGTTTAATGCCTACACCCTCTAATACTAATCACCTATACACTTGAAGGATCAAAGTTTTGAGCACATCAAGGTAAAGGATCGTATTAGTACTTGAAGTGTGTGGCCTTAAATTCAACAAGGATGTTGGAGTTTAAAAATCATCAAATAAAAATCCCAATTAAAGAAGTTATTATACATTAATTAGGTGACAAATAACATCCAATACAGCCCCTTTCTACTCCCTTGGATCAACCCATAAGTGGGTTAGCCCTCCATTGATCCCATGGTTTCAATGGATGCGGAAAGTAGACTCATAAGGGAGGAAATGGAGAAGTAAAGAAAACAACAAAAATAAAATGATCACTCCACCGTTGTGTGAATAATTTCACAAGGGTTGGTGTGAATAAATTCACACCTTGATCCAACGGTATCAAAGTGATATTAAGAACAACAGAATAAGAGTAGAAGAAGAACTTTTATTAAGAAACTAAAGTGAATTGAACAACTTACATGTGAAAGACAAAATTGAAGCAACAAAAATGCAGCATAACATTACAATTGAACAAAGCATCCCAGATCCTCAACTCCTTCACCACCACTGCCTTAAATAGGCATTTTGGGAGCCTTGGGTCGAACCAACAACAGTACAAAGCATCTTAATTAATTTTGCTAGGCTATAGGTGGTGGAAAGCTTGTGGAATTTGGACTTTTCCACGTTTGACCCGAGGTGGCAGCCATCTTTACTTTACCGAACAGACGCGTCTGGAAGACCTTCTAGACGGCCGAATCAGGGTGGGCCATAGAAGAAGCAAATGGAGCTCCGGATGTCTTCTAACCGCCTGTAATATTTGGGCCCATTTGGAGTTGGGGATTCCGAGATATGATCATAGTAGTGGACTGTTTTTCTGAGCCGCAGAATCTGGCCCAGAATTTTATCTCTAACTTGGGCCGCCTAAATGACCAACATGGAGGCCGAATTAGCATTAACTCCTGAAGAGGGATTTGTTCCTATACATGTCTTATAGAATCCCATGAAATTTGGGATTAATTGGGACTGTATGTTGGGCCCCACAGTCTCATCAGTGGGCAGGTGTCCAATCTGCCTTCTCCAGAATTGCTTCCTTTCATTTCCAAATATCTCCATCATCCTCCATGAATTATCCAATGATCCCTGAATAAAACATGTTCATATTTAAGTGTAGATCAATTTACAAAAATATCAAATTAAAATATGTAAAATTCAATTCCTTACAATCAGATGAATCATTGGGTACTTTAAATGATGTTCAAAAATGTACCACATAATATTGCATTTTAAGAAGGTATTACAAACATAATGTGAAATGATGTTCAAAGTGTAAAATGCACTAAAATGGTGTTTATGAATAAAAAATAACATGAAAATTATGTATATTAACAATGAATATTAGCCTCATTTAGTGGCTAATCATATAGCCTCTCCTATTCTCTAACCATTACCGGCCTGTCGGCCTGAGGTTCGTTTCCTAGAATTGTGCATGGTGTTATGTGGACCTCGTCCTCAATCCCATCAGGTATGCTTTTTCACGTCATGAAAATTATTTCATGTCCAAGATATGGGACATTTTACTAGGATTCCAAGTCCCATATGAATTTAAACTGTTGCGAAATTATTGCACGACATTGAAATGCATGATCTGTCCTATCACATGACCTTAAACTACTACATCATCATCCTGGATTTATGATGGAAAAGGCACTGCATTGGGATGACCTCAACATAGGGAACATCATGTTGGGAATTGGTCATCAACCACACCATCTGTTAATTCCAGCATCTAGCATTATTCTTTTGGTGGCACCGGGTTCCCTAGGTCCTTGGTTTATAGCTTAAAAACACATCTACCCTAAAGGACAAATAAGATCAATCAAATGCCTCTTTGTTTTGTGTGAGGGCCAGACTCACATGAACATATAATCCCTGGTACTCATATTCTATAGTTCCATATTATAGATATACGTATGTCTTGATTCCCATCTTCATGGGATACGTAGGAACGCCCGTTCAAATTGTCTCGGGTGCATCCTAACTATCATTTTCGGTCAATCGACTGAAAACCTCCCGAAGGAACACATAGTGATCTGGACTCCTCAACCTCATTCACATCAGGTTGTAGAATTACATCAATGTGTGTCTCCCTCATTTCCTACCATCCATGGTCCATGCTCTACGACCATAAACTAAAATCACCTTGCATCCTTGCCGCAAGACGCTAAATTGAACGACACTCTTAGAACTACGTATGGCTTGATTCCAATACACATGAGATATGTCGGAACGCCCAGGTATCATGGCTTTGGGTTCGTCCCCTGGAATCGAAAGTCCTATTCCCCCTCTTCTTCAGCCCTATAGTCCGAACTCTCCAGTGGGACCTTGTAACTAAAACTCTACCCTAAACATGTTCGGGATTCCCCATCACCATTATGGGATCTGTCAGTTCCCTAACCAGAGATATCCTCACCAAAAAAATAATAATCCCTGATCAGACCTGTACATCCACCTAATGTGTTTCCACTACGGTGGTGTAATTTCATGGGTGTTGGACTCCATTTGAACAACCCTTCATTCCACAATCAATGCTTTTTGTGCCATTGTTTCAGACCCTCGTCCCCTTTCACGTCTGAAAGAGCCCCCTAAAAGTATAGATGCTCTTCTTATGTCTTTCCTACTATCTCGGGACAATGTTATATAAGACAAATTGATGATGTTTTGAGTTATTCCATGTATTTCGAATATGGTCATCGGGCAGCACTCATTTATTATCCCCATTTTAGGATAATGCAATAAGGATGCGGTGTTTCAAACACGGTCAATAATCATCCTTCATGGTCATTCCACCCTTACAGGGTTCCGAATTTTGGGTATCGTGATTCACACATTCCATCCCCTTTAATTCAGATTAAGTCAAACACCCCTGGGGTTACCCCACTTTTCCACTAGAGCATATTGAGAGGACAACACATCGATTGTTCTAAAGACCTCATCCTCTAATTGGGCCTTCCCCATTTCTCCCCATAAATCTGGATTGGTTGTTCATACCCTGGATGCACGAAGCATGGTCATCACTCTTATGTTCAGATGAAATAACATGGTGATCATCCATTATTTCTCACATTGGGCTCTACCCACGAGGTCTTAAGAATTGATCACTGGGTATTTCATGAATATAATAGGTGTATGTAAAACCTACACCAATAATGGAACTCATACATGGATATGGGATCAAAAAAATAAAATCATGAAATCATGTTCAAGGGTTTGTAATTATTACAACACCCAAGGGTTGGTACTTCCCATGGATGGGATAACCCAATCAAAATAATGTTGCATCTCCTCCACCCTCTAGCTTCTGGTATCTAGGAGTTGATGCCACTCTCTCTGCTCCTGCTCCTCCACGAAAGTGATGGGGTGTAATTTATCAACTGCAACATGGGCCTGCTCTATGTTAGCCTGGATGGTGGTCATTTCATTGGAAGCTTACTTTAAGAGCTTTTTGGCCTCTTCCAGATGGGACATCATCCATTATACAAGATCTGATTGCACTTAGAGGGAAGCAGAATGCTCATCTGCCGAGGCCTACATCCATTAAACCTCATTTTTGGCCTCCCGGAGCCATTATCCACTCCCCCAGTACATAGTTCACGCAATCGCGAGCAATATCTATCCATTTCATCCATACATAGTGCTTGGAGGTGTTATAAATGAAGATCTTGCTAAGATTTCACAATCTGTGATAAACTATTTTTATATCCTTTTCAATAGAGGTTGTCTCATCTTAGTCGGCATGGGTGACAGGCCCATATGGGAGGAATTCCAAAAGGAGCTCAACATCAGGGTTTGTATCAGGTGTTTGATTGGGCATGGAAGGATATGGGATGTATGTTCAATCATCATCATCGGATCCCACATCGATTATCTAAGGCACGACCCTACTGACGGTCCAACCAGTGATTGGGGGCGCTGTAGTTCGGTCAGTCTGGATATCCACCTCCATGATCACCTGCATTCCCCAAGGAAGTGCATCGCCAGATGTCCCAACCAACCTCACTGCAGAAGCCCATGCTAGATGAAGAACTTTAGACACCAAGAAGAGGCATGGATTTCAGTTGACATGATCAATGGTTGGCATTCATGATTTTGGTAGGAGAGACCTACAGAGGTTGAACATATGGTCTCTTTCTTGGTTTGATGTCATTGGGATCCATAGGTGTGAACCCCCATATATAATCAGAAGATCTGAAAGCTCTGGAGGTGCCACCTCAGGTGTCACAGCCCCACCAAACATAAAAAATGACGTGACGACAGGTGTGGATCCTGAAGGCCCTGCACCTGGATCCACTGAGGGACAAGAATGGGTTCTTTGTACAAGGTCCTCCACCATAGTTCAGATGTTATTAAGGAGTCCAAAATGACCTATGAGAATACCCTGAGGATGGAGATTGAAATTTTACCTCAAGGGCCTCTTCGAAATCTGTAAGATCCGAGTCTTGATCGCCGAATTCACCCTCCTCCAATGAGCTTCCTCAACTGGCCTCGTCCACCCAAGAAGATGCATCTGATTCTTCCAGTATTGGGAAGCGCTCTCTCAAATCAGAAGCCAACAACTTAAGGGGATCTACTTGATCTAGAAACACCCTCACCCGGTCTGGCATCGGACACAGGGCACCCCAAGAGTGGATAATGTCCTCTAGCTCGGCCAGGTATTCCTCCACCACTTCCTGGGATACTACATAGCCGGCTCTGATAGGGCTGATTCCCAACATGTCCATCCCGAGGCAGTTCATGTGTTTCCACATCTCATACGAGCCATGTAATTTCATGTTGACCTCATTGATATCCCAGTCCTCTAGGAAAACAATATTCTTCGGCATGTCGATGTGGTACAACAATTTCCCCGGGGCCTGAGTTGATATTCTGTGGAATAATCTCGGTGGCCTCCAATCCTTATGAATCTATTATTCTGGGTCCACCGGGTCCACTTCTTCTTCCGGATCAGCCACCACAACCTCACCCACAACCGAAACAGGTCTCGCCACCACGTCAGCCACTCCACCACGAGATGTCTTTGACACCTTATAGCCCCTACCTCAAGATTTTGGTGATGAACCTCCACCAACCCAGACAGTTGGCTGCTTCAACATCTCCCTAGGGTAGGCTACCTCCCATCTTTGGGCACACTCTTTAATCATCCCGAAGACAGTTGTGGGCAGATGAAACTCATCATGCATCTTAACGTGTTGTATTGTGAACAGGAGTAACATATTTCTCATTACACACTTGGGTTCTTCATGGAACACCCCTAGATAGATGTGCGAGTTCAGTCGCTACATACACCAAAATTGACGGGAAAATAGGTGTGTGGTGTATGGCTTGTAGAGGGGTTCACGATCCACCCTTTCCACAAGGACTCCAACTTGAAAGGCCAGAAAATAGGACATGTTCCCTTTTGATCCTTGGACATCATCAGTATATGTGCCACTTGGAAACAGAAATGGGTGAATATATAATTCCTCCACCTTCCACACTCAGTTTAGTACCCACGGAGTGGTCAGCATGGCCAGAAAGCTTCCCACATCATTTTTAATTGATGGGCGGAAGTTCGATACAAGAGATGAGATGGGGTTGAGGTATTCATGCACACCCCCCACCCCCCTAAACGTGCTCCACTATCCACCCGTACAGGAGGTGGAATGAACCTCTTATCCTCTATATCCTCTTCCACTCATAGATATGCCACAAAATCTTGTATAGCATGGCGAGCATCGGGATCCCGAGGTTGATTCGACCTCCTATCACCAACATGGACACCATGATGAATGTTCTTGGTCGCACACCCCTGTTTATATCCCATACCAACAGAATCCAACATCAAATGAGAGATGTGATGAATGTCGCCAGCCTGACAACCAGCTGCTACTCGGTACTGATGCTGAACCCCTATTTATTCCATTGGTTTTCCTCCAGGATCCTCCAGCACGAGTGCTCCTTGTCCCGTTTAGCCCCCTTCGGGAAAGTCTGCGGCATCACTAGAAAATACCTCTCTTTCAAGATGTTCTGGAACTGCTTGAACCACAGCCTAAAGTGAAGGTCTCTCACAGCTTCTTTGTCCTCTTCCGGCACCAGCTCCATCAACGCCATTGCCATCTGTGACATTTTCTCTGGATCCTCCCATTCACCCATAACAGGGAGGAATTCATCATACATAGACCCCAGTATCGAGACCCCTGGTATTTGGTTCACAACCTAAAATCTGATGTCGACCTCCCTATGGTGTAATGGAAGGTATTAGTCCTCGAGGAACACCTGTTCAGCAACTCTATAATTAGATATTTCGGTTGATAGTTGTGTAACTGGAAGGCCCAAGATTCCTCATATAGGCCCACTCTTCTCTTCTCCGCTCCGAACTCCTCACACGAGGCACCTACCCAGTAGGCACATGCCCAATCATCTTTAAAGATGCCGCCCTGGCATAGGTCCCACTCTTCAGACCATCCCTTCCCTGGATTTATAAGGGCTTCCATCAAGATTTTCTGATACAGAGTGGGAGAGGTCTCCGGCTACAATGCCTTCCCATCCACATCATTCTATTGAAAAAACATGTATTCACCAATGAAGGGAATGAAATCCCCTTAGGCAGGACCATCATCCACCCTAAACTAGTATGTTGGCTCATCTCTACTTTCTTTAGGGATCAAGACGTCATCCCTCAGCCTGATACCATACAACGAAAGCCTTCTAAAGAGCTGGTAGTTCCTCTAGCTTTCCGACATTAGCAGCACCAGTGAATTGTGGCCATTATTGTTCTATACCGACTTCCCAAGGCCAAAACTATTCTCCATCTCCTCCCTCCTGGTAGAATCCACGAGGACCTCCTAATATCCTCCTGATGAGATATTTAGTTTTGAGTTCGGGTGTTTTCATGGTACGATTTGTGAATCCCTTTCGGGGAGCAAAGTCATGGAGCTCATTCACAAATGCTGTTCGAGGAGCCCTGACCCGGCCTTCCATAAAAAGTTTCTTAGCACTATAGCGGAGTCAGAAACATGATGTGCACCGTGATGTAGAAGGCCCGATTCACGGAGAGCAAGGGAGGAGTACGTGGAGATTTGCGAATTGAGATCTCTAAAATCCAAAATCGCATATAAAGGAAAGGGAAAAAAGAGAGAGACCTATATTTATTGGAGGGGACCCCAGGTGCATCGTAGAACATCCATCCGTAGGTAGCATCATGGCATGATCAGACCGCCTGGTGCCGCTATGCTTTGCGAGCCCTCTTCGCGGGGCATCTTCACAAAGGAAGCATGATTTCAGCAATTGAACCTTATAATTTGAACCACCCTTTCTCATCTTATCTATGTCTGGGGGATATTTTTTGACACTAAAATTTGGGACAAAGATGAAACTAGAAGAAAGCCTCAGGGGAGGCTGCGTAGAAACCATTTGTGGAGCCCCATCGCCCTACGAAATTCCTGGAACAAGGAGGTGGGATGCCCTATGAGCCGATTTGACAACTACTAACCCACAGTGGAGCAAGGAGGTAGGAGCCCCCGTGAACCGATTTAAATTTTGCGAACCAGCCACAGAGTAAGGATGCAGGATCGTCTACGTGCTGAGTTGACATTCGGGAACCAGGCGTGGAGTAAGGAGGAGGGATCCTCTACGTGCCGACATGATGTTCGCAAACCCACCACAGAGCAACGAGGCCGGATCCTCTGTCAATTGACTTGATTTTCTCAAACCAGCCGAGGAGCATGCTTAGTCTTCACGCCGAACGAGCCTTGATTCGCGGTGCCTCTTACCTATAAATATCGGGCTCCCCCTGAGCCCAAAGAACGGATCCTCTGACCATTCGCCTCTGATCTCCCAAATCGCAATGAACTCCTTTCTTTGCAAACCATGGGCTCCTCAAGGTACTTCTGCATCGCAAAGTGCCTTCCCTTTTGAATGAATTCTCCCCCTCTTCAAAAGGCGATACCCTTTGCGGATCCCACGATCCACTGTAAAGGAATGGGATTCCCATGGGGACTTGGTATTCCGAAAAAAATTTATGCTTTGCAAAGAACCCTTCATGCATACGTGGACCACATTCTAAGGCAGGGTCACTCTGCATAATGAAGCACATTGCTTCAAATTCCTACAGTTGTTGAGGCACCCTTGCTCCACGAGGCATTTCTCCGGGATCACCATTCCACTTCACGAAGCACGTTCTATATGTACCAATGACCAATTATTAGGCTAGGCCACTACACTACATGAATCACACCCCTTTGCGAAGACCCTCTACTTCATTAGGCATTAGAGCATCACAAGGCTTCTAGCTAAGAACCCCTTTTCTATACCATTCCTTTTCATGTGTGTCCCTCCATGTTTTCACAATGAAACATTGAAGTAACATAGATAGTTCTTCTTGTTGTGTTGCTTCACCTCGTGATTCTTCACATAGGCATGCTAACAGATATTGCTTCATTGCATAGCCACGCTAACATGGACCCCCAATGGGATCACCTCACGACACCCCCAGCCATGTCGTTGTCGGTCCCTTCTCTTCACCAAGGTGTAGAGGGTGCTGGTTATGTAAGTCCTATGGGTGCGAAGTAAACCCACCTCATCCGAGCAACTGGATGTTAAAATACCATGTGCCATCATCCTCAACATATGACGTTAAATTGTGAGCTCACCCCATGTCTCACACTTCGGGTACCCCGTCTCGGACATTCTCTACACCAATTGTTCTCTACGAGAGTGAGATCACTCCTCACACAGAATGAGATCCTCGTTGTCGGTGCATCATGTGTCTGTGTGGAATGGAAAACCATCATGGTGTAATCCCCTAGAATAACTTATTAGAGGTAGAATCGATGCCCCTCCTTTATTTGGTGCCAAAACCCTCTCCCGTTGGGCATTGTCACCACCCAGTCCTCCACCCTAGAGTACGTCCTAGTCTCCATCTCTCAGGTCTTCTATGCACATGTAGGTCACAGACTTCCTCTACCATGGTCGCCGAGAGGAAAATTCCCATTACACATCCCCCAGATGCACCTTTCGCACGTGATCGTCAGTTCTTTCCAATCTCTTGTTTCATAAGACGATCATGAATCATGTGGGCTTAGAGTAAGCATTTCCCAAGACAACCCTGGGAATCCTAGAGCGTAAGCGTCACACAATTCCTGATCTACATGGACTATGATCCTCACCAAGGCATATTCTATAGAAAGCCTCCCTGAGGTTCAAGCCCCACACCCAGTGGTCCTGACCACTTCATGTTGATTCACCACAGCATCCATGGGGAGCCAGGAGCATAAGACCCACACACTTCCTGAACTAAGTGGACATTGATCCTCGCCATGGAAGGGTATGTAGGAAGCCTCCCTGAGGTTCAAACCCAACACTCGGTCATTCCGACCCCCTTCAAAACAGTTCACCAAACATCCCAAACTATCTAGACATTGATCCTTAACAATTAAAGGTACGTAGAAATCCTTATCGAGGTTCAAGTCCAACAAACATTGGTCCCGACCATCTTTACGTCACTGTGCCAATCCCCTATACCAATCTACATGTACTTTTATCCTTGAAAAGGAAAGTTATGTAGGATGACTCCCTATGGTTCAAGCCCAGCAAGCTTTGGTTCTGACCCCCTTTACATCAGTCCACCTCTGTCCCTTATGACGTTAAACTGCAAGCCCCTTTTTAGTCCCGCATGATCTCAAACTGTACCCAGATGAACTATGTAGGTTTTTAGCATTTCCATGGCATGATACATGTGAAGCCTCAAGGAGGATCAACCCCATCCAGTAGTAAGACTTTGTGACCTTTTCTTATGTTAAGCCATTGTGACCATATCCAGTGGTGTGTCAATGTGACCCTTTCTAGTGGTAATCCCTTATGACCCTATCCAGCGGTAAACCGTTGTGACCCTATCCAGTGGTAATCTGTTGTGACCCGATCCAGCAGTAAGTGGTTGTATCCCTATACTGCGGTAGGCCATTATGACCTAATCCATTGGTATGTATTTGTTACCACATCCAGTGGTAAGCTATTGTGACCCAATCCAATAGAAAGACGTTGTCACCCCCATCCAGTGGTAAGCTGTAATGACCCAATCCAGCAGTAAGTTGTTGTGACCCCATCCATTCAACAGTAAGCCATCATTAAACTATTCAATAGTAAGCCGTCAAATCCCATTCAATGGTAAGTCATCGTTAGATGAACTACGTAGGTTTGATCCCTGTCTCCTAGACAATGTACGTTAGAAGCCTTCCTAATGTCCAACCCCAAACACTTCTAAACGTCGGTGTCCCTCCCTATCAGGACCCACATCTTTGGATAGACCCTCGAGCATCGGACTAACTCGGGCTGTTAACCATGAATAAGCCCCATCATATCATCGGGTTGTTGTCCTCTATCTCTAAATCCTGATTTCATGCCCCAACGAAGAGGTTCCACTTCCTCTGGGTCCCATCAATACGGGTCACCTTCTCAGGTGTCCCATCGCCCCGTAGAACTATGCAGAATTTGATTTTTTTCCAGTGAAATTAGTAGTATTTCTCACCGAGGATGAATCCCATAATCATTTTCATCCTCAAGTCAGTTCTATCCCTTACCCACTTCAATTCATTTAATCCTCCATCCAACATTCTAATTCTTATCTAGGCTGCCACATCATGGTGGGATCATTCCAATTAGCCTCCTCAGTGCTCCGAGTATCCATTGGGTATCTAACTACGCGTTATCCCCAATATCAGTGCTCCATTCAAGGGTTTCACCCATATTCCACAGTAATTAGTGTTTTGATCAGTTTTATCTATCTCCTCTAGACATTAAACCTATGGCTTACCCTGTGTTAAACATGGGAAGCTGAGTAAAAACTCAGAGACATATCTAAGAAATATAATTCCCCAAATCTGATGTGGGCTTCCATGGTCTTTCAACCATCATGTAGCAATATTATGAGGGGAAGAAACCCATACGTGCCAGTGTTCCAGCGTCACGATAGGCCATTGATCTCTCAATGCGACTACACCCAAACCGAAGGTTGCTGCCTTGGTTAGACCCTTTGGAATGTGCTAACAGATGTAGCGTAATTAATCGGCATCCATCAAAGAATGGCACTGGGAAGAGTTTCAAGAACTATTTCTTAATCTATAATGGAGACTCGGACTATGTAACGAGTTCGGAGGAGGAATACACTGAAGAAGGAACTAAAATCCCATCATCCCATTTCAATCAAGGAGAAAATGCCCCTGAACCGTTGACGGGTGCCGCCCACCTTTAGAAACAGGAATGTGGGGCAAGAAAAAGTGTCGTCATCCCCAAATCAGATGGACATGCACGCCCAAGTGAACGTGTCAGAATCATCCCTACAAGAAATTTATATGGGCTCATTCAAAAGAAATTTTGAACAACAATATAGTGTTATTTTCATCTTATTGGTAAGGAACAATGATCCTTGTGATCCATGGTAACACCATAATAGAACTCTTCTCTTTAGGGTGTAATGGCCCCTCCTTGGTTTGTATACCCCATTACATTTTCGAAAAATCATAATTTTGGGTTATGAGTTACACCACCCATATTCCAACAATACAAGTGGAATCAGATTCCCTAATAATTTATCATCCACTAATGCATTCTCTCAAATCATTCATTTCCCTTATAAAGAAGCGGTGGAACCTCTACTATACAATTCGTGTATGCCCTATGCAATCATGCATAAGGTTTTCCAACCTACCAAATAGATTCATGCCCCCCTAAAAGGAATGGAACTCCATTAATCATGATCCTTGGAAACACTGTGGTAGAAATCAGTACCTCAATGTGTTTTGGGTCATCCCCAATATCTCTTCCATTTTCTATAGTGTTCATTCATGTCATTGGTGAAATAAAATAAACAACATGACTTCATTACATCCATACTACAAGAAAGTAATCTAAATAGAATATATCTTTATCGAATGATACAATACTTCACGACAGATTTCCTTAATGCATTAAATAAAAAAAAATAACATTCATCCATGAATAGTATATTAGAAAAAATAATATTTTCAGCCTCAAAGAACCAAAACTAAAACTCACCAATGGCCTAGTCTAAAGAACATAAAAAAACCAATTGAAAAACAAAAAATGCTCGCCATATTGAAATCAAAAAAAGGGAAACATGGAAAAAATTCTAGTCTATACATTCTAGACATGAATATTTTGTTCTATCAAAAATATTTTTCACTCACAATATAGAAAATCCATTAAACTAGTTAGGATGAAAACTCATAAGAGGGAAGACTGGATAAAATCAAAGTCCATGCTCTCTCAACATTCCCTGTGTTAAGATTATGAAAATGTTGGAGAAATAAAAACAAAAAGAGATGAATATAATTTATGTATCATTACATAACCCAAGGCCAAATCATGTTATTCTCTATAAAAAAACTATCATAGGAGAAAATTAATAATTTTTCCCACAATGAAAATCATGTTATAATAAAATTATCCTTAAAAATCAGGTGATCTGAAGACAACTTTAGAAAATACACTAATTATGATTTAATAAAACTCAGTTCGATCTATATAAGTAGGTAAGATATCCCTATTCATGGTAATAAAAAACAGTTAGATCTACCTTTTAATTTGATAGGATAGATTCTCCCAATCTGATTACATAGAAAGGAAAATATTCATTTAATAGTATATGGTTGAGAAAATTCTGGAAAAAAATCTTTGAGTTCAGAAATCCCAATACGATAATTTATATCAATACAATAACCGACAAGTTACGATAATTAGCTGAATACATTGAACAACTGAAGACAATAAAATATTGTATCTTCTCATTTTACATATATCTAGTTAGGTTTATTCATGAATGAAATCCAGAAACCCCTTCTTATCTCATGAATTTCTTTGGTGATAAATCTTATCTCAATATTTATGTATTAGTTCATCAATCAAGAATGTACTATATACTTTTCATCTTTTATTCTCAGCCCAAATTTTGTTTGGGAAGGATTTTCTAATTGTTTCCTTCTCAATTTTTATATTTATTTTTCAGGTTTCCTTAAATATATCATAAATTTATGACATCATCAACACTTCATAACTCTTCTCATATCTTCTTGACCCTTCACAAGACTTTTAGAACTATATTTATCTTCTGAATTTTTTTACAAAGATAAGTTTGATTTTATATTACAATTTCTAAATCATATTTATTCACTATTATTCTTGGCACCAATTGCATGAGTAAAGAAATGCATATCTTTAATATTTTCGGAAAACCATAGTATAATTATTTTTGACAATTTCTATTCCTTGATATGGTTTCTTCATCATGTTTCACTACACAAAATGAAAGGCTATCATTCCATTCATATTTCTATATTACGACGGATGTTTATGCTCAAAAATATATTTTTTTTATTTTTTTTCTATGCAACAAAAGTAATAAGGGAAACATAAGACATCTCATTACTATTCTGGGAACTGACTGCAATTATGATATCTTCATTATGATGGATATAGAATATTTAATCAATCATATTTATCCAATTTTACATTTTTTTCATCATGCTGATGATCTGGTATCAATTCAAATTTGATGGTTCTTGATCGAAAGGATAAAACCACATGAAAACAAATTAGAGTTCTTTTTTCTATTATGAAAAATTTATCAATTATTTTCAATACTTCACTTGTTATTCCTTTATAAAACTCAGTAACATATTTCTATGAATATATATATCTTTTTGATTTAGGTCGGACTGAACACCAGTACCTTTGGTTTGTAACATTTGTCAAAATCCTTTTCATCCGTTAGAATATATGATTATGATAAACTCATTAAAATTATTTGAGAGTGAAAATCGTCTTTTTTAACTAATTTCATCTTCCTCAATCATTCAGCAAGTATCATGAATTCCATCATGTTTTTGAATCCATTTATGATCAACTTTATCATTTTCCTACTTACTATGTCAATCATTTTAACTCACCTAATGTTTATCATCATATTTCGTTTCTTCTCATTGTGAATATAATTGGAAACATCTCTTATCCCTCTTTCATTCATCAAGATTACATCACAAGTTCCACAAATTATTTTGTAATTTTCATAAATACAAAAGAACAAAGCATTATGAGATTATTATCATAGTCATGAAGACTCCAATTCTCCCCAATTACGATCTCTTTTTATAGTATGGACCCATGGTGAGGCTAATAATGATTTTCATTCAGAAAGATTATTCACAATACGATGGACTTAATCCACCATTATGAGTCTGATTTTCATAAATATGATAGTCACTCTAATTTTCACTAATAACAATTTGATGTGATTTATTTTCTTCTTAAATATCCTTTTAATCATAATCTTTATTTACAATAGAGTAAAACAATTCAATATGATTATCATCCTTTTTAAATTTTTCATAATTTATGAATCCCATATATGTGGGAATTGAAGGAAAATTTCATGAAAAATATGTCATGATATAAACACTAAATTCTTGGTATTTATGTTTATTTAATATTATAGAAAGGATGGAATAATTGATGAATCATTAGACATAATATCAATGAAATGTCATGAACAACATGAATGATGGACTTTTAATCAATGATATGTAATGTTAAATAACATTACTCAATGATAAGGTGAACAAATAGGGGGAATATCTACATACTAGTTTTTATACTAAATGTTTCAAAAAAATTGACAACGGGTACAACAGTGGATAGATTGTAATATTATTTGGTTAGCCATGTTTTTCAAATCACCCAATAATTTTGTCGGTGGATTCAAAAAATTGCTAAGATGATGATCATCCACAAAGGAGATAAATAATTATATCGTTTCAAGCTAGTCACCAATAATGTTTATGATGTTAGAAGAATGTTTTTTGCATCGTATTCTGATATTTATTTTGTCAGGAGATCTATATGAGAATGTAGCGAAGAGGTTATTTGATGTCTCTGCTCAAAAACCTCATACACTTCCCTTATTGACTTGGCTTTTGAACATCATCATAAAAAATGTTTCGGTCCTTATCACTATTAAATAGTTGTTTCCATATAGGATGATATGTACAATGATATCAAATATGTTTTGGAAAAAAATCCATCCCAAATCAAAAACGGGATGGAAATTTCATTCCTCGGGGTTATGAATTGTCTCCAAGGGAGTCTTGGTTACAATGGTATGAATCTACTACTATATAATCCTATGTTGTTCTTAATCCACTAAAACAATTACAGTGGGAGTGTTTGAAGTAATAATGGTAGAATGAGTCTATGAAAAATAATGAGATGATGTGTCATGTGATCTTCTCGCAAATGACACGTCTTATATAACTGGTATTAAATAATGAAATTACTCAAAAAATTATGTCCTTCTAAAGGGGTGTTTATCCCTGGGATGAGTACGCTTCATCAAATACCTGCCAGAGTCTTGAATGATTTAAATTTCTATTATAGTAAAGGGGTTTAGAGTGGAATAAGTTATGTCCACTTAACGAATAAATCTATTGATAACGACAGCCGTATATGATTCCACCCTATCTAATGAATATTAAAAATATAATATGATAGGGGTTCCAATGGGAATAAGAGTTTTCTCAGTATTTTTTACTTTAAATAACAATATAATTCAAATTTAAAGGATATTACTAGTGTGTAATTATTTCTTTATGCCTACTAAATCCATAGGAGAAACCATTCCAATGAAGCTAAATTAGAGAGAGAACCACTAAGGAGTATATGGAATTAAAATAATCACCTCTTCTACCTGGGATGCAAGAACCCCATCCGAAAGGGATATTTTATATGAACATTACTTGAAATATCCACTACCAATATCAATATTTAGCTTGATCAATATAGAATAGAAAATTATGATAAAATTATCGAGCTGGATTATAATGGTACTGAACTCATTAGAACATAGAGGCATCAACTCAACCTTAACAAATTCAACATCCCCAAAAAGATTGAAGCATCAACACTCCCAATAGAGTTACGGTATTTGAAATAGTATATATTCTCTGATATCTATCCCTATATGTACTAGACCATGAGACCAATATTTTAAGGTATTATATATTATTGGATATGGTACATGAGTTGGTAGAGGTGAGAATGATTGGTTATGACTAGGATAAGACTCCACTACTCTTCTACTATAGTTTCCATTACCATCATGCTCACTCGAATTCCGAATCATGTCTCACCAGCCAGGAAAATAGACCCATTCACAAAAATGGGTTAAAACCATAGTATTAATATAATAATGGATACTTATATTCTCAACTATTATCCCCATATGACATGCACTCCATCATCAAGGATTTCCCAATATGACCCCACGCTATCATGAACCTATAAGGAATGAAAAGGATTAGGGAATATGGATGTTGGGTGAGTCCTACTATGGTATATAATGATATTGATCTAATACTTAATGAAAAAAAGGGATTTTAGATTCAAATCCCTCAACAACGTCTCCTTCATAATTTTATGTATTTCCTTTACCATGGTCTGCGTTTTTTGGGGGTCTTCCCAAAAATCCATGGTAATAAGAATGTCATCATTCATCTCCAAATGTAGATGTTTCCCACACAACAAAAAATTTCCATGAGGATGATACATCCCTTACTGGGGGATAGATGAACGTAATTAGTTCTAGGAAACCAAGGGAAAATTAGATATTGATGAATATTTGACTAATGATACACAATGAATAGATAAATCCATTTTCCCTTGCTATGAAAAAATGGCATGCAGCTAGTCCATGAATTCTCATAATCTCTTCCTAACCATGAACAACCCTGAACATTCATCAATAAAAAGTTCCACTAGGATGTAGGTTCCCTTTTGATATCCAAATACTAATCACATTAGTCCATAAGGAGACCGGTATTCTTGAATAACAATGGGAAATTTTCTAATGGGTAACACCATAACATTTTAGGAAAAGAGGACTATTTTCTAATACATGAGATATTACCAGGTCCAGTGTGACAAACAATTTACTATCCATAGAGTTAGTTATTTGAATATTATCCTGGGATAATTTCAACAAGAAATATGAATGGTTCATTCAATGTGAAGGAATAACATAATCTTCCAAATGACCATATTGGTATGAAGGTTGTCAGCGTGATATGGTATAGATCGAATGATCTTCTTTTAAAAGATATTTCAAATACTCATTTTCATAGAACACATGATATCGAGGTTCAACTTTTTTATTTTTCTAAATCATTTCCATGTGGATATATGTAGAGGATAATATCTAGGAATTGGAACCCATGTGTATGAAAATAAGAAGAAAATGTCAGATGTGAAAAAATAAATACATAAAAAAGAGGTACATGACTCCATCAACATCATGCTAATATCATGTTCTATAATTGGATTCATGATTTAGTGAACTTATATAGGTCTCTCAAAAGATATAAATAGTGGATTCCCAACGAATCACATCACCTAGAGAATATCTCATGATAGTGTGATCTATTTTAAGAATTTAAATTTCATGACCCTGAGATAGTTAGGAAAACCACATGATTATCAAGTGATCACATAACTCAAGAAGAATATAATGTGAATCCAACAAGATATCCATGTGGTAGAAAACATGGGGCATAGTTTTAGTGATTAACTAAAAATATGAATATGAGTTTTTGAAATAAATTCTAAACAAAATATATCTCATAGTGAGTTCTTGACAAAAAGTCCCATTAAGTAGTCTTGTGACCAGTTCTGATATAGTGGAATTGAAAAAAGGATCTTATAGTGTGGTCTAGTGAAGTAGTCACATGATGAGTGAAATTGGAATCACTATGTAATTAAATGTCAATGTTGGAATGAGACACCCATCGACCCATATTTATAAGATGCTCTGTAAAACATCGACCCTCCAGACAAATGTTGATGCAATAATTGTTACATTAACATGGTTTGAAGGAATGATATCCAGAAGGAACGATAATTTTAGTAGTCTAGAAGAAACATTATACATATATGTAACTCAAATTACATTTGGAAAAGATCCAAAATACAATACATAACATAAAATAAAAACTCCATCCACATAAACTCAATAAATTATCTCATCTTTAGGACCAATTGAGGGTAAAAAAATGAAAAGGGTGAGCTCAAATGCTCAATAAGTGTTACAAATAGGGGAAGCATGAATTCAATAATAAGTTAATCATAAATGTTTTTGACATAATCATTATGATATAGTAAATAAATGGAAAACACACACCACTAATAAATTGAGTATGAAACTACATCGATAGATTTTTTCATAGTGAAAACCTCATAGATATTAATAAATGAAAATGAATAATGATATATTATTATTAATTGGACATCATGATTCAATCACATGATACCACAATACTATCCAAATGGTTTATTTCTGTGGTACCCGTCTGATTTTTGGAAACAAACTAAAAGAGTATCACCACCTAATTTATCTCATGAGACTTTTCGATGCATCTAGGGACTATAGCCACCCCCCACCACTGTAAGTCGAAATAATTAATTAAAAAAATATTTAGTACATGTATAATATGCCTCCTCAATATCTGTATAGAGTGTAAAATACAAATTTATCAATATTTCCAAAGTAAAAATAACTTTCCTAATAAACATCGCATGTAAAAGGGAATATAACTTAAGAAAATAATAATATCCATGAAACCAAAAAATGGATATATATTATTTTAACAATTTAAAATAAATAATCATCTCAATTGGAAAGTATATACACCACTTAATAATGGTTAGTTTCATAATACCATGAAGGTCTCAATGAAATGGAAATTGAGAAAAAGTACCTTACCATATTGTAATCAATTACGTCATATGAACAATACATAATAACCATCAAATGAATCATTGATGAAAATTAATATAAATATAACCATGATATTATATGAAAATTTGAAGTACAAAAACACCATTTTCATGAAATAAGTGGGGAACAATGGAAATCTCAAGAAAATGAATGCTAGATGACAAACCGCATACCTTATGCTCGATTGTGTTCTTCATTTACTTTAATGACCTGAATAAAAAAATTTATCTTCATTAATTAATAATTCCAGAACCTAATATACATTAAATTGATTTATTATAACCTTAATAGGTTCATTAATTTTACTTTTTTTGGGTTTAATAGGTTCAATGTCATTGTTTTGGAAGCATTTTTTTGCTTGGTTTTCATGATCTGTTTACTTGTATTCAAGAATGGAAGTTAGTTTGCTATGTAGTTTAACATACTGAATTGTTATTCTATATTATTAAAGAAAATTAAAGAGATATTAATGATATTATGATGATTTTGGATTATAATCCATGATGATGATTTATTAGTAAAAAGCTAATTACAAACGCTTGGATTAAATTGGCGGTTTTGTTCATATTGAAAATGTTTTGTATTATTATTTTATATTTTGATTGTGTAAGGATTAGAGAACATTGAAAAATTTCAAATAAATATATTATGAATTGGTTCAAAAATAAAAAAAAAATTAATGACCAGTCTTGAAGATATTAATAGAAATTGACAACCCGTCGTCCTTGAATGTGATAAATTAACACATCTTAGACGGTTTTTTTATTTTTTAGTATAAGAGGTGGGTAAAAGAGAGATGAAGATGAAATATTACATTATAATAATAGAATTATAGATAATTTAAGGTAATTTATTTATCATATCATTTGGATTATGGTATATGTGTAATGAAGTAGAAAATACCGGAACTCAAAATAGATGAAAATTGGGAAATCTCTCACGAACAATCGGCAGCCTAACGACGTCACATAAAATTTCATAAAATTGTTTGATTAGAGAAAGAGTTTATATCATAAATATTACATAATATTGGTAGTAATGTGGATATGTAATTACATGTCCCAACATATTCCAATAGATGTTAAAAAGAATAATATAAAATGAATGAAAAGAAAGAAAACAAAAAAGGATGGTTATCTCTTGACCTCTTCTCCTTGAGATCCTTCTTGAGGACTTTTGGTTTTGGCCTTTTTATGAGACCAAAAGATTTATTACGTTGAAAAGAGTCTTGGGAGGACTATTGGGAAGAATATAGGTAAAGATCAAGTCTTGAGAGCTGTGGTCGGAAGAGGGGAATGAGGGTGGTATTTCTAGTGGCAGAGAGGAGGTATTTTTCATTATTTTAATCATTATTATAATATTGTTTCCCAAGACTATGAATAATATTAATTAATGTGACCCAATATAGTTATAATGTCATTTGAGTTTGAACCACATGGTATTACATCACTTATGATATCATAAATAGATTATTTTATTAATAATTTTAAAATGCGGTATTTTACCATATTTCACTATTCATAGAAAAATCTAGAATTTCAAAAATTCCCAAAAATTAACACTAACTATTTTTCTATTTTTAGAATTAATAAATGAAATCCGATTTTTGGATATATTTTTCTAATTTTTTTAATTTAAATTTTAAATAAAAAAAAATTTATAAAAAAAACATTAAAACTATAACTCATTTTTTAACACATTAAAGATTTATCAAGGTCCCAAAAAATTATCTAATAACTATAATAAAATAATATTAAAATTTATGAATACATTTTATGAAAATAAATTTTGATTTTGAATTATTAAATTAATCATAAAATTGTAATTTAAATTTTTATGAAATGTAAAAATACCAATACCTATACTATGATTGTTTTTTTAACTTTTAAGATGTATATATTTTTTATGAATTCTTAGGTGAAGATTATATTTTTTGGGATAATTTACTATTCATTAATATCCATTACTATTCATAATGATATGTTACTATTCTTAAGGGTATGTTATTACTCACAAAAAAATAAGTTTGTCATACTAGCCTCTAAATATAATACAGAACGCAACTATGTATGTCTATTTTTCAAAATTCAAATTACAGAAGAGGAAAATTTATATTTACTGGTTATGTTTTAATAAGGTGGTGTTTTTAGAGACTCATTATTTCATGCATTCAAATTTAACTTTATTTTTACATTCTTGGGGTGTTACATTATTCCCTCCTTACAAAAATTTCATCCTCAAAATTTGAAATATAACTTTAAAAATTAATGGTCGATACTTGAAAAGTCTATTGTGGGAACCCAAATCTAGAATACAATTAAACTATCCTCTTAATTAGGGGGAGAATAAATGCATTAGTTACTACAATACAACACATTCTGATTAGACAACATGCTAAAGGAAGATTAGTCAAACCATCATGTAGTGACATTAAAATCGAAAAATTCCATTAAATGATAAACATATACCATTTTGTAAATGGTTAAAAATTGATAAATAAAATGATTCAACACATTATAATGAAGGTCTCTAAATTTAAATGATGAAATTTTAATTATCAAATAATCTATAAGAAGTAGATCTAAAATTCACCTTCCAAACATGTGAATAACTTCATCATGTATCCCCTAGAAATATTGTAATAACATGAATTACTGTAAAAACTATATTAAAGATCTACATTCTTCTGTACTTCTTATGTAAGATACATGTTATTGGATATATTCCAGAAATCCAAAAGTTTTATAAACTCTATAAATGATAGCATAGACCACTTATTGACAAGTCAACAATTAGTTCCATGGTAGTCACTACTTATCTAAATAAATAATTTCTTCATCATTATATCAAAATGAGATATATATTAAGGGTTATATTTCTCTCAATCATCTATTTTCAACCAAAATTATCTTTCTACTAAATCACTTTTCCATTATTCCATTAATCATATGATCTCAAATCCTTAATGAAATAGTATTTCTGTACAATCTTCATATAATCCATAATTCTTATAACCAGTACATTACTAATAAAATATTCAAATTAAATGATTCTTAATGAGGAATGTTAATCCTTCAACTCCATGTATGACAGTATCATAACATGATCATTATCTAGAAACATCATTTGGGACATATTCCATTGACACTTGGGGTATTGATTTTCATAGTGTCCAAACTCCTTGAAGTTGAAGAATTGTACATTGGAAACCATTTTCATACCATTTAAATCAGGAACATGGTGTCCTTTTTCTCAAAACTTATAACAAAAATCCATTCCCTTCAAAAATTAACCTAGGTGATTCATTCCATTGTTATCACATGTGGGAAAGCCCTTATTTCCTTTCATCACATTGTCCCTGTATTTCACTACCATCCTCTTAATCTTTTGCTTCCCATCAAAGCCATAGGTCTTATTGAATTCTTTACATACCTTAATAAATTATTATATTATTCCTCATATTATGAGGATTCTTGGGATAAAATAATCCTTTGAAAAAATTTCATAAGACCATTATAGATATGATACTTCTTACTATTTGAATCATGTGCATTGGTGAAGTCCTTATTCCTTCTTCTAGCTTCCATTTCTAATCAATTCCATATTATGTATTAGCTCATTAAGTTATGAACACTCTATAACTCTAAACATGGTGTGGAACATAGCATAAATTTACACATTGTAAATCGGAGAACCATATTCTTTCATTACATTGGGGCCATAAATTATTCACAGTGGCATATAAAGGCAATTTCAATTATCATAAGAAAACATCTTGGGACTGTCAATACCAAGAGTGTAGCAAGGCCCATTGTCATGTACCAGGATACCCTGGGTCAAGCCCAAAACTCTATGTCATAACTTTCAAACATAGGTACATCTGTTCCAGTGGCACCTCTACCTGTTAGGTTTTAGGCAGGGTTTTATTTTCTAGAAATATCCACATAATATATTCCTTACGAAATTTCAGGAAGTTCTTGTATGTTTTTCCTCAAATACAACCTTAGTTCATTATTCCATAATAGACATTTTAAAATTTAGTTGTCAAGTTTTCTACTAAACTTCTTCTGATACCGAATGTAACACTCTGACCCCTTTATACCAGAGAAGATGCATTAATTGATATATTTTCATGGTTAGAAGGAATGAAAACCCAAAGGAATGATCATTTTAGTAGTCTTGAAGAAACTATATACATATATGTAACTAAAATTATATTGGGAAATGTTACAAAATACAATACATAACAAAAACTGAAAACAGAATCTACAGAAACTTAATATATGATATCCTATTCATATCATATTGAAGGTAAAAAAATTAAACGGGTGAACTCAAATGCTCATTAAGTGTTAAAAATAGAAAAAGAATTAATTAAATAATAAGTGAATCAATGTTTTTTTTTACAAAATCAATGTGGAAAGGTGAATAAATGAAAAAAACACCACTAAAGTAATAAACACATGGATATTAATAACTAAAAATTAATAAAGAGATATTTTTATTAATTGGAAGTTATGAATCTGTAACATAATACCACAATACCATCAATAATGGTTGAAGTGTATGGGTAGAGACCCGTCTGATTTTTGGAAACAAAGTCGAAGGGTTTGTCGCCATCTTATTTGTCTCATGAGACCTGTCAATTCATCGATGGGCTATAGAGGGCCCAACCTACCACTTTAAGTCCAAATAATTTTTATGCATAGATTTCATACTGGTACAATATTCCTTCTTAATATCTGTATAGACTATAGAATATAGATTCATCAATATTTCTATAGATAAAATAACTTTCCAAATAATCACTACATGTAAAAGGGCATACAGATTAAGACAATATTCATATCCATGAAACCATAATATCGATATACAATATATTTACAAATTAAAATGAAAAAGGATATTAAATGGGTAGTAGATACACCACATTAGAATGATTAGTTTCACAATACCAAGATGGTCTCAATGAAAGGGAATATGAGAAAAAGTCTATTACCATATTGTAATCAATTGATTCATATGACCAAAAAATAATAATAATAAAATGAATCATTTAATACAATTATTATAAAGAGAATAATGATATTATATGAAACAATTCAGTACAAATACATCATATTCATGATATAAGTGCGGAATAATGGAAATCTCACGGAAATGAATGTGAGATGAGAAACCCCTAACCTTATTCTCAAGTGTGGTCTTAGTTAGTTTTATTTACCCAAAAAATAAAATACAGATTCATTCATTAATAATTATATAACCTCATATACATGTATTTTATTTATTATAACCTTATTAGGTTAATTCATGTCTCTTTTTATGGGTTTAAGAGGTCCAATTTTATTGTTTTGGCATCATTTTCTTCCTTGGTTTTCATGATCGGTTTAATTGTATTCATGAATGGAAGTTCGATTTATGTGTAGAGATGTGTTAATATATATTATTAAGGAAATTAAATATAAATAAACTATCTATTAATGATTTTGCGTTATATACCATGATGATGATTCATTAGTTAAAAGTTAATTACAAACTTTTGAATTAACTTGGTGGTTTTGTTCACAATAAAATGATTTTTTATTATAATTTTATATTATGAGCCTGTACAGATTACAGAACATTTCATAAGTTAAAATACATATATTATGATATAATTAAATAATATAAGATTCTTTATGGCCAGTCGTGATGATATTAATAGAAATTGAGAACTCGTCATCCTTGATTGTGATAAATTAACACATCCAGACGGTGTATTCATTATTAGTATAAGAGGAGGGAGAAAGAGAGATGGTGATGAAATATACCATTATAATAATATAATTCTATTTAATAAATTTTACAATAAATATTATAGAATTTTGATTACAGGAGATGAGTAAATATGTAGAAAGGAATGGAACTCAAAATAGAAGAAAATTGAGAAATCTATCATGAAAATTCGGTAGCATAACCGTGTTTCTTAAAATGTCATAAGATAGATTGATGAGATAAAGGGGTTATTTTATCACTATTATTTAATATGCCCTATAAGGTGACATATAATGACATATACTAACATAATCCAAATGAAATTAAAAAGAATAATATAAAATGAATGAAAATAATGAAAACAAAAGATGATGTTTACCTATTGATTTCTTCTCCTTGAGATCCTTCTTTAGGCCCTTTAGTTTTGACATTTTGGTGAGACCATCAGCTCTAAGACATGGAGAAGAGTCTGGGGAAGAGTATTGGGTAGATAATAGGTAAGTATCATGGCTCGAGAGGTGTGGGAGGAAGAGGGGATTGAGTGTGGTATTTATAGTGGAGGAGATGAGGTATTTTTCATTATTTAAATCATTAATATAATATTTTTTGTCAAGACAATAAATAATCATTATTCATGTTACTAAAAATAGTATTATTGGAAAGTGAGTCTAAACCAAGTGGTCTTAAATAACATATGATGTAATAAATATTGTATTCTACTGATAATTTGAATATATGGTTTTTTACCGTATTTCTCTATTTATTGAAAAATTTAGAATTTCAAAAAATTCACAAAAATTCACTATTAGCATTTATCACCTATTAGAATTCTAATATGAAATCCATCTTTTTAATGTAATATTATATATATTTTTAATTCATGATTTTAATAAATTCATAATTTATTTAAAAAACAAAAACTTTAAAACAAAAACTCAAATTATAACACATTGAAAACTTAATCAAGGTCCCGTAAATTTATTTTATAACCATAAGAATATAAAGTTACATTTTCTGAATACATTTTATGAAAATACATTTCCATTTTTAATATTAAATTAATCATAAAATTGTAATTAAATTATTTATGACATGTAAAAATAATAATACCTATACTATGATTATTTTTTCACTTTGTTGATGTCTATATTTTATTTATACATTCATTGGTGAAGTTTCAATTTTTTTTGAGAATTTACTATTCATTAATATTCATAAATATGTGTTAATATTCATTAGTACCAATTATTAATCACAAAAAAAATAGGTTTTTATTATCAGACTTTATATATTTTATTGAATGCAACTATGTATGATAGTTCTTCAAAATATGAATTATAGAAGTGGGAAAATTATATTTATTGTATAGGTTATAACAAGGCAGTGTGTTTTAGAGACTCAATGATTCATGCATTAAATATTAAATATATTTTTAAATTCGTGTGGTGTTAAATGCCTTATGGAATACGAAAGGTCACCTGGGAGACCAAACGTCATCCAAGACACCAATAGGTGAAATCCCCAATGATTCATTATTTGATTTACTATCGTTAAATCTTAGTACTTATCTTTACAGAACTCACTCTAGAGGTAGGGGATTTTTTGATGCATACCATATGAGCATCGACCATTATAAGAATGTATAAATAATAGAATCAAGGATATTATTTTATAATAAAATTAGAGGAATAAGTATCATGATGATGAATAATCCAAATCATGTAGATCACATAACCTCTAGAAAGAAAATTTGATTTCATGACCATGTAAGGTCATGATAATGGACCATGTGATTATCATGATTGGCTTACGATCTTGTGAATCCACTCTAATGAACCATCATTCTGTTGTGAAGGAATCCTAAAAAATATTAATGGTATAATAAAAGATACCATATATGTGATTTTTATCATGAAAAATTTTAATTGGAATAATCCTTAAATTCACCTAAACCCCCATGTTAAATAATTTTTGGGAAATTATAAATCATCATGAAATGTAATTTTATTTTTACTTTTTTATTAAATGTTATTCAATTCAAAAGTCTCCATAGATCCCCCTAAACACATGTCGACTTTATCACGTGGGATCACATTGAAGTGTCTCCAACATCATTAAATTAATGTAGGGAACCTATATTCAATCATTTGATACACATTCATATCTGTTTATTGGTGGAAATATTTTACATGAAAACTCTCACACACCATCATATGATCTAGCATAGATCAAGAAATACATCCCAGGAAATTAGAACGACCATGCATGACAATACCCACATGAATTCACGAGATCCCATACTAATAATGTGACACCCTATTGGAAAACCAATGAAAAAATGATTAAATTATTATAAAATAATGAATATAAAATTAAAAATTACTAAATCATCTAATGAAGGAAGTAAATGATTTTTTCATTTGAAAATGTTAGGCATCTCATTTGATAAGGCAACTTGATCTCACAAGAGGACTATAAAGTCATATGGATTTCATGAGAGTCCCCCGAAAAGCCATATTAACCCATGAAGTGCCCCATACATGTCTTCTTCAATCCTGAAATATACATTCCGCATGATCCTTGATCTCACGAAGACTATGAGGAATGTTAGGTCAATGGTGCAATGACTAGTTGACATGTCAACATAGCTATGTGAATGTGCTTTGATAATGTGGAGTAAAAAAATATAGAAATGAAGTATAATTCCCCTGGTATTTCTCTTTCATTAGAGTCCATGGATGACTAATGACATGATTATACAAACCACATGATGCGATTCTCCCTCTATCAACTATAGATCATAGATATGATATTAGAATCATATAAGGTAGTATATAAAATCTATGGGGAGGACTATAAATCCCTAACCTTTGGGAAAATAAAATAAACATGGTGACTACAGTGATGGGAGTGAAGAAGAGATGACTTCATAGGGTGGAATGCCACACGATCACAGGATACTTCTACCAGGTGATATCTGGGGAACAGGATGAGGGGTCATGCATTATGAATATGTTCTTCATGTGATCCCTCCATAGATCATGTTAGGTACTTATATCCAAAAACCATATTATGATAAGTAGTTTTCATTTGTTTAATGGGTCATTAAAAATAAAAAAAAAGCTAATTCCTGAAAAACATTGATTACCTTAGGCAATAGATACAAAAAAGTATCTTATACATTCTTAAAGGAAGATACTCTAATATTATTTCACTATGAATGACCTATCTAGATCGTGAGATATCAGAAGGACATGGAATCCAAGTCTTAAATTTCCTCAACACATAATCCATATCTCTTGTGATGTCATCCAGATGTGTTTTACATTTGATCATATGTCCTTATGAAATTTCATTCAGGCCACAGGACTTCCAAATGATATGTTATCTAGGTCATGTGACATCCTATAATCATGTCTTCTAGATTATGAAACTTTCTATAGAAAAGTCAACTTGGTCCTCAGATTGCCTTTGTACATTCCCTCTAGGAAACCAGTAAATGTCTAGATAACCCCATAAATGTCATATTGACACAATAAACACGTGCAAAAGACAATCTAGACATTCCATGCATATGTCATTGGACATGATAACCTTGTACAACATTATTATTTGGGAATTACATAGACTAAACACTAATAACTCTGATTCCTATCCATGCAAGATAAGTATGATGCCTTAATATTCCCTAATCTCCCATGGGAACCAACTTTATTTTATGTCAATCTATGTCTCAATCACACTAACCCATGTGGACCGAAACACTCATATGGGTTGATCTTTCATCATAATCCGTCATCGGATTAACAATTAAATCGAACTATGAGAGATGTAATTCATTATATAATTTGGATACAATTGATTACTTCTTAATTCTAGAGCTCTATATCAAAAATGTACTAAGGGTTTCCCCAATACATAAGTCCCACATTAATAAAAAATGAGACTAATATATTTCTATCTCTTATTTCTCACAACGATCATGGATAGTATGTGATAATCAATTTTCAATGATCATATAATTCACATCATTAAAATCCATTAGCTTGGGAAACCTCAGTATATAAGCCCAATGTAGTGGAATGACATGATTTCCTCCATATAAGGGCATCAACCATGGGGAATATCCTGAATGCATGTCTTAACAATAGTCAAATTTATCCATAATATATATAAGAAAACAATGATTCCTTCCTAAGGATCGATATCTATACCATGTTCCTGTGATCGTCATATATGAAATTTCCACATGACACTCAAACATTACGATTTAAAGAAATAATGTGGGTTTTGATTTCCTATTGAAAAAATGACATGTAGTGTAAATCCCGACGAATTTATGACTCATTTTTGATCAAATAAATTATATTTATTAGATTTATTAAATATCATGATAAAATAAGTCATACATTATTTATATTCTATACTATTTTATTTTTTCACCACACATAACATCAGTGTTTTCTTGTATTACACGCAACACTCATTTTCTTAAAGGCAACATTTTATTATAATAATTATTAAAACGAGACAGTTTTAGAATGTACTCTAATAATTTTAATATGAATACTAATAAGTAATTTTTTAAATAAAATTTATAATTTCTTTATATAAAAAATTATCATTGATAATTGGATTTTTTTTAGAAAAGTCATTATATAATGGAATATACTATTGTCTAAAATGAACGTCTTTTTTGACATTATGTGAACAATAATAACAAAACATTTATACCCAATTAGTAATTGAATTTAATTAAATAAAAACATATTTACAATTTATAAATTCAAATATATGAAATAGTGAATTTAGGTATTCTTATGAAAAACATCAATTTTAATGGAATTTTAACAATACTAAATTTTAATTCAAATATGTTTTCCACTTATTTATTTTTATATTTAATTTAAATATTTTTTTAATTTAAATTACATTAATTTTAAATAACATAATCCAATTTAGGTTATTAAATCCTATTTAACATTGAAACTAGATATAAAAATTGTAGAACTTTTAAACATTTTTATTAAAAAACCTATTATCGGGACCCGTCAGTGGGATTAATTTTAAATTATTTTCTGAAACTTATATGATTAGAATTTGGATAAATGGAGTCCATATTTAGAATAATAATAATTTATAATTTATAATAATTTCACCTTAGTTTTGAAAAAAAATATTAGTGAAATTAATTAAAATTAATTACACCGATTAATAGAAAAAAAAGAATAATTGAGGATTAAACACTAATCTAAAAGATGAAATAGCCTATAAAATTTTCCAAAAGCAATTCTGTGTAAACATTTATAACATATCCAACCTTATATCATATTATAACATTTAATTTGGAAACATATAATATTAAAAAGGATTTTAGAATTCTATTTTAAAAAAGTTAAAAGAATGTCACTCCTCCTCAACTATAAGAAGGCACTCAGACTTCCCATTTATTCACACAAATATATTTTTTATATTGAAAAAAATCCAGCTAAATTTAATTCTAGAATATATAACATAGTCTTTGATTTATTTGTTTTTTCAAATAGGTAAACCACAAAATCATTCTATTGAAAACCAAAAGTAGTTACCCAAAGAAGAGGAAACATTTGTCCCCAAGCTCCTTTATTTAATTATATTTCTCCACTATCACAATTATTATTATTTCATTATTGTATAATAACATAAGTATCCAAAAGAAGATGATAATTTTTTAATTCTGAGGGATATATATAAACTTATGCACATTTTTTTTGATTGGTAACGAACTTATTGTTCTTGGGTATAGAAAACTACCACATCACAAAACAATGTTCTTCATTTTTCTTTTACCACCTCTCATGGTTGGAAATAATGATAGAAAAACTAATTTTTTATGATATGTATGGTATAAATTATTTATTTGTTCTTTTTTTAATTATTATATATCACATAAATTCATTGTATTTTGTGTAAATACTATAATGTTGTTTGGGAAAGTATGGAATACCATATTCTCAAAGAGATCTGATTCTTTTACACTCTACACATAGTGTATAAAGGATTAATTTAGTTAAGATATATTATAAATATATATTATAATAACTAAAATTTAATTAGTATATATGTATATATATTTACATATATTTCATTTAATTTCATTATTTCAGTATGATAATTAAAGGGTTATTGTGTTAATGTGTACGTGTGGCCTACTATCTCCATGAATATTTTATTCCATTTAATATATCTATATTTCATAGATTATTATAAAAACATATTTATATTTAATATTTTCAATATTTATATCATGTATTATATTATGGTAATCAAAAAATATGTATGAGGAACAAAAATATAACAAATTAATACACATTCATAAAAAATAGTAGATATTAACAAAAACATAATCAGAACATGGACATGTTAAGAATATTGTAAAATATATCCATATATTTTGTTAAATATAAGAATATGGTTATCTGGAAAATTTATATAAAACAAATATATTTTATATATTATTTTTTAACAAGTATAAATAATGTCAATATATAAGGTTTGGGAATTTCTAGTTTCAGTTTTATTTAAGTGAGATTTATTCCATATTCTCTACCAGTTCCCTTTCGTGTAGTGTATAAAAATCAATTGAATATATTGTCTGATTATTAGAATTAAATTTATTGTTATTAAAATATCCATTTTATGATATTTATTTCATGGGGTTCATGTTTTAGAATATACAAAATCTGTAAAGTAGTTTTGTCTCAAATTTCATTTATTGAGGCAAATGGCATGAATTTTTAAAAACAGGTTCCCAAAAATGTTTTCAATTTTTATCAAGATTATTTTTACAAATAATTTTCAATTAATTTTTTTCCAAAGGTTTTCTCGTTCTTCCGTTACAATGAAATGGTTTTCCAAATGTTTTCAGGAATCCATTTTATGTTTTCAATGAAAATATTTTTCAATAGAATTTAGGTTTTAAAATTATTATTTTCAAGATAAATGGATATTTTCCTAAAGAAATTATTTCTAAAAGGAGCTTCAAAAATTATTTTCCTTTTAATATTACATATATTGGTGTTACAATTTCTTATATGTAAAATTATTAAATGTTTCCATTTATATTGTTTCTATAAATGGTTTCTATTTTGATTGAATTATTTTTATGAAAACCGTTTATAATTCATGCATTATATGCTACAGAAACCATCCTCTATTAATATGTTATGCATTGTTGATATGATTATGTAGACAGTATTTTTCCAAATCATATTATATTATTACATGTTAATGAAACCCATTTCATTTCATGGGCCATGATATTTTTCATTATTATTTTTGAACATAATATAGTGATTTAATTATGATATCAGTGGGACCTATATCTCCCTAAAATGAATTGGGTAGTGATTTTTAAATCATAGGATAATGATGTGAATCATGTGGACAAGATTTATCAACTATGGGAGGATAGGGATACCCAATCTAGTACGGAATGATGGTGAATCATGAACCACTATGTAAAGATCGGTGAAAATGATCCACTATGGGAAATGTGGAAACTGAATCCACTATGAGATGATGGAGAAAACAAATACCTTATAGGAATATTGGGAAACATAATCCACTATGGGTTGATAGGGAATACTGATCCCTTACAAAGAAAGTACTATAATTATGGTTGGTTGTATATCGCATTGAGTAGGTTAAATCCCAATGATGTTCAATGATATGTTTTTTCAGTGTGCCTTGACTTATTGGGAATCATATTACTTGTTTACACATCTTCAAAAATTCAATTATTTTTCTAATTCTATGATTTCATGGGTTATTCTCGTGATTACCAGTTGATTCATGCCTTATGATCTTCCAATCTGTATGCTAGAAATCATTATTTTGATTTTTCATATGCGGGTTATAATACTCTAATTTCATGATCATGTTCTCATACCCTTATTACCTTGTTTATGCTTACATACCTCCCATGTTTACCTGTATTGATCATCTAATGTCACCCCATTTTAGGTTTCCATTTCCCATGTTTGGAAATTATGTATTATATATGATGTGTCAAACAAGGGTACCAATCATGAAGATACTAGTGGGAGTTAATTTATCTCAATTATGAAAACGTATTTCGGTTTCCATTTTTCCAATCGTACTAGACTTATATGGACTTTGGGAATCAATTTTTGTAATAGATTAAGTATTCTAGAAAAATGATGTGTTGATAATGTACGAAAAGTCTGGGACTCTTTAGTTTGTATCATATAAATATTTATGTTATCTTTCAGAATATAGGATGATAATCCCATTGTGAGAACCTTAAGTACAAGTCTATGGATAAATGTAAGTATAAGAAAAAGTATAAGAAAATGTCCACGAATTTTGGTAAATGATAGATTGAGTGGTTTCCTATAAATAAATCCATTTTTTCATAATAAAATTGGATGTTTTTATAGAATATATGTACATGTGAGTATAAAATCTAACAAGGAACATTGGGCCTGACTCGAGCGTATCCCGGGACATGAAACTGTTCACTATTGTGTACATGGATTTATTCTCACAGGGGATATTCTTTTTGAATTCACAAACTATTCCTGAAAAATAATGAATGATCTAATAATATGTTTTCTATTAATAACCTAGGATAAACCATATATGTCATATATTAATGAAAGTTTAAATATTCAGACATTATATATGTTTTATTCATTATTATACGGTTTATCACTATGAAAAATGTTTCATACACTATGTTTTTTTGGTGTTAGACAACAAATGGAACCTTAAGGTACCATATTATTAGTAGAAAATAAATTATCCTTATCATCTGAATGCAATGGGATCTAGAATTAAAATTCTTATTGTATTGTGAACACAACATTTTGAAGCTATGAATCATGTTATTCTTTCAAACATGAAAAGGATGGAACAATGTTTTGTTGAGTAATTCATGAGTATGTATTTACCATCATTCATAGGGTCTTATTATATAATCATTTTTAAATAATGGATCAGTTCAACTAAAGAGAAATTCTCCATAATCCATTATTCAGATCATGAGAAAGTCTTTCTCGTTATCTATCAGTTAGAAGGTGAAGAATACCTGTGAAAAAATCTAGTCAAGAAGTGAGGAAGGAATATGAAATTGAATCCATTGATTGGGATGAGTTCATGAACTCAATCTTCAATAATTACTATCCTCATTTGGTTCTTATGAGTATATAAAATTAGTTCATTGAGTTGAAGAAAAAGGAAGATGAATCTATCAGTACCAACAAGGATAATTTTTCAAGACTTATGTGGTATGCTTATGGAATTATAATTCAACTAAAAAGTAATGTTGGCAGGTTCCTTAGTGGATTAAATTCCAGTCTCATAACGGAGTTTTCCATGGGAGAAATTTTTTTTGTGATGAAATTGTGAGTTATTCAATCAAATTTGAAACAGAGGATGGAGTTACACATAAATCTCTTGGTTTTAAAAAGAAAATTATGATGGTGTTGAAATTAAAATCTAAAAATCGTGAAGAGAAGAATATAGGCCTTCCTTTATGATCCAAATGTATTAGTAATGTGGAGGAAATTTCCTTATGATGTCTCACAATTTTTTAAACTGTGTGACTGAATAAAATCTTGAAATTGAATTTCGAACATATATGATGAATTTGGACAATGATTCAAATAGATGGAATATAAATGCTACACAGATTGAACCTCCAAACCATTAGTGAATAAATTTCAAGAAGGATAATAATTACTCAAACCAGTACCGAACAAGATGGTTCATGATGATGAACAATGTAAGAAACTGATTAAATTAGGTGACAAAGGAAAACCTCATATGATCATTATTTATGATGAGGTGTGTAATAACAACATGGTAAAAGGTACAATTACTATCCACTATAAAACTTATAATGTTCTATTTGATGATAGATTTACCATGTATTTCATATCCATATAATTTTATACTGGTATTAATCTTCCAAACCAATGATTTGATGTGTAATTAGCTATGAAAACCCATAAAGATACAATGATAGAATATAAATTCAATGATTCCTCTCCGATTGATGTTTGTGGGAATTTTCTTCCTTAAAATCATACCATTCTTCAATTGGATTAATTTTATGCCATCAAAGGAATTAATTTGTTTTCCCCACATAAATACCAAAACAATTTTTATAGATGGGATGTTACATTTGATATTTTAGACCACCCTATTATCATCTATCAATTTGATTATATGTATGAACTTTCAATCGAGATGAAATCATTTTTGGGGTCTAAATTCTCAGTTTGAAATATTATTCATCTAAGATGGTTGGGAGAAATTTAGAATATTTGAAATGTCATTTTTTGGGAATTTTTTATGGTATCCCAGATCATTTTCCTAGTATTCCATGTAATTGTGAATATTATTTATTGGTAGAACTCAAACATGGTTCTATACCAATTTCAAGGACACCTAATAGAATGTCCTCAATCTAGTTTTAGAAATTGAAAAAGAGACTCCATGAAAACCTCGATTAGGGATTTATTAGGCCAACTATGTCACCCTGGGTTTCACTTTTTTACATAGGAAAAATAAAAATGAATCAATGTGAATTTTCGTTTATTAGTTTGATTCATAAAACTTCATCATCATGAATAAGTATCCTCACCCTTGTATTGATGACTTGTTTGATCAACCGAACAATGCACAATAATTATCCAATATAGAAATTTATTCTAGATAAGATCAATTAATGGTGATGAAAGAGGTTGTACCAAAGATATAAGTTTTAATGAGGTATAGAAACTTTTAATATATATTAATAACTTTTTGTATTACTGATTTCCCAACTATACTTATGGATTTTATTAATAGAGCTTCTAGAAATTACCTCAATTAGTATTTGGTATTCTCTATTGAATATTTTATTATCTATTCATTATGGAAGGAAGAAAAATGAATACCACATAATAATTACATTAAGGAACCTATGGAATGTGAAAGTGTATAAAAAATAATTATTTAATTTTTGATAAAAATGTTTAAATTCTGGGTCACATAATGTAAAAATATTGTAGAGTAGTATATCTATCAAATACGGAGCTATTGAATGTTTTCCTAGACCGACCACAGTAACTAGGATCAGTAGATTTATTGGATTAGGTGGATATTACCAATGGTTTGTGGAGAATGTATCACAAAAATCAAATCCTCTTACCATTCAAACTCCGAGGAGTTCCATGTTCTTCCAGACTAATAAATGTGAGGAAAATTACAAGGAACTAAAATTTGTCCTCAGTAAAACGATTCATACATTACCCTATAGTTGAGAATAATTTGTAATATATAGTGATTCATCCAAGAACAGATTCATATGTGTTTCTTTGAATAATTAAACAGTTACCTCTTATTCCCCATTAAAGTTGAAGATCCATAAAAAATTGGCACATCTCGTGATATGGACAAAACCGTGGTATTTTTTGCATTAATGATATGCATGAATTATATTTATGGTGAAAATTTATATATATATATATACTAATCATAATAGTATAAAATATATATCAATATAGAATTAGTTGACCATGGGTCCATGAAGATTATTTGGGATAATAATATATTATGGACTCCAGATACATTCCCATAGTGGGAAATTGAAAAAGGTGGCTAATGCTTTGAGTCGAAATGACCATTCATTCTTATGCATGAAAAGGGTCTCAAAAGAGGAAATATTTCTAGATTTAAAAAGGATTGTTCTGTAAATCGTAAAGGTTGCAGAAAAATAATATCTTTACCAATTGAATTTTCAACCGTCCCTCTATGTGATCATTAAAGTGGGGAAGAAGGAAGATGTAGAGTATTAAATGATGTTTTGAAATTTTCTTGAGTTTCTCCATTATCCAGATGAAATGATATGTTTCAGAAACCATGTATGGGTTCCTTCCATATCATATTTTACTTGTCGAAATTTAACCTATACCCACAGTTTGAAACCGTGGGTATAGGTTATAGCCACGGTTTCAAGGAACCGTGGTCAACCGAGACGTTGGTATAGCCTTGTACTATACTGAAAATTTTAAAACCCTATAACCACGGTTTGGAAACTATGACTAGAGTTTATAACCACGGTTAATCCAACCATGTGATTTTAATGTTTGTGTATCACGATTAGATGTACCGAGAATATATGATTGTTATACATGTGGTTCTTAAACTGTTTGTATATTCATTTTAATTAAAAACACAGTACCCGGGTATTAAATCCACACCACCACTCTGCCTATGAAATCTTTTACCACTACACCATATTCACATCTATTTGAATATGTTTATAATCTAATATATATATTTATAATTTTTGGTATTAATAAAATTAATTGTGCTGGAATCGAACCCGTGTTGCTGCTCCGCAACTGAAGTTCTTTAACAGTACATTGTTCACAAATATATATATATATAAAAACTTATATATATATATTTATTTAAATATAATCCATTTTATAAATAAAACGATGTGCACTGGTTTCAACCGCTTTCCGGAAGCTCAATAGCTGATGTCTCTTACCACTACACCACTTGAACTTACATGTATATATATATAAATATTACATTATATATATTTATAAACTGTTGGTATAGGTAAAAAAATATTGCAATAGGTTTTCCAAACAGATTTTCTTTCACAAAGAAACATATGGTACCCTATACCCACATTTCAAAAAAGTCCCATGTGTATAGGTGGGGGTATACCCATGATTTTCATGAAATATGTGTATATGTTTTCTGGCGCCACTCCCATGAAATGTTTTGGGTTACCATGAATACGTGGGTACCCTATACCCAATTCTTTGCAAGAACCATGAATATAGGATATAAAACCTCAATTATAACCAAGATACATGAAAAATGTGGGTATAAGTGAGTCTATACACTTCGGTTTTGGGAAAACATTGGTATAGACCCATTTTCCAACAATGTTTTAAGAAGAAGCTATTAGAGGAAGCTCGTAGTTATTCATTCATTATTCATCCTAGAAGAATGAATATGTATATATATTTGATTTAATACATCTGGTTTGATTGAGTGAAGAGTGATATTATAAGGTTTTCACTTAGGTGCATGGTATCATTGAAATTTAAAGAAGAAATATAGAAGTATACAGAAATATTTCATCCATATCCCTTACTAGAATTGAAATTTGAGAACATCAATATGTAATGGTTCTTTGGAATTACCAAAACCATAAAATGGATTAATATTATATTGGTGGTATTCAATATGATTACTATGTTAGCTCACTACATTTCTGTTAGAGGATAATTCTCTTTATATCAACATTTTATGATATACATTAAGGATGTGTTAAGGATACAAATTGTACCAAATTTAATTCTATATGATTGGGATGTGAGGTTTACCTCAATGTGTTAAGAATGTCTTTAGAAAGTTCTTGATATTTAATTGAATTTAAAAAATGTTTTTCATCCATAGATGGATAGTTAGCTGTAAATAAAAATTCAAACCTTATAGAATATATTGAGATATTTTTCATTGGATTAAAACCCTAAAGAAATGGGGAGCTCTATCTTTCTGGGATGAAGATAGAGATAAAAATATAGTGGGACATGAGATAGATAATGCATTTTCAAAGAATGTTTGAGCCACTTGGAATATTATCATGGCATCATAATGTTGGAAGTAATGTGAGGCTGATAACCATCTGTGTGACCGGAAATTTGAAGTTGGTCAGAAGGTGTTTCTACTAACATTTCCATGGAAGAAGATGATTATTTTCAAGAAGAAATGAAACTACGTCCTAGGATTATCCCTTCCATAGATAATCGTGATCATATTAGAATAGTAACCTATCACATAGATGTTTTTAGAAATATATCTCAATTAGATGATGTGTTCCATGTGTCTCTCATATGGAAATACATAGCAGACCCTTCAAATTTACTAAACTCTTAATGCATACCACTATAGTAGGATATTTCTTATTTTGTATATCCAATTGTAATTATGAATCATATAGAGATAGTTATATAAAACAAGACCACTCACCTAGTAATGTTTTGTGGGGAATCAATAGCTAGAGGAAGAAACATGGAAACTTAAGGATATGATGAGACATATTCATCTTCATTTGTTCATATAATTAATGAATTTTAATGGTGAAATTAATTTTAGTGGGGGAGAATGTAACACCCAATGTATTAATGAAAACCTTTTCATCATGATTATATTAATTGTCCTTGGTGTATAATATTGAAGAGTATAGTAATAAAAAATTCCATTACATGTAATAAAATTTTAAACGTGTGCTACACATAACACCAATAATGACTATGTTACACACAACACCGAGTTTCTAAAAACCTCATTTTATTATTCTAATAACATAAATAAGAAATATATAACATATCTTCTAAACATAGGAATATAAATAGTAATAATTTATTTTTAAATATTAATTATATATTTTATAAATATTAAATAGTGATAATATTAAATACAATTTTTTTAGTAACGCCATTATATGTATGAAAACACAATTTTCATTAAATTACTTCTTTTTATGTCTATTTGTGAAAAATACTAAAATAATTTTGTTAGATATTTATAAATTTAATTTAAAAAAATATACTGAATTTTTTAATTATCAATGTTAAAATTATCTTATGTTGAATTTTAGAGATTTATCTATAAAACATTATTTTCAAAAGAATGGTGAAAAATACTGAATTTCAAATCCAAACTGCATTTCTGATTCATTTATTTATATAATTAAAATATATTTTAAAATATTTTTAATATTTACTGACATATGTTTTTAAAAAATTATCCTAATTTAGGTCATTGTAATCAATTTCACATTGGAACATGATATCAAAACAATTCAATCCTTTAAACATTTTTGGCATAAAACCCCATTATCGTGACCTGTCTGAAGGATTAAGATTCAATTAATTTCAGCCAATTATATGATTAGAATATGGGAAAATTGATTAAATATTTCTATTCATTATAATTTATAAATTCTAATATGATTAAAATATATTGGTACCAAAAATATTAATGAACGTGATTGAAATTAACTACATTGTTTAAGAGGAAAATTAGTTTACCAATGGACTAAACATTAATCTTAATTCTATGAATTACCTAGAAACCTTTTCAAAAGACATTTTATGTTCCCATTTTGACCCTATTATCCCTTATCTTATAATGGTACCATTATTTGATCCATGTTTCATAGAAAAAAATGTAGGTGTAATTCCCCTTTAAAAAATTTACAAGATTACACTCCTCTTCCACTGTAAAAAGGGAATCAAACCTCCCATTTTTTATCACGTATAAATACCTTTGGATCTAAAAGTAATAATCTAAAACTCCTACCAATATCCTTAACATATTACTAGAATATTTATTTAGGGAATAAATCCATCCAAAGAATCCATTTGGTTAAAACCAAAAGGAGTTACCCAAAGATGACTTAACATCCTTACTCAGGATCCTTTGTTTTATTTTCTTCCTCCACCACCTCAAATATTATTATTAATTTATTAATTAATAAAATAGGAATAATAAATATACTTAGATATATTTATTCTATGTATTCACATACTCTTATGCATACATCCATCTATTGTTTATGGAACTTACTATTTTTGTGTGCAATGAACTACCACCCCACATAATAATTTTTTTAGTTTTACTTTACCACCTTTCATGGTTGAGAGTTATGATTTAAAATATATTTTTATATTATAAATATCATTAATTTGTGATTATGAAATTATTTTATAACACATACCTTCAGGATTTTATTTTTTTATAAATACTGTAATTTTGTTTGGGGATGTGTGGACTACAACATCCTCAATGAGATGTGATCCATTCATACCCTACATATAATATCTTAAATATGAGTTCATAAAAAATATTTGATAAATATTAATTACTAATTCAAATTAAAATATTATATATATACATATATTTAATTTCATTCCTTTCATTTTATATGATAATTAAATGAAAACATCTTGTATGCACATGTACGACCTACCATCTCCATGAATGGTGTATTCAATTTCACATTTTATAGATCATATATTATTTTATATACATATTTACATATATATGTAATATTTATATCACGTTTTACAATTTAGAAAGCATTACATATGTATGAAGGCATAAAATTTGACAAATTAAATCACATGAGAAATACAATACAGATATTACAAAAAATGTAACCTTAACATGGATGTGTTAATAAGAAAGTAATATAAAGAGATATGTGGTATTGGATATTATAATATATTTATAAGGATTATTTATAAAAAAAATATTTATTATACATGAGTTATGAAATATTATGATGAGACTCAATATATAAGCTAAGGGGATTTCTAGTCTCACATTTATTTTTGTGAGATTTATGTCTGGTGTATATATTCCCCATGATTATATTTTATGACATTTTATCCTTAAATTAATGGGTACTTAAATATCCATTTTACAATCTGTTTTTCATGTGGTTCATGTTTCAAAGGATGCCAAATAATAAAATTGGGTTTGTCTCAATTTACCTTCTTTGAGACAAAATCCATAAATTCAAAACATGTGTTTTCAAAATTTTCTTCAAATTTCCTTTATATATTATTTTTCAATGAATGTTTTTTGAAAGGGGTTTGAACATTCATATTAATGAAATGGTTTTAAAAATGATTTCAATCTTCCTTTTTATGATTTATAAGGAAAATGTTTTCAAAAATTTTTTTTTTAAAATTACCTCTTTTTTAATTGTATTTTTTATTATGAAAGGATATTTTTTCCATGAAGTTTTTTAATGGATATTACCAAATTATTTTCCCATTATGATAACGAATATTGGTATTTATCGTTCCTTTATGGGGGAATGGTATGATGTATCAATTCATATCCTATATCTTAATGTTTTATGTTCTGATTTAACAAATTTTATGAAACCCATTTGTCTTTCATGAGTTATATGCTTATGATGACTACTACTTTTGACAGGTTATGATTTGGAGAAATGAATATGAATCTTGTATTTTGTCAAATTTTAAGATATGATTTCATGTTTATGAAACCCATTTCATTTCATGGGTTATGATTTCATTATTTATGATTTTATTTCACATGTATGTATGATAACATTTCAAGATGGGTTGGACCAATATACCACTAAAATTTATTGGATAATGATTTATATATCATGATAAAATGATGGGAATCAGGTTTACGGGCCCAAGACACTATTAGAATATGGGGAAACATGGTCCACTATTGGAAGATGGGGAAACCTGGTCTGCAATGGGAAGATGAGGAAACTAGATCCACTATGGAATAATAGGGAAACCCAATCCATTACAAAGAATGGATGGTGACTAGGGTTGGCGGTATATTCCATCTAGTAGGTGTAGTCCCCATGAAGTGTCCTTTTTTAAATTTTTCATGACCTATTGGGAATGATATTACATATTTATGTATCAGCCACAATTCAATGTCCTATTAAAATTTTACAAATTCATGGATTATTTTCTTGAATCCCCTTTTATTAATATCCTATGAATTATCAATATTTATACCATTAATCATATTTATTATATTTGATATGATGGGTATGATCTTTTGATGTCATTATATTATTATCATACTATTATGCTCATGTTTGTCCTTATATAAATCCATTTTTACCATTATTGAGCATCTAATCTCTAACCTTTTTATGTTTACATTCCATTGGCTATGAATATATCTATTATTCCTGATCTGTATAAGAATGGTTCTAGTCCTCGAGAACCAAATAAGAGACAATGTAACTCACTTTTGTACCATTTTTTGCTACAATGTTTCTAAAGGAACTAGACTAATGCCTTCTTTGGACGTCATTAGGTGTGATGAATTATGTATTCAAAAAAATGATGTACTATTTATGGATTAAAATATTGGTTTTCTATACATACGAAGCTTAACAAAGGTTTAATCGCATCTATGAAATGTAAATTAACTCTGTGAATGGAAGTGAATTCTAGATCCCTAGGTTCTATGGATTCTAAATATAAAATTACACCACTTTAAATGATTAGAAACTAATTAATAATGTCGTATACATGCTGATTGTCCCATTAATCGAACCCCCTTTCCACATAGAAGGATTTTAACACCTGATAATCTTGTTAGGATAAAAAATCCCACATCACGATTAGTGAATAGATTCATTTACGTATCTTAAATCTTTACGTGAGTCTTGAATTATGAGATAGTTCCTCCAAAATGGGAGTGATGATCACGAATTCCCATCAACTATATGAATGTGAGTTCCGAAGTGACATTCTGTCTGAAACAAGAATTTACTTCCTATATTTGGAAAAAAGTAACTTGTTATGGATGTGAGTTCCATTGTAATATTTTATGAAATGAATGTTGTTTATTGATCATAAGTTATTGAGAAACCATACATGACCCCCCATGAAACCCCATAAAATAAAGAAAGAATATTATACCATGTGTCAAGGCATGTAAATGAAGAATAACTATATCTTTATAGGAATCAGGACCCTAGTCTCCTAAACATGTGACACCATGAATTATCTAATATAAGTAGATATAAATATGATTCTATATGTAAAAATTATTTTTTACACCAATTCAATCAATTTAATAAAAAACTGAAAGCATCGTCCATTCCAACATATGGGCTACCACCTACAAAAAGTGATGTGATTCATTTTCCATAAGATCCTTACATATAAAATTATATATAATCAATAGATATGATACATATGGATGAATTAATAAAATAGAATCATGATCAAGGGGAATTCATCCAATGATCAAACTGGACCATGAATTTATAATGAAAAACCTAACACATGAATATTGATTTTAATAAAGAATTATTAATAAATAGGTGATTAGAATAAATAGGAAAATAGTATAAATTACGATTTGTATTAATATTATAAAGTTATAGAATTATATTAACTATAAATTTATTACACTGGAGTTTATAGTTCATATGAAGAATGTCATAATGTGAGGCAAGGGTTTCCTAGTCTCAATTTCCATTCATTGAGAAATGTCGATATTGAGAAAATTCATTATTTTATGTGGTTTTTATACTAAGAATATATGTATTTTAGGATTTTTGTGAAAATAATGATTATCTAAAAATACTTCTATGTTTACCTCTTCAATTAGGTTAGGATAGAATGATTACTAATGATGTATGTTTTGATTTTTCAATCGATCATTCTATCGAGATTATTTATATTTAAATTTACATCATGTGAAATTTTATGATATTTATATTAAAATACCATTTATATTATTATTATTTTATTATATATGATGTGCTTATGTATTATTACCATTTCTCAAATCACTGATGTCCAAATGTTTTGATATAATGTTTTTTTAATATGAGAATATTTTAAATTTTTGGTTTGAAATCAGCCTCCTCCATATTCATTTTCATAAGAAACATATTATTGTTGTTTTTATTAATAAAAAAATGTTTCTTAATTTAATGTTCTAAAAAATTATATATTTTATACAAATGAATAAACATAATATTTTTAATCATTTTAATTATGACTAACTATAGAAACTAATTATGAAGTCTGAATGTAATTTTTTTCTAAGAAGTTAATTTTTTGAATAAAAGTCCCCATCATAAAGAAATATTTTATTATTAGTAATACATTAAAATTTCTAGGGACATTCAATGATTTTAAGGTTATCATTATTTTTCAATTTTGTGGTTTTTAATGGATACTGAAAGAAGGGTATATTTCCTCTTATTTTCTAGGTTAATATTTTTAATGCCATTATAAAATTAATTTTAATATATGTAATCATATATTATTGATTTTAATGATATACTAGGGATATTATCATTTGATAAAATTAAATTTATTTATCTAGATGTCTTATAATAATAATAATATTTTAATGATGTTTTCATGAATCCAATTTTATTCCCATGGGTTAAATTAATTATGAAGGAATGACGATCGCAGTTATGTTCTGATTGAATACATATGAAGGGTTTATTATTAGTTGAGGTGTGGTTATGTTATGTCCCACCAATTAGTTGGTTAATGTTAGATACATCAAGAGATCAGGGGTATATTTGTTGTTAGGCCAATCCCATGATGGTACTGAGGTATTTATCTCGAGAATAAGGTTACATAGTTTTTTAATACAAGACCAAGAATGTACACATGTGGTTAGACATAAATTATTATGTGATGAATATCATGGTGGGTAACCTTGAAATATGATATCGACTCATTTGATTTTAGAACATAATATTTTCATATTATTAAATATGTTTTACAATCTTTTACTTAATTATTGTTTTATCTTTCACACTCTTTTGGATAGCATCTTATGTTATGGAAATTATTTTTTCCATGACCTAATATTTTAGATTTATGTGCTAGGGTAAGAAATATTTCTATAATGGTTATGATTTCATACACATATAGTTATATTGTAACAAATTATGTTCTTTTAATAATTCCTTCCTTGTTTAACTATATAGATAATCTGATCTCATCCATTATTATGAATCTTTTTCTTCATGTTCAGTTTAATGATATTATGTGAGATGAGTCTAGAATGACACCATATGTGATGAAGGATCATCAGAGAAGATAAATATTTTTCAAAAGTAATTTGGAAATCTATCTACTCTCTAAATACTATAAAAATTTCATAAGACCTATATTATAATGATATGTAGTAATTGTAAGTATAAAAGGATTTAATATTAATATTATTGTCTATTTTGTTTGTCATGGTCACATTGGTATATATTTATTATCTGAATAATAATTTTGAAATAATAAATCATGTTTTATGGATGTTTTTATTTTTATATATAAAAAAGTATGTTGTACTCAAGATAGATTTTTTCTTCTTTCAAAATATAATTTGATCTATATTTGGATATGAAGTATAGAGTGTCTCCTTGAGACATGATACCTGTATATTTAAATTAGGTAAATATACATACAGATACAAAAAACCCTATATTTATGGGAAATTTTAAAATGTATTGTATCATAATACTGTGGTAGGAGAAATATGAAGGGTAATATGTTCATGATATTATTTTGGAAATTGGACTATAATAATAAATATATATATGTAACATATTTTATGTTGAATCTCTGGTTACCAGTGAGTTTTGTACTAAATGATATATAATATCATTTTCATAATTTATATTCATTCTTCATGTTATAAATACTGAAATATTAAATTTCATATAACATGTTTTTTATATAAAAATTTTAAAATGGATATTTTTATATATAATGAAATACATATACAAAATATATTTGGTTACTAATTAATAATGTTATGGGTGAAACATGGTTAAAATTATAATTTTTTTTATATAAATAATTTTTTTGATGAAATTTCATGAAATGAAGAATATTTTATACAAAAATAGTGTTAAAATTGATAATTCATTTGTTCCAATAGTTTATTGGGAAACTATTAAATACAATTCTTAAAAATAGAATTTGTGGATGGATTGTTTCCATACACAAGATTATAACCATAAATCACTTGAAAAACCCCTTGTAAATTCCATAAACATCCCAAATATACAAATTTATGATTTTTTAATAGAATGTGTTGACTTATTCATTAAAGTAATGTTATTATATATTAAAATGGGAATTTTATAATTCAACCTATATAATAATATACCCTCCAAAAAAGGTTAAATTAAATAATTACCCTTTATTATATCGTTATATGAATCAGAACATTATATGGATGTTTTCAAAGATGTTATGTAATTTTTAGAAAGGTGGTTTACGAAAAACCATTACATGTGGATAACAAAGATGAGTTTGAATATAAAATATCCCCATTTTTAACGTTAATTAGGTAGATAAGAATAGGGGGGATTGGAATAATGTTTGGAGAAAATGTTTCAAAATTCTATTAGATATTAAATATATGTGAAAAAATATCACCACACATATGATTTATTGAACGTCTAGTATATGGTGGGAGGATATGCTATTCGAAAACAAAATGAATAACTCACAAGGGATTCAATTTGAAACTATGATTTAATACATTTTATTCAGGGAAAATCTATAAAATAAAAATAATTTAATAATTCAATATAAAATATGAAATATATTCCTTAATGGAATATCATTTAAATTTAAAAAAAATTGTTTTAATTACCAACTTAATTGGAATCCAATGTGGAACGAGTGACTCAACCATTTGAAATTATAACTCTAAATGGTTAGGGTAATGTAATATTTTTATTCATACCCACTATTTGATTGATAAAGCTATGGTGTAAGTGAAATAAAAAGTCAAAATCCATGCGTTGATTGATTTTTTACCTAAATGAATGATGAGAAGAATAATTTAAATGGTCTAAAATAAAAGAGGAATGATATAAGAATTTGTATCTTCCAATGATATGAATACCTTTCCATATTAGAGGAGAAAAATTACATCTATTTCTAACATGGACCCCCTCTATACATGAATTATTATTATCATGAAGAATGAAATAATATCAACACATTTGATAAACTTAGAAACTTCAATTATATTTTCATATCGACACCTCATGAGGGATGTGTGGTATCCTCAAAATATAAAATATTTATTTAGATTTTGACTAAAATAGAGAATCATAGTTTACATCATCTATATACACTACTTAATATGGGTTAGAGAACATCTCTCACAGGTTCCTAGCAAATGGATTTAAACTCTAAGAGTATATGAAAATAACTGAAAGGTAAGCATAATTTGTATTCCAAAAAATAGATCTCAAATTACAATGATGATAGGAAATCCTCTTATTGAGACATGTAACCCAATGAATATATATATTGATATCTTATTTTTTTATTAAATAGTTTAAAATCAAATTAATTGTACACATAATTTAGATTAGTTAGACCCATATATTGACTTTATTCTTAACATATTGATCATTAAAACTCTATTAAGAAATTAGGATGAACATGGAGTGAATTTTTCTCAATTTCACATCATGATTTATTATGAGGATATTTGGTAGAACATAATGGTTTATGAAATAGTGTAATTTTACTTGATTATTTTATTAAATTATCCAATTAAGAATATAGTTTTACTGACTTCTATAAGGAAATGTTAAATTTTAATTATCCATAAAGATATACTAAAACATTCAAAGGTAAATGTTTTTTGAATCCATGTTAAATTTCTCTAATAATAATAATAATTATTCCATTTCATTACAAATAATATATTGTTTCTTTGGGATTAATAAAGATGACAAACTCACTTTGGTTTTCCCAAGTAGTCATTAAAAATTTTAATTTATTACTAGATTACTTCTAAATGTTACCACTAAAGAGGTATGTAGAGTTCCTAATTATGTTATTACCATGAACATAACCTATTTATATAGATTCCTAAACAATGAACCAAACCATTGTAAATGAAATTATTATATTATTGTATGATTAAATAGAGTATGGGTTTTTTAATCATGAGTATCTTGATGATCCACTATTTTTCAGTTTTCTACAATTATGATAATATAATTTATATATATATTATTTAACAGATGTCTAATCTAGTAATTTTTTGAAAAAAATAACCTTTTCCTAAAATTAATTGTTTATGGCATAATTTCATAGGGTTAAAATAAATTTTTTGTCCTTTTTAAGATATAGGTGTGATCATTTGTGGATAAATAAAAAATATATTCTCAAAAGTAATTCTAAAAAATATATGGATACTATATTTATCTCATGACATATTATGTGATGATAAATGTGATCTTCATATTCATGATCATAATGAAATAAATATTCACCAATTATTTGATTCATTCATAATATTATTTATATACGATTGTTCTGTGTACTACATATTAAATAAAGACCACATATCAATTTTGATTATTGTTTTTGGAAATATTATTATATTAAATCCTTTATATAATTAACTATAAATAAACTTATATATTTATGAGTTGTGATTATTTTTTCATTTTAAATAGTAAATTTGGAGGTAGTGGATAATGAAATGATTAAAGCTCTAATGCCATTGGAAACCCCCTGAATGGTTTCAAAATTATATGGTTTCATATATTAGTAATCTAGTATATATATTTTTTTGGAATTTTCTATGTTAGTGTATATAATTATATTTTAGATATGGAAGGGAGTGAATATTTAATAGAACAAAATAGTTTCAGAATCAATGATTCAATTAAAAATAATGTTATCATAAATTCTTCCCATCAAACTAATTGAGTTAGTGGGACAAGTATATTATATATTTTTATACTAATGTAGTATAGAAGGGTTGTGTTTTCTTGTATAATGACCATGTTGTTTCATATAGATCCAAATAGGTGATGGATCACAAAAGTAACTATGCCCATTAACATAACAAATTATCTATTTTAGTGTATAATCTTAAATACTAGAATAAATAATTTTATATTTGAAATTTATGGGATATTAGGAAATAATATCCATATTATATAAACATTCACATGGATAAAATAATTATTTTAATATGATATGGATAGAATATAACCATGTATTTCATTTTTAATTTTCTTAAATATTCAGTAAATGAAATTCAATAAGAAATGATTTCATTCTGATGTTTCACATGAATGAAAGTTATAAATTAACTACTAATAATTAATTCATTTGAAGTTTGGATGAATTAATGCAATGTTAATATAAATTTTATATACCCTATTGATGAATGGAATTAATTAACATAAAAGACCTTCATATTTTAATATAGAGTGTTGTTTCCTTCTATAATGATTGAATTCATTCATAATGTATGTTTTATTATATTATGATGGTTCATCTCGAACCATGTATAATATATAAAAATATGAAATCAAAAATTTTGGTGAAAATAAGTCGTGAAATATACAAAAGAAAATTTGAATATTATCTAAATATTCAACAAGTATGTGTTTGTAAATAAATAACTATGGAATTTATTTAAATCATATCTATCTATACATGGAAATAGAAAATTGTTTAAATGTTTTTAGGGTTGTATTATCTATAAATAATCTAAATTTTATGATATCTATGTTTTCATTGATTACATAACCTAATATGAATATTATTTACTTATTAATGAGAATATTTTAGTAGAATAGCTGGGAATGATTTATGAGTTGATGTTTAATAAACTGAATGTTTTTCCAATATTGAACATTTGTAACTACGAACCTTGATTAAATTATACATTTTATATGTTATATTAAAATGAATAGGAAACACAATTAAATCAAATAATAACCCAACATCATAAAGCAGATAGTAATTAAATTAATTATACATGTATTGAAATAATTATTTAATGAAATGGTTTTGGATTTTGTGGAACCATAAGAATTTTAGGAGACCATGGAAAAATAATCTCAATCTAGTTTAGTTATCATATAGTGACACCTATCTGGATTAAAATATAATAGAACCTTTGAATCACATTAATGATATTTATTTATTTCATCCTCGTAAAATAATTAATATAGTTATAGGATATTCTAGATCCTAGTTTAGTGCATGATATGGTGAATAACCTTTTAGGATTTAAAATTATATAAAAGTGTTTAGTATTTTCAAAATTAAATATTGATTGATGAATTCTTCCCTTCGAATTCGGTTCTCGGGATAATATTTTTTTGATTGTGTGTTCTTGAATAGGATGCTGATGTTTCAGAAAGAAAGGTATGATAATGCCTTGAAATTATGTATAATTTTAGGTCATTTAACAAATTAGTAATGTTGCATATGGTTTGGAATTACCACTTTAAATAAAATCAATCCATATTGTGTATTATATTTTTAAATGAATGAAATATGTATAAAATGAATCTCATTTCATTAATTTAAATATAATTTAATTGAATCCAAACAAAAATGCCTTTAGAATGACTATTTATATTATATGATAGTAGTTGAAGGTGATGAAAGATAAAATCTTAACACGGGGTTGAGACTGTAGTATAAATGGATTGAAAAAGGAGATACACAAGTATAAGAGGACAAAATAATTATGTAATGGTTTTATAATGTTTATAAAAATGAGGCATCATAAATTTTTTGGTGTGAAAATGATAATGGGGTGGAAGATATTAACACACCATTTATATATGTTAATTTATGATAACATTTAACATAATTTCAATTTTAAAATCTTTTTAAAAGATAATTGAGATGTTTTTCGTTTTAAAAGTTTCATTGAAGCCATGCAGTCCCAATTATTGTCCAAATATACCTTCATTTTGTGATTTATATTATGTATTCCATTTATTATGTGAATGAATCATTTTATTGTTTATTTAAATGGTAAAACATTTAATTCCTTCAACATTACATTCACATGATCATGTTCACTCCATAGGAGAAAATTTTGGTGTATGTAAACTTCAAATTATTTGACTCATTCTTAATTTCAGGGCATTAAATGTTTTGACCAAAGGTAAAGTTCATGTAAAATATTATTTTTTCTATTTCAAAACTGTTACGTATTATCCATTAAAAAAATACTATAATATTATGATAGATATTGGTTTTTTTGTATTTTTGTTTGTTATATATCATGAGTGTAAGGTAAAAGATTAGTTTAATTCATTATTCCATGAATACTATTGGTAAACATTGATGGTGAATGGATACATACATTCTATATGTTCATGATGAAAATATTTTTAGTGAAAAAGCGTTATATGAAATGCACCTCTATTTTAATAATATGATTTTTTCCGTTGATATATATGTTTTACCTTTCTCATAACATTGTGATTTTACTAGAATAAAAATACATTGAAATGTAAATATTTTATTTAAATTAAAAGGATATTTTATAGTTTTTAATGAAAATAAATTTCATGGGTTATTTTAGTTATGTTATATTTTGAAATTTTTATAATATAAATGATTTTTTATGGTATATGTGTTTGTGTGTGATATGATTAACAAGAAGAAGAAAATACTAGATGATAATCTTTATGAGTAAAACATTATTCACAATAATAATATAATAAATTAGAGGATATATATATATTTATTATTTATCTACTCAGGGATGAACAAAATAGATACTGCTTCTTCAATTTATAATATAGAAACATTTCCCATAATATTTTACTTCATTCAAATATTAAATATGTTCACTTATGATAGTGAGTCAAAATTACAATTTTAAATTAATTTCATTAGAGGGTGTCATTATTTCCATGTAATGATTAAAATTTAAAAAAATTCGATATTGAAAAAGTTATTCAAAACTATATCTTCTTACATTAATATATGGATATTAAATTAGTTTTTAATATTTATTATATTTAATATTTATTGGTTTGTTGTTGGTTAATTGTGTAATTTATCTTCACATGGATGAAATCATAAACACCATTTCCCCTAAACATTCGTTAATTATTCTTTTGTTTCTAAAATAATACATGTAGGAGAAACCCAGAAAATATTTTGAAATTATAAAAAGGAAAAAATAATTAAAAATTTTAAGGGAGGGATAAGAGTACATATGTTAGAATACATGCGAACATTATAGTCTATAATAATTTACAAACTAATATAATAATGAATTCATAACAAATTGTTGATTATTTTAATATTTCAATGTTATTAGACTAAAAAAACAATGGAAATAATCCTATGTAAATCCATCCCACCACATCCATAGTGATGAAGAAGTGAACATAATTATCAATGGGATACCATACCTAGAATTATGGTTCCATCCTATTTCGGTCACCCATCAATTATGAAAATTCTACCAAATTGAATTATAGAATTATATAACGGAAGGAGGAAATCTTACATAAAATGAAGACCTTAGTTAAAATGTAAATGAAAAATATATAGTAACTATCATTCCATTTCTCTATTGACACAATGTAACAATAATTAAGAGAAGGAATCATTATTTAAATGATGATAAAATATTCACATTCCAATATAATATCCACTATGAGGAAACCATTGCATTATATTTCTATAAACAAGGGGTTTATAGATCATTGTGAGGATAATGAATAACACAAAAAATAAATGAAAAAAACAATCAATATTAAATCAAAGTCAAAAATTATATAAAAACATATATACTAATTATATATGGGGAACCCATTTCAGAATTGTTGTTATTTGTTTTTAACAGTATTCACAGGTGTTCTCATGATTTTCCTCCTACCTTTGTTGTGTAATCAGTGAGGAAAAAAATATTCTCTAGATAATCACATTTTTTTCCTTCTAATTATATCTCCATACATCATTACACACCAACCATATTTTTTTAAAATCATTAAAACAATGAGATTATATTTTATATGATGTAGGTAATGATTTATCGCACATTTTAAATTCATATATTTATCTTGAGGGAATAATAATTATAATAATTTGATTTTGGGAATCCCATGCATGTCTTAAATATGTTTCATAGATTAATTTAATGGTATCCATTAAAATATTACAAGGTTCTTTGATCATTTATAGTTAGCCTCTAAAATACATTGCTTGATAACATAATTTTAATGTAATCATGGGTTCAGGAAAGTATATATCATTTGATCAGAAATTTTATTTCACTAAATGTATTTTAATCATATGAAATGAATCGATATAGATAATGAGATTGGATGGGATCTATAACCCAAACTGTATAAGATTACATATCATGGACACTACAACTTAAATATAAAAATTTAATATGGAATACCAATGGTTACATGGAAATATATTATTATGTTATTAAAATCAATGATGTAGTATGACTCTATAACAGCATGATATATTGGAATATATTTTTCTCTAAATAAATACTGTGTTTGATAGAATTTTCTATATCAATCCTTCAACTAAAATGGCAAAAAATTATTAACTTAATATTAGTATGAAAAATAAATTATAATAAATAACTTATTAATTGTTAACATCAATAAATGAAAAATGAAAAAAAATTGTATTAAGAACTCTAAAAGAATCCACATGTAATTTTTCAATAAAAAAATATATTAAATATATATTATTTACATTTAATGACATATTTATACAATTTATAATTCGAATATAGTATAATGATATTTTTTTTTAATCATTCATCAAAAAAATAATATCAGGTGTTATTTTTGTGGATTTGTTCCAAAATGATTTATTTTTATTTGAATACTGGGTTTTAATGAATTAATAATTATATATCAAGGACCTAAAAATCATTAATACCCCATAATTGAAGAATTAATATTTAGTGAGAGATATGATGAAAATTAAAATACTATGTACAACATTGAAAACCAATTTCAATCATCTCAGAATAGAAAATATTTTTTATATCAAATAAAAAGTATTAACTATGTTCTCTTAAAATTCAGTTCCCTCATTGGTAACATTGGTTCTGGATTGATTTGAAAGAAAAAAAAATTATTAATTTTATAATAAACCAATTGATATCATTAAAGTAAATAAAATTGATAATTTATTTCCACATATAAATTTTATTCTTAAAACCACAATTCTCTAGAACACCAAATTTTTTGCGACATGTTCTCTATACTAAAAATAACATTTTTCATCAAATAAAAAATTATTTGTATAATTGAATTTCATATGTCAAATTATAATGTCCATATAAATTAATATTATCAATTTTATTTTTTTATTAATAATAATTATCAACTGTAAAAAATTAGTTATCAAAACTCCGGTAAAAATGTAAAGAAGTGTTTTACTAAGAGTAAACCACTGAATATAGTAAAAAAATTACATTAAATGTGTGGATGATAGTTTTATTTTATGACATGCTTATCTCTGATATTTTAATGTTTTGAAGCATTTAACATTTTTATAGTGATATATAATTTTTACAATGTAATAGGTACATTTAAAATTTCTCTACATTTAACATAAAAATTCGGAACATATAAACCACTTCATGAGACACCTATTACATTAAAATTACTATTAAAAACGTTTTCTTTTCTCTAATTACCAGATGGCCTTTATTTTTGTTGATTTTGTTATAACTCCCCATTTAAATGATGAGGGGGAACCCTTACAAGGCCTATAGGATTAGTGATTACATCTCCCATGGTCTTAAGTGACATTACATGACCTGATGGTCTTATAGAATTCATCTAGACTATAACAATAAAGAACTACACCTCCCAGCATCTGGATTGTAATGGTAGCTCTCCACCATTATGTTTCCATCTGGATAAGCTTCCCATTGATGAAAATGATGATCCTAATGGCATATCCATACCCTCTTATTCTTCAAAATCCATTTTTTCTACTCTGGTTAGTGTGCCTACTCTGAATCCTACTCTAGGGATACTCTTTTTTTGTAGAGACTGTTTGAGGAAATTGCATGTGGCCCGAAGGCCTTGAGGTGGCCCGAAAGCCTAAATTGTGGAAAAAAAATCCCTACTGACCTGAAGGAATTGGTTGCCCGAAGGACTTAAGGACTCCAAGCCCAAACTGGTTTCCCACACAGAATAGTTCTATCTTCTAAAGTACCGAACAATACCTATTAAAGTATGCGCATAGTACCTGCTATAGTGCTGGTATAGTACCCAGAAATATGCCTCTTTTTGATTTTGAACCTAGGTCTTTTGTATGCCCATAAGTATACCCCACCAACTGGGCTGAGTCTCATATGCAAAAAAATATGTTTTTTCATCCTTTGAATATCCTTAAATGTTTATAATTCACTAATATCAATTATCATCATTAAGTCCTACTTTTCAATTTATATTTCTAAAAGAAAACTCAATTTCTCAACAAGGATGTGGTGTATTTGAAGTACACAATTGAAAATGTTATCTAGATGATAATTTAATATAATAATCATAGTGTGGATTCATGGGTGGATCATTTATTGAAAATATTTAACAATTTTAGTAAAAAAATCCTATTTACCAAGTCTATAAATATTCTAGTCCATCCATTCATGGGATTTTGAAGAGATTTATAAATTTTAATTCTTATATTATTTTAATGTCATAAAATAATTACTTACCAAATATCACATTATTTCGAATAAACTATTTTTATAAATTGTTTTTATCACAACAATATGGAGTGTGTGTATGGGGAACCACAATTTGTATCAATTTGTGGTTTCATTTTTTTGGATTTTTTTAGTTATTTCTACCGATGAGTTTACTTTTTTCTATTAATATTAAATAACATTATTTTAAACCCTAGATATAAGATTAAGAATTTTATATCTTCTTAAAATGTTGTTAATGTTTTGATATTTTTAGTTATCCAATATAGTACATCTATGTTTGGATATCATAGTTTAATTATTTCTGAGGAATATATGTACCTAGATGTAATCCCCCAGAAACAGGCGGACTAGATATTAACATGATTTTCAATGTATTAAGGTTTATGGTGAATGTGAATGTAAATATTTCCTTCAATTATGAAGAGTTATTATTCAGTTAAATAATAATCTCTTTACAAACCATTAGGTAGGATTTTAACACATTTTTTTGTTATGGTATGAGGATATATTAAGTGATTTATAGTAAATAATAAATATTTAATCCTAGGAAATAATAATTTATAGTTTATATGGAATTTATAATTTCATCCCATTATACAAATATAGTAAATTATTATGAGGCTATAAAATTATGTATGATAAACTATAACATTCATTATCATGTAGTGAATATAGAATAGAGAAATCAATTTAACAATGTATATGATTGAAAGTGCGGTTGTGGTCCTAATAATTAATCAATTGTGATTAAATCCATTAATGAAAATCATGTGGTTATAATTAGACGACTATCTCAACACGTGATAAAAATTAGCCTTTATTTATTCCTGGACATTGAGTAATTTGAAAAGGATAATTTTCTTTTTTGTTTAAGTAGTTATTATAATTCAGGAAAGAAGATTTAGTTTCCTTATTAGCAAGATTTTTCAAAGAAATAACCAAGTGACTATCCTAGAGAAACCTAAAAATGTCCCACGTATAGAAGTTTTGAAAAGGGGGTAATGATTATTGGAGATAGATAATGTGTTATTCTAATATATTGCATTGTATAAGAGTTTTTATGATTAAACCATCAACACGTGAATGGTACAAATAGAAGGAGCATGGTAATTGTGAAAATTTATCCCCCAATATAACTTCTAACTTGGATTTTATGTTTCAACAACCTCCAAAACCAAGTGAACATTGTAAATACTATAGAATTTAAATTAATAATAGGGATATTGAGAATTATGGAAAATATATCCTCCACTCTATAATTGATTAATAATTATTGGATTCTTATCTAAGTTGTAATGTATGTTTTTAGGTGAATTTAAACATGATACCAATGATTTCATTACCATGAATAATAATTTTATTCTTATATCCATGTTTATTATTAGGGGAACAATACTTTTGAAAATTTTATTATAATTATTTTAGATGAATGTTTTGTGATTTCAAATATATATGTTCTCTCTACATAGAAGAGATATTATTTGAAATAATAAATGAACATTTTATATCAATAATGATTATCTATCAATGCATGTATGATTTTAAAATCCAGTTATAAAACATTTAGAGTATTGTTTTTCATTATAAGTAATGATAGTGTTACTGATCAATTATTTAGAGAAATCCTCAATGTTGGGGATCATAATACTCTTGGAAAATATAGTTTTTATAATTTTATAAGGATTTTATCTCTTTAAAAATTTTACCTAGAGTCACATATAAATTTTATACACACATAGAAAATTTCATTAGTAATTGTTTATTAAAATTTTGATGTAAAAATTTATTTAGTGGGGGTTTGGGGTGTAAAATGTTACACGTTAATATTTTTGAATATATTTTCCCCTAAATTAATACTATGTTGGATAGTCTTGTCCATTCTCAACCCCAAAAAATGAGTTGTGACATACTATATGAATATTAATAAAATTTAAAAATAATAAGAACTATATTCAATAAAAAATATTAAATTTTATTATAAATACATTGAAATTAGTATTAAAAGGTCTTATTGTTTTAGAAATGAATTTTTCAAATAAAGAATATTTTCCATTTATAATTTATTTTTATATAAATACTAAATTTATAAATTTATAAATTTATATTTGGAAAAATGTACATTATTATTGAAATTATTATTTCAAAATTCAGATTAGAAGATAAATTATGATTGAATTTATCAAAATAATTGATTTATAGTTAAATAGTTTAAAATTTAGTTCTTAATAAAATTTTCACATTTATAAAAATATCTATATATAATATGGACTAGGAAACTCTTATGATCTATAGTTTATCATTCATATATTGATCCTTTAAAATTATTTTCTATCATTTTAAAATATAAATAATAGTTTTAATTTTAAATAATTTCACATTCTTCACTTTTATAAATTTATTCTCATAGTGGAATTACATTTTAGTCTTCATTTAAAGCTAAAAACATATATTTTATTTATAATCAAACTAGATAAATCATAAAATTCAATATCATATATAATGTTATAATAAAAGTACTTTCTAACAAAAATAATACGTGTTTTTCAAAAGAATATTTTTATGTATTATGTTTACAAATAATAAAATTATAATTTTATTTATTGTTATTTTTTTTACAAATTAAATTTTTTATTTCATAGAATAGTTTTCTGGGAAATTGAGAACACAAAATGATTACATGCAGTACAAAATTTCAAACCACAAAAGAAATTATAAATTTATTATATAAAATATACAAAAGATTTTAATTACTCACATTATATAAAATACATTTTATAGAGGTTACCTTGGTGTCATCAACACGATTAACGAGTTCCTTAAATTTTTAGACAAACATATTGTTTCCGACTGTTTTGTCGGGGAGTGTGCATCCGTCTGTAGAGGACTTCGACGTGACCATTATTACCCCGCATTCCCGCTTTCCAAAGGCCGGCGCCATCCATTCCATATTCAGGGATGTCTGCTCCTTGATCGAAATGGGATGATGGGATGTCAGTTCCTCCTTCTGTGGATTTCTCCTCAGAATTCGTCACCAATTATAGGTCTCCCCTAAAGATTTAATATGTTGTCTGTGAAACTCTTCCCAGTTCCATGCTTCTATGGAAAATGGTAAATTATGCTGCTTCTGTCAGGACATTCCAAGGGGTCCAGTCAGGGCAGTAACCTTCAATTGGGGGAGTAGTCACATCGAGGCATCCTTAATGTGTCTGAATGCTGGGGAATTGGGGTGTCTTTCTTTTCTCCCTTATTATAGGGCTTCTCGAGGGCACATAATCACGAGGCATCCCACATTGCGAACGGGGAATATTATGACATAGGCATGTATCTGATATTTTTCTCAGCTTCACATTCTTAACACAGGGTATTCCACAAGTCTAACATCCAACAGATATGCGTCAGACTGATCAGAACACTGATGAGGGTGGTTTAGATTGAGTAACCCCCATGAGGGAACACCGATATTGGGTGCAGCACATGGGAAGCTTCCCGAATGCTATGGAGGAGATTTAGGTGGCATGATCTCACTGGGACGTGGTGGCCTGGGTAGAAATTAGTATGGATAATGGAATGTTTAAAGGAGTGGGTGGGGAATACGACATGACCGTCAGGAAGATGATGGTAGCAATTGGCTTGAGATTCCAAGAGACCTCCTACGTATCCACGTGGGTGGGAATCAATTTCTGCATAGTTTGATTGATGAGAACTGACATGAAGGGGTTCGGAGTGACCAATGGGTGGTGGGCTTGACCTCAGGGAGGCTTCCTACGTACCATACCTTGACATAGATCACGGTCCACATAGTTTGGGATGAAGCGCCTGTGAACCGACGTGTAGATGGACCTCTGTCCAATGGGTGTTGGCGTTTAACCTCTGGAGGTTTCATATGTACCATTCCTTTACATAGATCAATGTCCATGTAGTTCGGGATGAAAAGGGGGTGTTGAACTGACATTAAGGGGTGTCAGAACAACTGTATGGCAGGGTCACAATGGCTTATAGCTGGATTGGGATGTTGCTTGACGTCAAGCGGGACGGGGGCGTGTCGGAGAACTGACGTGAATAAGGAACATGGCCTAGGTGGATGGTGGGCTTGAATCACAGGGAGGCTTCCTCCATACCATGCCTTGACATGGATCAAAGACCATGTAGTTTAGAATGGTTTGGTTCTTACACTCTAGGCTACCCAAGGTGGTGGGTGAACTAACATGAATGAGGTCAGAACAACCAGTTGGTGGGCTGGAACCTCATGAGTTTTCCTACGTACCATGCATTGACATGGATCAAAGTCCTCGTAGTTCTTAAGGGATGTGGGTGTCGGAGAACTGACATGAAGAAGGACCTTTGTCAGGATGAATGGCAGGGAATTAACATCTGAGAGGCTTCCTACATACCATGCCTTGACATGGATCAAATTCCTCATAGTTCAAGTAGGGTTTAGTCAGCGAACCAACGTGAAGGTGAACCCGAGGGTCCACTGGTAGTGGGATTGGACCACAAGGAGGCTTCCTACATACCATGCCTTGACATGGATCAATGTCCCCGTAGTTAGGGTTTGCAGTTTAACGTCAGGTGGGATGGGGGAATTTTGGGGCTAACACTCTATGGCGACCCAGGGTGTGTCATGGTCGGTGCTCACACTAATCCCACAAGAGACATGTGTGGTGTGAGAAACAAGATGTTGCAGGGACCTGACAAACACGTCGAGAAGGGTGCGTCCCTTGGAAGCGAAGAGGGGCTTACACATTAGGTGGCCCATGGTTTTGGGACTTACTCTAGGATGGAGGCCCTAGAGCGACAAAGCACAGAGGGAGATGGATTTGGGACCAAAGAGAGGAGGTTCCTCATTCACTATCATGCCCTCCACTGACCCTGGCACTGCGGAAGTACGAAGGTGAATGGGTTCTACTTTCCGTAAGAGGGGATTGGGGCATACCCCAGAGAGGTTTCCCTTCCCCTACGGACAAACTCCAATCCAAGAGGGAGGATATCATATCATGTGGGGGGTGGGGGTGATCCCATCCCCGTGGAGATGAGTGGCGTAAATAATTTCTAAGCCGGGGGGACCCTACATGCGAGGCACGAGGTGGGTCATAGTTTAACGTAATGGGTTGAGGACGTGGTGCTTGGAAGTTTATCGTCCTGTAGCTCGGACAAGGTGGGTTTACTCCACACCCCTATGACTTACATGACTGGTACCCTCTACTCCTTGTGGGAGGGAAGTTACCATCAATGCCATTTAGAAGGGGGGTTGCAGAGCAAACCATCGAGGGGTCCACATTAGTGTGGCTATTTGGAGAATCAATAACCGTTATCATTCCTATGAGGAAGAGAATTAGGATAATTAACACTACATGTGGTATAATCTAGGGGACTTTGTAATCACATCGTGAAAACCTAGAGGGTCGCACTGGAAAAGGAATTTCCAAGCAGAGGGGTCCATAGGTGGGGGCCTTGCAGAACTTTGTTGCTATGCGTAGTAGAGGGAACTTGAGAAGAGGGGTGCTTCGCGAAGTGGGGTGCCTTATCCTTATCATGGTGTGGAGATGCGAATGGGAGGTGCTTCATGAAGTGAAAGGGTGTTCGTGGAGCACAACCTCGCGACGCATAATGTCCTCGCGAAGCAAAGTACTGTGATGAAGTGTGCATCACGAAGTACAGTGACCCTTGATTGGCATGTGGATCACGTGTAAAGGGTGGGTGTTTCATGAAGCATAAATGCTCCACGACTGCCCATATCACCTCGGTGATCCCCTTACTTCACAAATTCCATCACGCTTCGCGAAGGGCATCCCTCTTGGATGAGGGGCTCAAAATGAGACAAGGTGGAGGCCTCTCTCGAAGCAAAAATACAAGGATCGTAATAGTTTAGTGTCTTTGGAAACATGGAACAAAATCCTCTAATCGTGGTGAAAGGTCTTCAACATCTCCAATAAAGATCTTAAACATTGGTTTTCTTACCTAAAAATTATATTTATATCATGGGGAAAAGAAAACATATAAAGGGTGAGCTCAAATGCACAGTAAAGGTAATCATGGAGAGTATAAAACAAACTATATACATTTGATCTTAAATACCAGAACATAATGTTTAAACATTAAAATCTTGAGTAATGACATAAAACATAGCAGAACCTAAGGCATAGATACAAAAATCATGACAAAATAGAATGGGAATAAACCATGTAATTGTGGAAACCATTAATCACATGCTATGATTTCCATAGTAGCCATGGCATTGCTACCAAGACCATCATAGTAGAAAAAGTCCCTTTCTGAATCGAGATCACTCCTCGTTCTAGTCCTGTAACACCGAACCAGATTAACATACCATTCCATCCATGTATATATCATGAGATATACATCTTTACGATATGAATTAGAGGGAGATATAGGTCCCACCCATCTTATAATTAAATCATTCTTACTTGTGCCACAACATGAACATAAATAATTCATCATTACCCAATGTATACAATGGGTTTTATAAACATCATCCCATCATAACATAATCCATATAAAAAATGGATATCATTTCATCATAAGAATAGTGATACCATGTAAATCATAGAGAACTTATACTTGAAACATACCCATATGAAATAATTCCATCTTATATGGAAAATGGTTTTGATCAAACTCATGAAATGAATTCTTGAGGAAAATAACTATTCTTCTTCAAAATCATTTTCTTTTCACAAAATGCCATGCAATTTTAATAGAAAAGGATTTTGTTTAAAATAGTCATTAAATCATGTACAGTATGCTTAATGAAAATAAGGCATTATGAAATAGTAAAAATTCGTTCACGCCGTATAAGTTAAAAATAACATTCTTCTCATACTTTTGTGGGAAAAGTTAAAAAGATCCCCATGTGGTAAAAAAGGAAGATTACTTTCATAACATGTGGAAAATTTCAAAAAATGTGTAAAAAGGACTTTAAAAATACATGGAATTTTTTTAGAAAACATGTTCATGGATGATAACAATAACCCCATTAAATAGTTACAAATAACAATCTCAGATAAGAAAGAGATTGGAATAGTTATCCCTTACCTTAGGTCTGATATGCTTCATAGATATCCGAACCTCCTGTAAAATGATTTAAATAATTTCATTGAATTTTTAAAGAATCGTATTCATTGTTATGATATCATATATGGTTCACTTATGACTTTATATTTCCTGTTATTTTGTAAATTCCATGCTAAAGCAGCATTTTGGGTAAAATCATTTCATTAATCATACGTGTTTCGACATGTCGTTCATGATATTATTACTTATATACAGATTTACATAATTCTAGAATTTAAAACATGATTTATATGTAATATATATTCATTATGTAAATATATGTGATTGATCGATAAATTGAATGAAATACACCGTTCATGGAGATGGTAGGCAGTACGTACGCATGAACGCTGTTTTTGTTTCGTTATTGAATTGAATGAAATTAAGTAGATGACATACATATATATAAATAAATAAATCCAGTATAATTATTATGTAATTTATTTCATTATTAATCATTATATATACTTTATAATCATTCATGAATGGTTAACATGGAGAATGAATCTTATCATGTCGTGGAGACTGTAGTCCATACGTACGCATGAGCGATGATATCATTCCCATGATCGTGGTATTTTATTGAACTGTATGTATAATATTTAAAAATTTATATAACATTAAAATAATCATATATAGTTGTTTATTTACACCATTATACCCATCCAAGTAAGGTGGTGGTCGAAAATAGATTACACCACGGCGTGGAGACGGTATTCCGTACGTACGCACGCGCGGTGATTTCGTATTCCGTAGGATGAATAGAAGGAGAAATAAGGTGTTTTCATATTTATAATAACATATCAGTATATAAATAACACTTATGTTATTACTTTATAATGAAACAACTGAAGAAGAGGAAGTATAAGAATAAAGAAACTTAAAAGAGTCGCTAGAAGAGATTACCTCTTCCTCGATGCTACTCCTTTCAACTTCTTCATAGGGCACTAGAGTTGGTCTTTTGAGATGAAAAGAACCACAATTATGTAACTAGGGAGATTGGGAAGAGTAATTGGCAGGGTGTTTTGGAGCTTCATGGCTCAAAAGGGGTTAAATAGAAGAGGGAGGAGGTGCCCTTTTATAAGAGAGGAGATGGGGCACTTTAGGAACAACTTAAAATATTATTTTATAATAAAATAATATTCGGTTTATAATAGCTCCAAATTGATTTATTTTGAATATAATGTGGGGAGGGGTCTAGATACTCTCAACCAATAGGTTTTAGAAATTTTTGGGTATTATTTTTACCTTATCATTTAGATTTAACTCTAAGTAAAATAATTTATCATTTACCATGTCTTCTTGTTAACTTACACTATATGGTTAATAAACATACTATAAAGAACCAAAATAACCCCAAGTGGTTAATTATTAATATTTATATCCATATCTAAGTCATTTGGACGAACCTTAGATTTTTAGGAATAAAATAACAATTATTAATAAAATATTTGTTTTAAAAACTATTTTATGTCAATTTTGACACTATTTGGTACATGATTTTATTTAAACTCATAACATTATGATTAGTTAGGAAAACTTTAATTAAATCATTACTAACATGTCATATTAACCTATAAAATTAGTGTAATTCAAAACAAGTCTAAAATTACATTTATTTCAGTATTTATAACATCAATTATGTTAATATTTCATTAATAAGGTAATTACTGCATCATCATTGTGTCATGAATAAAATAAATTATTTAATGTCTAAAAAATTATAAAAAAAATATCATTATGTAGGAAATATTTGTATCTTTATAATTAATATTTATAGTCGAATTTATCTTATGTATATCCCTATATTATAAATGTTTTAGTTATTAAACATTGATTTTAACAATTTTAACTCTCCTTTAAATAAAATAATAATAAATGTCCTAATCTGATCCAAGTTGACCTAAAGTGTAATATTTTGTCTCTATGGTTGTTTTTGGTCGAAAAAAACTTATCTAATAGAATTAGGACATGTGTTTGGGTAATAATAATATCATTTTTACACTTAATTAACCTATTTACTTTTAACCGTGGTAAATAAAAGCAAAAAGTTACTATTAACAAAAAAATATTTTTATCTTATTGAACCACATTTTACTCCTTGATATTAATTGTGTTTCTCGTATTGTCTAAATTACACTCACAGAAGTGGTAAAATTATGTTTTATGTATATTTTCAAACACTCCAAAGAGGTGGGTAAAAGATGGTGAAAAGTTCAATAAATTTTTATAGGTCTAACATTATTATAAAATGACTCCAATGAATTAAATTGAACTTATATAGGTATTATATATCAATTTTAACCTAAAATAAAATAAAATAAAATAATTATTTATTTATTTAAAATGTCGTTTTTAAATAGTAACCTAGTGTTTTCACTATTCATAAAAAATTGATAGTTTTCAGGAAAAATACCAAAAATTCACCTTAGGATAATTTCGATATTCCGAATGAAAAAATGAAGTCAATTTTGAAAGATAAAATTTATTAAATTTCAAAAAGTGGGTATTACTATTCATAACAGCTAGTTTATATAATATTTTATTAACATATCATTGTTTAGTGAAACTCGTTATTGCTTACAACACACGATATCGTGGAAGGTCGCGATTGCGTGTAATATAAGGCACGTTAGGGTTGCGTGTAGTGAATAAATCATTGGTTGCTGAATATAACAGAATCCAACCATATTTCATTTATACATTGAATATATATATATATATCCTCAATGTTGCGTAGAATAACTACTCTCAAATGCACTTGAAATTATATGTAACATGATCCAAAAAAAGTGTTGCATAAACTACAAGCTAATACGGTCTTGCGTACAGTGCAATATAATCTTGGAGTAGCATACAAGTGAATATATGAAATAAATTAAAAGGAATAAATATCATAAAATCACAGGGTGTTACATTCTACCCCCCATCAATTGAAATTCGCCCTCGAAATTTGTCAGGGTTATAAATAGATTATTACATGTGAGTTTCTTTCATAGAAACCCACATCGTAAAAAGGAATACCAAAACATATCTTTAAAAACTAAAGTATGAATCGTAATAGTTACCCATATTAACTAATTAGTAGTTTTCCACAAAGGATAACATAGGTGAAAATATGGATATGGAAGAGAAATATATCCATCATGTTCTGATGGAGGGTGGTAGAGGACATGGATATGATAAAGCTGACAGTCACAATGCCATAAATTTGTGATGATTTAAGGTACCATCTAATTTATTGGGTATGAGGGTATTAGGAAAACATTTTTAGTTCTCAAGATTATTTCATTAATGTTGATAATTTGTTGAATTAAAATAAATAATTACTTGATTTTGGTACAATCTCACCGTTGTTCGTGCCTTGAATAAATTCCACTTCATCTCTTAAAGAAATGAAGTCGAATTTTCCAATCGTAAAGTGCTAGCATATCATGTGATAGAATGATAGGTCATTCTATCTGCTTCTATGAAAAAAATCTTAGCACAATTTATTAAGTATACATAAGTCCATCTATCTTGAGATCAATCATATATGGTTGCTAAAATGGACTTATAATTTGTCTATCATTGCGCTTAATAAAATAAAACTAGTTTCTACTAACCAGGGACTACCTCTAGGACAGTGGTAGGAAATAAAGGCCTATCTCACATCAGTTGTGGGTTCGATTCCCACAGCATTTTTAACATGGCGAGTTTTCGTTCGTCCTGCAGGTTGTCACATTTTCTAAAACTACATTATAATAACATTCCTGCAATAAAATAGAAAAAAATTTCTAGCTTAAAACAATACAATCTTATGTCTAACATAATTCATTCCAATCTTTAGTCTTATCCAAAATAATTCTGTCCAGTCTCATAGAATAAAGAAAACAATTACTAGAATTGTCATCTACCGAGCATGTGAATACCATAATTTATCCCCCACATATCATACGATATATCTTGTTGGTCACATTCCCAACATTTGAATAACTTAATCATGAATTTTCTTGAACCATAGTGAAAACATGAATGTTATCACAAGGTAACTCTTTCCATATACCAAAATCCCAAAAATTCTATATTATCAAACCATGATATCACTTTTTCCTTATATTAGTCTTGAGCACATTAATACTATCAAACATTTCATTATCTCCTTATCCCTTATTTATGCGCATATTTGGTGCTTTCCAAAAATATCTGAATAACCTTTTGTGATTACCGGTACCATTTAAAATATACTTTCAAAACTCAAACAAATGCAACAGTGTAAGAATCCTTAGATTTTTCTTTATACCATATTAACATACATTATTCTTGATAAACATTCAATCATTACACTACCTTCTTAAACCACTGACTGAGCTTCATCATTTATTCAATCTCATATATCATTTGTAGTCTCTTCATCATCATCCACATAAATACTACCCATATGACGATGCTGATTCCCTTTACGAGATTTTACCTTAGGGAATTGGTTTTCATAATGCCCGTATATTCCACATTTAAAACACTTAACCATTGTAGATGTCTTAGAAATACCATTATTCTTGTCCATGTTGTTAACTGAACCTTTTCCTTTACAATTACTATCATTGTGTCCTTCTTTTCCACACCCAAAGAATCATCCAGTTCCATTAAAACATTCTCTCTGATGCATCTTCCCACATGATTTACACGAGAGAAATTGATCTTTCTTTCCTCTATGATCATCATGAAACTCCATCTTTCTATTATTATCTGAGTCGGAAAACTTACCAAAGTTGAGATTATTGATCATATTATGAGATTTATTACTAGGAATAATAACTATATGTGGACTTACAGATCCAATTTCATTTGGTTTCTCATGAATAATATAATTCCATTGTCCATCATATCCTCCATTATCGTGAATCTTCCTGTTTCCAGCCATTTTCTTAAACTCAAAAAGAATAGTGTGAGAGGCCAAAATCATAATCAATGGGGAGTAACTTCAATATCTAACATATTAGGTTTAATTCTAATATTGTTAATGTAATTCTAGTACTATAACCTATACTAATACTTAAACAAAGGGAAATCCCTAGACATACCTTAGAAATATCTCTAGGGATCTCACTAAAGTTCTCGCATACTAGTTTCCAAAGGATAACTAAACTGAACATTTGATAACAACTGTAGAGAACCAAAGAATAATGTACATGGACACTACATAACTTTTTCGGAATACTTAATACATAACAAAAACCAACACTCATGGATCGTAATAGTTTAATGACTTTGGAAACTCAGAACAAAATCTTCTAATCGTGGGGAAAGATCTTTTACATCTCCCATAACGATCTTACTCTTTGGTTTTCTTACCGAAAACATTTATTTATATCCTAGGGAAAAGAAAACAAATAAAGGGTGAGCTCAAATTCTCAGTAAGGGTAATCATGGATAGAATAAACTAAACCATATACATTTGAACTTAAAAACCTGAACATAATGTTTAAACATCAAAATGTTGAGCAATGACATAAATCATACCAGTACATAGGGAATAGATACATAAATCATGATAAAATAGCATTGGAATAAAATATGTAATTGTGGAAACTATTAATCACATGATATGATTTCCATAATAGCCAAGGCATTGCTGCCAAGACCATCTTAGTGGAAAAATTCCCTTTCTACATCAATTTCCCTCCCCGTTCCAGTCCTGTAACACTGAACCGAATTAAATTACCATTATAGCCATGTATATCTCATGAGATATAAATCTTTACCCAATTCATTAGAGGGAGATATAGGTCTCACCCATCTCATAATGAAATCATTTTTTCTAATGCCACAACATGAACATAAATCATTCATCATTACACAAAGTATTATGTGGTTTTTATTAAAATGAACCCATCATAACATAATCCGTAAAAAAAATGGATATCATTTCATCATAAGAAATTGAATCCATGTAAATCATAGAGAAATTATACTTGAAACATACACATATGAAATAATGTCATCTTATATGTAAAATGGTTTTGAAAAAACCGTTGAAATGAATTGTTGAGGAAAATATTATTTCTTCTTCAAAATCATTTTCTTTTAACAAAATGCCATTAAATTTTAAAATAAAACGATTTTATTGAAAATAGTCATTAAATCTTGTATATTATGCTTCATGAAAATAAGGTGTCCTGAAACTGTAAAAATTCGTTCACGCCATATAAGTTAAAAATAACATTGCTCTTGTACATTTGTCGGAAAAGTCAAAAAGTTCCCCGTGTGGTAAACAAAAGTAATATTCCTTTCATAACATGTGGTAAATATAAAAAAAGGGTAAAAAGGACATTAGAAATACATGAAAACATTTTTATAAAACATTTGCATGTATGATAACTATAACCCCAATAAATACATATGAATAACAATCGCAGATAAGAATGAGAATGGAATATTTATCCCTTACCTTAGGTCTGATATGCTTCATATGTTTCTAAACCTCCTGTATAATGATTTAGATAATGTCATTGACTTATTAAAAAAATAAAATTCATTGTTATGATATCATTTATGGTTCACTTATGACTTTATCTTACCTGTTATTTTGTAAATTCCATGCTAAAGCAGTGTTTTGGGTAAAATCGTTTCATTTATCATACGTTTTTTGACATGTTGTTCATGATATTATTACATATATCCTGATTTAAATAATTCCAGAATGTAAAACATGATTTATATATAATATATATTCAGTATATAAATATATATGATACATTGATAAATGGAATGAAATACACCGTCCATGGAGACGGTAGGCCGTACGTATGCATGAACACTATTTTTGTTTCCTTATTGAATTGGATGGAATTAAGTATAAGACATACATATATATATAGATAAATACAGTATCATTATTATGTCATATATTTCACTATTATTCATTATACAACTTTATAATCATTCATGAATGGTTAACATGGAGAATGAATATCATCGCGTCGTGGAGACGGTAGTCCGTATGTACGCACGAGTGATGATATCATTCCCATGATCGTGGAATTGTATTGAAGTGTATGTATAATATTTCAGAATAAATATCACTTTAAAATAATAATATATAGTTATTTATTTACACCATTATACCCATCCATGTAACGAGGTGGTCGAAAACAGATTACACCACGGTGTGGAGACGGTATTCCGTACTTACGCACGAGTGGTCATTTCATTTTCTGTAGGATGGATTGAAGGTGAAATAGGTTTGTTTCATATTTATAATAACATATTAGTATATAAGTAACACTGATGTTATTACTTTATAATTAAACAACTAAATAATAGGATGTAGAAGAAGAAATAAACTTGAAAGAGTCGGTAGAAGAGATTACCTCTTCCTCGACGCACCTCTTTTAAACTTCTTTTTAGGGCACTAGTGTTGGCCTTTTGAGAAGACCAGAACCTCGATGATGTAACTTGAGAGGATTAAAAGAGTAATTGGCAGGGGTTGTCTGGGATTCAAGGACCAAGAGGGTTTTAAGAGAAGAGGGAGGAGAGGGGCAGTTTTAGAAAAACATAAAATATAATTTTATAATTAAATCATATTCAGTTTATAATAGCTCAATATTGATTTATAAGGAATATAAAGTGGGATGGGTCTAAATATTCTAAGCCAATAGGTTTTAGAGAAGTTTAGGTTACTATTGTAATCTTATCATTTAGATTTAACTCTAAGTTAAATAATTTATCATTTATCAGGACTTCTTTTTTTATTACACTATATGTTAAATAAACATAGTATAAAAAGCCAAAAGAACCCAAAGTGGTTAATTATTAATATTTATATCCTTATATATGTCATTTGGTCACACCTAGGATTTTTGGGAATAATGTAACAATTATTAATATAATATTTGTTTCAAAAGCTATTTTATGTCAATTTTGACACTATTTGGTACTTGATTTTTTTTAAAATCATTACAGCATGATTAGTTCGAAAAAATTTAATTAAATCAATACTAACATGTCATATAAACCTATATAATTAGTGGAATTCATAAAAAGTCTAAAATTACATTTATTTGGGTATTTATAACATCAATTATGTTAATATTTCATTAATATGGTAATTAATGCATAATCATTGTGTCATAAATAAAATGAATTATTTAATCACTAAAAAATTATAAATAAAATACCATTATTTATGAAAGCTTTTTTTATTTATAATGAATATTTATAGTCTAATTTATCTTATGTATAACCCTATATTATAAATGTTTTAGTTATTAAACTTTTATTTTTACTATTTTAACTCTACATTAAATAAAATAATAATAAATTTCCTAATCTAATCCAAGTTGACATAAAGGGTAATAGTTTATCCCTAAGGTTGTTTTTGGTCGAACTACACTTATCCAATATATTTAGGACATGTATTAGGGTAATAATAATATCATTTTTACCCTTAATGACCATATTTACTTTTAACCGTGGTAAATATAAGTAGAAAGTTATTATTCAAAAACAATTATCTTATTGACCCACATTTTAACCTTTGATATTAACCGTGTCTCTCAGATTTTTTAAATTCCACTCACAGAAGCGGTAAAATTAGGTTTTATGTAAATTTTCAAAATCTCCTAAGAGGTGGGTAAAAAACGGTGAAAAGTTCAATAAAATTTTTATATTTCTAAAATTATTATAAATGGACTCCAATTAATTAAATTTATTTTATATAGGTATTATGTTTCAATTTTGACCTTAAATAAATTTAAATAAAATATATAATTATTTATATAAATAGTCTGGTTTTAAATAGTAACCAAGTGTTTTCACTATTCATCAAAAAATGAATGTTTTCAGAAAAATACCAAAAATACACCCTAGGATAATTTTGATATTACGAATCCAAAAATGAAGTCCATTTTGAAGGATAACATTTATTAAATTTCAAAAAGTGGGTATTACTATTTATAACGGCTAGTTTATATAATATTTTAATAACATATCATTGTTTAGTAAAACTCGGTATTGGGTACAGCACACGCTATCGTGGAAGGTCGTGATTGCATGTAATGTCAGCCAAGTCAGGGTTGCTTGTAATACAAGACTCTTTTGTAGTTGCATATAATAGATTCCAACTATATTTCATTTATACATTGAATATATATTTATATACACTCAATGTTGCGTAGAATAACTACTATCAAATGAACTTGAAATTGTATGTAACACGATCCAACAATAGTGTTGCATATACTGCAAGCTAATACGGTCTTGCATATAGAACAAGATAATCTTGGTGTAGCGTACAAAAGAAGATATGAAATAAATTAAAAAGAATAAATCTCATAAAATCTTGGGGTGTTACAGTGGCGGGTCACAAACGTCAACCAGGTTCGCAGAGAGGTACTGCCTCCTTTGTTTCATGGCAGGTTCGTGAACGTCAGGGGAATTAGAGGAGAGGTGCCACCTTGTTTGCTTCACATAGGGTTCACAAATGTCGTAAGTGTTGATGGAGAGGTACCGCCTTGTTTTCTTCGCGGCGGGATCACAAATGTCATGGGAATTCGCAGATAGGTACCTCCTCCATTGCTTCGCAGCGGTCGTGTTGCTTGGGGGGGCTCCGCGTCAGGGCTTCGTGAGGCAGGGCGTAGGGACTCTTTTTCTTCTATGCTTTGTTCAAATATTTTGGCACCAACAAATTCCCCCCCCCCCCTTAGACTTGGAGCTACGGAAGGATCAACTGTTAAAGTATGAGGGAAATCACCAAAATTATCAACAGTTCGCGGTGCAGCCTCGCGAAGTGGACGCATGAGTTGGACATGGGCCACAACGTCCGGATGCACCGCGAAGCTCCACGTGGGCTAGACGCCCTGCGAAGATCCAAGGGCCACCACCTATAAATTGGGGCTGACCTATCTGGTCCTTTTCCTTCTCCATGACATTGTCCTTTTGCGCTCTCGATTCGCGAATCTCCGCATGATCCACATCTACTCACCGCGAATCAGGCTTCACGGCGAATATCGAGTCTTTGACTCCGCGATTGTTCCAAGAGAACCTGTGCATGCAAGTTGATGACAGGCTTCGATTCTTTGATTTGTGAATGAGATTTGTGAACGAGCTATGCAAAAGATCTCCGCGACCCGACCTGAAATTTATCCGAGTTCTAAAACCCAATGGCCCATCAAGAAGTTGCGCTGGGGGTGCTTGCAGACGCCACCCGATGGGATGAGATGGCCAACTGTCTAGGCCTGGGGGAGCTAGTCTGAATCCATTTTGACAATAATTCATTGATATAACTTCTATTAGAGAGAAAAAATAACTACCCACTATGCAAGAATCTACCCTTGTATGACATCGGGATGAGGGAAGACGTCTTCATTCCCGAGGAGAGTCGGGACGAAATAGCTTGCTGGTTCAGAAGCACGCCGTGCCAGCACCAATGGTTCAGGGCGGTCGATGGTCATGCATGGGAGGACATCACACCTATCACCGGTGACTGCCTGTACAACCATCTGAACAATATAGGTCGGAATCCATTGCAACCGGAGACGTCCCTTCCCATGTATTGCACTATACTAAAGGAAGCCTTGTGGGATTCAAATATGGGGTGGTCCGATGAGTGGGACATGCTCTAGGGAAGAATCATCACCAATGATTGGGCATGGGCCTACTTGGTAGGTGCCTCATGAGAGGATTTTGGGGCCGAGCTGAGGAGAGTGGGCATGTATGAGGCGGCATGGGCCTCCAAATTCCACATTTATCAACCAAAACAGCTGAAGTCGGAGCTATTGAGCAGATGGTCATCTAGGACTAACACTTTTCACTTACACCATGGGGAGGTTTGCATCAGTCTACGGGATGTACATCGGATCTTGGGGGGGTCCTGATCATGGGGGCTATGAATGATGAGTTCCTCCCTTCCATGAGTGCATGGGAGGATCCAGAGTAGATGACACAGCTAGCACTGGAACTGTTGAGACTGGACCCCAGAGAGGATAAAGAAGAGGTGAGAGACGTCCACATTAAAAAGTAGTTCAAGCAGTTTTTGAACTTCCTGAAGGATCGAGAGTTCCCTCTGAGGCCACGAACATGCCCCATGGGGGATCAACGGGGCAAGGAGCACTCTTAATGGCATCTCATGGAGGACATGTAATTGAAGACTTGGGGTTTCAGTGTCATCACTGAACAGTAGCTGATAGTTAGGCTGGCGGCATTTATCACAACCCGTATCTGCGGTTGGATCCTACCAGTGAGGGATACCAACATGGGGGTGCGGCATAGCTCATTTATCATGTTATCCATGCTAGCCATGGGATGGCGGGTCAATATGGGGATTCTGATGCTCATCAGATTATACAAGATGAAACGACATGTTAGTGAGGGCAAGAATCCACCGAGGATATGCAGGTCCTTCCTCCTTCTGTATGGGTGGATCGCGGTGCACGTCAGGGGGGGTTATGAATATCAAAACCCCATCTCGCCTCCAGGGTCGAACTTCCACCCATCCATTCTGAATTCTACTCGGAGCTTTCCCATCAAACTAACCATACTGATGGTGCTAAACTGGGTGTGGAAGGCAGACGAGTTTAACTTCCACCCATTTCCATTACCAACGGGGATACTCACCGACGACGTTCAGGGAATGGAAGAGCACCAGGCCTATCTCATGGCCTTATGAGGTGGAGTCTTGGTGGCAAGGGTGGATCACGAGCCTCTCTGTGATCTGTACACCCCACACCACTTTTTGAGGCAGTTCTGGTGCCTCCATCAGCTGAGCCCATAGGTCTACTTGGAGGTGCACCATGAGGAGCACCTATGTGTGATGAGTCCATTGTGGCACACGTTCACACGGGAAGATGAGAAAATGTGAAACGCATTGCCTCCACCCACTGCCGCCTTTGGACTGGTAAAGGAGTATGCCATCATCTGGGAGCCACCTTACCTGGGGGAAATGCTAAAGTAACCAGCAGTTTGAGTTGGTGACGGCGGGCCTCCCCTATCCCGAGGTTGGGGTCGGAGGGAGGAAAGGTCCTCTCATGGTGGAAGATCTTCCATGGCAGCACGACCTTTACCAGCTGAGGGTGAGGCAACAACGGCAGATCCAACAGCAGTGGTGGATCCGATGGTCCCAGGAGAGTAAGTCTATCCAGAGGGGCGGCCACCGAGGGTATTCTGCAGAATATCTAGTTAGGCTATTGGGAAGCAGCTGCGCCATATCGACATGCTAGAGAATGTTGTTTTCATGGAGGCTTGGGACATTTGGGATGTCAATCGACAAAACCTCAGTCCACCCGGGATGTGGGAACACATGAATAGCCTCAGGAAGTATTTACCTGGTATAGGCCCTATTTGGGCCGGTTTTTCGGTGTCTCTAGTGGAGGCGAAGCAATTCATGGATGAGATGGAGGACTCTGTACATTATAATGGTGCCCTGCGCCCAATGACAGAACAGTTTAGTGTACTGCGGTATCGGACGGTTCCCTCACAACTGTCGGCCACTGAGATGGGGGAGTGTTTCCTGCAATCGGATGATTCAGACGAATACTCATTGGGAGACAAGCTGGTGGAGAGAGCCCATTAGAGGAAAGCGAATTTAGTGATCAGGACTCGGATCTCGAAGATTTTTCCGAGGCTCTTGAGGTAACATTCCATGTTTCATCCCTCAGGGTCTCTTCCCATGTCATTATGGACCTCTTAACAACATCTGAACTGTGCAGGAGGACCTGGTACACAAATCTCGCTCTCGCCTCTCAGTGGGTGATGATGTTGGACCTTCGGATCCCGCGCCTATGGCCGCATCCGGTTCGGTGTCTGGAGGGGCTGCGACACCTGAGGTGGCTCCCCCAGAATCTCCAGACCTTCCAAAAATACACTAAGGGCCACACCTCAGGGTATCGTCAACATCAACTCCAAAGTTGTACCTAGAGTTCAATCTTTGTATGTCCACTCCGCTGAAGTCATTGTTGTAACATGTTGTTCATGCCAACTCACGTCCTTTCCCTTCTCTGTTACGTACAGTTCTTTGACAGGCATGGGCTGCTGCGGCGAGGCTGGTTGGGATTTCTAGCGGCATCCCTCCTATGAGCATTATGGTGATTTTGGAGATCGTTACCCCACCCACCTGACCTGCAATGTCCCCTATCATTGGCGAGACCACCAGAAAAGTCATTCTTGAGGTCATCGAGTTAGGGTACGGCGATGAGGATCTGTATATCAACCCAAGCCCGCCACATCTAATCTAACTCCAGATGTCGCACCTGATCCCAGGCCTAATGTAGATCCAGGTGAAGATGTTTTTACAAGCATACACTACATACGAGCCTGCTAATCGTGCGGACTAGGATGAGATGACCTCCGATGAAGAGGAAAACCAAATAGACCACCACAGATCATGGAAGCTGATCATGCGCTTAATCAATGACACCCCCAAGCGCTATGGTTGGATTAAATGGACAGAATGTTTTTGTGGTTGCACGAACTATGTGATGGGGTAGTGGAAGCCCAACGCCCTCATATGCTCATGCGGGATGTTATGGAAGAGAAGATCTGGGAGTGTGATCGTGGGCTCCGAATGGGCTGGCAACATAAGAGGGAGATGAACATCAAGAAGCTCTAGGAGGCTGAAAATTAAGTCTAACACCTACAGATCTAGGTGGATGAGCACTCATCCTCTCTCAATGCACAATCTGAGATGATATTGCGATTGAAGGCCCAGGTGATAGAGGAGAAAGAGAGTATAAGGAAGGCATCCAAAGATATGGCTGTCATTCAGGCAGACATAGAACGATCCTGAGCTGAGGCTGATGAACTGCGCCCCATCGCTGCTGAGGAGGAGCGGGAGCTGAGCCGGCGGCAGTAATTCCTGGACACCACACCTCGAAGGGTGGCAGAGCTGCAATGCCCTTTTGATGGATTCAATCCGTGCATGGGGGGAGTTGACCCCTGGGTACTGTAATTATTAAAATCCCTTAAACTTACATTCGTAATTAGATTTTTTGAATGTTGTATCATGCATGAGTCATGTTGTTTTCACTATTTCATTGCATCCTTATGATGTTTGCGGAATGTCCTACGACAATTCCATAAGCTCACGTGGGTCTGGCCAAATGTGAGAAACAAGAGATAGTCACCTCATCACCCCATCCAAACATATGGGTGCAAACCAAGCTTCGAGAATCTGGGGTTTGAATGACCAGTCTAGATTTCTTGTAAATGGGAGAGTCCTGGTTGGAGAATGAAGTTCTTAGAAAAGCCGAATTACCGTTCTTACAGCGTTCTCTTGTGGACGAACGGTGGAATGCCAAGGGTGATGAAATCGGTCCGAACGGATGGGAATTGGAAGTACAAATCACAGTACCCAAGATTCAGAACACTATGGGGTGGCATGAAAATAGAGGATAGCTGTTTACTGTGGTGGAAACATAGCATCTAGATTCCATTAGCCTGAAATGGGGACAACAAATGAGCGCTGACCGTTGACCATGTTCGTAACACGAGGCCTAACTCAAATATCGTCTATCATTCTTTCGGGTAGTTGGCCCATGACTGCATGCCGGCCATAGTTCAAGCATAAATACTATTCGGGGGTCCTTCCAAACATGACAAGTCTTCCGGAATGTTGTTCCATGACAGCAGGCGGACCATAGGTCATACATCCACACTGTTAGGGGGTTCCTCCAGACATGAAAGGGGATGAGGGTCCGAATAAAGTGGGCACACAAAGCGTGGAATGTGGAGTGAGAGTTTATTCGAACAAAACCCAAAACTCATGAAATTACACCACAGTGGTGGGAATAATCTAGGTGGGCACATCAGTTTGATCATGGATCATTCCTTCTTTCAGACAGGGCCTCTCTGGTGAGGGGGTCTATCGCTTCCCAATGTCATCTTGGGGAATTCTAAACTTGTTCAGGGCAGAGTTATAGTTGTAATGCCCCCTACGAGGGGTCAGGCCATGAGCCAGAATATGGAGAGGAACGTGACTTATGATTTTTGTGGGCTGGACCCTAGGAAAAATACCAGGGTGTCCGTATGTATCCCATGAGGATGGGAATCAATCCACACGTAGTTCTGGAAGCATAGTTTAACGTCATGCAAGATGAGGAGAAGCCTGGATGTGCCAGTATATATCCCACAAAAACTACTAAGCCCACATGAGTCGTGCTCGATGTGGGAAAAAAGTAATGGGGGAATTTCCCGACATATGATGGGGTAGGTTAGGGTGAAGGTACGCTCAATAAATATCGGCCCAATGATGCTAACCTGTTTATTTAGCGCACCTAGACGCACGAAGAGATAAAGATGAATATGTCAGAATTCCATTTGAACCTAAGGAAGTGTTAATGCGTGAATCATGATGCTCACTATCATGATCACAATGACGGGGGCGTGACGATTGATGATAACTATTGACTGTGGTGGAAACGCAGCATTCATATCACGTTAGCCTGGAATGGGGAAAGAGAAGTGACTGTCAATTATTGACCATGTTTGAAACATGAGACATGTCGTAAATGTCGTCTCAGATCCTTAGAAACATTGGCCTAAAAAATAGGAGAGCCCTTAGGCCCAGCATCCATGGAGATCCCTTGATTATAGCTTCCTTGTAATCCGAGGTTCCTTTTGGTCATGGAAGAGGATAAGGATCCCAGTAGCGAGCACATGAAGCTTGATCATGGAACGAGGAGATTTCCCCATGAAAATTCTACACATATGGATCTTTTTGAAAACACATCTGAATATGTTAAAGAATATGTATTAGAAAGAGGGAGCCGAGTCCCTTCCCATAGGGAGATCATAGGTTGGGGTCGTATAATTCAGACCATGGATGGAAGGAAACACAGGAGGCATGTGGTGGGTAATTACAAAAACCTGATGTGGATAGGAACTGAGGATGTGTATGTTGCAGTGAAAAACCCAACGTGAATGTGGACATAATCCCATACCGCACCATATAACCCCCCTTGGGAGAGGTTTTAGGTAAAGGGACCAAAAATGAGAGTTGAGCTGGGCCTGAAGAAATGTGCACATGCATTCTTATGTACCCCATGGAGATGGGGATCTAACTGAACATAGTTCATGAAAGGGGTCTTTATTTAAAGTAATAGAACTCGGAACCTGAATGGGTAAGGAGAGCAGGGGACACACGGTAAGGTGGTGATAAAACCCAATGCGAATGGGGCCATAAACCCTACCTACCATGTGTTCACTAGGGAAGTGCACGAGATGAGGTACGAAACATGAAATTTAGGATGGGCCCGTGGCGAAGTTCATGGGCTCTCATACGTATCTCATGAGGATGACAATCAAGCCATACGTAGTTCATGAGGGGTGGCACAACGCAGTAAGGCACCAGTGCAAAGGATGAAGCGGATGCGTGGGTCTAGCCCTCGCACCAAGAGAAGCTGTCTTGGATAGATCTTGTTTGTCCTTTAAGGTGAGTGGTTTGTTTTGTGAAGCGACATGCCGAGGGTAGCAAACCCGAGTTTTTCCAAATGAATCAAGAAATAGTAGGCATTGAAAAATGGTATGGCACATGACCAATAACCAATGTGATGTCCTCTATGACGTGGTCATCACAATGCAGTGTAGTTTTTTGTCGTGCGGATATGATGATAATCTCACAGTTTAGGGTCGTGTGATAGGACCAAGCATGATTTTTAATGTCATTCACCACAGACATAGCAGTGACGATGCAAAGAGGGGAATCTGTATAGTGCCAGGAAGCATAACCGATGTGAATGAGGACATAATCCCATATCACACCGTACACAATTCCAAGAGAGGAACCTCAGGCCGAGGGGCCTACCTAGAGGTAAGAGATAAAGGTGGGAGAGAATAGCTTCCAAATGAGCTAGTCCCGAAGACAAGACATTTGGGTGGTCCTACGTATCCCATAAGTATGGGAATCAATCTATACATAGTTCCATATGGAGATCATAGCTTATGGTCTTAGATCTCGCAACGTAGTAGCCCTGAAGGACGCCGTATTGCAGCTTTGTCCCCCTGACGTGCAGAGGTTCACTGAGGGATAGATCCAAGAGTGTCGAGATTCCACCTAGATACGATGGGGTGGAACGCAACATGAATCATGAAACCAACATTCAAGGCCTGAATGGGCTGGCATGATGACTTATGTTTACAACTGACCATGGCGGAAAAGCCACATCTATATCACATTAGCCAGAAATGGGAACAACAAATGAGCATTGACTGCTGACCATATTCCAATGCGGGATTTGTATCAAATTGTTGTCCAAAACCCTCGGGGTCGTTGCCCTATAACGGTAGGTGTTCCTGTAGGCGTCGTATCTAGGCCATTCATGGGGGTCCCTCTGGGTGTCAAAGACGATGAAAGCCCAAATGAAGGAAAACACGAAGCTTAAAAAGTGGAAGGAACTTGACCAAGTTGAGTCTGACACTCTTGGTAATAAACCATAGTACTCTTAACACATGGTTGAACCACTGCAAGGGGTCGAAGGACTCAACTTGAAGGAAGCCAAGAGATGGTGGCTTCCCAGGAAAGGGGGGGGGGGAATAGCACCAAAAACCTTGTACTTCACTTATATATCCCCATCGTGGATAGGGACTGGCCAAGGGGCTTATGTGATCGAGAGATCAGGAGATCTCTAAGAGGTGGGAGTGGACCTGAAGTCTAGAAATTTCGGTGGTCCTACATATCCCATATGGATGAGAATCAAGCCACATGTAGTTCTAGAAGGGCCCGTTTAATATCGTGCAAGATAGGAAAGTGGATGGCTAGTTTTTAGAACGGGGTGCACGTGGTGCAGCTATTTTAATGCCAACATGAATGAGGACATAGTCCCATCCCACGCCATGCAGTCTCGTGGTCAAGATACTGAAGGTGGGACATATAATATGAATTAGAATAACCCAAGATGGACCCATAAACAAGAGGTCCGGGTGTTCCTACGTATCCCATGGGGATGGGAAACAAGATAGACGTAGTTCTGAGGAGATCATAGTTTATGTTCTTATAGCTCAGACCACGAATGGGTGGCAGCATTCAAAGTAAGCCCAGACCTCGACCCGATCTCTAATCCCACGTGAGTTAAACTCGGTGTGGGAAACAAGGGAGGATGATCTTTATTGCAATATCGAGAACGTCCATCAAAGGGAATTCGGTTTAGAGTCCTGAAGGACACCTCTAATGAGGCTTTGTTTCCCTAACATGCAGATTAACACATAGGAATAGTACCAAGAGTTTCAAAACTCGACTTTGTCATGATGAGGTGGAGAAGGATGTGAATCATGTAACCTACATTTTGGTCTTAATGTGGTTGATGTGGAAATGGAGGATAACTATAAACCGTGGAAGATAAAATAGTATCTATATCGCGTTATCCAGGAGTGGGAACAACAAATGAGCATCAACCGCTCACTATATTCGCAACGCGGTATTTGTATCTATTTTTTGTCTGAAACCCTTGGGGCATTGGCCCATAACGGTAGGAGATCCCTTAGGCGTGGTATCCAGGACATTCATGGGGGTCCATCTGGGTATGAAAGGTGATGAAATCCCAGATAAAGGGGAACACAATTCCTGAAAAGCGGGTGTGGACTTGTCCGAGTAGGGTCCATCATTCAAGGTAACTAAACAAGAGTACCCTTAGGCACGTTGGTGAACCACCTAAATGGGTCGACAAAGCGTCTCAGGAGGGAGATTTAAATGGCATGTTAATTACAATCCTGACATGAATGGGGACTTAATCCCATAACATGCTATATAATCCCCTCTCTGGGGAAGGGTTGGCCAAGGGACCAAGCTGGGATGGAGATTTTCCGATGATGGGGCTGGGCCCAAAGCCTAGATATTTGGGCGGTCCTATGTATCCCATCAGAATGTGAATCCAGACACATGTAGTTCTCAAGATTTAGTTTAACGTCATGTAGGATGACAAGGGGTGTAGGATACCCCCAAACAAAGGATGTGTTTAGTACGAAGAATAAACTGATGTGAATGGGGACATAATCCCACCCCACACCATATACTCTTATAAGAGAGGACCTCGGTCATGCCCAAAAAGGCCAGGGGGCTGATAGTTATGCTTTGGTTAGAAAGGCCTAACCTACATGTAGTTTAAAAGCTTGCTGTGAGGACGAGGGCCGGGGAATAGGATTCCCTAGACAGGGGAGGTGTACGACACGATGGGTAAGACAATGTGAATGAGGACATAATCCCACACCACACCACACACTATGGGTATGAACATGGGCTACGGGTCCCGAGAAGGCCAAGGTGCCTGATGATGGGTCTCAGTCCGAAAGGCCTGTCCAGCTTGCAGTTTAACATCTTGCAGTAAGGACGAAGGTATGGGGCTCAAGGAGGCCAAAGGGCCTGAGGCTGGGCCTCGGTCAAGAAGGCCTGACCATCTTGCAATTTAATGTCTTGTAGTGAGGATGTGGGTCGGATAAGGTTTCTTCCGAGGAGGTGTACGGTACGGTGAGTTACCCGAAATTATTGAGGACGTAATCCAACACCACACCACACAATCCCATCATAGAGAACCTGGGCCAGGGGCCCGAAAGTTGGCCCTGTACAAAAGGATTTCGTCAATTTGAGACGGGGCAGAATGAATCACTACACTCGATGATTGGGACATCTTGGTGTGTACCCAAAGATCTATGGCGGCTGTTGACCATGTTTGAAACACAACGTCCCTATGGTGACCTGTGATGGGAGCAACAAATGAGTGTCGACCGCTGACCGCATTCGAAACACGGGACATGTATCGGCTTGTTAGTCGACATCCTCGAGGGCATTGACCTAAAGTGGTAAGAGATCCCTTGGGCCTAGAATCCATATCATTTAGGGGCCCTTCCAGAAAGAAAAGTGATGGAATCCCAGTCACGGAGTGGGTGAAGCATGGTTGTACCCATCTGTGAATGGAGCGAACGACTCAAGGGAGGGGGGCATACGGCCGAATCGAGGCTTTCACGACGTAAATTGGGGAAAACGTGTGCACCCTTCCATATGTCTTGACCCAAGGGGAATATTTTAGATTTTTGGCTGGGCCAACGAATGAAATCTCCATGCGTTACTACGTATCCCATGAGGATGGGAATCAAGTCATACGTAGTTCTTAAAATTCGATGCAGTTTAACTTCATGCGGTGAAGACATGGGATGATAGAAGTATGGGAGTGGGAACATGGTGTGACCTATATAATCCTACTATGAGTGGTGATAAGGGAGCATAATCCACATTATGCGAAGACCCTATGAGGAAACAATACCAAGGGGGGACAATCAAAGGGAAGAGCTTGGGGCTGGGCTCAGGACGAGATGTCTGAGCGTTCCTATGTATCCCATCAGGATGGGAATGAATCCATACATAGTTCTGGAAGAACAGTTTAAAGTCATGTAGGATGAGGAGATGCATATAATCTAGGGATGTGTATGGTACTGCGAGTAATCCGACACGAATGAGGATATAGTCCCACAACACACCGTAAAATCCCACAAGAGGGAACTTGGGCTGAGGGCCCGAGAAGGCCAAGGGTCCTGAGGATGGGCCTCGATCAGGAAGGCCTGACTAGCTAGCAGTTTAACGTATTGATGTAAGGATGATGGTCGGGGGGCCGAGGAGGCCAAGGGGCCTGAGTATAGGCCTCGGTCGGGAAGGTCTGACCAGCTTGCAGTTTAACGTCTTGCAGTGAGGACGAAATAGGTCTTAGTTTAGGGTCATATTGCTCGGACCATTTTGCAGTTTATTGTCATGCCGGAAGATAATGCGTAGTTTAACGTCATGGCGGATGATGATGTAGTTTATCATTGTGCAGAATTATGTTGCAATTTATTTTCATGCAAGACTGGGCAGTTTAAGGTCGTGCAGGACCATCATAAAATTTTAGGTCATGCGGGACCATATATTATAAGGTCATGTGAGTCCATACAGTTTATGGTCATGCAGGACCATATAGTTTAAGGTCATGCGGGACTGGGGTGCATTTTAGGGTCATGCAGGACCTATAGGCTCAGGAAAATTATTGCTTGGGGAACATGGAGTTGGTGGGAGGAGTTATGCACTCACCATACATTGTCATCAAGGAGTATTCTTTGTTGGTTAAAACCTTATGAATGATTTAAGGTCCTTCCCATTTGGGCTCCAGCTTGGGAGGTTTCCTGCTGGGGATCATTGGCACTAGGAGAGAAAACACCAGGCCACCTTGCAGAATATAGCGAAGGAGAACCTTCTTGTTAGAGGCTCTATCTATATTATTTTTATTCCTTTCTATATTGTGAAGGGCGCGGAGCCTATTCACGTTGAGTGACTCTAATTTAGCTAGACGGATTTCATCCACCATATCTGGTGCCTACTGGTCATATACTGTAGTGCGTAGCGATGGTAGCTGGATCTCAATTGGAAGGATGATTGATTGAGAAAATATTTTCAATTAATTTATATTAAATATCATTGTTTTAAACTCACAAAAGTGTTCCTCTAAGATGAATTGTTTCATTTTTATGATTTTTGTGTTATTTTGAGCTGAATAGTAAAAATTGGCCATTTTGGATTTTTAACAGTTTTAACCTATTTCTGTATTTTGGCCATAACATTATCTACATTGATCCAAATTGAAAAATTCATTCTTTTCCAGATTCGACACATCTTGGGGTTTATTTACTATTTTTGGACTAAAAGCTGAATCGTCCATATGGAAGCTCAAAAGAAGCTCACAAGTTGGCTCAAGAAAACTGTTTCCAGTTCTTCCTAGTTTTGGTGTGGGATCCATAACTCATTCATTGTAAGCCCAACGCTTGTCATATTTGGTGGCTAGACGCGGAAGAAGGTTCTGAGCATCTTTTATTAAGGAATCACCGCGGGATTCTGCCGTTTGAGGGTCCAGTAAAGCGTCCTAATCCGGGGTTTGGCGTTTTGGATATTCTGACTGGACAAAATAAATGATCAGAGTCAAAGGGCCATAACTCTCGGAATACCTGTCAAAATATGATGATCCTTTTAGGGGACACGTCCAAGACAATTATGGACAGAATTGAAGAAGGGATCAACGCATGAAGAGGTCATTTATTGGGTCAAAAACGCGACAACATTCGGAGGACAGAAATATGGCTATAAAAGGAGGAGAGCTCCTCCTCTGCAACACATCCCATTCTCCATCCCATTCCTTCTGGGACACCAAGGAGAAGAACTTATCAGCTTTTTGTTTTATTTATTTTATTTTAAAATGGCTCTCCTCTCCCTCATTATCTCTCTTACCCCATCCATGTATGGGTAGTTTCATTTGAGTGACCAGAAAGAGAGGAGGCTGGACCTATGTGTTGTGTTTGAGTTTTTGTGCTTGAAATGAATAAAATTTGTTCTTCTTTCTTCTTTTGGTTCCAATTATTAATTCAGTATTAAATTCTGAATGAGGTTGTGTTAAGGTTTTGATTCTGAAATTACAAATTGCTATGGTCGATGATCACATCTCTCTCCACCCAATTCTAATCTGTATATGGTGGAACATGATTAGGGTTGGGTGGTGATTTCTCGATGGTTGTCAAGCATGTGTGTAGGATTGTATGTCGAAATCTTGGTTTATTAAGGAACAACAATTCCAGGTCTGGGATTTCCCAAATTATTCAATAGACCATCTACAACCCTAAACACATTGGAAGGAGGATAGACCAATCTAAGGGTTTAGAATGGAAAATTCTCATCACATCTCTTTTACCAGTTTAAGGAAGAAGAAGAGATAAAATTTAGAAACCATGATGGCACAACACTAAGTCTAGCCGAACCCAATCTGATCACCATCTTTATCATTTTTTAAAATCAATCAATTTCTGTTGTTTATTTCTATTATAGTCATTCAAATTAATTAAAACCAATCTTTTTATGAAAACCAACAAAAAGTGACAACCTTGTTTTGTGAGCACTACTCTTCGAGAGACTACCTAGGATCAACTGCTATACTATACTTAGGTAAATAAAATATTGTTTTTCCACGCCCCACGACAGACGTGCATCAAACTTGGCACTGTTTTCGGGGAGGCAATGCCTCAATGTTTAAAAAAAAACAAAAATCTCTTTTGAATGACCCGTAGTTCAAATAGAAATTTATTAGAATTTGATCCAGAAATTGAGCGCACAATAACCAAATTGAAAAATCAAAATCATCCCAAAGATTTTGAAGAAATCAATCTCACCGATTCAAGTGATACCATGATTGAAGACTTTGAACCTCTAATAATGGCTCTAAATCCCAACCGAACCTTACGTGACATCTGTTCACCTCAATTTGTCAATCAAAATTATCAACTTGCAATTCCTACAATAGAAAATGATTTTAAATTGCGAATTAACATGATCCAAGTGCTTCCTAAATTTCAGGGTCTTGCAGGTGAAGATCCGAATCGACATATTCAAGAATTTACCTATGTCTGCTCCATCTTCAAACCTCGAGCAGTCGCGGAAGATCATGTGAAGTGGAGGGATTTCCCCTTCTCACTAGAGGGAGCAGCAAGGTAATGGTTGTACAATCTACAACCGGGGGAGATCAGTGACTGGGAAGATCTAAAAAAATGCTTTCTACAGAGATTCTTCCAAACATCTAGGAGCACTGTAATAAAGAAGGATATTTATGTCATCAATCAATCAACTAGAGAAACACTCTACGAATATTGGGAATGTTTTAAGAAGATTTGTGCAAGTTGTCCACACCAAGAAATAGAAGAGGACCAATTCCTTGTGTGCTTCTACCAAGGATTTCTTGACAATGACAGGAATCTACTAGATGCCTCGTCAGGAGGAGCCCTCGTTGATAAATAACCTGCAGATATACGAATTCTGATTGAAAAGATTGCACAAAATTCACAGTAGTTTGGCACTCTAGGTACGATCACCAAAGGAATCCATGACGTAAGAACATCTGATTCGATAGATTTAATTAGGAATGAAATGGGTGAACTCACCAGGTAGGTACGACAAATATCTGTGAACCATGTGAAGGAACAACAAGGACCGAATCAGGTATGTGGTTTATGCTCTTCTAATTCTCATTACACTGATCAATGTCCAGAAGTGCAAGGGACAGAAAGTTGTGCTGCAGCCTATCAACAAAGGTAATACCAACCGCAAACCCAACCAGGGTATGGGTTTCAATAGAACCAAGCCAGATCACCTTTTCAGCAGCAATATCGGAACCCGATATAATTCCAACAACCTTACCAGAAGCCCTTCCAACAACAGCAAAATTTTCAACCACCACCTTTCCAGCGGAATAATTATGTGAAACCATCCACAAGTGCACCGAAAAATGAAGACCAACAACTGAAGATAATAGTTGCGGGAATAGAAGATAAGATGGACAAGCTAGCTGATCAATTTGCAAACATTATGGATGCTCTCACCAAGAACCATGGTAAGCTTCCTGCACAAACAATTCCCAATCCAAAAGAGAATGTTAGTGCAATCACAACCCGAAGCGGGAATGAGCTCAAACCACCAGAACAATATGAGGAGGATGAATCTAGGGAACCTGTTGAAGCTCGTCCTGTCCGACCAAAAGATGGAGTCAACAACAAAGTAGAAAGAACAAGGATCAAGAAAGAAAGACTAGAAACACCATTACAGAAATAAAAAAGGGAGAAAAAGGATATTCCAGCACCATTTCCATTATCGTTGGTTGAGTCAATGAAGGGAGAAGAAGAACGACTTCAAAGGGAAATTCAGGAAACATTCTGAAAAGTTGATATTAACATTCCACTACTGGATTCAATCAGGAAAATCCCTAAATATGAAAAATTTCTAAAGGATCTATGTACTAAAAGAAAGAGGCTGGATGGAAATGAAATAATCAACTTAGGAAGAAGCATATCATCATTGATTACACCACTGATACCGCAAAAATGTCAAGATCTAGGGACTTTCTCTATTCCCTGCACTATCGGTTCACTGAATTTCACTGATGCACTATGTGATCTTGGAGCTTCGATAAATGTGATGCCACACTCTGTGTTTTCATCATTGCAGATCGGAGAACTAAAATCAACTCGGGTGGTGGAACAATTAGCAAATAGATCCATCGTTTTCCCAACTGGAGTCGTTGAATATGTACTTATATGAGTGAGAGGATTAATCTTTCCAGCAGACATTTATGTCCTTACCATGGAGGAAGACCGAGCACCATCCTAATCTCCCATCATACTAGGGAGACCGTTCCTGAAAACAGCAAGGAAAATCATCAACGTGCATGAAGGAACACTCACCATGGACCTCGGAGATAGTACGGTACACTTCAATATTCTTGATACAATGAAACACCCGTCCAGCAATCACTCACTTTATGCAATCTCCCATTATGATGGCATAGACCCAATTGAAGACTCAGGTATTCTTCATGACTTCTTATGTGTGGGAGAACACTCTTCATTTGAATTGTATAACTCCCATGAACCTGAAAATTCGGATATCATGTTGGAAGATGAGGTAAAATCTGATTTGTTCGATGATTTGTTAAAAGGAAGTGAGATTATTCCTGAGAATTAAACATTAGATGTAGGAAACCTAAATGAAATATCATCCCTTGAACAACCCCCATGTTTAGGGCTGAACCCTTTGCCATGTGACTTGAAGTATTCTTACCTAATAGAAGGATAGAAATTTCCAGTAATCATTGCTAATAACCTATCCCATTCACAAGAACAAACATTTATTGACCTTCCCAAAGGAATGTAAAAGTTGTAGGATGGAGTTTAGGTTATGTTCCTGGAATCAACCCTAAGGTATGCTCTCAAAGGATATTATTAGAAAGTGAATCTCGGCCAGTTAGACAACCTCAACGAAGACTCAATCCCACAATCATAGAGGTCGTTATGAAAGAGATTGAGAAATTATTAGAAGCTGATATCATTTACCCAATCTCTGATTCTCAATGGGTCATCCCAATTCATGTAGTCCCCATGAAAACATGCTTGACCACTGTTACAAATGAAAGAAATGAACTGATCCCCGTGAGAATACAAAACAGGTGGAGAGTGTGTATAGATTACAGGAAGCTAAATCAAGTTACAAGAAAATATCACTTTCCTATTCCATTCATTGATCAGATGCTTGAAAGGTTATCTAGAAATACTCATTATTGTTTTTTAGATGGATTATCAGGATATTTTCAGGTACCAATTGCACCAGAAGACCCGGAGAAGACAACCTTCACCTGCCCTTTTGGAACATTCTCCTATAAAAGGATGCCTTTCGGGCTATGCAATGCCCCAGATACATTTCAACGGTGTATGGTGAGTATTTTCTCGGACCACATTGATGATTTCTTGGAGGTGTTTCTTGATGATTTCACAGTTTTTGGAAATTCATTTGATCATTGCTTGGGAAATTTGGAAAAAGTTTTGAAAACATGCATTGAAAAGAATGTTGTCTTAAATTTCGAAAAATGTCATTTCATGGTTGAAAAAGGGATAGTGTTGGGGAACAAAATTTTACAAAATGGAATTGAGGTTGATAAATCAAAAGATGATGTAATAAATTCCTTGCCATATCCAACTTGTGTCAAACATGTTAGATCCTTTTTAGGGCATGCAGGATTTTACAGAAGATTCATCAAGGATTTCAGTACGATTTCTCTCCCTCTCTCAATATTACTTCTAAAGGATGCTAACATTATTTTTGATTGTGCATTTTTGGAATCATTTGATGAATTAAAGGAAAGGCTGATAACAACACCAATAATGCAGCAACCCAATTGGGATTACCCTTTCGAGATACTTTTTGATGCATCCAACCAATTAGTGGGATCCTCTCTATCACATAGAATTGACAGAAAGCCTCAAGTCATCTCCTACACATCAAGGACCTTGGATGAAACACAAATAAATTACACAACCACAGAGAAGGAGTTCCTTGCAGTCTTTTTTGCAATAGATAAATTCTGATCATATCTTCTGGGCACTAAAGTTGTTGTTTTTTCTGATTATGAAGCTCTTAGGTACATAATGAAAAAGGCAGATGCTAAACCACAGTTGGTGAGATGGATGATACTCTTATAAGAGTTCAATTTGGAAATCAAAGATAAGAAGGGGACGGAAAATCAAGTGGCTGATCATCTGAGTCGACTACCCCACACCCCTGAAACAGAAATACCAAAGTAGAACCCACTTAATGATGAGCTTGCTGGACAACAACTCTACATCATCAATAATGAAGTACCACGGTATGCCAACATTGTGAACTATTTGGTAACATGTCAAGTACCCTCTTATATAAGCTCTCATCAACAACATAAGCTTAAATCTGAATCAAGATTTTACATTTGGGAAGATCCATTTCTGTGGAAAATTTGTATTGATCAAATCATAAGAAGATGCTTGCCAAGAAGTGAAATTGAATCAGCATTTGAATTTTGTCATAAATTATCATGTGGAGCCACTTTGGACCTTAGAGGACTGCCCGAAAAGTTTTAGAATCTGGACTCTACTGGCCCACATTATTCAAGGATGCATATGAATTTTGTAAAAGACGTGAAAAATGCCAATTTTCTGGTAACATATCCAAACGACATGAAATGCCACAAAAACCAATAACCTTTTGTGAAATTTTTGAAGTTTGGGGCATAGATTTCATGGGACCATTCACAATGTCATTTGGAAATTCATATATTCTTTTTTCTGTAGACTATGTTTCAAAATGGGTGGAAGAATAAGCAACTAGAACTGATGATGCAAAAGTTTTTTGTGATTTTGTTAGGGCTAACATTTTCGGTAGGTTTGGCATTCCATGAGCAATCATCAGTGATCAGGGAACTCATTTCTGCAATAGGAAAATAGAAGTATTGCGGAAGAAGTATGGGGTGCATCATAGAACATCTACCCCATACCATCCCCAAACAAATGGCCAAGAAGAAGTCTCTAATAGAGAAATCAAATCCATTCTGGAGAAGACTGTTAAACCCAACCGGAAGGACTGGAGCCAAAAGTTAGATGATACATTATGGGAATACAGAACGTCCTACAAAAAACCGATAGGGATGAGTCCCTATAGATTGATCTATGGAATGAGTTTCCACCTTCCTGTGGAGTTGGAGCATAGAGCCTACTGTTCGGTCAGAGAGATGAATCTGTACCTTGAGAAATATTGGAAAGAAAGAAGATTGCAGTTGCAAGATTTGGAGGAAATTAGAATGGAATCTTTTGAAAACTCAATGATCTATAAAGAGAGAACAAGGATGGCCCATGACAAGATAATTCAACCAAGAACCTTCAACCCTGGAGATCACGTGTTACTCTTCAAATCCAGACTTAAGCTTATGCCAGGTAAACATCGTTCTAGATGGGAAGGCCCCTTTACTGTTATTCATGTATATCCCTTTGGTGTTGTGCAGATTCAAAAGGAAGGAGGAGACAACCCATTCACTACAAATGGGCAGAGGCTGAAGAAGTTCCATAGTACCATACCTCAAGAACCAGTGGAGGAGATCACACTCCTTCACCCTGAATACAAATGAACACCTACCAGGTTTCATCATTACTTTACACTTGATTAAATGCAGTAACTCCATCTTTTTGAAACATACATAAAAAATTCCATTTACATGCATCGAGGACACTGCATCAATTAAGTGTGGGGGAGGGAATCTTGTAGTCCAGGAGGTTATTCAAAAATATTAATTTTTGTTTTGTTTTGTTTTGTCGAGCCGACAACATTAAAAAAAGCCACTACCGGGAGGCAACCCGCATTTTCCCCCATTTTCCACTTGTCTTGTTAGTCATTTACCAGCATGATAGAACGGACCTGCACTATCAATTGTTTTCATTTTCTTTATTTCAGGTCCATTAATGAAGAGGGTGTAGTGGGATTATATGTCATGAATTAAAGGATCCATTTGACAGGGGATTAAGAGTTTCAATTCTATATTATCCAACTTTATTCCCTACATTTTTTTAAAGAATTAATTAAAAAAATTGCATGTCCACGCTTGAATTCATGTTTTACTTGAATTCTCTAAGAGACATGAGTTTCATAGAAATCCAGTGATTCTATGTTTTAGATTTCAATGTTAATGAGATTGAATGATTAAAATGGATAATTGGATGATTAATGTGAATCAAGGATATTGAAATAAGGACTCATGAATTAAGGGAATTAATTGATTCATGAAAATGAAATTTCTCTTCCATTTTTCATTCTTTGAATTTCTGAAATTCATGTGAATTAATTTGTTATTATTAATCATGCCATGAGTGATTGTCCAATATTATATTCTCATTCCTGAGAGGATTTCTAGACCAATTATATTCTATTTTATCGTGAGCATATTTTTTGAGTGATCTTGGGACCTGCCACATGTTAGAACATGTATTGATACTTGTCAAAGCTATGACTGTACAAAACCACATTTAAAATGATTGAGGAATCTCTTTGGCTAGCCACATTTTATCCTAAGACCTGCCTTTACATTTATCCTTCGTAATCCCATAGATGTCATGAATTTCCTTATTTGTTTAATCCACATTACAATCAATTTTTTCCTTACCTACACACACTTTTAGTATTTTTCCTGGTTATTTCTTGTTGAGTGTGGGGGAAGGGAATTTCTTGTGCGTTCCTTGGGATATGTATCATTTTTGGGTGGTGTAATGTGTGAGTCATCATTTTGGGCAATGTATTATTAGAAAATTGGGCATGATTCATCATTTCATTATGCTTATTTCATTTCATCCGCTTCTCCATAAAAAAAAGAAAAAAATTAAAAATAAAGTTGTGCCTTTCTGGAGCTTTATAAAAAAAAGAAAATAAAGTCGTGCCTTTCTGGAGCTTTACAAAAAAATAGGGAGAACATGGATGATATCATTCTTTGTAATAATTTATTGACTAATGACCCATGTCATTGAAAGGGGAGTGGTGTTGTGATTCACATTTAAAGGGGATTTTAGTGAGGTTCATCTTGTGTTTTCACTTGATTAATCATGCATTGTACTTAAGAGTCAATCCTCCTACTTCTGGACTTAAATTATTTCAATCATTTACCCACCAACCCTAAGACACAGAGTCATTTGAACCTTTATTGCAAGTCCTCATGATTTTATGTGTGTTTGTCTTTACAAAGTGGAGAAAGTGGTTACTTTACAAGCCTATGGGTAAAGAGCATGTTCTCATGATATGAGCATAACTCCACTATTAATTGTATCATGAATGATGAGAGAAAATATTCAAAAGTGAGTTAGGTCATGATTTGGCATGTTTAATAATAATAATTTGAGAAGCTTGAATGAATGAAAGGAGAAGCTTCATTATTTTTCAAAGGGGAAAAGTAAAATGCATGAATTGATTGTTTCTTTGAAAAATGAGAAATTAAATTGTTATTTTTTGTAGAACTATAAACTTTGATTAAACATTTATAATCATTTGATTTTATTCCATTTGAAATTTAAATATTGGTGACATTGGTGCCCTTTGAATTCCATGTTGAGATTTTATGCTTGAGGACAAGCATAGTTTAATTGTGGGGGAATTGATAGAGAAAATATTTTCAATTAATTTATATTGAATATCATTGTTTTATACTCACTAAAGTGTTTCCTTAATATTAATTGTTTCATTTTTATGATTTTGGTGTTATTTTGAGCTGAATAGTAAACATTGGCCATTTTGGATTTTTAACAGTTTTAACTTATTTCTGTATTTTGGCCATAACATTATCTACATTGATCAAAATTGAAAAATTCGTTCTTTTCCAGATTGTACACATCTAGGGATTCATTTACTATTTTTTAGACTAATAGCTGAATCGTCCATATGGAAGCTCAAAAGAAGCTCACAAGTTGGCTCAAGAAAACTGTTTCCAGTTCTGCCTAGGTTTGGTGTGGGATCCATAATCATCCATTGTGGACCCAACACTTGTCAAATTCGGTGGGTGGGCACGCAAGGAGTTTTGGAGCATCATTCATTAAGGAATCTTGGCGGGATTCGGCCATTTGAGGGTCCATTAAAGCTTCATAATCCAGGGTTTGGCGTTTTGGAGATACTGACTGGACAGAATAAATGATCAGAGTAAAAGGGCCTAACTCTCGGCACACCTGTCAAAATCCGATGAGCGTTTTCGGGGACACGACCAAGACAATTATGAACAACATTGAAGAAGGGCTCAACGCGTGAAGAGGTCATTTATTGGGTCCAAAACGCGACAACATTCGGAGGACAGAAATCTGTCTACAAAAGGAGGAGATCTCCTCCTCCGCAACACATCTCATTCTCCATCCCATTCCTTCTGGGACACCAAGGAGAAGAACTTCTCATATTTTTATTTTATTTCTTTTATTTTAAAATTTCTATCCTCTCCCTCATTATCTCTCTTACCCCATCCATGGAGGGGTAGTTTTATTTGAGTGATCGGAAAGAGGGGAGGATGGACCTATGTGTTGTGTTTGAGTTTTTGTGCTTGAAATGAATAAAATTTGTTCTTCTTTCTTCTTCGGGTTCCAATTATTAATTCAGTATTAAATTCTAAATGCGGTTGTGTTAAGGTTTTTATTCTGAAATTATAAATTGCTTTGGTCAATGATCACATCTCCCTCCACCCAATTCTAATCTGTATACGGTGGAACATGATTAGGGGTGGGTGGTGATTGCTCGACGGTTGTCAAGAACGTGTGTAGGATTGTATGTCGAAATCTTGGTTTATTAGGGAACAATAATTCCAGGTCTGGGATCTCCCTAATTAATCAAGAGACCATTTACAACCCTAAACACATTGGAAGGAGGATAGACCAATCTAAGGTTTTAGAAAGGAAAATTTTCTTCACATCTCTTTTAACAGTTTAAGGAATAAGAAGAGATAAAATTTGGAAACCATGATGGCACAACAGTAAGTCTAGCCGAACCCAATCCGATCACCGTCTTTATCATTTGTTAAAATCAATCAATTTATGTTGTTTATTTTTCTCTCATAGTCATTCAAATTAATTAAAACCAATCTTTTTACGAAAACCAACAAAAAGTGACAACCTTGGTTTGTGAGCACTCCTCTTCGGGAGACTACCTAGGATCAACAGCTATACAATACTTAGGTAAATAAAATATTGTTTTTCCACGCCCCACGACAGGCGTGCATCAATGGCCTCAGCCCGATACACTAGGAAATATGGAGTCACCTGGGTGGATTTTCAAGTCGACATCCGATACGCTCAGAGGGTGTTTTGGAGCTTGTCCATCCAACTCCACTTACTTTGAACAACCATTTTCTGCAGAATGTTAGAGAGGGTTTTGTTGAATGCCTCGATCTTCCCAATTTCTTGCGCATGATAGCGAGAGGTATGGTTCAAACAGATATTGTACATGGCTTACAATTTCTTCAGCTCGGCTACTCGGAAGTTGGTTATGTTATTGGTTAGGAAAGCATGGGGGACTCTAAACCGGTGGATGATATTGGTTCTCACGAAGTCAACGATGGAACGGGACTTGACCTCTTTGAGTGGAACTGCCTCTTCCCACTTGGAGAAGAAATCTGTAGCGGTCATGATGAACCTTCACTGGCGAGATATCGCCAGTGGATATGGTCCCACGACATCGAGTCTCCACACCGCAAATGGCCAAGAGTACTTGGTGGATTGGAGAGGCTCTGGAGGCTAATTTTGGAAGTTAGCATGAACTTGTCACACTTGGAATTACATGGAAAACTCAATACAATCATGGATCATAGAGGGCCAGAAATGCCCCAATCTATAGATCTGATGGGGCAGCATTGGCTCAGCCTGGTGGGCGCCACAGGAATCGACATGAACCCCTTTCTTGACCTGATAAATCTCAACTCCTTGAATGGTATGAAGGAGAACTCCATCGAAGCCCCTCTTATAGAAGATCAGCTCAAAACCAGGACCACTCTGGAGGGTAAACTACAATGCACAACATCATATTCTCTCTCTCTCAGCCTGATCATCCGGGAGGAAACCATTTTGGAGATACTCAACAAAAGGTGACCTCCAATTGGGAGTGGCCTCAATAACTACATCTGAAGAACATAGGGCTCCTGACGTGGAGGGTCCGGCAGTAAGATGGCTTACCCGCAGGCCATCATCATCTTCTAAGTTGACGAGGGAAATGACTCTCTATTATTCCACATGTATGATCAAATCATCCTTCTCGGGTTCTTCGAGGGATGTAGCTAGGCCGGCCAGAGCATCCGCTCAACCGTTCTTGGACCGAGGGACATGGGTAACCTCTGGTCGAGAAGGGAACTGGGCCATTAGACAGAGGGTGCACTCCAACAATGGCACAAGCGCTAGCTTTATGATAACATAGTCTCCATTGACATGCCTGATGACGAGTTTGGAATCCCCTTTCTCGTGCAAACAGGGCACATCGATCTCAAGGGCCAGCTCGAGGATGGTGATGAGAGCATGATACTCTGCATCGTTGTTGGTGTATCCTTCTAATAATGGGAATGAGTATGGTAGGACGACATGCACCTGGGTGATTAAGATGATAACCAGACCCACTCTGTTGAGCTTAAGAACGTTGTGCCTCCTTCCAGTGGGGCTCCGGGAGGCACCGTTGAAGTGCATTTGATAACATGAGATGACATGATCGACTGAGAGGATTGCCTCATCATGAAAATTTAAGTCCAAGGAATGATCCATGGAGGTCGTATGGGAAGCTAAGAATTCTTCCAACTCCAGTCCCTTGATAGCCTTCTAAGGCCAAAACCTGATGTCAAACTGATGGTGGATCACCTCCGACAGTGCTACTGAACCAGTCAACATGGGGCGGTTCAGAATGTACTTCAGTGGGTCTACCCGAGAGGCCAACTGTACCTCATGGTGCTGTAGGTAATGTTGCAATTTCTGTAAGAAAACACAAGTGCCAGGAATCTCTTTTAGACGGGGGAGTATCTTGTCTCCATATCGAGGAGCATGCGTCTGAGGTCAAAAATGTTTTTCTCTGTCCCCTCATTGTTCTTCTAGGAAATAAAGGCACTGAGAGACCATCCCAGAGTGGTCACATAAAGTACCAGTAGCTTTCTGGAGATGGGTGGCATCAGGACCGGAGGCTAGAGAAGATACCTCTTTATTACCTCGAAGGAGGCCTGACAATATTTATCCCATTCATAGGCGGAGCGTTTCTTCATGATCCGGGAAAAGGTCTTACACTTTCCAGAAAGATTCATGATGAATCGACGTATTTATGCTAAGTGGACTTGGAGACCTCGAAGCTCCCAAATATTTCTCGGGGGAAGAATTTGGATGATGACCATGATCTTCTCTTTTTCTATCTCGATGTCGTGGTATCTAACAATAAATACAAGAAAATTCCTGGTGGTGAGCCCAAAGGCACATTTATGCGAGTTCATCATCAGGTGGCATGAGTGGAGTAAATCAAACACTTTCTCAAGGTCCTTGAGATGATCCTGGTTCTGGTGAGATTTTTCAACCAGATCTTTTATATAGCACTCCACCAAGATCCTGAAAATTTTCTTGAATATGCGGTGCATGGCCTGCTGATAGGTGGAACTTTCATTTTTCAGGCCGAAAGGCCTGACCTGGTAACAAAAAGAACCTTAGGGATCCCTGAATGTAGTGTACACCTTGTATTCGGGGGCCATCTAGATCTGGTTGTACCCAGAATACCCATCCATGAAGGATATGCCTTGGAACCCGTCCATAGCATCAATCGACAACTCTGTAACTGGAAGGGGAAAATCATCCTTCGGATAGTGGCGGTTGAGATCACGGAAGTCAATACAGACTGTGAACTGCCCGTTCTTCATACTGATGAGAAAAGTATTGGCTAGCCACTTGGGGTACTAGATATCCTTGAAGAAGTTGGATTTGATAAGCTTTTCAATATTGGACAAAACCAGGGCACTATGAGAAGGGTGCATTATTTTGGGAGTCTTCTTGAACCCGCGATCATTTTTCGGGAGACCAATGTAGTGGACGGCTACCTGGGGATCCAATCATGTTATCTCGCTGTAACTCCTGGAAAACACATCATGGTGCTGTTTGAGAAAAAACACACACCATTGCTGATCCTCGAGGGACATGGTGGCACTGATCAATGTGGGTCTTAGATCTGCCTTACTACCAAGGTTCACATATACCAGTTCATCGATTGTGGTAGATATTACTTCTTCAAAGGCAAGGATAGCATCCTATAGATACTTTTTTACTTTTGTGGAGGGATTTCAACTAGGGGAGTCGTTTCCGAGCCACCAGACTCTGATGGGAGGCTGGTGCCGGCCTGAGTGGCAGTGGTCATCACATCAGGATACTCATGCGCCACTAAGGCCATAGCTATGAAGGTGGTTGATCCAATCCCATCTGGTCTTCGTCCAAAGGGTCCACTCTTGATGACATCAAATTAGTAGTGGTGTGTTGGTTTGAGGCAGTTAATTCCTACCCAACAGAAGAGACATGTGTGACGTACCATCATTGCAATGAGCCTGACGTCCTGATACCGTACAGAGGTAGGAGGTTCCAGGATCACCTCAGCCTAGTTGGTGTAGGAGTACGAGGTGATTTTACGCTGTCACATGGACCTTAGAATAGGCCTTCCTCTTTTTCCCGAAACAACAAAACACTACCCCATGTCAGGGGTTGTGGCCTCTAATCGATGCGTCAGGAAGATGTAGGCGTTATCCAGACCTACCCAGGGATCACTTGTGTTCGGGGCGGGTTCCTCCTCGCTTGACAGAAATTGTTTATCATTACTCTTATCATAGTTAGCTTTCAGATAGTGGGTTTCACAAGAGTAAAAAGAAGATTCATCTCTTTGGAGCACACCTACCCGACTATTTAGGGATTATTTGAGTCATTGATGATATAATGAAGGGACCACTTCATGCAGATGAAGCCATCGTCTGCCCATCAATGCATTTTATACGGTGTGCTGGGATATGACCATGAATTCAGTACCAGAATCAAGGCCACCGAACTGGGTATTCAAACAGATCTTACCAACCGAGGTCTGCTCGTTCCTGTCGTATCCCTTGATTCTGAGGTCGGAGGTGTTTAGATCATCCTTCGACAAACCCAGCTTCCGCAGTGTTTGAGTCGGTATTAGGTTAATCCTAGAGCCCATGTCCAGAATATAGTGGCGGACTTCCACAACATTGAGATTTCCAATAATGTATAGTGGAAGAATGTTCCCCTATATAGGATGGTCTTCTTCTTCACTACTGAATGGGATAACCACCTGGCATTCGATATTCTCAATTTCCTCTACGTGGAAGGCTTCTTCAGCTGTTACCTCCGTCTAAAAATAGAGGGGGATACTTAGGGCCTTGGAAAGTGCCTCACACATTTCATACGATAGGAGAATATCCTCAAGTATAGAAATCATCTCTAGAATTCTGGAATGGTGCTTCAGAACATCATACAACTAGGCCAGACATGAGCCTCTGCTTACAAAAGTCCGCTCTGCAATTAGAGGCATGTCGGGCCCTGCCAGCTGGACCGACAGCTGGCTGGTACTGGGTACATCTTGTTGCGCACTAGTAAAGGCCTGAAGAGTAGCTTCTAGATGGGTACCGGGAAACATCGATTGGCATGTAGTAGGGAAAGGTTGGCTACGGTACATACGGGGCAGCTCTGCCTGATCTAGTAGCACAAACGGCGGTGGAGGTAGATCTGAGGACACCAGATGAGGAGGTTGTGTGGGATGAGCTCTGTGTTGGGCCTACTGTCTGGTTTCAGTAGCATGAACGGCCTGGTAAAAAGATCCTGATGATGTTCCTGGATGATCCATGTGGTTGCGGTTCAGCTAACATTGGAATCGGCTGGAGACGTTGGGGAGGTTCACCTGGCATTCCCCCTTCTCGGGAGTCATTTAGGGATTTGCCAACTCCATGGTATTAACCGAAATGTACCCCTGGCTACCGCTTGTGGAGTTATCCACCAATGGGTGGATTCTGTGAGATATCCCCATCTCAGGGGCCCTGATGACACCGAGAGTGCGCGATGACGATGACTGTGGGGGAGAACATTGATTCTTCCTGTGCCGCCATTTCATTTTATTATGGGAAGGGGCTGACTGAGATGACGATGCAGAGGCGCTGGTCGCATCATCTGAAGGCTCCGGTTGATTCAGGCATGCCCGAAAAATACTATGGGTGCAGGTGACTATTTTATGGGGCATCCAGTCGTTGTACTTCTGGGACCCATGGCTGGGAACCTACTGCAACTCGCCTACGTCGTCGCTACCACTTTCTAACCTGAAAAAGTCACCTACCACTTTTGTCAGGGCCAGACCCAACCTGATTATTTTGTTTTCAACCTGGTCTTGGAGCCATTCTTTAAACACATAGCACGGCTTGAGGATGTTCCCTATGATCCAGCGATAGGGGCATTAGTTGGGGAGATAGGTGAGATTATCCTTTGCTGGTCTTCTACACTCGGGTAAGCACACAATCTTCTAATCTAGGGCACTTCGGAAGTAATCGGGGACCGGATTATCGTGGAATGAGTATGTATGGTGACTTCTTTCCAGATAGGGAGCTCTAGGAGCCTGGCCCTGATGAGGGGCTAGAGGGGCTTTTCACGGAGGCAGAGCATGATTGCCCTGCCTAGGTGGTGGTGGCGCATTGCATGGGGGAACCTGCCGATTCAGAGGCGGTCGCTGCTGGGTAGGAGGTTGTGCCTGAGGTGGAGGGCCTCTGCGGGTTGCGGATCTGGTAATACTGGCATCAATTCTAGCTACCGGGGAACTTCTATTTGGGCCACCACAGTGGGCTCGGCTTTGGAATCCCTCCTTTCTGGAATCACAGGGGGCAGCAGCCTCGCCTTACTAGCCTGTTGCAGAGCTTCCTCGAGGTGTTGGGCCTTATCTGAGAAGTCTTAGAACCCTCCGGGGTAGTTTTGGGTGATCAAGGAAGGAACCAGTTCTGTTTTGACATTCCCTATGCATATCGTTAGTAATATCTCCTATGTTAGTGGAATGTCAAGGGAGTATGTAATCCCCTTCAACCAGGCGATGAAGTCCGCAACTCACTCATCGGGCCATTTTTTCACTTGAAGAGGTTTTTGATGCAGGTCATTCGCATGGTGGAGCTGAACTGGTATAGGAACTACCGGTGGAGATCCTCCCAGCCGGTCACCAATCTAATAGGGAGCAAGCTGTAGCAGACGAATGCAGGGCCCTCCAACATCGGCACGAAACATCGGAGCTTGGCAGCTTCCTACTATGCTGGGGTCCCCATCATGGGGCCACACCTGGAGGAAAAGTGAGCCAAGTGATACGGTGGGTCCCCTGTCCCGTTAAAGGGCGAGAAAGTGGGATTCCCAAAACCTGGAGGTGCATGCATATCATCCACCCATGTGGGATATGGCTTTCCATATGGTGGAACTACCACCTACCGCATTTCCAATGCCTCAAGGCGGGCGATGAGTGATGCTATAGGATCATCCGAGTGGTGGTCCCAATATTTATGGGTATCCCTAACCACGAGTGCATTTTTGGGATCTTCGACATGGTATATAGCTTCAACGGCTCATGGAGCGACTGGCGGAATGGCCCATGGGGCAGCTGGGGGAAGCCGGGCAAGATTCCTCAGATTGCCTCACCGTTTTGGAAGGTTTGGTGATACGTATCAAGCCCTCTTGCCATGAGTTTCAGATTCTTCCCTGTCTGTGGGAGTAGCATGATCATGGTTTCTTGGAGGCATCTCGCCGGGGGGAAATTGTTCCTGCCCCTGCTGCCCCAGCTTAGGATTACCATAGTCGGGTCGTCGCTCTATAGCGTGTTTGGCCCGGATTTCGTCGACCGGCCTCTTCTACTCAGCGAGATGTTGGTGCAACATAGAATTCTTGGGGTCTTCTTCCTTTTTCTTCACTGAGGTGGATGGGTTGGAGTGCTTAATAGTTTCAACATGCTCTTTACCCTTACCGGCATTACGACTGAGTACCAACGACTCGGTGGGCACAAAGAGGCCCTGGAGGTTCCTTTGCTGATGAGTAATCCTCCTTGATGGGTCCAACAATGCTGGTACACCATCAGAGGTTATGTCTCCATCGATAAACTCTAGCTCGTCCTCCCTTTCCTCTATGTTAGCCATGTGGACCACAACCCTTTTTGGAGGCATTTCATCAATGTCACGTAACAAATCGGGTTGCCGCCGGATAGGACTGAAGAGGAGGGAGGCATACTGTCCCCAGCCACAGATTTTCACTTGGGGGTAGATTCCCTAATGATTTTTTGGATTACCATGAATCCCTGAACATGTTTTTGTCGGAGGGATCTCTGGTGACAAGGTAACTCAAGGCGCTGGGCCACGGGGAGTGCGACCAAATCGACCAGACGACATTGCTCGCCGATTTCATCAAATTGAACTTGGATCCTTGGGTAAACCACATGATCATAACAAAGATGGAAGTGTGTCACCCAAAGGGTTTGAATGAATCACTCGACATCCTTTGGGTTGAGGTATTATGGCGCACGAATGTTCGATGCGGCCGCCGACTAGATCTTCTCCGAGAAGTGATCCACCGAGAGAATGTTCCAGAAGCTCCAGGGCTCGGATTCAGGGTTGGGCCCCATATTTCCCCACACGTCAACTTGAGGTGGATGTGGAACTGGTAGCGGTACTGAGGTGGACCACTGGGTCAGTAAACTGGGCGGTGGAGAATATTGCGAATGAGCCGACTGACCACCGAATTCCGGGCCATCCTCAGAAGAGTGTTGTGACCTAACCCCAATGTCACGATACAATGGGTTGATATCCATAGCTTCTAGTGTAGGGATCGCGGTTACTGACAATGGGTCACGTTTTTGCTCAACATCCATCAGTTCCCAAAATAGGTCCTTGTGATCTCTAGTTGAGGTAGAGGGCGCTTCTGGTGACGACAATAGTGATTGAATCGTCAAAACCTATGGGACTCCCAATATTTCCTCCTCCTAGACGTACCTGCGAATAAAGGTGGTAATCTGGTGGAATTATCATTCTGGAAGGATGAGGCTAACATGGATTGTTCTTTTCCTGGTCCTTGACATAGAGGACAGAGTGGAGGGTTCCCCTACTGAGTCGAATTCGGCATCAGAATACGAGAAGATGATCAGTTTGATCTCCATCCGGCCCTTCCCAGGATTCTTTTTGTGGCGGCGATGACCTGCCTTCCTGAACCTAGGTGGCTCCTCGGGACAAGGATGATTCCCGACATGTAGTCTTGGGGATGCATTAATGTCAGGGCGAAGAGGACTACCACTTGGGACAACCGGGGTGTGAGGAGCACAGGGTAAAATGTCGAAGGGGACATGGGGAGGACCTCCATGAGAAGCACCTGAGTGGGAGAAACACCCGTTGGAACTAGCTGGAGAATGGGAGGACCTCCATGCTTGGTGTGGTTGGAGTGAGGCTGACCTTCACCCCTTTCGTTTCCATGGTGATGAGGACCTTTGCCAGCTGTAGAGTGAACGTAGGGAGGATCCCCACGTTGGAGAGGGACCAGATGGGCAATGTCTTCACATCGACGGTCAGGGGAAGGAAGAATTCCATTCTCGGTGTGGTGGGAATGGGAATGGCTTCCTCCCTGAGTGTCATTGATGTTATTAATATTTTCATGACTTATTATATTCCCCCTTTACTTATTTTATACGAAATGTGCATAATTTTTGTGAAAGATTAATGTTTTAATATTAAGTATAATATTTGAGCATTTTTAGAAGTAGTCAAATTGAGTCAGTTTAATGTTTTAATTATAACTATCACTATACTGATTCATATTGTGTGGTTCATGTTTTGTAGGATTCTCCTTTAAATATAAAACATTTCATTAGAAGGAACCATGATCCAATTCTTCCATTTTGAGGGTCATATGGTCCTCACAAACAAGACCAAAGAATCTGTGAAGAAACTGGACTATTCATGAATATTGATTTACTGGGCTCAATCCAGAAGTCCAAAAACCTTAACACTCCACCGTAATTCGGGGGACACTACATGTAATCTTGGATAAATATTTCAAGGCCAAAATCCAAAAAAAAGGGTCCCAACATATGCTTTGAAGTCCAGCCCACCATTCTGGCCGAGAATTAAAATCAGTATAGTATGCATGACATATCTCCTGATGTAAGAATCAAATCGAGCTGAGATGTTGCAGTGTGAAAGCGGAGATATAGGCGGCCGACGTTGTTGAAGCAACCATTCGTATTTGAAGGCAGCTTCATATTCAAAAACCCTTTCACATTATGGACTTCAAAAAGACTGGATTGAAATGGACAGTTTATGTTTGTTTATTCATCCGGCCATACCTTTTTATACTTACGTCCAAATGACTCCAAATTTAGAGAGTAGTCGGCCAACATTATTGTCTACAACTTTCAAGAAGGAGATATTTGAAGATTCGGCTGTCTGAATTTCCAAATTGGCGATGCAAGTGGAGGGACAGATTGGGAAAGCAAACAGTCCACTCCTTGGGCTATAAATACTCTCCCCTTCTCTCCTTGAGAGGGGTTGGCATTTCAGAAGAGAGGAGATCATATTGGCACGACCAAAGCCTTTCCAAAGGCTTGGGAGGACCTGCCATTCTCAAGTTTTCACTTGAGATACCTTTCCTCCTCTCTTTGTTTTCACTTACTTTTGTGTTCTTCATTTTTGTAATCTTGTAATTCTCTTTCTTTGTAATTCTGTTTTAATGCAAGTTACTTCTTCAATATCTCTTATTATCCTCCACCTTATGTATTATAATATTCATGGTATTAAAATATTTTGAATCATTTTAAATTACAGTACCTTATCTTGCTTCCTCATTCAATCGAAATTCCATTTTTTGATTCTCAAAATATTTCGTGTGTGTGTTCGGCACACTACTCTTATCTTGTCCCATTTATTTTTCTTCTATTTATAATTCATCACCATAAACATATATAACCAGAATATTAAACATCCAAATGGCTGCGTAAATCTCTCATTGGGGTGAGTTATAATTCGGGGATGTTAAGTGATTGAGAGTTTTGCTCGATGAGTATTCTTTAAATTAATATTGTGTATGTTAAACTTAATATGTCATGGATTAATGATATGTTTTGTTTAACGAGTGGTTTCCATGGATTATTGGAACCATAAATACATTACCATAAATAAGTTTTGATTGATATTAGAACCCTAAGTTAAGTTAAGGCTTGGATTAAAGCCTTCACACTTAGGAATTCCAATCAACGTCAACTTATGACATGGGTGTTAATTTAATGAAATACAAAGTAAGGCTCAAGGATATCACATGCTTAACTCCCCAATGATGAACTCACCCCAATCTTTATCAATTTGGTAAATCAAACATCATCCATAAATCATTTCAATTAAGCTCTGCAAACAAACCCCCTAATCAAAATACAATCAACTAAAAACAAACGACTACTACAAAGTATCATCGCCGAGGATTCGACCCGAGTGCTGCTATACACATTAGCAGAGCACCGGAACTTTGAACGGTCGATAGGCGACAATCGGCCGCACTTTCAAATGGAGCCGTTGTCGGGGATGGTGCTTTAAGTAGTCATTCGTTTCTGGTTATTGTAAAAAAAAACCAAAAAAAAATACAAAATTTTTTTAAAAAAAATTGAAAAAATTCACAAAGAAAACCCCGTCTTCTCATAAAAATCATAAACTGAAAAACAATACAAAGAAAAACCCGTATTCCTCTTTCTTCCAAAATCTCTTTGAATGCCCCGTAGCCTTCCAAACAATCCCTCAGATTTGTTTTACCCTGAAATTGAGCGAACACTTCGCCAACTTAGGAGGAACATAAGAGATACTCAAATAATTCAAGAACCAGTCCTCATCCAACCAGTTGAAATTGAAATGGCCCATCCTAGGGAACAAACATTGAAATAACTCGCTGCCCCTGATATGAATTACCAACCTCTTGGTATTCAATATTCAAACATAGAAGCTTATTTCGAACTCAAATCGGGTTTGATTCATCTTCTCCCTCATTTTCACGGGCTAGCCGGTGAGGATCCACATCTTCACCTTAAAGAGTTCCAAGTAGTATGCTCTACCATGAAGCCTCAAGGGGTTTCTGAAGATCAAATCAACCCTATAGCTTTCCCCTTTTCCCTAGAGGATTCTGCCAAGTCTTGGCTCTTCTACCTCCCACCTGGTTCCATAAACTCATGGGTTGACATGAAGAGAGTTTTCTTAGAGAAATTCTTTCCTGCTTCTCGAACAGCTTCTATCCGAAAGGAAATAAGCGGCATCCATCAATTCCCTAATGAATCACTCCATGAGTATTGGGAGAGGTTCAAAAAGCTTGTGGCAACTTGTCCACACCATCAAATCCCAGACCAACTCCTGATCCAAAACTTCTATGAGGGGTTATTGGCTATGGAGCGAACTCTCATTGATGCCGCAAGTGGCGGTTCTCTTGTTGACAAAACTCCTGCAGCTGCACGAGAACTCATAAGCAACATGGCTGCAAACACGCAGTAATTCCATACTCGAGCACATGCTCAAGTGAAACAAGCCCAAGAGAATTTCCAAGAATAGAAAATCATCACTTTGTGGATAAAATCATTCCTCACATGGAAGACCAAAGGGAGGATAGTCATATTCTCTTTCCACCCCCATTGAATTGCAAGCACACCAACAAGGATGGGAAGAAATTATCCAATGTATGATCAGGCCTCCCAAAGAAAAAGTTTTTTTGGAAGCACACTAGAGTTGAGAAAATACGATGGCCACCGTCAGACTATGGGTAGTCCACTGCAATTGTCCATCTGTAGACAAATAAATGCAGCGCTTCTTGGGAGGCAACCCATGGTTTCTTTTACTTTTATGAAATTTCAATTTCTTTTTAGATTTTCATTAGATGAATAATGAATTTTATTTTTCAGGTAACTTCCCACTGTCCTGGAACCACCTCGAGTTCCACCGAATCCCCAAATTCTCTAGCCGACCCACTACTAGATGGAGATGGCAACCCACCAAATCCAAACCAGGGGGCACCTCTTTCCCTTTAACTCTCTCTCTCCTCAATCTCTCTTCCCTCTCTTCTTCTCCCTATTTCTTCTTCTTCCTCTCTCCCTCTCATTTTTTTACAACATTCTTCCACAACCTTTTTTCTATTTTCTCTTTTGTGTGGATGTGTCATTAAAAATAAAATAATTAAAAAAAAATAAAAAAAATGAAAATTAAAAAAAAGGGGTGTCATAATTACTCATCATCCAATATTGAAAGTCTGTCCAACCATTTTGTGGAGTCAAAAGGCTTGTTTTAAACTCAAATATATTGAATTTTTATCTCAAACTTGGGTAAACAATTTTGTGTCAATAACAAACATTTTGAATGAACAATGTTTGGTGGAAAATGATTCTCCCCTACCGTGAGGAATAACATTAGCCTTCATGCCAAGGTCATCTATGGCCATCTTTTTCATTGTGTGTCTTCACCACTGATTGTGAGTCTTGAGTTTGTGGACCTTCGAGCTGAATTTCCATCTTTTGTGTGCATTAATATGATAGAGGAATTTTCTAAGCCACATGAGAATCAGAATAGCCAAATAGCCTCCCGTTACCCTTACATTGATCCTACTTTTGAAAGCCCCTTTGAGCCTATGAAGACCGTTATTTTGATAGCCACATTACAAGCCTAATACCTTGTCCCACCCAACATCTTCATGGATTTTCATTGTACAATTTATTGAAATTTAAGTGTGGGGGGAATGGACTTCATTTTTGGGCGTACTTCCATTGATTTCCAATGTGTCATCATATGCTTGAGGGCAAGCATCCATTCAAGTGTGGGGGAGAGTTTGTAATTCTGTGAGCTTTGGGGTGTATATGTGTAATTTTCATTTGTACAAAAGTCATTGAAAAGTGTTCAAAAAAAATGAAAAAAATCATATTAACAAAAATGATGAAAAAAAGGAATGGGTTGTGTCTTGGGTGGGTCAAAAATCATTCATCATCAACCTTTGATCGTGTTATAACTACTAAAATTAGTTCCATGAGAAGATCAAACATGGGTTGGGAGATGACTGTGAGACTTGTTTCAAGCACAACTTTCGAAAAAAAGAGAAAAAAGAGAAAAAAAAAGAACACTTGAATCATCTTGTATTGTGTCATTATTGGAAGTCTTCCATGTTGTACATATTTCATCATCTCACCCTATTCCATTTTCTATCTCCCTCAATTTTCATTCATCACACATTCATGCCCTTGTAAATATGTGTTTCTATTTCCTTTCAAATCAAATTTCAAAAAAATGTGCATTGATTTTTCCATGTTGGTGTTTTTAACCCCTCTTTTCCTTTGGACATTATATACCTACCGTCCCATAGCCACTGAAAAACCCCTAAAAAGACCTCTTGATTCTTGTACACATTATATTTGGGAATGGAAGCTGAGAGCTCTTACAAACTCTTGATTTTCACTTTATGTTGGTGAATGAGTGAACCTCCTAAAATACATTTTTATCATCTTGAGAGGAGTATGTTTTGAGTGACTACATTTTCCAATTCAAACCTTGAACATGAAAAAATGAATTGTTTATGATGAATTATTGTGAAGCAAATTTGTGATGGAATTCAATATGGATGAGTGAAATAGTCTAAACCTTCCCTGATTGGAAAAAACAAAATTTTAATATTTGTTGGTGAGTGAAAATGATTTTGTCATGTTTTTATATTTGTTGCACATGAGGACACGCGCAAATCTAAGTGTGGGGGAGTTGATGTTATTAATATTTTCATGACTTATTATATTCCCCCTTTACTTATTTTATATGAAATGTGCATAATTTTTGTGAAATATTAATGTGTTAATATTAAGTATAATATTTGAGCATTTTTAGAAGTAGTCAAATTGAGTCAGTATAATGTTTTAATTATAACTATCACTATACTGATCCAAATTGTGTGGTTCTTGTTTTGTAGGATTCTACTTTAAATATAAAACATTTCATTAGAAGGAACCATGATCCAATTCTTCCATTTGGAGGGACATATAGTCCTCACAAACAAGACCAAAGAATCTGTGAAGAAACTGGACTATTCATGAAGATTGATTTACTGGGCTCAATCCAGAAGTCCAAAAACCTTAACACTCCACCATAATTCGGGGGACACTACATGTAATCTTGGATAAACATTTCAAGGCCAAAATCCAAAAACAAGGGGCCCAACATATGCATTGAAGTCCATCCCATCATTCTGGCCGAGAATTAAAATTAGTATAGTATGCATGACATATCTCCTGATGTAAGCATCAAATCGAGCTGAGATTTTTCAGTGTGAAAGCGGAGATATAGGCGGCCGAATTTGTTGAATCAACCATTCGTATTTTAAGGCAGCTTCATATTCAAAAACCCTTTCACATTATGGACTTCAAAAAGACTGGATTGAAATGGACAGTTTAAGTTTGTTTATTCAACCGGGCATACCTTTTTATACATACGTCCAAATGACTCCAGATTTTGAGAGTAGTCGGCCAACATTATTGTCTACAACTTTTAAGAATGAGATACTTGAATATTCGGCTGTCTGAATTGCCAAATTGGCGATGCAAGTGGAGGGACAGATTGGGAAAGCAAACAGTCCACTCCTTGGGCTATAAATACTCTCCCCTTCTCTCCTTGAGAGGGGTTGGCATTTAAGAAGAGAGGAGATCATATTGGCACGACCAAAGCCTTTCCAAAGGCTTGGGAGGACCTTACATACTCATGTTTTCACTTGAGAGACCTTTCCTCCTCTCTTTATTTTCACTTACTTTTGTGTTGTTCATTTTTGTAATCTTGTAATTCTCTTTCTTTGTAATTCTGTTTTAATGCAAGTTACTTCTTCAGTATCTCTTATTATCCTCCACCTTCTGTAGTATAATATTCATGGTCTTAAAATAGTTTGAATCATTTTAAATTACAGTACCTTATCTTGCTTCCTCATTCAATCTAAATTCCATTTTTTGATTCTCAAAATATTTCATGTGTGTGTTCGGCACACTACTCTTATCTTGTCCCTTTATTTTTCTTCTCTTTATAATTCATCACCATAAACATATATAACCAGAATATTAAACATCCAAATGGCTGAGTAAATCTCTCATTGGGGTGAGTTATAATTCGGGGATGTTAAGTGATTGAGAGTTTTGCTCGATGAGTATTCTTTAAATTAATATTGTGTATGTTAAACTTAATATGTCATGGATTAATGATATGTTTTGTTTAACGAGTGGTTTCCATGGATTATTGGAACCATAAATACACTACCATAAATAAGTTTTGATTGAGATTAGAACCCTAAGTTAAGTTAAGGCTTGGATTAAAGCCTTCACACTTAGGAATTCCAATCAACGTCAACTTATGACATGGGTGTTAATTTAATGCAATACAAAGTAAGGCTCAAGGATATCACATGCTTAAATCCCCAATGATGAACACACCCCAATATTTATCAATTTGGTAAATCAAACATCATCCATAAATCATTTCAATTAAGCTCTGCAAACAAACCCCCCTAATCAAAATACAATCAACTAAAAACAAACGACTACTACAATGTATCATCGCCGAGGATTCGACCGGAGTGCTGCTATACACATTAGCAGAGCACCAGAACATTGAACGGTCGATAGGCGACAATCGGCTGCACTTTTAGTCATTATCATGGGGAAGGTCTTCATTCGGGTTGGGGGTAGCACAGGGCATACCTCCATGACGATCTATGGAGAAGGTAATGACCACGCTCTATGGAGTAGTGGAACATGGAGGACCTCCGTATGGGGTGACATCACCACGGACAGTTTCACGACGATCACCACTTAGGCCTGCGACCTGGAGAGTCAACCTAGCCTACCCGTGGGTTGGTTGGGGCCTCGATCATGGTTGGACGTAGGAGTGCCCATCCTTGGTGTGTGCATGGACTTCATGATATACATTAGCGGTGTCTTGGCCCATAGTAGCTATTGACGTTAACGCCCCTTAGCGGGAATCCTCGCCATGGGCCTAACACTGGCGTCTGGTCAGGTGATCTGGTGCAGGTGGTGCAGGCACATAGCCTACCTACTCCTCTAGCAAGGAAGGATGGCAGTGCTGACACGACTTGGTGGGGGTCCTTGCTTGGAGCCCTTGGATCGGGACTCTGACCGAGCTGAGGCGGATGTTACCCACCTCATTAGTGTAAGGTAGGGATTTTTCAAGGCATTTTGGGGACAGACTACTGAAAAGAATGAATGTTGGGGTGGGCAGCAGTGGCTCCCTGCGCGTCCCTCGAGGGCGGCATTGATGGTGGGCCCTGGATGCCTCTAGGTCTATACGGGACATATCCTGAGTTTGGATTATGCCCTCCTCCTAATAATGGTGTATGAGGTTGTTAATCACCCATCGTTAGATGATTTACTATGTGGAGATAGGGAATGGGCGCCCCTATATTCATGGATGAAGACGCTGTTGTGGTAGTAGTGGATCCATGCGAAGCGGCTGTTCTAGTGTTACCCCTGCCCCTGTGTAGGTGGGTGGGTGGTGATCGTGTCCCTATAGCTACAACCTAATTCTTGAGAAGTAGGGAGGTTATCTCATCAGCACCATGAGGGAAATAAATCAACAACTAGTGCCCCAATGCTATTCCGTCTTCTGTGGCTGGTAAGAGGGATCCATGCTGAAAACACTACAGAACAGAATGCACCATATTCTAATGACCCAACTTATGGTGATTTTCACGTGAGGTCTTCTACTAGCTTGGCGGGACCTAGGGCCGGATATCTTGATCCGGTGACACGTCAATCTAATAATGTCTTGAGCACTACTAATATCCACATTGAGGAGAAGAAATTCAAATCGGGTTCACCATTTCTGTTTCATACCCTTTCGCCGAGGTGTGTGCATATGCCTGTGGAGGACATCGGCCAGCTTTTGTTGCCCCACATTCCTGCTTTCCATAGGTGAGCGACATCCATTCCTATTTCGAGGATTCCATCTACTTGATCGAAATGGGATGATTGGATGTCAGTTTCTCCTTCTATGGATTCCTCCTCAGAACTCGTCAACTAGTCCGGGTCTCCATCATATATTTAATATGTTGATCATGAAACTCTTCCCAGATCCATGCTTCCATGGATGCCGGTTAATTACACTACTTCTGTCAGGACATTCCAAGGGGTCTGATCAGGGTAGCAACCTTCAGTTGGAGGAGTAGTCATATCAAGGCATCATTAATGTGTCTAAACACCGGTGAATTGGTGTTTCTGTCTTTGGTCCCTTATTATAGGGTTTCTCGTGGGCTTGGAAGCCTAAGGCATCCCACATCGAGCATGAGGAATCATATTCCATTGGTATATATCTATGGATTTCCTCAACTTTCCATGCTTAACAGAGGGTATGCCGCAAGTTTAATGTCCATTGGAGACAGGTTGGACTGATCAGAACACTGATGAGGGTGGATCTGATTGAGGAACCCCCTTGACAGAACACCGATATTGGGGCCAGCGTATGGGTGGCTTCCCGAATGCTGTGGAGGGTAGTGAGGTGGCATGATATCACCGGGACGTGGCGGCCTAGGTAAGAATCAAGATGGATAATGGAAATTTGAATGAAGTGGGTGGGGAATACGACAGGACTGTCGCAAAGATGATGGTAGTGATGCTCTTGAGCCTCGATGAGACCTCCTACATGTCCCTTTGGTAGGGAATCAATGTCCTATGGAATGGCCCAGACCTCTCCAGCCCTTTCCTTTGTCGAAAAGAAGGTCATGAAGTATTCTAAAGGGTATAAGGGAATTTTCCCACACTCAGCAGAATTTTGTAACTACACGTCATGTAGTGTGAGTACACGCCGTGTACCACCTTGTTGGGTATATCCCATGTGGAATCCATGTCCCTGCCATGTGAAATAAATGAGTACACGCCATGTATCCCATACTACATGCCGTGTAGTTCCTCCCCGCGTACGCGTTACCCTCAAACCGTGTGTTGACTAGTAAATGGTCGTGTGTTGTGTTGAATTCCTATCCTTTCCATGTGAAATAAATGAGTACACGCCATTTAGCCCATACTACAAGCCGTGTAGTTTCTCCCCGCGTATACATTACCCTCAATCCGTGTGTTGACCAGTCGACGACCGTGTGCCGCGTTTAAGACCATGTTGGAATCCGCGTGGTTACCTTGTGAAATGGCAGAGTACACGCCATGTACTATAAATTACATACCGTATACTTTAGTTTTCCCACCTATAAATGGAGGGGGCCTCTCCTCCTTTTCAAAGAACCCTTATCATCCCCTCTCCTTCAAGCAAAGCTCACCCAGGAAACTCTGAATCTCTTTTCTTCAATAACATTTTCGTCTGTGCTCCGATTTATGATCCGCCAATGGCCATGAGATCGTAAAGTCGAGGAAGAACATCTGACCTTGTACCTATTTCTTCCCCTCGTCCTTTCCATCCCAGCCTCCACACGAGTAGGGTTTGCCGGGTTTTCCCAAAATTGACGGTGTTTGACGAATGACTCTAAAAATGTATGTTAAAACTCTATTATGGTATTCTCTTTTCGATCCTACACCTCCCATTTTCTTTCCACACTATGACATGTGATCCTTGTGTTGATGGAGTTTCTTTTGTTGTTGATTCAGTGGTGTTGTGACATCCTTGGAGGGTGCATTCATTCTGGGAGAATCCTTGTGATTATGGTAGTCATGTTCGTAGAAGGAAATTAGAACCTGTTGAGGTAGGGATCTTACCATCGTCTCTCTAAATTGTGCATCATGTGGGGTGGGTGTCCTCTTGTTTATGTGAAACAAATTTGAACCAGTTCAATAAAGACAATAATTGGCTTATATAACGGGTATGGGGAGCTTGTGAATGCAGTTACATTATTTATATCCTGTGATATTATGTTGTGAATTAAATTGGATTATTCCTACAGAAAATCACGGTCGTTGGGGGCCTTTGACTGCACAATTAAATGCTTCCCTATCATTATAGACCGTTTATGGATGGAAACATTGTGGAATGTAGAAATTGGTTAATCATGTAATGTTGGCTGATTAAATGAAAATCTGGAACCCTTGTGTGATCACCCCGATTGAACAAAACGAAAATAATAAACATGTGGGAGATGATTAGGGTTTATTTATGTGAAGGGGGTGTTTGTGGGTTTTTGTGGATCAAGTGAGCAGCAGGGCTGTTGTTGGCTTGGTTGTGGATTGGTGTGAATGCAATGTTGGTGATGGGCAGAAGGGCTGCATTAAATGGTATCAAGGGATGATGATATACGAGTCTCAGAGTGTTTGTGGTTATAGTGGTTGTCAACGGGGCTGCAGGGATGGTTTTGAATGTGAACGAACTATGGGTTGTGAATAATAAGTAAAATTATATGAGTTAATGAATGGTGGGGCATGGTAATGGAATGGTAATAATAATAAATGTGGTTGGTTGGTTAATAAGAAGGGTCTTTTTTGTGTTGCTTATGTTTTCCTAAATTGATTTTTGGATGGTAGGGATATGTTTTATGAATGATCGATGTGGTTGGTTGTGGATAATTACCTAGTAGTTAAGTAACTAATAAAATAATTCTGTAGAAACATGAAAACATAAATGGGGTTGGGGTTGTTCGTTGTATGCATACTTCGTAGTAGTAGTGCCGAGGCACGTGCTCAGTTTCTCGGTTTAGAAGCCATATGTTGAGGTGTATGTTTGATATATATATATATATATATCTGTGTATCTTTGTGTTTTGTTGCACCCACCCATGTTGAGCACTTAGTGCAGAATACTCCCATTTCATGGGAGATGGTGTTTTCGCCTTTGTTACTAGCTCCTTCCTTCTCCTTCTTCCATAGGTTGTGATGAAATGAGGCGACCATACCCCCAAGACTCTTCGGGTAGGTTTTGATTAGAGGGGGGGTGGTTTAACCCAAGACTCATCGGGCAGGTTTACAATTTTTTTCCAAGAATCTTTGAGATGAGGCCTAGGTTTGTGCGGGCGGGATTTGCGGTTGTCAGGCCCAGGTGTGTGCGACTGGGATATGAGGTTGTGATGCCTAGCTGTGTGCGAGTGGGATATGTGGTTGTGAGGCCCCGGTGCGTACGGGCGGGAAGGGTGTGGTAGCGTCAGGACGTTCGCCATTAGGAAGAGTAGCTAACTAGTCGGAAATGGTGTGGGGTACCTAATACTCTTGTTCTTATATAATATTACTACCTGTTCATTTGTGTTTTTGGTGAGTGTGGGTGGTGAGGTTGGGTGGATAGAATTCCTTGATAGGTTTTGGTTTCTTCAATTTTTCTCATGGGACATTAGGATATCTCCCCAATTGTGCACGAGAGTTTTAGGTTTCCCTACTGAGTATACATGTATGCTCACCCTACGTTTCATTTAAGGTTTCCAGGAGGACTACCAGGGACAGGCGGGACCATACAAGTTGGGATAGTTGGATTTGTTTCAGTTTTCTATACTCTTGTTTCTTTTGGTATTGTACTTTTGAGCTTTTTGTACTTTTACTTTGATTCAGAATAGTTTAAAAATGCTGGTGGGATTGGTTTGGGTTTATTTCCATTTACTTGTTCCTTTTGTTTTGGTGTTTGACTCATCCTATTTCCCGATCTTAAATAATAAAAAGTGTAATGCCTCCCTTATTTGTAAACACTCATACGCTTGGTGCTAGTAGCCACCCCGAGGCCTACTAGAGGTGGGACTCGGGAGTCATTATCTCTCTTTCACCATTTCCAACTCAGGAGGGGAATCTTTGGAGGGAGGGGGTCGTGACAGAATGGTATCAGAGGTGATGGTTGAGAGATAATTGTAGTTTGGAGATAGGCACAGTAAGGATTACATGGGATGGTCAGGATACAATGTTAGCTGATCTTGGTGTGTGACATTGGCCAGGGAAGACCAGCTAGGACACGGGATTTTAGGGCACCCATGATCCGATGCAAGGACTCTGAGCCTACTAACCGACCAAGTGATACTACATTGATTGTAGGGTAGAGACCCTAGGGAAGTTACATGCATCATCATGATTGTGTTTTACTTGATTTGGGTGTTCTACGAAAGGGAATTAAAAAAATGATAAAATTAAACCTTGAGAAATATTTCTTTACTACATGGGCTTAGGCGAGAATTGTTTACCGTATATCTATGGCACCTCGACGATGTCCCCACCTGACTCAGAGGGCCGAGGCCTAGCAGATTCAGGCTGTCGATCAGTTGAGTATTGACCGAGATGAGGAATATGGCCAGTGGTAGAAGACTCTCTGTTCTTTCCAGCGGCAAACCCTCAAGAAGTAAGAGGGTAATACTTCAGATATGAAGATGAACGGGTGGATTGAGGAGCTAGGGATCTCTTTTACCATGATCTGTGCTCTGAGGGAGTACTGGATTCCCCTAGTAGTCAGTTAGCTGAGAGGTGCGGCACGACAATGGTGGATGCTCTAACTCGGGGATAGGTCAGAGGCAGAGGTTCTGTGGTCTGACTTTGTGAAGGAGTTCTGAGAGTAATTCCTTTCTTCCATGATCAAGGTGGAGTATTGGCAGGAGTTACCCTCCCTCCAACATGGGAGTATGTTAGTAGGATAGTTGGGGAACAAGTTCAAGGATCTCCTACACATTTCTCTGAATCTCTTTCTGGATGAGGAGTCTCGGGCAAGACGTTTGGAGGAGGTGCACCATGTGAGGGGATCCAGCCGGGTTCGTTGAAGGGGAAGGCAGTCAGTAGAAGGTCTCCTACGACGGGACCTTCCAGATTCAGGCTAGTAGGGAGCAGTCCCCAGCTGTTCCAGTTCAGATCTTCAGGTCCTCGTTCCTTTTTCACGAGCCCAGGACCAAAGTGTTTTCCTTATGGAGGTTCCATGAACATTCAATGTCTGTGCCCGACCCAAGCTTAGTACGGTGGAGGTGGTCAGGTTCAGCGCCCTCCTCAGCAGAACCAGTTGCCGATGAGGCCCGTCCAGTAGCATCAGGACGTTGCTCCTCCAAGGGAAGACTTTGCAGGAGGAGGCTGACCTTAGGGTGCTCCTCAGGGACCTCGACCAGGGCATGGTCGGGGAGGTGGTCGACATCAGAGAGGTAGAGGAGCTGGGTGTGGACAGTTTCATGTATCATAGTTATTAGCTCTGGGAGGACCAGAGGTGGTGCGAGGTATGATTTGTTTGTTCAGCACTCTCGTTTCTACCTTGTTCAATTTGGGAGCTTTGCACTCCTTTCTTGCACTTGGTCTAGCCCATGATTTGGGACTAGAGGTGGAGATAATTTTTATACCACTAGTGCTGAGTACACCAGTTGGAGGCCAGACCAACGTATCTTGTGTTTTTCGAGGATGTGGGATGACATTGGGACCACATCAATGTAGTGGGGACCTACTTTTGCTACAGAAGAAGCCATAAAATGTCATCCTAGGCATCAACTAGTTGTTTTATGTTAGTGCCATTATCGACTACTTCAGAAGAAGGGTCGTGTTCTCTGATGTTGATGGGCAGCACGTATCTTTTTTTGGATAGAGGATCTATCATGTAGGAAGCCGACATGTGAAACCTCTCCTTTCCTTGATAGGCAAGTTATCAGTGATTTTAGCAGATACAGAGATTATGGATGTCCTAGAGGTTGTTGGGGGTGTTCCTCGATGTTTTTCCCGAGGAGGTTGTGACTCTACCCCCTCGACATGATGTTGAGTTCTGGATAGACTTAAAACCTAGTGCCCATCCTATTTCGATGGCCCCTTATCGGAGGGCACCTTCGGAGTTGCGGGAGTTGCGAATTCAGATTGACGATCTAATGGGGAAGGTTTTTGTTCGACCCAGTGTGTCGCCATGGGGTGCTCTAGTTTTGTTTGTGAAGAAGGCAGATTTTGGTCTAAGGCTATGCACAGACTACCGAAGGTTGAATCCGGTAACGGTACGAATCGTTACCCTATTCCAAGGATAGATGATCTCTATGACCGGGTGAGGGGAGAATGTTTTTTTTCTAATGTTGATCTACGATCTAAATATCAATAGATGAGGGTAAAGGACAATGACATCTCGAAGACGGTGCAGGTATGGACACTTCGAGTTTGTAGTGATGTCGTTTGGAGTTACGAATGCACCATCTTTGTTCATGGGACTTATGAACCTTATCTTCCGAGAATTTCTAGACCGGTTGGTCGTTTTGTTTATCGATGACATCCTGATCTACTCAAGATCAGAGGAGGAGCACGTTTAGCATCTCAGGACAGTCTTGGAAGTCTTTCGACACAACCAGCTTTATGGGAAATTGTCTAAGTGTATGTTCATGATGCAAGAAGTACACTTCCTTAGGCACGTGGTGTCTCAGTGTGGAGTGTCAGTGGACCTGTCGAAGGTGGAGGAAGTTTTTTCTTGGGTGGCACCCAAGATCATTGAAGAATTTAGTAGTTTTCTAGGGTTGGCACGTTATTATCGGAGATTCATTTCAGACTACTCTCAAGTTGATGCCCCATTGACAGCATTTACTAGGAAGAACCAGGTCTTCCTATGGAGCGAGTAGTGCTAGAAATCTTTTGACTACCTGAAGGAAATGAGGTCTAGTGATTCAGTACTCAGGTTCCCAGAGGAAGGGTTGTTGTATGAGGTCTTTTGTGATGATTATAGCCTTGGTTTGAGGTGCATACTGATGCCGAAGAAGGGCGTGATCTGTTATGGGGATAGGAAGTTGCTCTCTCATGAGCTTAACTATGCCACCAATGACCTAGAAATTTCAGCAGTAGTGTTTTCACTAAAATTTTGATGACATTACCTCTTTGGGGATTGATTTGTGGTTTTCTTAGATCACAAGAGATTACATTATTTCTTCTCCCAGCACGACCTGATCTTACAGTAGCGGAGATGGGTAGAGTTCCTCCAAGACTATGACTTCAAGAGCTCTTACACTGAAGGTAAGGGAAACATTGTGGATGATTCCATGAGTAGGAAGTCACATAAGGAAGTGGTTCAGGAGTCCGCTGATACTTGTAAAGCAATGAGAGAGTTGGCTAACTTGCACTTGGATGCAAGGGTAGAGGGTGTTAGAGGCTGTTTGTTTCAGATGACGATGCAGTCCTCCTTGTTGCAGCAAGTGGAAGACTTTCAGTCGGGGGACTCCGAGGTGAAAGTAATGGAGGATCGTATCGATCTGAGAAATTCTCCAGCATGGCGGTCAGAGGACAGCCAGCATCAGACGCTTTTTCATGGAAGGTTTTTTGTTCTAGAGGCGATGCATGAGGGAGTTCTCTTTGAGTTCCATATCATAGCCTTGGCGGTACATCCGGGAGTTTCAAGAATGTACCAAGGCCTGAGGGAACAGTTTTGGTGGCTTAGGGTGAAATGGACAGTGGGGTAGTTTGTGGATAAGTGCCTAGTGTGTCATAAAATAAAGGCCGAACACCATGTTCCTAGTGGTTTGTTGCATCCTCTAGATATCCCCGAGTGGAAGTGGGATGACATCGCAATGGAGTTCTTCACAAGACTACCTAGAGATCAGGGTGGATATGATGCTATCTGGGAAGTGGTGGATCGACTAATGAAATTGGCTCATTTCTTATAAATTAAGGAGTTGGGCCTGGTGAGTACCTTAGAACATAGGTACGTAGACGAGGTGGTGAATTTGCAAGGAGTTATGAAGGCTATCATCTCAGATCAGGATACTCGGTTTACCTCACGAGTTTGGAGGGGGTTAAATCATGCTTTTGGGACACAGCTATGTCTTAGCACTGCTTTTCACCCCCAGATCAATGGGTAGATAGAGCGGACTATCCAGACGTTGGAGGACATGCTGTGAGCATGCGTACTGGATTTCAGAGGATCATGGGTGCGACACATTCCTTTAGTAGAGTTTCCAACAACAACATCTTCCACTCTACGATTGGCATTGCACCGTTTGATGCTTTGTATGGAATACCATTTCGTCCACCCATTTTCTGGGCAGAGGTTGGTGAGACAGGTGCTCTTGGGCCATGGGTAGTATAGAGCACCACAGAGAAAGTCAAGCTTGTGCATGAGAGGATGAAAGCGGCTCAGGACCGACATAAGTCTTATGCTGATTGTCAGAGGAGGCCCTTGGAGTTCGATGAGGGAGATCATGTGTTCTTGAAGGTTCCCCCTTGACAGGGGAAGAGGAGGTTTGGGAAGGTGAGTAAGCTCTCCCCTCGGTTCATCGGACCATTCGAGGTGCTGAGTTGTGTCAGTGGGGGGGCATATCAGCTGGACCTTTCACATCAGTTGGAGAAGGTTCATGAAATCTTCCATGTCTCCTAGATTCTTCAGTACTTACACAACGACTCTCACATTATCGACTGAGGAGAGTTTGATTTGGGATACGACGCGACCTTTGAGGAATGACCAGTCAGAATCCGGGATCGTAAAGAGATGGTGCTCCTTGGAAGAACCATCGCCTTGGTTCTTGTGTTGGGGAGGCATGGCGGCCTCGAGGGGAGAACTTGGGAGCAGGAGGCCCAAATGCACGCTCAGTACCCGGAGTTGTTTTGACTTGTGTTTTTCCTTGTTTTTCTATGCTTCTTTTTGATGTTATACTCTGTACCTTTGATATATGGAATGCTTTGCTTGTCAGTTGTGAGACCTTATGTTTCCTTGTTTCCTAGAAGTGTGTAACGTGTCCTGATGTGTGGGGAAAGGGAAAAACCAGATCCTTAATCGCGACACATTAATGCAGATGTGATTGAACCCGTGCGGGCAAGTTAGTGGCACCTAAAGCGTATAATATCTCGACATAGGAGAAGGAATTTTTCTAAACCACAGGTTTGGGTATTTTTTCGGTTATACAGTGTTGGGGGCAGTGTATTTTGAAAACAAATCCGAATGTGTGGAAGTGGGAAGACCCAATTCTTAATCGTGACAAATTAATGAGGATTCGATTAAAGTCGTGCAGGCGATTCAGTACTGCCTAAAGAGGATGCGTTACCCTCAAACCGTGTGTTGACCAGTCGAAGACCATGTGCAGTGTTGAAGTCGTGTCCTTTCCATGTTAAATAAATGAGTACACCCTGTGTAGCCCATATTAAATGCCATGTAGTTCCTCCCCGCGTACGCGTTACTCTCAAACAGTGTGTTTACCAGTCGATGACTGTGTGCCGCGTTGAAGACCGTGTTTGAATCCGCGTGGTGACCGTCGGAAATGGATGAGTACACACCATGTACTATAAAGTAGACGTAGTGTACTTTTTTTTCTCACCTATAAAAGGAGGGGGACTCTCCTCCTTTTTTAGTTCACCCATATCCTGCCCTCTCCTTCGAGCTGAGATCTCCCAGGAGACTCCAAAGATCTTTTCTGCCATAACATCTTCGTCTGAGCTTTGATTTACGATCCGTCAGTGACCATGAGATCATAATGACGAGGAGGAACTTCTGAGTCTGGACCTATTTCTTCCCCTCATCCTTTCCTTCCTATATTCCATCCAAGGAGGGTTTTCTGGGTTTTCCCAGAAGCGATGGTCTTTGACGAACAACTCTAAAAAGGTATGTTAAAACTCTATTCTTATATTATCATTCTGATCCTACTTCTCCCATTTTTTATCCACGGTACGACATGTGATCTCCGTATTGAGGGAGTTTCTTGTGTTGTTGATTTGGTGGTGTCGTGATGTCCTTGGTGGGAGAATTCATTCTGGGATAAGCCTTGTGATCGTGGTGGTCATGTTCATAGATTGACAAAGGTACCTATTGAGGTAGGGATCTTACCTTAATCTCTCTAAATTGTGCATCACGCATGGTAGGTGTCCTCTGGTTTACGTGAAACACATTTGAACCAGTTTAATAAAATAATAAATGGATTATATAACGAGGATGGGAATCTTGTGAATACAGTTATATTATTTATTTCTTGTGATATTATGTTGTGAATTGAATATGCTTATGCCTACTGAAAATCACGGTTGTTGGGGGCCTTTTCTTGTGAAATTAAATGCTTACATATCTTTCTAGACCATTTATGGTTGGAAACTTTGTGTAATGTGGAAATTGGTTAATTACTTTAAGGTAGCTTATTAAATGAAAATCTGGAACCCTTCTATGATCACCCCGATTGAACAGAACTGAAATAAAAAACATGTGGGTGCTGATTAGGGTTTATTTATGTAAAGGGGGTGTATTTTGGGTTGTTGTGGATTGGGTGAGAAGCGGGGCTATGATTGTCTTGTCTGTGAGTCAGTATGAATTCTATGTTGGTGATGGGAAGCATGACTATAATAAATTGTATCAAGGGATGATGATGTACGAGTCTCAGCGTGTTTGTGGTTATGGTGGTTGGTTGTGGGGCTACAGGGATGGGTTTGAATGTGAATGAACTATCGGTTGTGAATAACAAATAAAAGTGGAATATTTAATGAATGGTGGGGCATGGTAATGGAATGATAATAATAATCAATGGGGTTAGTTGGTTAGTAAGAAGGGTCTTGTTTTTGTTTCTTGGGTTTTCCTAACTTGTTTTGTGGATGGCAGGGATATGTTTTTTGAAAGATCGATTTGTTGGTTGTGGATACTTGCCCAGTAGTTAAGGATCTAATAAACTAATTCTGTTGAAATAAGAAAACATAAATGGGGTTTGGGTAGTTTGTTGAATTCATGCTTCGAAGTAGCAGTGCTGAGGCACGTGCTCAGTTTCTCTATTTAGAAGCCATAGGTTGGGCTGTGAGTTTGGTATATATGTATATATGTCTGTATATTTGTGTTTTGTCACACCCCACCCATGTTGAGCACATAGTGCCGAACACACCAATTTCATTGGAGAGGGTGTTTTCCCCTATGTTACTAGCTCTTTCCTACTCCTTCTTCCATAGGCTGTGATGGCTTGAGGCGACCTTACACCCAAGACTCCTCGGGTAGGTTTCGATTGGGGGGGTTTTAACCCAATATTATTCGAGCATGTTTACTATTTTTTCCCAAGAATCATTGGGATGAGGCCCAGGTGTGTGCAGGCAAATTATGCGGTTGTGAGGCCGAGGTGTGTGCCGGTGGGATATGCGGTTGTGAGGCCAAGGTATGTGCTGGAGGGATATGTGGTTGTGAGGCCTAGTTGTGTACGAGTGGGACACGTCTGGTAGCATCAGGACGTTCACATTTAGGAAGAGCAGTTAACTAGTGGGAAATGGTGTGGGGTACCCAATACTCTGGTTCTTATATACTACTACTACATATTGTTTTGAGTTTTGGGTGAGCGTGGCTGGTGAGGTTGGGTGGATAGAATTACTTGATAGGTTTTGGTTTCTTCTGTTATTCTCATGGAACATTAGGATGTCTCCCCATTTGTGCATGAGAGATTTAGGTTTCCCTACTAAGTATACTTGTATGCTCACCCTGCGTTTACTTTCAGGTTTCTAGGATGACTATTAGGGCCGTGCGGGACCCTACTAGTCAGGACAGTTGGAGTTGTTGCAATTTGTTGTACTCTTGTTTCTTTTGGTAATGTACTTCTTAGCTTCTTGTAATTGTACTTTGATTCATAATTATTTAAACATGAATGTGGGATTGGTTTGGGTTTATTTCCATTTACTTGTTCCTTTTCTTTTGATGTTTGACTCATTCTACTTCCCGATCTTAAATAATAAAAAGGGTAATGCCTCCCATATTTCTAAAAACTCATACCCTTGGTGCTAGTCGCCATCCCGGGGCCTATTGAAGGCGGGACTCAGGGGTCAATATCTCCCTTTCACCATTACCATCTCAAGAGGGGCATCTTTGGTGGGAGGGGGTTGTGACATCCGTGTAGTTCAATTGGTGAGGACCGATGTAAAGGGGGTCAGAGCGACCAATGGGTGGTGGTCTTGAACCTCATGGAGGCTTCCTACGTACCATGCCTTGACATGGATCAACGTCCACGTAGTTCGGGATGAAGCGTCGGTGAACCGACGTGAAGATGGACCTTGGTCCAATGGGTGTTGGGCATGAACCTCGGTAGGTTTCCTACGTATCATGCAACGACATGGATCATTGTACACGTAGTTCGGGTTGAAAAGGGGGTTTTGAACTAACATGAAGGGGTGTCAGAACAACTGGATGGCGGGGTCACAACGACTTACTGCTGGATTGGGATGTAGTTTAACGTCATGCGGGACGGGGGAGTGTCGGAGAACCAACGTGAATATGGACCTTGTGCCAGGTGGATGGTGGGCTTGAACCTCAGGGAGGCTACCTACATACCATTCCGTGACATGGATCAAAATCCACATAGTTCAGAATGGGGTGGGTCTTACACTCTAGGCTGCCCAAGGTGGTGGGTGAACCGACATGAATGAGGTCGGAACGACCGGGTGGTGGGCTTGATCTTCGTGAGGTTTCCTACATACCATGCCTTGACATGGATCAAAGTACTCAAAGTTCAGAAGTGATGTGGGTGTCGGCGAACCAACCTGAAGAAGGACCTTCGTCTAGATGAATGGTGGGGCTTGAACATTCGGAAGGCTTCCTACGTACCATGCCTTGACATGGATCAAAGTCCTCGTAGTTTGGGTAGGGTTTCATCAGTGAACCGACGTGAAGGTGAACCCAGGTGTCCACTGGTGGTGGGCATGAACCTCAAGGAGGATTCCTACTTACCATGCCTCGACATGGATCAAATTCTTTATAGTTTGGGTGTTCAGTTTAACATCATGCGGGATGTGGGCATTTTGGGGATTACACATTGAGGTGGCCCGAGGTGTGTCATGGTCAGTGCTCACTCTAAGACTACAAGAGTCATGCTCGGTGTGAGAAACAAGAGGTTATGCATTAGGCGGCCCATAGTGCTGGGACATACTCTAGGATGGAGGCTGGTGAGCAAAAAAGTGCATAGGCAGAGGGATTTGGGACCGAAGAGAAGAGGTGCCTTGTACCCTATCATGACTTCTACTGACCTTGGTGGGGAGGAAGTGCGGAGGTGCATGTGTGCTACCTTCCGGAAGAGGGGCTAGGGGCTTACAGCAAGGAGTTTTCCCTTCCCCCATGGAAATAAGTCCACTCTAAGAGGGAGGATATCATCCCATGTGAGTGTGTGTGGGGGGGGGGGTTATCCCATCCCCATGGAGACGAGTGACATAAAGAATGTCTGAGCCGAGGGGACCCTGCGTGCGAGGCACGGGGCTGGGTCATAGTTTAATTTCATGTGTTGAGGATGAGGTGATTGGTAGTTTAACGTCCCGCAGCTCTGATGAGGTGGGATTACTCCACACCCAGAGGACATACATGACCGGTACCCTTTGCTCTTTATTGGAGGGAATGTACTAGAATTGCCATGTAGAAGGGGGGTTGCAGAGTAAACCATCGAGGGGTCCACGTTAGCGTGGCTATGCGAAGAAGCAATAGTCATTAGTGTGCCTATGTGAATAAACATTAGGAAAAGTGATGATAAGGGTGGTAATATCCAGGGGATATTGAAATCACATCGTGTAAACCTAGAGGGTCGCACGAGAAAATTAATATCCAAGCATAGGGGTCCACAGGTAGGGGCCTTGCGGAAATCAGTCACTCTATGTAGTAGAGGGCACTTGGGAAGAGGGGTACTTCACGAAGTGTGGTGCCTTAGCCTTAGCATAGGGTGGAGATGAGAATGGGAGATGCTTTGAAAAGTGGAAGGGTGTTCGTGGAGCACTGCCTCGCGAAGCATAGGTGCCTCGCGACGCGAAGTGTCGTGAAGCAGTGTGCTTCACGAGTACTGTGACCCTACCTTGGCATGTGGATCACATGTACAGGGTGGGGGTTTCACGAAGCATAAACGCTCCGCGATAGCCCGAGTCCCCTACGGGATCCCTTTCCTTCGCAAATTCCCTTAGACTTCGCGAAGTGCATCCCTCTAAGAAGAGGGGATCAAAACGAGACAATCTGGAGGCATCTCACGAAGCAAAAATACCTCATGGAGCTCATGATTCCCAGAGAAAAGAGTGATTCGCGATTTGTGATTTGAGAAGCTGAAAGGTCGGATTTTCCATCCCTGGGGATCAGGGGGAGCCATGTATTTATAGGTAAGAGGTGTCACGAAGCAGACCTCACACGAAGCGATGGGGGATTCTGTTGCGTCGCGGTGGATCGCGAATTTCAACCGTGTACGCGGAGAGGAACCGCCTTGTTTGCTTCATGGAGGGTTCATGAACGTCAGGGGCGTACATGGAGTGGTACCACCTCCTTTTCTTCGAGGCGGGTTTGTGAACGTCATCGGCATTCATAAGGAGGTACCCCCTCATTTTCATCACGGAGGGTTCACGAATGTCATGGGTGTTCGTGGAGAGGTACCGCCTCGTTTGCTTCGTGGTGTGTTTTTGAATTTCATGGGAATTCATGGATAGGTAGCGCCTCCTTTGATTCGTGGTGGCCGCATTGCTTGGGGGGGATCCACATCGGGGCTTCGTGAGGTAGGGTGTGGAGCCTCTTGTTCTTCTCTTTTTTCTTCAATTCTTTTGATGCCAATACATATCACATGTCTGCATATATTCTTCCAAATTGTTTTTCTCTTATTGATTTCACATGGCAATATTGAATATTTTTTACTGATCCAATAAATTTTCTCAATAGTAAGTTCATCTCGGATCATCTCTTTTACATTATATATGAATAATCATATGAAATGTTAATATCAAAATCATTATCAAAAATCAAATACACACAATGAATGATATCTTCAGTTTAGTATCATTCTTCCTCGACACATTTTAAACACAATCAAATGTATGCAGTTCCATGATCTAGTTAGGATCTTCTAAAAAGTCAACATTATATTCTTATAGCATATCAATAGCTACCTCCTCATCATGAGGTGATGATGTATGGACTACCCATTGATCTGATCTTGGACGAAGACCTCTCATTAAAATTTCATTTCCGTGAGGAATTAAATGTATTTAACAAGTTCATAGGGGGTTTAGAGTATGAGGGAAAAATGGTTTTGGAGATGAGTATAACTGATCATATATTTAAGAGGGTTTCTATTCTAGTTACATCTTAAGGAAATGTTATCATATGCAGTAAAATAATATTCCTATATAACCCACCCTGAAACACAATTAACCACATATTATTGGGATTATAAGATGATTATTGAGTTATATTTCTTATGATATTGTAATATTTAAAAATGAATATATGATTTTAAAATATTATATATATGGAATTGTAGAATGAAAGTGTCTTTAGAATTAGAATCGGGAGTGAATATTTTGGGTGCCTCAGGGTCCCTTTAAAATCATTATAAATACATTCACAGGTACTATGTTATTCCCACCCATGATACAAAATCTTTTATGAGACCTAGAAATCCTTATATATCATATTTCTCTTGTAGTTTAATATTATGTTCTGTACATCACAAGGTTTGTATCCTATTTAATCACACTTTAAAGCCTTCATATAGGACATACGATAAAATTCATATATATTATATCATTTTCATAATTTAAACATTACACATCTCATATAATATCACAATTCTATAACCAAAATGTTTTGTTTTTCTGGTGATTATGTAAATAATGGATTTATTTTTCAACTTATAAAACATTTCATATATTTAATCTTTAAACATGAAACTATTTTTAGACAAATAAAAATTATAGTTTTTCATCCTAACCCATGGAATGACCAATAATTAAAGGGTGAACATAGATGACCATTAATGGTATTCATGGGTGATCTCAATCAATGATAATAAGTGGACATGTGATGCGAATGTGGTTATGGAAAAAATCATATATAATTTAAATAATAAAATGGAATCCTATCCAATAATTCAAGGATAAAAAATGATATTTTTCATAATTTTCTTAATATAATGTATGGTTTTTATGAAACTAATATTGATACTTGTGATAATAACATAGGTATAAGGATGTTTCCCCCATGTGTGGTGTAAACATGATAATAGGAATAATAACCCATGTCCGGGATAACTAGCACAATATTAAACACATAATTGTAAAGGATACCCTCTTTCATTATCTATATTATGTTTGATTCTACAACAAAAGTACCTTTTGGGATTGGGATAACCACCAAGGTACCCCATGTATTGGGCTAAAACACCATGTATTCATTTGAGATATATATGTCTAAAAACATTACACAATTATATTGTGGGATAAAATAGAAAAACTAATAAAAAATGATAAAGTATAGAAATTAATTTGAAAAAAATATATAACATTTTTTATTCCATCACAACATAATGCAAAATGCAAACAAAATATGTTTCATGTTCATTTCCATAAAACATTAACCTATGATATCATGAGAAATAATTCAGATGTTATTATTTTGTAATAACCCTAGTGAAGGAGACAAATCAATAAATTATGTTAATATAGATGAAACCTAATTTTTTTAATCAGAAATATTATTCATAGATAAAAACATTTATATATTTTACTAACATAAAAATTTGAAAAATTCACAGAACAACTAGATATATGATTTTGATTAAATATACAATGAATCATATAAAATATTTCATAATAAATATAATGTTTATTATTGTTGGAAAATATGAATGTGAGTTAAAAGTGAAACAATATATTTTCTTACATTTTTAGTGATTTTCAATTGTGACCCGTAACAAAAATGTTTTAAGAATTTATTGTAAACTATTATAAATAAATTCATTTATATTAGAAAATGAAAATAAATAATTTTCAAATATAGATAATAAAAATTATGAAATACTATATAATTTATTGACATACAGGATAATTAGTATGGTAAAAGACATTAAACCTTTAAAAAATTATTTTATAGAAAACACAATATGACATCGGTAATATTTTGATGAAAATAACATAGAAGGGATTAATAAAAAAATTATATCCCCACAATTTTCAAAAAATCATTGAAAAATACAATCATCATCCATACATTTACCAAATAAAAGAATGAATTTGGTTTATATAGAACATATCTTAATGAATACAAATTGAGTTGAGAAATACCCTTACAGCAGACATCAACATAGTGTAAAAAGAATTAAATAACCAATATAATATATTTATGTTTAGTTTTTACATGAATAATAAGGTAATTTATAGTTATTTCAATTTATAAAATTTATTTATAATTCATTATTACAATAAATATTAATTTTTTGTTGTTAAAATTAACATTTTAGTGTTAACCATTCCATTTTCGAAAAATGATTTCATTTAATGGTTCTTATCATTGAATCCTTTTCATGGATTAATCAACTATAGATATAATATGTCAATACATTATTTCCCTAAAATTTTGGTGTCTCGTATTCATTTTATCAAGCATTTGTTGATGGTCTGAATGGGATAGTAGAATACTCTATATTTTAGTGATAACTGTATTAATAAAATAATTGATTTTATTATTAAATATAGCATTTGATATTAAAAAAATATAATTATGACTACATTTTATAATCAAATTTATATAATATTATTACTAGTACTTAATTTTTCTTATTCATTGCTGAATAAATCTTATATCAATGCCATTGTTTTTTTGTAAAAATGAAAAAAAGAACACATTATAATAATTGACTAAGTAAGACGATGTTATTATATAGTGATATAAAAATGTTTAAATAATATAAATGATTTTAAAAATGTTTCTAATGTGATCAATAAAATATCAATAGAATCATATGGTGAAAATATACATCAATAATTAATTCAATGATATATCATCTGTTGATATATTGAATCTCCTCTTGAAAAATAAGGACCTTACCATAAAAATATTATAATACTGTATTTTATAAATGAATTTTCTTTCAAAAAATTTTATTACCCTAACATTTTTTATTTTTAGTGAATTTGGTTATAAATGTTAAATTTAAACTCCCAATATTACAAATTTGACACTTATAAGCAATCTATATTTTCCTGCAACATAATAATTTTAAAATCACAAAAATTTTGTTATTAGGAGAAATAATTTTGACATTAAAAACAAAATTTATTTTTTTTCTTACTCATTAATAATCCCAATAAAATATATTTGGAAATGTGGGATGAGTATTAAATGAATATAAATGAATATAAATTAAACACATCAGTTAGTATAGTGAAACAAATTAGAAGACATAACAAAATTACCTTTTTCACATTTTTCATTAAGTGTTTAAAATAAATCACTACTACATTTGAATAATAGTTACAGCTTAACAAAAACCATCAGAAACACATATCAATAAAATATTTACCATTTTATGAATCCTATTGAATTATATTCATAACCACTGCTCATAAATATAAAAATAATTTGTTCAATGTTAAATTCAAAGTAGAAACATCCATTGTTTAACTCCCTTATTCATGCATTTGTTGTTAAGGATCATTAAATTATACGTTGGATATCGATGTTGATCTCACTCATCATATATGATTTATTGGCCTCACCTATCATATATTCTATATCAACTACACCCATAATCATATATAATGTTCATTTACCATATCATGAATAAATCTGTTATAAGCTCTCTCATTATTTTCATAAGGGGATTGAAAATATAATTTAAACCCATTCATAAAAAATCTCATACATCAAATTATTAATTTATATTAATTTTGTTTTCTGAAAACCTAAATATTCCACGAATGATTAAGAGAAGTCAGTATTTTTTGGTCAGGAACCCTTCAAACTAACTTTGCAAAATTTTTGGGTTAATTATTATTTTTGAGAAGGAAGGATACCAAGGTACATTATGGAGTTCTATAAAAATTATTTAAAAGGTATATTATAAAAAATTAAATAAAAAGGAATGGAAGTTTTGGGATAAATACAGAATGGGTCATGTCTAATATGGAGTTGTTTCCTAGTGGTTTCCAAATTTTATTATCCAAAATATGGAGTAAGGGAAAACATTAACGAAAGATTGTTTTCCAAGGATTCCATATAAAATTAAGGAAAATACAAAAAATTCATGAAGTTATGGGGAGTCAATGAGGTCTAATGTTTAAAGTAGGTTTTGATATTCATGATGTTTTGGAGTTTTTTAATGTGGGATGAGACATGAATGAAGAAAGTAATGTTAGATGATTACGTGATGGTTTGTGAAGAATAGAATCCCCCTGAGGTTTTGTTATGGAAGAGAGTTTCAAGAAATAGAATGAATAGATTAATGAAAATTCATTGGTGATGTTTTACTCTTTAATAATTTGCGGAAATGAAAATAAATAGGTATTTACCCCCTCTGTTTAAGATAGAGCTTACTTAATGAAAATCCTAGGTGTCTGAATTTACGGAGGTGTTTTGTAAAAAAAATTAATTACATGATGGTTTTCCTAATAGATTTGGTAAATCGATGAAGAGGATATTTTAAAAAATTAATTTATGCTTCATGAAATTTCTATGAATCATGAATATGGTGATAATATTGAAATTTGTGAGCATCATGAGTTTTATGAGAATTGAAAAAGTAGCATGCATTGAAAATTTTATGGGTTATAATGAAAGTAAATCTCAGATTAACTAAATGTGATTTTCAAGTATATCTATGATAATTTGCAATTAAAAATTTTGATGATGGCGGGACTCATTGATTCCAAATTTGAGGTGACAAACATATTCATTCTAGTGATCAATAGAAGAATCTTCTAAAGAAGTTGTGATCACAGTTCTATTGAGAGACCAATGAGAATTCAAATTGTGATTTGTTGAAATATAGGATTATTAGTGAGCCTAATTTGATGATTATTGAAATAGTGCACATTAGTTTATTTCGTACATAGTAACATTTTTTACCCCTTTTACAAATCCCAATATGGGTGAACCGAATAAATTTTTTTTGACTCATGGATGATTTAATTTTTTACCAAAACATTAATATGGGAAATGTAGAGAAGTGTTTATTAAATGAAAAAATACTTGATATTAAGGAGCATTTTTTAATCTTTGATACCCTAATTCACCCCTTATTAGGCTTTTTAACCATGTTGGTATTATAATTTGAATAAAATTGAATATTTTATAGGATGAAAAATACTGATTAAATGTCATGGTGGTGGGAAAATGTAGTGAAATAGTATACATTAAAATATCACATTCCTGTAGCCTTTTGTAAAGAACATTAAAATGTTCCATATAATATATATAATAAAACTAATTTTATAAATATTTGATTGAATATCAACATAGACTTGAAATTACTGTTATAATTTATTTTTCATATTTGAAGTCAACAATTTTTTTTAATATTATACACATAGATGGAAATCATTTTCATGGTAAATATTTAATTAATTTTTATAAATGATTGAAATTAATATGTACCATTGGATTTGATAAATTAAGAATAAATGAAAAATTGAATATAATAAATTGGAATGAAATTATAATGAATTTAATTTCAGATACTAATGATAAAATATATCCATATGGTATATTATACACCACATAAAATAAAATATATGGTGGAAATAGCTTAAATCTTAATGAAAGTGTATTGAGAGTAGAAATATCATACAATAAGTCATGTATATCATCATACCTTCTAAAAACCAAGAAAACAATTATCTCAGTTTTCTATTTTATTAATTTCAATTTTAATGGCCATTTTATTTTTCTTATTCATTATATTTCATTTATTAACATGTTTTATTTTTTTACTATAGTGATTTAGTTAACATTTAACATTTTGGTATCATTCAGTTTATAACCTCCAAAAAAACATCACTGAACAAATCATGATCAAATGGGTTATTTTTTCATTATAACCATAATTTTGAACATGATTTATTTTTCATTTTATTAATTAGATGAAATTTTAAAACCAACTATTTAATTATGTCATGAAAAATGAACTACCTCATTTCATGGTGTTTGTAGTCCAAACACACACCTGAAGGATGTACTAACTTTTATAATTAGAGGAAGTGAAATAAAATTGTTATTTATTATAAATTTAAGGAATCATAACTATTATATATGATTTAAATTTATTCACTTTTTTCAAATAATATTTCCATCCTTATAATGTAAAAATTAAAAAATAATCAAAACATTTCGTTGATATGGTATTTTACAAGCAGGCACAAACAATATTTTTCGTTTTTTAATGGATGTACTGGTAAAAAAATACATTATATATTAACTTTATAGAAAGAAAAATATTCCATAAATATAATTTATATTCATTTTTTCATTTTTTTCACCATATATATGATTTAGTAAAGAAAATGTGACACATCACTTTAAAGAGGATGTTTTCCACACATACTCACGGGTGATGTTTCCATTTCCCATTATATGAAATAGAGATAAAAAAAGTATTATAATAATCATACAAAATTTAACATGAACATGATATTGTAATTTTATTATATACCAATGGTATGATATTTTTCAATTTGGTAAGGGAATAATGAAGAAACAAAAACCATCAGTTTATATTTATATATCCTCTTCATACAACCTTATGATTTTTGTAATTAAAAATTAATAGGATGGTATTATAATCACTACATGAAATATAAGAAATAGGGTGTAATGTATTGAATTTATTTTGGTAGATCATGGATGATAAAATTGTCTCTTGTAACTTTAATAATAGAGTATATGGGGTGTTATTGTTCATGTGTGGGAGAGGACAGAATTAGAAATTTTCCAAATATTAAAATATATATATTTATTACAAAATAAAAAGGGATGAAATATGAAACATAATTAGGAATGAGATTATATTGTGTATATAATTCACCATTAAATTTTATTGAGACTTTTTTAAATTATTTTTTCCCATTTAAGTTTAGTTTTCTCACTTTTAATAGTTTTTAACTATAATTGTGGAAACTAACATTAGTTTATATATTTATTACTTATTATGAATAAAAAAATAAAGTAAAATCCCTATAAATTTATGAAATTTTGATTAAAAATATGCATTCCATTATAAAATAAATTTTCTACAAGTTAGAGAAATGACATTTGGAATAAACAAAGAAGACACGGTGAAAAACTGTTTTATTATAAAAATGCATTTTAAGTGTATTTTTTCAAAAAATATAAAGGGTAATATTGATTCCATTGTAATTTATTGGATGATGATTAATAAAAATGATCTAATTAAATATTAAAACTAATAAAAATTATAAGGTGGAATTGTAGATATACTATCAAAAAAGAAAATTTCGTTAAGAATTTTTTCCCATATTTTTTAAAAAATAAATTTTTTCAAATTATTTATCAATAATACACTTTAATATTACTTTGAGTTTATAATATACGTAAGGATATTTAGTATATAATATTAAAATTATAATAAATGTTCTTTTTTAAATATAACCATATAACATATTTAAACAAATTTTAAATGAAACACATAATTTCTTTTTTGATAAAAAAATTCACAATATGTTTATAATGAATATAACTCAAAAAATTATATTTTGGAAATATTAATAAGATAAAAATGATATAATTTTAACAATATACATTTTTTTGACATTATTCACCCATTTTGATATTTGTTCCTTGCAATTTCTTTCATTACATAAAAAAGTGTGGGTATTTTTTCATCAAAGAATTTTATGATTCCCATTTTACTTCTACGACCATATAGTTTTTCTAAAAAATATCAAAATAATGAATCACCTTATTAACAGACACATGTTATTTGTATTTATGAAGTTAAATTTATCATCATATAAATCATTATCTACCAAAATATTCTAATTCAGTTCTCAAATTATGACATTCATCTAAAACACACTTCAATAATAAGGAAGCATGAAAAAAATCATCTACCCAGGATCACATTATAGGAAAATACATTCATAATGCAACTAATCTAAATTCCATCCAATTTTTTATGATGTAATTAATAGTGGACTTAAATTACATTTTCTAACAATAACATCACATTTTTCATTATAGATAAATTATGGGAGACATGATCCACACACTCTAATGAATAATTTCTCCATAGGTTATTTTTAAATCACTTTTTCTTACACAAATCCACCCACATATACTTTTGAATCATTTTAATTTTTGATTCATCATATCAAAAAAATCCATCAAAATAAAATTCATTCACCTATATGAACTCAATAGTCTTTATTTTCACATCACATTCCATATAATACCTCTAAATGAGTCATATAACTATTTTTAAAAGAGAAATCAACCAATGAATAATTTTTATCCCAAATTATCTTGTAATAAATTGAAAAAGATCTAGTTCTCTATCATTTTCTATAGTATTGACGATACAATCTATAACAATTTTTTTATATTACCCATTAACTTTGGAACACCTTTAAAAAATATAAATGTAATCTTGGGATCATGGTCAAATACAATTAAGGGAGAAAATCCATCTAACATGACTATCAATATGAGGTAATGTTGACATTTAAGATCAAAATAATTGATACGCTTAATATGATTAAAATATTTACGTTCAGTCATTCGATAAAAAATAACCCAAATTTTGTTATTATCTGAATTGTATTTGGAAATCCCTATAACAAATAAATAGTTATTTTTTACCATTTTGACTCTATAATTGTAGAAGGTCGATTAACAATTTTAGGAAATTTATATTCATCTCAATCAAATTTAAATTTTAAAAATCTTATTTTGAAGTCAACAATAGTATTCGACATTAAAATCCAATAATAATATTCCAGAAGGACTCTATATATCTCGGTGCCATCTAGATAAGCTAAAAATAGATATACATGGGCTTCACAAAACAATTCCTTTTTTAAATGGGAGATATATCTCACACCATTTTTTTCCAAATCTTAAAACTCCATTTTTTTCAATGATACATCCAAGTAATAAATCTTTCCATACAAATTTCCACCTTTTCATACAATTAACACGCCTCCATTTGAGATTTCAGAATTAATTCTATAAAGATTACTACCCTAATAATAGAAACAATATAGATAATATTTGATCATTGTAACAACCCGAAATTTTAATAATTTATGTTTCCTTTGATGGGGTGTTATTTTATTTTATAATCAATGAAACTATTTCATTTAATAAAATTTGTATAATGAAAATGAGACAATTGGGTTTCGACTGTTATATGACCATTGGAAACTAAACTCTTAATGTTTCTTTTTTCAATAACAAACAAGTGATTTGGTTAATAAATACAGAAAGATTATTTGATTGCCTCATCCTGTAGTATTTGGCCGATCAAAGCCCATCATATGGAACTAGGGAAGGAGGTACCACCACTGGGTATTGCTCTTGACCAAACCGAAGATGAACTTCACCGTATGAAGTAGGAGCAGAATCACATTCAAGAGAATTTCAAGCTTAAAGAAATCACTACTCGGGAAATGTTGGCCGAGCATCCCTCAGATTCTCTCACCTTAGCACACCTTACACTTAGGTCAGATGTTGGTGTTATAAGGGGATATGTAACGAGACTGTAGCTACTTTGTGTAATCCTTTGAGATATATAAAATTGTGATTTCATACTATATTGATGTTCGTAAATTTCCAGATGTCCGTATAAGAATTGGATGTATCTTACGGATGAATTTTTAATAAAGGATATTTTAAAATATTTATGTAAACATTAAATAATTAATGATGTTTAAGGATTTTCAAAAAATGTTATTGTTCCATTATGTCCAGTAAAAAATTTAGAGCCTAATAAGATCAACATAATTTTTGGTGAATAGTAAATTATGAATAGTGATTTTACGCATAAGATTAGTAATGTGACCAAATGGATTAGTAATCTCACTTATAAAAATTATTAATATAATTTAGGAACCTTCATTAAGTAATGTGATTGAATAAATTAAGTAAATAACTGTTTCAGAAATAATTATTTATTAAAGAGTTTGCTCGGTTGAATAGTTTTTTTTATTTAAAATTTAAATTAAAAATATATATAAAATTATTTATATAAAATGGAGTTCATTTTTGAATTCAGAGCATCGATATTATGTTAAGGTGATTTTTTGGGATTTTTTTGAAAAAGTGGAATTTTCGATGAATAATGAATTTTTAGTTTAGAGTTTTGGATGTTTAATGAAATCATTAAGGATGTAATAATTATGTAATAATTCTGGCAGACTTAAGAATTTTAATATAAGGTATGAGGTGTCCCATGTGGCCAATACCATGGGCAAGCCCATGGTTTTTCCAATATCATCAATGAGGTGTCCCTTGGCAATTAATGCCTTGTCCCCTGACTTCCCCTATAAATAGTAGGCCCTTCTCTCATCCTTTCCAATCCAAAATCCTTCTCAATGATGGTCCGGTCTCCTTACCTCTCAAGGATTCCCCCATAGGTGAACTCAAGCCTCCCAAGGCCCCAATGATTAAGATTTCGATGTTAGTCTTCATGGTATGGGATTCTTTCACCCTCCTCTTTTATGTCATGACTTCCTTTATGTTGTGTCTTATAATTTAGATCTATTTATGTTGAGTGTATGTTCTTGTATTTTCTTTTTACTATCGATTTCATGTCAAAATTATGAGAGACTCTTTCTTCTCTCATAAATTTGTTTTCTGAATTTTTATGTGACACCGTCAGGCTACCGAATTTTCAGTAAAAGATATTGCATCTTATCTTTTATTTCATGTTTCCATTTTCTTGTGGTATGTCATTCAAATATTCATACCATGATCTTATTCAGTACCAATACTTCATTATGAGTTATTTATTAGTGGGTGACCCTTGTCTCCTATCTTTTCAATGTTTCCAAAAACAATGTTATATAGCTGTTATGCTGCTGAAATTTCATCTCAAAATTTCTATCTCTTTATCTCATGAAATTACCTTGTTTATTTATGTGAATACCCAGAACTATTTCATTTATATTGGTGTTCATAAATATATAAATATTATATATTTGATTTTATAATTGACATACATATAAGCCTCACTACATTTCCATGGGTTATAAATGATATAATGATATTATTTTTAAGAGCTTCTAAAACGTCACGATTTTGAAATGAAACCGGGTTCTTTTATTCTCTATGGTTTATTTATGAAATGTTTTAATATGATTTATGTGCCTCAAATATAAGTAAATACATATTAAGGTTGCGCCCTCATTGGACTCTAATTCATTGGGTAAATATTTAATCTATAGAGATGACATGTTTTACGATACCTTGGTGAATAACCTAGGTAATTTTTATGACACCTTGGGGATGGACCTTGGTGGTATGTTCATGAATGTCGAAATGTAATGTTGTAGACACATATTCATGTAATTTTCATGTTAGTTTCATTATGATATGACTATCCTTCCATTTATCATGTCTTATGTTCTTATTCATGTTCTTATTTATATCACAAGTAAATTGATTCCTTGTTTACCCTTACTGGGACTTCTGCTCACGCTTTACTTTGATGTATGTATCCAGGATATGAGATGCAGTAATTGAACATAGTATGAACATATTATGAATCCTTAAAAGTGAATTAGAAGAATATTCTATGTCATTTTCATGTTTTATGTCCCTGATTTCCAAGACACAAGAATTTAAAGATCCTCTGTTTGTAAAATGTAATGAGAAGTTATGTTATAAAAAGGTTAGATTCCATAGTTTGTATCAAAGAAAAGTTTAGTTATTTTGTGAAATAGGCCATGAAAACCTTAGTAATAACCCTATATAATAGTTTAAATATAGGAAAACATCCTGGTATTTCGGTGAGTATTGAGTAAGTGGTTCATCAAGAAAATACATCCTTGTCTGGATACGAGTAGGTGGAGGTGGCTCTGGCACATATGTACCTAGGGGTAAAACCCAAAAGCACCACATTGATCTAGACTCCAACGTGAATTGGTACACGAAAATGGGCCTTGGTGAACTCTTGGTTACGACAGTCCTGGGGGATATATTTTGTTAATATCAAGCTTTTTATGAATTATTATGAAGGAACTATAAGGAAATGTAATTGTTTAAGCATGAAGTATTATGAAATTAAATCCTTTATATTTAAAAGATTCATAAATGAAATAAGCTTCTCATTAAGGATACAATCATCATGAAAATGGTGGTCAATAAGAGGAACCATGCAAATGGTGACCGCAATTGACCACGTGATGAACGCCCTCCAATGGAAGCCGTTAATGGAATCATTCTTGCAAATAATGAACCAACTGACTCAAGTTATGGGAAATGGCATGAATCAAGTTGAGAGACATAACTCAACGTGAGTGGAACAACATGTTGTTGAGTCATTTATGCGTCGGAGGCCACCAACCTTCAATGGATCGACAGACCCACTGATTTCAGCACAGTGGATCAGCTCTATAGAGAAGTTTTTTTCTATGATCCGTGATTCCAAGTATGAGAAGTTCACCCTAGCTATCTATCGCTTAGAGGGAAAAGATGATCATTGGTGGGAATTGATTAAAAACAAAATTCCAAGATTGGAGGTTGAAGCTATGGAGTGGGAAGAGGTCAGATGTATCTTTTTCAGTAAGTATTTCCCTCGTTTTATGAGAAGAAGAATAGATAAGGATTTTCTCATGCTGAAGAAGAAGGATAACGAATCTGTCGGAAGCTATGAGATGAACTTCACCCGACATTCATGATATACCACATGCTTTTTCATGGATCCAAATGGGAAGGTTGATAGATTCTTCGGTGGACTGAGACATCGTTCGTGGAAGAATCTAGCCAACTGAGACTATGATAGCTATGAGGAGATCATACGAAGTGAGATGAAAGTCGTGCTAGATTTTGGTGAGACGTAGTGGTCTCATAAATCAAACGACAAGAAGATATCTCTGGAGAAACGCTTAGGGAGGAGATTCGATCATGGAAGAGGAGGCAAGAAAGTACAATGTTCCACGTGTAATAAATGTGGTAAGAAGCATTTGGGGAACTGCCTGCTCAGGAGTGGGAAGTGCTGCATGTGTGGTGGAGATGGCCACATTGCGAGGAATTGACGTAGTGAGGTGAAACCTCAGATTCCAACCGCTAATGACAATGGGATGATGGTGTAAGCCCTACCTGATCTATAGTGCTTCAATTGAGGACAACGTATGCACTTTTCCAATCACTATCCAAATCTGATGGCAGTGGAGGTGAACCACCATCAACCTTAGAAAAGGCCAAGGGAGCATGGTTCTGCGTTTTGTTTCACGACAGTTGAACTTTAAGCTCCAAATGATGTGGTAGCAGGTACTCTTGTTGCCCTCTCAAATCTAGAATGTAGTTTTTTTATTCTTGTTCTACACATTTAATTATTTCCACCATGTTTGCAAAGAATTTAGAATCATCCCCTGAATTGCTAAATGTAGATTTGTCAGTCAGGACTCCTGGTGGGACTATCCAAGCATCATTAGTTTATATACAATCTAGTATTTACATTATTTAGCACAATATTATCACAAATCTAGTAGTCATTCCCCTGATAGAATTCGTCATTATACTAGGGATAGACTAGCTTGCAGTTTATACTGCTAAGATCAATTGCAGAATCAAGGAAATATCGGTAGTCTTGAATGGAAAACCTATAGTTACTTAATTGGGAGATATATTAACCTCATCTTTGTCTAAAATAACCCCCTATATCATTCATTATGGATTTGATCAGTGAAGAAGAAGAAGGATATGATATTTTGAAGAAACAAATGTCCCCATCATCTAGGAATATGTTGATGTATTTCCCGAGGAGTTACCGAGACCTCCCCCAGAAAGAGAGGTAGTGTTCTCCATTGAACTCATACCTAGATATCATCTGATATTAGAGACCCCGTATAAGTTGAAAAATGTGGAGAAAGTGGAATTAAGGAAATAACTCCAAAATCTTTTGGAGAAGGGGTTTATCTGACTGACTGTGTCTCCCTTGGGAGAACCAGTTCTCTTTGTGAAGAATAGAAGGATGGATCGATGCAGATATGCATTGATTATAGATAACTGAATGGGATCACAGTGAAGAAAAAATACCCTCTTCCAAGAATTGATGACTTATTTGGCAAAATTTATGGGGCTCAATACTTATCTATGATTGATCATTGAACTGGTAATCATAAATTAAGGGTGAAGAAAGAAGATATTACAAAAACTGCCTTCCAATAAAGATATGGGCATTATGAGTTTTTTGTTATGCCCTTCGGACTAACTAATGCACCAAATATTTTTTATGGATTTGATGAATAGACTCTTTAAGGAATACCTTTATAACATTGAGGTAGTTTATATTGATGATATTCTTATATATTCCAATAGTCATGAGGAGCATGAGGATCATCTAAGGGATATTTTTCAAACTCTATAGAAGGAGATGATTTTTGAGAAGTTCAGTAAATGTGAATTCTGGTAACAACAAGTAGCTTTCTTGGGGAACATTTTTACCAATGAAGGAATCATAGTTGACCCTACAATGAAAAAAGTTGTAGAGGAGTGGCCTCATCCTACAACAATAACTGTTATTCAATGTTTTCTTGGATTAGGTAGATATTATAAAAGGGTTGTGAATAACTTTTCACAACTTTCTAATCCATTAACCATGTTAACTAGAAAAGGGTTCAAGTTCATCTAGACATAAGAGTGTGAGGAATGTTTCCCAGAGCTGAAGAAGATATTGGTTACCGCACCTGTTTTAACTCTGCCCTCAAGTGGAGAAGGATTTGTTATTTTTAGTGATGCATCTCATAAGGGAATGGGTGTGTCCTCATGCAAAATGACAAGGTCATTGCTTATGTATAAGCCCCAACCTTAAACCTTACTTAATCTTGAGTTATTACAAGAATACACATTGAGGATCCTTTCGGGTTTAGATTTTTATATTATTAGACCATAAAACTTGCATTACAATACACATATAAACAAAGTGGTTACATAAAGATAGTATTCTTCTTTCCCATCAATGGAAACATATTTAAAATAAAACATGGATTCTTTCTTGACACTTCCTTGACACTATCATCATATCATTTACCTTTTCCTTGACCTGTGAACATCATTTCAAAAAAACTTGGGATGAGCATAAAAATCTCAGTAAGGGATATAAAAATATATGGAAATGAAACATGGGTACATATATACATAAGAATGAAATCATACTTTACCCATAAAACATAAGCACTTCAACATACCTCATCAAATCATGAATAAATCATAGAAATCATAAGACGTAAAGGTAACTTGAGGCATTAATAATATTCTTATGTAGGGAGTAACCCTCTTGGTTACGTTTGGAATACCCATCATAGTATATTCCCTAAATAGCTTCGGAGAAACCTTAACATTACACTCCTTCACATTACCCAATTCATTGGAGAGATATATCGGGCTCACCCGCCCTTAGTTTATCATGGAACCACCTATCTTCATAATAATTCCCAAGAACCTCAACATAATCGTATCACATAAAACATGCATAAAGGAAACATAATATTTCCACCTTTCAATCACAAGATATCAATACAACACATTGATATAAAAACATTATGAAAACCATTTTCAATACCAATATAAAAGAAAATTAAAACATGGTATTTATTTTTCTTTTAAAAAGAAGGTATGGCTTGTAGAGGAAGCCGAAACTCAAATAACGGTCACGACGGTGGAGAAGTCGTTGTCACCGCATACGTATGACAAAAAAATTCCCTTTTGTCATTTAGTAAACGCTTCATATAACAAATATTCCTTTTGAATAAATGTAAATGTCAAAGGGGTTTATACACCATATAAAAAAGGTTGTGTAAAAAAAAATATATGCCTCAATGAAAGGAGATTGAGACGAAGTCCCATACCTCGGGTCCAACTTGACTCGATCATTCTTTAATGTCCTGAATAATAAACTTGAGTTAATTTCTACTTCCTTAAGAACCTTTTTCAATTTCATTATTCCTTTTATATCACTTACATCAATGTGTTGAACACTATTTAATTATTTAAGTTAATAACGGTCGTTTTAATGAACATTGGTACTTGAGTCAAAAATAAACCCCTTATAATTACAAGTTGTTCATGTATCCATTATATCCAGAATTATAATAATGATTTATATATCATATATATCCAGTATATACATGCATTTATAATATTACATAATCATTTAGAGGTAAGAAATGAAATGCACCGTTCATGGAGATGGTAAGTCGTACGTACGCACGAACGCTACTTTCATTTCTATTTCATATTTTATAGAATGGAATCATAATGATATAAAGGTATATTATAATTACAGTGTAATATCATAAATAATATCATATTTACATCCTTTATAAGTACCACATATGGTATTTAACGAATCAAATCACTTTGAGGGGGCGGTAGTCCGCACTTCCTGAAATGAAGATATCGCGTTTACCCATAATGGAAACCATAAAGGTATGTCCAAAATGAAAAATAAAGAAGCTTAAGGAAAACATAAACATATTATATATCATATATAAATATAGTGACATCTTAATTTCTACCTTTTAAGGTGTTAAAATAATGTTGAACAATCATCGTTTCGGGAGGCATAAATTCACCATCCACGGAAACAGTATGTCCTTTAACCATTAGATGTAGGTGTGTGTATGTGTAGCTCGAATACTTATTATAAAAACATCCTAGTATATTGAGGATACTGTATTTGTTACAATAGAAAATAATAAAAAGAGTTTATGGGGTTTTAGAAGCAAAATCAAACAAAATGACTCAAAACAAGACATTACCTTAAAATCGGGTAACTCTTTTAGATTTGAGCTCAAAGGCTTCTTTGGGAAGACTTCTGCCCAAAGTGAGGCATTAAGGAGTAATAGAGGGATGTGGAGAGACAAAATGGGCAGGGGATGGCCGAGCCAAAGGCTATGGGAGTGTGGGTAAGGAGGTAGAGGTGGGGGCCTTTTATAAGAGGAGAGGAGGGGCACTCTTGTAAGGTACAGAAAAGTCACTTTATTTTAAAATGGTATTCGGATTTAAGAGGTCCCACATTGGTTTGTTTTTAGGATAAGGTGATAAGGGTTCTAAATCCACCCATCCAATAGGTTTTGGCCATGTTTAGGTCTTAGATTTTACATTATCATTCCATTTTATTTAAATCGTTAAATAATGAGGTCATCGCTGCATCATCATGATGTCATAAATAATTTAATTTATTTAAAGTTTAAAAATTATAAAAAACAAATATGATGTAGTAAAACTTTTTAGAATTCCAATGACTATTTATAATCAAAAATAATATCTTTATAACCCCATGTAAAAATTGTTTTAGTAAAACATCTGACGTTTGTGTCATTTTTACTTTTACTTTAAATAAAAAGTTATTTATGTCATTTCCCAACTAAAGTGGCTCCATGGGGTCCCCAAGTTGACCCATGGATTGTCTTGGTCGGTAATGACACATCCAATGAGGGTAGTACATGTGTCATGCTCATCTCATTTTATTAAAGCATTATTTTTAACTTAAACTACACTAATTACCTCTAATCGCGATTAAGAACATAAGAGTTACTATTCACCAAAAAATTATTTTAATCTCATTGAACCACATTTTAATTATTAATGACAACCATTTATGTCGGATTTTTGAAATTAAAAACACAGAAGTGGTAAAATTTCATTTAAACGAAAAATCAGTTTTTATAAGTACCACTTTGTGGTTTCACTATTCATCAAAAAATGAAGTTTTTCAGAAAAATACCAAAAATTCACCCTAATATATATTTGGTATTCATAATTAAAAAATGAAATATATTTTACAAAATTCAAAACATATAAGTCACATTAATTAATTTAATAAATAATTCACGTTGTCATGACAAATAGCGTGTTTTTATGAAACAATAAGTATCAAAAGATTGACACCAGTTTAAGTCCAATTTCAAAGTGAAATTGATTCCAATGACCATCATTGGATTAAATGGTAAAAATATATTATAATTTCACTTCCAAAACAATTCAAAAGATAATATAATCATATAAATAAATTAGATTAAAAAGCAGTTTTGATGTAAAATGTAGTATTTTTCACTATTTATTAAAAAATGAACATTGTCCTAAAAATACCAAAAATTCACAAAAAGTAAATTTTGATGTCCCAATCATAAAGAATAAGTTTATTTTGACAAACATAGCTTATAAAATTGTTAATAGATAGATTTAAAAATGGTTTTCCATCAAAAGGCAGTAAAGCAATCTTTTAAAAATATTATTGTATTCCATTCTTAGGATTGGATTTATTTTCATTTTAAGCCTCTAAAACACTGTCTAATTCATTAATAGACATATATAAAAATATAGATTATTCATTACTTACTTGGAATGTTACATCCTTCCCCCCATTAGAAATTTGTGTCCCTGCAATTTATTTATTTATCAAATAAATGGGGGTACTTATCCCTCATTGCATTTTCAGATTCCCATGTTGCCTCTTCCATCATGTGGTTTTCCCACAAAACCTTTACCTGATTAATCACATTATTCCGTAACACTTTCTCCCTGTGGTCAAGAATCTGGACTGGTTGTTGCTCATAAGATAGGTCCTCTTCCAACTGAACTACCTCTGGACTCAAAACATGAGATGGATCTGGAATATACTTTCTCAACATCGAAACATGAAAAACATTGTGTACCTGAGATAAACTCGGAGGTAAAGCCACCCGGTATGCAACTGATCCAACTCTCTCCAGAATTTCATATGGTCCAATAAACCTTGGACTCAGCTTTCCTTTCTTACCAAATCTCATCACACTTTTCCAAGGAGAAACCTTGAGAAAAACATGATCACCTACCTCGAATGATAGATCCTTCCTTCGGTTATCCACATAACTCTTCTGCCTGCTCTGAGCTGTTCTCATGTTCTTCTGAATCAGCTGAACTTTTTCTGCCATCTCTTCTACCAATTCTTGTCCCATCAACTTCCTTTCACACACTACATCCCAGAAAGCTGGAGTTCGACACCGCTTCCCATATAATGCCTGAAATGGTTCCATCTATATACTGGAATGAAAACTGTTATTATATTAAAATTCATCCAAAGAAAGATGTTGGTCCCAAAATCCCTGATAATCCATAGAGCAAGAACGTAGCATATCCTCCAAGTTATGCATTGTTTGTTCTGACTACCCATCTGATTGAGGATGAAAAGCTGTACTAAAATTTAATTCAGTACCCAACGACTTCTGAAGGCCTTTCCAAAAGTTAGAAGTGAACCTGGGATCACGATTAGATACAATGGAGAGGGGAACTCCATGTAACCTGACTATCTCTTTTTGATACAAACGGGATATTTGATCTAGGAAAAAAGTATCTCGTATAGCAAGGAAACGAGCAGATTTAGTCAAGCGATCAACAATAACCCAGTTTGCATTATTACCTCGAGATGTCTTCGGTAATCCCACAACAAAGTCCATGGATATATTCTCCCATTTCCACTCTGGCACTGGTAGAGGATGAAGCATCCCATTCGTTAACTACCACTCTGCTTTAACCTGTTGTCATGTCAAACACTTCATAGTAAAATCAACAATATCTCTTTTCATTCCATCCCACCAGTAATACTCCCGCAAATCTCTGTACATCTTAGTACTGCCAGGATGAACTGAATACGGAGAACTATGAGCTTTACATAACTACTCTCTATTCATCAGTGAATCACAATGCACACACAATCTCTTCCCAAATCTCAAAACGCAATCATTATCAATGTTGAATTCATGAAACTTACCTTTCTGAACCAGCTCTACCTTTTTCTGCAACTCACTGTCTTGCTTCTGTGCTTGCTTGATTCTTTATGATAGAGATGATATCACTGATACCTGAAACAAAACAGAAGAACTTACTATACCATCAACTTCTATGCTAAAGTTAATCAAATCCTTAACCAAAGGACCACGTTCCAAACGCAACATTGATAATGAAGCATTACTTTTTCGATTCAAATCATCAGCCACATTATTTTCTTTTCCTGGATGGTAATGAATTATAAAATCATAATCCATGATTAATTCTAGCCATCTCCTTTGTCTCATGTTCAATTATTTCGGAGTGAATATATACTTTAAACTTTTTTGATCAGTATATATTTCACACTTTACTCCATACAAATGATGCCTCCAAATTTTTAAAGTGAAAACAACAGTAGCTAATTCCAAATCATGTGTAGGGTAATTTACCGCATGAGTTATCAACTGTCGTGAATCATAAGAAATTACCTAATCATTCTACATTAGGACGCAACCAAGTCCTTTCAAGGAAGCATCACTGTATATAACAAACTCACCATTCCTGGAAGGTAGTGCCAAAACTGGATCATTCACCAATCTTCTTTTCAATTCCTAAAAACAATTATCACATTCTTTTGTCCAGATAAACTTAACACCCTTCCGAGCTGGCTTAGTCATTGGACTATATAACCGTCAAAAATTTCTAACAAACCTTCGGTAATAGCCTGCCAAACCAAGGAAGCTAAGAATCTCAGTTACATTTGTGGGTCTTGGCCATTCTCCAACAACCTTTGTTTTTGCATGATCAACAGTCATCCCATCTTTAGAAACAATATGACCAAGGAAAGAAATTTGTTGCAACCTAAACTCACACTTGCTAAATTTTCCATACAGTTTCTTTTCTTTTAAGGTTTTCAAGATAACCCTTAAATGTCTTTCATGCTCCTCTTTACTTTTAGAAAACACCAAAATATCATCATTGAAAACCACCACAAACTTATCCAAGAACTCATGAAAAATTATATTCATTAAGTCCATGAATACAACAGGTGCATTGGTTAGCCCAAAAGGCATTACTACAAATTCATAATGGCCATATATTTTACGGAATGCGGTCTTCGTAACATCTGCTTCCTTTACCTTCAGCTGATGATACCCTGATCTCAAGTCAATCTTTGAAAAATACTGAGCTCCCTGGAGCTGATCAAACAAATCATCGATATGAGGAAAATGATATTTGTTCTTAACAGTGATGTTATTCAAGGATCTATAATCAATGCAAAGTCTCATTGAACCATCTTTCTTTTTAACAAATAAAACAAGAGCACCCCATGGTGATGTGCAAGGTCGAATGAAACCTTTCTCTAATAAATCTTGCAATTTCTCCTTCAACTCTAAAAGTTCGATTTGAGGAATTCGATAAGGGGGTTTTGAAATTGGCTTAGCATCAGGAACTAAGTCAATAGTAAACTCAACTTCACGATCTGGTATTAATCCAGGAAACTCATCAGGAAAAACATCAGGATACTCATTTACCACTGGCACATCATTAATCTGAACAGTTCCTTTAATTTCAACGATGTGTGCAAGGTTACATTCATTTCCATCTTTTACAAGTTTCTTGGCCTCTTGATAAGTTATCAACAGCAATGGTTCATTTTTATACAAAAACTGAAAGTCTTTATGAATAGAAACTTCTCTATCTCTACAGTCAATCTTAGCATGATAAATAGAGAGCCAATCCATACTCAGGATAACATCAAACTCTACTAGTGGTAGAACAGTAACGTTTGCAAGTAGGTTCTTTCCACAGATAAGGATAGGAAGATTCTTATAAATTCTTTTTGCCTCAACATTTCCCCCAGGATTTTTTACCAAAAGTTCAGGAGTCATTTCTTGAGATGGTATTCCAATTTTACTAGAAAAGGTTTCAGAGATGAAAAAATGTGTAGACCCCGAATCAAACAACACACTGGAAAAATCTGAAAAAACAAACAAAGTACCTGATACAACTTCATTTGATGGCACGACATCTGTTGAAGTAGTTGCAAAGTATTTCACCACCCCTTTCTGCTTGAAGACTAACTGCTTCCCATCACCCAAGCTATTTGTCGGACACTCGTTTGCATAGTGACACATCTCATTGCACTTATAACATTTCACTAACTATAAATGAAATTTGGTCTTACCATCACCCTGGTCTTTTTTCAGTGAAATCACGAGCATTATGTCCCATATTACAACATCAGTAGCACTTTCCAGAATTCAGAAGACATTCCCCAGCATGCCTTTTTCCACATTTATCACAAACTGGAAACATAGATTTCTTACCATCAGACGTTTTTGAAGAATTATTACCTTTCTCCTGCCACCACGGTCTCTTCTTCTGTTGGTTGTTATAGAACACTTTATCATCGGAAAACTCCATTTCCACCTTCTCAACACATCGAACAAGCTTTTCATAACTTTTAAACTCACTAGAAGCTAATGCCCTTCGATATTTTGGCTTTAATCCTGAGTAAAAATGATTGATTTTACTGTCAAGGTCTCGGATAAAATTTGGAGCATACCTTGGAAATCGAGTGAACCTTTCTTCATAGGCAGCCACTGAGTCTTCCTCTTGCCTCAATTCCAAGAATTTTTTTTCCATCCTAAGTCGAACAGCCATAGGAAAATACTTCTCAAGAAACATACCTTTGAATTCATCCCAGTCGAGATCATCAATCTCATCAGTGTCCTTGATATTTTTAACCATCGACCACCACTGATCTGCTTCACCCTCTAAACGATAAATAACAAGACTAACCTTTTGATTGTCTGAACACCCCATGACATCAAAAATCTTTTCCAGTTCTTTAATACACCCTTCAACTAGCACAGGGTCAGATGATCCTCTGAATGATTGGGGATGTTTCCTCATGAAATGTTCCACCACATACATGTTCCTCTACGATTGATCTGGATGATCTAATGTATGGATACCACCGCCATTTATCACTTGAGTCAACTGCGCCATTACTACAACAAACTATTCAGTTCCAATTCCGACCATCTCATGATGCTGATTCGGAAGGTTATTTCCTTCTGCATGCCTTCCTAGCACTGCTTCCCTATTTCCTCTGTGGAAAACTATTCTGAACAAACATGTCTTAGGTGAAGCAACATGGTAATCTTCAAATGCTATATCATTTAAAAAAAATATTTTTGGATAATCATTTAATATAATTCTAACTCCTAAAATTATCTAAACCGAACTCTGATACCAACTATAAGGCCCCAGCCTTAAACCTTACTTAATCAGGAGTTATTATAAGAAAACACATTGAGGATCTTTTTGGGTTTAGAGTTTTAGAGAATTAGATCATAAAACATGCATTACAATCCACATATAAACAATGTGGTTACATAAAGATAGTATTCTTCTTTCCCATCAATGGAAACATATTTAAAATAAAACATGGATTCATTCTTGACACTTCCTTGACACTATCATTATATCATGTATTTTTCCCTTGACCCATGAAAAACATTTCAAAAAAACTTTTGATGAGCATAAAAAGAACAGTAAGGGATATAAAAATATATGGAAAGGAAACATGGGTACATATATACATAAGAAAGAAATCATAAATTACCCATAAAACATAATCACTTCAACATACCTCATCAAATAATGAATAAATCCTAGAAATCATAAGACGTAAAGGTAACTTGAGGCATTCATAACATTCTTACGTAGGGAGTAACCCTCTTGGTTACATTTGGAATACCAATCACAGTATATTCCCTAAATCTCTTCGGAGAAACCTTAATGTTACACTCCTTCACGTTACCCAATGCATTGGAGAGCTATATCGGGCTCACCCGCCCTTAGTTTATCACCGAACCACCCTTCTTCATAATAATGCCCAAGAACCTCAACATAATCATATCACATAAAACATTCATGAAGGAAACATAATATTTCCACATTACAATCACAAGATATCAATACAAAACATTGATATAAAAACATTATGAAAACCATTTTCAATACCAAAATAAAATAAAGTAAAAACATGGTATTTATTTTTATTTTAAAAAGAAGGTATTGCTTGTAGAGGAAGCCGAAACTCAAATAACGGTCACGACGACAGAGAAGTCGTTGTCGCTCCATTCGTACGACAAAAACATTCCCTTTTATCGTTTAGTAAACGCTTCATATACAAAAGATTCTTTTTGAATAAACGTAAAAGTCAAAGGGGTTATACACCATATAAAAAAAAGGATGTGTATAAAATAAAATATGCCTCAAGGAAAGGAGATTGAGACGCAGTTCCATACCTTGGGTCTGACTTGACTCGATCGTTCTTTAATGTCCTGAATAATAAACTTGAGATAATTTCTACTTTCTTAAGAACCTTTTTCAAGTTCATTATTCCTTTTATATCACTTACTTCCATGTCATGAACACTATGTAATTATTTAAGTTAATAACGGTCGTTTTAATGATCATTCGTAATTCAGTCAAAAATAAACCCTTTATAATTACAAGTTGTTCATGTATCCATTATATCCAAAACTATAATCATGATGTATATATCATATATATCCAGTATATACATGCATTTATAATATTACATAATCATTTAGAGGTAAGAAATGAAATGCACCGTTCATGGAGACGGTAAGCCGTACATACACATGAACGCTACTTTCATTTCTATTTCGTATTTTATAGAATTAAATCATAATGATATAAAGGTATATTATAATTAAATTCTAATATCATATATAATATCATAGTTCCATCCTTTATACGTCCCACATATGGTATTTAACGACTCAAATCACTTTGAGGGGGCGGTAGTCCGCACTTCCTTAAATGAAGATATCGTGTTTACCCATAATGGAAACCATAAAGGTATGCCCAAAATTAAAAATACAGAAGTTTAAGAAAAACATAAACATATTATATATCATATATAAATATAGTGTCATTTTAATGGCCACCTTTGAAGGTGTTAAAAGAATGTTGAACAATCATCGTTTCGGGAGGCATAAATTCACCATCCACGGAAACAGTATGTCCTTTAACCATTAGATGTAGGTGTATGTAAATGTAGCTCGAATCCTTCTTATAAAAACATCCTAGTATATTTAGGATACATGATTTTTTACAAAAGAAAATAATATAAAGAGTTTAGGGGTTGGATAAGCAAAATCAAACAAAAGGACTTAAAAGAAGTCATTACCTAAAAATCGGGTAACTCTCTTAGATTTGAGCTCAAAGGCTTCCTTGGGAAGACTTCTGCCCAAAGCGAGGCTTCAAGGAGTAAGAGAGGGATGTGGAGAGCCAAAATGGGCAGGGGATGGCCGAGCCAAAGGCTGTGGGAGTGTGGGTAAGGAGGTAGAGGCGGGGGCCTTTTATAAGAGGAGAGGAGGGGCACTCTTGGAAGGTAAAGAAAAGTCACTTTATTTTAAAATGGTATTCGGATTTAAGAGGTCCCACATTGATGTGTTTCTAGGATAAGGTGATAAGGGTTCTAAATCCACCCATACAAAAGGTTTTTTCCATGTGTAGGTCTTAGATATTACATTATCATTCCATATTATTTAAATCGTTAAATAATGTGGTCATCGTTGCATCATCATGATGTCATAAATAATTTAATTTATTTAAAGTCTAAAAATTATAAAACAAATAAAATGATGTAGGAAATCGTTTTAGCTTTCCAATTACTATTTATAATAAAAAATCTGATCTTTATAACCCCATGTAAAAATTGTTTTAGTAAAACATCTCATGTTTGTGTCATTTTTACTTTTACATTAAACAAAAAGTTATTTATGTCATTTCCCAACCAAAGTGGCTCCATGGGTACCCCAAGTTGACCCATGGATTTTAATGTTCGGCCATGACACATCCAATGAGGGTAAGACATGTTTCAAGCTCATCTCATTTTATTAAAACATTATTTTTACCTTAAACTACACTAATTACCTCTAATCGCGATTAAGAACTTAAGAGTTACTAGTCACCAAAAAATTATTTTTATCTCATTGGACCACATTATACTTCTTAATGACAACCATGTATGTTGGATTTTTGAAATTCAAAACAGAGAAGTGGTAAAATTTCATTTCAATGAAAAATCAGTTTTTATAAGTACCACTTAGTGGTTTCACTATTCATCAAAAATTGAAGTCTTTCAGAAAAATACCAAAAATTCACCCTAAGCTATATTCGATATTCTGAATTCAAAAATGAAGTCTATTTTACAAAATTCCAAACATATAAGTCACATTAATTAATTTAATAATTAATTCCCGCTATCATAACAAATAGCGTGTTTTTATGAAACAATAAGTATCAAAAGATTGACACCAGTTTAAGTCCAATTTCAAAGGGAAATTGATTCCAATGACCATAATTGGATTAAATGGTAAAAATATATTCTAATTTCACCTCAAAATCAATTCCAAAGATAAACTAATCATATAAATAAATTAGATGAAAAAGTAGATTTGATGTAAAATGCAGTATTTTTCACTATTCATTAAAAAATGAACATTGTCCGAAAAATACCAAAAATTCACACAAAGTAAATTTTGATGTACCAATAATAAAGAATAAGTTTATTTTGACAAAAATAGCTTATAAAATTGTCAAAAGATTGATTTAAAATGTTTTTCCATCAAAAGGCAGTAAAACAATCTTTTAAAAATATTAGTGTATTCCATGCTTAAGATTGTATTTACTTTCATTTTAAGCCTCTAAAACACTATCTAATTCATTAATAGACATAGATAAAAATATATATTATTCATTACTTACTTGGGATGTTACATTATGCATCTCGACAGTTGAAGATTCATGAGCATAATTATCCTACGCATGATCTGGAGCTGCCTGCCATTGTTTTTGCTCTAATGATATTGAGGCACTATCTTTATGAGGTAAATGTGATATATACACAGGCCATTCAAGATTGAAGTATATTTTCACACAAATGGAATTGAACATGAGACAGAGGAAATGGTTGGAACTTCTTAAAGACTATGATTGTTTAATTCATTATCACCCTCGAAGAGAAGACAAAGATGCTGATGCATTAAGTAGGAAATACCTAGTTGTTATTTCCAATATGAGGATTAAAAAAGATCCTTTGATCAATGACCTAGTAAAGATATACATGGGAATTAATAAGAAAGGGACATCATTAACCCTAACCCAAATGATTTCTCAACCGTCATTACTAGAGAAGCTCAAGAAAACTCAGAAGGAAGATCCATTGTTACAAGAGAATTTTGAGGTTGTAAAGGATGGAATGTTTCCTGGGTTCAATATTGATCAAGAAAGTGTACCGAGATTTTGTACAAGACTATGTGTCCCATATAATCTGGAAATAAAGAAGGAGTTGATGGATGAAGCTCATAGCTCTACATTCACTATACATCCAGGGAGCACAAAAATACATAAGGACCTTCGTGATCATTTTTGGTGGGATAATATGAAATGGGAGATTGCTGACTACACATCAAGGTGCCTAGTATGTCAGCAAGTGTAGGCAGAGTGACAACTTTCTAAATGGGAATTAGAACCACTAACCATACCAGCATGGAAGTGTGACAATATCACTATGGACTTTGTCATTAGTCTCCCAAGAACTTCCAAAGGACAAAATGCGATATGGGTTATTGTGGACCATCTCACCATGACTGTCCATTTTATCTATATCTTGGAAGATTTATCTCTTGATGAACTTGCAAGGATTTATGTGAAGGAAGTGGTATGGATGAATGCAGTTCCACTATCAATCATGTCAGATCGTGATCCATGGTTCATATAAAAAATTTATAGAAGTCTTCAACAAGCTCTGTGCACTGAATTGAATTTTAGTACGACCTATCACCCCCAAACTAATGGAAAATCTAAAAAGACTATTCAAACACTCGAGGAAATGCTGAGAACATGATTAATGGAATTTAAAGGTGGATGGTATCAACATATCCCTTTGGTCGAGTTCTCTTACAACAACAGCTTCCACTCGAGCATTAAAATGGCACCCTATGAAGCTCTATATGGGATGTGATGTAGGACTCATACGTTTTGGGATGAAGTTGGTGATAGAAAGATTTTTGGACCTGATCTTGTCCAAGAGATGACAGAAAATGTCCATTCCATCAAAAAACAAATTAAGGATTCTCAAAGTCAGCAAAAGAGCTTTGGCGAAAACTGTCGTAGGGACATGGATATTGATGTTTGTGACAAGGTATTTCTTCTAATTTCACCTTAGAAGAGAGTCACGAGGTTTGGGAAGAAAGGGAAGCTCAGCTCTAAGTACATTGGCCCCCTATGAAATCCTTGATCGTGTGGGAGCAGAGTTCTATTGGATTTCACTTCTTCCAAATCTAGCACAATTTCATGATATATTCCACGTATCTCTCTTGAAGAAGTACACACCTAACCCTTCACATGTACTGAACCCAGAGGTGGTACAATTGGAACATTAACTCTCTTTTGAGGAGCATCCGGTGAAGATCATGGATCGTAGAGAAATGGTTGTACGTAACAAGACTACCCACCTAGTTTAGGTGTTGTTGATGAACCACAAATATGAAAAGCCACATGGGAACTAGAGGAGTATATGAGGTAGAAGTACCCACACCATTTCTTTTCTGAGGGTATGAGTTAAAATTCCATGGATGAAATTTCTTATGGGGGGAAGAATTTAACGAACCGAACATTTGATAATTTTTGATTCCTGGGTTTCTGTGTTATTTTATTTTATACTCAACGAAACTCATTCATTTAATGAAATGAGTATAAATAAAATGAGCCCGTTGGGTTTCAATTGTTATATGACTGCGGGAATCTAAACTCTTAATGTTTCATTTTTTTCTATAAAAAACAAGTGACCCTGGTTAATTAATACAAAAAGAAGATACAATGGCCTCATCCAGCAGTCTCGGCCAGATCTAATCACATATGATGGAACTAGGGAAGGGGGTAGCACCACTGGGTTTTTCTCTGAACCAAACCTAAGCTGAACATCACCATGTAAAGCTGGAATGAAATCGTCTTTATAAAAGTTCAAGCTTATAGAAATCACTACTCAGGCAATGTTGGTTGAGCCTCCCTCAGATTCTCTCACCTTACCAAACCTTACACTGAGGTCATATGTTGGTGTTATAAGGGGCTATGTAACGAGACTGTAGCTACTTTGTATAATCCTTTGAGATAAATAAAATTGCGATTTCTTCCTATGGTGAAGTTTTTGAATTTTCAGATGTCCCGATAAAAATAGGATGTATTGTATATATGATTTTTGAAAAAATGTATATTTTAAAATATTTATGTAAACCTTAAATAATCGATGATGTGTAAGGATTTTCAAAAAATTATCATCTGAAAATGTGATCGGTAAAAAATTTAGAGTCTAATAAGTACAACTTTATTTTTGGTGAATAGTAAATTATGAATTGTGATTTAACACGTAGGATTAATAATTTGACCAAATGGATTAGAAATATCACTAAAATAAGTATTAATATAATTTATGCACCTTGATTAAGTAATGTGATTCAATAAAATATGTAAATAACTATTTCAGAAATTATTAGTTAAGTATTAGTTTGCTCTAGTGAATAGTTTTTTTATTAAATATTAATTTACAAAATTTTAGAAAATTATTTTTATAAAATTGAGTTCATTTTTGAATTCATAGCATCAATATTATGTTTAGGTTAATAATTAGGATTTTTCTGAAAATGTTGAATTTTCGGTGAATAATGAATTTTTAGTTTAGTGTTTTGGGTGTTTTATTACATCATTAAGGATGTAATAATTATGTAATAATTCCGGTAGACTAATTAATAGTATGATATGGTATAAGGTGTCCCAGGTTGCCAATACCATGGCCAAATACCTTGTGAAAGCCCATGGTTTTTCCAATATCACCAATGTGGTGTCCCTTGGTAATTAATGCCTTGTCCCCTCACTTCCCCTATAAATATCAAGCCATTCTCTCATCATTTCAATTCCAAAATCCTCTTCAATGATTTTTCGGTCTCCTTACCTTCCATGGAGTCCTCCCTGGGTGACCTAAATCCTCCCATGGTCCCAAACATCAATATTTCGAAGTTACTCTTCAAGGTAAAGGATTCTTTCATCCTCCTCTTTTATGTCATGACTTCCTTTGTGCTATGTCTTAAAATTTTGATTTATTTATTATGTTGGTATGTTCAAGTATGTTCTTTTCACTATCCATTTAATATCCAAATTATGAGAGACCCTATTTTCTCTCATCAATTTGTTTTCTTGAATTTTTATGTGATGCCGTTAGGCTGCCGAATATTTTGTAAAAGAAATCGCATCTTCTCTTATCTTTCATGTTTCTTTTTTCTTGTGGTATGTCATTAAAATATCAATTCCAGGATCTGATTTAGTAAAAATAACGAATTATGAGACATTTATGATTTTTAAACCCTTGTCCCCTCTATTTTCAATTTTTTTAAAACCATGTTATATAGCTGTTATGCTGCAGAAATTTTGTCTCCAAATTTCAATCTCATTCTCTCAAGAAATCCCCTTGTTTATTTCTGTGAATACCCAGACCTATTTAATTTATATGGGTGTTCATAAATATATAAAGATGATATATTTGATTCTGTAATTGACATACATATAACCCTCACTCCCTTTCGATGTGTTATAAATGATATAGTGATCTTATTTTTAAGATCTTTTAGAACGACAAATGTTTTGAAATGAATCCCATTTATTTTATTCTCTATGGGTTATTTATGAAATGATTGAATATGATTTATGTGTCTCACATGTATTTAAAGAAATATTAATGGTGATCCCTGATAGCGCTCTAATGCATTGGGTAAAGATTTAATCTCTGGAGATGACAATTTTTACGATACCTTGTTGAATAACCTTGGTAATTTTTATGACACCTAGTGGATAAACCACGATGATATGTTCATTAATGTCTAAATTAAATGTTTTAGCCACATATTCAAGTTTTGATTTAAGTTCTTTTAATTATGATATTCTTATACTTCTATTGCTCCTGTATTTATGTTCGTATTCAAATTCTTATTGATATCACAAGTAAATTAATTCCTTGTTTACCCTTACTGGGCCTTCCACTCACCCTTCACTTTGATATATGTCTCCAGGATATGAGATGCATTAATTGATCATAGGATGAACATATTATGAAGCCTTAGAAGTACATTATAAGAATATTTTATGATGTTTTCATGTTTTATGTCCCTGATTTTCAAGACACTACACTTTAAAGTTCCTTTGTTTCTAAAATGCATGAAATGTTATGTTATAAAAAGGCGGGATGCCACAATCATGAATAATTTCTATTATAGATTTCGTCAAATCATTTACTAAAGGATTATATTCCAATAATAGTGTTTTTAATAATACATTATAATATATAAAAAATAAATTATACTCTTTTATCCATAATATTGGATAATCATGAAATCATAATAATTAAAATGATATAGAATTATTCCTTTCCTCTTGTTTAAAATTTTATGTATTAATATATTCATAATATATTTTTGATCAATAAACATTTCAAAAATCAATCTTTATAAATGATATCAGTGTAGTTTTATGGAAAAATAAATTGGAGCTTGATCTAAATAATTTATATTATAATAAATATCATGAGGTTTCAATTTATGTGAATCACAATCAATCGCATGATAATTTTTTATCAGAAAAGAAAAATGTATGTTAAAATTTAATTTATTTTAGATAAAAAATTAATTAAATTTAAAGAAAAGGGAATTTTTTTAGAAATCTCTAATATTTTTGTACATTACATAAAACATTCATGACACTCTCTCATGGATATAAATTTCACTCATTTAATGTTAAATTATTCAATGGACTAGATAATCAAGATAATATTTCAACCACCATCTAGTAGTAACTTGATAACCTGAGATAACTATGAATACCTATTTGATTTGTAGTTCTTATCCATGATTTAGAAACATTATTTTTAATAGGGTCAATATTTTTTCAATCTACTTATACAAAATTATATAACTGAAATACACATTTAGAAAAAATTTATTATTATTTCCTTTAATTATTTTTTTTTAACAAAATATTTACATACCATTCATTAGATCAGGATTATTAAAATATAAACAAATATCATCAATTAAAATAACCAAAAACATATCATAATATTATTAGAAACATCAATTAATAATACCCATGAATATTATTGGTTCATTTGATAGCCCAATGGGTGTAACCAAAATCACATAATTACCACATCTATAATAAAAAAGAAATATTTGAAATATCTTCCTCCTCCGACTTCAAATGATGGTATTCTAACCTAAGACTATTCTTTAATAAATAATACACCTCCATTAGCATACCAAACAAAACATTGATATGATTTATGTGATGAATTTTCATGAAAGTGATGTTATTCAATGATCTATAATCATTGAAAGGCATCACTGAACTATTTATCATTTTAATAATTGAAACAGGGGATCCCCCTGGGGATGTTTTCTGATGAATAAAATTTTTATAAAGAAATATCGATAACATCTTTATCAATTAAAATTTTTCTAATTAATCCATTCGGTAATAGAGATTTTAAATTTTCTTAGAATGAATATTTATATAGTCAATAAATTCTAAATCCTCAACTAAAGTAAATATAATAAAATATCTATTAAATATATCTCTTTATTAATTCACCACCAACACATCACTAATTTGAATTTTTTTATCATTTCAAAAAAGTATGATATGATATTTTCACACCATTATATAATTTTTTTTTGATTCTTGATACATTATCAAAGGTATAAAACCATTTAATATACCATCATTTTCTCATCCATCTGTCATAGCATGATAAAATGAAATCCAATCAAGAACCAAAATAACATCAAAACCAATTATGGGTAGTTCACCATGAATTTAAATAATACCCATTACAATAATTAAAATATGAATATTATTATTAATCATTGTTTATATAATACTTCCACTAGTAGTTTTCACAAAAATATCAATATTCCTTTCATCAAGTGATATTCCCCTTTTACCTAAAATTATCTAAGAAAAGCTGGATTATGAAGATCCAAAGTCAAATAGAGAATCAAAATAGATAGAAAAAAGATATATATATATATATATATGTATGTATATATATATATATATATATATATCAAAACCAATAAATAGTCCAACATATACCATTGTAGGAGAAAATAATGTTTACAGATATTATTTCATCTGATATGGATTATTTCCACACTAAGTAACTAGATTTTGACAAATGATTTCAAAATTCCCTAACTAATGGTAAATAAAACATATCTCCATTGGATAAGTATATTTTACCAAATTAATGGATTTATGAATACACATTTCATTGTATTGAAATTCCATATGATCAAACTAGTCACTCCTATAACATTTTTTTGATTAAATTATACATTTCATAAAAATTTTCTCAGACCATTTATTTCAAAGTTGAAAACTTATCCATTTCATTCGACATTGAACACTTTTTTATCTTATCATATTGGGGAAAATAAATTTTATATAAATCCATATAAACATTATAAAGAGAATTAAATTTTTTTAATATTATTTTAATTATCTTCAGACAAGTGAAATTCATAAAACTGGTTTCAATGATGAGTATAATATAATTAAATTACTATCAATTTCATAAATACTATATTTTATGTACCTGAACAATCCAAAAATATTCATAATCAACTACTAAATCTTCATTATACTTCTTAAATTCCCATTTTTTTATGTATTCTAATTTAAGTATATTTAGTACAATATTAACCATATAATTGATTCTTATGTTTATCCAATATTATATGTTTTAATCCTAGTGATGATAACATAATGTGGGGGGTGAATATGGGTAATTGATTTTTAAATAAATTAATTATTATAATTGAAAATTGTTCTCTAACCTTGAGTAATGATTGGAATTTCCCTAAAAATACTCTAAATGTGGGTTGAAAGACTAGAATAACACAAGTGATTTTATTTTCACAATATGCAATTGGATACATCCAATAACATTCGTGGAGATGAACATGTGCACAAAATTTTCTATAATATAACTGCAAAATGTATAATTTTTTGTTGAATCAATGAACCTCTTAGTTCACTATCATGAAAATTTAGTGAAATAAATAATATCCCTCAATAATAATTTCAATTATCTTCTTGCTAAATCTACCTTCTTAATTGGAAGATGACATGATCATACACATAAAGTGGTGTTTCATTTCATCACAACATTTTCGATTTCTCGTGATGTTTTGACAATAATAACATCAAATAAAATGATGTCCAATTTTATATAAATATATAAAAAATCATATAAAAATTTTCATTAGAAAAATTCCTTATATATTATCCTCATCATATCCCTTCCCACTTATTTTTGTACAACATATAACTTCTTCTTTTATTTGAAACATGTCATTAGGGTTGTATCAAATTTTTGTGGGGGTGTAACAAGTGTCCCCATGACACCGAAAAATTATAAAAGAATAAAATTGTATTAAATAACATATAATCTATAAAACAATGAGGTAAACATGTGTTTCATGAAATAATCAGTTTATTTGATAACTTTTTTTACTTGCAAGACTACGTGTTTCCGAAAGACAATATACTATTAATATTATTATTTTATTTGATAGTTATATATTATATATTTTAATAGAAGGTATGAATAGAATTAATAATATAATGAGAATATACTTTTTTAACATCTCAAATTTTGTATATATTTATTATAAATAAAATAATGACTAATTAAAATAAAAATAAATGTTTCTTAGAAAAAAAATTTCGAAAAGGAATATTAGTTGTGAATTAGAGACCTAATTATAAAATTAATTTTTACCAAATTTTGGAATTGTATTTTAAAAAATACAACATTATTTAAATTGGAATCAAAAAATTATCTTAGGGTAAATTATTGTGATTTTTTTAAAAGTTTTATATTTCGATTAATAGTTGAAATACTGATTTTATTTGAAATGTTCCTTTTTAAATAAATTATAGTATTAAATTATATATTAATTCGCATTTAATGAAAAATTATTCAATTTATATTCCAATTATTCCAATTTATTTATTTTTAATCATTTTCATATTGAATTCAAATATAAAAACATTCTAACCTTTTGAAAATTTTATCCATAAAAGCATTCATTCTCGACGTGTCTGCGATGTTAATTTTAAATTAAAGTGATAAAACTATTTTTATTAAAATTGAAAAAACTTATTCCATATAGATAAAATAATTATCAATAATTAATAATTTATTTAAAATATTTTGTTACTAAATTTAAAAATGAAAACTATAAAAATTAATTACCATAGTTAAGTTAAAAAAGGATTTATCAAATAGTTAGAATTAAATGATAATAGTTTAAAACGGCCTAAAAACATTTGAAAACCTATTATATGGACAATTTTTAACTTATCTATTATATAATTGATAATTACACATTTTGGAATCTTGTGGTGCGATAAAAATGTGGTAGTGATTTAATATTTCAAAAAAATTACAATTGTGAAAGACACCTCACATATAAATGGAAACCACAATCCACTTGTCTTCACACCTCCAAAAATATTTGGTTTGGTCATAAACGTCCCAAATAACATCTAAAATTCTATAATATCATCATATAATATTTATTATTTGTATAATTACAACATAATAAGTTTTTTGAAAAATCTAAATGAGGATACCTGAAGAATATATAGTGTTATTGAAAAAGTGTTTCCATTTTATTTCATTCTACACATGAGAAAATTTTTAATAAAAAATTGTGATACAATATCCAAAATATATTACATATAATTGTATGATTTTTATAAATATTTAGTGACATAAAACATACTATTTTTCCAAGAAATGGGTTAAGAAATCATGCTTCATGTGTGTAATGGAATATTGCATTGTGAACCAATGTCATTTGTTATTCCATTACCACCTTTCATGATTGGGTATAATGATGAATCAAGATTATATATATATATATCATTTTTATATAATATTTAGACATATGGAGTCATTATGAAGTATATATATATATATATACCTTTAATTCCTTTGGAAACACGATAATGTCCCTCATGTGCTCGGAGGACTACAGTCTGACGAAATATTGTGATTATCCTTTCACTAATGCTTATCATGAAAGATAATAAGGAAACATAAAATGATTATAGGTTATATAAACTACATAATTATGATATTATTGATATGTTTATCATTATTTAATGATATTATATAGTTTTCAATCTTACTATTCCACCAACATAATGATGATAGCATTGTTTGTGTATGTGTGGACTATCGACTTTACAATGCAATGCCACTCTATTTTAATCCCCCAAACACAAGGAATATATATAGGAATATTTAATATTTGAAATATTATATTATTATAATTTTGGAATTATTATATATTAAATAATGTTTTCCATAATTATCACTAAAAATTTAAACGCTACTCATGTGTACGTACAACGTACCATCTCTATGATTAGAATGAATATTATTTCTCATAATTGTTTTAAATTATATGTATTAATATTGAAATAGATTTATAAATAGGATAAAAATTTCTTTATTATTACTATTTTAATGATTAAATTGTGTATTATATAGATGAATGAGATCTTTACAGACAAAACCAGCATAATAAAAAAAGTCAATTAACATACGAAACAATAAAAATAATGGTTGACTATTAATGAAAATTTGATAAGATGTTATCAAAAGATTATGTATATTATTATAAACAGTATTATGTTTATATTTTATGTAAATTATTTTCTAGACAACTATTTAACTGGTTATATAATGCTAAATCAAAATGAAACAACTAGAAAGGGGTTTTTCCTCAATTTTATTTCATTGTGGCATATGGTCGGGTTATGAACATAATTTATTTTATATGGTGTATATTGTACAGCAATGACATGTAATATATATAATAAAAAATTATTAATGGTTTTTTGTGGATTAATTTTAATTATTTTAACCATGTATATTTTATTTGAAAATTACCAACACGTGAATACTTACAAATCTCAATTTCATTTCTTTTGGTTATATTTATTCTTTATTGTATTAGATATCATATGACAACCTGTATAATGAATTTTGATAATATTATGTAGTATTTATACATTTTAAGGTGGATTCTCATTTAAAACACTTAATCCAATCATTTTTAAATTCACATTACAATGTTTTGATGATTGTAAGGTTTTATTTCACAATATCATTTTAACTAGAATAGTTTATACTAGAATTTACATTGATTTAAATTATCTTATAATTTTTTAATAAAACAATTAATTTTAATCCCTTTTTGTTTTTTAGGACATTTTAATTTAATATTACCATTTTTCATTATTTTTTATTTAAATTATTGTGAAAATATATTAATGAAATCTGAAATCATTTCAATCCTTAGTTTAAAAAACATTTTAATCCAAATCCATGCTTTATAAAAATATTTTGAAGAATGTTTTTTAACCAATTTAAAAATAAAATTTTTAAGGAACTTTTTCCAATTTATTATTTTGAAAAGGGTTTTTTCAAGGGATCATATTTTGATATCTAAATGAGAAACTTTTCGAACAATTTTACCGTGCAATAGTAATGTTCTTTTTTAACATTTAGGGATTGTATGTAATTTCCATCCTTCATAAAAATAATTTCATTAAAGCCTTATTTTAATTGCTAAAAATTTATTTTTAAATGTATTTTGTGATTAATATTATAGATTTTATTTTTTATAATATGTTATTTGAAAAATAAGAAGGATATTTTTCTGGAGAATGTTTTTACTCATATATTTTGGAATTTAAATTCATCAATGAAATTAACCATTTAATGTAAATATGATCAACTAGGGATATGATATATTCGTATCATCATTACATTTTATTGCATGATTTTTTATCAGTTTAATTGAGGATGTTAAATTTTATTACCATTTAACATTTTTCCTATGAATGGTTTATTATTATGTTTATCGGATGTGGTATGTATTGAGGATTCATATTTTGGTTTTGATTTTTGTAATAATTTTTATGTGATTAATGTTTTACCCATTCCATGTGAGGAATGAATTGTAATTTGGATGTATTGGGAAGGGATTGTTATAATCCATCGAAGTATAGGCATGTCTCATGATAAAAACATGATATGGTTTTGGTGAAGGCCATACCAATTTATATATATTTGTTTACATGAGGCCTTGATGTTATTTGATATATTGGAATCAATCCTAATAAATATTTTATGTCCTTCCATTAGGAATCAATTATATGTTTTATATGGCTATAATTCTAAATTCCATCATTATGAATGTTCTTATTGATTTTCCATGTGATTATTAAATTTGGTAGAATATCCATGGTTATAATTCATTCTTATATAATTATTTATATGGGATTTTTTATCATCATTTATTCTTGTAACGTTATTCTCATGTTAATGACTAAATAGAATGTTTTTAAATTATTTTTCATTCCATATTGATTATTTCTTATTTATTTATGGTTTTAACTCTTTTTTTAACCGTTATTGAGAATCTGAGAGCACAAAATTCTTATGTTTATTTTCACTACGATATAAGGAAGTATTTTATAATCCATATGTTGGTATATTCTAAGGGGAATAATTGTGGTCTGAAGGAAATAATATGTTTTTTTGTATGTTATAATATGTATGTGTGATTCATGTATATATCTATATTACTAAGAACACTAAACTATTTTCTACATCAAGATGAAATTACGTGTATCATATGACAATGTAATAAAGTAGAAAACAACTCAGGGCTTCTAGTATCCTGGTCGTTATAGTCAGCATCTGAGTATATTTATTACAACCCTTGGGAACTAGATTATGGAAAACATATATTAGAGGTCATTACTTATGATATACCTTGAAGATGTGTATAGAATAAAATCCTAATATTTCGGTAAGGAAAATATTATGTGGTTTTCCTTTATAATACAACCCTCTATATATACTACAATTTTTATAGGTTCTATTATAAATAAACATAAGGATAATTCCTCCAAATGGCGTATTGGACTTGATCTAATCATCAACTAGTTCACAAAAACTAGACATAATGAATACCTGGATTAAAACATCAGAGGAATGTTACTAGGATAATTCATAGTTTGTTTACAAAACATTATAACGGATATGAAAATAAAGATATCACAAAAGATGAAATGTTTATGATTATGATATTTTATATGAATATTTTTTCAGGTTTTTTTCACTAGTTTTGGGTTTATACATTTTGTTTTATAGTCATAGAATAAAATATATTATATTATTGAAATGGATCCTAATGGAGGAAATTTTAACTGTAACAATTCAGGTACTCCATGTAGTTATTTTTATAATGGTAAATATAATGAAAACAGGGATGGTGTTGTATCTAGAACTAATCAAATTATAACTATTTTCGGGAGGGTGATTCATGATATGTGTAATATCCTTTACTATAATAAGAATCTTGTTGTTCCAACATGAGGTTTAAAAATGTAAAACTACTTCATGAGTTTGTAACATCTATTATGAAATTGTATAAATAATAATTTTTTGCTGAATAATGGATAAGTTCCATAAATAAGATATTTATCTATATTAAAAGTACTGAATTGGAAAAATATGTCATGATAGATTATCATCTCTTAGAATCTTAAAATATGTTGTGGTCTTCCATTCAAAAAAATAATGATGGTGAGGAAATAGAAATCACATAGCAGAATGATTTTAAGGTAAAGTTCCTGGAAAAATATTTCTTATATGAGAAATGAGATGATATGGAATAAAAGTTATTGATTCTATGATAGAATTAAGAGGAAATATGTTTTTGTATAAAAAGAACACTACAAGGTTATAAAGGCATGAAATAATATTTGTAAATATTCCAAATAGAAATATTAGTCATTCCTTTTATGGTTTTATGAAAATCATTCAAATGGAACTATCCTTACAAAAATTCTCATCATATGAGGACATAATTTCACGTTCTACGAAGGAAAATAATGAATTATCCAGGTTTATTAACATTCATGGGAAGAAACCGCAGAATATGATGATAGAAAAAATAAATATATGTATATGGAGGGAAAAATAATTTCCCAACATTGGATAGTTGTCGAAGGAAAAACCTTGGTACATTATTAATTTCTAAATGGTTTTCATTCGTGTGTGTTAGAAAAGAATCTATTCTCTTGATATCATGTGAATGAAATAATTTTCTATTATTTAACGATTCAACATTAATGCTATGGTGTACTATAAAATTGAATACTCCAATCATCATGGGAATGTACCTCAGACCAAGATAATAGATCAAGGTAAATAATTTAATAGTACCCCAGATGAAGTGGTATTATAAGTGTTATTTTGTTTGGATTTAAGAGGAATTTCATTATATTATTTTATCAATGATATTATGGATATAAAAATTATGAAATGTGTAAGTATGGTAACATAGTTATTTAGGATTTGTAATATTATGTCGATCAGTATAAATGGAAAAATTATTAGGTTGTATGTTAAACATCATTATAATACCATGATTTAAGAACCATTATTTGTTCCTAATTTTAAGATAATAATTATGGGACATAGAGAAAATTGATATGGATATTGTTAAATGGATAATACTAACTAAATTGAAATTTATTGTCCATTTTTTTAAAATTTTATTTATAATTGATAAAGATTATTATTTTTTGATAATTAATTTATCCCATAATCAATGATAGAAAAATGAATCAGGAAAAATTCATGTTTCAATGTGGTTTATTATAAATCATGTTATTACTATGTTTCAAGGGAATATATGATTAATGCATTCAAACTTATTCTATGTGATCATTAATAGATACTACCTATTGATTTTGTAGTTAATTATAAGTTCATTTTGTCAATTTAGTGACATTTATTCTCAATGTATGGATATTATGATTTTTATTGGGCCATATGGTGAACCATTTTTTGAAAAGTTTTATGTTGAAATTTAGAAATGTTTTATAGAGATAAATGTATTAATTTAGCATATTCATTTATATTGCATAAATTGTGTTAACAATATTAGTTGTGTAAAATAGATAGACATAGATAGAAATACATGTCACTATATTTTGAAAATTATGATCCATTATTTGTGAATTTTAGTGCATCAGGCATAAAATATTAATTTTTTGTTAAAATTTTGTGGAAAATGTGATGTATTGAAAATTACTTTGAATCCTTACCAAATTATGTAATTGTTGTCATAAAATAGAATCATATTAAGTAAGTATATTTCCATATGTTATTGGACAAAAAATTAATTTATCAACATCAGGGAAAGTACCTTTAAACAAAAATTTAATGAAATTACATTCATATATGATAAATCATATTGTATATTAAATAATCAAAGTTTCGTTATTTTGATTCCCTTAACATTTCATTGATCATTCAATTTATTGGGATGAATGACCTCAATCACTCCCTATAGTTGTTTTTTATTTTATTTAATGACCATGTGTTCAATTTCAAAACATTGTATAATTAAAAACCATGTTTTGTGTTATCCCATGTGATACTCAAACATCCATTTCTCTCTTATTAAATGGATGTTTTATTAAATATTTTTTTAGGATATCGTTTTTTAATTAAACAATTTACCAAGGAGAAACCATTTATTTCCATGCTCAAGTATAAATTATGAGGAAGAAATTTATTTATAGTGGGGAGAATATGAAAAAAAAATTATAAAAATAATAAAAATTTAATTTATATCACATAGTCCATAAAAAACAATGTACATAACTTTCTACACACATCACTGATTTTCATTGATAGCTTTTACTTCATGATTAACCTATTTTTTTCAAACAACAATATTCAATTAATATAAATGTTTAATATGATAGTTATCAACTAGCTATTGAAATGTAGGGTGTGAATCTAATTAGAATAATTATTAAAATATTTATTTTAGATATTTTTATCTATATATTTTAAATAAAATAAAGATCATTTAAAAAATTCATTCTAGAAAACATTTTTTTCTTAATGATTGATTAGTCGCGATTTTCAAGATTAATTAAAGATTAATTTTCACAAAATTTATAACATTTATTTACTAAATATCATTAATTTTTGAAATATGAAAAAAAAATTATTTATGGTTAATATTTGAAATTTTTTATAAATGATTCAGGTTTTGAGGAATAACGAAAAATAATTATTTTTTTTAAAAAAAATGACCCGTCGATTAAATTATTTATAAATTGAATTTATATTTTTAATTGGTTTTAAAGAAAAAATATGTTCAATTATATATCTATTAATCTAATTTTTCTCCATGGAATAATTTTCATGATGAATTTTGATATAAAAATATTTTATATATATGCTCATTTTTTCTTCAAAAACCTTCATTCTGAATACGTCAACAGGATAAATTTTAATTTAAAAATATTCACTTAAATAAATTTTATTTTGAAAATTAATTATATATCTTGAATAAGATTAATTTATAAGGTTAAATAAGTTAAAATTATTTTCTGACCATATTAAATATGGAAAACGTATATATTAATTACCATGTTTAAGGAAAATATAGATTTAGTCGCTGTAAAACACTGATAAAAAATGGTTAATAATGACCTATAAATATGTAAAAAACTATTTTTATATCCATAGTTCTATCATATATATTATATAATTTATTATTTCTCACATTGTATGATTTTCAAAGATAAAAAATGTGAATGATTCAATCATTTCAAAAAATTACAAGTGTTCCACTCACCAGACATATAAAAGGCCACACATATCTTATCTTCTTCAGAACATCAGATTTTTTATGAAAATAAATACCAGAACAACATAAAAAATTATCTTCTATAATATGATAGTATTTGTTTTGGGAAAAAAATATGTCCTATGAATGCGTAGGTGAAAACCAAAGGAGGATACTTGAAGAAGACATAATTATTTTCAATGAGAGTATTTATTTTATTTCATTCACCGCCTCCATAAATTATTAATATAAAATGATGATATAGTATCAAAAGTATCATAAATATATTGGGATATTTTTATAATAGTTGTTTTTTAAACAACCATATCCTATAAAATCAAATAGGTTGCAAAATCATTGTTCATGTGTGTGGAAGACTAACACCTCAATAACCAATGTCATCATTTCTTCCATTACCTCTATTTAGGGTGGGTATAATGATGGATATAATATATATATGTATATATATATGATATTTATAAATTATATATTCATCTAGAATCATTATATAAATTATATATTTTTAACCATCTATTTAATAGGAGATAAGATAACGTCGCTTGTGTGTACGAATGATTACTACCTCCTGAAGTGATGTGACACATCTTTGAATAGTGCTTCAAATAGAAGGTGATATAGAAATATTTAATGATTATATATTATAATAACAAAAAAATAATTATATTCATGAAATTTTTAGAATTAGGAAATATAGTACATAATTTTTATTCTTACATTTCTACTCACATAATAATGATAACATCGTTTGTGTACAACTGGAATACATCCTTCACGAAATGATGTGACTCAGTTTTCAGAATCACACAAAAACTATGATATATATTAGTAAATAATATTTTATATGTGATATTTATATCATTATGGATGGATTATATAATAATTATATTCTTCCAATAATGATCATTAAAAATGGAAACGTTACTCACACATAAGTACGACCTACTGTCTTCATGATCATAACATACATCATTAATGAAAACCAAAATAAATTGTAGATATTAAAATAATAATAATTTATCAAAGGGTAATTATGTTATTATGATTATTTTTATATGACAAACCAATGTAATATTTTCACTATCCAAAACATTAATGAAATTACATACTTAATAAAACAAGGCAATTAACACTGAAAATAAAAATAATAGTGTATTGTTATAAGTGATAGGTTTATAAGATTTTATAAATGTATCAAATACGATATTATAAATAAAAATATGGATATTTTTCTATTAATAGAAAATTCAAAACCACTATACAATAGGTTAATTAAAATTTAATCATATGGTCACATGAGGTAAGAGATTTTGTCTCAATTTCATTTCATTGTGGAATATGGTAATGTTATAATCCTTGATAATTTTATATGGTGCATATACATCCGATTTGACATATAATATAATGAATACTTAATTATTAATTGTATTTTAAATTTTAATTTGAATTATTTCATCCATGTATATTTTACACAAAAAATACAAAGTAGTAAATAATTTTATAACTCAATTTCTTTTCATTTGGTTATATAACTTCATCTATTTCATTGGTATCCTAATATTTTCTGTATGGTTATATTATATTATCTTTGGTTTTATATTTAGTTTTTAACTTGAATTTAATGTGGATACACATAATTGATTTATTTATTAATTCTCACTTCATCTTTTTGATCAATATGATGGTTTATTTTAAAATCTTATTTAAATTTGTATTTTTTATACATGAATATTTATTGATGAAGATTATTTGATTATTATTTAATACACCCCTTATTTTTAAAATCATCATTATTTTGATGACCATTTCCTATAATATTACTATTTTTTAAACGTTTCTACTTTAAATTATTGAGAATCATTTATAATAAAATCCTACATAAATTTCTATTCATTAGAAAACCATTTTTCTTCCAAAACCATGTTTTCTATTGTTGTTCTTAAAATTATTTTTAACCATTTTTTATAATTAAGGAACAAAATCATTTTTATTGATTTTTACTTTTTAAAAAATGGTTTGAAATGAACATTATTTCCATTTTATGAATGTGGTACTTTACTTTCATTTTTAAATTGCCAAAGAAAATTCATTTTTTACTTATATGAAATTTACATTTTTACCCCGGTCATGATTTTCACTTAATTAAGGAATAATTTCAATTTTTAAGCGTTATTTTTTAAATAAATTGTTTTTCATAATATTAAAAATTCATATTTTAAAGGGTTAATTTTAAAAATAAAAAGGATAGTTTCATCAAGAACGTTTTTAAAGATATTTTTATGTTATTTATATACATCATTGAAAAAAACCATTAATGAACTCATGGTCCACTTTGGATATGTTGTATTGATATTATCTTTATTTTTTTCTTTGATGATTTATTTTTAATTTCATTGAGGATGTAGAATTATATTCCCATTCACCTTTTCACATGGAATGGTTTAATATTATGTGTATTGATTTGGGTAAATGTTAAGATTTCATATGTTATTTTCTTTTCAACACAAAATAATTATGTGGATTTTATTTCTACCATTTCATATGAGAAATGTTTTGGAGTTTTTATGTGAGGGGAGTGTACTTCTATATCCCATCGACACGTCAGAATGTCTCATTAGACCATGTAGATATAGTTTTGGATGAGGCCTTACCAATTTATATAGATAAGATGGAACAATACAGTGAAGTGATTAGATTTTTTGGGAAGAAGCATTAAAATTATAAAATTTCTTCACATGAGAACTTGATGATATTTTTATCTGTCCATCAATAATCATTTCATAATAATGAATTTTTTTATAGATATTCCTTTTGATTACATGATTAGTTTGGATATCCATGGATATTATTCCATTCATGTGATTGTTTATATGGAATTATTTTATTATAATTTATTCCAGACATATTATACTCAAGTTAATTATAAAATGTATTGTGTTTCAGTTACATACCATAAAAAATTTGATATGCCTTATTTATTCATAGATTCAATAGAACTCTTACACAAAAAGATCATTTGAGATCAACACTTTCCTTGTTCATTTTCCCCAGGACACTAGGAAGTATTTTATTTTTTATATATTGAGACATACTAAAGGTAATAATGGAATTATCAATATAATAGTTTATTGAATTCAATGTTTTCAAATTGAAATTTTATTCATTTATGATTCTAGTGATCCAAGAAAAAATATATTCTTTCTTTTAGGATGTTAATCCTTCAATAGTATGCCAATGTATTAATAAATACACCAACTCTATGCTTATGAATAAAGGTTAGCTACATTCCACCACAATAGTGGGCACATCATGGGACATTTATATGGAAATAACCATCAAGGATTTTTATCCATTAATTTCTTATTTTGGAATATTCAACGGATAAATAACTAGTTTAGGATGTTGGTAGAACAGTCCTATGACATGGAGAAATTTTTTCTTTGGCATGGTCATACAATTTATGATGCAGTATCCACTATATTACACATAATACAACATATACACCTTTACGGAATAATATAAAACACCTCAACAACCTGATTATAGTGTGGTGATCATCAATTTGGTGATGGGAGTTTAAGTTGATCACATCCATGAAACATGAATCACAAAAACCTCAATTGAAACAAGATTTCCTCCTTAATATATCCTAAATTTTACTCAATAAACTGATTTTCGTGTTATCGCTTCTACTAAAAGATGGACATTTTTAGTATATAAGATCCCAATATTTATTATTCTTTAAATTTCAAACACTCCATGTCACAAGGAAAACATTGATAATGTGTTCTGTCTTTATCAAGGGGACTGCAACATATTACTTCATTTTATAGCAAGTGCAACTCAAAAACACATGGTCCACCTAAATCCCGAAAAAATATATATGCCTTAGTGATTTTGTTTATGTAATATCCTTAGAAAAGTTTCCCCACATCATAAATAAAATCATGGAAACTATAATTCAAAAGGATCATCGTTATTTTTGACCTCTAAGTGCGAGTAATTATTAATTCTCTCCCACCAATCCTTGAATCTACCCAATGGCATGTATCGAGGCCTCTACACTACCATCCCATGGGATATACCACTATTTCTAAACATACGCATACCAATGTGAGTCTTCACCTACATTAATCTCTATTATATAGTTGGATGGCCATTCTGGTGCCTCACCATAGTGAAGATTTTACCTAGATATTAAGGGTTGATCATTCATAGCTAGGAAGATGGGGTAGGCCTTCTATGTGAGGTGCATCTCTATATAATATAGTGTCATGGTTACTATGGTGTGGACCCCTATTGGACAACAATAAATGAATTAGTATGGAAATTGTGACTACGCTGTGGAACCATAGATGCATTCTGTCCTCTAAAATTAGGGAACAACACCTCTGCTATAGTCTTTACCTTTTTAAAAATCGTAACAAACCCAAACAACTAAATTGATTTTGCAGACAATCCACCCCATTGGGTTTTTAGATAATACTCCAACCATATCCAAAACAGTCACTTCCTCTAGACATTCATTTCGAGTATAAATGATCCAATTATTATCAATTCTATGATTATATGTTCCATTATATATGTGAGAATTAGTAATTTACTGAAACATTTCTGATGACTAAATGTGAATCATTTCAATAACCACATCTCTGTCCCTTTTTGTTATTGAAATATTATTCGAATTTTATTTCAATAATTATCTCCTTATTTAAAACACAATTTGATATTTGGCCAGTTTATTTAATGAGTAATGACCCCAACATTTCTAATTCAAATCACCTTATGAAAATTTTAAGTCTTATATTAATAAATTAAATTATATAAAAAGAATATAGTACATTAGTTATTTTGGATCGTTATATGTTATGTATTGTCTGGCTAAATGACTATTAAGTATCAAAATCATTAATAGTTTAATCATTATACATTTATCATATTATATATATATATATGGTAATGATTTTTCCATTTTTCCGAAATAATGGAAGAAATTTCCATGTCTATTAGGATCATACCCTATGATGTGCATTTATCAGATTTTCTGAGGGTGGTATCATCACTGATATTTTCCCATAACTAACCCAAATCCTTGGTGGAAATAATAAATAATGAGTGAATTAATTTTTGGGATTTTTTAATATCATCATTTTAATGTAATAATCCATGTTCATTGAACCATCATAGTAAAATATCTACAAAGAACACCTTACCAATAGGGAATTCAGTAGTTTATTAAAGGGATATATATCATCACCTGAATAGTATTGACCTTTTTATTTTAATTTTTTAAAAAATAATTATTATATGTTAATTTTACTACCTTATAACTCCTAATCAATATTTCTTAATAAAAAATACATTTTTTTATGATGAGATACAAATTGTAATTTTTGGATATAAATAACTTCATTTACCACAATCGTTTTCAAAAATTCATTATTTTTTTGATACATATGATATTTTAACCAAATATTGTTAGTAAAAAATATTATGACAATATAAATTATAATTTAATTTTATGAATTCGATAGTAAATTTTATTCGGGTAACTCAATAAATAATAATTTTTTATTTTAATGTGTATAATATAATTATTAGAAAATTATCTTGATGAATGAAATATTGTTAAAAATCAACTCATTGAAATTATTCGCTGGTGAGGTTTACATAATATTCCAAGAGAGATTAATTTTGGGGGTAAAAATTAATTATGTTATAATTAAATGGTGTTTATTATGACATTATTAAATCCATAATTATTTGAAATAAATACTATAATGTGTATCAAAAACAAAGAATATGTTTCCTCATTAAAATAATGGTTTTATGATGTTTGTTTAATTTTATTAACCATTAATTAATACTGAAATTGATATATATTTTATGATTTTGAAACAAAATATTTACGAAGATGAATCATTTATATATAAAAAATGATTTTTTAATAAATCGATAACTTCATATCCATATAATATTACCAAATATTCTACATTCATTGAACCCTTGGTCAAAAAACTTGGGATGGTTTCTGGTTTGAATTAATATATCATATAGATTACACAACCTTTGGTTAGAAATTAAAAATGAATTCAATTTTATTCAGCTAAAAAATACACCCAACCTCCCATTAATAGTCACTCAAATTCCATCTTTCACATCATTACTCTACCCTTACCACTCTATATCCTCCCTAAGGTGTCCCAAATATCTTCAGAAACAGTACCCCAAAATTTACTTATGGACACACAAGTTATGGGATCACCCACATCCCTACATTATTCAACCACCTAATTTATATTCTGCCATTGTATATCCTATTGATGGTGTTATAATATTTATTTACATGTACCTCATACTTTTTTTATGATTACAAAGTGATTATATACCCGCTGAACTCTAAATAAACCCTCTAATGAATCATTATGTAAACCTATGACAATGATAAATGTTTTCAATGATTTTCCATGGGAGACATTGTAATAGTGAATACCTATCCCCATTTTCAATTAAGGTTACTCGCTTGGATGTACATTTCCTTCATTGATAGGAGAATTTCATGTATTTACCACTTAAATCATAATTATTAGGATAAATGTGATGAATCATGTTCTTTTTGTTTATGATCTATGTTACACACTTATGATTGTACATGATATGAATGTCATGGGTAGTCTCATTTGTTAAATTTTTATCTCATGATATAAAATGTATTTGTAATATGAGGTTATCCTGATAAAAATATGTTATGATTTCTCGATTTTTGTCTTAGACATGTGTTCATGATGTTAGGAAATCTATTATTTTAATATACTTATTTTTGACCTATATTATCATGGTGTATCTTACCTATCAATTCATGATTTTGATTCCTCCCCCTCTTAATTTACCATTGTATGAAACTTGGATCACATGTATAAATTTAACATATACCACTTTTTTTATTCCTTTACTTGGATTTATATGTCAACCCACTGTTACGTATGTCCCCAGGAAATCCCTTAAAACATTAAAAGATAAAATGATTTTCATGTTCATGTTATGGTGTGTAAAATATTGCATTGTATTGTTGTTCAATTTATTTTTTATGTCCATAATATTCTAAAAGACAATAGGACTTATTGACATTTCTCCATATATTATGTGTAACTTTATTTAGTTAAATCATGAATTAATTTGTATTAAAATATGGATTTTCATAGTTGGTATCAATGAAAATTCTACTTATTTTTGTGATAATGATTAGAAAAACATTGTGAAAGAATAAGTATAAGACTAAACATATGAATGTAATCCTAAATTCTTGTGATTTATATAGTAAATGGTTTTAATGAAAATATTCCAAAATTTGGATACTAAAAGTGTATGTGGATCAACTACAGTTGCAACTGGGTGTAATAACCCACAAAAGTATATATTAGGATTTCCTTAATTATAACATTTTGTATGATATTGGCCCTTGATGGATTATTTTTTTGACACTTCCTAGGGACATTAATTTCTAATTTCAGAATATTTTTACTAACCCTTACGATGGGAATGAAATTAACAAAATATTCTATTCTTGTAAATAGATTCAAAATAAGAGACATTGAAACATATAAATTCTTAGGTTAAGGAATATATGACATTTATGAGTTACCAGTTCAATTTAATTAGTTTCTATTTTTACTTTTTATATATATTTAAATTGGCCATCTATATATTTCTCATCAATTTTAGTTAATGGGGTAAAATAAGAGGAATGTTGATAACAACCATTATGACGAGAAATATAATGGACACCTGAATAGTATTTACAACAATATGGGATAATGATTTATAAAAATCATGAAAATACATTCATATTTAACACATATGTTTAACAAAAAAATGAATGAGGATGGAAAATCCACACCACCTGTGAAATATAACGTTACAATTGAATCCTTAATGGGATAATGACATCATACATTTAATAAATCTCCCAAATTTATAATCATGGAACAGTGGATCAACATATTTGAAAGGATCTTCTGTATCACTCAATGATATGGGAAGGATAATTTTGAGATGATTAATTATCATATTATAGTAGTTTTTTATCAATGGTTGGTGTTGTTTATAAACATAATGCTAGACAAGGTTACCAATGCGATGGGGTTAAATGAGTTCTGGAAAATAATTTCCTCAGACACCTCAATATAAAATGGACAGTGTTTTATTTAGCCTTATGAAAATGGAAAAAAATCCTTTATATTGTATGAAGATAAATTTACAATACATGCATGATTCACCTAAAATTTTTTCATTTACACAAAAATTAAATATGCACACTTAAATGATAGGTTAAATCCATATCTATAAAAAAATTTCTTGTTAGGACTTTTCGAGCTATGATAAAATTTTATGAAATTCCCTCAAATTTCAAATGGAGATTCATAAATCTACTGTGTCTTAGTGTTTTTGGTACAAGATGTAGAAAATTTATTTTAATCTAGTTGGTACGATGGAGAAAAAAAGTAGTGGAATAAATGTCTAAGATAGCATATCCAAAAAGTTTGGGAAGAAACATCCACAAAATTCCATGAAAGGGATAAGGAAATTCTTTATGTTCATGAAGGAATCACTCATAGAATGTCAAATTCATCGAGAGAAACCCAAATATTTGATGGAAGAGAAGGATTACCATTTCCAACCACAACTTTCTATATAATATCTCAACTTAAAATAAAAAATTAAACATGAAATCCAATGAACTATTACATTGGTTACCATTGATAAATAGTGAGAAAAATCCTCTATATACCAGTGAGATGATGAGGTATTATGAAATTACTTATTTTTTAGTGGATCTTGAAAGTGGTTTGGTCACATGTGTGCTTGTTAATTGTTCAGTTAATGGGGATGTAATATTTTTTATTATGGTTCTATAAAATATTTTAAATCATGCAAGTATAGTAAATGGATTAAAATACTTCAGAAAATCATTGAAGTAGAGTTACCACTGAAGATACAAATTGGGAATTTTTTGTATCAAAAGTATATAACTCCACTCATACTAATAGATGCGGGATGAATATCTCATAGAACCTTATGGTAGGGCCTTTAGTGTATATTGATGTAAACCAAGGTGTGGATTGGATATTGTTATATATATAATACTTTAATTTATGGTTAAATATAATTGACCACAACTTCTCAAATCGATCCCAAATAAATAAAATGTGTGATAATGATGAATCTAATTTAATATCATCATAAAATTTATTGATATTATTGACATGTTAGAAAGGTTAAGTAGCTCAAATTATTCATACTACATAATATGTCATCCTTGAAGACATCCCATAATAAGGCAATATGGTGATGTATTTCTAAATGAACATAATGGTATTTCATTATGTTGTGAGGATGGGTTCTCAATAAATCATATACCTTGAGCTTTAACAACATCAAAGAGTACTTATTTAATTTCTATTTTTTTAAAAAGAAGTAGAAGATGAAATTATAGAAAAATCTTGTTAAAGGGTATATATGCTTAAGTGATTCAACAGGGGGTTTCTATGTTCTATTAATCAAGTATAACGATTGGAAACACATCTATACATTGATTATTAGGATATCAAAAAGATCATGATAAAGAAAAAGTAACCCTCCAATAGGTAAAATACTTTGTATATAATCCATATAGAGATCAATGCTTATCCAAGGAGGATATTGTTTTGAGAAATTATTGAGTAACGGCCAAGAAGGGGACAAATCCCTTCTATTTATTTTCAAATAATTTATATGGACTATGAGTTCATAGTGATACCATTTATAGTCACTAGTCCTCCAAAATTTTTCATTAACTTTATGAATGGAGTCTTTAGAGGTAAACATTACAAAAAAAAATTTAGTCTGTATACATGATATTCTTATCTACTCTAAATAAAATGATATGCGTGAGGTTCTTTTGAAATAAATGATGAATGTTTTATGATGTAAAAATATAATTGCAATGCAATATAAATGTGAATCATAAGAAGAAAAATATATATTTATTTGGTCATGTTATCATAATGAAAGTGATATATAAGGATTCAAAATATAATATATGCAATTGATAGATGATCTGAACCAATATCAGTTATAGAAATATGTAGATTAAATGGATCATCTATATATTATCAACATGTTTTTATATCCTCCTAATTCTTCACAATATTAATTATAAACATAACTCATTAGGGAGTCAAAATTTTATATAATGAAGATTTCATGGAGATATTCAATGAGTGAATGAATAGAATAATCTTTATAGTTTCATATATACTAAAATGGATTCCGTTAGATTTTCGTTTCAACCAAAGAACATGCTAAAAGAACATCCACAATTTAAATTGTCTTATTCTATTCTTTTCACGATATGATCATCTTCAAAGTCGGTGCTAGAAATATCATATTAGTCAATGTATTTCTCTATTTTTCTCTCAGATCATTTAACAAAATTCATGAGCTCGATCATAGAGTGGCCCATTATCATCCCATATTGGAGGTTTCCCCAAGACCCTATTTTTAGGATATTATTCTATTGAATCGATTAGATCGGTTTGTGTCACTTCCTTTGATTCCATAAGTCCGTGTAGCATATTTCGGTTTCAGCATCGAGGAGGGTTTTTGGATGGCGGATTTTGGGACCTCTTTTTTCAAAGAGGTGCACATTTTTTTAGAATGACATAATACATGACATTAGGAATGGATAATACTATTCTACATATTTTTTAAAAATCTTTTGGAATCTATGGGTTGGAGCATCCAGGAAGATTATCCATGATAAAAAAGACCTTATTTTGAGTTGTTCTCTGTGTTAAAGAAGATTTCATCACAGTTTGGTCTTAAATCCATTATTCAGTTTTCCAATCATACATCCTTCTTTATCCTTCGGTGATGAGAGTTAAAAAAGATCAGGATTCCCAGTAGAAGAAAATTGGCATTGTCTTCCAAGAGATCCCCTACCATTAAACAAAATATTCTCCCTATGGAGGATAGATTATTAATTATCGAAGTTCCTCTACATAAATAATCATACTATCAGCCTTAAAAATGGTTTCTTGGATTATATTTGTGTGGTATTTGATATCTCTAATCCCACTATCCATCACTTATTATTTTTTCTTATAATATCTATTTCTTAGTGGTAGGATCTATTATTCCATTTCCCAGATCAGTTTTTTGCATTATGCCCCTTTAACGGATTTCGTTTGTAGTTTGAAGGAAGAATCTCACTGGGATATCAAGACATTTTTTATTAAAGGGTAAGAGAAATAGTGTACCTTCCTTCATAATTAGAGGAATCTATTATATACTAACCATATATGATCCCATTATTACTAGTTAGAAAAGTGGTCTATCAATTCTGTAACCCCCTCTATCCAAGGCAGTCTCCTCATTTATGTGGATAGATCGATAGGCTTGGGGCTCCCTATTTATTCAGATGGTTAATTGTCAAGAATTTTTTCACTATCAACATAAGGTTTCCACTATATGGATGTAACATTATTTATCTAATGTCTCAAAGATAGTCAGTGACCTATATAAATTGGGGTTCTCCTATAGTTTATCATCTCTAATATCCCCTTCTATATTTTCTATGTCCATCCCAAAGTTCTACTATTCACATAATGAAGATGAATAGTGTATTATGGGTTATTCAAAATGAATTATTCTAGTTTATTTCCATATATTACACACCTATTATGGGTTTATATAATATGAATTCTCATATATGTTCTAGAACTTGATCTTTTTGGTAAGAAATTTTCAATGAAATGATGGGGGACAATTCTAGGGGTATCATGTTTTGATGATATCCTCCACAATTTGGAATGCACATAGCCTAGGTGTCTGGTAAAAATAGGTTAATTATTCAATGATATATCTTTTAAAATGGATTTCATAGTGAATAGTTATAACAAAAGATAAATCCCACCAAGATTGATCATTTTAGTTATAGAATATGTCTGTAGCACTTTCTATGTGGGGAAACCATTAATGACTATAACATGGTGTTCTATATGTCTTGTACTTTTGTGAAAAGCCATAATGTTTTGAAACAAAAAATTACTGTGAAGATTAACTTTGATAATTATGTGATTATTTATTCTATTTTTATGTGAAATGTGATTATCACGAAAGAAAGCAGATCTGTTATCATGATGAAAATTCATTTTGGGTGTCTTGTCATAGAATTTTTGTAGATACTTAAACATAATTATTTATTTTAGTATAAGAACAGTGGAGGTATTTTTCATATATGGAAATTAAAGAACGTCCCCACTTTTACGTCTTCGAAAGGAACCATGAATATGGTTTTTTGGGGATAAGTAAACACGGTGGAGTAGTTATAATGGTAAGAATTGTATTTGGAGTAGGATTAATATGTGAATTTACAACCCCCAACCTTGTAATATTTTCTTAGTACTATAGTCTTGCTTCAGGGTGGATACCATTTGAACTATTCTCCTATTCTTGTTAGTATGTTGGACAATGATTCTCAATTTCGTAGTGTATTATTCTCTAGTCGATGGAGATGTGATCATAGAGGCTAATATATTGATAGAAAATATTAATCAAAAAAATTCATAAGAGTTAGCCAGTCAGACATTATAATTATATTATTTCTTTGAAGGGTGATATTTAGATTTATATTCCCAATCATCACCTTCCCTTTCCCGATATGGATCAAAAAGGATATCATGATATGCATTTTTTATTAGGAGGACCACTTAGATGCTGATATGTTCTCTGAGATTTACTTTAAGAGAAGACATCATCCATTCATGATTTTATAACATGAATGAGACTACTATTAAAAATCAAAATAGGGATGTATAATGGAAGGATCGATAAACCAAACATATATTCAAGAATTGTAAAATTAAAGGAAGGATGGTGAAGTTACTAACATCCTCAAGGAGCATGGATCTTATACTAGTGATATGTATGTGTTGACATCTATAGTTGAGTATTAGTATAAATCATTTCTTAGAACTTATTCAATTTTAATGAAGGGGTAATATTTCTACAATCAATATGTCTTGTTAAATTCAAACACTTGGGTGGTATTAAATAGCCTAAATTCTTATTTTGTGTCTGTCACAGATGCTGAATAGGTTTGAGATTTGGTTTTCTTACATAACCAAGTGATTTCTCTGGGTAAATATTTGTTTCTAGGCTACATTTTTTAGGATTATTTATTTCTCTTTACCTATGATATTGTGTAAAGCATTTTGTATTTTTTGGGGGGTGGGGGTGGGGGTGATTCTGTCCTTTGGCGGTATGTGAAACCAAAATGATTTTTTTCTGAAATTTATGAACCCCTTATTGGTTAAGATCTATATTTCAATCATCATGTGTACTATCCCTTATCGGGTCATTTAAACTATGTTTAATATGAGGCCCTCTTATTACCTTCATTAATCAGTTTTTAAGGATTAGGAAGGTTTCATAACAAGGTCATCAACTAAGGAAACCATTACATTGACCCACAAAATGATCATAGATGTTAATTGGAATACCAGTGTCTCCAATATTTCTATTTTAAAATATATTGATAAGGAATATGACTATTGTTAATATGGAATCATCCTTAGGGTTTTGGGCTATAGGGGACTCTCCATATGGGTGACTGGTATGTTCTTTAATTTTTTTAAAATTCCCCATCATTTTCGATAGACTTTCAATATAGGAGATGTGGATTCTTCATGTCTATAGATGGTTAATGTATGGGGAACCCATTACTTAGAGAATGTTAATTATGGCATAAGATTATTTAGTAGGATACTAATGAGGTAGATTTATTGAAGAACACCCTTCCATATATGCGAAAAGTCTCACTAATGGTATGTCCCATCATTTCCTTATGGATTTCATCATTCTATTCACTAATGTAATATTAAAATAAATTTTTTTTTAAAATAATTATTGGATGAAAAGAGTTTGTGGTGTGTGTAGTACATCAACCATGAGAAGAGTAGTGTGTACATATCTAAAGCAAGTTCTGATAGATGGGTAAAATTGATTACCATCATGATATTATCAAAGAATTATTTATAATGAAATATATAAGTGCATTATTTTTGTATTAAAGGTTACATATTAAAAACGTTTATGTCTTAGTTGATAATATTTCTACACTTATTAAATTTTTGAATAACTGTTTCATATCCTTTAGGGGACATATCACAACTGTTACCTCTATCCTTATATCCATCCCGATTCATGTGATGATATTACTCTTGGTTTTTAAAATGGTGGTTAGGAGTATCGAGATGATGATTAAAATATTTTATTGGGATGCACATGTTGATGTATAGTGCCAGAGTACCCTATGTAAACATGGTTAGAAAACATGTTTCTAGACATATTAATCTCAAAATAATGTGGTCCACTATGTAGTGTTTACAAGATACATTATCCTATGATGAATTTGGTGGAGCCAGTTTATTTGGAAAAGTTATTGTATGGAAAGAATGGGTGAGATCAATTTCCCATGAGGGAACATTTATCCCCTTTAGCATATGTTTTACAGACACCATCCCAATTTGTAATGTTATTTTTCAATGAATTTTTTCCTTGAGTATAATACCTTTTGGTGAAATAATATTGTTTGTCTAACTCTTGTAAATATGGGGTTCCCAAACCATGGAATGAAGTTATCACAAGAATTAAGTCAACCCAATTTAATTCATGATATAATGGATCAAAATTTACGTAAAAAACTCAATTATATCTTCCAATATCAAGACTATGATAAACATTTCATTATAGGGGAGAGGTTGGGGGAATTAATAGGAAATGTATATCATCATTTCTTTCATCTCATCCTTGAGTATATTGATTTGTAGAGAGTTAGTTGGTGCAAAAAAAAATAACAATAAGTACAATTTTTTTTGTTTTCATTATAAGGAAAAAAATTTCCCATAAATTGGTTGATTATACAAAAAGGGGTGATGATGGTGTCCAAATGACCATTTATTTGAACGTCTAAGGAGGATATGACCAATCAAATTTTCGTCCAAGGGAGTGTGATTATTATATATTGATTGGGCTTGGTAAGATTATTAATCATTGATTCTATTTGAGAATTGGTGATGAGTTTTATTCATGGATCCAAGCATAGGGAGTGATGGATAGATTGGTAATTTTATATATGTGATGTTGTTGCATTTATATTTTCATGAACAACCCTTGTATTTATTATACTTCATGGTCACAACCCATCTTAAATTTATATTATAGATTCCTTTTACTAAAAATGGGTTCTATCATAACAAATTACGTTATTTTATTCTCCTTGAGGATGATAATTTCATGTATGGACCCTTTTCCATTAATTTATAGAGTTTCTCCTCCAGGTATATATTGTATGTTGGAGACCTCCATGAATTGGGATAAAACCCTATATCAATTGAACATGAATTATTTAACTCATGATGGAGGTGGTGTGGATTTGTATGAGACTCTAATGGTATAGTTTTGGATGCATTCATTAGCTTCATTGGGTATGTTAACTATCTTCCCAGAGAGGCCAGAGCTTTTAGTAGTACAATTGAGTCATATATATCTCTATAACAATATCCATCTGGTGGATGTTTAAAGTTACTCATCTAACATCCCAAAATCTCTACAAGAAAATATTTTCACCCAATGGGCCATTTTCAATAATATTTTCATGTTTATGAGCTTCCCCATTCAATAGATTATGATACAAACATGGTTCGAAAGAAACAAGGGGGCTAACAACATGGCTTCAATGGTCCCTCAAGAGAATCCATGTAGATTTTTTTCTATATTCGGATAACATACCCCCTTAATTTTCCTACCATGAATGAGAGGATTCCCATTTTATTCATTATTTTAGTCCCTTTGGATTTGGTTAGTATTTTTGTTTCATATTATTATAATAAAATTATATTTTGGACGGGCTACACCAATTCTATGATTACCCATAATCAAGGAAGGACTTTTTATCTATAGTGACACATCCACAAAATGGATATGGTTTTATAGTCATAAAATACGAAAAAACTGATATCCTACACCTCCATCTAATTAAGGATCCACGATAAGAACTAAGAAACCCATGACCTATAATTGGATGTATTTATCATTGCAATGAATATTTGATTACATTGACTCTATGGAGAGCAATGTTTCATATAGAAATATCATAAGGATATAATGTATAATTTTACAAAAAATTATATCAACATGTGACAATCAATATAGTTATAATTGATCAAGGATTATGATTTTTTAATCCATTTCAATCATAAGAGGAAAAAAACCATAATGATGATCTGATTAGAAATAATCATGTAACCCCATCCGTGATAAGGATTGCAGGGGATCAAATCTTATTGTACATGAAAATGATGGACATGGGAAAAATTAAATGATCTTTATCCTTCAATTCTAAAATAACTTATAAACCATAAGATCTTATGATGGTCAAGGAGGCATAGAAAGATGATGATTTTATATATAAAAATGTATCAAATATTCTATAGTGAAAATTTGATAAATATGGACTTATATGGTTTGGAACATTATATTTATCCCCTAAAATACCAAAAAATTAACATGTATCCTCTTGATTAATCATATATCTCATCCTTCTATATTCATTTTGGAAGCACTTATATGTACGTATATCCCATGGAAAATAATATGTTAGATAACATTAATAAGGAGATACACGAATTTTTATCAAGATTCTTGGTATGCCTACAAGTCAAGCATGAACAAAAAAATTCTATGTGTTTGATGAATGATTTCCCCAAGAGTTATGGAATTGTGAAAGCATAAATATTAATTTTATCATAATACTCCACAAGACTCCTAGTGGAAATAATTATAGATGGGTGTTAATCAAAATCCTCACAAATTTATGGAATTTAATTAATATCAATGAAGACATTTATCTTTAAAAAATATTCAAGATATATATATGGACATGAAAACATGCCAATGAGTTTCACTTAAACTATATCTATTCATTATATGAGGTATAACAAGAGGTTTTGTAGAAACATTTATCAATATTTGGATACAGAACATTTCTTAAGCACAACTTATCACCCTCTAATAGATGGACGGACTAATATAACAGTTCAAACTACATAATACATACAATTATCTTGTTCAATGTATACAAATATAAGTTGGGATCAATAGATTCCCCTAGTGGTATTCTCAGAAATAGTAGTAAATATTCAATCTTTTTAATTGAACATTATGATGCTCTATATAGGAAGATGTATATAATTGAAACTTGTAGGGATTATGTAAGAGAGAGGAAGATGAATGGACCTCATTTTATCCAAGAGGCAATAGAGAGGGTTCAAACAATTCAATTTCATAAGAAATACATAAATGGTAAATAGACAATATATGTATAAAATAATAACATATACCTAGTTTTTATAGTCATAGATAATGTGTTCTGTCAATAACACCATCGAAATTATCATGAGGATTATGAAGAGTGGAATTGTTTTTTCTTGATACATCGGCCCCATAAATATCTTTTATTACATAATAGTGGTGGCCTATTAATTGTCACTTCAAAATAACTTATCAAATGTGCCTAATTGTTTCCATGTATTTCTATTGAGGAATTTTGTAACACCCCGAGATTTTATGAAAAATATTAATTTTAATTTTATTAATGTCTTGTGTTGTACACTACACAAAAAGGAGCTTGCACAAAACTCATCATTGACTTTCCTTGAATTACACACAATCACGACCTTCCTCAATAGCGTGTGTAGTATGCAATACAGAGTTTCACTAAATAATGATATTCTATTAAAATAACTAGCCATTTTGAATTGTAATAACCACTTTTTAAAATTTTGTAATCTCTTGTTTTCAAAATGGACTTCATTTTTTGATTCAGAATATCGTAATTAGCTTAGGGTGAAATTTTGGTACTTTTCGGATAACTTTCATTTTCTGATGAATAGTAAATATTACTAAATTTTAATTAAAAACAACCTTTTTAATAGAAATAATTAATAGTGATAAATAATTAATTTGAGTGGGTTTAAAGTATATTTAGAATTTATTTTTATAATTTAATACAATTTTGGTCATTGGATGTAATTTCACATCTAAACCATACATAAACAAGTATTAATCATTTAATAGTTATTATCTCTTAAGCACACACTATTTTTTTTGAAGACGGGAATTAATTTTTAAATTAATTAATTCAAATGATATGTTTTGAATTTGGTAAAATAGATATCATTTTTGAGTTCATAATATCAAATATATCTTAGGCCTAAATTTTGGTATTTTTCTGGAAACTTTCATTTTTTGATGAATAGTGAAACCACTAAGTGGTAGTAAAAAAATATGAATTTTTCATAAAACATAATTTTACTGCTTCTGTGAGTGGAATTTCAAAAATCATAAGGACACAGTTGAATTCAGTATGTAAAATGTGGTTCAATGAGATGAAAATAATTTTTGGTGATTAGTAACTTTTTACTTTTTTTTACCATGGTTAAAAGTAAATAGGGTAATTAAGGGTAAAAATGTTATTATTATTACCCTAACACATGTCCTAATTCTATTGGATAAATGTAATTCTACCAAAAATAACCTTAGGAATAACATATGACCATTTATCCCCACTTGTATTAGATTAGGACATTTATTATTAATTTATTTAAAGAAGGGTTAAAATAGTTAAAATCAAAGTTTAATAACTAATGAATTTTTAATATGGGGTTATACATATGATAAATTCGACTATAAATATTAATTAGAAAGATAAAATGATTTCCTAAATAATTATATTTTATTTGTAACATTTAGACATTAAAAAAGTAAATTTATTTATGACACAAAGATGATGAAGTGATTATCTTATTAATGAAATATTGACATAATTGAAGTTATAAATACCCAAATAAATGTAATTTAAGACTTTTTATGAATTAAATTAATTTTATAGGTTAATATAACATGTTATTATTGATTTAATTATCTTTGTTCGAACTAATCATTCTGTTATTCGTTTCACAAAAATCAATTACAAAATAGTGTCAAAATTTACATAAAATAGTTTTTAAAACAAATATTATAATATTAATTGTTATTTTATTCCTAAAAATCTAAGGTTCGTCCAAATCACTTAGATAAGGATATATATAAATAATAATAAACAACTTTGTTTTCTTTTGGCTTTTTATTGTAAGTTTATTAAACTTATAGTATAAGAACACAAGAAGACACGGTAAAAGTAAAATTATTTAACTTAATGTTAAATCTAAATGATAAGGTTAAAATAGGAACATCAACTTGTCTAAATTCTATTGGATGAGAGGATATTGACCCATCCCCACCTTATCTTCGAAATAAATCAATTTGGAGCTATTAATAACCTAATATTACTTTGTAATAAAATAATATTTTTAGTTATTCCAAAGGTGCCCCTCTCCTCCCTTATAAAAGGGCACCTCCTCCCTCTCTTCCTCAAACCAATTTGAGCCTTTATGCTCGGCCAAACCCAGCCCATTTCCCTACTAAACTTCCCTAGAAACATCCTAGAGGTCCCGGTCTTCTTAAAAGACAAATTTTAGTACCCTAAGAGGAGGACTCAAAGCAGTTCTTCAACGAATAGGAGGTTCGGACACTTACGATGCAAATCAGACCTAAGGTAAGAGAAATATCACAATCTCATTTTTATCCAAGATTGTCTATTCATTGGTATTTAATAGGTTGTATTTTATCACCCACATCCATGTTTCCTAAATATGTAATATTTATATCCTTCTACAATAGTTTATATCAAATTTTACCCTTCGGTGAGTTTTTGGTAAAAGATATGAAATGAATCTTTTGTCGTTTTTCGTACGAGGTACTTTTTGACATTTCCGAAAAAAGTATGAGAAGAATGTTTTTTTAACATATATGACATAAATGGATTTTTAAAACATTATTTCCAAGAATCATACTTTAAAAGTTCTCAAGTTTATGTTTAATCAACTTCTTTTAGTTTAGAATTGTATGACATGTTAAGAAAGGAAAAGTGTTTTTGAAGAAGAAAGGAAATTTTCCTCAAGAATTCATTTCAAGTGTTTTATCAAAACCATTTTTCATCTATGATGACATTATTTCATATGTGTATGTTTCAAGTATCATGTCTATTCGATTTACATGGTTTCACTTTCCTTATTATGAAATGATATCCATTTCTTTTATATGGATTATGTGATGATGGGATGATGTTTATGAAACCCATTTTATTCTTTGGGTTATGATGAATGATTTACGTTTATGTTGTGTCACAAGTAATAATGATTTCACTATGATATGGGTGGGAACTATATCTCCGTCCAATGCATTCGGTAAAGATTTATATCTCATGAGAGAGACATGGCTGGAACGGAAAGTTAAACTGGTTCAGTAATACAGGACTGGAACGAGGAGTGAACTCGATTCAGAAAGGGACTTTGTCCACTAAGATGGTCTTGGAAGCAATGACTTGGCTAATATGGAAATCATATCACGTGCTTAATGGTTTCCACAATTACATGTTTTATTCCCATGCTATTTTATCATGATTTATGTTCAATTAGGATCTATGCCTTATGTACTTCCATGTTTTATGTCGTTGCTCATGATTTTTAATGTTCATTTTATTAAGTTCAAATGTATATGGTTTGTTTTATTTTATCCATTCTTACCCTTACTTAACATTTGAGCTCACCATTTTTATGTTTTTCCCCCAGGATTAAAAGAATGATTATAGGTAAGGAAACAAAAATGGGAAGATCTTTATGGGAGATGTTGAAGATCTTTATGGGAGATGTTGAAGATCTTTCACCACGATTAGAAGATTACGTTCCAAGTTTCCAAAGACACTAAACTATTACGATCCTTGTGTGTCAGTTTTTGTTATGTACTAAGTATTCCGCAAAATTAATGTAATGTCCATGTACGTTAAGATTAGGGTCGCTACAGTTGGTATTAGAGGAAAGGTTTAGTCAAGCTTTGGAAACTAGGATGCGAGAACTTTAGTGAGATCCCTAGAGATATTTCTAAGCTATGTCTAGGTATGTCCCTACGGTTAAGTATAAGTATAGGTTATAGTACTAGAATTACGATAACCTAAGATGTTAGATATTGAAGTTACTCCCCCTTTATTATATTGTTTTCCCTATGGTGATTTTTGCCTCTCACACTATTCTTTTTGGGTTTTAGACGATGGCTGGAACCCGAAGGAACCGTGTTGATCAATGTAATGGACAATTCAATGAGTTTCCTCCTAAAAAAACAATTGTTATTGGAGATGGAGTGAAAAATCTTATTTCTATACTTACACAAGCTATGAATCATTCTGGACTTCCAAATGAGTAGAGAAGGGAACAATATTCTATTGAGTCCTTCATGAGGCAACGTCCACCTTCTTTCAGTGGGTCTTCTGATCCACTTGTTGCTGAAAAATGGATCAGTACTACTGAAAAGATATATTTAGTTCATCAATGTTCTGAACATGATAAAGTCATCTTAGTAGTGTATCGTTTGGAAGGTGATGCTGATCAATGGTGGAATCTTATCAAGAATACGAGGCCAAGAGATGAAATTGAGTCCATGGATTGGGACGAGTTCAAGAACTTATTTTTCAATAAGTACTTCCCTTGTATTCTTAGAACAATGATGGAGAAGGAGTTTCTTGAACTAAAGAAAAAGGATGATGAATCTATTGGTATATACCAAGCGAATTTTACAAGGCTTGCAAGGTATGCATCTGGATTTATCATCCAACATGAAAGTAAAGTTGATCGATTCTTTAGTGGATTAAAAACAAATATTCGAAGGGCAATAGTTATAAGAGACATCAGTAGCTATGAATAAATTGTGTGTTGTGCTATCAAGGTAGCAATGGAAGTTTATGTTACTTATCCATCTCATAGTTTTGAAAAGAAACGAAAGATGGAGTTCAAGGAGAAATCTCAGAATAATGGTGAAAAAAAGATGAATGTTTCCTTATGCTCAATGTGTTGAAAGAAGCATGGTGGAGATTTTCATAATGGGACTAGAAAAAGTTTTAATTGTGGAAAAGAAGGTCATCGAGCAGCTGAGTGTTGAAGTAATGGAAAATGGGTTTCTAATGATGTGAATAAAGAAACAACTGCAGAGAACACACCAACAACACTTCAATGCTTCAAGTGTAATGAAATGGGGCATTATGCTAATCAATGCCCTAATCCAAGGGTTAATGATGATCAACATGAGAAACCAATTAAGGAAAAGGACAAAGGAAAGTCACATACAATCACTATTGGCGATGTTGAATATTACAACGATGTGTTGGAATGATTAAGTATTTATGTAATGGGATTCCAAAATAATGTTGTATATAGTATCATGGAATATTGGAATATTTATGTATTGGTCTATTGTGGTTTTCAATAATTTTATGGTACCGGTAACTATGGAAAGTGATTGAGATATTTTTGGTAAGTAGATGATATGCACATAATGAAGGGATAAGAAGATAATGAGATGTTTGATTGTATTCATGAGCTCGTGATTGATATAAGGACTAAGTGATATCATGGTTTGAGTATAAATAATTTTGAGGCTTTTGGATTGTGGAAAGTCTTAACTTTTAACTGCATTCATTTTTTCACTAATGTTCAATGGTTATTCATTCTTAAAGAGAATACATGATTAAGTTATTCACATGTTTTTAATTTGACCAACAGGATATATCTTATGATATATGGGGGATAAATGATGGCAATCACTTGATTGTTATGTGACATTTCATGTAATAATTTTCTTTATACTATGAACTTGGACCGAAGTATTTTAGATAAGCCTAAAGACTGTAAGGGATTATGTTGGACATAAGATTGTATTGTTTAAGGATAGAACTTTTTTCGATATTATTTATGGGATTTTATAGTAATATAGCTTTAGAAAAAGGACAACAGGCAAGACGGGCGACAGCGCATCGCGTCGGACAAGGCTGTTGGAATCGAACCCACAACCGAAGTGTGACTGGCCTTTATCGCCTACCACTGGCCTACAAAAAGTCTCTGGTTAGTAGAAACTAGTTTTATCTTATTACTCAGTATGATATATGAAGTACATGTTCATTTTAGGAATCTTATATGATTAACCTCACAATAGATGAACTTATGTATATTTGATAACTTTTTCTAACCCTTTGTTTAAAACAGATGGAATGACCAATCATTCTATCACATGATCTATTAACACTTCACGAATAACAAATTCAACTTCATTTATTTTAGAGATGAAGGGGAAATTGTTCACAGCACGAAAACCAGTGAGATAGTACCGAAATAAAGTAATTATTAATTCTAATTCAAATTCTTCAACTTTAGGGAAATGATCTTGAAAACCAAAAATGTTTTCCTAGTTCCCTTATATCCGATTAATCAGATTATACTCTAGATCATCACAAATTTATGGATTTGTGATTGTTGGATTTTTCATAGTTGTGTTCTCTACCACTCTCTATCAGAACATGATGGTTATATTTCTCTTCTATATCCATATTTTCACCTATGTGGAAACCTAGTGATTAATTTATTTGGGTAACCGTTACGTTTCATACTTTTGTTTTTAAAGATTGGTTTTGGTATTCCTTTTTACGATGTGGGTTTCTATTAAAGAAACTTTTGAATAGTAAACCATTTATAACCCCGATGAATTTCGAGGGTGAAATTCATTTTAAGGGGGGTAGAATGTAACACCCCGAGATTCTATGAAAAATATTCTTTTTAATTTCATTAATGCCTTGTGTTGTATGCTACACCAAAACGAGCTTGCACAACATGCATCATTGACATGCCTTGCATTACACGCAATCACGACCTTCCTTGATAGTGTGTATAGTACGCAATACCGTGTTTTACTAAACAACGATATGCCATTAAAATAACTAGCCATTATGAATAGTAATAACCACTTTTGGAATTTTTTTTAAATTTTAGTTTTCAAAATGGACATCATTTTTGGATTCGGAATATCGAAATTAGCTTAGGGTGAAATTTTGGTACTTTTCGGATAACATTCATTTTCTGATGAATAGTAAAAATTACTAATTTTTAATTAAAAACAACCTTTTTAACAGAAATAATTAATAGTGATAAATTATTAATTTTAGTGGTTTTAAAGTATATTTAGAATATATTTTTACAATTTAATACAATGTTGGTAATTTGATGTAATTTCACATTTAAACCAGACATAAACTGTAACACCCCGAGATTTTATGGAAAATATTCTTTTTTATTTCATTAATGTCTTGTTTTGTACACTAAACCTAAAGGAGTTTGCAAAACACACATCATTGACTTGCCTTGCATTACACGCAATCACAACTTTCCCCAGTACCATGTGTAGTACGCAATACCGAGTTTCACTAAACAACTATATGCTATAAAAATTACTATCCATTATGAATAGTAATAAACACTTTTTGAAATTTTGTAAATTTTAGTTTTCAAAATGGACTTCATTTTTGGATTCAGAATAATCAAATTAGCTTAGGGTGAAATTTTGGTACTTTTTGGATAACTATCATTTTCCGACGAATAGTAAAAATTACTAAATTTTAATTAAAAACAACCTTTTTAATATAAAAAATTAATAGTGATAAATTATTAATTTGAGTGGTTTTAAAGTATATTTAGAATATATTTTTACAATTTAATACAATGTTGTTCATTGGATATAATTTCACATTTAAACCAGACATAAACAAGTGTCAATCTTTCGATAGTTATTATCTCTTAAAAACACGCTATTTGTTTTGATGACGGGAATTAATTTTTAAATTTATTAATGCAACTGATATGTTTTGAATTTGGTAAAATAGACATCATTTTTGAGTTCATAATATCAAATATAGCTTAGGCCTAATTTTTTGTATTTATCTGGAAACTTTCATTTTTTTGATGAATAGTGAAACCACTAAGTTGTAGTAAAAAAATGTAAATTTTTCATAAAACCTAATTTTACCGCTTCTGTGAATGGAATTTCAAAAATCCGAGAGACAGGGTTGATGTCAGTAAGTAAAATTTGGTTCAATGAGATGAAAATAATTTTTGGTGAATAGTAACTTTTTACTTTTTTAACCACGGTTAAAAGTAAATAGGGTAATTAAGGGTAAAAATATTATTATTATTGACCTAACATATGTCCCAATTCTATTGGATAAGTGTAATTCGACCAAAAACAACCTTAGAAATAAAATATGACCATTTAGGCCCACATGGATTGGATTAGGACATTTATTATTAAGTTATTTAAAGAAGGGTTAAAACAGTTAAAATCAATGTTTAATAACTAAAGAATTTTTAATATAGGGTCATACATAAGATAAATTCGAATATAAAAATTCATTAGAAAGATAAAAATATTTCCTATATAATGATATTTTATTTGTAATTTTCAGACATTAAAAAAGTTAATTTATTTATGACACAAATATGATGTAGTAATTATCTTATTAATGAAATATTGACATAATTGATGTTATAAATACCCAAATAAATGTAATTTAAGACTTTGTATGAAATAAAATACATTTCTAGGTTAATATGACGTGTTATTATTTATTTAATTAACGTTGTTTGAACTAATCATTCTCTTATGATTTTCTCAAAAATCAATTACAAAATAGCGTCAAAAGTAATAAAATAGTTTTTAAAACAAATATTATATTATTAATTGTTATTTTATTCCTAAAAATCTAAGGGTCGGACAAATGACTTAGATAAGGATATATATATTAATAATAAACAACTTGGGGTTCGTTTGTCTTGTTATAGTAAGTTTATTATCCTTATGTTATAAGAACACAAGAAGACACGGTAAAAGTAAAATTATTTAACATAATGTTAAATTTAAATGATAAGGTTAAAATTGGAACCTAAAAATGTCTACATTCTATTTTATTAGAGTATTTTGACCCATCCCCACCTTAGCTTCGAAATAAATCAATTTGGAGCTATTAAAAACTGAATATGACTTTATAATAAAATAACATTTTTAGTTATTCCAAAGGTGCCCCTCTCCTCCCTTATAAAAGGGCACCTCCTCCCTCTCTTCCTCACACCAATTTGAGACTTTAAGCTCAGCCAAACCCTTACCATTACCCTTATAAACTTCCCTAGAAACATCCTAGAGGTCTTGGTCTTCTTCAAAGTCCAATTTTAGTACCATAAGAGGAGGACTCAAAGAGGTGCTTCAAAGAAGCGGTAATGTCCTTTACTGATTCTTTCAAATTTATTTCCTCTTCCACTTCTTCTTCTTAGTTTGTTTCATTATTAAGTAATAAATTAAGTATCACTCATATAATGATATGTTATTATAAGTATGAAACAACCCTATTTCACCATCGTTCTATCCTACGGAAAACGAAATCACCGCATGTTCGTACGTATGGAATACCGTCTCCACGCCGTGTTGTAATCTATTTTCTACCACCACCTTACATGGATGTGTATAATGGTGTAAATAATAACTATATATGATTATTTTAATGTGATATTGATTCTGAAATAGTATACATACACTCCAATGCAATTTCACAATCATGAGAATGATATCATCGCTCGTGCGTACGTACGGACTACCGTCTCCACGACGTGATGAGATTCATTCTCCATGTTAACCATTCATGAATGATTATAAATTATATATAATAAGTAATCATGAAATATATGACATAATAATGATACTGGATTTATGTGTATATATATGTATGTCATCTACTTAATTCCATTCAACTCAATAAGGAAATGAAAACAACATTAATGCGTACGTACGACCTACCATCTCCATGAACTGTGTATTTCTTTCCATTTACTGATCTATTATATATATGTATATTCTGAATATATATTATATGTAAATCATGTTTTATATTCATGAATTAAGTAATCATTCTCTAAGTAATGATATGAATAATTACTAGTCAAAACCCGAACTACAAATGAAACGATTTTACCCAAAATGCTCTTTAACATGGAATTTACAAAAGAACGGGTAATATAAAGTCATAAGTGAAACATATATTATATCATAACAATTAGTATGATTCTGGAATAAGTCAATGACATTACTTAAATCATTATACAGGAGTTTCAGACACTTACAATACAAATCGGACCTAAGGTAAGGGAAGTATCATAATCTCATTTTTATCCGAGATTATTTATTCATTGGTATTTACTGGGGTGTATTTTATCACCCACATCCATGTTTCCACAATATGTAATATTTATATCCTTCTACAATATTTTATATCAAATTTTACCCTTCGGTGAGTTTTTGGTAAAAGATATGAAAGTAATGTTTTGTCATTTTTCGTACGAGGTACTTTTTGAATATTCCGACAAAAGTACGAGAAGAATGTTTTTTAACTTATACGGCATAAATGGATTTTTAAAACATTATTTCCAAGAAGCTTACTTTAAAAGTTTTCAAGTTTATTTTTAATCATCTTCTTTTAGTTTAGAATTGTATGACATGCTAAGAATGGAAAAGTGATTTTGAAGACGAAAGGATATTTTCCTCAAAAATTCATTTCAATTGTTGTATCAAAACCATTTTTCATCTATGATGACATTATTTCATATGTGTATGTTTCAAGTATCATGTCTCTATGATTTACATGGTTTCACATTCTTTATTATGAAATGATATCCATTTCTTTTATATAGATTATGTGATGATGGGATGATGTTTATGAAACCCATTTTATTCTTTGGGTTATGATGAATGATTTATGTTTATGTTGTGGCACAAGTAATAATGATTTCACTATGAGATGGGTGGTACCTATATCTCCCTCCAATGCATTGGGTAAATATTTATATCTCATGAGATAGACATGGCTGGAATGGAAGGTTAAACCGGTTCAGTAATACAGCACTGGAACGAGGAGTGATCTCGATTCAGAAAGGGACTTTGTCCACTAAGATTGTCTTGGCAGCAATGCCTTGGATAATATGGAAATCATATCATGTGCTTAATGGTTGCCACAATTACATGTTTTATTCCCATGATATTTTATCATGATTTATGTTCAAATATGATCTATGCCTTATGTACTTCCATATTTTATGTCGTTGCTCAAGATTTTTAATGTTCATTTTTTATGTTCAAATGTATATGGTATGTTTTATTTTATCCATGCATACCCTTACTGAGCATTTGAGCTCACCCTTTTTATGTTTTTTCCCCAGGATTAAAAGAAAGATTTTAGGTAAAGAAACAAAAATGGGAAGATCATTATGGGAGATGTTGAAGATCTTTCACCACGATTAGAAGATTACGTTCCAAGTTTCCAAAGACAATAAACTATTACGGTCCTTGTGTGTCAGTTTTTGTTATGTACTAATTATTCTGCAAAAGTAATGTAATATCCATGTACGTTAAGCTTAGGGTCGCTACAGTTGGTATCAGAGGAAAGGTTTAGTCAACCTTTGGAAAATAGAATGCGAGAACTTTAGTGAGATCCCTAGAGATATTTCTAAGGTATTTATAGAATTGTCCCTAAGGTTATGTATAAGTATAGGTTATAGTACTAGAATTAAGGTAACCCAAGATGTTAGATATTGAAGTTAAACCCCCTTTATTATATTGTTTTCCCTAGCGTGATTTTTTCCTCTCACACTATTCTTTTTGGGTTTTAGACGATGGCTGGAACCCGAAGGAACTGTGTTGATCAATGTAATGGTCAATGCAATGATTGTCCTCCTGAACAAACAAATGTTATGGGAGATGGAGTGAAAAATCTTATTTCTATACTTACACAAGCTATGAATCATTCTGGACTTTCAAATGAGCAGAGAAGGGAACAATATTCTATTGAGTCCTTCATGAGGCAACATCCACCTTCTTTCAGTGGGTCTTCTGATCCACTTGTTGCTGAACAATGGATCATTACTTCTGAATAGATATTTTCATTTATTCAATGTTCTGAACATGATAAAGTCATCTTAGCAGTGTATCGTTTGGAAGGTGATGCTGATAAATGGTGGAATCTTATCAAGAATACAAGGCCAAGAGATGAAATTGAGTCCATGGAATGGGGCAAGTTAACGAAATTATTTTTCAATAAGTACTTCCTTAGTATTCTTCGAAGAAAGATGGAGAAGGAGTTTCTTGAACTAAAGAAAAAGGATGATGAATCTGTTGGTATATATGATGCGAATTTTACAAGGCTTGCAAGGTATGCATCTGGATTTATCATCCAACTTAAAAGTAAAGTTGATCGATTTTTCAGTGTATTAAAACCAAATCTTTGAATGGAATTAGCTCTAAGAGACATCAGTAGCTATGACGAAATTGTGTGTTTTTCTATCAAGGTAGAAATGGAAGTTGGTGTTACTTATACATATCATAGTTTTGACATGAAACGAAAGACGTAGTTCAAGGAGAAATCTCAGAATAATGGTGAAAAGAAGATGAATGTTTCCTTATGCTCAAAGTGTGGAAAGAAGCATTGTGGAGATTGTCTTAAAGGGAATAGAAAATGTTTTAAGTGTGGAAAAGAAGGTCATCGAGCAGTTGAGTGTTGAAGTAATGGAAAAAGGGTTTCTAATGATGTGAATCAAGAAAATACTGCAGAGAATGCACCAACAACACTTCAATGCTTCAAGTGTAATGAAATGGGGCATTATGCTAATCAATGCCCTAATCCAAGGGTTAATGATGACCGACATGAGCAACCCCTTAACGAAAAGGACAAAGGAAGTCACATGCGATCACTATTGGCGATGTTGAATATGAGAATGATGTGGTGGAATGATTAAGTGTTTATGTAATGGGATTCCAAAATAATGTTGTATATAGTATCATGGAATATTGGAATATTTATGTATTGGTCTATTGTGGTTTTCAATAATTTTATGGTACTGGTAACTATGGAAAGATATTGAGATATTTTTGGTAAGCATATGATATTCACATAATGAAGGGATTAGAAGATAATGAGTTGTTTGATTGTATTCACGAGCTCATGATTGATATAAGGACTAAGTGATATCATGGTTTGAGTATAAAGAATTTTGAAGATTTTGGTTTGAGGAAAGTGTTAACTTTTATCTGAATTCATGTTTCCACTGTGTTTCAATGGGTATTCATTCTTTAAGAGAATACATGATTAAGGTATTCACATGTTTTTAATTTTACCAACAAGATATAACTTATGATATATGGGGGATAAATGATGGAATCCACTTGATTGTTATGTGACATTTCATGTAATCATTTTCTTTTACTATGAGCTTGGACCGAAGTATTCTAGATAAGCCTAAATATTGGAAAGGATTATGTTGGACATAAGTTAGTATTTTTAAAGGATAGAAGTTTTTTTCGATATTATTTATGGGATGTTATAGTAATATTGCTTTAGAAAAAGGACGACATGCAGGACGGGCAACATCCCATCGCATCGGACAAGGCTGTTGGAATCGAACCCACAACCGAACAGCTACTGGACTTTATCACATACCACTAGCCTACAGGAAGTCCCTGGTTAGTAGAAACTAGTTTTATTTTATTACGCGATATGATATATTAAGTATAAGTATATTTTTTGAATCTTATACGATTAAAATCACCCTAGATGGACTTATGTATATTTGATAACTTTTTCTAACCTTATGTTTGAAACAGATGGAATGACCCATCATTTTATCACATGGTCTGTTAACACTTCACGAATAAAAAATTAATCTTCATTTCTTTAAAAGATGAAGTGGAAATTGTTCAAAGCACCAACAAAAGTGAGATTGTACCAAAATAAAGTAAGTATTTATTCTAATTCAAATTCTTCAACTTTAGGGAAATGATCTTGAAAACAAAAATATTGTCCTAGTGCCCTTATATCTGATGAATCAGATGGTACCTTAGATCATCACAAATCTATGGATTTGTGACTGTTGGCTTTTTCATAGCCACATTCTCTACCACTCTCTATCAGAACATGATGGTTAGATTTCTCTTCCATATCCATATTTTCACCTATGTGGAAACCCAGTGATTAGTTTATTTGGGTAACCGTTACATTTCATACTTTTGTTCTTAAAGATTGGTTTTGTTATTCCTTTTTACGATGTGGGTTTCTATTTAAGAAACTTTCGAATAGTAATCCATTTATAACCCCGTTGAATTTCAAGGGTGAAATTAATTTTAAGGAGGGTAGAATGTAACACACCGAGATTTTATGGAAAATATTTTTTTAATTTCATTAATGTCTTGTGTTGTACGCTACACTAAAAGGAGCTTGCACAACACGAATCATTGACTTGCCTTTCATTACATGCAATCGCGACCTTCCTCGATAGCGTGTGTAGTACGCAATACCGAGTTTCACTAAACAATGATATGTTATTAAAATAACGAGCCGTTATGAATAGTAATAACCACTTTTTGAAATTTTGTAAATTTTAGTTTTCAAAATGGACTACATTTTAGGATTCAGAATATTGAAATTAGCTTAGGGTGAAATTTTGCTACTTTTTGGGTAACTTTGATTTTCCGATGAATAGTAATAATTACTAAATTTTAATTAAAATCAACCTTTTTAATAGAAATAATTAATAGTGATAAATTATTAATTTGAGTGGTTTAAAAGCATATTTCGAATATATTTTTACAATTTAATACAATTTTGGTCATTGGATGTAATTTCACATTTAAACCAAACATAATCAAGTGTCAATCTTTTGATAGTTATTTTCTCTTAAGAACACGCTATTTGTTTTGACGACGGAAATTAATTTTTAAATTAATTAATGAAACTAATATGTTTTGAATTTGGTAAAATAGAAATCATTTTTGAGTTGATAATATTAAATATAGCTTAGGCCTAATTTTTGATATTTTCCTGGAAACTTTCATTTTTTTGATGAATAGTGAAACCACTAAGTGGAAGTAAAAAAATACGAATTTTTCATAAAACGTAATTTTACCACTTCTGTGAGTAGAATTTAAAAAATCCAAGAGACATAGTTGATGTCAGTAAGTAAAATGTGGTTCAATGAGATGAAAATAATGTTTGGTGAATAGTAACTTTTTACTTTTTTTTATCATAGTTAAAAGTAAATAGGGTAATTAAGGGTAACAATGTTATTATTATTACCTTAACACATGTTATAATTCTATTAGATAAGTGTAATTCGACCAAAAACAACCTTAGGAATAAAGTATGACCATTTAGGCCCACATGGATTAGATTAGGACATTTATTATTAATTTATTCAAAGAAGGGTTAAAATAGTTAAAATCAAAGTTTAATAACTAAAGCATTTTTAATATAGGGTTATACATATGATAAATTCGACTATAAATATTAATTAGAAAGATAAAAAGATTTCCTACATAATGATAGTTTATTTGAAACTTTTAGACATTAAAAAGGTTAATTTATTTATGACACAATGATGATGCAATAATTATCTTATTAAGGAAATATTGACATAATTGATGTTATAAATACCCAAATAAATGTAATTTAATACTTTTTATGAATTAAAATAATTTTCTAGGTTAACATGACATGTTATTATTGATTTAATTAACTTTTTTTGAAATAATCATTCTGTTATGATTTTCATAAAAATCAATTACAAAATATTGTCAAAATTGACATAAAATAGTTTTTAAAACAAATATTATAATATTATTTGTTATTTTATTCCTAAAAATCTATGGTTCGGCCAAATGACTTAGATAAGGCTATATATATTAATAATAAACAACTTTGGGTTCGTTTGGCTTGTTATAGTAAGTTTATTAACCTTATAGTATAAGAACTCAAGAAGACACTGTAAAAGTAAAATTATTAAAGTTAATGTTAAATCAAAATGATAAGGTTAAAATAGGAACATAAACTTGTCTAAATTCTATTGGATGAGAGGATTTCGACCCATCCCCACATTAGCTTAGAAATAAATAAATTTGGAGCTATTAAAAACCGAATATGATTATATAATAAAATAATAATTTTTGTTATTCCAAAGATACCCCTCTCATCCCTTATAAAAGGGCACCTCCTCCCTCTCTTCCTCACACCAATTTGTGCCTTTATGCTCGCCCAAACCCTGCCCATTTCCCTTCTCAACTTCCCTAGAAACATCCTAGAGGTCCTGGTCTTCTTCAAAGACCAATTTTAGTACCCTAAGAGGAGGACTCAAAGAAGTGCTTCAAAGAAGAGGAGGTTCGGACACTTACGATACAAATCGGACCTAAGGTAAGGGAAATATCACAATCGCATTTTTATCCGATATTGTTTATTCTTTGGTATTTACTAGGGTGTATTTTATCACCCACATACATGTTTCCCCAATATGTAATATTTATATCCTTCTACAATAGTTTATATCAAATTTTACCCTTCGGTGAGTTTTTGGTAAAAGATATGAAAGGAATCATTTTTCATTTTTCGTACGAGGTACTTTTTGACTTTTCTAACAAAAGTACAAGAAGAATGTTTTTTAACATATACAGAATAAATGGATTTTTAAAACGTTATTTCGAAGAAGCTTCCTTTACATGTTTTCATGTTTATTTTTAATCAACTTTTTTAGTTTATAATTGTATGACATGTTAAGAAAGGAAAAGTGTTTTTGAAGAAGAAAGGATATTTTCCTCATGAAGTCATTTCAAGTGTTTTATCAAAACCATTTTTCATCTATGATGAAATTATTTCATATGTTTATGTTTCCAGTATCATATCTCTATGATTGACATGGATTCACTTTCCTTATTATGAAATGATATCAATTTCTTTTATATGGATTATGTGATGATGGGATGATGTTTATGAAACCCATTTTATTCTTAGGGTTATGATGAATGATTGATGTTTATTTTGTGGCACAAGTAATAATGATTTCACTATGAGATGGGTGGGACCTATATCTCCCTCCAATGCATGGGTAAAGATTTATATCTCATGAGATAGACATGGCTGGAACAGATGGTTAAACCGGTTCAGTAATACAGGACTGAAACAAGGAGTGAACTCAATTCAGAAAGGGGCTTTGTACACTAAGATAGTCTTGGAAGCAATGCCTTGGAAAATATGGAAATCATATCATGTGATTAATGGTTTCCAAAATTACATGTTTTATTCCCATGCTATTTTATCATGATTTATGTTCAATTATGATCTACGCCTTATGTACTTCCATGTTTTATGTCGTTGCTCAAGATTTTTAATGTTCATTTTTCTAAGTTCAAATGTATATGGTATATTTTATTTTATCCATGCTTACCCTTACTGAGCATTTGAGCTCACCCTTTTTATGTTTTTCCCCAGGATTAAAAGAATGATTTTAGGTAAGGAAACAAAAATGGGAAGATCTTTATGGGAGATGTTGAAGAACATTAACCACGATTAGAAGATTATGTTCCATGTTTCCAAGGAAACTAATCTATTACGGACCTTGTGTGTCTGTTTTTTTATATAATAAGTATTCCGCAAAAGTAATGTAATGTCCATGTAAGTTAAGCTTAGGGTCGCTACAGTTGGTATCAGAGGAAAGGTTTAGTCAACCTTTGGAAACTGGGATATGAGAACATTAGTGAAATCCCTAGAGATATTTCTAAGGTATGTCTAGGGATGTCCCTCAGGTTATGTATAAGTATAGGTTATAGTACTGTAATTATGCTAACCCTAGATTTTAGATATTGATGTTACTCCCCCTTTATTATATTGTTTTCCCTAGGGTGATTTTTTCCTCTCACACTATTCTTTTTGGGTTTTAGATGATGGCTGGAACCCGAAGGAACCGTTTTGATCAATGTAATGGACAATGCAATGATTTTCCTCCTGAACAAACAAATGTTATGGGAGATGGAGTGAAAAATCTTATTGCTATACTTACACAAGCTATGAATCTTTCTGGACTTCCAAATGAGTAGAGAAGGGAATAATATTCTATTAAGTCCTTCATGAGGCAAATTCCACCTTATTTCAGTGGGTCTTCTAATCCACTTGTTTTTGAACAATGGATCAGTACTACTGAAAAGATATTTTCAGTTCTTCAATGGTCTGAACATGATAAATTCATCTTAGCAGTGTATCATTCGGAAGGTGATGCTGATCAATGGTGGAATCATATCAAGGATACGAGGCCAAGAGATGAAATTGAGTCCATGGAATGGGATGAGTTCAAGAACTTATTTTTCAATAAGTACATCCCTTGTATTCTTCGAACAAAGATGGAGAAGGAGTTTCTTGAACTAAAGAAAAAGGATGATGAATCTGTTGGTATATACGAAGCGAATTTTACAAGGCTTGCAAGGTATGCATCTGGATTTATCATCCAACCTGAAAGTAAAGTTGATCGATTCTTCAGTGGATTAAAACCAAGTCTTCGAAGGGCATTAGCTATAAGAGACATCAGTAGCTATGAAGAAATTATGCGTTGTGCTATCAAGGTAGAAATGGTAGTTGGTGTTACTTATCCATCTCATAGTTATGACAAGAAACTAAAGATGGAGTTCAAGGAGAAATCTCAGAATAACGGTGAAAAGAAGATGAATGTTTCCTAATGCTCAAAGTGTGGAATGAATCATGGGTGAAATTTTCTTAATGGGACTAGAAAATGTTTTAAGTGTGGAAAAGAAGGTCATCGAGCATCTGAGTATCAAAGTAATGGAAAAAGGGTATCTAATTATGTGAATAAAGAAAATACTGGAGAGAACACACCAACAACACTTCAATGATTCAAGTGCAATGAAATGGGGCATTGTGCTAATCAATGCCCTAATCTAAGGGTTAATGATGATCGACATGAGCAACCACTTAAGGTAAAGGACAAAGGAAAGTCACATGCGATCACTATTGGCAATGTTGAATATGACAACGATGTGGTTGAATGATTAAGTGTTTCTGTAATGGGATTCCAAAATAATGTTGTGTATAGTATCATGGAATATTGGAATATTTATGTATTGGTCTATTGTGGTTTTCAATAATTTTATAGTACCGGTAACTATGGAAGGTGATTGAGATATTTTTGGTAAGAAGATGATATGCACATAATGAAGGGATAAGAAGATAATGAGATGGTTGATTATATTCATGAGCTCATGATTAATATAAGGACTAAGTGATATCATGGTTTGAGTATAAATAATTTTGAGGATTTTGGTTTGTGGAAAGTGTTAACTTTTAACTGCATTCATGTTTTCACTAAGGTGCAATGGGTATTCATTCTTTAAGAGAATACATGATTAAGGTATTCACATGTTTGTAATTTGACCAAAAAGATATATCTTATGATATATGGGGGATAAATGATGGCATTCACATGGTTGTTATGTGACATTTCAAGTAATCATTTTCTTTATACTATGATATTGGACCGAAGTATTTTAGATAAACATAAATATTGGAAGGGATTATGTTGGAAAAATGTTAGTCTTGTTTAAGGATAGAACTTTTTTTCGACATTATTTATGGGATATTATAGTAATATAGATTTAGAAAAAGGACAACCTACAGGACGGGCGACAACCCATCGCGTCAGACATGGCTATTGGAATCAAACCCACAACCGAAGTGCAACTGGCCTTTATCGCCTACCACTGGCCTACAGGAAGTCCCTGGTTAGTAGAAATTAGTTTTATTTTATTACGCGGTATGATATATAAAGTATAAGTTCATTTTAGGAATCTTATACGATTAACCTCACCATAGTTGAACTTATGTATATTTGATAACTTTTTCTAACCTTTTGTTTGAAACAGATGGAATGACCCATCATTCTATCACGTGATCTGTTAACACTTCACGAATAACAAATTCAACTTCATTTCATTAAGAGATGAAGTGGAAATTGTTCAATGCATGAACAACAGTGAGATTGTACCAAAATAAAGTAAGTATTTATTCTAATTCAAATTCTTCAACTTTAGCGAAATGATCTTGAAAAACAAAAATGTTCCTAGTGCCCTTATATCCGATGAATCAGATGGTACCTTAGATCCTCACAAATCTATGGATTTTTTATTTTTGGCTTTTCCATAGCTGTGTTCTCTACCACTCTCTATCAGAACATGATGGTTAGATTTCTCTTCCATATCCATATTTTCACCTATTTGGAAACCAAGTAATTAGTTTATTTGGGTAACCGTTACGTTTCATACTTTTGTTTTTAAAGATTTGTTTTGATATTCCTCTTTACGATGTGGGTTTCTATTAAAGAAACTTTCGAATAGTAAACCATTTATAACCCTGATGAATTTCGAGGGCGAAATTCATTTTAAGGGGGGTAGAATGTAACACCCCGAGATTTTATGAAAAAAATTATTTTTAATTTCATTAATGCCTTGTGTTTTAGGCTACACCAAAAGGAGCTTGCACAAAATGCATCATTTACTTGCCTTGCATTACATGCAATCAGGACCTTCCTCGATAGCGTGGGTAGTACCCAATACCAAGTTTCACTAAACAACGATATGCTATTAAAATAACTAGCCGTTATGAATAGTAATAACCATTTTTTGAAATTTTTTAAATTTTATTTTTCAAAATGGAAATCATTTTTGGATTCGCAATATCGAAATTAGCTTAGGGTGAATTTTTTGTAATTTTTGGATGACTTTCATTTTCTGATGAATAGTAAAAATTACTAAATTTTAATTAAAAACAACCTTTTTAATAGAAATAATTAATAGTGATAAATTATTAATTTTAATGGTTTTAATGTATATTTAGAATATATTTTTACAATTTAATACAATGTTGGTCATTGGATGTAATTTCACATTTAAACCAGACATAAATTGTAACACCCCAAGATTTTATGAAAAATAATTTTTCTAATTTCATTAATGTCTTGTGTTATACGCTACACCAAATGGAGCTTACACAACACCCATCATTGACTTTCCTTGCATTACACTCAATCACGACCTTCCTCGATAGCGTGCGTAGTACGCAATACTGAGTTTCACTAAAAAACGATATGCTATTAAAATAACTAGCAGTTATGAATAGTAATAACCACTTTTTGAAATTTTGTAAATTTTATTTCTAAAAATGGACTTCAATTTTGGATTCGGAATATCGAAATTAGCTTAGGGTGAAATTTAGGTACTTTTTGGATAACTTTCATTTTCCGATTAATAGTAAAAATTACTAAATTTTAATTAAAAACAACCCTTTTAATAGAAATAATTAATAGCGATACATTATTAATTTAAGTGGTTTTAAAGTATATTTAGAATATATTTTTACAATTTAATACAATGTTGGTCATTGGATGTAATTTCACATTTAAACCAGACATAAACAAGTGTCAATCTTTTGATAGTTATTATCTCTTAAGAACACACTATTTGTTTTGACGACGGGAATTAATTTTTAAATTAATTAATGAAACTGATATGTTTTGAATTTGGTAAAAATGACCTCATTTTTGAGTTCATAATATCAAATATATCTTAGGCCTAATTTTTGGTATTTTTCTGGAAACATTCATTTTTTTTATGAATAGTGAAACCACTAAGTGGTAGTAAAAAAATATGAATTTTTCATAAAACATAATTTTACCGCTTCTGTGAGTGGAATTTCAAAAATCCGAGAGACACGGTGTATTTCAGTAAGTAAAATGTGGTTCAGTGAGATGAAAATATTTTTTGTGAATAGTAACTTTTTACTTTTTTTGCCATGGTTAAAATTAAATAGGGTAATTAAGTTTAAAAATGTTATTATTATTACCCTAACACATGTCCTAATTCTGTTGGATAAGTGTAATGCGACCAAAAAAAACCTTAGGAATAAAATATGACCATTTAAGACCACTTGGATTAGATTATGACATTTATTATTAATTTATTTAAAGAAGGGTTAAAATAGTTAAAATCAAAGTTTAATAACTAAATCATTTTTAATATATGGTCATACATAAGATAAATTCGACTATAAATATTCATTATAAAAATAAAAATATTTTCTACATAAAGATATTTTATTTTCAATTTTTAGACATTAAAAAAATTAATTTATTTATGATACAAAGATGATGAAGTAATTATCTTATTAATGAAATATTGACGTAATTGATGATATAAATATCCAATTAAATGTAATTTAAGACTTTTTATGAATTAAAATAATTTTCTAGGTTAATATGACATGTTATTATTGATTTAATTAAATTATTTCGACCTAATCTTTCTGTTATGATTTTCACAAAAATCAATTACAAAATAGTGTCAAAATTGACATTAAATAGTTTTTAAAACAAATGTTATAATATTAATTGTTATTTTATCCCTAAAAATCTATGGTTCGGTAAAATGACTTAGATAAGGCTATATATATTAATAATAAACAACTTGGGGTTCCTTTGGCTTGTTATATTAAGTTTTTTAACCTTATAGTATAAGAACACAAGAAGACACAGTAAAAGTAAAATAATTTAACATAATGTTAAATCTAAATGATAAGGTTAAAATTGGAACCTAAACTTGTTTAAATTCTATTGGATGAGAGGATGTAGACCCATCCCCACCTTAGATTCGAAATAATTCAATTTTGAGCTATTAATAACCGAATATGACTTTATAATAAAATAATATGTTTAGTTATTCCAAAGGTTCCCCTCTCCTCCCTTATAAAAGAGCACCTCCTCACTCTCTTCCTCACACCAATTAGAGACTTTAAGCTCGGTCCAACCCTGCCCATTTCCCTTCTCAACTTCCCTAGAAACATCCTAGAGGTCCTGGTCTTCTTCAAAGGCCAATTTTAGTACCCTAAGAGGAGGACTCAAAGAGGTGCTTCAAAGAAGAGGTAATGTCTGTTACCGATTCTTTCAACTTTATTTATTCTTCCACTTCTTCTTATTAGGTTGTTTCATTATGAAGTAATAATATCAGTATCACTCATATAATTATATGTTATTATAAGTATGAAACAACTATATTTCACCATCTATCCATCCTACGGAAAACGAAATCACCGCGCGTGAGTACGTACGAAATACCGTCTCCACCATGTGGTGTAATCTATTTTCCCCCACCACCTTACTTGGATGGATATAACAGTGTAAATAATAACTATATATGATTATTTTAAAGTGTTATTTATTCATAAATAGTATACATACACTCCAATACAATTACACGATCATGTGAATGATATCATCGCTCGTGCGTACATACGGACTACTGTCTCCACGACGCGATGAGATTCAATCTCCACGTTAACCATTCATGAAAGATTATAAAGTATATATAATAAGTAATCATGAAATATATGAAATAATAATGATACTAGATTTATGTGTATATATATGTATGTCATCTACTTAATTCCATTCAACTCAATAAGGAAACGAAAACAGCGTTCATGCATACGTACGGCCTACCGTCTCCATGAACGGTGTATTTTGTTCCATTTAATGATCTATTATATATATGTATATTATGAATATATATTATATATAAATCATGTTTTATATTCTGTAATTAATTAATCATGATCTAAGTAATGATATGAATAATTACAAGTCAAAACATGGACGACAAATGAAACGATTTTACCCAAAACGCTCTTTAACATGGAATTTACAAAAGAAGAGGTAATATAAAGTCATAAGTGAACCATATATGATATCATAACAATTAATATGATTATGGAATAAGTCAATGACATTATTTAAATCATTATATAGGAGGTTTGGAATCTTATGATGCAAATCAGACCTAAGGTAAGGGAAATATTACAATCTCATTTTTATCCGAGATTGTTTATTCTTTGGTATTTACTGGGGTGTATTTTATCACCCACATCCATGTATCCTAAAAGTGTAATATTTATATCCTTCTAAAATTTTCTATATCATATTTTTCCCTTCGGTGTGTTTTTGATAAAAGATATGAAAGGAATCTGTTGTCATTATTCGTACGAGGTACTTTTGGACTTTTCCGACAAAAGTAAGAGAATAATGTTTTTTAACTTATACGGCATAAATGGATTTTTAAAACATTATTTCCAAGAATCGTTCTTTACATGTTTTCAAGTTTATTTTCAATCAAATTATTTTAGATTATAATTGTATTTCATGTAAAGAAATGAAAAGTGTTTTTGAAGAAGAATGTATATTTTCCTCAAGAATTCATTTCAACTGTTTTATCAAAAACATTTTTCATCTAAGATGAAATTATTTCATATGTGTATGTTTCAAGTATAATTTCTCTATGATTTACATGGTTTCAAATTCCTTATTATGAAATGATATCCATTTATTTTATATGGATTATGTGATGATGGAATTATGTTTTTGAAACCCATTTTATTCTTTGGGTTATGAAAAATGATTTATATTTATGTTGTGGCACAAGTAATAATGATTTAACTATGAGATGGGTGGGACCTATATCTCCCTCCAATGCATTGGGTAAAGATTTATATCTCATTAGATAGACATGGCTGGAACAGATAGTTAAACCGGTTCAGTAATACAGGACTGGAACAAGGAGTGAACTCGATTCAGAAAGGGACTTTGTCCACTAAGATGGTCCTGGAAGTAATGCCATGGCTAATATGGAAATCATATAATCTGCTTAATGGTTTCCACAATTACATGTTTTATTCCCATGCTATTGTATCATGATTTTTGTTCAATTATGATCTATGCCTTATGTACTTCCATGTTTTATGTCGTTGCTCAATATTTTTAATGTTCATATTTTTAAGTTCAAATGTATATGGTATGTTTTATTTTATCCATGCCTACCCTTACTGAGCATTTGATCTCACCCTTTTTATGTTTTTCCCCCATGATTAAAAGAAAGAGTTTAGGTAAGTAAAAAAAATGGGAAGATCATTATGGGAGATGTTGAAGATCTTTCACCATGATTAGAAGATTACGTTGCAAGTTTCCAAAGACACTAAACTATTACGGTCCTTGTGGGTCTGTTTTTGTTATGTACTAAGTATTCCACAAAAGTAATGTAATGTCCATGTATGTTAAGCTTAGGTTCTCTGCAGTTGGTATCAGAGGAAAGGTTTAGTCAACCTTTGGAAACTAGGATGCGAGAACTTTAGTGAGATAACTAGAGATATTTCTAAGGTATATCTAGGGATTTCCCTAAGATTAAGTATAAGTATAGGTTATAGTACTAGAATTACGATAAACCATGATGTCAAATATTGAAGTTACTCCCCCTTTATTATATTGTTTTGCCTAGAATGAGTTTTGCCTATCACACTATTCTTTTTGGGTTTCAGACGATGACTGGAACCCGAAGTAATCGTGTTGATCAATGTAATGGACAATGTAATGATTGTCCTCCTGAACAAAAAAATGTTATGGGAGATGGAGTGAAAAATCTTATTTCTATACTTACACAAGCTATGAATCATTATGGACTTTCAAATGAGCAGAGAAGGGAACAATATTCTATTGAGTCCTTCATGAGGCAACATCCACCTTATTTCAGTGGGTCTTCTGATCCACTTGTTGCTGAATAATGGATTAGTACTTCTGAAAAGATATTTTTAGTTATTCAATGTTATAAACATGATAAAGTCATCATAGTAGTGTATCATTTGGAAGGTTATGCTGATAAATGGTGGAATCTTATCAAGAGTACGAGGCAATGAGATGTAATTGAGTCCATGGAATGTGACGAGTTCAAGAAATTATTTTTCAATAAGTACTTCCCTCGTATTCTTCGAACAAAGATGGAGAAGGATTTTCTTGAACTACAGCAAAAGGATGATGAATCTGTTGGTATATACGAAGCGAATTTTATAAGGCTTGCATGGTATGAATCTGGATTATCATCCAACCTGAAAGTAAAGTTGATCGACTATTCAGTGGATTAAAACCAAATCTTCGAAGGGCATTAGCTATAAGAGACATCAGTAGCTATGAAGAAATTGTGCGTTGTGATATCAAGGTAGAAATAGAATTTGGTGTTACTTATCCATCTCATAGTTTTGACAAGAAACGAAAGATGGAGTTCAAGGAGAAATCTCAAAATAATGGTGAAAAGAAGATGAATGTTTCCTTATGCTCAAAGTATGGAAAGAAGCATGGTGGAGATTGTCTTAAAGGGACTAGAAAATGTTTTAATTGTGGAAAAGAAGTTCATCAAGTATCTGAGTGTCGAAGTAATCAAAAAAGGGTTTCTAATGATGTGAATAAAGAAAATACTGCAGAGAACGCACCAACAACACTTCAATGCTTCAAGTGCAATGAAATGGGGCATTATGCTAATCAATTCCCTAATCCAAGGGTTAATGATGATCGACATGAGAAACTACTTAAGGAAAAGGACAAAGGAAAGTCACATGCGATCACTATTGACGATGTTGAATATGACAACGATGTGGTGGAATGATTAAGTGTTTATGTAATGGGATTCCAAAATAATGTTGTATATAGTATCGTGGAATATTGGAATATTTATGAATTGGTCTATTGTGGTTTTCAATAATTTTATGGTACCGGTAACTATGGAATGTGATTGAGATATTTTTGGTAAGCAGATGATATGCACATAATGAAGGGATAAGATGATAATGAGATGTTTGATTTTATTCATGAGCTCATGATTGATATAAGGACTATGTGATATCATGGTTTGAGTATAAATAATTTTGAGGATTTTGGTATGTGGAAAGTGTTAACTTTTAACTACATTCATGTTTTCACTAAGTTTCAATGGGTATTCATTCTTCAAGAGAATACATGATTAAGCTTTTCACATGTTTGTAATTTGACCAACAAGATATATCTTATGATATATGGGGGATAAATGATGTCATTCACTTGATTGTTATGTGACATTTAAAGTAATAATTTTCTTTATACTATGTGCTTGGACCGAAGTATTTTAGATAAGCCTGAAGATTGGAATGGATTATGTTGGACATAAGTATGTATTGTTTAAGGATATAACTTTTTTTCAATATTATTTATGGGATGTTATAGTAATATTGCTTTAGAAAAAGGACAACCTGCAGGACAGGCGATAGCCCATCGCGTCAGACAAGGTTGTTGGAATCGAACCCACAAATAAAATGCGACTGTCCTTTATCGCATACCACTAGCCTACAAGAAGTCCCTGGTTAGTAGAAACTAGTTTTATTTTATTACGTGGTTTGATATATCAAGTATAAGTTCATTTTTGGAATCTTATACGATTAACCTCACTATAGATGGACTTATGTATATTTGATAACTTTTTCTAATTTTTTGTTTGAAACAGATGGAATGACCCATCATTCTATCACATGATCTATTAACACTTCACTAATAACAAATTAAACTTCATTTCTTTAAGAGATGAAGTGGAAATTTTTCAAAGCAGGAACAACAGTGAGATTGTACCAAAATAAAGTAAGTATTTATTCTAATTCAAATTCTTCAACTTTAGGGAAATGATCTTGAAAACCAAAAATGATGTCCTAGTTCCCTTATATACGATGAATCAGATGGTACCTTAGATCATCACAAATCTGTGGATTTGTGATTTTTGGATTTTTGATAGCCAGGTTCTCTACCACTCTCTATCATAACATGATGGTTATATTTCTCTTCCATATCCATATTTTCAACTATGTGGAAACCCAGTGATTAGTTTATTTGGGTAACCATTACATTTCATACTTTTATTTTTAAAGATTGGTTTTGGTATTCATGTTTACGATGTGGGTTTCTATTAAAGAAACTTTCAAATAGTAAACCATTTATAACCCCGATGAATTTCGAGGGAAAAATTCATTTTAAGGGGGCTAGAATGTAACACCCCGAGATTTTATGAAAAATATTCTTTTTAATTTCATTAAAGTCTTGTGTTGTACGCTACAGCAAAAGGAGCTTGAAAAACATGCATCATTGACTTGCCTTGCAATACACACAATCGCGACCATCCTTGATAGCGTGTGTTGTACGCAATACCGAGTTTCACTAAACAACGATATGCTATTAAAATAACTAGCTGTTATGAATAGTAATAACCACTTTTTGAAATTTTGTAAATTTTAGTTTTCAAAATGGACTTCATTTTGAGATTCGAAATATCGAAATTATCTTAGGGTGAAATTTTGGTACTTTTGGGATAACTTTCATTTTCTAATGAATAGTAAAAATTACTAAATTTTAATTAAAAACAACCTTTTTAATAGAAATAATTAATAGTGATAAATTATTAATTTGAGTGGTGTTAATGTATATTTAGAATATATTTTTACAATTTAATACAATTTTGGTCATTGGATATAATTTCACATTTAAACCAGACATAAACAAGTGTCACCCTTTTGATAGTTATTATCTATTAAGAACTCGCTATTTGTTTTGACGACGGAAATTAATTTTTAAATTAATTAATGCAACTGATATGTTTTTAATTTGGTAAAATAGACATAATTTTTTATTTCATAATATAAAATATATCTTAGTCCTAATTTTTGGTATTTTTCTAGAAACTTTCATTTTTTTGATGAATAGTGACACCACTAAGTGGTAGTAAAAAAATATGAATTTTTCATAAAACTTTATTTTACCGCTTCTATGAGTGGAATTTCAAAAATCTGAGAGACAAGGTTGATGTCAGTAAGTAAAATGTGGTTCAATGAGATGAAAATAAGTATTGGTGAATAGTATCTTTTTACTTTTTTTACCACCGTTAAAGGTAAATAGGGTAGTTAAGGGTAAAAATGTTATTATTATTACCCTAAAACATGTCATAATTCTATTGGATAAGTGTATTTTGACCAAAAACAACCTTAGGAATAACATATGACCATTTAGGCCCACCTGGATTAGATTAGGACATTTATTATTAATTTATTTAAGAAAGGGTTAAAATAGTTAAAATCAATGTTTAATAACTAATGAATTTTTAATATAGGGTTATAAATAAGATATATTTGACTATAAATATTCATTAGAAAGATAAAAGTATTTCCTATATAATGATAATTTATTTGTAATTTTTATACATTAAAAGTGTTAATTTATTTATGACACAATGATAATGCAGTAATTATCTTATTAATGAAATATTGACATAATTGATGTTATAAATACCGAAATAAATGTAATTTAAGACTTTTTATGAATTAAAATACTTTTCTAGGTTAATATGATGTGTTATTATTGATTTAATTAACGTTGTACGAACTAATCATTCTGTTATGATTTTCTCAAAAATCAATTACAAAATAGCGTCAAAAGTGATAAAATAGTTTTTAAATCTAATATTATATTATTAATTGTTATTTTATTTCTAAAAATCTAAGGGTCGGACAAATGACATAGATAAGGCTATATATATTAATAATAAACAACTTGGGGTTCGTTCGGCTTGTTATAGTAAGTTTATTAACCTTATAGTATAAGAACACAAGAACACACGGTAAAAGTAAAATTATTTAACTTAATGTTAAATCTAAATTATATGGTTAAAATAGGAACCTAAACTTCTCTAAATTCTATTGGATGCGAGTATTTAGACCCATCCCAACCTTATATTCTAAATAAATTAATTTGGAGCTATTAAAAACCGAATATTACTTTTTCATAAAATAATAGTTTTAGTTATTCCAAAGATGCCCCTCTCCTCCCTTATAAAAGGGAACATCCTCCCTCTCTTCCACACACCAATTTTAGCCTTTAAGCTCAGCCAAACCCTGCCAATTTCCCTTATCATCTTCCCTAGAAACATCCTAGAGGTCCTGGTCTTCTTAAAATACCAATTTTAGTACCCTAAGAGGAGGACTCAAAGAGGTGCTTCAAAGAAGAGTAAATGTCTGTTACCGATTCTTTCAACTTTATTTCTTCTTCCACTTATTCTTATTAGGTTGTTTCATTATGAAGTAATAACATCAGTATCACTCATATAATGATATTTTATTATAATTATGAAACAACCCTATTTCACCATCAATCCATCCTACGGAAAACGAAATCATCGCGCGTGCGTACGTACATAATTCCGTCTCCACGTCGTGGTGTAATATATTTTCCACCACCACCTTACTTGGATGGGTATAATGGTGTACATAATAACTATATTTGATTATTTTAAAGTGATATTGATTCTGAAATAGTATACATACACTCGAATACAATTCCACGATCATGATAACAATATCATCGCTCGTGCGTACGTACGGACTACCGTCTCCACGATGCGATGAGTTTCATTCTCCACGTTAACCATTCATGAATGATTATAAAGTATTTATAATAAGTAATAATGAAATATATGACATAATAATGATACTGGATTTATGTGTATATATATGTATGTCATATAATTAATTCCATTCAACTCAATAAGGAAACGAAAACATCGTTCATGCGTACGTACGGACTACCGTCTCCATGAATGGTGTATTTCTTTCAATTTACTGATCTATTATATATATATATGTATATTCTGAATATATATTATATATAAATCATGTTTTATATTATGTAATTATGTAATCATGATCTATGTAATGATATGAATAATTACAATTCAAAACACGGACGACAAATGAAACGATTTTACCCAAAATGCTCTTTTACATGGAATTTAAAATGAACGGGTAATATAAAGTCATAAGTGAACCATATATGATATCATAACAATGAGTATGATTCTGGAATAAGTCAATGACATTATTTAAATCATTATACAGGAGGTTCGGACCCTTATGATGCAAATCAGACCTAGGGTAAGGGATATATCACAATCTCATTTTTATCCAAGATTGTTTATTCTTTGGTATTTACCGGGGTGTATTTTATCACCCACATCCATGTTTCCTCAATATGTAATATTTATATCCTTATACAATAGTTTATATCAAATTTTACCCTTCTGTGAGTTTTTGGTAATAGATATGAAAGGAATCTTTTGTCATTTTTTGTACGAGGTACTTTTTGACTTTTCCGACAAAAGTAAGAGAAGAATATTGTTTAACTTATATGACATAAATGGATTTTTAAAAAATTATTTACAAGAAAATTCCTTTACATGTTTTAAAGTTTATTTTTAATCAACTTATGTTAGTTTAGAATTGTATGACATGTTAAGAAAGGAAAAATGTTTTTGAAGAAAAAAGGATATTTTCCTCAAGAATTCATTTCAAGTGTTTTATCAAAACCATTTTTCATCTACGATGACATTATTTCATATGTGTATGTTTCAAGTATCATGTCTATATGATTTACATGGTTTCTCTTTACTTATTATGAAATAATATCCATTTCTTTTATATGGATTATGTGTTGATGGGATGATGTTTATGAAACCCATTTTATTCTTTGGGTTATGATGAATGATTTAAGTTTATGTTGTGGCACAAGTAATAATGATTTTACTATGATATGGGTGGGACCTATATCTCCCTCCAATGCATTGGGGAAATATTAATATCTAATGAGATAGACATGGCTGGAACGGCAAGTCAAACCGGTTCAGTAATACAGGAATGAAACGAGGAGTGAACTCGATTCAGAAAGGGACCTTGTCCACTAAGATTGTCTTGTAAGCAATGCCTTGGCTAATATGGAAATCATATCATGTTATTAATGCTTTCCACAATTAAATGTTTTATTCCCATGTTATTTTATCATGATTTATGTTCAATTATGATCTAGGCCTTATGTACTTCCATGTTTTATGTCGTTGCTCAAGATTTTTAATGATCATTTTTTTAAGTTCAAGTGTATATGGTATGTTTTATTTTATTCATACTTACCCTTACTGAGAATTTGAGGTCACCCTTTTTATGTTTTTCCCCCAGGAATAGAAGGAAGATTTTAGGTAAGGAATCAAAAATGGAAAGATCTTTATGGGAGATGTTGAAGATCTTTCACCACAATTAGAAGATTACGTTCCAAGTTTCCAAAGGCAATAAACTATTACTGTCCTTGTGTGTCTGTTTTTTTTATGTACTAAGTATTCCAAAAAAGTAATGTAATGTCCATGTACGTTAAGCTTAGGGTCTCTACATAAACAAGTGTCAATCTTTTGATAGTTATTATCTTTTAAGAACACGCTATTTGTTTTTATGACGGGAATTAATTTTTAAATTAATTAATGCAACTGATTTGTTTTGAATTTGGTAAAATAGACATCATTTTTGAGTTCATAATATAAAATATAGCTTAGGCCTAATTTTTGATATTTTTCTGGAAACATTCATTTTTGATGAATAGTGACACCACTAATTGGTAGTAAAAAAATATGAAATTTTCATAAAACTTATTTTTACCGCTTATATGAGTGGAATTTCAAAACATAGAGAGACACGGTTGACGTTAGTAAGTAAAATATGGTTCAATGAGATGAAAATAATTTTTGGTGAATAGTAACTTTTTAATTTTTTTTACCACGGTTAAAAGTAAGTACGGTAATTAAGGGTAAAAATGTTATTATTATTACACTAACACATGTACTAATTCTATTGGATAAGTGTAATTCGATCAAAAACAACCTTAGTAATAAAATATGACCATTTAGGCCCACATGGATTAGATTAGGACATTTATTATTAATTTATTTAAAGAAGGGTTAAAATAGTTAAAATCAAAGATTAATAACTAAAGAATTTTTAATATAGGGTTATACATAAGATAAATTCGACTATAAATATTCATTAGAAATATAAAACGATTTCCTATATAATGATATTTTATTTGTAATTTTTAGACATTAAAAAGTTAATTTATATATGACACAAAGATGACGCAGTAATTATCTTATTAATGAAATATTGACATAATTGATGTTATAAATACCCAAATAAAGGTAATTTAATACTTTTTAAGAATTAAACTAATTTTATAGGTTAATATGACATGTTATTATTTATTTAATTAACTTTTTTCGAACTAATCATTCTATTGTGATTTTCACAAAAATCAATTACAAAATATTGTCAAAATTGACATAAAATAGTTTTTAAAACAAATACTATATTATTAATTCTTATTTTATTTCTTAAAATATAAGGTTCATCTAAATGACTTAGATAAGGCTATATATATTAATAATAAACAACTTTGGGTTCGTTTGGCTTGTTATAGTATATTTATTAACCTTATAGTATAAGAACACAAGAAGACCCGGTCAAAGTAAAATTATATAACTTAATGTTAAATCTAAATGATAATGTTAAAATAGGAACCTAAACATGTCTAAATTCTATTGGATTGGAGGATTTTCACACATCCCCACCTTAGCTTCGAAATAAAACAATTTAGGGCTACTAAAAACTAAATATGACTTTATAATAAAATAATATTTTTAGTTATTCCAAAGGTACCCCTCTCCTCCCTTATAAAAGGGCACCTCCTCCCTCTCTTCCTCACACCAATTTGAGCCTTTAAGCTCATCCAAACCCTGCCCATTTCCTTTATAAACTTCCCTAGAAACATCCTAGAGGTCTTGGTATTCTTCAAAGACCAATTTTAGTACCCTAAGAGGATGACTCAAAGAGGTGCTTCAAAGAAGAGGAGGTTCAGACACTTACGATGCAAATCGGAACTAAGGTAAGGGAAATATCAAAATCTCATTTTTTTCCGAGATTGATTATTATTTGGTATTTACTGGGGTGTATTTTATCACCCAAATCCATGTTTCGTCAATATGTAATATTTATATCCTTCTACAATAGTTTATATCAAATTTTACCCTTCGGTGAGTTTTTGGTAAAAGATATGAAAGGAATATTTTGTCGTTTTTCGTACGAGGTACTTTTTGACTTTTCCGAAAAAAGTACGAGAAGAATTTTTTTTAAATTATACGGCATAAATTTATTTTTAAAGCATTATTTACAAGAAGCTTACTTTACAAGTTTTCAAGTTTATTTTTAATCAACTTCTTTTAGTTTAGAATTGTATGACATGTTAAGAAAGGAAATGTGTTTATGAAGAAGAAAGGATATTTTCCTTAAGAATTCATTTCACGTATTTTATCAAAACCATTTTTCATCTAAGATGACATTATTTCATATGTGTATGTTTCAAGTATCTTGCCTCTATGATTTACTTGGTTTCACTTTCCATATTATGAAATGATATCCATTTCTTTTATATGGATTATGTGTTGATGGGATGATGTTTATGAAAGCCATTTTATTTTTTGTGTTATGATGAATGATTTATGTTTAGGTTGTGGCAAAAGTAATAATTATTTCACTATGAGATGGGTGGGACCTATATCTCCCTCCAATGCATTGGGTAATGATTTATATCTCATGAGATAGACATGGATGGAACGAAAAGTTAAACCGGTTCAGTAATACAGGACTGGAAAGAGGAGTGAACTCGATTTAGAAAGGGAATTTGTCCACTAAGATGGTCTTGGAATCAATGCCATGGATAATATGGTAATCATATCATGTTCTTAATGGTTTCCACAATTACATGTTTTATTCCCATGCTATTTTATCATGATTTATGATAAATTATGATCTATGCCTTATGTACTTCCATGTTTTATGTTGTTGCTCAAGATTTTTAATGTTCATTTTTTAAGTTCAAATTTATATGGTATGTTTTATTTTATCCATGCTTACCCTTACTGATCATTTGAGCTCACCCTTTTTATGTTTTTTCCCCCAGGATTAAAATAAAGATATTAGGTAAGGAAAAAAATGGGAAGATCTTTATGGGAGATGTTGAAGATCTTTCACCACGATTAGAAGATTACGTTCCAAGTTTCCAAAGACACTAAACTATTACGGTCCTTGTGTGTCTGTTTTTGTAATGTACTAAGTATTCCGCAAAAGCAATGTAATTTCCATGCACGTTAAGCGTAGGGTCGCTACAAATTTCATGCTAGAAACAACAAATGATTGAGGAAGTGACTTCGTAACAATATTAGGAAATGAAATTGGTGTAAACTCATCTATTTTATTATACAAGTGAAATTTTTGGGGAGAGATTTTTGATGTTGGGAATAAGAAAATGACCTGAATTTCTATAATTGAAATCACCTTTTAAAATGAATAAATTAATTATTATGAAAATAAACTATATAAAATACATTCATTACATTGGTTATTTTAGACCATTATATGTTATATTATATAATATTTACCATAACATTTAGGATTATAATTGTTGATAGTATATTCATTATATTGTGATCTTGTGAGTAGAAACTATATAACATTATGAAACATCCATATGAGAAGGAAAAAGGAACTGACGACCATGCCTATTAGGACCATAGGTTGTGAAGACCATTTATTCAAGCTTTATTGGTAGATATAATCACGAGTATTTACATTTTTAATGTCATGATTGAGAATAAATATCTAAACCATAATAAAAACCATTTATGAGATATTTGTAAACTCATTAAGATTATAACCTAAACAGTGCTCCCCATACCACCCCAAAAAAACACAACCACCGCATTAATGTCCTGGTTCCGGGAGCGGCCCATAGGTTCCATGTACCCAGTTGGTCACATTGCCTCAAACCCATTTCCCCAAATTCCATTGGATTCCAACTAGTTGCAAGGGCCTTGGATGTGATAGTGGGGAAATTGTTCCATCATTGGCAGAGTAACGTAGTAGAAATAAAATGTTATACAATAGCAGAAGCAGTAGGAATACCAAACAATAGTAAACATCAGAAGACTGAAGTTAATAAAAAATGGAGCACATATATAAATGATTCATAAAAAAATATGTATAGGAAAACATCCATGCATGTAAAAATGATGAAATACAGTACTAAACCAATGTAAAAGAATATATAGTAAAAAACTCCTCAGCATCGCAAGCCTCAGCTAGGCCCCATGCTCTCTAGCTCTAAAGCAGGCATGTACCTGAAGTAGAAGAGATCTTTCCCTTACCTAGACCTACAAAAATAAAACCTATGTGGGAAAAAAAACATGACCGAAACATGGTTTGAGATGAATCCCAGTAGACACACACCAATGATTTTTTTCTAACTGTTAGTTAATATATATGGCAGGAAAAATCAAAATGAAGCTGTAAAAAGGATGTACTGAAAACAAAATAGTCCTACAGTTTCAATTGAATTCATTTTCATACAACAAGTAAGAATATTATCAATATAATGTAACCCTCTGAGAAGTAATCACAGCATAACCATCTAGTTCAACCAAAAAAACACAATCAACCCTTTATGAAGTACTCAAAGCCTAACCCATCAGGTTCAACTTAAGAAAAGACTCTCTGACAAAGCACTCACCTTCAATTCCCCATGTGGTATTGCATCAGTAACTATATACACTCTGAGGAAGAATTCAACATCCAATTCCCCCTATATTCTCATACCAAGGATACTACGGACATTCTAAGGGTGCACAATGTCCATCCCCTCTACGGTCTCACAATGTGAAAGTACGCAAACATTCTGGGGAAGCCCTCATCATCCATTCACCCCATGGTCTACTATACCAGGTTCCCATTCCCCTATCTAATTCAATCATGCACAAATGATATATGGAATTTATTATAAACCTCAAGAACAACTTGACTAAAATGTCTACATCATGACACAAAAAGTCAGTTAAATTCTTTCAACTGAGGATATCTTGTGAAAGAGGAGAAATCAAGAGTTGAGGCTCTAGAATAAGGAAGAGCTTACAGTGGTGATTCAAATGCCTCTGAAGGAGTTCAAATCATAAATGAACGGTGAGTCGAGGGCTCGTCAATGATTCGGTAGTCTCGTTCTCTCCTGGAAGAGAGCAACGAAGAAGAATATGGTTTGGTACATCAGACGTGACCCCGGTATGTTTAATGAAATAAAAACAAAGTAAACATCTTTTATTTTAAAAGTAATTGGAGTGTACTTTCTATTACCATTCCATGCTTTTGGTGGTCTCTAGGTCACCCCACGTGGCCATGTACATGGCCATTACACGGCTAGAACACCATCACCCATGAAAACCGAGTACACAATGTGTACTTAAATGAACACAGCGTGTACTCTTAAAATTTCAATAAATTCCACTTTTTCTTGAATACAGCAGAAAATAAAACGCATAACTAAAATGAAGATCCGAGTTCTTATAAACATCCCCCCTTAAAGAAATTCATCCCTGAATTTCCCTAGCAAGGCAGCATAGAAGAAGAATTCTCAAATATCTTGGTCCACTATGATCGTACATCGGCCTCCCTCTCCCAAGCCTCATCTTGTACTCACTTGTGATACCATAGCACTCAAACAATAGGAACATACCGACCATGGAAAACCCTCCCACTTCAATCAAAAATCTGGATAGGATGCTCCTCAAATAAGGAATCCACCTCTAACTCATCCTCATCGAGGAGAAAAACATGATAAGGGTCTAAGAAGTAATTGTGATGATGAGAAACGTGAAAAATGTCATCCATTACTTGATACCTCTAAGGTAACTGAAAATGATAGGCAACCAGCCTAACTCTCTCCAAAACCTCAAATGTCCCGACATACCTCAGTGACATATTACCTTTTCTCCAAATCCTAATGTTCCCCACCCTCGGTGTGACACGTAGAAATACCTGAACTCCATCCTTGACCTCCAGAGGTCGTCTCAGTCAATCAGTCTAAGACTTCTTTCATGGACGTGCAATATCTATACTCTTCTGAATCAAAACTGTCTACTTTGTGGTATACTAGACAAGACGAGGTCCTAACATAGATGAATCTCCTGCCTATAGCTAGCATATGGGTGGTCGGCATGGCCTACTATACAAATCCTCATAAGGTGTCATTTGAATAGTTTCGTGAAAACTATTATTGTTGGAAAACTTCACAAGAGTTATGTGCTTCTACCATGAACCCCCAAAATCCAGGATGCATGCTCGAAGCATGTCCTCAAGCACCTGAATAATATGCTCAGACTGGCCATCTGTATAGGGGTGTTATATTGTTCTCAAAAGTACATGTGTACCCAAATCTCCCTAGAGCCCCTTCCAGACCTGAGAAGTAAAACATGAATCCCTATCTGAAACAATGGAGTGTGGATCACCCTGTAGAATTACAATATCCAAAATGTATATCCATCCCATCTAATCAACACTGATGGTCTCCTTGATCAGAAATAAGTGAGAAACCTTCGTGAGTCTGTCAATGGCGACCCAGACTGCATCATTCCATCGAGGTGACCTCAGAAAAAATGTCTCAAAATTAATCGTGACATCATTAGACTTTTAATCAGTAATAGGTAATTATTGAAAAATCCATGGTGGTCACTGATGCTCCGACTTCACCTGCTGAGAGGTGTAACAGCTCATGAAAAACCAAAAATGTCTCTCTTCATACTTGGCCAACAATACTGAAGGGTTGCATCAAGATACATCTTGGTTAAACATGGATGAACTTCCCAAATTGAAGATTGAATGTCTCATATCAACTCATCATGAATTTCTGATGACACCCATACTCATCCATGAAAGCGCAAGATACCATCCTTTCCTATGGTCCATCTGGGAATATGGTCCTCTCCTGACACACTCTCCCATTGAACTAGGCGTTCTGAATCAGATAGCCAACTGAATCGCACTCAATCAAGAAGAGTAAGGGTAACAACTATAGAAGAAATAAAAGACTAACACTATCTGTCATGAACCATCAAATGCATCTAATAGAATAGGGTCATAATATTCCACTCACTACTGGACTCTTGAATAGACTAAATCCTATTTCTCCTACTCAGAACATCAGGTACTGTGTTGCTTTTCCTATGAATGTGGGAAAGATCAAAGTCAAATGACTAAAGGTAATCAACCCACCTTCGATGTCTCAGGTTTAGATCATTCAAAGTGAATATATAATTTTGGATTTTTTGGTTGTTGAAAAACACAAAATTATCTCCCAGAAGATAATGTCTCCAACTATGCAAATCATGAACAACTGCAGCCAACTTGACATTTTATATCAGGTAATTTATCTCCTGTAGCCTCAACTGTCGAGACACGTACACAAAGAATCTTTCCCCCTACATAAGCAGTGCTCTGAGCCCGATACTGGATGCATCATTGTAAACTGTATGACTATTTCTTGGCTCTAGAAAAACTAGTATCAGTGCTGAAGTCAACCTCCCATTCAGATTTTAAAAATATGGATCACAAGAGTCTAACCACAAGTATATTGCACCCTTCTTAGTCAGGACCATCAATGGAACTGATAAGTGTGAGAAGTACTATATGAAATGTTTTTTGTATCCATACAGCCCTAGAAAACTTCATACCTCAAATACGTTCTTCGGCTACTCCTAGGAAACTATTGCTCTCACATTCTCTAGGACTACTAATACTCATATATCTGAGATAACATGACCCAAGAAGTCAATTTGGTCCACCCAATGTTTCATTTTGATAGTTTAGATTATAAATTATGTTCTCTCAGTGTACTCAAAATGATCCCAATATGTGTGGGATGGTGATGTAGATTGTGAGAGTACACCAAGATATCATCCACAAAGACTACCATAAAATAATCCATGAATTTATGGAACACTCATTTCATCAGTTCCGTGATAACTGCAGGTGCATTTGTGAGACCGAAAGAAATAACCCCATACTCAAATAGACTATAATAACTCTAAAAGGTTGTAAGAGGTATATCTGATGGTATAACATTAAACTAATGATAAACAGATCTTATGTAAAACATCGAGAACACAACGGATCCTCGAAGCTGGTGAAAAAGATCATCAATCCTCGAAAAGAGATATCAGTTCTTGACCATCAACTATTTCAGCTTCTGATAATCCACACCAAGTCTGAGGGTGAAGTATTCCATCATTGAAAACAGGACATGAGAACCCTATGGAGAAGTATTGGGTCAGATGAAACCTTTTTCTTAAAACCCCTCTAATTGCTTCTTGAGCTCCTGTAACTCTGATGTATCCATCATAAAAGGAGGAATGGACACCGGTTCCACTCTTGGAATAATATCAAACAGAAATTATACCTCACTCTGGAGGAATACCAAAAACGTCATCTAGAAATAACTACCTGAAACGATCCACCTCTGGAGGAAAGTACATCTGAGATTTTCCCTGGTCATCCAGATATAGGCCAGAAATCTGGGCTATAACTCCTCCTAACCAAAGCTGCTCGAGTCGCGCTCTACTCGCCTGGACATCCCATCTGCCCTTATGTGGAAACAATCATCCCAGTAGGGATGTGAAACTCACCCGATGGTGATAGAAATCGACAACTACCTTGAACGGAACTAAACTATCTATTATGATAATGAAGTCAAAGACTGTTATCTTTATGACATAAAGTTACCAAAACAAGTGACACCCACCAACCTCGAGAGGGAACTTTTTTGCACTAATGTACACTAGCTATTCTAGAACCCAATGGTGTGCCTAGAATCAAGATATCAGTAGAAGGAAATATACAGAGCCCAAGGCTCTCCACCACAACATTAGATATAAAACTATGGGTATCCTCTATATCAAAGAAAGAATAATATATAACTAAGGAAACTAAAATTGTACCTCTAACTGTGGATTGTATGGAATCCTTCCCCTACTAAGTCTACTCCACTGCAATAATCTGGCATGTACCATAGCCCTGTGACCCTACAGGTCCACCATGAGCTGATCCACCCTGTTTTCACTGAAAGCCTACTGACTAGATACCATGGTAGTGACCTCCAACTCAGCATGAATGGATGAAAGAACATCAGCTCCCAGATTTATGATAAACTAGGAGCGTTTCTCATGAATGAGGATCCATTGAAGAACGCTAGTCACCAACCTCTGGTGAGAAAAATTGACAGAAAAGATGAAGATGACCCATCTTGCTACAATATCGGCACTATAGTGAGTCTCTCAGTCATTGTGGCCTCATATGACTTCTCTTCTCGCACTGGTATCATACCTCATGGCTACCAGAAAAAGAATCACTCCTACCATGATCTCTTTTTGTAGACTCTCTACACTGTTTCCTACTTTCAGTCTGAGGGGTACCTACTCCAGATGCCAAACTGACCTGGCTCACAGCTACAGAATCCCTCGGTTTCCACTCTGTTATTAGAACTTAGTTGACAATAGATGTGATGTAATTCACTATGAAGATGTTCACCTGAGATAAGATGCCATGTCCGATACCATCCTCAGATTTCCTTGCCAGAAATAACTCATAACCTCATAGGGTAAGAGTGAATTTTTGTATCTATGGGAATCAAGAAGAATACTCCATGATTGAAAGAGTACCTTTCTCTAGACACTTGAACTATCATGCTCGATTGGCCCTCAAAGTCACCAGGTAAAAGTATTCATAGATTGAATGATGGAACTCATCCCAAGCCATAATATGTTGGCTTCCATCCTGTGAGGTCACATCCCACAACCCCTTGGAATAATATTGTAGCATGTATGAAAAATGATTTACCATCCCCTATGGAGGCGTCTCCAGATGCCCAAAGATAGAAATCATGGATTCTAACCATGACTCTGTAACCTGTGGTCCTCTAACCCCAATGACGGTGGGAAGATGCTGCTGCATGAAAACCCACATCAGATTATCTATAAAAGGGGCTGGAGGCGGTACTCCTCCAAAGGTTTACAAGAGTCTCATAATGCCCTCTTAGAATAGTGATTCAACACCTATTTCTGAAATGAAGATTGGTGCCAAGACTGGCACTATAAGAGGATTTGCTTGTAATATCTGATCTGCATTGTCTGGTGTCTAGTCACTTCCCTGTAACTGGAGTACAACTGGGTGACGTCTCGGTGGTATGAAAATGGAAGGTCAAGCGCACACTTTAGCTCAAGATTATAAAGTACTAAATCTATAGGTGTAAGAAGGGAACATGAGAAGGAAATAATTCTTGTTTTTTAAAACATGGGTGCATGGCATGTATAACCACTGCCCGACATGTTCCATCAACCCTTCACATGGGTATGTACACCAACAAACTCTGGTAGTGTAAAACCACATAAACACATCATGTAATTCCAAGACACATCATGTATATGATTTGTGTTCCCCTTCATAATTTCTTCTACACAACTAACCCACATGGTTCTCCTAAAACAAGGCTACAGGGCATGTACCACTTATGTTTTAATTGGATGTTCCGTTAGAAACACGGTCGGAGACCCGTTCGACTCTACATGGCGTGTTAATTCCAGTCACAATGTGTACAAGAAAGGAATTCACCAACCAGTGTTGTTAGTCAGATGGTCAGTTACAGAGGCTACACAATACGGCGTGTTCATCATGTATACAACATGCCCTTAGAATGATTTCACAGTCCCGTGTCTCTTCCCACATGGTTAGTGACACTGATAGAGACTACACCACATGCATCTAATGTACACGACGTGTACATAAGAAAAATATTTCATTCCTGAAAATAAGAACACATGGTGTGTATTTATCACAACTCACCATGTATTTTAGGTTTTTCTGGAAAGTAAGCTTTAGAAACTACTCCGGAAGCCCAGAAAAAACTAAAATGTTCATTAATGTTCCAAATTTAGATCCGTGAGGGCCCATACTATAAGGCCCCAACCTTAAACATTACTTAATCTTGAGTTATTTCAAGAAAACACATTTAGGATCTTTTTAGGTTTAGAGTTTTAGGGAATTAGATCATAAATCATGCATTACATTCCAAATTTAAAAAAGGTGGTCACATAAAACACAATATTCATTTTCTTCCATCAAGGAACCATATTTAAAATAAAACATAGATTCTTTCTAGACACTTCATCGACACTTACATCCCATCATGTACCATTCCCTTGACTAGTGAAAAACATTTCAAAAACCTAGGATGAGCATAAAATGACCAGTAAGGGATACAAAAATAAGAAAAGAAAAACATAGTCCATGTGTACATAAGAATCATTGAAAGCATACATTTCTAATAAACATAAGCACTTTAATATACCACATGAAATCATAAGAATTATGAATAACTTATATTAAACATAAGACATAAAGGTAACTTGAGCCGTTCAAAACATTCTTATGTAGGGAGTAACCTTCATGGTTATTTTTGGAATACCCACTACAGTACATTCCCTAAATCTCTTCGGAGAAACCTTAGAGTTTAACTCCTCCACATTACCCAATAAATTGGAGATCTATCACAGGCTCACCCTCCATTAGTTTATCATGGAACCACTCGTCTTCATTAACAATTCCCAACAACCATAATATAATCGTATCAGATAAAACTAGCATAATGGAAACATAAAATTTCCACATTTCAATCATAATATATCAATAAAAGACATTGACATAATCAAAACATTATCAAAACCATTTTCAATACCATAACAAAAGAAAATTAAAACATGCTATTTATTTTTCATTTACAAAATGTTGTGCCTTGTAGAGGACGCCGAAACTCAATTAATGGGCACGGTAGCAGAGAAGTCGTTGTCGCCTAATACATAAGACAAAAACATTCCATTTTTTCATTTAGTAAAATGAATCGTATAAAGAGATTTATTTTGAATATATGTATAATTCAAAGGGGTTTATACACCATATAAAATAATGTTTTCTATAAAACAAAATATGCCCCAATTAAATTTGATTGAGACAAAGTCCCTTACCTCTTGACCGACATGATTCAATCGTTCTATAATCTCCTGAATAATATATTAGAGTTAATTTTTAATTTCATAAGAACATTATTCATGTTAATTATTCTTTTTATATAACTTATTACCATGTTACGAACATTATGTAATTAATTAAGTTTATAACGGTCGTTTTGTCGATCTTTGGAACTTGAGTAAAAAAAAGCTTCTTATAATTACAAGTTGTTCATATGGTAAAATATCCATTATATCCAGAGTTATATTTATGAGGTTGATATAATATATATAATATATATCCAGTATATACATGCATTTATAATATTACATAACATTTTGAGGAAAAAAAAGAAATGAACAATTCATGGAGACGGTAAGCCGTACGTACGCATGAATGCTACATTCATTTATATTTCATATTTAATGGAATGAAATCATAATGATATAAAGTAATATTATATTTATAGTATAATATAATATATAATATCATTCACTCAAACCTTTATACATCCCATATATGGCATTAACGATTCAAATCACTTTGAGGGAGCGGTAGTATGCACATCCTTAAATGAGGATATCACATTTATCCATAATGGAAACCATAAAGGTATGACATAAATGAAAAATACAGAAGTATAAGTAAAATATAAAAATAATATATATAATATATAAATAGAGAGACATATTAATGTCCACCATGAAAGGTGTTAAAAGAAGATTGAACAATCATCATTTTGTGAGACAATAATTCACCACTCGCAGAAACAGAATGTTATTTAACCATTAGATAGAGGTGTGTGTAATTATAAATCAAATAATTCCTCATAACAAATTACTATTATATTTATGATACTGGTTTTGTTACAAAATAGAGAAATAAAATTAGTTTTGGGGGTCGTAGAAGCGAAATAAAACAATACAACATTAGAGAAGACATTACCTTTAAATCTAGGAACTCCACTTGGTTTGAAACAAAATGGTTTCTTGAAGAGAATTCTGCCTAAGGTATAGATTATATGATGAAAATAGGGATGTGGAGAGATAAAACGATCAGAGTTTGTCCGATCCAATGTCATGAGATGTGTGGGTAAGGGAGTAGATGTGCGGGCCTTTTATAAGAGGGAGGAGGGGCACTCTTGGAAGGTCCTGAAATGATACTTTATTATAAAATGATTTTAATATTTTAAAGGCCCAAAAATGTTATAATTTGAGGATAAGGTGATAAGGGTTACAAATCCACACATCCAATAGGTTTTTGACAAGTGTAAGTCTTTGATTTTACCTTATCATTTCATTTTATTTAAATCGTTCATTAATGAGGTAATTGCTGCATCATCATGGTGTCATAAATAAATTTATTTATATAATGTCTAAATTTTTTAAAACTAATATCATGATGTATGAAATATATTTAGCTTTCTAATGAATATTTATAGTAAAAAATATGACTTGTAATACCCCATGTAAAAATTATTTTAGTAAAACAATACATGTTTGTGATATATTTACTTTAACTTTAAATAAAAAGTTATTAATGTCATTTTCTTACCCAAGTGGCTCCATGGGGTCCCGAAGTTGACCATTGGATTTTATTGGTCGTCCATGACTCATAAAATAAGGGTAGGACATGTTTCAAGGTAATTTCATATTATTAAAACATTATTTTTACCTTAAATTACACTAATTACCTCTAATCGCGATTAATAAAACATAAAAATTACTATTCACCAAAAAATTATTTTTATCCCATTAAACCAAATTTTACTTAATAATGAAAACAATGTATGTCAGATTTTTTGAAATTAAATTCACAAAATTGGGAATGTTTCCTTCAAATGAAAAATCTGTTGTTTAACTACCACATAGTGGTTTCACTATTCATCAAACATTTATGTTTTTTAGAAAAATACCAAAAATTCACCCTAATCTATATTTGATATTCCAAATTAAATTTTTTTGAATATTTTAAAAAATATAAAAAAAATAAGTTTCATTAATTAATTTAATAAATAATTCCTATTGTCAAAATAAATAGCGTGTTTTTTTGAAACAACATATATCAAATGATTGATACTAGTTTAAGTCCAATTTCAAAGTGAAATTAATTTAAATGACCACCATTGGATTAAATGGGAAATATATATTCTAATTTAACTTTAAAAAAAATTCAATAGGTATTCCAATCATATAAAAAATTAGATTAAAAAGAGGTTTTGAATAAATTACAACTTTTGTCACTTATTCATTAAAAATGAACTTTATCGGAAAAATAATAAAAACATTCACAAAGTAAATTTTGATGTCATGATTATAAAGAAGTATTTAATTTGGTCCAATAGAATGTATAAGAGTGACCAAAACTATTTTTAAGGGTGGGTCTCCATCAAAATGTGATAAATCGACCTTTTAGTGAATATTAGAGAATCTATGCCTAAAATTGAATTCTTTTCTTATTTTAAGATATTATCTTTTATTGGATAAATGTAAAAGCATTTAACAAACATATATAATTATATTTTAGTTATTTCTATTCATTCCACCAATACAAGGACTACATGTTAACTACCATTTAAAATAATATTATTATATTACTAGTGTGCAACGTAAGATTTCAATGAAACTTGTTGTTGCGTATCGGGTACGCTATCGAACATAGCTATCCCATTAAAGTAAAATTAATATTTAAATCGAAAATATTAATAAATATGAAAATTTTGTCACGACCTGCCCTCGGGGCCCGTGCCGTGACTACCCCAAGCCCGCCTTCCATAGGCCATGGGATGGCGACTAGCACCAAGGTGTAAATCCCGGTTAAAAGGTAAGGCATTGCCTTTGAAAAGTAAACAAGCACCACAGAGTAAGCAAGCCGAAAAGTAAACACTAAGTAAAAACAGAGTACAACTGAAAGTGCAGAAAAGTAAATGGGCCAGTATACAAACCCAAACTGAAAGTAAAGTACAAATCGAAATGGAAAATAGCAACTGTAAAGTAAAAGCCGCTACACCGAGCTGTCCACTGGAAATCCCACCTGAAGGGTGGGTACAGATAGCTCCACTGCTCCTCGGGTCTCACTGTCCGCTCCAAGCACGTCCCACCCAGTGGTCCACCTCCAGGTACTGTCTTGATCTGCGAGCCTCAACCACGATCAACGCTGTCCGTCGTCTGCAACCAACACAACGTATTGCGGGCATAGCCCGTGCAGGGGTGAGTATAAGCTACTCAGTAGAGACCTCAAGACCCCCTAAGGTCTCCCAAAATCCACAAAGGATAAACCAAAAAGGAAGATATAAACACGAAGTAACAATCAACACTGCTTAGGTATATGTCCATACATATACCTAAGTCATCAATCCCAATACGCTCTAACCTCCGAGCCCAAGTACAACTCAGTCCACACAAGAAAGTAAATGTATTCCACACAGTAAAGCAAAACGAAATCCACACACGATAGCAAAACACAATCCACACAGGAAAGCAACAGGATTCAGCTCACACGGGTATACTTCTTCGAGGATGATAGAGATGATCACTGATCCATCTAAGTCGTCATACCCACAAAGGATCGATAGGTACTAACCGCCGCAAAGAACCACACAGGATCGGACCCACAAATGATCTGTAGGTGCTGGTTCACACAGGACCGTTGAGCGCATACCCACACAGGATCAGACCCACACAGGATCGGTAGTACTGATCCACACAGGATCGCTGAGAGCTGTAGTCTTCGTCGTCGAATCCACTGAGGATCCCTGCACAGTCGTTGTCACAGTCACAGTAGCAGTCGCAGCCAGCTCCAGGGTTCCCGCACACAGCAAGCTCGTTCGGGAGGTTCCGCTCCATGAGCCGAGAGGCTGATATATCAACTGTCACATAGTTCAGAGTTGATGTATCCAAAAGTTCCGTATCGTCAACAGGAACTCAACGCAACAGACGGCGCGTCAATCGGACGCCCGGTCTGAGAGTTATTGGCTTTTTCGTCCCAGGGGCCCGGTTGGTTTTTAAGGCAAAACCAACCCGACCGTACTCCACCTGCGTCCAAACCTCGGGCTGAGTATGCCAAAAGATCCGTCTCACTAAGAGGAACTCAACAAAGCTGACGACACATCAATCAGACGTCCGTAGCTCAAGATACGAGCGTTTCCACTCCGAGGGCCCGGTTGGTTTCGTGTACAAACCAACCCGGCCGAACTCAAAGTATTCCTAAACCTTTAGTGCGATATACTGAAACAACCGTCTCGATCCAAGGATCGCATCTCCACTGACGACGCGTCGTTTGGAGGTCCGTAGCCCGAGATATGGGCATTTGAATCCAAACCGCTCGGTAACGGGAGTTTCGGGCCCGGGCCGTCCCGGCCCGAGACCCCCCGGTTGGCCCGAACCGGGTCGACCCGCTCCGGACAGGGTCGACCCGGCCTGGCATGGCCCGGCCTAGACCGGTCCGGCGCGGTGCGCTAGGCGCCCTGCCAGCTCGGTCGAAGGCCGAGCTGTTGGTAAAACGGGGGGCGCATGCCCCCCCCCCCCCTTGTGAAGCCGCAGCCCCCCCTCATTATGGGGGGCCGTTTTGCTGGCCGGGGGAATTAAATTCCCCCGGTTCTTCTCCCTTCCGGCCGGCACGACCTGGCCGGCCGGTTCTTCCTCAACGGGACCGGCAAGGCCGATCCCCTTCCAGCTTCCGACACTGGCGGCCCGGCTGGCCGCCGGTCATCAAGTTCCGCCACAGCCCGGAACCGGCCGCGGCCTTCATCGTCGGGCGCGGTGCGACGGCACAGCGACCCTCCGCCGTGGACCCGCTCCAACCGCGGCGCCTTCGATTTCTTTTGACACGGCGCGACGGCGTCGCGTTCTTGATTTTCATTCCACGGCGCGGCGCAACGGCGCCGCACAATAATTGTCGTGTGATTCCCTTGTGGTGCGACGGCACCACGCCATCCCGTTCCATCCGCAAGGAAACAAATATGAACATAGGAGGGGGGTTCGGCTATGTTTTTGAACTCCGGCCCCATCTCATTAATCGATAACATTTATTCGTTATCCTCGAAGTTCGACTTTCTAGAATCAAGAATGGAAATAATTAAATAAAACAACAACAATCCCCTACTTGATAAAAGATGTCGCATGTCGGGTGTCGTGGAAACAGCGTCGTTCCATCAATGTTGGTGGAAGAAGCACTCGGTGAAGTCGAGTCGAGTTGAGTCGACACTCTCAGAATACTTTGTGGGCGGCGGTGCTTCCCTTCCTTGCTCCGGTTGAAGAAGGTAGAAGGTGTTGCTTCACGTTCTTTGGAGACATGGATCGTTCTTCTTCGAGAGGTTGAAGGTCTTTTAAAAGTTCTTCTCCTCTCCTTAGTTCTCCCCACAAAGTTTATGCCAACCCAAGGAGAAGAATAGAATATCTCATTTTAATGTTGTCAAAATGATTTCAAAAGAATTCAAACACTCAAAATAATTAATTAAGTTGGTTAAATTTATTAAATGCAATGTGTTGGAAAGAATTTCAAAAGATTGAAATTCAATTAAACCACACTTAACTCACCTCATTAATTAAACAAGTTGTCAACATTAAAGTGGGAGTTGTGGGAGTTTTAAGGGGTGTTGAGGATTTAGGCTTCGTGTGGGCCCCACCACACTTAATCCTCTCAAGGGAGGTTAAGTGGATGTGGGTCCCACCTCTAACTCCCTTTGGGGGCATATAAAAAACATGGTTAAAAATAAAATGTGTTTCTATATTTTATTTAACTTCTTTTTAATTCCCCCAAAACTAACTCTCAACCCGCATAAAACGCAACCTCGGAAAAGGTCTCCTTAAGAGAATATCAGCACTGCTAGTTCATCGGTGCCCTCAGAATTCGATTTCGGGCACCGGTTCAAAAGATAGAAATTCCTTCTCATTCGTTCACTAAACGTACCCGAGCAAAACTTCGGGAATTGATTTCGGGAACACCGGGCCTCAGAATCAGGTGCCGTCAAAAACTGCGCTCTTGTAAAATTCTAAAAAAAATTAAGAAAAAATTTCCCTTGATTTTTACGGGTCTTTACATTTCCCCCACCTCAGGGCTTTACGTCCCCGTAAAGATACATCAAAACTAGGGAAACAAATGAGGGTACTAAGCACGCATCTGAGCCTCCCGCTCCTAAGTGCTCTCCTCGAGGTTCCCGTGATGTCATCTGATGCGCACTAGAGGAATCGACCGTCCACATAGGACCTGCTCCTGTCGATCCTCAATCTCCACTGGAACCTCCGTAAAAGTCGCCCCATCGTCAACGTCAAGCTCCCCATGGTCAATGATGTGTGTCGGGTCGTGCACGTATCTCCTCAGCTGAGACACGTGGAAGACATCTTGCACCCGATGCAACTGATATGGTAGAGCAAGGCGATAAGCCACCTCGCCTATCCTGCTGAGGACTTGGAAGGGTCTGATGAAGTGCGGAGATAACTTGCCGCCTCGGCCAAATCTCCGTATACCACGTCGAGGTGAGACTCGCAAGAAGACGTGGTCGCCATCCTCGAACTCCAGTGGCCTCCGCCTCCTGTCAGCGTATGACTTCTACCAGCTCTGAGCTGTCCTCATCCGTTCCTGGATGACTTAGACCTTCTCTGTCGTGGCTTGGACCATCTCTGGTCCCACAAGTGCTGACTCCCCAGGGTCTGTCCAACACAAAGGAGATCTAAAAGGTCGGCCATACAACGCCTCATACGGTGCCATCCCGATGGTGGAGTGGATGCTGTTGTTATACGCGAACTCCACCAAGGGTATGTGGTCCTCCCAACTACGACCAAAGTCGAGGACACATGCACGGAGCATGTCCTCGAGAGTCTGAATGGTCCTCTCTGTCTGACCATCCGTCTGAGGGTGAAAGGCTGTGCTCAGACGTAGCTGCGTCCCAAACGCCTCCTACAACCCCTTCCAAAGTCGGGAAGTAAAGGGAGCATCTCGATCGGAGATGATAGATGATGGCACACCGTGAAGCCGAACAATCTCCTGAATGTAAAGACGTCCCAAGCTCTCCACTGAGCCCTGCTCTCAGATGGGTAAGAAGTGATCCGACTTGGTGAGTCGGTCGACAATCACCCAGATGGAGTCGTGACCTCTGGAAGTTCATGGAAGTCCAGTCACGAAGTCCATAGATATCCCATCCCACTTCCACTCCGAAACCTCCAAGGGCTGTACCAAGCCTGCTGGTACCTGATGCTCTGCCTTCACCTGCTGGCAGGTGAGGCATCGAAAAACGAACTCTGCCATAGCCTTCTTCATGCCCGACCACCAGTGATGTCGTCTGAGGTCCTGGTACATCTTCGCGACTCCAGGATGTACCACCAAAGGAGAAGTGTGAAACTCTCTCAGCACCCCCTCGATTAAAGCAAATGGTACCATGGTACGTCCTCTGAAAAGGATTTCGTGCTCTGCTCCAAAGGAGAAACCATCAGGTGCCTGTCCTGAGGATATCTGTGCACGCCGCGTCTCACAGTCAGCGTCCCTACACTCTGCCTCTCTGACCCGCTGTAGAAGTGGAGGAGTGACTGTGAGAGACTAAAGGAAGGATGCTCCATCTCTATCCACGAAGGATATCTGCAAAGAGGCTAGCTGCTCCGTCGCCTCCTCAAGTAGCGGAATGCACTTCCTCCTACTGAGGGCATCGGCCACTACGTTCCCCTTCCTAGGAGTATAGACTATCTCAAAGTCATAGTCCTGGAGGAACTCGAGCCATCACCACTGTCTCAGGTTCAGGTCCTTCTATGAGAAGATATACCTGAGACTCTGATGACCAGAAAAGACTGTAAAGCGCTTGACCATCAGGTATTGTCGCCATGTCTTCAGAGCGAAGACCACTGCTGCTAACTCCAGGTCATGGGTAGCGTAGTTCTGCTCATGAGGCCTCAACTATCGTGATCCATAGGCGATCAATGCCCGCTCTTGGATCAGAACACATCCGAGTCCGGTCCCTGATGCATCGCAGTAGACTACGTACCCTACTCCCTCTTCAGGAAACCTTAAGATAGGTGCACTGGTCAATCTCTGTCTCAGCTCCTAGAAGCTCTACTGACATATGTCTGACCACACGAATGGTTTTCCCTTCTTTGTCAAAGCTGAGAGTGGTGCCGCAACTCTAGAGAAGTCTGGCACGAATCTCCAATAGTATCCGGATAGTCCCAAGAAACTCCGAACCTCCGTCACACTCCTGGGTGGCTCCCAAGCTAACAATGCTTCGATCTTCACAAGATCCTCTACAACTCCCGCCTCAGAGATGACGTGTCCCAAGAAGTGGACCTCACGTATCCAGAACTGGCACTTCGAGATCTTACCATAAAGCTGGTGCTCTCGGAGTGTGTCTAGTACAACCCGTAAGTGGTAGGCGTGCTTCTCCTCAGTCGTCGAGTAAATCAAAATGTCGTCGATGAAGACCATGACAAATCGATCGAGGTATGGATGAAAGATCCTGTTCATGAGGGCCATGAACACTGTTGGAGCATTGGTTACACTGAATGGCATAACCAAGAACTCATAGTGGCCATACCGACATCTGAAGGCGGTCTTCTGCACGTCCTCGTCTCTAACTCTGAGCTGATGATAGCCTGCCCTGAGGTCTATCTTCGAGAACCATCGTGCTCCCTTGAGCTGTTCAAAGAGGTCATCAATCCTCGGTAGCGGATACTTGTTCCTCACTATCACCTGGTTCAGGCGACGATAGTCAACACAAAGTCGCAAGCTCTCGTCCGCCTTCTTGGCGAACAAAATCAGGGAAGCCCAGGGTGAAACACTGGGTCAGATGAACCCATTTCCCTACAAGTCCTCCAACTTTACCCATAGCTCTCGAAGTTTAGCGGGGGCCATCCGATATGTGCGAGTCGATATTGGGGTATTCCTGGGGTACATGTCAATATAAAAGTCTACCTCTCTGCGAGGAGGTAACCCTGTAACGTCGTCGGGAAAAACGTCCGCAAACTGATCCACCACTACAGGGAAACTAGGACTCTGCACGTCAACTGCTCCTAGGATGAGGCTAGAAAACTGATGAGTGATGGGATGTCCTCTCCTCTACGAGAGTCCATCATGTGCTGCAAAGGCTCCCTTCTCACCGGTGAAGGTGAACCTACTCCCGTCGGTGCGTACACATCACACCTTGCGCCTAAAACAGTCAATCTGTGCATGGACCATAGATAACCAATCCATACCCAAGATGACCTCATAAGGCCTCGACGCTGCTACAAGAAGATCCCAGCCGAAACTCTCGCCCCCTAGATTAATCTCAAACTGCAGGTACCAGTGTGTAATCATCGAGTCGGCTCCCGTATGAGTCTCTAGCCGTAAGGATTGAGCCAACGGCTCTGTCAGAATCTCCGAGCTCCGAACAAGGGTAGCAGCTATGAAAGTGTGACTCGCTCCTGTGTCTATAATTACTGCAGCAAGGGTGGAATAGACATAGATAGTACCTCGAATCATCTCTGGCGTGCCGTGGTAATAGGCCTCTGCTGCCTGGAGCTGTGCCTGTCTCTTCCCGCCAGCTCCCTGTGGTTGGGGTGGACCTCCTGGTGGTGGTGGTGGTAGTGCCTCAAAGCGTCGCCCACCACCTGCTGCTTGGCCATCTCCTCTGCCTCGCCCGCCTCCTCCCTGCGGACTGCCACGGTCGACCCTCTTCCTCTGCCTCGGTGGTACCTCAACCGTCTGCTGCTCCTCGGCACGGCGGGTTGGGCAGTCACGAGCCATGTGGCCCTGCCCGCCGCACGAGTAGCAGTGTCTGCCTCTCGAAAGACTGGCTCCGCGCTGTGTGCCCCGCACTGCTGAGACAGTGTCCTTAGGTCGTCTGCCTGAAGGTCTGGTCTACCTGGACCCCTGAGTCATCTGTCGACTGCCTGCTGTAGAAGACTCTGCTACGTGCCACCCTGTGGTGGGTCGTGGGGCTGGTGTAGACTTAGCAAGAAATCTCTCGATCAAAAGGTCCCGCTCCAGTACTCCTGTATGAGTCAGAATGCTGAGGGAGATCAGTGATGCCCTGATCTCGTGTCTCAAACCCTGCTCAAAGGTCCGGGCCCCTAAGAATGGGTCTCGTACCATTTCGGTCGAGTAGCGTGAGAGATCTGTAAATCTCGCCGAGTACTGAGCGACCATCATGTTTCCCTACCGTAGCTGAAGAAGCTTATGAATGTGCATCGCATGGAGGGTGTCTAGGACGAATTTCGAGCAGAAGAGGCTCTCAACGTCTTTCCAAAGTAGAGATGCCTCATCGTGCACCTGGAGCATCAAGCTCCACCATCGGCCCGCTGCTGCGTGCAGTAGGCTCGCAGCGAGGATCACCATGAGGTCTTCTGGTGTCCTCACTAGCTTGAAAACTCGCACGACTGCCTTTAGCCAGTACTCGGCTTCCTCGGGGTCCGTCTCCACACGAAACCTGGGCGGTCGCTGGCACTCAAACTCATGAAGTGCGCTGAGGCGACATGCATCGTCAGCGGTTGGTGCTGGAAGAATCGGGGGCTCGGCGGGTAGTGCTACCGCCGGTGCCACTGCTGACAAAGGGCCCTGCACCGAGGCCTCGTCGCTCGGTGGGCTGTCATCACACTCGACTCTCGGAACCCTAGATGGTTGCCATCGTGGGGCCATCCTGAAAAGGAAACAGGTGCGCCACGGTCAGAACAATATACCTGGTGAGCTGATATAATGTAATCACAAAGAATACTTGAAACACACACGCAATCAATGTTTTCGTGCATTAAGTCAGAAATCAGAAGTCAGGTCCTGGTGTACGGATACGTCAGCCGCCACACCAACACTAGACTCCCTAGACAGATAACCACACCCAACATGCTAAACACTATTGCTTCACATAGTAAAGATCAGAGTTCGCGGTAGAACCAAACTCGTCTGATACCAATTTGTCACGACCCACCCTCGGGGCCCGTGCCGTGACTACCCCAATCCCTCCTTCCATAGGCCAGGGGCTGGTGACTAGCACCAAGGCGTAAATCCCCGTAAAAAGTGAAGGCATTGCCTTTGAAAAGTAAACAAGCACCACAGAGTAAACAAGTGGAAAAGTAAACACTAAGTAAAAACAGAGTACAACTGAAAGTGAAGAAAAGTAAATGGCCAGTATACAAACCCAAACTGAAAGTAAAGTACAACTCGAAAGGGAAAACATCAACTGTAAAGTAAAAGCCGCTACGCCGAGCTGTCCACTGGAAATCCCACCTGAAGGGTGGGTACAGATAGCTCCACTGCTCCTCGGGTCCCTCCATCCGCTCCAAGCACGTCCAGCCCAGTGGTCCACCTCCAGGTACCCTCCTGCTCTGCGAGCCTCAACCACGATCAACGATGTCCGTCGTCTGCAACCAACACAACGTAGTGCGGGCATTGCCCGTGAAGGGGTGAGTATAAGCTACTCAGTTGGGACCCCGAGACCCCCAATGGTCTCCCAAAATCCACAAAGGATAAACCAAAAAGGAAGATTTAAACACTAAGTAACAACCGACACTGCTTAGGTATATGTCCATACATATACTTAAGTCATCAATCCCAATACGCTCCAACCTCCGATCCCATGTACAACTCAGTCCACACAGGAAAGTAAACGTATTCCACACAGGAAAGAAAAACGAAATCCACACAGGATAACAAAACACAATCCACACAGGAAAGCAACAGGATTCAGCTCACACAGGTATACATTATCGAGGACGATAGAGATGATCACTGATCCATCTAAGTCGTCGGACCCACAAAGGATCGATAGGTACTAACCCCCGTAAAGACCCACACAGGATCGGACCCACAGAGGATCTGTAGGCGCTGGTTCACACAGGACCGCTGAGCGCAGAACCACACAGGATCAGTCCCACACAGAATCGGTAGCACTGATCCACACAGGATCGCTGAGTGCAGTAGTCGTCGTCGTCGAATCCACTGAGGATCTCTGCACAGTTGTCGTCACAGTCACAGTAGCAGCCGCAGCCAGCTCTATGGTTCCCGCACACAATAAGCTCGTTCGGGAGGGTCTGCTCCACGAGCCGAGAGGCTGATACATCAACTGTCACATAGTTCAGAGTTGATGTATCCAAGAGATCCGTATCGTCAACAGGAACTCAACGCAACAGACGGCGCGTCAATCGGACGCCCGGTCTGAGAGTTATTGTCTTTTTCGTCACAGGGGCCCGGTTGGTTTTTAAGGCAAAACCAACCCGACTGTACTCCACCTGCGTCCAAACCTTGGGCGGAGTATGCCAAATGATCCGTCTCACTAACAGGAACTCAACAAAGCTGACGACACGTCAATCGGACGCCCGTAGCCCAAGATATTAGCGTTTCCGCTCCGAGGGCCCGGTTGGTTTCGTGTACGAACCAAGATGGACGAACTGAAAGTACTCTGAAACCTTGAGTGCGATATACCGAAAAGACCGTCTCGATCCAAGGATCGTATCTCCGCTGACGGCGCATCGTTTGGAGGTCTGTAGCCCGAGATATGGGCATTTGAATCGAAACCGCTCGATAACGGGGGTTTCGGGCCCGGGCCGTCCCGGCCCGAGACCCCCCGGTTGGCCCAAACCGGTTCGACCCGCCCCGGACAGGGTCGACCCAGCCCGGCACGGCCCGGCCTGGTGCGGCGCGGCGCGGCGTGGCCTGGCCTGGCGGACCGGCCAGACGCCGGTCCGGCGCTTCGTCCGAGCTGTTGGAAAAACGGGGGGCACTTGCCCCCCCCCCTTGTGAAGCCGCGACCCCCCCTCATTATGGGGGGACGTTTTGCTGGACGGGGGAATTAAATTCCCCGGGTTCTTCTCCCTTCCGGTCGGCCCGACCTGGCTGGCCAGTTCTTCCTCAACGGGACCGGCAAGGCCGGTCCCCTTCCGACTTTCGACACCTGTGGCCCGGCTGGCCGCCGGTCATCAAGTTCCGCCGCGGCCCGGAATCGGCCGCAGCCTTCATCGTCCGGCGCGGTGTGACGGCACCACGCCCCTCCGCCGTGGCCCCGCTCCGGCCGCGGCGCCATCAATTTCTTTTGACAAGGCACGACGGCGTCGCGTTCTTGAATTTCATTCCACGGCGCGGTGCGATGGCACCGCGCAATAATTGCTGTGCGATTCCCGCGTGGTGCGACGGCACCACGCCATCCCTTTTCCATCCGTAGGGAAACAAATATGATCATAGGAGGGGGGTTCGTCCGTGTTTGTGTGGTCTGGCCCCCATCTCGTTAATCGATAACATTTATTCGATATCCTCGAAGTTCGACTTTCTAGAATCAAGAATGGAAATAATTAATTAAAACAACAACAATCCCCTACATGATAAAATATGACGCACGTCAGGCATCGCAGAAACGGCATCGTTCCGTCAACATTGGTGGAATAAGCGCTCGGTGAAGTCAAGTCGAGTCGAGTCGACACTCTCAGAATACTTTGTGGGCGGCGGTGCTTCCCTTCCTTTCTCCGGTTGAAGAAGGTAGAAGGTGTTGCTTCACGTTCTTTGGAGACATGGATCGTTCTTCTTCGAGGGGTTGAAGGTCTTTTAAAAGTTCTTCTCCTCTCCTTAGTTCTACCCACAAAGTTTATGCCAACCCAAAGATAAGAATAGAATCTCTCATTTTAATGTTGGAAACATGATTTCAAAAGAATTCAAACACTCAAAATAATTAATTAAGTTGTTTTAATTAATTAAGTGCAAAGTGTTGGAAAGAATTTCAAATGATTGAAATTCAATTAAACCACACTTAACTCACCTCATTAATTAAACAAGTTGTCAACATTAAAGTGGGAGTTGTTGGAGTTTTAAGGGGTGTTGGGGAGTTAGGTTTCGTGTGGGCCCGACACACTTAATCCTCTCAAGGGAGTTTAAGTGGATGTGGGTCCCACCTCTATCTCCCTTTGTGAGGATATAACCAACATGGTTAAAAATAAAATGTGTTTCCATATTTAATTTAACTTCTTTTTAATTCCCCCAAAACTAACTCTCAACCCGCATAAAACGCAACGTCGGAAAAGGTCTCCTTAAGAGAATATTGGCGCTGCGAGTTCATCGGTGCCCTCAGAATTCGATTCCGGGCACCGGTTCAAAAGTTAGAAATTCCCGCTCTTTCGTTCACTGAACGTACCCGAGCCAAATATCGGGAATTGATTCCGGGCACACCGGGCCTCGGAATCATGTGCCGTCAGAAACCGCGCTCTTGTTAAATTCTAAAGAAAATTAAGAAAAAATTTTCCTTGAATTATACGGGTCTTTACAAATTTATTATTCTTTATTTACCTGTGATGTTACACCCTTCCCCCTTTTGGGAATTTTATCCTCACAATTTTATTCACATATCAAAATATGTGGGGGTATTTATCCCTCATAGTATTTCCAGATTCTCATGTTGCCTTTTCAACCATAGGGTTTTTCCACAAAACCTTTACCTAGTGAATTACCTTATTTCATAACACTTTCTCTCTATGGTCAAGAATCTGGACTGGATGTTCATCATAAGAGATATTCTCTTCCAACTGATCTAATTTTGGGATCAAAACATGAGATGGATCTGGCATATATGTTCTCAACAACGAAACATGAAAAACATTGTGTACCTGGGATAAACATGGAATTAATGCCACTATGTATGCAACTGATACCTCTTTCTCCATGATTTCATAATGTCCAATGAACCTTGGACTCAGATTTCCTTTCTTAACAAATCGCATCACACTTTCCCTTGGTGAAACATTGAGAAAAACATGATCACCTATCTCGAAAGATAGATCCTTCCTCTGGTTAGCCACATATCTTTTCAGTCTGCTCTGAGCTGTTCTCATGTGTTTCTGAATCAACTGAACTTTTTCTACCTTCTCTTCTACAAATTCTGGTCCCATCAGCTTCCATTACCCTACTTCATCCCAAAATACTGGGGTTCGGCACCGCTTCCCAAACAATGCCTCAAATGGTGCCATCTGTATACTGGAATGAAAATTATTATTATAAGAAAACCTAACCAAAGAAAGATGTGGGTCCCAATATCCATCATAATCCATTGAACAAGCACGTATCAAGTCCTCCGAAGTCTGAATTGTTCATTCTGACTACCTACTTGATTAAGGATGGAAAGCTATACTAAAATTTAATTCAGTACCCCACAACTTCTGAAGGCCATTCCAAAAGTTAGAACTAAACCTGGGATCACAATTAGATAAATTGGAGAGGGGAACTCCATGTAACCTGATTGTATCTTTAACATACAACTGATCAAGTTGATCTAGAGACAAAGTATCTCGAATAGGAAGTAAATGAGCATATTTAGTCAATCGATCAAAAATAATGTAGATTTCATTTTTACCTCAATATGTATTCGGTAATCCCACATCAATGTCCATTGAAATATTTTCCCATTTCCACTCTGGAACTAGTAATGACCGAAGCGTCACTTTCAGTAACTATAACTCTGCTTTAACCTACTGAAACGTCAAACACATCACAGTAAAATTAACAATATCTCGTTTCATTCTATCCCACTAGTAATACTCCCGCTGATCACTATTCATCTTAGTACTGCCAAGATGAACTAAAAACGGGGAACTATGAGCCTCACATAACAACTCATTCTTCAACTGTGAATCACAAGGAACAGATAATCTCTTCCTAAACCATAAAACACAATCATTATCAACATTAAATTATGGTAACATACCCTCCTAAACCAGCTCCACCTTTTTCTGCAACTCATTGTCTTGCTTTGGCGCTTTCTTATTTCATTCTGTTATAGAAGATTTCACTGATAACTAAAACAAAATAGAATACCATCCTTCACCAACAGATTCCATTCCAACGATTATCAAATCCTTAACAAAAGGATCATGTTCCAAATGTAACATGGTTAATGAACCATTACTTTTTCAACTCAAATCATCAGCCACTCTATTTTCTTTTCCCTGATGGTAATGAATTGTAAAATCATATTCCATGATTAATTCTATCCATCTCCTCTGTCTCAGGTTCAATTATTTCAGAGTGAATATATACTTTAAAAATTTGTTATTAGTATATATATCACACTTTACACAATACAATTTATGCCTCCTTATTTTTAAAGAGAAAACTACAGTAGCTAATTAAAAATCAAGTGTAGGGTAATTTACCTCATGAGTTTTAAACTGACATGATGCATAATCTATTAACTGATCATTATGCATTAGGACGCAACCGAGCCCTTTCAATAAAGCATCACTGTAGATAACAAACTCACCATTCCTGGAAGGTGGGGCCAAAACTGGAGAATTCACCAATCGTATTTTCCATTCCTGAAAACAATCATCACATTATTTTTTCCAGATAAACTTAACTCCCTTCCGAGTTAGCTTAGTCATTAGACGAGATAACTATGAAATATGTTTAACAAACCTTCAGTAATAGCCTACCAAACCAAGAAAACTATTATTCTCAGTTACATTTGTGGGTCTTGGCTATTATTAAACAACCTTTGTTTTTGCAGGATCAACAGTTATCCCATCTTTAGAAACAATGTGACTCAGGAAATAAATTTGCTGTAACCAAAACTCATACTTTCTGAATTTCCCATACAATTTATTTCCTTTTAAGGTTTTCAAAATATCCCTCAAATGACTTTCATTCTCCTGTTTACTATTAAAAACCAACAAAATATCATCAATGAAATCAACCACAAACATATCCAAGAACTCATGGAAAATTATAATCATAAGATACATTAATACAGTAGATGAATTGGTTAACCCAAAAGTCATTACTAAAAATTCATAATTGCCATATCTTGTATGAAATACGATCTTCAGAATGTATAATTCTGTTACCTTCAACTGATGGTACCCCAATCTCAAGTCAATCTTTGAAAAATACTTAGCTCCCTAGAGTTGGTCAAACAAATCATTAATATGTGGAATATGATATTTGTTCTTAATAGTGATGTTATTCAATGCTCTATAATCAATGCAAGTTCTCATAAAACTATCTTTCTTTTTATCAAATAATAATGGGGCACCCCATGGTGTTGTGCTAGGTTGAATGAAACCTTTATCTAATAACTCCCGTAATTTCTTCTTTAACTCCAATAGTTCAACTTGAGCCATTCGATAATGGGGTTTTGAAATTGGATTAGCATCAGGAACTAAGTCAACAATAAATTCAACTTCATGATCTAGTATTATTCCAGGAAACTAATCAGTAAAAACATTAGGATACACATTTACCACTAGCACATCATTAATCTGAATGGTTCTTTTGTTTTCAACAATATGTTCAAGATAATATTAATTTCCATCTATTAGAAGTTTCTCAGCCTCTTGATATATTATCAACCGTAAGGGTTCAATCTTGTACCCAAGCTAAAAGTCTTTCTGAAAAGAAACTTCAGTTGCTCTACAATAAATCCTAGCTTGGTAAACAGAGAGCCAATCCATACCCTAGATATCATCAAACTATACTAGAGGTAAAATAATAAGGTATGTAAGTAGGTTATTTATACGGATAAGGATAGAAAGATTCTTATAAATTCTTTTATCGTCAACATTTATCCTGGGGGTTTTTACCAAAAGTTCAGGAGTTATTTCCTGACATGGAATTTTCAATATACTAGAAAACATCTCAGAAATGAAAGAATGTGTAGACCTCGAATCAAACAAAAAATTGGCATAATCTTAAAAAACATACAGTGTACCTGATACTACATCATTTGATGTCCCTAAATCTACCGAAGTAGTTTCAAATTATTTCACCACCCCTTTCTTCTTGTTTTCTGGATGCTTTCCCCCAGTTGAGTTCTTTGTTAGACACTAATTTGCATAATGACCCATTTAATTACACTTAAAACATCTTAACACTGGATTTTCATTACCTTCTTGATCGTCTTCTTTATAGTTACGAGAAATATGACCAGAATTACCACACTGAAATCACTTTCTATACTTGGATAATCTTTCTCCAGGATGCATTTTACCACACTTCTCCCAGGATGGATATTAGGTTTTCTTACCTCCGGGCTTCTTTGATGAATTCATTCCCTTTTCCTTGTAATTGGACCTCATATTATGTTGTTTTTTAAAGAACACATGATCATTGGTAAATTACATTTCCAACTTCTCCGCACATCAAACATGTTTTTCCTTACTTTTGTACTCATGAGATGCTAAATCACTTCGATACATTTTCCGTAACCCTGGGTAAAAATGGTTGATTTTACTATCAAGATCTCGTATGAAATTTGTAGCATACCTTTCTAGTCGAGTGAAAATTGCTTCATAAGAAGCCACTAAGTCATCCTCTTACCTCAATTCTAGGTATTTTTTCCATCCTAATACGAACCACCTTAGAAAAAAATTTATCCAGAAACATACATTTGAATTCATCCCAGTGAAGATCATCAATATCATCACTATCCCTGATATTTTTCACCATTGACCACCACTAATCAGCTTCATCTTCCCAACAGTAAACAACTAGACTAACTATTTGATGTTCTGAACACCCCATGTCATAAAAAATCCTCTCCGGTGCTTTAATCCACACTTTATCTAGAACATGGTCAGATGATCCTCTGAATAATGGGGGATGATGCCTCATTGAATGTTCCACCACTGACATGTTCCTCTGCGGTTGATCTGGCTGATCTCGTGCATTGATTCCACCACCACTTATTGTTTGAGTCAACTACGCCATTACTATAAAAAACAGTTTAGTTCCAATCCCGACTATCTCAGGATGCTAATTTGGAAGGTCATTTCCTTCTGTATTCCTTCCTCGCACTACTTCACTATTTCCTCTGCCAAAAACCATTCTTAACAAACATGACTTATATGAAGCAACATGGTAATCTCCAAATGCTATATTATTTCAATTTGACCATTAAAAAAATATTTTTGGATAATTATTTAATATACTGACTCCTAAATATATCTAAACCCACCTCTGATACCATATATAAGTCTCTAGCCTTAAACATTACTTAGTCTTGAGTTATTTCAAGAATACACCTTGAGTATCATTTAAGGTTTAGAGTTTTAGGGAATTAGATCACAAATCATGCATTGCATTCCACATTTAAACAAGGTGGTTACATAAAAGACAGTAATCATTTTCTCCCATCAAGGAAACATATTTAAAATAAAACATGGATTATTTATTGAACCTTCCTCGACACTATCATCACATCATGTACCTTGCCCTTGAGCCGTGAAAAATATTTCAAAATCCTGGGATGAGCATAAAAATCTCAGGAAGGGATATAAAAATACATAATGAAAAACAAATTCCATGTGTACATAAGAATCATTGAAAACACAATTTACTCGTAAACATAAGACCTTAGCATGCCACATGAAATCATAATATTTATGAATTACTCATAGAAAACATAAGTCATAAAGGTAACTTGAGGCATTCATAACATTCTTATGTAGGGAGTAACACTCATGGTTACGTTTGGAATACCCATTACAGTATATTCCCTAAATCTATTCCGAGAAACCATATCGTTTAACTCCTTCACGTTACCCAATGAATTAGAGAGATATCACGGGCTCACCCGCCCTTAGTTTATCAGAGAACAACCCGTCTTCATAAACAATGCCCAAGAACCATAACATAATCATATCACATAAAACATGCATAAAGGAAAATAAAATTCCCACATTTCAATCAAAAGATATCAATACAACACATTTATATAATAAAAAAATTATCAAAACAATTTTCAATAACAAAATAAATGGAAATTAAAACATGGTATTTATTTTTCATTTAAAAAAAGTTATGGATCGTAGAGGAAGTCGAAACTCAAATAATGGTCACGGTGGTGGAGAAGTCGTTGTCGCCGCATACGTAAGACAAAAACATTCCCTTTTGTTGTTTAGTAAAACTCTTAGTATAAAAATATTCCTTTTGATTAAAAGTAAAAGTCAAAGGGGTTTATACACAGTATAAAATAATGTTGTGTATAAAACAAAATATGCCTCAATGAAAGGAGATTGAGACAAAGTCCCTTACCTCGTGCCCGACTTGACTCGATCGATCTTTAATCTCCTGAATAAAAAATAGAGTTAATTTAAACTTTCTTAATAACCTTATTCAAGTTCATTATTCCTTTTATATCACTTGTTACCATGTTACGAACATTATGTAATTAATTATGTAAATAATGGTCGTTTTTCCGATCTATGGTACTTGAGTAAAATATAAACTTCTTATAATTACAAGTTGTTCATGTGGTAAAATATCCATTATATCCAGAATTATATTCATGAGTAAGATATCGTAAATATAATATATATCCAGTATATACACGCATTTATAATGTTACATAACATTTAGAGGTAATAAATGAAATGCATCGTTCATGGAGATGGTAATCTGTACGTGCGCATGAACGTTACATTAATTTATATTTCATATTTAATGAAATGAAATCATAATTATATAAAGGTATATTATATTTCTAGTATAATATCATATATAATATCATTAACTCCATCCTTTATACATCTCACATATGGCATTAACGATTCAAATCACTTTGAGGGGGCAATAGTCTGCACTTCCTAAAATGAAGATATCATGTTTACCCATAATGGAAACCATAAAGGGATGACATAAAAGAAAAATACAGAAGCATAAGGAAAACTTAAAAATAATATATATCAATTATAAATAGAGTGACATCTTAATGTCCACCATGAAAGGTGTTAAAATAATATTGAACAATCATCATTTTGTGAGACAATAATTCACCACTCATAGAAACAGAATGTTCTTTAACCATTAAAAGTAGGTGTGTATTAGTGTAAATCAAATACGTCTCATAACATATTACTAGTATATTAGGGATACTGGTTTTTTTACAAAATATATGAATAAAATGAGTTTAGGGGGTTGGAGAATAAAAATAAAACAAAACAACATTAGAGAAGACATTACCTTTAAATCGAGGAACTCCCCTTGGTTGGAACTGAAATGGTTTCTTAAAGAGCCTTATACCTTAGGTATGACTTCTATGCTGAAGAGAGGGATGCTAAGAGATAATAATATCAGACTTTGTCTGATCCAATGGCTTGAGAGATGTGGGTAAGGGGGTAGAGGTGGGAGCTATTTATAAGAGGGAGGATGGGCACTCTTGGAAAGTCATGAAATGTTACTTTATTAATAAATAAGTTATGGATTTTAACGGTCTCAAAATAATATATTTCTAGGATATGGTGATAAGGGTTAGAAATCCACCCATCCATTAGGTTTTTTACAAGTGTAGGTCTTATATTTTACCTTATATTTTCATTTTATTTAAATCATTCATTAATGAGGTAATCACTGCATCATCATGGTGTCATAAATAAATTTATTTATTTTATGTATAAAAAATAAAAAATATATCAAGATGTAGGAAATATTTTTATCTTTCTAATGAATATTTATAGTTTGAAATATGACTTCTATAACCCCATGTAAAAATTGTTTTGAGTAAAACAATACATGTTTATAACATTTTCATTTTTACATTAAATAAAAGGTTATTAATGTAATTTTCTTACCAAAGTGGCTCCATGGGGTCCCCATGTTGACCCATGGATTTTATTGGTCGTCCATGACTCATACAATAAGGGTAGGACATGTGTCAAGGTAATTTCATATTATTAAAACATTATTTTTACCTTAAATTACACTAATAACCTCTAATCATGATTAATAAAACTTAAATGTTAATATTCACCAAAAGATTATATTCATCCCATTAAACCAAATTATACATACTAATGTCAACCTTTTATGTCGGATTTTTTTTAATTCAATTCACAAAAGTGGTAAAATTTCATTTAAATGAAAAATCAGTTTTTTAACTACCACTGAGTGGTTTCACTATTCATCAAAAATTGATGTTTTTCAGAAAAATACAAAACATTCACCCTAAGATTTAATTGATATTCCAAATTCAAAAATGATTTCTATTTTAAAAAATTCAAAACCTAAAAGTTGAAATAATTAATTTAATAATTAATTCTCGCTGTCAAAACAAATAGCGTGTTTTTATGAAACAATATATATCAAAATATTGACACTAGTTTTATTCCAATTTCAAACTGAAATTAATTCCATTGACCACCATTGGATTAAATGGTAAAAATATATTATAATTTCACTTTAAAACCAATTTAAAATATAATGTTATCATATAAATAAATTATATTAAGAAGTGGTTTTGAATTAAAATACAACATTTTTCACTTATTCCTTAAAAATGAACTATATTGGGAAAATAACAAAAACATACACAATGTAAATTTTGATGTCGTGATTCTAAAGACATATTTAATTTTGTCCAATATAATGTATAATAGTGACCAAATCTATTTTTAAGGAGGGTGCGCCATCAAAAGGCGATAAATCGACCTTTTAGTGAATATCAGAGTATCTATGCCGAAAATTGAATTTTTTCTTATTTTAAGACTTTAAATTTTATTGGATAAATGTAAAAACATTTAAAAAACATATATAATCATATTTTAGTTATTTCTATTCATTCTCAACAATAAAACGGTTGTGTTTTAACTACAATTTAAAATAATATTATTATATTACTAGTGTGAAACGTAAGATTTCAAAGAAACTCGTTATTGCATATCAGGTATGCTATCGAACATAGAAACCCCTTTATAGAAAAATTAATATTTAATTCCCAAATATTAATAAATATGAAAATTTATTAATCTTTATTTACTTGGGATGTTACACATACATCCCGCGAAGAAAATATTTTGATCTTATACATGTTATATACAAGGAATAAGAAGGCCACGATCCAACAAATTCTGATCCATGAGGTCCCATAACACCTCATTAACCATTGTTTGGCATTTATTCAAACTAAACCATACACTACTAATACCCTTTAAAATAGAAGTAATTCTATCAAGGCATCTATCACAACATCATGCATATCTAGTAAAACATCTATTACGACAACATGCAATTAGTAATTCACCTTAAATTTCATGGCAAGAAAGCATGATATGTGATTTCTTGCTACTGCCTATATGATGCATGGGATGTCATACCATCATATCATTTGGTTTCAATAGAAATAAATCCTCAAAGATATCGACGATAACAACACTAAACATGTGAATCACCCAACAGTGAAATCAAATCAACTATAATAATTGTAAAACTAGAAAAATTTCAATAATCGAGGTAAATTATTTTTTCATTGAACACGGGTTAGCTAATCTTGTGAATAGATTGTCAGTAACTACCTACTCTTTCCTATCCATGGATACAGGCTCTAAAAAATAAGTCAAGAAGAAAAGAATCACCAAATTCCACTTAGTAACGTCCTGGTTTCGTAAGCCGCCCAGAGGTGCCCCATACCCGGTTCGTAAAATGTCCTCAAGCGCATTTCCCGAAACGCCAAATGCAGCCGACTAGAACTGAGGGCCTTAGGTGTGAAAATGGGGAAACTATGCCCTAATTGGAAGAATAACACAGTGTAAATAAACAGATATACAATATAAGAAGTAGTAAGAAAACTATACAATAGTGAACTACGGAAGACTGAAAGTAATAAACAACTGGAGCACATATATAAATGATTCATGATACATATGTCTAGGAAAATATCAAAACATTTCCCAATGATGAAATACAGTACTAAAAAAATTACAAGATAAGAATGTGAACAACACATTAGCATCACAAGCCTTAGATTGTTTCCATTCTCTTCAGCACCAAAGCAGTCAGGTACCTGTAGTAGAAGGGAAATTTCCCTTATCTAGAAATACAACAAAATAATTAGTTTGGGCCCAAAAAATTAACTCAATCATGTTGTGAGAAGAATCCCAGTAGGAAACCACCCAAATATTTATGCCTAACAGTTAGAAAATATGTATGGAAGGAAATAAAAAAGATGAAGCAGTAAACAAGGAAGTACTCAAAAGAATACAGTCCTACAATTTCAATTGCATTCTTTTTAATTTAACAAGTAATAAGACAATCAAAATCATGTCACCCTCTAGGAAGTTCTCATAGCCTAACCAACTATTTCATCCAAACAAAGATAAATAACCTACTAGGAAGTACGCACAGTCTAACCCCTCGGGTTCTTCTTACGAAATGACTCTCTAAGGAATCACTCAATAGAAATTACCCATGTCGTATCGTATCAGTAACTATAGACATTCTGAGGAAGCTCTGATCATCCAATTCCTCCTTGTGGTCACGTAACGAGAAACTACAAACACTATGAGAAGGAAACAATTCCACCCCATATGGTCTCACAATGTAAAAGTAAACAGTCACTTTAGGGAATCCCTCAGTGACCATTCCCCATATGGTCTACTACACAAGGTTCCCAGAGCCCTGTGTAAGTCAATAATGCACAAATTATATAAGGTATCCAAAGTAAACCTCAAGAACTACATGGCTAAATAGTATACATCATGTCACAACATATAGGTTAAATTCACTCCATCATAATAATTCATGGCATGTAAAACAAAGAAGCCTAACAAGAAAAGCTAGACCAAATGATCAATATCAAGAAAACATGGGCAAACACATCCATAGCTAGGTAAATACCACTATTTACAATCATTATTCCTCTTCTCAAGCACACAATGTATATTATGCAACAATGAGGCTAAAACCATAAACATACAATACCCCAAACAAGGGTATTGGAAAGTATTTCACATATAACTCAAAGAGTAACTAGGGAAAGGCACAAACCACCAACATGGGAGTTTCATGGATGATATATGTCAAGCTCATGCCTTGAATCTCTCTTGAATTCCATTGATCTATAAAAATATAAAAAAACAATCAACCGGGGATATCTCATAAAGGAGGAGAAATCAAGAGATGAGGCTCTAGAAGAAGGAAGATCTTACCATGGAATTTCAAAAACAACCAAAATAGATTGAATCACCAAATAGATGGTGAGTTGGGGGCTCAGTGAAGATTCAGTGGTCTCTTTCACTCCATAACGAGAAAAAAGAAGAAGAAGTTGGTTCTGTCCATTAGAATCAACCGTGGTCTTTTTAATGAAATTAAAATAAATTACACGAAGTGTATTTAAAAAAACTATGGAATGTACTTGCATTTATTCGGGCCCCACATTATGCGGTCTCAAGGTTATCCCACATGGCCATGTACCCATCCATTACAAAAACATTACATGGTCACCCATGGAAACCTAATACATGGTGCGTACTTATTAGTACACAACATGTAGTCTTAAAATTTCCAAAAACTCCTCTTTTTCTCAAAAACACCAGAAAAGAGAAATCTTACCTGAAAATAAGATTAAGGTTCTTACAAACCCCACCATATAGCCTTATAGAATTCATAGGTGTAATAAATTAATATATTTATACATTAAACAAATACTTTTTTTAATTTTTTTATAACATAATGACTATATTATTATTTTATTAATATAAAATGTTAAAATAATGATGTATGAAAATAATTAAATTTCGATTAGATAAAAAATTTGCAATTTCTGAAAATATATAGTTTCAACCAATAGAAATATTCTTATGATTTATTCATTTTTTTGAAATATAGGATATCTTAATAAAATTATATTAGTAAAAAAAATTATTAAATGTAAATTATTATATAAATTTGCAATGTCAAATGTTGTTTTTTAAGCTTTATTAAAAATGTTATAATAAACAATATTATTTTTCAATAAATGATCATTTATAATTAAAAGTTAAAATGCCAAAATTTATATAAATAGTCACCAAATTCAGATATTAATTTTCAAATATACTCATTGAAATTATCCAACAGTGATTTTTTAATTTTTTTCTAATAAAGTTAATTTTTGGGTAAAAAATAAATACTTTTCAATTATATGTTATGTATTATGAAATCATCAAAGCCCAAAGGTTATGTATTATATTATATATTGTTTATTGATGAAATTTTTTTTCCACATTAATATAATGTTTTATTGAAGTTATTTGAATAATTTTGTAAGCACTTAATGAATCCTTTAATACCTATATTATTTTTTATTATATTAACAAAATCCTTGATAAACATTACTCACTTGAACGTCAACATGGTTTTTAGATTAAGCATTTATGTTCCTGGTTTTCTAAAATAATGTTTCACACTCATATTTGGAAGAACACATTCGAAATACATTGAAATAGTTAATGGTTATGATTAATTTATCGCTTAGTGTCTGAAACAAACATTTGGAAATTTATAATGAGTTTTTTCCCTCTTCAAATATAACCACACCCATCCACTAGTTAATTGTCTTTCCAGACCATTGGATCGTGATGTAAAAATATCTTTACCCTATAGATCCCTTCAATGGATTATCCAATATCTTAATATGTTTATATCATTTTTTGAAAGTGTAGTCTAATATTAAGGGATCCTCTGATTATCCTCATTATGCAATCACCTTATTTATATTATTCCTTTGTTATTCTAATTTCATATAAGGAAATATTTTTTTTTCATATCCCCATAACCATCCTTAGGATTTAAATGTGACGATATACTCATTTCTCTCTCATTAAACCCTCTAATGATTCGTAATACACCCTCTTTTGTCTGATGAAATTATCTTACAATTTTCCATACAAAAAAATTGTATAGTTAACACCTATCCCAATTTATAGTCAATGGTATTCACCTAGATGTACATATTCATCATTGATATGATTCACCCATTTATTTAACCCCTAATAATATTTATTATTTTCTATTATATATTGTATTCACATTTCCATGATTGTTTTTTTTACCATGATATATCATGCCACATTATTCATGATTATGATTTCCACCCCTCTTAGGTTACATTGATAATCCTATAGTATCACTTGTATTGATTTAAAATATTATATGAAATATTTAATTCTATAATAAAATTTATTGGTCAACCAATTATTATGAATGCCCCCATGTTATTCAATTTAGTTCTAGAAGTGTAATGTAAGTTAAAGGGAATATTATGGTGTTTTAAATAATGGTGTTGTATTTATGATCATTTTATTATTATATGTAACATATTTTATGAAATCCACTAGTCTATATGATCATATGGGGTTTTATTATTTTTACATATTTGTAATTATATTCTATATTAATGTATAATAAAATTGTGATTTCAAATAATTTACTAAAAAATAGAAGATTCATAATTATTCCATATGATGAGTTTAGAAATAAAACAATTTCAAGAGACAAAAAAAAACCCACATGTGAAAGAAACTATTAGGGTTATAAGACCATCCCAGATTAATTTATATGGAATCACATGATTGGACTCCAAGAACATACCAATGCCTTTCAAAAACTATTTTGTGTAGTTCCATTGTCAATATTTCTACTACTTTATATTATAATGAATCATTCATTAAACCAATAACACATTTATCTTATTTTATTTTTATGAAAATAAATTTTATCTCAATATTATATTTTTATGAATGAAAGATTATATTTTTTATATGATTTATTTCACTAGTGTTATCACACATTAAACTAATGTGAAAAATTTAATCAATACTAACATCACCAAGTTGTTGTTCCATCCAGAGAAATGTACTCAACTTCTATAGTAATCTGAGATATGAAACATGCATCTATATTTACATTAAATACATGAAATTACATGATTAAAATAACCAAAATATGTTTTTCTATCATTTATGATCCATCATAGACTAAATCAGTGAATTTTAAGATATTTTTATGTGAATAATTATGATAAAATAGTCCATAGTCCATCAATATATATATATATATATATTAAGGTATTATATTTATACCATTTATACGGAATTATATCAGTTCTTTGTCAATATGATATGATTTGAAAGTAAGAAATTTAATACACGGTTATCTTTAAATTAGATAGAGTACAATCCCAAAGTTTGTTGTTTATGTAGAATTGTATACCATGTTTCCTTAGTAAACATTTTACAAATCTAGTATTGTCTCTGCCATGGTTCCCATTATCTATGAATCCTCCATTCAAAATAATATTACATACTACTTGTATTATTTATTTTTTGAGTAAAATATCCAATCCCATATTTGAACTACATTCCATCCTAGGAAAAATTAAATTTCTCCAATTATACACATAAAATTTTCAAAACATTAATTTTGAAAATTGCATATACTAGTTATCATCTATGACTCAAAAAACAATGACATTGGAATAGTTAATAACAATATATGACTTTTTCATTTCCTTTTTAATATTGAATTTATAATAAACTAAATCATTTTAAAAAATGATCTTCTGTAGAAATTAATCTAATATGGAAAATGATTTCCTTTGCATTTGACTAAAGATATATAAATTATTCTATATTTGACAAAACTTCCCATCATATTCATCAATGAAAAACCCATATAGTTTCACAATATGAACTTCCACTTCAAGGAAGCCATTCAATAAGGAAGATTAAATGTATATTTAATATATTTTAAACTCCTTTTTAATAACTATATCGAGGAGAAACCAAATAGATTCATGCTATGAAATGGGTGAAAATGTCCCATAGACAACAATTATATCAACTTTGTAAAACACATCCAATTGAATCTTTGATTTCTTCCAAGTGACCATTCCATCATTATCTAGTTTTTATTACAAGATCCCATTGGTTATGATAAAATTAGTATCATTTTCACTTGAAAAAACGATCCATGTTTGGTTGCCTCTATTTTTTCATGATCAACTTTAATAGCCTTCACCCATGTCTCACCATTTTTAGCTTCATTAAAATTTATTTGTCCCTACAAAGATAATAACAATACCTCCTATCAAACCTTCGGTATTTTGGTTTGGATAGGGGATTTCTAGTCTCTAATAATGTTTTGTTCATTGATTTTATATAATATTTTTTTCTGATTCTGTACCTACTAAAATTTTTATACCTTAATCAAAATATGGCATTTCAAAATATTTATCTTCATTCCTTGTTAACCCCTACACCATTTTCATCTTCATTATTTTATGATTCAAATATTTTTTTGGGTTTCATATGATATATTCTCATGATCTACTATCATTATTCAACCATAAATCACCACACCATCATTCATCTCATTAAATTTTAAATCCTATCATTGTAACCCATGTACTATTTTTAATTTTATGGGAATATAATGAATATTTAGTCTCCTCCTTGGTTTTAAAATGTTATTTTAATTTCCCCATTTTGAATAAAGAGTTTTCTTATAAAATATAAAACAATTTATGAGGTTTCACTCCATAATAAACTTCATGAGGTTCTCACTCTTCATTTACAAAAATAAAAACTCTATTATAGATATATACTACTAAAAGAATAGATTTATTCCAATATATTTCAAGAATATAAATTTTAACAAGTATTGATAGAGCAATGAAATTTATTATAAGATTTAATATTTCAACTAAAAAATTTTTGTGTTGTTATTATTATTGATCTTTATTGTCAAATTTTATTCCTTTCATGGTACTCTTTAGTTTGATTACTTTTTATCTTTTTCCCACTGTCAATTCAGAATTTTTTTATCATCACACCAAACATCTTTCCAGCTCTCTTATGATATAGAGTGATAAATATATATAATTAATTATTATGTTAGATCGGCATATTACATTCCATTTTTATATGTTATTTATTAAAAATGAATAATAAATACACGATACATGCTTTTATCTCCTTTTTTTGAAATTGAGATTAAAATCATTATGCAGAAGCCTAATATACCTTGATTCTCTCATCTTCATTTCACAATATGTATTTTATATAATCATCAGATTTAAGGATGAATCACAGATGCGAGTGTTATGAATTTTTAGAGTGGTAATATCATGAGATTCATTTGTCATTAGTAAACTCTCCAGATATTTTGTTATCAAATAGACAAGTCTTATAGGTCTGAGTCTGCTCTATACTTCCCCCAGACACATAAAAATATTCTTTATCTAAATATTTATTGATTTCCATTATTTCATCATTTAATGTGAATAAATGATCCATAATATATTTGAGGGTACAATAATTTTTGTTGAAAAATTCTATATCAATGTTTTAAAAAAATTTATTAAAATACAGATGAATGTTAATTATTCTATCAATAATGAGAACCACAGTTCACCTATTATCATTTCCTCCAAATGTGGAATTTATAAAATCAAGAAATTTAATACATTCATCATACCCAAAAAATTAATGAAACCACATTTTTTATTAATATTTATAATGATGTATTTATCTCCAATCATATTTTATGTGGATACAATTTCAAGAATATGAATTCCTGATGTAAACATTTCTATTAAAGAACTATCACATAATTATACATGTCTAAACTATTGTTCGAGAATATTTTTTTTGTGATTTATATGAATTCACAATATTTTTCTCAAATAAACCATCGTCATCATTAATTTCGAAAAACATTCATTATCTTGCATTTAGAAAGATAATCTCAACATTTTCACTCTTCCACTACAATGATTTTTTTAATAAATTTGTTTCTTTCATTATAAATAATTTATTCCATATTCTAAAAAATGTAATAAAATTTTCAGCTATTAAAATATAAATCTTTATGATAAATTATCCTTGCCTCATAGGTTTTTTTATCCAACCATTCCATCCCCATAGAAAATATCAAATAGTTTGTATGACCTAAATTTCAAAAACAAAATCATATCAGTCATTAAGCATTAATATTCATTATATCTACATTGTTAGTTTCATTTCCATTTATGTGATGACCATCATTCATCCAAGGATTTATGTCATTGAATTTTACAATAATAAATAATTTCAATTTATAATTGAACCACTGACAATTAGGAATTTTTACGTACACCTCCCCATGTGTTCCAATGGATTTACATTATTTTTATTTCAATGTATTCAATTTCCTTATTTTGGTTGTAAGTAATAATTATTTGTCTTCACAAAGTTATCACATGTTCATTAATTATTCTCATTACATTCTAATTCAGTTTATTTTTTTTTAAATATTAATCCATGAGATCAATTATTAATATTTTTTCTTTAATTTTATGTTTCATTTAAAAACTACTCCCTAAATTTTCTAATAATAAAAATATTATGTTTTTCAATATCAGACTCAAGAAATTTCTAATTTTACTATGTAGAGCTTCAAATCGTTAACTAATGCATTTTCATTCTTATTATATTCTCTTCATTAATGTTTTTCTTTAATATATGGCTCGATTTATTCTTTTAAATTAACCATTCCAACAAATCGTTCATTATAATCATAATTATCATCAATTATTGACTTATTTTTAATATTAATAAAAACGCCTTCATCTTTAAAGATTTAAACATCTTATACATCACTTTCTCTATAACTATCTACTTTATTAGAAAAAATATTGTTCCTTTTAAGGACCTTGATTCAGTATTATTTAAACCTTGTTATTGATATCTTGTTGAGTTGATAGTCCTCAATTTTTTTTTTATTATTTTTTTGGGATATCTATCCCCAACATGGCCCACTAATTATATTATAAAGAGAGTTAGTGGAATATTACCATTAAACTGTCCAACTCATCTTTCTAGATTATAGTGAAAAGATTAAAAAACATATTATAAATTTACAACATCTTGATTATATGTCATTGAGAGAAAATTCATGGAATTAAAGTCCCCAACCAAAGTAGTTTTATTTATTTTTGAAAATGGGTCTTCATTTTTCATTTCATAAGACACTGGAGTTCTATGTGTGTTATGAAGTGAAATAACTTTATTATTTTTCCGTTATTCTTGACAGAATTTATTATATTTAAATATGATTGGTAATCTATTTCGTCATTATTATTTATTTAATTTTATTTATTATCACATTCTATTTAGTTACTAAATTAGTAAAATTTATGTTGAAAGTTTGGGGTCCTTAATCATTTAATGTCAAAACCACATAATTATTTTGAATGTCATCAAGGGGATTTGATTAAAGTTTCTTCATAATATTAATTATTCATTAACAATAATGTTTATATATTATATATAAATTTAATTAAAATAATTTAAGGCATCAACGAATAAATAACATTTTCATTTTATAGAGACGATGGTTGGTACCTTTACCTGTATATCATTTTAAAGTTTCTAATTATTGAAAAAAACAAATTATTGGATATTTTATTTTTTAAAATAATGAATATTCTCTATATCCCATATTTAATCATTATTCCCATCCATAGGAACATTATTATATTGGGAAAATGAAAAATTAATAACATCATTTAACAGAGGTAGTATTGCATAGATATGAATGAATTCCATTATCAATTATAAATAGATGAAATGTTTTGAAAATAAATGTTATATTTTTTTAATTGATATTATTTATGACTTCAATATCAAATATATTTATCTATTCTATATTTTTAAATATTCTATTGATCCAGTGAAGAAAAACTAATGAAATTAATTCATGGAGGTTGTAGTCAAGGTGTACGCACGAGCAATGATTCCATTTTAATTTGATGGAAACGAACATGTAAAAGGGTTATACCACATAAATTATAATAATTCCCTATATATATATATGGTATACTAATTTTATAACAACATGGTACTATTTTATATATTAAATTAGTTAAATTATAAAATAGACAAGACACTCGGTGAAGAACTATACCAACTCTTCAGAAAACCTCCTTTGGTTTTTATTCAAATCCATTAGAGAATGGCAGGATGACCAAAAAAGATTATCTTTGAAATGAAGAGGAATTTTAAGAAAGAATTATGGATGGTATTAAATGATATAAGAGGCTTCTTATGTGAGGTTATTTTAATGAACTTGGATTCCTTCTGTAGGTGCTGGATGGGAGAAACATATAACATTACAAAATAATCAAAAATATGAATGTATTACGCATGGAAAATATATAAAATATGCCTCATATTCCAATAATATATGAGTTAAGGTAAACAAAATGACCATAAAAAGGATTTCAAAATGTATTTAGTACATTTTTAAACATATAATTGTAGTTATTAATAATTAAACATGTTTTAATTGTTACTATGTACCTGACTTTTTTCAAAAATTTTCTATTGATAATGGACAAAAATTAATGGGGACTCAATTTGTTTTTTGGGAATTAATGATTAAAATGTTTGAATCCATAACATCAAAATAAATTTATATAATTTTTATAATCAAATTTTAAAATTATCATGGAATACATGATGGAAAAAATACTTCCATAAAATGATTTATTTAATAAAAAAATTATACCAAAATCTACTGTATTTTTTATTACAGTGGAATAGTTTCTTTTTTTGTAAACATATGGTAAAATTAAATTATTTTAGAAACCAATAATATAATTTTTCTTTTAGAATACATGATATAAAATATTGTTTTAAAAAATGGAATTTTATACTATTCACCCAAAACAATATTATTTTTTCATTATTTTCTCCAAAATTCAATAAATGTGTATTTTGAACTAGTGATATAAAACCATGTTTATCTTATGTAATTTATTTTACAAAAATTAAAAATAAATATATTAAATAAAATAATAAATTACACATAAACAATTTTAGTGAAATTAAGACTATTATCTTTATTTTTAAAATTTTCATAAATATTAATTTGGTGAATATTTATCTAATAAATATTTATTATTTATTATAATTATGGATGAAATTTATTTACAATTAACATTACATGGGTTTTCAAAATAAATACTCTTTGTTAATGAGTGTTTTAGTGCTTCTTCTTGGGACAGAAAGCTTAAGAACCTATAAAAGGATTATTCTAAAGGAAACTTTTGAAGATTAGTGGGTTAGATGATAATTATTTATATATATTTAAATTGATTTGTAAGAATCATATCATAAATGAGTTCTGTGGCCTTTTTAAAAAAATTAAAGAAATTTTCATGGAATTCATTTTCAAATAATTTTTCTCCAAATGAGTTAAATTTCAATGATACAATGGGGGTTAGGTCAAGAGTACATTCATTTAATATCTTTGAGATATTATTTGGGGATATTTAAGTCATCATATCTAATTATATCCCCACAAAATAAATTTAAACAATTACATATGGAACTACATTATTCCATGGAAATGTAATTTTATCACCAAAACTGAAGTTGAACATTTTACATAAATGAAATCTATTGATTCTAAATGAGAATATTTTTTATTAGATTCTATTCATAGTAGAGAAAAAAATTAATTTAATCATATATAATAATTAACTAGAAAATAGTGTCCTAGGAAATTTTTTATATTCATAAAATGAATTTACATAGATTTTATTCATCATATTAATAATTAAATGAAAATTTTTTTATTTATAATGATAAAATATTCAATAACAAATAAAAAAATAACTAATATTTTAGAAGTTATAATTCTAATTAAAAATATATATATTATATATAGAAAAGTTATTATTTTAATCAAATAGTTTTTTAAACCTGAATAATTTATGTAGTACTTCGTACAATTAATTAATTAATACTTAAATTTTTTTAAAATATTATTTTATAAATACTTCCATTAATGTCATTTATAAATTTCCTTGGGTAGTATTCTTTTTAGTTATGTTCTATATTTAAAATAAATAAAGCCTAAAAACTATTTCATTAAAATTTAAATTGGTTCCTATATGATATAAAATCATTTAATTTATTAAATATATTCTATTTTACTCTCTTGTAATATTTTTCAATTTATATTATAATAAATCATTATTCCCAATACTTAAATGTTTTATGAATCACATTATATAAAACACAATAATTTTTTTGAATAGAAATACAATATTAAAATAATGGTGTATTATATTATACCCCGTTAAAATAATGTTACCCTACAAATTCCATTACATATATGAAATGAAATTTTGGTAATTTTGTCTCATTAAATATCCATGTTCCAATAATGATTCCTAAAATATATGATTCTATAACAATACATTGATCTCAATGTACTGTTTTCCTAAAACACTCAGTCTATACAATCCAATATTTATATATGATTCTGATAATAAAAATTAGAATGATAAAATTATATAGTATCTTAGATAACTACATGAGTTGTATCTTGAATGTACTTAATAAAATTAATTAAATGTTTCACATTATGTACAGTTCTCCACTTGATTTAGTAATACGAATCATCATATTTTAGCATAGATGAAAGAAGATAGATATAATTAATCAGGTTGTTGTTCTTGGGAATTATGACTATATTTATCTCAGTAGATGAGAATGTTGGTTTGTTTGAAAGAGACATTGCGAGAATGTAAAATGGAGTAATGTATAAGTTGTTTTGTTTTTTGTATTGTGTTTTCTTGTCCTAGACATTCTATAAGGATGGATCTAGATTAAGTTTTTGGAAGAGGTTGTCTTAACCATGCGTGGCTACTCATATTTGGATGATTGAGATGGTATGGCACAACCATCGGTATCAGGACTGTGTATTTCTACACGGGACAGCTTGTTGAGAAGTCATGTAAAGTTGGAGGCATGCCATAATGACATTGATGCTGGGGGAGGTATTTCTGTGTAGTCTTATTCTGTGATGAATGTGATACTTTGATCTTTAGATTTTGTTAATGTCACTTTTTTTGGATGTCATGTGAGGTTTCCTCCTTTACCCTTAAAAGGGGGTTTATCAAAAACTAAAAAAAAATTCAGGCCTTCAGGACTTTCAGTTAGTAGTAAGTTATAATCTATATGTTCTACACAATTATGAATTTTTATGGGGATGGTATATGTATTGATTAACATACAATTATTTTCAGAACACAAAACTTCTTCCAATTACATATCTAAAGGACCAGTTTTCAATGATTTTAAATTTCAATTAACATAAAATATTATTACTATAGCTCTTCATTTTTACATTCAGATGTTGTTATATAAAGAAAAAAATGGATTAGTCATTTTATGTTATTTATTTTACATGATCATGTCCTAATGTCTTCCTCCCTCAAAAATCATCCAAACATGTTGGGGTTCTAGATGTAATACTATATAGAGCCACATATGATTCCTTATGAATGATATAGTGGATATTATTTTTTATAAGTTCTTAACATGAGGATGAAGCTAATCTGAGAATTTAATGACTCATACATTACATACACTAATATTATTTCAAAAATGAGGAATATTAATTAAAAAATATTATAAACCCATGAAAGGAAAGTATAGACACAGTGACTTTAGAAAATGGGAATCATAAATAACATGTTCATAAGATGTATCCATTGTCTCCCTTTTATTTCGTCATAACTATATACATTTTTGAGATATGTTGATTAATACATTTTTATGACATGGGGAAAAGAAATTTATGAAATGGTGAGCTCAGATTCTCTGTATGATTAAAAAATGTAGATATGAGTGATAACATAGTCATAATACATAAGAATATTAGATTTGAAATTTTTATCCAACATATAAAAGATCATGATCTCATTCCATGGGATAAATCCAAAATGATATTAATAATAAATGAATGTAATCAAAAAATTCATAACATAAGATATATAATTTTGTTTCATATTCATAATAATTAAAAATCATTTCGTATTAGTCAAGGATCATTTCCCTGATCATCATAGTTGATAAAGTCCATTGCTGAACTAAGATCACTCCCCCTTCCAGCCCTGTACTATTGAACCAAGATCATTTGTTATTCCATCCATGTATTTTTCTAAAGATTTATATCATTACCCAATGAATTTGTGGGAGATATATCTCCCACACATTTCATAATGAAATAATTATTAAATTTGCGACGAAAACATTATTAATTCATCCTAAACCAAAGAAGCAAATGGGTTTTTTTAAACATCATTCCACCATAACATAATCCATGTAAAACAACTGGATTTTATAAATTTTCATTCCATCATAAACAAAATCAAATCATAGGAAAATTAATGATATAATACTTGAAACAAAACCCTGTTAAAAAATTACATCTTAGATGGAAAATAATTTTGATATAACACTTGAAATTAATTCATGAAGAAAATATCATCTCTTCTAAAAAATTTATTTTCTCAAAATTACACTCAATATTTAAAGAAATGAATTTATTAGAATATAAAAAAAATATTATAGATTAATCTTCAAAAAAATAAGGTGTTATGAAGACATAAAAATAATTCCCTTCCATATATGTTTAAAAAACATTATCCTCATATTTTTTCTAGAAAAGGCAAATTGTATATCGTATCGAAATAAAAGATTCCTTTAATTCCATTTAATTAAATTTAAAAATTATTCAAACTGAAAATAAAAATTTTACATTAATAGAAAAAATATTTTCGAATACATAATTAGGCAACATGGACACAGATACTAAATACACGCAAGTAAATACAAACCTATAAACAATCTCGGATAATAATGAGATTTCATAATCATCACATACCTTACGTTTGATTTACATTGGATATATCATAACCTCTTCTATAATGATTTAAATAATTTAGTTGAAATATTTAATAATAATTTTTATTTTTATTATATCATTAATGATCATATTTTGATCTCATTTTTAGTAACATTATTACTCGTCCATCGGCTATTATCTTCCTTATTTTTTACACATGTTTTGTCGGATAAGATTGTGCTCATCTTCTATGATTATAGTGATATAATTTAAATAATTAAATTAGAATATTATATATCATATTTATTCTATATTAATTCAAATAATTTATATAATCATACTTTAATGAAGATCATGTTGAATGAATCACATTGTATCTTCGAGACAGTTGGTCAAACGTACCCACAAGCGACGATATCATTCACAAAATAGTTGAATTATATTGAAGTGGATGGTTTATAATATTTCATAATCAATATAATTTTATAATAATCATATATATTTATTATTTACATCATTATAACCCTACATGTAAGGTGGTGGGGAAAATGGGATTTCCACACGATGTGGAGACGGTAAGTCGTACGTACGCATATGTGGGGATTTCATTTTTCATATGATGGATATTATATAGAATATAGTTTTTTAATATAAATTATTACATATATTCATATATGTGGTACTATAGGTATTAGTTTATAATGAAAAAACTCATGATGAGGATTTATAAGAACAAACAAGTTTAAATGAATCGGTATAATGGAATAACTTTTCTTCGACGTGCTACCTCTAAATATCATATTAATGCACTAGAGTAGGTCTTTGAAGATGACCATAACATCTATAATGTAACCAGGGAAGTCTGTAATGGAAATGGGTGGGGTATGGACAAACTGGAATTCTCAATATGATGTGAAGAGGTTAGGGAGGGGGTCCCTTTTATAATTTAGTTGAGTGTCACTTTTGGGATCTCCAAAAATTATTAATTTCATTAAAAATCATAACCAGTTCAAAAACCTCAAATTGTTTTTCCAATTTTGATTATTTGATGATATAGGGTTTTTATATAATCAATAAATATATTTTAGGAAACTTTTTTGACAATTTAAACCCTATCATGTTAATTAACACTTAGTTATTCTATTTAATTTTTACCTAGGGTAAAAAATATATCAATATAAAAATCGAGAAATATTTACTTATTAGATAAAAAAATATACCATAAATATATACCTTAAGAAATTTTTGATATTAAAATATTTATTCTATATTTTTAAAAATGTTGTACTATTATTTTATATAATTATAATAAACAATATTTTTGATTAAAAAACAGTAGTGTCAATTTTGACACTAGTAAATACATTTATTTTTGAAAATATTAATATATCCAATTAACATCAATGAAGTTATTTATTATATTCCTAATGGTTTAATATCACCTACAAAATTCATTAGACATATTAAAACTTATATAATTATATTTTTTTTAATATTTCTAATAATATTTATTTGATATTTCCCTTAATAAAACAATAACTATAATAGTTTTGTGTAATTAGTTAATGTTATTATTCTAAAAACATTTAAAAATAATATACTAGGACCAAGATAAATATTATATAATTCAGTATAATACTTATAATAGAATATATATTCTATATAATTCACTACTAAACATGTTATACTTTTTAAAACACGATTGTGAGAAATTTATCATCACTTTATATAAGATAATATAAGTGTCATAATCTCTTCTAGAAGTCTTCAAATAGACATTACCTCTAACATATGATGTTTATGGATTATATATACTCGAACGATAAGATTTTTTAATGTTTGGAGTCTTGTAATGGTTATTATTAATTTAATAATTGTTATTTTCTTGATGTATCATCAATTAAATAATATCTGTATCATTATTGAATAAGACATTATGGTAATTATATATTTAAGAAAAATCATAAATAAATTATCGTGATAGAGTAAAACATTTTGGAATTCAAAAACTTATTTCAAATTGAATATATCTTTTGTATATGAATATACTAAAAAAATTATAGTTATTATAATGTTACTAATACATATTAAACGTTTCATTAAATAAAATACATTATTTCTCCTAATATCATCCATGTCACATTCAAAATACACCATATTATCCCACAAATAATTTAGGTTGAATCACACTCATCTAATGATATTAGGAAATTTTTAGGATAATTTCATAGTAATATTTTTCTCCTTAATTTCAAAATATCTCTTTTTTAAAGTATAAGAAAAATTACCAAATTTCGTATTCATAATGCCCAAAAATAAAATTAAGATATTTTATAATTTAGACATACTGATTCCAAATATGGATTTAATTTTTCAAAAATCAATTTAGAGAACCAGAAATGATGAAATTAATATTAATCCCATTTTTAGAAAGAGAGAATGTGTTTTAAAAGATAAAACATTGCGAAATATTGAAATGTTTTTACATCTGAGTTCGATATAATATCAATGTTAATGACATAAATTATATTAAACATACAAATATATTATATTTATAATTTCAATACATTAAAAATTTAAATTTGACTATATTATTTTCTTTGATGAAAAAAGTAGTTTTCAATTATAAATTAAATGTATGTTTACTATCTATCAAAACATGAAAGTTATCATAAAGTATAAAAATTTCATCCAATTTAAATTATTATATATTTCTTCCAAATAACATGTTCATTTTTTAATAATTTTTTTTTAACGTTTCAAAATATTAATTTAAATGGTGTTCTCCATTAAAAGTAAGAAAATTTCCCATTTAATAAATATAGTTTTGTGTGCATCTAATAGGGTTTATTCATATCGTATGATAAAAATATTTAAAAGATGAATATAAAAATTAATTTATTATTTATATAACATATATATTTCAAAAATTAAATATAATTATATTAATTCAATCAATTTATTATTACATATATTCAAATATATATATTTTATTTATATTATTTTCCTAAATAATTAGTATCTTATAATTACACCATAAATTTTCATATGATAGTTATATTTAATCACACTAACTTAGTGAAAAATGTTAACATTTTCCATATTATATGTTGGGTATCCCATGGTTCGTTTAAAATAATGATAGAATGGAATACAAGCTATTGAAGAATTAATATTATATAAAACATTTAATAAAAACAACCGGGAGATACATTCTACCCCCCATAAACTTAATTTATCCCACTAAATTTTTCATTTGGAAACAAATAGAGGAGGATTCTTAAGACTCATCAAATCCTTATGTTACCATGTTTCTATGTCAAATGTTTGGTTCTGTGATAAAACATTAACTAATAAAGTGATATTTTTTCATAGAAATTTTTCTCTATGTTCTATGATAAATATAGGTGGTTATTCATAAGAATTATCTTGCAATATCAGTTAAACATCTGATTTTAGTACATGTAAGGGTTCAAGTGCTTCCTTTTTTATGATATATACATGGAACACATCATGAAAATGAGATAGATTCGGTGGAATCTCCATTCGGTATGAAACCTTTCCAACGTTATCTAGAATTTTAAAAGTATCAATATTCATCGGTATTAGATTTCCATTCATTCCAAATCTCATTAATATCATCTAGGGAGATATTAATAGAAACACCATGTCACCCACTTCAATATCTAGGACTTTTCATCATTTTTAGTGTTATTATTTTTTCGACTCTAAGATGCTCTTATGTGTTGTTGAATAGATGTGAACTTGTTTTACCATTTCATCATCAAGATCATGTCCTAATAGATTTCTTTCCCTAACTTCAACATAGAATGATGGATATCATCACTTCTTCCCATATAGGTCTTCACAAGGAACCATCTGAATTATATATTAAAATATATTTTTGTATGAACATTATACCAAATGTATGTGTTCATCCCAACGACCATTCAAATCCGTAGAGAAAGCTCTGAACATTTCTTCTAGAGTTTGAATTTTCAACTCATACAGACCATCTATCTGGGGATGATATGTAGTGGTGAAACATATCTTTGTATCTAGATCTTCCGGAATACATCAGTAGAACATGGTGGTAGAACTAATATCCTAATAAAATATTATGGAAAGTGGTACTCCATTAAATATCATCAAATCCATTACTCATATCATATCAAGATGATCAAGAGTGAAATCCTCTCTAATATAAATGATGTCTTCTGAATTTGTAAGGAGATAACTATTACCCATAAAAATTTATGCAATATATATGTTGGGGATGGCTAGAGAAAAACCCCATATTGATTTTTACCCATTTCCATTCTAGTATCGGTATTGGTTGTAACATCCTAATAGAATTTTTTTCAGACTTATATTGGTGAAAATCCATGAATTGAGAGACATATTTGGCATAATACCCTTTCATGATATCCCACAAAAAATACTCATTTCAAGTCCCTCTACAGCTTTGTGCTTCTAGGATGAATAGCAAATGGAAAACTATGAGACTCATCCAATAGCTCGATATATAATTCTAGTATGGAAGGAATACACACTTGTTTCATGAACCTTATTATTCCATCATAATCAAGGTATAATTCAAGATCATTTCTCACTTTTTTAGCTCTACATCTTCCTTTGGCGCCTCCTTAATCGTCACTTGTTCATATGGTTGATCATTTAATTCAAAAATATAATATTTATCTCCTTCCTTTGAAATTTCAAGATCTATCTATTAAAAATCCATAAATATTTGATATCATGGTATCCAAATCATGGAAATGCTAGCATGGGCCTTTCGACTCAATGCGTATGTCACATTTTTTGGTTTCTCAGGGTTGTAATGTATTGATCATTCATAATCTTTAATCAACTCCAACCATCTTCATCGATGAATTTTCATGTCTTATTATGTGAAAATATACATTAAAATATTATGATTACAATAAATATCACACAATTAATCATAAATATAACGCATCTACATCTTTAGTGAAAAATTACCACACATAAATCCAATTCATGAGTTGGGTAATTTTGATAATGGATTATCAATTGTCGTGAGGCATAAGCTATCACCATATCATTCTACAGTAGAACACAACACATCCCCTTCATGGATGAATCACTATAGATCAAAAACCATTCTCCACAATGATGTAGTTTTAGAAAAGGTGTACTGGCTATCTTTCTTTTTTTCTCTTTGAAATTCATTTCACATTCCTCCATCCACAAGAACATAACTCGTTTACAAGTCAATTTAGTGATTATAAGTATTTCAAGAGAAGTATTTCATAAAACATCGTTAATATCCAGCCAAACCAAGAAATAATCTGCTCTTAGATACAATTGTTGGTCTCTTCTAAAATTCAATAACTTTTATTTTTTGCTGGATATGGAAAATATACAGTTTCTTGAGAATACGTGACATGAAAAATGAAACTTTGTAAAGCCAAAATTTTGACTGGGTAAATTTTTCCTAAAGGTAATCCTTTTATAGGGTCCATAGTATACTACTCAAGTGTTCTTCATTCCCTTCCTTTCAATTTGATTAGAAAATAATATCATCTATAAATACTATCAATAACTGATCAAGATAGTAATTAAAGGCTCTATTCATTATATCCATGATGTTTGTGTAGAAATTACTAAGACCCAAAGGCATAACTATCTATTAAATGTGTCTATACCGTGTACAGAATTCCATAATTGGTAATACTCCTTCTTGACCATTGGATGATTATAACCTGATTGAAGATCAATCATAGAATAGTATTTAGTTCAATGTAGCTGGTCAGATAAGTAATCAATACAGGGATCAAGATATTTTATCATGATAGTGATCGTTTTATGACCTTTATTATCAATGAACAATCTCATTGATCAATCATTATTATTAACAAATAAAAAAGGTGAACCCCAACATAACACACTATGGTATATGAATACCTTGTCAAGATTCTCTGGAGTTTCTTCTTCAAATCCGGAAATTCAATTATGGTCATTATATAAGGTATACATGACATAGGAATAACACATTGTATAAGAAATATTGAAAATAGAGCCTCACAATTCAATGGGAGACCTAGAAATTCTTCCTGAAATTAATCATAAAACCCTCATATAATGGGTGTATTCAAAATTGTGAGTTTATACACAACCATTTTAGATATATAACATTCATTTATAATAATCAATACACATAATATATATGAACTTTATAATAAAAGGTCATATTCATCCTTAAATCAATAAGTTATCATAAATAGATATAGAATATGAAATCTGACATCCATTCATTGGAAAATGAAATGATAACCTATACAGAAATCAAATCCATGCAAATAGTCATGTCAAATTACACTATATGATAGATCACAAGTTTTTTGGGAAGTAAATTCCCTAAAACATCAACTAGAGAATAATTATAAACATTTGATGCGAACTTTGTTCCATTAGTATTTTTCACATAAAACTATATTCTAATTAATGAGATAATATGGAAATTACCATAGATAAATCGTCATAAATAATAGATTTTGTGGATACATAATCAAATAGAACATTTTCTATGCTTGAGTTGATATAATGTGTATCTTTTACCACTTCATTATCATACTCCACATAATTTATTGTGATTTCGTGTGATATTTCATTTTTATAGTCCTTATGAGTTTGTAGATCATAATAATCATTAATAAACCATTTATTAGGGAAATGATTGGAATAATTCCCCCATTTCCTTAAACTTGTAACATTGAGGTGTAGTAGTTGGATTCTATGTTGCATTTTTTCTATTCAAATATTATGAAATAATTTTCCTATCGCATTGGCATTCAACAACCCAATGACATTATATCCCACACAGAAAATAAATTTAGTCCCATTAAGATAATTGTATCCATGTTTCAATCCACTCTGTGAGCATAAGGTAAAATTCATCTTCTCTTTATTGTGGTCTTTATATTTTCCCAGGAAATCCGTTTTTCTATTATAAATAAACCCATAGGTATCATGGTCAACTCGAACCTCCATATCAAATTTGAGATGACATAAAACAATTTAATTGATGCTATTAATTTCCCTTGTTGAAAATTCCCATAGAAGAATTGTTTTCAAGCCACTAAGTTATATATTAATTTTTATCTTAGGTTGGATAATTATTCCATAATAATACCAACCATGTCATGAAAAATTTTCTTTGTTGGTATAAATGATCCATCATGCTTTTATTAAGATAAAGGAACACCTTCTCCACCATTTGTCAAATAATACGAGGAAAGTAATAATTGAAAAATATTATCGTGAACTCATCCCATCCCATTGATTCAATTTCATATCTTTTAATCATATTCATTGTAATATTCCATCTTTGATCATATTCAAAATCCAAATGATAGACTGATAAGATGACTATATCATGCTCTAAACATTAGGGAACTGAATTTTTTTTCAGTGGTAGTGATCTATTATTCAGCTACCAGTGGATCAAAAGACCTACTAAAGAAGGTAGGTGCTGCATCATGAAGGACATGATAGACTTTTGTTCTCTTTGTTTCATGTTTGGAAGTCCTAGATGATTCATAGCTTGAGAATGTTGTCGCAGCATAGATACAAGATTTTTTATTCTAGATCCTATAACATTTGGATGCTCAAGAGGAAAATAATTTCATTTCTCATCTCCTTCATCATTAATATGGTTCCTCTTGGTTCATTCCATTTACTATAACAAAGAATTATATTGTGAGAAACACTAATCACAATGGGAAAACCACAGAATCTGGAATTAAATTTCAATTTAAGAAAAATTAGGTATTATATTACAGTTTTAATGATCATTTATAGAACACTAGGATCATAGGATATACATTGACATATCATTTGGATTCTTACTATGTTTTTGTCATCCTATTTTCTAACGGTTACTTATAATGTCCATCGGATAACAAAAATATTGACCCATAAATTACATACATTGATATTACGTCACAATTAAATAATATTCAGTACAAAATATAACAAATCCACAAAATGACTATATAGGATTATTGTCTTTATAAATTACAAAACACAAAAAACTATTTCATAAGACATCTTCATTGTCTCCCACATATTGTGTCACAACTAGGCCCCATTGTGATAAATCATACCAAATAACCGTATTTATGACATGGGGAAAAGATAAACATATAAGGGTGATCTTATACTCTCAGTAAAGGAAAACAAGGGTGATATCCATCACATCATAAACATAACAGGTAAGAAAATAACATTTGAAAATCATATCCTCTATATAAAAAATCATGATATCATACCATGGGATAAATCATAAAATTTCATAAGAATAAATGAACATAATCCCAAAATTCATAACATATGACATGATTATTTTTTGGAATGCGCATAAGCATATAAAATCATATCATATTAGTGAAGTATCATTTCTAGGACCATCATAGTGGACAAAGTCCATTACATTACCAAGTTCACTCCTCGTTCCCACCATGTTCTACTGAACCAATGTCATTTTATGTTCCAATCATGTCTATATCATGAGATATAAAGCATTAAAATTTCTTATGAGGGAGATATAGGTCTCAACCATATTATATTTAAATCATTCATATCTGTACAACAATAAGATAAATACTTCATCAAAACCCATGGAATAAAATGGGATTCTTTAAACATCATTCCACCTAAACCTAATCAATGATAAAAATAGATTTCATAAATTTTATTTTATCATAAACACAATATAATCATAAAAAAACTAATGTTATTATAATTTAAACAAACCCCAATTAAATACTCGGAAAGGCATGGAGCATGAGTTAAAACCCTTGATCCCCAAAATTATACAAACCCCTATTAAATAATTCTATTTTAGATGGAATATTTTTGATATAAATCTTGAAATTAATTCTTCCGAAAAAAACCTATCTTCTTCATAAAAAATTAGTTTCCCAAAATGCAACAAAATATTAAAATAAAATAATTTATTTGAAAATAAAAAATAAATATTTAAGGATGTTATTCATTGAAATAATATGTTATGAAAACATAAATATCTATTCATGTTTTATGAGTTAAAAAATCATTCTCCTTGTACTTTTTCCATACATGTCAAAAAGTACCTCATATTAAAAATGAAACAAGATTCCTATAATAATGTTTACTAAAAATTCACCACTGTGTAATAATTACTCTAAATAATTTTATAATAATAAAACAAATAATTTGGAATACATAATTACGAAACATGGACGTGGATGATAAATATACCCTAGTAAATACATATGTATAAAAAATCTCTTATAACAATGATATTGTGAAATTATCCCTTACCTTACGTCCAATATCCATTGTTTGTATCATAAATTCCTTAACAACGATTTACATAATTTCATTGAATTATTTTAGAATAATAAAAAAATTTAGGATATTATATATGATCATATTATCATCTGTTTGTTAGTACCATTATTACGCGTCCATCGGGTGTCAATTTTTTTAGTTTCGTACACATGTTTTGTCAGATAATATCATGTTCCTATTATTATTTTATGGTTATATATTTTAAATAATTATATAATAATATTATATATAATATTAATTTATTCAATTCATTTATATAATCATTATTTAATAAAGATCATGTTGAGTGAATAACTTCGCATCGGGGAAACGGTAGGTCATTCGTACGCACAAGGGACGACAAGATTCCCATAAGTATAGAATGGAATTAAATTGGAAGGTTTAAAAAATTTTAGAATAAAAATAAAGTTATAGTAATCATATATATTTATTATTTTATTCATTTTACCCATCCATGTAAGGTGGTGGTGAAAACCATATTACTTCACAGTGTAGGAATGGTATGTCATACATATGCACACTTGGTGATTTATTTTTCATATGATGGATATTAGAAGGAATATTGAATTTTCATAATCATAATAACATTTCATAATATGATTGATAATGGAGTTATAAATTCACAATTAAACAACTCATGAAGTGGATGTGTGAAAAGAAATATGTTTGAATGAATCAGCAGAGGGGATTGATTACCAATTCTTTGACGTGATCCCTCTAAATCTCCTCTTAAAGAAAAAGATATGGTCTTTTATGAATACTAGAACCAATAAATATATCTATGGTAGTTTATAACCGAATTTATTAGAGTATCAATGAGACTGAAGGATCCATGTGAAGTGAATAGTTAAAGGAGGAGGCACCCTTTTTTAATTGATGTGAGGGGAGATTTTTCGATCTCTAGAAATATTTGTTTAATATAAAATAAAACAATATAAAAAACACAAAAAATTTTCAAATTTTGAAATGATACTAGAGAAGGTTTTAATATAATCAACTAACATATTTTAGACATGTTTTTTTTCAATTTAAACCTTATCATTTTAATTTCCACTTTTGTATTCTATTTAATTTTAACTAGGGTAAAAACTATTTCAATATTAAATTGTCAAATATTAACTTATTTTAAATAAATTATACCACCATTAAATACCAAAGAAAATTTTAGATAAATTCATGATTATTATATATTTTATAAAATGATTCATTTTTTTAAAATAATTTAATGAAATATTATTTGGATAAATAATCAGTAGTGTTAATTTTGGCACTTTTCAACTCATTGAATTTTAAAAATAATAAGATAACATGTTAACATCAAAAAATTTATTTTAATATATTATTAAGAGTTAAATGTTGTATACAAATTTCATATTACATATTTATTATTCCAAATGAAATTTATATTAATATTTTTAATATTTGTTTTTCATATTCTCCTTAATAAAATAATTACTATAATAGTATTTTTTAGTTATTTCATATGATTATTGTATGAATAAAATTTAAAAATTAAGTACTATGATAAATATAAATCCTCTATATTTAATCAGAATACTTAATTAAAATCATATACTTATTAAAATAGGAATGTGACCAGTTTATCATAGATTTAAATAAAATAAGATAAGTGTAATAATCTCTTCTATAAATCTCCAAATAGTCAATAACTCGACACATGGATGGTTGTGGTAAATATATACTTAACCAATAAGATTTAATCAACTTATTGTGTATTTTAATGGTTATTCTCAATTTAATAATTATTATTTTACTACTTTTTCATCAATTAAATAATTTTTGCATCATTAAAGTATGAGTCTTTTAGGTATTTATTTATTTCTTAAATATTAGAAATAAAAAATCATGATAATAAAATAAATTTTATCTTTATAATGAGTATTTATTATTGAATTTATAGTCTTTATAATATTATATTAAAAATGATATAGTTATTAAAATATATGTAATATATATTTTAACTTTTCTTTTAATAAAATAAATTAAATGACCTAATATCATCCAATAGGATTTTAAAGGACACCCTATCAACCCACAGATAATTTATTTTGAAACAAACTCAAATAATGATATTAGGAATAATTTTAGTTTAATTTCATAATATTATATTTACCCATAATAAGCTTATTTACCCTTTTTCCTTATTAATAAAAATTACTGAAGTTACTATTTATAATGCACAAAATTAAAAAAAAAACACTTTACGTAATTTACACTTATCAGTTACAAATATGGAATCCATTTTTCAAAAATATAATCAAGGATTTTTAGTAATTAATTTGAAATTAATTACATTGTTAAAAATAGATAACATGTTTTAATAGTTCAAATATTAATAAGATTGAACTTTTTTACATCTTAATTCAATGTGAAATTAAAGCTGATGACATAAATTTCATTCAATGATAACAATATATTAAATTTATTCTTTAAAACCAGTAAATATTATAATTTATCAACAAAAATTATTTGGATGGAAAAGGTGTTTTCGAAATAAAATTTAGTGTATTTTTACTCATTATTAAAACTTGAAAGTTAACAGAAAATATAAAAAATTCATCCAAATTAAATTTATATATCCTGATTCAAGAGAACATGTTTATTTTTTAATATAAAGTCATTAATATAATAATATGTTAATTTAATATGTGTTCTCCATTAAAAGGTGGAAATGTACCCTTTTGAAAAATGTAGGTTTTTATACATCAAATGGGGTTTATTCATACCATATAAAAAATATCTATTGGATGAATATGAAAAATATTTAATTATGTATAAAACATATATATTTCATTAAATTCATTTACTAATATTAATTGACTCAATTTTCTAATACAAATAACAAAACTATATAATTGATTTATATTTTTTGAGAAAGAATTGAAGCTAATGAATTCTACATATATTTTCATAAGTTAGTTAGATTTATTCCCAATACCCTAATGGTTTGGTAAAAATATTCATTTTATAATAAGGTCATCTAAATATTTGATTAAACTAATGATTGTGTGAAATTTATGCTATTACCTAATTAATATTAATAAAAATATTTCATAAAAACATTTGGGTGTTACAGAGAATCCATTAATAACCATATAGCCAAAACATTGAATATCTTCCAACATTATATTGGTCAATAAATATTACTATATGGTTGATAATGATAATCTATGAAATATCATATCAAACTTTCCAATTACTATTTATTTATTATAAATAATTTCAATGTGAACCTTAGAACTCGACCATAAACAATTTCATGTTGCACTTTATGAAACCATTACAACATTCTTAATGTATAAATAGTCATGTTTATAAATTGAGAAGTCATTTTGAATATTAATTAAGCATGAAAAATTATTAATCTAATCCACCACTACACATATTTTATTATTTATATTATAGGTTCCTAGGATATTGATGAAAAAAGTCCATGTTGATGGTCTCAAATTTTCATACACGTATAGTTTATTTCCACATCATCCACTTAGATTACGGTTGTTAAACCATGATTTACATAGATAAAAATCATTGAGAAGAAAAATATGAAATATATCATTTCATTTTGTAAAAAAATAGTTTGGATTATGATATCTTTAAACCATTTTTATCCTAATACTAAAATATAAGGATAAGATTGGTGTATCATCTAGAAATATTTTTATGTTTTGTTTTGAAGGTGTGCAAAATCAATGAAAAAATCTTATAACTCAAAAATTGTATGAAATGGTATAATTTAAATTTTTAATCTTATTTTTTATATCCATATCTTATTTATGATCCTTCATGACATTATATTTGATGTTACATTGAGTGGCCATGTGTAAATTTTTAGATCTCATTCCCTTCTATTGGATTTCAATTTCAATAATTTGAATATCTACAAAGATTCACCCCATTAAAAACTCATTGTTTATTAGGTAAAATGATGCTTTATGATTATAGAATACTATAATTTGTTTCCCTTACCATGATAGTATTAAGGATACATATTATTTTTTTAAATCTAGCAATCTCCTTCTGTCCATGTTGAATTGTTTCTGTATGAATTCATACTTTAAGCTCTCATGATTACATTATATATCAAAATTTTCACCAGGAACATAATTATTCAAAATAATAAATGAAATTATATTTAAATATATCTAGATATAATGAATTAAATTATTTCCATCATGAGATTTCAATTTACATGATGAAGAAGTGGTTACATTGTAATATTGTATAACAAAAAATCGATGTCCCATAATTAAAGTATCACTTTATATGAAAACCCCTTCTCCACTCTTGGGTAGGGTAAGTATAGTTTTTTTCATAAACATATTATGAGCTTTTAAAAATTACTTATATTTATTTTCATTGAAAATTTTCACTCCATTTTCAGTTAACAATTTTAGAGATTCTAACAATTAATAGAAATTTATCACACAAAATAAATTGGATCCATATAGACCATGATAGCTATTGTTAGATATCTTAATGAATGATTTATAAAAATAATCATCACCTTTTATTTTGAAGTATCCATAGGTACACCCGCACTTGTGATAACATGACCTATGGAGGATAAATTTTATATTGAATATTCATAGATACTAAACATAGAATATAAATTTTCATTTTTATAGTTCATTACAAAAAATACTATAATTATATTCATTATCTTCATTTCACAGATAGTATATGTAAGAACCATTAATAAGTATGACCTTGAATTATAGACAGTAAACATTATCGACTTTATTCATCAGATATTTGATGATTGCAATGGAATTTGTATGTCTTCAATGAATCACTATGAACTCATAGTGTCCATATCACAATATGAATGTTGTCCTCCAATGACAACTATGTTTACTCTTAACTTATGAAATCCAGAATGAAGATCGTCCTCTATGAAATATTATAATTATTATGTTGATTGAATAGTTCATCAATAATGGGTGTATGATACTTGTTTAGGATTGTGATCTAGTTAATAATAAATTAATTAATTTTTTAATATAAAAATATATACATAAACATAGAAACAATGTATGGATGAAACCTAGGGTGAATCACTTGTGTTTATTGAAAAAAATAGAATCTCTTGATGTTTCTTATTAAATTATTTAATTTCAATCAATGCAATTCTATATGGAATATTTGTGATAGGCATAGTACTATATATGATTTCTATAAAAAAATAATCCCCATGTTTTAGGGGATGACTATGAAAATATATTTTGTAATTAATCAACATATTACATAAAATAATATTTATTTTTTATTTTTTATTTAACTATAGATTTGATTTATATAGCCTACTTTTCTAGGTAAAAAATAAATAAATTTTTTAAGTGATTTAATTAAGAGGTTCATTGTATGGTTTGTGTCAAAATATGTAGATTTGATGATTTAGATTATAATATATGAATTTCAAAACAAAAACATTGACATTGAATCAATATATATGGATCTAATCCATATAAAAATTCTATCCAATTACCATTAAAGGGATTGTAACAGTATTTTCAGGAATCACATTCCTATAAACATACATTTGATGGGACTTTTTAACATGCGATGGAATCATCATTTCATCAGAGGTTTTCATAAATAATGAATTGTTGAAATGATATTGCGACGACTTGATGATCTGAGAGAAAATACAATATATATAATATTTTTTATGTTTAGAATTAAAAAAGATAATTTTAGTTCCTATGTGGATGATGATAATACATTTCACCACATTATTTTATGACTCACATTTAGAGTCTTCATTTATAAATATTTCTCTTTATACCATGGAAATATCGGTTGCAGATGAAAGTTATCATCAATAACCATTTGCGTGGATCATTATTTTTCATAATTCCCCAACAATGTATAACTGAACTAATATATTAGTGAATTAAGATAGATATTCCTCTCACCCATTTCATTTGTTGACCTCTTCATATCCATTTAGAATTTTTTTGATAACTTACTCTTTAATTAATCATGAATTTAAATACTCCATGATGATATTTTCCACCATTATTAATATAAAAATTTGAATACATTATGAAAATATTTCATACTTTCATAGGATTTATTATTGATTTAGTTTTCATGAGTCCCAATTTTTTTATTTCTATCATTAAAACCTTGGGAATTTTAAGAATTTGACATTTCAATATCTATCTTGAGATAATACTTTTCAATTTATTTACAGTTACCAGTGTCCCTTGCAAGGAATTCAATTTATAGACATCGATTCTACAAACAAACAAAAATGTCGTTCATTATTTTTGGTTATATGATCATACCAAAAGAATACAATACATGTCCTATAAATTCAACTTCATAGGTAATAATGTATTCAATATCATTAGAATTAAGCCCAAGAATTTGTATCTGAGTCATAGTTTGAATAATTTTGTGAAATAAATCACCGAAATTTATCATTTTAAGCTCCTATTATCCCATGTATTCAATTTATCTGCCATCACTATTCTTCTTATATGGTTCCACCACAGATCCAATTCATATTCTGAATGAAGAAAAGATAATTCCAACTTCTTAGTATCCATGAACATGATAATGAAAAATTACATTTCCATAATATTGAAGAACTACAAAAAAAATTAATTAGTTAAGTGTCATTACAGCATGCATCGATTATTTACCACACGTGGAGATCATATTATAATTTATTTTTTTACAAAAATCATAGATGGTATGATGGCGTAGCAGGTCTATAGTGTGGGGTCCAACCCACAAGGATTTACTAGAGGATAAGGATCGATTGAATTCAAAACTACTATGTTGGTGTTATCACATGTTGAATAGTGTTTGGGACTTAATTACGACCACAGAGTATGGTTTATGGTTCTGGAAAAAGATTTAGATTAGGGTCAATTTATGGGTTCATGTAAAAAACGATAAGTGTGGTCTTACCATGTGACAATCCATGGTCTTAGGGTATGAAGTGGTGCATATAGCACTTGTCAATAATAGTAATCCAACTAGATATATCCAACATGAAGATATTACATGGTTTAACAATAGATAAATACATAGATAAATTAATCAAAGATTCTATTCTAGCTAGTCTCATAAGATAATGATCATAGGCTTCACTAATCCAATTATGATAGGTTTATTCATTTAAACTTCCCATGGTTTTGGATATATAATATAATTGAATAAATAGTTTTTGTTTGACCTTATCACTATACTTAGGAATACCATGTTTCAGTTTAGAGGTTAATTTTGTCTTGAAAACCCCTTTATTTTGACCCCTAACATAAGTGGTTAAACATATCATGATGAAATTAATTGAAATAAAATAAATAATAATAAAGACTCGTTGAAGATTAATTAAACATTGGAAATAAGACATTAATCCATAGGGGGTTCAAGAATCAAGTAGGTGTCAATAAAAAAAGTATTAAACTAACCAAGTAATTACTTCAAAGAGTAAACATGAAGGAACAAGGTGTGTATCCACTATTAAGTGGAAACAATACTATGAATTAAATTTTGGGAAGATAAATAGTGAGTAAAGAGGTGAATAATTCTAACAGGTTCATCAACAATGAATTTAATTAATATAAATTTTAAATGTAATTTTTTAAATTTTATTTTTATGGGAATGAATGGGTAAAATGATAGAAAAAATGAGGGAAAAGTAAGCTTCCAAAAAAATATTTACTTGGATATAAACATCCTGGAAATAAATAGATGGAAATTTAGAAGAAATATAATCAATACATGTCATATAATCACAATCCATGTTATTCTCCACATGTTTTGGATTGGGTGCCTTCCACGACCAGAATATTTAGGATTTTGAGATGCTAATCATTTCATGATGTCTAATGGGAACTCATGACATGCTTCTTCTCACATCATGACCTTTATGTGGGATGAGCGATATAAACTTACATGATATGTATTATAGATTCACATCTTCAATTATTTCCATGAATTTTAATTTCTCCTTACTTATTCTTTAATACATCCGAAATGTTTTGAATAAAACGTACATGGCCTATATGTGTTTAGAAACATGTAATTTCAACTATTGACCCTTTTTGGAAGATTTTCCTCTAGTTTATTGGATACCAATTCTCTATAAAATAGAACACATACATGGTGAAAAAAAATATATAACATCAATAATGATGGAAAAAATTAAGCTAATAAATACATAAAAAATCACCATTTCGAATTCTCCAACATAAGAACAATTTATTATATTCAAGAATCAATCATCTCAAAATTGATTCCAAAAGAATTTTTTTAAAAAGAAAACATGTATTAAAACATTTTTAATAAAACTAATCATATATAAAAGAATTAGTCCTCTAGAATCAATCAGCCAAAGAAAATTAGGCATCCCACATAGTTCTATTCTTCATTCAGATTCATATACATTTAATTAAAATTTCATAACAGTTACATATTTCTATATGAAATTTGTTAATTTAGCTTACATTAAATTTTCTCTCAAATTATTGGTTAAAATTTAACTGGAGTTATGGACATACCATGAATTCATGTTCCTAACCCCAATCTTTCATTGGTTTTATCATATCTACATTTTATCGAAAAAAATCAATCACTAGGGAATATAAAAATTGATTATATGAATCTATGTTTGTGGTCAGTTGGATTGATATATAAAATCAAGCTCATATGAGGTTAATCACTAAATTTTAATGGATTAAAGGACTAATCAATGCAGCAATGTGACTCCTTTGAGATCAATTACTGTCCACGCTTCATAATACTCAAGTAGACCCATGACTAAGTCAACTATGTATCAATGTTGTTTAATTTTACTTTTCATTCCTTTTTATATTTATTTATTTTTCTAAATTCATTTAAATTATATATTAAACATTAATACCCTAACCACACATTATCGTATATAATATTTATCCATCTAGAAATGCATATTTTTTACCGTCCTAAAACAAAAACAAAATATATTTATTTCGTTTTCTATTCTTTTTAGAGGAAGAGTGTAGGCATAAAATTTTAATGAAAATGTTGATCATATAATATCCCTCTATTATAAATTCCATAGTACATATCCTCAATCATAACATCCAATGTGCATATATAGATAATCCCCCAACAGTTGTTCAAATTATAATAATTCATAATATGAAGAGTGGGGTTGGATGGGATAGTCATCCTGAAATAGATCCATCCAAAAATGGTTTTCCATGGATTCTAGGCATTAATGAAATAAAAAATGTAACGTGACTCTATATAAAAAGTAACTGAATAATGTCGATAATATTGTAACTGTATCTGTTCATTCATTTTCTTATTACAATATCAATGTATGTTCAAGTAGTTTTATATTCCCCAAGATTCACTCAAGAATTATTCTCAAAAAATTATTATAAAATCATGGGTTCATAATCCTCTTGAGAATCAGAGTACACAAAAATTGTAAAAATCACCCATGGTATATAAATCATGTAATAAGTTAATTAAAATAAATATCAATGATTTTAAATTTTAATTAAATTACTAATCTATACAGTCATTCTAAAAATATAAACAAGAGTAAAATGTTGATTTCAACAATTTCGAAGATAATTTTTTTTTAATTTTATAGGGTGTAATGCATTCATAGGTTTCAATCATCCTTACTATAAAAAATGTCTCCTATGATAGGTTAAACCATGAAATAAACCATGTGTATTGATAAAAATGATCAAAAAACCCCCACCCATATAAAATGAGATAGTTTTTACATCTCCCAAAAAATTACTATCAGAGAGATATCATAGATATACAATAGAAAAAATGTAGTTTAAATTTTGTAAATGAATTTAGAGAATCTAGAACTCCGTTGTTTATGACAGGGAAAACATGGTGGATGATGAGTTTAAACCAGGATACATGCATAATGTGTAAGAATGAAAAATAATTCACTAGATAAAACATTAGTCCACATGAATTAAACATTATGGAAATTGAGTGATGGGAAGGACCAAACAATTAGAAAAAATGAAAAATAATCTCATATACATGTAGATATGTAGGTAAAATGATGTTCAATGTTAAATATTAACAAAAAAGTATACTAAAGGTAAAAAACAAAAATTAGAAGACTAATAATAATGAAAAAAATAAGCATGGGTTGTCTCCCATAAATCACTAACAATGACATCATCAGCAAGATGAATTGAAAAAATAATCAATTCAAGTCTTCCACCTGCTTTGATGTCATATACTTCCTATAAAAATGGTGGATGTCTCTTCCAGGTTTCATGCATTATTGGACGTATTAGCCACTATAGTAGTGTACCATGCATGAAACTGATTCTGTAATAAAATTATTTGTTCCTGTTATGATAGGGAACTCTTATGATCAAGGATGTCAAGTGAGAGGTCCTCAATCTTGCAATATACATTATCTAGATACTAATTCATCCAATGTATGATGGTAGATGGTGGTGGAAAAGGAATATCAACGACCATTTATTTGGTAGTTGAATTAACCATTTTAAATATAATTCATTAATGAAGTTAAATATAATCCAAATATGAGTGAATGATAAAATGGTATCACATATATTTGTATAAAAATTATACATATGCAACATATGTAATACATTTAGTACAAAGTGTTATCACTATGAAATTTAAATAATGTTGGGGACATGATCCTGCTATACTAATAATAATCAATATCATTAATCATATCATCTATATTCCTCTTTGGAATAGTGTGTGTTGGGAGTTAGAATGTCCTATCGAAAGCATTGAGGGAGGAATGGTCTATATGTTCACCAACTCCAGTGGGTGTTGTGGTTCTAGAACCCATCTCATACGATTGAGGAAGTGCTGGTGCATTTTCCTATTTCGTCTGCCCTTTCAAAAACAAATGCTGGGATACACAACCTGTTAGATTGGAGGGTATCTTGTTTGAGGTAGGGGTTGGTGTATTAATTGAATAGGATAAAGGGAATGACCGAAGAGTAGTGGGAGTGGATTTAGGGGAAAGTGGTAATGTAGGGTCTATAATGAATAGTGAGGAGGTGAATGGGATTCCTAGGAGGTGGATGACTGGGTAGAGTTTCTCATGAATTTTCTGGTGGGAGATCATAAGATCAGTAGTGGAAGAAAGGTTTTGTGGGTTTGGGTGAAAATAAGTAGTGAAATGAGAAGAGATATGGCTAGTGATAGTGGTGAGAATTGGTCTAGGAATAAGAATAGTGAAGGTATATGATGAGATTGATGCAATAGCAGCATGGGTTGGATTAGAGATTGAAGGAGTGGGGGTGGGATCTAGAGAATGATCATCCAATGCCTTGTCAGCACCATCCATGCATTCCAACTCCCATCAATAGATATTTTCCTCCATCATCAACATATTTTTTATGCAGGGTGTTATATATTGAATTTATATGTTTGAGATATTTTACGATTAAGGTGGCTTCAAATATACTGATATATGGGGATAAATGAGTGTTTAAGGATCCACCCATCAGGATTCTACAAGTCCAATATGCATACACCCAAATTTAAAATATAAACTAATAGGCCATTTTTATAGTAGGGATTCATAGGGATGCAACATGGATGAGGATATCCCAAGAGATCACTCTATAATGACCCCCTTCATGAGAAAACTATGAACTAATTAATTATTGATGAATACTGAAGAACACATGACCTCCCAACTATGTGTTTTTCCTTTTACAAGGATCCTAGGTACTCTAAGTGTCCCAAATAATCATCCTCTAGAGACGTGTATCATCAAAATTCCTTGGCTTGAGCGGATGATTCAAAAATACCATGGATGTGATGATGGCTACCAAATAATAGTTGAGCTTTCCATTCAGCTCACCATTGGAGATATCAGGTAATAATCCTCCTAGATTGATTCATAAGTTATTGGTAAACATCCGGAATTTGGTTGAGGAAACCATGAATAACTCATAGATTTTAATCTAGGGAAGGATGGTTAGATTCGTGGTTTTGTTGGTCCACATGGACTTCACAAGAAAATGTACCATCGTGACCTAATTCATGGGGGTTGGAATGATAAAAAATGGTTTATAGTTGGGGAAATAAATTTCACGAGAAATAATGTACATAGAATCTAACTACTCGATAGATTATGGGGGTTTGGGGGAATTAGAGTAGCTTTTAGAAGAGGATGTGGGAGGTGATGGAGGTACATGATCATTTCATTGCTTGGTATGAGGTGATTTCTCATGCGTGGTTTTCTAGTCGATAGGGGTAGTATTGATAGTCTTAATGTGTTCCATTTTAAGTGATACAAAAATGATTGGATGGATTTGAGTCATAAAGTATTTGAGAGGATTTTATGGGTAGATGATGATGGATATGGAAAAATAAGACAGGGTGAGGGATATGGTCTGATTGTAGGTTCAACATCACGTGGGTGTAAGTGACGGGGGAGGGAAAGTAAAATGATGGGGGGGGTGTTTTTTTTCATCAAAATATGTTCTAAACTATAAAACATTCATTATATTTGAAAACTTTAAAATAAAATGACATTTAACATGTCAAAATATAATTTTTATAGTTCATGAACTGTACATTTCATGTTTAAATTACATGACATATAATTTTTTCATTTTCACCCATTATAGCCAATGATCTAGGATATTTTTATTTTTAATTAATAAGGAATTCCTATACTCTAATCTACCATATTCAAGCCTATGTTGACCTATTTTTGGTTTCCTCCCAATCACCCCTTGCTTTAACTTTCATATCCATATTCTGTTTTCTGGATTAATCTCAACGTGATGACATATACCTAACAAAATGGTTCGTGATAATTTTTATAACCTTGAACATTTACATTGAATATTTTTTCTCACCATTTCAAAATCATGACGGACCTATAGGGAAATCATGTTTTAAAATATATGGTTCTTACTATCTATATTGGATATTTTTTGGAGAAATCATCAGGAGGGAATTCAATAATATGACTTGATTCCATGTTGTGATGATTTAACACACGAAGCAATGATCATTCCAAATATTCATTTGCTCATTATAAATATTTTTATTTTTATTTGAATCCTTTCTTATTTCCAAAAATTATAACAATTCTATACTAATTACTTCTCTATCAATTTTATCATCCAAATTCATTTTATTAATCACCCAAAATGAGTGATGTTTTTGTTATTATTGTGAATGGAAAAGAAATTCATACTCTAATTTAAATGGATTAGTGCCAATTATTGTTTGTATAATGTGTAGTATGCACATACACCATCATCTAACATTTGGATCGATTCATTTTTTTCATTTATCACTATCTTCTGCTATATTTAATCGATTTCCCTTCTTAACAATTCAAGATGCCCTCTTGTTTTCATGTCATCTGAATTTTCTATTTTACACCTAATTCAATAGTTCTCAAGCATCCCATAGATATAATTATTTATATAATCTGTTTGATGATCACTATTTAGAAATTGGGGGAATCCAAATATTTTGATGTCATTTTTATATGAAATTTATGCCCAGTATTTATGTGTTTTAAGTGGTGGATTCAACTTCTACCCATTTTGTGGATTAGTCAATGCCCACAAAGATATATATCCTTACATGTGAATTATGGAATAGACCCATAATATATACTCCCCATACATATAATATTTCAAATTACATGATTGGGTTTTGTGTAATTTCATTTCTCTTCTTGATGGTGCCAGTTCCTTGTCACAAACCACAGTAATAGAAAATGTTTATTTCATCATGATGGTTTGTAGGAAAAAAGAGTCCACATTGACGGATTTTTTATATTGTACATTCTAAACCATGATTTTCTCAATCTGGTGGTGTGTGACACATGTTTACTACAATTTTAATATCTTCCGATGGAATACATCAAAGAATTTACCCATCATCATAACACTTAAAATGTAGTAGCTCATCCAAAAGGTATTGTAAGGAATTGAGAACAAATATTATCTATTGTAGTTATGTGTTGTAAGGGTAGAGTGATCCCTCTGTGAGATAGTTTATAATGTCAAAAACCAAAGGTGTTCCCTCATGTTTATGTTAAAAATAATTTCATCAGGTATGTAAACCTCAATTTTGAGATTATCATCTTCCTCAATGAAATGTGGTGAGAGATTGGATAGTTGATATGAAATGACATTCTCAGTCCTTGGGGTGCCATTTAAATTTATATAAAATTCTTTTAGCAGCCAAATCCACCATATTACTCTAGTAATGGAATCCTTTTTACACAACAAATATTTAATGGATTCATTGTCGCAGTAGACAATTGCCTTTGAAAAAACAATGTATCAGAATAAATTCATGAAAGCGTATATAACCTATAAAAGTTCTTTCTATATTGTTGTTTTTTCTGCCTAAGCATCATTCATGGTGTGAATAGTATATTTAATGGAACCAAATTTTTTTCCAGCACTCTATCCAAATAACGAACCTACAGAGAAGTCTCTTACAATTCACATTAAATCAATTTCTATGTGTGAGTTTCCTGAAAGGATTATGAGAGTGGACAATAGGATATTATTTTAAATGATGAATCCATACAAAAACTCTTAAGTGAACCATACATGTTTATCCTTCACTAAAAGTTGATTAAATGGGATAGAAAGGATTTCTAAATCATTCATGAAGTGGTGGTATACACCTATATTGCCTAAAAATCTCTTTATGTCTTTTAATGTTGAGGTATAAGGTCAATCATTTATTACATTGATATTTTGTTATCAACATCCATGGAAATTGTTGATATTATGTGTACGATAATTATGCCTCATTAGACCATAAAGTGGATTTTTTAGCATAAAAATATGAAATTTTGTACACAATGTTGTAGGAATAATTTTATATTTCAAAAGAATTCATCAAAAGTTCTTCAATGAACTGAAAACTCAACAATATATTTTTTTGAAAAATTACTCAACCATTTCATGGAATATAGGTTTCATGCATCTTTTGAATATCCCTAGTGAATTACACATACCAAATGAAATTATTTTTTAAGAGAAAATATTGAATATTCATGTGAATCTAGTTTTTGAGTAATCAACTAGGTTGGAAAAAAATTGTTTGTATCTACAATATCAATCCAAAAGGTTATAGAATTAATGTAAATATTATATCTGAAACACTTGATCCATGAATGAAATGGGGAAGTGATACTTTTGGGTATTTTTTTATGTTTCTTAAATCCATGCATACTTGATATCTAATGATGGTTAGAGTTGATATCAGTTTATATTCATCATTCCTGAAAACCGTGTGTGAACCCTTATTTGGAACTACCATAAACTATCACCATCATTAGTGGCATGAGTTGTCTCTTGGGATACAAGTTTTCATTTTTTCCACCTTGTAGTAAAATCATGAGTGTTCCATTTGTGTGGTTGAACCATTTGATGTCATCCACCCTCCATAAAATTGAATTATTATTATTTTATAGGACTTCGACAAATATTTATTCTCATATATTTATCATTTTTTGAGTAGAGTATGAGTGTTTGTGTAGCTATATTCAATATAAATAATTTATGTTCAGTGATTCGAATATTTTTTAGCTATAGAATTGGTGGATGGATAATTGAGGTTGTGAATGTAGGTATATCGTCCCTCATAATTGGTTATATATAGGTTACTTCCTCAAAATCATATTCATTATTTTCCATTGGATATATCTCATCACAATCATCCTCAATATCTAGGTAGTCATTTCTATCCTCATTGATAAATACATATTGACAGCCAATAGAATCATCCGATTATAATTTTCATTCATATGAATGGGTAATTCACTCTCAGGATTCCATCAAACCAATTAGTGCAGAAAGACATAATAAAGAATATTGTTCAAATTGGAATTCATTTATTTTTAATTTTCATTATTTTTGACTAATAATTCAATTATTTATTTATTAAATTATAGATATTAAGAATAGTTTGATACGAAAAAAGGATACCTTATTTGATGATGATGATGAAGTTTATGATGTGAAAATAAATCACCCTAATGTTTTTTATTATCTAATAATTTGATAAGAAGATGAACTAATTATATAGGAACATACATTAATGTCCAAAAAACATACATACAATATGTAGATGCTCAATAACGTGAATGACATTTTTAACCCTTTAAATGAGTTACCAAACAAAAATATAATGAATTTAACTCCATTTTTTATGTGAAACTTTTCATTACATAAATATGGGATAAGGACTATATCATGGTTTATTCTAGAAAATATACACCTACATGTATATTTTTTTATAATATAACAGGGTTACCAAGATATATATTAAAAAATAAAATAATATAGAGTGATAAACAATGATTCAATAATTTTTCATTTCTGATCTTCTTTTTTTACCAAATATTATCTCATTTTGGATGATTCGTGGATTATAGTTACTGGATCATAAATTTGAAAGACGCATTTAGGTTTCTATTATTTCCCTGAAATAATCACCCATTTTTATTAATAATTGACTTTATCATTCTTATTTCCCAGTAAATATTTTGTTTACTCAATATAGAAATCATGCTTGAACTAAGTGTAAAATTATGAGTAGATAATATTGTGGGACTTGTATAGAAATAATATAAGTTTGTTTTATATAATTATCAATTTTATTTTTGATGGTATTTTAAATACATCCATTGATATTTAACTACATACCAATATTAATATGAATCAATATGGATTTTGTTCAAATAAAATATTTAGTTAATTATAATATGATTTAGATGGCTAATTAATTTAAAAATCATCTATATTTTCCATTCATAACATTTAATGAACATTGATCAAATGTGAAAAAATTTAATTATATTATAAGCTTAGAATCAACAACCAAATATTTTTCTATTACTTTTTGAAATTGCATTATATTGTTTCTCTTATTTAGAGTTATGAATAATTTTCTCTGTTATATAACATAGAGAGAATGTGTTGTGTCGATAATAACTAATGAAGAATGCTGAAAAGGTATTTTAAAATTTATCATCTATTTTAGCACAACCTTAAATCTGAAATTTATATTAATTCACCTTGATTCAATGAATACATTATCAGATAGAAAAATTTTAATAATTAAATAAATAAATAACATACACTTTAGAACAATATCGGATTTCATGAGAATCATGTTTAAGGGGATGATCTATTTTTGGAATCAATGGATGAATGATCATTTGTTTTAAATATGTATAATATTTTTTAATATTATTTGAAGTAGATTTTAAATCACTCATTTTGATATTTTGATTCCCATTTCATATACATAGAGAAATGTGTATGGAATAAATATATAAAAAAATAAATATTAATTAATTAAAAATATATGAAAAATTATAGTAAAGAGAATGAATCATTCACTATACTTCATCGATATGTAATAAATCATTATAAAATGAAATTTTTGGAGGAAATAATCACATAAACATGAATGTGTGTAGAACTTCAAATGAATTACATTCTTTTTAAAATAACATAATTTATAAAAAAGATTAAAAAATCATTTTTATTCCTAAGTTTTCCATATAGTAACCATCCAACTAATCCCACAAAACTATATATATACAGCCCACATGATTGATAAAATCTTATGAATCAATTATGTATGGAGAAAAAGATTGATATAGAAATATTTAAAAGTAAATTTATCAAGATAACATGGTTGTAAATCATACAAACTCTTAATAGGAGAGAGATTCACTTCTAGGACTTTTGGTACAAATTTTACAGGAGTAAAATAGTAGACTAAATTACTTATAATGGATATAATAGTATAGGTTAGAATAAATCCATATAATATTCATGATATGTTGTAGTGTGTATGAATTGATATGTGGAAAAACAATCATGCCATAGTGATTTTAATATATCCTTGGAATATAAAATTTTAAATAAATATTAAAATTTATTAATGCAAGAGTGATGTGATAAACATTTTGAATATATTTTCATTGATATTTATGTTAAAATACATTATAATTCAAAAAATTTATAAACATTTACCACATTTAAGTAATGATGGGTGAGTAATGGAATAAATTCAAAAGGGACTTATGTTCAATAAATTAATTGTTTAATTCATTTTAGTATTAATGAATGAATATTCTTCATTTAATTATCGTATATTCATTATTTTAAAGAATTATTTATATATACAAGATATTATGTTTATAATTTTGGCTGTTTTCCATAATAGGAATATATTTATGCTCTAAAATAAATAACATCCATGAAATAAGTTGTTTTTATGATTAAATGATTTTTTATCGAATTTCATGATAATAAATATATTGGTAATGGGATGTGTGTTATTAAATGTGGGAATACAAATCCCTTAATGGATTAACTATTTGGCCACAACTATTTGTATTATTAAACACATGTTTGAGCTTCTGGATCCATGATTCTATCTCACCTAAAGGGAACCCCATGAATTAGAAAAACATGTCATCTTGATTTCAACACTACCTTGGTCCCCGAATACAGTTCTCATCTAACCATAAATTCTTCCTCTTAATCATCCATGATAGTTAATTGGATCCAAATTAACACATTACACAACCATTAATTATACGATCACATGAATAGTTACTCATAACTGGGATTCATTATTTTCCATCAAATTTGTTTGCCTCAATGCTATATTTTCAATACAGAATTACCTAAAATGTAGTCTCATGCCAGAGAAATTTTTTCATATTCTTCTCTATAAATTATCTAATCAGTTCACAACACATAATCCACTCATAAATTGAATTTCATTTATCAAACACGAGATTTAATTCTCATTACAATAACTACTACTCTTCCACCTTATGTGTACATTGAGAGATTGACATTATCTCAAAATTGGAAACTACATAAGATTCAAAAATGAATTTATAATGGAGAATAAGTTGGAAAGTTAATTGCTGTTTGATTATATTATAAACCGATATGGATCAAATGAATGAAATAACTAGATTAGTGATAGTGAACAATAAAAATGGAGAGACTACAATGGGAATTTTACATTAATATAATGGAAATTGATTCTGAATTATTGATGATTTCATTTAGAGATTGTGGGAATGTTCTAAAAATATAAATGGTGACACCCAATGTGAAAAATTGTGTCCTATATACTATTAGAGTATTAAATTTCTTTTTTAATTATAAAATATCTAATTACATTATGTATACATCTATTTACACTACACATTTAAATTTTTTTATTTGTCCATTTATGATAACATCCCACCACCCAAGAATGTTGACCAATGCCTGGAATAGTGGAATGTCGTGATACCTCTAATTTAACTCCTCATATAATAGATAGATCCTATTAATAACATGAGTATATGGTGGTATAATGAAGAGTCTTTACCAACATATCATATTAAATTATTAGTGGAAATGAATCTAATCAGACACAATTAACATATAATAGATAATGGAACAACACATTGGAATGTAATAATAATATCCAATTATTCCATGATATAATATATGAGACCATCAAATACAGGTATTTTAGTCACAAAATAATAGAATACAAAAAATATCTCAAATAATCCCAAATGAATGTTCCAAAATATACCATAATTTTATAAAAGCCTTATCTCAATTTCTATTCCCATGCCCCATCCTAATATCATAAGGCTAGATATGAAACCAAGTAGTATCTCCTTTGGTATACAATATTGGTTTTTTTCGAAGCAGGGTGTAAATAAAAAAGAATATCCCTCTACAAAAAACATTCCTAAATATAAAAATTTTATAGAACAAAATGTAGATGAGCTCGAGAAAAATAGTTAGAGATAAAACATGTTATATTTTTCGTATTAAATACATAAAATTAACACGAACCACTAAGGATGGGTTATCCTCAAGAATAGGGCATACCTGGTTCATCAAATGTAGGGGTGTGTATGATATGATCTCAATGATCATGCCTTTTTAATCCCACCAAGGTGTAGTCCCCCAATCCCCACTCATAAAAGCTGGTTATATGGGTTAATACACTAATATTTCAAGCCCCATTATCACCCATAGCATAACATTTACAAAAGTACTCCAAAGGGAAACATTCACCATGTATTATAAAAATTAATCTATACATATAAGGGCCATATTCACCCCAAATATAACTATCAAAAGCATTCACCCTGGTGACATGTTCATACTAGGTTTAACCATCAAAGGCATCCACCCAGGTTTGTGTACACATAGGGTTTAATCATCCCAAATATCCACCAGTGGGTTTCACAGAGATTTTATCCAATCCCACAGTCAAACCATATGCATTCTTCCCTTGTGGATTAACCATCAGAAGTTTCCTTCTAGTGGCTATGATCACCCCTTGTTTAACCATCACAATAATCCACTCGAATTTCATGTTCATCCTAGTTTTATAAATAAAAACCATCCACCAAGAGGTCATGTTCATCTCATACATAATCATTACAAATAGAAAATACACTTTCATTCTACTAAACACAAATCCACCATAATTGGAATATTCCATTTCACCTAAGTCGAACAATTATCAAAAAATTATATATTTAATATAAATTCCTAAAATAAAACATGCACGTAATCAGAGACATTAGACATTAATATTTTAATAACCAACATAATTTACCATATAAAATTATAATTTTTAAAAGGATAAATATTCCATATTACCGTTCTTATAACCATATATAAAAATAATAATAAAAAGTATTATTTCAAAAAATATATCTAAAAATCCATTTTCCATTACTACCATGGTATCCCCCTAGTGTTTATAATTAATTTTTAAGAATATCAATTTAAAATTTCTATTTGGATAATATATAAGAAAATCTAATTCACTCAAATTTTATATAGACAATATGATATGATGAAAAAATTAAAAAGATTACTCACCCATAAATTTTATATGAGACTATGGGAAACTATATATAGACCACTAAAATTTTTTATGATGAATATTCGTTTTATATTTTTTCTTGAAAAGATACTACTCAAGAACATCGTTGGTAAATGACTAAAACTCAACCATTTATGACATTATATCACAACCAAATAAGATAAATTTTTATTATAAAAAATTATATTTAATTTAAAATTGGAATTAAAAACACAACATAAAAAACATAGCAAGATAAGGAAAAATCACTTACCAGATGCACTCACCAAAATTAAACCACAATTAATAATCTTCCATACCTCCATTCCATGGTTTGGAAGTCCCCTAGGTTAAAATAAAATCAATCAATAAAAAAGTCATATGCGATGGAATTTTATTTAACCCAAAAAACAATTAAACAGACCTGAAATAATACCTCCAACAAATCGACTGGTGATGTCATTACAAAGTTATCTTTATACACCATCTCTCTATGAAGAATGGAAGACAAATTTTCTCAGGATTATTCGACCATGCTATAGTGGAATCCCCATTTAAATAAAAAATTGAAATGACTGATGATTTTTGGATGATTTTGGAGTGAGTAAATGAGTCATAAAATTACCAGAAGGCCACCAATTCATTAGGTTGATAAATAATTGGACATGAGAAGTGGAATATTTCCTATTTAAGAGATGGAGGAGAAGAAAGGTGTCCATAGGTAGAAATATTTCAATTTTCATGTTGTAGGTTTGTGTGAATGCCTTAGTTGATGATCTTCGAGTACTTTTCTATGGTGGGGAATCTTTGGTCTCCTTCTAATTTATGGTTACAATGATTAAATTTATCTTAAACTATGGAGGGAAGAAAATAAAGAAGATTGGTTAAATTGAAGTCCCGAACATATAGACATAAGCTGATCATACATGGATCTGTTAACTATGGTATCATGCATGGAGGTGGCTTAGTGAGGGACAATAAGGGGTTAGTTTATTTAATGTTATTTATTTATTTATGTATAGAAGATCCATTGAATATTAAACAAGTGAAATGGTCACCTGACACATGATATGTTACTTCTTTAGTACCCAAATATTAGAGGATTAATTAGATTCAAGCATTCTATTTTTTATGTCAATGGAGGCTCAATACAACATGGGATGTTTATTATCTCTTCAGGATTTGTACAATGGATCTAAACCTGAGTATTTGTGTGGGTTACACCAGGAGAGAAGATAAAGGAGCAGCAGATGCACTAGCTAGTAAGGGGAGTCTAGATGAGAGTCATACATTATATAAAAATATGGGGTCCATCCCTAATTACATTATGAATATTGTCAAAGGTGATTTTCTCAGGCTTCAAATTTTCCATCCACCATGATATGGGTGTCACTATGGCTTGTCTATTCTTCCTACATACAATAAAAATTCATATTTTAGCCAATATTAACGGGGAACATAGTCTTTTCCCGTGGTTTTTAAAATTATGCACCAACTATGTGGTTAAAACTATCAATCAAGCTCCAACCTCTAATTTTTAGTCCACACAATTGTCACACTATGAACTAACTATAAGGCCCCGGCCTTAAACCATACGTAATATTGAATTAAATGAATAATTCACATTGAGGATATTTTTAGGTTTAGAGTTTTAGGGAATTACGTTATAACTATTACATCTCAAAATATTATATAGTAGACACTTCTACTATGTTTCCATAGTGTAAAAAACACTTAAAAATAAACATGTCTAGTTCCATGTTTTAGATAGCATGTCTTTCCTTGATCCCATACTTGAACCTATTCATCTTTAAGTACTGTGGAAAACATTTCAAAAACTTGGGATGAGCATAAAAATCCTAGTAAAGGATACACAAAGAAGGAAAACTGTTAGTTTTTCAAAAACAACAAGTAAACCATTAGTAATTTACAAAATTAATATTTTTCACCGTTATAAAATTGTAAAAACTCTTCAGTAAATAAATGATCATTAATTACCATTTTTAAACCAAAAAATTACCATAAAATCCATATAAAGAACACATAACATATAAAGGTAACATGGGACATAAACATACATAAACGGAATAACCATACGGTCGAATTCCACACATACCTAATGGAATAGCCATACAGACGACTTCCATACCAAATTAATCGGAGTTTATAATGTAACCACCCATCCTGGTATTCACGGCACCACCCTTAATATGGTTTATCACGTAACCACCCGTAAAATGTCCACGTACCATTATAAAATCATAAGACATAAAACAAATATAATGGAAAGAAAACATTTCCACACCTTGATCACAATATATCACTTAAATATATTGACATAACAAATCCATTATAAAAACCATTTTCAATACCAAAATACATAAAATATTATATGGTATTTATTTCATTTAAAAAAAACATTACTGCTTATTGAGGAAGCGAATGACCAAATAATACTCGCGGTGACGGAAAAGGTCATTGTCACCGCGTATGTTAAAAGAAACATTCCTTTTTGTCGTTTAGTAAAATGATTTGTATAAAAAGATCCCTTTTGAATAAAATTCAATGTCAAAGGGGTTTATACACCATATAAAAGAAAGTTGTGTATAACACCAAATATGCCTCAATGAAAGGAGATTGAGAAGAAGTCCCTTACAAAGTCATTATCCTTAGATTAAGGCTAAATTAATTACATGATTATGTGTGAAAAACATGAATACACAAAATATAAGTGGATATTAAGTGTAAAGAAATAAGAGGTCATTCACACATAATCATGGAAAAACAAAACCAATGACATTGATATTTAACTCAATGAAATGAGATTGAGTTATGCTTTCCAATACAAGTTCATCTAAATGACATACAAATTTATCAATGAGATTATTATGTGTAGAAAAGGTATATCCACACCAAGGTTTTTGGAAGCTACAACATAGATATTCCACACATAATCTTGGCATAATAAAATCGAGAAGTATAGGTTTAACCCAAAGAATTTAAAGTGGGTTAAGAAGTTCCCTTACAGAAATTCGACAGCCTAACAACGTCACTTCAAAATTCAGAAAATGAGTTGATGAGAGATAAAAAAGATATGTCATCACATGGACATAAAATTTACATCAATAAGGATATATAAGAACCTATCTCAACATAACAGTATGTGAATTAAAAGACATAACAAAAGAAGTCTTTTAAAAAGAGGAGGGTGAATGGTTCCCTTACCGACTTGGGTAACTTTTGAAACGTACACCCCATTGAAGAAGGGGCATACAATGAATATGTAAATACCCATAAATGAAATTATATTACACAAAGAGTATAATAATGGGATGTAAATACACCAATCAATGTAAATGGTGGAAAATGTATCATAAATCTCACGAGACTAAAAGTGAGATGAACAATCCCTTACGAAAACTGGGCAGCCTAACTATGCCACTTAAACCTTCCGAAAATGGGTTGATGAGATCAAATAGAGTCTCTCATCATATTAAAATAAAATTTAGAGCAATAGGAATATAAAAGATCATCCCCCATCATAACAAAGAGGATCTTAAAATAAATGACATAAAAGAGATTACTTAAAAAGAATAATAGAGGTTAGATCTCTTACGAAAATTTGGTAGCCTAACAGTGCCACTCAAAACATCCAAAATGGATTGATGAGAGAAAATAGGTTCTCTTATCATATGAACATATAAAGTACAATATGATTAATATAAAATAACATCCCAATCATAAGAAGGATGAGATTAAAAGGAATGAAATAAAAGTGTGTACTTAAAAAGAAAGAGAGGAGTAGGATCCCTTACCTCAAGTCTGACTTGTCTTGTTCGTTTATTTAAATTCCTGAATAATAAAATTTGGTCAATTTATAATTGCTTAAGGACCTCTTTTAATTATTATTATTCAGTTTAAATCACATATTATAATGTCATAATAATTTGTTAATAATGTGAGTTCATATCAGACGTTTTTGTCATTGTTTGGTACATGATTCAAAAATGAACTTGTTTGAAAATGATTTTCCATGTAGTTATAAGTAAATCATCTCCATAATATTAATAATGTTTTAAATATCATATATATCCATTATATATTCATTTTATACTATTCCATATCATTTGGAGATAAAAATTAAAAGCACCGTTCATGGAGGCGGTAGGTCGTACGTACGCATGAACGGTACTTTCATTTTTTGTCATATTAATGGAATTAAAACAAAATGAGAGAGATATATATTATAATTCCAGAGTGATATCTTTCATTTCGATTTAATATATCACATATATGTCAAATATATATATGTACCTATAATAGTACATAACATTTGGAGATAAGAAATGAAATGTACCGTTCATGAAGACGGTAAGCCATACATACGCATGAACGCTACTTTCATTTCTTATTTTTTGAATTAAATGGAATTAAAAAATAATTATATAAAGGTATATTATAATTCCAGTAGGATATCATATGTAATAACATTAATTACATCCTTTATACGTCCCACATATGGCATTAACGAATCAAATCACTTTGAGGGGGCGGTAGTCCGCACTTCCTAAAATGATGATATCGCGTTTACCCATAATGGAAACAATAAAGGTGTGAAATAAATGAAAAATAATTACTTTTAAGTAAAAAATATATTATATATCATATATAAATATAGTGACATCTTAATGTCCACCATTTTAGGTGTTAAATTAATATTGAACAATCATCGTTTTGTGAGGCAGTAATTCACCATCCACAGAAACAATATGTTCTTTAACCATTAGACGGAGGTGTGTGTAAGTGTAGCTCGAATACATTACATAAAAACAACCAAGTATATTTAATATACTGGTGTTGTTACAAAATAATGGAATAAAATGAGTATAGAGGGTTGGAGAAGCAATATAAAGCAAAATAACACAAGAGAGGACATTACCTTTAAATTGGGTAACTCTCTTTGATTTGAGCTGAAAGGATTCCTTTGAAAGGATTATGCCCAAAGTGAGGCTTCAATGATGAAGAGAGGGATATGGATAGATTAAATGGGTAGGTTCTGGCCGTGAAAAAGTATTGAGTGGTGTGTTTATGGTGGTAGAGTTGGGGGCCTTTTATAAGAGAAAAGGAGGGGCACTCTTGGAATGTTATAAAATATTACTTTATTATAAAATTATTTTCTGATTTTAAAGGTCAAAAAAGGATATATTTATAGTATAAGGTGATATGGTTTTGAAATCCACCCATAAAAGTAGTTTGTGACATGTTTAGGTATTAGAGTTTACATTATCTTTTCATTTTATTTAAATCGTTAAATAATGAGGTAATCACTACATCATCATGGTGTCATAAATAATTTAATTCATTTAGTGTCTAAAAATTATAATAAAAATATCATGATGTATTAAATCTTTTTATCTTTCTAATTAATATTTATATTAAAAAATATTACTTGTATAACCCCATATAAAAATTGTTTTAGTAAACCAACACGTGTTTGTGACATTTTAATTTTAACATTAAATAAAAAGGTATTAATGTCATTTTCCAACCAGAGTGGCTCCATGGGGTCCCCATGTTGACCCATTGATTTTCTTGGTCGGCCATGACACATCCAATGATGTTAGGACATGTGTCGAGGTCATTGCATATTATTAAAACATTTTTTTACCTTAAATTACACTAATTACCTCTAATCGCGATTAATAAACATAAAAGTTACTATTCACCAAAATATTATTTTAATCCCATTGAACCAAATTTTACTTCTTAATGACAACCATTTATGTTGGATTTTTTAAATTCAAATCACAGAAGTGGTAATGTTTATTTAAACAAAAAATCAGTTTCTTTAACTACCACTTAGTGGTTTCACTATTCATCAAAAATTGATGTTTTTCAGAAAATTACCAAAACTTCACCCTATGATATATTTGATATTCCGAATTAAAAAATGATTTCTATTTTACAAAATTCAAAAAATATAAGTTACATTAATTAATTTAATAATTAATTCCCTCTGTCAGAGAAAATAGCGTGTTTTTATGAAATAATAACTATCAAAAGATTGACACTAGTTTAAGTCCAATTTCAGGATGAAATTAATTCCAAAGACCACTATTAGATTAAAGGGTCAAAATATATTCTAATTTAACTTTGAAACCAATTCAAAATATAATGTGGTCATATAAATACATTATATTAAAAGGGGGTTTTGAATTAAAATACAACATTTTTCACTATTCATTAAAAATGAACTTTATTGGAAAAATACCAAAAATTTACACAAAGTAAATTCTGATGTCCCGATTCTAAAGAAGAATTTTATTTTGTCAAATATAAAACATAAAATTTTAAAAAAGTGGATTTAAAATAGGTTCTTCATCAAAAGGCGGTTAATCGACCTTTTAAATAATATTAGAATGTTTACGCTTAAAATTTGATTCATTGGCATTTTTAATCCAATAGTATTTATTGTAAAAAGTAAAAATATTTTTAAAAACATATATAATCATTTTGTAGTTAGTTCTGTTCATTCCCACCATTACAATGGATAGGCGTTAACTACAATTTAAAATAATATTTTTTTATTATTAGAGTTCAACGTAAGATTCCCAAGAAACTCGTTGTTGTGTATTGGGTACGCCATCGCGCATAGCATCCCCTTTAAAGATATATTAATATTTTAGTCACAAATATGGATAAATTTGAAAATTTCATAATCTTTATTTACCTGGGGTGTTACATCCTCCCCCCCTTTTGGGAACTGTGTCCTCGCAATTTAAAAATTGTGCATGGAAACTACATTGAAAATCCCACATCGGAACAAGAGTTAGTAAAACAATTACATTAAAAGAAATAGAAGTACAAAGGTCACCCGAGTTAACCCATACTAGGATTACATGTAGAAAAACATGGATATGAAGGAAAAAAACAAAGGATCATGTTCTGAGGGAGAGTGATAGTAAACATGTCTAGGAGAATGTTAACCATAAGAAAATCACAAACTTGTGATGGGTTAAACGAAATTCAATTCCCCAGTAGGAAAATTTAACAGACAACATTTTTGTTTTAAGTTACTCTTCATTGAGGAATTTATTTTTGATCATAAGGAAATATAATTACTTGTCGTGTTGACTTTCATCTTTTACTAGATTTCTTATAGGAACTCATATTTTCTCCAAAAGACGAGTATTTAGGATGACTTGTTCACATTAAGAGAGCTATAATAAACTTTTAGAGAATCACCTATTCCCCAAAATAGAACTATATACATCCCATGTCTTTAGAACTTAACCAAAACTAAAACCAAAAAGGTTAGTACAAGATCAGATAATCCACAAATTCATAGTCCTTTATAAAAAAGAATATCTATTCTTAATCTCTAAAATTTGTGCAACAAAACCCAAAGTTCAACGAAGACCATTCAATAAACAATTTTTCCATAAAATTCTTCAAAGGAAACAAAACTAAGATTGAAACCCAAATATTTGAAGTATTTAATCACATTGTCTTCCAAGGTAAAAATTAACACTTATCTCCAAATAACATCAGTTTCTCTTAAAGTCTCATATTGAAAAGTAATTAACCTAACCAAAAATCCTCCATGATAGGTAAATAATTACCATAGATTAACCAAAATCAACTTACTCTTAATTAATAAACTCATCTAACTAAAATGAAAAAGTCATACTAACCAGGTACTTCACATAGTCCAGTGGTAGGCGATAAATACCAGTCGAACTTTGGATGTGGGTTCGAATCCCGCAGCTTTGTCCGACGCGACGGGTTGTCACACGGTCTACATGTTGTCCTTTTTCCAAAACTATATAATTCTTAAAACATTCCTCAAAACAAGATAAAATCTTCAAAAATAACAATAAAATTTTTTAACCTCAATTTTATCTCATTCCTTTCATATTCCATCATATCATAGAGTAACCCATAATTACCCCAAAATTAAGGATCATATAAACCCTAATGGTTAACTTTATAATTATTACCTGAACTTCCACATCGAGTTGGTCATCTCGTACATGATGAATTTGAGAACTCACCAAGGTTCAAGTGGTTTATCATGATCCTTGATAGTTGGTTTAGAACAACAATGAGATTCTTCATTGAATCCCACATTTCATCCAGTCTCTTAATCAGAGAACCACCATAGTTTCATTCAAACCCAATGTCACTTTGGTTCCTACTAGATCCATCCATCTGCTAAAAATAGAAATGTCAGTATGAGTATATCATCAAAACCATCATGTACTAAAGAGGAAGATAAACACTAAGATATACATACTCATTCACTTTATCTAAAACTAGGACTCTTTCTGAAATCCTAACCATTATGGTAATGTCACTTATGCCATAAGAATACCCTAACCTCTAATGTTATCTATACTGACATCTGATACCAACTATAAGGCCCCAAACATAAACCTTAATAAATATTGACTTAAATGAATAATTCAAATTGAGAATCTTTTCATGTTTTGAGTTTTAGATAATTACGTCATAACTATTAAATTTCAAAAGATTACATAGTAGACACTTCTACTAAGTTTCCATAAAATAAAAAAACACTTAAAAAGAAACATTTCTAGTTCCATGTTTTTGATATCATGTCCTTCCTTGATCCCATCCTTGACCCTATTCATCTTTATGTCATGTGGAAAACATTTCAAAAACTTGGGATGAGCATAAAAATCCCAGAAAAGGATACACAAAGAAGGAAAACTATTAGTTTTTCAAAAACAACAAGTAAACCATGATTACTTTACCAAAGTAATAATTTTCACCTTTATGAAGTAGTAAAAACTCTTCACTGAATAAAAGATCATTACATACCCTTTTGTAACAAAAATATTACCATAAAACCCATATAAAGAACACATAACATATAAAGGTAACTTGGGACATAAACATACTTAAATAGAATAACCATACGGTCAACTTCAACACATACTTAACGGAATAGCCATACGGCTGACTTCCATACCAAATGAATTGGAGGTTAAAACGTAACCACCCGTCGTGGTATACACGGTACCACCCGTCATATGGTTTATCACGTAACCATCCGTAAAATGTCCAAGTACCATTATAAAATCAGAAGACATAAAACAAATATAATGGAAAGATAAAATTTCCACACCATGATCACAATATATTGCTTAAATATATTGACATAACAAATCCATTATAAAAACCATTTTTCAATACCAAAATACATAGAAGAGTATATGATATTTATTTCATTTAAAAAAACATTATGGCTTATTGAGGAAGCCAAAGACCAAATAATACTCGTTGCGACGGAAAAGCTCGTTGTCACCATGTATGTTAAAAGAAACATTCCTTTTTGTCGTTTTGTAAAATGCTTCGTATAAAATATTCCTTTTGAATAAAATTAAACTTCAAAGGGTTTTATACACCATATAAAATAAAGTTGTGTATAACACCAAATATGCCTCAATGAAAGGAGATTGAGACGAAGTCCCTTACAAAGTCAGTATCCTTAGATTGAGGATAAATCAATTACATGATTATGTGTGACAAATATGAATACAAAAAATATAAGTGGATATTAAGGGTAAAACAATCATAGGTCATTCACACATAATCTTGGAAAAACAAAACCAATGACATAGATATTTAACTCAATAAATGAGATTGAGTTATGCTTTCTGATACAAGTTTGTCTAAATAACATAAGCATTTTTCAACGAGATGATTATGTGTAGAAATAGTATATCCATGAAAAGGTTTGTGGAAACTACAACATAGATATTCCACACATAATCTTGTCATAATAAAATAAAGAAGTAGAGGTTTAACCCAAATAATTTAACGTGGGTTAAGAAGTTCCCTTACAGAAATTCGACAGCCTAACTGCGTCACATCAAAATTCAGAAAATGAGTTGACGAGAGATAAAAAGGGTATCTCATCACTTGGACATAAAATTCACATCAATAAGGATATAGAATAACATATCTCAACATAATAGTATGTTAATTAAAATACATAACAAAAGAATACTTTTAAAAAGAGGAGGGTGAAAGGTTCTCTTATAGACTTGGGTAACTTTCAAAACGTACACCCCATTGAAGAAGGGCCATAAAATAAATATGTAAATACCCATAAATGAAATTATATTAAAAAAAAGAGAATAATAATGGTAAGTACATAAACCACTCAAAGTAGATGGTGGAAAATGTGGCATAAATCTCACGGGACTAAATGTGAGATGAACAATCCCTTACGAAAACTTAGCAGCCTAACTGCGCCACTTAAACCATCCAAAAATGGGTTGATGAGATCAAATAGAGTCTCTCATAATATTACAATAAAATTCACAACAAGTGGATTATAAAATATAATCCCCCATAATAACAAAGAGGGGCATAAAAGAAGTGACATAAAGGAGAGTACTTAAAAAGAAAAAGAGAGGTTAGATCTCTTATGAAAATTCGGTAGCCTAACGACGCCACTGAAAACATCCAAAATGGATTGATGGGAGAAAATAGGGACTCTTATCATATGAACATAAAAATTACAGTAGGATTAATATAAAAGAACATCCCAATCATATGAAATATGAGCTTAAAAGGAATGACATAAAAGAGTGTACTTAAAATGAAAGAGATGAGTATGACCCCTTACCTCAAGTCTGATTTGTCTTGTTCGTTTATTTATATTCATGAATAATAAACTTTGGTCAATTTATAATTGCTTAATGTCATCTTTTAAATATTATTATTCATTTTAAATCACATATTATAATGTTTTAATAATTGGTTAATAATGTGAGTTCATATCAGACGTTTTTGTCGATGTTTGGTATATGAGTCAAAAATGAACTTATTAGAAAATGATTTTCCATGTAGTTATAAGTAAATCATCTATATAATAGTATTAATTTTTTAAATATCATATATATCCAGTATATATTCATTTTATACTATTCCATAGAATTTGGAGATAAAAATTAAAAGCACCGTTCATGGAGACGGTAGGTCGTACGTATGCATGAACGCTACTTTAATGTTTTTGTCATATTAATGTAATTAAAAAAATGAGATATATATATATTATAATTACAGAATTAAATCCTTCATTTATATGTAATATATTACATATATATCCATTATATATATGTACTTATAGTAGTAGATAAAATTTGGAGATAAGAAATGAAATGTACAGTTCATGGAGACGATAAGTCGTACGTACGCATGAACGCTACTTTCATTTATTTTATTTGTATTCAAAGAATTAAAAAATAATTACATAAAGGTATATTATAATTCAAGTAGGATATCTTATGTAATACCATTAATTCCATCCTTTTTACGTCCCACATATGGAATTAACAAATCAAATCCCTTTAAGGGGGCAGTAGTCCGCACTTCCTAAAATGAAGATATCACGTTTACCCATAATGGAAACCATAAAGGTATGACATAAATGAAAAATAGAGATTCTTAAGAAAAAAAAACATATTATATATCATATATAAATATAGTGACATCTTAATGGCCCCCATTGAATGTGTTAAAATAATATTGAACAATCATCGTTTCGTGAGGCAGTAATTCGCCATCCACAGAAACAATATATTCTTTAACCATTAGACGGATGTGCGTGTAAGTGTAGCTCAAATAATTCACATAAAAAAATCCTAATATATTGAATATACTGTTTTGGTTACAAATGAAATGAATAAAATGAGTATAGAGGGTTGGATAATAAAAATAAAACATAAGAACACAAGAGAGGACACTACCTTTAAATCGGGTATCTCTCTTTGATTTGAGCTCAAAGGCTTCCTGGGAAAGGATTATACCCAAAATGAGGCTTCAATGATGAAGAGAGGGATGTTGAGAGATGAAATGGGAAGGGGTTGGCCTATCCAAAGGCTTGAGAGGTGTGTGTAAGGTGGTAGAGTTGGGGGGCCTTTTATAAGAGAAAAGGAGGGGCACACTAGGAATGTTATAAAATATTACTTTATTATAAATTTATTTTCGGATTTTAAAGGTCCAAAAAGGATATATGTAGAGGATAGGGTGATAAGGTTTCGAAATCCACCCATCCAATAGGTTTGTGACAAATGTAGGTCTTAGATTTTACATTATCTTTTCATTTTATTTAAATCGTTAAATAATGAGGTAATCACTGCATCATCATGGTGTCATAAATAATTTAATTCATTCAGTGTCTAAAAATTATAATAAAAATATCATGATGTATTAAATCATTTTATCTTTATAATTAATATTTATAGTAAAAGATATGACTTGTATAACCCCATATAAAAATTGTTTTAGTAAAAAACAGATGTTTGTGACATTTTAATTTTAACATTAAATAAAGAGGTATTAATGTCATTTTCCAACCAGAGTGGCTCCATGGGGTCCCCAAGTTGACCCATGGATTTTCGTGGTAGGCCATGACAGATACAATGAGGGTAGGACTTCTGTCTAAGTCATTAAATATTATTAAAACATTATTTTTACCTTAAATTACACTAATTACCTCTAATCGCGATTAATAAACTTAAAAGTTACTATTCACCAAAAAATAATTTTAATCCCATTGAACAACATTTTATTTCTTAATGAAAAGAATGTATGGAAGTATTTTTAAATTCAAATAACAGATGTGGTAATGGTTCATTTAAATGAAAAATCAGTTTCTTTAACTACCACTTAGTGGTTTCACTATTCATAAAAAATTGACGTTTTTCAGAAAATTACCAAAAAATCACCCTAGGTTATATTTGATATTCCGAATTCAAAAATGATTTCTATCTTACAAAATTTAAAACATATAAGTTAGATTAATTAATTTAATAATTAATTCCCGCTGTCAGAGCAAATAGCGTGTTTTAATGAAACAATAAGTATCAAAAGATTGACACTAGTTTAAGTCCAATTTCAAGATGAAATTATTTCCAATGACCACTATTGGATTAATGGGTAAAAATATATTCTAATTTCACTTTGAAACCAATTGAAAAGATAATCTAGTCATATAAATAAATTAGATTAAAAATAAGTTTTGATTTAAAATACAACATTTTTCACTATTCATTAAAAAATGATCTTTCTCAGAAAAATACAAAAAATTTACAGAAAGTAAATTTTGATGTCATGATTCTAAAGAAGAATTTTATTTTGTAAAATATAACACATAAAATTTTCAAAATGTGGATTTAAAATAGGTTCTTCATCAAAAGGCGATAAATTGACCTTTTAAAGAATATTAGAATGTTTGCGCTTAAAATTGGATTCATTCGCATTTTTAATCCTCTAACATTTAATGTAAAAAGTAAAAATATTTGAAAAACATATATAATCATTTTCTAGTTAGTTTTGTTCATTCCCGCCATTAAAATGTCTAGGCGTTAACTACAATTTAAAATAATATTATTTTATTATTAGAGTGCAACGTAAGATTTCCAAGAAACTCGTTGTTGCATATTGGGTACGCCATCAAGCATAGCATCCCCTTTAAAGTTATATTAATATTTTATTCAAAAATATGGATAAATGTGAAAATGTCATAATCTTTATTTACCTGGGGTTTTACACCAACAATTTAGATCATCTATCGAATCCTCTATTAATATCGATACTGTCTTTTTGAAACCATGCCCAAACCATGAATCCTTCATCATATGATAAAATCATTAAATGTTTATTAAATAACCTCACCTTGATTTTCCAAAATAAGGAACCATCTAAGAAACTAATCATTTCATAACAAAACATGATCCAAAAAGAACCACATACTTAGGATGCCTCACAATTTCTAGAAAACAATACACACCAAATGAAGAAACTAGTGCGTAATGATTTAAAAACCTTTAAACTGATCTATACTTTTTAGAAAAAAAATTCTGATCCCCAAAAAACGTACATGAACAAAAATATATTCAATAACATCACCTTAAGATGTAATAAATTTCTAAATATAATTCCAAACCATGAATCAAAATCTTTTTTTCTTGTAAATTAAATGCTTATAATTTTTCATAAAATTCTAACTCGCCCAAGCACATTGGGTTTTAAAAACACCCCAAAATTTCACTTCTCTTCCTAAAGATGTCCTTTTTGTCCCCAAATATGTTCCTTTAACCAACATCATTCATCTACTCTATCTAAATGTTCATTCTCCATCCATGAATTTCTAATGTTCTTCAGGTGAATAACGCGATTTTTGTTGTTTGAATAACCCATCATAATCCACCACATTAACTCAAATCCAAAAACATTGAGGCAATTTTTTCCCAAATCCTCCTACATATAGAAACCTATGATAACTTCATCAAAATGTTAAACCGGCATATTGTGGAACCAGAAGCTACACATAGCTAAAAGTTGTTAATTCTATGCTAAGACAAACTATATCATTGGAATTTACCATTTGAACATGATACTGGTATTCAAAAATCACCCCATAATGCAATTTCTAAATCAAAAAACCCCAAAATTCCTAAAATACACTGTCATACAAATATACCCCTAGTTACATACTATAAAAAACAAAGGGATCAACCTCTATCATCCATGAATCGTTCCAATTAAAACATCCTTTCCAAAAAAATATCTTTCCAACCTTCATATCATGACCACACTCCTAAAATAATGCACCTAATGTTGTTTCTAACACAGCATATACAATTAAAAAATATTATTATTGTTGAACCTCCCATTTAAAATTTTTACAACAATGTTTAAATTAATCTTTTGCACCACCATTAGCTAACCGATACATGATTCTATAACCCCTTCGGAATTTCTTGATCAAAAAATCATACCCTGTGAAGTTCATACCAAACATCAATTTCAATTCCATTATCAAGCCATCAATATCCTATTTCTATCATTGAGCTATGTGATGAGTATTAATTCACTAACGATCCAATAACATTCAAATCACTATAATCAATCTTGGGCCTCTGAATAATGATTGGTTCCATTCTAATACCATAGCTAGGTTTATATATAATCCTCACCATGTTTTTCATTAAATCTATCCATATTAATCCAATAGCCTCAAAATTACATAAAAATTTTTCATACATAAAATTCATGCACCTCTAGTCCTCCTCACATGAGGGTTTCATTACTAAAGAAAAATATCACCCCCTATATAGGATAAACCCTCTTATTGTGTTTTAGATCAAATTTATTATCTCCATGGACCATTCTACTTTCACCATTGAAAATGTTGAAAGGATGAGACATGTATACTGAACCATTAGAACCATTATGAAAGGTAACTAACATTTAATATTGGCTCATGGGAACACCACCTGTGATACCTATAATAAAACCATCCAAAATGATTTTCAAATACATTAATGAGTGATAGTTCTCACCACACGTCCTAGATCATCTTGTGCCACTAAAATGGTGATGAAATCAACTCGTATCATCAAAACCTCTTTTTTTCACTCAATCAGATAAAGTCTCCCACAACCAAGTAATTAACACCTAAACCATTTTTTATGTAAAACCTCTAGATCAGAATTTTCATCATAACTGATCCATCTAGATTTTCATCTCCAAATAATGGAAAATACAAACTCTTACCTAGAGGCCACATGCTAACATTTCAACAACCCTTTTCTATATACACCTCATAATCCCTCAACCTTTATGAAACTTCATTCGTATTTAATCATCACCGAATTACACTCCATACCTCCCTATCAATAATAAAATGACCAAGAACATATCCAAAGGAATATTTCTCATAGGGTTATATTGAATCATAATGGTATCAAATATTTTTGAAACCAAATTTGTAGGACAAAATTCATTTCTAGGGAGACACATATTACTAAATCATAGCTCACTATTCTAAGACAATTATCATTCCTCTATAGCATTCCATTCTAAATGATCATAAAGAAATATTGAGACTTTTCAAACATATAGAAATATCATTGAGTGAAAACCATTTGAATGGATGCTCAATACCCAGTAGATGTTCTGATGTTATAATAGTTTCTATTATTCATTCAATGCATCCTTTTGGGTAATCCTAAATCAATATATATAGGTTGTAAGCTGGTATATCCCAAAAAAATACTATGCATTTTGAAATCCCCAACACACATATTTCATTAAGATACATTAAAATATAATCATTTGTATACTAATCATAGTAAATACATTCAACAGTGTTTTATTAATAAATAACCTATATCCAAATAAAAATACAAACCACTATGCATATTATTATTCGAATGACATAACATAGGATAGATATATAAATTATCATGTACATCCCTAAACAATCCATATGGAACACAAATATAACATATAAGTGATGGTAATATAATCTCCCAAGCAATCAAGTATCCTACAACACACACTCATTATAAAATTGTTCAAAATTTCAATAATATCAAACATCCACTTGTTCGTAATGTACCTAATGGAACTCAAATAAATGGATACACTCTATCATTGGTCTACCTCAATGGTCACAATGTAACAACACTAATATTAGAAGTCACAATAACTGGGTCTCTAGGATCTCCCACCTATCCAATAAATAAAACAAAGTCTTACCTTGGGGAAAGTTATTAGATTCACACTTATTCCCATTGAAAGGCCATAAGATAGAAATCCTACTTATCACTCATTGCAGTGCATTAGTAAAGAGACTAAAAAATTCCACTTTACCACTCTCGGGAATGATCCAAACCATAAGTCCATCAACAACCACCAAAAATTCACAATTACCAAGATTATTGGTAAACCACACATATACTTGGAAATCTCATAACCCTAACCACCAATATAAAACATCAATGAAAAAAACATAATAGGACCACATTATATATATATCAGGTTTACTTACATTCCATTTTCAATTTTATATTAACTTGGATTTCAAAACAAGTACTATTTAACTGAAATATAATTTCGTTTTTATAGAGAAAAAACATTATATATTAAAGCAAGAATTTCATTTAGTAGTAATTATGTAAAAACCAAAACAAATAATATAATAACATCTATATATTTCCTTTAATAAATGTTTTCATAACTAAGACCAGTCAATGAATATTTATTTTACAGTTTATATGGAATAAAATTTATATGTTTTAAATTGTATTTTATTTAGGTAGTGCCTCATAATAATCAATATAGGTAGTCACATAACTTGATACATATTCACTATGATGTTAGATAAGTAATATAAAACTACAAGAATATACCGAACAATATATAAATAGATTTTTGAATACTAGGCAACTAAACCATTTGATAATCTAGGTAACTATATGATCAATAATAGGAAACTGAACACATGAATCTCAAATGGATGACATAATTCATTAACACACCCTTTAGTTATCTAATGCTACAAGAGGTAATGTCTCATAAATAGAAAACATCATAACAAAGTGCATTTGTAGAGGTGAAATCTAATTAAATGTAAAAATGAAAAAAGTGTACAAAAATAAAATTCTGATCTATGTGGGAATCCCTTATACGTGTGGTGGTTAGCAGTAAGAAAATTATTTGTATCACAACCCATCACATTATTATTCTCTAGAATACCATTCCTAAATAGTCTGAAAAATGAAAAAAAGCTCTAATACGAAAATGTACATCACACCACCCAAGAACATTGATCATTCCTTAGAAAAGTGAAACGTTACAATGCATAAGGTGCTCCTCCCCACATTGAAAATGATTATGAATATTAGTGTGGGTCTATGGTTTTATATTGTGGATCTATACCCAAATATTAGAGTAATCACTATTGAAAAAAAAATAAAATAAAATTCCATAATAATGGAATAAAGGAATGACACAAAGGAAATTATATATAATAATCATTTAAACTATGATATAATATATGATACTATTGAATAATTATTAGGATATCAGATAATGATAGATTAAATAAAACAAACAAAATAAAATAATTGTAATGTCTAGAAAAATCTCTAATATAGTATTGAGACCTATCCATATCCCAATGCTTATTCTTTATCCTAGAATACCATGCCAAGACTTGCAATCATGTTTCATCGGTTTGTGAACCAAATTTCCATAGAGGCATGATCATAGTGTGAGTACACTGAGTAGGAAACCACTAATGGAGTCACTAAATATAACAAGTCTATAGAAATTCATTTGGTTTGATTGGAAAAAATAATTACAGGTACACTAAATAAGACAATTATGAATTAATTCATTAAATAAATGTCAAATCATACATGCTCAGTTCATTTTACAAATGGTATATAACTGTTGTAGGTAGTTTTCTTGTGTCTCTAAGAACACCAAAAAAGACATTCCTACTATCTAGTGAAAATAAGTAATATAAATATTTTTGGTCCAAAAAATAAACACCCATGGGTAATATAACCATCCCTACAACCCAATCTTAGACCTGAGGGGAGTTTTCACCCTATATTTAACCATCATAAGCACCCACCTAGGGTTTATGTTCTCCCTATAATTGACCATCATATTAAATCACCAAAAAACTATATTTAACATGAGAATAACAGTGACAAGGGTTTTTTGGGGAATATTATCACTAGTGATTAAACTATTACAAGAATCCACATAGAAGTCACATTCACCATGGGTTATCGATAGCAAGAGTACAATTTATGGGATCGGTCCCCCCATGTTTATCTATCATAATTTCCCAACTAGGGGGTCATGTTCACTTAGAGTTTAACAATAAAAAGATTCCACCTGGGGGACATGGTTACCCTATGTTTGATTATTACAATAATATTTTATAGTTCCATGTTCACACAATGGTTAACAACCATAAACATTCACACATGTCACATATTCTTCTAAGGATTTAAATTTCGATCATAAAACAATTCATTTAATTTTTTTAAAAAACCGCATCATTGATCCTTTTAAATTTCATATAATGCAATTCATTTACTTAAAATAATTTGTAAAAAAACAATTCTTAATATTCAGCATGCATGTTAACAAACACACAAAACAATTATATGTCATAATGTGACCCTATTCTCCTATTCGAAATACTATTTCTAAAATAACCATATTTCAAAATTACATTTCTTAATTCTATTTTTGGAAAAAATTCCGTGTTAGTATTATTAAAAATTACTTTTTCAAAACAAATAGTCTATTTACTACTATATAACCCCACATGGGGTCACCTTTCACATGATATCGTATCATTTTAAAATTGGTGTTTATATAAAAAAATTCAATATAAAAAATTCAATTTATTTTAATGTAATGAATAGAAAGGTTCGGTGATCACTCATGTAACAGTAAATTAAAAAAATTAAAAATTGGTAAATTAAAAGGGAACTCCAATTTTAATTTGTATGATTTTACATTTTTACTCTTATCATGATAACCCAATACTCGTTCTCACCCATTGTCAACAGATAAAGGGGAGAGAAAAGGATGATAAATCATCCTTGTGGTGGGATGCTGGGTAATTTGGAAAGCCAACAATACGGCTCGACACAAGAAAATTTCCAGAACTCGTAATAGCATCTGTCTCAAAATGAAGAAAACATTGATGGATTTGGTTAGTGTGTGTACTGAATGACTAGGAGATCAGTATGTTATGTTTTTCAATATAGGTGTATCCCACTATATTTAGAGGATAATTCCGAGTAACTGGGTTTGTTGGTCTCCCCCCAAATCTCGGTTCAAACTCAATATGGACAGCTCCTTATTAAGGGGAGAGATGAGAGGTGGTGGATTTATTTGGGATCTGACAGGGTTTATTGTTGCGACATTCTTGGATTTTTTATGGTAGAGGTTTTGTTCTTCAAGATGAGGCATATGAGATGGTTATGAGGTTGGAGTTACACGAGAAAAAGAATATCAACATGGAGGCAGTGGAAACATACTCTTTTATCATTTACAAAGCCTCTATTGGAATTGGATGTTATCTATGTAACATATAATATCCCATTCGAAAGTGTAAAAAGATCATGGGAACTGATAAGGAAATCCATAGTTTTGTTAGTTTGGAAGGTTATTACTGGAATTTATTGAAATTTCTTCATGGTTGTATATCCCACTAAATGTGTTAACTCGAAAAGGTGTTAGGTTTATTTGGATAAAATAATGTGATGATTGTTTTTATGAATTGAATAGATGATTGGTGAATGTTAATTTTTTGGCATTACCTTCCAGAAATAGTGAGTTCATTATCTACAGAGATTCTTCGTTGAAAGGACTTGGCTGTGTCCTTTTGTAGAATAATTATGTAATTTCTTATGCTTATCTTTAGTTGAAATCTCATTAGTTTAATTACCATACACATGATTTGTAATTATCAGGAGTTGTTTTTTTATTAACAATATAGAGGCACTGTCTGTATAGAGTAAAATGTATAATATATAATGACCACAAAATTTTGAAGTATATAGTCACTAAGAAATAATTGAACATGAGACAGAGGAGATGCCAATAATAAATCATTTTTTATGATTGAACAATTCCTTAACATCCCAGAATGGAAAATAAATTTGATGATGCTTTGAGTAGAAGAGGCATTGCTTCATTAACCTAGTTACATTTGGAACAAGATCCTCTGACTAAAGATATTGCTGGTGGGATGGAATGAAAAAAGATATTTTCCGACAATACTGTGATGTGTTTTATTTTTAAACAGGTTAAAGTAGAGCAACAGTTCCTGAAAGGTATACATCAGTCTATACCTGTTACAGAGTGTAAATGAGAAAATATATCCATGTTCTTCATTGTGAGATTACTGAAGACATCCCATGATTATAATATATCAGGGTTATTATTGATCGATTTACTAGATCTTCTCATTTCCTTAATATTTGATATATTGTATCCATATATCAATATTCATGATTGTATGTTAAAGAGATATTTAGGTTTTATGGAGTTACTCTATCCATTGTATCTAATTGAGATCCCAGGATTACTTCTAACCTTTGGAAAGGCCTTCAGTTGTCTTTGGGTACTGAATTAAATTTTAGTACATCTTTTCATCCTTGATAAGATGGGTAGTCAAAAAAAATTCGGACATTAGAAGAAATGTTTTTTTCTTCTTCAATGGATTACTAGGGATGTTGGGACCAACATCATTCATTGTTTTAAATTTATTATAATAACAGATTTCATTCCATTATAATGATGGATCCAATTTGTTAATTATATTGGAAGATGTGTTGAACTATAACTTTTTAGGATGAAGTAGAAGAAAGGAAATTGATGGGACCTGAATTGGCCGAAGAGATGGCAAAAAATGTTCAGATGATTTAGAAGCACATGAGAATAGATCAGAAAATGAAGAAAAGTTATGTATATAATCGGAAGAAGGTTCTTTCTTTTGAACTATATGATTATGCATTTCTCAAACGTTCTCCATGGAAAATATTGATGTGTTTTGATAAGAAGGTAAAGTTGAGTCTGAGGTTCATTGGACCATACGAAATCCTAGAGAATGTTGGATCACTTACCTATAGAGTCACGTTACCTCCATGTTTTTCCTAGGTACAAATTTTTTTTCAACAGTTAATTTCTGCAATGTATATGCCAGATCCATCTCATATTTTTAGCCTAGAGGAAGTTTAGTTGGAATATATTCTCTCTTATAAGGAAAAACCAGTCCAGATTTTTGACTGAAGAGAGAAAGTGTTGCAAAATAAGTTAATTAATCAGTTATTGGTTTTCTGAAAAAAAAAACATATGGTTGAAGAGGCAACATGGTAATATAAAAATTCAATGAGGGATAAATACCCACATTTATTTGATATGTAAATAAAATTGTGAGGAATCAATTTCCCAAATAGGGGAAGGATGTAACATCACATGTAAATAAGTAATAATACATTTTTATATTTATTAATATTTGTGAATTAAATATTTATTTTACTTTAATGGGGATGCTATGTTCGATGATGTACCTGATACATAATAATGATTTCTTGGATATCTTACGTTGCACACAATGTTCAGTTATACAGAAAAATAATAATATAACAATATTATTTTAAATGGTAGTTATCACCTAGCCATTGTAATAGTGAGAATTAACATAACTAAATACAATATGATTGTACATGATTGTTAAATGATTTTAAATTTATCCAATAAAACTTATAGGTTTAAAATGTAAATGAATCCAATATTATGCATAAATATTATAATATTTGTTAAAGGTTGGTTTGTTTCCTTTTGATGGGAATAGTTTTTAAATCTATTTTTTGCAATTTTTTATGTTTTATTTTACTAAATAATATTAATCTTTATAATCTGGACACCAAAATATACTTTGATTTAAATTTTGGTATATTTTTAATGTTAAATTTTTAATGAATAGTGCAAAATACTACATTTTAATTCAATACTAGCTTTTAATCTAATTTATTTATAAGGATATATTATGTGTATAATTAGTGTTAAAGTTTAATTAGATTATGTTTTTACAATTTAATCCAATTTTGTTCGTTAGAAATAATTTCACACTGAAATTGGACATAAACAGGTGCCAATCTTTTCATAGTTATTATTTCATAAAAACACGCTTTTTGTGCAGAAAATGAAAATTTATTTAAAATTATTTTATTCACACTTCTGGGTTTTGAATTTAGAAAAATGGATTCCATATTTGGAATCATTAGTTCAAAATTTTGTAAATATTTTGCATTTATTTTTATACATTATGAATATTCACTTCATTAAATATTTTATTTATCATTGTAAAAGGATAAATCTAGGTAAATAAGTGTAAAGAATATTATTATAATAATATTAAATTACCCTAACATCTATCATAATCTTGTTAGTTGATACATGTATGAAAATGGGCATCCTTGGGTCGATTTTGGGACCCCATGGAGCCACTTGGGAGTGATAACGACACTTTTTATTAAAAAATTTAAAGTAAAGACAAAAATGACATAAACATATAACTTTTTGTAAATAAAATTATACAGAATGATATATAAGTTATCTATTAAACTAAAAATATTAATATGATAGATAAAAATACTTCCTACATCATGTTATTTCATTTAAAATTTTTAGACATCAAATAAATAAAATTATTTATGGCACAATGATGATTCAGTGATTACCTTAATAATGAATGATTTAAATAAAAGAGATTATAAAAATAAAAAAAATATTTAAAATGTGTACAATTATTATTGGATTATATTATTTTGAACAAGAGATATATTAGATTTTAATTAAATATGTTTTGGACATTTAAAAACCGAATATCATTATATAATAAAATAATATTTGAATACATTCCTAAAGAGCCCATCCTCCCCTTATAAAAATTCATCACCTCTAACCCGTTACTCACACATATAAATCCCCTTGGATCATAAAAACCCTACCCAAATAAGCTCCCAACATCTATCTCTTCCACCTATTAGCGTTACATTACCAAGAAGTAACTTCATTATATCATTTTGGTTCAAACCAAAGTGAGGTACCCAATTTAAATGTAAGGTCTTCTCTTAAGTTCTTTCTTTATTTTACTTATCCAAACCCCTAAACTCATTTTATTACTTTCTTTTTTAACAACAACATTATATTAAATATACTATGTTTTTTAATTATAATTATTATAACTACACTAACACACATCTTCATCTAATTTCAATAGAATATATTGTTTCGGTGGACGACAAACTAATGCCTCACGAAATGACGATTGTTCAATATTCTCCTACAACCTCTTTTGGTGGCCATTAATATTTCACTATATTTATATGTGATGTATATTATATTTATATTTTCTTTATACTTCTTTATTTTTAATTTATAACATACCATTTCTGTTTCCTTAATGGGTAAATATTCTAATTTCATTTGAGAATTGTGGACTGCCTCCCACTTAAAGTGATATTACTCGTTCATGAAATACATGCAACATATAATGGATGGAGTTAATATAAATATATATGATAATATACTATAATTATAATAAATATATGTATCATTAAGTTTTCATTATATTAAATACGAAATATAAATGAAATTAGCGTTCATGTGTACGTATGGCTTACCGTCTCCATGAACATTGGATTTAATTCTTTAATAAAAATATTATGTACTATTATAAATAAATATATATATTTGATTTATGTGATATATATGATAAATAAATCATTAATATCATTCTAGAGATAATTTACTTTTGACCACATGAACAACTTTTAATTATAAAAAGTTCATTTTTGAATCAAGTACAAAATATCAACAAAACAACCATTATTAACATAAATGAGTACATTCTATTTATGACATGGTAATAGGTGAAATAAAAGGAATAATAAACATTGAAAATATTATTAAGAAAGTATAAAATATCTTTAGTTTATTATTCAGGAGATTAACGAATGAACATGTCAATTCAGATATGAGGTAATGGTCTTCGTCTCAATCTTCTTTCAATGAGGCATATGTAGATTTATAAATGACATTCTTTTATATGGTGTATAAATACCATTGAATTTTCATTTCATTAAAATGGAATATTTTTCTATTAAGAGTTTTACTAAATGATAAAAAGGAATATTTCTTTTTAACGTATGTGGTGATAATAACATTTCCACCGCTGCGAGTATTATTTTATCTTTGGATTCATTATCATGCCATAATTTTTTCAAAACAAAAATAAATACCATGTACTCTTTTTACAATTTTGGTATTTAAAATGGTTTTATAAATGGATTAATAATGTCAATATATTGAAATGATATAGTGTTATTTCAATGTGGTAATGTTATTTTCATTTATGCCTGTGTAATGTGTTTTGATTATGTTGTGGTTCTTGGGCATTATTTACTTATACGGGAGGTTACGTGCTAAACCTAGGGTAGATGAGCCCGAGATATCTCTCTAATGAATTGGGTAATGTGATGGATTTAAACGTTAATTTTTCTCCTATTATATTTAGGGAATATACTTTGATGGGAATTCCAAATGTAACTCCCAACGTAGCTGTGAAAGCTACCACGTAACTATGTTATGGATGCTAGAAGTTACCTTTAGGATTTATGATTTCTATGTGTTATACATAAATCATATGATCTTGGGTGTTATGTTAATGAATCTAAAGTATGATATCATTGACTTGTATGTATTCATGGAAACAAATTTTGTCTCATTTTTTAATAAACCTTACATATCTTTTTATGCTAATCCAATGTTTAAGATATGTTATTCAGAGGACATAAAGATGAATAGGGTCAATGATTTGATCGTGAAAACGTCATTCTATCTAAAAAGTTGAAGTTTCGATGACCCTTTTTTAAAGAGTTTTTATTTTATAGAAACATTGATACTTAGTAGAAGTGACTAATTTAAAATATTTTAGAATTAATGTATCTTTTATAGTCTAATTCTCTAAAACTATAAAACTAAAAAGATACAAACTATTAATTATTATCTTAATTCATGATTATGAAATGTTTATGTCCATATCCTTATAATTTTCTTCATAACATGAACCATTCTTAGACTTATCATAAATAATCAATTTCATAAAAACATATAGAAGTAGAAAATATAAATGGGTGGACATAGATCCTCTATAAGGATAAATAAGGGATATACAATATCATAACCTGAACATATGGATATAATAATATTAGAATAACATTTGGAAACCATACCCTTAATATCAAAGTTCATTATTGAGTCATGGGATAAATATTGGTAGTTCATAAGACCTGAGTCCTAAATAAGTCCACAAACATGATCCATGAGAGAATAACTTTTTAATATGATATATATTTGATGAATACATAAAAAATAAAATAAATTATGTCCATAATAGTCAAGGTTCACTCCCAAGGCTATCATAGTGGAATGAGATCACACTTGAAACAATCATAGTTGATATAGTCTACATCTATGACTAGTATAGTGTAAGAAGTTATTTTCTAAACTAGGCTCACTACCCATTATATTCCTATCTATATCATGAGGTATAAATATTTAATAAATTTATTTCTATGGGATATAGGTCAAATCATTCACAAAATGAAAATCATAAGTATGTGTTCAACCAGATCATATAACAGTCATAATATCATAGCCAATGTAATGAGATAGTTTTCAAAAACATTTTATCATATCAAAAACTGATTAAATGGGAGTGGTTTCATAATCTTTTTATTATTTCCTAATAGTATATCCTATGAAATGATGTATATTTTATAATAATTTCCATATGTTATAACCCATGGAAGAGAAACAATTTTCATAAACATCATTCCATTATAAACATATAATAATCATAGAAAGAAAAAAAATATCTATGGATCATAAGACTAGTACAAAAAATTTATGAACAATGGATTCCATGATAGAATGAAAATATCTTTTAAAATACACATAGAGCTTTTTTTGTGTAAAATAACATTTCATTTAAATAATATGTTTTAAAAAAAATTTATAAATCATTTGGTAAATAAATTTATATAAAAGTATTCATATAAAATTTTAATGGAATCAATAAAAATAGATTAAAAAATTTCATAAGAAAAATATCATTTAGAAATTGGACAAAAAATTTTAAAACATAAATTATTTTTAAAATAATGTTTTGTTAAAATGACATGAAAAAAATTATGCATGATTTAAAAATAAATGAAACAATTATTTAGAAAAATAAATTTTCGTTGAAAATCAATTTTGAGGACTAAATATTCAAAAAAACATATTTACAAAATAAAATAAAATAAAAATAAAAATAAAATATTATAAACTATGATATATAACATTTTTAAGGCTTCGCATTGGAAAATTTCTTACATATAGTACATTATAAAATAGAACATCCTTTGAAATATTATGTAAAATCCCACCATGTGTTTTTTAAAATGGCTTAATGATTATTTTAAAAAATAAATATAAAAAATTAAACAAAGGTTAAATATGTATTTAAAAATAAATATTTACATGTTTAAATATATTAATTAACATAATTTTATAAAACTTTGATTTGAATGAAATAGGGTTTTTAACAGAAGAGAGAAATAAAGATGTTTTTATTTAAAATATATTCACATATATTTTAATTACCAAAATTATTAGAATATAAAATTTCATGAAAATATCATGAATAAAGAGAGGATAAAATATAATTTATATATTTATATATGAATAATAATATTTCATCCTCGGAAACAAATTAGAAAACAATCCCTATAAAAGATGAGATATTATCATAAAACTCTTTCCACATTTATAATATTGAATTGTAGGACCTGTGGAGGAATAAAATTACATGATACTTAATATACCTTCATAATAAATTAATTCATCATATTAAATTTAATATGGGATTTATATACACCTCATAAAATGATAGTTTCATAACATAGCATAGGTCTCAAAGATGAAACATTGATAGAATAATTCCATTTAAATTTATTAATTGTAAAAACATAAACACCATGAATGAGAAATACCAAAAAGTATATGTACATCCAAATAAAATTGAGGATAATAATAAAAAAAATTAAAAAAATTATGTGTATTATATTAAATAATATAATGTTTAATATGGAATGTGTCTCATTGAAAAATAAATGTTAAACAAAAATCCCCAAACTAATGTATCGACATCCATTGTACACATTAGAACCTCATGTATAAAAACTGTATTCTTATTATAAATATATTAATAATCCATATTTCAATATATCATGAAATATATGATTTACATATGATATATTATTACTCGTTTATTAACAATTCCATATTAATGTCATGTTTCCGGAAATAACTACTTTTTTTCATGAAGGTTTTGATTTTTGATATATTCATTTTTCTCTGATAATTTGTCATTATTTCCAAGTATTATTAAAATTATATAAAAATCATAAATATTAAATATATATTTCTTTATATAAATCCATAGAATTTTTAGGTAGAAAATTAAATGCATCATTCATGGAGACAGTAGGTTGTACATACACATGAACATCATTTCAATTTTTTCAACGGGATAAATTAAAGAAAGTAAAGTAATATATTATCAGTATAGAGTCATTCAAAATTTCAATATATAAAAAATATTCTTCAAACACATCTTTAATGTAGTCCTACTAATGATTTAATTAATTACATTGCTTGTTGTGGTAATAGTTGGTCTTACAAATGAGTGACATTATCATATTCCCATAGAATGGAAAATATAAATTAATTTGTGATACAATAATCTTAAAAAATTATAACATAATATATATCATATATAAACATTTAACAAATCATTATAAACATCTTTGATAGGTGATAATAAAAAAAGGAATTACATCTATTCGTGAGGAAGTAGTCAGTCGTACACATAACAGATGATTGTGTAACCAATTTGAGGGAGGTGGATATGGTTGTAGGTCGTGAAAATAACAAAAAAATATAATAATATTGAATATATCGATTATTTTTATATTATTTTGTTTTAATAATAATTTAATGAAGTGTAAAAAGAAATAAAGTCAATTTTTTTGATGAAAGATGTTACCTCTTCATTGGGTAACCTCCTTAAGGTTGTACGATGATACATCCAATGATTCATTAATAAAACAATAGGGATTCTTAGATGAGATCATGGAAGTATTTAAGTGTCTTGGAAATTTTATAAATTATCTATAAGGATTTTATGGTTTTAAAATGATAATAGAGGTGTGAGATTTTATAACTAATGCGCGTGGAAAACACTTATTTTTTTAAAAAAAATGTGTACTCACCTTTTTCTCATAAATATATACTCAAATAAAATATTATTGAGACATAGAAATTATAATTTATATAAATAGGATATAATTATGTTTTAGTAAATATTTTCAGTCTCTATAACCATTATCCATTGTGAGTAACCCTTGGAAATCCCGTTTTTTCTATTTACATAATAATTATTTTTTACAGTTTTCACTATTTCTTTTAAAGTTATTTAAAACATATTATATAATTTTCATTACTATAATTAAAAATAAGGAATCCATTTTCCAAAATTATATTCATAAAAGTGGAAAATTTTATATTTAAATTAATATGACAAACGCGATGAGATAACAGGTTTTCGAAGAGAAAATTATGAAATATTTACATGGTTTTTATATCAAAATTCAATATAAAAATACTTATAATGAATTAAATTGTATTAATTGATATATTATGTAATTAATTTTAATTTCAAAAATCGTAAAATATAATCAATATTTATAAATAATTTAAATTAAATGGCAGTCCTCAATTAATATTCAATATTTTTCATTATTCACAACAAATATTGACCTTTAAAAATCATCCGAAAATTCATCAAATTATGATTTAAAAATGATGATTTCTAGAATTAATTTTATTTTAAAAAATTAATAATTGGTAAAAAATAAATTTTATTTTTAACAAAATGATATTAATATCTTTTCTTTCTAAAAAAATACTATTTTTGAAGTATATAAAGTCATAATTGAAATGTTATGTACATTTTTAGCAATATTTTTTCATTATATAAAAAATTATATATAATATTTAATATGATTTTATCATTATTCATATAAATACATATAATAGATATATTATAATGTTTATACTCTGTTTCATCTGTACCCCAAAATCCCAGGGTCTTGTGAAAGCCGGACCTGAATATATATTAAATTAAAAATAGAGATGAGTGCGGAAAAAAGGGTTTATACAAAAGCGGGAGTACATATCACCACATCTATTATCCTCAACTAATGAGTCAAAATATTTCAACCTCACAAAGGACCACCATTCACCCATGTCAATGATCTCCTGTCTTGCTAGGGTATCTGCCACCTGGTTAGCCTCCTAGTAAGTGTCCAAAACAATGATAACAATGTAAGAAATTTTATCAAGGAAATTAACCCATTGAGGTATCACATTTATTGGAATATGACATGTTATTATTCTTAGTGCATACACCGCCATATTTGAGTCATATTCAAGTGATATTCTATTCCAATTGTATTGTACGACATACATCATTGCATACCTTTAACACAAGGTGAATCAATCATAGCATGTAACACAAGTTATCAAAAGAAATTTATTTTATTTTAAAAAAATATATCCTTAAAAATCTCATAGTGTTACGTTATACCACCCATAAATTGAATCTCACCATTTAAATTTATCACTCTAATTAAAAAACGAGTATACTTTTGCCTCATCATTTCATTTGGTTCGCATGTAGCTTCCTCAATTTGGAGGATTCTCCACAAAACATTGACCCGGCCAGTGGTCTTATTTCACACAACATTCTATGTACAATCCAAATTATCCACTAATTTTTCCTCAAAAAAGTATATTTATTTAGTTATATGTCCTCTATTTTCAATACATGTTATGGTTCAAGCCTGTACTTTCTCTAAAGAGATATGTGGAACTCATTATGGAATTGAGAGAGACTTGATGGAAGTACATAGTGATAAGCTTCCATCCTAATACGATAATGTATTTTAATGGGAATGATGGTCCTAGGTATCAAATTCCCTTTATTCATAAATCTAGTAAAAATATTCCATGGATAATTTATTAGAAACAAAATTTCACCAAATCCCTGTTATAGATCATGCTAGTGTTTTTGTGAACTAACTTTCTACTGTATGTGAGCTACCTTGATGTATTTCTGAATGGGTCTAAAATTCTATAACTTTTAATTAGCTATTTCAAGGCCCAATATGTTTCTTTCTCAAAAATCATTCCATAAAAATCGAGTTCTACATTTTATACCATTTATGGATTCAAAAGAATCAATCTAAATGATTGAGTGGAGTCTATTGTTGTAAGAAACAACTGGTTTAGGATACTATTGATCCCAAAATACTATTCAATACCAAGATCAATATATCAGAATATTTTATAGGGATGAATTATTCTCTCAAACTAAACATATTTCATTGGATTATATGAAGTGTTGGAAGTCAACTATATTTTAAGATCTTGTTGAAGACTTCTCCTGAACATTGATGAAAACCTTAAATCCTATCATGGACAATGGAATGTGGTAATAAATGAAACTTTACTAGAACATTAATGTATAACATGGAAAGATAATATGTAGAGAATTATTTTATGATCGTGATGAAGTGTGTTGAAATTGTAATGTGATCGACTACAACCCATATAAAATATCACATTATCTAAATTTGGGGGGTCAGATAAAAAATTAATGGCGATGTTTTCTCATTTCCATTCTGGTATATGTAATGGATGTAACATCCCCTAATAATTTTATTAATCAACATTACCTTCCTAGCACACAAAATACTAAGATAAAAACTCTATGATATATCTCTTGATTCCGTCTAACCTGAATGTTTCTTCCAGATCTCAATTTATATTTAAAATACCTAGATGAATAATGAATTATGAATTATGATCTTTCTATAAAAACACATTATTAAAATATTTTATGATGAAAACCCATGAATGATTCCATATGTTTATCATTATTTTTTATGCACATTAACCTCATGAAAAATATATTCTTTTTTTGAAGCTTTATATCTTTATAATACACCTCATTAATCATTATTAAAAAATATTATTGATCATTCAGTTGAGAATGATAAGTTTTATCTAACTTATTTATGATATCCATATCCCTCCTTTTCAAAACAGAAAATGTTAGATATTTGGTGATCCTCATAATGGAAAAACAAGAATGATACTTTCGACTCAAGGAATTATCCACCTTTTTATATTTCCTAATGTGGTAATTCTTTTATAATTAAAAATGATTAAATATCTCTTGTAATCTTCCCTAGTTAATATTCAACTCCATATCTGTGAAAATAATATATAATATTTTTTGATCAATATATATATCAAAATCTTCTCTACAAAAATAAATCTTCTATATAATTACTAAAAAACATATTTTAGCTAACTCTACATCATCAGTTTGATAATTGTTTACTGTAACAATAAATTGTATTGAGGAATAATCTATTATCGTTTCATTATAAAACATTAAATATCCCAATAACATATTTGATTCATTACTAAAGACAAAACCCCTTATCTAATGTTTTGTAATGATGGAATTTGTTCCCTAACTAATATTCGAATCAATTCCTTGAAATGTTCATCACATTAATTTTTCTAGAGCAACCTTCTTCCATTCCAGTCTGACTTGGATAGTTTATTAGAAAGTGATTTGAAATTTAGAAAAAACAACTCAATAATATTTATCTTAATTATAAAATACTACAGATCCTAGTCACCATGGTTGGACTTAGACAACAAACAATAGCTTCCATATTTTAGTGATCTACTGATACACACTCTCATAACATTAAATGACAGAAAAAATGAATGTTTTTATGGAAAAAATTCCAAATAATTAAAATTTGACATATATTTTATCCTTAATTAGAATATTTAGAATAATTATCATGTTATTATCATGATCTTATATTCCCTTTTAATTAATAATAATAGCATCTTTAAAGACTAAGACAAATTGATCAAGGTAATATATAAAGACACTATTCATTAAAACCATCGTGATATTGGGGAAATTTATAAGAAAAAATTTAATCACAATATGTAAATAATTTCCATACCAGTTACAAAATTATTTCTTCATTATATACTCTTTATTAACCATATATTTTTTATATACCGAAAAAATTCATTCATAGAAACGAATTGACCACCACATAGTTGAAAAAAGAGTCCATCAATACATGGTTGAGAATACATGTTCTCGATTGTGATTTTTTTAGATCCTGATAAATAAAATAGAGTATCATTTATCTAATTTTTATCAAAATCAACAAGTGAATCCCATGGTTATACACATGGACAAATGAATCCCTTGTTAGGTATTCCCTACAGTTTATTTTTCAATTACTGCTACACAATAAAGGTTATTCTATAGGGAGTATCTAATTTTTATTGGAACTATTTATAAGTTATATTGAGAACTCATCATAGTATTTATTGGAATTCTAGGAGATTGTTCAGGGAATGCATGAATAATTCCTATCATAATATTCATATCATTGAATTCATCTTTCTCCAAAACCATTTGAGAAAACAAAACCCTTCTGGATGGTAATTATGAACCATAGGATTGATTTTATCTCTATTTTATTTTCCTAATTATTATCAAATTAAAATTTGATCAAATTTCCATTTGGAATATATAACGTGGCTTACCTTACATGGTATTTTATGTGGGATTTATTTAATTAAAATAAGTCTATGCATAAGATATCATCAAATTCAACCATCGGAAGATTGATAAGATTTATAGGAAGAACGTTCCAACCAAATAAAATAGATTTAAATCATAGACTTGATATGTGATCACTATAACATTATGGAATTTCACTATAAATTAAATATATAATCATTTGGGTTGAATCTTAAAACTGTTGGAAATTTTTTCTAATATGAAACTATAGGTATATATAGATAAAAACAAGATATTATATTTTTTAGTTAATTGAAAGTACACCTTTCACCATGTTTTAATTCATTCCCTAATCAAAAAATTTAATTATATAGATTTAACTTATTTTATATTCATATAATGTTAATGATGTTTATTATCATCATTATCAAACATATTTAGGTATTGGTTTACATAGTTCCCATGCTCATTACATTTGAAACACAAGAGTTTCTTTGTTCCATTCCTTTCAACTTTCTCTCTATAAATATCTTTACACTAATTCTTCAAATCACTTCGATAATAAATTTCTAGATGAACTTCCATTTTATAAATATAACATTAAATATTTCACTTAATAAAATTTTCTATAGGATTCTTGCAAAACATTGATCATAATGGTATTTTCATCTTTTTTTTCTCTACAGTTCTTTTATTTTTTCATGAATTCTATATTTTCGCTTATGATAAATATCATGATATTGATACATTACTCCAACCACCATTCCCACCATGATAAAATATATAAAAACATCTTCATATCTACTCATGTCTCTTAACGAAAACACTAATTAAAGACATGGTTTTATTCCATCAAATAATCGACAAACCATACCTTCTTATGAGATGATAATAACAGGAGAATAACATGCAATTAATGTAAAATTTCCAACATAGGTAACACCAATTTCATCATTATTTTATTTAGTTAATTTAACATGATATTTATATTTTCACGAACAATCTAACAAATATAATTTTGAAAAATAATTTATTAAGCTCATCCCAATCAGTGGATTAAATTTCATCATGTTTCCTTTTATTGTTGAATTGTTTCCACCATTGAACTGTTTCACCTTCAAAACAACATACTTATAAATTGTCATTTGCATGTTTTCAACATTAAACCATAAAAAATTTCTTTTCAGTGGGGATAATGAATTGTTTATATAGTAGAATATTAGAAGACCGATTGAAATAAATTGGATGATTCCCCATTAAGGAATCAACATTATGATATATACTATAATAAAAATTTAGTAGTCTAAAAAGATTTAAATACATTGTGATGATTCATAATTTGTTTTTTAATTTCTAAATAATATCCCTCAGGAGTTTCAGACCATGTCTGAAAAAAGTCTCATTGTTGGGAACAGGGTGATAATCCAGGAAAGCTCAATGCACCAATTTTATAGTTATTAATCTAGGTTTCCTATGTTCTAAGCCACTTCATCTTTTAGTATCTAGATAGGGATATAAATTAATGGAATCTACTTACCCTATCATCTAAAAAATCAATATGAAATATTATTATACATATACTCCTCTTTAGATTTATCCTTTAAAATTCCCATAGTAATCGCACTAATTTTTTTATATCCCAGTTTCCAATGTATAACCAGCTCTATCATTTATTAAAAACTATAGTGAATCAAGATTATCATATATATATGTTACTTCTATTTAGATGAAAATTTATTAAATTTCAAAAACATGAGATGGAGGATCATAATAGTTTATTTTATTTTAATACCAAGTACACAAACTACTAGTACATTGTTAGACCACATTATCTACAAATAGGTTCTTCAAATATAGAAACCATATTTGACATATCATAGGTAACATATTTCTCCATAACATGGTGAAAGGAAACATAAAAACGACAACATAAAATGCTTAGTAAGGGTAAAGAAGAGTGATACATAAGAATAAAATGAATTTAAGGGTATTCTAACATGATAATAATATTTTAAAACTATAACATCCATATCAAGGATCAAAATACTGAGTCCAAGTGTAAATATTTTTAGTTCATAAGTCATGAGTTACTAAGAAATTAATTAATATGATCTATTAGAGAATAATATTAGAATAAGACATATTTTTTCATATATATAAACTTATAAAATAATGTTAATAGTAATCATGGATCACTTCCAAGGATATCATAGCTGAATGTATTCACACCCTCGACAATCATTGTAGTCATGGATAACAACTGAGTCCATCATTGCATACAAATTACAATACTAATCATGAATCACTCCCTATTATAGTCATATCTATATCATGAGACAAAAATAAATACCTAATGAATTAGAACGAAATATCGGTCACACCCATCACTTAAAAAAAATAATATGCTTGTTTTCCATAATAATAGAATATATTCCTCATATCAGAATCAACGAAATGAAATGGGTTTCACAAAAACTTCATCCAATCATACCCTATGGAAATAGGACATCATTCATAATAATTTAATTTGTTTAAAATAGTATAACCTATGAGAATATGTGGGTATAATAATCATTTCATCATTATTTAATAAATGAAAGAGAAACATATTTCATAAAAATAATCTTATCATAAAAATATAGCATTCATTGAGATAATAAGATTTTTATACATAGATTATATCCCGAGTATGGAATTAGTGACATCAATAGATATCATCTTATATTGAAAATTATTTTTAAAATGTAATTGGAACATTACATGAGGAAAATATCATTTAATTATAAATCAATTTATAAATATAATAATTCATAAAAGATTTTTTAAATCTATTTCAATGAAAAAAATGGGAAACATGTAAATGAATCCTTAAAAATTCATTTAAAATTGTTTTTGGGGACACTATAATTTCATTTTGATTTTTTTTAAAAAATAATTCATTTAGAAAATAATTTAATTATATATTAATATTGAAAAATAATACATGATATTTTAAAATATTTATCAAAAAATTTCTACGAAAAAATAAATTTTACTTAGTTTTTTTTTCTGAAACTAAATTTTCATAAAAATATATATCCATTTTACTATAAAAAACCATAAAATGATAACGTATTATTTAATACATTTTAGTTTATTGGTTTATAAAATTATATACATTTCATTAACAATAAAACAATTATTCCATTGAAATTATTAGTAAAATAGAAACTCTATTTGTATTAGAAAATGCATTAGGATATGATTAAATTTATTTAAAAGAAAAATAATGTAAAAAATGTAGTTATTAAATAATTTTTATAATTAAAAAAATTAGTTTTTTCGAAAATCAAATTTTGTATGGAAATGTATAGTGACCCAAGACTTTTATATATAAAATTACATGACATTAATCATAATTATACATGAGAGTACAAGAAAAATATCATTAAGTCTAGTTTCATGGAAGTCTAGGTACATATAACATAAAACATGGGGAAAAAACTTTTTTATTTAATCTCCATAAAATGTGCTCCTACCTTCCTTTGAGCCCTTACATCTATATAGGGTACCTTGGGGAACACATGAGAAAAGGGATGATCTATAAATCCATGTAAGGGAATGAACATAAGGATACATCATAAGAAAGTGAGTTAGGAGTCATGACATAATGATATCCAAATCATGAAAATTATAAAATTGTTTCATATAAGAATGGGATCATATAAACATGGATAATATAAATGTTTAATAATCATAAAACATGTATTTAATATATTTCATGTCTAACCACCAATCACATTTCCCATTTTTTACGTGATAAGGCTAACAGAAAATCATGTTTTCCATTTTAGTAAGGGTCAAGGCTGACCGCCAATCCCGTTTAACACTACATCTCATGAGACTTAACTTTCCCCAATGCAATACATCTCTTTTTGGGTGCAAAAATATCAAAATATTCATGAATATTCTTTCCATATAAATATTATTTAAACATAAATAATCATACATAATCAACCATACATAAACATAAGGTTACCCATGAAAATAATTAGGTACCACAATCATGACATATATCATAACCAATAAGCGTATCAGGAAAGTGTCCATGAATGAAAGGGGCTAGAAAATACATGGATGTTAATAGGGGAAAATAGGTGTATATAATGGTATGTGATGTCAAATAGAAGTGAAAACAAATAAGGAATGTATTTGAGAATCCCTCACATTAATTTTTTTTTCGGTTTTAAGGAAAATACTATAGAGATTTTAAAATATAAAAGAGGAAAATATTTTATATAAAGAAATAATTGAACAATGAAGGTTTTCATAATAAAAATAGAGATTTTTTTAATTTAATGGTGTCTTAAAATAGAGTATAAACTGCAATTAATATTGGGTAAAACAATTCGGGATGTTTCTTTAAAATAGGTTTGCTTATTGGAATGTTCTAAAGAGGGAATATTTTAACAAAATGTATATCCCCAAAATAGAGTTATGAAATGGTCATCATAAATGAAGTTTTTGGAACTAAAAAAATTATAATATATATATAAATAGATAAGATAACTCTATTTTTATATAATGAATGATAAGGCACTCCAAAAGAATAAAGAATGTTTGGGTAGAACTCTTTACGACTTTATCTACATAGTTTAGGGTGTACCGAGGAGGGATTGGTGATAATGAAAAGGGGTTTATAATAACTTATACATCATGAGGGAATTATGGGGGAGTTGATCAAACATACCCATAATTTGGTATTACACATATATATGCATAACATAGGGGAAAATCTTGATTAAGATTGAAATAGAGAGGATCCCTTACCTTACATTTGTTGGTGTTATATATTTGTTATTAAAGACCTTAATAAACAAATTAGCTTTATTAATAAATAATTAAATAACATATTCTATAATTAATTTTTTCAGTGAAATCATATTAAGTTCATTTACATATATTTCGATTAGTTATGAGGATCAATTTCATTGTTCAGGTTCATTTGCTTACTTAGATTTAATGATAGGTTCATGTTTGGATAAACATTTATGATGAATGTCATTGTCCAGGATTGAATTTGTAAGTAATTATTGAATATCTGGTAGATTACATGGTTTTAAATTTAATTTGGATACATAAAGTGAAGTCAAATTATTTTATAAAACCATCGTGACAACCGTTTTTGTTAATCGGTGTGTTTGCTAACAAAGACCATTTTTTCTTCATAACACAATATCATTATTAAAAAATGATTAAATAAATAAAAATTAAATATATTATATGTATAATAATCGGGTTCAACGATAATAAAAATGGTTTCATGATAATAATTAATGATGATAAAATAAATTGATGAACTGATGTGCTTGAATGTGTTAAATTAGCACATCTCAAACGGTGCATTCATTTCTTTCAAACAAATGTGCGAAAAAGAGAGAAGATAATTTAGTGTCCCATTGGCATAAAACATTTCCAGTAAATTTAGGTTACTAGGGTTATAAATATATTTGGGGGAAGGGAGGTGAGGAAAGAAACAAAAATAAATGAACATAAAATAAAAGAAGGAATTTGAAAGAGGAATTTACCTCTTGAGACATCCTCCTTTGAGAACCTCTTAAGGGGAGATTTTTTTTTGTTTTTAAGATTCTAGTATCTTCGGGATGTGGGGGGGATCTTGGGAAGATATTTTGGTAGAATATTGTCAAGGCATAAGGCATAGAGTATTGAAGATAAGAGGGAGTGAGGGGGTCTTATAGTGGATGAGAGGAGGGTTTTCATTTATTTTTTTCATTAATTTATTATTTCATCACATGACAAAGAATAGTAAGTATTACATGACCAAGAACTATAATATATACATGTTACTTCGATCCAATTGAGATTACATTAACATATCATCATCAATGACTCAATAAATCCCTTATTTAGCATTTATTATAAATTATCACAATTTACTATTATTCAAAAAATAATGTATTTCAAAAAAATCCCAAAAAATAACCCTAACCATTTTTTGACGTGTATAATCCATAAATGAAGTCCATATTTCAAAAATAATTTTCTAAATAATATTATTTAAATATTTAAATAAAATCATAATTTATTATCAAAAACCAGTATTAAAAAATTCATTTACTTATTCTAAAATATAGGAATATCGTACTTTCAACTTGAATATTATTTTTATACAATCATAGGTATGGTTACTATTCATTAGGGTATATCAATATTTATAAGGGTATGTTACTATTCATAAGGGTATATTACTAATCACTAAAATTTATGTTTTTCTTTATCAGACTCCAAATAGCTTACTGATTGTAATCGTGTATGAAAGATTTTCAAGATTCCAAACATAGAAGTGAGAAAATTATGTTTAAAGGTCACATATTACTTAACAGTTCATTATGTTTTGTTTTCATGTGATATTATGACATATTTATAAGAATTTAATTTCCATTTAAAATCATTGGGTCGTTACATTGTCCCGACTTAAGAAATTATGCCCTCAAAATATTATTTTACATTCTAGGCCCAAAATTGGTGGTGTTACATTTCCTAAATTGCTTCTTCAATTCCCATGTTGCCTCTTCATACTTATGGTTTCACCATAGTACCTTGTCCAGATTTTTAGTCTTGTTGCGTAGAACATTGTCTCTACGATCCATGATCGTTACTGGAAGATCCTTATATAAAAGATCATCCTCTAACTGTACAACCTCTGAAGAGAGTACATGTTAAGGGTGTGGGATGTACTTCATTAAGAGGATTACATGTAAGACATCATGTAATTTTGACATGGTAGGTTGAAGTTCCAGTCGATAGGCTATAACTCTGAATCTATCAAGGATCTCAAAGGGGATGATGTACCTGGGACTTAATACCCATTTCTTCACAAACCTCATGACCATATTCTATGGAGATATGCATAGAAATAACGTGTCTCCAACTTTGAACTTAAGGCCTCACCGACGATTAGCTGCATAAATTTTCTGTCGACTTTTCATTGCCTTGATATGTTGTTGAATTGTTTTCACCGTATCCACTATTTCTACGACCATTTTTGAGGTCCTAGAAGCTTACTCTCACCAAATACATCCCAAAACCCCGGTGTTCTACGCATTTTCCCATAGTGGGATTCATATGGCGTCGTTTAGATGCTCGAGTGGAAACTAATGTTAATGGATAATTTAACTAGTGTAAGATGTTGGTCCCATCCTCCATTGAATTAAATGGAACATTATCTCAACATGTCTTCCTATTTCTGAATAGTTCGCTTAGATTGGCCATCATTTTGAGGATTATAGGCCATACTAATGTTCAGTTTAGTTCATAGAGCCTGTTGGAGACATTTCGAAATCATCGAGGAGAATCTATGATCATGGTCGAATACAATAGATAGTGGTACTACATGAAGCCTTACTACTTATTTTTCATAAGTACACGCATTTGGATCTTGTTAGAATTCCTCTCAAATCGTTATAAAGTGAGAATTATTTGTAAGATGGTTCACAATGATCCATATAGTGTTGTTTCCTCATGATGTCCTTGTAAGTCTCATGACAATGTCCTTGGTAATGTTCTCCCACTTCCATGATGGAATGGGTAGTGGTTGCATCAAACCCTTAGAAATTTTCCTCTCAACCATCACATGCTGACATACCAGTAATTTTGATGTATATTCAGCAATCTCCCTTTTCATATTGACCCAACAAATTTTTTCTTGGGGATCATGATACATCTTTGTGCTCATTGGGTGGATTGAGAAGGTCGAGTTATGTATATCATGAAATAGATCCTTCTTTATATTTAGATCTTATGGTTCATATAATCATGTCCCAAATCTTATAACTCATTCCTCATCATATTTTAAATCTGGGGATTTCCCATATTTTACAGCCTCCACCCATTTCATAAGTTCCACATCTTTTAATTGAGCATTGTTTATTTTCTCTAAGAGGGATGGTTGAGCAAAAAAATGAAAATGATTGACGATTTTCTTCCCTTAATGATCCCCATGTCCATTATTTTAAATTTAAAAAGATTGGATCCTTTATAATTCTCATCATTGACAATGATGGATGATCCTTTCTATATAAATCATCTTCCACCTCAATTCCCTCACCGAGATGGTAGTGGAATGAGCAGTCATAACCCTTGATGAGATCTATCCATCCTTCTTGGTGCATATTAATCACTTTCTATGTAGATATATATTTGAGACTCTTATGGTTAGTATATATCTTACATTGATCCCTATAGAGATAATTTTGCTATATTTTCTACGCAAGGATCACAATCTCTAACTCCAGATCATGAGTGGGACAGTTTTTCTCATGGAATTTCAGCTTCCTTGAGGCATAGGTTATCAATTTATCATTTTTCATTAGCACACAGCCTATTCCCTTCATAGAACCATCTTTATACACCACAATGAGTTCTCCACTTATTGGGAGTGTGATTATTGCACAGTGATCAACCTATTTTTCAATTCCTTAAAATAGTATTCACATTCATGTGTTAAGACAATATTTACTCCCTTCTGAGTTATCTGGGTCATTTCATTTGAAAATCATGAAAATTTATTCACTAATCGTTGATAATACCTTTTTGAACCAAATCTGTGGATCTCCAATACTAATGTTGGATTGTCCAACTCTTCAATTGGATTTGTCTTGGAACGGTCCACATATATCCCTTTGCTGGTGATAAAATTTCCCCAGAATGATACTTACCCCGTCTAGAACTCAAATTTACTATAGTTTTCATTCAACTTATTCCTTTACAATGACTTTAACATAATATTCAAATTCTCCCCATGTTCCTCCCTGCTCTTGCAGTATATCAGAAAATCATAAATATATAATACCACAAATTTTTAAAGATAATCTTTAAAGACCCTATTAATTAAATCTAGGAAGGTTTTTGGAGAATTAGTGACTCCGAAGGGAGTCACTATGAACTCATAGTGCCCATACCTTGTTCAAAAGGTAGTCTTTGGAATATCATTCTTCCTCAACTTGAAATGGTGATATCCGGACCGAAGGTCCACCTTAGTGAAATAACTGGCCCCACATAGCTGATCGAACTAGAAATCTATCAGTTTTAGGGGATACTTGTTCTTTATCGTGGTTTTATTGAGCTAACGATAATCAATGTATAGGTGCGTGGATCTGTCCTTCTTCTTGAAGAATAGAACATGTGCACCCCACAGTGAAGCACTCGGGTGTATAAAATCCTTCTCCATATGCTCCTGTAACTGCTTCTTCAGATCATCGAACACTATGGTGACCATTATACAATGTGTCTTTGAGATTAGAAGAGATCCACGGATATGTTTAATTGTGAACTCAACCTCTCTGTCTGGAGGAATACCAGGAAACTCATTTGGGAATATATCAGTGTAATCCTTCACAATGGCCATGTCTTCAAACAATATTCTATCCTTTGTTTCAATCATTTGAGCTACATATTCTTGCTCATAACATAGTAATATCCACACATGATATGATGATTCTAAATGAGATTCATCTTCCTCTTCAAACCTAAATTGAATTGTAGGATGCTTTTATATGTGAAGAGTGATCTACATTTCCCGACAATTGTTGTTGGATTTTTATAATGATAGCCAATCCATGTACAAGTTAGCATCGAACTCCACTAATGAAATTATGACGAGACTTACTAGGATGTCTAGTCAAAAAACATTATTAGGGGATGAGTTATAAACCATGGACACATTAATTTCACCATTTTCTATTTTCAAAGATAACTTTTACTCCAAATATTGAGGCGGTGTTTAAATATTTATACTAAACCTGTAAGATATGAAAGAATTCGAAGAACCAGAATCAAATTGTACATTAATTATTCTTTAATGAATAAATACCATACCTATCACCACATTGTTTTCTAGCTAAACCTCATTATTAGTGATAGCATAATCCCTTACTTGTTTCCTTGGAGGATATTGTTGATTTCCTATGACAACCTTCAACATAGGGAAATTGTTCTCATAATGCCCATGTTCCTTACAGTTTTATCACTACACTGCAGGATGAGTGTTGATCTGAACCATACTTTCTTATTCAATATGATCGGGATTTTTCATATCTCTTCGACAGTTCTTGGCCATATGACCAAACATTCCACATTTGAAGCAATTTATGTTTCCCTTTATATATTTACCAAGATTCTTCTTAGAAAAAAATTTACAAGGGAAAAAGTTAGTATTATTTCCATCATGGGATTTGTTTGAGGAACCACCCATGTTGTTATCCATTTTATTCTTCTTATCATTGGGCCCACGAGACAATAGAGAGTATCTAATCACCACTTCAACCTTGTGGGCACAACAGTCAATCACTTCGTAACTGTTGAAGTCTCGAATCGCCAATGCTTTTCATAGACTCGGATTTAGTATTCTAATGAACGATACACCTGAATATTGGTGTTCATGAAAAATACAGAGGCATACCTTGAAAACCTTGTAAATTTTGCTTCATACGCCCAGATGGTCTGATATTCCTTCTTCTTGAGTCTGATGAACTCTCTTTCCATCTTGAGACGGAGGGTTTGAGGAATATATTTGTTGAAAAATTCCTCTTTAATTCATCCAAATCCATGAAATGAATTTCCACTTGGGGCTTTTTATTCTTTATCATTGTCCACCAATGTTTAGCTTCCCCATAAAAACGATAGAACGCCAGTACAACCTTCTCTTCTTTTAAGAACTAGAGTATAGAGAATATCTTCTCAATGGAGCTAATCCATTATTCCACAAGGAGGGGATCAGAAGATCCACAAAACCAGGGAGTCCATTACTGCAAGACTGATTCTATAGAAACATTCTATTTCCTTTGAGGAGGAGGAATGTATGCATGATTCATGTTATAATTCATAAGTCGTGCCAGCTGAGCAAGTACTTCTGTGATGTTTTGAGTACCCACTACTGTCATATAAAGAATATAATTAAGAAAATATTCACCTTTCCTATCACATTGGTTTTTAGAACATGTCATTCTATTTCACACCATTAACTATGAAAAATGACATATAATTAGTGGTATTTAATCCATATCTATTTATCATAAAAATAAAACATTGATCATAAAAGGATAAAATTATAAAGAAGAAGTATATCCTAACATCTGATTCCTTAGGTTTTTATCCAGGTTATCCTCAATATATTTCATAACATATATTGATATTGTCTTTTTTTTGTCCCTTAATAATGGTTTTTACTAATATCTTGAATCTACCAATGAATATCCCTCGAGAGTTTCGTAACTAAGAGTGAAACAAGGGCAGTTTTCGTGTACTAGGATACCCTGGGTCAAGCCCGAAACCCCTTGTCAGAAATTTAACTCTTAGGTACATTTGTGATAGAACCGAATCTACCTGTTCATATCCAAAGATGGAAGCATTTCCTTGATAAATCACTTACTCAATACTAACCACAATTTAGGAATGTTTTCTTATACTTAGTATCATATTTAAGGTTCTCACTAATGTTCTCTATTATTAATCTCAAAATAAAACTATACCATACTATGAAACTAACTATAGTGACCAAAACCATTTATATATAACATTACATTATTTTAATAATAATTATAAATTATATTACAAGCCAAGGATTATTATGTATATTTTTTTGGAAGACTGGCTACATATAACATAAAAAATAGGGCTAAAATAATAGTTCTTTAATTAATCTCCATAAAATGAGCTCCTAACTTCCATTGTGCCCTTAAATCTCCAAAGTGTACCCTGGGGAACACATGAGAAAAGGGATGACCTAAAAATCCCAATAATGGAATGGGCATAAGGATACATGATAAATTCATGAGTTAAGAGGCGTGACATAATGTTATCCAAAGCATGAATATTATAAAATCATTTCATATAATAATTGGATCATATAAACAAGGAATCATATAAATGTCACAGAATCATAAAACATGTCTTTAGTATAGAAAAAGTCTAACCTTCAAGAATTTTTTCCATTTTATTAGGGGTCAAGGCTGACCTCCAATCACGTTTCACATTTTAGCACGGGTCAAGGATAAGGGAAAATCCCGTTTCACATTGCATCTAACGAGACATAACTTTACCCAATGCATTAGAGATCTATGTTGGGGCACCCATATAAATATTTTCATGAATATTTTTTCCACATAAATATTCATTCCACATAAATAATCATACATAATCAACAATACATAAACATATGGGTTCCCATGGAAATAATTTGGTACAACAATCATGACATAAATCATAACCAATGAGATTATCATGAAAGTTTCCACGAAATAAAGGGATTAGAACATATATGGATGTTCATAGTATAAAACTTCCCAATTACATAGTATGTTATGTCAAAAAAGATGTTAAAACATATAAGTAATGTATTTGAGAAACATCAGAATTAAAACATTTTTGTGTGGTTTTGAGGATAATACTATAGAGCATTTAAAATAGAAAAGAGGAAAATCTTTTATATAAAACTAGAATTGAATCAATTTTTTTAATAATAAAAATTCTTATTTTATAATGAAAATGGTGTCTTAATATAAGTGATATAGTACACCTGAGATTGGGAAAAAAATTGGGATGTTTCTTTAAAATAGGTTTGCATATCAAAAAGTTTTATGGAGTGAATCTTTTCAATACTTGTATATCCCCAAAATAGTGTAATGAAATGGTCTTCATAAATGAATTTTCTAAAAATATTCAGAATTTAAAATTTGTATATAAATAGATATGATAACACAACTTTGACATAAAGAAATATAAGGCAACCCTAATGAGCAGTGAAGGTTCAGGTATAATTTGTTACGGTTTTATCGGCATGGTGTCAGGTGTACCCAAGAGGGATTGGTGAGAGAGAAAAGGGTTTTATCATTACTTATAAATAATTAGGAAATTATGGGGTAGGTGTGAAAACATACCCCATCATTTGTTATTACATGTAAAAAGGTATAGCATAGAGGACCATCTTGATTAAGAGGGAGATGGAGAATCCCTTACCTTAAATATGTTGTTATTATCCAATTTTTTTTAAATAACTAAATTAAAAAATTAGGTTCATTAATTAATATTTCCATAACCACTTAAATAATTAATTGGGTTTTCATTCTCATTTTATGATCATTTATTACTGTTTTGATTGGTTATGAGGTTATATTTCACTGTTCGGGTTTGTTTTCTTACTTGGCCTTAATGATCGGTTCATGTTCGGATAAACACGTATGATGAAATGGATTTTCCAGAATTGAAGTTGTATGTTATTATTGAAATACATTAGATTAAAGGGTTGTAAATGTAATTTTTTTACTTATAGTGAAGTTGAATTATTATCTAAAACCATGGTGACAAACAATTTTGTTAATCGGTGGGTTTGATTACAAAGAACATGTTTTTCCTTATAAATTAATACCATTTTTAGAAAAGGATAAAAAAATAATACAAGTTTAATATATAATAATATGTTTCAACCATAACATAAATGGTTTCATGACCATAAATAAATATGATAAAATAAATTGATAAATTGTTTTCCTTGAATGTGCTAAATTAACACATCTCAAACCGTGCTTTCATTTCTTTCAAATAAAAGGTGGGGAATGGGGAGAAGTTAATGAAGTATCCCATTAGCAAAAAAACATTCTATTTCAAGTCTGTTATTGGATTTATCATTCTATTTTGGTGAAGTGAGGTGTGAAAAGAATCAAAAATAAAAGAACATAAAAAAATAATGAAATTGGAAAGAGGAATTTACATCTTGAGACTTCTTCCTTTGAGAACATCTTAAGGAGAGAGGTTTTGGTATTTTGAAGAGGCTATGAGATTTCAAACGTGGGGAGGATCTTGTAGAGAAATGTTGGTAGAATATTGGAAAGGAACAAGGATTGAGAGGATTGAATAGATAAGGGAGAGAGGGGGGTTATAGTGGAGGAGAGGAGGGTTTTCATAATTTTTTAATCATTAGTTTATTATTTTCTCCACAAGACAAGGAACCGTAAGTATTACATGACCAAGAATAGTAATAAATTCATGTTAATTCTAACTAATTGGACTTACTTCCACATATAATCATCAATGTCTCAATAAACCCATTATTTAGCATTTATCGTAAATTATCGCATTTTACTATTCATCAAAAATTCAAGTATTTCAGAAAAATACAAAAAATTCACCCTAACAATTTTTTGACATGTAAAATTTATAAATGAATTTAATTTGTGAATAATTATTTCCTATATAATATTATTTTAATATTTAATTAAAATTATAATTGTTTTATCAAAAACATGTTTTAAAACATTCATTTACTTGTTCTAAAATTTAGGTATATCGTACATTCAACTTTAATAATATTTTTATAATATCTTATTTAAGGTTTCTATTCCTTAGTGTATATCATTAATTATAACGGTCTATAAATATTCATTAGGGTAGTTTAATATTCACAAAAAATCATGTTTTTCTAATAGGACTCCAAAGAGATTACTGATTGGAACCGTGTATGAAAGATTTTCGAAATACCAAACATAGAATTGAAAACAAATTTTTAAAGGTAACTTATCAGTTATATGTTCATTATGTTGTTTTTTGTGGGATTTTGTGACATATTTATATGACGTAAATTTACATTGAAAAACATTGTGTCTTTACAAAATGTTTGTTCCTATGAAGAAAAGAATATATATTTTTTTAGTAATAAAACCTTCTATTATTTTATGTAAAAAATAGTGGAAAATTTTTACTATTAGTAGAAAATATTGTGGACAAATTATTATGATAAAATAAAATAATTTATTGATAGAGGAATCATAATATTTCATTTATAGATACATAATTGTAAATAATATCGATAAATGATAAGATTGTATCATAAAACCATTACTACTTTAAGAAAATTAAATCATAGGACCCATGAAAGAATAAAATTAAATAAATCCTAAAATATCATATAAATAAATAAATTCATGATATTTCATGTCAATAGGGTCTTCATTATACCTTATAAGAGAAGATAGGGGCATAACATGACATATATCTTAATGAAAGGAAATTGAGAGAGAAATCAATTAATAAATTGTTAAATATTGAACTATATACCCCCTAAATGGTAGGTCATAAAATGTATGTTAAAATACTACGAATTTTCATTTTATAGGACATAAAATAAATTCATGGTTATTATATTCATATTTAATAGAAATATATGGTGAATATAGAATGTGTCTCAGGAAAAAATAAATGTAAAATCGAAATCCCACACATTATGCCTTGACTTACTTCATACACATTCAATTGTACTATATAATAAATAAATTTCATTATATATCTATTATAAATCCATACACACCTCTATTTTACCATAAATGTTTTAATGTTTTCGTTGCATTACCTGTTTATTACCAATTCCATCGTAAAGTCATATTTCGAATAATAACTTCTTAGTTTTTCAGGCTTGTATTCACCTGTTATATTTTCTTAATCTCAAACATCTATTATCGGTACATCATATAAATAATTATAAATATGTTAATAATATCATAAATATTTATTTAATATTAATTTATAGTGAACCATTAATTTTTTAGGCTAAAAATTAAATAAACAGATTATGGACACAGTAGGACTTGTGTAAGAATGAATATTGTTTCAAGTTTCTCAATAATTCGAAATATAAAGGTAAATATTATATTAAAATTCCATAAAAACATTATTATATAAATCACTTGTTTCATTAAACCAATCTCTATTTTTTCTATGTAATCCGTGAATGTATCGCATCTCTTCATGAGGATATCGTACGTCGTACACTTGAGAGATGTTATCATATTCCAACAGAATGAAAAGTATGAAGTCATATGTAGTATAACAATTATAGAATAATAATTAGTTCATAAATATTATATATAAATAATTAATCTATCTTTATAAATACCTATAAGAGGAGGTAATGTAAAAATAAATGACATCGATTCTGGAGGCATCAGTTCTCCATACACTCGAATGATGATTTTGTATCCCATTTGATGGAAGTGTAAATGATTAAAATTAAAACACATAAGAAGAAAAAATAATAATATATAATATATATAGGGTATACAATATCAATACATTTTAAATTTCATTTTAGGATGTGGAGGAATAAATAAACCAAATAAACTTTATGAATAACGTTGCCTCATCCTCGGCTCACCTCCTTATAATCATACCAAAATACGTACAAGAATGGATTTATGCCCAAAAAAGGCCTATAAGATGAGATGATTGAATTTGGGCTGTTATTTTGTAGATTTTTTATAAACCAAAAGCTTTTTATTATTTGAAGAAGAGAGGGGAGGGGGTGGAACTTAATAAGTGAGGTAATTGGCTCACAGGTAATATTTTTAAAAGAAAAATGTGTGCCCCCTTTTTTTCAATTTCAAAAATTCTCCAAATGGAGCTTTCTATAGATTATTAAATTATATGGTCTAAATATGCCCATAAAATAAATTTAATACTTTTTATTAGGTCATATCAATCCATATCATTTTATTTTAACCACCTAGTTATTCCATTTTTACATTAACTATTGAAAATAATTATTATAGTTTTCCCTAATAATTTGGGTCAAATATTCAGTTAACCAACTTACATAATATAAATTAATCTGATTAAGAATAATTAATTCATTTTCAAAAATTTCTTTCTCATAAGTGTAACCTTATAATTTAAATTTAATCCTACTAATGTGATGATATAGCGGGGTTTGATAGAGAAAATGATCAAATGTTTACAAGGTCTATGTATCTCAATTCTATATGAAAATAATATAATGAAATAATATTTATTAAATAATATATAATTTATTTATTGTTACTAAAATTAAATTTTTATTTAAAAAATTTCTTTATGAATATTTTAAATGAAAATGAATATTTCCATTACAATTTATCATTTTAAACTATTTATCAAGAAATTGATCATTTCAGAGAATGATAATAAACTAACCCTATGAAATGTTTGATACATTGAATTAAAAACTGATATTTATTATACGAATTTTTTTTTTTAAAATTAATTTTTTTAATTTTCTTAATGATAAATAAGAATCATTTTTAGAGAATATAAATTTTGAACTATATACATATATTAATAAAAAATGAGTTTCCTTTAATCTATGTGTTTTTATTATGAATAACAATTATGCATAGTATTTAAACATTATTTATATTTATTCATATAAATAATTGTAATTTAAAGGTTATAATTTTCTACTTTATAATTTCTTAAAAATATATCACAATATTTGTTAACCTCAATATCTTATGTAATACACACTCAATCCAGTGTTGTGTGTAGTAAAATATGTCAATGAAATTTAATTTACATAAAATAAATGTTTCATAAAAAATAATTTTCTTATAGAAATGAAATACTTTATTGAGTTTTCTATTCCATGATTATTTTACTTAATTTTTCATTTCTCAACATTCTTGTGAGATGTAGTTATGGGTTGGTCCCAATACCCTGTTCTCTTTACACTTTTTTATTTGTTTCTTTTAATGAAAATATTTTCTTTTTCAAATCATATAATTAATCAAATACAATTTAATTGATACTTGATTGATGTTTTCTTATGAGGCAGTTAACTATCAATGGTTTAGGAAGGCTTACAAACATATTTGTGATGTTTGATGCTTTGGGACATTTGGAACAATGTCATGTAGTGCGCTGCAGGATTATCATTCAGTATTTTTATAATAATTTGTTATTAGAAATAATGATTCCTTGTGAAGGTTGTACAATATTAAACCTATAGCAACATTGATATATAATGTTTTATGTGGTATATATTATTTTTATATAAGGAGGAATTTAATTTCCTATATGTTTTATATTTTTTTGAGATTCATCATGTTCATTTCAATTTTCTATTCATTAATTTTATATCATTATTCTTTGGTATAATATTTTATAGTTTTACAAATTTCAATAGTCATTGTTTTATATGTTTATAGAACAAGGGTTTTGTTTTTCATTGAAAGTCTTTGGGAGACTACCATGAAGAAATTATATCTTATAATTTATATTAGAATGTAGATCTAATGATGATGTTCTCAAGAAAAAATGTTATTCTATAATGTTTCTAATGGTACGAGACCATTACATCCAGTATTTGAGTGTAATATTTGTTTAAATTTGGTTTCATGGAGGTATGAGCATGTCAGGGCATTTGAGGGTGGATATGGGCATAATCTACATACAAAGGAAGGTCCATGATTGACAGAGTAATCAGTTATTTGTTGTAATATGTTTGATGAAAAGGTGATAGTTAGGTTGAAACAAGTTATTTAGTGAAATGGTTGAGGGACAATGTGGGTGAGGCCAACTTGGGTATATTTTATGATGTTTTTACAATATACACTTTTTTTTCATATAGTGTTTGGATCCCATAATATGTGTAGTAGATAGAGTTTGTTTAGATTTCGTTTTAAAATATATTTAATCCAGCATGATAGAGAGTAATCTGAGATATATATATTATTAAGGGATCATTCAATTACTAGTATGATGTATGGGTTAACTAGGTATATATGAGGGGTTGTCATGGAATTTATTTTATGTTAGTTTATTTGTGAAAATTTCATTTCATATTTTTTGGGAATATCGACCTCCTAAATTCATTAACCAGATATAGAGGGAGATTCTTATGATTTATAATACAATTGGGTTCATTTATTTCTATGATTTATGATGGTTTTAGTGGTACATTCTACCTAAATTTATAATTTTTTGAAGATAGTTAATAACAATACATAGTGTATATATTAATATTTAAATGATGAAGACATTTTTCTTGGATGTGTACCAAACCTTGATATTTGAGATGGATAATTATTATAATGGTGCCCCAAACCATGGGGAAGGTATTGTTAAGAAGTTTGGATATAATATGTGATATAAGGAGTCCCATCCAGGTGATCGGATTGGAGGATCATCTGTATAATATCAAGGTGTTTCATCTTTTTAATGTTTCCATTGATTGTAGATATGGACCAGTCTAACCTAGTGTGATTAAATTCATTATAATTTTAAGGATTGTGGATATATTTTAATCAATGAGAGTTACTCCTATGACATATCATTTATAAAATTTTGAAGGGGATACTAATAAACTTGTTTATTTTAGTTGTTATTATAGTATCTCCAAGATCAGTTTATAGAGTTCATTTTCATGGTCATGCTATAGAATATTATTGGGTGATTAGTAGTGAGGGTAGTGGATATTTTAGAGATTGATTCTATAGGGTTAATAAGTATTTTTATGCTTATTATCATTGAATGTTATTGGAAATAAGCTAACATATCCATTGTTTACTATAGAGGCATTAATAGTTATAGTTATTATATTATCATCCTTATTTGGTTTCATAAGTTAGAAAATATTGAAAGATGTAGAAACCAAACCCTAGAAATACTAGAGATGGTGTCCACTACCATTACATAGTTATTATTAATAATTATCGAATATCATATAACCAAAGATTATTTCATTCATAGTCTACCAAACGCATACATAAGTCATTATTTATAAATAAATACACTAAATACAACATAGTTGTTTTTTGGGGTAAAATTATTCGACATAATGTATCCTGGAATATTATTCTGAGTATGCTTCTTAGATTCCTTGGGGAAGTAAATAAAATTTGGGTGATATTTATGCATATTAAATGCATTTTATAGGAGAAGAAATAATTCATCAATGAGAATGATAATTATGGTGTTGTAAATTACATAATACACATACCACATAATCAATATACTAAGAAGGAAGTTCATAAAGAATATAGAAAGGTATTAACATGACTCAAATTCCATTATAATAACTAGATAAGGAAAAGTAAACTTGGAGATGGATGAAATTGAAATAAATTCAATTTAATCAACAATCTATGAATGAAATGTATACATGGATATTTCAATGAAAAATCTCATCGATGAAATATTATCCAGTCAAAATTGAAGGAAATTCGTAATTGTTTGACACATTTTTTACTATATACAATGTTTCTTTACGATCACGACTATCTACAAAATGGTTTATAACATACTGGGTGATAAACCTATTAACATATCCATCCAACTAATTCATCCCTTCAATCTAACGTTGAATCCAGTGTCTATCTATAATCATGCAACACCCATGTCATACATGTCCAAAGAATTCCACATATATAAAATAATTGATTGGATTCATGAACAATGTTCCTTATCAAATATCTGTATTGAACAGAATATACTGATTTCTCAATTTTTTTTGTAAATAGAAAAATAACTATCAAAGTATAAAATTTATGTAAAATTGTATATAGTAAAAGAAATTTTACTATCAATAGTTCAAAAATATGATTTCACATCGGTTTCTTTAAGTTAGTGTTTAACTAACGTCTTAAATGCGACATAAAAAGATTTTTTTCTGAATCACTTTTGCAAAAACCAATGATAAAAATTAGTTTCATTAAGGTTTTCAGCATCATGTTTCCCCGAACTAACACTGAAACCTCCCTCTACGTAGAATTCAGCGTCGGTAACTTTAAAAACAGACGCCTACAACAGATGATGTTTTTTAAAAATGATCGGCACTGGTTTTAAAACAAAATGCCAAAAGATAAAAAAATACTTTAGAAAATAAGAATATTACACATCCAATATAATCTAAACCCCGATAACAAAAACAGAATATAAAATAATCAAATTGTATTAATCATTGACTAGAAATCTATAAAATACTTGATTAAATCTAGGTAATCAAATATTTTTCTACACATTATTATTATAAAGTAGCATTAGTGAACACTATCCTAAAATTTACAACATTCTAATCATTGGTTATTGTTGAATAATTCATTTTATTATAAGTATATTCAATCACCTATTATATCAAAATAGTTGGTTTTCTGAACCCATATGTAATATTATATATAAATATTATAATATACATACCTCATATAATAATCCAGCATAAAAAATAGTTCATAAAAATAGATTGAATATTGGTAAGATAAGATTGAGAATACGGCTAGGAAATATTGAATTACTATAGTAAAATTGAATGTTATTAGAAAAAAATTGAATCATATGGAAAAAATATAAAAAACTCCATACAACTTACCTTATCAAATTCTTTAGTTTCCCAAATTTTGATTACCTCATACAATAATCATATAATATAATAACCAAATTCATCATGTCGTTTTTGACAATGATAATACTGTTATAAAACATTAAACTGATAAAAAAATAAATATATAACAAAAATTAAGAATAAAATATAATATAAAATCTAATTACATGTACTTAGACATATTTGTCTTTATTATTAGTCTTTATCATCATGTATTCCTTGTTAATGTTTTTCCATGAACTTCATTTTCATATATATTAACTAATAATAAATGTCAAAAAAATGACAATTAAACATAATGAGATTATAAAAAACAAAAAACCATACCTATCTAATAAGATGGAAAATCTTTTATGAACATCCCCTTATAAAGAGTAAAACCAATATAAGGTGAATTCACTTGGGCACAATATGTCTAACATCCAATTCCCTATATAATAAAAAATTGTAACAAGTAATGACATTATAATAATAATTATTTCATAAGTATGTTTATTTTCATACTTATCTTAAAATGTCTGAAACCAACACTCAATCATCGAATGTGATATTCTCTCACATATATATGCAAAAATATAAGGATTAGTCACATTTTTTACTTCCATCGAAATGAATTTTGGATCAATAAAACAGTAAATTAATGTAATTTCATTTTGTAAAAGAATAGTTTGTAGAAATATATTTTTAAACAATATATCTAGTCAATTTAAAAACACCTTTTTTTAAATAAATACAAATAAAAATACAAATGTCAATTTACATAAATGAAAAACAATTGAACCACCTTCCAGACAAGATCTTAAAAATAAACTAGATGCACAATATCTCCATTGAGTAATCTCAATGGATATTCGTTTCAACATATATTAGCCTCCACCCATAAATCATATATATAATTCAATAAAGATGATACCTGATATAATCATTGTATCACATTATAAATATCTGAAGTATCAATAGTAGATTGTTCTGGAACATTTTGTTTCATTTTTGAAACTTATTTTGATGTCAGATAATTCTATATAAGTTAAATTAAAGAAAAAATTGTAATTAATTTTGAATCAATTGTAATTAATATTTTAAAAAATGCATACATCATATGAAAGGTAATGAAGAATACCACTCGTCCAAAGTAAAAAAATACCCAATCAAATACTAACTCTAGTGATCTCCCCGTTAATAAATGATAGTGGAGAATTATAATCAATAATAATAGGTAATAATACTCTAACATGAACCATTTGCCTAGTTTGGGGTTGTATAAAATCACCCAAAAAACAGAGAAGTCCTAATGCAACAATATGTATATGAGGGTCCCCAAGTAATAACTCACAGTATACGTTTTGGTCTGACAGAGGTGGTGGCGGATGAATGTATGCATATGGGGTAGGGTAGTCTGGGTGAGAAGTCTAGGAAGGATAAAAAATGAAAAAATTATATTACATTTTATAATTTAGAAAATCTAAAAATCGATTAGAAATAAATAATATACAGATTGGTCCGAGGGAGGATTTGGAGGATCAAAGTAGATATGTGTTATTGGGTAGTCCAGCTGACAAGGCATGGAAGGCGGAAAACAAGAAAAATTTATATTAGTGTTAATAAATTATAAAATAAAAAATTGATGAAAAATGAATTATATTCCTGGGAAGGATGCTCATATGGGGTAGCATAGGTAGATGGGGCAGGGTAGTTCGGGTGAGAAGGCTAGGAGGTTTGAAGAATGAAATATTTATATTAGTGTTTATAATTTATGGAAGAGAAAAATTGAGGAAAAATAAATAATATACCTAGGACGGTTACTAATATGGGGCATGGTAGGCTGTTGGGGTATGGTAGTATAGGTGATCATGCGGGGATGGTTGGAAAATGAAAAGTTAATAGTGTTTATATTTATAAAATAGAAAAAGTGACGAAAAATAAATAATATATCAGAGAAGGCAGTGTAGACTGTGAGTGTCTTGCCAATTGTTTTGACAAATCGTTATGCACTACTACTTGAATTTGATCACCCATTAAATATTTCATATCTTTCATCTCATATTTTAAGTATTATATTTCTGAGTCAATTGATTTCTTACTCTTACCAAAATCCTTCGGAATACTAGAACCTGATTGATATCCTCTTACACATCTGAGGTGTTCAGACATTCCCAAAGCAGTATCCATGCAGTCCATCCTACCCTTAGGGATAAAAGATCCCTATGTCACTTTCTCCTGAATATCATCTGAAAATGAAAATTAAAATGATATTTTAGTGCATAAATTTATAAAATATAAAAATTTATGACAAATAAATAATATTTACTTATAATTTTATCAGCTAATTTATTAGCTTTCTCTATAAGATACTAATCATTTTTCCTTCTTCATACTCATTTCCATTTTTCATGGATAGTGGGAGGAGATGGAGGACTATGTTGAACCTCTTGTTAATCACTAATAGATCGATCTATTAATGCTTTAATGTTTTCTTCAAACATTGTCTACTCTAAATACAAATACTATCAATGTGATAATTTCTGAGGGTATAAATTTCTCCACTGAATCTCTTGATGAGATCTCCTGGAGGCATACTATATAAAAATAAAATACTATGTAATTATAAAAATATTCAAAAAAATTTACAATATAAATTATTTATCATACATTTAATTTTTCTTTATGACGATTTTCAAAAAATTTCTTCCATGTATCTACATATGTAAAATTATACATGAGGCATGGGTTCTCAAACTTTCTCTTTCAAAAAACATATTTTTTTTAGTTTGGTTTTAAAATCACTCCACTGAACTCCAGCTAAAGAGAGATTTCTTGTCATAATTTCATTGGTTTCTACAAAATTGGATGTCGTCTACAATTGAATAAATTAAATATTTCATTGAAAAAATTTAATATTAATAAAATGAGAGAAAAGAAATCAATGAAAATATTTTACCATCAAAACCTCCCAAAGATGTTGTTTTATCATCCTTTCCACTATCCTCTGATTTGGATGTAAAGTACTAATACTAAAACTGCTGTACATCGATATATATCAGCTAAACTAAACTGAATTTGTGCCAGTTTCATTGTTATTATCATCAAAATGTATGATTAATTTTTCATCATCATTAAAATATAATCGTTTTAATAAATATTGAATAGAACGTTTACCAACATCTGAACAAGATATTTTAGTAGTAAAAGGCGAAGTATCCTCTACCAAGGACACATTAGTTGACTTGCAAAAATATAGTCAATTAATAGATTTTTCATAAAATAAGTATATTAATATATATTTAATAATATGAAAAAATAGATATACCTTGGTAACTGATCCTATCAATCTATATCTGACATTTCTACTAGAAAGGATAATGAAATTTTTTGTACCTACATTTCATTAGAAAACATAATAAATAGATATAAGAATGAAAAAAATGTAAGTCAAAAAAAAGTATTGAATTTTTATGTTTCAAAAAAGAAACCATATAAAAATATTTACCAGAAAAATTAGGAGACTAATTTAGTGTTTTCCTACATTCCTTCATAATGATCATTATTTATTTCATGCACTATTTCAGTCTTATACTCATTGTAATCATCTGAAAATTGCGTTATAGATAAATTATGCTAATGTAAATTAATAACATCATCTGCATCATTAGCATCATCCTCATCACCAAAATGGTATCTTTTTCCTTGAAAAACAATTAACAACTTATCATTTGATAGAAAAATGAAATAATGTACTTTTTTCCCATGTGTGTCCATTATAAATGGTTCCACATTATAATTACATCTTTTCAAATCAACCCGTATAAACCCATATTCATCATGTTTCACACCACTATTACTATCAACCCACTAAAACATAGTAAAAGTGAATCAAATTTTAATATAATAAATTTCCCATATGTTGTCAGGAAGCCCAAAATTTGGTGTTGTTGTAGTAATTTGGAATTTAGCTTTGGCACTAAAAATGCACTGCTTTTGTGAAAACCAACCAATATATTTTCATAATGGTACTCTTGTCATCCATATTTTTGTGTGTAAAATGTGTAACCATTAATATCAAAAATATACCATGTGATTACATTAAGAGATGGTCCCCCTACTAACCAGTTTAATGTTTCTAATGCAGATATATATTTGGTGACCTCATCATTAAACCATGAAATAAATGTCTTCTTATCCTCAATCATCCACAAATTTTCATTTCTTTTCTGATATCATAACTTTAATTTATCAATATGTAATAATATATATGATTCAACAACATCTGTGATATTATAAATATATAAATGTCCCTATATCACTTCATCACGTGGTATGAACTTTACATTTAAGCCTCAGACCTCACTACCTTCACCATCAACTATTGAATGGAGAGATATATGAAGACTAAATATGGTCCACCTCATACAAATAATTAGTACAGAACATTATCACCTATTATGATATTTATGTTTGAACAATATAGAACTCTGGTCGATAAATATTTTTAAAATATACCTTCAAAAGTTTCATATATCTTTCTAAAGGATACTTCTATCATAAATAAACATGCCCACATATTCTTATCTCACGCCCCAAATTAATCAGTAGATAAACCATTATATCAAAAAACATAGGTGTAAATACATTTATATTTGAAAAAGAATTAGAGATTCGTTATTCTCCAATACATATAAAAAATTTGGATCAACGAAATTTCTACAAATGGATTTGACATAATTACTAAACCTTATGATATTATTTCTAACTGATGTCGGTAATATACCATGCCCTGCTACTAGTAGATGTTATTTCATCAATACATGGAAATCATGAGTTTTAATACCTATTAATTTAAAATCCTTCAATTACACAAAATTATCCACATTTGAAGAAAGTCCAATGTGTACGTTAATACCATGAAGACACTTACAAAAATTTACCGTTTTAATTTTTTTAATGTGTGACAAGCTAGAGGTAAATATGTTTTGTTTATTTTCATAGTGGGAGATAACTCCAAATGTATTCTCATTAATATCCAGTACAACATCACATGAAATCCATCATTTTTTCATTCCTTTAATGACAATAAAATTTCCAATCAAACTGTCACATATGTTTTTTTCAACAAGCATAACATCGATGTTATGTTTTATCTCTAAAAATATCCAACAAGATAGTTCAAAAAATAGATTGCTTCTTCTATATATTTCTTTAAATACCATAACTTCATTTATTTCCAAATGTCAAATCAATAATTCTCATCCTGTCATAATATTCCTTAGGTGAAAATTGTCGAGGGGGAAGTTTTTATTCTTGTAATCTATTAAATTATTTTTTCAATCTATAAAAATGATGATCAATTTGAAACAATTATTGATGTCTCATGAGAACATCCTTTCATCAATTATAAAATAGAAAATATATAGCTTGTTCTTCTCAAATTGTGCATGTTTAATGTCCCTTAACACAATATCCAAATATGTTTCCATGTTCAAGAATGTCATTTATAGTGAGAATTATAATAGAACGTAGAATAAAATATATTTTCTTATATGTGTTTAAAACATTAATACATTCCTCCCATATTATCTTTAAATCATCAATCAATGCTGAAAGTTACACATCAATATCATTTGATGATTGTTTTGGTCTCGAAATCATCCTGATCATCATAAAATATTTTTTATTTATACATAGATATGTGGAAAAGTTGTAAACTACATGAAAAAGAGGTCATGATGTATGTTGGATACTAAGCCTCCGATATGGATTCATTCCATCATTACACAATCCCATTCGTATATTTCTAAAATCACATAAAAATTCATTAATTTTTTTTATCAAAACCCTTCCACTATGGTGAGTCAGTCGGGTGACGTAAGTTACAATCAAATATGTGCTCATATGAATTTCATCATTAACATTTTGTGTCAATTGAATTTGAAAATAGATGCTTTTAATAAAAAATAATTGGATGGTACCAAATTGATATAGGGGGATTTTTGATTCTGCTACATAAGAATGAATGATAGTTGAATTATCAGAATTTTATGAAAAAATATAGGATGATATGATTAGAAAGTTCAAAATATATTTTTATGACGTTATATTCTAGTACATTAGAATGAACCTGGGTTGACTTTCCCATCTATCTTATAGTGTTATTTCCCACATGAATGACAACTTGATATATATTCATATTCCTTCCTATCCCGTACATAATCATTGGGAAAATCATGTTTTTTTTATACCCTAATCCCATTGGGCATAATATTTTCATTTCCTCATAATAGGAATATGGAATCCCATGCACTTTTTGATGTATCTTTTTTAAAATCTCATGTATTCTAGTGAAACTAGTATCCCTCCATCCATTTTTTTCTTTATTGTTAACATATCTCAAAACTGCTGAAAACATAGTAAATTACCTCAACCTAGGAATAATGGTTTCTTAGAATCTTCATAAAATCGTTCATCAATTCATTTTATTAATGTTTCAACACCTAAATCATGAATTAATTTTTCAAAATGGTCATCTTCCTCATTATGAATATTTTCATCAGTATTAGATGTTGAATGTTTGGTTCATTCACCATGATAGATACAACATATATAATTAAAGCCAAAACCATAACAAATGATATGATCCTTAATTTTTATAGAGGTTAACGTTCTCATATTCAAACACATTACACATGGACGGAAAATCAAATCAATGTTTTGAGGTTGTTGTTTAAAACATTATAATAATTAATCAACTCTTTTTTAATAATCATTAATAAATCATCATAAATGTATCCTATTATGATCAATTCAATACCAAATATCACACCACAAAAGGTGAATATATTAAACATATAAACATTTAAATACACACACACATATATATATTTACATATACATAGTAAACAAAAACACATTTATTAAAAACTATTTATAATTAGATAGAAAACAATAGATATGAATCACATTTACTAATAGGAATTTTTTTTTAAATTATATTCATGTGTTATATTGATATTAAAATTTAATTATAATATCAATCTTCTAAAAATTATTAGTTCACATTATAAATGTGGTCCATTATATCGATGTTTCATGTGTCCAAATTATTAAAAATTGAATTAATTTAATGGGTGAAAATATACATTTTATTATTATTATGAAAAAATAATTAAAGTAAATGATCATATTATAAGTGATATCAATAATAATACTTCCACAATTGTCACTAATGAAATTAGATACATAACTAAATTGGTTTATCATACAACAGATTTGATTCTTTATTTTTTGTTTTTATAATATCCTGAAATTGTTATTATTATTATAAAAAAATTAAGAATTCCAACATTTATACAAAATGGGGAAACCCCACATAAACATAAATACAATTTTAAATCATTTTATATTAGTATGAAATACATCTCCTGGTAAAATAAATAGTTAAATGGATATAACATGGTTTAAAATATATGAGAAAATCATAAATGACTCTGGAGAAATCATTAATGTATTATTTAGAAATATGTCTTCTAGATTTAGTGATAAATTTAACATGGATGTATTATTTTATTAAATGAATTGAAGTTAGAAATATGATTCCAGTTCAGTTTAATGATGTAGCTAGTTCAATATCTATATTTTTCAAATGTCATTGTAAATCATATAAACTGGGTTGTAATTGTTATGATAATTCTTTGATTTTATTATGTTATTCAATTGTGATTTAATATGATGTAATAGGACTATAAAAAAGTTTATGAAACTATTGTTTTGAAGAAGGACTAGAATCTCAAGTAGAGGATGAAAATATTTCTATGTGTTGATTTGTTTATGAGTCATTTTGATCTACATATGAGACATTCCTCACTCTGTATGATCAATTTGGAGGAAAATTGATGAACAATGTATGAGTTATTTCAACATTTATAAGACCCATTTAAAATTGCATATAGGTAATTGTGAACATATTATGAGTAATCAGAACCAATGAACAAGTCATCTATCATTTTTTAAGTGATATCATGATATAAATGAGTCACATGGACTTACATATGATTCATTCTAAACAGAATAAAATTTATGATATTTATATATTAAAAAGATGAAGCAGCAATAATAGTAGTCCCATGAGTTAATGCATGTTTGTACAATAATGTAAAAAAAAATTACTATTTTTAACTGAAGTTATAAATCTACTATTTTTTATTTATTGTATACACACCAAGTGATAATTTCTAGGTTGTGTTGTTTGATAATTTTAAGAATTTATTTTCACTATAATTGAGGAAGCGGATCAAAATATGTCGGTTTAAGTGACACCTTTGGATAGATTTCCAAAAATAATTAAAGAGTGGATGGAATATAAACAAATAATGATGTAATTATATTAAACCAAATAAAAAAACATGGATTTAATATACTCAACTGAATTTTAACCAAATTGACAAATCATAGACTAAACTAAATTAATAAAAAATAAAGTAAAATTATATGGAATGATCACTTGTAGGGATAAATATTAACCTTTTTCAACAAATTGATAATAAAATATTAACTAATAATTTAATAAAATAGAAAAAATAATTAAATGATACCTAATTTATCATAGATGTTTTAAAAAAAACATAAAAATCATAGAGTTTAACACAAAAATATATCCAAATTCAAACTTTCCTACATAGAATGCTTTGAAAAAATAAACGCTACAAGATCTATACAAAAAAATGATTGTAAAAAAGAAAAATAATGACAAACAACTAATTAAAATCAAACCGCAGTTGAATGTCACCAGAAATAAGCTTCAAAAGAAAAACAATAACTCGTAGATGATGAAAAACTAATATATAATCAAGAAATAAGATCGTAGATCCTGAAAATAGAAGAAAATTAACAAGAATAGCCATTCATGATCACAAATATGCCTTTGAAGGCTTCCTAAGTAGAGAGGATTAATTGCGGTTTAACGTTTAATGATCCAAAAACATGAGGGTTTCTTGATCCCATATAATTTAAAAAGATTGTTGGCATCATGTTTTACAAAAAATAAGGCCGAAAATTTATTATTGTAAAAAGTTTTATAAAAATCTATGCCGAAAGATCCTGAGTTGGTAATAAATTGCATCGGTTTTTTAAATCCTGATACCAAATAATTGTTTTTATGGAATTGGATTTTTGAAAACCTAATGCCATATATCATACCATTTGTGTGTTTTAGCATTGTTTCTACTAAAAAATGACGTTGAAAACCACTCTGAAAAAATTTTGGCATTGATTTTTAGTAAATCATACACTAAACAGTTCTCATACAAACAATTGGCATCACATTAAAAAAACATGACATCAATACTTCAATGTTAAATCCTATTTTTTCACTAGATTATCCATGAAACAATATATGGATAATCAGGGAAATAAAATTTTCAATGATTATAGGAACATGAATATTTCTATGGGACTACAAAATATAATCAGAGTGGTAAATATAAATACAATCAATGGATAAATAAATAGAAGACCATTACGATGAATTTCAAGGATGGTACCAATAAAACATACCACAATTTGATTAAATGTAAATATTTTATTTCATTGATCTATAGAAATACTATAATAATATATTTTAAAAAATTTCTTGAGTAAAATATCATTTTATAAAAAACATTAAAATACTTTTCTATCAAGACATCCATTAATAAAAAAATTCTCTAAATTTTAACCTTTTAAAATTTTAATTGATGATTCAAAGAATTAATTGTGGCTTAATCCATAAATTTCATATGAGGTAAAAAGTACAATTCGTTTTCAATTTAAATAGGATATAATTATTCATAATTCAGAATATGATGAGAATACTCGTTGGAAAAAATTTCTAAAAGACAAAAGGATTAATCTTTTCCTTAAAAAATCATATTTGAATGATTAAAAATAGTTTTGCAGAAATATTAATAAAACAATTTTTATTAGGAAAATAAGTATTCTGGCGAAAGTGAAATAATATTTTGGGTTTTCATAAAAAATGTATTTATAACATTTTTATTACGTAATAGTGTAAATATTGTACTATTACTAAACAGAGGTCATGAAAAATCATAAGAGAAGAAAATGGAAGAATTTATTGAAAAATGGACATATAATTTAATCAAATCAAAATTCATGTGTAAAAGTACTGAATAAAATTATTTTTCGATGTAAATCCATGAATATTCACTAACGTTGAATTGAGAATCAATAAATGAATAAACTCTTGTATGTCAATTGTATATCCACTTAGGGGAAGTGTAACTATATAAAAAGATAGTGGAATTTACAATAAAATAATCATATAATATTAACAATAATGTGGAATTAATATTACCCAATGAAAAGGAATTAGGCTATGAAATTTCATTTGACATGGGTAACTTCTCAATCAAATCCCCTTATATTTAATAGATCATATTGATACTCAAAATATACTGAAGAATGAGAAAATCATGATATTATATAAAAATATGTAAGTATGTACATCATATATGATAAATTATATTCTCCATAATAATGTGATGGTTTGATGGTAATTTTTCTAATCCCAAAAGTATGTGAGATTGTAAATATAATCATTTAAAACATTTTTGAGGAGAATAATCATTCAACATTCTAATGTGTACTATGAAACGTTAAAATAGTTGATTCATAATCCTTATAAAAGAATAAAATTAAATGAATCTTTTAATATAATTATAATAGGTATACTTATGGTATAACATGTCCAAGGGTATTATATAGACAATATAATAGTGAATTTGTGCATAATAACAAATATGTCTCAATAAAATGTAAATTGAGATGAAATCACATACCTTGTATTTTTTTTGGATAATATCCATTAAAATCTTGTATAATTGATTTTAAAATGTCACTATCTAATACCATAATCATAATCATTATCGTAATATCATATATTATATTTTATTAATATTTTATAATCCAGATGTTAACAAAATGTCATTATATTCACTATTTTAGGTTTTAATTGCCTAGTCTTTCTTGTATGTTTTGACTTGTTACATATTATTCTTCTAGCAACAATCATGGTTTAATAATATATTTAATATAAAAAATTATGTAATTATCATATATATACACTAAAATCTATTTATAATGATCTATAATATTTGGAGATAAGAAATGAAATTCACTATTCATGGAGACAGTTGGTCGTAAGTTCCCATGAATGATTCATCCATCCTTAGACATATTAAAACAATGAAAAAGAATTATATATATTAATATTATAATTCTATCATAATTTATATTTCATATGTTTTAATTATGTTTATCGAAACCATACTTTATATATTCCATGTATAGTGTGAATGAATCACATCCCTCGGAGGGGGTGGTATTTCACAGATCCACAGATGATGTTTTGACATTCCAATAGAATGGATTTTATAAAAGTATATTTTTTAAAATAATCACATAATTATAATGAAATTATAATTATAATATATATCATATAAAAATAGATTTTCCATTATAATTCACAACCATGTGATGTGGTAATTGAAAAACAAAAAACAACAATTCATGAGGAGGTAGTTCTCTTTACACATAAACATCCTGGATCATACCCATTAGATATATGTGTGTGTAATTGTAGGTTGAAACATTGATATAAAAAAATCTTGTTATATTTTTGATACAATATTTATTGTTTAGTCATGGAATAAGAATAGTTTATGGGGTAGAAAATTGAAATAAATCTAAAGATCTTGAGGAAAGATGTAACCTCTTCCTTAGGTAACCCAATTCAGTTTGAACCAACAGGATTCTATTGATGAATGTTTGACCAAGGTAAGAATTATAAGTTGATGGTAGGTATTTTTATGACTTATATGTTCAGAGCATGTTCCATCCATAATATCCAGATAGGTGTGAGGAAATGGGAGGAGATGAGACCTTTCAATTCTATAAGAGGAGTGGCACCCTTTCAAATTTTTCAAAAGGAATTTATACCCAAGTTTTTTACCATTTAAGGTGGCTCTAATAATGTACCATTATGGATAAAAGGGTTTATATGGTCTAAATATGTAAATACAATGGTTTTTAGACAAGCTTCTAGGTCATTTTGGCCACTAGGATAATGGTTTAGTCTCATATGAATCTTAATTTCACATAAATCATTGTAATTAATTAAAATGACATTAATTAATCAATATAATCAAAACGACATGAAATTATTAGAAATTCTAAAATATAATTCCAAATATTTGATACATTTTTTAAAATTACACACAACTAAGGGGTAAAAATTAATTGATATTTATTCATGTTGAAGGGATGACAATGAAGGATTTAATTTAAAAACATTCAAATTGTTTTTATATTTTTATAATATATATCAATATAAAATTGATTTAAATAAACTACATCGAATTAATTTAAAAAAACAATTATATAATTAATCTTTAAAATATTATTTTACCATATAAATAAATTAAAAAAATGTTTTCAATCAAAATTAAGTATTGGTCATTGTTCATTAAAATATTAAACTTCACAGAAAAATACCAAATATTCAACCTAATTTTTTAAGATTCTCTTTAAAATATTATTTTGTTATAAATATGTTTTATTAAAGTTCCAAACAATTGGATTCAAAATATGTTCACCAATAAAAGATGGTAAAATTGACTTAATAAAAATTTAGGAAATTATGTGAAATATTGGGTTTGTTCTTATCTCATGCACATCATATCTACTGGATTAATATAAAAATATTTTTATGAATGTATTACACACAAAGATATATTTAAATCATATCATTCATAAATTTTAATTAATATAATATTTATGATAAATGTCCATTGTGTTCAAAAAACTTATTTTCTACAAAATATTCCAGTAATTTTCAATTAGATCTTGTATTCATTTATAATTAATTAACATACAATGAATTATTTTTATATTTTTTTGCACTAAATATTTTTAAATGTTACTAAACTATATTCAAAATCACTACATTATATATTATTATATTAAATAATTAAATTATATAGTATTATTAGGAAAATATCGGTCTTCTATGAGAAGAATTTTTTTGAATAAAATCATTGTTTAATGAACCATATGCTAAAATAATTTCAATTTCATTTAAAGCTATAAAATATGTCTAATATATTTATAGTGGAAAATATATTAAAAATTGCCATGTTATTGTATCCCTTTATAAACTTTTTGTAGCGTGTGATACATGTTATTGAATGCAATATTCATAATTATGATTTTATGGGTGTTAAAGAATCTCCATCATAATTAAATCGAATCCACATATTTTAATCTCAATCATGGTGATAGATTTCATTTTTATGTGTTCTATTTTTGAAATCCCACATCATGAGATCTGTTTATTATAAGACCACCAGAAAAGAGATAATGGGATGTAAAAAGGTCACATTGAATATCTTATGACAATGTATCTATGTTAAAAAACAATCAGTGGCTAGTAGAGATATATAGTTGGATGAAAAGAGAAAATACATATAGTAAGTGATTGAAGTCATCAATTACTATAATATCTAGACAGTTTTTAGTGATGTTCCATACATGTTTACAAATACACCTTTTCCTTATGTTGAATATAATTTTATTTAGTGTTAACCCTGGGATGTGTATGGGTGAATTTTGAGAAAAATTAAATGAAAAATGGATGTAGAATTGAATGTTGGTAATGGGAATAACGACCCCCTCGACTCTTGGAAAACCCTAGAACTACTCATGGCAGTGGCATCGTCATTATATGTCGGGCATGTGGGACTGATGGTCCCCCATTTATACAATTTGGGCATGTAGATCATGACCTCCCACATCTTGGGGGAAACCCTAGCGTCGCCCTCCAAGGAATAATCATTATATAATGTTTAGAATGTGGGGATGATGATTCCACCATTATAATATATTCCGGAGTTTCCATTGGCATTATAACCTCTTTTCTTTCTATTCATTATTCTCTTGATGGTACCTGATCTCTGGATCTTTTTGAAGACATCATAATTGCTAAATTGGTCCCTAGTATTATACATTTCATCTTTTGAATTCCATGAATCATTGGTGATTCATTCTCTTACTTTTGTTGAAATGTTTGGTCTTGACCTTCCCTTATTGAGTATTATTTTATGGTATGTGAATTCCACTTGTTGGTTTTATAGAGTAGCTGCAATTGGGTTTCTAAATCGCTTCTGTTTCCATGTTCACCTATGGCTTGTCTGGGATTTTTTTCCATGATTCATTGTGTGAGTCATGGTGGTGTGACAAAAACACTTTTCTACAATTCATGTGCCCTCATGATTTCCACATGCGACGTGATTTTCATTTCTTAGCCACGTAGATCTGTCTTCCTATTCTACCAATTCCTTCTCAGAACCCTGGTGTCATAAAGAATATTTACAACTAGTTTGGTTATTTATTTCATGCTTATGACTATATGAATCGAGTGTTGCATCCCTTGTGTGTATGTGTCTGCATTGAAATTTATTTTTCAAGTTTTATTCTACACCAAATATTGGCTATCTGTGGGTAGTGAGTGTGGATTCTGGTAATAGATCACCTTTGAATAGGTTGTGGGTTATTTTTCATTTTTCTTCTACTAGGACCATTGAAAATCCAAATTTCACCGACATAGAGGTCATTGAACAATAGGTACCCACCCAAAGTTCGGGATGCTCTGGTGGATGTGCCCCTACTATGGATGAAGAACATTGTCATCCTCCATCCACTGTTCATGTGTCGAATCACTTCCCTCCTTCCATGCCCAACTATAAGTGACCCATGGATCCCTAGGTTTCGCAATTAAGTATACTTTTACTTAGCTATTATTTATTAAACCGAATCAATTGGCGGTCAGTTCATGAATAAAGGTTGTCCCCCACTCATTGTTTTATCTCGGGCTTAGTGGAATTGTACCTCACAGGTTATCCAAGACAGGGAATGTGTCATGTGAGGTTGTCGGTCGAGTGTGACCCTTGCTAATTTCTACTATGGTAGTTCCAGCTGTGAAGGATCCCTAGAGGCATCCTATTAATAAGGGTAATGAACTGGTGGTTTATTAAGAAGGTTTTACTCTCTACCATGGATGGAATCCTAAAATTATCAAGGACTATTCCTCCTCCAATGATGGAATGGTTGGGCTTGAAGCAAGGAACCTCCCTTGTCGTCCAGATAAGGCATGAATTAACATCATAGCTTCATCCAGACATGGTTCAGAGTCCCAATGAACGGTTATGAGCTCTCATGTTATCATCCCCATGGAATTTCCCTACATGGATACTCCCAAAGGTCCTTTCGACTTGGGTGGTTATTCTACCACTCATAGATCATGTTCTGGAAATGTGGTATATACTCTATTATGAAACCTTATCCCGAATATCTCTATTTATCATCCCCTCTCCCAAGTGGATTGGTCTCAATTATGGCTTATGTGGGCTCATAAAAATGCACTCTCATGATGAGTCGAGCTAGACCATGTTTCATGTGAGTGTTTCATGCATCATAAGACTTAGTATGAGTTTGTTTGTTGGGATTTGGTTTCATTTTATTATTGAGTGTGTAAGACACCATAAATACTACTATGAGATTCCACAGTGGATATTTCATAGAAAGAATCATAAAACTTATTATATCCAAGCGTATTTGGATGAAAGAGAGGGTATGACTACTACCATTGGTACCATGTCCATGCATCCATGCATGGGTCAGTTTGTTTTGTGTCCATGTGAAGGTGGATACTTGAATTAATGATATAGTTTTTAGTTAGGAGAACATCCAAATAGTATTTTTCTAGGATTACTTTATGTTTTTATGGTTTTATTTATAAAACATGGTTAGGGTTTACACTATCCCTTAAAAGTGTCATTTGAAAATACAAAAAAATGGTTTGAGATGAAAAAGGGTTGTTTATCGTTGGCACACAGTTTTAGAAAACCATGCACCCTAGCCCCTCATACAAGGAAACCCAAATCAATTGGGGATCACATAGCCGACACATGGTATTTGGAAAATAGTATGACCTATAATAAATGTCTCTAATTGATTATTTGATGTATTGTATAAATGGATATTTAATTGGAGAATTAATTATTAGATTTAAGGGATATACAATAAGATATATAACTGGTGATTAATTATTTTAATTAGGGAACATGATTTAGATAATTAAATGTGGAATTAACTATGTAATTATCAAATTTTTTGAACTGAGATAATTAATTTTGGGATAATTTATTTGGTATTGATATTAGAGATTTAAAAAATTAATTGTGGAATTATTTATGATGAACTGATATAGAGAATGAGTTAATTAATTCTCAGCTTTATTATGGGATTTGAGTTTCTCAATGATGCATAGTTAGATGTTAAATTTGTTATTATATTTTTTGAAATAATTATTTATTTAATTAATTAAGTGAAATTGTCTGATAATATAATTTTTAATTACTATTGTAATTTATGTGAAAAAATAATTGAAGAATTAATTAATATATTTATGAATGTTAACATGATCATTCATGTATAGAGAATTGAAAACGAAGATGGTAATTCTAATGTTTATGAAAATGATCAATCTATTAGGTATATATGAATGGGGAAATGGTCAATAAAGTTATAATTGGTGAATGGGAACATGATCATTATAATGTGTAATTTATGGAAGGTAACATGGGTATTCAACTATGAATTAATGAATGGTAACAAAGGTACACTGATATATGTCTTCACATAAGAACATCAAAGGCTTTGGCATAAGACAAAGAAGGTGTTTATATATGATATCACATTTAAATACATCAAGCTCTAGAATGTGAAAAAGCATATATTATGATATGATATTACATATGAAGACATCGGTCTCTAGCATGTTCTAATCCCAGTGTTGAGGTATGGGAGTCCTCGAGAACCCATAAGTAAATTTGGTCTATTAATGAATAAATTTTAAAATGATAAATATTTCCTATGCATTTTACATACGTATTTATAAAATTCATTCACTATTAGCTGATTGGATATTTTTTAGTCACTATTACTGGTGTCCTACTGAGGTGTACTCACACCCTACATAGTCTTCCTAATGAGTACCCTAATAAAATTTATTCACGAAGGACATGTTAATGGAAACATTCCTAAAATAGATGAATAATTTGGGGATTGATCTTGGATGAGTGAACCAAATGTGGTTTGACACTCTCTTGGGAGTTCTATGTGTATTTTTTCAGTATTCATTTTAGACAATTGACATGTACATTACATTGGATTATTTTCATTCATTAGTTTTATATTGTATTTTCCCACATTTATTATCATGAGATTTTGGTATTGTATATGGTTATATATGCATACTCTATTTTATTTTATTTACTCTAGTTTATTTTTCATAACAAATAGGGTATATCCCGCTCATGAATGACTTATTAGACCCTTGATTCTAGTTGACTACCTCTGATATATGGGGAATGCCTGCTTGAGGTCATGTAACGAACCAGCTCGGGGCACCGATTTCTGGTACCCATGTCAGGACACTAAAATGTTTCATAAGAGGATATTTATTTTAATTTTATTATGTATTAATATTTAGGTAATGTTATATTAGAGAATATGAAGTGCTGGGGACTGGAAATGGGCTTATTCATGGGAGTTTGAAACTCGTGTATGGGGAAAACCCAAATACCCAAGGTGGGATTTTTGTAATTATTGTTTACTATTACAGATGAATGTTATTTCACCTCTGGTGATGACTATGTTTTGTGATGTGAAAAATATTATTTGTTATTTTTTGAGTATTGAATCCTTGAAAAAAGGGCATGGGATTTGATTCAGTATGAATCATTCTAGGAACTATGGATTATGTTATGACATGCATCATTTTAATATTGCAGAGGGAAAATGGGTTTTAGTAATATATTGACCATGTACTGTTTTCCCTTAATTGTTAAAATAAATTGAAAATGGTGCCTAATATGAAATTGTATGTTTTAAATTATGTAATAATGAGAATTGTTGTGTTTGTAAATGAGAAACATGATATGACAATGAGAAAACATTTAGATAACTAAGAACAATGTGTAGGATGGTTAAGGGAAGTGATAGTGTCTCACTTTATACTACATGGAAGGGTTTGGGGAAAATACTTATTATGATTATTCCTCTTTGGTGTATGTGATAATGTTTTTTAATGAGTCATATTATGTGTCTCTAGAATTTTAGAGTTATGACTCCATGGTTAATTTTGTTGAGAGTGTGCCATGTGGTTTTCGTTGGAAATGCTCTACCAGTATTGGAACTAGAGGCAATGATAGTCTTGGGTGATGAAAAAGGGGATTAGTTTCGAATGAAATTCACTCCCTTCATGATGTTCTTGGGAAGATTCTCAGGGTTGGTTGACAAGAGGATGTCTAGCCTGACAAGTGAGTTTCAATTTCAAATCCCTCTAAATGTTTCTAGAGACGGTGGACCAGAGGGATCTGAGTTATAGTTTGAGCACATTGAGGTTGTAATTGATAATTTTGAGACTCCTTCTAAGAGTATAGTCAAGATGGATGCTTTTATTCTACAAGGATCAGAAAAGAAATGGTGGGATGTTTGAGCATTGACTCGACAGATTAATGGTAAGTCATGGAAGGAATTCCTGGTTAATATCTTTGAGAGCCTCTATCTAGAGGACATGAGGAATGAGATAGTAGGGGATCTTAGTGGATACCTCATGAGAGCATGTCAGTCATGTATTATTTTTGATGATTAAAAGACCTCCATTTATTTTCTCCATCATTGGAATTAGATGCAACCACTAAAAATATTTGAATTTAGGGAGGAAATATATGAGAGATTATGTCCTAAGTTATACTCTTATAGCTAAAGAATTTTATTGAGGTTGTGGATAAATATCTCATTGATGAGAGGAATTTGAAGGAAGAATCTAGTGATGGACATGTAGTTTCTACATTTTGATCAAGAGGTTCGACTTCTGAGATCAGGAATCACCATTATGATAAATTTTGAAAATCATTTATAAATATGTGTTGTATGATAGGGTGTTTGATTACATAGGACCATACTAGAGTGCTCTATAATTAGTGTGACAGGTCAGAACATTATCATTGAATCTTCCCCTAGAAAAATGGTAGAGTGATTCACTTACGTGGTGATTGGGCATCAATATTTTTTTTTTGAGGGCACAATGACAGATGTTTAGTGAGTTTGTAGCTATAAATAGTCATGGTGTTGTAAGGGGATCTTCTACCCCATATCAAACTAATAGATGGTGTTTTACAAGCTATAGCGGTAGAGGTGGTGGACATGGTCCTTTTTGGAAAGATTTCTCATAGCAGTAGAGTAGAGAAAATCATGGGAATAATACATCATCACAAATAAAAGGGTAAGTAAAACTACATATCATATGACCTACACTTATAAATAGTGATGCTAGATCATCAACAATAATAGGTTAAATTCATGTAGCTTCTACATTATTTACTGTGTTATTTGATATTGGTGCATCTCATTCCTTTTTATCTACAAAACTTTTTATTAGAATGATCATTGTGGTGGAGTTTGTCAGTGGGGTTATAAATATAGAAACAACATTTGGAGTATGTCCTATAATCGTTTCTATAGGTATGGTATGTTTTCTTGATGTTGGATAGTATCCTTTTATATAGAATTTCTATGTCTATTATATATGATTCATTGACCTAATTTTTGGTCTGGATGGGTTAGTTTTATGCCAAGAACACATAGATTGTTAGCTGAGGATAGTGACTATTACACCTCATAAGGGTGACCATTATATTCTCTATGTGGAGTGGGATATCCATGTTGGAGGAGTAGTGTAAATTACATAAAAAATGGGAGAGCTCAAAACCCAGGTTTTTAGTTTACTATAGGATTATAGAGGAATAAGTCATGTTATCTTTCCAATAGTGGTGAAATAGAATTAGGATGATTTTCATAAATAATTTTCAGGGATACCTCCTGAGAGAGATATGGAATTCCCTATTGAGTTCATGATGGGGTTTATATTGTATTTACCCCACTATATAGAAAGGAACCAGCAGATCATAAAAACTTAATAATCAATTAGAGGAGTTGGATTATAAGGGATTTATCAATCTGAGGACATCGCATTAGGGATCACCTATGTTATTTATAGTGAAGGCTGAGGGATGTTTTAACTTTTGTGTCTATTGGTAGATATTAAACAAGATAAATGTATAGAAATGGCATCATTTTCTATGTATCAACAACTTATTTGACTTGTTCAGCAAAACCTTTATGTTCTCGAAAATCAACTTGAGATCATGGTATCATTGGCTAAGAGTTATTACTAATGACATACTAGGGAATACATAAAAAACTATGTCTAAACTTAATTGTTCACCATAATATAATTTGGGTAGAAAAATGATAGTATTTTCTATGTTCATGATGAAACAATTCTTCAACCTGTACCGATAACATTTTTTGTAGTTTTTATGGGTGATGTCCTCGTGTACTCCCAAAATCATGAAGATCATGACCAACATCTTGACATAATTATGAATACACGGAGAGTGTATCATATATATGTCGAGCTATCAAATTCCCATGTTTGGATCGATCAGGTATACTTCTCTGGGGATGTTATTTTTGATGAAGTTGTGTTGGTAGATCCAGATAAGGTTTAGACAATGGTTTCATGGGATCATCCAAATAATATAATTGATATTTAAGAATTTTGGGACAATTTTTATATTAATAAATATTCATCTATGAATTTTTACATTTGGAATCAACTCCTTCACTGTAACAGCCCGAGATTTTATGAAAAATATTCTTTCTTATTTTACTAATGTCTTGTGTTATACGCTACACCAAAAGGAGCTTGCACAACACGCATCCTTGACTTGCCTTGCATTACACGCAATCGCAACCTTCCTCGATAGCGTGTGTGGTACGTAATCCTAAGTTTCACGAAACAATGATATGCTATTAAAAATATTATTAAAACTAGCAGTTATGAATAGTAATAACCACTTTTTAAATTTTAGAAATTTTAACTCTCAAAATGGACTTCATTTTTGGATTCGGAGTATCGAATTTAGCCTAAGGTGAAATTTTGGTACTTTTCGGATAACTTTCATATTCTGATGAATAGTGAAAATTACTAAATTATAATTAAAAACAACTTTTTTAATCGAAATAATTAATAGTGATAAATCATTAATTTGAGTGGTTTTAAAGTATATTTAGAATATATTTTTACAATTTAATACAATGTTGGTCATTGGATGTAGTTTCACATTTAAACTAGACATAAACAAGTGTCAATCTTTTGATAGATATTGTTTCTTAAAAACACGCTATTTGTTTTAACAGCGGGATTTAATTATAAAATTAATTAATGCAACTTTTATGTTATGAATTTGGTAAAATAGACTTCATTTTTGAATTCGGAATATGAAATATAGCTTGGGATGGAATTTTGGCATTGTTCTGAAAAACATCAATTTTTGATGAATAGTGAAACTACTAAGTGGTAGGTTAAAAACTGAATTTTGCATAAAACTTAATTTTACCGCTTCTGTGAATGGAATTTCGAAAATCCGAGAGACACGGTTAATATCAAGGACTAAAATGTGGTTCAATGAGATGAAAATAATTTTTTGGTGAATAGTAACTTTTTACTTTTTTTACCGCGGTTAATAGTGAATAGGGTAACTAAGGGTAAATATGATATCACTATTACCCTAACACATATCCTAATTCTATTAGACAAGTGTAATTCGACCAAAAACAAACTTAGGAATAAAATATGACCATTTAGGCCCACTTGGATTAGATTAGGACATTTATTATTAATTTATTTAAAGAAGGGTTAAAATAGAAAAAATCAAAGTTTAATAAGTAAATCATTTTTAATATGGGGTTATACATAAGATAAATTCGATTGTAAATATTCATTAGAAATCTAAAAAGATTTCCTACATGATGGTATTTTATTTGTAATTTTTAGACATCATATAATTTAATTTATTTATGACACAACGATGATGCAGTAATTATCTTATTAATGAAATATTGACATAATTGATGTTATAAACACCAAAATAAATGTAATTTGAGACTTTTTATGAATTCCACTACTTTTCTTGGTGACTATGATATATTAGTGTTTATTTAATCAACTTGGTTAGAACATATAATTCTGTTATGACTTTCAAAGAAATCATATATCAAATAGTGTCAAAATTGACACAAAATAGTTTTTAAATCAAATATTATATTATTAATTGTTATTTTATTCCTAAAAATCTAAGGTTCAGCCAAATGACTTAGATAAGGATATATATATTAATAATAAACAATTTGGGGTTCGTTTGGCATGTTATAGTAAGTGTATTAACCATATAGTGAAAGAAAACAAAAAGACACGGTAAATGTTAAATTATTTAACTTAGAGTAAAATCTAATTGATAAGGTTAAAATAATATCCTAAACTTGTCTAAATTCTATTGGTTGATAGGATTTCGACCCATCCCCACTTTAGCTTCGAAATAATACCCTTTGGAACCATTATAAACCGATTTTGACTTTAATATAAAATAATATTTTGAGGTATTCCTAAGATGCCCCTCTCCTCCCCTATAAAAGGACACCTCCTCCCCCTCCTCCTCACACCAATTTGAGCACTCAAGCTCGGCCAACCCCTGCCAAAATCTCTTCTCCACTTCCCTAGCAACATCCTAGAGGTTCTGGTCTTCCTCAAAGACCAATTCTAGTGCCCTAAGAAGAGGTCTCAAAGAGGCACTTCAAAGAAGAGGAAATTACCGTTACCAATTCGTTCATCTTTATTTCTTCTTCCACTTCTTCTTCTTAGGTTGTTTCATTATGAAGTAATAACATCAGTATCACTCATATACTGATATGTTATTATAAGTATGAAACAACCCTATTTCACCATCTATCCATCCTACGGAAAAAGAAATCACCGCGCGTGCGTACGTACGGAATACCGTCTCCACGCCGTGGTGTAATCTATTTTCCACCACCACCTTACACGGATGGGTATAATGGTGTAAAGAATAACTATACATAGTTATTATAACATCATATTGATTCTGATATATTGTATAATCCACTCCAATTCAATTCAAAATTTATAGAAATGATATCATCGCTCGTGCGTACGTACGGAATACCGTCTCCACGACGCGATGAGATTCATTCTCCATGTTAACCATTTAAGAATGATTATAATGTATATATAAGAAATAATAATGAAATATATGACATTATAAAGCTACTGGATTTATGTATATATATACATATGTAAGTCATCTACTTACTTCCATTTCAAGACAATAAGGAAAGGAAAACAGCGTTCATGCGTACGTACGGACTACCGTCTCCATGAACGGTGTTTTTCATTTTATTTATCTACCTATTATATATATATATATACTGAATATATATGATATATAAATCATATTTTATATTCTGGAAGTAATTAAATCATGATATAAGTAATAATGATGTCAAGAACAACAAGTCAAAACACCTACGATAAATGAAACGATTTTACCCAAAACGCTTCTTTAACATGGAATTTACAAACGAACGGGTAATATAATGTCATAAGTGAACCATATATGATATCATAACAATGAATATGATTCTGTAATAAGTCAATAACATGATTTAAATCATTATACAGGAGGTTCGGAAACTTACAAAGCAAGTCGGACCTAAGGTAAGGGAAATATCACAATCTCATTTTTATCCGAGATTGTTTATTCGTAAGTATTTACTGGGGTGTATTTTATCATCCACATCCATGTTCCCTCAATATGTAATATTGTTTCCATCCACTTACAATAGTTTAAATCCAATTTTTCCCTTAGGTGAGTTTTTAGTAAAGAATATGAAAGGAATCTTTTGTCGTTTTTCCGTACGAGGTACTTTTTGACTTTTCCGACAAAAGTACGAAGAATGTTTTTTTTAACTTAAACGGAACGAATGGAATTTTACGGTTTTATAAAGCCTTATTTTCATGAACCTTCCTCCAAATTATTTCATGACTATTTTTAATAAAATCTCTTTCTTTTAAAATTGTATGATGTTTTGTGAAAAGAAATTGATTTTGAAGAAGAAAGGATATTTTCCTCAAGAATTCATTTCAAGTGTTTTATCAAAATTATTTTCCATCTAAGATAATAAAGGGTTCTGTTTCTATCCATATTTTTACATTGATTTGACTATGTTGTGATGGAATTATGTTTATGAATTCCTTTATCTTATATGAATGGTTTTATGATGTCATGTTGTTTAAGAATCCCATTTTTATTACATGGGTGATGCAACGATGTATGATTTATGATTTTGTGGCACACATAAGAAAGGATTCATTAAGAGATGGGTGGGACCTATATCTCCCTCCAATGCATTGGGTAAAGATTTCATATCTCATGAGATAGACATGGCTGGAATGGTAGGTTATACCGGTTCAGTGAAACAGGACTGAAACGAGGATTACTCGATTCAGAAAGGGACTTTGTCCACTAAGATAGTCTTGGCAATGAGTCTTGACTAACAAGAAATGATTCTCTATGATTATGTGTGTATGCCACAATGAGTAATGTTTTAAGTTATGGTTTCATTTTCACTACTATGATTTATCCCATGTTATGAAATTATGCTCTCTTTTGCAGGTTAAGATTTCCAAAAATGTTATGTTCTTATGAAAATTATGTGATTGATATTTCTTTTGTTTACCCTTACTGAGCATTTGAGCTCACACTTTTATGTTTTCTTTTCCCCAGGATATAAAGAAAGGTTTTAGGTAAAAAAAAAGGAATATCTTTGTGGGAGATTTTGAAGATCTTTCACCAGGATTAGAAGATTACGTTCCGAGTTTCCAAAGACACTAAACTATTACGATCCTTGTGTGTGTGTTTTTGTTATGTACTAAGTATTCCGCAAACGTAATGTAAAGTCTATTTAAGTCAGGCTACGGGTCTCTACAGTTGGTATCAGAGGAAAGGTTTAGTCAACCTTTGGAAACTAGGACGCGAAAACATTAGTGAGATCCCTAGAGATATTTCTAAGGTATGTCTAGGGATGCCCCTAAGGATAAGTATACGTATAGGATATAGTCCTAGAATTATGGTAACGATATTAAATTAAACCAAAAATGTTAGATATTTAAGTTACTCCCCCTTTATTATGATTTTTGCCTCTCACACTATTCTTTTTTGGGTTTTAGAATATGGCTGGAAACAAGATGATTCACGATAATGGAGGATATGATGGACAATGGAATGATATTCTTCATGAGCAACCAAATGAAATGGGATTTGGATGCCCAAACATCATTATTATGCCGAATCAGCAATCTCACAACATGATCAATAAAGTAAAATTTGGTAAGTTTCCTGACTCGACTAATAAGAGAAAGATGGAGTTCCATGATGATCATAGAGGAAAGAAAGTTCAATTTCCCCTATGTAAATCATGTGGGAAGAGGCATCAAGGAGAATGTTTCAAGGGAACTGGAAGATGCTTTGGGTGTGGAAAAGAAAGACACAAAGCAAGTAAGTGCAAAGGAAAAGGGTCGGTTAACACCATGGATGAGGATAATGGTATTGCTACGACATCAAAAATGGTTAAGTGTTTTAAATGTGGAATGTATGGGCATTATGCAAACAAATTCCCTAAGGGAAAGACTCATGAAGAGAATCAGTATGGTCATATGGGTAGTATTTATGTGGATGATGATGAAGAGACTACAAATGATATGTGAGATGAAAGAATTTTTGAAGCTCGGTCAATGGTTTGAGAATGTAGTGGAATGATTACATGTTTATCATGTGTAATTTTGGAATAAAGAGACATCTATGGATTGTTACACTGTTGTCTTTCCTTGTGTTTTGAAAGTGTATGATTAATGTTACCAGTATCCATGAATGGTTATTCAGATATTTTTGGAATGTAGATGATATGCGCATAATGAAGGGATAAGGAGAAAATTAAATGTTTGATAGTATTCATGAGATCATGATTGATATAAGGACTAAGTGATATCATGGTTTGAGTATATAGAATTTTGAGGATTTTGGTATGTGGAAAGTGTTAACTTTTAACTGCACTCATGTTTTCACTAAGGTATTCAAGAGAATACACGATTAAGGACTTTGAATGTTTGGAATGTGACCAACAAGACATATCTTATGATATGTGGGGATCAACGACAGTATTAAATCTCTGGTAATCGTTGTCACTATATTATGAGAGTGGACTGCAGTATTATGTATAAGCCTAAAGATTAGACTGGATTATGTTGGACATAAGTTAGTATTGTTTAAGGATAGAAGATTTTCGATATTATTGATGGGATGTTATAGTAACGTAGTTTTAGAAAAAGGGACAACCTGCAGGACGGGCGACAGCCCATCGCTTCGGACAAGGCTGTAGGAATCGAACCCACAACCGAAGTGCGACTGGCCTTTATCGCCTACCACTGGCCTACAGGAAGTCCCTGTTTAGTAGAAACTAGTTTTATTATATTAATCAGCATGATATATGAAGTATAAGTCCATTTTAGGAACCATATATGATTAATCTCACTATAGAATGACTTATGTATATTTAATAACTTTTGCTAACCTTTTGTTTGAGACAGACGGAATGAACAGTCATTCTATCACATGATCTGCTAACACTTCACGAATAACAAATTCAACTTCATTTATTTAAGAAATGAAGTGGAAATTGTTCAAGGCACGAACAACAGTGAGATTGTACCAAAATAAAGTAAGTATTTATTCTAATTCAAATTTTCAACTTTAGGGAGATGATCTTGAAAACCAAAAATGTTGTCCTAGTGATCTTATACCTGATGAATCAGATGGTACCTTAGATCATCACAAATTTATGGATTTGTGATTACTGGCTTTTCCATAGCCATGTTCTCTACCACTCTCCATCAGAACATGATGGTTAGATTTCTCTTCCCTATCCATATTTTCACCTATGTGGAAACCCAGTGATTAGTTTATTTGGGTAATCGTTACATTTCATACTTTAGTTTTTAAAGACAAGTTTTGGTATTCCCTTTTACGATGTGGGTTTATATTAAAGAAACTTTCGAATAGTAAACCATTTATAACCCCGACGAATTTCGAGGGCGAAATTCATTTTAAGGGGGGTAGAATGTAACAGCCCGAGATTTTATGAAAAATATTCTTTCTTATTTTACTAATGTCTTGTGTTATACGCTACACCAAAAGGAGCCTGCACAACACGCATCCTTGACTTGCCTTGCATTACACGCAATCGCAACCTTCCTCGATAGCGTGTGTGGTACGTAATCCTGAGTTTCACGAAACAATGATATGCTATTAAAAATATTATTAAAACTAGCAGTTATGAATAGTAATAACCACTTTTTAAATTTTAGAAATTTTAACTCTCAAAATGGACTTCATTTTTGGATTCGGAGTATCGAATTTAGCCTAAGGTGAAATTTTGGTACTTTTCGGATAACTTTCATATTCTGATGAATAGTGAAAATTACTAAATTATAATTAAAAACAACTTTTTTAATCGAAATAATTAATAGTGATAAATCATTAATTTGAGTGGTTTTAAAGTATATTTAGAATATATTTTTACAATTTTATACAATGTTGGTCATTGGATGTAGTTTCACATTTAAACTAGACATAAACAAGTGTCAATCTTTTGATAGATATTGTTTCTTAAAAACACGCTATTTGTTTTAACAGCGGGATTTAATTATAAAATTAATTAATGCAACTTTTATGTTATGAATTTGGTAAAATAGACTTCATTTTTGAATTCGGAATATGAAATATAGCTTGGGATGGAATTTTGGCATTGTTCTGAAAAACATCAATTTTTGATGAATAGTGAAACTACTAAGTGGTAGGTTAAAAACTGAATTTTGCATAAAACTTAATTTTACCGCTTCTGTGAATGGAATTTCGAAAATCCGAGAGACACGGTTAATATCAAGGACTAAAATGTGGTTCAATGAGATGAAAATAATTTTTTGGTGAATAGTAACTTTTTACTTTTTTTACCGCGGTTAATAGTAAATAGGGTAACTAAGGGTAAATATGATATCACTATTACCCTAACACATGTCCTAATTCTATTGGACAAGTGTAATTCGACCAAAAACAAACTTAGGAATAAAATATGACCATTTAGGCCCACTTGGATTAGATTAGGACATTTATTATTAATTTATTTAAAGAAGGGTTAAAATAGAAAAAATCAAAGTTTAATAAGTAAAGAATTTTTAATATGGGGTTATACATAAGATAAATTCGATTGTAAATATTCATTAGAAAGCTAAAAAGATTTCCTACATGATGGTATTTTATTTGTAATTTTTAGACATCAAATAAGTTAATTTATTTATGACACAACGATGATGCAGTAATTATCTTATTAATGAAATATTGACATAATTGATGTTATAAACACCAAAATAAATGTAATTTGAGACTTTTTATGAATTCCACTAATTTTCTAGGTTACTATGATATATTAGGGTTGCTTTAATCAACTTGGTTCGAACATATAATTCTGTTATGACTTTCAAACAAATCATATATCAAATAGTGTCAAAATTGAAACAAAATAGTTTTTAAATCAAATATTATATTATTAATTGTTATTTTATTCTTAAAAATCTAAGGATCGGCCAAATGACTTAGATAAGGATATATATATTAATAATAAACAATTTGGGGTTCGTTTGGCATGTTATAGTAAGTGTATTAACCATATAGTGAAAGAAAACAAAATTAAATGGTAAATGTTAAATTATTTAACTTAGAGTTAAATCTAATTGATAAGGTTAAAATAATATCCTAAACTTGTCTAAATTCTATTGGTTGATAGGATTTCGACCCATCCTCACTTTAGCTTCGAAATAATACCCTTTGGAACCATTATAAACCGATTTTGACTTTAATATAAAATAATATTTTGAGGTATTCCTAAGATGCCCCTCTCCTCCCCTATAAAAGGACACCTCCTCCCCCTCCTCCTCACACCAATTTGATCACTCAAGCTCGGCCAACCCCTGCCAAAATCTCTTCTCCACTTCCCTAGAAACATCCTAGAGGTTCTGGTCTTCCTCAAAGACCAATTCTAGTGCCCTAAGAAGAGGTCTCAAAGAGGCACTTCAAAGAAGAGGTAATTACCGTTACCAATTCTTTCATCTTTATTTCTTCTTCCACTTCTTCTTCTTAGGTTGTTTCATTATGAAGTAATAACATCAGTATCACTCATATACTGATATGTTATTATAAGTATGAAACAACCCTATTTCACCATCTATCCATCCTACGGAAAAAGAAATCACCGCGCGTGCGTACGTACGGAATACCGTCTCCACGCCGTGGTGTAATCTATTTTCCACCACCACCTTACACGGATGGGTATAATGGTGTAAAGAATAACTATACATAGTTATTATAACCTCATATTGATTCTGATATATTGTATAATCCACTCCAATTCAATTCAATATTTATAGAAATGATATCATCGCTCGTGCGTACGTACGGAATACCGTCTCCACGACGCGATGAGATTCATTCTCCATGTTAACCATTTAAGAATGATTATAATGTATATATAAGAAATAATAATGAAATATATGACATTATAAAGCTACTGGATTTATGTATATATATACATATGTAAGTCATCTACTTACTTCCATTTCAAGACAATAAGGAAAGGAAAACAGCGTTCATGCGTACGTACGGACTACCGTCTCCATGAACGGTGTTTTTCATTTTATTTATCTACCTATTATATATATATATATACTGAATATATATGATATATAAATCATATTTTATATTCTGGAAGTAATTAAATCATGATATAAGTAATAATGATGTCAAGAACAACAAGTCAAAACACCTACGATAAATGAAACGATTTTACCCAAAACGCTTCTTTAACATGGAATTTACAAAAGAACGGGTAATATAATGTCATAAGTGAACCATATATGATATCATAACAATGAATATGATTCTTTAATAAGTCAATAACATGATTTAAATCATTATACAGGAGGTTCGGACACTTACAAAGCAAGTCGGACCTAAGGTAAGGGAAATATCACAATCTCATTTTTATCCGAGATTGTTTATTCGTAAGTATTTACTGGGGTGTATTTTATCATCCACATCCATGTTCCCTCAATATGTAATATTGTTTCCATCCACTTACAATAGTTTAAATCCAATTTTTCCCTTAGGTGAGTTTTTAGTAAAGAATATGAAAGGAATCTTTTGTCGTTTTTCCGTACGAGGTACTTTTTGACTTTTCCGACAAAAGTACGAAGAATGTTTTTTTTAACTTATACGGCACGAACGGATTTTTATGGTTTTATAAAGCTTTATTTTCATGAACCTTCCTCCAAAATATTTCATGACTATTTTTAATAAAATCTCTTTCTTTTAAAATTGTATGATGTTTTGTGAAAAGAAATTGATTTTGAAGAAGAAAGGATATTTTCCTCAAGAATTCATTTCAAGTGTTTTATCAAAATTATTTTCCATCTAAGATAATAAAGGGTTCTGTTTCTATCCATATTTTTACATTGATTTGACTATGTTGTGATGGAATTATGTTTATGAATTCCTTTATCTTATATGAATGGTTTTATGATGTCATGTTGTTTAAGAATCCCATTTTTATTACATGGGTGATGCAATGATGTATGATTTATGATTTTGTGGCACACATAAGAAAGGATTAATTAAGAGATGGGTGGGACCTATATCTCCCTCCAATTCATTGGGTAAAGATTTCATATCTCATGAGATAGACATGGCTGGAATGGTAGGTTATACCGGTTCAGTGAAACAGGACTGAAACGAGGATTACTCGATTCAGAAAGGGACTTTGTCCACTAAGATAGTCTTGGCAATGAGTCTTGACTAACAAGAAATGATTCTCTATGATTATGTGTGTATGCCACAATGAGTAATGTTTTAAGTTATGGTTTCATTTTCACTACTATGATTTATCCCATGTTATGAAATTATGCTCTCTTTTGCAGGTTAAGATTTCCAAAAATGTTATGTTCTTATGAAAATTATGTGATTGATATTTCTTTTGTTTACCCTTACTGAGCATTTGAGCTCACCCTTTTATGTTTTCTTTTCCCCAGGATATAAAGAAAGGTTTTAGGTAAAAAAAAGGAAGATCTTTGTGGGAGATTTTGAAGATCTTTCACCAGGATTAGAAGATTACGTTCCGAGTTTCCAAAGACACAAAACTATTACGATCCTTGTGTGTGTGTTTTTGTTATGTACTAAGTATTCCGCAAAAGTAATGTAAAGTCCATGTAAGTCAGGCTACGGGTCTCTACATTCACAATTAAAAAAAGGGTATAACATTCAATTCATCAAATGCATGTGAAAATCCATCTAGGAGTAAAAGAAACATTTGAAATCACCATGAATTTTAATCTCACTTGATCTAGGTTAGGAGTACATGGTGTATTGTGATGCTTATGGAAAAGGGATTGTAACAATGTTTATGAATGAAGATTGAGTCATGGATTAAGGGTCTCGTCAACTGAGGCCTCAATAATCAATCTACCCAATGCACGGACTTGAGTTAATGGTAGTGGTTTATGCTCTGAATTGCTTTTAGAAATATATTTTGGGTGATAAGTTCACTGTGTGTATGTATCACATGAGATTAAGTTATGTACTCATGGAATCAGATTCAAATCTCTAAAAGTGAATATTGGTTGATTATATGTAGTCAATTTATTTTGATATAGTTATTAATCCCTAGAAAAGAAATTTTTTGGTTTATTATTTGTCTATGAATACATAGTCTCATGCATTTCAAGAATAGAGTGATGAGTGAAAGATGATGACCTTGATGGCAGAGATACATGTGGTGGTTCTAGAAAATAAGGAACAAATGAATATGGTATCATTTTTAGTTGATTATACCATTTTGAGATGGATTTGAGAAAAAATGTATGAGGATCTAGACAATTTTACCTTAAGGGAAAGACATGATGGTGGGGAGTCACCTTGAGATTGTTTGGTATATGATGATGAGATAATCAACATAAAGAATTTTGTTATTGTTCCCACAAGCATGTGAGAGGACCTGATGCAGGAGTTTCATTCCATGACGTTGGTAGTACATCTAGGATTGACCATATTGTATCATGACATATGATGATAGTTTTGGTGTCCTGGCATGGAAAATAAGATAGAAGGGTTTGTTACATGATGCTACACCTATCAGTAGATGATGGAAGAGCATCAATGACCTGATGGTTTGTTACATTCAATTACCATTTTAGAGTGGAAGTGGGATGATGTGACAATGGATTTTGTGTGTGGGGGGGGGGGGGGGGTCCTGAAGACTCCAAGGATGAATAACACCATTTGGGTATTGGGGATTGACTGATGAAAGTAACACATTTCTTGAATATACGAGAGAATTTATCTATGGTGAAGATGGATATATTTATGTTTTGGAGATATTCCCTCTACACGGGTTTCCAGAGACTATATTTTTGGATCATGAATCATGTTTCATTTCACGCTTTTATAATGGATCATAGAAAGTACTATGTACAAAAGTATTACTGAGTATATCTTTCCACTCATAGAAATATTTGGAATGAGATTATACTATAAATGATCTAGATGAAATTATGTGTGCATGTGTTCTTTAATCCGGTGGGTCTTCAAAAAATATCATTTTTTAGTAGAGTCTTCCTACAAAAAATGTTATCTGGAAAAATACAAAGATGGAACTATAAGAGTATCATTACGGTAGACTATGGAAATCACATTTGTGATCGACGAAGGATGATAGATATAATATTTTCATTATTATTATTATTATTTTCAATTATTTAATCCAAATTAATTAATCAATTTGTTCTTTTTCGCATCATTTTCGGATTTCTGGTGAGTTTTGAGATAAAATGTGAATATTCATTTATTCTAAAAATTAATTATTATTTTTTCATTAGTTGATCAAGAATAAAAAATATGTTTTTTATCCATTTCAAGTGATTATTTCCTTGTAGGATTCAATTTTATTAGGACACATGTTATATTTATGAATATATAGCCCATTCAGAATCTCACTAGGAAATAATTTGATCCCTGTGAAAAATTATTCTGGATGGAAGAATAAACCCTACCTCATTAAATGATTACTATCTCAGGTTAACGACCAAAAAAATCATGATTCCAGTTATGATCAAAATATGACACAGTGAGTTATAATTACAGTAAATTTCAAGGAGACATGATTTCACTAATGCATCCCTAGAACGAGTCAAAGTTGGGTAGCTTGAATTTTAATAAGGTTCTATAAAATGTAACCTCTTTTAATGTGGCAATACCATCTTGTAAAAATATCTAAAAAATAAAATTTAATGGGTAAATAGAAAAAAATTAATATAATCTTATAATAAGGGATCATGCATGATTTATACATCATGTTGGATGAACTAAATCCAACTTCTAGAGGATGGATTCTAGAGGAAATTTTTTTATTCTTTCTTTTCTATCTTTTGTTCTTATAAATTTCATAATTTCTTCTTCTTCCCTATTATTTTTGGTTACACATACCATTGTGGATAAATATTATAAGTTTTTGGGGTAGGGTAGTTTTTCAATTTATTAATTATTTTGTTCTTTCGTATTATTGAATAAATATTATTTTTTATTTCTATAGTGTTGTTTTCAATTTCATATAGTTGTTTTTATTATCATGTGATATTTGTATTTTGTATTTGATTTGGTTATTGATTTCTTATATTAGTAAATGCTCAATATATCCCTCCACCAAGTTCTAGTTTATATAATTTGAAATATACTATGTATTAGTGGTGAAGTACTTGACAATATTCATTATACGTTAGAGTGGTAATTAATGTTCTTATTTTTTTGGGATGAACAAGACCCGATCGAGTTTTTCCCATGTCAATTTCAGATATTCACTAAATATTTCGCATAGATAGAAGGAGAGTAGGATAAAATAATTTCACGGTATGTTTTCCTATCACCATCACCATTTGACCAAGGGAGTAAGATGGAATAGTCATGGAGTTTCACATTAATCGATATAGAAGAAGTGGGTTGAATAAATTGGAACAAGTATAAAATTTCAATATGAAAAATCATAATGGACATATCACCATTCTTATATAATAATTTTAAATCATATTCATTAAATTTTTTTAATGAATTGCATTCTTAAATTCATCATCGTGTTTCGTTTCTCTCATTTTCGAATCAAAAAAAATTCAAACAAACAAAATTTGTCCTCTCATTAAAAATTGGAAAAATATTTTATGGTTACTCCACATCGGGTGAATACCTAGGTTCAATCATAATACTTCACTTAGGTAATTTAAAAAAAATCCATTCCAATTAATATTTTGCATCAAACCTGGTTATGTTTCTTGGGAGTTACTGCCTCATGAAACAAAAACTAAAAAAACATTCTTGAATGTCCCATAGATCAAAATTCAATTTAATTGATTTTGACCATAAAATTGAATGAACAATAACCCAATTGAGAAAACATAATTTTCAAATAGGTTTTTAAGAAATAATCCTGAAGGATTCAAGTAACACATTTTGTGAACACTATTAACCTATAAAATAAGATGAAATACCAACCAAACACTACATGATCTCTACGCACCACAATTCACTGACCAGAAAATCATCTTGTGATCCCCACCATAGAGAATGATATTGTGTTACACAATAACATGATTAAAATTCTAACTAAATTCCATTGTCTTGTAGGATAAAAACAAAATAGGCATTTTCATGAATTTACAAACATGTGATCCAACTGTAAACCCCAAGGAGATTCGAATAAATAGGTAAAGAAGAGGTAATTCCTTTTCTCAAATAATATAAAATAAATAAAATGGTTGCACAGTCTATAACCTGGAGAGGTCTAATACTTTTAGGATCTGAAAAGATGCTTCATGCAAAGGTTTGTTCCCATATACTGGTTTATGGTTATCCGAAAAAAGATCTATGATATCCACCAATCAACTGGAGAGACATTTTATTTGTGCTGGAAGTTATTAAATAATATCTCTAATTGATGCAAAAATCACACTATAGAGGATAACACATTTCTTGTTTTCTTCTATCATGGAATTCTTGACAATGATAAAAAATTTATAGACACCTCATCTAGAAGATCGTTAATCATAACATCACTATAAGTTGGTAGGGGTCTTATAGAAAAGATAAGTAATTTGGCTCTAGAGGAATGTGAACTATAAAAAAACCATGATGTGAGGACTTTTGATTCTTACTCACCCTTGAAATAATAAAAACATAAGGAACCTATTAGTGTGATGAGACAACTATATATTAAAACAGAAGGAACAATATGGCCTGACACTAGTATGTGGTTTATCGTGTTCTACATATATGTACGCTGATCATTTTCAAAAAGTGTATCAGAACGAAATTTGTCATCCGGCCTATAATTAAAGGATCTTTCGGACATATCTACCACATCAAACCTAGAAACAACAAGGATATAGAATCCAATAAAAAAGACATAAGTCCTTTTCTGATTCAATGCCATAATCAACTTCCATTCTAGCAATATAAATACTAGAACACTTTGTTATTTCAATAATCCTTTAAATATCACTTCTAGAAACAAAAATAATTTTACCCACCATGATTAAAATGAAATAATTATGTGAGTCCTTCAACAAGTTAACTAAATACTTAAGATAAGCATCTATGATCCAAATTTCTATGGTAGTAAGACAAAATTGATAATCTAATTTTATTATTTTGACATTTTATCTACATTATAATTAAGAATCAATGAAAACTACCAACCTAGAAAATCCCAAAACCAATGGAAAATATCAAAATGATTAAAATAGTTTGAGGAAACATACTAAAGAAACCTGAAAATAATGTTATTAATGATTCAAAGACACATTCTATATCACAACCCTTCCTAAAAAAATAATGGGATCTTATCAAAAAATGATAAAGGTCCATCTAGAAGAGGGAAATTAAAAAAATTTCCAAAATTAGAAATGGAAAAAAATATATCCAAGAACCATTTCTTTATGCACTGGTTTAGTCAATGTATGGTAAATTAGATCTAATTCATTTGGAAATTTAGGGACCCTTCTAGAAATTTGAGACAAACATCCCAATAATTGATACAGTTTTATAATTCCTTAACTTTGAAAAATCTATGAAGGATCTCTACCATAAAGAATCCAACTATATGGAAATAAGAGAATGCGATTAAGAAAAGGTATCTCAATATTGTTCACACCAACGATACAAAAAAAATCAACATACTGGGACATTATCTATTCTTTGAACCATTGGTTATTTTAGACCTATTAATGCATTTTGTGATATAAGAGCATCAATAAATGTTATGCCTCAGTCGATAATTTCATCCATGAAGACTAGAGAACTAAAACCAACTCGATTGGTCGTAAAATTAGAAAAGGAATCCACCATTTTCCCAGTTGATGTTGTAGAAAATGTACTCATCGAGTAAGAGGATTGATCTTTCCATCGTACTTTTATAACCGTACCACGGAAGGATACAAAGTACCAAGACATTCACTCATCATTCATGGGAGTCCATTCTAGAAAAAATAATGTTCTATCATGAATTTCCTTGAAGTAAAACTCATAATAGAACTCGTAGATAGTACATCACACATCACTATTCTCGATGTAATGAAACATCCTTTAAATAATCACTCAGTTTTTTGATCTCACATGAAGATGGTATAGAGCCAATTAAAAATGCAGGTATTCATCATAACTTCTTATCCTTAATAGAGAAATATTCATTTAAAATATCAAATTCCCAAGAACTGACAAATCGTGATATAATATTAAACAAAGAGGGAAACTTTTACCTTTTTAATGATTTTTTAAATGTAAATGAAATGGTACTAGTGATTATAGCCTTTTATGTATGAAACCTAAATTCATTATCATCCCCTAATCAACACCCATTTTTGGATCTTAATAAATTTAAATGATATTAGAAGTATGCTTACCTAGTGTAGGTATATAATGTAGAGGTAATCATTTCAAATAACCTATACAGTTCATAAGAACACTCTTTTATTGACCATATCAAATAAAATCTAAGATTTATTGTCATGTTTAGGTGATATACCTTGAATCATTTCCAATGACTACTATCATATAATATTTTTACAAAGAGATTCCAAACTAGTTATAAAACCTTAGAGAAGAATCAATACCATCATCTACGGAGATATTAAGAAAGAGATAGAGAAATGGATATTAATTGAAATCATTTACCCAATCTCCAATTCTCAGTTGGTCATCCCCATTAATTTTGTCCCAAAGAAAAATGGCTCGACACTATTAAAATTGAATTAAATGAAAAGTCACCCATGAGAGTACAAAATTTCTAGAGAGTGTATTTCTATTATAAGAAGATAAATAACATTACCAAAAAAGACAATTTTCCTATTCCTTTTATCAATCAGATACCAGAAAGTTTATTTGAAAAAACTCATTAATATTATTAGGTTTATTCCCAAGATATTTTTATGTATTTTTCTCACTAGAATAATAATATAAGATGATCTTCACCTACCTATTTAGCACATTCACATATAATAGGATTCCTTGCGGGATATGTAATGCCCTAGGTACAGTTAAATAGAATATGGTGAGTATTTTATCATATAATATTTAAGAAATCCTTTAGGTATTTCCCAATGATTTCATTGTTTTTGGTAGTTTATTTAATCATTGTATTAAAATTTGGGAAAATGTTTTGAAAAAATGTAATGTAAATGATATTGATTTAAATTTTAAAAAAAATCATTTTACGGTCGAAAATTGAAATTTTATGGGTGAAATAATTTAAAAAGAATGTGATTGAGGTTAATAAATAAAATGTTTATGTGATTAATTCATTTCTGTATCCATTTTTTAAAAACAAATTAGGATCCTTTTTAGGACATGGAGGGTTGTACAGAATTTTTATCAAATATTTTATTAATATTTCGCTCACTCTATCAATATCTTTATTAATGGAATCAGAAATTAATTTTTATTATGAATTCACGATGTCATTCGTTGAATAGAATCAAAGGCTTATAACTCCTCTAATAATTAATCCACCCTACCAGGAGTACCCTTTTCATTTTCTTTGTGTTTCATCCCATGAAGTTGTGGGAGCCGCTCCATAAAACAAATTGGCAGAATGACTCATGTAATATCCTATACATTAGGGACCATTGATTCCATAAAAATTAATTAAAAAACCTTTCAGAATGACTTACATATAGTCTTATTTGAACTAGATAAACTCTAACCACATATTCTTGGCCCTAAAGTTGTTTTTCCTAATCATGCAGCACTCATTTATTTAATGAATAAGGTGAATTCGATAACAAGACTCATTAGATTGATGATAATCGTAAAAGTGTTCCACATTTAAAATAAATATAAAAAAGGAAGTGAAAATTAGGTGGTTGATCATCTATGTTGACAACCCAACACCGCTAAAGTAGAATTTACAGACCATAAACCATTTAGTGATGAACATACTAGAGAAAAAATCTACATCATCGGTGGTGAAGTTCTATGATATTATAATACGGTAAATTATCTTGTAAAATCTCATGTACAATCTCATTTAAATTAACACCTAATTAAAAATATGAAATCTAAATATAGATATTACTTCTAGAACTATCCATTTCTTTGGAAGATTTTCATTACTATCTGATAAGAAGTTGTTTTTTGAGAAAGTGAAATTGATTACATCTTTGACTATTGTCACACATTATCATGTGGAGTCATCTATGGACCTCAAATGATATTAATTAATGTTTTATAATCTATACTTTATTGTACCATTCATTTTATATATCCTCATGAATTTTGAAATAGGTGGGGAAAACGTTTTTTATTGAATTCAAAGATAAAAGAATTTTCGCAAGAACAACTTATTACATTTTGAAGATTTTAATGACTAGGGGATTGGTTTTATGTAAATGATACAAATTTATATTGGAAATGCTTGTATTTTTCTTGGTGTTGACTGTGATTCTTAATTTGTGGAAGGAACAAAAACCAAGAAGGATGGTGATAATTTTTTGTTATTTTGTTAAGGGTAAAATATTTTTTACGTTTGGATATCCTATATCCATCATCAATGATCATGGGTCTCAATTTTTCATTAGGATAATGTAGTGTTTTTTGAAGAAGTCTGGGGTGCATCATAAAAAATCAACTCCCACTAATATATATACTTGTGCTCATGATGAAGTGTCTAGTAGGGAAATCAATGAACATTATAATGGTATAAAATTAATAATAAGAATTATTGGATCTAAATGATGGAATACACATTATGTTCTTATAGGACTACATAGAAATCCCCAATCCGAATGAATAATAACCTAATTTATGGTAAATTGGTCACCTATGAGTGGAATTGGAAGATAAGACATACTAGGATGTAAGGAATATATATTAGTTTTATGATACCATTTGGAAGTACTGAAGATTTCATTTATAGGTGATGGAATAAATTATATTGTAATCTTTTTAAAATTTTAGGATCTATAAAGAGGTAACAAGACTGGATCATGGAATTATGATCAAACTGAAATACGTCCATCCCTAAGACATATTGCTAATGTTCTACTCAATTATCAAGAAGATGCAAAGTAAACCTCATTCCATATGGGATGTTCCATCTATAGTTACTCATGTATATCCTTTCAATGTTGTGGAGATTTTGAATTATGGAGAGAATTATCCATTTACTTTTATTGGTAACCAGTAGAAGAAATTCATTGGGACCATACAATCAGAGATAGTGGAGGAGATCACACTACTCCAACCTATTTATCAATAAATCCATCAGGTCGTACCTCTCCTTTACAATTTCATAATGTGATTTGAGTTCAAATATTCTTGTTAAATCAATTTTATTGAATTATGGACACATCATCATTTATTTGTGGGGGGTGGATCCCTTTTAGTTCAGGAATTGAAAACATTTTATAATAAAAAAAGGATTATTTTTCAATAAAAAATATTTTATTTTCAAATTTTTTCATGTTTATGAATGTTTTTAGATGAAAATATTATAATAATTATTTTTCTAACACATTTAAATTAATGAAATAATTTACCCTATGAAACAGTGATTAAACGAGTGCTGAAAATGACATTTTTTAGTTCAAATATTTTGGACTTTCATGAAAAGTACTCAGTTTTTTTATTCCCTTGCCACATATCAATGATGTTTTCACTGAAATACCATTACATTGTGGCTTATGAACCATATATGTCATATTATTTTCATTTTACTCTTTTTTTAGAGAACCATACCATGATTACTATAGACATAATTTCATTTAATTTTTTCAATAAATAAGGGTTATAAGTACTTGTGTTTTAAATGACTGAGGAATTTATTTTGTTTTAAAAAATTATTTTCAAAATAATTATTAATATAATGGTCTTACATATACATTTAACCTTTTAATCCCACATAATCCCCAAAAAACCCTTTTAGGTGGCCACATTACTACCGAATTTTACCAATTTGACCTTCCTTTGAATTGATGATACATAATATATTTTAACATTAGTGTGGGGGAAGATATCATGTATAATTATACATAATATAGTGATACGTTGAGTGAAAAAAAAAACATGAATGATGTTATTTTTCTAATAATGAATTAATCCTATTGAATATTGTGCCTTTCTAGATCGTTTACGCCATTCTTGAGATTCCAATGGAGAAAGAATGTTGTTCCTATCTAGAGTATTCATGAAAAATTATTTTTGAGAAGATTTAATTTTTTTCTAAAATGATTTAGGGTGTTCATATTCCATATATTTTAAAATAATTTATAGATATTATTTTATCATAATTTTGGTAATGAGGAGACCATAAATATTAAATGTTATAATCATTAATTTTTCTTTAACAAAGAGTTATAATCCTCCTTATAACTTATTAATTTTCACATAAAAATCATACCAACTAAACGCGAATGAAAATCCTTGTAAATTATTACTTCTAAACACATATACAAGAACCATACTAGTTGGATAATTATGAATTTATGAATCCTATCGTGACCCATGTATGAGTATTGGGTGAGAAAGACATTGTTGAAAATTGAAATTTTTGTGATAAGAGAAAATTTAAGTGAGGTATGTGCTCTGTGTCTGTGGGAGGAGAAATGAATTGTAAATATGTTAAATTATTTGAATATAATATTTAAAAAAATATTTTTTTCTATGGTCATGATATCTTTTATTTCATTGTGGAAAATTTGTTGATCTCATGGAATTGTGTTCTAAATTTTATTTGATTTTATTTTGATTCTTACTTGTCCCTAAGTCCATGTACAAAGTTTGGGTTCATTGATAAAGATATTATTTTCAAAATTATTCATATTTTTTCAATGATATAATACATATAAATTAATAAATTTCTACATATTTTTATAATTTTATGTTTTATTGTGAGTTTTGAGCTAAAACGTTAAAATTGGTTAACTTTGTAAATTTATTAGTTTTTGGTTCATTCTATTTTACAAGAATAACATCTATAATATTATCCAATTAAAGTGAATCTTCTATTAGGATTCCCATTTTCATTTTTTACAGGATCTTACCGTGGAACCAAATCCCATTTTATCTCCCAGAAGACCAAAAAAATTAATCAATGTGAAAACATATTTTCTTTGGAAGAGTAAAACCCAGATCATTAAATAAATAACATCATAGGCTACTGAAAAACCAATAAATTGATTCTATATGGGATTGAAAATTGATTTTATGGTTCATATTTCCATTAAAAATCATGGGGAAATGCATTTGTTAAAGAATCATTAGAACGAGTCAATGATGTGTCGGTGGAATAGTTATCTATTGCAGAAAAATTCAACTACTATATTTTAGGCATAAGATCTATTAAAAATATCAAAATGGTATTAAATATCAAGGGAATATAGAAAACTAAATTATGAACATAATTTAATAAGTGACTTATTTTTTCATCCATCTAATTGGATGAACTGAGGAAACCTACTGGTGGATAGATTCTAGAGGATAAATTTTTCTGTTCCTTCTTTTCTCTCTTTTATTCTTCTTAATTTCTTAATTATTTATTATTCCTCATTCTTCATAATTACCATTACCATGGATGTGTAAATTTGTTTTAGTTATTATTTAATGTTAGTTTTATATTTTTTAATTCTTGAGTCCTGTCACATTATTTAACTAAAACACATTCATTCTTCTGTGACAATATTTTAAATCTCATATAGTGGTTTTTATTATACAGTGAAATCATATTGAATTTTTATTCTGTTATTCATTTTTTATTTGATAAATGATCATTATCTCACTACACTTTGTTCTACTTTATATATGATTTTATATAACATGTATTTATGGAAAATTACTCAATGATCATTTGAACATGTGGGAGGCATAATGGATGTTCTTAATTGTATGGGAAACAAAGACATGATTATTTATTTCCCAAGTAAATATATGATTTTTACAAAACTGTCACGACCTGAACCAAGTTAAGAATATCCACAAATAACCATATCCCACCTCTATATCCCAGGGGGTGGTGACATGCGTAGAAGGAACACTAAACTCAATAAGTCCTTTTTCCAAAATACATGTATATATGCACACAACCAATCCAATAAAAAAGTACATAGGGAATGAAATAAAAGATTCAACACTGCTATTAATATACCATATATTCTTATAACACTAAACACAATTATGAATGATAGTGTACACTAAAAATAAATAGGGTAGAATTATACTCCCAAACCAGAAACACATCCTAATATGAAAAACATAGAAACGAGAAAATAGCGTAGAGGGCCCTACTCTAGTGTCCTAAACTATAACAAGTAGATGTTGTCTAAGAACCCCATGTCCCTAAAATTCATTTAATTCATGATAAAACGTTTTGACATCTAATGAATACACGAGGCATTCTAGGAAAATCACATATAGGGGTGAGTATATACATACACAGTATAATTCATTAAAAAGGCGAAAGGAGAGTAGTAAGAGATACAACAAAAGAGGGAAATAGTAGACAGAACACGATATAATAAAAGAGTACAACTCCACCTAATAGTAAAGTAAATGTGAACTCATCCAAACACAAGGATCTAAATATAGTGAGAATAATAACTCCACTTTATGTCTTTGCTATATATAACATGATAGTGGACTCATCCAACCATGAGAAGCTAAACAAGGAAAGAATATGGCATACCCCACATGTTTATTCCTCTAATTGAAGAAGACTATCTATACCCCTGAAGTGGTTAATATTGTAGGATATATATATATATGCTCAGTCAAGGAAACCTAAATGAGAGAGTAAGGAGATCACCGTCACAAATATCATCCAAAAAAGATGAGTAGCTAATAGCTCCTAATGGAAGTCCATCAATGATTTCCATCATCAGATTATTCATCACTGGGCACAGAAGTCTACAAGAGTCAATCACAACAAATTGATACTATCCGCTTTATGTGGTACTAACTCACCCACACTATTTTATATCGCATTACAATAATGCATCTAGGTGGGGTTCATTAAACCATTCCTCTTCACTATGCCACACAGTCAACAGGTTATTAGTTGTAGGAAAATATCTCATAACCCGGTATGACATGAGGATATTACTATGGTAGTAAACGAGGATTTACAATATCCAATCCTACTTGAGGGTGCCACTCAGAAACATATCTGAGGACTTCCACTACCATGTTCTACATGATGGTATGCCCAATGACTTGTCGGGGAAATTCCACTACCCACCCCGACTGGAGGATTACACCAAGAAGATATCATTGGGGAACACCATTGCCCATCCCCAATGGTGGGTATTCCAAAAAATGTTGATGAACTCCACAACCAAGTCTTACTAGAGTGTAACTCGAAAAGATCATCAGGGAACACAACTACCCAGCCCAGCTAGATGGTAATCCCGAAACATCCATTAGGGAATTCCTCACCAATTCTAATTGGAGGGAATCCTGGTACTTCTCTGTTGAATCTGTATTATCGCTAAAATCATCTTGTATATCTTTAGTGTGTTCCTATCATAGAATATTTACCACAATATCTCAAAATTAGATTATGAGGGTACCATAACATTATACGTGAAAAAAGCTCATTATAGGCTCTTGAAGTCCATAATCTGAGTAAAAATAAGGAGATATGGATGGTGGAAGGTCGCATGGTAGATCTCGGGCAGTACAATATATCAGGGGGGACCAATAGAACATCTAGTCCCTTTTCACTACTAGTACATGTCTCTGGTAGGTACACATGCCCATATGTGTAGTGGTACACACCATGTAGGTGGACTACACATCGTGTCCCACCTATCAGAGAATTAGGCCATGTTTTCTGGTTGTGTATGTATACATGGACCAAGTGTTCATATTATATGGTATAAAATGTGTTAGTCCACATGTGACACCTTCTATATGACCATCAATTTTCTTTGAAATTTTACATAGAGTCCCCTCCTTTGTAACTCATCACACAGATTGTTCAACCAGTGAAGCGATACACAGCTTGTGAGGAAGGACCACACATTGTGTCATCCTTATCTTCTTTGTAACACTTGTATCACCACTGATGGAGGCTACATGCTTGGATTTCATTATACTAAATCTCATGAAATCACGAATGTTCTTGAATATTCTAGTCTCCATAGGTCGAATCAGTTGAAACTACCATAGATCCTTGCTCATTTCCTCCCATATCTTGTGGATCTGGTTTTGAATGACGCTCATTAGCCATCATTCGCCAAAAATATATAACTGAAACGATAGAAGGTTTCATTCTTCATTCCATTATAACTCCTTGACGCACGCCTGTTGTAGGGAGTGGCAAAACAATTATTTCCTAAGTTAAAATGTAGTAATGTGGTTGACCTAGGATATCTTCCGAAGAGGAGTGCACACAAAATGGGTTGTCACATTAAAACGGGGGTAAAAATGTTGTGAAAGGAAATTTGAAATTCAAATGATTGAAAAACAATGAAATTAAAAGGGTGATTAGGTCGGGGTCAGTTTCCTAATTATAATGCTATCCTTGTTCAATTTAATTCAAACCTCTTCTTCTTAGTTGATTAAAGTGAGTTTCCACAATCGTTTCCTCTCACTTCCTTGGTGAAATTGTTATTGTGAGAGAAAACCTTACCAAGATCTTGGTTTGGTCAACTCTCCTTCCATGTGTAAAATAGTTGTATTTAATATCCTTAATTGAAATGGGCAATTCCCGATAGGGTTTTGTTTATCCCAAACAATCAAGAACATTCACTACACCTTTTACACGTACTGACGATCGTCGAGTACTTCACCACTAATTCCTAATTTATTCCATCGTATATAAACCAGAAATTAGTGGAGGGAGATATTGATTATTTTACCAAGTCAAAAATAAATAACGGAATTAATATTCAAGAACGATCGCACTTGATTATAAAATCCGCTATAAGAAATTGAAAACAACTTTGAAGAAGAAAGAAATTTATTCAATTACGTCCAAGAACTCAAGCATTACAATATAGAAAACCAACCCTTCCCCAATCACTCAAAAAGTTTACCCCACCATGGTAAGGGTAATCGAGTTGAATGGGGAAGAAGAAGGAATTACAAAACTATGAAAAAGAAAATAAATAAAAAAATAAGACCGAAAAGATCTTCTTCTTGGTGTCCCGGAAGGAATGGGGTGGAGAATGGATGCCTTGAGAGGGTGGAGCTCTCCTCCTTTTATAGCCAGAATTCTTCCCCCGAATGTCGACGCGTTGTAGCCCCATTAAATGACATCTTCACGCGTTTATACCTTCATGAATGTTGTTCATAATTCCCTTGGCCGTGTCCCCTCAATATGTCAGCGTATTTGGACATGTATTCCGAGAGTTATGACCGTTTTACTATGAGAATTTATTCTGTCCAGTCAGACTCTCCAAAACGAACTCCTCCGGATTAGGGTGCTTTAATGGCCTCATAAACGGCCAATTCACTCGGTGCTTCCTTCATAAAAGATGCTCCAAAACTCCTTGCGCGTCCACTCACCGAATGTCACAAGCTGTGGCCCCACAGTGGATGAGTTATGAATCCCACATCAAAACTAGGGAGAACTGAAAACAGTTTTCTTGAGCCAACTTGTGAGCTTTTGTTGAGCTTCCATATGGCCGATTCAGATTTTGGTCTAAATATATTAAATGAAGCCCTGGATGTGTAGAATCGAAAAACGAAATAATTTTGCAATTTTGATCAGTGTAGATAATGTTATGGCCAATCTACCAAAATAATTTAAAACTCTTAAAAATCCAAAATGGCCAATTTTTACTATTCAGCTCAAAATAACACCATTATCATAAAAATGAAACAATTCATCTTAGAGGAACAATTTTGTGGGTTTAAAACAATGATATTCAATATAAATTAATTGAACATATTTGCTCTATCAATTCCGCCACACTTAGCATTTGGACTCCTGGACAAGTAAAAATCAAATCAAATCAAAATCAAAACACATATCAATGAGATCAATCAAATCAATTTCAAGAAACAAAAAAGATATCATGCCTCAACAAAAACTGTTATTTCAAGTTCTCCATTTATGATTTTAATATATTTCCACTTCATTTCTTATCCCATGCACACAAAACACCTACCTCACATGAATTTTCTCTCATCTCACAAATGTAAAGGTTGAACAAGGCTTTTCTCATCCAAACTCACACAAGAGTCACCATAGGTTTGATAAATTCCTAATTCTCCACCAGATGTGAGTCAAAGACATGTGTTTCTCATGAGGACTTTTCAGGGTTGTTCTGTGGCTTCCAGTTGGTAGGATTTAGATGTTAAAAGTTCTGAGGCCGAAAAAGGAAGGCTTGGCTCTTATTGAAGCAGAATTGCAAGATTCTAGTTTTCACTCAAATATGGTCTCCTTCACTTCCCCTTTGATGAAAATAGGATTCATCATCATTCAATCAGCTCTGCAGCAAACATTTCAATTTTTTCAAACATAATTTTTTTTAAAGCTCCAGATAGGCACATCTTTCTTTTGGAAGCTCCAGAAAGGCACAACTTCTCTTGTCATAAAAGCTCCCGAAAAGGTACAGCTTTCAGCAGAATAATTTTTCAGCATCACACACATCTCTTCAAAAATTTATTTTCCACCCAAAGTATAACCAAATGAGGTAGTACACCACAAGACATCTTCCCCCACACTTAAGTTCAACTAGATCATGCAATTTTACTTCAAGAGCAGGTATGATAGGGAAAATTGGCTTGTAATGTGGCTAACCTAACAGGCAATTCAAGGATACTAGGGGCTACAATGAAGGATAAATTTTAAGGTGGGCCATAACGAAAAGGATGATTTTAAAAATGGGGCTTCAAACAAAATAAATGCCTCAATCATTTAAAACACACATACCCCAACCCTCAAGTTTTGAAAGAAATAAATCAAATTCTGGTTAAAGCAAGCATGGTCTGGTTCTCTCAAGAAATTAGGTGAATGAAAAGAATATGAAAAAAATGGTTCAGAAGCCTCACAGGAAAGTTATTTCAAAGATACAGACAGTGAAATATGGCATGAGATTCAAAAATCAGTGTACTTTTCATGAATTTACAAAAGATTTGAACTTGAAACAAAGTTATTTCAGCATTCATTTAAGATTGGTTTCATGAAATATATTGGTTCACTCATTGACATGGGTTTCAAAAATGGTATTGATTATCATTTCAGCTCAAAAGTTTCAGAAACGCACCAAAAATTGAAAAATAAACACACAGAAATTTGAAAACACACAATTTTTTTTATTTTGAAAACAAACATCAAATAAAAATACTATACTACAAAGGTTACCTCCCCCACACTTAAATGATGCAGTGTCATTGATGCATTCAAGTGGATTTAACATGTAATACAATTTTAAAATTAATCACAACATCAAGAATGTGTTAAAGAGAGGTACAACCTGATTTATTCATAGTGCAACATTGATTTAAGCTTCCAAGTGTTGCACTCTGAAAACCTACAAATAAAAGAACAAAAGAAAACATAAGATATTTATTGAAAGAAATAAAAATAGAAGTAGGATGAGAATAGAAGGATAAAACTTGGTTTAATCCCCCAAGTGGTCCCTGGGTTTTGACTGCCTCCAGTGGGGCAGTTGTAATTGATTATCCCCAATCTGATGGTGGATGAGGTTTCTTTGATTTGAACCACCACATGTGGCTCTTTCCAGCTTGATGTTCTTTGTTCTTGTTGAGGAGGACTCCATAGATAGAGTACCCCAGATCCACCCCCTTCTCAATGTGGTACATCGTGCATGGTGGGGGTAGGATGAAGTACAGAGCCTCCTCCTTCTTGGGTTCCGCATGAACAACATCATCTTTACTCTCCAGTGGTTGATGAAGGTATGATACATCTAGGGAAAAATCAAAGGGAATGTCATAGTTTAATTCTATTTGAAAAAAATTAAAGCATGAAGAATCAATATCAAATTCTTCCCTTTAAAAGTAAGTATCTTGTGTCTCATTTTCCACCAGAAAATCCACTTTGATCTTCTCTTGTACTCCCTCCATTAAATGTTCAACAGGTTTGGGGAGCACCATATGTTCCTCTTCAGATGAATATTCTCCCTCCAAGGAAATACAAGTGTTGGATGAATCTGAAAAATTAAAACAAGGGGAGGTAATACTCAATTTAGTTTCAACAAAATCAAAAGATAATGAGTTTATGAAAAGATTAACTCCCTGATCTTGTTTGGCTTCAATTGGTTCTTCAATGGGAGGTGGCTCTTGGAGTTGAATTTCCGTAGATAGAGGTAGGTAGTAAGACTCCTCTATCTTCTCTTCAAATTCCACTGCTTGGTTGGTTTCTTCCTTCAATGTTGCTGAATCATCTACATTATGAGGAATAGTTGGCTCAAGAAGTTCCTCACACTCATTCCAGAAGTTATCCAGATCCTTTTGATCTCCCATATGTATTTCAATGGCTAAATCATCTTCATCAATCTCATCCAACATTGATTGAGATGGGTTCAATGGATCTTCTTTTAATTTCATCAATGCTTCCATGGGTTCTTCAACTTGAAGGATTTGTGGGGATACTTCTTCCATCAATTTTTTTGGTTCTGGTTCTTGTTCGGGCTCCATTTTTTGTTGATCCTGGGATGCATGTACTTGTTCCGCAATCCACTGTATTGAGGTCTCTATGCTTTTAACTGTTTGACTAATTCTTTCAAATTGGGATTCAATATCCTTGTGAAGTTCTTCTTCTTGGTGTTGTACATTGATCATTTCTGGATAAAATTCTGGAAAATACTCCTGAAGTTCAATTAATTCTCTTTTCAATCCCTCCAACACTGGGTATTCGAGGTTCTCTTTATGGTTTTCAATGAGATCCTTGAATTCTTCCTCTATGATGATTTTGATTCGAGCTCCTCGAATTTGTCTAGCCAAGAAAGAAACTTTATACTCTATAGACCAAGGTGATTCAATAATTGGTTCTTGCACTGGTGGGTAATTATTCCATGAATTAAAAAAATAATCATTTGAAAACAACATGGTAAAATATTTTTTTTAATTGAAATAGTCAAATATTTACAATTAGTTTGTGGCACTACCTCCCCGGAAACGGTGCCAAGTTTGACGCACGCCTGTCGTAGAGAGTGGCAAAACAATTATTTCCTAAGTTAAAATGTAGTAATGTGGTTGACCTAGGATATCTTCCAAAGAGGAGTGCACACAAAATGGGTTGTCACTTTAAAACGGGGGTAAAAATGTTGTGAAAGGAAATTTGAAATTCAAATGATTGAAAAACAATGAAATTAAAAGGGTGATTAGGTCGGGGTCGGTTTCCTAATTATAATGCTATCCTTGTTCAATTTAATTCAAACCTCTTCTTCTTAGTTGATTAAAGTGAGTTTCCACAATCGTTTTCTGTCACTTCCTTGGTGAAATTGTTATTGTGAGAGAAAACCTTACCAAGATCTTGGTTTGGTCAACTCTCCTTCCATGTGTAAAATAGTTGTATTGAATATCCTTAATTGAAATGGGCAATTCCCGATCGGGTTTTGTTTATCCCAAACAATCAAGAACATTCACTACACCTTTATACGTACTGACGATCGTCGAGTACTTCACCACTAATTCCTAGTTTATTCCATCGTATATAAACCAGAAATTAGTGGAGGGAGATATTGATTATTTTACCAAGGAAAAAATAAATAACGGAATTAATATTCAATAACGATCGCACTTGATTATAAAATCCGCTATAAGAAATTGAAAACAACTTTGAAGAAGAAAGAAATTTATTCAATTACGTCCAAGAACTCAAGCATTACAATATAGAAAACCAACCCTTCCCCAATCACTCCAAAGGTTTACCCCACCATGGTAAGGGTAATCAAGTTGAATGGGGAAGAATAAGGAATTAAAAAACTATGAAAAAGAAAATAAATAAAAAAATAAAACCGAAAAGATCTTCTTCTTGGTGTCCCGGAAGGAATGGGGTGGAGAATGGATGCCTTGAGAGGGTGGAGCTCTCCTCCTTTTATAGCCAGAATTCTTCCCCCGAATGGCGACGCTTTGTAGCCCCATTAAATGAAATCTTCACGCGTTGAGCCCTTCATGAATGTTGTTCATAATTCCCTTGGCCGTGTCCCCTAAAAATGTCAGCGGATTTGGACATGTATTCCGAGAGTTATGACCGTGTTACTATGAAAATTTATTCTGTCCAGTCAGACTCTCCAAAACGAACTCCTCCAGATTAGGGTGCTTTAATGGCCCCATAAACGGCCAATGCACTCGGTGATTCCTTCATAAAAGATTCTCCAAAACTCCTTGCGCGTCCGCCCACCGAATGTCACAAGCTCTGGCCCCACAGTGGATGAGGTATGGATCCCACATCAAAACTAGACAGAACTGAAAACAGTTTTCTTGAGCCAACTTGTGAGATTTTTTTGAGCTTCTATATGGCCGATTCAGATTTTGGTCCAAATATATTAAATGAATCCCTGGATGTTTAGAATCTGAAAAAGAAATAATTTCGCAATTTGGATCAGTGTAGATAATGTTATGGCCAATCTACCAAAATAATTTAAAACTGTTAAAAATCCAAAATGGCCAATTTTTACTATTCAGCTCAAAATAACACCATTATCATAAAAATGAAACAATTCATCTTAGAGGAACAATTTTGTGGGTTTAAAACAATGATATTCAATATAAATTAATTGAAAATATTTGCTCTATCACTCCTCCATTAAGCACATGATAATATGACTCCATATTATTAGATCTTGAATCCTTTCATCAAGACAATTCCAGATCAATTCTATGCTCCATGGACCATCATTGTTCATTGATTCACCTCAAATCTAGGCTCCCGATTGAGCTTGGGACACCTGGAATCTATGCAGTTGGGAAATACATGGTTCCAATAGTGATTAATTTAAATAAATAATAGGTTAAATCTGAACGAATAAGGGATTTGACAATAATTTCCCAAGTGTTATTTTCTAACGATCAAGCATGTGAAATGAGGATTAGAAATAATTTATAATCATAGGAAAAAACTAGTATAAATTCATTGTAAAATGAAAAATGTTTTCAGGGAGGAGAATTATTTGATGAATAATAATCAAACTACTTAATAAATTAATCCAATAAATAAAAATCACCAAATATGAGTCCTTCCTCTTGTTTGTATTGATAAATAATGAATAACACGATCAACAATGGAGGTGAATAATCTATTGCGTTTTCTTCATCTTGATTTGATCTAATCTGATGTTTTTTCACACTTCAAAGAAAATCCATAGAAGGAGGGTAAATCTCTCACTGTGAAAATACCAGAATTTTCAGACCAACCATATAAAAATACCTATAAATCACTATTGATAAACATTTAATCCAGTCAATAGAGAAGTTATTAGTAAATTAATTGGAATTTTTTTTACTAAACTCATCATTAAATAGTGATGTGTCTGAGAATCCTACATGAACTCTTTGTATTTCTCCTCTAGGGAAACCACCATGTTCCAAACCCAACCATGGTCTCAATATTCGGATCTGATCAAAAATTTTAAATTTATCTCAATTTATTTATAAACCACATTCTCAATTTGTAAAATATAATTAAAATTATTGTAAAATTAGTTGTGTGCACACTGGGCCTCAAAATTGAATGTCATCTCTTAAACTAGCAGTTGGAATATATTTAGAATTATTTCAATGTTTGAGACAATGAAAATTGGTTAATTATAAAAACCTTCATGGAAAAGGGAGGAGATTTTATCAAACTATGATATTGGAAAGGTTATGTCTCATCATAAATATTTATCCAAGGGGGTTAGAGGAAACGATTGTGGATTTTCACTTTAATAAACATTGCCGAAGAATATTGTATAAAATAGGAAACTGACATCATTGGAATTTGAAATCTGAACTGACCTAATCTCCCTTCTCATATAATAGTTTTAAATCACATGTGTTACAAATATTTCTTGGATCTCTTTGTTTAGTTATTACATTTTATAAATTCTCTCATTTTGAAAACAGAAAAAATAAAAAATAAAAAGAATTCTTGTATATAATAAGTGAATAATTTTTTGTATGCACTCCTCATCGAGAGAAAACATTGTTTTATTTACTATAACATACTTATGTTATTTTTTTAAAAACTATCCATGCCCATGGTAGGTGTTCCTCAAACATGACATCGTATCCAGTGAGTTATTTCTTTAGAACAAAAAAAAAATAAACATTCTTCATTGACTTATAGTTAAATAACAATTTATTTTAATTTATCCCTGAAATTGGAAGAACCATAACTCAACTAAAAAAATTAAAATTTTCAAAGTGTATTAGAATAAATACACCACACAGATTCAACTAAAACATTTAGTGATTACTCTGGACCAATAATAATGATTGTAAATCCTAACCAAACACTATGTGATCTCAATTCTCCAAAATTCCCTAACCAATAAAATCTACTTGTGATCCCCACTATAGAGAATGATTTTTAATTGTACATTATCATGATTCAAATTCTACCTAAATTTAATGGTCATGTAGCAAAATACACAAATTTTCATATTGAGGGATTTAAAAATGAGTGCACTAGTCGTGGACCGTAAGGAGTTGGAGAGGAACTGGTAAAATGGAGGGAATTAAACATATCAATTGAGGGAGATAAAAAGAAATTGTTGAAAAATCTACAACAAAGAGAATTCCCATAATTGTAAGATCTAAACAATATTTTTCATGAAATTTCCCCCCTACTTCTTGGTGAAAAACTATATAAAAAGAGATTTATACTATTCAACAATCAACTAGAAAGATACTTTATGAGTACTAGGAGTGATTACTAAATCTATGATCCAGTTCCCACATCATACTATGGAGGAAAAAAAGTTCAATGTTCTCTAATATCAAGTATTTCTAGGTCATGATGGAAATTTTCTAGATGCCACATCTAGAGGATCCTTGATTGGTATGTTACGATCATGTTCTTGGGGTATGATTGAAAATACTGCTCAAAACACACAACAATTTGTAACTTGAGGAATGAGAACTAAAGGCATCCATTAGGTAAGGATTGTTTATTCTTCCTCTCCATTACATAAAGAAACACTAAAGGAAATGACCAGTGTGATGTGAAAACATACTATGAAAAAATTGAAGAAACAACTTTGGTTGAATCAGGTATGCGGTATAAACTCATCTAGTTATCATTAACATAATAAATATCCATATTTTCAGGTGAATAAATCCTTTAATTATTCATATTAAGAATGGAAATTCAAGTCACATAAACCACGTGAACCTGAGATCGAACAAGGATATGGTTTCTGAAAGAACCTCGATAGGTCTCCATTTTAGAATCATTACCAAAATCCACCACCATTCTAGAAGTAGTAATATGAAAACCCCATTCCATTAAAACAATCAAATAAAGTGTATTTCTAGAAACTACAATCCTTTCCACCACCACTATTCCAACGAAATACTTATGATAATCCTTCCGTAAGTGCACCAACAACTGAATATGAGCATCTATGAAGCAATTTTTTAGGATTATAAAATATTAATGATAATCTATCTAATAAATTTGGATATTTTACAGACATTATAACAAATAATCACGGAAATAAACCTGCATAGATAGTCCCAACCGAAATGATAATTTCAAAAAAACAAGTTCCAAATAGGTAACACACTAGAACAAAGTGAGTTTGATGATTCTATGAAAACATATAAATATAAACCCATACATCAAAAAAAGTGGTTAAAAATTGAGAAATAACTTAGTTTAGGAAGGAATGGCCTGAAACAAATTTTCAAAAATACGGATAGAGAAAAGGGTTATCCAAGAACCATTGCTATATTCATTATTTTATTCAAAGAATGTTGACGAAGATCTACTTCAATAGGAAATTAATGAAACCATATAGAAATTTCAGATCAATATCTCACTCCAAGATGCAATCCTAAATATATCTATTTTTGATAAATTTATAAAGGAGTTAGGGAAGAAAATAAGGATGTTGTATGGACTTGTGATAATCCTCATAAAAAGAATCATCTCTGCACTGATCACACTATTGATACCAAAAAAATTCATCATCCATGGACATTCGATATTCCCTAATCCATTTGGTCTTTTAGTTTCACTGATGAACTATGTGCTCTAAGGGATTCAGTAAATGTAATTACTCACCTGATATGTTCGTCATTATAGATATGAGAACTAAAACGCACTACAGTAGTTTTATAATGAGTAAAAATATCCATCATTTTTTCAATCTAGATTTGTAGAAGATATAGTCATGGGATTAATAGGATTGATCTTTCAATTAAATATAATCAACATTCTATAGAAGAACATGGTGCACCAGGCCACTCTCCCATCATCCTAGAGAGACCAGTCCTTAAAAAAGTAAGGACTATTATCAATTTTTATGAAGGAACACTCACAATGGAAATAAGAGATAGTATAGTAGACTTCAACATTGTTACTTCAATGAATCATCCTTCTTATATTCACCAACATTATTTTATCTCCAAATAAGAAGTTATATATCCAATTGAGGATTAGGGTATTCTTCATAACTTATTATCATTAGATCATTTTTCTTTTGAAAATTCAAATTCCCAAGATCCTAAAAACCCTGATCTTATGTTATAGAATGTGAAAAAATTTGAATTTTATTTGATTTAACAAAAGTAAAAGATATTATTCTAGTGATTCTGGGCTTAGATGTATGAAACAAAAATTAAATTTCATCACGTGAACAAACCACATGTATATAACATAAGAAATTGGATTGTTATTTGATATAATCATACCTAATGAAAAGAGATTGATTGTTGATTATCATTGATAATAACCTATCCTAATCACAAGAATAACATCTGATTAAACATATCAAATAAATTTCAATGTTTTCGGAAGGATCTTAGGTGGTATACCACAAATCATTCCCAATGTCTTAACTCATAAAATATATTTTTTAATGTGATTCCCAAAACGTTAGAAAATCTTGAATAAGAATAAATCACAAAAACATAGAGGATTTTAAAAGAAGGATATAAAAATTTCTAGCAAATGATATAATTTACCCTTTCAGTGATTTTCAGTGCGACAACCTCACTCAGGTAGTCCCAATGAAAACTAACCAGACCAGTGTTAAAAATGTAATAAATGAACAGATCCCCATGAATTTATAAAATATATTGATAGTGTATATATTACATGATCCTAAATAATGTTACCCAAAAATAAATCATTCTCATCCAATTCATTTACCATATTCCGGATTTTTTAGCTGAAAAACTCAATATTGTTCTTTAGATGGATTTTCATGATATTTATTGGTGCCTATTGAACCAAAATATTAGTAAAAGATGAACTTCAACTATCTATTTTCCAATTTTCCCCAAAAAAAATATCTTTTGGGATATGAAACACTCTTGGTACATTTCAACAGTGTATGGTGAGTATTTTATGAAATCATATTAAGGATTATATAGAGTTATTTCACAATGATTTCACCATTTTTGTACTACATTTGAGCATTTCATAGGATATTTACAAAATGTTTTTGAAACGTGAATTGAAAATAATACTTTATTAATTTTAAAAAAAATCAATTCAAAGTTGAAAAGAAAATTGTTTTGGGTAATATAATTTCAGAAAATGAAATTGAGTTCGATAAATCAAAAGTTGAAGTAATTAATTCTATTATTTATCCAACATGATTACAACATGTTAGGTCCTTTTTAAGGAATGCATGATTTTAGAGGTGATTTATCAGAGATTTTATTATGATTTCTCTACCTATATAAAAATTAATAATAAAGTAATATAAATTTATTATATATTATGCATGTCGGACATCAGTTGATGAACTAAAGAAAATGTTGATCATGCCTCCTATAATGCAACCACCCAACTGGTAGTACCTTTTGAGTTGAATTGTGATGCATAAACCCACAAGGTGAGATCCTATCTATCACATAGAAGTGATAGAAATCCTCGAGTCAAATAAAACAAATTAATTCCCATGTTTGACACATAAATCAATTACCCAACCAACAAGAAGGATATCCTTATAGTCATCATTACACTGGATAAATTAGGATCATATTTTCATTACACAAAAGTTGTTATTCTCTATGATCATCCAGAACTTTAGTATTTAATAAAAAATATATATGCAACGACAAGGCTACTTAGATGGATTCTACATTAACAATAGTTCAATATTGAAATTAAAGACAAAAATGAACTTAAAATGATGTGGTGGATCATCTAGGTATACTGCCTCAGACCGCTGAATTAGAAATTTCAAAATAGAACCCACATAATGACAAGATTATAGGATAACAATTCCACACCATCAATGGAGAAGTTTCTAGGTATGGAAATAAGGTCAATAATCTTGTAACATCTCAGGTCCCAACTCATTAAATTCACACGAAATTCGAATGATGATATCATTATCAAGAAATTCCATCTAGGATAATCTATTTCTTTAGAATATTTATGATTAACCATGTGATAAGAAGTTTTTTCACTAAACATCATATTTATTTTATCTTCATGTTTTTTCACACATTAGCTTCTAGACACATTTGACCTTAATGGACAACAAGAAATTTTTTAGACATTTGACATTATTGGACCACCCTTTTATTAATGGTGCTATGAAATTTATATAATTTTTTTGAAAATATATGTTTTATGAAAATATTTCAATCAGACATTAAATGTATAAAAAAACATAAATTTGTGGAATTTTTTTATGTATAAGGGATTAATTTTATGGGTCATTTCTTAATGTCATTTTGGAATTCATATATTTGTCTTAATGTTGACTGCGTATTGAATTTGTTGGAAGAAAAATTCACCAGGGGTGGTAATGATAATTTTCATTGTTATTTTTTTAGGGATAACATATTTTTTAGGTTTGTAGTACCTAGAGACATAATCCCTGATCAAGGGACTCTCTTTCTCAATTGTATAACGGAAGTTCTGCTGACGAAGAATGGGATTAATCAAAAAACATTAACATTATATCATCCAAAAACTAATGGAGAGGTTGAAGTATCTACTAAGTAAATAAAAGGAGTTTTTTAAAAGACTGTTAATCTATATAGAAACGATTATATAAAAATATGGGAAGAAATATTATTTTTGTACAATGCATCCTATAAATCCTTGACTGTAATGATTCCATATAGGATGATTTATGGGAAAATACCTCACCTACATATGGAATTATAACATAAGGAATATTGGGATATAAGGAAGAAAAATTTGGATCTTGAATATACGGGGAAGGTAAAAATATTATTGTTGCAAGAGGTGGTAGTAATAAAAATTGAAAATTTTGAAAATTATAGGATTTTTGAAGATAGAACAATAGTGGCCCATGACTAGTTTATCCAAATGAAAGATTCCATCCAAGAGAAAAAAATATTTGATTCAACTCAAGAATAAATATGATGCTAGGTAAACATCGTTCCATATGGGAAAATCCATTTATAATAACTCATATATGTCATTTATATTTTTTTGAATATTATAAAGGATAAAGGGAAATATTCATTCACTATAAATGGAAACTAGATGACAAAATTCATGGGGATCATTCTATCAGAGATTGTGGTGGAGATCACACTCCTCCAAATGTTTTATCAAGAACTCCATTATGTCATACCTCTCTTTCACACTTTCTTACTTACTATAATTTATGTTAGAGTATTATTACATGTTAAATCCATTTGAATGAATTTCAAGCACACAATAATTTAAGTTCATGGGAGGCCACTACTGTAGTTTAGGAATTTATGTTTGTTACATCTAAATTTTAAAATAAATATTGGGTTTTTCAAATTTGTGTCTGTTTCTTTGACATTTGTATTTGTGTTTTTAAAATTTGAATTTAAATTATAATCATTTCCATTTTGGAAAACCATGTAAATGAGTAAAATAAAATTCATTTGAATATGAGAATAAATGAATCCTATAAATTACTTTGTTTCATGTTCATATATTTGGTAAATTCATGTAAGTACTATATTATTTTAATCTAATGCCACATATTATTGTCATTAGCATTGAAATCATTTTACCAGGAAGCTTATGAATAGTTTTTTTCATATTCATTTCATTCAGTTCAAGAGAAAACTACATTATAATTGATTTACACTATATTTTATTTATTTTTATCAAAACATTCGGGTTTTTGGAATTTATATTTTAAAATAATAATGCATTTATTTGATTTTATACCCTTCATTTAAAAATAAACATTTTTATGAAGTCCTATAATTCAAATTTTATATTTTATGCCTTATAATCTATGAATATCAAGTTAGGTTGGCCACATAAGAATCCAATCTTCCAGACCCAACAAGATCTAGAAGTGAAATTGAATATTCTAATTGAAATGATATTTGGGGGAAGCTATATAGTATTATGATACGTCATATGGTGATACATTGGGATACAAATAAACTGTTGAAGTGATGGTTTTACTACTGATAAATTCATTTAATTGAAAGATGTACAATTAAAGATCATTCATGATAAATTAATTTTTTCCTTTATAGATCTCCCAATGGAGAAAGACAGTTCTTCCTTCCACGAGTATTCAAGAAAAATTATGTTTATGAAGAATGAAATAATTTATCCTGGAATGATAAACAGTGTGCAGATTTCATAAATTTTGAAATATTTTTTAGAGTTTATTTTCTACTAAGGTGAGTTCCTTAGAGACAATAATTGATCTAAAATTAAAATCATGAAATTTCTACTTGAAGAAAATTCAAACCCCCCTAATTATGCATTAGATTTCATCACATCAAATATATAATAATTGAATGAAACAGAAAAACCATATAAAGGACTCATGAAAAACACATTTACTTGGGTAGCATTGGGTGGAATGTAGGTATTTATCAACACTATGGTGACCCTTGTAAGAGTATGGGATGATAAAGACATTGTTGAAAATTTTCATTTGTGGTAAGAGAAAATGAAATATAGGTTTGTTTTTTGGGTCAATGGAATGATAAATCAAGTGGACATATATTAAATGATAAGAATTGTAAAAATAAAATAATTGTTTTATGATGCATGTTATCTTTTGTTTCCCTATGTTAAATTGATAGATCTCATGGATGTTTGTTCTAAATTTGTTTTGATATGGTTATGATGAATACTTGTCCATGAGTCAAAGTGATAAGTGTGCAAGAATTGATATATATAATATTAATGTAATTCTTTATATTTTTTTAAATTATTTAAACCCTATAATTTATTAAATTATAGATTATTTTCATCGTTTTATGATTTTTGGTGAGTTTTGAGGTCAAATGTGAATAATTTGTTGATTCATTAAGTTGACATGTTTTCTATCGATTATATTATTTGAGCATAAATTCTAAAATTTTATCCAATACTAGTTACTCATTTTTTAGGATTCCATTTTTGTGGCTACAAATTCTTCTTATGGACCTAGAGCCCATTCAAATTCCCACAAACACAAAAAATGATAAATATTAAATGTTATGTTGGTTTGAGGAATATACCATACATCATGTAATGATATATATCATGGGATACTAACCTCAGAATTAGAGGAATACAACTATGTTATTAATATGCTTTGAATGTTAATATTATCGTCAAATTTAATGTGGAAATTATTTCATTAAGGAATCTGTTAAATGAGTCAATGTTGGGTATGTGGAATAGTAATCAGCGTCTAGAAAAAGACATCAATATTAATGCAGATGTAACATCCTATACACAGGTCTAAAAGATTTCAAATTTCATGAGTAGATAAAAAAATCTTAACATCTTTTAATAATGTTAATTGGAATTTTTTGGACATCTAGTTGTCCATACCAATGATAACTTTTAGTGTATAGATTCTAGAAGTTAAATTTTTATGTTCTTTCTTTTCCATCTTTTCTTCTTCTTAATTTCACAATGCCTTATTCTTCCCTATTTATATAGGTTACCCTTTCCATGGTGGGGTATTTTTTTTGAGATATTGGGAAAGTATTTGTTTTATATTTTTTAATTCATGAGTTTGTGAACATTATTGAATAAAAAATATTTCTCTCCTCTATGAAGTAATTTTCAATTTTATATAGAATTTATTATTATCATTTGTTATATTTTTTGGTTTTTTATTCCATTATTTATTTTTTATTATTTCTGTGATCATTATCTCCCTTCACTATGTTTTGGTTTATATACGATGGAATTGACCTGGTCTTAGTGGTGAGTTATTCAATGATCATCAATACATGTGGGATTGGTAATGGATGTTCACAATTGTTTGGGATAAACAATATCGGATTGGGTATTTCCCAAGTCAATTGAGGATATTAACTATAAATATATCACAAAATGAATGATATTAGTCCAAACTAATATCTTCATATGATTTTCTATCACCATCATCATTTTACCAAGGGAGTTAGAGGAAACGAATGTGGAGTTTAACTTTAATTAAAATAGTATAAGAGGGTTAAATAAAATGGAACAAGGACTAAATTGAAATTTAAAAATCTTCTCCAACATGATAACCCATATCATAAAATAGATTTCAATCAATTGGGATGAATACGGGGCTTAAATTCATTTCGTAATTTCATCCTTTTATTTTTTTCTCTTATTTTCTACTCCAAAAAAATTTAAAAACACCTGTTTTTTATATAATGAAAAAAATAGAAACCATATTGTGTGTACTCCTCATCAAGAGGATAACTTGGGTTAATCAGTTGACCATACTATGGTAATTTAAAAAAATTCTACACCCATTATAGGCTTTCCCCTTCAGCTAGTGAGTAATACTTGTTGGGACTGAGTCTTGTACAATAGATGTTGGAGCATGTTCAACTGATTTGGAAACATATGGATAAAGATCAGAGATTGAAAAATTCATATGATTATATATATAGATTGGAACTAGAGATTATAGAGTTTGATCATGAATTTATTCAAGTGTCTCCTAGGTTCATCCACTGCAGGATATAGAATCGGGAAATGTGGAACCTAAGATTGTTGGACCATTTGAGGTAGTAGAGGGAATTAGGTTAGTGGCGTACCAATTTTCTCTACAAAATATATATTTTTATTAAGTATGTTTTCAATTTATCAAAAATATAATATTTTCACCTTGACACTTAATATGTGTTCATGTGGATCTTATTGATCTAGAGATATATAAGACCTTTGAGGTGCATCTTATACGTGTATTGGATCAGTGAAAAATTTGTACAAGAAATGGTTGTGTCAGTATTTTTTTTATTGTGGCCACATGGGTGTTTACAAGAGGAAATTTTTTAAAGGGAAGCAGATATGTGGGATTGGTGGACTTATTTTATCGGCTCAGAATATTATATAATGATGGGAGTGATGTTTGAGGATTAGTTGTTATAAGGAGAGTATATTGTCAGATCAAAGTCATTTCTAGAGTTATTTGAGCTGTGTTTACATGCACTATTTATCCTCATATTGAGTACTTTTCAATTTTTATTTTACATTGGTGTGTTTCAGTGATTTTCGATAGAAATTGAACGAAAAATTATTGTGCATGGTTGGTTCATGTATAGAGAAAAGTGTGTGCTCCAAACCATAAACCGTGCAACCCTATATAGTGTGGTGTTTTCAAGGATGACACATGTTCTCAAAATAGTGAAACCATGAACTCTTAAAATAATATGAACACAATTGGAACATGGTTAGGGTAAAATCTATTCCCCAGTCTATAAACCCATACATGATTTTATATTTACCCCAAAAATACTATTAAAATTCCCAAAAAACCTTAAATTCACTTATTTGGACTTCAGTTGGACCATATGACATCTGTCAAGATTTTTTTGTTCTTTGGATGAATTCAAATCCATCCTGACCATCATTTTTCATTAATAAATGCTTGGATTGAAGGGATTCTCCTCACCATGTTAGAATATCCCCTCCCATTATTTCTCTCACACGTCCCCTATACTTTTCACATTCAGTCCATGAGGAAATCTAGTATTTTTTATATCTATATATCTATTTGGTGAGACCTTGATCTATTAATATAGCAATAGATATATTTATACACATTATTAATTTCATTAATCATTATTTTGGGTTTTGTGATTTGGATCATGATCTACGTCATAATGATGATTAATTTTTGGTGATTTTTGTTGGACAATAATTTGTCAAAATATTTCATTTGGTGGCCTAATCATCAATCACATTGTATTGGTTTTGATATGTGTATCCAAATTGTATAATTTCAGTGCATTATTTATCAACATTAATTCCTAAACTAGGTTAATTAATGTACAAAATTAATTAATTAATGTATTGTTAAAATAATTATCTAATTGGTCGATTAATTATGAGATTAATGTTTTGTACAATTATATAATTAATTGGGGGGGTGAATTATGCAGTTGGGAAATATGGGGTTCAAACACTGATGAATTTAAAGAAATAATGGATGAAATCCGAATGAATAAGGGATTTGACAGTCCTTTCCAAAGTGTTATTTTATAACGATCAAGAATGTGCCATCAGGATTAGAAATAATTTATAATCATAGGAAAAAACTAGTTTAAATTCTTTGTAAAATGAAAAATGTGTTCAGGGAGGATAATAGTTTGATTAATAATAATCAAACTTAATCCAAGGAATAAAAATCACCAAATATGAGTCCTTCCTCTTGATTGTATTGATAAATAGTGAATAACATGATCACCAATGGAGGTGAATAATCTATTACATTTTCTGCATCTTGATTCGATCTGATCTGATTTTTTTTCATACTTCAAAGAAAATCCTTAGAATGTGGGTAAATCTCTCACTGTGAAAATCCCAGAATTGTTAGACCAACAATATAAAAATACCTAAAAATCCCTATTGATAAACTTTTAATCTGGTCAATGAATAATTTATCAATAAATTAATCAGTAAACAAATTTACTAAACACATCGTTAAAGAGCGATGTGTCTGAGATTCCTACACCAACTCTTTGTATTTCTCATCAAGGGAAACCACCACATTCCAAACCAAACCACGGTCTCAATATTCTTATCTGATCAACCATTTTAAATTTCTCCCAATTTCTATTATTAACCCCTTTCTCAAAAGGTAAAATATAATTAATATTATTGTAAAATTAATTTTGTGCACACCAGGCCTCAAAATTGAATGTCATCTCAGAACCTAGTAGTTGAAATATATTTAGAACTATTTCAAAGTATGAGAAAATGAAAATTGATTAATTATAAAATCCTTCATGGAAAAGGGAGGATATTTTATCAAAATATGATATTGGAATGGTTTTATCTCACCATAAACATCTATCCAAGGGGGTGAGAGGAAACGATTGGGGAGTTTCACTTTAATAAACATTGAGAATAAGATATTATACAATGGGAAATAGACAATATCGAAATTTGAAATCTGACCTGAACTGATCACCCTTCTCATATAATAGTTTTAAATCACATGTGTTACAAAGATGTCTTGGATCTCTTTGTTTAGTTATTCCATTTTAAAAATTCTCTCATTTTGACAACAGAAAAAATAAAAAATAAAAAGAATTCTTGTATATAATAAGTGAAAAACTATTAGGTATGAACTCCCCATCGATAGAATACATAGTTTTATTCATTATAACATACTTATGAGATTTTTTTAAAAACTATCCATTTCCATGGTATTTGTGCCTCAAACATGACATCATATCCAATGACGGATTTCCCCAAAACAAAAAAATAAACATTCTTCATTGACATATAGTTAAATAACCATTAAATTTCATTTAACCTTGAAATTGGACGAACAATAACCCAACTAAAAATTGAATTTTTCAAAGAGAATTAGAATAAATACACATCACAGATTCAATTCAAACTTTTAGTGATCACTCTAGACCTATTTTAATGATTGTAAATCCTAACCAAACTCTATGTGATCTCAATGCTCCAAAACGCCCTATCCAATAAAATCTTCTTGTGATCCCCACAATAGAGAATTATTTTTAATTGTACATTAATATGATTCAAATTCTACAAAAATTTAATGGTCATGTAGTAGAATACAAAAATTGACATAGTGAGGGATTTAAAAATGAGTGCTCTAGTCGTGGACCCTAAGGAGTTGGAGAAGAACTAGTAAAATAGAGGGAATTCCACTTATCAATTGAGGGAGCTCTAAAGGATTGGTTGAAATATCTGCAACAAAGAGAGGTCCCATACTTGGAAGATCTAAAAATGATGCTTCATTAAATGTTTTTCCCTACTTCATGGAGAACAACTATATAAAAATAGATCTATAATATTCAACAATCAACCTGAATGATACTTTATGAGTAATAGGAGTGATTAATAAATCAATGGTCGAGTTCAAACATCATATTGTGGAGGAACAAAAGTTCAATGTTCTCTACTATCAAGTATCTCTAGGTAATGATGGTAATATTCTAGATTCCACATCTAGAGTATCCATGATTGGTAAGTTACCATCAGATGCTATAGGTATGATTGAAAATATTGCTCAAAACACACAACAATTGGTAACTTGAGGAATGAGAACTAAAGGCATCCATTAGGTAAGGATTGTTTATTCTTCCACTACCTTACTTAAAGAATCACTTAAGGAAATGACCAGTGTGATGTGACAACATACTATGAACAAATTGAAGAAACAACTAGGGATGACTCAGGTATGTGGTATAAACTCATCTTGTTATCATTACCCTAATAAATATCCATATTTTCCAGTGAATAAATGTTTTAATTATGCCTATTAAGAAAGGAAATTCCAGTCACATCAACCACGTGAACCCGAGATCGAACAAGGATATGGTTTCTGAAAGAACCTCGATAGGTCTCCATTTTAGAATCATTACCATAATCCACCACCATTCTAGAAGTAGTAAAACCAAAAAACACCTTCCATTAAAACATTCCAATGAAGTGTATTTCTAGAAATTACAATCCTTTCCACCACAACCTTTATAATGAAATACTTATGAGAATCCTTCCATAAGAGCACCAACTACAGATGATGAGAACCTATGAAGCAATGGATTAGGATTGTAAAATAATATTGATAATCAATCTAATAAATTTGGATGTTTTATATACATTATAACAAATAATCAGGGAAATATACCCACATAGATAGTCCCAACACAAATGATAATATCAACCAAATAAAAAAACAAGTGCCAAAGAGGTAACACAATAGAACAATGTGAGTATAAATATTCTATGAAAACATATAAATCTAAACCCTTCCATCTAAAAAAGTGGAAAAAAATGAGAAATAACATGGTTTAAGAAGGAATGACCTGAAACAGATTTTCAAAAATAGATATAGATAATAGGGTTATCCAAAAACCATTTCCATATTCATTATTTTATTCAAAGAATGATGACGAAGATCGACTTCAATAATAAATTAATGAAACCATATAGAAATTTAAGATCAATATCCCGCTCCAAGATGAAATCCTGAATATATCAATTTATGATAAATTTATAAAGGATTTAGGGGAGAAAATAAAGAGGTTCGATGGAATTGTGATAATACTCATAATAAGAATCATCTTTGTACTGATCACACTAGTGATACCAAAAAATTTAGCATCCATGGAAATTCTATTTTCCCATATCCATTTGGTCTTATAGTTTCGCTGATTAACTATTTGGTCTAAGTGATTCAGTAAATGTAATTACTCACTTGATATGTTCATCCTTATAGATATGAGAACAAAAATGAAATCCATTAGTTTTATAATTAGAAAACATATCCATCATTTTTCCATCTAGAGTTGTAGAAGATATACTCATGGTATTAACAGTATTGATCTTTCCATTATATATAATCACCTTTCCATAGAAGAACACGGTGCACCAGGACACTCTCACATTATCCTAGAGAGACCAATCCTTAAAAGATTAAGCACTATTATCAATTTTCATGAAGGAACACTCTCAATGGAAATCAGATATAGTATAGTACACTTCACCTTTGTTGGTTCAATGAATCATCCTTCTTATATTCACCAACATTGTATTATCTCCAATGAAGAAGTTATATATCCAATTGAGGATTAGGGTATTCTTCATAACTTATTATCATTAGATCATTTTTCATTTGAAAATTAAAATTCCCAAGAACCTAAAAACCCTGATCTTATGTTAGAGAATGTGAAAAAATTTGAATTTTATATGATTTTTTAAAATTAAAAGATATGATACTTGAGATTCTAGGCATAGATGAAGGAAACAAAAATTGAATATCATCCTGTGAACACACCCCATGTATATAACATAGGAAATTGGATTTTTATTTGATATAATCATACCTAATGAAAAGAGATAGATTGTCGATTATCATTGATAAAAACCTATTCTAATCAAAAGAATAATATCTGATTAGCTATATCAAATAAATTACCTTATTGTAGGAAGGATCTAAAGTGGTATACCACAAATCATTCCCAATGTCTTAACTAATAAAATGTTTTTTTAATGTGATTCCCAAATAGTTAGGAAATCTCATATAAGAAAAAATCACACAATCATAGAGGATTTTAATAGAGGGATGGAGAAATATCTAGCAACTAATATCGTTTACCCATTCAATGATTTTCAGTGTGACAACCTCACTCAGGTAGTCTCTATGGAAACTAACCAGACCAATGTTAAAAATGAAATTAATGAACAGATCCCCATGAGTTTATAAAATATATTGAGAGTGTATATATATTACATGATCCTAAATACTTTTACCCAAAAATACATCATTCTCATCCAATTCATTGACCATATTCCAGATTTTTTAGCTGAAAAAACTCATTATTGTTCTTTAAATGGATTCTCATGATATTTCTAGGTGCCTATCGAACCAAAATATTAGTAAAATATGAACTTCAAAAATCCATTTTCCACTTTTCCTACCAAAGAATATCGTTTGGGATATGAAACACTCTTGGTACATTTCAACGGTGTATGGTGAGTATTTTCTGAAATCATATTGAGGACTACATAGAGTTATTTCTCAATGATTTCACCATTTTTTGTACTTCATTTGAGCATTTCATAGGAAATTTACAAAAAAAAAATTGAAACATGAATTGAAAATAGTACATTATTAATTTAAAAAAAAGCAATTCAAAGTTGAAACGAAAATCGTTTTGGGTAATATTATTTCAATAAATGAAATTGAGGTCGATAAATAAAAAGTTGAAGTTGTTAATTCTATTCTGAATCCAACATGATTGCAACATGTTAGATCCTTTTTAAGGAATACATGATTTTACAGGTGATTTATCAGATATATTATTATGATTTCTCTCCCTATATCAAAATTAATAGTAATGTAATATGGCTTTATTATATATTATGCATGTTGGACATCAGTTGATGAACTAATGAAAAGGTAGATCATGCCTCCTATAATGCAACCACCAAACTGGGAGTACCCTTTTGAGTTGAATTGTGATGCATCAACCCACAAGGTGAGATCCGCTCTATCACATAGAATTGATAGAAATCCCCGAGTCAAATCAAACAAATTAATGACCATGTTTGACACAAAAATCAATTACCCAACCAAATAGAAGGATATCCTTATAGTTACCATCACTCTAGATATATTAAGATCATATATTCATTACTCAAAATTTGTTTTCCTCTCTGATCATCCAGCACTTGAGTATTTAATGAAAAATATATATGCGATGATAAGGTTACTCAGATGGATTCTAAATTAACAATAGTTCAATATTGAAATTAAAGATAAAAAGGAACTTAAAATCATGTGGTGGATCATATAGGTATACTACCTCACATCTCTGAATTATAAATTTCAAAATAGAACACACATAATGACAAGCTTATAGAATAACAACTCCACACCATCATTGGAGAAGATTCAGGGTATGGCAATATGGTCAATAATCTTGTAACATCTCCTGTCCCAACTCATTTAAATTCCCACGAAATTCGAATGATGAAATCATTATCATGAAATTCCATCTCGGATGATCTATTGCTTTAGAATATTTATTATTAACCATATGATAAGATGGTTTTTCACTAAACATAAAATTTATTTTATCTTTGTGTTTTTTCACACTTTATCTTCTAGACTCATTTGACCTTAATGGATAACAAAACTTTTTTTATAATTTTGACATTATGGGACCACACTCTTATTAATTCTACTACTAAATTTATCAAAATGTTTTGAAAATATATTTTTTATGAAAATATTTTAATGAGACATGAAATGCCCAAAAACAACTTACATTTGTGGAAATTTTTGATGTATAAGGGATTACTTTTATGGGTCTTTTCCTAATGTCATTTTTGAATTCATATATTTTTCATGATGTTGACTGCGTATCAAATTTTTCAAGGGAATCTCTTTCTCAATTTCATAACAGATGTTGTGCTGATGATGAGTGGGATTAATCATAAAACAAAAACATCATATCATCCAAAAACTAATGGAGAGGATGAAGTATCTAATAAGTAAATAAAATGAATTTTTTAAAATACTGTTAATCTAAATAAGAAGGATTATAGAAAAATATAGGAAAAAATATTATGGGTATATAATACATCCTATAAATCCTTGACGGTAATGATTCCATAGAGGATTATTTAATGGAAAATTCCTCACCAATATATGGAATTATAACATATGGAATATTGGGATGTAAGGAAGAAAATTTTGGATCTTGAATATACGGGCAGGGTAAAAAGATTATAGCTGCAAGAGATGGTAGTAATAAAAATTGAAGATTTTTAAAATTATTGAATTCTTAAAGATCGAACAATAGTGGCCCATGACTAGTTTATCCAAATGAATGATTCCATCCAAGAGATAGAAATCTATGATTCAACTCAAGATTAAATATGATGCTTGGTAAACATCATTCCATATTGGAATGTCCACATATAATAACTCATATATGTCATTTATATTCTGTGAATATTATGAAGGATGAATGGAAATATTCATTCACTATAAATTGACATTAGATGATAAAATTCAGGGGGATCATTCTATTGGAGATAGTCGTGGAGATCACACTCCTCCAAATGTTTTATCAAGAACTCCATTATGTCATAACTCTCTTTCACACATTCTTACATACTATGATTTATGTTAGAATATTATTACATGTTAAATCAATTTGAATGAATATCAAGAACAAATTAATTTAAGTGAATGGCAGGTCACCACTGTAGTTTAGGAATTTCAGTTTGTTACTTCTCAATTTTAAAAGAAATATTGGGTTTTTCATATTTTTGTGTGTTTCTTTTACAGTTGTTTTTGTGTTTTTTAAAATTTGAATTGAAATTATAATCATTTTCATTTTGGAAAACCATGTAAATGAATGAAAATTGTTTTCATATGAATATGAGAATAAATTAATTATGTAAATGACTTTGTTTCATGGTTATATATTTGGTAAATCCATGTAAGCAGTATATTGTTTTAATCTAATGCCACATATCATTGTCCTTAGCATTGAAATCAATTTCCCAGGAGGCTTCTGAATCATTGTTTTTCATATTAATTTCATTCACTTCAAGAGAAAACTAAAATATAATTGATTTAACATAAATTTTATTTATTTTTATCAAAACATGAGGGTTTTTTGAACTTCTGTTTTAAAATTTTAATGCATTTATTTGATTTTAAACCCTTCATTGAAAAAATAAACATTTTTATAATGTCATATAATTCAAATTTAATATTGTATTCCTTATAATATGTGAATATCATGTTAGGTTGTCCACATTAGAATCCAATCTTCCAAACCCAACAGGCTCTAGAAGTGAAATTGAATATTCCAATGGAACTGAAATTTGGGGGAAGCTATCTAATATTATGATACATCATATGGTGATATATTGGGATAAAAATAAACTATTTAATAGATGGTTTTACTACTGAAAAATTCATTCGATTGAAAGATGTACCATTAAATATCATTCATGATAAATGAATTTATGCCTTTGTGGATCTCCCAATGGAGAAAGATAGTTCTTCCTTCCGTGAGCATTCAAGAAAAATTATGTTTTAGAAGAATCAAATTCTTTCTCTTGAAATGATAAACAGTGTGTAGATTTCATAAATTTTGAAATATTTTATAGTTTTTATTATCTACTAAGGTGAGTTGCTTGGAGACAATAATTGAGTTAAAATTAGAATCATGCAATTTCTCCTTGAAAAAATTCAACCCCCCCTAATTTTATATTAGATTTCTTCACATAAAATTTATAATAATTGAATGAAATAGAAAAACCTTGTAAAGAACTCACGAAAAACACATTTATATGGGTAACATTGGGTGAAATGTAGGTATTTATCAATACTACGGTGACCCTAGTAAGAGTATGGGATGAGAAAGACATTATTGAAAATTTTCATTTGTGTGGTAAGAGAAAATGATATTTAGGTATGTTTTTTGGGTGAATTGAATGATAAATCAAGTGGACATATATTAAATGATAAGAATTGTAAAAATCAAATAATTGTTTTATGATGCATGTTATCTTTTGTTTCCTGGTGTTAAATTGATAGATTTGATGGATGTTTGTTCTAAAGTTGTATTGATGTGGATTTGATGAATACTTGTCCCTGAGTCAAAGTGATAAGTGTACATGAATTTATATAGGTAATATTAACGCAATTCTTTATATTTTTTTAAATTATTTAAACCCTATAATTTAATAAATTAGATATTATTTTCATCGTTTCATGATTTTTGGTGAGTTTTGAGGTCAAATGTGAATAATTTGTTAATTCATTAAGTTGACCTGTTTTCTATCAATTATATTGTTCGAGCAAATATTATAAAATATTATCCAATACTAGTTACCCATTTTTTATGATTCCATTTTGGAGGCTAGAAGTTCTTCTTATGGACCCATAACCCATTCAAATTCCCACAGACAAAAAAAATGATAAATTTTAAATGTTAAATTGGTTTGAGGAATATACCATTCCGAATTTAATGATAAATATCATGGGATACTGACCTCTGAATGAGAGAAACAAAATTGTGATATAAATATGTTGTAAAGGTTAATATTATCGTCAAATTTAATGTGCAAATTATTTCATTAAGGAATCTTTTAAATGAGTCAATGTGGGGTATGTGGAATAGTAATCAACGTCTAGAAAAAGACATCAATATTAACACAGAAGTTAAATCTTATACACATTTCTAGAAGATTTCAAATTTCACGATTAGATAAAAAATTCTGAACATCTTTTAATAATGTTAATGGGAATTTTTTGGACATCTAGCGGGCCATACCAAAGAAAATTTTTAGTGTACGGATTCTAGAAGATAAATTTTTATGTTCATTCTTTTCCCTCTTTTCTTCTTCTTAATTTCGTAATGATTTCTTCATCCCTATTTCTATAGGGTACCATTTCCATGGTGGGGTATATTTTTTGAGATATTGGGAATGTATTGGATTTATATTTTTTAACTCATGAGTTTGTGAACATGATTGAATAAAAATTCTTTCTCTCCTTTATGAAGTGGTTTTCGATTTCATTCCTCATTTTTTATTATAATATGTAATATTTTTTGGTTCTTAATTCCATTATTTATTTTTTATTAAGATAGTTATCATTATCTCCCTCCACTATGTTTTGGTTTATATACTATGGAATAGACCCCGTCTTAGTGGTGAATTATTCAATGATCATCAATACGCATGGGATTTGTAATGGATGTCCATAATTGTCTGGGATAAATAATATCAGATTGGGTATTTCCCATGTCAATTGAAGATATTCACTATAAATATCTCACAAGGACTGCATTAAAATTTGAAAGTCAACCCCGACATGATAACCCATCTCATATAATAGATTTTAATCAATTGGGATGATTACAAGGCTTAAATACATTTCTAAATTTCTTCCTATTATTTTTCTCTCTTATTTTCTACTCCAAAAAATAATAAAAACACTCTTTTTTTATCTACTGAAAAACATAGAAACCATATGGTGTGTACTCCTCAACAAGAGGATACTTAGGGTTTTTCACTTGACCATAAATTGGCAATTTAAAAAAATTATACACCCGTGATATGCATTCCCCTAGAGCTAGTGAGTTATAATTGTTGGGACCGAGTCTCGTACAATAGATGCTGGAGCAAGTTCAGCTGATTTGGAAATATATGGCTAAAGATCAGAGATTGAAAAATTCATATGATGATAGATATAGATTGGAGCTAGAGATTATAGAGGGTGATCAAGAATTCATTCAAGTTTTACCTAGGTTCAACCACTATAGGATACAGAATTGGGATATATGGAACCTATGATTGTTGGACTATTTGAGGTAGTGGAGGGAATCAGGTCAGTGGCGTACCGATTTTCTCTTACAAAATATATATTTTTATTATGTATGTTTTCAATTTACAAAAAATATAACATTTTCACCTCGACACTTATTATGTATTAATTAAGATCTTAATGATCTTCAGATAGATGCGACCTTTGAGTTGCATCTGATACATGTATTGGATCACAGTGAAAAATTGGTACAAGTAATGGTTGTGTCGGATTTTTTTTATTGTGGCCACATGGGTGTTTACAAGAGGAAATTTTTGAAAGGGAAGCAGATATGTTGGATTAGTGGACTTATTGTATTGGCTCATAATATTATGTAATGATGGGAGTAATGATTGAGGATTATTTGTTATAAGGTGGGTATATTGTCAGATCCCGACTTTTCCTGGGGTTATTTGAGCTGTGTTTACATGCACTATTTTGCCTCATCTTGAGTACTTTTCAATTTTTATTTTACATTGGGTTGTTTCAGTGTTTTTTGATAGAAATTGAAAGAAAAATGATTGTGCATGGTTTGTTCATTTATAGTGAAAAATGTGTGCCCCAACCCAGTAAACCGTGCAACCCTATATAATGGGGTGTTTTCAAGGATGAAACATAGATTTTATAGCTATGTGCTCAAAATGGTGAAACCATGAACCCCTAAAATAATATGAACACAATTTTAACATGGTTAGAGTAAAATCTATTCCCCAGTCTAAGAAACCATGCATTATTTTATAATTATCCCGAAAATTACTATTAAAATTCCCCAAATACCTTAAATTAACTTATTTGGACTTTAGTTGGACCATATGACATCTGTCATTATTTTTGAGAACATTGGATGAATTCAAATCCATCCTGACCATAATTTTTCATTAATCAAATCTTGGATTGAAGGCATGCTCCTCGCCATGTTAAGAAATCCCCTCCCATTTTTTCTATCACACTTCCCCTATACTTTTCCCATTCATTCCATGAGGTAATCCACTATTATGTATATTGATATATCTATTTGGTGAGACCTTGATCTATTAATATAGGTATAGATATATTTTTTCACAATATTATTTACATTAATCCTGATTTTGGGTTTTGTGATTTGGATCATGATCTACGTCATGATGATGATTAATTATTGGGGATTTTTTATGGGAAATCTTTTGTCAAAAGATTGCAGTCGGTGGTCTAATCATAAATCAGATTTTGTTGGTTTTGATATGTGTATGCGAATTGTATAATTTCAGTGCATTCTTTATCAATTTTAATTCCTAAACTGGGTTAATTAATCTAGAAAATTAATTAATTTATGTATTGTTAAATTAGATATCTAATTGGTCCATTAATTATGAGATTAATGTTTTGTAGAATTATATAAATAATTGGGGGATGAATTATGAGATTTAGGGATCATGATTTATCTAATTGATTGAGGAATTAATTATGTTATTATTTAATAAGTTGAATTTGGATACATAATTATGAAATTAATTATATGTTATTGATATTTTAGTTTGAGATAATAAACTATCAAATCAATTATGATAAATTTTGATTAAGAATGAGATATTTATATGTGGGGTTAACTATGGGTTTTGAGTTTGGGAATATTGGATAATTGGTTGTTATATAAATTATTCGATTTGATGACTTAATTTATTGGTGAATTAATTATTGGAAATTTGGTGATAAAATAATTTTTGAATTAGTAATCAAATTTATATCAATAATTAAATGAAGATTTCATTAATTGTTTATGAATCAGAACATTTTCATTTGAGTATGATGTAATGAATGGGAACATGGTCATTATAATTTTTGATTAGGGGTGGGAACATGGTAACTAATGTATCAATTAATGAATTGGAACTTGGTAATTATAATGTGTGTATATTAATGGGTACATTCATATTAAATTATGAATTATTGAATGGTTCCATGGTCATTGTAATCAGTGATGTATGGATGGTAACATGGGAATACAGGTATGAATTAAATAATGGTAACAATGGTTCTCTAAGATACGACCCCTCTTATGAACACTTCGGGATCCACCATGATCCAAATCATATATTGAAATATGATATCACCTTAAAATACCTAGGGATCTAGCATGAGTTGAAGAAGGTATTCAGATGTGATATTATCTTGGAACTTTTTAGGATTTGGAATTATCCATATATGATGTTGTGGTATAGGGGCCCTCAAGAACCCATGAGTTAATTTGGTTAATTAATGAATTATTGATAATTTCATAATTATATACTTATGAATTGTACATACTTATTTACACAACTTTATAATATAAAATCATACTCGATATTAACTTAGACATCGTAGGTGGCAGTAGAATTATATGTACTTAAATTATACTCAGGCTGGATGGTTGGTACCAGAATAGACGTTATTCTTGTATTGTAGTTTGTGGGAAAACTCCATGGGTTAGATGAATAATTTGTGGATGGAGGTCGTAAGAGGGAATCTGAGGTGGTTTAGGACCCTCCTGGGGGTAGTTGTTGTATTTATTTATACTTTTCATTTTGGAAACATGTCATGTACATTATCATTTCATCTTTTCTTCTTTAGTTGGATATTTTATTTTTTCACAATGATTTTCATGAGGAATTAATATTTATTATGTTATATTTTATTTCTCTAGAAATTTTTAATATCATCTATTATATTACATTCATCAATGATGTTAGAGTGTCCCAATGATTACATATCAGACCTTCACTTCTAGTAGGTAGCCTCTGGGATATGGGGAATCATGCTTGAGGTCATGTGACTGACAAACCCATGGCACCAGTGCATGACACTAGTGCATAGAAACTGGGCTAGGATGTTACAATCACAAACAAGTGAATGATCATGGAACATTGACACCTGAAAGCCATAGATATCTGATGATTTAAATGAACACTAGTTCATCAAAATATAAATTATTATGAAAAAAACAATTAATATACTTTTCTTAATTTTGAGGATTTATTTTATATCCTATGAATATAATGTAGTTTACATTCATGATACATTTTAATTAAATATGAGAAATTCAATATTTTGGTTTTTCTTTGATCTAATTCCTATTCTTCCCTTGCATCGGGAAATGGGAATCAAAAAATTATGTTTGATCCCTCACGAATAGAAATAAAAATACAATATATATTTAGGCCCCTAAAAGAGTGAAAATTATTTTCATTTTCTCTAATTATTCCCCAAAGTCAATATTTTTGAGAAATTAATCTGTAAATAATAAAACATTCCCTACTAGTTCATTATTAATTTTTTTCATTAAATTTTTTAACTAGAAAAAATATTATTTTACCCGTTACATTGAGTAGGTCAGTTGTCTTTGTTAAACCCATATCATCCTTCAGTCATGGGTCAGGGCCTGTAGCTTTACTTGATATTATTGTTTTCACCCAACATAAAAGTTTTCTATTTCTCATACCATATAATGTAGAAAATAAATATGATGGAAATACATGAAACAAGGATAATCAATAAGTATACTTCAAAATAACATTTTCAACAAAAATATAATAAAAAAATACATCATCCTTTTATTATAAATTTTTTCCTTTCTTGGTCCAAATTTTATCCTTTATAAGTGGGAATATCATAAAAAAGAAAAACCATATGATAAGAATTGATTATCAGACTATAAATACAATCTATTCATTTTTAGGATATCAAAATCTAGAAAAATTATTTTCAATCTTATGACACCATAGGTTTAACCTAGTTCTTTCATTCTCATTATCTATTCAAAACCATCATAATGGTTTTCAATGAAGAGGTGAATTTTCTTATGTGTATCCCTCGGGAGTGTGAAACCATGTGCGTAATATGGCTCATTGTCATTCACCAATGTATGTTGAGTCATGAACAATAGACATTGTTAGAATTATTACACGTAGGTACATCTATTCAATTATGTCATCATCTTTTAGCATCCAGAAAGTGGTGTATTTTTATGAAAAATACATAATATATTTCTAACCAAAATGTTAGGTTTTTATTCTATATGTATACTCATATTTTTACTTTATGTATATGTTATCTATTATATGTATTTTGAATATAGTTTCCAAGGATTATACTAAAAATATTTTAATACAGACTATAGAAACCTAAACCCAAAATGATTGGAGATGGTGTATACTACCACTAACATTTCATGATTATAAGGAATCGAACCCAGAGAGACCAAAGTTTTTTGTATACTTCGTAAACTAGACACATATATAAGCCTCATATTATAAATAAATTAACTAATTAAAAAATAATGTTTATTTAAATCAGGGATAATTTTTTTATACATCTTATCCATTCATTTCTTTTTTTGTAAAATTCTTGGATTCAGGGGGAAGGAAACAAAATAATAGAGATCTCAAATGCTTGGTAATGTTAAAGTATTGCAGAAGAAATAAATAATTAGCGAGAATAATAATTATGGTATGGAATATAAATGAACACACATATCATGTAATTAATAAATAAATAAGTGAGTTTATAAAAAAATGGAAAAGTAATATCCAGAGACACATTTAATTTATGATAATCGATAAGGAAAATAAAATAAAAAAGGTAAAAAAAACTCAAACAAAGACATTTAATCATTAAACTAATAATGAAATGTATCCATAAATATGCCAACACAAAATCTCATGGATAAATAATAACTAATTAAAAATGAAGGAAATTATTAATTGTTGGATTGCATGTATATTAGGTACAAAGTACCATTAATTCATGAACTTTCATAAGAAGGTTTATAACATACTGGGTGATAAATCAATTAGCATATGCTAGACAACTAATTCAACCATTTAGATTAGAAAAGCATTAATGATCTCCCTATACATGATCCCCACCCATGTCATACTTTTCCATTGAATTCTCCACATATAGAATAATGGATTTATTTCAAGAATAATGTGCATTATTAAATATACGTATTGAGTAGAATATATGGATTTATCAATATTTCCCCAAATAATCAAATAACTATCAAAGTAAAAACCATATTTAAATTGGTATATAGTTCAAGAAATAAATATATCCATGTTAAATTATATGGATTATTTTTGATAAATGACTATTCAATGATCATAAGAAATTTAATATTTCACAAGGACTACAAAAAGATTCCAGGAGGTGAATTTAAGTACCATTCTTGTCCAAATTAATCAAAAAACCATCCATTGTTTGAATACAAATAGTTCCAATAAAACATATCTCATGTAGAATAAATTTAAATAGTTTTTTGTTATTGATAATGATAAATAATATAAAATTATATTTCAAAAACATTCTTTAAAAAATTAACAATTTCATTTCGAAAATCATTTTGAAAAATACATTTCATTAAAAATTACTATTAAAAAAAATTAATTAAAATTTATCATTTTGGAATCTAAAATGTATCATAAAGTAAGTGGTGGCTATTAAATCCATACATGTCTTATGAGGTAAACAAATATTCATTTTCAAGGTAAAATATATAGAAAAGTGACTTCTTTGTAAAGAAACATGATGATTCCTTTTAAAACACTAGTGAATAAAAAAGTGGATAAATATTTCATTAATAATCAATTTTGTAAAAATAAAAAAATGAAATATTTTTAATTAAACGTGGGTTTAATAATAAAACTTGTTCTCTAATTAAAAAACATAAATTATGCTGGATTTTTATAAAAACATTTTCTAACACAGTTTGAGTACCAAAGAGAGGAAAATAATAATATTACATGATAAAATACATGAATAATCATATGAGGGTTAAGTGAAATATTTTATTTAAAAATGATAATATAATTTCATTGAATAGAAATTCCAATTTAAAAAATCCCAAATTAAATGACATTATGATGTAAAACTTTGAAATGATAATAGCGTTGAAGTAAGAATCAATCAATAAATAGATTTATTTCCATCGAATGTAAATCCACATAGGAGAAGTCAAAATACATCAATAGATATTAGAATTAATTACATACATCATCATATAATATTAATTAAGATGATAAATTAATATAATCAAACCAAAAATAATTATATGATGAAATTTATTTTCAACTTGGTTATCCTTTAACTGAAGTCTCCATATCTGAATAAATTCAAATGAAATCTCAAAATATAATGATGAATGAATTAATCATGATATTATATGAAAATGTGTCATTATATACACCATATAAAAGAAATTACATGCAAAACAATAAATCAAGTGTTTAACGAGAATGTTAAAAATCATAAAAGTATGTGAGATTGAATAAATAATCATTAAAAACATTCTTGATGAGAATAATATTTAAACATTCCAATGTTTCCCATTCCACATTAGAATATTTTAATAATAATATACATGAATTATCAACATTATATGAAGTATATAATATCATGAGAATAGAATATTAATGATATAACATGTTAAAGGTATGTATATACACCGTCTGTAAGTTAATTGGTTCATAAAAAAAATAATTCACAATAGAATGTAAATTGTTATGAAATCCATTACCTTGAATTTCCTTTTTCAGTGAATGGAATTTATCATCCTTTATAATGATTTTCAACATTTTTAATATTAATACTAGATTCATAATAATATTTATATTATCATATATTATCGACTTTTAATATCATATACCCCATTTTTTCATAACAATTCATTATTTTCACTATTTCAGGTGTTAGTAGACTTGTCTTTCGGGTATGTTTTAACATGTTACTTGATGTTATTCTTGTATTCATATTTATTTAATAATCTCAAGAAATAAAACATGATTTAATAATCATATATATACAGTATATATGTATTTTTAATAATTTATAAAATTTATACATAAGTAATTAAATTCACAATTTATTGTGATGGTAGGTCGTACGTACGCATGATCACTACATTCATTACTTTATCATATTAAAAGAATGAAATTAAAATTATATATATTTATATTATAATACAATCAAAAAATATATTAAATATATGATATATATGTTTATAAAAATATACTTTAATACATTCCATGTATAGTGTGAAGGAATCACTTGTCTTTGAGGGGAGGAAGTACACATTTCCACAATTGATTTTTTATCGTATTTCAACAAAATGGAGTGACTAATGGAATATTAAATACATAAATTAATTAAGTATAATGAAATTATAAATATAATATATATCATAAATTATCATTTTTCATCATAATTCACAACTATGGCTTGTGGTAATGAAAAAAACAACTTTGTTTCATGAGGTGGTAGTCCACCATACAATACTAACAAATCATTTTTATGTGTAGTTAACCATACACATATATGGTATGTTCATTACCCATTATATGGATTTGTGTCTAATTGTAGGTAGAACAAATGAAATAAAAACTGTATGTATATTTCCGACACTATTTTATTTTATAATTTTGTAATAAAATATTTTACGGGGTGGAAAATGGAATTAAAATTAAAGAGAATGAAGAAAGATGCTACCTCTTAATTATGTATCTTCCTTTTTTTTGATCCAAAGGTACTCAATGGACGGATTTATGAAAAATAAGAGGTTTCTATGTCATTTAGATGGATTTTAAGGACTTATTTGGGAATATATTATTTTATCCAATATTGTTAAGGATGTGTGAGGATGTAGGTAGAGTGGACCCCTTTTATAGTGGAGGAGGAGAATCATTCTTGTAAAGTTTTTAAAATGGAATTACAACCAAGTTTTTCCATTTTATGTTGTTCCAATATGGTCCAAAGTAGATACTAGTGAGGATCAATTTGTAATATGTCCATCTAATGTATTTTGGACAAGTTTCATTGTCATTATGACACTTAAATATAAGGTTTATTCCCTTGTTAAACATAATTTCAACATAAACATTGGAAATAATTATAATTTCTATCACTAATATTATGGTCATTAAACTATGTATAAATTATAATAAATTACAAATTAAACAGATTCAAAATATTGAATTGATTTTTAGAAATACGAAAAAAAAATGTGTCAGAAATTATTTTTAATTTATCTTCGCAAATGGGATGACAATGTGGATTTCTAAAGTAAAAATGTTTAAATTATTTCTAAGTGCTTATATTTAATTTCAATGTGAAATTTATTCCAATGAACTAAATATTATAATTTCATAAAAATGATATATTTAAACTTTAAAATCATCTAGAATAAGATTTATATTTATAAGGAAATTATATGAAAATATAGTTTAAAAATATCATATTTTAACTATTCATTAAAAATTAAACATCTGGAAAAAATTCTAAAAAATCACCATAACATAATTTTAATTTTTCAATTTCAAATATTATATTCATTTTGACAATCAAATAAAGAATTTTCGAACAATTTTATTTAAAATAGATTCTCAAATAAAATGTTGTAACAGTTCCTTTATAAAAATATATGTTTTTATGTGTAATATTGGGGTTGTTCTTATCTCATTCCTATAAAATATATCATATTACTACAAAAAATGTTTCATTAAATATATAAAATATATATTTCATTAACATAATTCAAAACTTTTTATTAATTTAATTCAATTTGTTTTAGTAATTTTATTTATTTAAATAAAATTTGTGTCTGAGTTTAAAAATTTTTTCTATAAGATATTACCTTTATTTTTAATTTATTTTTACATTAATATATAATGTAATTGTAACCAAATAATTTGTTTTATATTTGTGTAAAACATATATTTTCTTATGTTATTTAATACTATTAATAATATAATGATTATATGTTATTATATTAAATGATAATATAATATATTATTGTTTGGAATAACTATGTCTGGCGTTTCATGTAATCTATTAAAGAATCTCATTATTTCATCAAATATAATGTATCTTAGTGTAAAGTGCATTGTAATCTCTAAAATATATTGAATATTTATAAATATATTAAATATATCACACTTTTTTGGATAATATATTACGTTACTCTCTTGGTGTTGTGTGTCATAAATTCTATCGAATACATCATTCTAACATTAGATTTCCATGGTGTTATAGAAGGTGTGTGAAATTTGTGTTTTGGATCAATAATATGGAAGATTAGGTTTAGGTATTAGTTATAAGTCATATTGATAGTATACTTCTTAGTTAGAACATGTACAATACATAATTATAGTATAGTAAAATAACTTAATCTTTCCTGGTATTCTATTTATGAAGTGACCATGTTTGTGGTTCATGTTTGTAGCATTACAATAGGTGAAAATGGATACCTTTTATACATGTTATGATGACCACTGATCATATGATGTGTATGATATCTTCTATTAGTCCTAGGAAGTTAATTATTATGATACTCAGGATTCATTTATTTCATGTTCATAAAATAAATGAAGACCGCTCAAGGATGATGTGATATATTATATGGATGTAATTACATTATACATTCATATGTTATTTATCTTGGTTCTATGTTTGTCATTATATGTTAGATGAGGTTTTTATTATTGTTGATGGTTTCTAAATAACATAAAAAATTAAATAGGGGAATTTTTCTAGTTTTGGGTTATACTAAATACTTGTGGTAACATCCCCACCCATGTGGTGAACTAACATGATTTATCAAGAGACATGGATCGTCAAATAGTGTACTATGACCGCTCAAAAAATACCTATCCATATAGGGGGTTATCATGATCTAATGGGGTTATGTTTAAATGTGTCCCTAACAGGGGTAGTCGTGTTTCTTGTTTCTTTTTTAGGGATTCACGGTGTGTTATGACATGATGGTCCTAGACCAAACATGGACATGTTTTAGGAATTTCATCATACAAAGAGTTCCATGCCACAATAGTCCTTGTATAGTTATCATGAATTTTAAATAATAAAATATTAGTGTATCTAAATGGATTACATGTTGAAACCCACAATTTCTCAGCAACCAGAGCTTCATGCCCCACCCATCCCCTCTTGTTCACTTTTCATGAAAAAATAAGAATATTTCTTCTGTGTCCTCTATTCATCTGGAAGCATGTCACATGGAATTTCTATAGGTACAACTATAGATCCTTATATGTATGTTCCAATGTTTTTTCACTATTTATTAATCTTAATATATTAATTCCCATCATTATTTCATTTTTAATATTTCTATTAAACTACCATTTGGGTTTAAAATAAGCTTTATATAATTGAAATTCATCATCCTTCATTTTATATATACACAATTCCTTGATATATTTGTTGATATAAATGTATATATGTTTCTTTTTATATCAATACAAGTGTATAGATATGTTAATTACATATAAAATTTTTGAAAATATTCTATTGGATTGGTGTTAAGTGTCATAGTTGTAGTAAAATATAGTGACATATTTTAATGGTTCAATTAGAACAATTTGTTTTGTAAAATGAGCGATGTGAACATGGATTTCATGGAAATATACCATGTTTTTTTTCAGTTGTGAGTAATAGGTGGGTTTTTCTGATCAGTTTGTTTTGAATGATTATTTTGAGGATGTTTATAGAAATGGGAATATGAGGTTTTCTAGATTGATGTCGGTTAGTCTTGAAAACATTTGATGGTGGAGGATGAGGTTCATTGAGTTATTATTATTATTTTTTGGTGTTTCTACACACTACAGTGGATCTATTAAATAGTTTCATGTTTACATTAAGGTACCCATGGTATTTATTTTAATAGAAGGTGTTGGGTGGTATCCTTCATAGATTAGTCTCTTAGGGTTCTGATGATAATAATTTAACCAGATGATGTGTAAATTATGGTTTTGTCCAAAAGAATGAGAGGTGATTTTGAACACCAGTTGGGGGAATGTTCTCTTTATGGATCAGTGGATTCCATGAAGGGTAATGATCAAACAAGATGAGGGTAACATGAAATCTTGGTTGTTAACATGTGAGAATTTTGAATTTTAGGAGTGCTAGTATTATTTTAGTATAATTGGATGGTGGGTCTTTTGGGTGAAAAGTTGTAAAAAAAACGTCTGGGTATCATCCCACATCATTAATTGAAAAAGTTCATAGAGTGATCACCCATAGCCTGCTAAGAACGGGGTGGAGTTGTTTGTGTATATTATATTATTTTATGTATGTTATATATTTTATAAAAAAAATAAATGTGGAAATTTTCTATGGACACCATCAATGGTGGACTCCTAATTTCATACCAATACCCTTCGTAGACCCTCAAAAATGATTACAGACATTATTTATCATGAAAAAGGCATTAGAAGATTCCCATTAATTATGCTCAGGACTTGATATTTGTGTATTGTATTCATGGTATTGATAATGATTTTCTACGGGAGTTGGACAAGGTAGTTTCATTGTTCAATGTCACATTTTTTAACATTTTGAATATTTCAATATTAGATTAAGCATTGGGTAATCAATCTTTATTTTTAATGACATGTTTGAAATTATTACTATTCCTTGGGTTCTTAAATTTTTATATCAAATACATTTTTTATTTTCAATTTATGTTGTCAAAAATATTTTTATATATATTTACCCAAAATGTATAGTCTCTACCCTATCACCCCTAGTCCGTCACTACATGTCAACAACCTTTTTCATATGGGGTGGTGTGGTTAATGGATATGGAACCACCAATCTGAAATCCATTTGTTTACCACGGTGTTGGGGATTTTATAGATATAGTCTTGGTGAGTTTTTAAATATGATTCTAAGAACCTTATTCCACATGATATAAACTACATGACTCATAATGATGAGTTTCATTCAGTTTTAAAACAAATTAAATGTTTTCACTACTCTCTATTAGAAAATTTATTTTCTTTTTATAGTTATCACAAGGTCCAATGGTAAATATTTCTTCACTATAGACTAAAACATCATTACATGAGGTGGATTGAGTCCTTATTTTCAATTGAGTTTAAAATAATGTATTATTTTGGGGGGATTAAAATTACCTTTGAGGATATGAGTTGGAATATTCTAAATTACTTAGTGGTAGATTCTAGTATAAAGTTTCATTTTGTGCCACTTTAATGAATAAAATCATTATTCCCAGTGTATCGTGGTTTTTTTATAGTCATATCTTTGAGAATCACCTCAGAAATAAATAATTGTTACACAGAGAGTTTGAAATCTTGATTTTATTATTGGGTGATGAGAGATAATATATATAGTGGAAATCCACTAACTTATTGACCAATAGTTGGGGACGACAACTTATTTTTTCACGGTGTATATTCAGTTTTGATTATTATCCAAGATATGTTGATGTGGAAATCACATGAATTATGTAAGGATGTTCATTCAAGTATAATATATATATCATGAAATCATAAATTTTATTTTTTATAATTGATGGAGAATGATATATTTTGGATCTTATCTGATTGCATAACCGAATAGTATTTGATGGTTGAGAACTATAGAATCACTAGTCATAATTAGCCACTATATATTCCTATTTGAAACTATTGGAAGTCCACTATAGAATTTATTATGTGTTTGTTAAAGTTACAACTATATAGAATACTAAATAGGTTATATTTTACTGGTTGATGATGGTGTCTGATGTAGTATCCTATAATTTTCCCAAACATGAATTAATTTATTATTGAGCATCAGAGATTCAGGTTTCCTAAAGGGGATAAAATGATAATTTACCAAAGAAAACTAAATCATATTGTTATATATCATCCCACTAAGTTTAAAATGTGGTAATTAGATTAGGGATGATAAAATTATAGATAGATATTAATATTAATTGATTGTTTGTAATTACTATATAGGTAAATAGATATTTCATTAGTGAAATTTGGGATTTCATTTAAAATAATATTTAGAATGAAATTCCAACTCTAGGTTTTTGTTTTGAATTGTATGATTATCATTGCTGATTTTTAAGTTTTCTTAAAATGAAACATTCCCCATGCCAAGTATTTATCATGTTTTTAAATATTACATAGATGATCTAGGGGTTACAATATAAAATTATATTCTAAACATCATTGTATGATTATTAGTGGTATATTTTCTTCTCATCACAAAATTTTAAGAAAACAATTAATGATAACATTATCTTTGATGGAATTGATTTATGACCCAAATAAATAAAAAAGATATATAAGAAATAAAAAATTTATTTATGGTGGTGTAAATGAAAAAATAATTCGACCATTTTTTCTAATTAACATAGAAATTTTTTATATTTTATTCACATGTTTCTACATATGATTGAATTATATCCACCAAAAATAAATCATCAAATGTAAAACATGATATGGGTTTATGGATGATAATAATTATCAAATTTTTAAAAAAATTATTAAAAACTATAGTTTAGTAATATTATATGGTTCATTTTTTATATCTTTTGGAAAATTTAATCTCAAAATTCAATTACACATTGCTCACATTTTATTAAATTTTAGGATTATTCATTTTTGATATATTAATAATTTATTAAATATTTGATTACAATAAAAATTATGTCTATTTTCATTATGTGATATGAATTTAAATAATTTTGTTCAGGATTATTTTTTATATTTTCCAAATTGGTTTTTTTAGATTTTTTAATTATTCATTAATTTAATAAACTTATTGTTCCTTGAAAACATGAACATCATTGATAAATTATATTAAAATTAATATTTAATTATTCAATTTTTCTATTTTCTTTCAAAATATAATTAATTGAATTCTATGGAAAATTCGATTTTGGGGGAATAATATTCACAACAATAACTATTTATAGATTATTCAACTATTATTATCATCATAACATTTAATAATTAGTTATTTGATATATATATGGTTGAGAGTTGGATAATGACACACACATGGAATAAGAATAGACTATATAGTCAATTCCAATACTTTTTTGGAAACATCATTGATAGATGATGGATGACTTTTATTGATCTCTATAATTTGAACTATAATGTGGTGTTATGTTGATTTTTAGGGAATTGGACTATGTAAATAAGGATGTGGGGAGGAAGAGGAGGGGAGACATGTCAAAAGAGTATTTGTTGGGATGTTATAGTTTAAACCATTAGTTTTTTTATCATGAATCATATTCCAACATAGGAGAAGATCGTGGTTTAAATATATGAAATAAAAAACATTTAGTTATTTGGGTAACACATCTTGTATGTAACATTCCATGGTTTATAGGGTTTTCATAGGGTATACATATTGTATATGGAATGACTGATGGTCACATTCCATATATTTAATATCAATAATATAAACCATCTACAGTTTTGGACATTCCATTGGAATAATTGTCCCCACATGTTCCGTTTATAGGTTATTTAACATGTATTTAATAACTACATACATTGACATTTACGTTGTAAAAATTATAGGTTAACATGCTTGAACTGTGGGAAATTCCCCTCATCAATCATGTTATCAATATTCAAAATGGTTGGTTCATTTTTTATTGTATGTAATTACGACATAATTTCTTGGTTCATAACATAATGTTTTATACCAAAACATACCATTTATCCTTATAGAGTACAGTTTTCACTAACTATCAACACACATTTAAATGAAGAATGATGTTCAATATGTTTTGTACATTATTATACACACTGTTTATGTCTTCCTCAAACAATATAGAAAACTTCTAAAAAATATTGTTTACCTTAAGAAATACTTGTCTTATCCCTGAGTTCTTTCAATAAATACAAGATAGTTTATGGTCTTCCACATAACTTCTCATAAGGATGTATTAATTGAGCACCTGAGTATATCACTATGAGTGATTTTTCTAATTGGGTGAAATGGATTATATTTATTTTATAGTGTACTATTTAATTGGTAAATATGAATGAAATTACTCTTATTTTTCATGGAGAAATATTTGGTTATTTGATGAGTCATTAATTTTCTATCATGTGGTGGGGTTATACTTGTAGATGATGTTAGGATAGGTAATAGTTTCCCCATATATATTATGGTTGGGTACCCCTTGGGGGGGTTCTACATAATAATTGTTTCCTTTGGTCACATGATCTCTATTTAGGCATGGATCTGGTGGCCCATCAATCATAATAATTAGTGTGTACACATACACCATCATGCGTTGGTAATCCACCATGTGAAGGTTCATAGGTCCTTCCATCATTATTGGATTTGGTTTTTATGTGATGTTATTGAGGTTATTATTTTTCTTGTTTTTTCCTCGATTGAATTTTTCTATTAGAGAGGTGTGGATCCATTATTAAAATTATAGTGAGGTATCATGGATGTCATGAGTTGTGAGGAAATATCGTGATTTTAAATTCAGGATATGTTCAAATGATATTTCATCTAAACACAATGTCCTTCATGCTATTAAATATAATTTGGTTTTTGATAATCTGATTTTTTTGGATTAATATACACTAATACCATTTTTTTCTTATGATAAGGTCTTTTATGAAGATAATCTATTAAAATCGGGATCATTTTTTTAATTTTTGGAATGAAATTAAATAAAATATTATTTATTATGGTTCTTCATCAAATTACATCAAATAATTAGTTTTAGATGACCTATTGCTATATTAATAATATTTATTTAATTGGACCATACTATATAAGGTATTGCACTCTCCTAAATGGGGTTTAAGGCAAAAAATTTTGGGTTTCTGACAACGTTTCATAGATTTTCATAGGTCATGGAATTCATATAGTTCGTTGATATTGTATGGAAACTGTGAATTAAGAGATAATGTTATTTTAGAGACCCAAATATTGATGTAAATAAAAACTTCATTACTTTTTTGGAATACTTAATACATAATAGACTCCCAAAGACCGTATTAGTTTAGTGTCTTTGGAAACTGGGAACATAAAATTCTAACCATGGTTAAAGATCTACATCATCTTCCATAAAGATCTTCCCCATTTTTTTTCATACCTAAAACATTTCTTTATATTCTAGGGAAATAAAAACATAAAAATGGTGAGATCAAATGCTCAATAAGGGTGAGAATGGAGAAAATAAATCAAACCATATACATTTTATATTAAAAACTTAAAAATAATGTTTAAACATCAAATTCATGAGTCGTGAAATAAATCTTGGTAGTACATTTGGAATAGATAATAAAGAAACATTAATCATACTAAAATATCATGGGATTAAAACATGGAATTATTGAAAACCATAAATCACATGATATGATTTCCATAGTAGCCAAGGCATTGTTTGCAAGACCATCATTATGGAAAAATTCCATTACTAAATGAGTTTACTTGTCGTTCTAGTCCTGTATTATTGAATGGAATTTACATGCCTTTCTAGCCATGTTTATCTCATGAGATATAAATAATTATCTAATGGATTAGAGGTAGATATATTTCCAACCATTTCATAATTAATCCATTCTTATATATGCCTCAAAATCATAAATCATACATCATAGCATGACCAATGTAATAAAATGGGATTCTTAAACAACATGCCATCATAACAGAATCCATATAAGATAAAAGGACTTCATAAAAATAATTCCTTCATAACATAATCAAATAAATTCAATAATTAGGATATATACATATTATTATATCATCATAGATGGAAAATAATTTTGATAAAACACTTGAATTGCATTCTTGAGGAAAATTTCCTTTATTCATCAAAAATGTTTCCTTTTTTCAAAATGTCGTGCAATTTTAAAAGAAATGAATTTAGGTAAAAATAGTCTAGTAAAATTTTGGAGGATGCATCATGGAAATAAGGTGTTATGAAAATGTAAAAACCCGTTCATGCCTTATATGTTTTAAAAAACCATCTCCTCGTACTTTTTCCAGAGATGTCAAAAAGTACCTAATGTGTTAAACAAAGGAATGATTCCTTTCATAACATGTATTAAAAGTAAAAAGGGTAAAAATTAATTTCAACATAAATATAATAATAGAACACATTTTATAATCATATTTTTATAAAACATGTTTTTGGATGATAAATATTTCCCCAGTAAATACTTACAAATAAACAATCTCAGAAAAGAATGAGATTTGTATAATTATCGCTTACCATTTATAGTCTGTGGAATCATACATGTCATAAAACAATGAAAATTACATTCATATGTAAATATCATATCCTTCATAATAAAAATCATAAAACATTCATGGTAATAATAAACACCATACAAATGAAATAGATGGTGATTAAGGCATACGTCTCACAGAAATAAAAGTGAGATGAAATAATCCCTTACCGTAGGTTCAATTTCGTTTGAATGTGTCTGAAACACCTGAATAATGGGTATAAAAAAATTATTAACTTTTTAGATAACTATATAAATATTTACTATATCATATATGATTCACATGGGTCTTTATATTACTTTTTAATTATTCAATTCCACGTTAAAGCAACATTTTGGGTATTATTCTTTTCATTTATCATATGTGTTCAGACATGTTTTTCGTAATATTATTAAATATATAATGACTTAAATACTAAATTAATGTAAAACATGATTTATATATAATATATATTCATCATATAAATATATGTTATAGATTGATAAATGGAATTAAATACACCGTTCATGGAGATGGTAGGTCGTACGTACGCAGGAATGCTGTTTTCGATTCCTTTTTTAATTGAATGAAGTTAAGTAAATGAAACATATATATATATACCTAAATAAATTATAATTACTATTTCATATATTTAATAATTATTTATTATATTTTTACTTTATAATCATTCTTGAGTGGCTAACATGGAGAATTATTCTCATCGCGTCGCGGAGACGGTAATCCTTATGAACGCACGAATTATAATATAATTATTTTGATAATAAAATCTTATATAATTGGATTTTATATAATATATAATGAATCATTATATTGTTATATTTTTTATTTAAATCAATTATACATCATTATTATACCCATCTGAATAATAATGTAATGAATAACAACTACACCATGATGTGGAGTCGTTAAGTAGTTCTTATGCACGTATGATGAAATGTCATTAAAAGGATGGATGGAATAATGAATATGGTTATACCATATTTATAACAACATAAAATTTTATAGATGATACTGGAGTTATTATTTTATAATTTAAACAATAAGGAATGAAGAACTGGATGAAGAAAAGAACTTGAAAGAGGTGATGAAATATTTCCCTCTTCTTCGGGTTCTTCCTGTTGATTGGAACAAAAGGGCTCTGTAATATGGATTTCTGAACAAATGATTGCCTCTATGATGAAGGTAGGATAGTTTAGAGGTTATTTGGGCGGGGGTTGGCCGAGCCAAAACACCATTATGGTGTGAAATTGAGGGAAGGTGGAGTGCCCTTCTATAAGATTGGTGAGGGGCATCTTAGAAAAAACATAAAATATTATTTTATAATAAATTCATATTATGTTTATAATGGAACACAAATGATTTATATTGTGGCTAAGGTTTTTATGGGTTGAAATCCTCTCAAACGATAGTTTTTAAACAAATTTAGGTTACCATGTTATTCTTTTCATTTAGATTTAACTCTTAGTTAAATAATTTAACTTTTACAGTGTCTTATTGTATTATTATATTATATGGTTAATAAACTAAATATAAACTTCCCAGAGAACCCCATGTTGTTAATTAATAATACACCTAAAATTATATATGTTTTTGAGCATATACTTAGATTTTATGGACAATTATATAATTTTATAATATTATATTTGTTTTAAAAACACATTTATGTCAATTTTGACACTATTTAGTATTTTGTTTTTGTGAAAGTCATCACAACATGATTACATCAAACAAGATACATTGAAACAATCCAAACATGTCATATTCACCTATAAAATTCGTGTATGTCATAAAAAATTTGAAATTATATTTATTTTAATATATATATATACAATTTATTTGATTCTTTCATTAATAAGGTAATTACTAAATCATCATTGTGTCATAAATAAATTAAATTATCTAATGTCTAAAAATTATAAATAAAATACAATTATGTAAGAAATCTTATTATCTTTACAATTAATATTTATATCTAATTTATCTTATTTTTAAAAATATATTAAAAATTTATTAGTTATTAAACTTTGAATTTAACACTTCTAACTCTTCTTTGAATTAAATAATAATAAATGTCCTAATCTAAACCAAGTGGACCTAAAGGATCATATTTTATTCCTAATGTTGCTTTTCGTCAAATTACAGTTATCCAATACAATTAGGACATGTTTTCGGGTAATATTAATATCATATTTACCTTTAATTACTCTATTTACTTTTAACCCTGGTTAATAAAATAAAACGTTTCTATTCACCATAAATTATTTTCATCCCATTGAACCAAATTTTACTTACAGATACCAACCAGGTATCTCGTATTTTTGAAATTCAACTTACAGAGGCAGTAAAATTATGTTTTATGCAAATTTTCAAATGCTCCTTGAAGGTGGGTAAAAGACGGTACAAAGTTCAATATGATTTTAATATATCTAAAATTATTATAAAATGACTCCAAGGAATAACATTGAACGTATATAGGTATTATTTATCAATATTTAAAAAAAATATATTAAAATAAAATTAATAATTATTTAAATAAATATTCTGTTTTAAATGATAACACTTTGTTTTTCAGGATTCATCAAAAATTTAATGTTATAAGAAAAATACCAAAAATTAACCGTAAGTTAATTTTAATATTCCAAATTCCAAAATGAAGTCTATTTTACCAAACTCAAAACATAGAAGTTCAATTTATTAATTTAATATTAATTACGACTGTCAAAACCAAAAAGATTATTTTTAAGAAATAAAAACTATCAAAAGATTGACAATTGTTTATGTTTAGTTTCAAAGTAAAATTTCTTTCAATGACCAAAATTTGATTAAATGAGAAAAATATAATCTAATTGTACTTATTAACAATGAAAATGTATAATTAACCTATATAAATTATTTGGATTAAAAAAATGGTTTTCAGTTAAAATTTATTATTTTCGCTATTCACCGAAATATGAATGTTATCAGAATAACACAAAAATTTTAACGAAACAAAAATTTTAGGTCCCTATTCTAATGAATAAGTTTATTTTGTCAAATTGAATATATAATAGTTTAAAATATTGGATTTTAGAAGGGTTCTCCATTAAAATCCAGTAAAATTTCATTTTAAAAAAAAAAATTATTTTAACATAAAAAAATTATTCTGTTCTCATACCATGTTCTAGAATATGTGTAAGATGAATCATAATGTTATAAAATTAAAAATGTAGTTAATATTATTCATAACAGCTAGTTCATAATAACATTATAACAATATATCATTGTTAAGGGAACTTGAGTATTGCGTACAACACACTCTATCGAGGAAGATCGCTTTTGCGTGTAATGCAAGCCATGTCAGGGCTGCATGTAGTGCAAGGTTTCTTTTGTGTTTCATATACAATAATTAAAACATATTTCATTTATATGTAGATTATAATAAACATTCTGTGTTTTGTTAAATGACTTTTATTCCAAAGAACTTGAAATTTTTTTCAACCCAAGCCAGGAATAGTGTTGCGTATACTACATGATAATACGGTGTTGCGTACAGTGCAATCTATTCTTAGGGAAGAATTCAAAACAAGACCTTAAAATGGATATGTAACATAACATCTCGTGGTATTACATTATACCCCCCTTAAAATAAATTTCTCCATTGAAATTTGTATGGGGTTATAAATGGTTTTCTACTTGAATGTTTATTTCATGGAAACCCGCATCGAAAAAAGATTATTAAAAACTAATGTTAAAAAGTAAATTAAGAGACGTAACGGTTTCCCTGATTAACTCATCACGGGGTTTCCATAGAGGAAAAGATAGGTGAAAACATGGATATGAATGATAAATCTAATCATCAACTTCGGATGAAAAGTGTTAAGGCCATGGATATAAAAAAGCCAACAATCACAGAACCATAAACTTGTAATGAACTAAGGTACCATATGATTCATCAGATACGAGGGCACTAGGACAACATTTTTGGTTTTCAAGAGCATTTCCCTAATGTTGAGTAATTTTTGAATTAAATCAAATAATTACTTGATTTTGTTACAATCTCACCGATATTTGTGCCTTGAACAGTTTCCACTTCTTCTCCTAAAGAAAGGAAGTTGAATTTGTTATTCGTGAAGTGTTATAAGATCATTTGATGGAATGATAGGTCATTCCATCTATCTCAATCATAAGGTTAGAAAAATTTATATGCATAAGTCTATATATGTTGATATTAATCGTATATGGTTCCAAAAATGGACTTATACTTCATCTATCGTACTACATAATAAAATAAAACTACTTCATACTAACCTTGGACTTCTTATAGGCTTGTGGTAGGTGATAAATGTCTATCGCACATCAGTTGTGGGTTCAATTCCTGCAACCTTGTCTGGCGTGATGAGTTATCTCCCGGCCTACGGTTTGTCTTTTTTATAAAACTATACTATTATAACATTCTAGATATAAAATCGAGAAAAGTTATAGCCATCAACAATACTATATTATGTCCAACTCAATCCATTCCAATCTATGGCTTATCCAAAATACTTATATCCAATATCATAGTACAAATAAAATGATTACTAGAGAGGTAATCTATCGAGCATGTGAATACCATCATATATCCCGCATATATCATAAGATATATCTTGTTGATCGCATTCCAAACATTTGAATAGCTTAATCATGTATTATATTTAAACATGAATTACCATAGAACCCTAGTGAAAACATAAATGATGTCAAAAGTTATCTTTTTCCACATAACAAAATACCAAAAATTTTATATACTCAAACAATGATATCAAATTGTCCTTATATCAATCATGAGCTCATTTATACTATCAAATATATTGTTTTATCTACTCATTATCCACATATCAACTGATTCCCAAAAATATTTCAATCACATTTCATAGTTATTGGTAACATTAAATATATAATTTCAAACACTCATGGAAAAAATATTATAACAGTACTTAGATATTTCTTTATTCCATTGTACCATACATTATTCTTGATAAACATGCAATCATTCATCTTCCTTCTTAAACCATTAACTGAGCTTCATAATTTTATTCCTCAACACTTCTTTCATCTCATATATCATTTGTAGTCTCTTCATCATCATCATCAACACAAATACAACCGATATAACCATGATTATTCAATTCATGAGATTTTCCCTTAGGGCATTGGTTTTCATTATTCTCTTATGTTCCACATTGAAAACATTTAACCGTTGTTAATGTCTTAGAAATACCATTATCCTTGTCTATTGTGTTAAATAAGACCTTTCCTTTGAAATTACTGGCTTTGTGCCCTTCTATTCCACACCCAAATAATCTTCTAGTTCCATTGAAACATTCTCCTTGATTCCTCTTCCCACATTATTCACATGAGGGAAATTAATCATTCGTTTCTCTATGATCATCATGAAACTCCATCTTTCTCTTATTAGTAGAGTCAAGATACTTACCAAAGTTGATATTTTTGATCATATTATGAGATTTCTGATTAGGCATAATATTTATGTTTTTCTTACCAAATACCATTTCATTTTGTAGCTCATGAAGAATATAATTCCATTTTCCATCATAATCTACATTAACATGAATCATCTTGTTTCCAGCAATTTACTAAAACCCAAAAGGAATAGAGTGAAAAGGACAAATCATAACAGTAAAAAAATAATCATTGGGGAGTTGGTTCAATCTCTAACATCTTTGGTTTAATCCATGTTTATTCAAGATTGTTATTATATTTCAAGGATTATAACCTATACATTATACTTAACCTTACAATCATTCCCAGACAAACCTTAGAAATACCTCTTGGGATCTCGCTAATGTTTTTTTATCCTAGTTTCCAAAATATAACTAACCCTTCACTCTGATACCTACTGTAGAGACCCAATGCATGAAGTACATAGACATTACATTACTTTTTCAAAATAATTAATATATAACAGATGCCAAAAGACCGTATTAGTTTAGTGTCTTTGAATCCTCGGAACACAATCTTCTAATCATGGTGAAAGATATGCAACATCTTCCATAATGATCTTCCCATTTTGTTTTATTACCTAAAAACATTCTTTATATCCTGGGGAAAAGAAAACATAAAATGGGTGAGCTCAAATGCTCAGTAAGGGTAAGCTTTGTGAAATCAAACAAAACCATATACATTTGATCTTAAAATTATATACATAAAGTTTAAACATCAAAATCATGAGTCTTGAAATAAATATTGGCAGTACATAAGGCATTGATAATAAAGGAACATTTACCATGATAAAATTACATGGGAATAAAACATGGAAATGTGGTAAACCATAAAACACATGATATGATTTCCATATTATCCAAAGCATTGTTTCCAAGACCATCATAGTGGACAAAGTCCATTACTGAAATGAGTTTACTTGTCATTCCAGCAATTTATTACTGAACCAAATTTACTTTCTATTCCATCCATGTTTATCTCATTAGATATAAATAATTAACCAATGCATTAGAGGGAGTTATATGTCTCACCCATCTCATAATGAGACTATTCTTATGTGTGCCAAAAAATCATAAATAATACTTCATAGCATGACCGATGTAATAACATTGGATTCTTTAACATCATCTCATCATAACATAATCCATATACGATAAAATGACTTAATAAAAATAATTCCATAATAATATAATCAAATAAATGTGTTATTAAGAATATAAACATAACACTATATCATCTAATATAGAATCTAATTTTGATAAAACACTTGAATTTCATTCAATACGATAACATCCATTATTCTTAAAAAATGTTTCCTTTTGTCAAAATGTCATGCAATTTTAAAAGAAATGAATTTAGATGAAAATACACAGGTAAATGTGTGGACAAAGCTTCCTGGAAATATGGTGTTATGAAAATGTAAAAACCCGTTCATGCCGTATAAGTTAAAAAAACATTCTCCTCGTACTTTTGCCGGAAAAGACAAAAAGTACCTCGTGTGGTAAACAAAAGAAAGATTCTATTCATACCATGTTGTAAAAGTAAAAAGGTAAAAAATGACTTTAAACATACATATAATAATAGTACACATTTTATGATCATATTTTTTGAAAACATGGATGTGGAAGATAAATATAACCCCAGTAAATACTTACAAATAAACAATATCAGATAAGAACGAGATTAGAATAATTAACCTTTACCATTTCTGATCGGTGGAATCATACATGTCTTAAAATAATGATAATTACATGAATATGTTAATATCCTATCCTTAAAAATAAAAATCTCAAAACATTCATGGGAATCATAAACACCATACAAAATAAATAGATGGTGATTAAGGCATATGTCTCAAAGAAATAAAAGTGAAACGAAATAATCCCTTACAATAGGTCCAATTTCATACATATGTGTCCAAAACTCCTGTATAATGGTTTAAAACATATTACTAAATTATAATATAACAATAATAATATTTATGATATAATATATGATTCACTTAGGTCTATATATTACCCGTTCATTTGTTAATTCAATGTTAATGCAATGTTTTGGGTAATATTAGTTTCATTTATCATAAGTGTTTGGACTTGATTTTATTTATATTATTACATATATCATGATTTAAATTCTTCCAGAATGTATAAAATGAATTATATATATTATATATTCATCATATAAAAATATATGATAGATAGATATATAGAATAAAATACACCGTTCATGGAGACGGTAGGCCTTTAGTACGCATGAACGCTGTTTTCGTTTCCATATTGTATTGAATGGAATTAAGTAAATGAAATATATATATATATATATATATATACATAAATACATTAAAATTATCATGTAGTATCTTTCATTATTATTTATTATATATTTACTTTATAATCATTTTTAATGGTTAACTTGGAGAATGAATATCATCGGGTCATGGAGATTGTAATCTGTACTTACGCACGAGCGATAATACAATACTTATGATGTTAAAATCATATATAATTGGATGGTATATCATATATACAGAATCATTTTCATGTTATATTCATTATTTACATCAATTATACATCATTGTTATACCCAATTGAATAATAATGTATTGAATAACAACAACACCACGACGTGGAGACACTAAGCCGTATGTACGCACGTCTAGTGACATGTCATTCAATGGAATAATGGAATAATGAATATGGTTGTAACCTATTAAAAATAACATCATATTATATAGAATATACTGAATTTATTATTTTATAATGAAAAACAACAAGGAAATAATAAGTGATAGAAGAAAAGAACTTGAAATAGGTGATGAAATCTTTACCTCTTCTTTGGGTTCTTCCTTTTGATTTGACCAAAAGGGCTCCTTAATATGGCGTTATGAACAAAGGAAGGACTCTAGGATGAAGGGAGGATAGTTGAGAGGATATTTGGGTGGTGTTTGTCCAAGCCAAAAGGCATTGATGTTTTGAAATTGAGCAAAGGGGAAGTGCCCTTTTATAAGAGAGGTGAGGGGTGCCTTATGAAAAAACATAAAATATTATTTTATAATAAATTAATATTCGGTTTATAATGGCTCCAAAAAAATTTATTTCTAGGATAAGGTGGGGATGGGTCTAAATCCTCTCAACCATTAGGTTTTAGACAAGTTTAGGTTACTATTTTAACCTTATCTTTTAGATTCAACTCTAATATAAATAATTTAACTTTAACCGTGTCTTTTTGTATTCTTATATTATATGGTTAATAAACATACTATAAACTTCTAAGAGAACCTAAAGTCATTCCTTAATGATAAAACTAACATTATATATAACGTTTTTCAGAACCTTAGGTTATTAGGACTATTATATATTTTAATAATATAACATTTGTTTTAAAAACACATTTATATCAATTTTGACACTATTTAGTATTTGGTTTCTGTGAAAGTATTCACAACTTGAATACCTCAAATAAGATACATTTACTCAATCATAACATTTAATATTCACCTAGAAATTTCCTGTATGTCATAAAAACTTTGAAATTATATTTATTTTTATATTTATATGAAATTTATTTGATTCATTCATTAATAATGTAATTACTTCATCATCATTGTGTCATAAATAAATTAAATAATTTAATGTCTAAAAATTATAAATAAAATACCCTAACACATGAAATTTTATTATCTTTATAATTAATATTTATAGTCTATTTTATATTAGCTGTATCCCTATATTCAAAATTTATTAGTTATTAAACATTGAATTTAACACTTTTAACTCTTCATTGAATTAAATAATAATGAATTTACTAATATATTCTAAGTTGAACTAAATGATCATATATTATTATTAATGTTGTTTTTGTTCAAATTAAATTTATCCAATATAATTAGTACATGTGTTAGGGTAATATTATTATCACTTTTACCATTAATAACCCTATTTACATTTAATCGTGGTAAATAAAAGTAAAAAGATACTATTAACAAAAAATTATTTTCATCCCATTGAACAAGATTTTAATTACTTATATCAATTGTGTATCTTAGATTTTTGAAATTCAAATCCCATAATCTTTAAAATTATGTTTCATAAAAATTTTCATATGCTCCTAGAAGTTGGGTAAAAGACGGTAAAAAGTTCAATAAAATTTTAATATATCTAAAAATATTATAAAATTACTCTAATAAATTACATTGAACATATATAGGTATTATGTTTCTATTTTTACCTAAAATAAATATTAATTAAATAAAAATTTAGTTAAATATAAATTATGTTTTAGATGATAACAAAGTGTTTTTCACTATTCATCAAAAACTGAAAGTTTTCAGAAAAATACCAAAAATTAACTATATGTTAATTTTGATATTCATATTTAAAAAATGAAGTAAATTGTACAAAATTCAAAACATTGAAGTTTAATTTATTAATTTAAAATTTATTTCTGTTGTCAAAACCAAAAATATTATTTTTAAGAAATAATAACTATCAAAAGATTGGCACTTGTTTATGTTCCATTTCTAATAAAAATTACTTAAAAGGACCGAAATTTGATGAAATGGTAAAAATGTAATCTAACTATACATCCAAACCATTAAAATGTATAATTGATCACTATAAACTATTTGGATTAAAAAATGTTTTTTTCAGTTAAAATTTAGTAGCTTTCACTATTCACCGAAAAATGAAAGTTATCAAGAAAACAGTGAAAATTTATCATAACTAAATTTATATTTCCCTATTCTAAAGAAGAAGTTTATATTTTAATATTGAATATATAAAACTGTGAAATATTTTATTTGAAAAGGGTTCTCCATTAAAAGGCGGTAAAATTGCATTTTTTGAAAAAAAACTTCTTTTATCTAAAAAATTTATTTTGTTCCCATACTATGTTCTAGAATATGTGTAAGATGAATCGTAATGTCATAAAATTAAAAATGTGTTTAATAATATTCATAACGTCTTTTTCATAAAAATATTATAATAATATATCCTTGTCTAGTGAATCTCAGTATTGCGTACAACACATGCTATCGAGGAAGGTCATTGTTGCGTGTAATGCAAGCCAATGTCAGGGATGCGTGCACTACAAGCATCCTTTGTTGTATCATATTCAATAATCAAAACATTTTTCATTTATACCTAGATCAAAATATATATTCGATTTTTTGTAAAGTGAATTTTATTCAAAAGAACATGAAATTGTGTGCAACACAAGCCAAGAGTTGTGTTGCATATTCTACAAGCTAATATGGTGTTTCATATAATGCAAGCTAATCTTGGTGAAGAATACAAAACAAGTCATTAAAAATTATATTTCTTATAAATTCTCTAGGTTTTATATTTTTTTGGTGGGATATGATTTCATTGGCTGTTCGTTCTACTTTACAAAATTACATAGAGGTATCTTCTATTTCCTAGAGTCATCTTAACCAGGTTAGTTTGTATACGAATATTTTTTCCACATTTTAATTTTTATTCACTAGTGTCATACATAACATTTACTACCTCACATATGTATTATATAGTGTTTAGTTTATTATACATATATGTGTGTTTCTATATATATATATATTTATTATTAGTGACGTTTAATATTGTTTTCTGTTGGTGGTACATTCTTTTTAAGTGTTGTTATAGGCTAAGACCACCTTAGAAATTATTATTACATATACCATTTCAACATGCCCAATAATATTATAGATGAATTCAAGGATCAGTCTATAGTCTCATACTTTTATAGTTTGGGTGATGTTGGGTAAGGTCATGTTAGAATGGTATTCATGTGGTTCTAGTCATAGAGATGGATTTTGGTTTTTTATTTGGAATTGTTCGTAAAATTTGGGAATTTATTAATATTGCCATCAACCAACCTAGTCCACCCATAACCAATTTCTCATGATAGCCTATTTTATGATCCATTGTGAATTTATGATCCCCACTAGATGGATATTAGTTCATGGGCATCACAAATACAATGTCGGGAATGATTTCTCGCAAAGAAAAAATTACAAATGGGCATGTCACTAAAACCCATCATGTTACCATTACAAGTGCCTAAGTCATGTACCTAAAAAATGATAGATAAAAATGAATAATACCAATCATGATATAATTTATGTGAAAAATAATAATAAAACACTACATGATTTAAAATTTAATATAAAATCTATATCCATTAAAAAATAAACATTGTTGATTCAATGCATCATTTTCTCTCATAGAATTGTAAATAACAAAAAACATAATATGAATATAATGTAACTGTGAATTGATTATATTTTTTTCAATTTTTTATAATTTATATTTATTAAATTTAATTATAGGGGTTTAATTTGAAAATAGTAAATTCTACATAAATGAATATCCTGAGTATATTGTTTTTTGAAATATTTACATGAACTGTAGTGGAGAATTAATGACATCATTAGAAGATGTGTGGTGATGTTGAGATAATCAAAATATAATGAATCTAATTCTACAAAATTTAGGATGAGATGGATAATAACTATGATATAAATAATAATAGTATTATGAATGTCAAAGGGTGATTCTAATGTTGTTTTGAAGTTAGGAACATCTTGTTTATAAATGTACTTCAAGAATTTATAACATTTTTATCTAATATTTTTACATAGATAATAAGATTGTGATATTTCCATCCAAAATAATAATTTTTTATTATTTATATATATTTTACTTCTATTATTGGTTTATTGATTTTCTCAATTGATATGATGAAAAAGATAGATTTACATTGTACATGAACTTTTTTGGATTTCATTAATGTTCTAAAAGTATTATAACATGATGTGTAAAAACAATGTGTATATATTTATAATTCAATAACATCATTTTTATGATTACAACATTTTTTTTGATTTTATAACTCTCATTTGTAATTTTATCTCAAGTTCATAACTATCAACCAAAAAAATACATGATTTTTTTTCATTCAAAAATTGTGAGATAATTTTGATATTACAATTCAATAACATTTTGTATTATAACTTATGTACATATTAGGGAAACCACATGATACTAAATCATAAATCTTCTTGGTTATGAGAGTATTTAATTTTTATTGATACAAACACATGATTTTTTTATTTTTGTTTGAATATAAATATCATATCTGAATATGCACACTCAAAATAGTGTATTGGGTAAAAGATAGGTTTTACATGTTGTATGAATTTAGGTTGTATTTTTTGAAAACATAAATCATATTGATAATCCAATAAATTACAGTGATTATTATGTTTAATTAATTAATTTTATAATTATTTTTTTAAAACTAGTAATTTAGGGAACTACATTATGATGACTGTAAATCAAAAAATGATGAGAAAATTATTTCTATATATTCAATATATGAAAATTTTTTCATTTGGGATAACAAAAAAGTGAGGAATTATTTTTTGTAATCATAGGTGATAAATTTTTAGAGCTATATATTTTCATGTTAAAATGATAATGAGAATTAAATGAAACCAGTGTTTACAAATTTTAGCACATTCATGGATTTGAAAATAAAAAGTGATTTGTTGTGTGAATACATTCAAGAATTTTATTTCCTACATGGATAATTTATTTCTCATTGGAATGTACTCATAAATATTATAATCACTAGAATAAAATCTTATGATGGGAAATTTACTCTGATGATCAACTACATGATGAAGAGAAAATATATTTTTAATGGAGGGGAAGTCTAAATGAACAATTATTTGAGAAAAATTCATTTCATATAGATATTTCTTAATTATTTCATTGTAACTCTCATGTTGTAGGTGTTTATATAGAATGGAATTTTGAGAAGAGTATTAATAGGTTGAATGGAATTTAATTTCAAACTACATATATTATTATTGATTTTAGAGCACTAAATAGTGGAGATAATGAAAACAATTAAAATATATAAATATTTATAAGATGAAAAAAATTATTAGCCTAGTAAGCTGAACATGCTCAATAGGAAATGAGAAGGAATAATTTTTTATTAAATTGAAGCATCTTGTTTGATTAAAAGGAAAATACATATACATGTTATAAAATAATCCTAAAATATTATAGGTTTTGATGATAAAAATATTTTTTCATATATTTTAATTATATGAGGTAAAATGAAAATATATAAAGTGTATAAAATATTTTAAAGTACAGGGAAGAAAATATTGAATGCCTTTGATATTTAGAGTTCATGTTGAGGTAAAACTACATCTCATAGGTCATTATAAGAGAGTGTGATTGATAGTCACAATAATGTTTGGATCATTTCTACCATTCAATTATATGATAAATTTCATATGGAAAAGTTATGCTTTGAAACTCTTATAAATTTATATTTATATTCAAATTTTTCATTAAAGAATATATATAATTATTCAACATCATAAATTTATGAAAAAGATAATTAATAATATGATGAAATGGATAATTCATCATAGGATTATAAATACATTCCTACATATGAATAAATTATGAGATATGTACATCTTATTGAAGAAATGAATATAAAATTATATAATGAGAAATATAATTCTATGAATAGTTTTTCTAATGTAAATGATATTTTTAAATAAATCAAATAAATTTTTAAAAATTCATTGAAATTTAATTATAAATCAAATTCAAAATAATATAATATTGACTGGAAGTTGATTTTAATAACATATAGTAAATAACTTGATCGAATAATATTTTATATAAATTTATGTCTGTTAGGGAATATTTTTTAATGTATAGAAAATGAAATTATCATTATCTTATAATATAATGGGATATAAATCATATGGGTTTAATTTTAAATGAAATTACATTATTCCTTATAGTGATCCTTTTTTGTAAAAAAATCAAAAGGGGGGGGGGTTGTTGGAGAATTTATTTTCACAAATAATGTTGAATATTTTTGATATCATAGAGGATTTATTCTTAAATAAATTTGATCTGTTTATCATTAAAATGTTAGAATGGTTTTTTTCTTTTTACAAACATTGAAAGAGATTTAAAACCCAATGTGTTTTTATAGTATGAAAATAGTGTTTTTATGAAAAATATATTGAATTATAATAAATGAAACAATTTCTCCATGCATAGAGGATTTTCATGACGCATGATAGGAGAAATGTATATCTTATTGTACCTGTGAACATTAAAGGTTGGATGAGTCAATTTAGTATACAAATAATATGTTTAAATCATAAGAATCAATTATTTGTATATTATTATAGAATAATTATTGTATATTGTTTTACATGTAGGATAAAATAATAACAGAATATTTAGTAATTTCATATTATGTACTATTCTATTTTTGGATGGTACTTGTATTCTATAATTCGACAGGTAATGTTTTAATCATTGAAATATAAGTCATTAAGGATAAAAATATTCATAATATTAGTGATATAAATTAATTTATTATATTTTTTTATAGAATTATATGTAGGTTTTATTTTTATAATTTATTTAAAACTTCTATGAAATGTCCTGATAAGAATATATCAAGAAAAGTGGTAAAGTAAATTGGATTATGTGATCCAGATAAATTCGGAATCTAGTAATATTATATTAATATATATAATAGTGATGACGAAACACTAATTTTTATAATAAAAATAAATAAATTTCATTGGCACATAACGAATTGGATTCATTTGAATAAAGTAATATGTTAATATGCTTATTGATTATTATAGAATATATACTTGGAATTATTTTTTAGTTTTAAATTATCATAATATACAGAGTCTAAAAAACATTCTTATATCTATTAACAATGACAAAATATTATATGTTTCCACTATACATAGTGAATATGTAGAGGTGTTTGATATTTTGAAATATTATTACTAAAAATGACATTATTAATAATTTATCATCATAAATAACACCTTAATAAAATTGATTATTTTAATGAGAAACAAATATTTAATTACTAAATTATATTTGGTTTATTGACTATTCTATTAAAAGTAATATTTTATAGGAGGATCTAAGTGCTAAAATATATATAAAAAGTCAAGCATTACATAATATTTTTTATAATAATCCCAATATGATTTTTAGACTATATGGAAATAAAAACATTTATACATTAGAGTATATAATTTTATCATAATAATCCTTTATAATATTTATTAATTACATTAATTTGACTCTATATCCAATGACTGATTTTTTATTATTTATTCGATGACAAGTAAGCTTTATATAGTATTTTAATAAATGATAAAATGTGTTTAGTGAAATAGTTCATGTAAAATTTGATGAATATTAACCTTATTTTTTTAAAACCATTGGTAGTTATTCTTACATAGTTTTATTCTCATAATTTAATCTCTCCCTTTTCAGAAGTTGAACCACAATAATTGATATTGAATCCATTGGATATTTTATCAACACATTTTTTAAATCTAAAAACTATGTGTAGACATCATACATGACACATTGTTTCGAAACAAATAATATTTTTACCTTTTAATTAATCATTCATATGAATTATTCACACTAATAATATTATTTGATATGTCACTTAACCTATTATATCTAATAATTATTTATGAAATAACTGAGAACATATGGAACTACTATCACATATATAATCTAAAATGGTATATATAGTCTTGGGTGATAAATATTTGTGTGTTTATAAATATGATAACAAACTAAATATGAGAAGAAATATATTTTCAATTTGGTTTAGAAAACATGAGATCATCATGATATTCTATTCAAATGAATTTTTAGAAACAACTGTGTTGAAAATATAATAATCATAGGTAATAAATAGAGGTTTTTATGGGTTACTATATAAATGTGCTAGTAAAATTATTTTCAATCAAGAATATATTCTATTCCATGTGTGATTTTAATATTTATACATTTTCATGTTGATATTTTGTCATAGGGAATAAGACAGTGTGGTTTTTCATTTTAAATTCTCTATTATCACTAGTTGAAATTGATATATTTCTGAACATTGGAGATTGAGTGAATCTAAATATAGGTTGAAAAATATTGTGAATTGATTCATATGTCATCTAGGCATTCAATGTATAAGATTTCAGAACATGGTTCAGCCTCATGAGATTGAGGTCTTACAAAGATAATTAGAAAATAAAGAAACAAATTAATTTAACTTAACTTATTCTAGGATTGGTAAATATGTTTCATGAATTTTGAAAAAACTATCCTCTATAGACTATTGATAAAAAATATGTTTTAATAATATCCATTTATTTATGGTTTGTATTTTAATTAAAAAATTATATTTTTTTATAATCCAATAGTGGAGATTATTTGTAATTATTCTTATTTATAAATTTATTTAAAAATTTGAATATAAACATTAATTTTTCTTAATAAATGTATCAGTATTTTCAATAGGATTACATTTTTTAAAAACTACTGAATTTCCAATAATTTTTATAACAATTATTTTTGTTTATATTGGCTTTCTATAATTACTGATAAAATTAAAATCTTGACATAAATAAGATAAAGATTTAAAATAATTTATGACTAAAATAAACACAAATTTTTTTTACTTTCTAAATATATATATATATATGGGATAACATTTATCAATATGTTTACATATATAGTTGATGACCTAATAGTGATATTGATTAAGATCTAAAAGGGTTTCTAATATGGTTATATATGAGGATATGTCAATTAAAAATATATGAAAAATAAATAAATCAAAACATATCTACCCCTATCTATATGACGCATTTGAATCCCTTCAACATTCTAAATACTCTAATACCCAATCTTCTCTAACATTAATATCCACGAATTCCATGTGAGTCCATTGCCTTACCTGTATCAATAATAAAAATGTCTACACTCTAGAAACCCCACTAATAGTAACTCGATTATGGTTCTTACTTATTTTATTGATACTAGTTACATGGGAACAAACCACCATTTATCAATTATTTTATTATTCTGGGTAAACTATTCTTGTACATGACATGAATATAACATTGGAAATTAAAAACAATGGGTTAAAAATATCCCTTCATCCATTAAATTCATTAAATAATTTATTATTATTCTCCTTGGGAATGTGATTCAAATAAAGGTTGATATTATATGCTCAAAAAGGGTAATGTAAAATAGATGCTATCTGGATAAAATAAAAAGTAATTAATTTGATCGTGTGGACGATCAAAAAAATTATATTTAATCAAAAACATGTCTTCAATTTGTATTAATTTTTATTATTATTATAGAAATTACATTAATAATAAGATAATAATTCTAAAACTAGAAACTATGTTATTCTGTAAATTAATCTTCTTACCATCAAGTCCTTGACTACGATATCCTGAATCATACCATCAAGGCCTGATCTAGGACGTTATTAATTAATGGGAAGGTGTAAAACAAATACCTATATAATTTAGCATGCCTATTGTTTTTTCTCATGCAACATTCCAATTCATATAGGTCATAACATAAATAGGTAACCATCAATAACATGAACATCAAAAGAATTATTAATATATTGATAATTGTAAAAATATTTATTCTGAAAACTATTTATAAATAAAAGATTACCAATATTTATTCAATAATACAAAAGTTATTAAAGGTAATTTTTTTTAATTATTACTTAACATCCTTAAAATGATAAAATATATACTAATGGAATATTATTTATATGGCCTAAATGTGGTGTATATGATGATATATGAATCCTTGATACATAAAACATGGAAATAGATGATAAAATAAGATCTAATGAAATGAAGGAAACTGGTCGGGAAGGTTGTCATGATAATATTAATGAACAAAAAACCAAAAAATTAATATGTTAAAAAATTCCATAAATACAAAAAAATTTATGTTTTTTAATAAAACTTCTCCATTGATAAATATATTAATAAATTGAAGATAATAATTAAAACTATATTCCTAGTAAAATCTGGTACCAATCGAGTAATATTTCGAATTAAATATTATTATCATTCCTTTATGAAAAAATTTTCATTTTCTTTTGATAATATTATAAATAAAAGTTTCCAAATTATTTTGAATATTAAATTCCTTTGAAATAATCATATAAATTTTTAAATGAAAAATTAATTTAATGAATATTTATGAAAAATGTGAATTATGTTCCTGATGTAATCATTAAAAAAAATTCAATTTACAATATTATGTTAAAATATCCAAAAGTACCAAATTCAATAAATGATAACGAGATTCATTATATATTGTACTAAAAAATTTAAATATGGTTAAAATGACATGAAATAATCATTATATTATGATCGTTCATATTCATGAAAATTGTAATTTAACATTTCCATATAAGAAAAAGCGTTGGAAGGAAAATTTTAAGGCAATATTTTTAAAATAAATACCCACATTCCTAGTCCAATATACATAAATATTCAAAATAAACATGTTAAAACTAATCATAAATAATATATAATAATATATTTGGGGTTTAATCTATTATAAATATATAATTTTCAAAATGAAAATATGAACATAAATGATCCAAAAATAAATTGTGATTTTAAATGAAATTCTATACTTTGAGTCCATCTTTCTTCATTAGTGTTCTTATACAACTATATAATAAAATATTATTATATATATATATATATAACATAACCATTTTCAATCTTATCATTCCATATATGTTTCAATTATAAAATTGATTCACCAATTAATTAACTAGTCATCGTTACAATTATATTTTAGTAGAAAACATGTCTGGCTTTCTTGCATGTTTTGAATGGATGGTAAAAATCCTTAAAAACATTATGTTGTTTCATTATATATACAAACCTATTAATATAATAATTATAAAATTTATTCAATATATAAAATTTTATTACCATCTATTTATGTTTATAATGAAAAATGAATTACATCACATCCTCGATTCAGTACTCCCTAAAAACACATGAATGATTGTTCCACATTTTTTATGGATATAATAAAATTAATGTAAATAGTAATAAACCATTGTAGAATAATTATCATATAATAATTATCATATTTTATAATTAAATTACTCTTTATTATAATCCACATAAAGAAAAAAAATAAAAACCTTTCATTTTGTTGATATTGTATTCTGAATATACACATGAGCAATGTAATTATCTTTAAATGGATGGAAGGGTATGGAGGTATTAATATAACATCAATACAATTCATAATAACCTCATTAATATAACTTATATTAATTTTTTCAATAATTATATACATCCATGAAAAGTGGTGATGGAAAATGAACTCCATCGCTTTATGGTGACCATAGTCTGTACATATGCATAAATGATGCTATCATTATCCATTGGATGAAAAATAAAATGAATTACGATTTTGAAAAAAATAGAATTTCATTATTATTTATATAAAAATCATTTTATATTAGTTTGTTTGGGGTCCTAAAAACATCAAAAAGGGAAGTAAATACTCCAACAAGAACATTGTAGTTGGAAGTAAACATTCATATACATTGATCAACGAAAATGGATGCAAATTGTATTGGAAATTTGTGAAAAAATGTAAAGAAATAAAATTTTGAAATATTATTTAGTGTACCAGGTACCATCATCGAGAATGGTTCAGGGGGATCATGAATCACAAACCATTGGTACACATAAGGACCTGTGAGGCACTTTCCCACTGGGTAATAGACAACAAACTGAGGATACTACGAAACATTTCATAGGAGAAATCGATCTTAGAAATAACATCTATATACCATCCTGTAAACTAATTTGTTTGTCAATGAAGAAAGTTGGTAGGGTTCCACATACCACGTCTCGTAAACCCTAGCCTCCACAAACCCCAGTAGACCTAGTATTCTGTGGGTTGATATATATCTTCATGTTCTTCCAAAAATGGCACCACATGCACTCAAATATGATTTACCTAGTGCTCTATAAAAAGAGAATTATAGAGGTTGGAGATGGCAGGTGGAAGAGTGCTTGAAGGATACCCTATTGGCTAGATGTGAGAATTCAGATACAGTGATGATTGTGACTTTGATTTTTAATCATAAACAAAGTGAAAACCATGACCCACTTTTCCATAGGTATAACCAGCTATAAACCCGAAAAAGAAGTAATTTAATAATAATAGATGAACCACAATTCTAATTAGTTCCATTGATAACAATAAATCCATCATGGATGAACACCCCACAAACCATAGGCCCCATGAACCACCTTCAATAAGGTACTCAGCGTATTGTTGTGCTATGTGGATCAAAACCTTCTCCACATACTACATCATTATGCACATGGAACCCAGCGCAACATGAAGTCCCACATCTGGGACGACACACAACTTTATTACCCTTTGGTCCATACCCACGTCTGTGTACCGCTTTTATATATGGAATACCCCTATACCTTCATAACATTATTCTATGTAGGGTTTACTTATCCCACATGATAACACATTATGTGGAATGGGGTGTTTCTAGGAGTCGTTACCTCTACCTCAAATAATTCCCCTCTATCACTGTCTAGGCCTCTATAGCACCCTTGTGAACAATTAAAAATACATCAGGGCATAGCCTTCCCCAAATCCATTCGACCCTTTTGATCAGATCATCAGATGCACCATTACACCCTTCTGAATCTACATACCTAAGGAGTGTGGAGTGACGAAGGATGTCCCCACAACATTATGGATCCCCGGAATGACTCCACGTCTAAATTTCCGTGGTTAACCAAGGAATTACTTCAAGATGTAAACATGAACCTCATCATTCAGGGGCTTAGGGGTAACCACTAGTCTTTCCCATCAATGATTTCATGTGACAAGTATAAGGGTAACACTTTCAATCCTCTTTGACTAGGCATGATACTGCTCCCCATTCCCAAATCTCAAAAGGGAACTTCTCATATGGTAAGCCCACTGACTTTTTCAAGAGTCTTCACTCTTCCCCCTCGTCTCCTCCGCTCAGGACGTGTCTGGATAAATCACTTGAAACAACTACCCCGGATATCAACACGGGTAAGGGGCACATTCTTAAAGATCAATTTTCCATGTCTCTTCAGTCTTGTAGCCAGAACCTATTTCATCGTCGTCGACCTCCTTTTTCATATAAGAATAAGGGAATGTGCACCCTTATTGAATTATTCACATCCTCTTGATTATCACAAAGAGGATGACTCATGTGGGATTATAGATCTGTGATGATAAAACATTTGAAAATTCTATAAAAATAACCACAATAACTCTTATTCCTATTTCATCCAGGATTCTTATTATGCCTTCTTAATGGCCTGAGATAAAAATGGTTAACTATGAAAAGGGTTCACCCAATTATTCACCCAAAAAATCATCCACCTCCTAGGTGTAATCCCCCATCTAAATAAACTAGTATAAATTTTATTCTCATCATTTTTGGGATACATAGGATGCATGTCTGAGGTCCAAGATGAATGGATGTTATCCTCATATGTCAGTCTCGATAAAATTTTCACCCGAATTTGAATGTTCTTCCACCTAGATGTCCAAGGATTATGTCCCGATAAATGAACTATGTGGGATCTTCTTCCTATAATTAGGATATGTAAGAAACCCATATTATGTGTACAACCACAAAATCAAACCATCTTCCATCACTCATGTATGACAAGAAGATCCAGAGAACCTCATTACATGGCTTACATAAGAATTTCCTCTCTTGCATCAATTCCATGTATATCCATGATGATCCTGCAACCTAGTGGTATCCTGTGGATACATACTTCAAAAATTAACTATGGAATCACAAACATATGAACATGGATTAAATCTACAAGAGAGTCTCTAAATTGGAAATTATTTTCCCCCAAAGGGTGTGATGATCCCAAACTCCCAACCATTTGACAAATGGAGTCCTTATGTGTCGTTGGTCAAATCTTCAACCAATGACCACCATCCATTGGAATGAAAGACCATGAATCATGGATACCAGGGCTGTTGGGTTTTTTTGGATCTATGGATGAACCTGTTGGAGACCATCCAAGGAAATCATATACTAGGAGGACCGATTGCACAAATACTTAATGCCCCAACAATCGCCCACTAGGATCCTTCTACTGTGGAGCCACCTTCATAATGAAAAAGGTATAAAATGCCCAATCCAGGCGAGGTAAATACAATTAACCATAAAAGATATATGTGATGCCTTTGGTCAAACAAAATGGATAACCCGACCTGAATCACTCTGCCATAGTAGATGAGTGATAATTCTTATCAGACCGTTTTGTTTCCACCAAACGTATCCCCATGGGTCGAAAAAATGGTGGCCCCAACATGATTACTCAACCAATGTTGTATTTTTTTACACCAATTAGTCCCCTTAACCACATAAAAATGATGGGGGATAAACCGAATTTTTATAAAAGAATATCATCAAGAGATTCTACATTGATGGTGTTTTTTGTCTATATATTTCTTATATATATTTCAGGTTTCCAGAGAAACCATTGATCTATATGGAATCCTGATAACCAATGTAGAAACACACCTCATCAATCCCATAGGTGGTTGGGGCCCTGAAGAAGTGAAAGATCCCATTATCAACCTAGAGTCTTCAATGCTGGGTATCCAATATGCGGAGTAGAGATTTCCACAAAAATTGTACTCTCCCCACCATGGATTCTGTAAGACAGGCCCTTCAATCTACAAAATCTCACCAGCCGCCACCTCAATTGCAGCTGGTGCCCCAGCACAAGGCGGACCTGGTGGTCATCTCAAACTGTTTCAGGAGCCTGTCTTCGAAATGTGAAAACAAGTACTTCCCTTATCTCAGGGAGTTAGATGAAGTCAGCATTAATGAATTTATCCCAGCTGCATAGTGGACTTACTCACGAGCCCTTTCCAAAGAAAATTGCTACCAACACTGGGTGAATAATAATCCCCACTCTGATTAGGATCTTATGCTGAGGGAACCTGCTGAAGTACAAAGGACATGGGGACCTTAGGCCAGCCACCAACAGTGGTAAACATGTAATCATGAACAGGCCATCACCGTGATTATGGAGGAGGAACTCCACAATACAAATGTGGTGGAATCAAATGAGAAGGTATAAAACTATTCCCCCTCCAATGAATCCCACTGAAGAAATAGGTTTGAAAAATACATGCACATGGACATTCCTACTCGTACACATCTGTCAGTCTATGTTGAAAAAGCAGAAAATTACATGTAAATCCAAAAAACATCCAATTCAAAAGAATTCTGTCATCCAAATAAAATGTAAACTGGAAATAGGTAGGATGAAATACTTGATGATCCATATCAAGCATGAAATACAAATAAGGTGGCAAAAAAATATGAGCATATTCAAATTCCTACAGATGCATACAAATCCCATGATAGAAATACATTGGAAAGAGAGAAGATAAAAATTCGTACATGTTAATATAATACCCACCATTCAAATATGGTGGGAACCAGAAAAAAAAATCAGTGGTAGACTCGTTCCTCTATCATGTCATAGGAGAACTCCTATTGTCCACTATAAACATATGGAGGTCTAGAGTAGGGAAAAACTACTACTCCGAAATTAGAATTAGTATTCATACCCATTCCATGAATTTTTTATCTCATCATATCCTAGAAAAGATGGAATATCCTATTTCAATTCCATTCCATATCCTCGATACATGTTAGTACATCATTGTATGAATGGAAAAGGTGATGAACCAGGACCATGACTTAGTGTTTTCGGATGTAATGACATACCTGCAAAATGGTTTGGTCTCTTAGGTGTAGTTATGAATCCCTGGACCATCTAGGATGGACAAGTTCAATATCCTATGATACAAAGATATCCAAATCAGGAACAAAAACCAGTACCAAATGGGGAATGTTGGCCCAACGTTGTGGCCACTCCAGTGCAGTCATATATCTCAACAAAAACTCAAAATGTCTTTCAGGATTTCCCAAAGGAATAATGGGAAACAAAAAATAGGGACTCTAATATTAAGGTCATTTGAAATGACATAAATACCCGGTTATCTGCATTAGAGTGCCCAAAAATAAAATGCACCAAAGGCAAAAAGAAAATGAGGATGATATACATGATTATGCTATGCTGTAACTATAGTTCTTTACACACTCAAGAATATATCAATAGAGTCCAAATATATTTTCAGTTTATTAACAAATTATATATGTGGATGTATGTGTTTTGAAATCCCTTATTTCATTGTTGGTACCAGAAGCTCTGATGTTCCTCCCCAGAGCACCCACAGGGGATTACTCCATGGGATAGGAATGATCGATCACGATATCCTATCTCCTGATGTGTTTCTTGGAATCCCTCCCCATGACAATAAGATCAGACAGAAAGAAGGCCCTTCCATTTCTATCATCTTCAAGGATGGTCCTCCCTAGTGTATACATTGCAGATATACTTCTCCCTATATTCAAACTTATAGTCATTGTTGTTGTCCTCGCTATGAGTACAATCAATGAAAAGACCCTCCCTGCAATAAATGTTGTTGTGATGTCCATCCCCAAAACAATATCAAGAAAAGATACGGTCATCCCTTCATTAGAGTACATCTTGAAGTCCCTCCATAAGATGCACACTCTATAAATCCTACCTAGAGTCAAATATAATGTTCTGATAGTAGCCCTATCCATCGTAAAAGTCATTGATAAGGTCCACCCCATTGTGAAATCAAATAATAAGAAGGTACTACCCTCATTTCATCCCACCCTGAAGGTCCCCCTTAGGTATAAGCTATAAAGACATTCCCCATGGTTATTCGTCACGATTAATGGTATCCCTCATCATTTTAGAACTGATTTTGACGGTTATACATATAATCAAAATTCACACTGGAAATAAAGCTACCCCCATTCCCGGATGTTTTTTGAAATCCCTCCAGTTTCAAGGTGCTCATAATGATTGAGTAAGAAACGTCGGACACTCATTCCATGAAATGTGATATCATTTCTAATGTAGAGGACAATTCAATGCCATTTTCATCTTTCGACCCACCGCCACACCGCTCACATATCAATGAGCCTCCTACCAGCCCTACTTCTTGGAAAAAATAATTATCAAGCAATCAATCTTGCCATATGAAACAGTGGATTCCTTGAAAGAAAAAATAGGATATAGAGCTCATCAGAAGAAAACTACATATGGAAGATATACTAGTTATGTATTAGCCCACTTCCACTTATCACATTGACATACCAAGGGAGCTGTCTGAGGAATTTATATATAACAATCTATTCAATATCTCAACAACTCTCCAACAAGTAATAGAATCTTTTCTCCCATTAATGGGAATGTAGAACATCCCACATATTAGGAGAGAGTCTTCATCTAATAAACATTGAAGACCTCCCATCAGCACAATGTACACCATCAATATGGAGAAAGAAAATCCTTGAAATAGACTGTCACCACATGATTCACATGTTGTTTTTCCTCATTAACGATGTTCCATCTGGAGTTCATATCTAGGGTTGGGGTGAAGATAGTTCTATATACATCACCCCATGTCCCATATAGAAAACGTCAAACAAAATTACATCATGAAACGTTATTACCCAATTGTAGCAATTAAATGAAATATATGCTTAGGAAAGGTGGAACGATCAACAAGAAATGGCCTTGAGTATGTCTCAAAAGCGTTAGGCCCGATGAGATCATGCCACCGAGAAGCATCTAAGCCAGGAATCCAAGAACATCCATCATGATTATTTCCTAATGGAATCCAACTTGAAAACTTTCTCTTGTATGAGAAAGAAAATAAATATCAGGAAAACACAATGCCATACCCTGCTCACATCTACACTAGAGTGAATGAAATCAAGATGGCGAAAATAGAAGTAGCTACTGCCCCAATACAAGAATAGCCCTAGCCCGTAGGTAGGTGGGTATTTTTAACTAAACATTCTCTTATAATACCAACCAATACATTCCATAGTGCATCAATGGATGAATGAAAGAAACACCAGCCCACAAGATGGGGAATTTTTACTTCAAATTGATACATAGAAGAGGTCTGTCTTCTCTTTTCTAGGATGAATGATGAGAATAGTGGTCACCCATTCTATCCTGTATTTTGGTTCATACCCCATTGGACAATGTCATATTCTAGGTCATATCAGGGATCCCTTCAGGTTGATCTTCTTCATGAAATCTAAATAATATCATATAATGGATGGAGAATGTATAAAAAGGATGAAAAACACTCTCCTACCATTCGAAACTTGGTAATCCACTCCCAATGTAGTATGCATCCATGAAGCTGGTGAACATCAGTCCCACATATCCCATATGAAATGATAAAAATAGAGAGGATTCAATAGATGATGGTTCCCTCACGTAGGAGGCTCAAACTGATCATGATGGGGTGTATACCAAGAATTTCAGAGCACCCATAAACATGGGTGGACCATCAGAAAACCAATACTACTACAACATCCCGTCTTTTTATAACAGAAATATTCTTTACATTACACAAAACTGAGGATCTTTAAGGTTTAGTGTCTTGGAAACAAGGAACATAATACAAAAAAACAACATAAAGCGTTATTCTTAAACACTTGAAAGGATTATCCTTAAGTTCATCCTAGTTTCATTACTGCATCTCATAACCTGGGGACATACATCAAATGAAAGGGTGAGCAGAAGGCCCAGTAATGGAAACAAGAGAAACATTTTACATGTGAACTTGAGATACTTCAATAAGGACATGAAAAGAACTTTAAGGCATGAGAAATAAATCATGAGATACATCATAATAAAAATAACATTTTTCATAACTTGATGATGTGGCTGCAACATTTAATATTGGAAATCATTTAGTTTCACCAAGGTTCATCCCCAAGGTGTCATTAAAAATTACCAAGTTTATTCACCAAGGTATCAATCTAAAAGGTCATCTCTAGAGATTTAGTCTTTACCCAATTCATTGGAGTGCTATCTAGGAGCACCCTTGACGTGTATTTATTATCATGTGAGCCACATATATCATAATCAATAATTTCATAAACAACCCATATAACATAAAATAAATGGGTTTCATTTCATAATCCTAACGTTTTTTTAAAAACTGCTTTAAAGAAATTATCTTTATGTCACATTAATCCCACGAAAAAGGGAAAACGTGTTTCATGTATGTAAATCTCAGAATTTAAAATATAACATTTTTATATTTATGTGAATACCCAGGTATAAATATGAGCTTTGAGTATTCACTTAATAACATAAAATAATTTTGAGATAAACAGGGAGGCATTTTGAGATGAAAACTATGCATCATACCGTCTACGATACATGGTTTTAGAAAACATTGAACAAAGAGGGGACATGAGTCACCCACTCAAAAATGATATATAAAACAGTAGGGGAACAAAACATATAGTATTTAAAAATATGGTAATGATATTTTAATGATATACCATATGAAATGAAGAACTTGAAAGGAAGACCAAAATAAGATTTCTCTTATGAGAATTCGGCAGCCTAATGGCATCACTTAAATCATCCAAAAATGGATTGACAATATCAAATAGGGTATCTCATCATATGAACATAAATAATCAGTATGATAGATATAGAGATCATACCCCAACATAATAAAAATGATATTTAATGACTTTACATGAAAGTAGATCTTGAAAATGAGAAGGGTGAAAGAACCCCTTAGAAATTCGACAGCCTAACGACGCCACTTAAACTTCAACAAAAATGAATTGATGAGATCAAATAGGGTCTCTCATCATCTGAAAATAAATGATCATTATGATAGATTTAATGATCCTACCCCAACATAATAAAAAGAAACATGAAATACTTGACAAGAAAATATATCTTGAAAACGAGAAGGGTGAAAGAATCCCTTAAAAATTCGGCAGCCTAACGGCGCCACTTATACATCAACAAAAATGAATTGATAATATAAAATAGGGTCTCTCATCATATGAAGATAAAATATCAGTATGATAGATTTAGAGATCATACCCCAACATAATAAAAAGGAACCTGCAAGGCTTGACATGGAATTAGAACTTTGAAAAAGGAGAAAGGTGAAAGAACCACTTAAAAATTAGGTAGCCTAACGACGTCACTTAAAACATAAAAAATACAAAATTGAAGAGATAAAATGGGGTCTCTCATCATATGATCATAAAAGATCAGTATGATAAATTTAGAGATCATACCCCAATATAATAAAAAGGAACTTGAAAAACTTTACATGAAAATAGATTTTGAAAAATGAGAAGGGAGAAAGAATCCGTTACAAAACTTTTGGCAGCCTAACGGCGCCACTTAAAACATCATAAAACGAAATAATGAGAGTAAGAGGGGATCTATCATTATATGAACATGAAAAGGGCAGTAATATGAGTATAAATAAAAATCCTTTAACATAAGAACATTGATCACGAAAGAAATGATATAAAACAGATTTCTTAAAAAGAAAGAGAGAGGTCGGATCCCTTACCTTAAAACGTAACTCTTAAAACTCAATGGTTTGGACCTTGATGAAACCATTTTTAAGTTATCTCTTATATTTTACATTTGATGTTATCAAGAACTGTGACACTTAGTCAAAAATAATATGCATGTTGTTGTCCCACAAGAACTGTTCAATTAAATATATATATAATTTGTACTTCCTTGATGTAAGAAAATATGAACAATGAAATTCATCTAAAAATCCATCATCATCTCTGGTACGGATTCATTATATAGAATCATTACAAATATCAACACAATATATTAAAATATTATGTTTGTCTATTTCCAACAATTTATGGAATTAATCATATTTTTAAACAAATTAAATATTTTTCGGACTCTGATACCTTATATTATGGGGATGTTGGGTAATTACATTTGAAATTAATGATTTCCCCCTATCAAATGATTTTGATATCCATTATTACCAGATCCTTGAATATTATATTCTTTTCCATCCTTATAGTGGATAAAAGTAAATGATTCTTCCTATCTAATACATCATCCAACTTGTTTTCCATCCCAATGTGGTAGTGTATCATGTATTCATTATCCTTAACTAGATCCATATATCTCTAATATATCATTATAAAATCATTCATATGTGAACTTAAACATCAATTTTTTTGTCTTTATATATGTCACATATTTAATCATATTGTGAGTGTATTGATATCATCATGTAAAATATTTCCATTGAATACTCAATATCAGGAGTTGTATTATTTTTTTTCTGGGGTTATCAATTATCATGATGCATAATAAACAACAGTATCATTTTATATAAGAAAAAAAATATATTCATTTAATTAATTAATATCTATATATCACAAATAATTATTTCCTTAATGGTAATATTAATAATAGTTCACTGAATAATATCTTCTTTTGTGAATCAAAACATTCTTCACATTTCTTTGACTGAGTGAATTTTACTCGTTTATATGTAATATTATTTAATAGAAAATATAATCTAGAATTATTGTCATCAAATTATTGATGATGACTAGTTAAAAAATTGAAATGATATATCGTAGTTATATTTATTACTATGGTATATTCATTAAAAACATTTTTTTGAATGTCCTATAGTTATTAAATCTATAGAGACATTATATCAAAGAAAAATAATCATATTAAATAAAAAATTTACACTCTAAAAATTTTCCATAAAAATAATTTCCTATAAAAGTCTCCATGATTATCCATAAATTGTTATAAGGTTTTTCGAACTCCTATCACCATATCCTAGAAATATATAATTTTGGGATCTTTATAATCCGAAAAGCATTATATAATAAAGAAATCTTTAATATCTTTCCAAGAGTGCCTCTCCTCTCCTCTTATAAAAGGCCTGCACCTCTACCACCTTACCCACACCTATCTAGCCTTTGTCTCGGCCAATCTCTACCCATTTTGTCTCTCCACATCCCTCTCTTACTCCTAGAAGCCTCACATTGGGCAGAAGTCTTCCCAAGGAAGCCTTTGACCTCAAATCAAAAAGAGTTACCCGTTTTAAAGGTAATGTCTTCCCTAGGGTTCTTTTGTTTTATTTGGCTTCTCCAACCCCCTAAAATATTTTTATTTATTTATTTTGTAACAAAACCAGTATCTTCAATATAATAGGATTTTGTTATGAGGAGTATTGGATATACACTAACAAACACCTCCATCTAATGGTTAAAGAAAAAACTGTTTCTATGGATGGTGAATTACTGCCCCATGAAACGATTATTGTAATATCTTCGCATACCACCTATCATGGTGGAGATTATGATTGAACTGTATTTATTTATGATATATATTTTATATATTTCCTCTCTATGCTTCTGTATTTTATATTTAATACATACCTTTATGCTTTTCATGTTGTAAAAATGTGATAATTTCATTTGAGGAAGTGTGGACTACCGCCCCCTCAAGTGATGTGACTCGTTCATGAAATGCATGGAGTGTATAAGGAATGAAATTGAAGAACTTATGTTATATATATAAAATATATATTATACATTAATTATAATATATATATATATATTTCTCATCTAGTTTTAATTACATTAATTTTCCAAATAAATGAAAGTAACGTTAATGCGTACGTACAGCTTATCGTCTCCATGAACGGTACATTTCATTTATTATCTTCAAATGTTATATACTATTATAAGTAAATATATATAATGGATATATATGTCATATATTACATCTAAATTACCGATATCATTCTGGAATTATAATATATATATCTCTCTTTTAACTTTAATTCCATTAATATAACAAAAAAATGAAAGTAGCGTTCATGCGTACGTACGGCCTACCGTCTCCATGAATGGTGCTTTTAATTTTTTATCTCCAAATGTTATAGAGTAGTAAAAAATGAATATATACTGTATATATATGATATTTAAAACATTAATACTATTCTGGAGATGATGTACCTAAAACTACATGTAAATTTCTTTTCCAACATGTCCTATTTTTACTCATGTGCCGAACATCGACAAAAACGTCTGATATGAACTCACTTTATTAACCAATTATTATAACATAATAATATTTGATATTAACTGAATAATAATATTTAAAGTAGGTCCATAAGAAATTATAAATTGACCAAATTGTATTATTCAGGAGATTAATGAACGATCGAGTCATGTCGGACACGAGGTAAGGGATCCAACCTCTCTCTTTCTTTATAAGTACTCACTTTTATGTCATTTATTTTAAGCTGATATTTGTTTTGTTTGGGGATGTTCTTTTATATTCCTCATACTTTAATTTTTATGTTCATATTATGAGAGACCCTATTTGATCTCATAAATCCAGTTTTGGATGTTTTAAGTGGCGTCGTTAGGCTGTCGAGTTTTCGTAAGGGATTTTTCATCTCACTTTTATTCCCGTGACATTTATGCTATGTTTGCCAATATTTCCTTTGAGTGGTGTATGTACTTCCCATTATTAAACACTTTTTTTAGTATAATTTTATTTATGGGTATTTACATCTTCATTGTATGACCCATCTTCCATGGGGTGTACGTTTCGAAAGTTACCCATCTCGGTAAGGGGACCATTCACCCTCCTCTTTTTAAATGACTTCTTTTCTTATGTATTTTAATTCACATACTATTATGTTGGTATATGTTATTATATATCCTTATTTATGTAAATTTTATTTTCAAGTGATTAGATACCATTTTCTTTCTCATCAACACATTTTATTAATTTTAAAGTGTCATCGTTAGGCTGTCGGATTTTTGTAAGGATACTTCTTAACCCACTTCCAATTCTTTGGGTTAAACCTCTACTTCTTGATTTTATTATTCCAAGATTATGTGTGGAATATCTATGTTTTAATTTCCAAAAACCTTTCTGTAGATATACTATTTCTACACATAATCATCTCATTGATAAACTTTTATGAACTTTTATGGGAAATCATAACTCAATCTCATTTCATTGAGTTAAATATCAATGTCATTGGTTTTTCTTTTCCAAGATTATTTCTGTATGACCTCTGATTGTTTCAAAATTAATATCCACTTATATTGGGTGTATTTATATTTCTCACACATAATTATGTGATAGAATTATCCTTAATTTAAGGATACCATCTTTATAATGGATTTCATCTCAATATACATTTCCATTGAGACTTCATTGTTGTTATGCACCAATTCACTATTATATGGTGTGTATACTGTCCTTTAACATATTATATCATGAATCCCTTTATTCTCATGATATTATAAATCTCAAATTAAATTTTATTCCGCAATTATTTGTAATCAAGAGTCTCTCATTTTGTTTAAAACTCTAACAAAATTATCGTTTTAAATGTTTTAAAGATTAATTATTCTCAATCATTATCTTTAATTTCCATGTTTTAATAATGGTTTTTAGTATTTATTTATATGTAAATTAATGTTTTAGAATTATAATTCCTTTAAAATCGTTAAAGTGGTATGGGACACTTTGATTCAAAAATCTATTTTAAATAGTTTTTGAAAATGGATTGATTAATTAAATATCTTGGAATTACTTATTATGATAGAAAATGAAATTTTGTTATAGAAATGTATTTATTTTCAATATTTTATGTTTAATGATGGTCCTTGGACATTTTACGGGTGGTTATGTGATAAACCATATGACGGGTGGTGCCGTGAATACCAGGATTGGTGGTTACGTTATAACCTCCAATGCATTAGGTATGGAAGTCAGCCGTATGGCTATTCCATTAAGTGATATGTGTGGAAGTCGACCGTATGGTTATTCCATTTAAGTATGTTTATATCCCCAGTTACCTTTATATGTTATGTGTTATTTATATGGGTTTTTATGGTAATATTTTGGTTATAAAAGGGGTAAGTAATGATCTTTTATTCTATGAAGAGTTTTTTTTACTAATTCATAAAGGTGAAAAGTATTACTTTGATAAAGTATTCTAGGATTACTTGTTGTTATGAAAAACTAACAGTTTTCCTTCTTTGTTTGTCCTTTACTAGGATTTGTATTCTCATCCCATGTTTTTGAAATGTTTTCCATAGGACATAAATATGAATAGGGTCAAGGAAGGGATCAAGGAAAGACATGCTAACTAAAACATGGAATAGACATGTTTCATTTTAAGAGTTTTTATTTTATGGAATCTTAGTAGAAGTGTATACTTTGTAATCTTTCAGATGTAATAGTTATGTCCTAATTCTATAAAACTCTTAACCAGAAAAGATCCTTACTGAGAATTATTCTTTTAATTCAATAATAAGTAATGTTTAAGGCCATGGCCTTATAAATATAATCTTTGAAGCATGTCCTATCCACCAGAGGTACAATCAGTCTACATGAATCCGACCCTAGAAGGACATCCAAACATCACTCCAATGGTTAAGCAGATAGAATATATTTAGGTGAACCCATAAACGATATCCATGGATATATATCTGCCCCAAATTCCATCAGTTCCAGCACATATACTTTTCCCCCCAATCATCAGTCTCCCATGCACAAATACAATATGATATGCATGAAGGGATCTTGAATACCATCGAGCAATTGATATCCTCACTGAAATACATGGAATGGAAGCATGATCTGATACAATTGTAATGTAAACCTTACCATGATTGGGTGAGAAATGTTCTGCCACCACCAAACTATTGGAACCCTATATTCCCAATTTTCAACAGTTCATGAGACCTGGAATAGAATCTAATGCACTAAGAATCTTACTGTGAACCCATTATTAGAGCCCCATAGAAAAAAGGAGTAGTGATAATTAGGTGACTCATGTGAACAATACAGGGTTCATCCTTCGTGTGGTATACTAGATTGCTGGCTAACTTAACCACAAGCTGGGAGGACCTCCGACGATAGTTTCTCTTACAGTTCAGTTTTTCATTTCCCAATACAACAGTTAGTGATCTCATGAATGGAATGGAACAAGAAAATGATAGAGATTCAGACTTTATTTCTAACTGGAAAGACTCGACATACTCCCATAACCAACCACACCGCTAAGATGAAATTCTCGCTATGTGAATTGATAATCCTCGGGAGGAATTTTGGACACCACTCATTACAGTAAAATACACAGGTGGGTTCTAAATTTCTGGGTGATTTCCCAGAGAATAGAATAATCCATACTATAGACCATTATGAAGTCCCGATCTACCCCATCAGCCCTAGAAAAAATAATGGGAAAGGCTTAATTGGCTTCTGTCATGATTAAGACACCCCTGGCATTAGCTCTAGTTGATAGTCCTCACCAAACCGTGAAAACCCCCATTGGAAGCTAACAACTACCCCCAAGTCAAATAGATGAGTGTAGGGATGAAAAAGAAATCAATTTGAGGAACAAAGAAAAAAAATATACTTGCTACATTATGAATAAGGACATAGAAACATTATAGCCTACATGAATTGAATCTTTCTCTCGATACCAGATCCAATGTGAGCCAATTATGTGGGTCTCAATGATTGAACAAATTCGTTCCCCTATAATCGGATACTGGGACACATCATCTAGGAGTGATTCTTCTTCAAGGATATCCTCCAAAATATATTTTATTCTAGAAAATTCTTGTTAGGTCTGTCACTAGTACATGTGGCGTAAGTTTCCACTTTAGACCGACAAGGGGATATGGAGTTGAAAAAGGTCACCAAAAAATAAGAGAAACCATTTTATAATTAGATGACTTATATTAAAGATAAACAAGATCACGGAATCCTCCAGGAATAGTTGAGGCATCCATCTGTACCCCTGATAGAATGTAAATCAACACAACCATAGTCATCAATCCCACAACCCTCTGGGGGTTGAAAATGAAGAATGTAGAAGAAAGAAGATGATATGGCACCAAATCCAAAAGTAGTCATGAAAATTTCAGACGTTATGCTAGAAGACCTGAATGCATGGGAACTACCCTGCTATACAAGACAACATGCATAGTTACACCAAATGGAATCATCAGAATAAGACAAGATGATAGATTTATTATCGGATTAGGAACTGATATTTGGAAACATTAACATCATTCACATGATTGACCCCTTCTCTGATGGAGAATATGAACATAAACCAAAATTTCATGCCTCCAATAGGAGAGATAGAGGAATCGGATGTAGAGGATATGGGTTTCCAAGAAGGTATGATCATGGAAGGAATCAAATTCTTGGCCACACATTAACGCACACAGTTAATGTTGCAGAATCTCCCAGATGGATCCTCCTGCATACCCAACTAGAACTAGAGTGTTTCTACACCGCTACAGGAATAAATACAAGCCTAATCATCATGAAGAATTTGTTATAGGAAGAGAAGATTTATAATCACCCAATGAATGCATGCAGACTAGTTCGACCAAACACAAAAAGTATAAAATCACCATCTACCACTATCATAGTGGTCAGATCATCTACTTCCAAAGATCAATCCCATAATATTCCCATTAATGAAATTTCAAAGATGTGATGTGCCAGGCTTTAGGGAAGAAATATGATATTATGATGTATGTATCCTCAGTACAAGAAAATCTATCGATCATGGATTCCTTAAATCTATCAGCAATCATTAAGAAGGCACTCATCGAATCATAACTAAGTCCCCAAGATTTCTAGGCGGAAGGAGCCGCTTCTAAAGCCTATCGTAAAAAAACTAATCTTGTTGAATGGCACACTATCATCTCCTTCAACGATAAATCTGAAGATTCCATTGTGAAAGAAACAATGAAACCCTTATCAGTGTATGACAAGATAAATTTCAATGACATCTAGAAATGTTTCATCGATAATGGCTCCAGAGTTAACTTCCCCCTGCTATGAACACTTCATTGGTTAGGCTATGATAAAGACAATCAGACACACTAAACCACAACTCAACAGGGATATGATGAATGAGATAAGAATCTGTTGTGATATATCATGATTAAAACTTGTTTTGGGGAACATGGGTTTGATTCTGAGTGTGTGGTAGTGTATAAAAGTACGCCCTCAATGTCATGTTGGTGACGCCCTGACAGCATAAGCACATTCTGATTCCCTCATTATATAGTTAGTGTGTCAAATATTACACTAATGTATAAAATGAGACATTTCTCACCAATAATTCCCTATTTGAATCATGTGAATCACATTAAATTGTTGTAGGGTTCTATTAACCTAATGTGAAGTAGTATTTGGCCAACGACGTTGGTTGGATCACTTCCCCAAATAAACTGGAAATGGCTCCCACTAATCCCTTCAATCAACTTATGGGAGAGTAATATTACCCATAAATTAGAATGAGTGCATAATTTCGAGCTCAAATACATACTCATCCATCTGTATGATTTCTGATATGTCCACTGGGTCTAAGCATGCTGAAAATCATGGTAAACCCCATGATGATGGTGAGGGCCAAAACAAAACTACTCCAAGCCTATCCTTAGGGCCCCAAATAGTTCCTTCCGTACTTATTAAGGCATGATAAATGTTCTATCAATAAAATAAAGTGATCAAACACCTCCACCCCCCATTCCATCCCCTTCAGAGAACTCCCCACAGTCAGCCAAAAAAAATGAGGTGTTTGAGTTTCCATAAATCAAAGTTGTGATTCTTCACCAATTGTCAGAGAGTTCATCATGATAATACTCTCCCCATCAAAAAGAAAATAATAAGATGAAGAGGATCAAGAAGAAGAATAATTTTATCTCAAATAATATCGTCCCACATTCAATGAAAGATTCTCCACCACGATTGACAAACATAATGAGATAATCCTAGGAACATAAGATGACCCATGACCCACTCTAATTAGTTTGGTTGTTATGTTAATGGAATATGTGGAATATACTTCTTTCCTAAATAATAATAAATGTGGTTTTTTCTAGAAAATACATTGAAATTACAGGCCTCGATCTTTAGGATACCACTCATCACTTATGTTTGCCGGAAGACCATCATGTATACATGAAAACAACCAGAAGGACACAACCAACACATGCATCCAAAATAGAGGGTGAATTAGATAAAATAATCATAGTCAACTTGATTTAGGAAGACCAATATCAGATATGAATAGAAAACATAGTCCCTAGAAAAAATAAAAATGGACAGATTTTAGTCTGTATTGAATTTTGGGACCTCAATTGGAAACACCCAAAATATTATTTCTCAATCGCGGTCATGAAATTTCTGATCGATGGGAACATAAGATATATGTCCCTCTATTTTATGGATCAATATTATAAATGGAAACAGATCTGAATGTCCCGAAAAAAGGAATAATCCACTGAATTCAGATCTCATAGTGAGTATTCTACACTATGGTGACACCCTTTGGATTAAAAAAATTCTAGAACAACATATAAGTGTGCCATGCATCGCATTTTCAATCCCTTCCTGGGAAAATTAGTCGAGAGCTACTTCAATGACCTGGTTATTAAATCATTATAGTGCTCAGAACACCTGATTGATCTAGAAATTGTCTTAAATAAACTGTGATAGTATATTATAATGATGATTCCCGTGAGGTGTGATTTTTTTGTTACCTCTAAGAAATTCATCAGCTTCACATTATGGAATCGTGGTATTGATTTTGACCCTAAGAAGAAAAAATATATCATTGTATTTTCTTCACCTCACAACCTCAAAGAGATGATGGGTCTCTTGGTGCACCTTTCCTACATTCATTCCTTCATATCCAACATTTCATTTATCTTTTTTCCGTTCACTTGGTTTATGAGGAAAGGGGTCACATTCCAATGGGATAATTATTGACAATATGAAAATAACAATCTTCAAAGTAATATCCTAAGCCTGTTGGTGATGATGCCTCTTGTTTATGGATAACCACCCATTTTTTATGTATACCTCCTTGTAGAGTTCGTTTTCTTCTTTCCACTTACATTACAATGATTCTAGATGTGAAAATAGTCTCTATTACCCCATCCGAACAATGGTCGATGCTAAGAATTGATATTCAGGAATCGTAGATATTTGCTAGCCCTATTATTTGTATTTTAGAATCCCATGCATTATATATAGCGCCATGAGGTCCATCTGCTCCATACTACAACATGATCAATTATATAATCAGCCTTCCTATACTAACTAGACACCTATCATGGTGTGTCGCCATCCTACAATAGTTTTACATATAGTATGTTCCCCCAAAATCCATTAAAGGTCATGCATTAGTGGATATCCTATAAGATCATCCCACAGAAGAAATGATCCCATTGGATACTAAACACCCTTATGATGAAGAATTCTCCACCATAGAAGTCACCCAGGAATTGGAAATGTAAATTTACAGTGCCTTCAGAGGACCGATAGGGAATATGATGGAGTATCCCATGCACAAAAAAGTAGATCTTGTAGTTATACACATATCTAAACAAATGTCACATTTCCTTACTACTTGATTTCATAGGGAGCAAAAATAATGAAGAAGAATAATAGGCCCTCTATGCAGTCTTGGATCTGGCACTTCATGCACGAGATGAACAACTAACGATAAAATGTGATTCTTAGCTGGTCATCATGTAGGCCAATGGTGACTATTTAATTATGAATGAAATATTGGTAACATTGATGAACCATGTCTGAGAGTTGATGGAAGAATTTATATTAGAACAAACACTTATTTATATCCCTCAATCACAAAATGCTCAAGCAGATACATTGGGAAATATACCCACAACCCTGGATAAACAAGATCAAGATGAAATAGTCATCAGTGTCGCCCACCGTAGGATGGTATTGTCCTTCATTCCAAATAACATAGGAAAAAATACAATATTATCCTTATTGTCACACAGCCATCTGGATGAATCCCATTGAAAATTACCATTATAGGGGGGAACTCCATCTAGATAAGGGTAGAAGAGAGAATATCTGGAGTTGGGTAGTAATGTTTGTTTTGAACAATGGGTCAATACAAGAAATGATTAATTACAAAGGAGGACTTGATAGAGTCCTTCTTAGGTGCATTGATGGATAAGAAACTCATGGTGGCATGAAAGAAGTGCATGCTGTAAGATGTCAAGGACACCAATCATCAACCATGATCTCCTATCCAATTTTAAGGTCGGGATACTATTAGTCCACTATAATACTAGAGTGTTCTACATTCTCTATGAATATTCACCACTGCCATGTTCATGATAATTTCATTCACCAACCTCAATAACAACATACCATATCTAGGTACTCCTGACCATTTTTTGTATGGGGGATGGAATTCATAGGACCATGTCCTCCCACCACAGCCAAACAATTTTAGTTTATTCTCACATTAAATGACTTCTTCTCAATATGGTCTGAATACATTCCTCTTAATGTTTTTTGGGAATGAATAATTTTTAGAATTGTGAAATCCACCATTATTACTAGATTTGGTTTCTTTCATACAATAATGATTGAAAATTGAACCAAATTTTTCTCTGATGAGTAGGAAAATTTATTCCAGGAATATGAAATCAAAACCAACAATTCATCCTACTACCATGTTGTGGGCAATGAGAAGTTTAAAAGTTGGTGACATTGTCTATCATTATTTAATGAGAGACACCAAATATGGGAATTATGTCAATTTACATGGTCAAAATCATCCTTACATCATGAAACTAAACTACATAGCATCTTCTTCCAAAATGGAAGACGTTAAACTGCATAGTCGGTATTGTGTTCCAGTTAATAGTCTATCTCATATAAGTCAAATTCATATGAGGAATATATAGAAATACCCTCACACTTTCTATGAACATGTCATACCAACACATGAAGGGAATTATTGAACAATGTTTAGCTTGATTCCAATTCATCAGTGGGATAAATAGCAATAACTCATGCCTCGATCTTGGACCATCCATCGCATTAAGCATAATTCCCCTGTTATATCCACTATCAACACATTATACGATGGAACTCTTTATATATCCTTATTTCTCAAATTGAGTATGACTGACATTATTCTAGGATCAGTGGTATGGTTTCCATTATATATACAAATCACAGAGAAATATGATAAACCCGACACCCATATAGATGAAACCAAAATGTGCCTACTCCAATACCCTAGCGATATCGGTACAAGTAGCATACTATTTACCAAAAAATGTATGGATTGATTATTTATATTGCAGGATATCGAGTGTTTCCCAAATTTAACATCCTGGAACAACCAAAAATCAACAAAATATTTCCCTCTTGTTTCCCTACACATGGACTAAACCTCTATTGGGAAAATTTATAACTATATATAGATAGATTCTTATTTATTCACGGAGGCTGTTAGAACTATGTATGGATTGATTCCTATCTTAGTGTGATACATAGTGATTCACAGATCTCATATCCTAGTTTATCCATCATTAAAAATGGCATCCCCACCCTATGCATAGACCTAACCATTACATGGAGGACATTTCCTAAACTAGTTTTGGCTTGATTACTGCCCTTATAGGTTACATAGTGACACCATGACCCCAAATCTTGGACCAACCACTAGGAAACAATGATGCCCTGTTTCCCTACGTATAGGCCAGACCTATGTTTGGAATTATATTCCATAACTACATGTGGATTGGTTCCTTACCTTGATGTATATGTAGTGATGCCCAGATACTCCATTATGGTCCAGCCTCTCAAACCAAAATATGACCCTTCCCTTTTGTATAGGTTATAATTTCTTATGGAAATCCATAAAAGGTTGTAACTGCATGGCATTAAACTAAAAGGTTCCTCAAGTTTCATGTGTGGCCTGATTCTCATAATTAGGATATCCCTAACATGCTACAATTTCCTGTATAACAAATACAAATAGATTATAGAAATTCCAATTCTGAATTACGAAACCTAGATAGCGTCAAAAGATAATGTTTCCCCCAACATATGATTCGGATCTATATATAAGATTCAGCAGTACATGGTTAATCACGGTGTATATAATTCATATGTTCTCATACACATCTTTTCCATTTTTGAAAACTGCATAATCTGGGAGAGCATGGGTCCCCATAAATATTCACAGCCAGGGAAGATGGAATGTCATTGTTCTGTGGACAGCTTTGTTTGACTATGCACATCATGCCCCAATGGATCTGCATATGATGTCTATAAAATGTACATAAACAAAAGTAAAATTCATCATAATGATAATATTTTCATATTTATTCACGCATAATGTCTTCTGATCCCCATGTCATCCTCCTGATCCATGTTCCCTAAGAGACTATAGAATATACCGTCAATCATCAGTCATGTATATGGAATACTAGAATATCCCAACCACGATTAAATCAAATTTATTTATTGTCTTTGTGATTTGTTTTCCCCCAAAACATGAAATTAAATTGAGCTACCAATGTTCTTCCACACAACGCTAAATAGTAGGGCTATAAGTGTCTGAAATACATGACAGTAAACTACACCGCAAAATGGAAATGGTTAGATTCTTGTCTTGGCTCACCCTCCTCATACAAAAATCCATTCCTTCCTAAATATGGGATATAAATTCACATGAAATGTTCATTGGGAATCCTGAATAACTCGGATTCCCCTAGTAAATGTGTAGAAGACTCGAATCATATGATCCAGAATCAACCAAATAAAGTATTTAAATGTCCCCTTCTCTACGCACAAATTGAATCAATGAAAATAATCCCCAGACAAGTCCAACTTATAAATTTGTTTATGGGAAATACTATTTCCCTTATTTCATGTTAGTATTACCATTCTTACTCCCCACATGATAATAATAAATGTGGGGTTTGTCCTTAATGCACAACCATAAACTTCACAATGTTGGTCAAAGCATAAAACGATCCCTACTATTGACTATTCCATTCTTATGTGGTGACATGAAATACTTGTAATCTCTTGTTCCTCACACTGAGAATAGCTCATGTGATCTTGCAGACCATAGTAGGAGATCCACTATGGTGGCATAGAAAACTATTCCATGTAAATATGGTCCTACTAGCATGACCCTAAAAGGCATGTTATGGTTACCTTCCCTATAACGAACCCCAGGTCCTAGCAGAAAGCTGTTAAAGTATAGGGTACTCCAAAAATAGGATTGATGCCTCACCATACATATGCAACAGATCTATGTATGAGATTTCTTGATCCCATGGGTGAATCACAACATTATCTTTTCTAATGTATCATGATACACTCCTATAACACATCAAACACTGTGATTTGAGTATTCATGGATCACAATAACCCTCCATGGCCAACAGATATAGAAGGAAAATTTCTTGAAAACACCATTTTTTGACTATGAAAATCATTCCTCGTTGGCTCTATATATGATTCCTATAGAGAGACCACCATTCAAAGAAAAATTCATCCTACGGAGAGTCATCTCCTACCATGGTACGCCTAACGGCTCCCAGTCCCCATGAAATCCATCCTGATTCATGAATCCTCAATGCTATGGATTAAATTCCATTTCCTACCCACATACTAGATATATAAAAATATCCTAATAGGATTATCCTCTGATCAATAAAGTTCCTAAAAAAGAAATATGCCCCATCAATATGTGAAAAGTTGATCCATGAAAGAAAATCAAAATTTCACAACATAATAATTTTTTTCCAGGTAAAGTTTATCCAATGAAATTCCCCCTCTTATTTAGATGCACACCTTATAATAATCCATACATCATGTATAGAAAGCCCCCAATCACCATAATCCCTAATGGCCATTAGATATGGATGGGCAGTGTTTAAGAACACCTTTGATCAACTATTCACATCATGCTACAATGGATATTCAAATGTCGCCTTCAAAATGGCCATTATCCAAAGGCCAATTCATCCTCAAGAAGATCAATTTCCAGTTTATATATGCATAAATGACATTAATGTTCCATATAACTCCCTAGATTTGAAAATAACCATGATTATAGTTTACATAATTTTCCCTTTTCAAATTCCCAATGATGAAAAGCATTTATAAATTAATTGATTAATCTTTTACACTCTTTGGGTTAGAGATAAATTATCTCGCATAATATATTCCATGTGTCCTAGTTGAATTACATTAAACTATACCATTCACCAGATCTCTCTTAAAAAATAATGATTCGTGTGGGAGTAGTTTCCCATTTAATTCTAATAAAAATGTCCATAATGGTTTTAGTCATCTTACCTTAGATAGGCCACCCACTATGGTCTGCAACCTCATACCAAATACAAAGTGTTATAAATCACCCAGGCTATCAGAAATGCATGGACAATGTCATGAGGAAACCATTGTTTTACTATGAACATCATGACCTGGTGGAACTGCATATGTCGCCTCTAAATTGTCCTTCATCCATAGGAAATTTTTCCTCAATAGGTTCCTTCCCTACAAATGTAAGCCTAAAATGACCCCATGCCTAATATACTTCCAAAACTCGCAATTCCATGGTCAATAAATAATCCTCATTCATGCATGAGAGTTATTAGGACATTCTCGACTAATGAATCCATAATTGGGGCCCATGACCCACTAATTTTCATCAATTTTGTTCGACTTAAAATATCCATAATATGTCTTACTGGAAAGACTACAACCCATGAATGAAAAATACGCAACACTCACCAGGGTAAAAATATGCAATGGGAACCTGGGGTTGAATATCGAGTAATATCACTATAGACCAATACTATGAATGGTATAGGAAAAATAACATTGAGCTATTAAATATTCAAAAACGACACAAAGCATGTTGGGTTGAAAACCCCCCAAAAGTAGCCTATGAAAATGGAAATTTATACCCAATATTCCCATACAAACTTTACAAGGAAAAAATTAGGGAAATAATTAAAAAGTAAAAAAGATCATGATGTTTTCCATGTAACCCAAGTAATAGTAGAACAACACTACCATAGTCTCATCGATCAGGAAAAAATTGGAGTGTGATTCTATTATTTTAATTTACAAGTTTCAACTCATAGATTTAATAATTACATGATCGAAATGATTATTAAATGGTGGATTATGACTGATTGAAATTGCAGGGAAAAAATAAAGGGATAATTATTAGAGGGATAAATTGTTCTTTTAGATCCATAAAAAGTAGAGGAACATCCCCATAATGGATTCTCACTGTGGTATCAAAATAATGTGAGTACATCATAATTTTAGAAAATTACAGTGAGGTTCGAGTCACCCTTTCAAGAAAAAAGATGAGCGACTTACATGTGCCTTCATGTGTTTTCTATATTGAATTTATCACTTCCACATCATCTTCGACCATCGGGAATACACATTTCATAATGGATTTGAGGTCATATCCTTTAAACATGATAGATTAATAATAAGTACCCATAGAGGATTGTTTATCCTTCAACCATGCCATGTGATAATTGTATTCTAATTGATATTCTGTTTGGGAGACCACAAAGTCATGATACATTGCCTCCTCAGCCATAAAATTATTTTGTTCCGTTGAAACATATCAGAAGGTCTTTGTGTGATGATGTAAAAAATTGAATCTGGCAAGTTTTTCCTCAAATAAATGAGTTCTTCCCAGGATATGGTGATATGGTAAATAAGAATGTGTTGAAGCTGGTAATCGACACCACATTAACCCAATTTGGAAAATAATATTTGGAAATTTTCATGTTCATTGATGATGTTATCCAGATGATTTTTCACTATAAGGGTCCATAAATGATGTCGCACCATCATTCGCACATCTTTGTGCCTCTTCATGAAACCAGGAACGTGGTCCTCCCCCACTGAAATGGGTCTATAGATGATGTTGCACCCTATATGAGATTGTGGTTTTCATAATCACAAATAATTTCAATCTACAGATTATATTATTTCATTCCATTTAATACCACTATATAATTTAATTATGTCATACAGTACAATAATTTTCTATAAGTCAATAAAATATTTTTATGTTTCAATATACATGCAAGTGAATTTTTCCATGTATTTATCGATATCACTTAATTTAGAAGTATATTGTGTATCATAGACACTTCATAAGTTTTTCAAATTCCCTAGCACTGTTAGTTTTTCTCAAAACACTGATGGACGACACCCCGATCATCGACTCACAGATGGACGACACACCGATCATCGACTCACCAATGGATGACACACCGATGATCAACTCACCAACAGATGACACACTGATGGTCGGCTCACCGATGGATGACACATGAATAATTGAATCTCTGATGGATGACACACCGATGATCGACACACTAATTATCAACTCACTAATTGATGACATAATGATGATCGTCACACCTATGGTCAACACACCGACAGACAAGTCACCGATGAACAACTGAACGATGAGCAACAGACCAATAGCATAAACGAATCCTAGATACATTGAGTCACTCATACGGATGGAAATAATTCACTTATACTCGGAGTTAACGATATTTACAGACCAATGACGGCAGACCAATGTTGACAGGCCGATGTTGACAGACCAATGATTATAGACCGATGATGAAAAAATAATGCGAATGAGTAATCGATACTTATGACTCACAAAAAGTCATAAATATTTTTTCAAATTTATTAATTCAAATTTATTTCAAATGGCCATATTTATAAAAATTATTGTTTATGACATTATTTAATGTTTTCTATAAGACTATTCATATACAGTACGAGGTAAATGTGTGTGGGGAGATCTTCATGCCGGCTGGACCTTGAACTATGAAATGATTACAAGCTAAACCGTATAGGTGGTAGTGTATGATATAGAACATGATAATGTTTTAAATAGTGATAATACGAGAACTACAAAAGTTGTTCAAGAACTCAAAGCTGAGTACACAAGGAGCTCAACAAGGTAAGAAAGAACTAGCTGAATTTCACTGAACAACAAAACATCAAAGAGCTGAACTTTTTGATTCTCAAAGCTAGAGTTGAGAAGCTACGATACTCTGTTCTGGAGACAACATCAAGATGAGGACTCTAATATCATTTCCACTACATCTATTGAGACCATAGCCTCACTGCATAACTCACAATGACTTCTTAACTCTATTCTACATCTATAACGTTGTTGTGTTATTTTTTTTACTTCTTTAACAGTGTGTGCATCTGTTTGTTACACACACCCTGTCTACTATGAACAACTAGAGGATACTAAATATCTTCACACTCACTATCTTTCTACTCTTGTATCCCACGTAGAATAGTGGAAGAGATAAACTGTGATCTGTTTGTCGATTTTTCCATGAATAACTGTGGTGGAGGTCATGTGTGGCCTGGAAAAAATTGTGTATTGTTGTGAACCCTGATCCAGGGTGTAGATCAAACAAATTTATTAATAAAAACATCTTTGTGTTAGGTGATCACTATGTGGAGAGGACTAAGTCTCATCTTGAGATTGAACAACAATTTTTTTTTCTGTTGTGTATTTATCTATTAGTTTAATCTAATATATTTTTATTTCATTTCAAATAAAACTAAAATTTAACTTTGATAGTTATATTAGAATTTTTTATATCTATTTTTAATTAGTATATTAGTTACAAATGTTTGACTGATCATTAGATCGGTAAAACTGAGAACTAATCAATCTCTTGAGAAATTAATTGATCATTGAGGACCTTTATAAATTTACGACAAACTGAATTTTCTTATATTTTAAATAAGGGATATATTTTAAAAGAACCAATTTTAACAGAAATTTTTATAGATACTCAATTTACCCCCATCTTGAGTGATATATTCCATCCGTCATATGGTATCAATGGTAGGTTAAGATTATTGTTAGTTTTCAAATCGTTTCAACTGTGATTGTAGTTGTTTTTTATTTATCTAAAAATTTATGTTATTTATAAAAAAAATTCTCTTAGATTTTTTTTTTATAATTTATGTCATGGATAATAAATTAAAAGTGGTTACAAACAATAGAGCACTATTCTTTAATGGAACTAACTATTCTCAGTGGAATCTTAAAATGAAAATACATCTAAAAATCAAGATATTTGAAGTCTGCACTATCATTGAAAGTAAATATCAAATTCCTAAAACAACTAGAAATACTTGGGATGAACCTACCAAGACTGCATATAACAATAATTGTAAAGCAATGATTGCTTTGTACTATATACTAGGAGATTAAATGTTTTATCCTGTTTCTGCATGTAAAATTGCATATGATATTTTGGGAACTCTGTCTGTTTCTCAAGATGAAAAATCTAATGTTAAAGAAATGAGATTTAATACATATAATATCAAATATTTCAACAACATAATGATTTACGATGACCCCTTTTATGATATATATCTCATGTTCAATGAAAATATGAATACCATTATGTCATAGGGAAGAGAAGTAACATCCAAAGAGTAGATTATGAGATTTATGCTATGTTACCAGAAAGATAGTGAGGGACGTCTGTATCTATTAAGGAATCGTGGGACATTAATAAGATATTATTAAATGAATTGATTATAAAATTAATGATGTATGAAGGGGAATTAAAGGTAAATCAAGAAGTGGATGACCACAAAAAAATATTTGTATATTTCAAGAAAATTGCATCTAAAAGTAAATACAATGTGAAATATCAAGCTGCTATTGAAAGCTCCACCAGTGAAGAATCAACTTCAGATAGTGATGATGAAATGTACTAGTTGGCCAGAATATTCATGAAATTTTATAGGAAAAATAAATTTTCCCGAAATCCCAACTACAAAGGAAAGTATGATAACAAGGTAAATTGGAAAATGGATCTGAAGAATAAAGATAATTCAAAAGTGATAATCTACAACGAATGTAAAAGTAAAGTAAATATCAAGGCTGACTATCCAAATATAAAATACAAGAATAGGTATTAAATTAAGTATATAACGTATAAGAATGAAATGAAGGCCACCTGGAGTGCTTTGAGGATAGCTCATGTGGATCTGGTTATTATCATAATGAGAAGGCTGGCATGGCTAATATATGTTTTTTTGAAAAACATAAATGAGGTAACTTTACACTCTCCTATACATAATTCTTACTATATTGAAAAAGAAAGTGACTATGAGAATATAAAAAATGTTAATTTTTTTGAATATTGCAACATACTATAAGAAACATGTAATGAGTGGAAAGATACGTAAGAATCATTGATTAAATAGCATGCTCTTACTTTGACTGTTATATCTGAACATACAACTAAAAAAGTGAAAATTGCTCAGTAGCTCAAGGAGAACAGTGAGTTAAATTTTTCAAATGTGCAATTGAAGAAGGACATAGAAATGTTAACCAATGGAAAAAAACACCATTACTCAAATGCTTGGAAAACAAATAGCTCATAAGTATAATTCTAGTATAGTATATCTACCAAGTCAATAGAATTTATCTAAGCCAAATTTTATAACCGAATCTAGAAAATCTACTAATTTATTAAAAAACCGGAATTTTACTGCATGTTCCAAGTCCATAAATTCTTTTAATGTGTCCCATTATTCAGGACCAAACAATGTTTATTTTTTAAACACTCTATATTCTATATATAGGAAGACCATAAGACAATTGTGTGTTCTTAAATCATACAACACTATTGTATGTGTTCCCAGAGAAATATGGGTAAAAAAATCATTTATTGGATGAACTGTTTTGTAGGTAAACTGCCTAAAGAGATCCTACAGAAATAGGTGGTACGTAGACCCTGGGTATTCAAGACATATGAAAGGGTAATATTCAATATTTAACATTCTTATCAAGATTGTTGGAGGATGTGTCTCATTTGGTGATAATGGTAAAGGAAAAATCATTGTTCTAGGCCATATTGGTAACTCTAACTCTATTTCAATTTCCATAGTACTTTATGTCGATTTATTAATTTATAACCTCCTTAGCATATCTAAATTATGTGATAATATATTTAACGTTGAATTCAAAAAATATTAATTCCATTATTGATTCCAAGAATAACTTATTATTTACTAAACGTTGAAATTATAGTGTATATGATATAAATTTAGACACACTAGCCTCAAAAAAATGATTCTTGTCTAAATGCCTTTCACAAAGAGTCCATGATCAGGCACAAAGGACTAAGACATTCCAAAATACACTCTCTTACAAAGTTAACTAGAAGAGGTTTAGTAAAATACCTACCCAAATTATAATTTTCAAATAATAAAATGTTTAATCCCTATCAAAAAGAAAGACAACATCAAATTTTATTCAAACTGAATAAAGACGTAACTACTTATAAACATCTTGAGTTGGTTCATGTGGATTTTTTTACACCATCAAATGTTTCATGTCTCAATGTTAAGAAAATTTATTATATTCTTGTAGATGATTTCTCTATGTATACCTGTATCTTTTTCTTAGCTTACAAGAGTGAAGCTTGGTCACACATTACCTAGTATGCTAGGACTATAGAAAATCATAGTGGACTTAAGATTAAATCCTTAAGAATTCATTATGGTTTTTAGTTTGATAATCAGGATTTTGAATCTTTTTTCTTTCTAGTTGGATATAATCATAACCTCTCTATCCTTAGGACACCTCAAACAAATTGTGTAGATGAATGAATAAATAGAACCATACAAGAAATATCATGAACTATGCTTAATGAATATGATGTATCGATTTATTTCAGGGACAAATCTGTTAATATAGCTTGTTACATAATAAATAGATTATTAATTAGACCCATCCATAAGGAAACTCTTTATTAGTTGTGGAACAAAACAAAACCCAATGAATGTTAGTTCACAGTGTTTGGATGTAATGTTTATATTTTGAACACTAAATTCAATTTAGATAAATTTTCTCCCAAAAGCTATGATGGAATATTGTATGGATATTATACATCATGAAATTCCTATAGAGTCATTAATAAGAAAACCATATGTGCGGAGGAATTTGTAATTTTCACGTTTGTTGAAAAAGATCCACATGAATCTAAGACCTCACTAGAAAATATTGAAGAGTATATGTCCAATCTGGATATTGATGATAAAACCTAAAATCATCATGTGAAGGAATCTATGAAAAATTCCAGTTTTGGGAATTCATCAAATTCTATACACAATAAACTAGATCAAAATTACCGACCTAAAATAACTAATCCATCCTTTTCTACACCAACAAGGACCCTTAAAAATTTTCCATTAGATGTTGTTGTTGTATAATTAGATAGATGAAAAAAAACAAGAGCGTCCTTTAGAAACCAGGTTGAACATCAAGAATTATTTCCACACCACGAACCTAAAAATATCAATGACACAATCAATGATGAATTTTGTGTAATGTACATGGAATAAGAACATTACCAGTTTGAAATAAATAATTCTTGGAAACATGTAGATGGACCAATGAATACTTTAACTATATAAACAAAATGGGTGTTTAAAAATAATGTGCATGAAGGTGGAAATATAGTTAGAAAAAAGCTAGTTTGGTTGCACGATGATATATTCAAGAAGAGGGAATTGATTATGAAAAGATCCTTGCACCATTATATAGGCTTGAAGACATTAGAATCTTACATTCCTATACAGCACACTTGGATTTTAAACATTACCAAATGGATGTCAAATGTGCATTCATGAATGGTTATATATTTGAGGATGTTTTTTTTGAACAACCCCCTGGTTTTACAAATCTACATTTTCTAAATCAGTTTTTCAAATCATCCAAAGAATTATATAGTTTGAAACAAGATCCAAGATCTTGGTATGTAAGGTTAGGTAATTTTCTTTTTTCTAAATGCTTTTCAAAAAGATTTGCAGATCCTACTTTATTATAAAATGAATATCAAAATATTTTTTAACAGCTCAAATATATGTAGATGATATTATCATTGGATATTCTATGAATTCTTTATGTAATGAATTTTAAAAAATATTGAAAAGTTAGTTTGAAATGAGATTGATTGGTGATCATAAATAATTTCATGGATTTAAAATATTTAAAAATAAATAAGTTATTATTGTAAATCAAAATATTTACAATAATGCTATTTTGAAATGATACAGCTTTGATAGCATTAAAATTAGTGAAACCCCTATGGGTTCTGGATGTAAGTTGTTTCTGGATGAAAATGGATTATCAGTTAATCAAACTACATGATGAGGAATTATTGGGAGTTTTCTATACATAACATCTATTAGGCCAGATATTATTTATAGTGTTTTTATGTGTGAAAGATTTCAAGAAAACCAAAAAGAGTCGCATTAAAATGTTGTTAAATGAATTTTCAAATACCTCAAGTATACAACTTATTAAGGACAATTTTATCCTAAAGAACAACCTATTGATTTAGTTAGTTATTCAGATTTTGAATTTGGTGTATGTAATATTGATAGAAAGAGTACCTCTAGAACATGTCACTCTTTTGGAAAGTCTCTAATATCGTGGTTTAGTAAAAATCAAAATTCAGTTCCCTTAACAACTGCTAAAGCAGAGTACATTGCTACTGATAGTTGCTGAGAAAAATATTTTTGGTTGAAACACACTATATTAGACAATGGATTTTAATTTAGACATATCCCCATAAACGGTGACAACACAAGTTCTATTAACATTTCCATGAATCTAATTTATCATTCTAGAACAATGAATATTTATGTGATACATCACTTTTTGAAAAACAATTATCAACAAGGTGATATAACTCTTGAGTTTATCGGGACGACGCATCAACTTGCTGAAATATTTTCTAAACTCATAAATTATGAAAGAACAAACTTCATCAGACCTGAACAAGGTTGGGTAAATCTCTAATGGTATAAAAATCCTATGTTATCATTGAAACTAATACCATGAAACTGATCAGTGAAACCAATCAGTGAAACTGGTCCATTAAAACTGATCTTCGAAACCAATCAGTGAAACCCATCTTCAAAACCGATCAGTGAAACTGATCACTTGAAAACAATCTCGTGAATATGATCTGTGAAACTGATCTGTGAAATTGTTCCAGTGAAACATATATCTTGAAACTGATCCCTTTAAACCAATCTGTGAAACCCATTAGGGAATCTAATTCCATCAAGAACCATTTTGTAAATCTATCTATTTTAAATAAAACGATGAGGTTTTATTCACTATTTAAAGAATTTCAATTATTGTGGTTTATTATTTAAAATCCCAAAATTTTATAATAAATTCAATCCATCCCAACCATTCACCTTCCTATCTTCCTTGTACCTTATTCTCTTTGACACATTATCTCTCGACCCTTTACCCTTCGACTCCTTTCGAATACAAACCCTCAAAATGATATGGAAAAACCATGGGACGGAAAAGCCTAAAAATATCCATCAAATAAGAATCAAAAGGGTGAATCTTGTGGTACTGAAAAAGCATGTTTTGAAATATGGGTGGTTAAAGCTGAGAAGGAAGTGTTTTTTTAGTGGATTCTGTCAAGAATGTGATTTTTTTGGGAGTACTAGAATCTCAGGGGTGGCTGAGCTGGTTCAAAAACAGTGAAAGTCCTTATTATCCCCATATAGTACATGAGTTTTATCTAAACATTCCAATATCCCTGGATAGAGTTGAGGAAGCAAGGATGATTTTAGTGGAGAAGGTAAAAGATATATCTTTTCAATATAAGTAATGGGATGAATTATTGGAAATGCCCTATGAATGTTTCTATGTTGATTATTTGGGTATCATTAAATGTTGCTCTGATTTTGTTTTCAATGAGAATACTTGGAAGGAGCTGAATGGAAGTCAATAATCGAGGAGATCTACTGCCAGTGAATTTGATAGAGAGGCAAGATTACTTTTTATTTTTATTCAACATATAATATTCCCAAGGAAGGGAGATTTATCTACTGTGAAGTATCATGATGTATTCCTGATTTACCTCTTGAAAAATGGGATAAAGGTGAATCTTTTTTAGGTATCTAATGGTGCATATTTCAAATATTATAAAACCCTCCTATAAAGATACATTCTTGTACTATAAAATGATTATCTCTACCATAATATAGAAATTTAGATGTGTGGAAAATGGAGATAAAATGATACATTCCTGCAGTGGTTTCTATATTCGTAAAAATATTTTCCAGATAGTGAAGATCTTCTAGAATCCATGGAATAAAATCTTGGTAGGAGATGAGGAAATACTATATGAGGAATTCAATCTGATTGACCATCTTACAAGACCAAAGGCTCATGTTGATCCACGCCTCAAACCAGGAGAGGAAGCTATTTATTCTGATGAGGAAGCTGAGGCTGAGATTCCAAGGGAAGAAGGATATCCTTTTTATTACAGGAGTGACCTTGACATTGATGAAAGCCCAAAAGATATGTTTTATGGTCCTACTATTCCACTTTTTCATCATCCCTTAACGAAACCATTATTAGAAGATGAGGATGAGGAAGAGACAAAAGTTGCCAGTGTGAAAGGCTATGTCAGTAAGTCAAAAGTAGATTATGCTGCTGTTGATGGTGGTGGTGGTGGTGGTGATGAAGAGGTAAATGATGGGCATGTCAGTGATTCATTAAAATCAGTGCACAAGTAGTTGATAGATCCAGTGAGGAATCTGTATATGGAGTTGCAGATGGTGCTGATCCTGTCAGATAAGAGTATGCTCATTATGGAGATGCTGGTAATGAGGGCAGGACACTCCTCCGGTTGTTGTAAATCAATAACTCATTCAGGTGTGGAATGAAATTATGGCTCATGGCCATGCAGAAGAGGTTGAGGATCATGTGAATCAGATTGAGGAAGTTCTTGGAGAAGTTTATGTGGATGGATCACATGTAGAACCTCATGATCAATACGTACCAGTTCATAGAAATGTTATTTTGGTTAGAGGACAGTATGAATAAGTAAATGAAGTTTAAGAAGTGATTGTACCTGATCCTTAGGGAAGAAGAGTCAGGATTGAAACTATTGAGCCTAGAGACTGGACCTGTACTCGTGTGTGGAAGAGAGATACATGATATATTATATTTGGTTTGGATTATTACTCTAATGAGGAGATTGCAGTACCTCTTCCTTTTCCTCAAGTTCAAGATGAATCTGAACCGGTTACACCTTTTTCACCAGTTGCACCACCCATAGTTGAGCCAGTAGCACAGCCAATGCCATGTGACTATGTCACTATGTCTGATTTAGAACTTTTCAAAAGTGTTTTCTATGAGTCAATTTGAGCCTCAGTTGGATCCAAAAGTGAATCTTATACTTCAATAATTATTTCATAGGATGATGAAGAAAAATTTTCTAGGATGGTGATCCAATAGAATCAACCAAATTTCATTACCACAGTCGTAACCATCATTAGAAATAATAATTTACTAAAAGAAGATGTGAAGAGAATGAGAAATGAGTTGAACTCTCTAAACACTAAATTAAATACTTATTTTATTAAAGTGATGGATGTTCTTAGGAACTTTGTGACATATCTGCATAGTGTATATTTGAAGAAATTGAAAGGGGATTTTGGAAAATTGGTCCCTGGTGCATACACTTCTAGAGGTAGGAATTGAACTTTTACTAATTTGGAACCCCTTAAGGCCATGATAAGAGAAGAAATCAAGATTCATCAAAATGATTCAAACAACGAAATTGTTTCCAAGGTATATATAAATACAAACCTTGTTTGCAATATGGTACTGTAGTTTACAAAAGAAGCCTCTGCTACCCAGAAAGTGATTAGAGAGAATGTGGATAAGTATTTTACCAATATCTATTCCAAGCAAGATCTCATCAATATCACTAATTTTTTAGCTGAAAATTTCATATTTCATACAGTAATAGAAGCCTTAAAGATTCATGTGGATCAATTGGAATATTTTACCCCTCTCTTGAATAAAATACTAGAGGATAAAGATGATTTCGAAAAATCCATACGATTTGGTGGTGAAATCATTAATGATTTCATCAAGCTCATCAAGCCATACCTACATGTTCAAGATCAAGAAACTATGGTTTCTATTGTTGCATCCTTTGGAACTACCTCTCAACCTCTTGATCCAATGATGGTCTCTCAGGCCCATTCATGGATTCAACCAGTCATTACAGAATTATCTATGATTTTCATGTTGATAGAAATCATACCTAGCATTGCAGCCAATGTTCCTACAAGTGTTTCCTTCCCTAGTGTTATCATCAGAATACCTCTTCCCATAGTCAATCAATAAACTTCTTATCCTACTTATGATCCTTCAGATAAAGGAAAATCACCTTAGAAGCCTAACCCTTATTAGATGATTCTTTTTGATAGGGATTTGTATCTTTATTTTTCTGATTGTACCCTTTTGACCCTTAATGGAAATATTTTTTCTAGTCTATACTATGTTTCTCATCTTCTTTATCTCATTTCTCTTTTTTCCCTTTTCCTTCTCTTAACCATTCTTTTGCTAATCCCAAAAGGGGGTGAATGTTTTAGGCATACATTATGAATTTTACGGGGATTTACACTAGGATAGTCCACATGTAATGTACTCATCATAATATATATATTTCCTTTGATGCAATAAATGACGGGGATTGTTCCATTAAACACCCAAACAACATAAAGTTTTAGGTATATTAAACAATCTATTTCAAGGAGGTATTATATGTAAGGTAATCACTATTCCCTAACATCGCATGCATGCCATGATTAGTGATTATCAAAAAGGTGGAGATTATGGGACCCTCTATGATATAGTGGTTTTCTTAATCACATATAATTTCAATCAATGTATTTTATTTTTTCATTCCATTTAATATATATATATAAATCAATTATTTCACATAGTACAATACTTTTTAGCAAGTCTATAAACTATATTTATGATTCAATATACATAAACGTGTATATTTCCATATATTTGTTGATGTTACTTAATTTATTAGTAATCTGTGTAAGACAGACACATCAAATGATTTTCAGAGACCCTAACATCATTAGTTTGGCCAACACACCGATGGATGACACACTGATGATCGACTCATCGATGGAAGACACAAACAAAATCGACTAACCCATTGATGACAAACCGATGATTGACTCACCAATGGATGGCACACCAATGATCGACTCACCGTTGAAAAAAACTTATGATGGACTCACGGATGGAAGAAACACCGATGGATGACACACCAATGATAGACTCACCAATTGATGATACACCGATGAAGGACTCACGGATGGAAGACACACCGATGGTCGACTCACCGATGTACGGGTCACCAAAGAATGTCTCACCGACGGGCGACAAACCGATAGCCCAAATGAATAACTGATACACTGAGTCACAGATACTGATGGAAATAACTTACTGATACTTGAAGACAATGATGCTTAAGGACCAATGATGATAGACTGATGCTAATAGACCGATGCTGACAGAATGATTCTTATAGACCGATGCTTACAGAATGATGATGACAGACCGATGCAAATGTGTCATAGATACTTATGACTCACCGATAGTTATAAATAAAATTTCAAATTTATTAATTAAAATTTATTTCTAATGTTCTTTTTTTGAAATATTAATGTATCTATAATTATTTAATGTTTTATGTAGGACTATCCATAGACAATACATGGTATATCCACATGGGGAGGTATTCATACCATATGGACCATGAACAATAAAAGGATTACAGGCTAAACAGTGCAGGTGGGGGTGTATGATATAGAACAATAAATTGTGCTAAATAGTGAAAATAAATAACATGAAACGTTGTGCAAGAACTCGAAGTTGAGAAGAAAAGGAACTCAATAATACAAGAAGAATGTTCTTAATTTCTCTGAACATCAAAACATCGAAGATATGAACTTTTCACTTGTCGAAGCTAGACTATATAGGCTGTGATACTCTGTTATGAATAAAACATCAAGAAGAGGACTCAAATATAATTTCCACTACATCGATTAAGTCCAGAGCTTCACTGCATAACACACAATGTATTCTCAACTCTATTCTACATCTATATCTTTGTTGTGTTATTTCACTTCTTAATCTGTGTTTGAATTTGTTTGTTACACACACTCTCTCTCTTGTGCATAACTGGATGATACTAAATATCCTCATAGTAACTCTCTTTCTAATCTTATATCCCATGTGTAATAGGGGAAGAGATCAAGTGTGATATGTTTGTTATTTTTCCCATGAAAAATTGTGGTAGAGGTTAAGTGTGACCTGGACAGCCTTATGTGCTGTTGTGAACCCCGATCCAGGGTGTGGATCAAATTTTTTTATTAATATAATATTATTGGTTGCAGGTGATCACCATGTGGAGAGTACTATGTCTCAGCTTGAGACTGACCCAGTTTCATTTTTCTACTATGTATTGGCCTTTATATTAATCTGATCTGTGTTTATTTCATTTAAAATAATCCTAAATTGAACTTTGATAGTTAGTTTAGGAAGTGTTTATATCAGTTTTGAATCAGTATATTAGTTTCAAAAGTTTGACTAATCTTTAGATTGGTAAAACTGAAAACTATTCAATCTTCTGAGAAATTAATTGAACATTCGGTACCTTTATAAATTCACTACAAACTAATATTGATTATATTTTAATTGGTGGATATATTTTAAAAGAATCATTTTTAACATAAATTTTTATAGATACTAAATTCACCCCCATCTTGAGCGATCTACGCCGACCAATAGAAGAGAAGCATCATCCTTGCTATGGGAAGGGACCTAATATAAGTTAACTATGCAGGGGGGATCTCCCTCTCTATAAATGGTTTGGACCCTAGTTCCCTACATGAGCGACTTTTCAGGACTTCTGAGATATCCGGTGAAACATTGCTATGGTCACCCTCATTAGGGACATGAATGGTATCCACATGAGGAAAGTAGCCTGAATCACTCCCTACCAAGATGGGTTGCGCAGATGAATCCCCATAAAGATGCATCTGATGGACGATCGAGTGTCTTCTCACAACAGGGAGAGTAATATATGGTGTAACCATCTTGGTTATGATAGGGTGCAGGATGGTTAATGGATTTTGGACTCATTGAATTGGAATTCCTAGCACACTCTTAGGTAATAGCCCACCCACCGTTGGGCATACTCCAATGATAGAAAGGTGAATCGCATCATACTATGTATAATGACCACCATGGTATCACCATACCACATCATTATTAGCCATAATTGGTAATGAATTTTTGGATGAGATTCTCTACTCAACTGAACAGTGTAAAGATGCATAGTTAGTTGAAGTCATCCAAATTTTTTATCATACCAGTAGGGGATGTATCGCTCAAAAATAGCCAATGTATCTATGTGAGTAGTTAACATCTCATCTCGACATGTGATGTTATATGAGAACTCATCTCAATAACAAATTCCATCACCCTACAAACCCCTGAAGGTTACAATGCCAAAGAAAAGCATGAAGTATTATTTAGTAGCCCAACAGCAACACTAACACTTAATTCGATTGGGAGAACAAAAAAATCTTAAGAAGGGTGGGGTGAAAATTAAAGTGAGGAACCCTCATATTTTATCAACATTCATAGTTGAGGAATTTTTCTGTTATCCACCTATATAAAAATTGAAATAGTCCGCTATGATGATATAGAGGATAACCATTCTATATCTACCCAAAGAACATGTAATGTAGGGAAATAGTTGAAATAGATAGATTGAATGGTCGACTCCTTGTCGACATAATGGCCAATATCATAGTATTAACTTTGAACTGAATGTAGTTTTCATGAGAGGGAATGATCCATATTTTGAATAATAGGGATAAGAAACCTTCTAATCTATGCTCTAGTGTCAAATCTTATCAAATCTCATATCTCTGGGTAATATATCATCCTGTTTGATGGGTGGTGCAATATAACCCTATAATTTGACAATATTTTCAGGTTGGATGTGTCCAACAATGAAGAACCTCTCCCAAGGCCCATTTACTTATAGAAATGACCCTATCCAGTCCTAGAATGGGGTAAGGGAATGATCTTGCAGTGGTTGAAGAAGCAATCCATGTGCTATGACCTCCACTCTTTTTGCAAGCAAGGACACCCAATTGGAATTATTCCAAGAAGTGGATGATGGAATGAACTCATCAAACATATTTCCGATAATGGGGAGCCCAAAAAGATGATAGATGTCCCAAAACCATTATCCAACTTATCAATTTTATAAATTTAATGTATTAGTACTTGAGCACAAGCAGCTCAATAGTTTGGAAAGGATTTCACCAAGAGGTTCCATTTGGTTCTCCACCAACCATTACGGTTTTCTTTGGAAAGGTTGAAAGTAAATGGGTATATCAAGGTGAATAGTCTCATGAAAGTGTTGAAAAAACTGTAATTTCACTGATTTCTTGCCAAACCTCTAATTGTGAACACATTCTCATGAATTAGAGTAGTTATTATTTCTCTTATTAAAGAATGATTGGCACAATTTATCCCTTAAGGTGATTCTTTGAGAATGAAGGGAGTATTATGGAAAGACAATGGAAATATGAATTCATTAGAAAGACCAAGGATGTATAGTGGTAGTTACATGGACAATGGGTAATCTAAAATCTCTAGATTAAGAAGTTATGTTAATGTACTATCCTAAGGAACAATATCAGATCAAATAAGGTCCTTAGTGTCCTCAATAATTGCTACTATAATCCTGGTTGATTCTGTCAAGGTCTGTGGAAGATCCATTGATGTATGCACACAAATATACCAAAGGACAAAAAAGTATCTTCAATGTGATATTTTATGGATAAGAACCACAAAAATGTATAAGGGACATAAAAAAGAAGTTCTATATGGGGCTTCATGTATTGTTGCTAGAAAAAGTACGTATAATCCTTTCCCATGTACATCATCGGTATGCAGAAACATATTCCACATATGTCCATGGCATGTATAAGGACTACAAGGACCTAGCACACAGTGCATTGTGCAACAAACTATGTGGTTCGAAGAATGAATAAACTCAAAACTGTGGCCTCACTATGTAGACGTTCAATGATTTCATGATTCAAAATTTTTCTTCAGTTTAACAAAGTTCAAAGATCAGTTTTTCAGTTTACTATTCAGTGTACATAACATGCATATCATAGAGCTTTATACAACGTGGAGGTCCAAAAATCTAATCTCCATTCCATGGAGTAGTTTTTGGTCCCAAAATTTGGTTTTTTGGGTAGATGAAATTGTGAAAATTTTGTGTTTTGAAACCTACAATGAGGTTCATGAATACAAATTTCACAATGGAGTCAGTATGCGTATTCAAAGGAATCTAATGAGAGGTCGAGAGATCTATTATCCATTAAAAATGGTAATATAAAAATGAATTGGAACCAATTAAAAAGGCATGGCCCCCCTATTGGACCTACCTATTCAACTGCAAACCACATTAGTTCTAGACCAATTCTACATCGTATTAGCCTTATCTTCATTTTGATCAAACCCCATTCTGATGGGGTCCTTTTGTAGGGTCCAGAAAACCTTCCAAATGGAAGTTAATACACCATAAATCACATTTTAGAGGGAATAAGCCATTCCTACATGTCTAGAAAAAAATGGGTGCCAATTGGATTTCAAATTTTTGATGAAAATTCAAGGAATCATATTTTGTAGAAGATTTTATTATAGCATGTACCATATTTGGGAATGGTTCACAGGGTGCATGAAATGTGAACCATTGGTATGTGGAAGGACCGGCTAGGTTCTGGCCCGTAGGGAAATGGTCAGGTATCCTAGGATGATGTGTACCATGTCATTGTAAAAATCGAGCACATACATTCCATACACAAACCATCCCATGAAAGAGGTTGTTCATAAACGAAGCAAGCTGGACGGGTTTGGAAAACCACGTCTCACAAACCATAGTTTTCACAAACCATGGTTGACCGAGTCTTTTGTGGGTTGAGATATATCATCTTGGACTTTCTTCCCCCTTGGAAATTGGTATGACCTTATTTGTTTACGGTTCAAGCATTCCAATCAGTTCCTAACAGGTTTATTTGTAGAACCGAAGAAATCCAATGAATCTATATCCATTTGGACCTAAATTCCAAATGTAGTTTCTCATTAGTTGTGGATCGATGAAGCTTATGAATTTTCATTGGTCGAGAGGATGGGAGGTCGGACTCATCATACCTTTTTTGGGGGGAATTATTGTCTACTCCAGGACTCTCTTTATAGATTTAAGTTATGTTTGTAAATCCTTATTAAATTACAATGTATGAAAATGAGCATTCCATTAGATCTAACAATAAGTTATTAATAAATATGAAATTTAGAGAATATTTTATATGTATTTGAGGTTCTTCATCAATAGAGAATCATCTGTATTTGTATAGAGATTATTAGTAAATGGTATCCTTCAACACATTATATAAAAATATCTTGGTCATTATGATAACCGTAATGGTTTTAAAGCCACACAGTGGGGAACTTGAAGTTTATTGTTGTTCAGAAAGACATGGATTATTTCAGAGTTGGGATCGTAACCACAGATGTTCTAATTACGTATCCTTTTTTAGAAAAGGAATCAGAACCCATGTAGTTTGAGAAATAAATTATGGAGTTTATGCATGGGTGATGGACCAATGAAAAATTTCATAATTACTTTTACACTCTAAGCTCATGTCAGTGATGCTTGGTGTGAAAAATATGATATATCAGTAAAACCTGATGATTGTGCCATGAAAGATGCAATCATTAGAAATAATGTGGGGCTTATGTATGTATGACATTGAAAGATAGATAAGGATTGGGATTTACTTCAGGGAAGAAACCCAGGAACAAGGTACATAATGGTATATGTGCTTTATGGAGATTTGGATACTTAACAAAGGATTTAATCCTGAGAAGGATTCCCAAATTAGAGGGGACTTATGATTGGGTTTTATTCCTGAAGAGGGAGCACAAATAAAAAGAATCAAGACTGGGTCTTACTCATAAATAGGAAGCCCAAGTTAAATGAAATTATGACTGGGGATTATTCCTGAGAAGGAGGCCCAGGATAAGGAAATTTGGAATTTGGGGCTTACTCTTAAGGAGGATGGCCATATATGGGAACTTGGGGCTTACTCCTGAGGAGGATTCCCATATTAAAGGAACATGGAGTGTGGGTAACTCTTGAAAAGGAGGCGTAGGTTAGGGGAATTATGAATGGGGCTTACCCTTGAAAAGGAGGACCATGTTAAGAGGGAAATTTTGATTAGGGATTACTCCTAATGTGGATGATCGTATTAATGATCTTCTCATCTTAAAAAATGAGGTTGAATGAATGAAATCTCTAACCATAGTGAAAAAAATATATGTATATCACTTGGTTTGGATATATGATCCACAGAATTCATTTCGGATATGGAATCCATTAAAAGACCTAGGCCATAAATGAATTTAAAGAGGGTTTTGAAGTCAAAATCATTAAGAGGAGATGTGGATTTGAATAAAATAATTGAATATTTAGAAGGGGAACCCAAAAAAAGCCAGCCGTGCAAGTCCTATTTGGGGCGCACATGTACTGGTCACACAAGTATACTTGCGTGACACATGTGTACTTGCGTGAAGATTAACCCATAGGGTGATACTTTTGTGAGACTTGGCTCATGCCCTTCATATTATCCCTAAAGGCTTCCAAAAGCGTGGCAAGCATGTTTTGGTGAACGGATAAGGTGGCGCGCAAGTGTATTAATTTCCCTTAAGGGTTAGGCACTAAGGCGCACAAGTGTTGATGAATTTCAACACTTATGCCTTGTTCCACCTCTTTAGATCTTCCATTCTAGGTAAGAAATTACCTTAGTGGTGTTCAGAAGACTTAAAGTAGAGACTAGGGTGTCGGGATCTTAAATATGACATTTGGAATATTTCATCCCCGAAATGGGGGCCCCATAGGGCGTATTTATAGGCCATTTGAGAACTTGGGAGAAAATAAAGTTGTGCATCCAAGTCACCTGCAAGACCGATATGTGGCGCGCAAGTATACTTGTGCAACCATGATGAAACATGTGCGACCCTTATGTGAACAATTTATTGTTCATTCCTTTGTCAATTTTTGATGTTTCTTTAAAGGATGAATCTCTTCTTACTAAGGTATTCCCCTTTTTCAATTGTTATACTCTGTGAAGGAAAAGAGCTTCAACAGATATCTAAAAATGGTGTTGCATGACCACATAAATGATTTCACCACTGATATATAAAATGATCACAAGAGGGATTTAAGAGGATGGGTGGAAGAGAGCACAACGGAGACCCTAGAGGCTAGAATATAGAATTCGGATACGTTGATGATTTCAACTTCTTTTTCTAATGATAAAAAATGTATGAACTACGAACCAATTATACATATGTATAACCAACCTCGAACCATAAAAATAAGGAAGATAACAATAATTGGTTATCTGAGAACCTAATTGTTTTCATCACGAACCATAAATCCCTCACGTATAAACTCTCCATAAACCACAGACTACAAGAGCCACCTTCATTTCTGTGCTCTGGATATCATATCAATATGTGGATCGAACCCTTCACCACGTACTCCATCAGTAGGCGGATTTCACCGAGAAAAGAATGGCGAACTACATCCAGGACCACCTACCACAATTTTATGAAGTGGTCTATATCCACATATGTGTACTACTTCGGTACACAAAAGACACCTCTAACGTAATGTAATCATTCAATGTGGGGCTTCCCACATACAGAAGGAGAAAACAATAATTTGAATGGGGTGTATTTGTGTGTCCTTTATTCCCTCTACAATCTTGCCCTCTATCACCATCCATCACTCCATTGATCCTCCATGAATCAGTACACCAACATGTAGCCAAATCATCCTCCAAATCCAGCAGACATGTATGATCAGATCGTTAGGCACACCCACACACCCTTTTGAATCTACAAACCTATGCTAGGCTGATTTGAGAAGGTTTCCCCACCAATGCTGTGGACCCCCAAAATGTCTCCATGTCTACATTCATATGGTGATCTAAGGGCAAACTTTGAGATTCCAATGTAAAACTCAATGTTCTCTATTTTAGGGGTATCCACTGGCCTTTACCTTCTATGGGTGCCAATGACAAGAAAAAAGGTCACTCATTCCTTCTCATTGGACATGGGATGATGCTCCTCCCATTTCCCAGAACAATGAAAATGTAACTCCTTCTGGGATAAGCCTAGCATTTTTCAAGAGGTCTCATACTTCACCCTCATCACCTCCTATCAGGACGTGTTCGGATAAATCAATAGATTTGACTAACCATGATATAAACACGAGTGAGGGTCACATACATAATTCTCCCATTTCCCTCTCACATAAGGATTGTAGTCATGACCTCTTCCTCTTTCATCACCCTCCTTTTCCATTAGTAGATAAAAGAGAGTGCACCCTTGGTAAATCTTCCAAATCCTCTTATTTCTCACACTGAGTATGACTCACATTGGCTTAGAGTTCTCTGATGATATTGAATTTTAAAAACCTATAAAATAATCTTTGAAACTATAATTCCTTCTCCAACCAGGATATATAGGATGCATACATTAAGGCCCAATGTTAAAGGGGATACCTTCCAAAATGGTTCACCAAATTATGCCCCTAAAAAAAGGGCCTCCAGTAGGTCTGTGACCCACACCAAATGAACTATGAGAACTCTAATTCCCACCATAATTGGGATACATATGACACATATCCAAGGCCCTAACTCAAGGGACGTTCTCCTATGAAGTAATTACTAAAACAATTTCCCCCCAAATTAGAAAGGGCTTCCTCCTAGGTTTCCTATGTATAAGTCCCTATAACTAAAATATCTATGCTCGTATTCCTCTCCTAATGGTACATAAGAAACCCATCTTATTTTTATGACCCCAACATAAAACCATCTTTTGTACCTCCAGGATGATGATAAACTATAGATTGCATCATTTCATGGCTTGAGTCGGCATGACCTCCAAAGAATCAAATCAATGTATATCAATTATGACCCTGCAACCCAGGGGTATCCTTTGGATACACTCATCAAGAAATAACTGAGGATTCCAGAACATGTGATCGTTGCTTAAATCTATAAGAGAGTCCTGGAATTGGTAATAATTTCCCCTCAAATGGTAGTGATGATCCCAACAACCCATCATCTATACCAATGGAGTCCTTAAGTGTCGATGTCCAAATTTGCATCCAAGGATTTCCTTCCATTTGATAAAATGTCCATAAATCATGTATATCAAGGTCGTCGGGTGTTTATGGCTCCATTAATGAACCCATTAGAGACCATCTAATGAAATCATATATTTAGAGCACTGATTTCCCAAATACGTAACCCCCCTTAAATCTCAAGCAAGGAGCATATGACTATGGAAACTTCATCATAATGAGAAAGGTATGAACTTGCCACTCCCTATTGAGTCAATACATTTCACCCTAATGCATATATATGCCACCTCGGGTTGAAACAAAAATGGTTAGCTCGACATGAAACTCTCTAAACTAATATACGTGGGATGATTCTTGTCTAACCATTTTTCCCCCAAACGCGTAACCTCCAGAAAAAACTGTATGGTTAGGATATAATTGAATTATTTCAAATAATAAAAAAATAATTCATTTACAAATTATACCTCTTCTTAGGAATTCAAATTTTTCTTATAACTTAGCTTCCTTAGGATATGAGCATGTAACAATACAATATCAAATATGTGGGGATTACATATAGGAAGGTATTTGTATAGTTATCTATTTTATTAATTTAGAAAATAAATTTTATCAATTGTGTAGATGAAGTACCCTTTTATAAGTGAGGTTGTAGAAAACTTGTAAAAAACAATTTATTTATATATAAAATGTTCCTGATTCATGTAAAATAGATCAGGTCATCCTTATATTCATATATAATTTTTCATATGAAAAAATAATCAAGGAAATTAATAAGAATGCAAGGGACTCAATAAGTAAAATAAATCATCTAGTTCTCAAATCCATTCATTTGATTCCTCTTTTCAATTTGGGGATAATGGTCAATATTAATGGCGTAGCCTCTAGAAATCCAAGAACCTCATGTTGTGGAGGTATATTCATAACCCATAGTTTTTTAATCAAAGGATTATTTCTCCATTATATTATAATCAGAATTGAATCTTAAGATAATTTATGAACTATGATATATGTCATCCGAATTTTTTTTCCAATATAATAGTACATCCTTATGTATTGAATCAGAATCTTAAGTTGTTGGCAAGGGTTTGAAGTTAATGACCATGAATGATACATGGAAAATCCTACCTAATTGGATTGACTACATTAACAATTCTAATCACTTCAATCTGAATATTACACATTTCTATAGAGAATCCAATCATGTGGTGGGGTTTTTTAAAGAGAGCGGTCCTGGAAATGAGCAGGATTTGGTATTTTCAGACCCTTCATTACTGTGCACAAATGTTGTGTGTAGATATGCAGTGACTGATTCACACTAATATTTTTAAATCACATTGTAAAATAAAATCTTTATTGCTTATTTTTTAATATTAAATTTTAGGATCAACTTCTCCTAGGGAATTTATATTCTTGGTATAATCAAAAAATCAATTTTGGGGAAATTAATGTCTGATTTTAACAATTAATGTTTTTAACCCTGTCATTAACACAATTTATCCATACATTTTGTAAAAAATATTTAATTATTTATTCATCATGAATGAAAATTTTAAAATTAAACAAGTCACAAAAAAAATACATGAATTTTGGGATTGAAAATATAAAATACACTAGGGTCAATATATATTTTCCAAAAAAACTTAAAATATTTTATAAACAATAATCCCTAAATACTGATTAGTATATTTTTTTTAATATTGATATATATTGATATTAAAGGGATCATCATAATAATTAAATTAAAATATAAAAACTATCTCTATTATTAATAAATTATAATTATGAAATTCTTTCATGTGTAATAATAATTCATTAAACATAATATAATTTTAATGTTTTCAAAATCATTTATTTTATATACAAATGCTTGCATAAAAATGTTTATTGAGTTTCGAAATAATTTGGGAAAATTATAAAATCAAAAAATTTAAAAATAAAATAATATCATAAAAAAATTATTCATTTTACATATATAAATTTAAAGAGATTTATATTTTCTTTTTATCACTTTTAAACACTATTAGAGGTTTTATATGAAATATAGTGACAATTAGGTGATGTTATTAAAATAAAATTTTAAAATTGTTATAATAAAAGGATTATAGCATAAAAATAGAATATTTTGTAATTTAAGGTTATAATGCTCTTACTAATCCCTTACCAGGAAATAAGGTCATGTGTTTGGTTGATATTGTCACAGTATTACATTGTTTTAACATTAATTTACTTGTTTTACACATTATATTAGAGATAAACATTTACCATAGTCATTAATAATGATGAATAAATAAGAAATTAATCAATAAGAAAAAAATTTAAAAAATTTTTTTTAATATGAAAAATATTTTTCAATATTCAATTACAAGACTTGTATGAAATTTTTTTAACAAAAATATGCTAGTGAAATCAAAAATAGATTCGATTAAAATAGGGTTTTGGGAATAAAGCTGAACTAAAACTGTTATCAAATTCAATGATGATTTATATAGATATAATGTTGTTATTTTTAATAAGCGGTATAAATTTTTAATTTAAATAAAAATCTAAAATATCATGGTTTTTTAGAGTAATATTTTTTAATGAATATAAATGAATGTTTTTCACGAATCATCATCTTTTCCCTATTTACACAAAAATCAATGTTGTCATAAAAATAATAAAAATTCATACTTAGAATAAAATTAAATAATGGTTTCATAAATTATATCCATTATTTACAATAAAATGTTTACATGCGGAATACACTAATTATAATATCAATATTCAATTTCTAGAGAAAACATTTTTTGAAGAAAATGTATTACTCATGCATAAAAAGGTTTTATTATCATTACATGACTAATAACCGAAATTAAATTAAATTAATATTATTAAATTATATATTTAATTTAATTATTTAATTTCAATAATTTATCAATATTATTTAATTTATTCTATTATGATCATAATACATTTTACACATAAAAATTATTATGAAAATCGTCACTTTTACCATTAATAGATTTTATCATCATTCTAAACTAATTAATAATAAATTTATAATGTATTATTTATTTTATTCATGACTAAATTATCTTAATAAATTTCATAATATGGTTATTTATTTTTATAACTACTAATACAATGGCCAGTTAATAAAATCTATATTTAATGAACAATATATTTTCATTCTATTGATCGTGGTACTGTATGTATTGTCTGTTATCGAATAAACTATTATATCAAAATAAAATATAGAATACAATCATAGTTTATTTTATTCTCCCCTATATACATAAATGTTATCATATTAATTTTAATTCTTCTTTTTTATAATTAAATAAACCATAACATAGTAATAAAATTAGATACTGGTTTTTTCATAAATTATTTTTTCTAGATTATGAAGAGGATGAATATTATGAAAACACATATATAAGAATAATAAATGAAAAGGAGTTACCCAAAGTGTAATTTGGTTGTTAATATATACATTATATATAGGATTTGAAATATTTATATTTAAGTTACTTGTATTTAAAATTTTATTTACCATTGGGATAGAAAATATGTAGAAATAATTGCATCATTAGTTAAAATTATATATTTATTATTTCATCCCTATATGTTCCAAATCAAGATAAATATAATTTTCTCATGGTAGAAGTAGTAAACAAATATTTCAATCAACTATAAAATAATACAATGAAAATTTATTCCTCATGTCTAAAACATAAGTGGTTAGAACAAGATTAAATAAGAACAGACATGAAAAAATAATTATAAAAATAATAGCCAAAATTATAGTAGTAACCAAAGATCAAAATAAAACTCCTCAAATATTCATTATTAAATTTTATCCCAAAGCCCCAATATTATTAATCACATATTATTCCAATATCAAGTCATATTGTTTATTCTAATATAATCATTTTTACTCAAATTTGTATATTCCCTAATTACAAAAGCATAAATATTTATTTTCCAAAAAACATCAACAAATTGTAGTAAAAATATTCAAGGAACACATTATCAATTTTATAATAATATTAATTTTTTTTATATTCTACAATAAATAAATAGAATATATATTTTTTAAAATAAATCACATTATAGAGTGATTCATAAAATATTCATAAAGAATTAACCTTTTCTAAATTATCCAAAAAATATATTATAATAAAATACTTGGATGGTTTCTATTTATATTCATAAAAAACTACATTTCATAAATACCAAAATATAGTAGCCATACATTTACTAATTCAACAATAATTATAATTAATTAAAATCTATAATTATTACATTCAACTTGAGGGATATTCATTTATTTCTAATTGACATAGAAATATTAATATATATTTCATCGATAGGGAAAACATTTTCAAGGATGTAATCATCCTAGAATACATAGTAATAAAATCTGAATTTCTTGATCGTCTCATTTTCCCATAATAGTTTCTGGAATGATGTTAAATTTTCCTAATACTCTTAAAAACAATTAGCATATCTTCTGATATTGTCAATAAAAATGAGAATATAATGATATAGTTTATCAATAATGCATGATTTATTTGATTTTATAATGTCCCATATCCATATATATAAAAGACTAAAAATCATTATATTTTTTCCTTTTTCAATTATGATCACATTTTATTATATCGATAACTTAGAATAAATTCTCATTCAATTAAGTGTTTTCCATAATTTTTACCATATTAATGAAATATGGGATTTAGAATATTTATTCATATACTATATTTATCCCTTAATAAATAATTAAACTCCACTTTTTTTATAATGTAAGGAATTTCACTCTAGTTCAATTTGTTTTTAATAACAGAATATATTTAGTTAGATATAATCATATGACCATTCAATCCATATTCTATATTATTTGGTTTCGTGATAATGGAACATATATTAATCATAACATATGAAGTATTCCATAATATTACCATTATGTACTCCTCTCTTAAGCACACTATTCTAGTATTGTTGATAGGAGAATTCCAAAATTGACTACTTTTTTCAATCTCATCCTCTACGGACAATCTCTAATTATTAGTGCATCATTATTGAGATCAAAATAATCATAAATATTGTTCACTGAAATATTATTCCCCATTATGGTAAATGTTCTTATTTATTTTGAGGGATTTTTATGATCATGTAATATAAGCTTTTATAAAATCATGTTCTTCATTTTCCTTTGAATCATTTTATAATACTGATTATAGTACCCTCGACACTAGTTAGCCAAATCAATTTAATACACATTATATAAGTACAATATACGTGGCGTCTCTCCACAAGATATTCATTAGAAAATTAGTTTGTTAAATCTATATATATATTACTTTAATATTTCATTAGAATAAAAAACATATCATGAGAAAAATTCTTACATCCTTGAAAATCCTTCGAGGATGCCATATTTATTTCCTGGAGAAATAGATAAAAATAAATGATCAGATGAGATACATGGTATTGGTTATTTAGATTAAAATAATTCATCAGGAAATAATTTATAATTAATATTCCAATGTAGATAATAAAAAAAATTAATCAAATCAACATCCTGATTTTAAATAAAATCAATGGAAAAAATATGAAATTAATTCTGATATACCATGAAAATTAAATTGTCAAAAAAGGAAATATAAAAATATATCCATTTATGATCTTACCATCATGGCCTAAAAGAAGATACCCTAAATATTACAAACATGGAATCATCAATGATTTTTTAATAAATAGATAGGTTTAAAAAATCTTGCTATATAAATGGGATTTCATCTATTAAGTTAACATAGACATGTCGATGAATCATGATTCAATCTATAATAGTGCCCCAGTAGTCACATACACTTCCAATTAAATTTTAATTTATATAATAATAAATAAAACTCAATATTATTAATTGATATTATTTAAAAATTACCTATAATCAATAACGAATAGAAAATATTTCTGTAATAAATGAAATAAATTTCTTATTAAACATACATCAAACCATAAGATATATAGATATTCTATAATATTGAGAAAACATCCATGTGGAAGAAATTATTCTATATCAAAACCTGATACTCAAAATACGTACATGGTGAAGAAAATAATGTCAAATGAAATTATGGATAGTTATAGGGATTGTGATTTTGATAATGTTAAGGACCAAAATACTATATATCAATAAAAGAGGAATCTGGACCATAAATAATCTATATTTGAAGGATATTATTATAAAATCTTTTATATCTAAAGTATAAAACAAAATAGAAGAATAAAATTAAAAATATATTCCTTCTAATATTTTGTATGAATAATGTTATAAATCACCTTAGAAACTTATTTCATTATATTATGAAAACAAATGTTTTTTATTCTGATAATATTGTGAATAATTTAATAGAGTATTTACAAAATAATTTTCATTGAAAATAACTATAGATTTTTAGTATATATTATTTCTTCTAATTAACACTTATAATTTATGGAAATTTTGTTCATGTGTTTAATTATTAAACAATGTTTGGTTCACCATTTTAGTCAAATGTCAATAAGAACTTTTTTTGGAATATGGAGATAATATTTCATTTAAAACATTATAATGAATGTTATATAATACCGATAATGACTTCTATTAAAATTTTTGTGTCCTGAAGAATATTAATGAAATATATAAACTATAATTGACATAGAAAAAACTAGTTGGAAGGAAAAAATTCAAAAAATGTTTTTTAAATAATTTCTCATACATGTAAATTACTATTGATTATAGATAAAAATACAGAAAAAATTGAAAATGAACCTGTAAAAAAGGCTAAACATTGGAGAAGAAAATATATTTTTATAAATGTTATAGAATTATTTTATTTTTCATAATCAAATCAAAATGTAAGCATTCATGAAAAAATGATATTGTAATAAAAATCCTTAATCTCAAGTCAAACGTGATTTTTATTCACTATGTTATCCATGTAAAATAAATCTATATATATATTTTATAATTAAATGAAACATGTTCATACTTAAAATTCAATATATGATTCATTTAGAACATATCATCACTCATTAATGAAAAATTACTGATTAAAATTATATCTCAGTTGTAAATTGGTCTATTTCCCAAGGATATTTCGATTTCACGGATATAATAATATTACCTATGCAATTATATAATTACCTAAATATATTAAATAGAGTTATAAATATCTTATTAATTAATTATAAAATTATTTATGACCAACACCATAATATTTTAATAAAAATTTAATTACATCCATTCATAGATATGGTAGTCAATTAATTTGTATTATTTTCATATCAACAATATGATGGAGGGTGTAAAATAAAATGAAATTATAATTAACCATTATAGAATAATTATAATAAAATCTATATCACATATCATAATTATATAGATCCTTATTTCCAAATATATGTAAATCTCAAATGAAAAATGAATCACATCGCTTCATCAATGTAGGAGTCTACATGTAGGAAAAATGCGATGTTACCATTTCCCAACATATTGAATGGTAAGAAGGTATGAAATATATTATATTTATAGAATCATAATTATCTAATAAATATCATATTTATTCATTTTATTGAGAATTATAACAGTCTATGATAGGAAATAATGGAAAATGAATGACATCGTTACATAGATATGGTAGTTTATAGAGAGACATGAGTGAAGCAATCATTTTCAATTATACGGAGAGGGATATAAATAAAGGTTTTCCATATAAAAAAATTTATATTTATTTAATATTTATATTATTTAATTTTATAATTTTTTATACAAAATTTATAGATGTGAAGAATAAATAATATGATGAATCATTGATAAAATTTGAATCACTTATTTAGAATCCCCCATCATCTTACACATTAAGACTGATATATATGTTTCTTGGGAAATAATGGAAGAAATAATATATCTGTATGAAAAATATGAATGTACATTTTTTAATTGGTCTGGATATAATCCTTAATGTCTTCAAATAATAGTATTGAAGCGGTTCCATTTTATAAGTGATATTTGTTACAAAATTGTAAGTACAAAGAAAAGTATTATATATTTAGTCTCTAAAGCATTTGAAATTTTTTAAAAATATTTTATAATTAATTATAATTATTATATGATATATATATATAATCAATAATACTATTTTAGAAAATATTATGTGTTATTTGAAACCTTGTATTTTGGTTTAATCCCCGCATTAACCCTATTTAACCTTATTTAATATAACAAATATTTCACACATTAAGAGTCCTGAAAGTAATTTAAAAAACATCAATGTCAAACATAATTAAAACAAAAATTAATTGATTGAAAATTTATCTTCCACTTATGTGGTGATAATTTTTTAATAATTTTATATTGATTTTAAAATAAATACATTTTAATGTCATTTTATATGTTATTCACATATCATGAATATAAAGGCATCGACATAACAATTTTATTTCAATACAATCTATTTCTCAAATATATTAATATTATATTTATGAAAAAAAGTAGGAACCAGTAATTGATCAACAATATGTTACTTTTAATGTTTCTAAAATCATTTATTTTTATTATCTACTTCCTATATAAGCTTTGTACAGAAGCTGTGTATGATTTGAATAAAAATATATCATATATAACAATATAATAAAAATTAATATAGTAAAAATAGTTTATTCTTCATAACCAAAAATATAACGAACCAATCATATATTTTATATACCTATCATAACCAATTATAGAGACTAAATTATAAAAAGTTAAATTTCATATTTTTATTAGCATAAAATAAGATATAGCTAATAATGAAGAAAAAACTGAATAAAAATTAAATATTTTATAATCTAGGATGGTTACTATATAATTATGATCATTAAATTGACTAAAGTATCGTTTTTGTTTTAATTTGATACATTATATCAATGTTTGATCATTAAATCGCCTCTCTTCCTCAATACCATGGTGATAAACCATTACCATGGAAACTATTAATTAAAACTAAATTTGAAATTTAAATATTTCTAATGATTGATATTCTTGACTAAATTTAAGAAATATATTTCTCATAATAAATTCTTATAAATTTACGAAATTTATTTTAATGTTTGTATACAGAATGAATTGAAAAAAAAATTCTAAATGTTTGTTTTACAAATTTATTTGATATTTTACCAAATTAAATTATAATTACCCACACAGTATAATTAATTAGATTATTCAAAATCAAATATGTGTAATGGAAATTTAAAACCAAATTAAAATTTTTATTTAAAATTTAAATTACATAGGCTAATCATGTGAAATGATAGTTTTGACAAAACAATAACCTTTTAATTACACTCTAGAAAATAAATATACATTGAAGAATATCATAAATTAATAATTAAACTATTTTAAAATTTTATTTTTAAAAGATATATCAATTTTTTCAAATAATGTTTTTGAATATATTTACATTAAATTAAATATACTCACAAAAAATTAAATAAAAAACATTTTTTATGGAAATGTATTGTTGAAGAATAAAATTATCATATTCTCATTACATTACTAAAAAAATTAATTGAATTAGTTTATTAATTTGATATATAATTTATTTATTTATTTATAAACATTTATCAATTTTAAAAAAACATAATATATTAATATCAAATTAATTTTAACAAAGGGAAAGAGATTTATGAAAAATATCTCCATTACAGTAAAAATATTTTTTCATTATTTCAAACAAATTAATAATCAATAGGTTAATTATTTTCCATAATAATATGCTAAAAAACTCTAAAAATATTTCATTATATGGTTAGTTCTATTCATACCATACAACAAAATGTCCAATTCATAATAACCATATTTATATAATAGTATATCATAGTTTTCTTAAGCTCAATGTTGTGTGTTATATATGATGTTGAACATAGCATTCTCTAAAATAAGAATTCAAAACCAAATTTGAGGGTATCAAAAAAAATCACTCCAAATGGTTTATAATTTCTTTGTGCATAAATATTACATTAGGAACATACCATATGTTTTTAGGTATCTATAGTTATATAATTATGTCATGTTTCATTGAAATCAATAATATGATGTAATGAAATTAATTTTCTTGATAAACAAGTGAAAATCAATAATACATTAAAGTATTAAATTTAAGAACCATATAAAAATATTTTTCAAGAAATTCGTCATGAATATGTAATAGGGTAACTATAATCAAAACCTACTAGTTTCCACATACCAATATTCATCCATAAAATTCGATTCAATCTATATTAATTCCACTCGTTATAGTTTCATAGTAATATATTCAAATCATATCTTGCCAAAGCGGAATAATAACAATAGTGGAATATGATATGAATAGAGAAATAAATAAATAGAAAATTACATCTCTAAGGATCTCTACCTAATACCCTGATTATCTAATGTGGCTTAATAATTTTCAATGGACTTTATTTATTAAACAAAACCATTCTAAAAAACAATTAAATATTATTTAAAACACATGGTTTGTATCATTCCATTCAATTTTTAAAAGATGAATTGAAGAAGGATTTTATTTATAATTTAATATGATGATGATTTAAAAAAGATAATAATATTTGTATTTCAGTAATAAATAATTTGATTTTTTCTGAAAATATCAATATTATAAGATCAAGCTTTTTATGTTCTTTAATCAAATGAAGAGTATAATGAAACCAAATATAATTTGGTAAGCCTAATAGTTGAAGGTAAAAAACCACAATATGTTAGTAGGATATACCATTAATAGTTAAAAAATTCACCAATATCAAATCTCGTGATCCTCATATTTATAAAACACGTTCACTAAGCTAAGATGGAGAAAAGGAAAGAGAGAAAAAAATAAGAATAACTGGAATGATCCATGTTTGAGGAAAAAAACTCCTTGATGATTCCATGATGAATTTTGTTCAAAATACAATTAAATATAATAATTATGGGAGGTGAAATTGTGGGTCCATAACCTAGGATTGGAAAAATTGAATAGGTATAGGGGAAAAAGAGGTTAAATTAGATCTAGTAATTATTAGATGCTTAATTTATAGTATTATGAATTACTAATAGATTGTACATATGATTTGCTAAAATTTGTTCTATCCACCTAAAATATACTATGAATATCAGGTCATGCATGAGGTTGACCCACATGGTTTGGTAAAACTACCAGAAACATTTTTATTGCCATTCGAAAGTGCTGATACCCATTTCATGGTTGTATTTCATGGTTTAAACAACATATTCATAAACTATATTACAAAGGCTTCACCCCATTTTTCAAAATATATTAATGAAATTTGAACAATAATTATGATATTGGGAATAAAATCAATAAATAATAGATTTAATACATTCAAATTTCTTCATGGATACCAAATTACTTACCAATATATCGTTTTCTACCCAACGAATGTCACCAATAAGATATACAATAATAGAAGAGATGAATCCATTTATATATCATAAAAAATTTTCTACTCGTGTGCCTCCTAGGATTCACTACCTTACTTATGGAGTATTTCAACTAATAGAACATATTATTTGTGAACCACATTATTATGAAAGTTAAAAAATATGACTAGTTTCTCAGTCAATAAAATATCAAGGTATCATCCCAACTGAACACATGGGAGACATTAGGATGTTTTTTTATTAACAAATAGAGTTGGAAGAAATCATCAATTAACATTAACTATAAAGGTAAAAGCTTATAATAAGAAACACTATATATCCTCTCTGGTATGTGAATGACTCGACCATACATTGTAATGATTTCCCCCTACACCCAATGTTTTTAGCAACCTAAATGATGTGATAAATTTAAGAACAACATATCTCTAACTGAAAACACCGCGATATGTCATAGATTACTGGTAAAAGATTTATAACATATCCAATCCATTAATGGATGTTACACGATAATCTATTTCAATTTAATACTCCTTTAAAAATTCTTGATTTCACTTAAAATGTATCTCCCGCATCAATATAATATTTGGGAGACAGGAAAGGATACCCTTTTATGGCCTAAAAATAAGACAACAAGATAGGGTAATCATATTTATTACTATACGACATCTCATCCAAATACGGATTGGTATATCATGTGTGGCAATTTATGAATATATTGGAATGGATGATATCCTATAGGATCTTGACCACCCACTCTATAGGACAATTTTTTTGTGGATGATATACACGACTAAACATCACATGTGATCTCATTTCCTCTTAAAATCCTTTCTAAAATCTGTTTTACCTTTGAGAATATCTATCAGAAATGAATTCATAGAAACCCATTGTTGTTTAATGGTCTCTTACACTTATAAATTTCTATGATATTCAACCATACTGATATTGTTTTGATACAAAGTGAGATGATTTAATCATAAGATAAATAATATCCATAATATCAATAATTTTCAAAGGTAAATATGATGATTTTGTGATAAATTCCATATATATCTCATTACAATTACAAGTTCTTGTATGATGATATTTAATGAATCTATAAGATTTATAATTTTTTATTTCATACTCTTTAAAAATAAATCATCATAAAAAGGAATCCATTGTATCAAGACTTTTACCTAGCCACCAATAATAAAGTTTCATTTCATGATAAATGCATGTTACTTCTAGATAATCACCACACTAAGGATGATTACCATGGTTCAATACAACATACCTCATGGGATAATGAACCACATAAACTTTCATCAAACAATACAGTCCCTCAGAAGATATAGACCTCTCAAAAATGATAACCCTACTATATGTTGTCCTCTGGTTGTAAAGTCACAAATAGTGAATGTTTTCTACTACATAATGTGCTAAACGAGGGATGTTTTTAACTTAATATTAGCAGGAATCATTATCTATTTAGGTTTGATCACATCTATTTTAATATCTGTATAGAGGCACTTCGGGTTTCATTAGTTAGTGTATTTCTTCCTTCCATGCAACAATAACATCATGAAGACTTGATCAAATCCCACATTTACATTCATAGTGTATAACTGATGTTGAATCCAAATGTTTGAAGTCATTTTAACAATAAAACGCTCATATGTTTAGTATAACATTGATAAAACATAAAAAAATTATTTTAAGATCTTTATATATATGAAATTTCTCCTTAAATAGTTATTGCATTCATGATTTAATAGAATGTATGAATACTACATTATTTAATAAAAGGGAAATGAAATTATTTACATGTGGGGGAATATTTTGGATATTTGTGGATACCATGTGATCACCATATATTATCCAATAACTCAATACCTTCTGTAATGCTCTCCATGCAAGATATATCCATGATTGGTTACAAATATGATCCATATAGGGGTAATGTCAATAAATATTTCTACACATCATATAAAGATTTATATTTAGGAATTTATTGGAACATCACTCAAACCCTAAACAGTGAGGTTAAGGGAGATTCATGGTTAGAATATTCTAAAAAAAATTACTTATAATTGAATTATAGGCCCATGTAGAAACATTTCACAAAGTAAATATTTGGATCTTCCCATGAGATAACTATCCACATATAGGATTACATGTGTTTATAGAATAATAATTTTTCCATTCAGTTAATATATATGAATAATATATTATTTCCACATTAATGGGGCTGATTTTTACAATAGCGTACTTAACACACAACAAAGAGATTCGTTGAAATCTTACGTTGCACAAACCATTGGGTTATACCAAAAAATATAAAATAATAATGATATTATTATAATTTTAAATGGTATTTAAGGCCTGGCCTTTTTATTGGCGGGAATGAATAACAGAAACTTAAATATTATTATTAATGTTTTTTAAATGTTTTTAAAATTATCTAATAAATTATAGAATCTTAAAATGAAAATGAATCCAATTTTAAGCATAAAATTCTCAAATATTTTTAAAATGTCAGTTTTAAGGACTTTTGATGGAAAAAAATTTTAAAGTATAGTTTTTGGTACTTTAATAAGTTATAGTTTTTAAAATTAAACTATTTATTTATAATTTGGACATCCAAATTTACTTTTGATGAATTTTTGGTATGTTGCTGATAAAGTTCGTTTTTATTGAATTATGAAAAATAATGTATTTTAATTCAATAATACCTTTTAGTATAGTTTATTTATATAATTATATAATCATAACAATGGTGTTTAATGTTTAATTGGATTTAGTTTTTATCATTTAATCCAACTATTGTCATTGGAAGTAATTTCACTTCTAATTTCGACATAAACACATGTAAACATTTCGATAGTTTTAATTTCATTAAAATGCGTTTTTTGGTTTTTACAAAGGAAATTAAAATTAAATTAATATATAAAAATTATGTGTTTTGAATTTGGAAAAATGGATTCCTTATTTGGAATCATAAGGCCAAAATTTTGTAAATAATTTGTTTTTATTTTTGGGCATTATGAATAGTATCTTCAGTACTTATTTGTATTTACCATGGTTAAAGTGTAAATCTGGTAAATAAGGGTACATAATAATATTATAATAATATTAAACTACCATAACACATGTCTTAATCCTATTGGATGATATATATATGATCATGGGCATTCTTGGGACTATTTTAGGACCTCATGGAGCCACTTGGGTGTGATAATGATAGGTTATATTTATTAATTTAAGGTAATGAGAAATATGACATAAACATGTATCATTTAATAAAAAAATTTAAATATTGGGTTATATAACTGTTGTCTTGGACTATAAATAGTAATTAGAAATTTAATAATTTTTCCTACATCATTGTGTTTTAATTATTTTATTAGACATTACATAAATAAATTTATTTATGACATAATGATGATGTAGTGATTTCATTATTATTGATAGATTCAGATAAATGATATTATAAATATTAAAATAAATGAAATTTGAATGTTTTGATTACATAAAATAATTTTATGTATGATATTGACATATTATAATTGAGCCAATTTTTTTTTCTTAATTAATGAATTTGTTATGACTTTAAAGAAAATTCAATTACATAATATAGTAAAAAAATGACATAAATGAATTTGTTAAACAAATACTATTTTATTAAAAGATATAATAGTCCTAAAAATATTTGATTCTTAAAAATGAATTATAAAATGTTAAAAATTTATTTTATTATCCACTTAGTGTTATCTTGTCATTTTATAGTAAATATACTTACAATATATTATGAAAATACAAGAAGACAAGATAAGGGTTAATGTTTTTAACTAAAGTTAAAGATAAAAGAAAAGGTTCATTTTGTAACATAATATTTTCTAAAACCTATTAAATGAGATTATGTCGATCCAAAATCCTATTATAATTTAAATAAATGTGTTTGGGACATTTTCAAACCTAAAAATAAATTTATAATAATATAATATTTCATGTATTTCTTAAATTTTCCTCCATCACTATTATAAAATGCCACCACATGTACCCACGTACTCATGCCTCTCAATCCCCTTGGAACATCCAAGTTATAATAAAATAATATCCCAAAATTCCTTCTTTCTTATTATAATCCTTATCTTGGGCATAAAGAAATTCAAGAAATCCTGTGGGATCAAATCCATTCATGATAACTGATTTAGATGTAACATCTTCTCTCATGTTACATTCTTTTAATTTCCTTCTCCACTCAAGAAGATCTTATTATTCATTTATTACATAACAACAAAAATATCCTAAATACAAGAGGATATTTTTATTAGAATTATTAGAACTACGCTTGCACAGACCTCATTCCAATGGATACGAAGAAACTATTTATGTGTACGACAAAATACTACGTCATGAAACATTGAATATTCATTTTTCTCCTACCACCTATCATGGTTACCATTATGATGGCACTGTATTTATATATGATATATATGATATCTATATTTTCTCTTTTATTCTCTATTTTTTTATTTACAGGAAAACATTATTCTTTTAATAATTTTTAAATATGATAATTTCCTTTGAGGAAGTACGAACTACTTCCCCCTCAAACAGACAAGACTTGTTCATACCATAAATGGAACGTATAAAGGGTTCATTTAATGAAATTACATAACATATATAACATATATATTTTACTTTACATATATCATACCTATGTATAATTTATTTTTTGTTCCATTAAATATGACAAATAAATGAAGTAGCGCTCATGCGTACGTACGACTTACCGTCTCCATCAACAGTGCATTTCATTTCATATCTCCAATTATTATGGACTAATATAAATAAATATACACTACATATATATGATATTTAAATCATAAATATAATTATCGCGATTATGGGAAATTGGCTATATGGGCAATTTACATCGAAATATGGTCATTTTTTGGCATAGGAACCAATTATCATAAAAAATTCTGACATGAAATCAAATAATTAACTATTTATTATAACATGGCAATAAGTAATGTAGTTGGAATATTAAACATTAAAAAGGTTTAGATGAAATTAGATATTAACTTAAGTTTATTGTTCAGGGAGATTAAGAGTGAATATGGCAAGTCTAACACAAAGTAAGAAGCTTCTCCCCAATCTCCATTCATTGATGGATATTTTGACTTATATACGACTTTTTTTCATATGGTGTATAATCAAACCGTTTTACTATTAATTTCATTAAATGGTTTTCAAAAGAAATATTTTAATTACATATCATTTTACTAAATGAAAAAATGAATGATTCTTTTTAAATTATGAGGTGAAATGACCATTCTTCCACCATAAGAATTATTTCATATTTGGATTCCTCTACAAGACATAATGTTTTTAGAAAATAAAATTATATACCATATTATTTTTAGGAATTTTTGCGTTGAAAATGTTTTTGAGAATGAATTAATTATGTCAATATCTTGAAATGAAATATTATTATTTAATTGAGTAAATTTTTTATTCCTTTTTCTAGTTCATGTGTTGGGATTATGTTATGGTTATTGGGTATTGATTAAGTATACGGGTGGTTTTGTTATAAATTGAGGGTGGGTGAGCCCGTGATATCTCTACAATGAATTGGGTATTGTGGTAGCGGTATATATTAATGTTTATCCTAATAGATTTATGGAATATACTATGATTGGAATTCCAAATGTAATTATGAAGGATACCCCATATGTTGATATGAATTCAAAAATGTATGTTTGTTATGAATTCCACAAGTTACATTTATTATTTAAGATTTAAATGAGTTATTCATAAATATTATGAATTCATGATTTCTAATAATGATCCTATAGTTTATGAGTAAAAAGTATGATTTCATTGATTTTTACGTATTCATGGAGTAATGTTTTGTTTCCTTATTTTATACCCCTTATTGATAATTTTATGCTCATATATGTTTTTGAAATGTTTTTTCCAGTGTATAAGGTAGTGAATGGTAAAGGTGTAATTGAAGAATATTTTTATCAAGAAATTAATGCTTATTTTATTTAATGAGTTTTATTATTGTTAAAACATGGACAGAGTATAAGTGTCTACTTTGTAATATTTGAGATGTAATGTAATAGTTATGGCCTAATTATCTAAAACTATAAATCCAAAATGATCCTTAATGTGAAAGAATGTAAATTATTGATGAAAAATTAAGATTATATATTTGTTTTTATAGTTGGGGCCTTATACAACAACTTCTAAAGGTCAACTAAAATTACTTATTTTGATACCACATCTCCCATGAATGTGAATTCACAACTCTAGAAGCTAAATTTTGATAATACATTAGTGAGGCTATACGAAAATATAATCCCTTGGTAAATCATTAATTAATTCATTTGTTTCTATTTGGTTTTCAAAAAAAGTCAAGTATGTCATCATCGTGTGTCTTCAAAATTGAATGAATGTATTAACACAATATAAGTTTCATAAGATACATGAATACCACATATGATTTTTTTGGCCAAATAAATCACGAGATACCCAATGATTCCAGGTCAACATCCAAAATCTCTCTTAGGAATATAGATATTGTTCCCCCATAGCTAGTGTGATCATAATAAGGTATCATTCTTCAAGAAAAACGTTCCCCTTTGAATTTTTATAAGAGGATATCAAAATGAATTAAGTGGTGTTGTTTATATGATTTATATTTCTATATAAAATTTGTAAATAAAGTGTTAAATTTTATTTCTTTGAAAAGTAAACATGTAGTATTCATGGTAAACACTTATTCAAATAATTGTTTTATTTCCAATATCATCCAAATGAATTTTAAATTTTAAATTTTATGTATTTACATTCAATGTAATGGTAATTATAGTTTTTATTTAGAATAATATATCGATGGAAAACTCAACATCGCTATTTGTAAATAACACCAATAATTTATTTAGGAAAACATTTAAAAAAAATTGATTAAAGGAGGAAGATAAAATTTTAAACTCCATTTATTAACCATTATCAGAAGATATGATAGCTGATATATTAACCCATAATCCTCATGAAGATAATTTATTTCTAGAGTAGAGCTTTGGTCCTACTATTCATGGAATAGATTTTATGTTTTATCAAATGATTTTACTCTTACAAGTCAATTATAAAAATAAATTAAGGTCTTGAATGTGATCATCCACTCAATCCTATGAATAAAATATAAAGATATCTATCTTATGTGGGAGTTAATACTAGTGTAGATCCACATCAGTTATGGATATTAAATATGAAGAAAATCATAAACCATGTTCTTTATGCATCCCATGTGGTGAAATTATATACATCATGTGCAACATATTATCATATGAATGATTTAATTGGTCTATATTAGATTTTGATAAAAGGTAATTAGATACAAATATATTAAATAACATTATCTCTATTGATGATTAATGGGGTATACTACCTCAAAACATTACCAGAATGAGATTAGAATCTAATTCCACATTCATGAAAATAAGAAATTGTGTTATCATTGAATGAAACAGAGTATAGAAACCAGCCTCAAGCTCAGTGCATACATAATGTTTATAATAGGTTGAAATAGTTATTCATAAATTCCCATATTTCTATGAACCTATTTATATAGAAGCGTCAAACTAGAATTTATGTCCATCGGGATCTGAAGAACCCACAGAACATCTTATGGGGAGGCTAAAACTATGAAACCTATAAAGATGTACTAGAAAAGAACAAGATTGAAAATACCTAGTCAATTCACTAAATGAAGGTATCTTAATATCATCTAATAAAAACTTATGGTTGATAAAAATGTATATAACCGATGTGTGAGGATGATACTTATGAGGATGGAAAACTAGAGACACTATAACTTTATTTTCTAAATTTCCCCCACTTATTATTCTATTTATGATCTCCTGCTATATATCAAATATGAATTGAGATGATATCATTCATACCATAAATTATAGATGAATCTACCTCCTCCATCAAATCCTAGTACACCAATTTTTAATTGGTGGGGAGTTTCAATAAGACAAATAGAAAAATAGTGACTGTTTTCTAGACCATTTAAACAAATCCAAATTTCTATATTTTATTTTATTCCATATTTATTGATAAATTAATAATATCAGCAAATGGATTATCATACACCACAACCCACTAGTTATCATACTATGACAATAAATTTTAACATTATTTTTCTAGTTCCATATAATTTGAATAAAATTACAGACTAGAAATGAATATAATGTTCTTCTAATGTTTCTTTCTATATATAATCTCCTAGATAATGGACAACAACTATTTTCTTGAGACTTCATGAACACATTTCACAAAATTTTCATTGATGTATAATTTAGTCTCATAGAATTTAACAATTATTTTGATCTTACCCTGAAAATCAGTTAGTTGTTATGTATTTTTAACTTCTTCATTGGGGTGGTGGATTTAAATGTAGAAATTTATTATCTTAATCCTTATACATAACTAATACATGGATCTAATAGTTCAATCCTTAAATTTGATTATTTGTTTTATCTACTAAGGGTGGCACATGTGAAATTATCCATGTATCCCTCCAAATGATTCACAAGAGGTATTCTGGTGGAATTATCATACAAAATATTTAAATTAGAAAAATAAAGTATGAAAAAGAGTTGAATAACATTGATTTTAATTATAATAATCTATTGAACATCTTAAAAACTAGAAGAATGATTTTATTAGAGGGAAATCACAAAATTCATAATATTTAAAAATGGTCTCTATAAAATATATTGTAAACCAAAAACTCACACCTATTATTTAAGTCTCACAAAATATTTTATATAAATATAACACTTTTCATACATATTTTTATAAACTATGTGCCAAGATTACATGTCATATGATTTCTCTCTTCCTGAAAGTACCGCATTGTTGTCGCAATGTACATAGCCAGTGAACCACAAACATTCCCAATATTTTTTCCTTATAATCCTTAATTTCACAGTGAAAAATTAATAATAATTATAAATTAATTAAAATTACCATTGAAATACTATCTTTCTGACTACCAATAGATACTTGACCCCAATTCAATTATCTTTTTTAAAAATTGTCACTTATAATGCACACTTCGAGACCAAACTATCCTATACAATGTGTATCATAAAATCCACAATAATATAAATAAAATATTGTATTTGATACCATTTTTTCACAAACCATCTTGGGTTACATATGATTCAATTCCTATGCTATTCGGTGATATACATTTATGGGTGTTATCGATACGCAAAACAATTATTGTATTGGACATGCATAAACATAGAAATTTCGGAATGATTTTTACAAATGAAACATCTAAAATAGGGCATGTCCTTGGATTGTGACATCACTTTTCCTTTAGTTCGTAGTTTATCATAAAATTAAATTAATAGGGAATCATGAATAATAAAAAATATTTCATAATAGATAGGATACATCAAAATGGATCGTAATGTTGAAATCTAATTCAGAAATCATCAAAAAAACAAATAATATTTGACACCAAATTATGTACATATACAATCTAAAAGAGAAATATATGTGAAAATATTATAAGAAGTAGATAAGGTGATATACATAGATATGCCCACAATAAATCAAGGGAAATCAATTAAAAAATCTATCTCCATTTTACATAATGTATGACTTATACGATTTGACATCCTTCAAAACTTATTATCGGCTATTTTGAATTTTAACTTCCTCAAATAAACACATTAATATTATTGATATCGGGGAAAAGAAGGTATACATAGTCACAGAAAAAAATGTGTAGGGTTTATAGCCAGACTAGTAGGAATCAAAAAAGCGTTCCATGAGGAACTTTTGATAGATAATCTTGAAAAGCTAATTTTAAATTAATATTACGTATTTACCCTTACAAATTTATTTATGAATATGTATATATAATTAATTCTATTAAAATGAAATTAAAATTCTAATTGAAAAATTAATTTCCTAGGAAGAATTATGTAACATTCCATACGGTAACTTTGGTCATGTTATACTAGGATCTTTATAATTATTTCCATAAGAACCATTTTTTCCTTAACTATGAATAGGTTATTAACCAATGTAGAGTACTAAACTCAAGGTGTCTCGACATGACACAATAGAATTATAACTCGGCCAATATGTTATATGGAGTGGAATAATTCCACAAAATGTTATTTTCTAAGGATCCCTACCTAAGAACCCAGGGTTCCCATTATGTAAATAATTATTAATGTAATTTAGTTGATTTTTGAAACAATTTAATTTAATTAACTTCTTATTAATAAAAAATTTCAAAAAACATGGTAGAAGTAATTAAATTCAATTCTCAAATAAGCATTTAATGTAATATATAAAAACTTACATAAAACATTAGTGATACATAATGAATATAGTATTGTGTTTTATAATATATGTACATTGAAAAAATTTATATTTTTTATGATGAATTAATATAAACTATAATAACTAAGTATAATATTAAGAGACAAACAAATATTGACCAAAAATATTGTGAACTATTTAATATTTAATTATCTATTAAATATTGATGAATCAATGAAAACAAATAAATGAGTTATGATTATAATATAAATTCTCAAAGGTAGTTTTGAACCTTCTTATGTAAATTATAAAATGATGAAATTATTTTACAGTGGAGTATAAATATACTATGTGATGGGAAATATAAATTTCATGATCTGAATATTACATAACCACTAGTCAATATGTTTGTTGGTCAAAAAGACCATTTGATAATATGTAAACTAGAATTATTTTATATTATGGGAAATGATGAGGGAAAATTTATTTATATCTGAGTAGTGATAACCTAAAATAATAGTAACATTACTTTTGAAGCCCATAAATTAGAACATGGTGGTGATTTAGTGTCACTAGGGTTCACCATTGTTCAAGAAAAACTAAATATTAGACAAGAAAAGATTGTGTGAAATCCGCTATGAGAGAAGATCATGTTAGTGGAGTTCACCAATAGGTCAATGATATCTATTCCATACCCTGATTTTACATCCATTACCCACATATCCTTATCGTTTATGACTTTGAAATTTGAGATTATGAATCTACAATTCTGTTTTATAAGGTGAAGTTATCTTTTCAAAAATGAAATTGTAATCTCTCTAATCCAATTTTCATTATTAACTTATTCAATAAAATAATAATGAATATGAGAAAAAGATTTTAGGATAAAATAATTATAATTATATATTATTGAATAATATAATTTCAGTACTATTTTAATATAAATAATGGTATTAAAAATTAAAGTTATATTCATGTAATTATCTTATAAAATCTTATTAATTTAAATAAATGAAAATATAATGTTAAAATGTCTAAGATATTTTTTGTGGGGGTCTAAATGTTTATTATGTCATTAATAAATACAATTTTAGGATATATATAATATAAATTATGAAAGTAAAATTTCTCATAGTTATTAATTTTATGGATAATGATGATTTCATTTTCAAAATTAGTACATTGAGATTATCCACCATTTAGTTTTCATAATCATCTTTCATAATCAAGTTTTGGGTAAAAACCAAAATACATTATAAATATATAGTAGGTATAATGAAATCCTAATGATGTAATAGTGATGCAATATTTAATTCAACAGATATATAAAAAAAATTGTTCTCTCAATAATATAATATTCTTTAATTTATAATGATGATTTTTTCAATCATATAAACAACCATATTAAATAAAATGTATTATATATGATTTTACAAATAGTTCTATATGATCATGACTCACTTCTAAATCCTATTATTTAAAAAGAGTTATATATGATCATGTATAACATATGATTTTATATTAATTATTTTAGTTTCAAAAATAATAAAATATCATAAAACACTATTCATTGGAAAATACCATTGGTAAATCCCCGGATTTTTCCACAGAATTATAATTTTTTTTAACTGCTTTTCCATGGACTATTTTTTAAAATTAATAATGAATTTCCCCAATTATTCTACAAAAAACTAATCATTTTACAATTCCTCTCCAATATAATTCATTTCATCATGACTTCCATATCACATTCTCTCTCTGAAGGATTTTTGTGGAGTTCTTATATTTCCAAGAAGATATTTACATGCATTATGAAGAAACATATGAAGGGAACATGTTCTCTCAAAATATATTAAATTAAATATTCTCCTTTGTAATATGAATTTTATTTTTCAAATAATTCATACACTAAGTGTTCATATAGAGAAATATGTTCCAATATAATGATTATCTACCTTTAGATATAACAAAACCCTTCCATGTTCTTTTATGTACTCCATAGGTATTTCCAAAATAATCACTTAATTATCTCATCCATATTTTAGATAAATCCTAATACTATATTCCATTGAGGGTATTAATACATATATAAATATTCTTCATTGATGGGGAATTCCATGTATGATACCAAAATTGCATAATCATGAGGTAAACTGAAGAAAAACATTCCATTGTTACATGATCACTATGGGACACAGGTAATTGTTCATTTGAATGTTGAACCTTGACAGCGCTCTAATTCATTATATAAAAAATTAATAGCTTCTTACAAAATTTCTATTATAGCCTAGTGAATATCCTTGGTAAAAAACATTATGATCCCTTGATGATTAATGTTGGTGAAAATCTTATGGATGTGTAATCTCTATGATGTAGACACTTTTCCATGTTATACATTGTGTATATATGAAAATTCATGTATGTTATCTAATGTGTATTTATGATCATGGTCTTATGTTATTCCTCTTGTTCTTATGATCATTATCATATGTTATGACTATTGTATTATTTATCATTCCATATTTTTATTCCTGATGCATTATCCATGGTGAAAAACATTTTATTTCAATTTTATCCCTTACTAAGATTTTGGCAAACATATTCAGTTGATGTATATGCCTAATAAATTATATGTATAAATGTGAAATAGGATAGGATTAAATGACTCATTTCATTAAGATTAAATAATTTTTTAACTTTTTTTAATATGTTATTAGTATCCAAGGCCCTAAACAACAAAATATACTATCAATGTTATTGTTGTTGAATTTTTTCATATAATTATTTTAAAAATAACTTAAAAAAATGGGTCACCATATTTGGTATCACAAATAGGATTGGATATTTGAGGATGTAGGAACTAGTAAACATTATTAAGAATCATTGGTATTAGTCTAAAAATATTAAATCATCATAATTTTTTCTAAATTATTAATTTAGTGGAATCCATGTAATTAAATCTATTTATGGATACATTATGATGATACGTCTCGGGAAAAGATCTATCATGGTGTAATAACCCTTAAAAGTATCATTGGGTATTAAATTCATATATACCAGATGCATGACAAATAGTACTCGTTGAACACCAATATTTAAAATCACAGGGGATATTGTTTATTTGGTAATGGTTTTTTAATAACATTATAAAGGAAACATATAAAATGAATTTTTTAAAATATTGAAATTTAACATCCTGAATGAATTTTGTTATAAAATTTCAAAAGTAGTCATCCGTTTAAAAAAATTATCATATGATTTATATTGGTAAAAATTTTCACATTTATTATATCATGAAATAGAATTATTTTTGGGAAAAAGAAGATCCCATGTGAAAATTGATGTGGTAAAAACAACAAAAATAATATTCTTAATTTTATTTAAGATAGAGTTGAATAATTCATGATGGTGAGGAATAAATTTACTTATCTCATGAATACTAACCAAAACCATATGATATTTTTACATCACCATGGAGAGGTCATGAGACAGTTTAATCCATCACACATTAATTCCGACTTTTTATAGTACAAAAATTGTTCTATTGATCACATAGTAATGGTAGAACAAAATGAAATTTATTTTAAATTAACTACTGATCTATGAAATAGAATGTCAATTTGGTTGTTTACTATATAGTTAGAGAACCTAATCAATGGAATCCAATAATAATGAACATTAATCCAATGGATGATATTGAAAACATATAGCTAGTGGAATTCAAAAATTCTTTTTCAATTCATACCCTACGAACCGATTTTGAGAGTGAATTATTAATGCTGTAGAATAAGGATAATAAAATTTTCGGATGTTATTAGATGATATTTATATGTTTTCCATGATACACATCATTTTTTGTCATTTATTTTTATGAAATTTTTTATAGTTTGTTTAGTTGATTGATACAATATCTATAGATGTCTCTATAAATTAGAGAATTTGAGAGTTATGGTGAAATAGTATCCCGTTCTCTTAATATTTAATTTGTAATTAGTGACATATTTTTGTCTAGTAGAATTAATGTTAAGAAGAGATGGATGTATCTAGATTTTGAATAGGATTTTAGCTATGAAAGTGATGGAAAATAAAATAAGGTACCATATTTAACAACTGTGTGAAAATACACTCAGATATTCATTTGTAATATATTAGAAGAGGGTTACATTTTTATTATAGTAGTCCATATAGATAAACAATATCATGGAAATCTAAATTAGAATAATCTATATTCAAATGAAAAATTATATGGGCAGAATGAAAAACATATGGAAAAATTTATAATGTTTTGGAAGCATGGTAATTTCATATATCAATTTCCAATATGAAGATAATGGTTGAAATCCACTATCTACCATAGAAGAGACCAATAGTTCAAGGTTATGGTTTTAAAATTATAAAAACTAAAATTTATTCTCTAAATTATGTAGTTGTAGGTAAAATCATCACAAACAAAAATTTATCATGTATATGTTTCTATTTTGGTTATATGAACTCCAATGTTCCCATTATGTATATTGAATACATAATATTAAAAAATTATGTTCTAGTGGTATACTTTTTAGTAAATTATATATGATAAAAAAATTCATGATTCAAGGAAACATTACTTTTCAAATATTATCATTAGCGATAAAAATATCTATAAAACCTTAATGCAATTTTATAAAATTGTTTTGATTGTTTTTTTTCAATGTTTTCTACTGAGGGTGAATTTATATTCATGGAAATTCAAATTTCATGATGGGAAAACTTAAAATTATCTTCAATAGAGATATATTTGACATTTAGTTATATTTAGAACCATATAAAATTGATTTTTAGTGATATAATTATTTTATAAGGATAAAAAGGGAAAATATAACGAAATGATATGAACCAATTATTGAAAAATACATTGATGTATTTCCTAAAGAGTTATGAGGTCTTCTTCCTAAACTAGGGGTAGATTTATGATTTGAGATCATACTTGGAATGATTCAAATTTCATTGTCACCATATAGATTTGAATTTTTGGTGTTATAGGAAATGAAGATGCAATTTCATTCCCTTTTATAGAGATAATTTGTTTGACCAAGTGTATCTCCTTTGGTATCACATATTCATTATATGTAGATAAATGATAGATAAATGTGGCAATTCCTTTATTATAGATAACATACATGGGTCACCATGAAACCAAATACCCACATTAATGGATAGGTGATTTTTAAACCATGTTCATAGTCATCAAGTATCAAATAATTTTCGGAATTTATAGAGGTATATTAAACTATCAGAAAACAAGTTGAGGGTTGACTCACATGAATTTTTTGATATGTGGGAAAACATATTTCACTTATTGAATTCCCCTATATTTTTTTTCATGTATTAAATTGGATTATTTTGATGATCTCAATGGGGAGTGGTATAGAACCCCATCATGCAAGGAAATATATGGAGGAGTTAAAAGTTTTGGATGAGTCATTATTAATGATAATATATAGAATATATCAAGGATACATAATCATAATAAGTATTATTTGGGAGAAAAAAGAATTATTTTTTAAATCGATAGCTGGACAAATATTTTCATGTTGGGGAAAATTTATTCCCTAGAGAATCTCTATAGAAAGGGGTAATGAGATTTCAAATGACGGGGAATCTAATTCTAAGGTATATTGTACCATTTTAGATTCTAGGAAGTGTTATAAAATTTTCAGGTCAATTAAATCAAATTCAAATAATTTTAATTTTCTGAGAAATAATTTATGAATTTCTTTTATGAATATAAATTTAAAAACCAAAAACAATTCTAGAAATAAATGGAATGGTATTGTTACCTAACCGATTGTATCTAGGAGATTCAATCTGGATTCGTGATGGATTGTAAGAACTATACAGGACAAATAAAAATATAGCTCATCATTACCTTGTAGAGAAATAAAATATTTGAAAATAAAATCAACTTTCAAGAAGCGGTGATCAAACATAAATAACACAAAATAATATTATAAATGTCACAAATTCATATGAAGAAATATTATAATGGATAAAATTTAATATCTTTAAAGTTTATTGAATAAAAAACTCATGTTTCACAATGACTGTTTAATTAAAATTTATAATATAATCAAATTGAAGGACCTTTAAAATTCATACTCATAATTAATATTTACATTAATATCTAGAGACACTGAAGGTTGTTAATTGAAAAAGTATAATATATTCCCTTATATAAACTCCAGAGTGTAGATTTCTCTAAAACATGTCACTCCATCAATAATAATTATAAAACGATATAGATTATTTGAGAATTTGATAGACATTAACAAGGGAAGGTTATATCCATTTTTGTAAAAAAGAAAATATTTATTAAGAAATCTATTTGAATATATATATATATTTTTTAACAGATAATGTGTATTTTTGGATCGTACTAATACCTAAATATAGGTCAATATAGAAAAAATTTCAGTATAGCCATTCGATAATATAACTATTCATTAATCTATTTATATGGCATCATGAAAATTTGAATTAGAATATATAATGAGTAATGATGAAATATAATTGATATAAATGGGAGAAAAGTATGTAATCATGAATTTCCAATCATGTATATTCCAACATAGCATGGTGGTAGAATCCATAGTTTTTGTCCCCGACCAACCATAATAAGAGCTTCACTATGTAAGGATCATAACAAAATTACTATGCTAGATGCTCAGAATAGTAGAGATCAGCACACTATAAATTTTGGCTATGGCACCCCATGAATGTACAAGCATTTCCCACCATCCCCTCAAGGAGTATTCGAGTATAACAATGGCTTATGAATCTATACCATGATATTATAATGTGTAATTAATTTTTTATAAATAATATAATGTTATATCCATATCAATTACAATTATTAATTTATCTAATAAAATACGTATGTATATATTATAAATATGAGGAATATATTTTTAGATAGAAATAAAAATAATAATATTTTAGATGTATATAAATATAATACACTTTTATGATAAATTCATGTATTTTGAATAAAAACAATATACATGGAGTAGTTTTACAAAACAATATATATATAAATAAAAATTATAGTATAATTATATATAAACTAAATAATTTTTATACATTTCAGAAATATGATAATGTCATTGAAACTATTATTTTGTAGTAAATAAATATTATATTTTAGAAATTATATTTCTTAATTATAATGATTTTTTGGAGGAGGAAATTTGTATCATTTTTTAAATTACCACATCAAAATAAACTAATGGTGAGTTATTTAAAAAAATTAGAGATTCTAATTTTTGGGATAAAATTAAAAAATGTATAAATATAAGGTAGGTATTAGGATATCATTATGAAATAAAAGTGATTTTATAATGAATATAATATCATTATGAACCAAAAAAGTATTAACAATTAAAAAATGTATTTTAGTGTTATAACATTTATTTTAAAATATTATAAATAAACATCTGAAACATAAAGAACAATTTATAATTTAAAAAATCACTATAACGATGTCACACATCTACTTAATCGATGACATTATTTTATGGATTATAGTTCCTAAAATAATAAAATCTCCAATACCAATCCTCCATTGAAAATATCATCAAAAATGGAATGGGAAATCGTTTTTTATTTTTATTAACATGGTTTCCACTACATATTTTTTAAAGTTAATAAACAATTACCCCTATTTCCCTATAGAAAAACACTCATTATCTCATTCATCTATACACTAAATCCTTTTATCATTAATTTTGGCTGACATTCACTCACTCTATTTCATCCAAGGAGTTCTTATGGATATAACATTATCCTCTAATGTTGGGAGAAGCAATCTGTTAAGGTAATTTATTCTCTCCCTCCACTTTTTTAATTTAAAATTTCCATTATTTTAATAATTTTATTTACAAATAAGAATTTTTCTATGTTATTGAAAATTTCCTCCATAAACATAAATAATGAAATAATATCTTCCACTATCATTATACCCTTTCATGTTCTGCTATGTATCCTAATTATTATAATGAAATTATCAATTAATTTTTTTAAAATATTTGTTTAAATTTCAAAGCCTGTATTCAATTAATGGTATTCATTTATATATAACTATTGTTCATTAATTTTTTTAATTACTTTTATCACTCTAAAACCCACTAATAACTGGTAAAAATGAAGGATAATATTTTTATAATGTATGTTCTAGGTGGAAGAAATGAATTTAGACATGTGAATTTTGTGCATTGATAACTCTCAAATGCATTGATTAAAGAGTTAATCCTTAAAGATATCATTATTTTAATTCTACAGTGAATGTTTTTTTTAATAATGTTTTATGAATTCCAGTTATGATCTTTAGTGGTATGCTTATGAATGTATCAGCTTCATATTTTATCAGCTTTTCCGTGTTTTTCATTATATATTTATGATCATTCACTTGTTTATGTCTCTTGTACTTATGATATTTCTATTGTGTTATCCATCACATACATATTATTGTGGTATTATGTTACACCTGATATTTTTATGACAACATTATATTGATTTTCATGATGAATTAGAGAAGTTCGTGTACTTCATATTTAATTTTTTATCCATTAATAGAAATTATGATCAATATTTCCATTGATGTATATGAAATGGAAATATTATACAGTGATGTGAATAGTTATGGGATTAAAGTTGTAATTTTTAAGATTACTAAATAATTATTATTATATTAATTTAGAATGTACCTTTCTTATGAGACACTACACAAAAAATTATCTTTTAAATATTTACCTTTTCTATAGAATTACGTAAATATATTGTATGAAATGTTGTATTTATATGTATTAAAGATAAAATTTATTTATCGCATGGAGAAGATAATGTTTTTTAAAAACATAAGATACATGTATTTCAGTACTCAATAATTAAATATTACCTTTTGAAAGCTCATTTAATATTGAACCATGTATATGTGCCACTTCAATCAAAGGGGGAAAATATACAAACAATATTAATTCAATGGACCCAATATTAGATGGTGTAAAACCATTTGATTAAAGAAAGATATACCCTAATAAGTAACGATAAATCCATAACATCATAACCCATATAACTGACATAATCCAAAAATAACTATTAACTACTACATCCATCAGAAATATGTGAAAAGAACAGAAAAGAAAAAGAAAAAACATAAGGTTGATGGTAAAAAACTACATATTGATGATTCATTGATGAATAATTGGGAAATTACATTAAAAATAATGTGGTATAGATGATTAATAATGTTTATAAAATTTTCAGGCCTATTAGTTTCGAATGATAACAAAAGAGAATAAAAAATAAACCAAATTATATTAGTACAAATTTTATAAACTCAGTTTTTTTATTATTATTAATGCACATCAACAGGACACATGATTTGATAATAAATTCTCCACCAATGTGCAAGGACATTGAAATCCTAGAGAGGCCAAAAATCTGGCTAAACCATTAGCCAACCTTATGAAATTATTTAAATAGATATACCACCCCTTTCAACATTGGGACACATAGATTTTTCTAATCATGCACTGACTGTGTGACATGAATTGTATTTTTATTTTCTCCCACATTCAAAATATTAACCTAAAATAAAAAAATCAATGTAAAAAACAATTATTTAATATATTTAATCCTAAAAATAGAATTGTGGTAGTTATGCCAAAGGGGCCTTATATTCATTTCTTAGATCCAATATTTGAATATAGGTACATTAGAGAAAAAATAGTGTAAAAATGTATTGTTTTTAATTTATTGATATTTAATATAAAATGGAATCATCCTGATTGTGACCATCATGTATATTTTTGTCCATGTCTAGATTTTATCCACATCAACCTCAAATATTTATAAAACAAGCTAAAATTCTTCAATCATAATTTAATATTAGAAAATATTTTCGTTAAACCAAAATCATTATATTTAATATATAATAACTCCATTCCCAATGGGATGAGTCATAACTTTATATATTTCTTCTAACTCAGAAGTATGACCACGAATTTCACTCTAAACCTTAACTACATCAGCATTGTCTTCATTACATTTTATACATTGTTAATTATATGTACCATAACCTTTTGATAGATAAATATTCATTAATTAATAATACAATGACCCTTTATAATTATTAAAATAAATATTACATAAAAAATAATTAGGTTCCATATTAAGGCCATATGTAAATTCATCAAATCTACAATGAGGATTATCATGATCACTCTTAGTTTGATCAAAATCTTCTTAATTATTAAATTTTTTTCTCCAATAATTTAACCTATATATAAATTTTTTTAAATAATAAATTATAATAAATAGGATCATATATAGAAATTGAATAATCATGGAAGAAAATAAATTCATAAGGGTTTCGGTATTTACTATTCTTATAAATCACATTTTATTTCAACTAACGTTTTCATAGAAACTGGTTTTCTCCATGCAATCAAAACTATGTAAAACAATTCATTCAACAAAATATGCATCTAAACTTGGCCTTAAAGAATCGACAATATCTCTAATGTATTTATAATTTTTTTTATTATAAGTTCTTTTTTTACTTTACCTTTTGTTAATCTATAAACCGTTAGGCTAAATGATTCTGGGTTTTTATGATTTGTTGCAGATAATATCATTATTGTATTCTATTTTTGGTTGTTTTATTATGTTACCTTTAAATATCATTCCCCATGTTCACAATTCTAATAATTTTTTTCATTATCCATACTTGTCGAGACTTTTTTCCATCACTTTATTATTAACTACTATAATCTTCTTATCATTTTGATTTTCTATTCATTTTAATTGAATAAAAGTTTCCCAATATGATCATCTAGTCTATGGTTTGTAAGGTGGGAAATGGTGTCTTAAAATATAACCTTAGAATCATATTCCTTGATATAAATTCCAATAATATTTTCAACTAGACTTCTATATATATTTTCTATTTCTCCAAGAGATTGGATCCCACTAATTAATATTATAAATCATTGATGAATTGTTTCCCTTGATTAACATGGAGGAGTGTAAAATGCATCAGTAACCTGCATGATAGTCATATATATTTTTATATCATTGAGATTCTATTATTTTAAATGGTCAGAAATGTGTAATTTATAATTTCTGATTGATTACATGTTTAGTTTAATTGAATGAAATATAACCTTATATATTCCTTCTCACAGAAAAAAACATGTTCCATGAAAATTAATATTAGATAAATATTGTTACTTTTAAACTCATTAAATCATTGAAATTTAATTCCCTAGGATCATATAATTTACAATTACAATTTGATAGTGGTGTAAAAAAGTACAAATAATGATATGCATTATTCAATATCAACAACATTTATAGTTATCACCATATATTTTTTATTTTCTCTCATATGTATCTTCCCCAATGTTCAAATTTGTATTTATACCATAAAAAGTAATATATATTTATATAAAATCCTTTTAGTATATTATAATTGATTTTACATACCAAATATTTCAAAAACAAGTATGGAGATAGAGGTAAGATACACTAATACAAAATGAATATGAAAAATAGGTATATGCATGAAATGATAAAACATATTTTATATGATACTAAACTAAAAAAACATCCATACATTAGAATTATAGTCAAATAAATTTATATTTCCTACTCAAAAACATTAAATATTCAGAATATAAATTCAAAAATAGATATGTGTACCAAAATAGGTGAATTAATATTAATTGTATTCTTATATTTTCTGATCATAACTATTTTAAGAAGTCAATTAGAATATATGTATATATAATGTAGTTTAAAAAATCATTTTTGTTGACAATCTATAAGTATTGGAATTGTTATTATTACCAAAATTTAAAATCCACAAATTTTGTTTTAATATATCCGAAATTGGAATGAGGATCCGTAAAAAGATTAATGGGATAATTTTTTTTATTTTGATCTTTTTTATCAACATGATTGGATGATACAAGTTATAAACCTTGAAATTCATTGGATGTTCAATAAACATTCATGGATTCAATAGTTTATTCCTCTTTGAATAAACTAACGAAAATAGTCAACCATAATCTTAAGATCATAATTATTCAACATGATCTTCAAAAATTTAAACATAAAGAATTTACTTATCACAATAATAGGAATATTCATAGTCATATGTTCATAATATCATCTATTAGAAATATTTAATAATGTATTTATAAAAATAAAAAATTATAATTTAAAATTATCTCCTCATAAGAATTATGATCAAACTAATCATAGTAAAAAATAATAGAAGAATAAAAAACTAATTAGATATATCAATAATCGGTGAAAATAATTTAGTTAAACAAAATCACTACTAGTTTCAATTCCTTAAACATTATTGTGAATATATAGAAAATTATATAAATAACTATGATGATTTTTATGATATCAGTTTCAACAGCATTATAAAAAACTTCCATTCATTATAAATGATTTTTTTTACTTTTTTGTGTTTTAGATATTTCATGGTTCACAATTAGTTCATCAAAACATGTGAGTTAGATGTCATTCTTCAATACAATGAGAATTAAAAAAACCTACATATAAGTTAAGCGAAATTATGATTAATAAATTGTATTTTTATTTTGAATATAATTTTATGAATATGGTTGTTATAATAAAAATATCACCTTTTTTGAAAATCATACAATATTTAAGGAAATATATATTTGAATAAATTAGTAGAGTGAATATACCATTAATTTCGGATGAATATTCCATATGAGTAACATCTATTATGATAAAAAAACATTATAGTTGTAGTGAGTGAAAATATTTATCCACTTATTATAATGTAAAATATAGTTACATATGCTTTACATACATTGATAATACTTATTTTAATGAATATTCATTTCATTACACAAACACGGACCTGATTATCGTAATAGTATAGTGACTTTACAATCATGGAATCATAAAAATCCTGCTCATAATATTTCTACATCATCTCCAACATATTTCCTCATACCTATCACCCTTATTAGACATATCAAATAAAATAAAAATTCTCATAACAGTAGGAAAAAATACATTAGAATGTGTGATCTCAAACGTCAAGTAAGTTTAAAAAGTGAAATACAAAAATATAAAATTAGGATACCTTAACTAGATTATAACATATAAAAACTCTTTACAAAATATGAATGATCTAAAAATAGATTCCACGGAATATATTAATAGGTCATGTTCCATGAGATGAAGACATTGAAAAAGATATAGAAATTTAGTATACTCATAAGCATTGAAATCCATTTTCATAGAATTTAATAATCATTTCCAAACTACTATAGTGGGAATGGATCAGTCACATAACTATAATATAATTCAGGGATAACTCCCAATTATATCATGTTGGAAAAATTCCCTTAATGACTAAGGTTCACAGCCCATTACAGTCCCATTTATCTCATCAGATATCTATCTTCACCTGATGCATTATCATAAGATATGGGTCCCCCCAATCATTATTAATACTGTTACCAAGATATTTGGATATAATGTTTCCATCATCTGTTGTTATAATGAATTCAATATCACATAATGAAAAAAATACATGAGAGTTACATTATATCATAGTAAATTCATCATATCATTACCCATGAAAATAAATTGACCTCATAACAGATTATACATATCCGAACCCATGAAAATAAATGTGTTATATAAAAAAAAATTGACATAGAATAACCCTTAAAATTGAAGTGGGTATCATAATCCTAACTTCATTAAAATAATAATATTCTTGAAAAAATGGTATCCTGGAATCAATTCTATAGTAATTCAGAAATTATATCAAAGGATGTATTTAATTATGTTAGCTGATTTTCAAATATCTCTTGGAACATTTTAATGAAAAATGTCCTTTTTATAATGAATAAAAAATAAAAAAATTTGAAATTCTAAAAAATTCATTTTCTATGAAAAAATCCATGGAAAAAAATAAAGGAAAATTTTAATTATAAATATTCATGTTTTGGGAAATAATTTTCATTCCAAACACTATAAAACAATAATTCTTTTCATATTTACTTTAGAATCAAAATAGACATTGATTGTAAAACAACATGAGGATTCATTTATAATATTATTAATTAAATTCATAAAAGGGAAAATATTTGATAAAAAATATTTTATAATATTTTAAAAAAAATTAGAATAATTATAGAAAATAAAGAAAATGGGAGGAATTTATTTTTACTGAAGAGAGAAATAAATTCGGATACCTATAAACAAATTCCTATTATTAATTAAATTTATATATATTAAAAAGAAGATAAAGCATATATTATCAATTAGCAGAAAATTTATAATAATATTTATCTATTTAATTATATTTATATCAAAATAGTACATCATATTTAGTATTATGATAAACAATCCCAATAAACAATGTGAATTTATCGTCGAACACTTACCACTTTGGTGACAATCGATTCAGTGGCCCAATTAAAAAATTATTTTAAACCTAAAATTATATATACTTAAAATAGTATATTAATTATTAAAAATTAAACTTTATATTAATATACACCATATAAAATATTATAGGTTCATAAGATATATTATGTCTCAATGAAGGCCCGTTGAGACAAACAATCCCTTAGAAAATTTGTAATAATGAAGTAGTAAAACCCATGAAAGAGATATCTTATAATTAATATATAAATTAATATGATTTTATTGGAAATAATCATACAATACATTCTTGGGGAGTGTATACCCCACATAAATGAATAACATGGTGAATATGGAATTTTTCTCAAATAAATTAAACATGAGATGCAATACCCTTACCTACATTTTTACTAATGAACCCTAAATACCATGAAATTTAGATCCTAAAATGGATTAGTAAATCCCTATAAAATTTTAGTAAATAATTCATTGGAATTTTATACACCACAAATATGAAGCACTTGTTGAATATGGCATGTGGGTCACCGAAAATAAAAGTGAGACAGAAATATCATTCCTCAATTTACATATTCATTAATATATGTTCGAACATTATATAAAATGAATAATGTTTTATTATAAATATATTAAAGAATGATAATTAAATAAAAAATAACATATATTATTTTTATATGGATTTTTATTTCCTTTTAATTAAGATTACACTGTTAAAATTATGTTTTAAGTAAATAATTCATTTTTTCTGTAGGTTTCTCCTTAATATTTCTTGTACATTTAAATTCTATTCATGGATTCCTCATAATAGGGAAAATAAATGTTATATGAATTATATATATATATATATATTAAATATATATAAATATATATTAATCCATAATTGTTATAGATATAAAATTAGATAAACATTCCTAGAGATAGTAGGTTGTACGTATGCATTAATGGTGATTCAATTTTCATGACGGATGAAATGAAAGAAATGTAAATAAAATATTAAAATTTAATATTAATTTCTATATCATATAAATGACATATATCCATCAAATATACCCTAATTAACTTCTATTGAAATTATTACTATAAAATGGACCACATTGCTTCGTGAGGAGGCATTTCACCATACACGACAACAACGTTCTCATATCCCCCATGAAATGAAATGATAGATGGTGTATATGGTATAATATATAATGAAGTGTATTTTTATTATTATTTTGATATATTTTCATTTAATATGTCTTTTACCATCCATATAAAATAGAAATTAAAATCAAAACACATCTTTTCAAAAGGAAGTCGTCCACCAAACACACGAGAAAAGTTACTATTTTCATTTGATTTTGGAGGTAATATGATATATTTGAAATTATAATTAAAAAAATATAAAAATATTATCAATATTATATATAAAATTTAAATTTTTCATTATATCCATCCTTGAGCGGTATTTATGGAAAACAAATATCATTGGTTTTTGATTTTATTGTCTATTGTACACTCCAACGATAGTTTCATATCTCATTTAATGGAAAATATGAATTATTTTAGGTATTACATTAAAATAATAATGTATTATTATATTTTATATAATTATGGTTTTCTATAAGAATGTTTTAATAATTATTTAAATATACATAGGAATAAATAATATAAAATGATTGGTTAGGGGCGTTACCTCTTCTTCAGACATCTTCTTTTGGTTTTCCCAAAAAGGATTCTAAGATGGTATTTCTATGAAATTTATGGCATGAACAACGAGTGGATGTGATTAAGAAATTTATTTGGGATGGTATTGGTTAATACAATTAGTTTAGATTTTTCATGTGGATATGATATATGGTTATCTTTTATAAGTGATGTGAGTTGCACAATTCTAATTTTTTAAATGAATAAGGTGTGACATCATTTATGAAATTATATGAGGCTCCAAAAAGTTCTATTGTATATCCATAAATATTTTATAGTATAAATATTTTCATAAAATATGTATTGTTATTTTTGTATGAAATTTTACACCATATCGTTTGAGTTTAACCCCCCAAGTACACCCATTTACACCATAACTATGTTAATTATTTTATTACTTATTTTAATATTTGTAATGGTAAAAAAGAAATTTTGAACATATTATAAAATATAAATTACTATTATAAAAAATATTTAATCTGTTTTCTTTTATTATATTCATAGAATTAGGAATTTTTTATTTAATAATAATCCTACAAATGCGATGAAAATGAGGGTTTCTTAAGGAAAATGTTTCAATCGATATAAATGTTATTGTATAAAAAAATTAAATTGATTAAATTGAATTAAAATTTATATATATATATATAATATTCCTAAATTCAATTTGTAAACAATAATTAAGAAATTTTTACACATTGAAATGATTTAAATGAAATGATAGTTCTTAACAAATATCAATATTTTTCCGAATTTATAAAAAAAATTACTTATAAAAAATAATCAAGAATATCCTCCAATATAATATTTACATTGTGAATTAGAAAATGAACATTAAATTTAAAAATAAAATTTCCAAAATTGGAAAAAATTAAATATCTTTAAAAAAGGTGAACATAATTTTTTTTTAGAAATATACTTTTAATCACAAAATTGGATTTTTTTTATTATATTATATATAGAAAACACATAACATTAATATAGAAAATTTCTATATAATATATAAAATATAAATTTCATTAAATATCTCACAAATTTTCATTTTCTTAAATTATTGATATAAAATTAATTTCTGTATAGAAAGATATTTTTTTAGAAAAAAGATATTTTATTATATTGAAATGGTTTTTATATTTGATTCTAATTAGTTTTTATCCAATGAAGTAATTTTATATACGTTTATAAACCATATCTTATAATAATTTATTTACTATTATTTATACCCACTATTCCAATATCTATGTGATATCTATAATTATAAGGACTCCACCATAAAAATTACATATTACGGTTATTTTAAACTATAATTTTCATTATTATTATTCTAATGATATTTTAGGTTTATATTTTTAGATATTAATGACTAAATATAACTATATTAACTCATAAATTTACAATGGACTCTTATACATTTTATCCATTTTACCAACTAATGCAAATTTAGAAAATAAAACATAGGTTCTTTTAATGAATAATCTTTGTAATTTTCACAATGATCTCAACATTTTCAATTCTATCCCATAAATACTATGAAAACAATTCAAACCAGGTACCTGAAACAAATAGTAAGAGACATAAATGTAAGGAAAGAATTAGCCTAATGAAAAGTTATAAAAAATCATAAAAACTAATCATTTTAACCTTGAAAAAGGATTCCTTTTAAAAAATCATTGTCTCGCCTTTTTTAAATAAAAATATTTCCTTAAAATATCTTTATGAAAAATATAACATTAATATAAGAAAATTTGTGTATAATTTTCCATATCAATATTACAAATGAAATAACCAATTTGGTCATCTTCCAATTCAGATGTACCCAATTTATTATATGTTATTATGTAAACCACAATCGTTGGTTTCTCACAGAACCACCCATTATTCATTAATAATGTAACCACCCACCCTTGGTGATTAAAAAACTACAAATCATTATAAAAAAGTCTCAAAAACCACAACATAATCTTAAAACAATAATTCTTGCAACATAAAATATAATTACCTAGCCTTAAAACTTACATAATTATAAGTTATTACAATATTACACATTGAGGATCTTTTCAGGTTTAGAGTTTTAGAGAATTAGATCATAAAACTTGCATTATATTCCACATTTAAACAAAGTGTTACCATAAAAGATAGTATTCATTTTTCCCATCAATGAAAACATATTTAAAATAAAACATGGATTCTTTCTTGACACATCCTTGACACTATCATCGTATCATATACCATTCCCTTGACCTATGAAAAACATTTCAAAAACTTTGGATGAGCATAAAAAGATCAGTAAGGGTTATAAAAATATGGAAATGAGCATGAGTACATATATACATAAGAATGAAATCATACATTACCCATAAAACATAATCACTTTAACATACCTCATCCAAACATGAATAAATCATAGAAATCATAATACATAATTGTATCTTGAGGAATTCATAACATTCTTACATAGGGAGTGTCCCTCTTGGTTAAATTTGGAATACCCATCATAGTATATTCCCTAAATCTCTTTGGAGAAACCTTAACATTTAACTCCTTCGCGTTACCCAATGCATTGGAGAGCTATATCGGGCTCACCATCCCTTAGTTTATCATTGAACCACCCATCTTCACAATAATTCCCAAGAACCATTACATAATCATATCACATAAAACATGCATAAATGAAACATAACATTTCCACTTTTCAATCACAAGATATAAATACAATGCATTGATATAAAAACATTATGAAAACCATTTTCAATACCAAAATAAAATAAAAGTAAAACATCATTTTTATTATTTTCATTTAAAAAAAGGAACGTCTTCTAGAGGAAGAGGAAACTCAAACAATGGTCACGGCGTAAGAGAAGTCGTTGTCGCTGCATACGTACGACAAAGAAACATTTATTTTGTCATTTAGTAAAACGCTTCATATAAAAAAAATATTCCTTTTGAATAAGCATAAAATTAAAAGGAGTTTATACACCGTATAAAATAATGTTGTTTATAAAACAAAATATTCCTCAATGAATGGAGATTGAGACGAAGTCCCTTACAATGACAGTATCCTTGGATTAAGGATAAATCAATTACATAATTATGTGTGACAAACAAATACACCAAAAATAAGTGGATATTAAGTGTAAAAGACTCACAGGTTATTCAAACATATTCATAGAATAACATATTCATGGAGTACAAGTTTATCCCAAAGAATCAAAATTGGGTTAAGAAGATCCCTTGAAACAATTCGACAGCCTAACAGCGTCACTTCAAAATTCAGAAAAAGAGTTCATGAGAGATAAAAAGGGTATCTCATCCCTTGGACAAAAAATTTACATCAATAAGGATATATAAGAACATATACCAACTTAATAGAATGTGAATTAAAATACATAACAAAGAAGTCTTTTAAAAAGAGTAGGGTGAAAGGTTCCCTTACCGACTTGGGTATCTCCCAAAACATAAACCCCATGAAAGAAGGACAATAAAACATTGATGTAAATACTAATAAACGAAAGTATATTACACAAAGATTAGAGTAATTGTCATTACATATACCACTCAAAGGAAATGGTGGAAAATGTAGCATAAATCTCATGGGAATAAAAGTGAGATGAAAAATCCCTTACGAAAACATGGTAGCCTAACAGCGCAACTTAAAACATCAAAAACATGATTTATGAGATCAAATAGGGTCTATCATAATATTAACATAAAATTTACATCAATATGAATATAAAATAACATCCCAATCATATGAAATATGGGCTTAGAAGTAATGACATAAAAGAGTGTACATATAAAGATAGAGAGGGGTAGGATCCCTTACCTCGGGCCCGACTTGACTCGATCGTTCTTTAACCTCCTGAATAATAAACTTGATTTAATTTATAATTGATTAAGAACCTTTTTCAATTTCATTATTCCTTTAATATCACATACTACCATACTATGGACACAATGTAATTATTTATGTTAATAATGGTCGTTTTGTAGATCATTGCTACTTGAGTCAAAAATAAAATCCTTATAATTACAAGTTGTTCATGTGGTAAACTATATATTATATAAAGAATTCTATTCATTATGTAGATATCATATATATCATATATATCCATTATATAAATGCATTTATAATATTACATAACATTTAGTGGTAAGAAATGAAATGCACCGTTCATGGAGACGGTAAGCCGTACATACGCATGAATGCTACTTCCATTTCTATTTATTATTTAATTGAATTAAAACATAATGATACATAATAGTATTATAATTCCAGTATGGTATTATATATAATATCATTAAATCATACCACATATGGTATTAATGAATCAAATCACTTTGAGGGGGCGGGAGTCCACACTTCCTAAAATGAAGATATCATGTTTAACCATAATAGAAACCATAAAGGTATGCCATAAATGAAAAATACAGAATATTAAGTAAAACAGAAAAATATTATATATCATATATAAATATAGTAACATCATAATGGCCACAATTTATGGTGTTAAAATAATATTGAACAATCATCGTTTTGTAAGGCAGAAATTCACCATCCACAGAAACAGTATATTCATTAACCAATATATGTAGGTGTGTGCAAGTGTAACTTGAGTAATTCTTATCCCAAAATCCTATTATATTTAATATACTGTATTTGTTACAAAATAAATTAATAAAAAGAGTTTAGGGGGTTGGATAAGTTAAATAAAACAAAAGAAAACAAGTGAAGAAATTACCTTAAAATCGGGTATCTCTCTTTGATTTGAGCTCAAAGGCTTCCTTGGGAAGCCTTCAGCCCAATGTGAGTATTCTAGGAGTAAGAGAAGGATGTGGAGAGACAAAAGGAGCAGGGTTTGGCCAAGCCAAAGGCATGAGAGGTGGGGGTAATGAGGTAAAGGTGTGGGCCTTTTATAATTGGAGAGGAGGGGAACTCTTGGAAAGTTACAAAATGTTACATTATTTTCAAATGAGTTTTGGATTTTAAGGGTCCCACATTGAAGTATTTCTAGGATAAGGTGGTAAGGGTTATAAATATTCTCATCCAATGGGTCTTTGACAAGTTTATGTTATAGGTTTAACATTATCTTTTCATTTTATTTAAATCCTTTATTGATGAGGTAATCACTGCATCATCATTATGTCATAAATAATTTAATTTATTTAATGTCTAAAGATTACAAAAAAAATTATCATGATGTAGGAAATTGTTTTCTCTTTCTAATGAAAATTTATAGTCAAAACATTTAATTGTATATTCCAATTTAAAAATTGTTTTAGTAAAATAACTCATGCTTGTGACATTTTTATTTTAACATTAAATAAAAAGTTATTTATGTCATTTTTCTACCAAAGTGGCTCCATGGGGCCCCCAAGTTGACCCCTGGATTGTCCTAGTCATCCTTGACACATAAAATGAGGGTAGGAAATGTGTCTAGGTTATTTCATATTATTAAAACATTAGTTTTACTTTAAATTACACTAATTACCTCTAATAGCGATTAAAAACATAAAAGTTACTATTCACCAAAAAATTATTTTAATCCCATTGAAACACATTTTACATCCTAATGAAAACTATTTATGTCGGATTTTTGAAATTCAAATCACAGAAGTGGTAAAGTTTCATTTAAACGATAAATCAGTTTTTAAACTACCACTTAGTGGTTTCACTATTCATCAAAAAATGATGTTTTTCAGAAAAATACCAAAAATTCACCCTAAGATATATTTGATATTCCTAATTCAAAAATGATGTCTATTTTAAAAAATTCAAAACATATATGTTTCTTTAATTAATTTAATAATTAATTCCCGCTGTGAAAACAAATAGTGTGTTTTTATGAAACAATATCTATTAAAAGATCGACACGTGTTTGAGTCCAATTTCAAAGTGAAATTAATTCCAATGACCACAATTTGATTAAATGGTAAAAATATATTCTAAATACACTTTAATATAAATTAAAAATATAATCTATCCATATAAATAAGTCATATTAAAAGAATATTTTGAATTAAAATGCAACATTTTCAATAAAAATTATCTTTATCAGAAAAATAAAAAAAATTACACAATGTAAATTTTTATTTCCAGATTCTAAAGAAGGATTTTATTTTTTCAAATACAACATATAAAATTGTCAAAAGTATATTTAAAAAGTGTTCCCCATCAAAAGGTAGTTAATCATCCTTTAAAAGAATATTAGAAGATTTATGCTTAAAATTGGATTCATTTTCATTTTATGCCTCCAACATTTATTGGATAAAAGTAAAAATATGTGACAAAAATATATAATCATTTTTTAGTTAGTTTCCTTCATTCCCTCAATTAAAACGGCTAGGCATTAACTATATTTTAAAATAATATTACTTTATTATTAGAGTGCAACGTAATATTTCAAAGAAACTCATTGTTGGTATTGGGTATTCCCTGGAGCATACAATTCCCTTTAAAGTAATATTAATATTTTATTCAAAAATATGGATAAATATGAAAATTTCATATTCTTTATTTACCTAGGGTGTTACATTATTCCCCCCTTTTGGGAATTGCATCAACATAATTTTTAAATTGGGCTTGGATGCTTGATTGAAAATCCCACATCGGAACAAGAGTCAGTAAAACTATCACTTTAAAAGAATGGGAGTGAAGTACAAATGTCACCCGTGTTAACCCATACTTGGATTCCATGTTTGAAAATATGGATATAGAGGAGAAAAAAAAGGGTCATGTCTTGATGGAGAGTGATAGTAAACATGTTTAGGAGAATGTTAACAAAAAGAAAATCACAAACTTGTGATGGGTTAAACGGTATTTGATTCCCCAATAGGAAAAATTAACAGACACCATTTTTATTTTAATTTACTTTTCATTTAGGAATTTATTTATGTGATTAACTTAAACAGAAGGAAACATACTTAATTTTCATGTTGACATTTATCTTTTACTAGATTTCTTACACGATCTTATATTTTCTCCAAATAATGAGTATTTAGGATGACTTGTTCACATTAAGAGAGCTATAATCAACATCTAGAGAATCACCTAATCCAAAAAAGATAACTATATACTTCCCATATCTTTAGACCTTAACCAAAACAAAAAAAAGGTTATTATGAGATCAGAAAATACCCAAAAAGGATAATCCTTTATAGAAAACAATTGTTCTTAATCTCCAAAATTTGTCAAAGAAAACACAAAGTTCAACAAAGACCATTCAATAAAAAAATATTTATAAAATTCTACAAAGTAAACCAAACTAAGATTGAAACCCAATTCTCTGAAGGATTTAATCACATTATCTCCTAAGATAAATTTTAACATTATTCTCCAAAATAACATCAGTTACTCTTACAGTATCATACTAAAAATTAATAAACCTAATCACATATCCTTCATGATAGGATAATAATTTCCATTAATAACCAAAAATCATCATACTATTAATTCATAAAATCTTATAACTAAAAAGAATCATTCAAACCAACCAGGGACTTCACGTAGTCCAGTGGAAGGCGATAAATACCTGTTGCACTTTGGTTGTGGGTTCGATTCCCGCAGCTTCATCCGACGCGACGGGTTGTCACACTGTCTACGTGTTGTCCCTTTTCAAATACTATATAATTTTATAAAATTCCTCAAAAAGAGATAAATTCATCAAAAATAACCATAACATAATTTAACCACAAACGTAATCTGATAACTTCCATTTTACAACCCAAAATGTATTAACTAGTAATTGCCTCAAATTCAAGGATCATATAAACCCAAATGGTTCTTTATAACTATATCCATAAAAGAAATGATAATTATTCCTTGAATAAAATTTTCGTATATCAAACATCAGGGTTACTATAAAAATTCTTCTAATGTAACCCTATCATCAAAAGAGACTTAATACATCTAAGAATTTCACCATCCTAAAATCTACCATAACTCTTGAATCCCTTATATGATGACATCTTACTAATTCAACATTATTCATGATCCATTAGCCATTAATTTTCAACTTATTCTGAAATACTTCTTTCCTACAAAAAAATCATGAATCATATCCAAAGATTCCAATAATAAGAAAACATATGTTAACAAATAATCCATACCTTTCATTCTTCATTGTCAGTTTCTTCATCCTCAATCGGAATGGCATTAGGTATTGGTAGATGAATATTTGTATGATCGTGGTGACCCCATTCCTGAAACATCTTCGTAGGACATGTGTTTTCTTAATGACACGCACACCACATTTAAAACATTCAATTGATCCGTCAGAATGAACTTCTTTCCCATTCCTAGAGTCAACTAGATGCTTCCTTTTTCCATTGCAGGTTCTTGATTTATGACCTTCATTTCCACATCGATAGCATCTTTCTATCCCTTTAAGACTTTTTCCTATGTGTTTCTTTCAACATATTTGACACATAGGTTTTTGAACATACATACCTTTATGATTATTACATGAACATATGTAGGGATTTTTTCCCCACATATATGATGCCTTATAAAAATCACTATGGTTCAGTTGGTCGATCATGACTCCAGATAGTCGGTTGAGGATAACCACAAGAGTTCTTATTGCAGCCCCCATATCATTCAGTTGTTCTTTCATAAAATCGTCACAGTTTTCTTCATATCCACTATTACATTGGTGCCTGCTAGATCTAGCCATTTACTAAAACCAAAAAACTCAGTGTGAGTATATTAGTAAAATCGTCAAATAAAAAAGAGGAAGATAAACGCCAAGATATAATTATCCATGTTATCTAAAACTCATTCTAACATTCAAAAAAAAGATCACTCTATCTAATATACTAACCATTGTGGTTATACAAAACTTGTCACTTTTTCTTAAACAATACTCTAACCTCTCAAGTTATCTAAATCGACCTTTGATACTAGATATAAGGCCCCTGACTTAAACCTTACTTAACATGAGTTATTACAAGATTACACATTGAGGATCTTTTCAGGTTTAGAGTTTTAGAAAATTAGTTCATAAAACTTGCATTACATTCCACATTTAAACAAAGTGGTTACATATAAGATACTATTAATTTTTCCCATCAATGAAAACATATTTAAAATAAAACATGGATTCTTTCTTGACACATTCTTGACACTATCATCGTATCATGTACCATTCCCTTGACCTGTGAAAAACATTTCTAAAACATGGGATGAGCATAAAAATCTCAGTAAGGGTTATAAAAACATGGAATGGAAACATGAGTATATATAAACATAATAATGAAATAATAATTTAACAATAAAAAAATCACTTTAACAAACCTCCACAAAACATTATTAAATCATAGAAATCATAAGATATAAAGGTAACTTGAGGCATTCATAACATTCTTATGTAGGGAGTAACCCTCTTGGTTACGTTTGAAATACCTATCATTGTATATTCCCTAAATCACATTAGAGAAACCATAAAATTTAACTCCTTTGCATTACCCAATGCATTCGAGAGCTATATCGGGCTCACCCGCCCTTAGTTTATCACGGAACAACCCTTCTTCATAATAATTCCCATGAACCATAACATAATCGTATCACATAAAACATGCATAAAGGAAACATAACATTTACACTTTTCAATCAAAAGATATCTATACAATTCATTGTTATGAAAACATAATGAAATCCATTTTCAATACCAAAATAATAGAAAATTAAAACATGGTACTTGTTTTTTTCATTTAAAAAAAGTTATGGCTTGTAGAGGAAGCCGAAACTCAAATAATGGTCACGACGGCAGAGAAGTCGTTGTCGCTGCATATGTATGACAAGGAAACATTCCATATGTCATTTAGTAAAACACATCATATAAAAAAATATTCCCTTTGAATAAGAATAAATGTCAAAGGGGTTTATACACCATATAAAAGAAAGTTGTGTATAAAACAAAATATGCCTCAATGAATGGAGATTGAGACGATGTCCCTTACAAAGACGGTATCCTTGGATTAAGAATAAATCAATTACATAAATATGTGTGACAAACTAATACACCAAATATAAGTGGATATTAAGTGTAAAACAATCATATTATATTCACACATATTCATAGAACGATATATTCAAGCAGTACAAGTTTATTACAAATAATCAAAATTGGGTTAAGAAGTTCTCTTGAAAAAATTCGACAGCCAAACAGAGTCACTTCAAAATTCAGAAAAAAGAGTTGATGAGAGATAAAAAGGGTATCTAATCACTTAGACATAAAATTTACATCAATAAGGATATAAAAGAACATATCCCAACTTAATATAATGTGAATTAAAAGACATAACAAAGAAGTCTTTTAAAAAGAGGAGGGTGAAAGGTTCCCTTACCGACTTGGGTATCTTCCAAAACATACACCCCATGAAAGAAAGACAATAAAACATTCATTTAAACACTAATAAACGAAATTATATTACAAAAAGATTAGAATAATTTTCAGTACATATACCACTCAAAGGAAGTGGTGGCAAATGTAGCATAAATCTCACGGGAATAAAAGTGAGATGAAAAAGCCCTTACGATAACTCGCAATCCTAACAGCGCCACTTAAAACATCCAAAAATGGATTGATGAGATCAAACAGGGTATCTGATCATATTAATATAAAATTTACATAATCATGAATATAAAATAACATCCCAATCATAAGAAAGATGAGCTTAAAAGGAATGACATAAAAGACTGTACTTAAAAAGAAGGAGAGGGGTATGATCCCTTACCTCGGGTCTGACTTGACTCGATCGTTCTTTAACCTCCTGAATAATAAACTTGAGTTAATTTCTACTTTCTTAAGAACCTTTTTAAATTTCATTATTCCTTTTATATCACTTACTACCATGCTATGTACACTATGTAATTATTTAAGTTAATAATGGTCGTTTTGTAGATCATTGCTACTTGAGTCCAAAATAAACTCTTTATAATTACAAGTTGTTCATGTGGTAAAATATATAGTATATCCAGAATTATATTCATTATTTAGATATCATATATATAATATATATCCATTATATACATCCATTTATAATATTACATAACATTTAGGGGTAAAAAATGAAATGCACCGTTCATGGAGATGGTAAGCCGTACGTACGCATGAACGCTACATCAATTTCTTTTTCTAATTTAATGGAATTAAAACATAATGATATATAATAGTACTATAATTCCATTATGTTATCATATATAATATCATTAAATCGTACCACATATGGTATTAACGAATCAAATCACTTTGAGGGGGCGGGAGTCTGCATTTCCTAAAATGAAGATATCTCGTTTAACCATAACAGAAACAATAATGGTATTCCATAAATGAAAACTACAGAATATTAAGTAAAACATAAACATATTATATATCATTTATAAATATGGTGGCATATTAATGGCCACCTTTTAGGGTGTTAAAAGAATATTGAACAATCATCGTTTTGTGAGGCAGAAATTCACCATCCACAGAAACAGTATGTTCTTTAACCATTAGATGTAGGTGTGTGTATGTGTAGCTCGAATAAATCTTATAACAACATCCTAGTATGTTGAAGATACTGGAGTTGTTACAAAATAAATGAATAAATGGTTTTTAGGGTTTGGAAAAGCAAAATAAAACAAAAGAACACAAGTGAAGACATTACCTTAAATTCGGGTATCTCTCTTTGATTTGATCTCAAAGGCTTCCTTGGGAAGAATTCTGCCCATAGTGAGGCTTCTAGGTGTAATAAAGGGATGTGAAGAGACAAAAGGATCAGGTTTTTTCCGATCCAAAGTCTATATAGGTGTGGGTAAGGTGGTAGAGGTGGGGGCCTTTTATAAGGGGAGAGAGGTGCACTCTTGGAAAGTTACAAAATGATACATTATTATCAAATGAGTTTCGGGTTTTAAAGGTCCCAAATTGATTTATTTCAAGTATAAGGTAGTATGGGATCGAAATATACTCATAAAATAGGTCTTTGACAAGTGTTTGTTATATTTTTAACATTATCGTTTCATTTTATTTAAATCCTTTATTAATGAGGTAATCGCTGCATCAACATGATGTCATAAATAATTTAATTTATTTAATGTCTAAAAATTATAAAAAAAATATCATGATGTAGGAAATATTTTTATATTTATAATGAATATTTATAGTCAAGAATATTACTTGTATAACTCCATTTAAAAATTGTTTTAGTAAAACAACTCATGCTTGTCACATTTTTATTTTAACTTTAAATAAAAAGTTATTTATGTCATTTTCCTATAAAAGTGGATCCATGGGGTCCCCAAGTTGACCCATGGATTTTCTTGGTCGGTCTTGACACATACAAGGAGGGTTGGACATGTTTCTAGGTTATTTCATATTATTAAAACATTATGTTTACCTTAAATTACACTAATTACCTCTAATCGCGATAAAAAACATAAAAGTTACTATTCAACAAAAAATTATTTTAATCCCATTGAACCACATTTTACATCCTAATGACAACCATGTATGTCGGTTTTTTGAAATTAAAATCACATAAGTGGTAATGTTTCATTTAAACGAAAAATCGGTTTTTAATCTACCACTTAATGGTTTCACTATTCCTCAAAAATTGAAGTTTTTCAGAAAAATACCAAAAATTTACCCTAAGCTATATTTGATATTCCGAATTCAAAAATTATTTCTATTTTACAAAATTTAAAACATATATTTTTCATTAATTAATTTAATAATTAATTCCCACTGTCAAAACAAATAGCGTGTTTTTAAAAAACAATATCTATTAAAAGATTGACAGTAGTTTAAGTCCAATTTCAAAGTGAAATTAATTCCAATGACAACCATTAGATTAAATGCTAAAAATATTTTCCAAATAAATTTAATATAAATTAAAAATATAATCTATCCATATAAATAAATCATATTAAAAGGAGGTTTTGAATTAAAATGCAACATTTTCAATAAAAATGATCTTTATCGGAAAAATTTCAAAATTTTACACAAAGTAAGTTTTTATGTACAGATTATAAAGAAGGATTTTATTTTGTCAAATACAACATATTAAATTGTCAAATGTATATTTAAAAATGGTTCTCCATCAAAAGGCAGTTAATCAACCTTTTAATGAATATTAGATAATTTATGCTTAAATTTGGATTCATTTGCATTTTAAGCATCTAACATTTATTGGATAAGAGTAAAAATATTTGACAAAAATATATAATCATATTGTAGTTAGTTCCATTCATTCCCTCCATTAAAATGTCTAGGCGTTAACTACCTTTTAAAATAATATTATTTTATTATTAGAGTGCAACGTATGATTTCAAAGAAACTCGTTGTTGCGTATTGGATACGCCCTCGAGCATAGCATTCCCTTTAAAGTAATATTAATATTTTATTCAAAAATATGCATAAATATTAAAATGTCATATTATTTATTTACCTATGGTCTTACATAAAAACATTCAATGTTGAAAATAACTTATTCGAAAAGTATATGACTCTCATTAAAAGGAAAAAATATTTACTGAAAAAATAATGAAATTTTATATATTAGTCATCAAAACTTTAAGAAATATATAAATAGGTGAATGATTCTGATTACATATATGATAGAAATATATTTATAAATTTTTTTAGAAGAAACATTGATGGATGACTATTTAAAAAAGTACCTTAAAAATATCATATCCTTGAGGTGAATATTAATAAATTGAATCGATTATGTAAATCAATAATAAATACATATAAAAAGTTAAAATATAGAAAATATAATCCACTTTCATTTCAAAAAAGTCATAATCAATGAATTAGAAGGTTAACCAAATGAATAAAAATTCAGTTAAGAATTCCCACAACTTATATCAGGATACTTTATGAAATTTCTCTTAATGTCATGGATAATCAATTTATATTAATTAATTACATAATTAGTAACCCGTTATAAAAATATTTGATTTATTACAATATATTATGTTCGTTTATGGATATTTCAATGAGTTATTAATATCACAATCCCCTATCAAGGTTCTCTTTTTCCAAGGATTAATTATCGGTTAACTTTTATATATTTGAGTATTTTATTATTAAATAATATTATTAATTTATAAATAAAGTTATTTGGGATTTAAACACATATTTAAGTATAAATGGTCCCATATAAATATTTTATTTATTAAATGAGGATTATTCAACTGATATAATGGTAATGATAATTAATTAGTTTATTACAATGGTTTTTATGACCATCACAATTCAGTTAAATTTTATTTAATGTCATCAAATTTTTTATTAGTTCTATAAAATTGAAGAGGTTATAATTTAATAATTATAATATTATATATAAATAATAATATTTTTATGTAAATCCTTGATGGTGGTAATTAAAAATAAAAAATAATTATCCATAGAGATGAGTAATATCTATAATTTGGACTATGTTTTTTTTCATTAGATTAGAGGATAAGAGAAAATGTATGGATAGAATATGTTCAATTATAAATTTAAAATTCAATAAATTTAATGATAATAAATTATTTATTATGTGATTTTTGAATGAAGATAAGATGACATTGAAGAAGAAAAGTAATTAAGAGATGTGGTTTAAGAAAGTTACATATTGAATATGACCTCTTTGAAGAAAAACTTAAGGAAAATGGAATTGCACTTTTAATGATAAAAAACCAATATAATTTTTCTATATAATTTTATTTGATAAATATAAATATTATCATCAAGCTATATGGATCATATTAGTGAAATGAAATGATGGAAGTGGTGCCATTTTAAAACTATGGCGATGAGCCATTTTGGATGTTCTCAAAAATATTAAAATATAATATGGATATTCTCGACCCGAATACAGTAAAATAGAATATTAAATATTATGGGGTGATATTTCTGGTCACATATTTCTTCCTTTGGAAAAATTTAAAAATTTTTGGTTTTTTAATTAATTTAATAAAATATTATATTTAGGAAATATCATTATTGTAAAATATTGTATTATTCATTAGTATGGATTTAATAAAAATAAAAACCAAGTTTCATATTAGCACCAACTATTTTAATTATCCTATAAATTTATTATTTATATAGATAATTCTCATACCACCTTTAAATTAATATGATTTAATTATTTTAATATTTTAAATATAATTTATTTGATTTTATTATAAATTTAATAGTCACTACATCATCATTGTAAAAGACATTAAGGAAATTATTTCACACCTTAAAGTTAAATATAAATTACGAGGTTGAAGATAAAAATTTTTGAATAAAGAATATTATTTACTTTTGAACATATCATCGGAATTCATATTTATTATAAATGATATATTTATAAAAAAATTAGTGTAACAATTTATAGTTTTCTTAAAATAAAATTCTATATGGGGATTAAGGTAATAAAATATTATCTAGGTTGCCATAAAAATTTCTAATTGATGATTTTGGTCGACGATAATTCAGAAAATTAAATTATGACAAGTTTTATGTAAATTTTATAAACCATATCATACTATTTTTACCCTTGATTACTCTATTAACCCTAAAACATGGTAATAAAAATTAATATGTTTATTATTGCTATTTCAAAAAATAAAAGAAAAAATTTGGACCCTATGATTTAAAAAATGGAATACACTTTTTTAAATTTTATAAAAAAATTGGAAAAATGTATCAAAAAATATTGTTTCAGGAAAATGACTTAAGAAAAACAATTCATATACTTAAATTATGTATAAAATTCATTCAAAAAAATCATGTAATATAAATAATATTTACTAATTAAAATTATAAAAAAATTTAAATTTTACATTATAAATAAATTACTGTTTTTAATAGAAACCAATATTTTTCACTATTCATTGAAGAATATATAATTTCTACCAATTATCAAAATAATCTTAAGATAATTTTGACATGATGGATTGAAATATGAAATATGTTTTGTTAAATGAAATTTCAATAATTTTATAATTTATCTTTTAAATGATACAAATTAACATATTAGTGTAATCAGACTATATCATTTTGGATTCTATGAAATACATAAGATGAATTTTTCAATTTAATTCATGAATACAAAAAGATGATAATCGGTTTTTTATGTCCATACCTAGGTTGTTTAATTATCCCCCCTTTTGATATTTCACCCTCAAAATTTATTCAATTATTAAACATAGTGGGATACCTTTCCCTCAATGATTTGTATCTCCATGTTTCATTTTGAACCATATGGTTTCTTAAGAAAATAACCTTGTGAATTACCATGTTCCAGAAAAACATTTTCTCTACAATCTTGAATCTGATGAGATTTTTTCTCATTTTAAATGTGATATTCCAACTACACTAACATAGTTCCCAAAACAAGAGATGAATCTAAGACATATCTTCTTCACATTGAAACATGAAATCAGATTGTGTGCTAGGGATAAACCCCAATGAAAGGCTACTCAGTTGGAAACCGGTATATCATTTTATATGAGTTCATATGGTCCAATGAACCGACGAATTAAATTTCTATTCTTATGAATAAAATAGAAATTTTCCAAGGCGATATTATAATAATAATATGATCACCTACCTCGAATGAATACATTTTCTCCTCTTATCTGTATAAATTTTCAACCTCCACTAAGGTATCCCCATGTAATGTAAAACAGTTTTCTACTTCTCAACCTCTTCCTCAACATATTTTGTTCCCATTAACATCCTTTCATATACTTCATCCAATAATTCTAGAGTTTGACAACACATTCAACATAATGCCTCAAAATCTTCCATCTATATACTGGAATGATAACTATTATTATATGAAACATAAATTTAAGAAATATTTGGATTCAAAATTCCTTGGAATTGTTAAACATGTACATAGAATGTCATCCAAGGTCTCAATTTCTCATTTTCACTATCAATCAGAATTAGGATGAAAGGATATGTTGAAAACCAAATCAGTTTTCAACAACTTATGATGGCCTCTACAAAATTCTAAAGTGAACCTATGATCAGAATGACATACAATGGAGAGATGAAATACCTAGTTCCTGATTATCCCCAAAAGATATTATCAATATAGTTTAGCTAATTATAGTGTATCTCGAATTGGAAGGAAATGTTAATATTTACTTAGTCGATCATCAATAACATAAATTTCATTATTTTTTCATGGAGTGTTAGTTAGAACCACCATGAAATAAATGGATATATTTTCTCATTACAACTATGTCAATATAAAATAATCTAAAGTACCATTAATAAATTTTTTTGAACAATAATTTATTTCAATGTTAAAAATTTCATAGAAAAATCAGAAATAGATATTTTTATTCCATCCAACCAGTAATACCACTGAAGGTCCTTGTAAATCATTGTGATTCCTGGATGAACTAGTAACAGAGAGATACAATCATTAATGAACAACCCTTTATTTAACATAGAACCAAAATTAACACATAATCTCTTCCAAAATTTCAAAATAGTTTCTTTATAAAAATTAAATGAAGATTACATTCCCTTCTCCCCCAATTCTAAATTATTGTATAAATCATAGTCTTCCTTATAATATTTATTAATTATATCTCACTGATATGATTTCAATGACACCTGAACAAATATAGATGAATTTCATACACCCACAACATCCAATAAAAAATCCATTAAATCTTTATCAAAATGTTCTTGTTAAAAAAATTTCAACTGAGAATTACATTACAAACTCAAACATCAAAACCATTATTTTATATTCATAGATTGTAGTTCATTTTGTAATCATAATCCATTATATGTTTTTTCAACCTTATATGTCTCATGTAGAAATCCATTGGAGTAAGTGTATACTTTAATATTTTATGATCAGTATATATTTTTCACGTATATCCATATAAATTATGTTTCCAATTTTAAAAAATAAAACACATTGAAGCTAACAAAAATGCATTATAAGAACAATTTAACTCCTGAGTTTTTTGTTTCCTTGAAGTTTAATAAATCACTCAATCATTCATTATCAAAACTAACTCAATTCCCTTCAATTAATCATCACTGTATATTATAAAATAATCATTTTTCAAGGTCGAGGAAAATCATTATTGGTATATCTTCTCTTAAATTTCAAAAAACAATAATCAAAATCCTTTTTCCAGATAAATTCATCTCATTTCTGAATAAACATAATTATTAGGAAGGATAACTGTGAAATGTTTTCCAAAAACCACCAGTGATATCCCACTAATACTGATACACTATGAATTAGTAAGAACTTTTTTGGTCTATAAGATTATTCAATATATGTTTTTAGTGAGATTACCATTTATTCCATCATTATCATAAATTATCAATATGAAATAAAATATTTTAACCAAAAATAAAATTTGATAAATATTCCATATTACATATTTTCGTTGAGTATTTTAATAAAATACTATAGTTTTTTTCTTCATCAAGAAAAAATATTGAAAATCCAAAATATCATCAATTAAAATGATAATAAACATATCATTATTATACTTAAATAATCAATTTAAAATATCCACACATACTGAAAGAGAATTTTTCAAACTGAATGGAATAAACACAACCCATTATACCCATATATATTCTAAAATTATGTAATCAAAACATTATCCTCCATCAAATTCAATATATGGTACACCAACCAATTTTCAATATTAGAAAAGTCTTACACACCATGGAGTTGATAAAAAATGTGTCAATATGATGCAAATGGTACATGTTCAAAATAATGATCTTTTTCAATACACTATAATCTATATGTTTACTCACAAAAAAATCATTATGTTTAAAAAACCAAATATGACCACCACATGGTGATGTAAAAAGATGAATAAAACCTTTATCTAAAAACTCTTATTATAGATTTTTCAATTAAAAATTGTATTCTTGATCCATTTGATAATGGGGTTTTAAATAAGATTTTATTTAGGGACTATGTCAATTGTAAACTAAATATCAATGTCTTCATTCACTATAGAAACATCATTAATTTGAACAGTTTCATTATATTCAACAACATGTGCTAATTAACATTCCATGCCATTTCTAATCTACACAAATGCCTCTTGGTAGGTTATTAATGTTATGAATTCATTAAAAAAACATTCTTAGAACCAAAATAAATCCAATAATGATAAATTGTAGTCAAATCTATACAAAAAATAATATCAAACTCGATTATGGGTTGTTCAAGAAGACTTGATGGAAATTCCAATTCATAGATAAGAATATGTACATTCTTATAACTGATGGTTACTTTAATAATTCAACCAAAATATTTCACCAAAAGGTCTATCATATATTAAATATTTTATATTATAATGGAACACAAATATATGGTCCTTTAAAATATCAAAATTTAATGTTTAATGTGTTTTAAGAAGTTAGGGTGACTCATTTCAAGAGTTTTCAAAAAATCTAATTCTTGAACTACAGGTTAGGATTCGGTAGGTCAGGAGTCTATAGATCAGTTGTCCGGAGGGCCAGGGTCGATAAATCTGGCATTTTTATTTTGGTTATCAGTAGCTCCGACATTAATGGGCAAGCATTGGTATGTCATGCATCGGTAGGTCGTGTGTCAGTAGGGAGGGAATCAGTATGCCTGGTATTGGTTTGTATGGTGTCTGTAGGTTAGGAATCAATGAGTGTTCTTAGTTAGTCATGTCGGAGAGTGGAATTGGTGATTGGAGATAGTAGGTGGAATCGATTAGTGGTGCCGGAAGGTGGATTTGGGGGGTCAGGTCTATGGGTCTCATCGGTGAATTGTTCAATATTGTGTCACAAGAAGTTGACTCATCCATCGAGGACTCGGATCAGTGACTCACCCAATGGTGAGTAATTTCTATATTTTCTTTAGTTTTTTGAATTTTCCGCTCTTACATTTTATTTGACATAAATCAATTTAAAGATGTTGTTTTACAATTTGTAGAATAGTTTGAAATGATATTAATTATATCTTTAAATCCTTATTCCCTAGAGATGTTGAAACTTCCAATCCAATAGGTCTTGACCACGATCAGAATTTAATGGCCGCAGAAATAGTTTCCTTCAATTGACATTGGATTTGGCTCTTCTATAGTGACATATTCTCATCCATGGGTGTTTTTGTTTTCTATTTTAGGGTACATATCCTTTCATCCACACGGAGTTGTGTATTTTTGTATAGCCTTCAAGAATAGTTTTCCTTGGAGTCTTTGTTGCTACTTGAAGACCCCCTGTTTTTGAACATGGAGGAATTATTGATCATATATTCTTCGAGTTAGGGATCCGTATGTATTTTTTTATCATTTATGATTTCTAAGATAACTCCCCTTTTTTATTTCTATCGAATAACATATTTTAATTAAGTTTGTTACAAAGACAATATGACTTGTTATGAAAATAGGTTTTGTTACCATAGTAATAAATGATGGGATGAGAGAAGACGATGATGATGGTCATTGGTTTTACCTTTTATCTTTGATACATACTGTGAGTTTTATATCTTCTAAAAATCATGGTCATTGGTGTTCTATGCATTCATCCGTGTGATGCTTTACAGTTTTTATGGATCCCATATTGAAATCTAGAATTATGAAATTTATCTGTATGTTGTTTGTGGACATTTTCTATCTTATGCTCTCTACATGTTTTCTGATTCTTCTAGTGAGACAATGGTAATCCATGTGGATGGTTTCACGGTGAAATGGTATCTCAGGAAGAGTGGTTTGATTTATTGTTTAATGGATGGGAAATATGTGGGAAATGGCACTACAGATTCGTGTTGTTCTATGTGTATGCCTCTAGTTGTGGTGTTTTCATGCAGTGGGGCTGCAAAGTATTTGGTGATAAGGTGTGTTGTTGTGTTTGTCTATACATTCATTGTTTTAATGTTGAGATAAATGAGATGTTGTAATTACATTTAAGAAGGATAGTTTCAATGGTTATATTGGGTGCTAAGTGGGCGGGGTGTGAAGTATGGTGTTTTATCATACTTTTATTCCACTTTTTGTCTTGGTTTGGAGACAGGTTGTGTGCTGTGGTTGTTTGTTTCCTGGGTAAGGATGGAATAATCAGTAAATTATTAATAACTTCAAGATAATTGGTTGTTTAGAATATTTCTCTTATCAAAATCAGAAGTCACCGTCGTTCGTTCTAATACATGTATTCACAAGTACCAGCAAAGGTGGAACTATTATGTGGTGGTTGTTTACATGATAACCCATAGGTTGGGAAGAGTATTTGGTACCTATAAAAGTATAATTGAAATTTATTGTCATTTTATATTCACCCCACCCTAGTTGAGCACTACGTACCAAACACCCCCATTGTTACTGGGGAGGGTGTCTTTCCAACACATCATGGGGGAGGATGAATGGATAGCCAGCCGCTCTTCCTTACACCCTCTTCTTGGTGTTGATTGCCCAAGATTTTTTCAGGGATGCTCTTTTATGAGGCCCATATGGCTGTGGTGAGTTGTAATTCACAGGTGTCTTCGGGATGGAATGTTTTTTGGTTCCCAAGTGACGTTTAAGATGAGATGGCTTGTGGTTCCGGGGTGTTTTTAGGATGTGTTTTGGTTTGTGGACCAAGAATATATAGGAAGTATGAGATTATGTTGTGAGGCCTAGGTGTGTGTGGGTAGTATTTGATGTGGATTTTGGAATAGGTTTTTGAGGGTGTTTTGTGATGTGGTTCTTTCTGAAGAGGTGGGAGCTCCATGACATTTTTCCTTAGGGTTTCAGATAAGATAATTAATGGGAAAACTGAGTGGGGTACCCTATCATCAATGTGCTTATTATATTACATTACATGACATGTGTTATTTGTTGAGTGTATCTTGGTGTACTTTAGTAGGCATAGTATACCATGTAAGGTTCATTTGGTTTTTGTTTTTTTTTCTCACGGGGGTATTAGTGTATGTCTCCACTTATGCATGAGAGAAATTGATTTTCCATACTTACTATACCTATTTTTTAACCTTATGTATATAAAACAATTTACAAGTTTCTTCGACGAAAATGGGGAACATATTAAACATTACTAGCTCAGAAAATGGGACAGTTTTCATGTCACTATATTGTTTGGTTGTCAAGATATTTACATTGGATCTTTTCATTGTATTTCTTGCAGTTTTACTTTAAACATGAAGCTGCGATGGATTTTTTCATCATTTGTATATATTACACGAGGTATTTTTGAGAATGATACATCTTATCTCCCAATCATGGTTACTATAAAAATTGTAATGCCTCCTATTTTTCATGATTTTTATACCCATGGGGCTTGTCTCCACCCTAGTGCCTACATGAGGCAGGACTCAGAGGGGTCATTATCTCTCATTCTTTATCTCCATTTCTATAGGGGAATCATTCGATGTAGGGGTCATCAAATATTTTTATCATATGATATGGCTGATAGATAGGATGGATTTTTGTGTAACAATGATAATTTCATGGGATGATAGGGAAACATTTTTGGGAGATCTTGGTGCATTACATAGGCCATGGAAGACCGGCTAGGCAATTTGATATTAGGGCCACTGATGATCCAATGCAAGGACTCTGGTCTTACCAAATGACCATGTAAAGCTGCACTATTGGCAGGAGAGAGAAACTAGGAGAGGTACATGCATCATGATAACTTGTGTTTTTGTCATAATTTTATATTTTTGGGAGTTTAAATAAATAACAATTTAAAATGAATCTTAAATAAATTTCCATACTACTCAGGCTTAGGAATTCCATTAAATGTTCAACTATGGTACGTGACTATCATTAATGAGTGGATTAGGCAGTGGAGGCTCAGTAGTACAATCTGACTAATTAGAAGAGGGTTGAGCTGGAGGATGAGGAAAACCAGTGGAAGAGAACGATTCATGATTTCCAGAGGTAGACTATATAAAATATGATGGTTGTGTCTTGGAAATAAATACAAAGAGCTCGCTCGAGGATCATGAGATCACATTCAACCTAATGTGGGATCTCATTCTGTACTAGATTATATTTTCAGTTATTCAGACGAGTGGAGTGGCACATATGTGATGGATGTTGTACTTGGGGGATAAATATTGTGATGATGTTCTGTGGTTCGATTATGAGAAGGAGTTCCATGAATAATTACTTTCATTGATAATTAAAGATGAGAAATATATAGAAGCTAGTATGCCTCCAGTAGATGAGTATGTTGATATACAAGTTGGGGATCATGTTCAAGGATATCCTTCACTTCACTCTGGATCGCTTTTCGGATGAGGAGTCTCGGGGGAGACGCTTAGAGGAGGAACTTCTTCATTCTCTACAGTACACACATTCTCCATTTACCATGCTGACATACCTTGATGTCTATAAGAAGACGGATCTCATTTTAGATAATACACTTGTGATGAGGTCTACAATGATAGTGGATCCATTGGGGTTATCAGAAGTGAAATTCTACCAGTTGAAGGTCTCATGTGCTAGGGCCTTTGAGGTTTCAACCATCAGGAAGCAGACCTTAGTAGAATCTATTCTGATTATCTGTTCCTCACGCCCATCCAACATGTATATGGTAATTAGTTTTTATCTATGTAGTTCTTCAGATCCTTGTGAGTCAACACCTGATGAATATTCAATCTCGGTATGGTGGAGGTGGGAAGGTTCACCGCCATCCATAATAGTAGTTTTTGACCAGACTATTTCAAAAGTAGGTACAACAAGATCCAGCTCCATTAAAGAGAGACAAAGAAAGTGGAGTCTGACCTCAGGGTGTTCCTCATGGAACGTGACCAATGCATGAGCGGGGAGAAGGTCATAAACAAATTGGAAGTGGAGCTAATAATTGTCGGCTACAAATAGTAAAGGCAGTAGTTATAATAGGGATGAAGATCATTATTGGTTGGTCAATCTATTTAGTACTATTTCTTGTTCTTTTTATGATTCTAGATCTTCAAACATAATCTTTTTACCCACACTATTCCATTCTTTATGACTATAATAAGAGAGTATTTACGTTTCCCTGGTGTTGAGTACACTAGTTAGTGGTTAGAAAAACTTTTTTTTTATGTTTTCTGGGGATGTTGATAGATGTTGGGGAAGCATTAGTCTAGTGGAGAGCTCTTTTTATTACATATGTGTCTATAAGATGTTATCCATGGCATCAAATTTTTTTTCTAGTTCATTTGGTCATCAACTAATTCTAGATAAGTGTCATGTTTTGAGATGTGGGTGGGAAACATCTAGATTTTGTTGGCGAGTGAAGTCATCATAAGGGTACCCATCATATAAAGCCTATTCATTCCATGTTGGTGATATGTTTGTGGAATTAGTTTAAGCTGAGATGAAGTAGGTTTCAATCATATATTTGGAAATTATTATATGTATTACCTATGGTGGTCGTGACTCTACCCCCTCGATGTGATTTGATTTCAGTATAGACTTTCATCCTAGTGGTTCTCGGATTTTGAAGGATCCTTATTTTATGGCACCTTTTGAGTTGCAAAAGCTTCAAATTTAGATTAATGAATTGATGATGAAGGGAATTTTCCATCCCAGTGTGTCATCATGGGGTGCTCTAGTCTTGTTTGAAGATATAGAAGATGTTGGTATAAGGTTGATCATAGATTATCAGAGGTTGCAAAAGGTGACAATCAACAACTGTAACCCTCTCCGGAGGATACTTTATCTTTTTTACTAGATAAGTGGATAATGATGGTTTTCAATGATTGATATATGGTCTGGGTATCACTAATTGAGGTTGAACGTGGGTGACATCTGGAAGACTGCTTTCAGGTGTAGGTATAGGAACATTGAGTTGGTGTTATTATTGTTATGTGTTACCATCTCATTAATCATGTTCATGGGGCTCATGAACTCAATATTTTGTGAGTTCCGGAATCGTTTAATCATCGTATTAATCGATGATATCCTAATATACTAAAATTCATAGGAGAAGAATAAAAAGCATCTCAAGACTGCCTTGGAAGTTCATTGACACCACCATGTTTGTTGGAAGTTTTCCAAATTCTTGTTTTGGTCATCATAAGTAAACATCTTTGGGCACATTCTTTCACATCAAGTTGTGGACCCATTGAAGGTTGAATTTGTTGTTTATTTGGAATCACCATAGAAAGTGGTGTAGGTTCACATCATTTTCATCCTGGAAGGTTATTAACAAAGATTTGTACCCAATTTCACTCGATTTGTAGCTCTATTGACGGTTCTGACCAAAAATCACATTTCCTTTGTGTGGAGTGGGTAGTGGCAATTATATTTTAGCTACCAGAAGGGAGTTTTAATAAGTGATTGTGTCCTCTAGTTTCCATAATATAGTGGGATGTTTTAAGTGTTTTTCTATGCTTCCCAAATAGGATTTGGGTGTGTGCTGATGTAAGAATGGGGAGTGATCTCTTATAGTTCTAGGATGTAACAGCCCTATTAATATAACTATAACACTAATATTTTTGAAATATAATCATTCATGTTTTCACTATGGTTGTGGTGGAATATATTAATGGGGGAGCTATTTCTGGTCTTCACACATCACAAGATCATTAGGAATATCTTTTAACAGTGCGATTAAAACATGTGACAATGGAGGTGGATGAAGTTTCTCAAGGATTGTGACATTGAGATCTTTGTAACCTTAGGAAAGGTGATCATCGTGGCTGAATCCATGAGTAGGAAGCCATATACGGAGGTAGTTTAGTAATATACATATTCTCTAATGGTGGTAGAGGATTTGTCCCCCTTGCACCTAGATGCTGGAATAGATGGTGGAAGAGGTTTTCTTTTCGAGATGATAGTGCAGTAACCTCTACTATAGTTGGTAGAGGATTCTCAGTGGTTAGAAATGGAGGCGGAGGCTATTTGGGATCAGGTTGACCCGAGTGATGCTCTGAAGCGATGGTTGGAGGTTAGACATAATCCAATGTCATTCTACAGGAGGCAGTTTGGTTCAATGGTGATACATGGGGGAGTTCTTCTTGATTTTCATAGATTACACCTATCTTTACACTTAAGAGTTTATATGATGTATCGTGGCCTGAGGATTTATTTTGTGTGACCCGGAATGATGTATTAATTTGAGGAGTTTGTGGAAAAGTACTTAGTGTTCCCGTAAGTGAAGGATGATCATCGTGTTCCTGATGGTTCGTTGTAGCCCTTAGATGTTACTGAGTGGAATTGGGATGACATGTCGATGCATTTCATCAGAGGAGTACCCAGAGATTACTTAGACAATAATTTAATCTGGATAGTGGTTGATTGGTTGCTGAAATCACCTCCCATATTCGTGATTAAGGGGTCAGGCATAGTGGATACCTTGTCCAATATGAATGTGGATGAGGTATTGTGGATGTATGGGGTTATGAGATTCATTTTCTTAGATTTGGATACTTGTTTTCTGTCCCAATTCAAGAGGGGTTTATAAATTGGTTCTGGAACTATGTTACACCATAGCACTACCTTCCACCTAGAGACATATAGGTAGATACAATGGACAATCTAGACGTTGTAGAACATGATGCGATCATGCATATTGTATTTTATTGGATCTTGGGTACACCAACTTCCCGTGGTATAGTTTCATTACAATAATATCTACCTATATTCCATTACTAAGAATCCATTAGAATCCTCGTATGGGAGATCGTTTCATTCACATTTGTGTTAGGAAAAATTTTTGGATGGATATGTTCTTAGTTCATACATGGTTTAGAGTACGCCTGAGAAGGTACATCATGTCCATGAGAGGATGAAGGCAGTACAAGACTGAAAGAGGTAATATTTCATTTGTATGAGGAGGACCTTGGATTTTGATGTTGATGACCATGTGTTCCTAATGGTTTACCCAAGAAGGTTTTAGTGTAGGTTTGTTAGAGGGAGAAATCCTTCTCCCTTCTTCATTAAACACTTCATGATATTGGGGATAGTTGCCTAGGTGGAATACCAGTTATAATTGACAACATTGTCAGAGAGGACCCATGACGTCTTTCATGTCCCCCTGCATCGTCAGTATCATCATGATGACTCCCATGTATTTGACTCTAAATATTTGGATATCTAGAATGACCCAGGATTTTTGGACCGACCAATAAATATACAGGATCATCAAGAGATGGTGCTTCATGGAGGGAAAATTCCTTTGGTTCATGTGTTGTGGAGGCATGGTGTCCTTGAGGAATGTACATGGGAGAGATAAGAACAACCTTTTTCACACCACCCAGAGTTTTTGAGTTTTATTTTGTATTTTATTTCATTGTGATATAATGATTGAACCCTTTTTTTATGAGATGAGTTTATTCCTTGTTCTTTGTTGTGTGTTGAATTCCGGACATGTGGGAAGGGGGGACCTGATTACTAATAAAGGTGCATTAATTGAGATTTGATTAAACTCTTTCAAGTGAGTCAGTTCCACCCATAAAGGATAATATCTCATCTTGGAGTAAGGAATTCCCTGATTCATGTGTCTTCATAGTGTGATGTTGGTTCCCATGTGTGTGTCTTCTGGTATGTTCGAGGCATTAGATATCAAGGGAGGTGTTCTTGTATATTTAAATTTCACTTAATAATTCAAAAGCCATAAGTTTTTTTATTGTTAGACAGTGATGAGAGTATCAGTTTTTCATGTATAGAAGGATCTGTGGGTGGTGTCTCATGAGATTATTGTTCGGACCACTATTTCTTCATGGTTTGGTTTTGAATTCACAATGGTGATAATTGTTTGATAGTTATTTGATTTAAATTTTTGGACCTCTTCAATGAAATAATTTTTCACTATTTAGTGTTATAGGTCATATGAGGAGTCACGGTGAATAATTTCAAGTGTTTTCCAAACAACTAGTTTTTGAACAGTAGGTCGGGAGTCAGTAGGATTGGAATATAGAGGTCAACCATTGGTAGAACAAACATCAGTAGGTCATACATTGGTAGATATGGAATTGATTGGTCAGGCATCAATTGGATTGGTGTTAATATGTCAAGCTTCACAAGTTTGGGCATCGGTAGGTCAGGTATCGGTGAGGGTCGTTATAGAGTGGTTTCGATGAGTGGCATCAGTCTGTTTCGATGATGGGTGGTGATGGAAGGTGGCATCAGTGATTGGATTCAATAAGTGGAGTCAGCAGGTATCATCAGTGGACCTTGTTGGTGAATTTTTCAATAGTAAGTCACCCAAAGGTGGCTCAGCCAACTGTGAATCACCCAATGGTGATTCATTTACATCATTTCCCAGATTTTCCCATTTCTCCCCTCTTGTGTTTTATATGATGTAAATCAAATTTAACACATTGTTTGACCATTTCTGAAGCCATTATAATTTTTATTAATTATATATATAATATCATAACGCCCCAAAAATATATTAAAATATCCAAGATGTGTGGTCTTGAACATGATCCAACATTAAGTGATATTGAAACTGTTTCCTTCTGTTGATAGAGTATATGGCTCTAATTAGCCAATATTTTCTCATCCTTGTGTGATTCAATTTTATCTTGGAATTCCCATATCCTTTCTTCCCCATAGATTCATGTATTTTGTTGTGGTATTCTAAAATATTTTTCCTTGGAGTTTATCCTCATACTCGTGCACCCATTATTTTGGCACAAGAAGGAGTTAATGAATATCTTTCTTTAAGGTAGGGATACTTTATTATTTATTTATTCTTGTATCATGTTAGGTAGTTAATCTATTGTCCATTTGTGATTATAGATGAAATCCAAATTCTAATTAAGGTTGTTACGAAGAAAATTATACTTGTTATTTATTGTCTCATCAATTCCATGTAACTTATTTTTAATTATAGGGGATTATATCGAGACTATATGCTCAGAAAACACTGGATTCCAAGGCTTCGTGATCTTGGAATAGATTTTTGAACTTTTTTATGTTCATTTAAATAAAAGTGATAGTGGGTATTCTATCATTTAAACTGGTGCTAGAATCAATAATATGAGACCACCATTCAACTTAAAACGCATGGATTCACCTAGAAGGGGCCTAATATTGACTAGTGAGGGTTGATCGGAAAATTAATTTTTTTTAACATTTCATGAGAAAAATAAAAATAACATAAAAAGATATTTTTTGTTTCCTTCACCATTGAGCGGCGACGAGGCGATGGTGAGTCACATTAAATGAAGCCTATATAATCTATCATTAATTTGAATCATAATGAATCGTTTAATAAATTTTAACCATTATTCTTTTTCATAAATAAATAGTGTAACAAAGTAATGATAAAGTGTAGCTGAAATGTTGTGATAATTATCTATTTTAATGGAATAATAGGGGTTAGAGAAACATGTTCAAAAAATTTGGAACTCCTCTGACAAATCGATGGCGAGGAATCCTCTACAATGAACATCGCTGAATCACTAACAACATCATCACACCTCGAAGAAAGGAACTGGTGAGCGTTGAACACCAATCACTTCAAACTCTTGAATCTCCGCCGATGGATCGCGACCAACAACAATATTATCTATGGAAATAATATATCCGAGGTAGGGGTTTTTTAGTATCCCCATTTATCATTTTAATAAAATGAACATTGATAAACCCATGAACAGGTTGATATGCGTATCACTTGTTCTGGAAGGAGGGATCATTTTATTTGGGTTTTTCATTGGGATTTTTATTTATGATGGAATCATAATCTTAACCCCACCCCCAATTTAAACTTTGATGAAGAATTTGTGGGCCAAGAGGAAAAAGGAATGACCCATCATTCTTCTACGTTCTTCATGGGTGAACCTCCAAGTTGACGACTAAGTGGTTTCATGGCCTCAGTGTAGAATGTGGCACCCCATGTAGGACTGGGGCACAAAAGACACAGGGAACAGACCTCTAGTGTGGTAGGAGCAGCCGATAGTGGGTCGGCGGCTAGAGAATAGGGACATGAATGTTCGACCTCGTCAGTGGAATAGCCAGCATCATGTGGGCCACAGACTCTCACTGGCATGCAGTCTAGCGAACGCGTGCGGGACCAATAGGTGCGACCAGATTAGTTGGCCATAGGGTGTTGAATCAAACTCTATAAGGATTCAACACTGGAAGGGACTGACCTAACGAGATGGAGTGGACCGGCTTGTCGGGTAGGTGGGACTGGGGTGTGTAAACAGTGCCTCTACGAAGCACTGACTGGAAATAAATCTAGCCCACTATTATAGGTTGAGCTAGTAGGATAAAACTAGACCACTGTGTGGACTAGGGTGGGTACGAACTGGGATGCCGGTTGTTGGCCGGGCAGGATAGAACTAGTTTGCTGGGCGACCCGATAGGATGGACCCTCGGCCAAACTGGGCTAGATGCCCAACCAAACCAGGTAGAGTACAGAATGTCCCAATTGCCATGTCCCAAAAACTTGTCAGACCAAACTAGGGAATGTGATTCCCATGTGCCGGGTTGGTTGGGTCGGATCAGGACCAAATATGGCCATCCCCTTTTAACTAAAATCCTAATATCTTTCAGACCAGTCGTCTGAGTTACGACCTATTTTTGGGGTTGGAAATCATTCCACAACGTGGTTCTCTTTTCATTCTCTAAGTAATTTTTCATGGTATTTGAAATGAAATGAATGTCTTAAGGTGTGGATTCTCCCAAAATCATGAGTGCAATGTGTGGGAATCATACGGTTGACTAAGGCCTGAAGACTACGGATGGGCGGGTCCTAGTGACATTGTAGTCCTAGATGACCAGGGACCTAGTGTGGATCCGCTCAAAGAAGCCCTTTGTAGAATAGATATAGGACAACCTATGTGGATCAGCTCCAAGAGACCCTATGTGGATCAGCTATCAGCAACCCTATGCGGATCATCTACCTATGAACCTATGTGGATCAGCTCCAAGTGACCTTATATGGATCAGCTAAAAGATGACATGTGTTGAATATCTATGATGTATTAAGTGGTAAATAGTTCTGGGTGACCATGGAGACCAATTATAATCATTAGGGATGAGTACCTCATCAGTCAACGGTGTTTTGTATCATGACTAATAGTCTTTATTCCATACATTAGATAATACCTCTGTGCGTGTTTCCTTGCTTTGTCATCATGCTTCATGGTTTTCATTGTGGATTTTTTGTGGTATTTACCTTGTGGTTTTGGGTCACAACAGAGTAATTTTTTACTCACCTCTACACGGGCTTCGCCTGCACATGTTGTGTCTAGTGCATACAACTACTTCCTTGATAGAGGACATGGTGGCCTAGGACTCGGTGGTTACCAATGAGACCAGGCAGGCGAGGTGTACTTCTATGGATTCTAGAATCTATTCTACACTTATCCATAATGTGTGGTTTTCATCATATGTAATTTCAAATATCGTATATAATATCATGTTTATTAGTTTGTGTTTTGTTGGGTTTGTATTCCGGCACATTTGACCTTGGCCTTGTAACATTACTCAGTGATTGTTTAGTGTCATGCATGTTTATATTTTCATGAATTGGGATGTTGTTGTTTGTGTGTGTGTGTGTAAATTAACTTAGGAAAATGCCTCCCAATTGTAGGTTAATGACTTCGGTGCTAGTCACAAACCCCTGGCCTTAGGGAGGTGGGCTTGGGCAAGTCACAACATGGGCCCTGGGGGACGGGTTGTGAGAAAGTTGTATCAGTGGTGTTCAGTTCTACCTCAAATACTGGGAGTCTATTGTTTTGTATTTGGGAAATAGTGTTACATGTTTCGATTTCAACTTTCAGATTCTGGGAATCTAGTGTTGGTGTGGTGGCGGACGTATACATATATTATTTCATTGATTTTTTCATTTCATCTTTATACAGAAAAACTCCAGATGCATTCATCATATAGGAATTGAGTGTTTTCCTCATGTTCTTCATGAATTAGAGTCATATCACAAGGTATAATCTATTTACCATGTTACATCTTGACCTATTTTAGGATTTATTTATGTATACATCCATATCGTAGTCATATGTGTGACCATGAGGATGGCCCACCTATCGATGAGGTTTCAATTCCAGGACCCAAGCTAGAGATGGCCCCGTCGGGTGGTGCAACCGCACACCACCTTTTGACAAGCATATAATGTTGGCATTACCGATAGAGGACACGCGATGGATCAATACCTTTCATGATTTCCAAGTACAAAGATCTCTAATGATTAGGGGAGAGATAGATCCTTGGGTAACTAAGAGCTAGCTGGAGGCGGTGATGAGGGTCTTTCTCTTAGTGAGGACCTCACTTGACCAGATGGCATTTTTAGCTACGATACCTATTTATGTATCAACATAAAGATTGTGTAGATTGATGATTTAGGATCTTGATAAGGCGATCCTCTCCAGGGTTGACATCAACAATATTTTCTGAGAGGAGTTCTTCTACACACCCTTGCACTCAGAATGCATACAACAGATGTTTCGCCTATAAAAGGGAAACATGTCATTGTATTAGTACACATTGAGGTTGACAGACCTCTCTCGCTACAATACAAATATGGTACCAAAACCTTTCATCGGGGCCCAGACCACCTAGGAGGTTATCCAATGGGAGATCTGGGCATCAAGGATTTCCCTCAGCATCCCCACTCATGCTAGAGTTCTCGAGAGACCTCTAAAAGTAGACAACTTATTCTCGAGGTAGTAACTGATGGTTGGATCCACAACTGGGTGACAGGTGGTCAAGTCATCCATAGAGGATAGCCTTAACATGATGCAGTGATCCAAGTGGGCTAGACCGTCCATAAGGAGAACCCATGACACAAGAGCGGTGGTATGAGGCCATCGAGGTAGTGGGGGCTAGCATAAGAGCAGGGTATGCTACTAGTGAGGCAGCCAAGGACACATGGCTCCTGACTAACTAACCCATTGCACAGATGATCATCAGATGGTTGGAGGACGAACAAGGTAGAGGTAGTGGTTCGAGGGAGGATTTCTACTTGGCAGTGAACATGGTAGGGTGTAGGTTGAGCATCATGTGGTGGGAGGTGGTTCGATGTACTACAACCACCACCCCCAGTAGGTCCACTATGGCCTTAAGAAGATGGTGTACAGGGGGTGATCAGCTCTACAAAGTGGAGGTCAATGAAAACGATTCCCTATAGTGGATTAGAGTTATGATCTATGTCTTCTCCATCATAGATTTAGTTCTTAAAGAAATAGGTTCCAGCCACTCTTTTATTGCCATGGATTCTGTTCGAGGATCAGAAATTCCAATGGAGTCGTTGGATCGATACTTACGATTAGAGACTCCTACTGGAGGGGATTCGATGAATACACATTGGAGCTAGTAGTGTGAGTATCCTCTAGAAGGTGAGAGCATCAACTGGGTTCTTGTAGTTGTGGATTTGATGCCTGACGACATCATCTTGGTTATGAATGGGTTATCCATAGTTCTGGCTCATGTCAACTATATTAGGAATAGATTTTCATGTGTCCTCGAATATGGAACCAACTTTTCCTTCACAAGCGAGAAGGGAACTCTTGCAATGTAGGACAGACTTCTGCAGAGGAGGGAGACACTGATCACTCACATGTTGGCTAGCCTCATACTTAGTAGGGTTGATGAGAGAAGTCTGAGCATTACTATAGTGGTGGATGATTATGAAGACATATTTCTTTAGGATGTTCCCAGACTACCACATCGCATGGAGGTAGACTACTTCATATATCTGTACCTAAGGATGACACTAATATCCACAATGGCATATCTGATGGCTCCCAGGGTGTTTCATAAGTTAATTGTGTATCTAGAGGAGAAGCTGGAGAATTTATTTTTTAGGCACATCATTTCACCATGGGCATCCCCAGGGATGTTTTCCATGAAGGGAGAAAGAATATTGGAGCTATCTAGGGACTATTGGAATCAGAACCAGGTGACCCAGAAAAACAAATATCCAATACTGAGAATTGATGACCTCTTCGACTAGCTGAAGGGAGTGAGGTGATTCTCAAAGATAGACCTCAGTTCATGATATCACAGGCTTCGAGTTCGATATGAGGATGTATCGAAGATAGCCTTTAGATTCTAGTATGGCCACTATGTGTTCTTGGTTATGAAATTAAGTGTGACCAATTCCCATGAGTGTTCATGGAACTCATAAAAAAGATCTTCCATCATCATCTTGATCATTTCATGGTGGTATTCACTAATGACATCTTATTGTACTCGGTATCATATGATTATCACGCTAGACGACTAAGGATAGTCTTGGATACACTCCGAGAGCACCATATTTCTAGGAAGCTCTCGAAGTTCCAATTCTGGATTCAGGAGGACCACTTTCTGGGAAATGTCTTCTTGGAGGCTGGACTTGTTGTCGATATAGATATGATAGAGGCAATTCATTATATGAAGACACCCAGTAGCCTTACTAAGCTGAATAGTTTTTTAGGGTTGTATGGATACTACTAGAGGTTAATGTCCGAATTTCCCATAGTATCATCACCCTTATCATCTTTGACATAGAAGGTTCAAACCATTGTATAGACAGAAAATTGTCCCCAGTGTTTCCAGGAGTTGAGGCAGAGCCTGACGATTTCCCCAATCTTGAGACAACTAGAGGAGGCGATTGGTATATTTTTTTCTATGATGCATCATTGACTATATTGGGTTCTGGACTATTGTTGAAGTGGGAAGTGATCGAATAATTTTGATGATAGTTGAGGTAGAATGAGCATAATGACATGACACCTGGCCTGGATTTAGTAGCAATGTTCATTGCACTAAAGATGTGGTGGAACTACAAGATGTTTGAATGGTTTACTATCTACTCCAGCCACAAGAATATTAGGTATATATTCTCACAGAAAGACAAGAACAAGCGGCATCCGCGATGGGAAGAGTTCCTAAATGACAATGAACTTTAGATAGTATATAGTCTTATGTAGGGGAATATGGTGGAATATGTGCTCACTTGGAGGTTTGGTTTGCACTTGTTATGTGAGGCGATAGAGAATTTAGCCATGATGAATATATCCTTCATTGATGGTGATAGAGCATCTTACATTGTTTCAATGTCTATCACTCCTCTGCTCTTATAGAAATTTATGGTGGCCCAGCTAGTGGATATTGACTATAAGTTCTTATGAGTGTAGTTATCCATAGGATGGGATCCAGATTGATTTTCTATAAATGGGGAGCATGTCATCCTTTTCATAGAACACAAAGTTGTACCAGTGGAACTGTGAGAAGAGTTTTAGGGGGAGTTCCATACCTCCCCCTTAGAGGAACATCTTGGAGTGGCGAAGATGTACCAGAATATATGATATCATTATTGGTGGCCATGGATGAAGAAAGCGGTGGCCAAGAACATTTCTTGGTGCCTCCCTTGTCAGTATGTGAAGGCTGAGAATTGGGTAACAGTAGGCATGGAACGACCACTTGAGGTACGAGACTGTAAGTGGGATGGTATATCAATGTAATTCTTTATTCTAATACCATGAATTTCCAAGGACCATGATTCTATCTTGGTGATCGTTAACTGATTTAGTATGTCGGATCAATTCCTACCAATTTTGGAGTAGGGATCGGTAGAAGTATAGGGACACCTATACATTTAGGAGATAGTTCGGCATCATGTAGTTCCATCGACCATCTTCTCAGACCACGATGCTCGCTTAACATCCCAACTGTGGGGGGGATTATCAGAGGCGTCCATGACTCCTCTTCACATGAAAACATCCATTTACCCATAGAGGGATGGTCAAATCAATTGAACCATAGAGTCCTTAGAGGACATGCTTTGTGCATGCATCCTTGATTTTGGTCATAGTTGGGGGGACCACCTAACCATAGTAAATTTTTCATACAACAACAGCTATCACTCAACCATTGACACGACGCTATTTGAGGATTTTTACAGGCAACCTTGTTGATCACCAATCTGAGGGACAAACCTTGGTGATTCAGAACTCATGGGTCCAATGTTTGTACATGCTACCACTTATAATTTTAATATCATCCAAGAGTGGATGTGGAATGTATAGAGCAGGAAGAATCCATATCCTAATAGGATATTAAGGCCCTTGAAATTTGGAGAGGGTGAACATGTGTTCATTATGGTATCACCCTGACGTGGATTGCATATATTTGGATGGGGCAGCATGTTATCATCGAGGTTCATTAGACATTTCTATATTATGAAAATATTTTGTGAGGTGGCATACTACATAGCCCTCCCAACCATAGATGAACTCGGTGATTAATGTATTCCACATGTCATAGTTGATGAGGTAAATTCATGATCCATCATACTTCATAAACATGGCCAAGCAGGACATTGAGGACGGGGATATGTTTTTTGAGTTCTCGGTGGAGATAGAGGGTCGAAATGAGTGGGACCTTCATGGATGGTTGATTCATATGGTGTTTGTTTGGTGGAAACACAGAAATCTCAAGGAGAGGACATGGGAGCAACTGGTTCAGATTCATGTTATGTACCCCATTTGTTTCTTATCCATGTTTTAGTTTACAAGGAAGTGATTCCCTAAAGGTGAGGGTAATCAAATGTCACAGAAATTCTATGTAATGTTTTTTAAATTATATGGGAATATATCGAGACAAAAATCTCAATCATAACCTGATTCTGAGGCTTGGTGAGCCCTGATTATATTTTTCTCTCTTTATTAAGTTCATTTAAATTAACGTGTGAGTGGGTTTTTCTTACTTTTACACTGGTTCTCAGATAAAAAATATGAGCGTACCATTGAACTCATAATGTTGGAATTCTCCTATAAAAGACCTAACATTGACAGGTGAGTGTTGACTCGAAAAGTTATTTTCCTGACTTTTAAGGGGATAAATAAAAATAACACAAAAATTTATTATTATTCCTTCACCATTGAGCGGTGATGAGGTGATGATAAGTCACATTAAAAGAATCCAATATAATGGATCATTAATGTGAACTATAATGACTTAATAACTAAATTGTAATTGATACGATGTTTCATAAATGAAATAGTGTAATGACTCAATGACGCACTATAATAGAAACTCTACGATGCATTTATCTTTTAATGGGTTTATGGGGTTTGATAAATTGGATCAAAAAATAAAACATTCCCATAATGAATTGACAATGATGAATCCTCCTCCATGAATTATGACAAATCTCAAACAACATCGATGCCCCTCAAATAACAGGACTTGAATGTGATGAATACTAACAACATCAAACTCATGAATCTCTGTGGAATGATCGCCAATAATAATGAGTTTATCTATGGCGTGAATGTATCACATGTACGGTTTTTTGGAGTTTCCTTGTTCATCATTCTAAAATAACAAATAGGGATCAACCCCCAAATATATTGATCCATAGATAACATGTTCTGGGGGTGGGTTCTTTTTTTTTGGTTTTGAAAATAGGATTATTTATTTTCTGATGGAAATGTAATGTAAAACCGCCCAATTTTTATGAAAAAAATACAGAGGGTGCATGCCGAAACAAATAATGGTCGACCCCCTTCGATTTGTGGGTTCTTCATTGTCGATCCACCATGCGGACAATGAAGTTGTTTCGAGGCCTTAAATGAGAAGGAGACACCCCATGGAGGCTGGAAACGCATATGGAATGAGGAACAGACCACCAGAGGGGACTTGCTGGCCCAGTAAATGTATAACAAGTGTTCTGGTGAAGGCTACAGTGGCCGAAGTTGGGTGGAGCGCATACCATGATGGTGCGTCGAAGGAGGCGCCGCAGACGGCAGTTGGCGGACAGGGACACCACTGTATGTGAATGTTGGTGTAGTATCCCTTACCATGCATGGAACATTTTATTATTGACCTGGTGTCCAGTGATCGTGTGCATGACCAATAGGTGCATCCTACATAGCCGGACACAGTGCGATGAACTAAAAAAAATGTGGCATCCCGGTTGTAGGGGACCGACCCGTTGGGAGGGGCGGGCCGGTGCGTGCAAACTAGGACACTACATGTCCCTACCTAGAAATAATGTGGACTCCCTATTGTTGTTCATGCCACTGGGTGTATTAGAGTGGGAATTAACAGGACCGCCGGTTGTGGGCTCGGCCGGATGAAACTGGGTCGGTGAGCAAACCAGTGGGCTGGACCCCAATCCAAACCGGGTGGGGTCCTACAAGGACCAATTGGCCTGGCGTAGTGGCATGGCCATACTAGGCTAACCCCAACCCGAACGAGGTTAGTCAAATCATTTGAAATGGGGATGGGGCATGCAGGGCCCCCAGGCCGGGCTGGTTAGGTTGGTCTAATAGGGTCAAACTGGGTAGAGACATGATTGGGCCCCGATTACTAAAACACTAATATATTTCATACCAGATTTCTGATTGATGATACTTTTGTAGCATGAGAACATTTTTGATGATATAGTTATTTTTAAATACTCTAATGAAGTTTCAATAGAATTTGATGTTCGATGAATGGATTTTGGAGTGGAGTATCCTGGAAGCAAGTGTGTTGTGTACGAGAATCTTGTGGTTGGCTGAGGCCCAAACACTGCAGATGGGTGGGTCCAAGTAACTCTATAGCCATAGAAGTCAAGAGACACTATGTTGATCATCTCTATGAGACCCTGTGTAGATGAGCTCCAAGATACCTTATGTTGATCATCTACAAGTGACACTGTGTGGATCATCTAGTACTGACCCTGTGTGGATCAGCTACCAACAACCCTCTGTAGATCAACTATAAGAGACCCAATGTGGATCTGCTAGAAGTGGACCTTTTTGGACAAACATTGATGTACTAAGTAAAAATTGCTTCCTTATGACCCATAAAACACATGGTTCTCCTCAATAATAAGTACCTCTGTAGTCCAAGGTGTCCATTGTAATGACCGATAGTCAGGTTTTCTTACATTATATTTCACCTCTGTGTGAGTTATCTTTCATCATAATCATGCTTCATGATTTTCTATTTGTATCAATTTGTGGTATTTCCCTTGTTAATTTGGGTCACTACTGAGTATTTCATTACTCACCCCTACATGGGCTTCACCAGCCTGTGTTGTGTATTGTGCAGATGACTATTGCCTTGATAGAGGACTTGGTGTCCAAGGACCCGGTGGTGCCCAGTGAGACCAGGAAGGTGTGGTATACTTCAAGGGTTTCTATCAACTACTCTAAACATACCCATTTTGTGGGGTTTTAGTGGAATGTGGTTCATATATCTTCTTTACATTCCTATTTTTTAGTTTTTATTTTGTTGGTTTTGTATTCTAGCCCATTTGACATACAACTTGTACCATTACTCAGTGATCGTTTTGTGACATGCATATTTTCCTTTCAAGACATTGGGATGTGGGTGTGTTTCTGTGCATACAGGTACTTAAGAAAATTCCTCCCACTTGTATTTTGACACCTTCACTATTAATCTCCAACCCCTGGCTTTTGAGATGCAGACCTGGGGGAGTCATGGAATGATCCCTAGGGGACAGATCATAACATGTTATTATATAATGCTTTCTCACATAACAAATAATTGTGGGGTGTAAAAAATGCTGATGATGATCATTTTTTTATCTATTATATTATGTCTATATTCAGTGTTGTATTACTTCTTGAAAAACATGGACATTGGTGGCCTTTGCTTGCACACGGGTGATGATTTACACTTGTTAGGGATCCCATATTGAAATCTGGAATTTTGAAATTTATTAACATTGTATAATATGTTAAATAAATGTATTCCCCAAGATCAAACATGGTCTGTGATAACCCCTAATTTATCAAGTTGGAATTAAATAAAGAGTGTATTAAATCGGGATACACTATTCCTTGTTTGGTTTTGATGTGTGTTGTGTGTTGATCTTTCCAATCATGTGCTTCAAAAATGTAATGTACTACTACTGTTGATAGCACAGACGTGTGTGGGATGGTTTTACTGTCAAATGGTATCTTAGGTAGAATAATTGATTGATCGTGGAATGTATGGGAAATGTTTGGGCAGTGGGGCTACTGATTCGGGTTTTCCCATGATTATGTTACTAGGTGTGGTGTTGTTATGCAGTGCAGCTTCCATGTGTGGTTGTGATGAGGTATTTTGTGGTGTTTGGATTTATATTAGGGGTTTCATGTTGAGAGAATGGATAGAGTGGAATTACATTGAATAATGATAATGGTAGTGGTTTCTTTAGGTGCTTAGTGTAGAGGAAATGTGAATTACGGTGGTTTATCTTTTATTTATTACTCTATTTGGCTTGGTTGTGAGGTTGATTGTGTACTATCATTGTTAGATTCCTTTTAAAGGATGGAATCACTACTAATTTATTAATAATAGCAGGATAATTTGTTGATAAGAGGTCTTCTCTTAGGAAAATAGGTAGTGACCATTGTTCGTTCAAACATGTGCATTTAGAGGTATCAACAAAGGTGGAATTGTTATGGATATGTTGTTTACTTGAGAACCCATATGATGGGTTGAGTGTTTTGTATATATATATATGTATAGTTGTACTTTATTTTGATTCTTTATGCACCCCACACCATTTTATCACTATGTGTATAACACCACAATTGTTATGAGAGGGGGTGTCTTTCCCAAACAACTTGGTGGGATGATGGATGGTTGGCCACCCACTATTCCATTCCCCCTCTTCCCGGAGATGATAGCCCAAGGCTTTTTGGAAAGGTTGTTGTTTGTGATTACTAGGTGTGTATAGGCAATTTGTGCTTCCAATATGTCATTGGGATGAGATGTGTTGTGTTTCCTAACTGTCTTTGGTATGAGATGTGTTATTGTTCCCAAGTTTCTATGGTTTGTGGTGTGGTTTGTGGCCTATCTGTCCATAGGTGATGAGATGTAGTTTTGATGCTGAGGTTTGTACGGGCAGGATGTGATGTTGTAAGTGGCCCATGTATGTGCTGGCGGTCTGTGACATGGTTCTTTTAGAAAATGTGATACCACTAGGACAATTTTCCTTAGCTTATGAGAGTGGCTAATCAGTGGGAAACTGGTGCATGGTAACCTATCATTGAAGTTCTTATTACATTTTATTATATAATGTGTTTCATTTTGTGAGTGTACCTTGGTAAGATTATAAATGTATATTATACATTGTTAGGTGATTTTGGGTTTTTTTTTATCACTGGAGAATTAGTATGATTCTCCACTTGTGCATGAGATACATTATTTTTCCCTACTAGTTATACATGTTCACTCTTCCTATGTATATATAAGAATTCAGGATTCTATGAGGACTATGGGGACCATGTTGGGCATTAATTTCTCAGACGTTGGGATAGTTTTCATGTCGCATCATAGTTTTGTCTTTTGGTATTTACATTGGAGCTTTTCATTATATTTCTCTCAATTTTACTTTAAACATTCATTTCGGATGGATTTTGGATTCCTTTATATATATATCTTGAAGTTTTTTCGGTAGATACATATTATATCCTGATCTTGGTTTCTATAAAAAGGGTAATGTATCCCATTTTTTAGATGTTTGTATACCCTTGGTGTTGGTCAACAGCCCGAAGAATACAAGAGACAGGACTCACAAGGGTCATTATCTCCCTTTCTCTATTTCCAGCTCAAGAGGGTTATCTTTGGATGGAGGGGGTCATGAAAGATACTACATTTATGCTTTCAAAATTTCACATAAATGAAACATTGTGATGAACTATAATCAAAATTGTTATTTTTATAATATAAATACATAGTTTTTAATCCAATAACACAATGTTTCATTATCCCCACATCAATTGTAGATGTTGAGAAATATATATTCATCATTTTTTCACTCTTTATTATAGATTTCTATCCTGAGTAACTACATTCAATCTCATGACATAATAATGTGACCAATAATTAAAATTACAACATCATTTCATTATTCTACTACTAATTTTCCGAACAATAATGATCCATGTGACAAAACATTCCACATCGAAATCATTTCCATGATTTTGTGATACATTACCTTAGTAATTTTTCCCAATTTTAATATTAAGGGAATATTGTTATCATACACCCTATTTTTTTGATAAATTCTTCCAAAATTTGTAACAACATAAAAGTGTCTTATTCTGATCATCATGTGCCACATATGTGTTGTAACACCCCGAGATTTTATGAAAAATATTCTTTTTAATTTCATTAATGTCTTGTGTTGTACTCTACACCAAAAGAAGCTTGCACAACACGCATCCTTGACTTTCCTTGCATTATACGCAATCGTGACCCTCCTCGATAGCGTGTGTAGTATGTAATACCGAGTTTCACTAAACAACGATATGCTATTAAAATATTATTAAAACTAGCCGTTATGAATAGTAATAACCAATTTTTGAAATTTTTATAAATTTTATTTTCAAAATGGACTTCATTTTTGGATTCAGAATATCGAAATCAGCTTAGGGTGAAATTTTGGTACTTTTCGGAATACTTTCATTTTCTGATGAATAGTGAAAATTACTAAATTTTAATTAAAAACAACCTTTTTAATAACAATAATTAATAGTGATAAATTATTAATTTTAGTGGTTTTAAAGTATATTTAGAATATATTTTTACAATTTAATACAATGTTGGTTATTTGATGTAATTTCACATTTAAACCAGACATAAACAACTGTCAATCTTTTGATAGTTATTATCTCTTAAAAACACTCTATTTGTTATGACGACGAGAATTAATTTTTAAATTAATTAATGCAACTGATATGTTTTTAATTTGGTAAAATAGATATCATTTTTTAATTCATAATATCATATATAGCTTAGGCCTAATTTTTGGTATTTTTCTGGAAACTTTCATTTTTTGATGTATAGTGAAACCACTAAGTGGTAGTTAAAAAAATGAATTTTTCATAAAACATAATTTTACTGCTTCTGTGAGTGGAATTTCAAAAATCCAAGAGACACGGTTGATGTCAGTAAGTAAAATGTGGTTCAATGTGATAAAATAATTTTTGGTGAATAGTAACTTTTTACTTTTTTTACCACGGTTAAAAGTAAATAGGGTAATTAAGGGTAAAAATGATATTATTATTACCCTAACACATGTCCTAATTCTATTGGATAAGTGAAATTCGACCAAAAACAACCTTATTAATAAAATATTACTATTTAGGGCCACTTGGAATATATTAGGACATTTATTATTAATTTATTTTAAGAAGGGTTAAAATAGATAAAATCATAGTTTAATAAGAAAATAATTTTTAATATAGGGTTATACATAATATAAATTAGATTATAAATATTAATTAGAAATATAAAAAGATTTAATACATAATGATGTTTTATTTTTAATTTTTAGACATTAAAAAAGTTAATTTATTTATGACACAATGATGATGCAGTAATTAACTTATTAATGAAATATTTACATAATTGATGTTATAAATACCCAAATAAATGTAATATGAGAATTTTTATGAATTCCACTAATTTTATAGGTTAATATGACATGTTAGTATTTATTTAATAAACCTTTTTCGAACTAATAATTCTGTTATGATTTTCAAAAAAATCAATTACTAAATAGTGTCCAAATTGACATAAAATAGTTTTTAAAACAAATATTATATTATTAATTGTTATTTTATTCTTAAAAATCTAATTTTCTTCCCAATTACTTATATAAGGTTATATATATTAAAAATAAACAACTTGGGGATCGTTTGGCTGCTTATTGTACGTTTATTAACCTTATAGTATAAGAACACAAGAAGACACAGTAAAAGTAAAATTATTTAACTTAATGTTAAATCTAAATGATAAGGCTCGAAACCTAAACTTGTCTAAATTCTATTGGATGAGAGGGGTTCGACCCATACCCACCATATCTTCGAAATAAATGAATTTGGAGCTATTTAAAACCGAATTTGTCTTTATAATAAAATAATATTTTTTGTTATTCCAAAGGTGCCCCTCTCCTCCCTTATAGAAGGGCACCTCCTCCCTCTCTTCCTCACACCACTTTGAGCCTTCCAGCACGGAAAAACCCTGCCAAATTATCTTCTACACTTCCCTAGAAACATCCTAGAGGTCTTTCTCTACTTCAGAGACTAATATTTGTTCCCTAAGAGGAGGACTCAAAGAGGCGCTTCAAAGAATAGGTAATGTCTGTTACGTATTCATTCAACTTTATTCCTTCTTCCACTTATTCTTCGTAGGTTGTTTCATTATGATGTAATAACATCAGTATCACTCATATACTGATATGTTATTATAATTATGAAAGAACCCTATTTCACAATCTATACATGCTATGAAAAATGAAATCACCACGCGTGCGTACGTACGGAATACCATCTCCACGCCATGGTGTAATCTATTTTCCACTGCCACCTTACTTGGATGGGTATAATGGTGTAAATAATAACAATATATGATTATTGTAAAGTGATATTGATTCTTAAATAGTATACATACACTCCAATACAATTCCACGATCATGAGAACGATATCATCGCTTGTGCGTACGTACGGACTACCATCTCCACAACGTGATGAGATTCATTCTCCACGTTAACCATTCATGAATGATTATAAAGTATATATAATAAGTAATCATGAAATATATGAAATAATAATGATACTGGATTTATGTGTATATATATGTATGTCATCTACTTAATTCCATTCAACTCAATAAGGAAACGAAAACAACGTTCATGTGTACGTACGACCTACCGTCTCCATGAACGATGTATTTCTTTCCATTTATTGATCTATAATATATATGTATATTCTGAATATATATTATATATAAATAATGTTTTATATTCTATAATTAGGTAATCATGATCTAAGTAATCATATGAATAATTACAAGTCAAAACACGGACGACAAATGAAACGATTCTACCCAAAACGCTCTTTAACATGGAATTTACAAAATAACGGGTAAAATAAAGTCATAAGTAAACCATATATGATATCATAACAATGTGTATGATTATGGAAGAATTCAATGACATTATTTAAATCATTATACATGAGGTTCAGACACATACGAAGCAAAATCGGACCTAAGGTAAGGGATAATTCTGCAAATCTCATTTTTATCTGAGATTTCTTATTCGTAAGTATTTACTGGGGATATTTCTATTATCCATGTACATGTTTTATAAAAGTGATTTCAGGTATTTTTAATGTCCTTTTTAACCGTTCTTGACTTTTACAACATGGTATGTAAGGAATCATTCTTTTGTTTACGTTATGAGGTACTTTTTGACTTTTCCAGCAAAAAGTACAAGAAGAATGTTTTTTTAACTTATATGGCACAAATGGATTTTTATGGTTTTATAAAACCTTATTTTCATGAAGCTTCCTCCAAAATATTTCATGACTATTTTCAACAAAATCATTTTCTTTTAAAATTTCATAAATTTTTGTGAAAAGAAATTGATTTTGAAGAAGAAATGATATTTTCCTCAAGAATTCATTTCAAGTGTTTTATCAAAACCATTTTCTATCTAAGATGACATTATTTCATATGTGTATGTTTCAAGTATAATGTCTCTATGATTTAAATGGTTTCAATTTTCTTATGATGAAATATCCATTTGTTTTATATGGATTATGTGATGATGGGATGATGTTTATGAAACCCATTTTATTCTTTGGGTTATGTTGAATGTTTTATGTTTATTTTGTAGAACAAGTAAGAATGATTTCACTATGAGATGGGTGGGACCTATATATTCCTCCAATGCATTGGGTAATGATTTATATCTCATGAGATAGACATGGCTGGAATGGCAGGTTAAACCGGTTCAGTAAAACAACACTGAAACGAGGAGTGAACTCGATTCAGAAAGGGACTTTGTCCACTAAGTTGGTCTTGGCAGCAATGCCTTGGCTACTATGGAAATAATTACATGTGCTTAATTGATGCCACAATTACATGTTATATTCCCATTCTATTTTGTCAATCCTAATGTCTCTTTATGATCTATGCCTTAAGTACTTCCATGTTTTATGTCATTTCTCAAGATTTTGATGCTTAAACATTATGTTCATGTTTTTAAGTTCAAATGTATATGGTATGTTTTATTTTATCCATGCTTACCCTTACTGAGCATTTGAGCTCACCCTTTTTATGTTTTCTTTTCCCAGGATATAAAGAATAGTTTTAGGTAAGAAAAAAAGGGAACGATCTTTGTGGGAGATGTTGAAGATCTTTCACCACGATTAGAAGATTACGTTCCACATTTCCAAAGACACTAAACTATTACGGTCCTTGTGTGTCTCTTTTTATTATGTATTAAGTATTCCGCTAATGTAATGTAATGTCCATGTACGTCAAGCTTCGATTCTCTACAGTTGGCATCAGAGGAAAGGTTTAGTCAACCTTTGGAAACTAGGATGCGAGAACTTTAGTGAGATCCCTAGAGATATTTCTAAGGTATGTCTAGGGATGTCCCTAAGGTTAAGTATAAGAATATATTATAGTACTAGAATTATGGTAACCCAAGATGTTAGATATTGAAGGTACTCCCCAATTATTATATTGTTTTCCCTAGCGTGATTTTTTCCTCTCACACTATTCTGTTTGGGTTTTAGATGATGGATGGAACCTGAAGGAACCATGTTGATTAATGTAATGGACAATGCAATGCTTGTCCTCCTGATCAAACAAATGTTATGGGAGATGGAGTGCAAAATCTTATTGCTATACTTACACAAGATATGAATCATTCTGGAATTCCAAATGAGTAGAGAAGGGAACAATATTCTATTGAGTCCTTCATGAGGCAACGCCCACCTTCTTTCAGTGGGTCTTCTGATACAGTTGTTGCTGAACAATGGATCATTACCACTGAAAAGATATTTTCAGTTATTCAATGTCCTGAACATGATAAAGTCATCTTAGCAGTATATTGTTTGGAAGGTGAAGCTGATCAATGGTGGAATCTTATCAAGAATACGAGGCCAAGAGATGAAATTGAGTCCATGGAATGGGACGAGTTCAAGAACTTATTTTCCAATAAGTACTTCCCTCGTATTCTTCGAACAAAGATGGACAAGGAGTTTCTCAAACTAAAGAAAATGGATGATAAATCCGTTGGTATATACGAAGTGAATTTTAGAAGGCTTGCAAGGTATGCATATGGATTTATCATCCAACCTGAAAGTAAAGTTGATCAATTCTTCAGTGGCTTAAAACCAAATCATCGAAGGGAATTAGCTATAAGAGACTTCAGTAGCTATGAAGAAATTGTGCGTTGTGCTATCAAGGTAGAAATGGAAGTTGGTGTTACTTATCCATCTAATAGTTTTGACAAGAAACGAAAGATGGAGTTCAAGGAGAAATCTCATAATAATGGTGAAATGAAGATGAATGTTTCCTTATGTTCAAAGTGTGGAAAGAAGCATGGTAGATATTGTCTTAAAGGGACTAGAAAATTTTTTTAAGTGTGGAAAAGAAGGTCATCAAGTAGCTGAGTGTCGAAGTAATGGAAAAAGGGTTTCTAATGATGTGAATAAAGAAAAGACTGTAGAGAACGCAACACCAACACTTCAATGCATCAAGTGCAAGGAAATGGGGAATTATGATTATAAATGCCCTAATCCAAGGGTTAGTGATGATCGACATGAGAAACCACTTAATGAAAAGGACAAAGGGAAGTCACATGCGATCACTATTGGTGATGTTGAATATGAAAATGATGTGGTGGAATGATTAAGTGTTTATGTAATGGGATTCCAAAATAATGTTGTATATAGTATCATGGAATATTGGAATATTTATGTATTTGTCTATTGTGGTTTTCAATAATTTTATGGTACTAGTAACCATGGAAAGGGATTGAGATATTTTTTTAAAAAAAAAGATGATATGTGCATAATGAAGGGAAATGAGAAAAGAAATGTTTGACAGTATTCATGAGCTCATGATTGATATAAGGACTAAGTGATATCATGGTTTGAGTATATAGAATTTTGAGGATTTTCGTATGTGGAAAGTGTTAACTTTTAACTGCATTCATGTTTTCACTATGGTTCAATGGGTATTTATTTTTCAAGAGAATGTATGATTAAGGTATTCACATGTTTGTAATTTGACCAACAAGATATATCTTATGATATATTGGAGATAAGTGATGGCATTCACGTGATTGTTATGTGACATGTCAAGTAATCATTTTCTTTATACTATGATCTTGGACCTAAGTATTTTAGATAAGCCTAAATATTGGAATGGATTATGATAGACATAAGTTAGTATTGTTTAAGGATAGAACATTTTTTTGATGTTATAGTAATGTAGTATTTGAAAAAGGACAACCTGCAGGACGGGCGACAACCCGTCACGTGAGACAAGGTTGTGGGAATCGAACCCACAACCGAAGTGTGACTGGCCTTTATCGCCTACCACTAGCCTACAGGAAGTCCCTGGTTATAGAAACTAGTTTTATTTTATTAAGCGGTATGATATATGAAGTATAAGTTAATTTTTGGAACCATATACGATTAATCTAACCATATGATTGACTTATAACTTTTGCAAACCTTTGGTTTGAAACAGATGGAATAACCCATCATTTTATCACATAATCTGTTAACACATCAGGAATAACAAATTCAACATCATTTCGTTAAGGGATGAAGTGGTAGTTGTTCAATTCACGAACAATAGTGAGATTATACCAAAATCATGTAAGTATTTCTTTTAATTCATCAAATTTAGAGAAATGATCTTGAAAATCAAAAAATGTTGTCCTAGTGCCCTTATATCCGATGAATCAGATGGTACCCTAGATCATCAAAAATTTATGGCTTTGTGATTACTGGCTTTTCCATATCAATGTTCTCTACCACTCTCCATCAGAACATGATGATTAGATTTCTCTTCCATATCCATATTTTCACCTATTTGGAAACCCAGTGATTAATTTATTTGGGTAACTGTTACGTTTCATAATTTTGTTTTTAATGATTGGTTTTGGTATTCCTTTTTACGATGTGGGTTTCTATTAAAGAAACTTTCGAGTAGTAAACCATTTATAACCCCGACGAATTTCAAGGGCGAAATTCATTTTAAGGGGGGTAGAATCTAACACCACGAGATTTTATGAAAAATATTCTTTTTAATTTCATTAATGTCTTGTGTTGTACGCTACACCAAAAGAAGCTTTCATAACATGCATCCTTGGCTTTCCTTGCATTACACGCAATCACGACCTTCCTGGATAGCGTGTGTAGTATCCAATATCTAGTTTCACTAAACAACGATATGCTATTAAAATATTATTAAAACTAGCCGTTATGAATAGTAATAACCACTTTTTGAAAATTTTTAAATTTTATTTTCAAAATGGACTTCATTTTTTGATTCAGAATATCGAAATTAGCTTAGGGTGAAATTTTGGTACTTTTCGGATAACTTTCATTTTCTGAAGAAATAGTCAAAATTAATAAATTTTAATTAAAAAAACCTTTATAATAGAAATAATTAATAGTGATAAATTAGTAATTTGAGTGGTTTTAATGTATATTTAGAATATATTTTTACAATTTAATACAATGTTGGTTATTGGATTTAATTTCACATTTAAACCAGACATAAACAACTGTCAATATTTTGTTAGTTATTATCTCTTAAGAACACACTATTTGTTTTGACGATGGGAATTAATTTTAAAATTAATTAATGCGACTGATATGTTTTGAATTTGGTAAAATAGAAATCATTTTTTATTTCATAATATCAAATATAGCTTAGGCATAATTTTTGGTATTTTTCTGGAAACTTTCATTTTTTGATGAATAGTGAAACCACTAAGTGGTAGTAAAAAAATGATTTTTTCATAAAACTTAATTTTACCGCTTCTGTGAGTGGAATTTCAAAAATCCAAGAGACACAGTTGATGTCAGTAAGTAAAATGTGGTTCAATGAGATGAAAATAATTATTGATGAATAGTAACTTTTTACTTTTTACCACGGTTAACAGTAAATAGGGTAATTAAGGTTAAAAATGATATTATTATTACCCTAACACATGTCCTAATTCTATTGTATAAGTGTAATTCGACCAAAAACAACCTTAGTAATAAAATATGACCATTTAGGCCCACATGGATTATATTAGGACATTTATTATTAATTTATTTAAAGAAGGGTTAAAATAGTTAAAATCAAAGTTTAATAAGAAAATAATTTTAATATAGGCTTATACATAAGATAAATTCGACTATAAATATTAATTAGAAAGATAAAAAGATTTCCTACATAATGATGTTATATTTGTAATTTTTAGACTTTAAATAAGTTAATTTATTTATGACACAATGATGATGTTGTAATTATCTTATTAATGAAATATTGACATAATTGATGTTATAAATACCCAAATAAATGTAATTTTAGACTTTTTATGAATTCCACTAATTTTCTAGGTTAATATGACATGTTATTATTGATTTAAATTACCTTTTCTGACTAATAATTCTGTTATGATTTTCAAAAAAATCAATTACTAAATAGTGTCAAAATTGACATAAAATAGTTTTTAAAAAACATATTATATTATTAATTGATATTGTATTCATAAAAATCTAATGTTCGTACAAATGTCTTAGATAAGGTTATATATATTAATAATAAACAACTTGGGGTTCTTTTTGATGCTTATTGAATGTTTATTTACCTTATAGTATAAGAACACGAGAAGACACGATAAAAGTAAAATTATTTAACTTAATGCTAAATCTAAATGATAAGGTTACAATAAGAACCTAAACATGTCTAAATTATATTGGATTAGAGTATTTCGACCCATCCCAACCTTAGCTTCGAAATAAATCAATTTTGAGCTATTTAAAAACGAATTTGGCTTTATAATAAAATAATATATTTAGTTATTCCAAAGGTTCCTCTCTCCTCCCTTATAAAAGGGCACTCCTCCCTCTCTTCCGCACCCCACTTTGAGCCTTCAAGATCGGCCAACCCCTGCCAAATTCTCTTCTCCACTTCCCTAGAAACATCCTAGAGATCTTGGTCTTCTGAAAAGACAAATTTTAGTTCCCTAAGAGAAGGACTCAAAGAGACGCATCAAAGAAGAGGTAATGTCTGTTACCGATTCTTTCAACTTTATTTATTCTTCCACTTATTCTTCTTAGGTTGTTTCATTATGAAGTAAAAACATCAGTATCACTCATATACGGATATTTTATTTTAATTATGAAACAACCCTATTTCACCATATATCCATCCTACGAAAAACGAAATCACCGCGCGTGCGTACGTACGGAATACCGTCTCCACGCCGTGGTGTAATCTATTTTCCACCGCCACCTTACTTGGATGGGTATAATGGTGTACATAATAACTATATATGATTATTGTAATGTGATATTTATTCTTAAATAGTATACATACACTCCAATACAATTCCACAATCATGAGAACAATATCATCGCTCATGCGTACGTACGGACTACCGTCTCCACGACGCGATGAGATTCATTCTCCACGTTAACCATTCATGAATGATTATAAAGTATATATAATAATTAATAATGAAACATATTAAATAATAATGATACTGTATTTATGTGTATATATATGTATGTCATCTACTTAATTCCATTTAACTCAATAAGGAAACGAAAACAGCGTTCATGCGTACGTACGGCCTACCGTCTCCATGGACGGTGTATTTCTTTCCATTTACTGATCTATTATATATATGTATATTCTGAATATATATTATATATAAATAATGTTTTATATTATATTATTATGTATTCATGATCTAAGTAATCATATGAAAAATTACAAGTCAAAACACGGATGACAAATGAAACGATTTTACCCAAAACGCTCTTTAACATGGAATTTTCAAAAGAACGGGTAAAATAAAGTCATAAGTGAACCATATATGATATCATAATAATGCGTATGATTATAGAAGAAGTCAATGAAATTATATAAATAATTATATAGGAGGTTTAGACACTTATGAAGCAAAATCGGACCTAAGGTAAGGGTTAATTCTGCAAATCTAATTTTTATCCGAGATTGCTTATTCGTAAGTATTTACTGGGGATATTTCTATCATCCATGTAAATGTTTTATAAAAGTGTTTTCATGTATGTTTAAATTCCTTTTTAACTGTTCTTTACTTTTACTACATGGTATGTAAGGAATCATTCTTTTGTTTACGTTACGAGGTACTTTTTGACTTTTCCGGCAAAAGTATGAGAAGAATGTTTTTTAACTTATACGAAACGAACGAATTTTTACGGTTTTATAAAGCCTTATTTTCATGAAGATTCCTCCAAAATATTTCATAAGTATCTTCAAAAAAAATCATTTTCTTTTAAAATTTCATAATGTTTTGTGAAAAAAAATGATTTTGAAAAAGAAAGGATATTTTCCTCAAGAATTCATGTCAAGTGTTTTATCAAAACCATTTTATATCTAAGATGAAATTATTTCATATGTGTATGATTCACGTATAATTTCTCTATGATTTACATGGTTTCAGTTTTCTTATGATGAAATATCCATTTTTATTATATTAATTATGTGATGATGGGATGATGTTTATGAAACCCATTTTATTCTTTGGGTTATGATGAATATTTTATGTTTATTTTGTGGCACAAATAAGAATGACTTCACTATGAGATGGGTGGGACCTATATATCCTTTCAATGCATTGGGTAATTATTTATATCTAATGAGATAGACATGGTTGGAACTACAGGTTAAACCGGTTCAGTAAAACAGGACTGAAACGAGGAGTGAACTCGATTCAGAAAGGGACTTTGTCCACTAAGATGGTCTTGGCAGCAATGCCTTGGCTACTATGGAAATCATTACATGTGCTTAATGGATGCCACAATTAAATGTTTTATTCCCATACTATTTTGTCAATATTAATGTCTCTTTATGATCTATGCCTTACGTACTTCCATGTTTTATGTCATTTCTCAAGATTTTGATACTTAAACATTATGTTCATGTTTTTAAGTTAAAATGTATATGGTATGTTTTATTGTATCCATTCTTATCCTTATTGAGCGTTTGAGCTCACCCTTATTATGTTTTCTTTTCCCAGGATATAAATAATGGTTTTAGGTAAGAGGAAAAAGGGAAAGATCTTTATGGGAGATGTTGAAGATCTTTCACCATGATTAGAAGATTACGTTCCATGTTTCCAAAGACACTAAACTATTACGGTCCTTGTGTGTCTATTTTTGTTATGTATTAAGTATTCCACTAAAGTAATGTAATGTCCATGTACGTCATGCTTCGGGTCTCTACATGTGTGAGAAGCCTTCATCATTATTTTTTAGGTATATTAAACATGATTCTAAAATATATTAAACTATAATAAATCTAGTTATCTTTATAAAATTTGTTTCAAAACCAACCAAAACCTATTAATTTTAAAATAAATATATTAAAAATTATGGTTTGTACAAGGACAATATTTTGATGTTGTCACCATATGAAGCTAAATAATCTCCATACTTTAACCTCAGTCCTAGGAATTGTTTATTTATATTATGTTGAACTATCTTCGAGATATATTATTCCGCAAAAATAATTTTTAATTAATTCATTTATATAACATCATGATCGTTATAGACTATGGTATTGTAAATTACAAACTATCATTGACCAAATTCACCATCAAAATGATAAATAGTTAGGGTTACTTTTTGGGGTTCTGAGCATCACATGCCTTCACATATCTTTTCTAGAGTGTTGACACATCCTTCATCTACCACTATATTTGAGGTTATACTGAATGATAGGGGATATATACATATAAAATTATCTACTACTAGAATATTCCATTGAGTTTGATCTACCTAATGCCTAGCATAGATAACACCACCATTGATAATTCTTTTCAACTTATCCATAACTAGAACTAACTGTGTTGTTCTAATTCCAACCATATCAGGATGGTTATTTAGATGAATGTTTTCCACTTGATGCATTCCCACCCTGTAATCTCTATTCCCTTTGAGAAAACACATTTTAAACATACATTTATTAGACAAATAAACATGGTAATATTTACATAATATAACTTAACCCTAATTTAAAAATTTATTTATGGATATTCTATTAACAGTTTACCAACCCCTTAGGATATCCAAATAATTATTTGATACTATCTTTAGGTATAAATATTTCAATAATACATATTCTTTTGATTTTAAACTATATTTGAAATTATATTAATACTTAGGATATTTTAGGTTTAGTGTTGTATTGAAGTATAACTATATCTGACATGATAAAACCACACATTAAAAATGAAAAATTGTACTCAGTGTCCATTTTTACTACCAAAAAGCGTGTTTAAAAATTAACATGGATAAGTATTATGAATAATCTTTACAGTTTACTCTATTAACACATAATCAACCCTAATATCCCTTCAAAACTATGAAAAATTGTTTAACACTTGCAATTAGACCAAAAATATCATTATGGGACATAAAAGAAATGAAATCATTATTCAAGTAAATAACCATCGACACAGTTTCTTAAAAACATACCTTTTTACACTAAAAATGAATCATCTCAAAACGATCATTATATCACATTATGGAGATCACATATTTTCCATGGATACTCAAAATAAAGTATATAAATGACATATAGGTAAATTGGGACATTATTTTCCATATTCCACATAAAAATGGAATATCAAAAAATTTCGACCTACATCTCTGAAGTATCCAGTTCCTTAGAGGTGATAACATAACCTCTAATCTAGGTATATTATTAACCTAAACATAATTGGTTAATAACATAACCAAAATTACATGTTTTAATATAGATCAACCCTTCAATATAAATAATTCCCATGAACCAAAACGTAATCATAGAACATGAATGCTTTCTAGAAAAACATTTTTCTTGATCAATATAACTTATTTTAAAAGAATAAAACACATATAAAAAGAGAAAAATTATTTGAAAAAACAATAAAATTATATGATGAAAGCTTTAAAATATTATGGAATCATGAAATATGGAATTTCCACTAATTCCATGTAATTTAAAAAATCAATTCCTTTAGGTTTTCAAAAAAGAATCATTTAAAGTGTAATTTTAAAATAAAATAACTTACAAATATAATACCATTTAATTGAATGTTGATCAACTGAATAAATTATGATTATAAACTGTAAATAATCAAAATTAAAGTTGGAATAATATGTAATATAATAAAAATTCAATTCACACATGACATAATAAATGACATAGAATTTTAACTTAAATAATGTAAATTGGGTTAATAATTCCCTTATATTTTGTCCGAATGAATTATTCACTTTCACTTGATGTTAGGGGTACTAAAAATAGATTCATTAATTACATAATTCAGATCCAATTACACATATATTTTATTTATTATGAAATTATTATGTCAATTTATTTCCATTTTGTTGTGTTATGGAGATCAAAATCATCATTTTGAGAGTGTACTATTCATAGTTTCATGGTCCGTTAACTTGTATATATTAATGGATATTCATGTATAACATGAATAGTAATATCAAAGTGGTATTATATGGTAACCATATACATCCATAGTTAAAAGGTCTGATATAACGTTTTTATTTATCACGTGATTATCATTCATTTGATTAAAAGTTAATAGTAATTGTTTAGTTTTTATGTTGATTTTCCAATCATCACAGAAAATATTTATTTTATTTAATATCATGACTATATATTTTATTTGAAAACTATATCCATTTTTTTAATAATTAAATAACGTGAATTTAAATATTTAATTCAATAATAATAATATTATATCCAAAAAATTATTCAATCAGTTCCTTGGTTGTTAGAATAATAATAAATAATAACATTTTAATATTATGTCGCATTTCAATTAAGCTCAATATTGCCTCTAACAAAATCAGAACCCAGTGTGGTAAGTAATGAATGCTTACTCAATGTTTTCTGTAACCCAAGATAGACATGGTGTTTCATGTAATAAAAGATAAACAATTTTCCATAGATAATGAGAAATATTTGAAAGAGTAATTTATAGGAATGTAATGTTTCTAAACATCTCATGGTGTTATATTATACCCCATTATAATGAATTCCCCCTGTAAAATTCAACACATTGGTACAAAAAAATTCTATAGTTTTGCCTCATTACATTACAATGTCCTATAGAACATCCATAACATGTTGGGTTGTAAAAAATATATTGACCTAGGGAGTGGTCCTATTTAGTATACCTTTCTATGTACAATTCAAAATCTCAATTGTTTGTTTCTTATATGATGTATCATGATCTAGTGGTATGTACTCTGAGTTTCTTACATGTAATGAATCAAGTATGTACTTCCTTATGAGTCATAAATGGAAGACATCATGAAATTTTGAGAGTTTTGGTGGATGAACCAAGTAATAAATTACATCATGATATGATCAATAATTTTAAATTGTTCGATATAACTGGATCTTAGTTTTACTATTTTTTCATCCATGGAAAAATTATTAGAAACACTTCCTCACCATAAAATTATAGATCATGTTGACGGTTTTATGTATTAAATTTTTGTTAAATTTAGGATTCACTTACATTTTTTGGGTTGTATCAAACCATCTCGTCCATTTCATCAGCTAGCACTTGACCAAATATCCTTCTTTCCAAAATCACATTCTTGTACTTTGGAGTTCTACACATATATCCATAAATGAAATTATAAAGAGTCATTTGAATGCATGAGTAAAATCTATTTTTGTGAGAAAAATAAATTATATGATTGTGTTGATCCCAAAATACATTAAAATATATTGAAAATTATATGATCATATTTTTTAGGGTTTGAATGTTTTCCTCAAACTGACCATACATCTCAGGATGATACAAAATGATAAAACTCAACACCATATTAAGTTATTGTTAAATAATTTTTCAAAAAAATTATAGTAAAATTCATATCACAATCAGATACAACTAAATGTGGTATTAAATGAAATCTTAACACTTTATTAATGTAATTTCTAGAACTGGGATTGAGATAGTAATATTCACTAATAGTAACAAGGTCTGTTATCTTCTTTTGTTGATCGACAACAAACCATAATTAATTCAATATAAATGATTATAAAAACCCTAAAGGTTAACAGTACCATTAATCATATGTCAACATTTATTTTGGAATCCCTCCTAAAATAACATTGTCACTAAATAATATACAAATCCAAAGGGTTGTTTATTAAAAAACGTCTCTTAAAATATCCTTAATGTTGTTAAACTCCAATAACATAAACCCATAGAAGGGGTGACAATGTCATTGAAATTATAATAAACCATAAAATCATAATACCATGATGGTATGCATAACTCTTATTTTAATCTGACAAGGGGACATATATTCTTTCAAATTTTACAGAATATTTATATGTTTTATGATTTGTAGACCCCAAATATTGTTTGATGAAAAACATTCTTCATTAAATTAATCCTTCAAAAATAACAAATAAATACATCAAGAAATCCATTTCAATTATTAACATGGAATATGTCAATCCTTGGTATAGAAAATAATTGCCAGGTTAGGTAACTGACTTGCATAATTCTTATGTTTTCCACACAAAATAATATATGATCCATGATAATTGATGAAAAATATGATCGTATTTTAAAAAATGATATCATCTTCCTGAACAATTAATATATTCTTGTAGGTTTTAATAGCCAAATTAATGAAATATATTAATATGAGTCTTCTTCACTATGTATTAATTTCCATATGAACATGCATAACAAGTTATCTTCCATTTATTTGACTCCTTAGGAATCTCACTGATGTTCAGCTTTTTAACCATATATTACAGCAACTAATTAGGAAAAATCACAATGTCTCTCTATCTATTAATTATAAAAATTGGATTCTCATAGTCATATAATTTTATATATGATTATATGTTAACATGATTCATTCAATTTTCATACATTTACTAAAACACAAATGAATTACATGAGAATTTGTAATCATAGCTTGTAAAACCACATGATAATAATAATCCACATATAAGATGTATACGTCATAAAACCTTCTTTTCAATATATTACACACTATGAATAACTAATGTCATTTGTCTTCATTATTAAAATCATTCTTTATAAATTGGAAATATTATTTGATTTTCCAAATCATGTCACCATGGATTGTAAAAATATTTTTGAATCATTATTCACTTTCGTAAACCATATGATAATTGAGTCCATCTCAATGAAAATTATTTCAAATTATTACACCAAGGTAACTATGATACACAACCACATCCACTTGTAGTGTCAAGATAAAATTTAATTTCTATGAAAAAACATCCTCTATCATTTACAAGAAACCCATGATATTTTCTTACAATGTGATGAATATTTAAAAATACACATAAAAATATTGCTACAAGAATCCCGAGGCATATCCTTAGGGACCTCACTACATTTTACTCATCTAAGTCTCCAAAGGATAAATAAAACTTTTCCTTGATACCATTTATATAGACCTAGGTTTTACCTATATGTATTTTTCAACATTAGAAGAATATTCATATTATTACTTATACAAATGCATTTGGATCATAAATGTGTAGTTTATTTGGAAACATGGAATCATATGAAACTAGTTTATAAGAGTTTTTCATCATGTATAACATATTTACTCAAATCTAGTAACCTTATTTGAAATATCACATTTTATACCTACTGTTATAACCTAGAGTAAGTAATGGTAATAAAGGTTTAGATTAGAGGCTCAGTAAGAGTAAACATGGAAAGTATATAAACCTACTAAACAATCAGAGAATGAGAAATGGAATATAACATATGAAAATTGAACCCTGCATATTAAGGATCAAATTATTGAGTCCTAGAATAAGGATTGGATTTTACTAATACATGAATAATAGGGAAAGAAATAACATGACCCATGAGATCTTATAATCGTCATAATACATTTAATTTCATCATACACATATGGTTAAAAATCATTTTTTATTTATGAAGGAAATTTTCATAAACAATGATAGTGGAATGGGTTAATTACCCAAACCACCATAGTAGTCATGGTTTATTCCCATGACTATCATGTAGATAATGTATGTTACTAAAATAGGTGTACTACACCTTCATATAATTTTTTTCTGATGAGATATCAGTATTCACCTGATGAATTGGAGGGAGATATAGGTCCCACTCAACATTGTTTAGAATGTAACCACCACCATTGGTGATAACATACACAGAATCAGTGGTTATAATGTAACCACATTAAAATAATTAAAACATTAAAGAAGAGTTCAATAAGATCATAATTGTTTTTCAAATATGGACCTTTGAATATAGACGGGCTTTATAACACATTTATCATTTGGGAATCCACGAATATAAATGGATTTCATAACATATATCATCATTCCTTAACGCAAGAAAATAAAATGGGTTTCATAATAATATCTTCATCATAAAAAAAACCATTAAAATAAGGAATAATAATGGTATTCATTGATCACATCCCTAGTAAAGCATATGTAACATAAAATGTTTTCATATAAGAGAGAATGCTATTCTTAATGATCACATGTACCATTATTTATGAAAATAGTCATCCAAAATTGATTTTTCATTGTATATTTTCACAGTTGATTTATTCACAAATAAACTTCAAATCACACTATGGAATTTTTAAAATAGATTCTTTTCATGATATAATACAACACTATTATTTCATTATACATTCAAACAATGTTTTCATTCTCATTTTCTGCTAATTCCAAAGATAAATTGTTTTTAAAATTGAATGACACATAATTTAAAAAATTAATTAAAATTTAAAAACTGGATAATGTTTCATTAATAAATACTTTGGGAATTTTAAAAACATAAAACAAATTTAGAAAATAATAATATTAAATTGAAATGGGTTTTTGAATGAAGAGAGAAATGAATTCAGTTTTCTTTAGAAAAATTCTTTCTTGAATCAGGAGTAAATAAATTGTGGAAAATGAATGGAAAATTCTTATTCTGAGTGAATAACCATAGGTTAAGTTAATTCATGATGATCTTGTGAAATTGGTCATATTGTTTAATCATTGAAATCATAATCATAAAAATCGTCATAAATAATGAGATTGTAACATCCAATCGTTACAACATTGGTAACTTATAAATCGTAAGATCCATAAAAAATATAATATGAAAATAAATATATAATGAAATTAATGATATTGAAAATATTAAATGAAAATATATCAACATATACACCTATTACAATATGATAGGTTCATAATAATAAATATGTCTCCATATAGGGAAATTGGGATCAAATCCTCTACCGCACTGGTATCATTAATATCATAAACCCCATTAAATAGTGGTACTAAATTTCAAATATAAATACCAATAAAGTTAGTCATAAAAATTATAAAATACATAAATGTTAACTATATACACCACCTAAAATAAATATGTAGTGTATATCGTATTTTTCTAAAAAATAATAATGGTGATATATAAATCCCTTAATGCTTTTTTATCATGAGAATCATTAACCCAATGAAATAGAGATCCAAAAATTATTAATTAATTAGCCATATGTTTCATTATTATAATAATAAAATAATTTCATGGGTAATATATAAACAACATAAATTAAACACATTGTGAATGTGGAATGTGTTTCATAAAAAGTAGAAGCAAGAGATAAATTACTTTGCATAAGTATTGATTTCCTTCACACACATTTGAAACTAGTTAAAAATAATTATAATGATATTATAAATATATTATAGAACTATAATTATATTTATCATACCATATATTATTTACAGAAGATGTTTTATTTCCAGTTTATTAAAAATTAATTTTAAACATTACATTTTAGGTAATAACTTCTATGGTTTTCACGTATGTTATGGATTAATAATTTCATCTCTCTTACATTGATCATGGTTTCAAAATACCCAGAATTATAAACTTTTTATAAATATTATTTATATTCACATATATTTTTTATAGTAATCCATAAAATTTTGTGATATAACTAAATACACCTTTCAGGGAGACATTTGGCCAGACATATACAAGAACATTTGTTCAATTTTCTTGGTGGATGAAATTAAAGAATGTTAAATTAAATTTAACCATTAAATAATAATTTTTTGTAACATTTCTCACATTTTATCATTATATTTTACCTAATGACATTCAATAATTGTTTCATTGGTGAAAAAAGAATCACATCACTTCATGAGGCAGTACTTCACTATCCACAGGAACAACATTTTTATTTTCAAACATGTAATAAAGTAACAGGATATAGGATGTATTATAATTATATAGGTTCTATAATATTATAATTAATATATATATATATATTATATTTACCAATATATATATTCATGATAGGTGGTGATGAATAACTGAATAACATCAGTCCGAGATGAGTTAGATCATTGTATACATGAGCAATGATTTTGGAAACCATTTAATAGAAGAGGAGAAGAATATATGTTATTAAATAAAAATAATAAAATATTATTATATGACAGATAATGATTTTATTAAATCATAATTATTTAATAAAAATTTAATGGGGTGGAGGAATAAAAAAATTAATTCATGTTTAAATACATCTCCTCTTCTTCAGAAATTCCTTTTGGTTCACAGAAAAACAATTCATATGATTTTTTATGCAGGAAATAAGGCCGATATAATTATAAAATTTAATTAATGAATTTAATTTTATAGGTAATGAAGAAAAAATTTGTTTTGGAAAATTGAAAAGGATATGAGAGGTGGTGGCCTTTAATTAATGATTCGAGTGGTACACTTAAAATTTTTCAAATGAAAAAGGTTGGTCCATGTTTTTCAGCGGAGATAAGGATCCAATATGGTATAATATCCAACCATATAGGTGAAAATTTTAAAACAATATGTTTTTTATGAGTATCTAGTTCATTTCACCCATAGTATTTTTAATTTAATCTCATCGTAATCCATTTTTTCACCTTAACCAAGGTAATAAATTTTTTACAGATTTTAAAATTTATAATGGTGAATAAATATCTTTACATTATTATAATATATATATTAACGTTATTAACAATATTTAATCCATTATTCCAAATTAAATTCATATATGTGTAAAATATTAAATTTAAAATTATTCCCATAGACATGATGAAAAGGGCTTTCAAGGGATAAATGTTTAAAAACATTAAAATGTTTTTATATATAATATTAGTAGAAAATTTAGTCAAATGACCAAAATTATATTAATAGATATCCAAATGAACTAATTTAACTTTTAAACCCATCATAAACTAAATTTTATGAATCTATATTATTTAAATGAATTGATGATTATTAATAAAAACTTTTGTATTTAACTATTTAACGAGAAAAATAACATTTCAAAAAATTATAAAAAATTCACTCAAAGAAAATTTGTATTTTAAGTTTTCAAATATTGTGTTTATTTTGTTAATAATGTTTCTAATAGAAGGAAAATATATTTTTTAAATATGTTTAAAAAATTTTAATAAATTTTTTTTATAAATAAAAGATTTTATGCATAAAATTGGATTTATTCTTATCTATTGTCTTGAAAATATATAAGATTAATGTTAGTATGTTCTTTGAATATATAATATTTGAATTTATTTAAGATAATTAATAATATTTATTTTTTTAATATATTTTTTTAAAAACTACTTTTTCGAAATGAAAATATTATGTGGAAAAAATATATTATTTATTGTCATATGTTCATTATTTTCATTTAAAATTATTTAGTCTCCAAAGATTTAATTTTATATACATGTGTGAAAATTATTTTTTCATTGTTTAGGTAATATTTTCAATACACTAAATTTCAAAAGATAGGTGATATCAAACATATTAAATAATAATATTTTAATTGTATTCCATATTTTGTCAAAAAATGGAGTTTCATGTAACCCAAAATAAATGTGGTGTTATGTGTAATACAAGATAAAATCAGTGTTGTGTATAAAAAATGTAAATGTTGTGTTTCATGTAATTCATTCTAAACTCGGCATTTCATCTAATAAAAAATATCGAGAATATAAAGTTTATTTTTTTAAATATACATCACAAAATATGGGTTTGTTAGAGAAGCATAATACATTGTATTAACTATCCTATCACCTATTATTATATAAAAAAAATATAAAAATTCAATTATATTAATCAATAATATTATGAAAATTATTTACAAGGAATATTTAAATTAAATGGAATTAATGTTAAAAAGCATATTTTAACTTTTATATAATGATAATCCCATTTATGATATGAAACAAATGTCATGGTTTCCTCCATTATATTATTATTAATTATCCATCATGATTGATGTATCAAACAAGGATCTCCCACTAATGTTAACATTATTTCCCTTATAAAATAACCATAAGTCATGCCATTCAACACATATGAATTATCAAGAACAATAAAACATCATGGGGAATTTACGATAAATGTTGGAGTATTGATTAAATGAAAAAACCATTCTTGGTGGTATATTTCGACACATACAATTCATATTATTTTGATGAAGAATTTATTATAATTTTTAGTTTAAAAATCTAATTTTATTATTTTGGAAATAAATATAAACATGTTTTTTATTGTAAGGAACTGAAAAACTATTTATTCAACAAGTATTTAATTAAAATAATACTTATATAAAAATTTTCAAAAAGAAATCATATGAGTATAATATGAAGAATTATATTAAATAAAATTATAGAATATGTATGATAAAAAAATTATAATTCAAAACCTAAAAAACAAAGAGAATAAATATGTAAATAACATTGAAATAGTAAATCAAATATAAGAGTATAAAATATAACTTTATTATAAAAAATTAAATGTATACAAACATATAAAAATGAAACATCCAGATAACTATTATATTCTTTTGAAAGAGGGTGTTAAAATATTTGAGAAAACCCCATTAATAAAAAAGTATATTTCATCTAATTAATACAGCTAAGTACATAAAATTAGATATCAACCATAAGGTGTATATTTGGAGTATATTAATATATATATTATAAATTCTATTCAACTACTAAAAATTATGAAGTACCAATATAAAATGTTTTCTGTTTTGAAAAAATGATCAGATTCTCCCAATAAAAAAATCCATGCTATTAGATTTTCATGAATGAAGAGTAAGGTGATCACATAACACTGATTATACCCGTATTATATATAATTTAAAATAATACAATTTTAATTATTCATATAATTAAAAATGTAAATTTTTCTTTCGATCTAAAAAATTTACAAATAAGATATAATTTTCATGACATTAATTTATTTTTAAAAAATAATATTAGAGGTAACACCATTTACTGATTTCATAAGAATTTAATTTTTGTAAAACAATATCTCTTTTAGGATCAAACATAATAAATATAAATGTTAAATAATATTCCAATTTTTTATATACATCATGTTTGTTCTTATAATACACTTCCTAAATAAGTATTTTTATACCAGGTAATGAATATACCCTCTTAAAATTCATAATTCTCAAAGATATAAATAAAAAATAAATTTTTTGTTGTCCATTGATAAAAATAGATGAACTTATTCCAATTAATACGATTCTATATGTTATATATAAATAACATTATATCAGTTCTTCAACTATATATAAAATACATCAACATTCTGTATAACTATTAGAGCCAATATAGTCCCCATTCTAAAGGAATATGTCAAAAATATGCACCTAAATTTTAAACATAAGCAATGTTACATAAAAATTTGTAAAATGTAATAATATAAAAATTATATATATATAATTTAAAAACAAAAATGTATAAATACCATGTATAATTCTATTACCTTGAATTATAAAACATATTTCATTGATATTAAAATTTTCTAATTGGTTTCTAGAGCTACATCAACTTGAAAAAAAATACATAATCAAATTTTGCAACATATATTTTACCTACTGTGCTATATTATACATACACAACACCCTTTGATGGGATTTACTTGAATATTTTTATGGTTTTTAATATTTTTCTTCATAATTTATTCTTTATGTGTCCACTATATTGATAATTAGTTAAAAATAGTGTTTCATAGTACGAAGAAAAATTAATTGAAAAATGAATCTTCTCGATTGTTAATATTTAGTGTTTTTTTAATAATGTATTGATATTTTTCAATTTAGATTCATTTATTTTGTAAAATTATTGAAATTAACCCTCCTAAAAGTAAAAAAATCATTTATTTGTTTCAAACATTTAACTTGATAATTTAACTGAACAAACTCATTCCCATCAGAATTAGTCATATAATTAGTCATGACATCGATATTAGAAATACCATTAAAAATAATTTATTTCTCATATATACCTCATAATTAATAAAAAGAATAAGGTTTTCATGAATGTGTATTTAAAATTAAAAACATAAATCATAATTTCATCCTATTAATGTGAACCTTTATCATTATTTTGATCATATATAGTTGAAATCGAATTGGATTTGACTACTACATTATAAGTAATTTTGGAAATAATATCACTAAAATTACAATGATCTACATATTCAGATCATAGTGCCTCCATAAATATTGGAATTTTTGAAAAATTCATATTTTTATCCATCTCATAAAATGATGAGTATAATCCAAATCATCAACTGAATAAAATTAAAAATTACTATCTAAAGGGAATTTTTCAACCGATTCATGATTTACCATTCCAAAGAATGTAATTCCATTTTGAGTAGTATTTTCATTAAAAAAGTAGTCTTCATAATGTCTTTTATATATGAAATAATGTTGATATTTTAATATGGATACGATGTTTCACTAAATGTATCTTTAGTTTCTAAACAGTATTTCCTTAATTTTAATTTAAATTTTTTGTTTTATTTCATCAGAATTTTTTCACCACAAAACCATATGTTATGATGTGTACGTATTCTATAAATTAATAATCAATTGAATATATTTTATCTTCAAATATATCAACACATTCATATCATTAATTCAGAAATATTTTCTAAAAATTATTATTTATAATAAATTAATTAATATTCCTTGAATATTGTTCAATAATTCCATCACAAATTTATATACCACTTCCTTATTATATATAAATATTAATTAACAAGAATTTTTAATGAGAATACTATATTATTACTCTACCAAATTTCCTTATATCATATGAAACTATTTTTATATTATATGAGTGTCCAAATAAAATCTTCTAGACCGTTATTTATAAAAACATTATTTTTTCTTATATATTTCTATTAAAAATACAATTATTGTATAGTTGTTTTCTATAATAATATGGGAAAAAATAATATATGTAATTTAATTTTCCCCATTATTTAAAAAAGTATTCAATATGGTCAAAAATATTTGATGAATTAGCGACATAAATTTACTTGGATTAATGTTAAACAATTGATATTCAATTTTAGGAATAAGTATCGTAGTTTCCAATACAATAATATTTCAAAATTATTGATTTTTGATATAATATAAATTCAATTAACTGTATCATAAGAAGAGATTTGAATATATTTTTTTTCATTAAAAATAATGATATTTATAAGAATCTATAATTATTTAAAATCCAATATTTTGCTTCATTAAAATGAAATTTTAACATTATATGAAATAATTTTATATCTAGTCCTAAATTGATAATTAAAACAATAGTATAACTAAATTATTTAGTCATATAATCCCACCAATATTCATTTAAATCTCTATAATAGAGGGGTATTTGACAAATATTTATTTTTTCCAATGTTCTAATTTATATTCATAGAATTATAAAAACAATAAACCATTACTTTGAAAATACATCAAAACATCGAGAAATATAATAAATTTTCAAAGGTAAATAATGTGGTTTTAGGAATGGGAGATGATACTTTGATACCAAATGTATTAGGAAAACATAATGCTTGTTTATAATCTAATTTTTTCCAAAATGATAATAGTATTCCATATTAAATAGGGGATCAATTGGAATTAGAATAAAAATATAAAATTTTCCCATTAAAAAACAATTTTATTTAAGATACCATTTCAATACTTATCTAGGTACAAAAGTGCACAGTTGAAATAAATCCCTCAGATGATATGAACAAAACTATAGTAACAAATAAAATTAAAATTAAGTAATATTTTTAGAAAAATAAAACATCTAGTTTTAGATGAAAATTTGAAAAAGAATTATTACAATGACAATAATACAAATATTTTCAATTCATATGATATATTCACTTTTATACCAATGTGGATGGAGGATCAGTCCCATGATCCCCAGAATATAAGTTCCACATTTCAACTTAAGCATTTAATATTATTATAAGATATACGTACTTTATATTCAACATATTTTAATAAACCAAAAGGAAACATAAATTCTGTATAAGGAACCTCTTTAAAAAACCAACCAAATATAGAATGATCTATCCCTAAGAACATAATTTATATTCATGATTCATGTCAATTCCAATAACAGGACATAAAGAGGCAGAATTATGGGATAAGGGAGTTTCCTCTCCCCATAATATCATTGAACAAAAATATATTATTTACTGATTATAATAAGAAAAACATAAATCATTTATAATCACAAACTAACATAACATATGCATTATGTAATAATAGTGAATAAAATCAGTATTGTGTTCTCTAATGAAATGAATAAACTGAATGATTGATGTCAACATTCCATCTCATCATAATCACATTTATTATTCATTCTAAAAACCTCAATGTTAATTTATATTCATATGTGATACAATCTAAAATGTGTTCTCTAGTCCTAATTTTATGAACATTAGAAGATATTATATAATATAAAAAATCATTCTATGTAAATTTAATTTTTTATACGATTTTCATTATTCCCATTCTAATTATCATAATAAATAAAATAAAATTTCAAATTTAAATTAAATATTAAGTAAAATAAATTAATTAAATGGTAAAAGAATTTTTTTTTAATAATGCATTTTTGGATTATCAAAATAGTGATATAAAATAAATCAATCCACTAAAAAATCTCCCTTTTTTATAATATAAATATATGTGAGAAATGAAAATGAAAATTTACATAATCTATATACTAAACCCCATTGGGAAACATTTTTGCAACTAAAAAACATTATATATCAAATGAGTGAAACCAAATTCTACATAACAAAGAAGAAAACATATCATATTCTCCAAACACTACCGTATCCCCCATCCTCTATGAATTAAAACTATGGAAAAACTATAGAAAATATATATTATTCATTAAAAATATAATTTATAGTTTTTAAATAGATATATTTAAATGAAATTATGAAAAACGAAAAACATTCTCTAATTTATATTAAAAGCATAATACAATATAGGTTATTAAATGAATTTTTGGGTTACTCCTTTGCATTTTTTTTTTCATGACATGCCCATTATTGATGTATCCCACTGGGACTTCCCTAAATGAAAAAATTATTTCACTTAATTTAAAAAGAAAAAGGACCATTCCCTCACATTTTGATTCCATGAAAAAATCATAAAATTGAAACATTTTGTGAAATTAGGGAAGTAATCTATTAAAAAGAAAAAAAATCCTCTTTACTATTATCTTCTAATTCATATGGATGATATTATTTTATAAAAAATAGTTATAGAAATATTATTTTCAAAATTTACACATATTTCATTATTAATTATACAAAACATAAATTTTTTCAAGACTTATAAAACATAAACCGAATTATTCCTTAACGATTTAATTAAAGAAGAATAAAATTAAAAAATTAAAAAAGTACATGTATAAGAAATGTTATGGACCATGTAAAATTAAATCTATGTATAAATAACTAAACAAATTACAATTTTAGTATAAAGAATTAAAACACAGAGAGAATATCAATATTTTATAATTGAATTCATGAAAAGTACCTAATATTATAACATTTATTAATACATTCGCAATATAATTGTAAAAATAACATAAATAATTGTAACATATAATCATGATGAAATCTTATTTGATATAGGTAAATTAAATAATTGAGAAAAAAATAAAAAATATATCTTTTGGATTATTACAACTAATAATTACATCATATCAGATTACACAAATATAGAGCAGTTCTAGATGATGTAAAAATAAATTTTATATATTCCATTCATTTAATATAAAATATTGTAAATCTATAAAAAATGAATATAGAGATCAATAAATGTTTTCATATTTATTCCATCATTCTCATGGATTCTGTTAATGTCAAGTGAAATCCAAAAAATTCGATTAATGTGATCACATATCATTGATCGTACACATATTCTATTAAATATAAAAAAAAAATAACATGTAATTTAATGGTTTGGGAAACAAGAAATGATATTAGAATATGAAAATCATATTCTATATCATGTATGAGGTGATGGACAAATAATAGAAGGAAATAAAACATTCAATGCATTATTTTATATTAATTATTAAATAAATTCAATCTCTTCAATTTCTTGCAATACATGGAATGAAATGTTTCAACGAAATAAGATACTCCATTAAAATATTTTTATTTAAACATTATTATTATAACATAGTCGTTAAATATGAGTATATGTATTCCAAAATTGTTTTTTAAAATTATTTTCTTCACAAATTTATAAATTAAATTAAATCAATATAAATATATTAGAAATAAAATTAGATCCTTTTGATAAAAAAATATTTTCTACAAAACTGTATATTTCTAAAATGTGGATTACTTTACCTTTGACCAAATAAGTTAAAAATAATTTTTTCAAATTTTAGAAAATTTATTTTATAAAATAAAGGTAATTTTTGGAAAGGTTATATCCAAATTATATTAGAGTTATTTGGTTGATATTTTTATGAAATGTTCCTTTTTTGATATATAGTGAAAATGATGAATTTTAATTTACATCTATCTTTTTAATTAAATTATTTATGATGTTAAATTATAATTTTCATCATTTATTTAAAAAAAATTAATATATATATATATATATATATATATATTCAAAAAAATTTGGTCATTGAAATTATTTTAATATTGAATTTGTATATAAAAATATTGAAATTCATTGAACATTTTCTCCATGAAAACTTGTTTTCTAAATGCGTCTGCTGGATTATATTTAAATTAAATCTTTCGGAATTTATGAATGGAATTTTTTAAAATGGATTCCATATTTTGAATCATAATCATATAAATTATATATTAGTGGAAAATTATTTTCATACCAAAATTAATAGTGAATACAGTAAAATTAATTATTATTGTTGAGGTAAAAACATGATTACCGAGGAGTAAACTAAAAGGATAAGGATTAAAATGGCCAGAACACATCTCTAATGTATTTTGTATTGATATATATTGAAACTTCAATTTATAATTATCTCAAATAATCCACTATGTTTCCTTCTGTAATGATAGTAACATGGGTACCCAATTATCATATCAAAAATTATATGTCTTCCACTCATCACACTTATAATAGGTCACCAATCTCATATATTCATAACTCCATAAAACCTTTTTCATTCAGCCATGATTTTTCTAAATCACTTCTAAACATCCCTAATTACATCATAAAAGCCAAATTTGTTTTCGAAATCCAACCATGAAATTCATTTTGTGTAATCTAATTGAGGATACCTAGTGATGATTTTTATAAAGAACATATGTGATGTGTCAGAGTCAAGGTAAGTGTTTGAGGTCTCACTTTTTTACATTTGTGATATGTATTCCATTTTCACCATATATATCCATTTTTGATTACATACATCCAATTTGATAATTTATATCATGAATATATTGTACTTCATGTAATTTAATTTTTCATTTGATGTCATTTATTTTGTGGGGATTATGATTCAAAAGCTACCAATGTGGTGATGATTTATTTCAAAATACCATCATTATTCAGGACTATCCATATTTATGTCCCAATGGTATTAATTAATTGTTATTTATATCTTAAAATAAATCTATTTTATAATCATTTTATATATATAGGATATTTTATATTTGTAATAAATTTTCAGTCATTGGTACTTAAAATTGTTGAGATATGTTTTTAATAAAATTTGACGTTATTTCTCTGTTAGATAAAATGTCTGTTATCATAAAAACCAATATTTTCAAAAAATGATTTCAAACAAATTTAATCCATTTAAAAATGATATATTAAATAAATGTTTTATCATTTCCACATTTTAAAAAATGTATTCAAAGGAATCATCATATATTTTTCTTAATAATGTTCATTTTATTTTTACTATAAATGTCAATGGAATCATTGTTTTAAAAAATTAAACATGTGAAGTATATCATAAAAACAAGACAAAGAAATGGAATAAAACAAATTTTATACATTAAAATGCATATTTACGAATAAATTTATTTCTATAATGGTTTGTGAACTTTAGGTTTTAAAATGTTATATAATCATAAAAGATTACAGTCCTCAAGAATGTTATCATGACTTTTTTAATTTATTTATAACATCAACTACATAAAACAATTATTTTATTAATTTCCAATAAATATATGTTTTATTTATATCATCCAAATTTTTTCAGTTGATGTTTTATGATCAGTTTTACTATAGAATTGTCATATTTATACAATTCACCATATTACTCTAGATGGTTAATGATTATGTTTATTTATTGGAGAAATTATTAGCATTTCATATGATATTTTTTCAATATTAATGCTCATGTATTTTATTAATATCATCATTATTATGAGGAATCTATTGGAAATTATATATGATTGGTGTGTCTTATTGTATATCCATGATCCATTTTATGGTCTCTTGGGATAGACTACATTAGGTTTTTTCAAGACCATATAACATTATATCGATGTAATGGAAAAATGTCTCTATGGTATTATTTTTCATGGAAAAAGGACTCTATAAAGACCCCATGTCCAATTAATTAGGGACCTTTCTTGGTTTATTAAATTTGATTATGTTATAAGGAATCATATCGTGATAGAATGAAAAATTTAGTTGTCTATGAAAATGAGATACATACATGATTCCATATTATATTTTAAAACACATATTACAACATTCCAGAAAATATTAGCCATTGGAAAAACATCTGAACATTTATTAATAAAGGAAATGTTCAGAAAACAATCCCCACATACCCAACACAAGAACTAAAGATAGTCAAAGCCAAACCCAACACCATCCCCCTGATAAAAAGATTCCTACACAGTCACTAATTCACTCTACGAGATTTCTTAATGTATTAGTACTTTGGAGAAATTCATTATATGTTTCAACCTATCCAATGAAATAAATTCATTATTAATTTTCAAAAGGACAACCCCACCTTTTTTTGGATAGAGGATCTAGTGGACATTGGCTTCGGCAGATAAGAATAATCCTTCCTCTAACTTCATCATGTCGGAACAATCTCATCCTCTTGATTCCCATAAAACATCTTATTCCATCCCTAAAAAAGTCATTATATGATGGCTTGACTGTAACACCCTAGACTTTTATGAGAAATACTTTGTTTTTAAGTTATATAAATCATCAAAATAATATTTCACTACACAAAACACTATCTTGACTTGATTTACACGCAGCCACGACCTTCCTCGATAGCTTGTGTCGTACGCAATACCGTGTTTCACTAAACAACGATATGTTATTAAAATATTATTAAAACTAGCCGTTATGAACAGTAATAACCACTTTTTGAAATTTTGTAAATTTTATCTTCCAAAATAGATTTCATTTTTGGATTCGGAATATTGAAATTAACTTAGGGTGAAATTTTGGTACTTTTCGGATAACTTTCATATTCTGATGAATAGTGCAAATAACTAAATTATAATTAAAAACAACTTTTTTAATCGAAATAATTAATAGTGATAAATTATTAATTTGAGAGGTTTTATAGTATATTTAGAATATTATTTTACAATTTAATACAATGTTGGTCATTGGATTTAATTTCACATTTAAACAAGTTATAAACAAGTGTCAATCTTTTGATAGTTATTATCTCTTAAAAACACGTTATTTTTTTGACGATGGTAATTAATTTTTAAATTAGTTAATGTAACTGATATGTTTTAAATTTGGTAAAATAGAAGTCATTTTTGAATTCATAATATCAAATACAGATTGGGCCAAATATTTGGTATTTTTCTGGAAACATTCATTTTTTGATGAATAGTGAAACCACTAAGTGGTAGTTAAAAAAACTGATTTTTTCATAAAACATAATTTTACCGCTTCTGTGAGTAGAATTTCGAAAATCTGAGAGACAAGGTTAATATCAAGGAGTAAAATGTGGTTCAATTAGATGAAAATACTTTTTGGTGAATAGTAACTTTTTGCTTTTTTTTACCACGGTTAAAAGTAAATAGGGTAGTTAAGGGTAAAATGATATTATAATTACCCTAACTCATGCCCTAATTCTATTGGATAAGTTTAATTCAGCCAAAAACAACCTAAGGAATAAAATATGACCATTTAGGCCCACTTGGATTAGATTACGACTTTTATTATTAATTAATTTAAAGTAGGGTAAAAATAGTTAAAATCAAAGTTTAATAACTAAAGAATTTTTAATATAGGGTTATACATATGATAAATTCGATTATAAATATTCATTAGAAATCCAGGAATATTCCTACATAATGATATTTTATTTGTAATTTTTAGACTTTAAATAAGTTAATTTATTTATGACACAAAGATGATGCAGTAATTATCTTATTAATGAAATATTGATATAATTGATGTTATAAATACCCAAATAAATGTAATTTTAGACTTTTTATGAATTCCACTAATTTTCTAGGTTAATATTACATGTTTCTATTGATTTAAGTAACTAGTATCGAACTAATCATTATGATATGATTTTCACAAAAATCAATTTCTAAATAGTGTCAAAATTGACGTAAAATAGTTTTTAAAACAAGTATTATATTATTAATTGTTATTTTATTTCTAAAAATCTAAGGTTCGGCCAAATGACTTAGATAACGTTATATATATTAATAATAAACAACTTGGGGTTCGTTTGGCTTGTTATAGTATGTTTAATAACCATATAGTGTAAGAACACAAAAAGACACGGTAAGAGTAAAATTATGTAACTTAAAGTTAAATATAAATGATAAGGTTAAAATAGGAACCTAAACATGTCTAAATTCTATTGGATGAGATGATTTAGACCCATCGCCACCTTATCTTCAAAATACATCAATTTGGAGCTATTTATAACCGAATATGACTTTATAATAAAATAATATTTTTATTTTTTCAAAGGTACCCCTATCCTCCCTTATAAAAGGGCACCTCCTCCCTCTCTTCCTCACACCACTATGAGCCTTCATGCTCAGAAAACCCCTACCAAATCCTCTTCTCCACTTCCCTAGAAACATCCTAGAGGTTCTGGTATTCTTCAAAGACCAATTATAGTGCCCTAAAAGGAGGTCTCAAAGAAGCGCTTCAAAGAATAGGAGGTTCGGACACTTACAAAGCAAATCAGACCTATGGTAAGGGAAATATCACAATCTCATTTTCATCGGAGATTGTTTATACTTTGGTATTTACTGGGGTGTATTTTATCATCCACATCCATGTTTCCTCAATATGTAATATTTTTTCCATCCACCTAAAATTATTTAAATCCAATTTTACCCTTCGGTGAGTTTTTAGTAAAAGATGTGAAAGGAATCTTTTGTCGTTTTTCGTACGAGGTACTTTTTGACTTTTTAGACAAAAGTACTAGGAGAATGTTTTTTTAACTTATACGTAATGAATGGATTTTTGAAACATTATTCCCAAGAATCTTCCTTTACAAGTTTTCAAGTTTATTTTTAATGAACTTCTTTTAGTTAAAAATTGAATGACGTGTTAAGAAAGGAAAATGCTTTTGTAGTAGAAAGGATATTTTCCTCAAGAATGGAGTTCATGTGTTTTATGAAAATTATTTTCCATCTAAGATAATATAGGTTTCGGTTTCTATCCCTATTATTAAATTTATTTGATTATGTTGTGATGGAATTATTTTTATGAATTCCTTTATCTTATATGAATTTTTTTATGATGTCATGTTGTTTAAGAATCCCATTTTTATTACATGGGTTATGCAATGATGTATGATTTATGATTTTGTGGCAGACATAATAATGGTATCATTATGAGATGGGTGGGACCTATATCTCCCTCCAATGCATTGGGTAATGATTTTATATCTCATAATATAGACATGGCTGGAACGGCAGGTTAAACCGGTTCAGTGAAACAGGACTGAAACGAGGAGTGAACTTGGTTCGGAAAATGGACATTGTCCACTAAGATAGTCTTATCAATGAGTCTTGACTAATAAGAAATGATTATCTATTATTATGTGTGTATTCCACAACGTTTCATGTTTTAAGTTATGATTATTGGGATTACATTTCACTACTATGATTTATCCCATGTTATGATATTATGATCGCTTTGCAGGTTAAGATTTCCAAAATGTTATGTTCTTATGAATATGACGTTATTGATATTTCTTTTACCCTTACTTAGAATTTGAGCTCACCCTTTTATGTTTTGTTTTCCCCAGGATATAATGAAAGGTTTTAGGTAAAAAAATAAGATCTTTATGGAAGATGTTGAAGATCTTTCACCACTATTAGAAGATTATATTCTGAGTTTCCAAAGACACTAAACTATTACGGTCCTTATGTTTGTGTTTTTGTTATGTAAAAGTATTCCGCAAAAGTAATGTAATGTCCATGTACGTTAGGCTTCGGGTCTCTATAGTTGGTATCAGAGGAAAGGTTTAGTCAACCTTTGGAAACTAGCATGCGATAACTTTAGTGAGATCTCTAGAGATATTTCTAAGGTATGTCTATGGATGTCCCTAAGGTTAAGTATAAGTATAAGTTATAATTCTGGAATTGCGCTAACGATCATAGAATTAAACCTAAGATATTAGATATTGAAGGTACTCCCCCAGTATTATGTTGTTTTCCCTAGAATTATTTTTTCCCTCTCACACTATTCTTTTTGGGTTTTAGACGATGGGTGAAACCTGAAGGAACCGTGTTGATCAATGCAATGGACAATGAAATGATTGTCCTCCTAAACAAAAAAATATTATGGGAGATGGGGTGCAAAATCTTATTGCTATACTTACACAAGCTATGAATCATTATGGACTTCAAAATGTGAAGAGAAGGGAACAATATTCTATTGAGCCCTTCATGAGGCAACGTCCACCTTCTTTCAGTGGGTCTTCTGATCCACTTGTTTCTGAACAATGGATTAGTAGTACTGAAAAGATATTTTCAGTTCTTCAATGTTCTGAACATGATAAAGTCATCTTAGCAGTCTATCGTTTGGAAGGTGATGCTGATTAATGGTGGAATCCTATCAAGAATATGAGACAAAGAGGTGAAATTGAGTTCATGGAATGGGACGAGGTCAAGAACTTATTTTTCAACAAGTACTTCCCTCGTATTCTTCGAACAAAGATGGAGAATGAGTTTCTTGAACAAAAGAAAAAGGACGATGAATCTGTTGGTATATACGAAGCGAATTTTACAAGGATTGGAAGGTATGCATCTGGATTTATCATCCAACCTGAAAGTAAATTTGATCGATTATTCAATGGCTTAAAACCAAATCATTGAAGGGCATTAGCTATAAGAGACTTCAGTAGCTATGAAGAAATTGTGTGTTGTGATATCAAGGTAGAAATGGAAGTTGGTGTTACCTATCCATCTCATAGATTTGACAAGAAATGAAAGATGGAGTTCAAGGAGAAATCTCAGAATAATTGTGAAAAGAAGATGAATGTTTCCTTATGCTCAATGTGTGGAAAGAAGCATTGTGGAGATTGTCTTAAAGGGACTAGAAAATGTTTTAAGTGTGGAAATTAAGGTCATCGAGCAGCTGAGTGTCGAAGTAATTGAAAAAGGGTTGCAAATGATGTGAATAAATAAAACACTACAGAGAACGCACCCCCAACACTTCAATGCTTTATGTGCAAGGAAATGGGGAATTATGCTAATAAATTACCTAATCCAAGGGTTAGTGATGATTGACATAAGCAACCACTTAAGGAAAAGGACAAAGGGAAGTCACATGCGATCACTATTGGCGATGTTGAATATGACAACGATGTGGTGGAATGATTAATTGTTTATGTAATGGGATTCCAAAATAATGTTGTATATAGTATCGTGGAATATTGGAATATTTATGTATTGGTCTATTGTGATTTTTCAATAATTTTACGGTACCGGTAACCATGGAAAGTGATTGAGATATTTTTGGAAAAAAGATGATATGCGCATAATGAAGGGATAAGGAGAAAATGAAATGTCTAACAGTATTCATGATCTCATGACTGATATAAGGAAATAGTTATATCATGGTTTGAGGTTTTGGTATGTGAAAAGAGTTAACTTTTGACAGCACTCATGTTTTCACTGTGATTCAATGGGTATTCATTTTTCAAGAGAATAAATGATTAAGGCGTTCGAATCTTTGGAATGTGACCAACAAGACATATCTCATGATATACGGGGATCAACGATGGTATTAACATGCTTGTTATATGAACACTTTGGTAATCGTTTTCACTATAATATGAGATTGGACAACAGTATTTTGGATAAGACTAAAGATTGGAAAGGATTATGTTGGTCATAAGTTAGTATTGTTTAAGGATATAACTTTTTTCGATATTATTGATAGGATGTTATAGTAATGTAGTTTTAGAAAAAGGACAACCTGCAGGACGAGCGACAGCCCATCGCGTCGGACAAGGCTGTGGGAATCGAACCCACAACCGAAGTGCGACTGGCCTTTATCACATACAACTGGCCTACAATAAGTCCTTGTTTAGTAGAAACTAGTTTTATTATATTAATAAGTAGGATATATGAAGTATAAGTACATTTTAGGAAGCATATATGATTAATCTCACTATAGATCGACTTATGTATATTTAATAACTTTTGCTAACCTTTTGTTTGAGACATATGGAATGACCCGTCATTCTATCACATGATCTGCTAACACTTCACGAATAACAAATTAATCATCATTTCATGAAAAGATTAATTGGAAATTTTTCAAGGCACGAACAACTGTGAGATTGTACCAAAATAAAGTAAGTATTTATTCTAATTCAAATTCTTCAACTTTAGTGAAATGATCTTGAAAACCAAAAATGTTGTCCTAGTGCCCTTATATCCGATGAATCATATGGTACCCTAGATCATCATAAATTTATGGTTTTGTGATTTTGGTCTTTTTCATATCCATGTTCTCTACCACTCTCCATCAGAACTTGATGGTTAGATTTTTCTTCCATATGCATATTTTCACCTATGTTCTCCTACACGCAATCCCAGGGATGAGTTAATTTGGGTAATTGTTATGTTTCATACAATAATTTTTAAAGCCAAGTTTTGGTATTCCTTTTTACGATGTGGGTTTTTATTAAAAAAAACTTTCGAGTAGTAAACCATGTATAACCCCGACGAATTTTGAGGGTGAAATTGATTTTAAGGGGAGTAGAATGTAACACCCGAGACTTTTATGAGAAATACATTGTTTTTATTTTGTATAAATCATCAAAGGAATCTTTCATTACACACAACACTATATTGGCTTGCTTTACACTCAACCACTACCTTCCTCGATAGCATGCGTCATACGCAATACCAAGTTTCACTAAACAACGATATGCTATTAAAATATTATTAAAACTAGCCGTTATGAATAGTAATAACCACTTTCTGAATTTTTTTAAATTTTATCATTCAAAATAGATTTAATTTTTGGATTTGGAATATCAAAATTAGCTTAGGGTGAATTTTTGATACTTTTCGGATAACTTTCATATTCTGATTAATAGTGAAAATTACTAAATTTTAATTAAAAACAACTTTTTTAATCAAAATAATTAATAGTAATAAATTATTAATTTGAGTGGTTATAAATTATATATAGAATATATTTTTACAATTTAATACAATGTTTTTCATTGTATGTAATTTCACATTTAAACCCGTTATAAACAAGTGTCAATCTTTTGATAGTTATTATCTCTTAAAAACACGCTATTTGTTTTGACGACGGAAATTAATTTTTAAATTTGTTAATGTAACTGATATGTTTTGAATTTGATAAAATAGACATCATTTTTGAATTCATAATAGCAAATATATCTTAGGCCTAATTTTTTTTATTTTCATGGAAACTTTCATTTTTTGATGAATAGTGAAACCACTAAGTGGTAGTTAAAAAAACAGAATTTTTCATAAAACTTAATTTTACCACTTCTGTGAGTAGAATTTCGAAAATCCGAGAGACACGGTTATTATCAAGGACTAAAATGTGGTTCAATGAGATCAAAATAATTTTTGGTGAATAGTAACATTTTACTTTTTTTACCATGGTTAAAAGTAAATAGGGCAGTTAAGGGTAAAAATGATATTATTATTACCCTAACACATGTCCTAATTCTTTTGGATAAGTGTAATTCATACAAAAACAACCATATGAATAAACTATGACCATTTTGGCCCACTTGGATTAGATTAGGACATTTATTATTAATTTATTTAAAGAAGGGTTAAAATAGTTAAAATAAAAGTTTAATAACTAAATAATTTTTAATATAGGGTTATACATAAGATAATTTCGATTATAAATATTCATTAGAAATCTAAAAAGATTTTATACATAATGATATTTTATTTGTAATTTGTAGACGTTAAATAAGTTAATTTATTTATGACAAAAAGATGATGCAGTAATTATCTTATTAATGAAATATTGACCTAATTGATGTTATAAATACCCAAATAAATGTAATTTGAGACTTTTTATGAATTCCACTAATTTTCTAGGTTAATATGACATGTTATTATTGGTTTAAGTAACTCTTTTAGAACTAATAATTCTTTTATGATTTTCACAAAAATCAATTTATAAATAGTGTCAAAATTGACATAAAATAGTTTTTAAAACAAGTATTATATTATTAATTGTCATTTTATTCCTAAAAATCTGAGGTTCGGCCAAATGACTTAGATAAGGTTATATATATTAATAATAAACAACTTGGGGTTCGTTTGTCTTGTTATATTATGTTTATTAACCTTATAGTGTAAGAACACAAAAAGACACGGTAAAAGTAAAATTATCTAACTTAAAGTTAAAAATAAATGATAAGGTTAAAATAGGAACCTAAACTTGTCTAAATTATATTGGATGAGAGGATTGCGACCCAGCCCCACCTTAGCTTCGAAATAAATCATTTTGGAGCTATTTAGAACTAAATATGACTTTATAATAATATAATAATTTTAGTTTTCCAAAGGTGCCCCTCTCCTCCCTTATAAAAGGGCACCTCCTACCTCTCTTCCTCACACCACTTTGAGCTTTCAAGCTCGGCCAAACCCTTCCAAATTCTCTTCCCCACTTCCCTAAAAACATCTTAGAGGTCCTGGTCTTCTTCAATGTCCAATTTTAGTGCCCTAAAATGAGGTCTCAAAGAAGGTCTTCAAAGAAGTGGAGGTTCAGACACTTACGAAGCAAATTAGACCTATGGTAAGGGAAATATCACAATCTCATTTTTATCCAAAATTTTTTATACTTTGGTATTTACTAGGGTGTATTTTATCATCCAAATCCATGTTTCCTCAATATGTAATATTGTTTCCATCCACCTACAATTATTTAAATCCAATTTTACCCATTCGGTGAGTTTTTAGTGAAAGATATGAAAAGAATCTTTTGTCGTTTTTCGTATGAGGTACTTTTTGACTTTTCCGACAAAAGTATGAGAAGATTGTTTTTTAACATATACTGCATGAATGGATTTTTAAAACATTATTTCCAAGAAGCTTCGTTCACAAGTTTTTAAGTTTATTTTTAATCAACATCTTTTAGTTTAAAATTGTATGACATGTTAAGAAAGGAAAATGTTTTTCGAGTAGAAAGGATATTTTCCTCATGAATGGAGTTCACGTGTTTTATCAAAATTATTTTCCATCTAAGATAATATAGGGTTCTTTTTTTATTCCTATTATTACATTGATTTGATTATGTTGTGATGGAATTATTTTTATGAATTCCATTATCTTATATGAATTGTTTTATGATGTCATGTTATTTATGAATCCCATTTTTATTACATGGGTTATGCAATGATGTATGATTTATGATTTTGTGGCACACATATGAATGGTATCATTATGAGATGGGTGGGAACTATATCTCCCTCCAATGCATTGGTTAAAGATTTTATATCTCATGAGATAGACATGGCTGGAACGGCAGGTTAAACCGGTTCAGTGAAATAGGACTGAAACGTGGAATGAACTTAGTTCAGAAAATGGACTTTTTCCACTAATATAGTATTGGCAATGAGTCTTGACTAATAAGAAATTATTATCTATGATTATGTGTGTATGACACAATGTTTCATGTTTTATGTTATGATTATTGGGCTTACATTTCACTACTATGATTTATCCCATGTTATGATATTATGATCTTTTTTGCAGGTTAAGATTTCCAAAATGTTATGTTCTTATGAATATGATGTGATTGATATTTCTTTTACCCTTACTGAGCATTTGAGCTCACCCTTTTATGTTTTATTTTCCCCAGTATATAAATAATGGTTTAGGTAAAAAAATGAAGATCTTTATGGGAGATATTGAAGATCTTTCACTACGATTAGAAGATTATATTCCGAGTTTAAAAAGACACTAAACTATTACGGTCCTTGTGTGTGTGTTTTTGTTATGTACTATGTATTCCGCAAAAGTAATGTAATTTCCATGTACGTTAAGCTTCGGGTCTCTACATTGACCATGCAACCCTCATTTTCTGTATCACTATTAGAAATATACCCCCATTTTCATGGGACCTTCATCCATTGATATTTCACCATTTGGTCTTGCTAAATCTTATAGCTCATGTCAACCAAAGGAAGTCAATGTGGGTGTTCCAACACCTCTTGACCTACAGAAAACCCATTTCTCAATACTCCATACTCTGCATCCTCTTTTGGAGGTTCGGTCTACATTATGTCTTCAACAACCTCATTCTACATCCCTTGAAATCAGTTCCCCATAGACATTATGATCAGCCCACTGCAATCATCATCAGCCCATCCACAGAACACTGGATCCCACACAGTTAGAATAACATCACTATTCACCCCTGAAATAAGCATACTACTATCTCTGGCTTCCATATCATACCCATGCTTCCCTTCAATAACATCACCACTGTAACAACCCTTCGTACAACTAGCCACAGAAACATCTCCCTTAAGAAATCCACCCTCCTCCCAACTGATATGAATTGAATCAAGTCCATATACCCCCGGGCCATGCCGCCTCTCCCATGTACCCACAATTTTTCTTGATTCAATACCGGTATTATTAGCAATCCTGACATAAGCTCCATTGAAACCAATCCCCGTGTCAAATTATGCTTACGTCTATTTAACACAATAGATACCAATGGATCTGTTGGAACCTCTGCTGATTTCTACAAAACCGATGCAACCTAGGGACCCAGGATAGGTGCATTACCAAGCCGATCCATAGGCATCCTCCTCCTATAAACGATTTTCCCTGGTCTCTTCTACAGACCTGCTAACGTCCTTCTCATAACTCCAAAATGACACCGATCCTCTGAGTGTCCCAATATATTGTAGGTTGATTAGTAGTCAATCCAAGACTCATAAACCATAGCCTGCTTCCATCTAAATTCATCACCCACTGAAATCTAGACCCATTCCACCAGAGGTCTTGAGACACCCACCTCAACACACAACCGAGGGTTGATTGGGTGATATATTGTGGTTGTGAGAGTAACAGAACACATGAAATAACCTACCAGGTTCCTAGGAATTTGTATAGTCTATTGGTTTTGGAAAGGTAATGGAAGATGTGGATGATGTACCCAAATCGTAAGGGATTATGGGTTGCGATTCATACAGTGATAGAACATCCAACGGAGGAGAATACACTTGTAATTGTTGCATTGCCTAGGAGAACTAGACCACACACGTATCAGGTATTCATACAATGTGAATCAAATCATCAAATTGAGACTATCCATAAGGCCAATGACCATGCCATCTTGTTGGTCCCATTTTCCAAATACAAACCATTAAAAATCTTCAACCGAAGGACTTGGAGAATTGAATCGATCCACTAAAGTCAGGTCTAAGTAACTGATCGCTTCAAAGAAATCCAAAAATGATATCGGGAGCTGAGAATTACAAATGTGAAGTTCAGGAACCTTCAGACATATCATTATCACTGGGAATTCTGGGAGGTAGATGGGGTTGGAGAAGGGTACAAAGTTGGTTTGTGGCCTTAAATGAGGGAAAATCTACCATCCTCCACTTTCCCACCTCCAGGAAGGGGGGAATACTTTTCTGGCATCCTCTAGTGTTTCATCGCCTTTCAAGCAGATGGAGGAGTCTCAATGGGAAAAACCCACACAAATTAAAACATAATTTTTTTTTCAAAAATATCATTATTACCTCTATAATATTCTTTAATATTTTTCATAGTACATTTCATGGATACATTTTAATGAAAAAATAAAAATGATGATCTCATATTTTTAATAAGGATTATGTGCATTAGAAGATATTATAAATCATTGCAGATAATAAACATTATATAGTAAATCACTTAACACTTTTTAAATTTATGTAATTATATTATAATAATTAATATATAAATGAAAATATGTTAAAACACATGCAATATAATCAGTACTATGACTACCATAACTAGATAAGGAGTAATCATTATGGATGTCTAATAACTAAAAACACATTCCCTTTAATCAAAAAATTGATAATGAAATACATCCAAAGATTATATCATAGAGAAAATATCATGGATAATAATAAATAAATTATCATTGAATATAGTACTTAATTAACCGACACCATGTTTCCCAGTCACATGATACCTCTACCATTAATATCTATCCCTAGGATAGTTTGAAACTGATTTCTAGAAACCCATTTTACTATAGTAGCCCAACTAATTCATCACATTGGACTAAAAATGCATTGATTGGTTATTTTTAACAACACCCACATGCTTATTTAATTCCCAATATATTAATCATATATTGAACAATCAATATAATTCTTAAAAAAATTCATTATCATCAAATATTATTATTTAGTAATGAATTGAGATATTCAATATTTCTCCGTATAATAATTTAATTTCATTATTGAACACCTTATGAAAAAAAGATTTGTGGTTTATGAAATAAATATATTTATGATAAATAATATTCTCATTAAGGGTATATTTATTTTCCAACGAAAAGTAAATAATTCAAGGTGAAGTTAATGACTATAAAAATTAAACAAAAAGGTGAAGGAAAATACTATCCATGTTAAAAATAATCAAAATAATATTGATGAAAAAGAAGTATGGTATCAGTAAAAGATTTTTTCATTTTATTATATGTAAAATAAAGGGAAATTATCATTGTTTGATATAAATATAAAAAAAATGATTAAAAACATTTATGAGAAAATTCCCATTATATGTTGAAAATACAATTTTAATCTATATTTTCCCAAATAATTGAATATAATTTTATTTCTAAATTTTCTTTTAAAAATATAAGCTATGATTTATATCATTTTAGTTTTCATGATTTCTAGATATTCATTTAATTATATATAGTTTAATCAAATGATTCATTACACTTTTTTGTCAAAGAAAAGTATGTATTTATTTAAAAAATAATTTAATATTAGATTAAAAACATTAATTTATAAATAATAATTAATATAATTAATATTTTTAAAATGGTTATATTATTTTATAAAATTGTTTTTGAAAATATGGTTTTTGTAGACAACAGATTTCTGACTAATTAGAGAAATGGAGACAGATATTGAAAAAAAAATTCTCATATTTTTAATTAACAAATAGTAGTAAATGGTAATATTACATGAAAAATCATGAATAAGAATAATTTATAGAAAATATATTTTTTTATTGAAAAATTATCAAATATTATCCTTCTACATAATTTGATGAATAAATAATCTTCATTTGAATGAAATTGTGAATGATACCCTTATAATGATCATAATATTGATGTAATAATTATTAAATGAATATATTATGTGTATAAAAAATAAATATAAAATATAAAATTATATATACAAAATAAGTTAATGAAAATTTATTATATATCTAATAATATAATAACAACGATGAAAAATAAGGAATATAATAAAAGAAAATAAATTGAGTAATAAAATTATTTTGAACATCTAATATTTTATGTAAAATCCCCATTGATGAGCTAATTCAAATTGAAACTTGAAAAATAATTTATTATTTTTTATCATGATATTATGTGTGAAATATGATGTGTATTCAACATATAAATGAATGTAGTTCATAAGAAAAACATGTACCTCAATGAAAGAAAATATTGATAGAATCCCTTACCTCGAACTTCCTTTTCTGTGAACTTTCATTATATTATAGTATAATAGTTGTAAAAATTTTATAAACTTATAAAATATCCATAATATTATTTATAATTTAATATAAAATCCTTTTACAACATTTCATAACCATTATATTAATAATATTTCATTATTTTTATTGTTTCATTTGTAAACCCCCTTATTCTCTCATGTGGGTTTTGTTATTAAGGATCCAACTCATGCTCATATTATATAGTAATATCATCTATAGAATAATAACAATGACATATTTTTAATATTTTTTAATAATATATTATTTAAAACAGAATCATGAAACATGGTTTTGTGAAATGATTGGAGTTTTGAACATGGAGATGGTAGGTATTTCATACTCATGACTATTGTTTCCTCTTCCCAAAGATATTTATTCAATGATGGAAAGTAAGTTTTGTATTTATATAATTATAATAATATATTATATAACATATTAATTATTTAAATATAGAAATATATATCATTTATATGAAGTAGTGATGAAATGTGAGTCAAATCACTTTTTGAAGGAGGTATATCAATCTTATACAAATGATGTCATCGTCATTTAGTGGGTGAAAATGTAAGATATGATATTATATTTCAATAATGATAAATATTTCATTAGTTTAATAATTATTTCATGCATATAATTTATTTAATTAAAATTAAACATAATACATATCATGTAATGTGTTACTGAATGATGAGTCACATTTATTTTTGAGGTAGAAGACAACCGTACATCGAAGTGATGTCATCGTATACCCTATAGAATGGAATGTCGAATGGTATGCATTGTATAATTATTATTCATGATGTTTAATTATATATTTAATATCAGATATATATATATATATATCAGATCTATAATTATACATAATCATTAGAGGTTGGAATGGAAAAATATGTGACATCAGTTCGTGATCCAATAGTCTTCCTTACAAATGGATAATTATTTTACATCCCATTTGATGAAATTTTAGATGGTTTTTGTAAGATCCTAGTTTTTTACTCTACTATGGATCTTTTAAATTTCAGTGTAATTATTTATTTTGGACCTAATATAGATTCCTAGTTATTTAGAAAAGGTTTTGAAGGGTTATATGGCTCGTTCAGAGCCCATAACCCATTATTGGGGTAACATTGGGCATGTCACATGGTTAGAGAAAACCATGCAGGTAGGGCACATGGTTATATCTATCCTTACGAATGATGTGATGTTTTTGGAAAATCTATATCGTATTGTGGGGGTATCGATTCCCAAACTATGGGGCATATTCGTTCTCGTGCCCCTACTCTCTAGGTACCCGTTCATGGTTTAATCACAGTTTGTGAAACCCTACACATGCTAAATGTTGGTTAAGGTTACCTTTTTCCCTTAATGATCTAATAATGATCCATTTTCCTACCTAATATGATATTCAGAGGTGTTATTATCCTTTTCTTCCATTTTTGATCATTTTGAAGGCCTGAGTTAGGAATTTAGATATATTATTTATCTGAGATCTGATAAATCATTTTTTCGTCATGATGTATGCACCGTGTTATGTTCTAGAGTCCTATTAAGCTATTATTCTTGTATCATTCTCTTGAACATTTTATATTTTTCTTATAACTTTTAACTTTTTCTCAGATCTACTCTAACCCATGCCAAATAATTTTCTATTACCAGATGAGGAAAATTGTATGATCCTAAGGTGGGTGGTACAGATATCATCCCTCAAGTTTGTTAATCTTGGAATTGTCATGTGGGGCCATCGATATAATTAGGTTTCATTTATTGAATTTATATTCCATTATTATAATCATTAAAACTGTATTGTTATTATCATTAATCCACAAGCTCGTCCATCGCATGTAGGATGTTTTTACATAATATATATTTTATTGTTTTCACACCTTTGAGATGACGTTCGGATATTCATTGGCTTGACCATCCTAAGAGTAAGAATTTATATATTAAATTTCATGATTTTTATTTGGAATTTAATAATGGATTGAACAATGTATGATCACCAACAGACCCATCCATTGTTTGTGATACAATTTATAAGAAAATGATAAATGGAAATTAGCAAGTATACTAATAATACAACTCAACCATTTGAAATGTAATTGAATAATAGGTTTCATGTCGATGGAACCCCTTACCACGTTGATGGAAGGTATATGATTGAACCTTTTGTATTAAAATGCCTTAAATGGATTGAATGAATGGTTTTATGATACATGGCCATTTCACACTAATGAATAGAATGACTTAATCCAAATAGACTTATTTAATATTTATGAATTTATTATTTGGTTTTATGATTAATTAGCATTTTCCAAATAATGAAAGGTAATATCTTGAACGTTATGAATTATATACGACTCCATTATCAAAATAATAGGGTCAATGCTCATGCTCACTTCGGAATTTAGAGGTAATCTATTGATCACTCGAGGAAATCATTTGGAATTCAAGGATATGACTTGCTTAAGATAAGACCCACATAGAACCTAATCATTACCTAATATAGGATGCCCGTTCTGACACTATAGGATCTTTTATATCATATTATAGTATGCATTGGATAGAGTCCTTGGATAAAACACATAAAAGTAGATTCCATGTTTAATGGCCATCTAGAACAGTCATTACATTGACCCAGTTTACATTAGATGAATTCCATGGAATCAGTAGGCATCATTATGTGCAATTACATTGAAAATTATCCATGGATTACACTATTAAACCAAGAAAGAATACTATTATTATTGAGCTGGTGATCATTGAGGTTTATACTTCCTTAGTTATCACCTTGGGACATCTATATTAAATATTATCAAAAGTTAACTTATTATATATTTTAACCTTCACTATGTCTGCCATGTTACTTATTTGAAAACTATTAATAATAAATTAATGAATTGGTTACATGTTCAGATACGTGTTGAGGGGTGAATCATCTACTTGGGTATTAATATATTTTGTACCACTTTACATTATATAATCTTTCGTTCACACTGTTACATTTCCATTACACAGGCTGATTGTTATAGACAGTAGTGGTGGTGGCCCACTAAGATTTATCTCACAACCTATTCGGGAACTCTTTTGTACCTGGGGAAAATTACACGTGTGCAGATGTTTGAAATTTGAATCATATGGTTTTGAACACTTTATTAATTAATGTTTAAGATGAATCTTAATTGAATATGAATGATCCAAAACTCAGGATGATTTGGATAGTATTTTTCAATCTATTATACTTTGGTGGAACATGTAATGCATTATTTCATTTATCCATGTTTTCAAGTTTTCTACTGACATGACATATAATCATAAATTGTTCTACGATAGTTTTTATTCCTATTATTTCATTTAATGTTATTGTTGTCTCTACTTTCCAGTGTTTTTTGTTTTTACTTATGCTCTTTTCACTGTTTACCCATATTTATATTTATCTATGGTGATACATATTGGTAATGAAGGAATAGTCTCCCTACGGACACACCCTAGGCACTGGAAACTATTTTGCAGCCTATTGTGTTTTGTGAGGTGCGCTTGTGGACATGTGTCCCACTTGTCTCGATGGGGCTTATTAAATGGCATTATGTAATAGGATGTCGCAAATTTCTATAATAGGAGGTTATTTTCTTTCATTTTTATTTGGATACAATATATTGGATATTATTAATGATATGGCACGTGGTCATAGGGCATGCTTGGACACCACTAACCCAGGTTCATGGTTACCTAATCTATTTTTCCTATTACAGATGATATTATTTCACCATGGGGTGGCACACATACTCTGTGGTGTTGTTAATTTTTCTTCTAATTGGTATTATATTTTATCCCCACCCAAATGATATGAGGACAAGGAGAATTACTACATGCATCATTATTGGAGCCTAGAAGTAGCATGTCATGAAAAGTTCCATCCCATATAGATTCAATTCCCCGATTTGCATTGCATTATATAAATGTGATTATTGGGGGATGTTGTGACTGTTAGCGTTTGTTTGTATTACATTTTATTATGATTGAGTGATTATATGTCTCAATTCAGGATGTGTATGGTCACCATGAGTTGGGATGAGTAATTTACCAAGTTGATCCATTATGATCCAAATAAAAGGGTGTTGCTTTCATTGATATTTTATCCAGGCATTGATTCAATGGGATTGGATCTCCATTATAATGAAAAAAATGACATATAATATGAAATGGTTGCACATAATTATCAATAATTTCATTTTTATCAATGTTAATGGAGTGACCCTGGTGATTAAATGTAAAATGAAGTGAAAATGATACAATATTACATACTAGTACATGTCCATCTACGTGGGTAGTTGGCGTAGTTTACCTTGGGTAGTGACTCCTTCCTTCATTAGCATCCAAAAGTGTTGAAAAATATAAAGTTATAGATTTTCCATGTATTGTTTTTAAATATTACAAGTAATTAATTGAAGATAGATATTTGAGACGATGAGCGATTCCGAGTGCTGAAGTTCGTCAAAAACTCCCTAGATTCCTCTAGATCATTGGAGGGGATCTAATACTGCAAAATTCTCAATGAAAGGAGAGAATGTATCAAATCCTATATTGTGGGGCCATAATGTTAGAGGATCTCATCGATGATGGAAGAAAATCCACCCTTTGTCAATGATCAAAGTAGGGGTTGTTATTTTAATTATGTTTACCTCATTCTTGGACTTAAACGATGAACTTGGATCATCCCACGAATACATTGACACATAAGTTAATCGTTCATACAGTAGGGTTTTATATGCAGTATTTTTTAGATCAATTGATTAATATTTGGTTTGTTTTGATTGATCTTTATAACGGGAGTGGATCAAGTCTATAATATACAATTGATGGGGATCATTCTTTTGTTTTTATATGAATTTCCTCCCCCTCCAACCCAACACTCTCTTTATTCTTCACTAGGTTTTGAATGAAATATCCTTGCACATCTATCTATCAATTATGTGATAAAAATTCATATATTTTATATCATTATGACCTATAATATGTGAAAAGATGATGGCGGTAGATGAACTGACATGGTATGGCATAAATCGTTCTTCAACTATTCTTCATGTGGATGATCAAAACGAGTTTTCGAGACTGATCAGGCATCTATTACTTACTGATCAGTGTTTATATGTTGGGATGATCTATGATATTGAGTTTAAAGATTATTGAATGGTTGGATTTCTAATCATATGATTAATTGAGACTCATCGATGAAGTACAATGTTTTTGGAAATTCACAAAGAAAACAGAATTTATCCTGATGAACAAAACATATGGGGCCATCTTCGAGGTGAATAGGGTTTCGGTTGATAGAAATAGACGACAAAACATGTTAAAAATATTATATAGTATGGGGATCCTTAAACAAGACATGTTTTTTATATTAGATGATACATATAAATAGAGTAGAGTACATAGAATGTACTCTACCACATGACCAGACCATACCAGTTATGCATGTTACCCCATGTATTATTAGAAGAGTTGGGAGCCACTGGTTGAGGTCATGTACAAGTACAAGGACATCGTATAAGATGAGGCCCCTATATATTAGGACATTATGTTTTAATCTTCTACATACCAGGTATATATTTTCTTCATGAGATGCTCTTTTTATCATAGGTTAGTAAATACGGGTAGTACCCAGGGATATAGGACACGACGTGTGAAACCTCAACAACCTATGTACATTCATATACATGGATTCATCTCCATGTCCACTATATCGTGGACAAGTTTCATCTGGGATAGTTCCCCTTTCTCATTCCCATGTATTTCTGGATAAATCCAGAATCCCTCCGAGAGGCCCGAAGCACGATCCTCTATCGATTCATTACCCTATGTAGTGATAGGAATTGGGGTGAAAAATCCTACAGCATTTCAATCCACTACATAGAAGGTGAATCCTGATGAGTGTGGTATACGCCAAGGACTTTGGACTGATCCGCATCTATGTGTCACTGTCTTTTCCCAATCATGAGTGTGTTCTCCCAGAATGAGTATATTTGTTCCACCATCAGATCTATTAGTGCATCTATATCAGTTGTGAAACATTCCAATTAATAGTATATATCTAACAGACATCATCATAGATATCAGAATCATGAAGTGAGTTCACTCAGATGAGTGCTTCAGGAAATCTTCATACTAAATCCCTAACATGGGTATGTGGGTCTTGGTGACTTACATATGGACTACGAGTCTAGGTTTAGAGTATATATAGATAATTATTTTGTTATATGTTATGTATAATTATACTGTGTAGGAATGACTATACCATACCATTTGTTTTTATTTCTGAGGTCTTCTACTAAGTATTGTTATACTCACCCATTCATGGGATTTTCCCCACATGTGTCTTTTCTTGTGTAAATGTGTGGCCTTTTAATAGAGACCAAGGTAGACTAGGACCAGACCAATATATGTGAGACTCCCTATATGCTATGGTGTTCCTTCATTTTAAAGCATGATTACTAGTACCTTTCTTGTTTAAAGTATGAACATTGTAGTTCCATAATCATTCTTTTGGTGGCCTTTTATTCTATCCCAATTACATTTACTCACTTTAATTTTTGTATTCATGCTATTTTTCCCATAGTGGTTTTTACATTTTAGCATTTGGGTCCATGTGTATAGGTACTTTGGTACTACCTCCCTTGTTAGGGATATGCCTACTCAGTGGTAGTCAACATCCCATGGTCTATTTGAGGCAGGCATGGGTAGTCATGTTGTGGGTCCCACTAGGATAAGTCATTACAAAGGTGTATCGGAGGTGGTCGGAACTTCCTTAGCATCGAGATTCTGTTAGATTGTATTGATGAAATGGTGTTATGTGTATCGAGTTCGACTTTTAGTCTGGGGACTACAGTGTTGGTGTGGGCGGCCGACATATCCAAACACCCAGACTCTGATAACGAGCATTTCGACTCAATACATGAGACCAGTAGTTGTAGGAAAAATTGAATGGTACATACATCATATATAAATGGGGTATTGTTTCCATATCATTTTTTCTGTTATACAGATGTACATTTTGACCATGATAAATCTTGTTTCTTTATAGGATACCTCTGTGATGCATATAAGATAGAATTTAGAAGCTCAATCATGAGGATTACCCCTTCATTGATGAGGATTCTATTCAAGTGTCAGTTCCCCTGGAATTACCTACAGGTGTTACACCTTCTATACCACCATTGGTGGAGAAGCCCAAGGTACATGTAGTACCAATAGACAAGGATCAGGGGTTGAGTTTACTCCATGAGTTTCAAAGACATAGAAACCTCATTTTTGAAGGCGAGATCAACCCTCAAGCTATTGAGGACTGGATTGATGTTGTGAATAGAGTCTTCCTTATATTAAGGACACCAGATGACCATATGGTGATCTTAAGAGAAATATTTTTTCATGGATCGACATGGAGATGGTGGAGCTTGAACACGTAGAATCAATACAAGATGAAAATTCCATGGATGGAGTTAGAGTGACTCTTTAGTGAGTTGTTCCCTCCAAATTACTCTAAGATTTGTGCATATCCAGGAGCTTCTTCAGATATAGAAGGGAATTTTGATGGGGGATGACTATTCATTGAATTTTACCAACCACTAAATGTACTTGATGGATATGGTCAGGAACCAGTACTTCAGAACATAGACCTTCAGGTGATGTTTACGATGGGAAATTGGAGCTATTGTCTTTCTTCTATGCATCCTGATTTATTCTAGAGTGCTTGAGAAAGCTTTTGTGGTCAATATCTTTGTGGATAAGAAGAGATAGCTACTGACAGTTAAAACAGGTAGATAGGTGGAATGACCTTAGTAGTAGGAAGTTGATGTCATGCAATGGGATCATGACATGGAAGACATCATAGGAGGACCCTGGATAGGAGATCTATATTCCATGGCACCTGGGCTACATCCAGCCATCCTAGGGGGAGGTGATGCTACTCATGAAATGGTAGAGGACATATCACTAAATACTACCCAACCCATCGAGCTATTGATAGGGAAATTATGGATGGATGCATGAGGCATAGGTAGAGATTGGAATAGACAGACCCTCCAGGTGGTGGATAGGGAAGAGGATCAGGGAGAGATTCAGGAGGTGGATGATGTTTCAAAAAACTTCTACCACAAACCCCAGGAGGTCTTCTCCAAGCCTAGAAAGCTCGGGAATAGGTGTGGGGGATGCAACATGCGGTCTGTGCATACGACCTATGAAATACAATGACGATTTGATGTACTATCTATGTCTTTTATACCTTATCTTTTGTACTTATAAACACAAGTTCTTGTCATTATTTCCTTGCCACATGAATTTCATCTAAACCTTGAGATTGAAGTAGAGCCATTGACTCAACCCTAATGCTTGGAGACACCTACAATAGGATACTCAATGATCAATCATCATTTATAAAAGTGTTATCTTAACATTGGAAGTGAGAGTTTCAGTTGGAACCTCTGGGTGGAAGGATTGAGGCCTTATGACATCATTCTAGATATATATTGATTATATTTTGTCTATTTCGAGATTGAATGCTTTCGGAAAAGGGTGTGGTGTCTCCGAAGTGATGGGATGAGGTTTTCCATTTTTGTTGAAAAGGAAACCTAGGTAGCACAGAATGGGATCATGAACAAGAGGGTGCAGCTAGTCACTTGTGTATTGGCTAGGCTTACCCTCAGAGTAGTAAATGTTAGGAGCATTGAATTCCCAGTAGTAGTGATTGAGTACGAAGATGTCTTCCTAGAAGATTTTCCATGGTTACCTCCTCGATGTGAGATCTCCTTATGCAATGACATAAACACCAATATAGAACTGATATCCTCAAAATAATATTGTGTGTCTCCCACTAAGTTGTGTGATCTACGGGTGAAGCTGGAGGATTTGTAGGGGATGTTATTCGTAAAACCTAGTGTTTCATCCTAAGAGTCCCCAGTTTTCTTTTCCAATAAGGCTGATGGGAATATGAGGTTGGGCATGGATTACTATCACATGAACCAGGTAATGTTGACGAAAAATTATCCACTACTGAGGGTGTAAGTCATCTTCAATTATCTGATAGGAGAATGATGGTTCTTGAAGGTTAACCTTTGATTTGGTTATCATCAACATTGAGTACGAGATAGGGATGTGTCATAGACAGATTTCAGATACAACTACATTCACTAAAAGTACAAGGTTATTTATTTTGGCATAACGAACACCCCCACAGTGTTCATGGGACTCATTAACTAGAACTTCCAGCTATAAATAGACAAGTTCATATTAGTCTTTATCATCGACATCGTTGTTTACTCGACATTAGAAGTGGATCATGTGATAAACCTGCAGGTGGTTGTTTGTGTACTCAGAGATCCGTAGATTTATTGGAATCTCCCAAAGTTCTAGTTATGGATTCAAGATGACAACAGTCGGGGACATGTTATCTCATGAAATGGGGTAGTGGTGGAACTTTCCATTTTTGAGGCAGTGTAATCCTGATAGCCACAAAGGATAATGGTATAGGTTAAGAGCTTACTTGGGATGAAAGGATATTACCAGTGATTCATTCATGACTTCTCCCAAATATTATCCCTGGTAAAAGAATTGAACAGAAAGGGGACACCATTCATTTTCACAATGATGTACCATTATTCTATCTAGTAGTTGAGGTAGATTTTAACGAACTCATCGATCATGAGTTTTCTAGATTAGGGTGTCGAATACATAGTTTTATGTGATGCATCATGCATCGGGCTTGGCTGTGTTCTCATACATATATATCCAGTAATTGCTTATGGCTCATGCCAGCTAAGGCCACCTGAGTAAAACTATATGACCCATGATGTTGAGTTTTAAGTGGTTGGATTCGTACTGAAAATTTTGTGACACTACCTTATTGTTGAATGGTTTATCATCTACTCTGAGCACAAGAGCCTCATGTACATATTCGTGTAAAAGGTTCTGAATTTGGTGCTGAGGTGAGGGTTGGAGTTCCTCTGGGATTATGACATCGATATCCTCTATAATCTAGTGAAGGGGAATGTTGTAGTAGATTCTCTCAGTCAGAGAACAAGGTCACAACTACAGATTGAGGTATCAAAGAATTTGGACTCGCTACAACTATCCTTGATGGATAGAGTTGATGTGGATTACCTTTATTCAATGGTAGTTACCCACCACTCGTGCAATGAGTCGGGGAGGCATGGAATGTTGATGTAATCATCATTTCCATTTTTTTTCAATAAGAGGCAATGCAAGAAAAAAGACCTGACCACTTGACCACACGACCATATTACCACAACCTGCATGTCAACATGCCCCCATGCCCAAATTCTCCCATTCCCACATGCCCCCAAACCCACATTCCCCCATGCAAAGGATTGCACCTAAGGAGGTATAAAATAATGAAGGTCGAGGGCATCCCCTCTGATGAGGTTCACCCCCTCGGGTTGTAAAGTATTAACATTGTGAAAGAATATAGGATCAGGCCCAATGACCTCAAGTGTAGAAAGGTAATCCGAAACATGATTCCTCTATCTCCATGAGTGTTTAAAATAGGTATCATTTTTGATCAAGCTCCTTCCATTCCTAATAATGTAGGATATAGCCCATGGATTTTGGTAGAGATCATTCAGAGAATCATGGAGGAATTTCGAGTCTGTTTCCACTTCTGGAATCACAATACCCTGTTGTGTGAAAATTATTAAATATTTCATTATAGCCCTGGCTTCAGCTTGAAGAGAGGAGCCATATCTGAGATGACCTTAGAAGGCCATAACCACTGCACATTGAGAATCATGGACCGTACCACCACCGTGTCGGACGCCTCCATGACAAGACCCATAAGTATTCAGTTCATGCCCCTGTAGGTAGGGTTCTAACAGATCCAATGACCGTGAGAACTGCTGATAATAGGTTGGGAAATTTGAGTCTTCTTGTTCATCCACCGTAGAGAGAGATCCTCTCACCATTTGGTGAAGACAAGGGCCATGTCGATGAGGAGACTCTTTGTTTTGAGAATGGTGGACTGGCAGGAAAATATAACCCCTTCATGATGAAGCGTATTTCTCACCTGCCAGATAGACCAACACCATGCATGCAAGATCAAGGTTCGATCCAACTTCTCCATCCCTCTGTCCCTTGAGCTATGATACCACCTATCTAGGAGAGGATCATCTACCATGCTCTAAACCAGAAGGTCGGTAAACACCCTGAAGAATCTCCAAAAAGAACCTGCCCATTCGCCTCTATAAAATAGATGTTCCATACTCTCCTCATCACTTACAAAAAAACATGTCTAACGAGATACTGTAGGGATCCCACAACATCTAATATTATCTTTAGTTGGAATGGCCTTATTCCTAATTCTACAATGCAAAAAGTTGAGTTTTGAAGGGATTGGTTTGCACCATAATATCTTATTCCAGCAATCACCAGGAGCCAGAGCCTCCCACAAACATCGGTAGTCCCGAGAATTAAAATCCCATGATGTGGAGAGGGTGAACACACAACGATCAAGAACCGAGGATATGTCAATGAGGTTAATGGTGTAATGTTTCTCCTCATCCAGCACCACTTTGATGATGTTCGGATGCATGCTAGCTTCCCTGAACATGAGGGTACTGCTTGGACAACCTGGGAACCCGAGAATCCGCCCTGCCTAGTTGTGGTTCCAAAATAAGACATCTCCTCTCCCAATAATCCATTGAGAGTGCTGGTACAACTCTGCAGTAATGCAGGAAATTTTATTCCAGAACGTCGAGCCATGACCCTCCATTGTGGGTTGAGACCCGTAATGATCATGTATGATACTTCCCCAAAGCGTACCCATCTTAACAGCTTCACATGAATGTTTAGCATGCATTCCTTTGATGGTGTCTTGAAGACAGTGCACATTAATAGCTCCATCCATCTTGGGAATAACCATATTCTACCACGAAGCCCAATGTTGTTTTCCCTCTGTGAGGGGATCCGAGAGGAAGCTATCCGAGACCTTTTCAATGTTTGTAATAACCCCATTCAGAGGTTTAACATTCGATAGATCGTGGACCAGAGCTACTAAGAGGACACTGTTAATGAGTGCAGTATGACCACCAAAAGAAAGATACCTATTTTTCATGTTAAAGATGTGGTCTGCAATTTTACTACCGAGGGAATCAAAATCCTGAATAAGGAGTCTCCTAGGAGAGATGGGAGCCCCTTGATATTCCATAGGAAATCCTCCGCGTCTCATGGAAAGGGTCCATTCGATCTCCTGATACCTCCTGGACATGCAATGTTTTGAGATGTAGCATAGACTCTTTTCCCTATTGACCACTTGGCCACTCCAGTAGCAGTAATACTCCTGCATCAAATTCAAGCCTCTAATTGAGGACCTGGTAGAGTTTCTGAAAATTATTGTTTCATCATTGAACATAAGGTTTGAAATCAGTTGAGCTCTCATACTCCTTCAAAATGCTAGAGTCTCTCCCTTGTTCATTCTCCAGTGTATGAGGCGGATGAGGATATCCTGTGATAAGACAAAAATGCTTGGAGAGATTTGGTCGCCTTGTATCAGGCCATTGGTTGTCTTGAAAATAATTTATCATTTTCCCCAGAAAAAGATCAACATCCATGCTGAGCTGAAATATAGAAAGACCAGGTCGACATTCCAAGGGGAGAAACCCATTACTTCTATCACCTTATTAATGAAACTCCACTCCATACGATTGTATGATTTACTCATGTACATCTTGATATTGATATTAGATCCATGAGATTTGTGATGGATATCTTTTACCATTTCCTCAGTAAGAGCGATGGCGCCTTGTATGGACCGGCCCATCACAAACCCATACTACTCTAAAGAGATCCACATTGGAAGATGAGCGAACCGTGTTTTGTTGATGATGCTTGAGATGATTTTATATGGAAACGTACATAGGCTCATCAGTCTTTAATGAGACATAGAGGAGGGATTATTTTTTTTAGGAAGGAGCACCATTGTTGTAGCACAAGCCACCCGCGACAGATTACCTACCCTAAAAAAATCTTCAACGGCCAATACAATTTCCCCTTTCACCACCTCCCAAGAAGCCCGATAGAATGAGCTCAGGAACCCATCTGGGCCCGAGCACTATCTGGTTGGAGATTCATAATGGGGTTAATGACATCCTTTTCATCAGGTATGGATCTCATCTTTTCATCATTCTGATCTAGAACAGTTCAAGGGATCACCCCAAGGATCACATTATCCCTCCTGAATAGCCTTTTGGCATTAAGGAATAAGGCTCAGTGAGTAGGTTCTTGAAATAATCGAATGCATGGGTCCCCACAATGTCTCTGTCATCAGAAAATTATCCATCATCCATCAGATAATTAGTCTTGATAGGCCTCTTTCTCTAATTGATACAGGCGTGGAAAACGTTGTATTTCAGTCACCTTCCCTGTGCCATTTAATTCTTCAAAGAATCACTTTCCATGCATTCTTGATCCAAATGCAGCTCTGCCACTACACCCTTCTTAACAGAGATCTCCTCAAAAGTGAGCTCATCCCATGCATGTTATAGATTAGGATCATGAAAATCCACCTCCTTCATAGTGTCGATGATGGCCCTGCACTATGAGGGGATTCCCTTGGCCCACACCTGGAGGCCGGACATGAGGTGTCTTAATTTTTCATTCATGGAAACCCATGTATGGTCTTGAATAGGAGATCCCCTAACATGTTGATCCAACTCCTGGTACACAGGGGAGTGTACCCACTGCTGGTAGAAGTGGAAACGCTCCTGGTAATTATACCCTATAAGAATTGAAACTAGAAGGGGGTAGTGGTCCGAAATCCCGTGAGCCAGGTGACTTACATTGGTGCTAGAGAATGCAGTGGTGTTGTGGATGCTAGCTAGACATCTCTCTAACTGACTCCATGAGCGATGGGGGCCCTTCAGTTGTTAAACTAGGTGATGAAGTCCCCTGAGAATCCGAGATCACATAATCCATTCCCAGCCATGAACCGAGCATAATCCCTACTAGCCTTCCATAGAAAAGTCCCTCTTCATTTCCTTTCCTTCGGGTTGGCCACAACGTTGAAATCCCCTCCAATAAACCAGGGGAGGGTGTCGGGGATGATAGCCTTTAAATCTCTCCATAACACTTCTCTTTGATCCAGATCCCAACTTCCATAAATAGCATAAATGAAGAAAGAATCGTTGCCTTTGTTCACTTCAGAGGTGATTAATTGATTACCAGATTGAACCAGCTCCACAGAATTGGTTTGATGCCAGGTCATCCAAGTGTGCATGCTAGAGGGATCATCATGCGAAAAACCATTTAGTTTGAACCACCATGAAAACTCCTTGATTATGGCTATATTTTTTTTTGTATTTGAGAATGGCAACAACTACAACCTTGTGAATTCTGCCTTCAGATGAGATAATATATGACTTCACCCTGGCCCCAAGTCCGCAGGAATTCCAATTGAGGTCTAGAATCATTGAAAATACAAGGCTCTGGCATTGGCATATAGTTCTTAGCCTTCGTGAAATGGGAGGATGAATTCTCCTTTAGAATTCTCGATTTTGAATGAGTACAAACACAATCTTGGGTGGACGCATTCTTGTCGGATGAAGATGCTGATATGTGGGAATAGATAGAGGTTAATTCCCAAACCTATAGGTCCTAAGGAGGTGTACACTCTGGAGTCATGGGGCTTATAGAAAGACGATTTTTTTTCTGTTGGAACCTTTGTGTAGATTGATGAGGTCCTTCCTGCTCTATAAAGAAATCCTCTATAGAGGAGTATCTAGAGACCATAATGAGAGATCCAGCCTTGATTTCAGATGGGAGATATAGGTTCAAGGTGCTTAAAGGCCTATAAATCAAGCCTTGCATTCCCTTTTCTGAGCTCAACCTCTTGAAGAATAAAGAGAACAGGAGGTGAGGTATCACAAGACCAACCCTTGGTGACTGCACTCCTACTAGAACGGAGAGAACAATGCTTGGTCAGAACCTTGTAACTTTTCTTTTCGCAGGAGAGGATAACTCAAGAACCATGTCTAGAGAGAGATCAGGGATCGCAACTAGAGAGATGTTGTGATCTGGGGTTACCCTGTGAGAGTTACCGAGGGGAGACGGGCATGACGAATTCGACGCCTAATCTCTGTGAGACATACAATTGAATGAACGGCGCCCCAACCCCTACTGAAATCTCCATAAAACAAGGATAGAATGGCCTTGGAGAAGACAGTGGGAGAAAAACTGAGAAAACACTGGAAAAGAAAGCTCTTGATTCCATCTAAAACCATCCTGGACCCGAAGCATCAACATTTCTGATGGGGTTAAAGAAGTGTCCAATTCCACACAAATCTGGGCCACTAAAACATCCCCACAGCCGGAGGTCCTTCTATTAGAGCACAGAAAGACTACAGTGGCATCACTGATCACCTTGAGAAAGCCATCATTCTGGAATGGATGAGGCAACCCCAGGAGAAGGATCCAAACCACTGCAAGGGGGTTTTTGTTTCCCTTATGAACATACAGGGACCATCGGGAAAGAATAAAACTCCAACGTCCAAACGCCCTAAGGATCCGTACACCACACAAGCAGGAAATCTACTTCTGAAGGCATTACTAGGAAGAAAGAGGTTTAGTGACTATACAAGATCTGAAAAGGAGCCTTTAAACCTCATGAGATGACGAAACATTGGAACACCTCCAGGGGAGGTTTCTCTGACCCAAACTGAGCATCCAAGGTCCCCTTTAGGAACGCCTCCACCACCACATTGGATGGAAATGGGAAGTCCATGGAAAGAAACCCACCATCACAGGAAACATTTGAGGCCGAGACACATACATCTAGAATGAAAGGTCATGGAGAACTGCATATCGAGCCGCACAGAGCATCTATGAACAAACCGGGCCTTGGGGGCGCAGCAGAAGAGCATCCAACAACCTGAGGAGGCAGCAAGGACTTCTTCCCTACACCCATGAGCTAGGCTGGGAGAAGCGATTGAGGATCAATATCATGTGAATAACTGGGGGAAAGGGGAGCCCTTGAACCAGAGGGTCTACATCAGCAAAGCCCAGACCCCAGACCAGTCCGACGGAGGAAACATCCTGAGGACGGGAAAAGGCGGTGCCAACATACCGAAAATTTGAAAAACCAGGAGGCATGTAGGGCGCGTTATCACGGGCAGACATCACACTCAAAATGATCATACTATTCTTGTAGTTGTTAAATGTTTGAATTTACGTTCTCAGTTATCTACAAGATATTCTCCTAATGGATATTTTCAAGGTGTGGAGCACATCATTTTTTAGGGGATGCACAATTGTACAAGTGGTATTGTAGGAAGAGGTTTTGAGAGAGTTTCATACATCCCCTTTGGTTGAACATCTTGGGGTAGTGAAAATGTACCAAGACCTATGATTTCAGTTCTGGTGGACATGGATGATGAAGGTATTGGTAGAGTTCATTTCTTGATGCATTATGTGCCAGTAGGTGAAGGTTATGCACGAGGATTCAAGAGGAATAACTCACACCCAAGAAGTTTCAGAATAAAAGTGGGATGAAATATCAATGGGCTTAGTGATGTGATTACAATGAATTTCTATGGGAAATGATTCCATTCGGGTGATCGTTGATCGAATCAACAAATCAGCCCACTTCAAATCAATTAGGGAGTAGAGATCAATATAGATATTGGGACACCTCTATACGGAGGAGATAGTATGGATTCATTGAATCCCCTCAAGGATTTTCTAAGATCATGAGTCAAATTACACATCCCAGTTGTGGAATGGATTTCATGAAGTTTTTGGGACACAACTACGCTTGAGAACAGCATTTCATCCCCATAAAGATGGTGAAATAGATAGAAAATTCAGTTTCTTGAGGATATTGATGGTCCGAGTAATGGAAATTGGTTATATTTGGGAGTTACACATTCCATTGGTGGAGTATTCAAACACCAATAGATACCACAACAACATAGGTAAGACATTGTTTGAGCCTTTATATGGGTGATCCTCCCAGTAACCACTTTACTTGACCAGCTTAGAAGAGTCAAAACTCATAGGTCTAGAGTTGGTACGAGCTACCACTAAGAATGTATATATCCTCCCAGAGTAGATGAACACTATGCAGATATGGGAGAAGTCTTAGGGTAACATATGATGAAGACCTATGGAGTATGAGGAGGGAGTCCATGTCTTCCCACGATGCTTACATCAGTGAGGGTTGTAGATATTTCTCATAAATGGAAAGATGTATATAATGTTCATATACTTTTTTAGATACTACACATACTTGGTGAGGTGGTGTGCTCCTTGTCATTGTTTCCAGAGTTGCATTGGGTACATGATGTCATCCAAGTGTCGCAACTAAGGAAGTACTTGAACGATATGTAGCATATCATCGACTAGGGTGATCTACAAATCTAGGATGGAGTGACCTTTGGAGAGTACATAGTGGATATCAAGGATCAGCTTGAGAGGATCCTCTAGGGTAAAGAGATTCACTTGTTGTGTGTCCAATGGTATCATAAGAATCTTAAGGAGATCACATGTGATTAGGAGGCTCAGATTCATACACGATACCCACATCTTTTAAAGTAGCCTCTTGTTTTCTATTTTTTGGCATGTAAAACCCTAAGGTATGGATAATTTCATGACATGGATTTTATGTGTACTGTAATTAAATATTATATAGAATTAATTAGAAATTAGGATTTGCAACTTTGTGCGATTCTGAGACACGAAGTGCCCAGAATAAATGTTTGAAATAAATTAAAATTTTTAATAGCGTTCATGAGAGGTTTTCAATAAAAAATTGAACAACGTTTAAATGGGTTCTCATATTAGAAATCCATGGGCAAAATTGAGTTTAGAGTAGAAACATTACCTTAGGCAAGGCCTAACAACAACTGACATGGGTCGGAAACAAATGTTATTTTTTCAACGTTATAATGGAAAAAAGATATACTACTAATTTATTTTAATTTAAATGAAATAACTATGTAATAATGTATTTTTGGGATTTAAATAACTATGATCCCATGGTTTGGCTCATAACCCTGGAAAATTCCCTGGAATCCTATGGAGCTTTGGAGAGGAGCCACCCTTCGTGAATTCCTGATGAACATGGACAAATGATCAACTCCTAGATCATTGTGTAGCATGGTCAGAGGATATCATCGATGAAGGCTATAAATCCCCCCTTCAATGATGATCAATGGATGAGTTTTTATTTTATCTATGTTTCTTTTTTCATGGATTTCAATGACGAACGTGGATCAACCCATGAACAGGTTGACCTGTAGTTCGATCGTTCTAGTGGGAGGATTTTATTTGTGTGTTTGTATTGCAGGATTATATCATATAGGATTTGTCTTCCTAATCATTCTATGGTATTGGGTCAAAGATGTAACAAACAATGGATGGGGTTCATTCATTTTTTGGTTATATGATTTTCCACCCTCTCTAACCACACGCATTCTACATTCTTCATGAGGTTATGAGTGACATATTTTTTCATATACATATGATAATGAAACGATCCCAAATCACAAATCCGGCATCGGGATAACCTAACAGATGTTTGATGATGGTGGGAGTGAATGAATCGACATAGTTTGGGAGAAATCAATCATCATGAATTCTTCATGAAGATGGTCAAAATGAGTTTTCCGGACCGATTAGACACCTGAAAATTATCGAATGAGTTTTTCTATGACATGATGACCCATGATCTTGAATTTCCAGGTGATTGAATGATTGGATCAACAATATTATGGAAATTCATTTCACGATAGGGAAGAACAACATTTTTGTAAATTATTGATGAACCTGATTTGTATCCTGAAGAATATGAGGTGTGACGCAAGCTCTACAGTGGCAAGGGTTTTGGGTGATAGAAAGTAATGACATGGTGTGTAACCCCTATCACATGGAATGTGGGTCCTTATGTAGGACTCGCCTTCTATCATGGATGATACACTGGCATTTTAGTGGAGTACATGGAATTTACTCCACCACACTGCCATCCTAGGGTGGTTACGCAGGTTACCCCATGCACTGATACATGGGTTTGAAGGCATGGGTTGAAGGTGTGTACGAACACATAGCCAATGTACATGGAGAAGACCTCAGATTGTAGGAAAGTCTATGATACAATTATACACAGCTAGTATATCATTTCTACATGACATTCTCTATTTGACTTGGGACATTGTAAACTGGTAGTACCATGGGTTAGTGGGCACAATATTTGACACCTCTGCACGCTGTTTAGTTTATGGTACATTTCTTGATCTCCTTGTACACCATATAATGGACATGTTTTGTTTCGTTTAGTACCCCTTCCATATTCTCCAAAGGGATAGGAATCATTTCCATTCACAGAAGTATGATCCCTTTAGCATGACATTCTAGAATGTTCCAAAGCCCCTTTAAGAGGCCCGGAGCGAGATCCTCTATCCATTATTGACCATAGTTACTGGTAGGTATTGGAGTTAGAAATATTATAGGAATTCGATCATATACTTATGAGGTGAATCCGGATGAGTCGTGGAATATTCCAAGGCCCTGGAAGAGATCATCATTTGTGTATCATGATATTTTCCCACTAAAGAGATTTTTCTCCTATAATAATGATATATGTTCCGTCTTCATATCAATTAGTGTATCTATCCCTCTTGTGACACTTCCCAACGAATAGTAATTCTCAGAAAAACATGACATGAGCTATCAGACTCCTAGAGTTAGTTTTCTTGGATGAGTGACTCAGGATATCATCGGACTGAATCCCTTGTGCTTGTATGTGGGTCATTGGGACTTACCACTAGACCACGAGTTTGGGTTTCAAGTCTATTTGTGTGTGTCCCGTGTTATATATTTTGTCGAAATATACTGTGTAGAACTAACTATACCATTACTATGAGCATTAATTTGTTGTTTTCAAGGTCCCCTATCGAGTATTGTTATACTCACCCTTTCACGTGCTTTTTCCTACATTTGTCATGTCTTGTGCTGATGAGAGAGATTTTTACGGAGACCAGGGTGGACCGGGACCAGACAGAGCTTTGCTAGCTTCCCTATAGGCTGAGGTGTTCCTTCTTCATCGAATAGCAGTCCCAATACCTTTCATTTTTATATGTTGAACATATTAGTTACAAAATCTTTATTTTTTGGGCATGTATTATTTCATAGTTAAATTTCCTCACATTAATTTCTAGTTGACGTGGTTGGATTAAATTATTTGTATGCATGAATTTGATTCCATAGTTGTTTTTAAATTTCAACATTTTTCTACCTGTGTAAATGTACTTAGGAAATGCCTCCCATGATACTGATATGCCTACTAGGTCCTCTTCTCGTTCAGGTGACTTTAGAGAAGATTTAGAGGATAATAAATCATATGACTACTGCTCAGTCTAGAAAAAATTATTATTTAGATCACCATCAATGACCACTTAAGATAGATGTCAAGGGTCATGTTTTCCTTTAGGTATTTACTATGATAGGGAATTTATGGTTATGTGGACAAGGGAGGATTTAGTCTCATTACGTAGGGCCATTCGAGATTCTAGAGAGAGCCGGGCAGGTAGACAATTGGTTGATACTACCTCAAAGATATCATGCAACGCATGACATCTTCCATGTTTTGTAGCTTTTTAAATATCATTCAAACCAATATAATACTTTTTATCCTAATGAGTTTGACTTATATTTTAATGCATCCTTTTTGGAGTATCCAGAATGGATCAGCGACTATAATGACAAGGCTCTATGAGGCTGGATTGTCCCACTTTTACGGGTGTTATGGGAACACGACCATGTACATGATGAGATTTGGGAGAGGGTGCTTGAAGTACATTCCCAGTGGTCAGATTTCAGATAGTATATCTCCACCATTGGAAGGTGAACTCTGGGAAAAGTTATTTTTTGTGGAGATAAATGTAATAACATGGTTTTTCATTAAAGTATGGATCCTTAAAATTTTGGTCAAATTCATTATTTTAGACATTATTTGAATTCTGAAGGAGTTAGCAAAGGGTTTTTGGGTGTTAGGGGCCTATTAGGGTCTAGGAACCCATCATTCATGGAATACTAGGCATGTCTCATGGTTAGAGAAAACAATGTGTGTTGTCCACACCGTAAGATCGAACCATGTTGATGTTTTACATTTTTTCGGAAGAGACAAGTAGCACGGTTGGTGAAATGTTTCCCTAATCATATGTCAATGATATGATAGTACCCCTATTCTCCAGGTTATCATTCCAGGTTTGTACATAGTTGTTTCAAACAATATAGAAAAACCATGCCGAGACTAAATATTGGCTAATTTTACCTTCTTCCGTTAATGATCTAAAGAATGTTCTCCTTCCTCCCTAATCTGAATTCCAATAATAATTTCATCCATTACTATAATTTTGTATAATTTTTATTACCTAAGGTATTGATCAAGGGAACTACTACATTCGGGATCTGATCATGCTTTTGTTCAACATATTGGATATGTAATGGTAAGTACTTAGGCCCCTTTGAGTTGTTCTCCAACTTCCCTTCTCTCAACCATGTTATTGAGGTGTGTGAGTTTTTTTGTTTTTAATAGATCTATTCTGATCTAGTCTAATTAATAGTATAATACTAGAGGGGGAGTGTTGTACGAGCCAGTGGTGGGTGTTCTATAACTCAACCCTCATATTCTTCTATTTTAGAATTGTCCTGTGGGCCCAATAATTTCATCGAGTGCAGTTAATTTAATTTATAGTTTGTGATTATAATAATTATTATCTTATGGTTATGGTATTTATAAATACGTGATTAGTTTTTTTTTGTTTTTATGCCCACAAAACCAACCATACCATGTTGGTTATTTTCCCATAATTGTCATTTTTTTCTTTTGATGCTTTTGAGACGACGTTCGGGTGTGCCTTCACATGGCCTTCCTATGGTTAAAACTTTTTGATATTAAATGTATTGATTTATATTTTTAATTGCATAATTTAATGTACCATATTTGATAACCCATAAACCAACCTAATGTATGTGATTCAATTGAAAACCCGATGTTAAATGGAAATTGGAAATTATACTAAGTATATGACTTGTCCATTTGAAATGAAATTGTATAATAGGATACACATACATAGCACCCCATATCATGTTTATGGAAGGTATAAGAGTTAATGTTGATTATTAAAATTCCTAAAGTAGATTAAATGAATGGTTTCATGAAATTGTTCTTTATAACTCTATTGAAAAGCATTGCTTGAACCAAATGGACATTTTGAGTAATTATAACTTAATTAAATAGTGGCATGCTTAATTAGCCTTGTCAAACTAATAAAAGGTAATTTCATTAAAATTATTAATTATATATGAATTCATTATCAAATTAGGAGTGTTATGACTTGATCTCGCCTTGGATTCTTGTGGTAATTCCTTTTAAAATCAATGATCCCATTCCAAATTAAAGGATATGTCATTATTAGGTTGAGAGCCATCTAGAAACTATTATTTTTCTATATTTGGATACCTGATATGACATAGTTGGATAACTGATGTAATACTAAGGGAATATTTGGATACACTCATTGGATCTACCAATTAATGGTAGTTCCCATGGTTAAATCCCATCAGGTCCAGTCACTTCTTAGTTCTATATTACCATGTATGGACTCCTTGGATTCAGTTGGAATTTTATCGTGGATGGAATTATACATTGCTTCTAGGATTACATTCATACCAATAGACAACATACTATTATTACTAAGTTGGAGACCCTTGTGGTCTACGTTTCATTAGTTATTAGCATTATACATCATTATTAAATATTTTTACTGGTATCATTGTTACATCATGGAACTTCCACTACGAATGTCATGTGACTTATTTGTAATCTAGTAATAATCAATTATTGAACTATTTAAATGTTCAGATACAATCCAAGGGATAGAGAAGGTACTACGGTATTTAGTAAAATTATGTTGAAATACTTTTTATAAGCATGATTGCAGATGTTTACATTTCCAATACATGGTTTGGATGTTATAGAAACCATTGGTGGTGTCTAACTAAGATACATCTCAACCCTCTCTGGGTGCCTTCTGTTACCCTGGGTAGAATACATGTGTGTAGGTTTTGACATAAGTAAGAATACAGCTTCAAACAATTGATTGGATAATTTTTATGATGAATCTTGATAGTAGATGACCGAGAAAAAGCCCGGGATGCATGGGATATTCTATTTATTTTTATTATAAATTGGTGGAATATGTCATTCCTACTATCTTGTATCCATATTTTCCAGTTTTCTAGTGACATGACATATCATCAACTATTGATGAATAATTCTATGTTATTATTTTTTTAGTTATTTTTGTTGTATCTATTTTCTTTATGTGCCATTTTTTTACTTATATTTCATTCTATATTTATCCACGTTAATATTTATCTATTGTACTACACTTTTGGTAATAAACGCATAGTCTCCCCACGGACAAACCCTAGGCCTTCGCTGCTAGTCGGAAGCCTTTGGCATTTCGGGAGATGAACTAGAGGGCATATGGCCCACAAAGCTTATGGATCTTTTTATGTGATATCTAGGTCTGGGACATCACATTATTATATAATTAAATTGACATAAAAAATTTATTACAGGGAATATATTGAGTTTATTATATCATAATGTTTTGATATGAATTTAACAGGGTGTAGGATGAATCAGAATAAAGACACCTGTTGAAGAACATTGCTTATTATTCTGGTATCAACTTTAGGGATTCACCAAAATCCATACTATGATAGATTTATGAAAAATATAATAAATCTAGTATTATTATAGGTATATTGGGATGAGATTTGGTCACGTATAGTAAGAACTAAAATGGTTTTAATGTATGGTTTAGAGAGGATAATGGTGTCCTTTTGTAAGCGAGGTGAGTGGTACATCTATAAACTTTGAAAAGAATTAATTCCACTGACATTTTTTGAAGTTATAATTCTCAAATAATATACCACAATGGAGAGTAGAAGGTATAAGTGCAACACCCTAAAATTATAAATTATGAACCTTTTATTAGATAACATGCCTGGAACATAACTCCAAACACATAATGGGATATAATATCATGATTAATTATTAAATAATTACAATTTTAAATAGATTTGATAAATTCTAGATTTTGAAATTCAGAAAACACCATTTCAGTGTGCATTAAATTCAATAGACATTCTTCGATGGATTACAATACACACAAGATTCAGTTTTATGGAACAATAATATATTACTAAAATATTATTATTTAATATATTATGATATAAAAGACAATTTATTAATGTAATAAACTAAATTATAAAATATTATGGTTTATGTATGTATATAATGAATTCATGGGTTACCAATTAATGATAAATTGAAATAAGATCCAATTTTTTATTTTTATCTTCTAAAGGAGTTTTATATTAATAAATATAAATAATTACATTTACTTGTTTATATTAACAAATTATAAATGCTATATATTGTTCAAAATATTATAAATATTCATCCATTAGGTTTGATATGCATTATATATGAACAGTACCAATTCTACACATTAAAACCATGTATTGTTTAATAGGCAATTTTGCCACCTTTTAATGGATAACCCATATTAAATATGAATTTTGACAATTAAGTTTATTTAATATGTCCAAATTTACATAATATTTGAAATAAAAATATAAAAAAAAATTGGTTTAATTTTTTATACTTTTCTTGAATCATTTCATTATTTAATTAATAGTTAAAAATAATGAATTTTAGTTTGAAACTCCTTTTTCATCAAATTTATTTATAAGGTTATATTATGTTTTATATTTATTTTAAATATTAATTATCAAATAAATTTAATAAATATTTCTATATAGTTAAATTTGATCAATTTAAATTTGAAAATTAGAATAAAAACAAAGCAATTTTGCAGAAATTTTTATTTTAAAAACCCGTATCGTCCTCCTGCATGTGGAGTGAATTTTGAAAGAATTTTTTCCACTTCTATTATTTTAAAATTGATAAATTAATTCCATATCTGTAATAAGAATAATTTATAATTTCATATATAATGGAATTTCAGTTTGATAAAAAATATTATTGAATGTAATTAAAATTAATTATAATTTTTAAGGTATAACTAAGCTCAATAATGGACTAAACCTTCAATTTAAGGTCCCAAAAAACCTATCCAATTGTCCAAAACCCATTATAGGTTCATTTATCCACTATAAACCATCCATTATTGAGTTTTTTTATGACTTCATTTGGGTAAAACATGTGAACTCAGGACATGATTCCAAAAATTCCACGTGAGTCCTTTTCCTTCCCTATTAAAAGCCACTGCCTCCCCCACCACTTCACATCTATAAAAACTATTAAGTTCGGCCATGATATGCCCAAATAACATCAAAATATCCTTCTACTAAAACTTTAATCCTTCCATTGTGTATAAATCCACTCAAGGATTCCTTTTGATATAAACTAAATGATGTTACCCTATTAATAGGTAACGTCTTCCCTCAATCTATTTAGTTTAATTACAATTATCCACTTCTTATACTATTATTATTATATTATTAAATAAAAAAACATTTATATGAAATATAATATTATTTCTTTATGAAATGTTTTCTACCTACACTTACACACACCTCCACTTAATGGGTAACAAACATACATATTCTCTGTACACCGAACTACTGCCTCACGAAACGATGATTATTCATTTTTCCCTCACCACATATCATGGTGACCATTATCATGGAATATCATATTATAAATGATATTTGTGATATTGATTACATATTTATGGTTCTTTAATTCTTTTATAATGCATTACTATATACATTCCATTATGTGTAACTATGATAACATAGCTTGTGGAAGTGTGGACTACGACCCCTTAATGCGATGTGATTTATTCATGTTATACATGGAAAAAATTAAAGATGATATTAATAAATAGATGTGAAATATATCACATATATATTACACAATAATTATAATATACATATGTATCAATTTTTTCATTATTTTAATTTGACAGAGAAATGATGGAGCGTTTATGCGTATGTATGGCCTACTGTTTCCATGAACGGTGCATTACAGTTCTTATCTCAAAACAGTATAGATTATTATAAATATATATTTAATGTATATGTATGATAATTAAATCATGTTATACATTCTTGATATTATCAATCAAATTTAAAAATTATAATAAAAACAAACAACAAGCCAAAATATGCTTTAGAAAACAAGGCAATTAACGCACAGAAATAGTCAAAATAATGAATGATTGTTAAAAAATGTAATAAATTATTATAAATTGTTAATATATGATAGTATAAATATTATTAATATTTTAGAATAATATAGTTACATATTATAAACCCATATAATATAGGATAAATACCTTATGAGAAAAGTAATATTTTTAATGGATTTCAACTCAATTTACATTTCATTGAGACGTATTCAGTTATAATGAACCAATTAACTTTTATTGGATGTATTTAGTTAACTTTAATATGTTTTATAATGAATATATTTAACCTCATGACATTATATTTTTTATTTAATATTATTCATTCATGGGGATAGTTATTTAAATGATTGTATGTGTAACATGACATATTGGAATTTTTAAAATTTCATTTCCTACAACATTATTTTTTTGATATTTCAATGGAATTTTCATTCATTAATTTATACTACCCTTGTTGTTACACATCCTCCAATTGTTTACAATTGATATATTTTTGTAATGTATTCAATAAAAAAAATTTATAGGACACATTATTCTGGATTATGGGGATTTCACAAGACATGTAATACACAGGTGGGGCCCAGTAATAGACAGCCCCTTGATGCATTAGTAGTCTTAGGAATTGAAATAGTGTTCCAAATTAGATGGGTTTTTAACCTAATAACTAAACTTTCTGATGAAAGGACTTGATGGTAGTGGTTCCATGTTCTTAGGAGACATGGCTTCCAGTAATTAAATATTTCCTTTATTTGTATTTAGTTATTATTCATCCAAAATATTTTCCATCGATATATCTACAGATACATTTAATTCTAATTTTATTGATTTAGATGTCATGAGTTTATGTTTCATAGCGTTTCATATTGTTAAATCCTAAACTATTAATTGTAAGGACATGTTTTAATAGTTATTTACCATTCCATGTTAATTTATTCTCATTGACTCATTATAGGTTCAATATTACATAGCCTTACTGAGAATTTGAGCCCACACTTAATATGTTTTCTTTCCCCATGTTATGAAGATTAATTAATATAAAAATCATTCAAGGATTTTGTTTTTTACTTTTTATTATATATCATTTTTTTCTCTTCACAGTGTATTATGTGTATCATGTATATGATTTGGATTTCCAATACTACTAAACTAAACCGTCCTTTGGGATTTTATTTCTTGTTATCAAGACCATGCAATAAAACAATGCATTGGCTTTGTGATTTTGGGATAGGCATTACAATAGGTATCAAACTATGTTAAGTTGAAACTATGGAAACTAGATGTATAAAACCTAGATTAATGACAAAAACCATAATAATGAAATTTGGGGTAAGTATACAATAAAATCCTAGTATTTTGGGAAAACTGTTATTTTGTGGGTATTCCTAGAAGTAGATTCGTATCTAGTTATTAAATGTGGATGTGGTTCTAGAATTGATGTAACTAGTATTAATAACTCTAAAATGGTGTTCTGGGCTTGATATGAGGTAACATGGAATTTAAAAATGGGTCATACTATACACCTCGGTTGACACACCTATGGGATACACTTAGGACAATTCACATTCTCTTTACCGACAATTATGAAGGATTTGGAAATAATGATTTACCAAAAATAACTAATGTTTGGAAATATAATATTTAGGATGCTTAAATTTATGATTTGTTCTATACCATAATTTATTTATACAAGTTTTATTATTTTATGATCTAATAATGTAAAATCTATTGTTTATAAATGGAATATAGAAGGATGAATGGTGCATGTACTCATTTAAATAATAGATATTTCCTCACTGAATAATCCAATTGAGTTGCTATTAGAACAGAGAAGGTTGTGGAAATATATGGACAATATAATAATATTTTTACATGTAAACTTGACTGGATAGGGAAACATATTCCACAACAAGATTCTCCAATGTTAGATCTTTTTATGCAGTAGAGGTACCCATTATTTTTTAGGGCTACTGATCCAATGGATGCTGATAAGTTGATTAAATCATTAGATATGATATTCATGGAATTAGTATGTATTTAATAGTCAAAGGTTACACATGTAGTATATGTTATGAATGAAGATGTTTATTAGTGGGTGTATTTTATCCATAATACAATGGAAGAATAAGAAATTGATCCCATGGAATGGGGGAATTTTAAGGAGTTGTTCTTCAATAAATAAATCCATTACGATTAGAAAATCGTGATGAAGAGGAAATTTCTTTGATTAATGAAAACGTAAGAGGAGTGTTTTTCAAATTATAAAGCTAACTTTAAAGAGTTATCCATGTATTCTATAGGTTATATACGAAAAAAATAGTAGAATATTGTCAATCATATTTGAAGGACATATGGAAAATATCTGAAGGGAATTGGTTTCTCATAATTTTTCATCAAAAAAATAAATAATTTAATCTTCCACTATGATAGAGAAAGAATTATAAATATCATATGAGTTCAAAGATAACAAATATAAGAATAGTTCTCATGATAACCAAGAAAAATGGAATGCATCAAATTAGAAGAAGTTGGAGAAATTTCCCATGTGTGAGAACTATGAAAAGAATCACCCTTGGAAATTATTGAATGGAATGTGAGTTTGTTTTAAGTGCATGGAAAAGGGTCACAAGGAAAAATAATGTGAAGGGAAGAGTAAAAAAGATACTATATAGTGATTCAACTACAAAATATATGGGCAACTTTGAAAAGGAATGTCCAAAACATGAATGAAATATATGTCCAAAGAAGCTAAGTGATTAAGGTCAATGATATTTTATTGAAACAATCATAGTGGAATAAATATTGTAAATATGTATTTGGATCTATGAAATAGGCTGTAAAATTATTTTGTTTCTGATGTTATCATCATATGATTTGTAAAACAATGTATGTATTATACTCCAGAACATTTTGGATAAGTTTTAGATATCATATACTAAATACTCCTGATAAATTTTGTTGAGTATAAAGTTACAATTTTTATTAAACACATGATTATGGGAAGGAAAACCATTTATATGTTCATTATTATGAGATAATGATGATGAAATGATTGATTTGGATATATGTGTATTACTTCAAAAAGAATGGTTAATTTTTAAAAAGTGGTCTAATATGTCATTAATGGAGTTCACAACACTTTTGGATTTATGGAATATATCCAAAAACATGTGTCACAGTTAAGGAATAAGGAATAAATAATAATTAAAAAGGGTTTAATGGTAATTTAAGTTATTACCATATTTCAAGTGGCCCCATGATGATCTCATTCACATTTTTAGAATGTGAATATTTATAGCTGGTTCTTGTAGATTAATTGATAATGTTATGTTCATTTTGGAAATTTTGTGTCTCCATCAAAAGTGATTAGAAAATAATCTTTTTGAAAAGTTTACATTTTAAAAAATTGTTTAAGATGATCATTGATTGTGATTTTAGAGTCTACTGTATTACATCACCATATAGTGAAATATGTTCTAAGATATGAATTAGATATGGTTCAAGGAAAAATAAAAAGAAAAACTATTTTTATAGATATTTAAATTTAATTATATTTTTAGAGAGTGAAATAATTGATTAACTATAGTAACAAATTGTTGTGGAAAAAACTTCTCTTATTAACATCAATTTTTATGATATTGATATCCTTTATTTACACCAATGGTTTATTGTTTTGTGGTTAACAACATTTACCTGAAAATTCTCTCTAGCACATTCTATTATAAACTAAGTGTTATAATTTTTCTTCTATATATGTGCTTTCATTTACCATCTATTTTTCTCCTACTTGGGAACTTTGTTATGTGGTAGTTGTACATTCCATTAAATCTGATTATGAATATGTTATATTAACCCTTTTTACAATTCATGTATTTTAAAAAGAGTTTATTGTAACGACCCACACTTTACATACATTGTTAATACTTCAAAATTGAATCACACTTATTACAACATATGACAAAACCACAAAGGACCGTATAGGTATAGTGTCTTTAGAAACTGGGAAACATAAACAACTGGTTCATAAATCTTCTACAGTGTCTCCCATTTATTTCATCATATATAGGGTCCCTTTTAGCATATTCTACTTAATATCCATCTTCCTGGCCTGGGGAAAAGAAAACATAAAAGGGTGAGCTCAAATGCTCAGCAAGGGCAAATAAAGGAAATAAAATCATATCATATCTTGTTGAAAATTAAAACCTGGAAAAGAGATCATAATATCTTAACATGGAATAAATCATAGAAGTGAAAATGAGATCCCCATAATCATAACATAAAACTTGAATCTTTGTGGCATGCACACATAATCATGGAAATCATTTCTTGTTAGTCATGACCCATTGCCAAGACTATCTTAGTGGACAAAGTCCCTTTCTGAACCGAGTTCACTCCTCGTTTCAGTCCTGTATCACTGAACCGAAATAACCTTCCGTTCCAGCCATGTCTATCTCATGAGATATAAAATCATTACCCAATGCATTGGAGGGAGATATAGGTCCCACCCATCTTATAATTAATCCTTTCTTATGTGTGCCACATAATCATAAAACATACATCATCGCATAACACATGTAACAAAAATGGGATTCTTGAAACATCATGACATCATAAATAAATTCATATAAGATAAAGGAATTCATAAACATAATTCCATCACAACATAGTCAAACCAATGTAAAAATATGGATAGAAACAGAACCCTTTATTATCTTAGATGGAAAATAATTTTGATAAAACACTTGAATTGAATTCTTGAGGAAAATATCCTTTCTTCTTCAAAAACATTTTTCCTTTCATAACATGTCATACAACTTTAAAATAAAAGAAGTTGATTAAAAATAAACTTGAAAACTTGTAAAGGAAGCTTCTTTGAAGTAATGTTTTAAAAATCCATTCATGCCGTATAAGTTAAAAAAATCATTCTTCGTACTTTTGTCGGAAAAGTCAAAAAGTACCTCGTACGGAAAAACGACAAAAGATTCCTTTCATATTCTTTACAAAAAACTCACCTAAGGGTAAAATTGGATTTAAACTATTTCAAGTGGATGGAAACAATATTACATATTGAGGGAACATGGATGTTGATGATAAAATACACCCCAGTAAATACTTACGAATAAACAATCTCGGATAAAAAATGAGATTGTAATATTTCCGTTACCTTAGGTCCGATTAGCTTTGTTCGTGTCCGAAGCTCCTGTATAATGGTTTAAATAATGTTATTGACTTATTCCAGAATCATACATATTGATATGAGATCATATCTGGTCATATTATTAGCTTCTTGTTAGTAATATTTCATTGTTACTTGTTACTCGGGTCTTTATAACTTTTTGTTCTTATGCGTGTTTTGTCGAATAAATTCTTATTCTTATCTTTAGGTTATAGATAATTCATTTCCAGAATGGTATTAGTGTAGTATATACCATATTCATTCATTCAATTCATTTATATAATCATTATGAAATGAAGATCATGTAGAACGAGTCGCATCACATCGTGGAGACGGTATTCCGTACGTACGCACGAGTGATGATATCGTTCCTATGATCGTGGAATTGTATTGGAGTATATATGTATATTATTTCAGTATCAATATTACTTAATAATAATCATATATAGTTACTGATTACACCATTATACCCATCCTTGTAAGGTGATGGTGGAAAATAGATTACACCACGGCGTGGAGACGGTATTCCGTACGTACGCACGCGCGGTGATTTCATTTTTCCGTAGGATGGATAGAAGGTGAATTAGGGTTGTTTCATATTCATAATAACATATCAGTATGTAATTAATACTGATGTTATTACTTTATCATGAAACAACTAAAGAAGAAGAAGTTGAAGAAGAAAGAAATTGAAAAGATCGGTAATGGATATTACCTCTTCTTTGGAACGCCTTTTTGAATCCTCCACTTAAGGAACTAAGATTGGTCTTTGGAGAAGACCATGACCTCTAGGATTATTCTAGGGAAGTGGAGAAGGGAAAATGGAAGGGGTTGGCCGAGCTTGAGTGCTCAAATTGGTGTGAGGAGGAGGGGGAGGAGGTGCCCTTTTATAAGGGAGGAGAGGGGCACCTTAGGAATATCTCAAAATATTATTTTATATTAAAGTCAAAATCGGTTTATAATGGTTCCAAAGGGTCTTATTTCGAAGGTAAGGTGGGGAGGGGTCGAAATCCTATCAACCAATAGAATTTAGACAAGTTTAGGATATTATTTTAACCTTATCAATTAGATTTAACTCTAAGTTAAATAATTTAACTTTTACCATGTCTTTTTGTTTTCTTTCACTATATGGTTAATACACTTACAATAACATGCCAAACGAACCCCAAATTGTTTATTATTAATATATATATCCTTATCTAAATCATTTGGCCGAACCTTAGATTTTTAGGAATACAATAACAATTAATAATATAATATTTGATTTAAAAACTATTTTGTGTCAATTTTGACACTATTTGATATATGATTTTTGTCAAAGTCATAACAGAATTATATGTTCGAACCAAGTTGATTAAATCAATACTAATATATCATAGTAATCTAGAAAATTAGTGGAATTCATAAAAAGTCTCAAATTACATTTATTTTGGTATTTATATTATCAATTTTGTCAATATTTCATTAATAAGATAATTACTGCATCATCTTTGTGTCATAAATAAAATAAATTATTTGATGTCTAAAAATTACAAATAAAATACCATCATGTAGGAAATCTTTTTAGCTTTCTAATGAATATTTACAATCGAATTTATCTTATGCAAAACCCTATATTAAAAATGATTTACTTATTAAACTATTTTAACCCTTCTTTAAATAAATTAATAATAAATGTCCTAATCTAATCCAAGTGGGCCTAAATGGTCATATTTTATTCCTAAGTTTGTTTTTGGTCGAATTACACTTGTCCAATAGAATTAGGACATGTGTTAGGGTAATATTAATATCATATTTACCCTTAGTTACCCTATTTACTATTAACCGCGGTAAAAATAGTAAAAAGTTACTATTCACCAAAAAATTATTTTCATCTCATTGAACCACATTTTAGTCCTTGATATTAACCGTGTCTCTCGGATTTTTGAAATTCCATTCACAGAAGCGGTAAAATTAAGTTTTATGCAAAATTCAGTTTTTAACCTACCACTTAGTGGTTTCACTATTCATCAAAAATTGAAAGTTTTCAGAAAAATACCAAAATTTCACCCTAGGCTAATTTCGATATTCTGAGTCCAAAAATGAAGTCCATTTTGAAAAATAAAATTTATAAAATTTCAAAAAGTGGTTATTACTATTCATAACGGCTAGTTTTAATAGCATATTGTTGTTTAGTGAAACTCGGTATTGCGTACGACGCAAGCTATCGAGGAAGGTCGCGATTGCGTGTAAAGCAAGCCAAGAAAGTGTTGTGTAGAAAAAGATTCCTTTGATGATTTATATAACATAAAAGTCTCGGGTGTTACATTTATCATTAATACATATATCACTAAGATCACGTTTAAATTGTGAGCATTGAATTGAATTATGGTGGGGTGAATGTAACACCCCAAAATTCTGAAGTAACAACTTTATGTTCAGTACTATCCATGAAAAGTGACACCAAACATGTAAGGGGATATAATACTAGGGTACCTTAAAATATAATTACTATTTTAAATATATTTTATATATTTTATAATCATCAATTCATGCAATATCATATTAGTGTGCGTTACACCCAAGAGAGATCTTCTTCGATGGATTGTGTTACACGAAATAATGAGTTTTACTGATAATTGATATATTATTAAAATATTATTATTTAATATATTAAGGTATAAAATAACCATTATTAGTATTATTAACAAAAAATTTAAATCTATGGTTTATATAAATATAATACCAATTCATGGGTTACCATATAATGACAAAAAAAATAAGAATCAATTGTTTATAAAAAGAATTATAATTATTTATATGCATCAAAAAGTATTTTATCTTAATAATAATTATTAATTGTAAATAAATAATTATATACATGAAATATATAGGTTATATATTAAATGAAATATATATGTTATATATTCAATGAAATATTTTTTATATTAATATATTAGGATTCATATGCATAAGATAAGAACAAAAACGAATTTACAAATTAAAATCCTATATTTTTATAAAGGAAATTTTACTGCCTTCTAATGGATAAACCATTTTAAATATAAATTTTGATATATTAATTTATTTAAAATATGAAAATGAACTTAATATTTTAAATAGAAACATAATAATTAGGTATGGGAAAATTCATTATGTTTTTATGAAACATTTCATATTTTAATGAATAATAAAAAAATACTGAAATTTATTGCAAAACTACAGTTTCATTTAATATTTTAATATGGTTATATTATGATTTAGATTAGTTATGAGGATTATATAAGTAATATATTTACCAATTAATTGAATATAATTCATTAGAATCAATTTTTCCCAACCTCATCCCCAAAAAATGTACCCATCCTGAGCCAGCAATATGAGTAGAGAGATATAAACCCCAAAAGTCCCACCTCTAGTTTGCACTGAGTTGGAGATTAGCACCGACTGTAAAATAAACACGTATATGGGTGGAATTTCCCACAAAGATAATCAAATCTGAAAGAGATAGATAAGATAGACATTGACCAACTCATGCTTAGAAGTCATTATATGATAATCCCAAGTGCACAGATCTAATTTCATGAAAGAACTATTAAAACTAAATGAAAAAACTACAAGTACCAAAAGAAATTTAATGAGGAAAGTAACCCAAAATCCAAATTAGGTCCCAAAACTCACAAGATATTAGTAACCAGATTTATCAAAAGCCTACTTGAACCTACCAAAAAGTAGTTTATATATTCATAGGTTGAGTATAACAGTATACTCAGTAGGATCCTACCCAAATCCTATAATTAAAATGTAATGAAATAATGATATAGAATAGTGTACACCACGTGAAACTTACTCATCAACTAAATATGTGTAATATGTTCCCAGCCTCACCATAGGTACTCTATCTATTTATATTATACAAGAGAATGTTTTATAATAATGAATATTAAGTGAACCATGCTACCACTTCCCCACTAGTTTGCAGCTTTTCCCCAATACCACACATCCAGATTATCTCTCTCCAAAATGGCTTGCTTGTATAAACCTGGGCGACGCACCACAATATGAATGTTGGGAAACACACTAATAATTCAATATAACCCATAGTAACAAGGTATATTCTAGCATCCACCATAGCTCATATAAAATATATCATATGTGGGGTATTATACCACAAGCGATCACCACCCATACAACAAGTAAGGGTCTTAAAGTCATCATAGCTGATACATGTTATACCTATAGTAGTCTTTAACAATCTATATCCATAATATAAATGTGGAAATAAAAAAACATTACAAACCTCTAAGGAAATCTATAAAGAAAACTAACCACTCTGAATAGCATCACACGTGACAACAAAGACAAGCGAGCGGGCCAATGGGGGTTGTTACTCATCCTTCCTCCCACTTGGGTATTGGGGAAAACACCCCCACTGGGTTCAAAATCACTATGGCATCAGTTTTCCTAACCTATGTGGTGGAGTATCAAATAGAAACATGGAAATTACTTGGTATAATATAGATCGTAACTACACTATGGGAATATCTCAGTCTTATACACAACTACAACCAATGTTTCATAAAAACCACGATGCTTCTCCTAAGATGAGATATCCCATAAACAAAAAACCATTAAATTATATACATTATATTACATAATCACTTTTTTTAGTTGAAATTTACATTAATTCATTCATTAACGATCAATTAAAACTATTTATTATCCACATTACCTTCATTATCATCTCAAAAAGATACATTCCCTCCAAGCATCACAATACTGAGTCTACAATTTCTAAAAATTATAACCTCATCATTGCATCCTAGCAAGATCTAATCCAATGGGATAAAAATTTATTGTTGTCTTTGATAATCATTATAAGTTTCTATATTTCTAAGTATTCTAGGAAAATATTCTATTCTACCAAAAATAAGACAATCAACATTTTGAGTTTATAAACTACTCATTTAGTCTTTTCCAACAACAGCAGGAGTGTATACCCATCCATCCATGAGAATCTAAACATTGAAATCATGTCGAATACACCATTCATCATATCCTACCTTGGAATAAGAGTAAGAAAAACTTAGATACCTCAATCAGTGGGGATAGTAATGAATATTAAGAGAAATATATTAAATGAGCATCCTACTTTCATATCAATGAAACATCCCAACTTCAACACGTTTCATCATCTTTTGTGTCATTTGTAACACAAAAAGAATAATGTGATGTATCTTGACACTATAGGAATAAACCATTTCCACAATAACCTGGCCTCCCTATACCGTGTACCTCAACATCTCAATAGGATCAGCAATCCTATGGTCACATCACACATGGGCCATATACCCTATATAACGAATTTCTCGTATCTAGAAAACATCATAAGCAGTAGGAAAAAACATAGAAATGGTCTCTCATCCCCAAAGAATGGAATTCATCTGTCACACACAATGAGATGTCATGGATCCAAAGAATAAAGCACTTGGACTTTATATTCTACCGGGAAACACAGGCCTTACAGAGTCATTATCCTTCTCACAAAATGGGTTCTTATTCAATATTGAATTAACTGATTCTTTGTTCATAGGTTCCAAATATGAATAACATAAATAAAAAGCTATCCCAAGTTATCATAAAATAATTACCAAAACAATTTTTTATGGCTTTAATTCCATTATCCACAATAATCAATGTGCTTCAGGTTCATTATCCAATTCCATTAAACATGCATATCTTGATCATTTTGATTAACATCAAATTATTACAACATCATTTATATTTATTTATCATTCTTATTTAAAAAAATTGGAATTTAATTCTAAATTACCTCCATCTTTACATTATTTAAAAAATTTCATCAAGAAAAACATTTTAAATTAAAAAAAATAGATATCCCTATATCTAGAAAAAATGGAAGCAAACTGTTTTCATTTTATAAAGAAACAACATCATTATGTGATCAACAACAATTCTGTATTCCGATTTAGGTATTTAATTAGGTAAATTCCAATGTGATCCAAGGTCTAAATCAATATAGATATAAAATATCATGTATAAAAATTGGGAATCCATGAATCCCCAACCTTAAAAGGATGTTGATGTTCTTCTCAAATGAATGGATCAACAAAACAAATCATGACCACCTCTCCCACAATAACTACATCCACTTAGTGATTCCACGATACAACTAAACCAACCGACCACAAAGAATGTTTTTTATAAACAGGGAGATCACGCACCATCACATAGAAATAGGAAACATGATGAAACAAATGGACGGAACCACACAAACTGAGGTTCATCAAACCTTTTGTCAATGAAATATCGATATAGATCAATGTAGGGATCTATGGATTGATAGTGTCACCTAGGGTCGAGGGAGATCCACAAAAAAAATAGGTTTTGACAAAAAACTGAGAGGCTAGAAAACATGTAAAATATACCGTGTTGGGATATTACATGGTGTTAAATACCCTTTCATGTTGTGCAACCCTCAAGTTTCGAGATTCGTCAAAAAAGGCATCATATTATAAATTTATTTTATTTTTTCGACCCAAAATTGTTTCAAATCATTATTCCATTTTTCACACCATGTAAAATTATGCATGTCGTTATAATTTCCTATAAAATCCATGAAACATGATTTCACGTCATGTAATATAGTAACACAACATATAATCCCACCCCATTTCCAACTTTTACATAAATAAACATCTCTAAACATCATCTAAGCCACCTATGAGCACTTTGATCTTGAGAAGAAGTAATGGGTTTATCCACACAGATCTGATCCCTTATATCAGATAACACTCAAAACATTCTAATCCTTGAGAATTAAAAAACATACGTATTGATGAATCAGAAAAGGGTCCATATGAATATCCACCCTATGATATACATCTCAAATATTTCTCTGCCAATTTAATTCACCTCATCAATAGTGGAACAAGTGCAAATCCACACAAACCCACATCCAGCTCACAAACGATCTCTCTGTATTGATACCACCAAAAATAGAGAAAGCCACAACATGCACCAAGAGAAATCCATCTCATAAACAAAAATGTTCTTCTACCATCAAACAAATGATGTTATGTGATAAGAGTTACACATCAAATTTATCATGGTACTAAGTGAATGTTTGTGAATAATGTTCCTAGGTAATCTCCTCCATGCCACAGTCATACCACAAGATACGAGCCAATATGATTTCACGCCTGTGAAATACCTTCTCCAGCCAATTTTGGATATCTAAAAGATGCTCATAGAAAGTCACATCATCATAAACATCAATCTCGACCCAATAGATGATGTCAGAGTCATCATGAAGATAATGACATTGCTAGTACATGTGAAAAACATCATGTATTCTTCTTATCTCTGGGGGAATTGATACCTAATACACCATAGCTCCAACAGGATCCAATACCTAGAAATGCCCAATAAATTGGGGAGAATTCTGACTCCCACTACCAAAAAATCATTTCCCATTATGGGATGTATCCTTTAGAATAATTTCATCCTGCATTCCAAAAAAACTAGATGTATCCTCCTATGATAAAAATAGGATTTCAGGAGATCTTGCACTACCTTCATCCTCTCATAAATGGCACGAACTATATTGGTTGTATTCTATACCAGTTTTGGAATAAGAAATTCAGACTCCTTATCCCCAGTCCAGCATAATGGAAAATGCAATGGTCATCCATATAAGCCTTAAAATTGAACAGTGCCTATAGTGGAGTGAAAAGTATTTTTGTAAGTGAACTATACAAAGGGAATGTACCTCATTGACAAAACCTCTAAAATATAGGACACAAGATTGCTTCATGTATTCAATATTCTAGAATTTCCACTTTTTCAGATAGTCCATCTATATACAAAAGTAGTAATAATACATATTTGAGAACCAAAAGAATAATGGAGACCTCTCTACACCCTGTAGGTATGAAACTGTTCTTAATTGAAAATGATCATCCTTGGGACTCAGTGGAGCCTCACCACCTCCTCCAGATACTGCCTTGACAAAACCTCCACTGGTCTTGACTCCATGATCACTATAAAGTGGGAGGATTTTGTAAAATGGTACAATAATTCCGATATAGAATCATAGAATCCCAGACCTCAGGTAAAACCGATAATAATATACATCGATATGTACTCCAACATCCACTGATGATTATTTAACGAATAGAGAAAACCACAGGGAACACAATGCTTAGCCTTTATCTTCTGGAAGACCAAACATCGAAACACAAATTCCGCCACTGCATGCTTCAAATCAATCCACAAAAACATACCTCTCAATGATCGATACATCTTCGTCACTCTCAGATGTATATATAAAGGCGAACTACGGAACTCTATGAGAACCATCTCATGCATATCCATGGAACCAAAATCCTTCATTGAAACAAAACATGATGTTGTTATATTTAGACCAACCATCAAGGGCCTCACCACAAACAACTCACTCTCTACACACATCCTCCTCATGATCCCCCAATTAAGTAACTTCCACCTACTAAACTAGAGATGACTGAACCGTCATCTAAAAAAGAAAACCTCTACCCCCCCGATTTCTCCCATATCTATGTGTAATGGCGAAGGCTAATCCATTAATCTCTAGTAATCATTTGGTCCCTAAAATGAATCATTGCATAAATTCTTTCTCAATTCATCAGTGACAACATTTCCCTTACTAGGTGTATATGTGATCTCGATGTCATAATATCTTAAGAACACTATCCACCGATGCTATCACAAGTTCATAAAATGTTGGGAGAAAACATACCTCAATTTCTCTGATCGGTGAAGACCACAGATCATTCGATGATGGGGTAATGTATCAAAAAAATCAAGGAAACCACTACTACCTCTAACTAATGAACATGGTTGGAATAGTTATACTCATGGAAACATAACTACTGAGACCCATATGAAATGAAAAATCATTGATTCTTAGAACATTTCCCAACCCAATAAGTGATGTGTCTGAGAAAAACTTTAATTGAACTCCTTTTATTGGAAGAAAACAAACCTGAGCACAGAGCAACATATCATTTAGATACTCAAATGCCTCATGACACTAATCATTCAACAAGAATGGATAATCATTTTCATAAGTGCTTTCAAAGGTTTTAGAGGATAAGATAAATCAGGTACGAACCTCATATTATAGCCTAAAATACTAAGGAAACTTCATACCTTTTCCACTTTCTTTGGGGATACACAAGATTCAAATACTTCAATCTTCGACATATCCACAAATAATCCCTTTTGGGATATAGAATTCCCCACAAAATGGACTTCTCAAACACAAAATTACACTTTTAAAACTTCCACACAAACACATCATGATGGAGAACTCTAAAAATGTAATGTAGATTATCTTCACTTTCATCCTTAGATGCTAAACACAGTTGGATAATTTATCGCACTGAATGACATCACAACGTGCACTTAATGACTACGATGACAACCGAAAGATGCCATTAGAGTATCCTCATCCACCAATCAAATTTGATGATATCCAGACCACAAATCAATCTTCATCAACTAACTTCCAACTTTTATTGATAAAATAAATCATCAATCCATAGAATAGGATAATGGTTCTTCACTATCAATTATTTCAATCAAAGATAATCTATAGAAAACTGCAAACAATCATTAATCATATTTCTGAACAAAAATGATGCACTCCATGGTGACACACTCATCCCAACAAAACCACACTGCTATAGACCGTCATGATGTACATGCAGATCATGAAACATAGATGTAACCATCCTATACATAGAAATAGAGACAATATACACGCTTGGCTATAATTCGATGTTGAACTCGATCTCTCTTTGAGGGTATATTGATTCAACTTCCTCTAGAAAGACATTAGAGAACTCTACTATGACCACAGGAACCACTAACTGTTGATCCTATGAAAAAATGAACATAATGTCATCCATCAAGAATGGAAATGATCAAACATTCCTCTAACCCATATGGGGGAGTTCTTCACCAACAAACACTATGGTGTCTCAGTCCCCAATGAAGAACACAACCATCCTCCTAAACGAAATATTTATAGACTTCCCTAAATAAAACCAATTAATGTTGACGATAAAATCATTTAGTTGTATTTGTAAAACTAGGAAATCTACCCAAGAAAGATTCTACCCCATCACAAGTTCATATTCACTCTATATATCATACATATCAACTCAACCTCCAATTGGAATAGTCAACTACAAGGTAACTAGAAATCTCACTACCTCAGGTCCCAAATCATAGAAAATGGAAGGAGATATGATGGAGTGTATCTCTCCTAAATCTAACAAGGGATGTACCCATGTAGAAAACATGAAACTAGTACCTTGAATGATGTATGACATTACTAGTGATGGCAGTTCTACAAATGAAGGTGACCATGACATACTCCAAAGTCTCTCTTACCCTAATGATGCCCACCACCATGACCCCACTCTTCTCTCTAAGGACCAGGTTAATCTACGTGTTTTCAACTTCTAGTCCCCTCTTCTCCCTACTGTTCCCAAACTGGATTAACGTGCTATTTCTGCCTAGGATAGAGCTTCCTAAATGGAGGAACATGGAGTGGAACACCTTGTGTACAATGACTCCTCAGAAAGATCAAGGATTCTGTCCACTAATGACATTAGCCTATGCATGTAAAAACCATGTATGATCCATTTCATTAGTCCTGGGGGTCACTTCCCTTAGAGAATCAAGATAATGATGGATTGGACCCACCACTAGTTGACCAAATGATCTTCTTCCCTGAAAATAGAGAACCCTAGACCATTGATCTACATTGGGGGGATCTTGATGATGCATGACTCATGATGATCTGGTTCTAAATAACATCTTCTCGATGACCACTTCTATTTCCAGTCGTCGAGATACATAATCAGTATAATTGGGGTTACCTCGGACAGGATATCTGGTTTCATAGCCTCCTCAAAATGCCTCCTACTAGGCTCCTTATCTAGAAATAGGTCTGATGATTTTTGAAAAAGGTTCCTGAACTAGATATCGAACTATCACACACTTGAGTTTCCATATAAACCCATTTTACCTCACTTGTGTCTAACTCAAAAATATATCATATCCATCAACCAGAACTCTAATACCACCCTAACACAATCCGCTATGCACAAATTGTACTCGTCCGGATCTGGAAAAGGGAGAATAGAGATACTGACCCCTGATTCCAGCCTCCAATAGGACCTGTGTTAGCAACTTGCACCGAGGGTGTAGTAAACATTCAAATGGGAGGCATTACCCACTAAGCGAAACACATGTGAAAGATAGATATAAGAAAAAAACCAACAAAATCCCACTCATATTACTATATAAAAAACATAGTACACAAATGTAATTTCATTCAAGAATTACTACAAATGAAAGGTAAAACTACAAGTACAAAAAGAAAGTAAAGATGAAAATGTCCATGAAGCCCAAATAGCTCATGCAACCTATAAGCTAGTATTAACTTCCTATTCTCCATCCTTATCCAACTGACCCAAAAAAGTTTTTATATACATAGGTTGAGTATAACTGAATACTTATTTGTATTATCTACATAGCCTCTTGTTAAATATTAAAGAAATAATTCTAAAGCATAGTGAAAAACAAGTGAAACCATCTCATCACCAAAATAGGTGTACTGAGTTCTTATCCTCGCCATGGATACTCTCACAAAGTATCATATACAATACCATAATATAAAATAATTAATATCAAGGGTACCTCACTACAACTTCCCAACGAGTTTTCCACTTTTTCCCAATGTCACATGTCCTCACCGTCTCTCTCCAAAAAGCGTAGCCCATAGAAAAATATGTGATGCAACACAAAAATCATGTTGTGAAACACATCACCAAAATTAAATAGGTAGTTTGGGGAGCCTCCAAATCTCAAATAACATGTATTATACCCTAGGTATTATACCTCAATCCATCACGATCCAGTATTTCAAAAGGACCGATATATCTAGGGCTCAACTTCCCCTTCTTTCCAAATCTCATAACCCTCTTCCAGGGAGATATTCGTAAGAACACTTTATCACCCACTTCGAACTCTAGGTCTTTTCTTCAGTTGTCAGCATAACTTTTCTGTCGACTCTGAGATGCTCTTATGTGTTGTTGAATAGATCTGACCTTTTCTGCCATTTCATCAACGAGATCAGGTCCTAATAGCTTTCTTTCCCCAACTTCATCCCAGCAAGTTGGAGTCCTGCATTTCTTTCCATAGAGAGCTTCATAAGGAGCCATCTGAATACTGGAGTGAAAGCTATTATTATAAGAAAATTCCACCAAAGGTAGGTGTTGATCCCAACCTCCTTTGAAATCCATAGAGCAAGCTCTCAACATATCTTCTAGGGTTTGAATTGTTCTCTCAGACTGACCGTCTGTCTGGGGATGATAAGCAGTGCTGAAACTCAACTCTGTATCCAGAGTATGCTGAAGACTTCGCCAGGACTTCGAGGTAAATCTTGGATCCCGATCTGATATAATAGAAAGTGGTACTCCATGCAATCTTACCACTTCCTTTACATATATCCTGGCAAGCTGATCTAGAGAGAAATCCTCTCTAATAGCAATGAAGTGTGCAGACTTTGTAAGACGATCAACTATGACCCAGATAGCATTATTGCCTTTGGATGTTTTAGGAAGTCCTGTGACAAAGTCCATAGTGATGTTTTCCCATTTCCATTCGGGTATGGGTAATGGTTGTAACATCCCCTTAGACTTCTGTCTCTCAGCTTTAACTTGTTGACAAACCAAGCATCGAGAGACATATTCAGCAACATCTCTTTTCATGCCATCCCACCAGAAGTACTCTTTCAGGTCCCTATACATCTTCGCGCTTCCAGGATGAATAGAGAATGAAGAACTATGAGCCTCATCCAGCAGCTCTTTCTTTAATTCGGGGATGGGAGGAACACAAACCCGATTCCTGAACTTTATTATCCCATCACAATCAAGGTTGAATTCAGGAACATTTCTCACCTTCTTTTGTAACTCGACATCTTCTTTCTGTGCCTCTTTAATCTTCACATGTATAGATGGTTGAACATTCATTTGAGAAAGATAAGATTTTTCCCTTTCCATTATAATTCCAAGATCCATCCTTTGTAAATCCATAAATATTGGATCTTTTGTGATCCTCATCATGGATAAACTAGCATGGTCTTGTCGACTTAATGCATCTTCCACCTTGTTTGCTTTCCCAGGGTGGTAATGGATTGAGCAGTCATAATCCTTAATCAGCTCCAACCATCTTCTTTGGCGCATATTCAACTCCTTTTGTGTGAAAATATACTTTAAACTTTTATGATCAGTATAAATATCACACCTTTCACCATAAAGGTAATGCCTCCAAATCTTTAATGCAAAGATTACCGCAGCCAACTCCAAATCATGTGTTGGGTAATTTTGCTCATGGATTTTCAACTGTCGTGAGGCATAAGCTATCACCATATCATTTTGCATAAGAACACACCCCAATCCCTTCTTGGATGCATCACTGTAGATCACAAACCTTTCTCCACTACAAGGCAGTGTGAGCACAGGTGCACTGGATAACCTTCTTTTCAACTCCTTGAAATTCTCTTCACATTCCTCTGTCCAGACAAACTTAACTCCTTTCCGAGTCAACTTGGTGATTGGATTAGATAACCGTGAAAAATCTTTTACAAAACGTCGATAATATCCAGCCAAACCAAGAAAACTTCGGATCTCAGTTACTGTTGTTGGTCTTGACCATCTTTCGATAACCTCTGTTTTTGCTGGATCCACAGATATCCCCTCTTTTGAGATTATATGACCCAAAAATGCAACTTTTTGAAGCCAAAATTCACACTTGGTAAATTTGGCATAAAGCTTCTCTTTTCTCAGGGTCTTCAATATAATTCTCAAGTGATCTTCATGCTCTTCCTTGCTCTTTGAATAGACAAGAATATCGTCTATAAAGACTACCACAAATTGATCAAGATAGTCTCTAAAGACTCTATTCATTAGATCCATGAAGATAGCAGGGGCATTAGTAAGACCAAATGGCATCACTATAAATTCATAGCGTCCATACCTTGTACGGAAAGCCGTCTTTGGTATATCCTCCCTTTTGACCCTTAATTGATGATACCCTGAACGAAGATCAATCTTGGAAAAGTATTGAGCTCCGCGTAGTTGGTCAAATAAGTCATCAATGCGTGGGAGAGGATATTTGTTCTTGATAGTGATCTTGTTAAGTTCTCGATAATCAATGCAGAGTCTCATTGATCCATCTTTCTTCTTAACAAATAGAACAGGTGCTCCCCAAGGTGACGCACTAGGGCGTATGAATCCCTTATCAAGATTCTCTTGGAGTTGCTTCTTCAATTCCTGCAACTCAATTGGGGCCATTCTATAAGGTGTCTTTGAAATAGGCAAAGCACCCGGTACGAGTTCTATTGAAAACTCAACTTCACGATTTGGTGGAAGACCCGGTAATTCCTCCGGAAAGACATCATCAAACTCCCGTACAATGGGCATATTCTTAATCGTGAGTTTCTCACCAACTATTTGAGATAAATAACCTTCATTTTGTGGAATCAATACCCATAAGATGGAAGAAATTTCCACTGGAAGGTTATGTTCATCCTTGCATTGATAGACGATCGTAGGTTGATCTGGAATATGAAATGTGACTTCCCTTCTTTGGCAATTGATATGAGCTCCATGTAGAGAAAGCCAATCCATGCCAAGAATCACATCAAATTCCACTAAAGGAAGGATCACAAGATTTGCAGGAAGCACTTTCCCACAAACTTCGATCGGAGAAGAATTATAAACTTCTGATGCGATTGATGTGCCATTAGGTGTTGTCACAGCTAACTCAACATCTAATTGTTGAGGTAATACGGTGATACCCTTAGAAAATTTTTCAGAAATAAAAGAGTGGGTGGATCCAGAATCAAATAAAACATTTGCTACTTTAGAGTGGATGGTAAGTGTACCTTTCACCACATCGTTATCGTACTCCACATCGCTGATAGAAATTACATGTGACTTTCCTTTTTCTTTAGCCTTAAGAGTTTGTTGACGTCGACCATCATCATCAACCCTTGGATTTGGGCATTGATTGGCATAATGCCCCATCTCCTTGCACTTGAAACATTGAAGTGTAGTAGGATCATTCTGTGTATCCCTTCCTTTGTTTGAATCATTAGACATATTCTTCCCATTATCACGGCATTCAAATGCCCGATGACCTTCCTTTCCACATTTAAAACATTTACTTGTCCCTTTAAGACAACTCCCTCCATGTTTCTTTCCACACTTTGAGCATAAGGGAAAGTTCATCTTCTTTTCCGTGTGCTCTTTAGATTTTTCTTTGAATTCCATCTTCCTCTTCTTATCAAACCCATGTGACTGATGGGTTACGCCAATCTCCATCTCGACTTTGAGAGCACATCGAACGATTTCCTCGTAGCTATTGAAGTCCCTTATGGCTAACGCCCTTCGAAGACTTGCTTTTAAGCCACTAAAGAATCGATCGATCTTACTCTCAGGTTGGATAATAATACCAGAAGCGTACCTTGTAAGTCTGGTAAAATTTGCTTCATAGGTACCAACAGATTCATCATCCCTTTGCTTCAGTTCAAGGAACTCTTTCTCCATCTTTGTTCGGAGAATACGAGGGAAGTACTTATTGAAAAATAAGTTCTTGAACTCGTCCCATTCCATAGACTCAATTTCATCCCTTTGCCTCGTATTCTTAACAAGATTCCACCATTGATCCGCATCTCCTTCCAAACGATACACTGCTAGGATGACTTTATCATGCTCAGAACATTGAAGAACTGAAAATATCTTTTCAGTAGTACTAATCCATTGTTCAGCAACTAATGGATCAGTAGACCCGCTGAAAGATGGTGGACGCTGCCTCATGAAGGATTCAACAGAATGTTGCTCCCTCCTTTGTTCGTTTGGAAATCCTGCATGATTCATAGCTTGAGAAAGTTGTGTGAGCATGGCTACAAGATTTTGCATTCCAGCTCCCATATCGTTTGGTTGCTCAGGGCGACAATCATTGCATTGCCCATCGCATTCCACATTAACACGGTTCCTTCGGGTTCCAGCCATTGACTAAAACCAAGAAGAATAGTGTGAGCAACACTAATTATAATAGGAAACCACATAATTCAAGAATAAAATTTTCATGCTTAAGGTCTTATCCTAGGTTATTCAAGTCCATTTCTAAGATTGTGTTCTATGCTTAGACTTATCCTTAGGGTTCTTACTAAGGCTTTCACATCCTAGTTTCCAAAGGTTGACTATACCTTTCCTCTGATACCAACTATAACGACCCACACTTTACATACAATGTTAATACTTCAAAATTGAATCACACTTATTACAACATATGACAAAACCACAAAGGACCATATAGGTATAGTGTCTTTAGAAACTGGGAAACATAAACAACTGGTTCATAAATCTTCTACAGTGTCTCCCATTTATTTCATCATATCTAGGGTCCCTTTTAGCATATTCTACTTAATATCCATCTTCCTGGCCTGGGGAAAAGAAAACATAAAAGGGTGAGCTCAAATGCTCAGCAAGGGCAAATAAAGGAAATAAAATCATATCATATCTTGTTGAAAATTAAAACCTGCAAAAGAGATCATAATATCTTAACATGGAATAAATCATAGAAGTGAAAATGAGATCCCCATAATCATAACATAAAACTTGAATCTTTGTGGAATTCACACATAATCATGGAAATCATTTCTTGTTAGTCATGACTCATTGCTAAGACTATCTTAGTGGACAAAGTCCCTTTCTGAACCGAGTTCACTCCTCGTTTCAGTCCTGTATCACTGAACCGAAATAACCTTCCGTTCCAGCCATGTCTATCTCATGAGATATAAAATCATTACCCAATGCATTGGAGGGAGATATAGGTCCCACCCATCTTATAATTAATCCTTTCTTATGTGTGCCACATAATCATAAAACATACATCATCGCATAACACATGTAACAAAAATGGGATTCTTGAAACATCATGACATCATAAATAAATTCATATAAGATAAAGGAATTCATAAACATAATTCCATCACAACATAGTCAAACCAATGTAAAAATATTGATAGAAACAGAACCCTTTATTATCTTAGATGGAAAATAATTTTGATAAAACACTTGAATTGAATTCTTGAGGAAAATATCCTTTCTTCTTCAAAAACATTTTTCCTTTCATAACATGTCATACAACTTTAAAATAAAAGAAGTTGATTAAAAATAAACTTGAAAACTTGTAAAGGAAGCTTCTTTGAAGTAATGTTTTAAAAATCCATTCATGCCGTATAAGTTAAAAAAAAACATTCTTCGTACTTTTGTCGGAAAAGTCAAAAAGTACCTCGTACGGAAAAACGACAAAAGATTCCTTTCATATTCTTTACAAAAAACTCACCTAAGGGTAAAATTGGATTTAAACTATTTCAAGTGGATGGAAACAATATTAAATATTGAGGGAACATGGATGTGGATGATAAAATACACCCCAGTAAATACTTACGAATAAACAATCTCAGATAAAAAATGAGATTGTGATATTTCCCTTACCTTAGGTCCGATTTGCTTTGTTCGTGTCCGAAGCTCCTGTATAATGGTTTAAATAATGTTATTGACTTATTCCAGAATCATACATATTGATATGAGATCATATATGGTCATATTATTAGCTTCTTGTTAGTAATATTTCATTGTTACTTGTTACTCGGGTCTTTATAACTTTTTGTTCTTATGCGTGTTTTGTCGAATAAATTCTTATTCTTATCTTTAGGTTATATATAATTCATTTCCAGAATGGTATTAGTGTAGTATATACCATATTCATTCATTCAATTCATTTATATAATCATTATGAAATGAAGATCATGTAGAACGAGTCGCATCACATCGTGGAGACGATATTCCGTACGTACGCACGAGTGATGATATCGTTCCTATGATCGTGGAATTGTATTGGAGTATATATGTATATTATTTCAGTATCAATATTACTTAATAATAATCATATATAGTTACTGATTACACCATTATACCCATCCTTGTAAGGTGATGGTGGAAAATAGATTACACCACGGCGTAGAGACGGTATTCCGTACGTACGCACGCGCGGTGATTTCATTTTTCCGTAGGATGGATAGAAGGTGAATTAGGGTTGTTTCATATTCATAATAACATATCAGTATGTAAGTAATACTGATGTTATTACTTTATCATGAAACAACTAAAGAAGAAGAAGTTGAAGAAGAAAGAAATTGAAAAGATCGGTAATGGATATTACCTCTTCTTTGGAACGCCTTTTTGAATCCTCCACTTAAGGAACTAAGATTGGTCTTTGGAGAAGACCAGGACCTCTAGGATTATTCTAGGGAAGTGGAGAAGGGAAAATGGCAGGGGTTGGCCGAGCTTGAGTGCTCAAATTGGTGTGAGGAGGAGGGGGAGGAGGTGCCCTTTTATAAGGGAGGAGAGGGGCACCTTAGGAATATCTCAAAATATTATTTTATATTAAAGTCAAAATCGGTTTATAATGGTTCCAAAGGGTCTTATTTCGAAGCTAAGGTGGGGAGGGGTCGAAATCCTATCAACCAATAGAATTTAGACAAGTTTAGGATATTATGTTAACCTTATCAATTATATTTAACTCTAAGTTAAATAATTTAACTTTTACCATGTCTTTTTGTTTTCTTTCACTATATGGTTAATACACTTACAATAACATGCCAAACGAACCCCAAATTGTTTATTATTAATATATATATCCTTATCTAAATCATTTGGCCGAACCTTAGATTTTTAGGAATAGAATAACAATTAATAATATAATATTTGATTTAAAAACTATTTTGTGTCAATTTTGACACTATTTGATATATGATTTTTGTCAAAGTCATAACAGAATTATATGTTCGAACCAAGTTGATTAAATCAATACTAATATATCATAGTAACCTAGAAAATTAGTGGAATTCATAAAAAGTCTCAAATTACATTTATTTTGGTATTTATATTATCAATTTTGTCAATATTTCATTAATAAGATAATTACTGCATCATCTTTGTGTCATAAATAAATTAAATTATTTGATGTCTAAAAATTACAAATAAAATACCATCATGTAGGAAATATTTTTAGCTTTCTAATGAATATTTACAATCGAATTTATCTTATGCAAAACCCTATATTAAAAATGATTTACTTATTAAACTATTTTAACCCTTCTTTAAATAAATTAATAATAAATGTCCTAATCTAATCCAAGTGGGCCTAAATGGTCATATTTTATTCCTAAGTTTGTTTTTGGTCGAATTACACTTGTCCAATAGAATTAGGACATGTGTTAGGGTAATATTAATATCATATTTACCCTTAGTTACCCTATTTACTATTAACCGCGGTAAAAATAGTAAAAAGTTACTATTCACCAAAAAATTATTTTCATCTCATTGAACCACATTTTAGTCCTTGATATTAACCGTGTCTCTCGGATTTTTGAAATTCCATTCACAGAAGCGGTAAAATTAAGTTTTATGAAAAATTCAGTTTTTAACCTACCACTTAGTGGTTTCACTATTCATCAAAAATTGAAAGTTTTCAGAAAAATACCAAAATTTCACCCTAGGCTAATTTCGATATTCTGAGTCCAAAAAATGAAGTCCATTTTGAAAAATAAAATTTATAAAATTTCAAAAAGTGGTTATTACTATTCATAACGGCTAGTTTTAATAGCATATTGTTGTTTAGTGAAACTCGGTATTGCGTACGACGCAAGCTATCGAGGAAGGTCGCGATTGCGTGTAAAGCAAGCCAAGAATGTGTTGTGTAGAAAAAGATTCCTTTGATGATTTATATAACATAAAAGTCTCGGGTGTTACATTTATCATTAATACATATATCACTTTGATCACGTTTAAATTGTGAGCATTGAATTGAATTATGGTGGGGTGAATGTAACACCCCAAAATTCTGAAGTAACAACTTTATGTTCAGTACTATCCATGACAAGTGACACCAAACATGTAAGGGGATATAATACTAGGGTACCTTAAAATATAATTACTATTTTAAATATATTTTATATATTTTATAATCATCAATTCATGCAATATCATATTAGTGTGCGTTACACCCAAGAGAGATCTTCTTCGATGGATTGTGTTACACGAAATAATGAGTTTTACTGATAATTGATATATTATTAAAATATTATTATTTAATATATTAAGGTATAAAATATCCATTATTAGTATTATTATCAAAAAATTTAAATCTATGGTTTATATAAATATAATACCAATTCATGGGTTACCATATAATGAGAAAAAAATAAGAATCAATTGTTTATAAAAAGTATTATAATTATTTATATGCATCAAAAAGTGTTTTATCTTAATAATAATTATTAATTGTAAATAAATAATTATATACATGAAATATATAGGTTATATATTAAATGAAATATATATGTTATATATTCAATGAAATATTTATTATATTAATATATTAGGATTCATATGCATAAGATAAGAACAAAAACGAATTTACAAATTAAAATCCTATATTTTTATAAAGGAAATTTTACTGCCTTCTAATGGAGAAACCATTTTAAATATAAATTTTGATATATTAATTTATTTAAAATATGAAAATGAACTTAATATTTTAAATAGAAACATAATAATTAGGTATGGGAAAATTCATTATGTTTTTATGAAACATTTCATATTTTAATGAATAATAAAAAAATACTGAAATTTATTGCAAAACTACAGTTTCATTTAATATTTTAATATGGTTATATTATGATTTAGATTAGTTATGAGGATTATATAAGTAATATATTTACCAATTAATTGAATATAATTCATTAGAATCAATTTTTCCCAACCTCATCCCCAAAAAATGTACCCATCCTGAGCCAGCAATATGAGTAGAGAGATATAAACCCCAAAAGTCCCACCTCTAGTTTGCACTGAGTTGGAGATTAGCACCGACTGTAAAATAAACATGCATATGGGTGGAATTTCCCACAAAGATAATCAAATCTGAAAGAGATAGATAAGATAGACATTGACCAACTCATGCTTAGAAGTCATTATATGATAATCCCAAGTGCACAGATCTAATTTCATGAAAGAACTATTAAAACTAAATGAAAAAACTACAAGTACCAAAAGAAATTTAATGAGGAAAGTAACCCAAAATCCAAATTAGGTCCCAAAACTCACAAGATATTAGTAACCAGAATTATCAAAAGCCTACTTGAACCTACCAAAAAGTAGTTTATATATTCATAGGTTGAGTATAACAGTATACTCAGTAGGATCCTACCCAAATCCTATAATTAAAATGTAATGAAATAATGATATAGAATACTGTACACCACGTGAAACTTACTCATCAACTAAATATGTGTAATATGTTCCCAGCCTCACCATAGGTACTCTATCTATTTATATTATACAAGAGAATGTTTTATAATAATGAATATTAAGTGAACCATGCTACCACTTCCCCACTAGTTTGCAGCTTTTCCCCAATACCACACATCCAGATTATCTCTCTCCAAAATGGCTTGCTTGTATAAACCTGGGTGACGCACCACAATATGAATGTTGGGAAACACACTACTAATTCAATATAACCCATAGTAACAAGGTATATTCTAGCATCCACCATAGCTCATATAAAATATATCATATGTGGGGTATTATACCACAAGCGATCACCACCCATACAACAAGTAAGGGTCTTAAAGTCATCATAGCTGATACATGTTATACCTATAGTAGTCTTTAACAATCTATATCCATAATATAAATGTGGAAATAAAAAAACATTACAAACCTCTAAGGAAATCTATAGAGAAAACTAACCACTCTGAATAGCATCACACGTGACAACAAAGACAAGCGAGCGGGCCAATGGGGGTTGTTACTCATCCTTCCTCCCACTTGGGTATTGGGGAAAACACCCCCACTGGGTTCAAAATCACTATGGCATCAGTTTTCCTAACCTATGTGGTGGAGTATCAAATAGAAACATGGAAATTACTTGGTATAATATAGATCGTAACTACACTATGGGAATATCTCAGTCTTATACACAACTACAACCAATGTTTCTCAAAAACCACGATGCTTCTCCTAAGACGAGATATCCCATAAACAAAAAACCATTAAATTATATACATTATATTACATAATCACTTTTATTAGTTGAAATTTACATTAATTCATTCATTAACGATCAATTAAAACTATTTATTATCCACATTACCTTCATTATCATCTCAAAAAGATACATTCCCTCCAAGCATCACAATACTGAGTCTACAATTTCTAAAAATTATAACCTCATCATTGCATCCTAGCAAGATCTAATCCAATGGGATAAAAATTTATTGTTGTCTTTGATAATCATTATAAGTTTCTATATTTCTAAGTATTCTAGGAAAATATTCTATTCTACCAAAAACAAGACAATCAACATTTTGAGTTTATAAACTACTCATTTAGTCTTTTCCAACAACAGCAGGAGTGTATACCCATCCATCCATGAGAATCTAAACATTGAAATCATGTCGAATACACCATTCATCATATCCTACCTTGGAATAAGAGTAAGAAAAACTTAGATACCTCAATCAGTGGGGATAGTAATGAATATTAAGAGAAATATATTAAATGAGCATCCTACTTTCATATCAATGAAACATCCCAACTTCAACATGTTGCATCATCTTTTGTGTCATTTGTAACACAAAAAGAATAATGTGATGTATCTTGACACTATAGGAATAAACCATTTCCACAATAACATGGCCTCCCTATACCGTGTACCTCAACATCTCAATAGGATCAGCAATCCTATGGTCACATCACACTTGGGCCATATACCCTATATAACGGATTTCTCGTATCTAGAAAACATCATAAGCAGTAGGAAAAAACATAGAAATGGTCTCTCATCCCCAAAGAATGGAATTCATCTGTCACACACAATGTGATGTCATGGATCCAAAGAATAAAGCACATGGACTTTATAATCTACCGGGAAACACAGGCCTTACAGAGTCATTATCCTTCTCACAAAATGGGTTCTTATTCAATATTGAATTAACTGATTCTTTGTTCATAGGTTCCAAATATGAATAACATAAATAAAAATCTATCCCAAGTTATCATAAAATAATTACCAAAACAATTTTTATGGCTTTAATTCCATTATCCACAATAATCAATGTGCTTCAGGTTCATTATCCAATTCCATTAAACATGCATATCTTGATCATTTTGATTAACATCAAATTATTACAACATCATTTATATTTATTTATCATTCTTATTTAAAAAAATTGGAATTTAATTCTAAATTACCTCCATCTTTACATTATTTAAAAAATTTCATCAAGAAAAACATTTTAAATAAAAAAAAATAGATATCCCTATATCTAGAAAAAAAGGAAGCAAACTGTTTTCATTTTATAAAGAAACAACATCATTATGTGATCAACAACAATTCTGTATTCCGATTTAGGTATTTAATTAGGTAAATTCCAATGTGATCCAAGGTCTAAATCAATATAGATATAAAATATCATGTATAAAAATTGGGAATCCATGAATCCCCAACCTTAAAAGGATGTTGATGTTCTTCTCAAATGAATGGATCAACAAAACAAATCATGACCACCTCTCCCACAATAACTACATCCACTTAGTGATTCCACGATACAACTAAACCAACCGACCACAAAGAATGTTTTTTATAAATAGGGAGATCACGCACCATCACATAGAAATAGGAAACATGATGAAACAAATGGACGGAACCACACAAACTGAGGTTCATCAAACCTTTTGTCAATGAAATATCGATATAGATCAATGTAGGGATCTATGGATTGATATTGTCACCTAGGGTCGAGGGAGATCCACAAAAAAAATAGGTTTTGACAAAAAACTGAGAGGCTAGAAAACATGTAAAATATACCGTGTTGGGATATTACATGGTGTTAAATACCCTTTCATGTTGTGCAACCCTCAAGTTTCGAGATTCATCAAAAAAGGCATCATATTATAAATTTATTTTATTTTTTCGACCCAAAATTGTTTCAAATCATTATTCCATTTTTCACACCATGTAAAATTATGCATGTCGTTATAATTTCCTATAAAATCCATGAAACATGATTTCACGTCATGTAATATAGTAACACAACATATAATCCCACCCCATTTCCAACTTTTACATAAATAAACATCTCTAAACATCATCTAAGCCACCTATGAGCACTTTGATCTTGAGAAGAAGTAATGGGTTTATCCACACAGATCTGATCCCTTATATCAGATAACACTCAAAACATTCTAATCCTTGAGAATTAAAAAACATACGTATAGATGAATAAGAAAAGGGTCCATATGAATATCCACCCTATGATATACATCTCAAATATTTCTATACCAATTTAATTCACCTCATCAATAGTGGAACAAGTGCAAATCCACACAAACCCACATCCAGCTCATAAACGATCTCTCTGTATTGATACCACCAAAAATAGAGAAAGCCACAACATGCACCAAGAGAAATCCATCTCATAAACAAAAATGTTCTTCTACCATCAAACAAATGATGTTATGTGATAAGAGTTACACATAAAATTTATCATGGTACTAAGTGAATGTTTGTGAATAATGTTCCTAGGTAATCTCCTCCATGCCACAGTCATACCACAAGATACGAGCCAATGTGATTTCACACCTGTGAAATACCTTCTCCAGCCAATTTTGGATATCTAAAAGATTCTCATAGAAAGTCACATCATCATAAACATCAATCTCGACCCAATAGATGATGTCAGAGTCATCATGAAGATAATGACATTGCTAGTACATGTGAAAAACATCATGTATTCTTCTTATCTCTGGGGGAATTGATACCTAATACACCACAGCTCCAACAGGATCCAATACCTAGAAATGCCCAATAAATTGGGGAGAATTCTGACTCCCACTACCAAAAAATCATTTCCCATTATGGGATGTATCCTTTAGAATAATTTCATCCTGCATTCCAAAAAAACTAGATGTATCCTCCTATGATAAAAATAGGATTTCAGGAGATCTTGCACTACCTTCATCCTCTCATAAATGGCATGAACTATATTGGTTGTATTCTATACCAGTTTTGGAATAAGAAATTCAGAATCCTTATCCCCAGTCCAGCATAATGGAAAATGCAATGGTCATCCATATAAGCCTTAAAATTGAACAGTGCCTATAGTGGAGTGAAAAGTATTTTTGTAAGTGAACTATACAAAGGGAATGTACCTCATTGACAAAACCTCTAAAATATAGGAAACAAGATTGCTTCATGTATTCAATATTCTAGAATTTCCACTTTTTCAGATAGTCCATCTATATACAAAAGTAGTAATAATACATATTTGAGAACCAAAAGAATAATGGAGACCTCTCTACACCCTGTAGGTATGAAACTGTTCTTAATTGAAAATGATCATCCTTGGGACTCAGTGGAGCCTCACCACCTCCTCCAGATACTGCCTTGACAAAACCTCCACTGGTCTTGACTCCATGATCACTATAAAGTGGGAGGATTTTGTAAAATGGTACAATAATTCCGATATAGAATCATAGAATCCCAGACCTCAGGTAAAACCGATAATAATATACATCGATATGTACTCCAACATCCACTGATGATTATTTAACGAATAGAGAAAACCACAGGGAACACAATGCTTAGCCTTTATCTTCTGGAAGACCAAACATCGAAACACAAATTCCGCCACTGCATGCTTCAAATCAATCCACAAAAACATACCTCTCAATGATCGATACATCTTCGTCACTCTCAGATGTATATATAAAGGCGAACTACGGAACTCTATGAGAACCATCTCATGCATATCCATGGAACCAAAATCCTTCATTGAAACAAAACATGATGTTGTTATATTTAGACCAACCATCAAGGGCCTCACCACAAACAACTCACTCTCTACACACATCCTCCTCATGATCCCCCAATTAAGTAACTTCCACCTACTAAACTAGAGATGACTGAACCGTCATCTAAAAAAGAAAACCTCTACCCCCCCGATTTCTCCCATATCTATGTGTAATGGCGAAGGCTAATCCATTAATCTCTAGTAATCATTTGGTCCCTAAAATGAATCATTGCATAAATTCTTTCTCAATTCATCAGTGACAACATTTCCCTTACTAGGTGTATATGTGATCTCGATGTCATAATATCTTAAGAACACTATCCACCGATGCTATCACAATTTCATAAAATGTTGGGAGAAAACATACCTCAATTTCTCTGATCGGTGAAGACCACAGATCATTCGATGATGGGGTAATGTATCAAAAAATCAAGGAAACCACTACTACCTCTAACTAATGAACATGGTTGGAATAGTTATACTCATGGAAACATAACTACTGAGACCCATATGAAATGAAAAATCATTGATTCTTAGAACATTTCCCAATCCAATAAGTGATGTGTCTGAGAAAAACTTTAATTGAACTCCTTTTATTGGAAGAAAACGAACCTGAGCACAGAGCAACATCTCATTTAGATACTCAAATGCCTCATGACACTAATCATTCAACAAGAATGGATAATCATTTTCATAAGTGCTTTCAAAGGTTTTAGAGGATAAGATAAATCAGGTACGAACCTCATATTATAGCCTAAAATACTAAGGAATCTTCATACCTTTTCCACTTTCTTTGGGGATACACAAGATTCAAATACTTCAATCTTCGACATATCCACAAATAATCCCTTTTGGGATATAGAATTCCCCACAAAATGGACTTCTCAAACACAAAATTACACTTTTAAAACTTCCACACAAACACATCATGATGGAGAACTCTAAAAATGTAATGTAGATTATCTGCATTTTCATCTTTAGATGCTAAACACAGTTGGATAATTTATCGCACTGAATGACATCACAACGTGCACTTAATGACTACGATGACAACCGAAAGATGCCATTAGAGTATCCTCATCCACCAATCAAATTTGATGATATCCAGAGCACAAATCAATCTTCATCAACTAACTTCCAACTTTTATTGATAAAATAAATCATCAATCCATAGAATAGGATAATGGTTCTTCACTATCAATTATTTCAATCAAAGATAATCTATAGAAAACTGCAAACAATCATTAATCATATTTCTGAACAAAAATGATGCACCCCATGGTGACACACTCATCCCAACAAAACCACACTGCTATAGACCGTCATGATGTACATGCAGATCATGAAACATAGATGTAACCATCCTATACATAGAAATAGAGACAATATACATGCTTGGCTATAATTCGATGTTGAACTCGATCTCTCTTTGAGGGTATATTGATTCAACTTCCTCTAGAAAGACATTAGAGAACTCTACTATGACCACAGGAACCACTAACTGTTGATCCTATGAAAAAATGAACATAATGTCATCCATCAAGAATGGAAATGATCGAACATTCCTCTAACCCATATGGGGGAGTTCTTCACCAACAAACACTATGGTGTCTCAGTCCCCAATGAAGAACACAACCATCCTCCTAAACGAAATATTTATAGACTTCCCTAAATAAAACCAATTAATGTTGACGATAAAATCATTTAGTTGTATTTGTAAAACTAGAAAATCTACCCAAGAAAGATTCTACCCCATCACAAGTTCATATTCACTCTATATATCATACATATCAACTCAACCTCCAATTGGAATAGTCAACTACAAGGTAACTAGAAATCTCACTACCTCAGGTCCCAAATCATAGAAAATGGAAGGAGATATGATGGAGTGTATCTCTCCTAAATCTAACAAGGGATGTACCCATGTAGAAAGCATGAAACGAGTACCTTGAATGATGTATGACATTACTAGTGATGGCAGTTCTAAAAATGAAGGTGACCATGACATACTCCAAAGTCTCTCTTACCCTAATGATGCCCACCACCATGACCCCACTCTTCTCTCTAAGGACCAGGTTAATCTACGTGTTTTCAACTTCTAGTCCCCTCTTCTCCCTACTGTTCCCAAACTGGATTAACGTGCTATTTCTGCCTAGGATAGAGCTTCCTAAATGGAGGAACTTGGAGTGGAACACCTTGTGTACAATGACTCCTCAGAAAGATCAAGGATTCTGTCCACTAATGACATTAGCCTATGCATGTAAAAACCATGTATGATCCATTTCTTTAGTCCTGGGGGTCACTTCCCTTAGAGAATCAAGATAATGATGGATTGGACCCACCACTAGTTGACCAAATGATCTTCTTCCCTGAAAATAGAGAACCCTAGACCATTGATCTACATTGGGGGTATCTTGATGACGCATGACTCATGATGATCTGGTTCTAAATAACATCTTCTCGATGACCACTTCTATTTCCAGTCATCGAGATACATAATCAGTATAATTGGGGTTACCTCGGACAGGATATCTGTTTTCATAGCCTCCTCAAAATGCCTCCTACTAGGCTCCTTATCTAGAAATAGGTCTGATGATTTTTGAAAAAGGTTCCTGAACTAGATATCGAACTATCACACACTTGAGTTTCCATATAAACCCATTTTACCTCACTTGTGTCTAACTCAAAAATATATCATATCCATCAACCAGAACTCTAATACCACCCTAACACAATCCTCTATGCACAAATTGTACTCGTCCGGATCTGGAAAAGGGAGAATAGAGATACTGACCCCTGATTCCAGCCTCCAATAGGACCTGTGTTAGCAACTTGCACCGAGGGTGTAGTAAACATTCAAATGGGAGGCATTACCCACTAAGCGAAACACATGTGAAAGATAGATATAAGAAAAAAACCAACCAAATCCCACTCATATTACAATATAAAAAACATAGTACACAAATGTAATTTCATTCAAGAATTACTACAAATGAAAGGTAAAACTACAAGTACAAAAAGAAAGTAAAGATGAAAATGTCCATGAAGCCCAAATAGCTCATGCAACCTATAAGCTAGTATTAACTTCCTATTCTCCATCCTTATCCAACTGACCCAAAAAAGTTTTTATATACATAGGTTGAGTATAACTGAATACTTATTTGGATTATCTACATAGCCTCTTGTTAAATATTAAAGAAATAATGCTAAAGCATAGTGAAAAACAAGTGAAACCATCTCATCACCAAAATAGGTGTACTGAGTTCTTATCCTCACCATGGATACTCTCACAAAGTATCATATACAATACCATAATATAAAATAATTAATATCAAGGGTACCTCACTACAACATCCCAACGAGTTTTCCACTTTTTCCCAATGTCACATGTCCTCACCGTCTCTCTCCAAAAAGCTTAGCCCATAGAAAAATATGTGATGCAACACAAAAATCATGTTGTGAAACACATCACCAAAATTAAATAGGTAGTTTGGGGAGCCTCCAAATCTCAAATAACATGTATTATACCCTAGGTATTATACCTCAATCCATCACATCCCATACATCGTGTAAAGATCCTCAAGACATCACATCCCATACATATTATACCTATAGTATATTTTATGAAACTATATCTAGAATATATGTGTGTGAATAACAAAAATCTGTTATATCCATCTATACACATTTATGGGGAAAAAGCTGTGCGAACAAACACAAGAAACTACCAACTAAAGAGAGTGAGACAAAAAGGGTAGTGTGTCATTCTTCCTCCAATAAGATAATATTTAAAATTCCCCCAGGGCTTAGAATCCCTGTGGTTTCAGTTTCCCTAACAAGTAGGGTGGAATATCATATTGAAACCCAAAAAATACATGGTATAATATAGGTCAAAACCACACTATGGATATATTCTAGTACCATACACATCTGAGGATAACATCTCATGGGCTCCTTGTTGACACACAATATAACTTGGTAATTTTTGTTAAATAAATGAATAAATTTTTAACCCATGCAGTTGGAGCTTGATTGGATGAAATTTTGAGGTTATAATTTTTGATAAACCATATAAAAGTCATCACATATTGATTATTTCTAGGACAACCCATGAAACAATATTTCTTGTTGTGTAATAAAGTTACACGATGTGTTATCCCCCCTTCAAACGTTTTCTTAGCCGAACATATCCAAACTTCTATTAAGGAACCTCCGAGCACATAGATCTTTAAAAAATTGAAATGTTTGATCAATGAAAATCCTAACCCTTACATGTTTGACATTAAAAAAGACTATTAGAACATAGAAAAAATTTTCACGTTTTTACATTAAAACTACATTCTCATACCGCATGCATGTTGAATTTTAAATTAATTTTCACCACTTATATTATTGGAATTTGGAAAAATGGATTGCATTTATGGAATCATCATTATTTATAATTTCAAATATGATGAAATTTGTTTTTACCAATAATATTAGTGAATTCAGTTAAAATTATTTATAACCATTAAGGTAAAATTAACCATAATAAAGGACTAACCCATTAATTTAAGGGCCCAAATGACATTTTCACTTGTATAGAATAAATTAGATGGACATATGTCAACCATAAACCTTCCATTCATGGGTTGTGTTTTGTTTTTATATACCTTTTTTGAGTAATAACTTTTCTACACCTTAAATTATATACAAAATTCGATTTGAGTCCATTTCCTTCCATATAAAGGCCACCACATCTCTAACATTTTCATACCTCTAAAACCTATTATGTTCATAAAATATTTACCAAAAAAGATTCCCAAAATAAATCTCCTATAACATGAAGCCTTCCTTAGAGAAGAAAGACTTCCGGGTTTATATTGTTAAAAAAAACGTAGTTACCAGATTAAGTGGTAACATCATCTCTCTAGATTTTTAGTTTTGTATCCATTCTACACTACCTATACTCATAAAATTATATCATTATACAAATAAATATAAAAAATATAATAGGTTAATTTCGTGATATGTTTTCAACCTATAATTACACACAGATCCATATAATAGGTAGTGGACATACTGGTTCTGTGTATAGAGATCTACTACCTCATGAAACGATTGTTGTTCATTTTTCACTTACCACCTGTCATGGTAGACATTATAATAAAATCGTTTCACATAAATTATATATTTGATATTAGTTATATCATTATTCTTCTAAAATTCTTTTTTACACATACCTCTATACATTATGATTCTCTTAAAAAGGATAACATCACCTGTGGATGTGTGGACTACGACGCCATCAATGCGATTCGATTCATTCATGTTATAAATGGAGTGTATTAAGAATGATATTAATAAAAAAATTAACATATATTACATAGATATGTTAAGGGAATACTAGTATACATATGTATCATTTACATTTCATTATTTTAAAATGATAATGAAATCAATGTAGCCTTTATGCGTACGTATGACCTACATTCTCCATGAACGATGCATTTCATTTATAATCTCAAAACAATATAGATTATTTTAAATACATAAATAATTAATGTATATGATAATTAAATCAATTTATAAATTATTAATATTATGATAACATGATACAAATAAAACTAACAACAAACAACATGTCAAATCATAGTTGTGAAAAGTAGACCATTAACACCTGAAATAGTAAAAATAATGAATGATTACTAACAAACGGGTAATAAGATAATATAATAATTATGTATATGATATTATTAATACGAGTATGTTTTGGATATAAGTTAGTAAAATATTTTAAAAAACATTATTGTAAAATTAAGATGACACGAAAAAGAATGTTTAGGCAAGGTATTTCATCTCAATATACATTCCACTGAGACATATTTGTTATTATTCAAAACTTTAATTTCTTTGTTATATTTACTTAACTTGAACATGTTATAACATAATATACTTACCCTAATGTTATTACAAGATTAATTGAATATTATTTTATTCATTGATTTTATGAGTAAAATGTTTCTATTTGGTACGTGACATATTGGAATTTTTAAAATTTCATTTCCCTCAAAAATGTTTTTATGTTATTTCAATGGTATTCCCATTCATTAATGTTAACAAACCTTGTTGTAACATATCCTCCAATGGGGTATTATTGATAAATCTGTATCATTTTATGAAAGATGATATTTTGATAAGTCACAATATTCATGATTTTGAGGTATTCATTAGACATGGAATATAATGGTGTGGTTTGGTTCTAGATAGACCAACAATACATTTTTAGTCTCATGAGATGAAATATTTTTCCAAATTATATGGGGTTTTACCTGATATATATGTTATTTTTTATTTTTATTTATGGTACTAGTTCCATGTAGTAAGTAAAATTGGAATCCAATAATTAATCATTATCCCTCGTTTAGATCCAGTTATTATTTATCCCTGAGAATTTAAGTAGACATATATATGTAAACATTTCTATATCATTTTATTGATTTATATTAGATGATTTTTAATTTATTATCTTTCATATTTATATTTTCATATCTAGTTATTTGAATGGAATGTGTTATTTGTTATTTAACATTCTATGTTAATTTATTATCACTGATTCATTATTGCTTCAATTTTAAATTCCTGAACATTGAATTTGATATCATCTTCATTAGGTTTCTTTTACCTATGTTATAATGAATAAATCATTTAATAAACCTTAAATGATTCCGTATATTTTTATATGAATCATGTTTTAAATTTTTTTCCAAATTTTTTATGGGTATCTTGTTTGTAATTTGAATTTTCAAGTATTCTAAACTAAATAATTCATTGATATTTCAAATGATGTAATCCTGCCAATTTAATTTAATAATGCACCGGCTCTGAGCTTCTGGGGTCAGTGTGTCAGAATAATGTAAAAATGTTACAATAATATAGATTTTAGAAATTTTTTAACATAAGTACCCAACTATAAATAATTCATGATACATTCTTATATTTCAATAAATCATTCAGTTATGTTTTAAGATATTTTAAATTTTTGAGTTTTTGATAATTCCAACATAAATCATACCTAAAAACCAAAAAACAAAGGTAGAAACATCTGAATAGTAACCATTTTTACCATAATATAAATCATTAAAAATAATACACAATATATTTTAATGTAATATATCCATGAAATTCAACATGATTTATTACTTTTACATACCAATCCTTATGTCATTAGAAATCCAATTTAAAACATGGGATGATTACAAAAGCTCAGTATGGTATTCAAAGAGAATGAAAACCAGTATACCACTGAACAGATGAAAACATATTTAACGTTTACCATTATCTTAAATGTTCTTTGAGAATATGAAATAAAATAATTTTACTTGAAAAATATACACATGATTCTTAAATAAAATAAATAAATCCCATAAGAATCAATTAAAACTCATTTAGCTGACATAGAGCATCATATTCAGAAAACCATTTCAAACACATTTGATTTTTAATAAACATATGGTCAAATTACAATATAGTCATTAAAGAATAAATTGTAGATCTATAATGGGGGTTTTAATTCATATAATATATACCAGGATCACTTGTAAGCTATAATTTGTAAAATCACTTCATATAAGCTACATCGATCTCACCTAATTTTCATGAGATATAATGTGGATCAACCCTTCGTTTAAGCTATAAAATTATTACCTATAAGCCATAATATGTCTCACCCTTTCAAATATGTTGCATCAGGATTTCCCATTTTATATAATTCTCAAGTACTATTTCCCAAATTAAATTTATTCATCAGAATTCCCGTTGAATTTTTTTAGCACATTTGAGAAATAATTTCAAGAAATAGCTTTTTATTTTAAACCCCCATTTTCAATAAATATACCAAATTTTCATTGAAAATTATTTTTCAATAACAACATTAAAAGAAATAATGATGTAAGTTGTAATGACCGGAAAATAAATGAATTAAATTACCCTTATATTATTTAATTATATGTCATATGGATATAACAAATTCATGATACTTTTTTTTATTCAATTATTTTTAAATGACTGTTAAATATCATTTCCATTTATAATAGAGTCATTATATCATGATCACATGACTGATATAAATTTACGGTTTTTAAAAATAATCTTTTCGACACAGACAACGGAGAGGATGTCATCATCCAGTAGACTCGAGCCATACGAAGCTCATTTGTCGGAGCTCAAAAAGGAGGTAGTGTCACCGAGTTTCTCCCATGACCAATCCCATGATGAACTTCAATAAATTAAGATTGAATGGAATGGCCTGTAATAATTGATGATGTTAATAGATATTACCACCCGAGTATTGTTATCCAAGTCACCCCAAGAGTTTTTCACCATCACAAAACATAACCATAGTTCTTATGCATGTGTTATAAGGGGTTATGCAACAAGTTATTAGGAACCTTTTGTGTAAAAGCATTTAAAAATAAAATTCTTATTCCATCAATTCATTTGGGAGAATCGTTTTTTCTTAAAAATATAATGAAATAGATAAATTCACTTTTTGGGTAAAATGGAACTTTTTAGAAATATATAAATTACAATATTAAACTACATTTTTATTAATAATTTTATTAAAATTGTGTTATAAGAAAAATAATTTTAATTATAAATGATGAATATATTTACTGTTTTCAATCTATAAAATATTGAGTATTTAGATTAATAAGAATTATATTTTTATACAATAAAAAAAATAATTTTAATTAAATAATTTATTTTGATGAATTAATTAAATTTGGAAGTAATAAATATTTTAGTAAAATATTATTATCTAATTAATTTTTGCATAATAAATCATTATATAATTTTTATGAGGTCAAATGTTATTTTTATTAAGGTTTAAAAACTATTTTTTCAAAACCCATCAATTTTCAATAAATGTCTATTTTTTTAATGTGAAATTCACATTTTTATAAAATTATTTAGAAGAAATAAATATTTTTTTGGAATCATGATGTCAGAATTTTCTAATGGTGAATTTTTCATAATTTTCTAAGATAGCCGGATTTTTGGTTAAAAATTAAATACTGAATAAATTTATATTGATATTTTTGACTTTATAATAACCTAATAGTGATATAATAAAATACTATAATATGACTATTCGTACAATATATTTCTTACCTTTAAGTTTTTATTATTTTATATTTGTTTGATTTATTTTATAATGCCTTAGTGGACCATCCAAGACTAATAAAATATTTTAACATTTTAAAATGATTTCCTTGAGAGTGTTATTAACCTCCATAAAAGAAAGCCTTATATTTTAATATGTTCAGACCCTAGCCTAATAAAATATTTACTACCACATTCCATTGGTAGAAACCATGGGAAAAACCATTTTATGGTTTGTGGAATTGATTAGATTAATGTGTAGTGTCCAAAACCGAAATAATAAATAATTACCTCTCATTTACAATATAAACTCACCCAACCTCCCATTAAAAAAAACTAAAACTATTTGGATCTCAACAAAAATATGCCCCATACTCCCTATATTACATCAAAGGCTCCCCCAGGCTCCCAATAAGCGTCTCCCAAGTCTTTTGGATTACACTTCCAAGTAAGGGATCCTCACTTCCTTATCCTCCATTCAAATTTCGGCATCTTATTTTAACGTAGTTATTATAATTTAGAATGTTTATAATATGATTCTTTTAAAATCATTCTATTTCAGTCCATTTGTTTTAAATTTAATGAGTTGTTATTTTTTATCCTTCATTTTGACCCTTACCTAAGCCCATACTCTGCCAAAATTTCAAAAGGAAATTCATACATGTTTTTTCCATTCGAGCTACTCATTTAAATTATGCTTCTTATGTTCCATATTTTTTATGGTGGGTTATGATGTTAAATGTCCCACATACCATCAATTTGTTGTATATATTATTATATATTCCTCTCACCCTCATCTATCCCCCTTATGATCCTTTAATCACACATATTAGTTGGCTGAAATTATATATAGGATCTTCCACCCTCCTCTTTTATCAATCATTATTTTGATGTTATGTATTTCAATTTCGTGTTTTCATATGTTGGGATATGTTGTTATATATCCTCCTAACTTCCCGTGTTAGGTATAAATTCTTAATGACCCTTTCACTCTCATTTATCCAATATATGAACCCTTATGTGTACTCGTTAAAATGCCGAATTGTCCTAATAGATTCCTTCATTTCTCATTACAATCCAACTCTATTTATGTTGAAATATCAGTTTATGTTTAATTAAAAATTTAGTGTATGATCTGAACCCTCCTAAATATTTACCTATATAATAATGAATGATTATATACAACTTTCGCTATCATTAATTCCTTACGTGAGCACCTTTTACTTAACCGAAATTCGGTAAGGGATTTCTCACTTCTTATATTCATCCATGTATTTATCCCATATTATGCATCTAAATTAACATTAATATGTTTTAATATTATGTTCCATGATCCCATTTCTATCTATTTTATGTATTAATGATGGGTGACACATTTCTCTCTCATAAAAAAACATATGAATTTCTATATGATGACGTTATGATGCCTAAATTGAACTTCGATTTTCCAAACCAAAATCATCGTGTAGTGAATACCATACCCATTTATCTATCAAGGGTATTAATGTTTATTCACATATAATTATTTAAAAAATCGTACATGTATTTATTCCACATTCTTTAATCATGGAATAACTTATAATGATGAATGATTACAAGTTTTTTGATCAATGTGGCACACTTATGCATGAAATGAAATGTTTATGAATGGTACACACAAATAGCACTTCAATTAATTGGGTAATGTCTTGTATCATTATAATTCATGGGCAATGAGGGTTTACTCTTGTAAATAAATAGGAAATTATGGTTCAATCATTCCAATCCATGTAAAATGTGGTTTTACTCATGATAATTAATGTGAAATGATGGTTTACTCTTTCTATTCTATGTGAAGGAGTCTTGGCTCATGCTAATATCACGTTTTATGTCATTTTCATACTTCAATGTTATGATAATTATTCTATATAATGCGTTTATATTTGAGTTTCTATTATGCTCCATTTATTTTCCTATTTCATTACATTTATTTTATTCTTCATGTCATTTCTTGTTTACTCCCTTACTGGGCTTTATATCTCACCCTTTTCTTATGTATATCCTTATGTTATACCATGCAATACTACATACGAAGGAATATTGTGGTATTGTAAAATCAGATTTCAATAAAGATGTTGTATTTTATGTCTTATTTTTTCATGTAATGTTCTCAATTCCTTTTGACACAAGACCTATCTATCCTCAAATATGCCTTTAGTGCATGTTTATGTAGTAAATCATGTTTAAGGGTGTAATAAAGAGCATGGTTTTTATAATTGGAATCAATGGATAGGTTTAGTTATTTGTGGCATTATGATTAGAAAACCCTAGTGAAATACTTAGAGATATGGATAAGTATATGAAAATATCAAACAATTTGGTGAGTATAGAGTATGTGGATTATCAATAAAATGCATCCATGTCTGGATATGAAAAAGTAAAGGTGGATCTTCAAAAGATGTATATTGGGGTAAAACCCAAAAACAATGCATTGAGCCAGACTCAAATGGGAGATGGTGCATGATAATGGGCCTTGCTGTAGTCTTGATTCGAGACTCCATGGGGATATTCAACGATAAAATCATAAGCTTTTTATGATCTATTAATACGGGTGGAAAAATAACCGTAAGAATATATGTTAGGAGATAGATCAAGGATAACATAAATTGAAACATATAAATTTATAAGTTAAGGAGTGAAATTTAATTTATAATTTACCAGTTTAATGTCATTGGATTCCCCTTTATGGGTTAAATTTTTTAAGATAATCACCCAAAATGTTCATTTTATTCAAGCCAATTGGATATTAAAATGAATAACATGGCTAAAAAACAATGTGAAGTGAAAGAAGATGAATGTACGAGTGAAATTCTCAATCAAATGGGAGATCAAGTAGGACATATCATGATTATTCAAAACCAGCTATCAAAATTCAGGATTAACAGTTGGAACATTGTTGAATACCCAAGGAAATCAAGGTAGTGGAAGATGACATATCATTAACGTCTATCTCCAAATGTTAATTAGGGGAAAAAGACCAAATTTTATTTGTGTAATAAATGTGGAAAGAGGCACCAAGGGAAATGTTAAAAATGGACTATGAGATGTTTTATGTTTATAATGGAAGGTCACAAGGTATCCAATTACCCTGAATGAATGGCTAATTTTATGGATGGAAACAAAGTTTCATCGAAGGAATCTTACAAAGATCTATGCTGCAAATGTAGAGAATTCAGGCATTACCCACGAAAATTATCAAATGTATGGGATGAGATGCATGATGAAAATCATCAATCTACATCATTAGGTTTGCACGTGAAGTACTATTATAATATATATAATGATGAATGAATCGTATGTAACCACTAAATCAAAGTATTTTATGTCGTAATGTATTCCAATTTAGGTCATTTTAGTATTTCTTTTATATTTACTATAATCATTTTGTCCCAAGCAGAAATGATATTAAATCAATTGGGAAAAACTTATATAAGTGTTGTATCACTTGTTTATGTTTGTGGGAATGTTCTTCATGAATATTTTATATGTCTCTCTTTGATGGTAGTGGAGGAAAAAAGGAAAATTTTAATACTAATTCCTCAAGGTAGTTGAAAATTATTTTTGCAAAACTATCCCACTCATGATCAGGAATTGGAAGCAATTATCCTTTCATTAAATATCAGGAGAAATTATCTCTTTGGAGAGATGTCTGAAATATATACAGATCACAAAAAGTCTAAATTATATATTCATATATAATTATTTTAATAGGCTCCAATGAAGATGGTTAGACGTGATTACATACTATGACGGCTCAATCCGTTACAACCTTGCGAAAGTGATCAAGGTGGAATATGCAATAAGTAATAAAGAACAATCAATTATACCATTTATGATAATTGAAAAGTATCCAATATTATTATATTTTTTGAATATGGACATTGGAATCTGAAATAAGGGAAAAACATCATTACTTTCACAAATGATTGCTCAATTGTATCTCTTGGAATGGTTAAATGATGCTAAAAAAGATAATGTGGAAATTTAGAAGAGAGGGGAAACTATCAGAAATGTAAAATCATTAGTGTAAACATTTAATGAAGAATGAATTGTGATATTTGGGTTACGACTATTTGTTCCATAAAATCCATATTTATAGAAATAACATTTGGATGATTCGCATAGTTATAACTTCACAATTCACCTAGTAAACAGAAAGATGTATTGAAATCCCCGAGAGAATTATTAGTGGAATAACATAAATAAGGAGATATATGAGTATACATCAAATTCCATGGTATGTCAGTAATTGAAGGATGAGAGGAAGAATTATAATGGGATACTGAAACCATTACACATACCAACATTGAAATGGAAGAACATCACCATGGACTTTATCACCAGACTTCTGAAGACTTCCAAAGGAAGCAATGTTATATGGGTTATTATGTATCATCCTACAAAGACTATATAGTTTAATGATATTTAGGAGGATTTCACATTTGATCAAATAACACAGATATACATCAGAATAATTGTAAGGATTCCTGGATTTCCACTATCAATTTTAGACGATCAAGATCAAATATTCAACTCTATTTTCTAGAAGTGTCACCAACACACTCTAAATACTGATCTGAACCTTATTACATCTTATCACCAACACAATGATTTAAATATGATTGGAATATACAAACACATGAGGAAATGTTGATAGAATGCTTAACGGAATTCAATGTAGGATGGATCAACATCTTCCACTGGTTGAGTTCTCTTATAATAATAGTTTCCACTCAAGCATCCAAATGGATCCTGTTGGAATCCTCATGCTTTAATCATGGTTTATTGATCAGAAATCATTTACACCATGATTAATCTATCACAAATCATGTGTAAATATGTTTGGTTTCCTATGCCTTAAATAATCCTTCATAAGATCGGGATTCCTATTAACCATGTTTGATTATCGTAAAATTATATGGAATTTTTTTCTATAGAGATTTATTATATTTAAACTTTAGTATGATTTATTCTCTGAATGATAATTCTTAATACATGTTTACATAAATTCATCTAGGTCTGAGAAACCTTATATCTTCTATTGGTTCTGGATTTTTGTCAATTCCCTTGACACAACAACCAAAACATAATAATCCCTGACACCGTATCCCAAACATCTTAATCCCATACATCATAACCTAGATATCATAATCCTATATATCGTAACTAAGACCTAGGGACCCAGAAACATTAACGAGTTTTCATATCTCACAGAGTCTGTGAAATAGGTTCCTTACTACTATCACGAAGACACTGTTCAAGGTTTTGACAGAAGACAAGTCACTGGTCCTGAGACAATCGTGATCTTGACCCCACATTTCTACTACCAGTTCTTGATGTCAATGAAATTGTAGCATCATGAATATCTCACCACTCAAAGGAAATGAATAAGAAATTGTTACTTGGTGACACCATTTCCACGTGATATCATTTCAATACAAACTATGACATCGTTCCTTAATATTTTTTTCATTTTCAATTAAATTTCAAACCATTATATTTGAGTCATTTAAAAGAACTAACATTATTAATGCTTCTTTTTAGAAATTTCACCTGTACGTATGAGGTATTAGGTGGGGAATAAATAAATCATCTCATCTAAAACATGTGAACCCAAAATTTTAATTAAGGTATTCCTTGCTGTTGAAATCAAACTATGATACGTGTGAGTCTTTTAAAAAAGAAAACTGAATCAGGCAACACAAAGAAACAACTAAACAGAAAACAATGAACTCTCGAACCATGATGACCGAACTACCGTAGATAAGGTCCTCAAATTTCTTCACAGTACCAACACAATAAAGAACATGAGCTACATATCTTACACCATCTAACTAAAAACTAGAGCACCAGACATGGGATGCTCTATTTTTTACAAGAGGACTTGACACTTGCATATGCTTTATCCTACAAGACCAGGCTACAAAGAATAAAACTCAGAGAACTTCTAACCCTTTATCAACATCTTTTCTCTTTTATGGATTGTTTTTCTCTTTTGAAGAGTGCGTGTGTCTGTATTAAAACACACATTGCATCCTTTATTAAACTGAAGGATGCAAGATATGCTTCCTCTCACATCTTCTTACATTTTTTTACTCCCACGGATAAGTGTGGAAGAGGTTCTTATGTGACCTGATTGTTTATACCCATGAAGAACAGTGTAATACATCATTTGAACTAGAAATTCTTGTATACTATTGTTTTACCCCAATCAATGGTGTGGATAAAATATCTTATCTGTATAGACTGTTTGGTACCGAGTGATAAACAAGTGGTATAGATTAAGAACCAACTTAAGACTGAACCACATGTTCTATTCGTTGTGTCTTTTGATTTAGTTTTTCACTCCATTACATTATATTTTATAAAACTAAATTTTACATTGATAGTTAGTATTGGATTGAATTTATAATTATTTTCCTTATGAGAATAGATTTAAAGGTTATATCAATAACTCGAATTATTATTAATGGGAATTTATCAATCACCTGAGTAGTTATTTGAATAGTCAAACTATTACAAGATTATTACATTGGTTACCTGGATTATATTCATTGATCTTGTGGAATCATATTAAGAGAATTTTTGAAAGAAATTTTTATAGTTGATCAATTGATCCTCCCCTTTGAGTAATCTACTATGTCTAATACTTGGTGTCCTATGATTTTATTTTTGTTAAGACTATTTTAAAATCATTCATACTGTGATTCTTTTGTACTTTAAAGATCTATACATTTCTATTAGTACTAAATTTCTATCTGTTTAAAATATTTCATTATTATGGATAATAGTCTCAAAGGTATTGCAACAAACAATCCACCATTATTTAAAAGAACTAATTGTGCACAATGGAATATTAAAATGAAAATGCATTTAGAAAGTATGGGATTTGACATTTAGTCTTCAACTGTAGATGAGTATAATATTCCTACTTCTGAAAGAACTACTAGGGATAACCGAACTAAGACTACATATAGTAATAATTACAAATACATAAATGCATTATAATCCTCTTTAGGAGATGAAGAATTTAACATAATTTATGCATGTAAAAAAGCCCATGAAATTTAGGAAACTTTTTTATTTGACATGAAGGTACATATAGTGTTAATGAAATAATATTTAATAATTATACTATTAATTATGATACCTTTAAAATTAAGGTTGATGACCCTATTTCTAACATGTATCGCATGTTTAACGAAATGTTCAGCACAATGATATCAATCAGAAGAGAAGTTACCTCCAAAGAACAAATTATGAGGATTCTTAGATTCCTACCTGATAGATGGAGAGGAACATCAGTCTCTATAATAGGGACATGTGACAATGACAAATTACATATTAAAGAAGTCATTGGGAATATAATGATGTACAATGAAGATATTAATGTCAACAAGGAAGTGGAGGTTGAACCCAAATGAAAATACGTGGAATTTAATACCAATACCTCTAAACACATAGAAAAGTAGAAACTGAATGTCTCTATCGAATGATCCAATAGTGAATAATCATTACCTGACAGTGATGTGGATATGGCTCTATTAGTAAGAAGGTTTATGAAATATTAAAAAATGATGATATTTTTCAGCAAGACTAACATCAAAGGAATATATGATTAAAAGGTAAGTTGGATGAAAGATTAGAAATAAAATGACAAGTCAAATGGCATAGTATGTTATGAGTGTTAGGGAAATGGGCATGTAAAGGCTGATTGTCCCATGATAAATTATAATGAAATATGAGGACAATGATAGAAAGTATAAAAAGGCAATGAAAAAAACATGTATTTCTTCTGAGGATAGTTTAAGTGACTGATATACTTCACATGATGAACATTCTAACAAATAAAATATGTGTTCCATGAAAAACACATCAGTGGTACCTCGAAAATCTTATGTAAAAGATTTCTACTATTCTTGAGATGAATGTGATTCTGAACATATGTGTAAAAAAGAAAATTTTGAGTACTAAAATATTCTTGAATATACATGTCATTAACTTGAAGATAAATACATGTCTATAAAGAAATAGTATGTTCATAGTTCAACTGTTAAATATGAAATTTCATTAAAAAGAGAGAAAAAATGTTCAATTACTCAAAAAAATAAAGAATTAAATATGTCTAATGAGCAATTGAAAAGGAACTTGAAAAATTTAATAATGGTAATGATACATTTATAAAACTTCTAGGTAAAACAAACTACCCCCAGATGCACTACTAGTATTGGTTATAAACTCAGTGAATGAAATGTTGGAAAACCCAATTTTGTTTCTTAATCTATAACATATAACTTTATTCCTAGTTCAAGAAATAATTTTCCTTGTCCACACAATGATACATTCTCTACTATTTATATCTCCTATGGAAAAAATAAATATTATTTCTCAAATACTTTACATAATTCTTATAGTAAACATGTGAGCCAGATGTGGGTTCCTAAAGCTCTAGTTAGTAATATTACTGGACCCAATAAAATATGGGTACCAATGTCTGGTTTTATTTGACAATTTTTTAGTAAAATTGTTGGAATACCTCCTAAAAAATATTAATGTACTTGGATATTAGTTGTTCAAGACAGATGATATAATACTATTCATGTTTCAAGACCATAATAAAAATTGATGGTGGAAATGTAAAATTTGGTGATAATTCCAAAGGAAAAATCATTGGACTTGGTCAAATCGGTAACAATAACTCAGTTTTAATTTCTAACGTACTATTTATTGATGGACTGAAATATAATCTTCTTAGTACCACAAAACAATGTGATTATGAATTTCATGTTAATTTTGAAAATTATTCTTTCAATTTTTTTTCAATTTTATAAATGAATTTGTATTTTCTATATTAAGATATGGAAATGGATATTATGTGAACTCAGATTCATTAGTTTCTCAAAATACATCATGATTAAGTGTATTTCACAATGATTCTTGTATTTGGAATATAAGACTAAGACACATTAATATTCACTCCGTTTGAAATATGACTAGAAAAATTTCACTCAACAATCTACCCAAACTAGACTTTCCAAATGATAAAGTGTTTAATCCTTGTCAAAAGGGAAAGCAACACAAAACATACTTCAAGCCAATAAATAAGTCTCAACATCTCATCCTCTTGAGTTAGATCACGTGGAATTTTTTGGACCATCTTGAATATGTAGTTTAAATGGAACCCACTATGTTTATGTTCTAGTATATCACTTTTCTAGGAATACTTAGACCTTCATCTTGGCTCCCAAAAGCGAACCCTTCCATCATTTCACCATGTATGATGAAACTATAGAAAACCTTATTGGACGATGAATTAAATATCTAAGAAGTGACTATGGTTATGAATTTGAAAATCAATAGTTTGAATCCTTTTTCTCACAAAACATCTATAATCATAATTTCTCTTCCGCTAGAACACATCATCAAAATAGAGTTTTATAAAGATGAAATAGGACCTTCAGAAACCATGCTTAGTGAATATGAATTACATATTTTTTGGTGCTGAAGCTATAAATACAACATTCTACATTATTAATAGATTTTCCTTTAAGCCTATTCTTAAAATAGCTCCATATTAGTAGTGGAACAATAGAAATTCCAAAGAGAACTTCTTCAAAGTCTTTGGTTTCATAGTCTATATCCTTAATACCATGGAATGTATTGAAATGTTTTCATCCAATGGTGATGAAGGAATATTTATAGGATATTCAATATCCTGTAAATCATATAGAGTTTTTAACAAAAGAACTAAATTTATGGAGGAATCTGTCCATATAATGATTGATAAGACATATCAACTTGAGTCTATAACCTCTCCCAAGAATCTTTACAATGATATGTCAAATATGGTCATCAATGATAAATACTATAACTATGCTATAAGGGAATCCTTAAAAACATATTTTTCTAGAAATTCTTTAAATTCAAGCCGGAATGAACCTTGACATATTGAAGAACCTGAAATCAAAAGTCCTTGTTTTTCTAGATATGTTCGAACCCTTAATAACCATTCTATAGATGGTGCTATATAAGATGAATATAATGGAACAAAAATAGATCTTATCTTGGAAATCAGGTTGAACATCATGTTTTCTTATCACAACCTGACCTAAAAACATCAATGATTATATCAATGAGGAAGTATGAGTGATGGTTGTGCAAGAAGAACATAATCAATTCGAAAGGAAAACATTATGCAAACTTGTCGACAGACCCAAAGAGACTTTTACCATAGGCACTAAGTATGTGTTTATAAATAAAGTAGATGAAGTAGGAAACATAGTTTGAAACAAGGATTTATTGTTTACACAAGGCTATAATCAATAAAAAATAATTTAGTGTGGGGATACTTATTTACCTGTTTCTAGACAGGAATCCATCAGAATCCCCTTTGCTTATGCTGCCCATTTGAATTTCAAACAGTATCAAATGGATGTCATGAGTTCATTCCTAAATAGGTATATCAATGAGCATGTTTTTGTTGAACACCCCCACAGTTTCCAAAATCCTCACATTCCAAATCATGTTTTAAAATTATCAAAATCTTTGTATGGTTTAAAACAAACTCCAAGAGCATGGTATAATAGATTAAGTTTTTTTCAATTTTTTTTACAAAAATATATAGTTAATCCTACACATTTTAGAAAATGAATTCCCAAGGATGTCTTGTTAGGTTAAATTTATGTAGACGATGTTATTTTTGGATCTTCAAAAAATTCCTTATGTATTATGTTTTCTAAAATGATGCAAAATGAATTTGAAATATGGTTAATGGGTGAACCAAAATTATTTCATAGATTTAAAATATTTCAAAAAGAATATGGTATTATTTTAAATAAATTTAAATATATGAAATGTCTTCTAAATAGTTTTGTCTTGGACATCAATAAAAGTAGTTATACTCCAATGAGTACTAATTTTAAGTTGGATCTTGATGAAGATAGAAAATCTGTTGATCAATCCACATACATTGGAATGATTGGAAGATTACTCTAATTAAATGCTAGTCGACCTGATATTATTTTTAGTGTCTGTATCTATGTTCACATTATAGAAATCCCTAAAGAGCCTCATTTATATTTTATTAATATAATTTTCAAATACCTCAAACATACACCCAATTTATTACTATTATATCCTAGAGGGAAATCGTTTGAGATAATTAGATATTCTGATGATGATTTTTTAGTTGTAAGTTTGATAGAAAAATCAGCTCTTGAACATGCCACATTTTAGGCAAGTCTCTAGTGTCATGGTTTAGTAAAAAAAATAGTGTTATATTATCTACTACAGAAGCTGATTATATAGCTTCTAGTTGTTACTGTGCAAAAATTGTGTGGATGAAATAGACATTACTGGACCATGGATATCAATTTAGACATGTACCTATAAATTGTGAAAATAAAAGTGCTATTAAAATTTCAAATAATCCTATTTCAAACTCCATGAAAATCATATTGATGTAGGAACTAACTTTTTGAGAGACCATTATCGAAAATGTGATATCAAATTGGAATTGATTGGAACTAAATGTCAGCTTTCTCACATAATCACTAAAACAATAATTTTTGAAAGGAAATATTACATCATACATAAATTAGGAATGATAAATATCAAGTAGAATGTGTACTATTTCAAAACATAATGTTTCACATCATACTATTTCACATTTTACAGTTTCATGATTTGTCTAATTCACAAGTCTATGTCTTGGATTTAATGTCTCACTTTCACGATTTCATCGCTTACCGTCATGAAGTTAAAATTTCATGTTTACGATCTCCCAGTTGATGTCTCTTAGTTATGGTCCTGCACTTACTGTCTCAAAAGTTGCGGTCACACCATTTGAAGACACAACATAAGGATTACACCATGAAAATCTATTTTGGTCTCACTGTGATAATTTTTTCTAGTTTCACTATAATGAATCAATATTTTTTTAATTTTATTTTATTACCCGTATCACTGTGTTGATTATTTTATTCTTCTTATCCCACGATTTTGAATTTGTGACGCTCGAAATCCCTAAATAAAAAAAATAAAATAACTTTTAATCTTTTCTTCACTTGAGCTCTCTTCTCTAGAAAATGAACCCCAATTATTTCAAACATTAATTCCTGTTTCTTCCCTTTATCTCTTTTGAACCCTCATTGAATGCCTAGAATGAAGCACCCATCTTCATCGACTCTAGATAAGTGAAAATCTCATAAGAAAATGAAAAGGGCACAAAAAGTAGCACCTTAAGGACCATTTAATTTGAATAATATTGGGAGAATACTAGTACCTAAAAAGAAAATCTGTCTTATATGGTTGTGTAATTATATTATTATTCAAATTGTTGGATCGAATAGTAGATATATATGTCTATTAGATGGAACAATACAAGAGGGGGTGTTAATTGTAGGTTTAAAACCATTGAGTTTTAGAAACAAAGAGATTAGTTTGAATGATCATAAACTAATACAAATACAAACACCCACAATTGTATTGAATGTAAAAGGTATGATGTATTGTAATACTAATGTAAAGTAAAACAATTGTATTCAAGGTGAACAAAATAATCAGAGTAATACAAAGATGAATGATTCTACCTTAAAGCGTATAGAATCAATCAATAAAAAAAGTAATAGAATGATTGTAATTGAAACAATTACAATTGAATATGTAAAGAACAATGGAAACAATACAAATCCCTTTCTAATACAAGTAACTGCGGAAATGTAAAAGTATTACAATTCTTTTAACACAAAGATAAGGGTTACCCTTTCACCTAGGATAAATGGTCTGTCTCACCAACACCTTGGTGAGCCCTTGATACGATGATCGGCACGTCTGTCTGCCTATCCCCGGCAGCCCTTGACTTTGTAGGTAATCGGCACCTCTGTCATTCAATTACTTGAAAGCCCTCGATACGATGATCGGACGCACAAGGAAGATGAGAGAAGTCACAGTGCCTCTCTCTAGAATCTTGGTAGTTCACAGAGTCTCTTCATTCGTTCTCTTTGTTCATCATCGTTCTCTCAGCTTCAAATGACCTCCTATTTATAGGCCTCGGGTTCCAACGGTCATATCGCCTCCAACGGTCACATTGAAACAAAAAGCACGACATTGTTTTGATTAGTTTGTAACTAACTCAATGACATCGTTTTGTAAGGACAAGAGATATATAGAAAAGTAAAACATGAGTATGATTCATATGCAATGAGTGTTTTTGACTAAGTACAAAAAATAATAATGAATATCTGAATAACAGAGACAGTACGTTACGATTGACAGAGTCAGTATGGTACGATTTACAGAGTCAGTACGATACGATTGACAGAGTCAGTATGGTACGATTGACAGAGTCAGTACGATACGATTGACAGAGTCAGTACGATCAGTATTGTACGATACGATAAACATGATAGAAGACAAATGTAATTTCCAAAATATGATAGAATGCATTTGTGATTTCCAAAACATGATATAGAAGCCAAAAGAAGACTTTTGACTTAACAATCTCCCCCTTTTTGGAAAGCACAACACACAAAGTAAATGTAATAAGAAATACTTATCTCCCCCTGAGTTATTGAAAACTCTTCTGAATAAGAAATTGAATACAACTAACTCCCCCTTAGGTATAGAGTTTCCTAAGGATTGTATTCGTATATTTTCCTTAAGATCATTGTAAAGCATTCTCCCCCTTTGTAAAACATTATCCCCTTTGTAATCATTCTCCACCTTTGTGATTTACAAAAAGAAAGGAGTAATCTTGAATTGTCTGAAAGAGTTAGTAAAGCAATACAAGACAATGGATAAAAGAAAAGGATCATAAAAGTCATTACAGAACAAAGACAAGTTCAAAAGAAAACAAATACAACAATCATTTGTTTTCTCTTTCCTTCTCCTTCTTTATAAGCTCATTAAGAACAACTTTCATCTTCTTGATCTCCTTCTTGTCTTCAGAAATTTATTCTCCCTGAGTTTTGAGAATCTCTTGTTGGTCCGCAAAAATCTGATCTTGATTTCTGATAGTCTCCTCCTGGACTCTGATTACTTCTTCAAGGGTATCAATTCTATTTTGCAGATTCTTGTTATCCTTGGACAACACAAAATTTTGATTCTTCAGCAAGACCATTTCATCCTTGAAAGATGAAACCTTTGAGAATTCAGATTGAAAAACATTCATTCTCTCTTGCAAATCTTTCACTGAAGGAACATCGGCTCAATGATAAGACAAAAGGTTCAACCTTTCAACCGTTTCTTTGTCAAGATTGTTGGAAGCAATTGCAAGATCATTTGATAACTTTCTTATATCTTCAATAGTAATTTCATGATCATTGATTGAGCTCTCTGTTTTGTATGACCACTTGGTCATCTTATTACATGCCTTCTTATGAGCAACCAATCTTTCTAATAGAACTTTCAAATCAAATTCTACTGACAAAACATTCTTCCTTAATTCTTTCACAGAGCCAAACTTCTTCTTTTGATTGTCAGTAATAAAATCAATCTTCCCTTCCAGCCTCGGGAAATAGGGAATAGTATTCTCAACCCTTCTCAAAACATGAAAAATGTAATCACTTTTCTTGAGAGAGATTGTATGCTCTGAATCAGTATCTTCATCGTACGATGCTAGTTCATACGATCTTCTTGAGTCAACAACTGGTTGTTTTCCTTTTGTTGTTTCTTTCTTCTTTCTTTCTTCTTCCACTTTGTCACTAATGATAACAACTTTATCAGAGTGAGAGGATTGTGTACCTTTATTTTCTTGAGATGACATTCTGTCCGGATATCGTGCCTGATCGGCATGAGGAGTTTGTTGAACACCTTCACTCAGCTGTTGAACTGATTCCTCTCTACTATTCTTTGAACATTGAAGAAATTCTAAAAGAAAGTATCCTTCTTCTACTACCACTTCTTCTATCTCTTCCATTACTTGTTTTTGTTTTTCATTCCCATGGAGACTCTGTACGATGGGATCTTGATGCACTTCTTCTGTTAGTTGGGCACTAGCATCCTCAACCGCTTTCAAGACTTTAGAGATATCAAAGTCCTGAGCCTTTCTTTTTAAAAGAACCTTCTTCTTATTTTCAGCCTGAAGAGTTTCTTCTACCCTTACTCTTTCTGCAAAAACCTCAGCAGGGTCAAGACCAAACATCGGATCACCTTCCATTCTCTGTTCCTTATCCTTTCTCCATTTTGATACAACCTCCTTACCGTACCATGGCTTCTTCTTCGGCATTGAACTGGTTTGTGGATCAGACTTTTGAATAACACCGGTAGATTGAATGTCTTTGGCTGGCGTATGTGCCGATTTATTCTGAGCCAATTCAGCTTCTACATCTCTGATAAAAAGTATTGAATTCGGATCAAAACAAACATTCATCTTTTTCATCGTACTCTTACTAATCCATGAGGTCTTCAAATCCATGGGGTTTCCTTTCAAAGGAATGTTACAGAACTTCATACTTTCAAGAATGAACTTTGTAAGGATAGCTAGATACATAATCATCTGGGACTTAATCCCTCCTGTCTTGACATTCTTAATGGTTTCAAAAACATATACCATGAGATTTACTTTTCTCATATTCACAAGATAGTCAAGCATAAAGATATCAGAAACTTTCAAAGTTTCTCTATCCCCATTCCTTGGGATAAGAAAACCTTCCATCCATAAAGTTACAAAACGATTGTCCGGAGAAAGATGAGACACTTTTCTCTTTTCTTCATTAATAACAAACAATGTCTTTTCAGAACTTTCTCTATTAAATGTACCAACTTCCTCTGGTAGTTTGTGTGATGGACAGAAAGAATCCCCTTCTACAGAAACATTCATAAAATGTGCCGCTTGTTTCATAGACATAGACAATTTTCTATCGTACACAGCAAAGTTTATAGTCATGTCTTTGTCGAAAAAAACAGTTTTGTAAAACTGACAAACTTCATCAAAAAGAACTGGATCTTGAGAATTAGGCTTTTCAACACACAAATGTTCCCATCCTTGAAACAAAATGATACTCCTGATTGTAGAATCGTGCATATCGAAAAAATATCGAGATACTAACCTTTCTCTATTAAAGACTTTTTCTGTAAAAGTATTTGAAGACATTTCGGCGGGAGTATTGGCAGAGGATAGAGACATAAAGGTTCTGCCAATGCGAAGATCGTACAATGATTTATAGCTGGAGGAGCAGAGCTTCGCCTGAAATCCTGAAAAACCAATGTGGGTTTGGGTAGGGGAGGGGGTCTATTTATAGGCGAAAAAGAGGTGACCGTTGATCTTCTACGGTCAAAAAAGGGTGACCATTGATCTTCTACGGTCAAGATTAGAGAAAACCAGATCAATGGTTAGGATTAAAACAAAGAAAAAAAAATTAAACAAATGAAAAAAAATACCTTTCGGAGAACATAAGGTAATTGTTGGTTTTGATATCAATCAAAAGAAAATACAATCGTAAGGAAACAAAAAAAAACATCATCATGCCGACGGAAAACAAAGTCCTTACTATGAACTGACCGTACGATAGCGAACAATCTTGTTACCATGAACTGACAATAAGATGTAAAACAATCCCGTTACCATGAACTGACAGTACGATGGAAAACAATCTCAATACCATCATCGGTCGATTCAATAGAAAATAAAATCATTACCATCATCGGTCGATACAAAACTATTGATACGATGGAAAAGAATTTCAATACCATCATCGGTCGATTCAATATTATTGATTGATTGGTACGATGGAAAAGAAATTCAATACCATCATCGGTCGATTCAATACTATTGATTGATTGGTACGATGGAAAAGAATTTCAATACCATCATCGGTCGATTCAATACCATGATTGATTGATACGATGGAAAAGAAATTTATTACCACCATCGGTCGATTCAATACCAAGATTGATTGATACGATGGTAAAGAATTTGATTACCATCATCGGTCGATAGTAAATGATACTATAAAACTGTCAATACGATAAACAAGAAAAATGAACGAAACGATAAAACTGTCAATACGATAAACAGAAGGGAAAAAAATGAATGATACGATAAAAACTATCAATATGATAAACAGAAGGGAAAAATGAATGATACGATAAAAATTGTCAATACAATAAACAGAAAAAAAATACATATATTAAGAGATTAAATAGATAACGATCATAAGATAAAAAGATACATAAAGATATAGAAAGGAATGACCTCCCCCTTTCTACGAGGAGTTTCTTACTATTAGGAGAGATGTAAAACAGGAAGTAGATACGAATGATTATTTTAATGTAATCATTCCTAGATTCTGTTTTATATATTCAAATCTATCAGAAGGTAAAGGTTTTGTAAAAATGTCAGCTAGTTGTTCTTGCGTTCCGATGAATCGTAAAACAATATCTCTTTTTTGTGTGTGATCCCTAAGAAAGTGATGCCTAACATCTATGTGTTTTGCATGAGAGTGATGTGCTGGGTTTTTACTAAGAGCTATGGCACTCGTATTATCACAAAGAATTTGAGTTTTGGAGAAACTCAAACCATAGTCAGTGAGTCTGTGTTGTATCCACAACACTTGAGCACAACAACTTCTAGCTGGTACATATTCAGCTTCAGCAGTGGAGAGTGCTACTGAGTGTTGTTTCTTGCAGGACCAAGAAACCAAGGAATCTCCTATGAAATGACATGTTCCATATGTACTTTTTCTATCCATTCTACAACCACCAAAGTCAGAATCTGAAAAAAAATTTAAACAAAATCATTTCCAGAAGAGTAGAAAAGACCTAAATCCATAGTGTCTTTTAAATACCAAAAGATTCTCTTTACGGATTTTAAGTGAGACTCTTTTGGCTTAGATTGATATCTTTCACATAAGAATACAGAAAACATCAAGTCGGGTCGACTAGCTGTCAAGTATAGCAAACTTCTTATCATACCTCTAAAATTTGTTTGATCTACTGGTTTCCCTGTTTCATCAAGATCAAGAGTATTTGAGGGACCAATTGGGGTGATAATACTTTTAGTTTTTTCAAATCCATACTTTTTGAGTAAATATTTAATATACTTATGTTGAGATATATAAGTTCCTTCTGGTTTTTGAGAAATTTGAAAACCTAGAAAGAATGTTAACTCACCCATTATACTCATTTCAAACTCAGATTTCATTAATTTTGCAAAAGAATCAGTTAAAGATTTCTGAGCTGATCCAAATATGATGTCATCAACATAGATTTGGACAATCAAAACATTTTTGTTTTCCATTTTGATAAAAAGAGTTGGATCTGCTGTACCTTTTGTATAATTGTTTTGTAAAAGAAATCATGTAAGTATATCATACCATGCTGTAGGGGCTTGTTTAAGACCATATAGAGCCTTGGTAAGTTTAAAAACATGATCAGGATATTTTGGGTCTTGAAAACCAGGAGGTTGTTCTACAAAAACTTCTTCTTGAACAAAACCATTTAGAAAATCACATTTGACATCCATTTGAAATAGATTGAAATTGAAATATGCTGCGAAGGCTAATAGAATATGAATATATTCAAGTCTAGCTACAGGAGCATATGTTTCTTCATAGTCTATTCCCTCTTGTTGATTATAGACTTCATCAACAAGTCCTGCTTTATTTCTTACAATGATTCCATTTTCATCACACATGTTTCTGAAAACCCATTTTACACCAATCACAGTTTTTTCTTTAGGTCTTTCAACTGATGTCCAGACTTGATTCCTTTCAAATTCATTTAGTTCATCTTGCATTGCTTTGATCCAATCATCATCACTGAAGGCCTCACTTGGACTTTTAGGTTCAAATTGGGAAAGAAAAGCAAGATGTTCTATTTCATTTCTTAAGGAATTTCTGGTCCTTACAGGTTGATTTACATCACCAATGATGTTATCACTGGGATGATTTCTAAGAAACAATTGATTTGGGTTTTGTAAAACCTGTTCATCAACATATGGTAGAAAATCTTCTGTGATAAATGTTTCAGGAATACTTTCTTGAACATTTTCCTTATCAGAATGTTTTTCTAATAATGGTTGATAATCATTTTTAGAAAACACATCCGAGGATGTAGGATTGGGTTGGTTGAAAAAAAGGATCAGTTTCATCGAATTTTACATGTACTGTTTCCTCAACAGTACAAGTGTTTTTATTGAAAACTCTATAAGCCTTAGAGGTTGTAGAATAGCCTAGAAAGATTCCTTCATCAGATTTTGGTGCAAATTTGTGTAGATTATATTTTGTATTCAGAATGAATACTTTGCATCGAAAAACTTTGAAGTATGAAACTTTAGGTTTTCGGCCAGTCCATAACTCATAAGGGGTTTTATTAAGAAATGGTATAGTTAAAACACGATTTATAGTATAACAGGCAGTACTAACAGCTTCATCCCAAAAGTGCTTATCAATTGAGTATTCACTCAACATGGTTCGAGTCATTTCCTGAAGAATATGATATCTTCTTTCAACAACACCATTTTGTTGAGGAGTTCTTGGAGCTGAGAAATTGTGAGTAATACCTTTCTTACTACAAAAAGTTTCAAAATCTGAGTTTTGAAATTCACCACCATGATCACTATGAATAGTTATCAATGGTAGGTTTTTCTCATTTTTAACTTGGGCTCTAAATGTTTTGAAATAGGAAAAGGCTTCAGATTTCTTCGTAAGAAAATAGACCCATGTAAATCTAGTAAAGTCATCAACTAAAACAAATACATAGTATTTGCTTCCAATGCTTCCGGATTGTGAAGGACCAAACAGATCCATATGCACAAGCTGTAATGCATTAGAAGTTGAGACTTCATTAATTGATTTAAAGCTAGTTTTATGTTGCTTGCCAAATTGACAAGGATCACAGACTTTTGAAGAATCATATCTAAGATCCGGTAGTCCTTTTACAAGTCCTTTCTTTGAGAGTTTACTTAGGTTTCTCAAATTACAGTGTCCTAGTCTCCTATGCCATAGCCACGATTGGTCTTCTATTACACTTAAACAAGGTATGTTTTGGTTCCTAAGGTCTTCTATGTTAATAGTGTAAACATTCACTTGCCTATGGGCAGATAGAATGAACTCATCCTTGGAATTGTGAACTAGACACTTATCATTTCTAAAATTCACAAGGTAACCTTCATCCCATAATTGACTTATGCTGATGAGATTGTGCCTAAGACCTTTAACAAACAAAACATTTGAAATAAGAACTTTTCCAAGAAAAAAAAATATTACCTATACCAACAATATTTCCTTGGGCATTATCTCCGAAGGTTACATTTCCACCTTTTGTTTTGATAACCTTTTCAAAGAGATTTTTGTTTCCAGTCATATGTCGAGAACAACCACTATCCATGTACCAAATGTTCTTGTTGGTACACTTCTTGTTTTCCTGAAAAAGAAACAATTATATTTTCGGAATCCAAACTTGTTTGGATCGAGAAGGGTTAGATAAAAGAATTTTAGGAATCAACATTTGTTTTGAAAAAAGAGCATTATGAAATCCTAAAGATTTAGTTTTGTTAAGAGAAGAATCTCTTCTCCAATGTCCACCACATTGACACTTAGAACAGAAAATGGTTTTTTGAGGAACAAAATAGTTATTGCTAAAAACAGGTTTGGAATAAGTATAACCAAGACCAGAACGATTTCTCAAAGGACTAATTTGAGAATAAATCCTATCAAAGTTTTCTTTTCCATGAGTAAAGTTTGACAAACACTTTTTCAAAGATAAAATCTCTGACGTTAGTTTTGAAACCAAATTCTTATTTTCTAAAACATTTGAATTTGAACTAGAGTTAGGCTCTAAAATATTTTTCTTTGAAATTACAGTTTCAAGATCCTTAGAAAGATTATCCTTATCAGATTTAACTTTCTCAAGGGTTTTTAAAATACTTTCAAAATCAGAAGTTTTCACATCAAGATCTTTAGAAAGATCTGATACTTCTTTAGTCAAAATAGAAATTCTAGATTTTTCTTTTTCAAATCTCTTTTTGAGTTTAGAATTTTCATGTTCAAGTAACTTAGAAAATCTAGAGTCCTCTTCTAAAGAAGGTAATGTATCATCCTCTGATGATGAGGATTCATCATTTGAAGATTCATAATATCTATTTTCAATATAATTTGAATTTAAAGAGACATTTGTAACAGCTTCAGCATTATGTACCTTAGCCATGAGACAATGATCTTCAATTGGTAATCTGGCTAAGAGTCCAATATTCCTTTGTCCTGATGTCTCATATTCTGAAGAATCATCTGAGGAATCACTACCACTTGCACTCCACATATCATTTTCTTTCAAGACTTTCTTTGTCTTATAAAACCTTTTCTTGTTTCTTTCAGAGTGTTTCTCCTTTCTATATTTCCTCTTCAGTAAAGGACAATCAGGCCTTATATGACCTACTTTCTTGCATTCATAACAAGTTACCTCTGAATCTTTCCTATCTTTCTTTTTGAATCTATATTGAAAATATTTCTTTCCCACAATCTTGTTCATCCTTCGAGCAAGATTGGATAACTCATTATCCGAAAATTTACAGTCACTTGAATCAGATATAACAGTTTTCTTGGATTTAGACCTTGTATGACTTTTAGGGTTTTTAGCTTTAGATGCAAAAGCTACACTTCCATTCCCATTCTTCTTCTTATTGAAATCAGCATCTCTCTTCATTCTTGTCTCATGCTGTAGAAGAGTTCCAAAGAGTTCATCAATAGTAATCTGGGAAACTTTTCTATTTTCATCAATAGCTGTCCTTTTTGACTCCCATTCATTTGGCATAATATCTATAATCTTATCCACAAGAGCTTCATCATCAAGACCTTTTTCTCCCATAGATTGTATGCTGTTTACAATTGTCAAAAACCTTTGTTGCACTTTACATACTGGCTCTCCATAAGGAAAAACAAATCCATGATTCTCTACTCGAAGCATTGCTCTCCTTGTTTCTATAACCTTGGATGTACCAAAATGAGTAACTTCTAATTTCTTCCAAATACAGTTGGCTGCTTCACATGATGATATCTGACTATATATATTCCTGGTCATAGATCATAATAAAGTATTGTGTAACTTGTAATTCAGTTGATATTCTTGCTTCTCTTGGTTGGTGAAAGTACTAACTTCTTTGTCAGGAATTTTGTAACCCCCAGTAAGAATAATAAAATTCTGTACACCAGTATTGATAACGAATGTCTTCATACGATCTCTCCAATACTCATAATCATTCCCATCAAATATTGGTGGTCTAGAAGGATTCATATTTTCTATTGATCCAATATTCATTCCTGCCATATAATACAACAAAAACAACTTTTCCACTCCACACGTTAGTATAGTAAGTATTCAAGATAGTAATAAGAAATAAAGCTAGTAATACAAATTAGTTGAAAACAGCCTATGATACCAATTGTTGGATCGAATAGTAGATATATATGTCTATTAGATGGAACAATACAAGAGGGGGGGTGAATTGTAGGTTTAAAAACCTTTGATTTTTAGCAACAAAGAGATTAGTTTAAATGATCTTAAACTAATAAAAATACAAACACCCACAATTGTATTGAATGTAAAAGGTATAATGTATTGTAATACTAATGTAAAGTAAAACAATTGTATTCAAGGTGAACACAACAATCAGAGTAATACAAAGATGAATTATTCTACCATAAAGCGTATATAATCAATCAATACAAAAAGTAATAGAATGATTGTAATTGAAACAATTACAATTGAATATGTAAAGAAGAAAGGAAACAATACAAATCCCTTTCTAATACAAGTAACAGCGGAAATGTAAAAGTATTACAATTCTTTTAACCAAAAGATAATGGTTATCCTTTCACCTAGGATAAAAGGTATGTCTCACCAACACCTTGGTGAGCCCTCAATACGATGATCGGCACGTCTGTCTGCCTATCCCCAGCAGCCCTCGATAGGATGATCGGCACGTCTGTCTGCCTATCCCCGGCAGCCCTCGATACGATGATCGGCACGTCTGTTTGCCTATCCCCGGAAGCCCTCGATTTTGTATGTAATCGGCACCTCTGTCTTTCAATTACATGAAAGCCCTCGATATGATGATCGGACGCACAAGGCAGATGAGAGAAGTCACAGTGTCTCTCTCTAGAATCTTGGTAGTTTATAGAGTCTCTTAATTCGTTCTCTTTGTTCATCTTTGTTCTCTCAGCTTCAAATGACCTCCTATTTATAGGCCTCGGGTTCCAACGGTCATATTGCCTCCAACGGTCATATTGAAACAGAAAGCACGACATCGTTTTGATTAGTTTGTAACTAACTCAACGACATCGTTTTGATAGGACAAGAGATATATAGAAAAGTAAAACATGAGTATGATTCATATGCAATGTGTGTTTTTGACTAAGTACCAAAACAAATAATGAATATATGAATAGCAGAGTCAGTACGATACGATTGACAGATTCAGTATGGTACGATTGACAGAGTCAGTACGATACGATTGACAGAGTCAGTATGGTATGATTGACAGAGTCAATATGATACGATTGACAGAGTCAGTATGATCAGTATTGTACGATACGATAAACATGATACAAGACAAATGTAATTTCAAAAATATGATAGAATGCATTTGTGATTTCCCAAACATGATATAGAATCCAAAAGTAGACTTTTGACTTAACACAAATGTGTGAATTATTTATGACATCATTGAAGTATACTTCCATATTCTATTCAAGGATAATCTCTACAATGTTGCTTGGTAATGGGGTGGTTACCTCGAATGAAGAAGTCATTAAATTGTATGAGTTCATTATATCAAGGGATATAGGAATAAGAATGAAAATAACCTGGAATCCATTGAAGAAGTCTTGGGTGGAGGACAATGAAAGGTTGTATGAAATGATTATTCTATTTGAGAAAACCTCAATACCTAAGAAAATATCTGATCCTATTTGGAACCATATGAATTTTTTGATTATTCTAATTAAGTATAAGAAGAGGAAGTTGTTTCACCTATGGGATGAACTGTCTTGGAAAATAAAAAAAATGGTATACCTGTTCCACAAAATTTAGTTGAGAATTATGTAGTTGTTTTTAAAATAACTGTTCATTTGGAAGAAAAACCTGATTGTAGAAATGAATCTACTTCTAGTGTAAAATAAAATGTTTTTCTTGAGGAGAATCTATAAGAATAACATTATATTGACGAAGAAAATGTTGTTGATGACCATTTAGTGGAACAAGTTGATCATGAAATTATAATTTCTTCTGAGGAAAGAATGGAACAATCCTTTCATGTGACTAGAAAATAAATGTATGAGGCTATTAGAGATGAATATTAGGTAATAGATCAATGGAATGAATCTCTTAGTCTTGAAAGAGATGCTGCTATTGAAGGGGAAGATCACCTAGTCTAGATAGTGTTGATTTTCCCAATCTTATTGATAAAAGCACTATGGATACCATGTATAAGTTTCCTAGTTACATTTATGTGGACAATACCGAAGATGCCTCGGTTAATGGAATAGAAAATTCCATTGTGTTTCAATTATAACCAAATTTTTCTCTAAAATTAATATTCACTAAGGAACCTGAATCGGTCTCAACACATGTTCTTGAACCTGTATAAGAAACTTCTACTTCTATGAGTCATAGTGATCTTAATGAATTTAGAAATACTATTTTAGCACTGAAAAGCTCATGAATTCCCTGATTTCCCATATAACAAATCACAATGAAATAGAAATTTCCTTTCTATTAAAGATAATCATATGGAAAATTCAAGCTAAATTGCTTCATGAAATACAAGAAGTGAGAATTAAAAATAAGCAGCTGAGGGAGGAGGTTCAATCTATAAGATCTATGGTTGAGGATATATTGAATGTTTTGAAACTCGGAAAAGCTCATGTTTCACATCCTATTGAGGATGATAGTAATCAGATTCCACAAAAAGATGCATCATTGTTTAAACTGAACTTGATTTCAATTTATGATAATGTGGCTAAGAGAAATGTCATGATTGTCAATGAGATGTGTTATTGTAACACCCCGAGATTTTATGAAAAATATTATTTTTAATTTAATTAATGTCTTGTGTTGTATGCTACACCAAAAGGATCTTACACAAGACACATCCTTGACTTTCCTTTCATTACACGCAAGTGTGACCTTCCGCGATAGCGTGTGTTGTACGCAATACCGAGTTTCTCTAAACAATGATATGCTATTAAAATATTATTAAAACTAGCCGTTATGAATATTAATAACCACTTTTTGAAATTTTGTAAATTTAATTTTTCAAAATGGAATTCATTTTTGGATTCGGAATATCGAAATTATCTTAGGGTGAAATTTTGGTACTTTTCGGATAACTTTCATTTTCTGATGAATAGTGAAAATTACTAAATTTTAATTAAAAACAACCTTTTTAATAGAAATAATTAATAGTGATAAATTATTAATTTGATTGGTTTTAAAGTATATTTATAATATATTTTTTCAATTTAATACAATGTTGGTCATTAGATGTAATTTCACATTTAAACCAGACATAAACAAGTGTCAATCTTTTGATAGATATTATCTCTTAAGAACACGCTATTTGTTTTGACGATGAGAAATAATTTTTAAATTAATTAATGCAATTGATATGTTTTGAATTCTTTAAAATAGAAATCATTTTTGAGTTCATAATATCAAATATAGCTTAGGCATAAATTTTGGTATTTTTCAGGAAACATTCATTTTTTTGATGAATAGTGAAACCACTAAGTGGTAGTTAAAAAAATGAATTTTTCATAAAAATTAATTTTACCGCTTCTGTAAATGGAATTTCAAAAATACGAGAGACACGGTTGATGTCAGTAAGTAAAATTTTCTTCAATGAGATGAATTTTTTTTGGTGAATAGTAACTTTTTACTTTTTTTTCCACGGTTAAAAGTAAATAGGGTAATTAAGGGTAAAAATGTTATTATTATTATCCTAACACATGTCCTAATTCATTTGGATAAGTGTAATTCGACCAAAAACAACCTTAGGAATAAAATATGACCATTTAGGCCCACTTGGATTAGATTAGGACATTTATTATTAATTTATTTAAAGAAGGGTTAAATTAATTAAAATCAAATTTTAATAACAAAATAATTTTTAATGTAGTTTTATACATAAGATAAATTCGACTATAAATATTCATTAGAAATATAAAAATATTTGCTACATAATGGTATTTTATTTGTAATTTTTAGACATTATATAATTTAATTTATTTATGACACAATGATGATACCATAATTATCTTATTAATGAAATGTTGACATAATTGATGTTATAAATACCTAAATTAATGTAATTTGAGACTTTTATGAATTAAAATAATTTTCTAGGTTAATATGACATGTTAGTATTGATTTAATTAACTTTTTTCGAACTAATCATTCTGTTTTGATTTTCACAAAAATCAATTACTAAATAGTGTCAAAATTGACATTAAATAGTTTTTTAAAAAATATATTATATTATTAATTGTTATCTTATTCCTAAAAATTTAAGGATCGGCCAAAAGACTTAGATATGGTTATATATATTAATAATAAACAGCTTGGGGTTCTTTTGGCTTGTTATAGTATGATTATTAACCTTATAGTATAAGAACACAAGAAGACACGGTAAAAGTAATATTATTTAACTTAATGTCAAATCTAAATGATAAGGTTAAAATAGGAACCTAAACATGTCTAAATTATATTGGATGAGAGTATTGAGACCCATCCCCACCTTATCTTCGAAATAAATTAATATAGATCTTTTTAAAACCGAACATGACTTTATAATAAAATAATACTTTTAGTTTTTCCAAAGGTGCCCCTCTCCTCCCTTATAAAAGGGCACCTCCTCCCTCTCTTCCTCACACCACATTGAGCCTTCACGCTCGGCCAACCCCTTCCAAATTCCCTTCTCCACTTCCCTAGAAACATTCTAGAGGTTCTGGTCTTCCTTAAAGACCAATTTTAGTGCCCTAAAAGGAGATCTCAAAGAGCCGATTCAAAGAAGAGGTAATGTCCATTACCGATTCATTCAACTTTATTTCTTCCTCCACTTCTTCTTCTTATCTTGTTTCATTATAAAGTAATAACATCAGTATCAATCATATAATGATATGTTATTATAAGTATGAAACAACCCTATTTCACCATCTATCCATCCTACGGAAAATGAAATCACCGCGTCTGTGTACGTACTGAATACCGTCTCCAAGCCGTGGTGTAATCTATTTTCCACAACTACCTTACTTAGATGGGCATAATGGTGTAAATAATAACTATATATGATTATTATAATGTGATATTGATTCTGAAATAGTATACATACACTCCAATACAATTCCATGATCATGAGAACTATATCATCGCTCGTGCGTACGAACGGACTACCGTCTCCACGACGCGATGAGATTCATTCTCCACGTTAACCAGTCATTAATGATTATAAAGTATATATAATAATTAATCATGAAATATATGAAATAATAATGATACTGGATTTATGTGTATATATATGTATGTCATCTACTTAATTCCATTAAACTCAATAAGGAAACGAAAACAGCGTTCATGCGTACGTACGGCCTACCGTCTCCATGAACGGTGTATTTCCTTCCATTTACTGATATATTATATATATGTATATTATGAATATATATTATATATAAATCATGTTTTATATTCTATAATTACGTAATCATTATCTAAGTAATCATATGAATAATTACAAGTCAAAACACGGATGAAAAATGAAACAATTTTACCCAAAATGCTCTTTAACATGGAATTTACAAAAGAACGGGTAATATAATGTCATAAGTGAAACATATATGATATCATAACAATGGTTATGATTCTATAATAAGTCAATGACATTATTTAAATCATTATACAGAAGGTTTGGACACTTACGAAGCAAATTGGATCTTAGGTAAGGGAAAATATCACAATCTCATTTTTATCTGAGATTGTTTATACTTTGAAATTTACTGGGGTGTATTTTATCATCCACATCCATGTTTCCTCAATATGTAATATTTATATCCTTCTAAAATAGTTTATATCCAATTTTACCCTTCGGTGAGTTTTTTAGTAAATGATATGAAAGGAATCTTTTGTCGTTTTTCGTACGAGTTACTTTTTAACTTTTCCGACAAAAGTACGAGACAAATATTTTTTTTTGAACTTATAAGGCATGAATGGATTTTTAAAACAAAATTTCCAAGAATCTTCCTTTACAAGTTTTCATGTTTATTTTTAATCAACTTCTTTTAGTTTAAAATTGTATGACATGTTAAGAAAGGAAAATGTTTTTGAAGTATAAAGGATATTTTCCTCAAGAAATGAGTTCAAGTGTTTTATCAAAATTATTTTCCATCTAAGATAATATAGGGTTCTGTTTCTATCCCTATTATTACATTGATTTGATTATGTTGTTATGGAGTTATTTTCATGAATTCCTTTATCTTATATGAATTGTTTTATGATGTCATGATGTTTAAGATTTCCATTTTTATTACATGGGTTATGCTATGATGTATGGTTTATGATTTTGTGGCACACATAAGAATGGTATCATTATGAGATGGGTGGGACCTATATATCCCTCCAATACATTGGGTAAAGATTTTATATCTTAGGATATAGACATGGCTGGAATGGCAGGTTAAACTGGTTCAGTGAAACAAGACTGAAACGAGGAGTGAGCTCGGTTTAGAAATGGACTTTGTCCACTAAGATAGTCTTGGCAATGAGTATTGACTAATAATAAATGATTCTCTATGATTATGTGTGTATTCCACAATGTTTCATGTTTTATGTTATGATTATTGGGATTACATTTCACTACTATGATTTATCCCATGTAATGATATTATGATCTCTTTTGCAGATTAAGATTTACAAAATGTTATGTTCTTATGAATATGATGTGATTGATATTTCTTTTGTTTACCATTAATGAGAATTTGAGATCACCCTTTTATGTTTTCTTTTCCCCAGGATATAAAGAAAGGTTTTAGGTATAAAAAAGGAAGATATTTATGGGAGATATTGAATATGTTTCACCATTATTAGATGATTATATTCCGAGTTTCCAAAGACACAAAACTATTACGGTCCTTGTGTGTCTGTTTTTTACTAAGTATTCCACAAAAGTAATGTAATGTCAATGTATGTCAAGCTTAGGGTCTCTATAGTTGGTATTAGAGGAAAGGTTTAGTCATCCTTTGGAAACTAGGATGCGATAACTTTAGTGAGATCCCTAGAGATATTTCTAAGGCATGTCAAGGGATTCCCCTAAGGGTTAAGTATAAGTATAGGTTATAGTACTAGAATTACAGTAACCCAAGATGTTAGATATTGAAGTTAATCCCCCTTTATTATATTGTTTTCCCTAGCATGATTTTTCCCTCTCACACTATTCTTTTTGGGTTTTAGACGATGGCTGGAACCCGAAGGAACCATGTTGATCAATGTAATAGACAATGCAATGATTGTCTTCCTGAACAGACAAATGTTATGGGGGATGGAGTGAAAAATATTATTGCTATACTTAAACAAGCTATGAATCATTCTGGACTTCTAAATGAGTAGAGAAGGGAACAATATTCTATTGAGTCCATCATGAGGCAACGTCCACCTTCATTCATGGGTCTTCTGATCCACTTGATGCTGAACAATGGATCAGTACTACTGAAAAGATATTTTCCGTTCTTCAATGTTCTAAACATGATAAAGTCATCTTAGCAGTGTATCGTTTGGAAGGTGATGTTGATCAATGGTGGAATCTTATCAAGAATACGAGGCCAAGAGATGAAATTGAGTCCATGGAATGGGACAAGTTCAAGAACTTATTTTTCAATAAGTTCTTCCCTCGTATTCTTCGAACAAAGATAGAGAAAGAGTTTCTTGAACTAAATCAAAAGGATGATGAATCTATGAAGTGGATTTTACAAGGCTTGCAAGGTATGCATCTGGATTTATCAACCAACCTAAAAGTAAAGTTGATCGATTTTTTAGTGGCTTAAAACAAAATCTTCGAAGGGCATCAGCTATAAGAGACTTCAGTAGCTATGAAGAAATTGTGCATTGTGCTATCAAGGTAGAAATGGAAGTTTGTGTTACTTATCCATCTCATAGTTTTGACAAGAAAAGAATGATGGAGTTCAAGGAGAAATCTCAAAATAACGGTGAAAAGAGGATGAGTGTTTCCTTATGCTCAAAGTGTGGAATGAAGCATGGTGGAGATTGTCTTAAAGGGACTAGAAAATGTTTTAAGTGTAGAAAAGAAGGTCATCTAGCAGCTGAGTGTTGACGTAATAGAAAAACGGTTTCTAATGATGTGAATAAATAAAGGACTGTAGAGAACGCACCACCAACACTTCAATGCTTCAAGTGCAAGGAAATGGGGCATTATGCTAATAAATGCCCTAAACCAAGGGTTAGTGATGATCGACATGAGCAACCACTTATGGAAAAGGACAAAGGGAATTAAGATGTGATCACTATTGGCAATGATGAATATGACAATGATATGGAGGAATGATTAAGTGTTTATGTAATGGGATTCCAAAATAATGTTGTATATAGTATCGGGGAATATTGGAATATTTATGTATTGGTATATTATAGTTTTCAATAATTTTATGGTACTTGTAACCATGGAAAGTGATTGAGATATTATTGGTAAGAATATGATATGCGCATAATGAAGGGATAAAAAGATAATGAGATGTTTGATTGTATTCATGAGCTCATGATTGATATAAGGACTAAGTGATATCATGGTTTGAGTATAAAGAATTTTGAGGATTTTGGTATGTGGAAAGTGTTAACTTTTATCTGCATTCATGCTTTCACTATGGTTCAATTAATGGGTATTCATTCTTCAGGAGAATATGTGATTAAGGTATTCACATGTCTGTAATTTAACCAACAAGATATATCTTATCATATATGGGGGATAAATGGTGGCATTCACGTGATTGTTATGTGACATTTCAAGTAATCATTTCCTTCATACTATAAGCTTGGACCGAAGTATTTTAGATAAGCCTAAATATTTGAATGGATTATGTTGGACAGAAGTAAGTATTGTTTAAGGATAGAACTTTTTTTGATATTATTGATGGGATATTATAGTAATATAGAATTATAAAAAGGACAACCTGCAGGACGGGCGAGAGCCCATCGCGTTGGACAAGGCTGTGGGAATCGAACCCACAACCGAAGTGCGACTTGCCTTTATCGCCTACCATTGGCCTACAGGAAGTCCCTGTTTAGTAGAAACTAGTTTTATTATATTAAATAGTTTGATATATGAAGTATATGTCCATTTTAAGAACCATATATGATTAATCTCACTATAGATGGACTTATGTATTTTTTGATAACTTTTCCAACCTTTTGTTTGAGACAGATGGAATGACCCATCATTCTATCACATGATCTGCTAAAACATCATTAATGAAAAATTCAACTTCATTTCTTCAAGATATGAAGTGGAAATTGTCTAAAGAAAGACCAACGGTGAGACTATACCAAAATCACGAAAGTATTTCTTCTTATTCCAATCTCAATAACTTTAGGAAAATGATCTTGAAAACCAAAAATGTTTTCCTAGTGATCTTATATCTAATGAATTAGATGGTACCTTAGATTGTCACAAATTTATGGCTTTGTGATTGATGGATTTTCCATAGACATGTTCTCTACCACTCTCCATCAGAACATGATGGTTATATTTCTCTTCCATATCCATATTTTCACCTATGTGGAAACCTAGTGATTAGTTTATTTGGGTAAGAGTTACTGTTGGCGCCAAAAATATGGCCCGAAAGGAAGGAACGAAAAAGACAGCTGGCGCGCTGCCTCGCGAAGCACAGCCGCGAAGCACAGCCGCGGAGCCCGTCCGCGGAGCCCCGCCGCGAAGCGCCCCGACCTTAGCGGCCCCGCGAAGCTCCGGAGGCGGTAATCCTCCGCGAATCCTTTTGCCGTTCGCGAGCCGCCGCGAAGCTCCGGAGGCGGTAATCCTCCGCGAATCCTTTTGACGTTCGCGAGCCGCCGCGAAGCTCCGGAGGCGGTAATCCTCCGTGAATCCTTTTGACGTTCGCGAGCCGCCGCGAAGCTCCGGAGGCGGTCATCCTCCGCGAACCGGTTTGACGTTCGCGAGCCGCCGCGAAGCCCCGAAGGCGGCGTGCGAGCCCTGCTTCGCGGCGCCCCTTCCCTATAAATACTCGACTCCCCCTGAGTCCCACGGGACGGACAATCCGACCTTTCGGCTTCTCCTCTCCCGAATCGCGAAGCAAGCTTTGCCCTGGGAATCATGAGCTCCGCGAGGTATTTCTACTTCGCGAGACGACTCTGATTTATTTCATCCTGAGCCCCTCTTCCGAGAGGGATGCCCTTCGCGAAGCCCAAGGGCGTTCTCAAAGGAAGGGGATTCCCAAGGGAACCCGGGCAGCCGCGGAGCACTCGTGCTTCGCGAAACACCCAACCCATGCTAGTAATCCCTATGCCAAGGCAGGATAACTATGCATCGTGAAGCACATTGCTTGGCAGGACCCTGCTTCGCGAACCACTCCTTCTTCGCGAGGCAGTGCTCCGCGAACACTGTTCCACTTCGCGAAGCACCACCCACTCCCACCTATGCCCCATGCTAAGGCCAAGGCACCCCACTTCGCAAAGCACACTCCTCTGCTTAGCGATTCCTCCTTCCGTGCGACCCTCCAGGTTTGCACGATGTGATTTCAAAGTCCCATGGACAACCCCTCCCGTAGCGTTGCTTCTCCCAATGCTCCTTCGCATAGGCACGCTAACGGCTATTGCTTCTTCGCATAGCCACGCTAACGTGGACCCCTCGATGACTCCTCCCTCGACCCCCCTCTACTATGGCCTTACTGGTACCTTCCCTTCCCCAAGGACCAGAGGGTACCGGTTATGTAAGCCCTAGGGGTGTGGAGTGAACCCACCTCGTCCGAGCTGCAGGACGTTAAACTGCCAAGCACCACGTCCTCAACACATGACGTTAAACTGTGACCCAACCTCGTCTCCCTCACGAAGGGTCCCCCAGCTCGAGCATTCATTACACCGCTCGTCTCCACGGGAATGGAACTCTTCCGCACATGGAATGAGATCCTCCTTGTTGGAGTGGTGTATGTTCGCAGGGGAAGGGTCGCCTCAGAGCGTAAATCCCTAACCTTTGGTACGGATGATTGCACCCGTGCATCTCGGTACTCCCCCACTGCCAAGGTCAGTGGGGAACGTGATAGGGAACGAGGCACCTCCCATTGTCGGACCAATGTCCATCTTTCCCGCGCTTTGTCGCACCATGGGCCTCCATCCTGGAGTAAGTCCCAACACCATGGGCCGCCCAACGCGTAAGCCCCTCTTCGCTTCTCACGGACGCACCCTTCGCGACGTGATCGTCAGGTCCTTGCAACCTCTTGTTTCTCACACCGAGCATGACTCACGTGGGCTTAGAGTGAGCACCGACCCTGGCAAACCCCATTTGAACTACGAGGTCTTTGATCCGTGTCAAGGCATGGTACGTAGGAAGCCTCCACGAGGTTCAAGCCCACCATCAGTGGACCAAGGTCTACTTTCCATTTGAACTACGAGGTCATTGATCCATGTCAAGGCATGGTACGTAGGAAGCCTCTACGAGGTTCAAGCCCACCCGTCTTTCACGTCGGGTTTCACCCCCGTCCAGCATGACGTTAAACTACATTCTGGTCCAGTGGTAAGCCGTTGCGACCCAACCCATTTGAACTACGAGGTCTTTGATCCATGTCAAGGCATGGTACGTAGGAAGCCTCCATGAGGTTCAAGCCCACCACCCATTGGACCAAGGTCCACTTTCACGTCGGTTCACCGGCGAAACCATCTGAACTACGTGGTCTTTGATCCATGTCAAGGCATGGTACGTAGGAAGCCTCCATGAGGTTCAAGCCCACCATCAGTGGACCAAGGTCTACTTTCATCTGAACTACGGGGTCTTTGATCCATGTCAAGGCATGGTATGTAGGAAGCCTCCATGAGGTTCAAGCCCACCAACAGTGGACCAAGGTCTGCTTTCACGTCGGTTCACCGGCGAAACCATCTGAACTACGAGGTCTTTGATCCATGTCAAGGCATGGTACGTAGGAAGCCTCCATGAGGTTCAAGCCCACCAACAGTGGACCAAGGTCTGCTTTCACGTCAGTTCACCGGCGAAACCACCTGAACTACGTGGTCTTTGATCCATGTCAAGGCATGGTACGTAGGAAGCCTCCATGAGGTTCAAGCCCACCATTAGCGGACCAAGGTCTGATTTCACGTCGGTTTACCGACAAACCACCCATCACCCAATTCATGTCAGGGTTCATTATCGTCTCGCATGACGTTATACTGTATCATTTGAACTACGAGGACTTTGATCCATGTCAAGGCATGGTACGTAGGAATCCTCCCAGAGGTTCAAGCCCAACTCTCCTCGGACCAAGGTCCAGCTTCACGTCGGTTTACCGGCACCATCCTGAACTACGCGGACTTTGATTCCCTGCCACGGGGATACGTAGGAAGCCTCTTCAAGGCTCAAGCCCAACTTCGCTGTCGCCCCCCTGCGATGGTCCCATTCCATTCTCAACCGCCTCCGCAAGACGTTAAACTCGCGACCTACCTCGTGATAAACATGAGATGCCTGAGGAAAACCTCGGATGGAACGCCTTTGGCGTAACCGTCTCTGCTAGACGTTAATCTTGCAGCATACCCTGTGTTGAACATGGGAAGCTGAGGAAAACCTCAGATACGTGTCTATGACATGTAATTCCCTGCGCTCGATGTGGGATGCCTCAGGTTTCCACGCCCTCGAGAAGCCTTGTGATCAAGGATAACAGACAGACATGCCAGGTACCCCAGCATCCAGACACGCTACTGATGCCTCAAACGTGATTACTCCCCTGACCGAAGGTTGCTGCCCTGACTGGACCCTTTGGAATGTCCCGACAGAAGCGGTGTAATTAACCGGCGTCCATGGAAACATGACACTGGGAAGAGTTTCACGAACTACGTATTAAATCTATAAGGGAGACCCGGACTAGGTGATGAGTTCTGAGGAGGAATCCACAGGAGGAAGAACCGACATCCCATCATCCCGTTTCGATCAAGGAGCAGACGTACCTGAACAAGGAACGAATGCCGCCCGCCTTTGGAAAGCTGGAATGCGGGGCAACAAAGCCGCGCGTCCCCCTCCCCCGCGGACGGATGCGCGCGCGCCCCGGCGAAAGCGTCGGAAACAGAAATGGTGAACCCGACGTGAAATTCTTCTCCTCAGCATGGAGATTAGTAGCGTTCGAGACACCAGTAGATTGACGTGTCACCGGATTCAGATATCCGTTGCCTGGTCCCGCCAAGTAAATGGCGGGCCTGTCGTGGAACTCACCAGAAGTCAGGGTAGTAGAACGTGGGGCGCTCCGCTCCGCAGCGTGTTGGCGTGGATCCTTCTCACAGACATGGAGGATGGAAGAACGCTGGGGCACTGGCTGTCAATCCTTTTCCTCTCAGTACTGATGAGTTGATCCCTTCGTTTTCCAGGAACCAGGTTGCTATTTTAGAGATGCGGTCACCATCCGCTCCTCGCCCGCGCAGGGGCAGGGGCAACACCACTACGGCCACTTCACATGGCGCCACTACCGCCACGACGGCTGCCACGTCACAGGATGCGGGACGTCCACGTCCCCTTTCCCCATCAGAGGTCATCCAACGAAGGGTGATCAACAGCCTCGTGCGCAGGTATGAGGAACAAGGGGTCATCCCGACCAGGGATATGGCCCGTTTGGACCTGGAGGCTTCGAGACCCCGCCGTCAACGCCGCCCTAACAGGCTGCGCAGGGAGCCCCCGCTCTCCACCTCGACATTCAACCGTTTCGGGAGCCTATCCCCAGAACGCCTTGACGACTCTTCGCCTTACGCCGAAGAGGCAGGCGCGGTCCGGCTCAGCCCGCTCAGGGCCCCGACCCAGGACCCCCAGGCGAGAGCTCCCGTCCGGCCACGTCAGCGCCGCCATCCGGTCCCGCAGGAAGAACATGCAGGCTATGTCCCTGCACCACCTGCACCGGCCCGCCTGACCCGACGTCAGCGCCGGGCCCGGGCTGAGGACGCTCGCCTAGCCGCGTCCACATCGACAGCTATAGTGGCCCGAGCCACCGCCGACGTACATTATGAAGCCCCCGCCTACATTGAGCAGGGGCACCCCTTCGCCCAACCAAGATTGAGACCCCAGCCGCCCCATGGGCAGGCCGGGCTGACGCTCCGGGTTGCAGGCCCCAGTGATGATCGTCGTGAGCTAACCCGCGGTGATGCCACCCCGTACGGAGGTCCTCCCCGTGCCACTACTCCACAGAGCGTGGGCCTTCCCCGCTCCGAGGTTCGTCGTGGAGGCATGCCTCGTGCTGCCCCCATCCTGCAGGAAGACCTGCCCCGGGGCAGTGATGCTCAGCGCGGAAACACTTCCCGCGCCCGCTCTACAGGGTATGAATTCCATTCTTCTGAGGGCACCGTCCATCCGGTCCTTCGACGTGGGGGCCCCCCCTACGTCCTCTCTGCGACTGGCGAAGATCCTTCTCGCCCCAGCAACTCAAGGAGTGAAGGTCAGCCTCGCTCCACTCGCATCGACCATGGTGGCCTTCCCCATGCTCCTGCCGGTTCCAACAGAGGCCCCGCCCACGTGGGTATTGTTCATGGAGGTCCTCCCCATGTACCCTTTGATATTTGCCCTGGTGCCCCCGGCACCCCGGCTGCCTCAAGTGGGGGCCCTCTCCGCCACGGCGCTAGTGCCGCCCCAGGGCTGCCTGATAGGGGTCAACCCTGTCCCGAAGAGCCACCCAGGGGCAGAAGAGCGGGTCGTCACCACCACAAGAAGAATCCTGGGAAGGCCCAGGGGGGGATCAAACCTGCCCGCTTCTCCGATTCGGAAGCGGAATGCGATTCAGCGATGGAACCTTCTCCCAGCTCCTCTGTATCAAGGACTGGGGCAGGAACCAGACGCGTCAGCCTCGTTCTCCCGGAATTTGAGGTCCACCGGATTCCCGTCTCTCTCGCAGGTACATCCAGGAGGAAGAAATCCTGGGAATTCCGCAGGTTTCGACCGCGCAGTCACCGCCACCGTCACCCGAAGCGCCCTCTACCTCTACTCGGGATCACGAGGAGCTGTTTTGGGGGTCAACGGTGGTAGAGCCACGACATGACCGGACACCGGTAACGGAAATTCCCGTACCCGAAGCAGTGGCTGTTAGCCCGTCCTACCGTGACATTGTGGTCAGGTCACCTCGCTCTTCAGAGGAGGGCCCAGAGTACGGTGGCCAGTCTGCTCGCTCGTTGTATTCTCCACCGCCGAGTTTGCTATCCCAGAGGTCCGCCTCGGTACCGCTACCGGTCCCTCAGCCACCCCCGGTTGATGAGTGGGGAAATGTAGGGCCGAACCCCGAGGACGAACCCAGGAGCTTCTGGAATATTCTTGCAGCGGACTACTTCCCAGAGAAGTTCTGTCCCACGGCGGCGCTAAATTTTCGCGTACCCGAGTCGCTTACCCCTGAAGAAGTGGGATGCTTTTGTCGGACCCTGTGGGCGACGCACTTCCGCCTCCGTTGGGAACGGGTAGTGTACCCCAGGAGTCGAGAGCACTTCGAGGAGATTGGAAAACAGTGCCGCCTAATTGATGCAGCGGCGCTCCTTGCGGCCCAGCACCCCAAGTCGCCCGGTCACCAGAGTGCCCTCCAACGAAAATGCGTCCAGAGTTTCAAGGCACTCCGCAAGATCGTCAGGGAGGCCACCCCCCATGCGCAAGTCCGTGGTTGGGGACGCTATGCCGCTCTCCTCTTCGACCCTATCCGACGACAGCCCGATTCGCTATGCGACATTGAGGATATGCCCTCAAGAGGGGTCACAGTCCACATGGCCGACGTTGTGGATAAGGAAGATGAGCTTGAGTTCCTTGATGGGGACTTACCATCCGAGGGCGTACCGCCGCTACTCGACCCATCAGGGAGAGTCACCCGTCAGCAAAGGAACCTGCTAGGCCTCCCCGTACCCACCGAGTCACTGGCACTCGGTCGAAGCACTGGCAAGGGTAAGGAGCATGTCGGGATAGTCAAGCACTCCGACCCGTCCGCCTCCGTGCAGAAAACGGACGAAGACCCTGAGAAGGCCACGTTGCGCCAGCAGCTTGCTGAGCAGAAGAGGCTGGTCAACGAACTCTTGGCTGAACACGCCGCAGAGCGACGACCCGACTATGGTAATCCCAGGCCGGGACAGCAGGGGCAGGAAAAATTTCCCCCCGGTGAGATGCCTCCGGGCAACCCTGATCATGCTACTATCGCGGATAGGGCGGAAGCCGGAACATACGGCAAGAGGGCGCGATACGTCTCGCCAAACCCCCCTGAGCGACGGGCCAATCTAAAGAATCCCACTCGGGTCCCCCCAGTCGCCCAGCAGGTCGTCCAGCCAGTTGACAAGCGAGCGGCAGAAGCCGTCTACCGTGTTGAAGAACCTGGCATTGCGCTTGTGGTTAGGGACCCCCGTCAAGACAGGGACCCCCACCCGGAGGACCTTATTGCGGCACTCACATCCCACCTCGAGGCGTTGGAGACACGGCAGGTGGCGGTCCCACCGGATGGAAATCCTTATCCCGCGTGGGTGGATGATATGCCCGCGCCTCCGGGTTTTGGGAACCCCACTTTCTCGCCTTTTAACGGGACAGGGGACCCACCCCAGCACTTGGCTCATTTCTCTTCCAGGTGTGGCCCCATGCTGGGGACCCCGGCTCAGCAAGAAGCCGCTAAGCTCCGATGTTTTGTACAGACGTTGGAAGGTCCGGCATTCGTCTGGTACAGCCAGCTCCCCATCGGATCAGTGACCGGCTGGGAGGATCTTCGCCGGCAGTTCTTGTACCAGTTCATCTCCACCACGCGGAAGACCAGCATTGCGGACCTCTTGAAGTGCAAACAGAGGCCTGATGAGCGGGTTGCAGACTTCATCGCCCGGTGGAAAGGACTTACGTATTCTCTCGATATGCCGCTGACTCAGGAGCAATTACTGACGATGTGTGTGGGGAACGTAAAGACAGAGCTGGTACCCTCCTTGATTACCCAGAACAACCCTGGGGGGTTCAGAGATTTCTCGGATAAGGCCCAGCGCCTCGAGGAGGCCCTGCAATAGGCTAGTCAAGCATGTTTGCTGCCCCCTATGATCCCAGCCAGGAGGGCCGCCAGGGCTGAACCCGCCGCAGTGGCACAAATAGAAGCCCCGAGGCAGCTGGAATTGTTACTGATGGCACCACCCCCACAACCCCGCAGAGGTCCTCCACCTCAAGCACAGGCTCCTGCCCAGCAGCGACGGCCTCAGAACCGACAGGTTCCCCCGCGCAACGCGCCACCACCACCTAGGCGAGACAACCAGGCGCTGCCCCCTCGGCAGGCCCCTCCGGTCCCTCGACAGGACCAGGTCCCCAGGGCCCCTTACCCGGAAAGAAATTACCATACCTATTCGTTTAACGAAAATCAGGTCCCTGGTTACTTCCGAAGTGCTCTAGAGCAAGGGATCGTGCGTCTTCCTGAGTGCAGGAGGCCGGCAGAGGCGCATCTCAGTGATCACCCCAACTACTGCCCTTATCATCGGATCATGGAGCACACCCTCAAGCGATGCTATGTGTTTAAAGACTGGCTTCAGGACCAGGTCAACAACAACATAGTCAAGTTGGTCCCAGCGCCAGCGCAGGTGGCAGGCATCTTCGCGGGATCGGAAATCGGCAGTGACAGCGAGGGTGAGTGGCAGCAGGTCCCTAGCCGCGGGTCCCAGAAATACGACAACTGGATGGCTTGAAAAACTGTCGTCCGTGCCCAGGGTATCATCCGGGCACGCCTGAAGCAATCGGAACCTTCAGAAGAAGTAGTTGGCGCCTCAACATCGTCTTCACAGTCGACCTCTGCCCAAAAAGGCAAGAAGCGGCGACGCAAGAAGAAGCAACGTGCACCGCCAGTGCCGTCGTCATCCCGCACTCTCGGCGACTTTATGCCTCCCGAAATGGGCATTCCCCCCAGAATCCGCCCAGCGGTGGATGACTTTTCGAGTGACAGTCAAGGGTACGCTTCGGTTAACACCGTGGAGCCGGTAAAGCCCTATATGACCCCCGACGAGGGGGAACCCCAGGCAGACCGCCCCAACGTTTCCAGCCGACGTCAACCTCAGCGGAATCGCAATCGCGCCGGTCACCGAGGTATGTCAGCAGGCACTTGTGACCAAGCCGTGCACGCTACCGAGACCAGGCAGTAGGCTCAGTGCAGATCTCAGCACGCGCAGACCCATCTAGCGCCCTTGGCTCTACCTCCACCGCCGTTCGTGTTGCTGGATCAGGGAGAGCCGCCTCGTTCGTATCACAGACAGTCTCGCCCGGCGACGGGCCAGCCCCCGCTGTTCGATCTTAGCCCGGCGACTACTCTCCAGGCTTCTACTAGCAGGCAGCAGGATGTACCCAGTGCTAGCCGACCGCCAGTTCAACCAGCAGGACCCGCTATGCCTCCAAATGCCGAAAAACCCCCTGTAAGCAGAGGTTCGCGTTTGGCACGCAAGTATGATGTCCTAAAGCACCTAGCCAGCATTCCGGCGAGGCTTTCCATCCTTGAGGCCCTGCGCTTGTCATCCGAGATGCGCGAGGCACTTGCCGAGGCCCTAAGGAGCCCCCTCCAGTTCGAGACAGAAGTGGCAGCCGCGGAGGCCTTCCATACCGATGCGATTGAAAACGCCGAATGTCGGGCGGTTATCTCGTTCTCTGGTGAAGATGAAGACCCTCCTATACAGGGGCACATTCGCCCACTGTATATCACTGGCCACTTTAACGGTGTGGAAGTCCATCGCTGCCTCATTGACACGGGTTCCAGAATCAATCTAATTCCGACCCGGACGCTGCGAAAGCTGGGTTTGTCCGAAGGTGATTTGACTCCCTATAAACTCAGGATTCAGGGGTACGACAGGACAGAGCAAACCCCTGTCAGCAAGATCCGTCTGAAGACCCAGTTCGGTGGCTTAATTGCCAGCACCGAATTCATGGTTGTTTCTCAGGACACCGCCTACAACGCATTGATGGGCAGGCCATGGCTCCATCTGCATGCAGCGGTTCCCTCGTCGTATCACCAGTGCCTTAAGTACTCGCTCAACGGTCGAGTAGGCGTGCTCCAAGGAGACGCGTCCCCTTTCGCTTCTTGTGAGGCCCGCTATCTGGATGCGGGTTATTACAAAAGTAAGGACAAGCAGATCCTGGTCAGCGAGGATGAGCCCACCCCAATCACAAGTGATCCCTGGGTGAGCATGGACGACGCCTACATCCTCCCGATCCACCGGTTGGAGGCCACTACCCCCGACATGGGACAATGTTTCGTTGTTTCGGGTACGCAAGGAAGGCATGTTCCCGCGTCCAAGCGACGGCGGAAAATCACCTCGTACTCCTACATCAACCAGGCTCGGGTCATCCCGGAATCTCCTACCCCTGTACGGTACCGGGATGTCAAGCTCATGAGAACGACGGTGCGCCATACGTGTCTATTTCGCCGGGCTGGAATCAACCGACTCTGGCCGACACGTCACCACTGCTTTGATATCATCAAGCGTGGCCCGTTAGGCCGAAGGCCGGATGGGATAGGGTCAAATGCATTCATTGCTATGGTCTCCACGACGAGTGAGTCTCCTGATGTGATGACCGCTGCTGCCCAAGCCGGCACCAGCTGCCCCTCGGGTTTTGAGAGCCCAGAAGTACCTTCCGTCACGGGAAATCCCCCCACGGCTGGGGGGGAAGACTTGGAGGATGCTCCCCCAGCCTTTGATGAAGGCGTCTCTACCACGGTCGATGAGCTGATACAGGTGAACCTTGGTAGCGAGGCAGATCCAAGACCCACATTAATCAGTGCGGCCATGTCCCTCGAGGAGCGGCAGCAGTATGTAGACTTCCTCAAACAGCACCGCGATGTGTTTGCCTGTAGTTACGATGAGATGCCAGGGCTGGATCCCCAAGTGGCCGTCCACCGTCTGGGCCTCCCAGTAAAACATCGTGGGTTTAAGCAGCCGCCCAGGAAAATGCACCCTTCCCATGGGGCTATGGTTGAGGCCGAAGTTGATAAGCTAATCAAGGCCAACTTCATCAAAGAGGTCCACTACCCCAAATGGCTCACCAACATTGTGCCAGTCAGGAAGAAGAATGGGCAGATTAGAGTCTGCATCGACTTCCGCGATCTCAATCGCCACTGCCCAAAGGATGACTTCCCACTCCCGGTGACAGAGCTGTTGATTGACGCCACGGCCGGGTTCCAAGCCCTCTCTTTCATGGATGGGTATTCCGGGTATAACCAGATCCGGATGGCCCCCGAAGATGAGGAGTCCACTGCCTTCAGGGCTCCCCAGGGTACCTTTTGCTACCGGGTAATGCCATTCGGTTTGAAAAATGCAGGTGCCACTTATCAGAGGGCCATGCATCGCATATTCAAACCGATCCTCGGGACATTGGTGGAGTGCTACGTGGATGACCTTGTAGTCAAATCATATCAGCGCCAGGACCATCTCAAAGACCTTGAGAAAGTGTTCGGTTTCCTCCGTTCCCGTCACCTGAAGATGAACCCACTGAAGTGTGCGTTCGGAGTCACCTCCGGGAAGTTTCTGGGCTTTGTTGTCAGATACCGAGGTATCGAGATCGACCCGGAGAAGATCAAGGCCATCAGCCAAATGCCTCCCCCGAGCAACATTCGGTAGCTTCGAGGCCTGCAAGGCCACTTAGCCTATATACGCCGATTCATTGCGAACCTGGCCGGCAAGTGTAAGCCCTTTTCTCGGCTCATGAAGAAAGGCGCTGCCTACGAATGGGATGAGGAGTGTCGGATCGCCTTCGAGGAAATCAAGCAGTACCTGCTCCAACCTCCGGTCTTGATGCCACCCGTCTCTGGAAAGCCGCTGGTCCTTTACGTGACCGCCCTGGAGAGATCCCTCGGCGCGCTGCTCGCCCAGAAGAATAACGAGGGCACTGAGAACAGTCTCTACTATCTCAGTCGCATGCTTCTCGATACGGAGGTCAGATATTCCCTTATCGAAAAGAGCTGCCTTGCGCTCGTCTTCGCCGTGCAGAAGTTGCGACACTACCTACAACACCACGAGGTGCAATTGATCTCTCGGGTGGATCCGCTGAAGTACATCCTGAACCGCCCCATGCTGACCGGCCGGCTAGCACGGTGGGCGGTGATTCTCCAGTAGTTTGACATCAGGTTTGTGCCTCAGAAGGCCGTCAAGGGACAGGCATTGGCAGACTTTTTAGCCGCCCATCCAACCTCCGCGGATCAATCCCTGGACCTGGATTTTCCCGACGAGACGATCCTCTCGGTCGATCACGTTGTCCCGTGTTGGCAAATGCATTTCGACGGCGCCTCCCGGAGCCCCACTGGTAGAAGGCTCAACGACCCCAAGCTCAACAGAGTGGGTCTGGGTATTGTTTTCATTACCCCGACGCAAGCCGTCCTGCCGTACTCCTTCCTGTTGTCAGAAGGTTGTACAAACAACGAGGCAGAGTACCATGCTCTCATCACCGGCCTCGAGTTGGCCCTTGAGATCCATGTACCCCATCTACATGTGAAGATAGATTCTGAACTGGTAATCAAACAGGTTAATGGCGACTACGTCGTCAGGAAGCCAGAGCTTGCACCGTTGCTGGAGTACACCCTCCTCCTAATGGCCCAGTTCTCTTCTCGGCCAGATGTTACCCATGTCCCGCGGTCGCAGAACGGCCAAGCGGACGCCCTAGCTGGCTTCGCCGCATCGCTCGCAGAACCCGAGCAAGATGATTTGGTCATACACGTGGCCCACCGTAGAGTCATTGCTCCCGTCACCCAAGAGGACCGTGATAGCCTACGGGTAAGTCATCTCACCGCCGGACCCTCCGTATCGGGAGTCCCGGGTTCGTCAGACGCAGTGGTTGAAACGACCCCCGATTGGAGAGCACCTTTTTTCGATTATCTCCAAAATGGCCAGCTCCCGGACAACCGGGCCGAGCGCGAGAGAATCCGACGCCGCGCACTTCAATTTACCCTCCAGAGCGGCCCCGGTCTTGAGCAGACCCTCTATAAACGGAGTTTTGATGGTGTCCTCCTCCGTTGCATCCAAGGAGTAGAGATACCTCAAGTTATGCAAGAGGTTCACGCCGGTTCCTGTGGCGCCCATCAAGCTGGGCCAAAGCTGTCCCATCAAATCCGGAGGCTAGGGTACTTCTGGCCCTCCATGATCCACGATTGTATTGGATACGCCAAGAGATGCCACGCGTGCCAAGTGCACGCCAACTTCTTGCATCGGCCGCCAGAACCCCTCCACCCCACCAAGTACTCTTGGCCATTTGCGGTATGGGGACTCGATGTAGTGGGACCGTACCCGCCGGCAACAGCCCGCCAGTGTAGGTTCATCCTGACTGCTACAGATTTCTTCTCCAAGTGGGCAGAAGCAGTTCCACTCAAAGAGGTCAAGGCCCGTTCCGTCGTCGACTTTGTGAGCTCCAACATCATCCATCGGTTTGGGGTCCCTCACGCCGTCCTCACTGACAACGGCACCAACTTCCGAGCAGCTGAATTGAAGAAATTGTACGCTAAGTACGACATCCAGTCAAACCATACCTCCCGCTACCACGCACAGGCGAATGGACAGATCGAGGCATTCAACAAGACCCTCTCTAACATTCTGCAGAAGATGGTTGGTCAGAACAAGAAGAGTTGGCCGGACAAGCTCCCCAACGCCCTTTGGGCTTACCGGACGACGACTCGCAACTCTACCCAGGTGACCCCATATTCCCTGGTGTATGGAGCTAAGGCCGTTCTACCCATTGAGATCCAGCTGCCGTCCCTACGCACGGTAGTTTATGATCACCAGACATCAGATGAGGTAGCCGAGATCTGTCTAGCTGAGTTAGAGGCACTGGACGAGAACCGGCTTCGTGCCCTGCACAATCTGGAAAGGCATCAGGACAAGATGGCAAGAGCTTTTGACAAGAAGGTTCGTCTCCGCTCTTTTCTACAGGGTGACCTGGTGCTGGCCCTGCCAGCGCCAATGATTCCCGGAAGGAAACCGCCCAAGTTAGAACCCAAATGGGAAGGGCCTTATATCATCCATAAGGTTTACCCCAATGGAGCATACTCCATGGTGACCACAGATGGAGAGCGTGTAACCCCCCCCCCACCAATGCCAGATTCCTCAAGCGATACTTTGCCTAGGGCAAAAGTGGTCCTGCATGACCCTAAACTGCGAGAGGGTCCTGCATGACATTAAACTGCATTGGTCCTGCATGACCCTAAACTGCGAGAGGGTCCTGCATGACATTAACCTGCATTGGTCCTGCACGACCCTAAACTGCGACTTGGTCCCGCATGACCTTAAACTGTATCTCCGTCCTCACTGCAAGACGTTAAACTGCAAGTCAGTCAGTTCTTCCTGACCGAGGCTCAGCCTCAGGCCCCTCGGCCTCTTTGGGCCCCTGGCCCCATCTCCACCGAGGTCTGGCCCCAGGCCCCCCTCGTTTCTCTCCGACTTACCCTCTTACGGGATTGTACGGTACAGTGTAGGACTACGTTCTCACGTTGGGATCATGTACCATGCCGCACACATCCCCGAACGAGATGCCCCTTGTCCCGCATGACGTTAAACTGCATGTCAAGAACTACGTACGGCTTGATTCCCATCTTCATGGGATACGTAGGAACGCTCGGACGCCTTGTCTTGAGCCCAGCCCCAAGCTTCTCTCTTCCACTATTCCCCCTGGGAATGGTCTCCTTGGAGGATCTTTGTGTAGCAGGGCGTCGGCTTTCTTGGCCCCGCTCATGCAACCCCACTCACGCAAAGATTGTAAAGGTCGCACCATGCGCCCACTCCCGTTCTTCTACCCTCCCACGTCCTCACCGCATGATGCTAAACTGCATGGCCTTCAAGAACTACGTATGGCTTGATTCTCATCCTTATGAGATACGTAGGAACGCCCGGACATTTCGTCCGTTGGCCCAGCCCAAAAGCCAAAATCTTCCCCTCGGGTCAAGACACGGCAGGGTGCACATTTTTGCCCCGACCCACGCCGAGCAAGCCTCGACCCGTCTGCACATTCCCCCCTGGGGGTGTATGCCCCTTTCGTGGATGGATTCACACCCGGAGGGGCCCCCAAGAACGGCCTGGATACAAAGCCCAAGGGATCTCCTACCGATACGGGCCAACGCCCCCGAGGGTTTCTCAAGCAACAAATCGAAACAAGTCCCGCGTTGCGAATTTGGTCAGCGGTCGACGCTCATTTGTTGCCCCCATGCGGGTCACCATAGGAACGCTGTGTTTCGAATATGGTCAACAGTGATTCATTCTGCCCCATCCTGAGGTGACAAACTTCCCCAGGTGGTGCCAGTGATCGGGCCCACAGCCCAGGATTCCTCACCCGGGGCGTACGGTGTGGTGTAGGACTACGTCCTCATTCACGTCGGGATCATGTACCATGTCGTACGAATCCCCTTCCGAGGCTCAGCCCCAGGCCCCTCGGCCTTTCCAGGACACGGCCCAGGACCTATCTTATAGGATTGTACGGCATGGCATAGGGCTATGTCCTCACGTCGGTTTTTCGCCATACTGTGCACCTTGCTTAGGGATATGTTATTCCCCTCCTCTTCCGGTATGACGTTAAACTACATTTCAAGAACTACGTGTGGCTTGATTCCCATACTGATGGGATACGTAGGACCACCTGGATGTCCATGATCCGGGTCCAGCCCCATTCCTTGGGAATCCTCATCCCATCTTGGCCCCCTGGCCTATCCTTCCTCCATGAGGGGATCATATGGTGCGGTGTGGGATTATGTCCTCATTCACAACGGTCTCGTGATGACCACGCCATGCTCCCACTCCCTGCTGATTTGTTTCGTCGATCCATCTTTTTCGGCGGTTCTCCAATGTGCTTAAGAGTACTCTGGTTCACTACCTGGAATGCCAATATTTACTCGGATACGTCCGCACCCGCTTTCCAGGCTTTGCGTATCCCCGCATCAGGGCTTTCACCATATTTCACACCCGGAGGGACCCCCAAGAACGGCCTGGATACAAAGCCCAAGGGCTCTCCTACCGATACGGGCCAACGCCCCCCAGGGTTTCAGATGACAAATCGATAAAATCCCGCGTTGCGAATATGGTCAGCGGTCGATGCTCGTTTGTTGCTCCCACCTCAGGCTAACGCGATACAGACGCTGTGTTTCCTTCATGGATAACAGTTTTCCTCTGTCGTCACGCCAACCCATCAAGCCCAAATTCCGGGTACACAATTCACACCCTTCATCACTTCATCGTGCCCAAGTAGAGTCTCGGGATTCTTGGTACTTTTCCTCCGTGCACGCCAGCGCATTGGGAGAACAAGCTGCATCAAAGGTGTCCTTCGAAACTCTCTGCTGACTCCCCTTAAATGGATGCCCCAAGTGTTGCAATGAGGGTCCCCCCCTTGTTTCCCACACCGAGTTTATCTCACGTGGGCTTAGGGATTGGGCTGACATCTGTGCTTACTTGGGAGTTGTCACCATCCACGGTCCGAGCTCTAAGACCATAAACTAAGACTCTCATCTGGAACTACGTTCAAGACCCCTTGTCTTTGGACCCGGCTTGAGTTCAGCGAATTTACCACTCTAATCCTGCCTTCAGGACCCCGATCACAGGACTGCGTGGCGCAGTGTAGGATTACGTCCTCATTCACGTCGGGTACGCAATAGCTGCACCACACACGCCCCCATTCTGAGGTTCAGTCCTCCTATCCCCTATCCTGCATGACATTAAAAGGCACCCTTTCAGAACTACGTGTGGCTTGATTCCCATCCTAATGGTATACGTAGGACCACCTGAATGTCTAAGATTCGGGTCCAGCCCCACCTCGGGGAGATCTCCTGATTTCCCGGTCACCTAGGCCACTTGGTCCATCCCTCTCCAGCGGGGGTGCGTAGGTATGATACAAGGTTGAGGGCATCATGCCCCCCTTCCCCTGGGAATCTGCCATCTCTCGATCACCATCACGGTTGAGTCCCTTGGCTCCCTGTAGTGGTTCACCCATGTATTGATAGTACTCTGGTCAAGGACCAAGAGTGTCAGATTCAACTTGGTCATGTTCCTTCCACTTGTCAAGCTTCGTGTTCCCCTCTATTCGGACTTCCATCATCTTTCACACCCAGAGGGACCCCCAAGAACGGCCTGGATACTACGCCCAAGGGCTCTCCTACCGATACGGGCCAATGCCCTCCAGGATTACGGACAACAAGTCGATAAAATCCCGCGTTGCGAATATGGTCAGCGGTCGATGCTCGTTTTGTTAGTCCTCCTTTCAGGCTAACGCGACAGGATGCTGTGTTGCGAACATGGTCAGCAGTAATCCCCTGTCGTCACGCCATCCCCTTCAGTCCTTGATTGTTGGTTGCATGATTCACATCATTTTCCACCCCATCATGTCCAGGTGGAATCTCGACACTTTTGGCGCTATCCCTCAGTGCACCTTTGCATGCTAGGGGGACAAAGCTGCAATCTAGCTCCCTTTGGGGCTCCCATGGTCCGAGCTCTAAGACCATAAACTAAGATCCATTCGGGACTACGTTCAACCCGATTCCCATCCTCATGGGACACGTAGGACCGCCCAGATGCCCTGTCTCCGGGTACAACCCATTCAGGAAGCCAGTCTCTCTCCCTGTTTTGCCGCTGGATGGCATACAATTTGATGTGGGATCAAGTCTCTATCAAATGTGTTTTATAAACACTGTGCACATTTCCCGCCTAGCATCGTCTCTGCTACGTCTGCGCTGCATGACGATAAAATTCATGCTTGGTCCTATCATACGACCTTAAACTGTGACATTATCGTCCTGGCCGCACGACGAAAAACTGCACCGCATTGTGGTGACCTCGCTGTAGAGGACATCACGTTGGGTATTGGTCACGTGCCATGCCATTTGTCAACGCCCATCACGGCTTGATTCTTGTGGCGACATCACGTCCTACAGTCCTAGGCCTGTCGCTTCACAAAAAAAAAACATTCACCTTAAAGAACAAACAAGATACATCAAATTCCGCTTCTTTTAGTGCAAGGGCCACGTCCGCACTTCCCCTTTCCCCTGGCACTGGTACCTTACCCTGCCACCTTCGAGAACTACGTATGGCTTGATTCTCATCCTCATGAGATACGTAGGAGCGCCCGGGTACTTCCCCGCGGGTCCAGCCTAACCCTGGTGTTCGGTCCCTCGACTCGAGCTCATTCACGTCAGGTTGTGATGTCATACGTCCCCTGATCCCTTTTTCCAATCCATGGTCCGAATTCTATGACCATAAACTATGATTTCCCCAAGGGAAAGGAATCTGCTCCCTCTCTCTAATACGTTTCGTTGACGTATTCAGATGTGTTTTGACAAAAAGCCCGAAGCATGGGATTTTCACGGGGACATTCCCCTCATCCCATGACCAAGCTTCGTGAGCTCACTATTTGGATCCTCATCCTCTTCCACATCCAAAAGGACCCTCGGACGACGTGGATACTAAGCTTAAGGGCTCTCCATGAATGCTGGACCTAAGGGCCCTACAATCGTTTCGGGCCAACGTCCCTGCGGATATTCGACAACATTTGTGACACGGTCCCGTGTTTCGAACATGGTCAACGGTCGACCCTCATTTGTTTGTCCCCATTTCAGGCTAACGCGATAGGATGCTGTGTTGCGAATATGGTCAGCAGTAGTCCTCCATCGCCACGCCGTCACCATCGTGATCCGAATCTCGAGCGTCATGATTCACACATTTCCACTCCCTCATGTTCAAGTGGAACTCCACCATACTCGGCTCTTTCTCTTCGCGCATCTAGATGCGCTGAATGATCGTGTTAGTGTCATTGGGCCGGTAGTCACCGAGCATCCCTTTGCCCCGACCTGCCCCTCTCTGCGTCGGGAAATTCCCACCACTACTACTTGTTTCCCACACCGAGCACGACTCACGTGGGCTTAGTAGTTTTGGCCGGATGTGTACCAACACGGTTAGGCTGCTCCTCGTCCAGTACGACGTTAAACTGCGCTTCCAGAACTATGTGCGGCTTGATTCCCATAATCACGTGGGATACGTAGAGATGCCCAGGCATCTCGCCTAGGGTTCAGCCCCAGGAATCACAAAATCCTATTCCTCCCCATTTCCAGCCCTCTGGCCTGACCCCTCGGGGAGAACTATGTAGCTACAATTTTACCCTGAACAAGTTCAGGATGCCCCAAGATCCCATTGGGAAGCGATAGATCCCCTCGCCAGAGAGGACCTGTCCCAAGAAGGAATGATCCGTGATCAGGTCGATGCGCCCATCTGGCGTACTCCCTCCGCGGTGGTGCAACTACCGAGGTGTTGGATTCTGTTTGAACAAGCCACCACTCCATGTTCCACGCTTTGCGTGTCCCTTATTCGGACTCTCGTCCTCTTTCATGTCTGGAAGGACCCCCCAACAGTATGGATGTCTGACCTATGGTCCACCAACTGTCCTGGGCCAACGCCCTGAAAGATTGATCGACAACATTTGTGACACGGTCCCATGTTTCGAACATGGTCAACGGTCGACCCTCATTTGTTGTCCCCATTTCAGGCTAACGCAGTAAGGATACCATTTTTCCTCCACGGTTAGCGATTGTCCTTTATTGTCACGCCATCCCCACAGTGTTCCGAATTTGGGCATCGTGATTCACACTTCCCATTTTCACCAGTTTAAACCGGTTCCAGCGCCCCTGGTGTTGCCCCGATCGTGCATAAGAGCACGTTGAAGAAACGGTAATTCGGCTATCCTGGAAGTTCCTCCTCCGATCAAGCCTTCCCCATCTTTCGGGAATCTGGACTGGTTTGAGGAAATTGTCGTCAAACGTCCCGCAAACATTGCAGGGATGCAACAAGGCAATTCAACAGTGGAAATCGTGCGTACTACAGAACTCAAAAAAAAGGAGAAAGAAAGAGTTGGAGAACAAAAGTGTTAATAAAAGCTTCTTTCGAGTTCGCTACAATACTCGGGGGTTGACTTCCCCCATGGACGGGTTGACTCCGTCAAAAGAGCGTTGTAGCTCCGCCACCCGTTGACTTGCGGCGTCCAGAGCCTGTTGCCGCTGATTTAACTCCCGCTCCTCTTCAGCAGCGGCGGGGCGTAATCCGTCAACCCTGGCCCGGGCCCTTTCCACCTCGGCCTGGACGACAGCCATCCTTCCAGAGGTCTGCTCCATATGCTCCTCGGCCTTTGCCAGCTGGGCCTTCAATTGTAAGACCAGCTCAGACTGTGCATCGAGAGTGGCTGAAAGCTCGTTGGCCCGGATCTGCATCTGTTGGACCTCGCCTTCAGCCTCCTGGAGCTTCCTGATGCTGGTCGCCTTCCTCCGCTTCCATCCCACGCTCAGCCCATGATCATGCTCCCGGATCTTCTCAGCCATGAGGTCTCGGATGAGCGCGTGAGGGCGTTGGGCATCCACTCCCCCAGCACACAGTTCGCGCAACCGTGAGCGGAGCCTATTAATTTCGGCCAGCCATTGCACTTGGGGAGTGTCCCTGATAAAGCGCGTGATCAGCTTCCATGACCGGCGGCGGACTATGATGTTGTCTTCCCCGTCAGAGGCTGTTTCGTCCCAATCCGCGCGGTCAGCGGGCTCGTACACAGGATATGCCTGCAGGAATTCCTCAGCGGGATCCGCATCTGGTGGTGAGTCTGGTACGACACCTGACGCCGGCACAGGCACGACAGGACTGGGACTGACCGGTTGATCCTCTTCCTCGGAGTCCACCTCGATGACTTCAGGTATGACCCTGCTGGTGGTCCCGCCAGTGATGGTGTGCGCCGCAGTTGGAGGAGGTGAAGGGACTATCGTCACCATCACCGGCATTCCCCTGGGAGGGACGCCGCCAGACATCCCAACCAGCCTCGCCGCAGCAGCCCACGCCAGTCGGAGAACTGTATGACAGAAAGAGACATAAAAGTTAGTCGACATGGCCCACGTGTGGCAACGAAGAGACCGGTGGAGGAGACTTACGAAGATTGACCTCCGAGCGCCGCTCCCGGACCGGTACCGATGGGACTCCAAGACGAGGCCCCCCGTATACTGTTGGAAGGGCTGGAGAGTCCAGAGGAGCCACCTCAGACCCCCTGGTCCCACCAGATGCAGAACTGGACGCAACCATAGGCGCGGGTTCTGAAGGTCCCGCATCATCACCCGCCAAGGAGCGAGAACGAGGCCTACGAACAAGTTCCTCCTGCATGACCCAAACATTGGTAAGAAGTCCATAGGGATTCAAAAAACATATTGTAAGAAGAGAAGTTCGGAATGTTACCTCGAGAGCCTCCGCGAAGTCGCCGGATTCTGAGCTTCGGTCTCCGACCTCGCCCTCCTCTAACGGGCTCCCTCCTCCAGCCTCATCCTCCCGAGAAGAATCCCCTGATTCCTCCGGCAAGGGGAAGCGCTCCCTCAGATCGGAAGCTGATGGCTGTGGAGGGACCGTCTGATTCAACAGTACCCTCACCCGGTCTGTCATTGGGCGAGGGACACCACTGGAGTGGATGTAATCCTCCAGCTCGTTCAAGTATTGCTCCGCCTCCGCCGGAGACACCATGAATCCAGCCCGGACTGGGCCTATGCCCGGAAGTCTCATCCCGAGGCGATTCAGGTGAGCCCACATCTCAGATGGGCTGAGGAATTGCCGGTTGACGTCCCAGACGTCCCAAGCTTCCGTAAAGACAACATATTCTGCCATGTCAATGTGACGCAGCCGCTTCCCCGGAGCCTGAGCGGATATCCGACGGAATCCCCTCGGTGGCCGCCCCTCCGGATGACCTTGCTCTCCCGGAACCACCGGATCCGCCACTGCTGCCATACCCTCGGCCGGTGCGGGTCTCTCTGCCATGGCAGCCCCGCCGCCACGGGCGGCTCTAGCTGCCCTCCGACCCCGACCTCGAGATAAAGGAGGCCCACCGTCACCAACCCGGATCGTTGGCTGCTTCAGCATCTCCCCAGGATAAGCGGCCTCCCAGCTAATGGCGTACTCCTTCACTAAGCCGAAGGCGACGGTGGGTGGAGGTAATGTGATCTGCATCTTTCCATCCTCACGTGTGAACATGAGCCACAGCTGCCTCATCACACACGGGTGCTCCTCATGACGCACCTCCCAGTATACCTGCGGGGTCAGCCGCTGGAGGCACCGGAACTGCCTCGCAAAACGGTGTGGGGTGTACGGTTCACAGATCGGCTCACGATCTATCCGAGCCACCAAAACTCCACCTCGGAAGGCCAGGAGGTAAGCCCGATGCTCTTCCGTTCCCCGTCCATCATCAGTAAGCCTTCCCGTCGGCAGTGGAAAGGGATGAAAGTTGAACTCGTCCGCCCTCCACACCCTATTCAGCACCATCGGAACGGCCAGTTTGAATGGGAAGCTCCCAACTGCGTTCAGGATGGAAGGGCGAAAGTCTGATCCCGGCGGCGAAATGGGGTTTGGATACTCGTAAATCCCCCTGATGTGCGCCGCGATCCACCCATACAGGAGGTGGAAGGGCCCGCATATTCTTGGCGGCTTCTTGCCCTCGCTGATACGTCGCAGCATTCTGTATAGCTTGGCGAGCATCGGGATCCCCAGGTTGATCCGCTGCCCCATGGCCAGCATCGATGCCATGATGATCGAGCTGGGCCGTACCCCCATGCTTGTATCTCTCACTGGTAGGATCCACCCACATATGAGAGCCGCGATGAACGCCGCCAGCCTAACTATTGGCTGTTGTTCGGTGCTGACGCTGAAACCCCAAGTCTTCCATTGGCTGTCCTCCAAAACCCGCCAATACGAGTGCCCCTTACCCCGCTGGGCTGCCCTCGGACAAGTTCGAGGCCTTGGAGGGAACTCTCGATTCTCTGGAAAGTTCAGGAAACACTTGAACCACCTCTTTAAGTGGACGTCCCTCACGGCCTCCTTGTCCTCTCCAGGGACAAGCGCCATCAGCGCTGACGCCAGCCGTGGCATTTGCTCAGCATCCCCCCACGCACTGATGACAGGGAGGAACTCGTCGTACATGGCCCCCAAGATCGGGACCCCAGAAACCTGGTGGACATCCCACAGGCTGATGCCCACCTCCCCGTGATGCAGATGAAAAGTGTTGGTCGTGGACGACCATCTACTCGGCAGTTACGGCATCAGCTGCTTTGGCTGGTAAATGTGGAACTGGGAGGCCCATGCCGCCTCATACAATCCCACTCTCCTCAGCTCAGCCTCGAACTCCTCGCATGAGGCGCCTACCCAGTAGGCCCAGGCCCAGTCGTCGGTAAAATTGCCGCCCTGGCGCAGGTCCCACTCATCGGACCATCCCTTCTTTGGATCCTGCAGAGCCGCCTTCAGCATGGTGCGGTAGAGAGGAGGGGACTTCTCCGGTTGCAGTGGCCTCCCGTCAATGTCGTTCACATGATTGTAGAGACAATCGGCGGTGACAGGTGTGGAATCCTCCCGCGCGTGACCATCGGCCGCCCTGAACCATTGGTGTTGGCACGGTGTGCTCCTGAACCAACAAGCTAGTTCATCCCTTCCCGCCTCAGGGATGAAGACGTCGTCCCTCAGCCCGAAGCCGTACAACGGCAGCTTTTTGCACTGCGGATAATCCTTCTGACCTTCCGACAGCAGATCTGTCAGAGAAGTGTGGTCTGAATGGCTACGATCCATTTCCCCCAAGCCTGGACGGTTGGCCATCTCATCCCGGCGAGCAGCATCTGCGAGCACTCCCAGCACAGCTTCTTGATGGGCCATCTTTAATGTCGACCCTTAGAAAAATTTTTCTCCCTGGATCGCGAAGCTCGGCCACGAAGCTCGACCGCGAAGTCGGATCACGATGATCGGTCCCGAGACCAAGCCGCGAAGTCTGGCCAAGGCAGATAGAGGTTCGCTTGGCGCGGACGCGGAGTCGGAGACTCGCGGTTCGCCGCGAAGCTCGATTCGCGGAGTGCTGTCGCGGAGTACGCGGAGCTTCGCCAAATCGAGAGCGCACAAAAAGACAAGACACGTGAAGACAAAAGAGGGCGGACCCCCTATTTATAGGCGATGACCCCGGAGCATCGCGGCGCGCCTCACCCGCGCGAAGTATCGCGGCGCGTCCGGATCCGCGGCCCCGGCGAGCATCGCGGTCCCCCTTCGCGATGACGCATCGCGAACCACCGACAGTTTTTGGCGATTGTCCCTCAGACTTCGACCCTTCGCCCTCCGCGGCTCCAAGTCTGAGGGGGGGCATTTGTTGGCGCCAAAAATATGGCCCGAAAGGAAGGAACGAAAAAGACAGCCGGCGCGCTGCCTCGCGAAGCACAGCCGCGAAGCACAGCCGCGGAGCCCGTCCGCGGAGCCCCGCCGCGAAGCGCCCCGACCTTAGCGGCCCCGCGAAGCTCCGGAGGCGGTAATCCTCCGCGAATCCTTTTGCCGTTCGCGAGCCGCCGCGAAGCTCCGGAGGCGGTAATCCTCCGCGTACCGGTTTGACGTTCGCGAGCCGCCGCGAAGATCCGGAGGCGGTAATCCTACGTGAATCCTTTTGACGTTCGCGAGCCGCCGCGAAGCTCCGGAGGCGGTAATCCTCCGTGAATCCTTTTGACGTTCGCGAGCCGCCGCGAAGATCCGGAGGCGGTCATCCTCCGCGAACCGGTTTGACGTTCGCGAGCCGCCGCGAAGCCCCGAAGGCGGCGCGCGAGCCCTGCTTCGCGGCGCCCCTTCCCTATAAATACTCGACTCCCCCTGAGTCCCACGGGACGGACAATCCGACGTTTCGGCTTCTCCTCTCCCGAATCGCGAAGCAAGCTTTGCCCCGGGAATCATGAGCTCCGCGAGGTATTTCTACTTCGCGAGACGACTCTGATTTATTTCGTCCTGAGCCCCTCTTCCGAGAGGGATGCCCTTCGCGAAGCCCAAGGGCGTTCGCAAAGGAAGGGGATTCCCAAGGGAACCCGGGCAGCCGCGGAGCACTCGTGCTTCGCGAAACACCCAACCCATGCTAGTAATCCCTATGCCAAGGCAGGATAACTATGCATCGCGAAGCACATTTCTTGGCAGGACCCTGCTTCGCGAACCACTCCTTCGCGAGGCAGTGCTCCGCGAACACTGTTCCACTTCGCGAAGCACCACCCACTCCCACCTATGCCCCATGCTAAGGCCAAGGCACCCCACTTCGCAAAGCACACTCCTCTGCTTAGCGATTCCTCCTTCCGTGCGACCCTCCAGGTTTGCACGATGTGATTTCAAAGTCCCATGGACAACACCTCCCGTAGCGTTGCTTCGCCCAATGCTCCTTCGCATAGGCACGCTAACGGCTATTGCTTCTTCGCATAGCCACGCTAACGTGGACCCCTCGATGACTCCTCCCTCGACCCCCCTCTACCATGGCCTTACTGGTACCTTCCCTTCCCCAAGGACCAGAGGGTACCGGTTATGTAAGCCCTAGGGGTGTGGAGTGAACCCACCTCGTCCGAGCTGCAGGACGTTAAACTGCCAAGCACCACGTCCTCAACACATGACGTTAAACTGTGACCCAACCTCGTCTCCCTCACGAAGGGTCCCCCAGCTCGAGCATTCATTACACCGCTCGTCTCCACGGGAATGGAACTCTTCCGCACATGGAATGAGATCCTCCTTGTCGGAGTGGTGTATGTTCGCAGGGGAAGGGTCGCCTCAGAGCGTAAATCCCTAACCTTTGGTACGGATGATTGCACCCGTGCATCTCGGTACTCCCCCACTACCAAGGTCAGTGGGGAACGTGATAGGGAACGAGGCACCTCCCATTGTCGGACCAAGGTCCATCTTTCCCGCGCTTTGTCACACCATGGGCCTCCATCCTGGAGTAAGTCCCAACACCATGGGCCGCCCAACGCGTAAGCCCCTCTTCGCTTCTCACGGACGCACCCTTCGCGACGTGATCGTCAGGTCCTTGCAACCTCTTGTTTCTCACACCGAGCATGACTCACGTGGGATTAGAGTGAGCACCGACCCTGGCAAACCCCATTTGAACTACGAGGTCTTTGATCCGTGTCAAGGCATGGTACGTAGGAAGCCTCCACGAGGTTCAAGCCCACCATCAGTGGACCAAGGTCTACTTTCCATTTGAACTACGAGGTCTTTGATCCATGTCAAGGCATGGTACGTAGGAAGCCTCTACGAGGTTCAAGCCCACCTGTCTTTCACGTCGGGTTTCACCCCCGTCCAGCATGACGTTAAACTACATTCTGGTCCAGTGGTAAGCTGTTGCGACCCAACCCATTTGAACTACGAGGTCTTTGATCTCTGTCAAGGCATGGTACGTAGGAAGCCTCCATGAGGTTCAAGCCCACCTCCCATTGGACCAAGGTCCACTTTCACGTCGGTTCACCGGCGAAACCATCTGAACTACGTGGTCTTTGATCCATGTCAAGGCATGGTACGTAGGAAGCCTCCATGAGGTTCAAGCCCACCATCAGTGGACCAAGGTCTACTTTCATCTGAACTACGGGGTCTTTGATCCATGTCAAGGCATGGTACGTAGGAAGCCTCCATGAGGTTCAAGCCCACCAACAGTGGACCAAGGTCTGCTTTCACGTCGGTTCACCGGCGAAACCATCTGAACTACGAGGTCTTTGATCCATGTCAAGGCATGGTACGTAGGAAGCCTCCATGAGGTTCAAGCCCACCAACAGTGGACCAAGGTCTGCTTTCACGTCGGTTCACCGGCGAAACCACCTGAACTATGTGGTCTTTGATCCATGTCAAGTCATGGTACGTAGGAAGCCTCCATGAGGTTCAAGCCCACCATTAGCGGACCAAGGTCTGCTTTCACGTCGGTTTACCGACAAACCACCCATCACCCAATTCATGTCAGGGTTCATTATCGTCCCGCATGACGTTAAACTGTATCATTTCAACTACGAGGACTTTGATCCATGTCAAGGCATGGTACGTAGGAATCCTCCCAGAGGTTCAAGCCCAACTCTCCTCGGACCAAGGTCCAGCTTCACGTCGGTTTACCGGCACCATCCTGAACTACGCGGACTTTGATTCCCTGCCACGGGGATACGTAGGAAGCCTCTTCAAGGCTCAAGCCCGACTTCGCTGTCGCCCCCCTGCGATGGTCCCATTCCATTCTCAACCGCCTCCGCAAGACGTTAAACTCGCGACCTACCTCGTGATAAACATGAGATGCCTGAGGAAAACCTCGGATGGAACGCCTTTGGCGTAACCGTCTCTGCTAGACGTTAATCTTGCAGAATAACCTGTGTTGAACATGGGAAGCTGAGGAAAACCTCAGATACGTGTCTATGACATGTAATTCCCTGCGCTCGATGTGGGATGCCTTGGGTTTCCACGCCCTCGAGAAGCCTTGTGATCAAGGATAACAGACAGACATGCCAGGTACCCCAGCATCCAGACACGCTACTGATGCCTCAAACGTGATTACTCCCCTGACCGAAGGTTGCTGCCCTGACTGGACCCTTTGGAATTTCCCGACAGAAGCGGTGTAATTAACCGGCGTCCATGGAAACATGACACTGGGAAGAGTTTCACGAACTACGTATTAAATCTATAAGGGAGACCCGGACTAGGTGATGAGTTCTGAGGAGGAATCCACAGGAGGAAGAACCGACATCCCATCATCCCGTTTCGATCAAGGAGCAGACGTACGATGTGGGTTTCTATTAAATAAACATTCAAGTAGTAAACCATTTATAACCCCGACGAATTTCAAGGGAAAGATTCATTTTAAGGGGGGTAGAATGTAATACCCCGAGATTTTATGAAAAATATACTTTTTAATTTCATTAATGTATTGTGTTGTACACTACACCAAAAGGATCTTACACAAGACACATCCTTGAATTTCCTTGCATTACACGCATGCACGGCCTTCCGTGATAGCGTGTGTTGTAGACAATACCGAGTTTTTCAAAACAATGATATGCTATTAAAATATTATTAAAACTAGCAATTATGAATAGTAATAACCACTTTTTGAAATTTTGTAAATTTTATTTTTCAAAATGGACATCATTTTTGGATTCGGAATATCGAAATTAGCTTATGGTGAAATTTTGGTACTGTTCGGATAACTTTCATTTTCTGATGAATAGTGAAAATTACTAAATTTTAATTAAAAACAACCTTTTTAATAAAAATAATTAATAGTGATAAATTATTAATTAGAGTTGTTTTAAAGTATATTTATAATATATTTTTACAATTTAATACAATATTGGTCATTGGATGTAATTTCACATTTAAACCAGACATAAACAAGTGTCAATATTTTGATAGTCATTATCTCTTAAGAACACGCGAATTGTTTTGACGACGATAATTGATTTTTAAATTAATTAATGAAACTGATATGTTTTGTATTTGGTAAAATAGACATCATTTTTGAGTTCATAATATCAAATATAGCTTAGGCCTAATTTTAGGTATTTTTCTGGAAACTTTCATTTTTTTGATGAATAGTGAAACCACTAAGTGGTAGTTAAAAAAATGATTTTTTCATAAAACTTAATTTTAACACTTCTGTGAATGGAATTTCAAAAATCCGAGAGACACGGTTGATGTCAGTAAGTAAAATGTGCTTCAATGAGATGAAAATAATTTTTGGTGAATAGTAACTTTTTACTTTTTTTTACCACGGTTAAAAGTAAATAGGATAATTAAGGGTACAAATGTTATTATTATTATCCTAACACATGACCTAATTCTATTGGATAAGTGTAATTCGACCAAAAACAACCTTAGAAATAAAATATGACCATTTTGGCTAACATGGATTAGATTAGGACATTTATTATTAATTTATTTAAAGAAGGGCTAAAATAATTAAAATCAAAGTTAAATAACAAATTAATTTTTAATATTGTTTTATACATAAGATAAATTCGACTATAAATATTCATTACAAATATAAGAAGATTTCCTATATAATGGTATTTTATTTGTAATTTTTAGACATTATATAATTTAATTTATTTATCACACAAAGATGATGCAGTAATTATCTTATTAATGAAATATTGACATAATTGATGTTATAAATACCCAACTAAATGTAATTTGAGACTTTTTATGAATTACCATAATTTTCTAGGTTAATATTACATGTTAGTATTGATTTAATTAACTTTTTTCGAACTAATCATTCTATTTAAATTTTCACAAAAATCAATTACTAAATAATGTAAAAATTGACATAAAATAGTTTTTAAAACAAATATTATATTATTAATATTTCTTTTATTACTAAAAATCTATGGTTCTTCCAAATGACTTAGATAAGGTTATATATATTAATAATAAACAACTTGGGGTTCGTTTGTCTTGTTATAGTATGTTTATTAACCTTATATTATAAGAACATAAGAAGACACGGTAAAAGTAAAATTATTTAACTTAATGTCAAATCTAAATGATAAGGATAAAATAGGAACCTAAACTTTTCTATATTCTATTGGATGAGAGTGGTTCGACCCATCCCCACCTTAGATTCGAAATAAATCAATTTGAAGCTATTTAAAACCGAACATGACTTTATAATAATATAATACTTTTAGTTTTTCCAAAGGTGCCCCTCTCCTCCTTTATAAAAGGGCACCTCCTCCCTCTCTTCCTCACACCACTTTGAGCCTTCCAGCTCGGACAAACACTGCCAAATTCCCTTCTCCACTTCCTTAGAAACATCCTAAAGGTTCTGGTATTCCATAAAGACCAATTTTAGTGCCCTAAAAAGATATCTCAAAGAGGCGCTTCAAAGAAGAGGTAATGTCCGTTACCGATTCTTTCAACTTTATTTCTTCTTACACTTCTTCTTCGTAGGTTGTTTCATTATAAAGTAATAAAATCAGTATCACTCATATACTGATATGTTATTATAAGTATGAAACAACCCTATTTCACCATCTATCCATCCTATGGAAAAAGAAATCACCGCGCGTGCGTACGTACGGAATACCGTCTCCACGCCGTGGTGTAATCAATTATCCACCACCACCTTACATGGTTGGGTATAATGGTGTAAATAATAACTATGTATGATTATTATAAAGTGATATTGATTCTGAAATAGTATACATACACTCCAATACAATTCCACGATCATGAGAACGATATCATCACTCGTGCGTACGTACGGACTACCGTCTCCACGACGTGATGAGATTCATTCTCCACGTTAACAAGTCATGAATGATTATAATGTATATATAATAAGTAATCATGAAATATATGACATAATAATTATACTGGATTTATGTGTATATATATGTATGTCATCTACATAATTCCATTCAACTCAATAAGGAAACGAAAACAACGTTCATGCGTACGTACGGCCTACCGTCTCCATGAATGGTGTATTTCTTTCCATTTACTAATGTATTATATATATGTATATTCTGAATATATATTATATATAAATCATGTTTTATATTCTAGAATTAATTAATCATGATCTATGTAATCATATGAATAATTACAAGTCAAAACACGGATGAAAAATGAATCAATTTTACCCAAAACGCTCTTTAACATGGAATTTACAAAAGAACGGGTAATATAAAGTCATAAGTGAACCATATATGATATCATAACAACGAGTATGATTCTGGAATAAGTCAATGGAATTATTTAAATCGTTATACAGGAGGTTCAGACACTTACGAAGCAAATCAAACCTAAGGTTAGAGAAAATATCACAATCTCATTTTCATATGGGATTGTTTATACTTTGAAATTTACTGGGGTGTATTTTATCATCCACATCCATGTTTCCTCAATATGTGATATTTATATCCTTCTACAATAGTTTATATCCAATTTTACAATTCGGTGAGTTTTTAGTAAAAGATATGAAATGAATCTTTTGTCTTTTTTCGTACGAGTTACTTTTTGACTTTTTCGACAAAAGTACGAGAAGAATGTTTTTTTTGAACTTATACGGCATGAATGGATTTTTAAAACAAAATTTCCAAGAATCTTCCTTTACAAGTTTTCAAGATTATTTTTAATCAACTTCTTTTAGTTTAAAATTGTATGACATGTTAAGAAAGGAAAATGTTATTGAAGTAGAAAGGATATTTTCCTCAAGAAAGGAGTTCAAGTGTTTTATCAAAATTATTTTCCATCTAAGATAATATAGGGTTCTGTTTCTATCCCTATTATTACATTGATTTGATTATGTTGTGATGGAATTATTTTTATGAATTCCTTTATCTTATATTAATTGTTTTATGATGTCATGATGTTTAAGATTCCCATTTTTATTACATGGGTTATGCTATGATGTATGGTTTATGATTTTGTGGCACACATAAGAATGGTATAATTATGATATGGGTGGGACCTATATCTCCCTCCAATTAATAGGGTAAAGATTTTATATCTCATGAGATAGACATGGCTGGAACGGCAGGTTAAACCGGTTCAGTGAAACAGGACAGAAACGAGGAGTGAGCACGGTTCAGAAATGGACTTTGTCCACTAAGATAGTCTTGGCAATGAGTCTTGAAAAATAAGAAATGATTCTCTCTGATTATGTGTGTATGACACAAAGTTTCATGTTTTAAATTATGATTATTGAGATTACATTTCACTACTATGATTTATCCCATGTTATGATATTATGATCTCTTTTGTAGGTTAAGATTTCTAAAATGTTATGTTCGTATGAATAAGATGTGATTGATATTTCTTTTTTTACCCATACTGAGCATTTGAGCTCAACCTTTTATGTTTTATTTTCCCCAGGATATAAAGAAAGGTTTTAGGTACAAATAAGGAAGAACTTTTTGGGAGATGATGAAGATCTTTCACCATGATTAGAATATTATATTCCGAGTTTCCAAAGACACTAAACTATTACGGTCCTTGTGTGTGTGTTTTTTACTAAGTATTCTGCAAAAGTAATGTAATGTCAATGTACGTCAAGCTTAGGGTCTCTACAGTGAGCTTGTTATTAGTCTTAACACGATGATTTATGAGAACAGTGGATGTATAAAAGATGTTATAAATCATATTATGTCTCTAACTTCATTTGTTACAATGTGCGATGCCTCTGGATAGTCATATATACCATTAGATAGTTATCTAATCAGAACAGTGCTGAAATAAGAACTTAATTTAGTGTTAAGTGGATTTGAGAAGGAAATTTTATCTATTGTCATCCAAAAAAAATGAATGTGTACATGAATCAGAATTTATTCACTAAATGTTTCTAATTTAAAATTGGTAGGAATTACTAAGAAAATGGATTTGTACTTTAATAGGATTTTCTCCAAGAATGATACGACTAATCATTTCAAATATCTTGTATGTAATTTCAAAGTTTATCCTTCCTCTCAAGCCTTCACATCTCAAGTCAAAAGTCTATAAGATTTCAATCCAATATTTTTCATGTTTATGGAGTACATATATGATTTCGTAAAGGCAATGCCTTATGGTGGTGAGATCGTTACTGATTTCATTCAATTGTTGAAGCCATATCTTCTTATGGAATGTACTGCCACTATGGCTCCTGCAGTTGCTCCATTGCGGCTTGGATTAACTCCTTCTTCATACACTACTTCCTCCTCTACCTCCATGTAAATTTCACAAGCTTTGAGCATGATCATACCTATTATCCTCGACCATTCATTGTATCGTTGTTCATCTAAACCTAGTATGGGACCTTAGGTTTTTGAAGGGCTCCCTCTTTCTTCTCTGAAAGTCGACTCAATCCCTTCTTTGACATCTACATTGGCTCCAGTAGCTCCTATGGTGGTGCTTCCAAGGGGAAAGATAAGAATACTAGTGGTGAAGAGAAGTGAACAATGTATTTTTAAATGGATTTTTTGTACATTTTCCTAATACTTGTAATGAAAAATAACTTTGCATCTAATTTAATGTTCATTGTTCTTGTCTATTATCTTATTTACCTTTACTGTATGTCTATTTTTATTTTTCCTATAATCTTTTTGATAATAACAAAAGGAGGGAAATCACACTAAGAACAGACGTATAACTCCTATGATTTGTGATCATAGAAAAGGGGGAGATTTTTTGACCCCTTATGTTTTAATCATATTTTAATGATCACAGGTCAAGTTTACCTTCTTTAATCTGTCTAAAATATTGTATAGAGATGTTTGGTCTCTCTATTATTTAAATAATGTTTCACATGATCCGGATTCCTTTAAATCATGTTTGTTTAATATAAACCATGTTTTATTTTGATTATAATGTTTTATTATATTAATGTTTAAGTCTAATTAATTCTGTGAATGTTACTTACGAAGACAACAATACATCTATTCGGCTAAGTCTGGGAAACCATAAGTCTACCACTGGGTCTAGATTTTTTGAAAAGTCCATGACATTGTAACCAAGATACCATAATCCCTAGAACCATAACCCAGACATCGTAATCCCAAAAACTATAACCCAGACACCGTAATCCCAAACACCATAACATAGACATTGTGCCCATACACCTTAACCAGTTTTCATATCACATAGTTTTTGTTACACTGGTTCATTACTACCATCACGAAGACTCCATTCATTGTTTTGAAAATGGACTAGTCTTCGGTCTTGAAACACCATGATCCTGACACTATGTTTGTGCTACTGGTTCTTTGTCACAATGAAACTATGGAATCATGACTTTCTCACATCTCAAATTCAAAGATGAAGACAATGTTTCTTGGTTACACCTGTAACACCCTGACCCCGGAAGCCTGAATCTAGTGCATTATTTTAATACATTGGAATTATTATAAGGAATCACGTCACGATGTACCGATCAGTTTAGAAGTCTGGGAAAATATATAACATAAATGAACATTACATTTCACTTTAAAAAAAAAACAAAAAATAGATAATCCTTTTATAACTACATTATTTCCCTATAATAACCTTTCATAACAATCTTAATACACTTCTTGGAATTCTGGGGAAATAAAACATAATATAGGGGTGATCTCGAATTCTCTGTAAGGGTAAATAATTCAATGGAATCTATATACATTTAAGTAAAGATTTATAAAAAACAATAGTCTTTTAAACAATAAACATAAACATAATATGAAATAAATAAATAAGACATTACCATGGAAACATTCAAATGGATATTATTCTAGTCTAATGACCACACGTAATAACTATTTTAATAACAAGGGAGTGCATAATGTGAGACATAGTAACTACTAATTAAAGGCCTTGTGACATTACAATTAACAAATATTCTGTGAAGGCCTTGTTCTAAGTCACTAGATTTTCTAATGAGATCTACCGATTCATCGAGGGGCTATATCAGGCCCCTACTATCACTTACTATGTCCAATGAATTCCTCACATGAATATGTTGAAATATAACATAATCATTTTTATTAAAACTAGCACAAAAAATGTCAATACATGAACCATAAACCATGAATGTTATAAAAATAGTACATCCACTGTCAAAAATATCATAACTCATTCAATAAATTTTGGAATATTTTATTATAATAAATCAACCTCAATCAAGAATAATATCCATAAATGTATGTGGACATAATTGAAAATTATCAGTAAAACTCTTTGAGAGAAATATCCTTTTTGTGAAATCATTTAAAATTCACACAATTTTTAAAGGAATTAATTTAAAATAGATTTTTCAACGAAAGTATCTCATGCCACCTTAATACCTTTGAAATTAATTAATATATTAAAATAATCATTTCTATATAAATAAATACTAAAAATGATTTTGAAAACATGGACATTAATCAAAACATATTCATAATAATAAATCATTACAACATTTTAACTGTTGATATTTCAAAAAAATCCCTTCCAAAAAGACATTAAAATATTACCATTGGAAAAAATTTTATTTAACATTTAGAAGGAGAATAAATATTTCCTAACAAATACTTACACATAAAAAGTCTCATATAATAATGAGATTGAGGAATTAACCCTTGCCATAGTTCTGATACTCCTCATACGTGTCTAAAAATTAAATATAATGTTTTAAAAAAATATTATTAACTTATGTCAGAATCATAATAATATTTTTTATATCAAATAATATTTTTTATGACTTTATATTACCAAATTATTAACAATTCTATGTTAATTCAACATTTTGGGTAATATCGCTTTGTTTATAGTACGTGTTTTGACATGTAATTCATGATCATATTACATAGATAATGATTTACTTACATAATATATAATATGATTTATATATCATATATATTCATAATATAAATATATATAGTAGATAGATATATAATATGGAATAAACCATTCATGGAGACAACATGTTGTACACACGCATGAATGGTGTTTCTATTTTATTATCGTACTAAATCGAGGTAAGTGAATAAAATATATGTGCATATATGTATATATCATTATAGTATAATTATTAAGTCATATATTTAATATTTATGAATACTATTATTTTATATAATCATTCTTGGACTGTTACTGTGTAGGATGAATCTCATCGCGTCATGGAGATGGTAGGTCATACGTACGCATGAGTGAAAATATCATTCTCTTGAGGTTTAAATAGTATGTAATTGAATGGTATATTATAAAGAAATAATAATTAACATATTATATTTCTTATTTACATCAATTATACTCATTTTTATTCCCATATAAATAATTATGTGTTTAATAATAAACTACACCACGACGTGGAGACGGTAAGCAGTACGTATGCATATATGGTGACTTTTTCATTCACATGGATAAAATAAATAATATCATTGTAACATATTTATAATAAAATCTCAGTTTATGGAAGGTTCTGGAGTTATTATTTATTATTGAAACAAAAAAAATGTTGAAGTGGAAGAAAAATAGAACATTGAAATAGGTGATAAAATAATTACCTCTTCTTCATGTGTTTTCTTTTGATGTGAAAAAAAGTTCTACTCAAGATGGTATGATGATCAAATTAAGGCCTCTAAGAAGAATTTATGGTTATTCGGAGGAGAATTGAGAAGGGTTTGTCCCAACCAAATGGAATTGGATGTGTAAATTTAATAGAATGGGAAGTTCCCTTTTATAAGAGAGGTGATATGAACTTTAGAAAAATCATGAAATATTAATTTAATATAAAATTATTTTTCAGATTTTTATCCCAATAAATGGATTTTCATTCTTGGATAAGGTGGTTATGGGCCACAATACTCTCAACCATTATGTTTTAGTCATGTTTAGGTCACCATATTAACCTTATCTTCTAGATTCAACACTTAGTGAAATAGTTTTACTTTTACCATGTCTTCTAGTATTGTATACTTCATGGTTAATATAGTCACTATAAAATTCCATGAGAACCTCAAGTGGTTCATTAATGAAATGTCTAACATTACCTAAGTCTTTTGTATGAATATGTTTTTATGTAATATTATATCTTTTAATAAAATGGTATGTGTTATAAATACTCATTTATGTCAATTATGAGACTACTTTGTATTTGGTCTTTGTGAAAGTCGTAACAACTTGATTACTATGAAACAATAAACCGAATCATCCCAAACCTGTCATATTCACCAATAAAATTTGTGGATGGCATGAAAAGTTTCAATTGACATTTATTTTATAATTTATAATATCAATTAGTTTAATCTTTCATTAATAAGGTAATTACTGCATCATCATTGGGACATAAATAAATTTAATTATTTAATGTCTAGAAATTATACATAAAATACAATGATAGAGGAATGATTTTTAGTTTCTAATTAAAATTTATAGTCTAATTTATATTTTGTATAACACTATAATAAGAGTTTTTTAGTTATTAAATTTTAAATTTAACACTTTTAAATCTTTTTTAAATAAAATATAATAACTATCATAATCTAATCCAAGTTGATCAAAAAGGATCATAATTTTGTTCTACGTATGATTTTGGTCTAAATACAGGTATCAAATAGATTTAGGACTTTAGTTGCGGTAATTTTATATTATTATATTATTTTTTTAACTATAATTACCCTATTTACTTTTAACTATAGTAAATAAAATTAAAAAGATACTGCTCTCCAAAAAAAATATTTTCATCATATTTAACCACATTTTACATACTAATTAAAACCATGTCTATCGGATTTTTGAAATTCAATTCACAAATGTTGGAAAATTATGTTTTACACAAATTTAAAAATGTCATTATAAGGTGGGTAAATGATGTTAAATAGTTCAATAAACATTTTATATGTACAATCTTGTTATAAAATTACTCCAATGAACTAAATTGGACTAATATAGGTATTATGTATCTATTTGGATGAAAATATAAATTTAATTAAAAATATAATTATTAAATAAATAGTCAGTTTTAAACAATAATTCATAATTTTCCATTATTCATAAAAAATTGAATGTTTTCATAAAAATACCAAAAATTCACCCTAACCTAATTTTGATATTCTGAATCCAAAAATTAATTCAATTTTGAAAAATAAAATTTATAAAATTTCAAAAAGTAGGTATTTATATTCATAATTTCTCTACAAATAGATAGTTTAATTGGTTATAGTGTGCTATAACTCAGAGATGCGTAAAACACTAGATATTATATTATTATAAGAAATGTGTACTGTGGAATCTTAAAGAGTTACATTATCCCCTCCTTCAATAAATCATATCCTGATAATTTAAATTTGGGATTGAAAACTAGGGGTTTGACAATTCCAAATATCTTAGTTGAAATCCCACATCGAAAAATGGATTATTGAGGCCTCTATTTTAAAATAAATAAAGATAAGTATGAAGGTTACTAGAAATAACAGTTATAGGGTTCCATTTTAGAAAACATTGATATGGAAGAGAATCCCAACCACCATGTTCTGATTGAGAGTGATAGAAACTATTATTAGGATACTGTTAACAATCATAAAGACATAAATTTTCAATGATCTAAGGGATAATTTGATTCATCGCAAAATGAATGTACTAGGAATTTTTTTTGGTTTTATGATCCTTTACATAGTGATGTTGAATTAATTTACTTCATATACTAAGAACACAAGGATTCATACTTAATATAGTGTTTAATCCTAAAACTAATTCTTACCACTAACTCATCTTTCTCTTTAAAAGATAAAAACTACAAATCATCTCTTTATCTCAATTGTATAAGGTTCCATATATAAATATTTACAATTTAAATGGTGAAAACTATTTTATAATAACTAGGGATTTCATACAGGCTTGTTATAGGTGATAAATCCTTGTCACACTTTGATTATGGGTTTGATTCCAACAGCTTTGTCTTACGCCACATGTTGTCCTTTTTCTAAAACTGTTGTATTATAACATTAAAAAAATAATGTTCAAAAATAATTTAACCATAAACAATACTATCCAAAGTTCAACATAATTAATTCATACATTTTGAGTTATCCAAAACACTTATGTTTGAACTCTATCTTAAAGTTGTCTAAATTTTGAAAATCAATTATAACATCAGATTCCCCAAAAAACATAATGTTTCTTATACTGTATATATGATTACATTCACCATATTAAAACCATAATGAAAACAAAAAGTAATGTATTAAAATCCTTATATATCACATTCTTATTATAACTAAAATATAATTCATGAATAAAAAAATAAAAACACATTAATTATTCCACTTTGATAGTAATAGATGCATAAGCATGACCTTGATCCATTTGTTTCGTCTGAGATACTTTTCCTTGACATTTTTGGAAATCATTTTCATAATTTCCTATTTCATTTAAATTGTATCATTGACCATTGAAAACCTCTTTCATCCCCTTGAAATCACGTGTTTGGTGGCCCTTTTCTCCACATTTGTAGGAAACTCACAATCCTTTTTGGAAAATACCATTGTGTTTCTTCCAAAAATTAACACAAGAGGGAAAATACTTCTATCCCTTTATCCCATTTTCAACTCTCCAAAGCATGAAATATTTTCTATATGGAAATTATCCATTGCTGCATTACAAAAGGATTTATAGTCACATTTAACGATGGTGGTTTTTGTCTAATGATGCGGTCTAACATTGATCCTCCACACTATGGATCAGGATCCTCCATATTGGTAAGATATTATTCATAGCATCAGTCAGCTATCCTAGTATGGTTATAAGCTACTCATTACTAGTTGTGTCACCAGCTCTGCTCTAATTATAATGAATATGTGGTAAAGCCCTACAAGGATTATGTGCATTGATATGATTTCCATTATATCAACATGAATATATTTCTATCAAATGTTATACACTATATTAGGTTATGAATCATAATTCATAAATAAAAACTAGTAAAACACTTAACATAAATTTAATGTTTTATGTATATATAATCCTTATTCATAAATATGGTTTTATTGAAGACGTATATACTCATAAATCCTTCTTAATGGTTTGAAAAGTAAATATGAAATATCCTAAGAATACCCCCCAGGAGTGTCAAAATAGGGGTGTAGTAGGGCCTGTTGTAGTCTACCAGGTTAACCCAAGTCAATCCCGGAACACCTTACCAGAGTTCTCTCCTGAATTTACATTTTTTATAGAACTACATCCACATGTTGTATCCTAGAAGTGATGTACTTCATGGAATATCCATGTAATCAAAAAATACTTGGGGTTCATCTATACTTATCTTCAAAGTATATATTAGGGTTAAGAACCCTAATATATGTTTTCCAAATATATTTCCAAGGTCTTTGATAAACATCCTCTGATACCAAATACAATGGCCCAACCCCATAATCCCAGAGTCTATGCATTAGTTTAATACATTGGCATGATTTCAAGGAATCTAGTCCAGATGGACTGATCAGTTTAGCAGTCTTAGAAAAAAGATCATATATATGAACATTACATTACAATTTCTTACATAAAATATTACATAAATCAACCTTATAGAACTCCATTATTCCCCCTAGCATAACCCATCATAACAATCATAATACACTTCGTGGCATCCTAAAAAAATAAAACCTAGGAAAGGGATGCGCTCAGATACTCTGTAAGGGTAAATAAGTCATTGGAAGCTAAAAAATATTAAGGTATGATTTATAATAAAAACATGATCCTTTTAAACAATAAACATTAAGATAATATATAAAAAAATCAAACATTACCATATAAACACGCACATGGATATTATAATATTGGAATAATTACATGTAATAACTAATTTTATAATGAGGGAATACATAATGTCAGACATAACAACTACTACGTCAAGGTCTTATGCCAATACAATTCACAAATATTCTGTAAAGGCCTTTTTCTAGGAAATTTTTTTGTCTAATGAGTAATACCAATGCATCGACGAGCTATAGCGGGCCCCAACTATCACTTACTAAGTCGAATGCAATCCTCATATGAAAATGATGAAACATAACATTAACATTTGTATTAAAACTAGCATAAGAAATATCAATTCATAACCACAATCCATGAATTGTATAAAAATAGAACATCCATAGTCAAAAATCTAATAACTCATTCAATATATTATAGAATAATTTATTATAATAAATAATCCTCAATCATGAATAATATCTATTAAAGGATATTGACATAGTTGAAAATGACATGTAAAACCCTTTGAAGGAAATATCCCTTTTTCGTGAAATCATGTAAAACTCACAAAATTAAAAAGGAAGTAATTTAACAGAGAATTTTGAATTAATGTGTCTCATATCACTTTGAATATTTTGAAATTACTTAACATTTTAAAACAATGATTTCCAAATAAATACATCCTTAAAATCGTGTCAAAAACATGGACATTAATTAAAAAGATTTAGAAAAATAAATAATTAAAATAATTAAAAGAAAGTTATTTCTAAAGATTCCCTTCTACAAAAATGTAAAATATTTTTTTTAAAACATTTTTATGAAACCCTGACATGGATGATAAAAATGACTCTGTAATTACTTATACATAAACAATCTCGGATAATAATATGATTGAGAAATTAACCCTTACCTTAGATCTGGTACTCTCCGTACATATCTGAAACGCATATAAATTTTTTTATAAAAAATTATTGACATATTTAATAAGAATAATAATATTTATAATATCTTATATTTTTCTTTTATTACTTTATATTAAGAATTTATTAACCATTCCAAGTTAATGTAACATTTTGGGTAATATCTCTTTCTTTAATGTACGCATTTTGACTTGTTATTCTTTATCATATTACATAGATCGTGATTTATTAAATTCCATAATATATAATAATATTTATATATCATATATATTTATAATATAAATATATATAATAGATAGATATATAAAATGGAATACACAGTTCAAGGACATGGAATGTCATACGTACGAATGAACGCAATTTCTGTTTTCTTATCGCATTGAATGGAAGTAAGTAAATGTCATATATGTGTGTATATATTTATATATCATTCCAATGGACTTGTTTGTCAAATATGTAATAATTATTAGTAATTTATTTTTATATAATCATTCACGGATAGTTAAAATGGAGAATGAATCTCATCCTCTCATGAGACGGTAGGTCGTACGTACGCATGAGTGATAATATCATGCTATTGATGGTGAAATAAGATGTAATTGGATGTTATATTATATATACAGAATAATTAAATGTTATATTTTTTATTTAAATAAATTATTCTCATTGTTATACACATCACACTAATTAAGTGTTGAATAAAAAACAACCCCATGACGTTGAGACGGTATGCTGTACGTACACATGTATGGTGACTTTTTCATACATAGGATGGATAGAATATTGAATATGCTTGTACCATATTTATAATAACATATAATTATGTTGAAGTAATTGGGGTTATTATTTTATTATGGAATGAAGAATGAAATATGATTTGGAAGAAGAAAATACCTTTGAAATATGTGTTATAATATTACCTCTTCTTCGGGTGTTTCCTTTTTATTTGAATAAAAGGGTGACTTAGGTTGGATTTTGGATCAATGTTAGGACTCTAAGTTGAATTGAGGGTAGTTGGAAAGTGTTTTGGGAAGGGTTTTGCCGATCCAAATGGCTTTGTAATTGTGAATTTAAAAGAAGGTGAAGTCCAATTTTATAAGAGATGTGAGGTGCAGTTTAGGAAAATATTGAATTACTAATATATTAAAAAATTAATTTTAGGTTCATAATAGCTCCAAATGAAATTCTTTCTAGTATAAGGTGTTTATGGGTCAAAATTATCTCAACCAATATGTTTTAGACATTTTTAGGTGCCCATATTAACCTTATCTGTTAGATTTAACTCTTAGTTAAATAGTTCAACATTTACCATGTCTTCTTGTATTTTATACTACATGGTTAATATTATTACTATAAAATTCCAGGAGAACCTCAAGTGGTTATTTAGTGACATATATAATATTATATATGTCTTTTGGATGAATGTTATTTTTATAGAATAATATATCATTTAATTATAAATTATTTGTTTTAAAAACTCATTTATGTCAATTTTCACACTATTTAGTATTTGGTTTTTGTGAAAGTCATAAAAACTTGATTACATAGAAAAAATACTTTTAATAAACCCCATCAGGTATTATTCACCTAGAACAAATTTTGGATGGAATCATAAGTTTCTATTTACATTTATTTTAATATTTACAATATCATTTATTTTAATCATTCATTAATAATGTAATTTTTTCATCAGCATTGTGTCATAAATAAATTTTATTATTTAATGTCTAAAAATTATAAAGAAAATACTATTACGTAAGAAATATTTTAATAGTTATAATTAATATTTATAGTTGAATTTATCATATAAATAATCTAATATTAAAAATGGTTTAGTTATTTAAATTTGAATTTAACAATTTTAACTATTCTTTAAATAAAATAAGTTAAATGTCCTAATCTAATACATGTGGATAAAAAAGGATCATATTTTATTTCTATGGTTTGTTTTTTGTCTAAATAAACTTCTCCAATAGATTTAGTACATGTTTTGGGATAACTTTATATTATTATAATATTAGTTTTTTCTGTAATTACTCTTTTTACTTTTAACTGTGGTAAATAAAATTCAAAAGTTACTCTCCACCAAAAAAAATATTTTCATCCTGTTGATAAAAAATTTACATACTTATGACAACCATTTAAACTGGATTTTTTTAATTATATTCACTGAATTGAAAAAATTACGTTTTATGCGAATTTAAAAATTTGCATAGAAGGTGGGTAAAAGACATTAAAAAGTCCAATAAAATTTTATGTGTCAAATATTATTATAAAATAACAACAATGAATTATATTTGACTAATATTGTTATTATGTATCTATTTTATAGGTTAAAATAAATTTAAATAAAATATAATTGTTAAATAAAAATACAATTTTAAACAATATCGCATTGTTTTCCATTATTCATTATAAATTGAATGTTTTCTGAAAAATAAAAACAATTCACCCTGAGCTGATTATGATATTTTGAATCAAAAAATGAAGTCCATTTTGAAAAATAAAATTTTTAAAATTTCAAAAAGTGGGTTGTACTATTCATATATTTTTTTTAACGGCTAATTGGATTAGTCATTGTGTGCTAGAACTCGAAGATGTGTACCACATAAGATATTGTATTATTCGAAGAGAAGTGTATTGTTGAAGCATGGGGTGATACAACACTATTTCAACGAGATACCATTTCAAAACAAACTGTGACACTGTTCATTAATCTATTTTTCCATTTTCAATTTAATTTATAACGATCATATATGAGTCATTTAAAGACACTTACATCATTAATGTTTCTTTGTAGACATGTCACCTAATAGTACAAGGTGTGAGGTATTGAATACATAGATCCTTTCAGCTCAAACAAGTGAACCCTAAATTAAAAATAATAAAAGCCTTATTGTTGGAAAAAAACACATAGTTGTGTGAGGGTTTCAAAAAACGAAAATTGATGAATGAAACACAAAAATAAACTGATGAACACACAAATCTCTCTCAACCCCTGAAGGCTAAACATACATAGATCAGATCTTCAAACATCTACGCAGTACAAACTCAATAAAGAACATGATCTACATAGCTTACACCATCGAACAAGAAACCGAAACACCATAATTTTGATACTCTTTTTTTATAAGAGGACTCAACAATTACATCTACTTCATCCTACAAGTCCAAAGCTGCATTGAATAACACACAGAGCACTTCTAACCCTTTATCATCAGATGTTCTCTATTTTGTATTTTTTTATCTTTCTAGTAGTGTTTGTGTATGTATTAAAATAAAGATCATATCTTGTATTAAACTAAAGGATACAAGATATCCATACACTCATATATTCTTACATCTTTATACTACCACAGATAAGTGTGGATTAATTCCATGTGTGGCGTTGTAGTTTATACCCATAATGAATAGTGAAATAGGTCGTGTGACCTAAATAGTCTTGTGTACATTTGTTTTACCCCAATCCAGTGTGTGGATCAATCTCATATCTATATAGACTATGTGGAGGCTAGTGTTCACCAAGTGGAGTGGATTATGTCTCTGGTTGAGGCTGAATAACATTTTTTATCCACTGTGTCTTTTTATTTAGTTATTCTTTTCTTTAATTTATATTTTAGAAAACTAAATTTTATATAGATCATTAGTCATGGATAGAAGTAATAACTAATTTTCCCAATTTTAATATCTTCAAAAGTTATATCAATAACTCACATTGATATTAGTGAGAATTAATCAATATTCTTAGAAGTTATTTGAACAATCAAACTATTAAATCATTATTATCTTGATTAACTGTCTTGTATTCATTTTTATAGGGTAAATTTTTTTAGTGATTTTATGATAGAAATTTTTATAGATACTCAATCCACCCCAACCCCTTGAGTAATCTACTCCAAACAATATCTCCATATGAGGCCCTTTATAGGAAGTGGTGTAGAACACTAACATGTTGGAATGTAGTTGGGGAGCGAAAACTTCTAGGTCAAGAAATGGTCACTGAAATGGCGGACAATTGTAAGAACATTCATCCAGACATTAACACTTCTCAGAGTCGACAAAATATCAATAAAGACAATCATCAATGAGAACTATAATTTCATGTTAGAGACAATTTATTCCTCCACATATAACTATGGAAGAGTGTTATGTAATTTGGGGTGACGATAAATCTTATTCCAAGGTACATAATCCATTTTAATATCCTAAATAACATTGGAGAAGGGCATTACCAAATAGAAATACCAACAAACATGCCCCAAGTACATGATGTATTCCATGTATCAATCTTGAGAGAGCGCATACCTGACCCATCACATGTAATCAATCCAGAGGTGGTACCATTGGATAATGACCTCTCCAATAAAGATAATCTAGTTAATATCTTAGATTGTAGGGAAAATGTTCTAGGAAATAAGAAAAATTCCCTCATTAAAGTGTTTTGGAGAAACCCCATATTTTGAGAAGAAACATGGGAACTGGAGGAAGTGATGAAGTATTGTTACCCTCATAAGTTTTAGATTGGGAAAAGAAAACTTTGAGGGAAAAATTTATTAAAGTCAGAAGGTTGTAATAACCCAAACAATCATTAGTAAAATTTCATTTCATTTATTTAATAAAATGTCTTATGAATATAGAAATCACATAAATGTTTTTTAATTTTATCCAATTGGGTTTAAATAATGATTACATATCATTACCATTTATAATATAGCTATTTAATTGGGATCTCATGACTGATATGAAGTTAAGGGTATTAAAAATAAATCTTTCAACATAGAAACAGGAGAGGATGGCCTCATAGATTAGACTCAAGCCTTAAAAAGATCATTTTTTGGATCTCCTAAAGGAGGTAGCATCACTAGGATTATCTCTTGACCAGGACCATGTCGAGCTTCAACACGGTAATCTTGAACAGAATCTCCAATGGATGAAGAGGAAGTTAATATAGATTACCCTTCAAGTGATGTTATCTGACCCCCCCCCCCAAGAGTCTGTCAACATCGCACACCGTGCCCTTACTTCTTATGAAGTTATTATAAGGGGTTTTGCCGCAAGTTATTTTTTAAATTTTGTGTAATCCCTTTTATAAATAAAATTAATAATTCATTAATTCATTTATGATAATATTTTTTCATAAAAATATAATGAATAAGATAAATTGACTATTCTGGTAAAATTGTACTTTTTGGAAATATATAAAATATTATTTTACTATTTTTTATTAATAATTTTTTTATAATAATGTTATAATAACAATCATTTTAATTATAAAATATTATTATATTCATTGTTTTTACTCTACAAATGATTATATATTCAGTTTGACAAGATTTATATATTTATGTATTAAAATTGATAAAAAATAATTAAAGAATTTATTTTGATTAATTAGTTATGTTTTTAAGTAATTAATAATTTAATAAAATATTATTATATTATTAATTATATGAAAAATAAATTTTTATATAATTTTTATGAAGACAACTATAATTTTTATTACGATGTAAAAACTGTTTTTCAAAAAATAGTATATTTTCAGTAAATATTGGTTATTATTTTAAAAGTGAAAATCCACATGTTTACAAAATTATTTATATAAATGAAATATTTTATTTGGAATGAGGACGTTGAAATTTTCCAATGTTTTATTTTTCATAATTTTCTGAGAGAGTCGGATTTTTGGGTAAAAATTAAATACCGAATAAATATATAATTTGTTTTATGACATCATAGTGACCCAATATTTATGTAATAAAATACTATAAATGGTATATTCATCTAATATATGTTTTAACGTTAAATTATTATGATTTTATTTTTTTGATTAATTTTATAACTCCTTAGTGGACCCTCCAAAACTTGTTGAATATTTTAACATTTTGTGATCATTTCTTTGAGAGTGTCACTCACCTCGACATAAGAAAGAGTAATATTTTAATATTTTTGAACGTTGTCCATATTAAATATTTTATAACACTTTCCATTGGTATAAATCATGGTCAAAACCATCAAATTATTTTTTTTTGTTTTGATTTGATTAATGTGTATTGTCCAAAACCTAAATAATAAAGAATTCACTCTTATTTCTTATATAAATCCAACCAACCTCCCATTTCATTTCACTCAATCCATTTTGATCTCAACAAAACTATAATACAAATTCCTTATAGTCCCCCTAAGTCACCCCCAAGATCCCTAGATGCTTCCCCCAAGCCATTGGAATCACACATCCAAGTAAGGGATCCTCACATCCCTCTCTTCCTTTTAAATTTAATAATATTATTTGAAAGTAGTTTGTATAATGTAGAATGGTTATAATGTGATAATTTTAAAATAATTATATTACTTTAACATTGATTTTATTTTAATTATGTATTATTTATCATCTTCATTTTGTCCCTTACCTAAACCGTTACTATGCCAAAATTTCATAAGGGATTTCACGATTCTCATTTCCATTCAAGCTACTCTATGACATTATGCTTCTTGAGATCCATATTTATATGTTCTGTTATTATTATACACGACCCCCATAATATCCATTTGATTTATATATGATGATATCTTCCTTTCACTCTCATCAACCCCCTTATGATCCTATAAGCACACCCGTTACTTTGTAAAAATTCCAAAAGAGATCTTCAACCCTACTCTTTTTTCAAGAATTGTTTTCATGTTATGTATTTGAAATTATTTTATTCCCATGTTGGGATATGTTATTATATATCCTACTTACTTACCATATGATTTATAAATTATGATATTCTCTATCACTCTCATTTATCCATCTCATTAACCCTTTTGTGTAATCATTACCTTGCCGAATTTTCGTAACAGAATCCTTCCTTTCTCATTTTTATCCATGTTTCATTATGTTATAATACACTTCTACAATCAATTAAATTTTTTTTGGGTATTATTTATAACATCCCCCATATTTCACTCCTATATTTTCAATGGTTAGATACCAATTTCTGTCTTAATAATTCCTTCTGTGTACACTTGTTACCATGTTGAAATTCCATAAGGGATTTCTCTCTTCTTATATCTATTCGGGTATTTATCCCATATTATGCATCTGAATTACATTTTATATGTTGGTATATTATGAAAAATTATCCCCTTGCTGTCTATTTCATTTATAAATTTTGAGGTACCCATTTTTCTCTCATCAACCAAATATATGAATTTCTAAATGATGACGTTATGGTGCCAAAATTGAACAGAGGTTTTCCGAGCTAAAATCATTGTGTAGTGAATACCATGCCCATTTATCTATCAAAGGTATTCACCATTTTGAAAATATACCTATTTTATGGTACATAAATTTATTTATTCCACATTCTTTATTGATTGAATAACTTATGATTTTGAATGATTCCATGTTATTTGATCATTGTGGAACACTAATGCATGAAATGAAATGTTTATGAAGGGTGAACCTTGATATAACTCCAATGCATTGGTTAATGACTAGTATCATGATAATACATGTCCAATTCAGGCTTAATTATGTTAATTAATATCCAATTAGGGTTTAATCATGCTAATCTAAGTGCAATGGGTGTTTACTCATGCTACTTCCTTTGCAATGAGGGTTTAATCATGATAATCCATGTTCAATGAACCTTGTCTCATGCTCATATCATGTAGTGTGTTGTTGTCACAATTACATGTTATATTAATCAATCTATATCATTCATATATGTTCATGTTTCACTTATTATCCATTAATATTGTTATTTCCTAATATGAAATGTGTTTTTCAGGTTATGAATCGTTTACTCCCTTAATGTGATTTATAGATCCCCATTTTCTTATGTATATCCACTAGTTATACATTTTCATTCTAAGTATGAACGATTTTTTTGGTCATGTAAAATATGTTTTCAATAATGATGGTGTATTTTATGTCTTATGTTGTCATGTAATGTCCCTAATTTCTGAAGACACTAGACCTCTCAGTTCTCAATGTTGTCTTAGGTGAATGTTTATGAACTAAATCATGTTTAAGGGTGTAATAAAGACTAGGTTTTTCAAATTATATAATTTAATAAATCATTTATTGTTTTAAAAATATATAGATATTAAATAATAGTCATATTAGTGGAAAAATCAACGTCGCTTTGTATATTAATAACAGTACACCACTTTTTCTTTTTGGAAATGTTCCGTATAAAACACATGAAAATATTCTATATTTAAAATAATTTAAATAAATTAAAGGGGAAAAAAATTTAATTATAAATTATCTAATTCCATATAAATTAAATAATAATTTTATTTTTAATATGTACAATGTAGATAAAGATATTTTGATGGGAAAATAGTTAAGATTATTTTTAAGGGCAAAAGTCCTTTATCAATATGAAAACAAAATAATTCTACAAATAAATAAAGAATAACATTATATATAATTATAATAGATACATTCATGGTATAACATGTCAATGGTTATATAAGTACACTTTATTACATAATATTTGTGTATAACATCAAAACATTCCACATTGATAGGAAATTGAGACAAAGTCTCTTACATTGACTCTGATTCATTTCATGTGTTATTATTTTCAATAATAATAAATTTATGGAAATTATTTACATTTTTGATATCCTTTTTCATGTTTATTATTGATTTTATTTCACATATTAATAAGTAATAATCTATTACTTAATCATTTAATTTCATGTAGGATGTTTTGATCTTATTCAGCTTATTTGCCATGATGACATGGGTTGGATTACTATGGTTAAATAGTACATCTTTTAAACATATAAATAACATTAATAATGAAATAATAATAATATCTATAAATAAATTCTTATTTTAAAACCAATAAAAGATGAATGTAATGAAAAATGAACAAATGTTACAATCATTGAGATTGTATGCTATTAGTTATGATGATTAACATCCCCATTTATCAATGATAAATATGGAAAGATGTTATGTAACATATATCATTATAAAATTTCCATTATATTTTAAATAAAATGATATGTATTTATATATAATTAAATATATTATTCATGAGATTTAAAAATAATCACACCACTTTGAAGAGGTGGAATTCAAGAATGGAACAAATTATGTTATATCTTTTTCAACGTGTAAAAAGTTAATAATGAAAAGGATATAACATATTTATAGAAATATAATTATCTATTAAGTATATTTTTAATTTCATTTATATCAAATTATTTCATTATATTTACCCTTATTACCTTCAGTGTAATATGTTAGTGAAAAATGCATTACATAGCTTCATAAGGCGATAGTCCTCCGTACACATGAGAATCATTATAGTATCTCCTATGATACGAAGTGTAAAAAGGTTTTTTATGATATAATGACTCCATAGGTATTATAATGTTATCAATATCCTAAATATCCTTTATAAATATCTTATCTATAACAATTCCCAAACATGAGAGGTGGTAATGGAAAAACGAATAACATCTTTTTGTAAGGCGGTAGCCCTCTATATAAATGAGCGATGATTTCGTACCCCATTTGATAAATGTGTGCGTATATGTCAGAAAAAAACATAAAATAAAAACATATCAGTATATTTATTGAAATTAGTATAAAATATAGGGAAGTTATAAGAATAATTTATTTTTGTGGAGATAACAACAAAACACAAATGCAGGTTGATGACTGTTACCTCTTCACCGTGTGACACCTTTTGGTTTGAACCAATAGACATCCTTTGATTTTTTTAATAAAAAACATTTCTTCTAATATGAGATTAGATAAATTTTTGGGATATTTTTGTATGTTTTTAATGAACCAAATGTCTTGAGATGTTTCAATATGTGGGATGAGTGACTTTCTTTATATAAGGGTAGATGAGTGACATTCTTGTAAATAAAAAAATTAAAACACTATTGGGAGGTCTCTATTCCATCAGGTATCTAAAATAATCAAAAGCATTGAATACAAGTGGAGATATGGTGGAAATATCGACTTAAAAACAGGTTTGAACAACTTTCTCTGGCATTTGACACCTTAGGAATAAAGTTTATATAAGTAAACTCATTATTTCCTTAATTGTTGTAATTATTTTTAATTTAACTCACTAAAATATTTGGTAAAATAATAATTTTAATTTTATTTAAATTATCAAATTTGAGTATTCCAAATATAGAATCCATTTTCCAAATTAAATCATAAAAATTGGAGGAATTAAATTTAAAATAATCCTATAGACTTAATGAAAAGAGGGTTATGAATTTTAAAATGATCAAAAGTTTATCAATTTATTACATCAAAGTTAGACATTGAATAAAATTTAGTGACCTACATTGTATTATTAGATATAATATTAATTAAATTTATCTTAAAATAAATTGAAAATATAATTCATCATTATAAATTATTTAGTTGAAAATTAAATTTTAAATTAAAATTTAGTATTTTTATGTATTCATAAAATAATGAAACTTTGAATACCAAATATTTACCCTAATATAATTTAATGATTTATATATCAAAATTTAAAATAAAATTTTCAATTTTTTGTTTGAATGTTTCAATAATTACTTTCAAAAAATGTGTGCCATTAAAAGGTGGAAAATGGATTAATAAAAGTACACATTTTATGCATAAAATAGGATTTCTTTTTATCTTATTCCTATAAAATATATTGGGTTAATGCAAATATATTTGATTTATTATATAATATATAAATTTCATCGATAACTCTCGATTATATGGATTGATTTAATTTATTAATATATAGATCTTTTATGGGAATAAAAATGTTTTATAAAAAAAATCCTTTATATTTAATTGGTTATTATTTTCATTTATAATTAATTAGAGACCAATGTATTTATTAAAACACATTTTTAAAGAATATTTTAGAAATTTTGTTCATCCTATTTATTTCTTCCATTCCAATTTCATGGTTATAACAATCATGATAAATAATAATATTAAAATGTATATTATTGTCATGTATGACTAGGACATTCATGTGAAACAAGTTAATGAAAAACACTATGTTATATGAGATGAAAGATAACTATGGTGTTGAATATAATTAATGATAAACTATTAACTTCATGTAACTCAAGCTACCAAATATTTTAAGTTTTTTTTAAATAAATTATTTCATAAAATAATGGGATGTTACATACTAGACACTTTAAAATGAATTTATCCCTAGAAATTCATCATAGTTGTTAATGGATTGACCTTTTCGAATTTCATTATTGAAACCTACATCATACAAAAGGATAAGAAAATAACATCCTAATAAGAGGTTAAATTATGTAATAATTGAATCTAGAATAACATATTCCATAATTATATATATTGGAATATATGTGGGAAATAATGATTTTGAAATGGAGGGAAAGAAACAAAAATAATTATCTAATGTGATTGTGGTCATTGATCACAATAAATTTAATGATATATTTAATGTTGAGGTCCACAAATCCATTAATACGTGATAATTCAAAAGTAAATTAGTTCATCATAAATTAAAGAAATGGGAATTTTTTTCATGATCCTTTTTAATGGGAATAAATTCACTTACTATCTAGACTATAAGAATAGTGAATTATAATTACCTGATTAGAAAAATTATATCCGTTAATTAATTTCAAACATAGTATAATACTTTAATATTTCCAATGATTATTCATGAGGATATTCTCATTCTTGATAGACTACAATAATTTTCTAATTGATTAACTAATCCTCAATATGATGATGTTATATTCACCCTCTATTAAGATATTAAATAATATAAAAATACCATCATTAGAGTAGGAAAATACCCAAAATTATGAAACATTTATGTGGTGAGATTATGATGTAATCTATAAGGATCAATAGTGATACCCAAATTCAAAAATAAACCATTTTATTAATATATAACCCTAATGGTCAGTAATACCATTAATCATATTTCAAAAAATAATTATATTATTCCTCAAATAAATTTTAAACATATACCTAAAATATCTAAAAAACTAAATAAAAGTCTCCTTAGGTATTTATATTATTTGAAAAATTAAATGAGGTGCACCGAGGACATTGTGATTATGATCAAAATTCGATAAAATCTGAGCTCCTTGGACCAATCTCCACATCACTAAATGGACCAAAATCAACCGTAAATGGAGGAAATGATTTTCAACCCATTTTTTATTTTGATTTGTATGATTTACACTCTATGTAATTAATATTGGACACACATTAAGATTGTTTCCAATCTCATTAAAACTAAAACCAATCTATCAAATGTGTAATTTTCATCTCATTCTTGAATTGTAACATACTCTTTTCATTGCAGTAACAAACATTTTGACCAAACATACCACACAAGTAATTCATTATATATCCTAACTTTCAATCTATAATATTTATTTTACTACACTTGGAACATAATTTTGACTTAAATATAGAATTACTAGTATGTTTCTTCTTCTTTTCTTGCAAGCTTGACCATTTCTTACTCTTGTAATATCACTAAATATTCATGTCAATAAACACCATCTAAACATTCATAGAACAATTAAAAAATTATCTTACATTTTAAATAATAATAGGTAATTTTTCCTTTTTATATTCATTTTAATCCTAAGTAAAATAGAGTGGTTTTACTATCAGTGTCTTGAATAATTTTAAACACATACCATGGAAATGTAGTGAACATTTATTCACAAGAAGAAACAAAGTATTTATCTTCTTTTATTAATTATATGAATTATTTATCAATCCTTATCTGAATAGCCTTTGGGAAATATTCCTTTGGGAGAATAGTCTAATATATTTCCATCATTATTTCACCAATGTTATGTTTGTCTTTGGAATTCATGAACAATGACCAATATTTATGAGATTAAACTTCAAAATGATAGATGGAAAGAGTTAACTTGTTATGTTCCAAACATCAAATGTCTAAAAATTTCATCTATACGGAATTGACATATCTATCTGTTACGACTGTGTCTGATGATCCATTGAATGTTGGGTGATGTGGCCTTAGGAAATTCAAAACTATATACATGTTTTTTCATGGTATATTATGTTCCTATTTAGAATCATAACCACTACAATTTATATATTTTTATAAATTATCTATCATTGGAACAAACCACTCTATTTCAATTCCATCCTTATTAGGATGTTTATTTGGAAGGATATTTTCCACTTAGTTCCATCTCACTACTGCTTCCATATTTCTTTTGTGAAAAAAAAATATTAATAATCATAGTTTTTATGAAGAAAAATTAAATTCCTAAAATTTTATATAATTTGAACATAACAATATTGTAATGTATTCACCTAGCATGCTATTAAAAATATACTAATATATAATGTAATTTAAATTTTCCCTTGATAGAACCTATTAGGAACCATCTTTAAAAATTACATAACAAAAAATTTGATGTCATTAATTAATTCTATTATGTTGGAGGATCTTTTTAGGTTTAGTTTTTTTGGATAATTAGAGGACAAAACATATTTAAAGATAATTAAAAAAATTCACACTAATGATTATTATCTATTTTACCATAATATAATAATTTTGAAATAAATCATGATTCTTTTTTTTCAGAAAAAATCTTGACGATTTTCATAAATAAATATTACATTCCCTTACACATCCATAAGTATTGAAACAATATACAAGAATGATTGGATGATCAAAAATTTACTATATGTGATACAAAAAATATAAAAACTGTTAATCTAGTGAACACATGAAAGCATATATAATGTATATCAATATGTTAAATTTTCATTAGGAATATGAAATAAAAGAACTGCACATGAGAAGAATAGAAATATATTTCTAAAATAAAATAATTAAAACCCATTACAAGAAATTATATCTATTTGATCTTACTTCGGGAATCAAAATTATAAATCACAATTAGAACACATTTTATAGGAATTACCATATTCTTGACTTCATTATAATTATTACCAAATTTATTAGAGATTTGATATGGGGATCACTATTAATATAAGAAATTGTAGGATCACCCATGTTTAATAATTTTTCATATCACTTCATATATGATATATTGGGATCACCCATTTCTTATGTTACATAATGGGTCTCAAACATTCAGATAAACTATAGTGGGATAAACCATGAGTTATAATTGGGAAAATAACTTCATATAAGTTGTGTTGGACACACCCATTTCATAGAATTATCCTGTACCATTTAATGATTTTAAATCAATCACCATAAAATATTTGAAATAATCATTTTAATCCCTATGAAAATAATATTGAAAAAATACAATTTAATTTTAAAAACCAACTTCTAATATGAAAACACCATTTAAATTACAAAAATAACCTATAATTTCAAATGAGGGTTTTATGATTAACAAAAAATATAATCTTATAATGATATCTAAGAGTAACGTAATAGTCATAGTGGCATAAAATTAATTGACACCATCTATATTAATAATAGAAAAACCTTTCTCCTATTTATCAAAATGTTTCTTATATAAAATATAAAAAGAATTATTTTTTAAAAACATTGATATATTGTAAGAAGGAATAAAATGTAAATTAAAAATATTTTATATCCATAGAAAATAATTAATAAAATAATTTTCAAAATATGGACATAGAGGAGATAGAGGGTTTCAGGGAAAAAAATTAACACATAATTTTTAATGGAAGAGAAACTTCTCACATGGGAAACAATTAAATCATAAAAAATGGTTAAAGAATAATATTAACAAAAATTAAATATCATGATAATATATACTTGTGGGATATAAAATGTCAAATGGGTTTTACATACACCTTATAATATAATATAGTCTCATAACATCAAAAAATTCCACAATTAATGAAAATTGGGATAAAGCCCCTTACCTTTATTTTGATAGTCACATGTGTCATTATTTTCAAAAATAATAAACATACACTAATTATTAAAATTCTGGAGAAATTTTTTTACGTTTTTAATAATTTTTTTTTTCTTACTATCATTTTGTATATAATTAAATAATCAAATATCTTTACATCAGATATCTTGATCATATTCATCTTATGTGTCAAAATGATGTGTGTAGGTCTACTAGGGTCAAAGTGGTAATTATTCCAACATATCTAGAATAATAATAATAATAATGAAATATTAATTATATTTATTAATAAATAGTCATTAATAAATTACCATGGAATATGGATATGATAAATGACTCAAAAAAATAATCATGGAGATGATAATTGGTGCGTACACATGAGTAACATTCTGGTTTATCCATGATCATTTTTGAAAGAAGGTACGTGAGATTTGTGTTTGTATATTAATAATTTTTTCTTAAATAACATGATATTTAATAACATATAACTTTATATGTCAATATACTGATGTAAATGTAATCCAATCTATCCAAGGAGGCGGTAGTCCAAACAGCCACAGACGATTTTCTCACTTTTCCGAAGTGTGAAATGGTAATAAAAAACAAATATATAACATTTATAGGGAGTAAATAAAGTAATTAATATAATTATTAGGTCATTCATATCATATATTTTCATTATAGTCAGCCTTATTACCTTCCATGCAACACACTAGTAAGAAATGCTTCACATTTAATTAAAAAGGGAATACCGTCAATATATTGGAGGAGTGGAATTCTTGTTAATACCAAAAATAAAATAATATTTGGATGTCTTCCATACATATTTATCATCCAATTATGTAAAAAAATAAATTTACCAGGGTATACACTCAATAAATGACCATAATAAGGGTTTGGAAAAAGTTTCTAGGTTATTTGGCCCTTTGGATTGTTGTTTAACCACTATGTAAACTCAATTTACCCTAACTACCCTAAATAATTTTAATTATCTCATTAATATTTTTGGAAAATAACTAAGATTACCTTACTCCAAATAACAAAATATTCATATCAAAAATATTAATTGTTTTTCTCAATAATATGGTTTAAAATAATTTAAAATATAATTGAGGAAAAACTACCTTCATGAAAAATAAATTTTAATACATAAAAACTGATTTTTTTATCATATTCTTATAAAATCTATTTAATTAATGTAATATAATATAATTTAATTTATAATATATAATTTTAATTAATATCCCTACCAAATGGTGATTAATTTAATTTATTAATATAAATATAATTTGTGCTCATAAAGATAGTTTTTTTAACAGTTACTTTATAAACGTTTTTTTGTTTTTATTTTCAATTATAATAAATTGGTAATCAAAAAAGTAATTATATATTCATTTGAAGACCATATTTTTGAAATATATTTAATTTTATTCATTCCAACCATTATAATATTAAGGGGATAACATTCCTGTAAAATAATTTTATTATTATTATATTGTTCTCTTCTAACACTCAACGTTACAAGTAATAGAAGTTATAGAAGAAACTCATTGATACGTGATGACTGTGATAAAAATAATATTATGTATAACACTATCTAATCTATTAATTACATATAACTCAAAATATCAAAATATTTAATTTAATTCTAATGATAATATATTTTATAAAATAATTTTATTTTACAGTTTAGGTAAATTTAATCCCTATCATCTAAAATTAACTCCCACTAATAGTTTTTATCATAACTATGAGAATTATTTTTTCTATTTTCATTATTTATTTATGTCAAAATGATCTCATTATTTTAGAAATTATTAATTATTAATATTAAAGAAAAAATAAAATAGTTTTCAAAATTCATTTCATAAAATTGGAAAATTATAATTTCAAATTAATAACATAGACCCGATTAAATATATGGGTTTTAGAGTAAAAATTATCAAAATTTTATAATGATTTTATATCAAAATTAAATGTTCAAATTATTCCAATAAACTAATCTGGATATATATATATACATTAAAAAATTTACATTAAAACTAATTCAAATTATAATTTAAGGATATAAATAATATAAATAAAAGACAGTTTTCAATTAAAATTCAATATTTTAACAATTTATGAAAAATTAATGTTTAGAGGAAAATTAAAAAAAATTCACTCAAAATAAATTTTGTGATTTTATTTAAAAAAACATTATTTGTTAAAATAAATTTTTTAATACTGTAAAAAAAAATATTTTAAAATACGTTTGTAATGAAAGACTACTCTTCCTTTCAGAATAACACTTTTTTAGAAAATATTTCTTTTTATTCTAAATGAACATTATTTTAATTTAAATCAATATATAATCATAAATTTTATATTTTTTTATTTCTGTTAAAACCATCTTATTTAATGGCTAATTAATAATAGTATACTATATTTATTTTGAATTGGACTCATTATTTCATGTAATACATGATATCAAAGGGATTCACTTTGAAGAAATTTATTTTCTCGGTTGGCACAATATGTTTAATACATGAAAAAAAGTTAAATATTTAATAATTTTGACATGTTACAACATCAATGGTATGTTTTAGATTTTTAACATTTTTTATTCCATCATTGTGAATTCAGTTATTGATATTCATTGTGAGTTTTATATTATATTGAATATCCATAGTTTTGTTTCCTGATTTGGTGATAATTTATATGGAATTATTTTATCATCATATATTACTCCAATAACATGACCACGTTATTGAATAACGGAATATGTTTTAGTGATTTACCTTTATATATTTATTATTCCTTATTTATTTGCACCATCCACTATCTGCTTACCCTTATTGAGAATCTAAGCTCACCCATTTCTCCTGTTTTTATTTTCCCCATGATACCATTAATAATTCAATACTTTATATGTATAGATATTCTAAGGGGACTTAATGAATCAAAAATAAAATACTTTGAACATATTTTTTCAATTATAATTTTAATTTCATGTTTGTAACTTTCTTATCAAGTCAATGAAGTTACACTCTCCCTGAGTATTCCATTCCTTATATTTCATGCCAATTTAACATAAAAGTCATTGACTCCAAACTATAGGGTTTGGAGTTGAAGTAGTTCATATCAAATGAAATGTAGTTTCATCGTAGGGAACTATATATTCTAAAACCTTAAATACAGAACATAAACCTATTTTGTTATATTATGATAATTTTATAAAAATATTTAAAGTGTAAAAAAACATGTGATTTTGTTTTTTTTTCATAGAAAATTAACGATCTAGATAATAAAAGTGGACATGATTCTTGAAATGATATACCTAGGAATAATTGCTCCAAAAAGGGCGCATTGATATCCACAAAATCTCCCCTGGTGCATGAAAATTGACCTTAATGCGCCCCATGCTTGACAATCCTATTTGATATTTTGGGATAATTTAATTATTTTTATAAATAATTATGAAGGAGTTAAAAATAAATATGCCACCAAAAAAACATGACTATGAGTATGATATTGGATCTACATAATATTTTGAAATGGTTTTGTGATTATACATTATGATTTATAAGTATTTGATCTATTCTAGTGTTTTCCATCATTTTGAAATGGCACCATGTAGAAATATTGGGAACAATTCCAATGAATGTTTCTCAATGAGGAAGAATGATTTTTTATTTCATTGGACTACGTTAATAATTTTATGTTAACTAGTCTTCCAAATATTCTCATCATTTAAGGACCTATTATCATTAGAAAACAAGAACAATAAAAATCTCTCTATGTCATATGGACTTTAAGGGATGCAAGAAATAAATAGTGAGGAAGAGAAAAATATTGATTATGGGAATAAGTGGAAATGCTTTTTTTCAAGTGTTAATTTTCAAAGAAACAACTTGTACTATCATAAAATGAATTTGAGTTTACATCATGTGTAGATAAAAATACCACCATGCTCCTAATTTATAGGGAATGCATTATTCTAAAAAAGTTAAATGCATCTACTGTAAGGATATGATTCACTATTGAAAGAAATTCCACAAGCATTAAGGGAATATTACTCAAAAGGGATAATAATTTAAGGTCAATAATTTATATTACTATAGATACAGTTAAATGATTAATGTTATTGTGTTTGGATTAATAAATTATGTAATATAATTGTTTTATTAAATTAAATTATTTTTATTAGAATTATAAAATGTAGAATGATTTTACTGAATTACTATTACTTTAATTATTTTAGATCATATGTTTAAGGGAATCAATGAAATAGAATATTCATTTACTGGAATGTTTAAAATCCTAAAAGGCATGTGATTGATTGTGTATAACCCTTAGTATTTTCCTGATGCTGATAAAATAAATATAAATTAGTTTCTTATGATGGTATTAGAAAAAATTATGATTGAACTAATATCTGAGGTTGAAGAAATTATATTATATTAGAATTTGGTAAAATTATAGGAATTATATGAATATTTTTATTGAAAAATGATACCCCAAAATATGGTTTACAACTCATCAATTTTGGAAGGACCATGTGGCATGATCCCAAAATCAGAGGATGATAAGGGTTTAGAGACTACCAAAAAACCTAATTGATGTCCTTGGAAGTATCTTGATATTTTTTTATAATATTTTAAGGTAAAATATTAATTTTGATTTAGTAGTGTTACTATTTAGTTTTATATATTAATGAATTATATTCGATAACACGAGAAATTGTTTTTTTTTGAAAATATTATTAAATAGATGGAATTATTTTTCAAATATTTATGGATATTATGATCCAATAAATGTTAATGTTGGTGCTTCATGTATAAACAATTAATCCTTGATTTTTTATTCTTATATTATGAATTATTGTGTAAAATTATTGAAGAAAAACCAAACGATAAAATATTTTTTATGAAATAGAAATATATCAATTAAGTACATTTTAATATATTCTAATTATAAATTTTAATGTAATTCCATAACTCTATGTGATTATTAACAATTTGTATCTGTTCTTATATCATAAAATTCATCCAATTTTCCGGGGAATATAAATTTATTTACGTTCCATAAAATTTAAAAAATATATTATCCTTTTCTCTTAGCAATATATTATATATTAGCCATTCCCTTGATATGGGATTTCAAGAAGTTTATTTTCTAATGAAAACACCAAGATTATCAAGAGTTAGATCAAATTTTGTGGACATAATTTGTTTAAGTGAAGGTGAAAGTAACACCACATGAATTTATAATATAAACACCATATTTGATATAATGTTAGAAATGAAAAACCATTAATTGATTTAAATACCACATCCAATGAATTTTATTTATATTTATATTTATATTTATTCAATCTTTCTAATTGTATTCTACACATGAAACACTAGGTTTTAATAAAACACAATACTCTTTTACAATATTATTATTTAACACGGCCATTATAATATAGGTCTTAAATTTTCTTAAATGAATTGTTGTAACTAAATTATTAAAATTATATGGTTTAATATTTTATGAAATAAATAAAATTGTTAACTATTTATAATAGATACAATTTGATCTAATTGAATGAAAAAAAGGATTTATAAAAACAATATTTTTCTAAATATATGTTTGGTTCTGCTTTTGGAACATATTTTATGATTAATTTTTTTATGAATTTTAGAAAATGTATCTGAAAAAATAAACATTACTTTTTAAAGTATCATATTAAAATTTTCCTATGGTGAATTTATTTTATTTTTTTGTACAATTTCATTTATTAATGAATAATGAAAATTATAAATTTTAATTGAAATATTATTTTTTAGTTAAATAAATTATGAAAATTAAATATTATTAAAAATTGTTTTTTATTTAATATTTGTTAACATATATGTATATTAATATATTTTCTTTCATTTTAAAAATATTAATGTTGAATTTTAATATGAAAAAGATTTAATCATTTTACTATTTTCTTTTTGGAAACCCTATTTCTCTTCACTTATATAGTATTAATTAAAAATAAACTTTTTAAACATATATGAATAGAATTTGTAAAATGTTGTACTATATAATTAATATTTTAAATTTATAATATCTAATAAGGGATACATATTTTTTTTCTCAAAATGAATTGTGAAAACAATATGAATTAATTATTATGGATAAGGAAAACAAATGACCTTACAAGGGGTTTCTACTAAAATGATAAGGGTTTAAATAACCATAAATATTCGGCTAAAATATATTATATTGACGTGTTTAAACCCTATCATGTCAATTTATTTGTAATAAAAATTTTTTGATCCTTGTGTCATGAAACAATATGTGTATAAAATTATATTTTCAGATAGTTACAACTGATTAACTCAACACTCTTACAAAAGGGAACCTCCTATCCACAATTATTCATACCATAAAACCCATTTGGTTCAACCAAGACATATCCAAATTAATTCCAATATTCTCTATTCATAACCTAAAATCATTATTTTGTTAGAAAATCAACCTAGGAATGCATTTGGTATAATCTTATGGATGAAACTAGAAGAATATGATGATAAAGAACGTACATGATGAGTCTGAATAAATGAAGGTATTTCTCATCTCAAATTTACTTTTGATAGATAGATGACATATTCCCAACTTATTTATTTATTCATTATATGCACTTCCCCTTCGATATTTTATTTGTTTAATATATTTTACTTTAGTTCTATTATTTGTCTCATGATTCAGTCATTACCATAGTGATAAAGGTTTATTAAAAATATCAAAATTATTCAGTATTATGTATGTTTACACCTCCCTTTGTGGAATTAATTAATATTTATATATTAAAATAAATTGATATTCTTATCCTATGGTTATATATAATTTTTTCATATTAATAGCACCATTTTCAACGTTTTTGTTACTTTAAATGTTTGAGAAAATGTTTGAAAAATATCTGACATATTTTCCCCCTCAGCCATAATTCATTTTTCCAGAAAACAAATGTTTTTTAGAAAGGTTTTTAAATTTATAAAAATTATTTATCAAATAAATTATTACACATTTTCAATCATTATGTTTTTGAGGAATCTTTATGTCATTTAACATACAATACACTTTTTTATTTTACCATTAATGTTGAAGGATTCATTCGTTTTATGTTCTCAGAATGAACTGAATTTCATACCATCATGAAAAATCAATTTTATAAAATATCATTAAGAAGTTTAAATTATTATTATCAAATAAATTTATAATTTTAACTATTCTGTGACATATTATTTTTAAAAATATTTCAAGGAATAAAATTCTATTTTCCTCTAGAATATTTTAATAGAATTTTGATTGTATTTTTTATTCATCCACAACATAGACCATTTAAAGTAATTATGATTCACTAGGGATATTATATATTGATATAATATTATTTCATTCTTTATATTTTTTTTATGCCCAGTGTGATTGTTGATCAGCTACTTTCATGTGATCCACTGTATTACTCTAGATGGTTTGTGTTTACAAATATTTATTTTGAAAAGTATAAAAATTTGGTTTGTATGTTTTTCAATATAAAGTTTCATGTTTTTTATGATTATACATTTTCATTGGAGTAAATAATTGTATGTAGTATGTGATTGAAGGGTACCATTATACCCCCCTCGATGTGTTTTTAGGTCTCATGAGACAAACTAGGATGGTTTTTGGCCGAGGCCTAATCCATTTTTGTATAAGTATTGGCATAAGTCCACATCAATATTTGATGTATATTAAGAAGGACATGATGGTATGATTAAATTTATAGAATTATAAATTCCATAATTATATATTTAGTTATTTATCATCCATGTGGTTATTAGATTAGATATCATATACATAGTTATGTTTCTTGCTCATGTGATTATTTCTATGGAAGTATTTTATAATAATTTATTATGATATGATTATTATCATGGTATTAATTAAATTGAATGTGTTTTAGTTATTTACCTTTATATATTTATTTTCCCTTAATTATTCATAGATTCCACTATATGATTACCCTCTTCGGTCATTTGATCTCACATCTTTCATATGTTTTATTTTCCCCAAGAAGTGAGGAAGTATTTTATGATTGATATGAAGAGATATACTAAGGAGATTAATGGAATTATAAAAAATGATTTCATATTAAATTTTCTCTATAGTAAGGATAATTTCATGTATTAATATATTTTATTAGGAATACAAAATTATTCGGCCATTTAGGTTGTGATTCCTTGTCTCTTATGCCAATGTAATAATCTAGAATCCAGCTCCAGATTATTGGGCTTCAGGTCACTACATTTTATTCAAAATATCATCATGTTTGTTATATTTTTTTAAAATTGAAATAATAATAATATCATATTTTTATGTGATCTTATTATATAAAAAATGATATGTATTATTATTAATATAAAATCCCCACCACAATGAGACACTCCAGTGCCCCAATTCGTTTAGTTACATGTCCTTAGGCATGCCTTTATATACACCAGAGGCTATGAACTAGCAGTGAGGGTAAATTATATTACCTAGGGAGAATATATATTCTTATCAAACAAAAAAAAATTATAAAAAAATTATCTTTTATAAAATAATAATAACCATAACTAAAATAAAAATGTATCCAATTACGCCCAAATTATGAATACAATATAGAAAACCTAAAAAGTATATATTTCATTCCAAATTGTGTCCAGTTTCATATAAAAAACAAAAAATAATGAAACTGAAAAATCCTCGGAGGTTCATAATCCCATGTTTGGTTCCCTCATCCATGATCCATCCCATCACATATATATTTCAAATGGATTTTCACCTAATCCAGTCCCAAAAATATGATTTCAATTTTGGTATAGATCTGGAAGACCAAATTGGGTGTGAGTACATCTTAATATACCACCACCAAAGACATTTAAAATAATATCTAGTAAATAAATGTTTATATAATTTTATAAATAATAATGTATAACCAATAAGTTAAAAAGTTTATATATTCAAAAATTATTCATTCAACCACATCATTTTTCCCAAGTTCATGATGTCACCTAAGCCATCACTACCTACTTTAGCCCAAGTCAAATTTAGAATCACATCACATAGTGAAATAACAATTCATAACAACACAGGGATTCATTATCCATTTAATAACATTTTATATAAATTCTATTTGGAATCATAGTACAAATACTATCTCACCGGCATAGAATATCATGTCAATCACCCTATCGGTATTTGGATAATCACTCATTATCACACACCTCATGGGTATATGGTGAATCAATCCATGTCTCATACAATAACAATAACATACATGAAATTGACACTAGATCATCATTTGTGGAACCTCATGGGTATTTGGTACATTATTTTGTATCCCACACCCCATTTCTAAATCAATCACATATATCACATATATATTACATTTAATAAGGTTAATCATCAATAACCGTCTCACTATTTTTTCTCAAAATGGTACACAATTTAAAGTAGTAAAACAATCATTCCTCGTCACTTTAATCACATGAAATAATTTGAACAATAGACTATTAAACTATTTGTTAATATTTATTCAACTAACCCGTTAATCATTAATGGTTAAGACAAACATTACATCATTACCTTTATCAATAAATTCCAAATTTCAGCAATTAAATCAGTTATACAATCCAATATAATATATCAGTTCCATCATCAAAATATCACATCAATTTCAAAATCACATAATTCCATTAGTTATTTAAACAAATAATTAATACAATTAGAGATGTTGTAGAAAAACATGGAAGTTGATATTTAAAAAATCTATATAAAAAATATAATAAATACTCTAGTATTTATATTTTAGAACACAAACATCGTGAACATTGATTAATGCTCAACAACATAAATCCACAAATTAATGAAGAATAATATATTTCGCAATAGATAATGAGATTATGAACCAATTCCTAGATTAATATCAATCAGATTAAGATATATCAAAACCTAAATCAAAACCCACACTAATAGAGGAAAATAGTTTACTCTTCATATATAAATAGAGTTGAGAGAGGTAGGAAACCACATAAGAAAGAAATACATACAACTAGTTAAACATATCTTTCAATTAGATATTTGAATCATTATAAAAATAGTTTTTAGGACATAGTAATCTTCTCGGTAATCTATAAAAATGATATATATCATAGTAGGTTGAGAGGATACAGATGAGGTTTAAATCATGAGGTTTAGTAATTTAAAATAAGAATATGTTGAAAAACATTCAACGTGAAATGTTTTATGGGATTGGGTGATTGAATTCTCAAATAGTGTGACCGAACCAAGAACATGACATATGTGTCACGTGGTTACTACTAAGTGGAAACAAGGATTTAGAAAACATTTTCCAACTATAATATTCCACTTGGTTTGGGATCACAATATGTGATGGGGATGGGGACACGATTTCAATAAACCGTGTGCCACCACACACTACCCCATAAACCACAAAAATATCTAGTTTTACTCAATATCTCCCCAATTAAAAAACAAGGAAAAATCAAAACTTGTCAAATGAGTAACCAAAAACAAGGATGAAAAAATATGTAGAAATTTACAGGAAATTACAATCTCTCTACCTTATAAAAGATATTCCTTCAGATGTACTCCCAAATCATCTCTAGGATTCAGAATTAAAAATATTAGACCACCAATCCATCATATCCACTTATCTCCCCCATTTTTCCTCCTTATCACTCCTTTGTTTCAACTTAACATTAAGTATCATCAGAGTATTCTCATAAAAAACATTATTATTATGATCCAATAGACATATAAATAAATCATCAAAGGATGTATATATCTCAATCTTAGCATCATCTACATTGATAACAAAAGAAGTGTCGGGGTGATACTATCAAATATTTGAAATTGAATAACATAGTGAATAGAATTATACCTCTACATAAGATACAATAAATATTCGAGTAACATGATTCTCTCAACTACTTTAAATGTTCCAAAATACCCTGGTGGTAACATTCCATGTATCTAATTCCTTTGGTTTCTCAATCTAGGAGAAATGAAATTGAACACTCGATCACAATCTATAAATTGTAGGGGTCTTCATTGTCTATCAGTATATTATTTCATTCAAACATGTGTCATATATATAGGCTTTCTAAATTAATATACAGGCTCAGATGTCTCCTACATGAGACTCAGTATCAATAACTTTCACTCAACTACCTCCATCCAACATAGTGGTTATCGGTATGGTCTACCATAAATAGCCTTGAATGGTTCCATATTAATATTTTCATTATATGTATGATTATTAGTTTCTCAAAAAGAACTACATGTTTTTTCCAAGACCCATTAAATTCATGAACACATGTTCATAGCATATACTCATGTACTAATATTGTAGGTTCTGAATTCCAATTTTTATGTGGGTGGAAAGATGTAGTAAGTAATACCTGAATGCCAAGAAACTTCTATAACACATTCTAGAAGTTTGAAGTAAAGCATGGTTTGTGATCTGAAACTACTCTCCTAGGCACCCCATGAAAATATAATATCTCTAAAATGTATAGTTATCCCAACTGAGCAACTAATAATGTCTCTTGTATATGCAATAAATGCAACAATTTCATCAGTCGATCAACAACCACCAAATAGATTCATTCTTCTATGGATTCCTCAGTATACCCACCTTAATTACCATAGTAACCTTTTCCTATATTCATTATATAATGGGAATCATAATTAGTAAACCACTAGATCATTGATTCTAGGAAATCACATATTCAATTGTGTTTCATTGTTTCATGAAGCCAGGAATTTCTTTTTTAATTCCAATGGACAAATATTTCCAACGTTGTTCATGATACATTATTGTCAAACTAGGATGTACTACCCACATCGAGTAATGAAATTCGCAAATAAGCTCCTCCGGCATACACATAGGTGCAACAACACAACCCTAGACATAAATGTTATCATCCTAATCAATTTTACAATTGGATTGTGTCTCCCCAAAATCAAGGACGTCACTCATTGATAAACTATATAGACCCTTATAATTAATTGCTATGATATGGATCACAATTGTAGACTCCACTACCACTTATATGAGGTTCATCCACTTATATCCCTCTAAAACCAGAAAATTCATTCCAAGCAACATGTTCAACATCATCATCTCATAACTAGACTAATGAACTACCTAAGTCTGTGTTTTTCTTCTCAAATAGTAAGAAACATTATTTTACTTCTGTGGATTAAATAATATCTCAAAAAAAATGACATTATATACTCAACACATATCCATAGCTGAATTTTAATGTCCCACTATATAAATATATACTTTAAGCACTTGTGATCCCTATACGTAGGTAAAAATATTTAAACATTGATAACACCACAAAATTAACTAATCATAAACCCTTATAGGAAACTAGAGGTTATGCATACTAAAATTATAAGACCCATAATATTTGTCCCATAAGCCACAACATGATCTACATGCATCAATACTACACCTTAAATGATCAAATTGGTGTCACAGAACACCATTTACTCCTCAACCAGATTAGGTAGGATCAATATTGGTGCCATTTTAAACCACTCCATCATCTCCCAGAAGAATGTTTCATATTATTATATAATTAAATCATTATCCCCTTCATGGTAAGGCTTGTAGAGGTGATTAAAATAGGTAAAATGGATTGAATAATATCATATAATGGCACACTAATCCCAAAACATTGATGATATCAATGATATTCCTAGGATGTTCCCACGAATCAACAACCTGTACCTTCTCAGGGTTCTACCAAAAAACCTTACCCTTAGAGGATGTGACCCATGATATGTATGAGATCAATCACAAATCAACACTTATTTAGCCTTTCATAATCTAATTTTCACTCAATGTACATATTACGATGTCATGATGTTGGGATTCATCATAATGAGATGTTGTGTACACTATGTTTTGATCCAAAAAATTAATAAAAACCAATCCATGTTCAGGTCTAGGTTTGGGTTCATCGAGTCTATGAATAATCATAATGCATTCATTAGCCTGAAAAACACCATGATGAACTCATAAAGTCCATAACCTATTCTGAATGTAGCAAGTGGTATATCAGAAGGTCGAAATCTCAACTATTTATAATGCGATCTCAATTCAATCATGGGGAACAAAAATTCCCCACTCTATTGTTAAATGTTATTTTCAATATGATGAAGAGGATATCTTTTATTCACCATCATCTGATTAATCTTATAATAATTTTCAGTTCAATGAAAATTCCAATAAACCTTGATGGAAAGAAAAACTCTATAGCACCATGGTGACATTATCATATAGATAAATACATTATCCATGATTTCAGCCTGCTATGTCTTGAGTGGATGAAGCTATATTTGTAACATCCTAGGTAAATAAAGAATATAAAATTTTCATATTTATTATTATTCGAGAATTAAATATTATTATTAAATTGAAGGGGATTCTATGATTGATGGTGTTCCCAATATGTAACAACAGGTTTCTTTGAAATCCTACATAGCACACAATGTTGAGTTAAACTAAAAAATATTAACATAATATTATTATTTTAAATGATACTTAACACATAGTGATTGTATTGGAGGGAATAAACATAACTAACTACAATATTATTACACATTTTTTTAAATGTTTTTACATTTATCCAATAATTTTTATAGGCTAAAAATAAGAAACAATCTGATTTTAAGAATAAATACTCTTATATTTTTTAAAAAATCGTTTTATCACCTTTTGATGGAAAACCCATTTTGAATATATTTTTTTTCACTTTTATATGTTTTATTTGAAGAATGAATTCTTCCTAATAATAGGGGCATCAAAATTTAATTTGGATGAATTTTTGGTATTTTTTTGATAATGTTTATTTTTAATTAATAGTGAAAAATACTATATTTTAATTAAAAACTACCTTGTAATATTAATTATTTATATTGATAGATTATATTTTAATATGGTTTCAAAATGTAATTAGATTATATTTTTATCATTTTATCCAATGTTTTTCATTTGAAAAAATTTTACAGTAAAATTAAAAAAATAAGTGTCAATCCATTCAAAGTTATTATTTTTCTCAAAAACACGCTTTTTGTATTGACAACATGAATTAATATTAAATTCATTTTTGGTACTTCTGTCTTTTGAAATTTTAAAAATTGATAACATATTTTGAATTAGGAGGTAAATTAATTATAAATAGGTAACTTTAACTTTTGTACATTATGAATATTTACTTTAGTAAATATTTAATTTACGAGGGTTAAAGGGTAAACTTGTTAAATAAAGGTAAAAAATAATATTATAATAACATTAAATTCACAAAACATGTTTTCTAATGATAATATTTTGATACTTCCCTGACCTTGGGAAACCTTTGGTCGTTTTGGGGTCCCATGGAGCCGCTTGAGAGTGATAACAACACTTTATATTAATTGATTTAATGTATCGGCAAAAGTGACATAAATATATATCTTATAGTAAAAATATTTTACATTGGGTAATGTAATGTATATATTCAAATATAAATATTCATTTGAAATCTAATAGAATTTCATACATCATGGTATTTTATTTATAATTTTTAGACATCACATAAATAAAATTATTTATGACACATTAATGATGTAGTGTTCACCTCATTAATGAATGATTTAAATGAAAAGATTATAAAAATTAAATCTAAATATCCAAAAACTAAACAATTGTTATTCGATAATTTAATTTAGAAGATGAGTTATCATATATTTTATATTAATGAGTTCTGTACCTTTAGAAACTGAAAAAATGTTTATAATAAAATAATACTTCCAAACATTCCTAAAGACCCCCTCATCCCCCTTATAAAAGGATACACCTTTAACTCATTTATAACACCTAGAAGGCCCTTTGGCTCATCCAAACTCTACCGAAATAATCTCTCAACATCCCTATATTCCACCTAGAATCCTTAATGTATGAAGAAGTCACTTCAATAAAGTATTTTGGTTCAAACCAAATGGAGATACACGATTTAATGATAATGTCTTCTCTTAAGTTCTTTTTTTTATTTTACAAATACAACCCCATAATCTATATTAATTACTTTATTTTATAAAAATGGTATAATAAATATAATATGGTTTTTTATGAGATGTTTTCTAACTACACTTACACACACCTCCATATAATAGGAAAAGAACATATTGTTTCTATGGAAGGCCAACTACAGCCTCACGAAACGATGGTTATTTAATATTCTCCTACCACTTCTAATGGGGTCCATTATGATTAAACCTTATTTATATATGATATATATTTTGTTTATGTTTTATATATTCTAATGTAATTTTTATTTTCAAACATTCCTTTATGCTTTCTAATATGTGTACACACGATGATTTCATCTGAGGAAGTGTAGACTACCTCCCACTCACGGTGGATTGATTCTTTCATGACATACATTGAACATATAAAGGATGAAGTTAATGAAATTATGTAACATATATATCATATGTAATTATAATTTAATTACAATATACCTTGGCATCATTCATTTTCCAATCCACTTAAATATGAATAAAAACGAATGTATCATTCATGCGTACACACCACTTATCGTCTCCATGAATGGTGCATTTCATTTCTTATCTACATATGTTATGTACTATTATAAATACTTATATATATAGAAAATATATGATATATATGATATTTAAATCATGAAAATGATTCTATATATAGTATAACATTGTCGAAATGAAAAATTTGTAATTATAACTATTTCATTTTTTACTAAAGTTCTAAGCATCGAAAAATTGTACGATATAAACTAAATTAATTAACTATTTGTTAGAAAAAGGTAATAAGTGTTATAAATGGAATAATAAACTTGAAAAAGGTTATTAATAAATCAGAAATTAAATTATTTTTATTATTTAGGAATAAAAAGGAACAAACAAGCCATGTTGGACACGAGGTACAAGGTTTCTTATCTAACATTAAATTATGTGAGATTTTCATTTTATGCAAATTATTTATTGCATGTAGTGTATTTTTTTCTTACATTTGATATATATTATCATTATTATCTTTATATTAAAGGTATTATTTGATTAATTTTAAGGTTATTAACTTTTCATCATACAACTTGATTGATTACAATGTGGTATGGGGTTTTCATCTCACTTTTTATTCCCGTGAAATTCATACTATATTTTCCACTATTTCCTTTTGTGAGGGGTATGTACCACCCATGATTGTATTATATATGTAATATAATTAAAATTATGGGTATTTACATCTTCATTTTATGATCCTTCTTTCATGGGGTGTATGTTTCATAAGTTACCAAATCGGTAAGGGAACCTTTCACCGTACTCTTTTAGTTAATGATTCTTTTCTGTTATGTATTTTAAATTTACATTTTATTTTGTTGGGATATGTTCTTATATATCCTTATTAATATAAATTTTATGTCCATGTGATTAGAGACCCTTTTCCCTCCCATTAAAATTTTTTCTGAATTTTTATGTGTCATAGTTAGGCTGCCAATTTTTTTAATGGAAATTCTTAACCCAATTTCAATTATTTGGGTTAAACTTATACTAGTTTATTATGTCATGAAATAAATATTTGGGAATATAATATGATTTTTTTTTAAGTTTGGGGCCGAAGCCTCATTTTTATTAATAGATCAAAGCAAAGACCTCTTTTAACTGGGTAGAGGGAGAGCCATTACATAGCCCGAAGGCCCTATGGGCTAGTAGCCCATTACATAGCCCGTAGGCCCAAATATTTTCCCAAATTCCTATTCTGTGAATAGAAACCCGGCTGCTACAGTACTGCCGCCGCTATAGTGTCCTGCCGCCGCTACAGTACCCGACGATCAACTGTACCGCCTCTGCTACAGTACCCGCTACAGTACCCCCCTACAGTAACCTGCGCCCAATGGGTTTTGAACCCCCATTTTTCATGTAGTATTATGGGGTGGTTACCACTAAGCCAAACCCCAACTACATATAATATGATATTTTTTAATGTAATATCTAATTATATTGGGTTTATTTTTATTTTGAAAACATATTTAGGTCATTTATTTATCCATAGTCTAATGATACAATATTTGTAAGGGATTTCATCTCAATTTACATTCCATTGAGACTTATTTTTTGTTAAGAAAAAATTCACGTTAATTTGGTGTAAATACATCCCTTTGAAATATTTTATCATGAATATCATTATTCTCTTGATATTATATTTTTATTAATTTTAATTATGTTTAGTCAAGTGTTAATATAGTGTTACGAGACTCTTTAACTTAAACATCATCTTAAAAGATTTAATTATTTATAATTCTATGTTTTTTTCTTATTAATGTCCATGTATTTAAAATGGTTTTAAGGATTTATTTATATGTAAACTTATTTTTTAAAATTTTAATTCCTTTAAAATCATCGAAGTGGAATGGGACACATTGATTCAATAATATCTTTATTTAATGTTTTAAATGGTTTTGAAAATGGTTTGATAAAGCATTGATTGTGTCAATATATTGAAATGATGTATTGTTATTGTAATGTGGGAATGTTATAATTACTTTATTATTGTCTTATCTCTGATGAATATGTTATGTTCCTTGGTAATTATCTACCTATATGGGTGGTTCCGTGATAATCTTAGTGAAGGTGAGCCCAATATAGCTATCCAAGGCACTGGGTAACATGATGGAGGTAAACATTAACATTTCTCCAAATAGATTTAAGGAATTTACTATTATGGGAATTCCAAACATAACTCCCTATGTAGCTTTTGAAGCTACAATGTACGTATTTTATGTATTCCACAAGTTACCCTTATTATTTATTATTTCAGTGTGTTATTCATAAATCTTATGATTTTAGAATGTATGTTACGATTAAAAAGTAGGGTTTCACTGATTTTTATTTATTGATGGGATAATATTTTCCTTACTTATTTTATAACACTTATTGGGCATTTTATTCTCATCCCATGTTTTTGAAATGTTTTCCACAAGACATACAGATGAATTAGGTCAAGGATGGGATCAAGAAAAAGTCAGGATGTCTAAAACATGGAACTAGACATGTTTCATTTTTAGAGTTTATATTTTATGAAAAAATTGATAATTATTAGTTGTGTTTACATGTAATTCTCATGTTTTTAGGTAATAGTTATGTACTAATTATCAAAAACACTAAACCTAAAAAATTTCCCCAATGTGAATTCTTTACATAATTCAATATTATGTAATGATTAAGGTAGGGTTCTTATAACTGCTAGCAGCGGTTGGTTTGGACAACATTAGGGATTTAGATTTTTTGTTAAACACACGGTTAGTCCTATGTCTATTATTTCAGTTAAATACTTGTTTTAGAACATTTTATGTTCAAGGAACGGTTGGTTACATATGGAAGGAGGAGGGTCTCAAATGAAATTTCTATCTCTTCCTGATGACTTACTTGCAATAATTATTACAATGCCATGTTTAGATGAATGTGAAACATTTTCTTGCATACAAATCACATACAAGTAGTTGTTTGAGATATCAGACACCTCTACTATACCTCGATATCATCGTGGATCATGGGTTGTATTTAATAAAATCCTATTCTCATAATATTCTCATACATTCATGAAAATTAAATATCATCAAGGCATTTTTAAATATTTTATATTTTCATAAGATTTAGATGCATATTATGATTTTGAAAAAGGTACTGAAGAAGAGGAACCTTCCACAACCAATTTATATTAGCTTTTGCAATATAGTCTTTTTTCAAATACTTATGGTATATTGAAAGGACCATTTATTGAATGTTTCAACTCAAAATCAGTCCAATTGTTTTATAAAAATCATGTTTGATTAGATGTTTTGAAATTATATGTCATACATGATTATTTTCCAAAACTTCTTTTAATTGAACACCAATATAACTCATGTTGTACATGGTGTATTTGGATGAAGGAATCAAATGATTTTAATGGATCTATAAATCATTGTTACAATTCAGGTACCATATACTAAAGTGAAAAATATATTGATGAAACCATACAGACACCATGATCAGGGTATGATGTTCTTTCTATTGGTATTAGTATTTTTATTATATAGAGGTGAAAAAAATTGACAATATATAAAATATTGAGGTCTTAATGTATTGGTATGAAAATTAATGGTATAAGAAAACCATTACGGTTAAAATATGTGATGTTTATTTTTGAGTTATTTATTTCAATTTTGGGAATGATATAAAATTATATAGTTTTTGAAAAATAAAAACACATATACCGTGTGACAAACATTCACTTTAGACAATGATGCAGACACTGAAACTGCAACCAAAGTGTGATTGGGATTTATCGCCTTCCACTGGACTACATGAAGTCCCTGGATAGTTTAACATATTCTTTTAGATCAATGATTTTATAGATCATGAATAATTTGATTTTGGGAACTTATTTTTTAACTAATGGATACCCTTAGTCTAGGAAAATAATTTGGTGATTAAATGATAAAGGTTATATTAGAATATGTTTTCTCTTTTGGAACATTATATGGTTTTGTGAAATTAAATACTATGGTAACTCAATTTTTTCGTAATTGTTGAAAATTTATTTTTTATGAATATATGTTTTTATTATAGACATATGTTTATTTTGGTTATTTATGGAAATAGTTAACCTATCAAAGAGAATATGTGATTAGTTTAATTACACATCTGTATGAGAATTTAAGTTTATTTTATCTTATTTGGAGATAAATTTTAAGATTTATCATGGAAGAATATGTGATCAAATCGTTCTGAATATTGGGTTTCAATCTTAGTATGGAATAATTTGATGAATTTTAAGGAGAATTGTTTATTTAATGATCTTTGTTGATCTTTGGGTATTGTTTTTTGAATTTTGCAGATTATGAATAGTATTTATTTTTATAAAGGATTATCCTTTTTAGGGATTATCTTATCTTGTAATAAACATTTTGGTTTTTGATTATGTATAAAGATAGGGGAAATTTATAGTTTATCTTTTTTTGTATTATGTTATTATATTGATGTTGATTCTATCATTTTTTTGTGATGAAGTCATCATGAATTTCTATCATTTGAAGAAATGATGAGTTTGTGGTAGAAAATTAGTAAAGGATGAAAGTATACATGAAAAGTAAGTTTGTTTCCTTATATTCCTCGTTTTTTTATAAATAAATTATTCATGAAAAAGAGAGGGAACATAAAACTAAAACATTTTATGTTTACTTATCCTACTGGGAATCCAAAGACTATTGAACTAATAACATGTTTATGGCTTTCAGATTGTTAACATTCTCTTGTTCGTGTTTTATATCAATCTTTATCTGAACATGATGCTTAGCTTCTCTTCCATATGCTTGTTTTCATACATGGAATTCTAGTATGGGATATCTTAGGTGAAATTTATACTTATATTCCATTATTTTAATGTGATATATTTATTGAATCTTTTTCTGATGTGGAAGTTTTTCTCACGACCCGTCTTCGGGACCCGTGTCGTGACTTCCCCAAGCCCGCCTTACATATGCCAGGGGCTGGCGACTAGCACCAAAGGCGTAAATACCGATAAAAAGGGGGAGGCTTTGCCTTATAACGTAAACAAACACCACAGAGTAAGCCAGCCGAAGTAACACTAAGTAAAACTGGATACAACAGTAAGTGCGGAAGGTAAATGGGCCAGAATAGAAACGCAAACTGAAAGTAAAGTACAACTGGAAAGGAACTAAATCAACTGAAAGTAAAGCATCAATGTTGAGCCTTCCACTGGATGTCCCGACTGAAGGGTGGGTACAAATAGCCACCTCAGCTCCTCGGGTCCACCCGTCCTCTCCGTGTACGTCCCACCCAATGGTCCACCTCCAGGTACCGACCTGCTCCACAAGTCTCAACCACGATCAGTGCTGTCCGACGTATGCATCCAACAAAACGTAGTGCTGGCATAGCCCGTGCAGGGGTGAGTATACGCTACTCAGTAGGGACCCCGAGACCCCCGAAGATCTCCTAGAATCCACAAAGGATAATCCACCAAGGAAAGATACAATCACGAAGCAATATCCAACACTACTTATGTATATTTCCATACATATACATAGGTCATCAATTCCAGTTCAGCTCCAACATCCACGCCCAGGTTCGATCAAGCCCACACAGGATAGTACAACACAATCCAGACAGGAAAGAACAACACAATCCATATAGGAAAGCAAGTCAATCATATCAAAGATAATGATTGAAATTCAAGACTTAGCTCACACAGATATACTTCTTCGTATGATAATAGAGATGATCAGATGTAGCCACTGATTCATCTATGATGGGACCCACGTAGGATACTAAACCAGCTATGTTGTCGGACCCACATAGGATACAGACCAGCTACTCTGCCAGACCCATGTAGGATACAAGAACAGAGTCAAACACTGCCAGACCCTCGTAGGATACAAGAACAGTAGTCATCGCCGTCGAACCAATGGAGGATTTCAGTACGGTCTTCATTGCTACCAAACCCATGGAGGATTATACTGCTGTCATCATATCTCTTGAACTCACAGAGGATTTCATTGTAGTTGTCGTCACTGCCGAACCCATGGAGGATTTCAGTGCAGTCATCATCGTCGTCGTAGTCGTAGTCGCAACAAGCTATAGGGTTCTCACACACATCATGCTCATTTCTAGGAGGGTCTGCTCCATGAGGCAAGGGGGTCGATACATCAACTTAAAAGTAGTATGGAGTTGATGTATCCCAATGTTCCATCTCGAAAAAGGGAAATCAACACGACAAATTGCGCGTCAATCAGACGCCCGGTCTGAGAGTTATTGGCTTTTTCGTTCCAGGGGCCCAGTTTTTTTAAGTCAAAACCAACCCGACTATACTCCATCTATTTCCAAACTTCGAGAGGTTTAAGCTGAAAGCTTCGTATCTCCAAGAGTAATCCAATGAAGTCGATGTCACGTCAATCGTACGTCCAGAGCTAAAGTTATAATCTTTTCAGCTCCGAGGGCCCGGTTGGATTCGTGTTCAAGCCAACCCGGTTGTACATAACGTTCTCCGAAAACATGAGTGTAATATACCAAAATGACCGTCTCAATCCAAGGATCACATCGCAACTGACAGTGTGTTGATTGAAGATCTGTAGCCTATGATATTGGTGTTTGAACAGAACTGTCCGAAGATAGGGATTTTGGGCCCGGACAGACCCAGCCCAAGACACCCTGGGTCGGTCCGAACCTGGTCGACCCGACCCTGGTTCAGGTCCGGCCCAACAGGGCACGGCTCGACCCAGCCAGTGTAGCCCGTCCTAGCCGGCGCGGCCCGGTGCAGCCGGTCCGGCCCGGGGCGGCCGGTTGGACTGGTGCGTGCACTGCCCGGTGTGGCAAGCACGGTGCTGGCCGAGTAGAGCAGAATGGGGGGGGGGAGCGGATGCCCCCTTTGATTGAAATCGCGGCCCCACTTGGGGTTGCTCCCTTGCCAGCCGGGTGTTACAACCCCCGATATTCTTTCCGAAATGGCCACCCCGGTCCGGACGGTCGGTGCTGCCTCCGCAGGACCCCACAGTCCCTCCCCTCCGAAGTTTCGGCGGCCGGCGGTTCCGGCCTCCCCGCCTTGCACCTCCGTGGCTTTGAGCGGCGGCCTTGTCCGACAGGCGCGGCGCAACGACACCATGCCCTTTTGTCGTGACCCGCTCTGGCCGCGGTGTCTTCGTGGTTATCCGGCAAGGCGCGACTGCGCCACACCCCTTCACTGCGTCCCAGCTCCGGACGCGGGATTGTGCAACCTCAACGGCGCCGCGCGATTGCGCCACACATCTTTTCCGCATTTCTCTATTTTTTCGCGCGGTGTTGTTGCACCGCCCTGCCTTCTTTCGAACCACAACAATCACATCAACAAAAGGGGGAGGTGATTCGGTCATGTTCGTGTGGTCCGACCTCCTCACGTTATGTTGATAAAAAGTGGCCCAAAAATAAAGACGAAGAACGAAAAAGGATATTTCACGAACAAAATTCCAAACCCCTCCCACGATGATGTTGTTTAAAGAGGTTTTTCACGAGAAAGGGACGTCACGGAATACGGCGTTGCGGAAGAAGTATCGCCGGCGTCGTGGTACATGGCGTCGCGGTACACGTCGTCGTGGAGAAGTGGACCATCGGAATTTTAGTACATGGTGTCGCATCGTCGATCTCCGAGCAATCAGCGTTATTTATTGTCCTTCATTGGAGGCCGGCATTATTCATCAATGACGGTGCGTTCTTCGTGTTCTTTAATATGGAAGATGAAGATTCCAAGGCTTGGGCAATTCCTCTCCAACCTTCTCGCAGGACAAAATAACCCTTAAATAAATAAGACACTGTATTATTTAATTAACACATACAAGCCAACATTCAATTCGGAATTTAAAATGAATTCTAGAATTGATTACATTGAATATCTTAATTCAATTCATTAATTAAGATAGTTGACGTGGTGTTTAAAAAGGGAATTGCGGGTGAGTTACAAAATTAAATGCACGTGGGAGGTTAAAAGGAAATAAAGGGTTTGGGCCTCGTGTGGGCCCCACCTCACTAATATCCTACCTATTGGAGTTATGATATTAGTGGGTCCCACTCCCACCACCATGCCTATGTTATCACTACTTAGAATAGAAATAAAATTTGTAGCACATTATTTTATTTTCTTCTTTAGTTCACCCATTTAATTAATAACCTCACGTGAGCAAATGAATCTCCGGAAAAGGTGATCATAAGAAATTTTCGGCGCTGCGGTTTCATCGGTGAGCTTGGATTTCGATTCCGAGCACCGATTCAAAATTTAGGAAAACCCGCTCGTTCGTTCACTGAACATACCCAAGATAAACTTTATAACATGATTCCGAGTACACCGGGCCTCAGAATTAGGTGCTGTCAGAAACTGCGTAGTCGTAAAATCCCAAATAAAATTAAGGAAAAATTTCCCTTGAAATTTATGGGTCTTTAATGTTTTGGTGAATTTTCTGAGCCAAATTTTAAAATTGTGAGGACGCAATTTCCAAAAGGGGGGAAGGATGTAACATCCCCTGTAAATAAAGAATATGAAATTTTCATATTTCTTAATATTTGTTAATTAAATTTTAATTTTACTTTAAAGGGGATTTTCTGTTCGATGGTGTACCCAATACATAACAACAGGTTTCTTTGAAATCTTACGTAGCACACAATGTTGAGTTATACTAAAAAATAATAAAATAATATTATTATTTTAAATGGTGGTTAATGCATAGCCGTTGTGTTGGAGGGAATTAATATAACAAACAAAAATATGATTATACTTCTTTATTAAATGTATATACATTTATACAATATATTGTAGAAGCTTAAAATAAGAATGAATCGTATTTTAAGCATAATTACAATAATATTCTTTATATGAACGTTTTACCACCTTTTGATGTACAACCCTATTTAATTATAGTTTTTTCACTTATGTATGTTCTATTTGAAAAAATATAATTATTTTTTTCAATAGGGACATATAAATTTACTTTGGATGAAATTTTTGTATTTTTTTGATGAATTTAATTTTTTAATTAATAGTTCAAAATACAATATTCTAATTAAAATTTGTCTTTTAATATAATTTATTTATATTAATAGGTTATATTTTTAAATATTTTAAAGATTAATTAAATCATATTTTTATCAATTAATAATATTCTGGTCATTGGATGTAATTTCACTTTGAAATTGGACATAAACAAGTGTCAATATTTTGATAGTAATTATTTCATAAAAACATACTTTTTATTTTGAAAACATGAATTAATTAAAATTTAATTTCTGATACTTCTGTGTTTTGAATATATATAAATGGATACTGTATATTGAATCAGGAAGTCCAAATGGTGTAAATAGGTACCTTTTATTTTTTTACATTATGAATATTTACCTCAGTAAATATTTTAATAACTATGGTTAAAGGGTAAATATGTCAAATAAGGGTAATAAATAATATTATAATAAAATTAAATTAACCTAAAACATGTTATAATCTTATCGGATGATAATTAAAGACCATGATAATTTTTGGATCTACTTTAGGACCCCATGGTGGCACTTGTGAGTGATAACGACACATTATATTAATTGATTTAATGTAATGGAAAAATTGATCTAAACATATATCTTATAGTAAAAAACATTTACCTGGGTTTATTTAAGTTATATCTTCAACTGAAATTATTCATTTGAAATCTAAAAATATTTCCTACAACATGGTATTTTATTTATAAGTTTTAGTCATCATATAAATAAAATTATTTATGGGACAATAATGATATTGTGTCCACTTCATTAATGATTAATTTAAATAATAAGATTATAAAAATGAATAAAATATCCAAAACCTTACCAATTCATATTAGATGATTTAATTCAGAACAATAGTTTTCCAATCATCGACTTTAATGAGTCTTGGACCTTTTGAAACTGAAAAATATGTTTATAATAAAATAGTACTTTCAAACATTCCTGAAGAGACCCTCCTCCGCCTTATAAAAGGCCGTCACCTCTAACCCATTTCTCACACCTCTCAAGCCCATTGGATGGTCCAAACGCTGCCTAAATAATCTCTCAAAATCCTTATATACCACTGAGATGCCTCAACATATGAATAAGGCACTTCAATAAATCATTTTGTTCATACCGAAGGAAGACACCCGATTTAATGGTAACGTCTTCTCTTAAGTTCTTTTCTTTTATTTTACTTCTCCAACACCCCAAAAATATTTTTTTACATTATTTTATAACAAGAAAAGTATCCTAAATATAATAGGTTGTTGTAATGAGAATAATTCTAACTAAAATAACAGACACCTCCGTCTAATGGGTATATAACATACTATTTCTATAGACGGCGAACTACTGCCTCACGAAACAGTGATTATTCAAATTTCTCCTTCATCCTCTAATGGTGTCCATTATGTTTGAAATATATATATATGATATATATTATGTTTATTTTATCTATATTCTACTATAATATTTATTTACAAACAATATTTTATCCTTTCAAATATTTTTAAACCCGATAATTTCATTTGCGGAAGTGCGGACTACCTCCCCCTCAAGGTGATATGATTCATTCATAATAGACATGGAAAATATAAAGAATGGAATTAATGAAATTATTTAACATATATATGATATGAAATTATATTGTAATTATAATATATCTATGTATCATTCTGTTTCCATTTCTTTTGAAAATGGAAAAAATGAATATAGCGTTCATGTGTACGTATGACTTACCGCCTCCATAAACGGTGCAATTCATTCATTATCTCCAATTGTTATATACTATTATAAAAACATATATATATACTATATATATATGATATATAAATAATTAATATGATTCTAGAGATAATCAAATTTTTTCCAAACAGACAATTTGTAATTATAACAAGTTCATTTTTTACTACAGTTCCAAACATCGACAAATGCTCGATACGAAGTCAAATAATTAACTAATTTCGATTGATTTCAAATTATTTCATGCATGTGGTTTATTGATTTCTGAAATTTGATATATATTATCATTATTCTATATATATTCATCGTATTATGTAATTAATTTTGTGGTTATTAACTTTTGTTCATACGACTAGAATGATTTCAATGAGGAAAGGGGTTTTCATCTCACTTTTTATTCTCGTGAGATTCAAGATATATTTGTCACTATTTTATTTTGTGTGGTGTATTTACCAACAATGATTGTATTATATATTTAATATACCATAAATTATGTGTATTTATAGCTTTATTGTATGATCATTCTTTCATGAGTTGTACGTTTCGTTAGTTACCAAATCGGTAAAAGAACCTTTCACCGTAAACTTTTAGTTAATGACTTATTTTATGTTATGTCTTTTAAATTTAATTTTTCATATCATGGGATATGTTTTTATATATCCTTTTTAATTTAAATTAATTTTCCATTTGATGACAGACCCTTTTCTCTCGCATCAAATCATTTTTAGAATTTTTAGGTGTCACTGTTAGGCTACTGAATTTTTTTAAGGGAACTTCCTAACCCAATTTCAATTATATGGGTTAAACTTATACATGTATATTGTGTCATCATATGAATATGTTTCAATTTACTATTATTGTTTTAAATATAATATCCACATATATTGTGTTTATTTATATTTTTGACACATAATTATGTCAATGATTTTTCCTTAATCTAATGGTACAATATTTGTAAGGGATTTCATCTAAAATTTATATTCAATTGAGACTTATTGGTTGTCATGATCCAAATCGCTTTTATATGGTCTATATACTACCATTTGAAATAATATATCATTAATATACTTATTCTCATGATATTATAATTTTTATTATTCTTTAATTATGTTTAGTCAAGGGTTTCTCAAGTGTTACCAGACTATTTAAATTAATTTTTTTAAAAATCATTAATGATATAAAATTATAAATTTATCTCTTTAATGTACATGTTTTGAAACTTTTCATAAGGATTTATTTATATGAACTTTAATATTTTAAATTTTAGTTCCTTAAAATGATTCAAAGTGGTATGGGACACTTTGATTCAAAAGTCTCTTAATTAATTTTCTTAAATTGTTTTGAAAATGGTTTGATAAAGCATTGATTAGGTCAATATCATGAAATGATATATTGTGATTGTAAAGTTAGATGTTTTTTTACTTTATTCTTGTTTTATGTCTTATGAATATGTTATGGTAGTTGGGAATTGTATACATATTCAGGTGGTTCCATGATAAACCTAGAGAGGGTAAGCCTGAGATATCTCTTTAATGCACTGCATAATGTGACAGAGGTAAAAGTTAAGGTTTATCCTAAGATATTTATAGAATATACTCTGATGGGTATTCCAAACATAACTCCTCACGTAGCTGTGAAATCTATAATGATTGTAAGTTTAATATTACACATGTTACTTTAATGATTTATTATTTCTATATGTTATTCATAAATCATAGGATTTCATAGGGTATGTTATGATTGAAAAGTCTGGTTTCATTGATTTGTAGTTATCGGTGGGATAATGTTTTACTTACTTATATTATAACCCTTACTGAGCTTTTTATTCTCATCCCATGTTTTTAAAATGTTTTCCATAGGGCTTAAATATGAATAGGGTCAAGGTTGGGATCATGGAAATGTCATGATGACTTAAACATGGAAGTATACATGTTTATTTTTAAGAGTTTATATTTTATGAGAAAATTGATATAGAGAAATAGTGTTTACATGTAATATTCAAGTTGTTATGTAATTGTTCAGGCCTAATTATCTAAAACTATAAACCTAAAAAGATCCTCAATATGAATTTTTTACATAATTCAAGACTATTTAATAATTAAGTTCGGTTTATTATAGTTGGTGTCAGAGGTTGGTTAAGACAAATTTAGGGATTATGAGTTTTCCTTAAACATATAGTTAGTTTCTATGTCAATTATTTCAGTTAAATCCTCGTTTTATAACATTTTTAGATCAAGGAATGTCGGTTAAAAATTTAAGGAGGAGGATCTCAAATGAAATTCCAAACTATTCTTGATGACATGCTTGAAATAATTATTACAAAGTCATGTTCAGACGATTGTGAAACTTTTTTCTAGCATACAACTCACTTGAAAGCAATTATTTAAGATATCAAACATATCCACTATACCTCAATATCATCATGGATCATCAGTTTTATTTAATGAAATCATATTTTCATAATATTATCATATTTTCAATAAAGGTAATCATTATCAAGGAATTTTCAAATATCTTACCTTATCACAAGATTTTGAAGTATATTTGTATTTTGAAATGGAGCTAAAGAAGGCGACCCTTGCGAAACCTATGTATATTTTTGATCAAAATATAGTCTCATAGCACATATGTATGGTATTTTAAAAGGACCACTGATTAAAATATTCAACTCAAACAAGGTCGGATTGTTTTATTAAAATAATATTTTATCAGATGTTTTGAAATTATATTTTATACCTGATTATCTTCGATAACTACTTTTCTGTGAACACCCATATAACCCATGCCTTACAAGGTGTGTTTGGATGAATGAAGAAATTTGTTTTGAAGGAACATGAAATCATTATTGCAATTCTGGACCTTCTACCTACGTGAACAATTTCATGATTAAACCATATCGACACCATTGTCATGGTATAGTGTTATTTCTATTAGAAATAACTTTATTTGATTATATGGAGGTGAAAAAAGTACAACATATAATATGTTGAGGTCTTATTGTATTAAGATGAAAATAATGTTTATAAGAAAACCATTAGGGTTAAAATAAAATATGATTATTTTTGAGGAATTTATCTCATTTTGAGGAAAGTTATAAAATTATTTAGTTTTTTAAAAAGGAAAACACGTAGACCCTTTGACAAACTGTCACATCAGACAAAGATGCAGGAATTGAACCCACAACCAAAGTGCGATTGGGATTTATCACCTACCACTGGACTACATGAAGTCCCTAGTATGTACGAATTATTCTGTTAATTAATTTATTTTATAGAGAAAGAATATGATTATTTTGGGAAATTCTATTTTATCAAATAAATATCCTTAGTATTTGAAAATTATTAGCTGATTAAGTTCTAATGGTTAATTTAGAAGATGTTTTCTCTTTTGGAACATTACATACATAAGGGAAATTCAATATAATGGTATCTCATTTGTGGAGTAATGTGTGATGTTTTATTTTGGTCGAACCTATGTTTTTATTATAGACATATAGAAATTTGGGTTATTTATGGAAATAGTTAACCTATCATAGGGAATATGTGATTATGTTAATTACACTTATGTATGAGAATTTAAGAGTAGTTTATGTTATTTGGAGATAAATGTTGTGATTTATCTGGGAAGACTATAGGATCAAATCCTTCTAAATTTTGGGTTTCAGTCACATTTTTGAATACATTGATGAATTTTAATGACTCTTGTTTATTGAATTGTCTTTGTTGATCTTTGAGTATTCTTTGTAGAATTTTGGAGATTAAGAATAGTATTTATTTTTATAGTGGATTATACTTTTTTTGGATTATATGATCTGGTACTGACCTTTTTGGTTTTAGTTAATGTATAATGATAGGGGAAATAAATAGTTCATCTTTTTTGGATTATGTTATTCTATACAATGTGAATATAGAGTATCATTTGTGACCATGTCATCTTGAATACTCATCGTTTGGATTAAATATGAGTTTGTGGTAGAAATTTAGTGAATGTTGAAAGTCTACATGACAAGTAAGTTTTCTTATTTTCATAGTCAAGATCCTATAGAAATTCCTCAATATTATGAAAAGGAACTGACAACAAAAATGTTGTCTGTTTACTTTTCCTACAGGAAAACCAAAGACCGTTTAACCCGTCACAAGTTTATGGATTTCAGATTTTTATCTTTCTCATGATCATGTTTTATATCATTCTCCATCAGAATTTGATTCTTAGTTTCTCTTCCATATCCATGTTTTCCTGAATGGAATACTATAATGTGATATCTCAGGTGAAATTTGTACTTAACATTCAATCTTTTAAAGTGATAGTCTTATGGACTATTTTTCCCACATGGGATATTTAATGATTTTTCTGAGCCCAATATTAAAACTATGAGGACGCAATTCCCAAAAAGGGGAAGGATGTAACATCCTTGGTAAATAAAGAATATGGAATTTTCATATTTACTAATATTTGGAAATTAAATATTAATTTTTCATGAAATGGGATTCAATGCTTGATGGCGTTCCTGATACCTAACAATGGACTTCTTTTAAATATTACATAGCACACAATGATGAGTTATACTAAATATTAATAATATTATATTATTATTATAAATGGTAGTTAACGCATAACCATTGTATTGGATTGAATTAAACGAACTAACTAAAATATGATTATACATGTTTGTAAACTATTTTCACATTTATCAAATAAATTTTAGAAGCTTAAAATAAAAAATCTTATTTTATGCATAATTACTATTATATTCTTTAAAATGTCATTTTACGGGATTTTAATGAAAAACCCTTTTCAAATCTAATTTATTTAACTTTTATATGTTCTATTTGAAAAAAATAAAATTCTATATAGAATCGGATTGTCAAAATTTACTTTGGATGAAATTTTGGTATTTTTCTGATAAAGTTCATTTTTTAATGAATAATGCAAAACACTGTATTTTAATTAAATGTTTTTCCTTTAATATAATTTATTTATATCATTAGGTTATATTTTTAAATGGTTTTAAAGTGTAGTTACATTTAATTTTACTATTTATTCCAATGTTTATTATTGGAAGTAATTTCACCATGAAATTGGACATAAACAAATGTCAATCTTTTGATAGTTATTGTTTCATAAAAACACGTTTTTTTTGTTTTCACAATGAGAATTAATTTTAAATTAATTTTTTCCCCTTCTATGTTTTGAATTATTAAAAATGGATTCCTTATTTTTAATTAGGATGTCCAAATTGTGTAATGATGTAGCTTTAATTTTTGTACATTATGAATTTTTACTTTAGTAAATATTTTATTTTCCATGGTTAAAGGGTATATCTGTTACATATGAGTAAAATATAGAATTATAATAATATTAAATTAACATAATACATGTTATAAAACTATTGGATGATACATTTATGACTCTTTTAATCCTTGTGTTGATTTTGGGACCTCATGGTGCCACTTGGGAGTGATAACGACACTTTATATTAATTGATTTAAAGTAAAGGAAACAATGAAAAAAACATATATCTTGTAGGAAAACAATTTTTACATGGGTTTATATAAGTTATTGATAGACAATAAGTATTCATTTGAAATCTAAAAATATTATCAACAACATGTTATCTTATTTATAATATTTTGACATCAAATATTTAATATTTTTTATTACAGAACAATGATGTAGTGTTCACCTCATTAATGAATGATTTAAATAATATGATTAAAAAAATTAAAAAAATATCCAAAAACATTACAATAATTATTGGATGATTTTATTTCGAACAATAGTTATCTTATAATACATTATAAAGAGTTCTAGTCCTTTTTAAACAAAAAATAGTTTATTATAAAATAACACTTTCAAACATTCCTAAATAGCCCCTCCTCCCTCTTATAATAGGACATCACCTCTAACCCATTTCTCACACCTCTAAAAACCTTTATCTCATCCAAACTCTACCAAAAAAATCTCTAAAAATACCTCTCTTCTACATAGATTCATTAACTTTGGGATAAGTCACTTCAATAAATCCATTTGGTTCAAACAAATGGGAGATACATGATTTAAAGGTAACATCTACTATTAAGTTCTCTTCTTTTAATTTACATCTCCAACCTTCTAAACTCACATTATTCCGTTATTTTATGAAAACAACAGTATCCTCAATATACAAGGTTGTTTATATTAGATTTATTATAACTACACAAACACACAACTCCATCTAATGGCTAAGGAACATAATGTTTCTTTGGACAAGGAACTACTTCCTCACGAAACGATGGTTGTTCAATCTTCTCCAACCACCTCTAATGGTTGCCATTATGATGGAACTGTATTTATATATGATAAATATTATGTTTGTGTTCTCTATATTATTTTCTGATTTTTATTTACAGACATACCTTTATGATTTCTAATATGTGTAAACAAGATAATTTCATTTCTGGAAGTGCAGACACCCATCCCCTAAAAGTGATATTATTACTTCATGACATACATGAAATGTATCAAGGATGTAGTTAATGAAAATGTGTAACATTTGTATCATATGAAATTATACAGGAATTAAAATATACCTATGTATCATTCAGTTTCCATTCCTTTTATAAATTGAAAAAATGAATGTAGCGTTCATGCCTACGTACGACTTACCGTCTCCATGAACGGTGTGCTTCATTCCTTATCTCCAAATCTTTTGTACTATTATAAATAAATATAAATAATAGATATATATGATATATATGATATTAGTATCATGAATATGATTTTGGAGATAATATAATTTTGACCACATAGACAATTAGTCATTATAACAAGTTCATTTTTTACTCATGTTCCAAACATTTAAAAAATGTTTGATATGAACTGAAATAATTATATAATTGTTATAGCAAGGTAATAATTCATATAACAGGAATAATAAAAATGAAAATTTTTCTGAAGTAAGTTTAAATTAACTTATTTTTATTATACAGGAGGAAAAATTAACAAACAAGTGAAGTTGTAGTTAGGGTTTGGCTTTATGGTAAGCACCCCTTAATTCTACAAGAAACATGGGGGATAAAAACCCATTGGGCACAGGGTTCTGTAGAAGTACTATAGTGTATAGTAGTAGCAGCGACATTTTAGCAACGGCGGGCACAGTAGAAGCGGCAGGGCACTGTAGCAGCGGCGGGTACTGTGCAGTATTGTAGTAGCGCGGCAACTGTAGCAATGTTGTTCATAGATTGGGCCCACGGGTCATGTAATGGGATAAATGCCCATCGGGCCTTCGGGATATGTAATGGGTCTCCCTCTACCCAATTAGAGAGGTCATTTCTTTGATTTAATAATAAATTATGCTTTAGGCCCAACTTTTAAAAAAACATGTGATGTCGGACAAGAGGTAAGGGGTTTCTTATCTCACTTTTAATTCTTTGCGATTTCCATTGTTCACTAATTATTTCTTACATGTGGTGTATTGTTCACTGCAAATTGTTATATATTATCATGATTCTATTTATATTCATGGTATTATGTGATTCATTTTGTGTTTATTAAATTTTGGTCATACATCTTGATTGATTACAATGTGGTAAGGGGTTTTTATCTCACTTTTTACTCCTATGAGAATCATGCTATATTTAATGATATTTCCATTTGTGTTGTAAATTAACCACCCATTATTGTATTCAATATATAATATACTTTTAATTATGGTTATTTAAATCTTCATTGTATGATCCTTCATTAATTGGTTGTATGTTTCGTTAGTTACCAAATCGGTAAGAGAACCTTTCACCGTACTCTTTTAGTTAAAGACTAATTTTATGTTATGTTTTTTTAATTTCTATTTTCATATTTTGGGATATAATTTCTATATCCTTACTTCTGTAAATTTTATGTCCATGTGATTAGAGAAAATTTTATCTCCCATATTATCATTTTCTGAATTTTTATGTGTCGTCGTTTGGCTGCTGAATTTTTGTAAGGGAACTTCTTTTCCCAATTTCAATTATTTGGGTGAAACTTCTACTTGTTGATTATGTCGTGCTATGAATATGTGTGGATGAACTATATTACACCCTGAGATTTTATGTGAAATATTTTTTTATGTATTATGTTATAAGCAACACCAAATGATTCATTCACTACACACAACACTGTCTTGGCTTGCGTTACACACAAGAGACACCTTCCTTAATAGCGTGCATTGTACGCAATACCGAGTTTTACAAAACAATGATATGTTTTTAAAGTATTATATAAACTAGATGTTATGAATAGTAATGCCCACTTTTTAAAATTTTATAAATTTTATATTTCAAAATGGACTTCATTTTTGGATTCGGTATATCAAAATTAGCATAGGTTGAATTTTTGGTATTTTTCTGAAATCATTCAATTTTTGATGAATAGTGAAAACAATAAGATATTGGTTAACACCTAATTTTTTTTAAATAATAATTTATTTTATTTATATTTATTTTAGGTCAACATATATATATAATACCTATATAATTTCAATATAATTCATTGGAGTCATTTTATAATAATTTTAGATATATAAAAATTTGATTGAACTTTTTATAGTCTTTTACAAACCTCCTAGGAGAATTTTCAAATTTACATAAGACATAATTTTACCGCTTCTGTGAGTGGAATTTCAAATATCTAAGAGACACGGTTGATATCATTTAGTAAACGTTTGTTCAATAAGATAAAATATTTGATGAATAATAACTTTTTAATTTTATTTACCACTATTAAAAGTAAATAGTTTAATTAAGTGTAAAAATGATATTATTATTACCCTAACACATGTTCTAATTTTATTGGATAAGTGTAATTCGACCAAAAAAACTTAGGAATAAAATATTCCCCTTTAGGTCCACTTGGATTTGATTAGGACACTAATTTTTATTTTAGTTAAAGAAGAGTTAAAATAGATACAATCAAAGTTTAATAATTAAAAAAATTTAATATATGTTTACACATATGATAAATTAGTCTATAAATATTTATTATAAAATAGGGTAATTATGGTTAAAAATGATGTTATTATTACTTTTATTTATCACAGTTAACATAAAAATAGGGTAATCAAGGTTAAAAATTATATTATTATTACCCTAACACATGTCCTAATTCTATTGGATAAGTTTAATTAGACCAAAAAACCTTATTAATAAAATATAACACTTTAGGTCCACTTGGATTAGATTTGAACATTTATTACTATTTTATTTAAAGAAGAGTTAAAATAGTTAAAATCAATGTTTAATAACTAAAACATTTTTATTATTTGGTTATACATAATATTAATTTCAACTATTAAAATTAATTAGAAATATAAAAGTATTTTCTACATAATGGTATTTTATTTATAATTTTTAAACATTAAATAATTTAATTTATTTATGACTCAATGATGATGCAGTAATTACCTTATTAATGAAATATTAACAGAATTGATATTATAAAAACCCAAATGAATGTAATTGGAGACATTTTATGAATTAAAATAATTTTATATGTTAATATATCAAATTAGGGTTTGATAGATGAATTTTTTTCGACGTAATAATTATGTTATGAATTTAGAAAAAACAAAATACCAAATAGTGTAAAAATTTACATAAAAGAATTTTTAAAACAAATATTATATTATTAATTGATGTAGTGGACCTAAAAATATAAGGTTCTCCCCTTAGAAATATATATTAATATATATGACATTTATGAACCAATTGGGGTTCAATTGGAAGTTTATAGTTTGTTTATTGACCATATAGTGTAATAATACAAGATGACACAGTAAAAGTTAAATTATTTATCTTAGAGTTAAATTTAAATGAGAAGGTTAAAATGGTAACATAATATTGTATAAAACCTATTGGTTGAGAGGATTTCAAACCATACCAACCCTAGCCTCTAAATATGTCTCTTGGGAGCCATTATAAACTGAATATAAATTTATTATAATGTAACATTTTTAGTATTTCCTAAGGTACCTCTCACCCCTCTTATAAAAGGGAACTCCCCCATCACTCTAATTCTCAACTTCTAAGACATTTTTCCTGAAATAACTCTGCCCAAATATCCTATAAACAATCCGCCATTTATCCGAGAGGCATTGTTTTAGTCATAAAGACATCTAATAGAGCCTTTTTGTTCAAATCAAAAGGAAGAACTCGAAGAAATGGTAAATGTCTCACAACCTATTTCAAGTTCTTTTCTTCTCCCACTTCCTTATTCTATGTTGTTTCAATTATAAAATAATAACTCTAGTATATTTTACATACAGAGATTTTAATATTTAAATGACACAACCATATTAGATATTTTATCCATCCTATGAATGAAAAAGTCACCACACGTGCATACGTATAACTTACCGTCTCCACATCATGGTGTAGTTTGTTATTCGTACATTTTATCATTTTGGATGGGTATTATACTGAATATAAATGTTTTAAATAATAAATATAAAACTTTTATGATTCATTATATATGATATACCATCCAATTATATAATATTTTAATATCAAAAGAATGATATCACCGCTCGTGCGTACGTACGGACTACTGTCTCCAAGACTCGATCAGATTCATTCTTTATGATAACAATTCCAGAATGATTATAAAGTATATATATATATTAAATAATGAATAAATTTATTTCATAATAATTATACTGGATATATATATTTGTGTGTTTGTGTTTGTGTACTATACTTACTTCCATTCAATTCAATAAGGAACTAAAAACAACATTCATGCGTACGTACGGTCTACCATCTCCATGAACAATGTATCTAATTTCATTTATATATCTTTTATATACATATATATCCTGAATATATATGATATATAAATCATGTATTACATTCTGGAAGTAATTATATCATGAAATAAGTAACAATATCATGAACAACAAGTCCAAACACAAACGATAAATGAAATGATTTTACTCAAAATTCTTATTTAACATGGAACTGACAAAAGAATGGGTAATATAAAGTCATAAGTGAATCATATATGATATTATAAATATTATTATGTTTTTTTAAAAAGTTAATAATATGTTTAAACCCACTAGAAAGGAGTTTCATACACATATGGATGAAATTGGACATAAGGTAAGGGGTAATTTTGAAATCTCATTTTTATCTGATATTTCTTATACGTAAGTATTTACTGGGGTATATATTTTGATAATGTCAACAAAATGATTCTCATAAAGAGTTTAGCATTATTCCATGTATGTTTAAAATAATTTTTACCACTCTTTTACTTTTACTTTTTGTTATGTAAGGAATCTTTCTTTTGTTTACCATACGTGGTAACTTTTGACTTTTCCGTTTAATGTACGAGAAGAAGGTTTTTTTAACTTATAGAGTGTGAACGGATTTTTACAGTTTCATAAATCCTTATTTTCATGAAGCATCCCCTACGATATTTCATGATTTTTTTCAACAAAATTATTTTCTTTTAAAATATAATGGCATTTTTTGAAAAGAAAATGATTTAGAAGAAGAAAGGCTATTTTCCTAAACCATTCATTTCAAGTGTTTTTCAAAACTATTTTCCATATAAGATTACATTATTTAGTATGATTATGTTTCAAGTATAATGCCTCTATTATTTACATGGTTTGATTATTCTTATGATGAAATGATATCCATTTGTTTTATATGGATTACGTTATGATGGGATGATGTTTATGAAACCGATTTTTTCTTTTGGTTTTGATGAATGATTTATGTTTATTTTGTGGCACAAGTAAGAATGATTTCATTATGATATGGGTGGGACCTATATCTCCATTTAATGCTTTCGGTAAAGATTTATATCTCATTAGATATACATGACTGGAACAAGAAGTTAATCTGGTTCAGTGATATAGGACTAGAATGAGGAGTGAACTCGATTCAGTAAGGGACTCTTTCCAATATAAAGGTCTTGGAAACAATGCCATGGATACTATGGAAATAATAAAATGTGCTTAATTGATTCCAAAATTACATGTTTTATTCCAATTCTAGTTTATCATGATTAATTTTCCTTTATAATCTATGCTTTATGTACTTCCATGATTTATGTCACTGCTCATGATTTTGATGTTTAGATTTTGTGTTCATGTTTTTGCATTCAAATGTTTGTGGATCATTTTATGTTCTCTATGTTTACCATAACTGAGCATTGGACCCCTTCCTTTTTATGTTTCCTTTTCCCCAGGATATAAATATAGTTTATATTTAAGAAAAGAAAAGGGGTAGATCATTATGGGAGATGTTGAAGATCATTCACCATGATTAGAATAATATATTCCGAGTTTCCAAAGACCCTAAACTATTACAGTCCTTGAGTGTTTGTTCTTTTTATGTATTAACTATTCCGCAAAAGTAATTCCATTTCCATGTATTTCAAGCTTGGGTCCCTATAGTTGGAATCAAAGGAAAGGTTTAGTTAACCGTTGGAAACTATGATGCGAAAAAATTAGTGAGATCCCTATAGTTATTTTAAAGGTATGTCTAGGGATGTCCCTAAGGATAAGAATAAGTATAGGTTGTAGTCCTAGAATTATTGTAACAATCCTAGAATTGAACCTATGATTTTATATATTGAAGGTACTCCACCTTTGTTATATTTTTTCCTACCATTATTTTTTATTCTCACACTATTCTTTTTGTGCTTTAGACGTTGGCTGGAACCGTGTTGATCAATATAAAGGACAATGAAATGATGTTCCTCCTGATAAAACCAATGTTATGGGAGATGGATTGAAAAATATTATTTCAATACTTACACAAGCAATGGATCATTCTGGACTTACAAATGAGGAGAGAAGGGAACAATATTCTATTGAGTCCTTCATGAGCAAATGTCCACCTTCTTTCAGTGGGTCTTCTGATCCACTTGTTGCTGAATAATGGATCAGTTCCATTGAAAATATATTTTCAATACTTCGATATTCATAATAGGTAAAATTCATTCTGGATATTTACTATTTTGAAGGTAAAGTAGACCAATGGTGGACTCTAAATAAGAATATGAGGCCCCAAGATGAAATTGAATCCATGGAATGATATGAGATCAAGACCCTATTTTTCAATATGTAATTCACTTGTATTATTTGATATTAGATGGATAAGTGTTTCCTTGAGCTTAAGCAAAAGTATGTTGAATCTGGTGGTATATACGATGCAATGTTTACAAGACTTTCAAGGTATGAATCTGTCTTTATCATCCAACCTGAAAGTAAAATTGATTGATTCCTCAGTGGCTTAAAACAAAGTCTTCGAATGGCATTAGCGATAAGAGGCTTTAATGGCTATGATGAAAATTTTCATTATGCTATCAATGTAGAACTGGATGTTGGTGTTACATATCCATCGGATGGTTTTGACAGAAAACGAAAATGGAGTTCAAGGAAATGTCTCAGAACATTGGTGAAAAGAAGGTGAATGTTTCTTTATTCTCAATGTGTGGAAAGATGCATTGCAGAGATTTTATAAAAGGGAATATAAAATTTTTCAAATGTGTAAAAGAAGGTCATCGGGCATTTTAATGCCACAATGATGGGAAAAAGATGTCATGTAATGCGAACAATGAAAAGGCTACATAGAATACACGTCCTACACTTCAATGTTACATGTAAAAGGAAATGGGCCATTATACTAATCAGTGCCCTAATCCAATGGTTTTTGATGAGGATCGATGTCAACAAACTCTTAAGGAAAAAGGAAAATGAAAGTCACATGAAATTTATATCGACGATGAGGAGTACGATAACAAAGTGGTGAAAGGTACACATACCATCCACTCTAAAGTAGAAATTTTTTTATTTGATTATGGATCCACCCACTATTTTATTTTTGAAGAATTTTCTTAAGGGTATCTTTGTTCTACCTCATCAATTAGCTGTTGAGTTAGTTGTGACAACTCATAATGGAACAACGGTTGCATCAAAATTTATAATTCTTCACCAATTGAAATTTGTTGGAAAGTGCATCATACAAATATTATGACCCTTCCTATAGTGGAATTTGATATGATACATGGCATAGTTGAGCTTTCCTTATATGGATATCATATCGATTTCCAAAGAAGGGAAGTCAAATTTCATATTCCTGATCAATCTATGATCATAAATTGATGAAAGGATGAATATAACCTTCCAGTGGAAATTTATTCCATCTTATGGGTCTTGATTCCAATAAATTAAGGTTATTTATCTCAAATGGTTGGAGAGAAACTCACGAATAAAAATATGGCCATTGTACGGGAGTTTGATGATGTCTTTCCTAAAGAATTTCCAGATCCTTCACCAAATCGTGAATTTGAGTTTTCAGTAGAACTTATACCGGGTGCTATGCCCATTTCAAAGACACCATATAGAATATCCCCAATTGAGTTGTAGGAATTGAAGAAGTAACTCCAAGAGGATCTTGATAAGGGATTCATATTCCCTAGTGGATCACCTTGGGAGATCATATTCTGTTTGTTAAGAATAAGGATGGATCAATGAGAATTTGTATTGATTATCGAGAACATAACAAGATCACTATCAAGAACAAATATACTCTCCCATGAATTGATGACTTATTTGACCAACTACACAATGTTCAATACTTTTCCATGATTGATCTTCATTCAGGGTATTAAAAATTAAGGGTCAAAAAGGGGGATATACCAAAGACGTCTTTTTATACAAGGTATAGACACTATGAATTTATAGTGATTCCATATTGTATTACTAATGCCCCTGCTATCTTCACGGATCTAATGAATAGAGTCTTTAGAGACTATCATTATCAGTTTTTGGTAGTCTTTATAGAAGATATTCTTATCTATTCAAAGAGAAAGGATGTAGATGAAGATCACTTGATAATTTAATTAAAGACCCCATTAAGGGAGAATATTTATGCAAAATTTACCATGTGTGAATTTTGACTTCAAAAAGATTCATTTTTGGGTCTCCTAATCTCAAATGAGGGAATATCTGTGGATCCAGCAAAAACAGAGGTTATTGAAAGATGGTCGAGACCAACAACAGTAACTAATATCCGAAGATTTCTTGGTTTGGTTGAATATTATCAATGTTTTTTGAAACATTTTTCATGATTATCTAATCCACTCACCAGGTTGAATCAAAAAGGAGTTATGTTCGTTTTTATTGAGGAGTGTGAAGAGAATTTCAACGATTTAAAAAGAAGGTTTTCCAATGCACCTGTACTCACACTGCCTTGTAGTGGAGAAAGGTTTCTAATATATAGTGATGCATCCACAAAGGGATTGGGGTGTGTTCTCATGAAAAAAGATATTTTCATTGCTTATTCATCACGAAATTTGAAAATCCATGAGAAAAATTACCCAAATCATGATTTGGAATTAGCTTCGGTAATCATTACATTAAAGATTTGGAGGAATTATATTTATGGTGAAAGGTGTGATATTTATACTTATCAGAAAAGTTTAAACTATATTTTCACCCAAAAGAAGCTGAATATGTGCCAAAGAAGATGGTTGGAGCTGATTAAGGATTACGACTACTCATTTCATTACCACCATGGGAAAGCAACCAAGGTGGGAGATGCATTAAGTCAACAAGACCATGCTAGCATATCCATAATGAGGATCACAAAAGATCTAATATTTATGGATTTACAAAGATGGATCAGGGAATTATAATGGAAGGGGGAAAATCAAATATTTCTCAACTGAATGTTCAACCATCAATACATGTGATGTAACACCCCAAGATTTCATAGTATGTACTTCTTAAAAACAAGTAAATAACATGCACTACAAACAACACCGAGTTCAAGCGCACAATGACTTACAAAACATGCAGTTCAAAAGAAGTTATGAATAGTATTAACTATATTTTGAACTTTATATAGTCCTTATAATTTTATAATCCATATTATGATTTTCTTAGAAATAATGTAAGAACAAATTCATTTTTTTCAGATAAAGGAAGTATTTTTCGAAAATGCACTTTTAACAACTTTTAATAGTGAAACCTTTTTAAATAAATTATATTAACCTTTTATATATTCAATTTGACTAAATAAATTTATTATTTAGAATGGGGGCATCAAACATTTACAATATAACACCCCAATATTCCATGGTATGCTTCTCTTTTAATAATAGAGCAGCGTGTGTTGTACACAACTTCGAGTTCTAACACACTCCACAACCAATAAAAGTTGTCATTATGAATAGAAATACCAAATTTTTAAAGATTATAAATTTTATCTCTCAAAATGGACTTAATTTTTTGGATTTGGAATATTGAATTTATCCTAGGATGAAATTTTTATACTTTTCAGAAAACTTTTATATGTTGATGAATAGTTAAAATTGCGAAATTATAATTAAAAACAACTTTTTTATTCAAAATAATTAGTAGTGATAAATTATTAATTTGAGTAGTTTTCAAATATATTTAGAAAATATTTTACCATTTAATACAATTTTTTTCATTGGACATAATTTCACAATTGAACTGGACATAAACATGTGTCAATCATTCGATAGTTATTATATCTTAAAAACTCGCCTTTTGTTTTGATTGTGGAAATTAATTTTAAATTAATTTCTGCCACTTCTATGTTTTTAATTTGAAAAAATGGATTCCATATTTGGAATCATGATGTCCAAATTGTATAAATAGGTAACTTTTATTTTTATTCATTTTGAATAATTATTTCGGTAAATATTTTATTTACCATGGCTAAAGGGTAAATACGGAAAATAAGGGTTAAAAAATAATATTATCATAATAATAAATCACCCTAAAACTTTTCCTAAACGTATTTTTGGATACATGTCCGACCATGGGCATATTTGGGTCGATTTTTGGGACCCCATGGATCCACATGTAGGTGATAGAGACACTTTATTTTAATTAAGAAAATGTAATTACAAAAATGAAATAAGCTTATATCTTTTAGAAAAACAATTTTTACATAAGGTTATATATGTTATATTTCCAATTATAAATATTAATTTGAAAGATAAAAATATTTCATACATAATGATATTTTTTTAATTTTTAGATATTGAAAAAGTAAAAATATATATGACACAATAATGATGCAGTATTTTCCTTATTAACGAATGAATCAAATAATTAGTATTATAAATGTTAAAATAAATATAATTTGAAAGTTATGAATACATAACCAAATTTTATTGGTTAATATGACATGTTATGATTGATTAAATTAATTTTTTATGAATTAATAATATTTTTTTGACTTTAACAAAAATCAATTATTGAGTAGTGTCAAAATTGTCAAAAAATGAGTTTTTAAAACAAATATTATATTTTTAATTTATATTCTATTCCTAAAAATCGATGGTTCTGAAAAAGGAATTATATCATTATTTGTGTATCATTAATGGACCACTTGGGGGTCTCTTGGTTGTATATAGTATTTTTATAACTATATATTATAAAAATACAATGTGACATTTGTAGTGTTAAACTAATTAACCAAAAGTTAACACTAAAAGATAAGGTTAATATAATGACTCAAACCTGTATAAAATCTATTGGATGAAAGGGTTTCGACCCATCCCCACATTATACTTTTAATAATCCACATTTTATCCATTATAAACCGAATATGAATTTATTATAAATTAATACTTTATGGTTTTCCGAAAGAGCCCCTCCTCCCCCTTATAAAAGGACCCAACTTCTAACCAATTCTTCATACCTTCAAAGCATTTTGGTTCAGCCAACCCCTACCCAAATACTCTCTCAACTTCCCTAAATTAATCCTAGATGCCTTATTTTTATCAAAAAGCCACCCTAGGGAGCCCTTTTGATCAAATCAAAAAGAAGAAGCTGAAGAAGAGGTAACATCTTCAGCACCCTCTTTAAAGTTTCTTTCCTCTTCAACTTCTTATTTCCTTGTTATTTCCATTCTAAAATAATAACACCAGTATCTCCTATATACTGTGATGTTATTATAATTATGGAAAAAACAAATCCATTATTCTACCCATCCCTTTAATGACATGTCACCATACGTGCGTACGTATGGCCTACCATCTCTACGTTGTGGTGTAATTGTTATTAAACTAATTATTATTTAGATGGTTATAATAATAATTTATAATTCATGTAAATAATAAATATAACATGATAATGATTCATTATATATGATATAATATCCAATTATATATTATTTTAATATCAATGATATTTTCGCTCGTGCGTGTGTACGGATTACAGTCTCCATGACGCAATGAGATTCATTTCCATGTTCACCATTCATCGACAATTATAATAATATATATTGCTAATAAGTATGTAATATATGAAATAATAATTATACTGGAGATATATTTATTTAAATATATATAATTATTTATGTACTTACATTCCCTTACTTTCATTCAATACTATATGAAAACAGAAACAACGTTTATGCGTACATACAGTCTACCGTCTCAAAAAACGGTGTTTTCCATTACATATAAATGTCTATTATACATATTTATATTCTAAATATATATGATATATTTATCATTTTTTACATTCTGGAAGTATTTAAATCATGATCTAATATATACAATCAAGATTAATAAGTTAAAACACGTATGATAATGAAAACCATTATCACCCGAAATGTTAATTTAACATGGAAATTATTATTAATGGGTAGTATAAAGTCATAAATGAATCATGTATGATATCATAAATATTAATACTATTCTGGTATAATTTAATAACATACTACGATCTTCGTACAGGATGTTAAACGTACCCTCGAATAAAGGAACGTGCAAGGTAAGGGGTTTTCATCTCACTCTTTATTCCCGTGAGATTCATGCCATATTTCCACTATTACCTTATATGTGGTGTATATACTGCTCATAATTTTATTATTTTTGTAATACAATTTAATTTATGAGTATTTACATATTCATTTTATGATACCTCTTTCATGGGTTGTATGTTTTGTGAGTAACCAAATTGGCGAGGGTTAATTCCTTAATCTCATTATTATCTGAGATTGTTTATGTGTAAGTAATTTCTGGGAAATTTTTATCATCCATGTCCATTTTTCATAAAAATGATTTCAAAATGAATATTTTAAGGATTTTGACAGGTAATATTTATCAAGATCATAATTTCAAATGTTTTAAAGATTTATCTTTCTAAATCTTTTTAATTAATGTCCATGTTTTCAAAATGATTTTAAGGATATATTTATATGGACATGACTGTTTTGAAATGATAATTCTTTTCAAAAGATACAAAGTGGTATGGGACACTTTTATACAAAAATCCCTTTTAAATTACTTCCTTTATAAATGTGTGACTTTTAAATGATTTTACAAAAAGGACATTTCTCTTAAAATGTTTTACTCATCATTTTCATATATGTCAACATAATTTGGTGGATTTTAAGCTTATTTGATGTTGATTGATTATACAAAACATCCATTGAATGTTTTGTAATATTTTTGACTGTGGGTTTGTTATTTTTATTCCATTCATGGTTTATGGAGAAATTATTGACATTTCGTATGATATTTTTAATACGAATGTTTATGTTATGTTTAAACCTATTCATATGAGGAATGCATTTAACTTAGTATGTGACGGGTAGAACCCGCTATAGCTCCTCGATGAATCGGTAGGTCTCATGAGACAAACTAGTGTCTTGGCACGAGGCCTTGAAAAAATCTTATTTGTAGTCTTGGCCTAAGGCCTTGGATATGTGGTTATGATAGTCTGGTATTATGCATTCCATCATTATGAAAGTGGTTATTGATATTGCATGTGATTATTCAAGTAGTAGAATATCCATGTGAATAAGTAAATGTAATAATTTCATTTAATCTTTTCCATATTATGCTGAAGTTCATGTTTAAAAGGCTTCTGTTTTAGTTATACATTGACATAAAAGTTTATTCATAATTATGAATGTTTCTGCTATATTGTTATACATACTGGGCATTTGAGCTCACCCCTTTCAATGTTTTATTTTTCTGAGGACTCCATGAAGTGTATTGTGATTGATATGAAGGGTTTAGACAAGGGAATAATGGAATTCATAAAGGATTATTTATGTTGTTTTTTATTTTATTAAGTGTAATGTAAAATTCATGTATGCAATTTATTTTCCAAGACTGCTAAACTGATCGGTCCTTCGGGACTTGATTCCTTGTAATCATGCCAATGTAATAAAATAATGCACCGAATCTGGGTAACTAGGGTCGGGGTGTTACAGTTGGTATCAGAGAAAGTTTAGTACAAACCTTGGAAGCTAGATTTAGATAAACTCTGATTAGAGAACATAGACTTAAGAAAGACGTTCAGGATTAGTATAGAAGAACTTTTTAGAATTTTGGTATTGTAGAGATTTTGTGAGTTTTCCAAGCAATACATCTCTGTCTGGATATGAGCAGGTAGAGGTGGCTCTAGCACAAATGTACCTATGGGTAAAACATGAAAACACCGCTTGGAGCTACACTCGAATGGGAATTGGTACACAACAATGAGCCTTACTGCACTCTTGGTTACGACACTCCCAGGGATATGCTTAGGATAACTCTCATTTTCTTTACAAATCAGTATAAAGGGTTTATGAATATATACCTCCTCAAAGAAAACATTTTTGGGATTATGGATTATATCCATAAACTATTCAATATATGTTAGGTATTTTACATGTTTGGAATTATTGCAATTCATAAACTGACCTAGATTATGCTATTGTATAGAAATGGCTCCCAGTAGAAGGAATGTGAACTCCAGCAATAAGTATGATCCAAAGAGTATGAAGGATCGTATCTTTCATGGATTAATCCATCATTTAGAAGGGAAATAGTCCCCCACATGTTATCATCATATGAAGAAATAGTATCATGTGTTGATAAGATAAGTAATGATTTTTCTGAGTTCTACGACATTGAAGGGACGCAAGAGAAGAAAAGGATGGAATAGAGAAATATGGATAAAGGGAAGAGGGAAAAGAAATATTTCCTAATATGTGATAACTGTGGGTGGAAAAAACCTATAAAATTCCTTAAAGGAATTGGAGTTTGTTATAAGTGTGCAGGAAAATGACACCAAATTAGTGACTTCAAGTGTAATAAAATTGGTTCAAATGTACAATGCTTCATTTTCAAGGAGTTTGGACACTACGTGAACCAATGTACCAGTCATCAGACTATGACACAAATGATGCTATTCGTTAATAATCAAGATATGATACTACCAAAGATGAAGAATATTGATTAGAGTTCTTATGCTGATTATGTCATTTGAGTGTTGTATCAACAATGTACTCGTTATAATAATTATGGAGTATATAAAGATTGTACTGCAGTACTATTTCACTGAGGATTTGAGATTTTATGGTACTATGAAAAGTGACTCCATAGCAAGTTAAACTTTTTGGAAATTACATGGTTGAAGGAAAGATAATCCTTAATATTTTCCTAATATTGAGATACTGATTTTGGAATAAGATATGGTTGATTTGGGTAAATTATATTAGATATTCTTGACTGCCCTGAAACCAATTAAAGATAAGTATATTCCATTATTGTTGGAGTTTACAAAATTTTTGGATGGATGAAGTATATTCAGTATTCTATATGGAATAAGGGAGTATAAATGTAATCAATAAGGATTATGGTAATTCAGGATGTTTTAGTGTTTTAAAAGAATACATGATGAAGGTATTCACATACTATTACGGGGTAAAAAGGATCTACATTTTGTTTACCTTCCTTATAAATGTTGGAATATGAGTATTGACAGAAGTATTTTGGATAATTCTAGTTTGAGATTAATTTTGGATTGCCATAAAAGGACAACCCTAAGGTCGGGCGGCAACCCGTCGCGACCGGCAAGGCCGTGAGACTTGAACCCGCAACCAAAGGGAAAAATGGTATATCACCTACCACTGTCCCATGAGATGTCCTGGATAAAATAATGTAATTTATTTTAATAACGTCTAGTAGATGAATTATAAATTCATTTTTAACCACAAACAAATTGTATAAATATAATATTTTTTTGTTCTATTATCTATTAGAGTGAAAGATGAGTTTCTGGTAGAAATTAGTTAAAAGATAGAACTCTACTTTTCATGTATATATTTTTCTTCTCCTCTTATTCTAAGAAGAAATTAATTCTTATGCTTTATTGAAGGGATCTTTAAACCAAAAATGTGTTTCCTAATACCTTATGTTTTGTTGAACCGATGGCATTTTAAATCATCATAGATTGATGAATTTAAGGACATCGATTTTAAAATTGTTTTTGATTGATGACATCAATCACTACATATAAATATTTAAAATTTTCCTCCAATTATAGGTCTCTAATTTCCATCAATTTTCTCTAAATCGAGATCATAATTTGGTGGTGACCCTTTCATTTCAATTTTCCTCTTATTAAGACTGAATTTTAATAACCAAATATCTGATGTGGGTTCTCCCACAAAGATAATTTATATTTTCAACCTTTATTTTTGATGAAAAATATCAAATTGTGAGGCTGAAATTTATTTAAGGAGGGATTAATTTTACACCCCAAGATTTCATAGTAAGTACTTCTTAAAAACAAGTTAATAACTTGCCCTACAAGCAACACCGAGTTCAAGCGCACCATGACTTACAAAACAAGCCGTTCAAAAGAGGTTATGAATAGTATTAACTAAAATTTGGAATTTATATAGTCTTTATAATTTAGGAATCCATATTATTAGTTTCTTATATATAATGTAAGAACAAATTCATTTTTTTCAGATAAAAGAAGTATTTTTCGAAAATGCACTTTTACCAACTTTTTATAGTGAACCCTTTTTAAATCCAATATTTCACACTTTTATATATTCCATTTGACTAAATAAATTTATTCTTTAGAATGGGGACATAAAATAATTAAAATTGAACACCCCAAACATCCATGGTATGATTCTTTTTGAATAATACAGTAGCGTGTGGTGTACGCAACTTCGAGTTCTAACACTCTCCACAACCAATCAAAGTAGCCGTTATGAATAGTAATACCAACTATTTAAAAATTTATAAATTTTATCTCTGAAAATGGACCTCATTTTTTTCTTCAGAATATCAAATTTAGCATGGGGTGAAATTTAGTACTTTTCGGATAACTTTTATATGTTGATGAATATTGAAAATTAATAAATTTGAATTAAAAACAACATTTTTATTCAAAATAATTAGTAGTAATAAATTATTAATTTGATTGTGTTTAAATTATATTTAGAATATATTTTAACCGTTTAATACAATTTTGGAAATTGGACATAATTTCACAATTAAACCGGACATAAACAGGTGTCAATCATTTGATAGTTATTATATCTTAAATACACGCCCTTTGTTTTGACAGCGGGAATTAATTTTAAATTATTTTCTGCCACTTCAGTGTTTTTAATTTGGAAAAATGGATTCCAGATTTGGAATCATGATGCCCAAATTGTGTAAATAGGTAACTTTTATTTTTATACATTTTCAATAATTATTTCGGTAAATATTTTATTTACCATGGTTAATGGATAAATCCGGAAAATAAGGGTTAACAAATAATATTATCATAATAATAAATTACCCTAAAATTTGCCCTAACCTTATTTTTGGATACATGTCTGACCATGGGCATCTTTGGGTCGATTTTTTGGACCCCATGGAGCCACTTGTAGGTGATAGGGAAACTTTTTTTAATTAAGAAAAAGTAAATAATAAAATGACATAATCTTATATCTTTTAAAAAAACCATTTTTACATAGGGTTATATATGTTATATTTTATATTATAAATATTCATTAGAAAGATTAAAATATTTCATAAATAATTATATTTCTTTTATAATTTTTAGCCATTGAAAAATAAAAATATATATGATGCAATAATGATGCAGTATCTTCCTTATTAATGAAAGAATCAAATAATTGGTATTATAAATGTTAAAATAAATATAATTTGAATGTTTTGATGACATAAACGAATTATATTGGTTAATATGAAATGTTAGGATTGCTTAAATTAATTTGGTTTGAATTAATAATGTTTTATGACTTTAACAAAATTCAATTATTGAGTAGTGTCAAAATTGAATTAAATGAGGTTTTAAAAAAAATATTATATTATTAATTTATATTCTATTCCTAAAAACCTAAAGTTAGGAAAAATGACTTATATCATTATTTTTGTATCATTAATATACCACTTGGGAGTCTCTTAGTTGTATATAGTATGTTTATTAACTATATATTATAAAAATACAATGTGACATGGTAGCTATTAAACTAATTAACCAATAGTTAAAACTAAAAGATAAGGTTAATATAATGACCCAAACCGGTCTAAAATCTATTGGTTGAAAGGATTGCGACCCATCCCCCCATTTGACTTTGATTAATCCACTTTTTATCCATTATAAACTAAATATGAATTTATTATAAATTAATTCTTTAAATTTTTCCTAAAGAGCCCCTCCTCCCCCTTATAAAAGGACCCAACTTCTAACCAATTTTTCACACATTTAAAGCATATTGGATTTGCCAAACCCTGCCCATATACTCTTCCAACTTCCCTCAATTCATCCTAGGGGCCTTATTTTGATCCTAAATCCAACCTAGGGGGCATTTTTGATCAAATCAAAATGAAGAACCCGAAGAGGAGGTATCATCTTCACCACCCTCTTTAAAGTTCCTTTCATCTTCAACTTCTTATTTCCTTGTTATTTCCATTATAAAATAATAAATCCAGTATCTTATATATACTATGATGTTATTATAATTATGGAAAAAACAAATTAATTATTCAACCCATCCCTTGAATGACATGTCACCATACGTGCATACGTATGACGTACCGTCTCCATGTTTTGGTGTAATTGTTATTCAATATATTATTATTTAGATGGTTATAATAATGATCTATAATTCAATTAAATAATCAATATAACATGATAATTATTCATTATATATGATATAATATCCAATTATATATTATTTTAATGTCAAAAGAATGATATTTTCGCTGGTTCATACATACGGATTACCGTCTCCATGATGCGATGAGATTCATTTCCATGTTCACCATTCATCGACGATTATAAAAATATATATTACTAATAATTATGTAATATAGGACATTATAATGATACTCAATATATATATATATATATATATATATTTATGTGTTTACATTCACTTAAATCTATTCAATACTATATGAAAACAGAAACAACATTTATGCGTACGTACAGACTACCGTCTCCATAAACTGTGTTTTCCATTTCATATATATGTCTATTATACATATTTATATTCTAAATATATATGATATTTTTATCATGTTTTTTGTTCTTGAAGTATTTAAATCATGATCTAAGAGATACAATCAAGAGTAACAAGTTAAAACACATATGATAAAGAAAATGATTATCACCTGAAATGTTAATTTAACATGGAAATTTTTATTAATGGGTAGTATAAAGTCATAAATGAATCATGTATGATATCATAAATATTAATATTGTTCTGGTATAATTTAATAACATACTACGATCTTCGTACAAGAGGTTAAACGTACCTTCGACTAAAGGAATGTGCAAGGTAAGGGGTTTTCATCTCACTCCTTATTCCAATGAGATTCATGCCATATTTCCACTATTACCTTTTATGTGGTGTATGTACTACCCATAATTTTATTCCATTTGTAATAAACATTAATTTATGTGTATTCACATATTCATTGTATGATACCTCGTTCATGGTTTTTATGTTTTGTAAGTTACCAAATTGGTAAGGGTTAATTCCTCAATATCATTATTATCAGAGATTGTTTATGTGTTAGTATTTACTGGGACATTTTTATCATCCATGTCTATTTTTCATAAAAATGATTTCAAAATGAATAATTTAAGGATTTTGAAATGTACTATTTATCAAGATCATAATTTCAAATGTTTTAAAGATTTATCTTTCTAAATCTTTTTAATTAATATCCATGTTTTAAAAATGATTTTAAGGATTTATTTATATGGACATGAATCATTTGAAATGATAATTCTTTTCAAAATATTCAAAGTGGTATGAGAGAAATTGTTTCAAATATATATTTTAAATTACTTCCTTTATTAATGTGCGACTTTTAAATGATTTTACAAAAATGATATTCCTCTCAAAAAGTTTTACTCGTCATTTTCATCTATTTCAATATCCTTTGATGGATTTTAAGCTTATTTTAAGTTGATATATTATACAAAAATTCAATTGAAGGTTTTGGGATATGATTGACTATGGATGTGTTATTTTTATACCATTCATGGTTTATGGAGAAAGTATTGAAATTTCGTATGCTATTTTTAATACGAATGTTTATGTTATGTTTAAACCAATTCATATTATGAATGCATTGGACTTATTAAGTGACGGGTGGAGCCCGCTCTAGCTTCTCGATGCATTGGTAGGACTCATGAGACAAAATAGTGTCTTGGCATGAGGCCTTGACAAAATCTTATTTGTAGTCTTGGCATGAGGCCTTGGCTATGTGGTTATGATAGTCAGGCATTATGCATTCCATCATTACGAAAGTGGTTATTGATATTGCATGTGATTATTCAACTAGTAGAATATCAATGTGAATATGTAAATGAAATTATTTCATTTTATCTTTTCCATATTATGCTGATGTTCAAGTTTAAAAGGCTATTGTTTTAGTTATACATTTCTTTAATTGTTTATTCAAATTTATGAATGTTTCCGCTATATTGTTATCCTTACCTGGCATTTGAGCTCACCCCTTTCAATGTTTTATTTTTCCCAGGATTCCAAGAAGTGTATTATGATTGATATATAGGGTTAAGACAAGTGAATAATGGCATTTATAAAGGATTATTTATGTTGTTTTGAATGTTATGATGTGTCATGTGACATTCATGTATATAATCTATTTTCCAAGACAGTTAAACTAATCGGTCCTTCGGGACTGGATTCCTTGTAATCATACCAATGTATTAAAATAATGCACGGAATCTGGGTAACTTGGTTCGGGGTGTAACAGTTGGTATCAGAGAATGTTTAGTACGAACCATGGAATCTAGATTTAGATAAACTCTGATTAGAACACATAAGCCTACGATGGACTTTGAGGATTAGTATATAATAACTTACTAGAATTTTGGTATTGTAGAGATTTGGTGAGTTTTCTGAGAAATACATCCATGTCTGGATACGAGCAGGTAGAGGTGGCTCTGGCACATATGTACCTAGAGGTAAAACCCGAAAACACCACTTTGATCTACACTCGAACGAGAACTGGTGCATGACAACGGGCCTTACTGCACTCTTGGTTACGACACTCTCGGAGGATATGCTTAGGGTAACTCTCATTTTCATTACAAATCACTATGATGGGTTTATGAGTACATACCTCATCAAGGAAATCATTTTTGGGATTATGGATTATATCCATAAACTATTCAAATAATTTTAGGTATTTTACATGTTTGGAATTATTCATTGCAATTCATAAACTGACCTAGTTTATGCTATTTTATAGAAATTCCACCCAGTAGAAGGAATGTGAACTCCAGCAATACGTATGATCCAAAGAGTAAGAAGGATCGTATATTTGATGGTATTAAGACATAATTTTATAAGGGAAATAGTCTCCCACGTATTATCATCATATGAAGAAATAGTATCATGTGTTGATAAGATAAGTAAAGAGTTTACTGAGTCATATGTAATTGAAGGGAAGAAAGAGAAGAAAAGGATGTAAGAGAGAATGATTGATATAGGGAAGATGGAAAAGAAGAATTTCCCCATATGTGATAACTATTGGAGGAAACACCCTGGAACTTGCCTGAAAGGAATGAGAGTTTGTTATAAGTGTGGAGGAAAAGGGCACCATGTACGTGACTGCAAGGGTAAGAAAATTGTTTCAAATGTACAATGCTTTATTTTCAAGGAGTTTGGACACTACGCGAACCTATGTACCAGTCATCAGACTATGCCACAAATGATGCTATTGGATAATAATCAAGTTATGATACTTCCACAGATGAAGAGGAATGATTAGAGTTCTTATGATGATTATGTAATTTGAGTGTTGTATCAATAATGTACTTGTTATAATTATTATGGAGAATATAAGGATTGTACTACAGTACTATTTTATTTAGTATTTGAGATTTTATGGTACTATGAAAAGTGACTCTACAACGAGTTAATTCTTATGGAAATTACATGGTTGAAGGAAAGATAAACCTTAATATGGTCCTAATATTGAGGTACTGATTTTGGAATAAGATATGGTTGATTTGGGTAAATTATATTGGATATTATTGACTGCATTGAAACCGATTAAGGATTGATATATTCCATCATTGTTGGAGTTTACAAAATTTTTGGATGGATGAAGAATATCAAGTACTCTATATAGAATAAGGGAGCATAAATATAATCAATAAGGATTATGGAAATTCAGGATGTTTTAGTGTTTTAAAAGAATACATGATAAAGGTATTCACATGCTATTACAGGGTAAAAAGGATATACATTATTTTTACCTTACTTATAAATGTTGGACTATGAGTTTGGATAGAAGTATTTTGGAAAATTCTAGTTTGAGATTAATTTTGAATTGACATAAAAGGACAACCCAGAGGTCGGGCGGCAACCCGTCGCGACCGGCAGGACCACGAGACTTGAACCCACAACTGAAGGGAGAAAAAGGTGTATCACATACCACTGTCCCACAAGATGTCCTGGATTAAATAATGTAATTTATTTTAAGAACGTCTAGTAGATGAATTATAAATTCATTTTTTAACCCCAAACTAATTGGATAAATAATATATTTTTTTCTATTATCTTTTAGAGTGAAAGATGAGTTTGTGGTAGAAATTAGTTAAAAGATGGAAATCTACTTTTCATGTATATATTTTTCTTCTCCTCTTATTCTATAAAGAAATTAATTCTTATACATTATTTAAGGGATCTTAAAACCAAAATTTTATATCCTAATACCTTATGTTTTGTTGAACATATGACATTTTAAATCATTATAGATTGATGAATTTAGGGACCTCAATTTTAAAACATGTTTATGATTGATGACCAAAATCACTACCTATAAATATTACGTTTTTCCACCAATTATATGTCTCTAATTTCCACCAATGTTCTCATAATTGAGATCATAATTTTGTGGTGACCCTTTCATTTCACTTTTCCTCTTATTAAGACTAAATTTTATTACCCAAATTTCTGATGTGGGTTTTCCCACAAAGATATTTTCTATTTTCAACCTTAATTTTCTAAGAAAAATATAAAATTTTGAGGACGTAATTTATTGAAGGAGGGAAAAATTTAACATCCCAAGATTTCATAGTATGTACTTCTTCAAAACAAGTCAATAACTTGCACTACAAGCAACATCGAGTTCAAGCGCACCTTGACTTACAAAACAAGCCCTTAAAAAGAGGTTATGAATAATATTAACTAAATTTATAACTTTATATAATGTTTATAATTTTAGAATCCATATTATGAGTTTCTTAGACATAATTTATGGACAAATTCAATTTTTTTCAGTTAAAAGATGTATTTTTCAAAAATGCACATTTATGAACTTTTAATAGTGAACCCTTTTTAAATCCAATATTTTAATCTTTTATATAATCAATTTTACTAAATAAATTTATTCTTTAGAATGGGGACATCAAAAATTTACAATATAATACCCCAATCTTCTACAATACGCTTCTCTTTGAATAATATTGTAGCCCGTGTTGTACACAACTTCGAGTTCTAACACTCTCCATAACCAATCAAAGTAGCCGTTATGAATAGTAATACCATATATTTAAATTTTTTAAATTTTATCTCTCAAAATGGACTTCATTTAAGGATATGGAATATAGAATTTAGCCTACGGAGAAATTTTGGTACTTTTCAGATAACTTTTATATGTTGATGAATATTGAAAATTATAAATTTTAATTAAAAACAACTTTTTTAATAAAAATAATTAGTATTGATTAATTATTATTTTTATTTGTTTTAAATTATATTTAGAATATTTTTTTACCATTCAATAAAATTTTGGTCATTGGACATAATTTCACAATTAAACCGGACATAAATAGGTTTCAATCTTTTGATAGTTATTATATATTAAAAACACGCCCTATGTTTTGACAATGGGAATTAATTTTAAATTATTTTATGCCACTTCTGTGTTTTGAATTTGGAAAAATGTATTCCACATTTGGAATCAGGATGTCCAAATTGTGTATATAGGTAAATTTTATTTTTATACATGTTGAATAATTACTTTGGTAAATATTTAATTTACCATGGTTAAATGATAAATCCTGAAAATAAGGGTCAAAAAATAATATTATCATAATAATAAATTACCCTAAAATGTTTTCTAACCTTATTTTTTGATACATGTCCAACCATGGGAATCTTTATGTCAAGTCGTTGGACCCCATGGAGCCACTTGTAGGTGATAGCGTGACTTTATTTTAATTAAGATAAAGTAAATACAAAAATGACAAAAGCTTATATCTTTTAGAAAAAAATTTTTTACATTGGGTTATATATGTTATATTTTAGATTATAAATATTAAATATAAAGATAAAAATATTTCATAAATAATTATATTTTATTTATAATTTTTAGACATTGAAAAAGTAAAAATATATATGACGCAATAATGATGCAGTATTTTTCTTATTAATGAAAGAATCAAATAATTGGTATTATAAATGTTAAAATAATTATAATTTGAATGTTTTGATGACATAAAAGAATTTTATTGGTTAATATGACATGTTAGTATTTCTTAAATGAATTTATTTGGAATTAATAATGTTTTTATGACTTTAACAAAAGTTAATTATTTAGTAGTGTCAAAATTGACATAAATGTGTTTTTAAAAAAATATTATATTATTAATATATATTCTATTCCTAAAAACCTAAGGTTAGGCGAAATGACTTATATCATTATTTTTGTATCATTAATGAACCACTTGGGGGTCCCTTGGATGTATATAGTAGGATTATTAACTATATATTATGAAAATACAATGTGACATGGTAAGTTTTAAACTAACTAACCAAGAGTTAAAACTAAAAGATAAGGTTAAAATAATTACCCAAACCTGTCTAAAATATATTGGTTGAAATTATTTTGACCCATCAACACATTATACTTTAAATAATATATTTTGGATCCATTAGAAACCGAATATGAATTTATTATAAATTAATACTTTATGTTTTTTCTAAAGAGCCCCTCCTCCCCCTTATAAAAGGACCCAAATTCTAACCAATTATTCACACCTACCAAGCATTTTGGTTCAGACAAACCCTTCTCAAATACTCTCTAAACTTCCCTAAAATCGTCCTAAAGGCCTTATTTTGATCTAAAATTTAACCTAGGGAGCCCTTTTGATCAAATCAAAAGGAAGAACCCGAATAAGAGTTAACATCTTCACCACCCTCTTTAAAGTTCCTTTCCTCTTCAATTTCTTATTTCCTTGTTATTTCCATTATAAAATACTAACTATAGTATATTATATATACTGTGATGTTATTATAATTATGTAACAAACAAATTCATTATTCTACCCATCCCTTGAATGACATGTCACCATATGTGCGTACGTACGACCTACCGTCTCCACGTTGTGGTGTAATTGTTATTCAATATATTATTATTTAGATGGTTATAATAATGATGAAAAATTTATTAAAATAATAAATAAAACATGATAATGATTCATTATATATGATAAATATTCCAATTATATATTATTTTAATATCAAAATAATGATATTTTCACTCATGTGTATGTACGGATTACCGTCTCTACGACGTGATGAGATTCATTTCCATGGTCACCATTCATCGACAATTATAAAAATAAATATTAATAATAAGTATGTAATATATGACATTATAATTCTACTGGAAATATATATATATATATATATATATATATATATATATAAGTATTTATGTACTTACATTCACTTCCGTTCAATACTATATGAAAACAGAAACAACATTTATGCGTACATACGGTCTACCGTCTCAAAAAACAGTTTTCCCATTACATATAAATGTCTATTATACATATTTATATTCTAAATATATATGATATATTTATCATGTTTTACATTCAGGAAGTATTTAAATCATGATCTAATAGATACAATCAAGATTAATAAGTTAAAACACGTATGATAATGAAAACCATTATCACCCGAAATGTTAATTTAACATGGAAATTATTATTAATGGGTAGTATAAAGTCATAAATGAATCATGTATGATATCATAAATATTAATAAGATTCTGGTATAATTTAATAACATACTACGATCTTCGTACAGGATGTTAAACGTACCCTCGAATAATGGAACGTGCAAGGTAAGGGGTTTTCATCTCACTCCTTATTCCCATGAGATTCATTCCATATTGCCACTATTACCTTTTCTGTGGTGTATGTACTTCCAATAATTTTATTCTTTTTGTAATAAACATTAATTTATGTGTATTTAAATATTCATTGTATGATACCTCTTTCATGGGTTGTATGTTTTGTATGTTACCAAATTGGTAAGGGTTAATTCCTCAATCTCATTATTATCCGAGATTATTTATATGTAAGTATTTACTGGGGAATTTTTATCATCGATGTCAATTTTTCATAAATATAATTTCAAAATGAAGATTTTAAGGATTTTGAAATGTACAGTTTACCAAGATCATAATTTCATATTTTTTAAATATTTATCTTTCTAAATATTTTTTAATTAATGTCCATGTTTTAAAAATGATTTTAAGGATTTATTTATATGGACATGACTGTTTATAAATGATAATTCTTTTCAAAAGATTCAACGTTTTATGGGACACATTGATTCAAAAATCTATTTTAAATTAATTCCTTTATAATTGTGTGACTTTTAATTGATTTGACAAAAAGGATATTTCTCTCAAAAAGTTTTACTCATTATTTTAATCTATTTCAACATCCATTGATGGATTTTAAGCTTATTTGAAGTTGATTTATTATACAAAACATCCATTGATGGTTTTGTGATATGTTTGACTGTGGATGTATTATTTTTATACCATTCATGGTTAATGGAGAATGTATGGACATTTCGTATTCTAGTTTTAATATGAATGTTTTTGTTATGTTTAAACCTATTCATATAAGGAATTCATTAGACTTAGTAAGTGATGGGTGGAGCCTGCTATAGCTCCTCGATGCATCGATAGGTCTCATAAGACAAACTAGGGTCTTGGAAAGAGGCCGTGACAAAATCTTATTTGTAGTCTTGGCATGAGGCCTTTTCTCTATGATTATGATAGTCTGTCATTATGCATTCCATCATTATGAAAGTGGTTATTGATATTGCATGTGATTATTTGACTAGTAGAATATCCATATGAATAAGTAAATGGAATTATACCATTTTATCTTTTCCATATTATGCTACAGTGCAAGATTAAAAGTCTTTTGTTTTAGTTATACATTGCCTTAAATTTTTATTCATATTTATGAAAGATTCCACTATATTGTCATCCTTTCTAGGCATTTGAGCTCACCCCTTTCAATGTTTTATTTTTCCCAGGATTCCAAGAAGAGTTTTCTGATTGATATGAAGGGTTATGAGAAGGGAATAATGGCATTCATAAAATATTATTTATGTTGTTTTTTATTTTATGTAGTGTAATGTAACATTCATGTATGTAATTTATTTTCCAAGACTGCTAAACTAATCGGTCCTTCGGGATTTGATTCCTTGTAATCTTGCCAATGTAATAAAATAATGCACTGACTCTAGGTAACTGGGGTCGGGGTGTTAGATGTGAAGATTAATGAGGCACAGAAAGAAGATGTAGGGTTACAAAAGTTGGTGATAAATGTTCCTAAATTTCACATTGATTGTGATGAAATAATAAGATTCAGGAATTAGATTTGTGTTTTTCCCATCCCAGAATTAATGAAGTAAATATTGGATGTAGCTCATAGTTCTTCATTCTCTATTTACCCTGGATGAATGATGATGTCTATGGACTTGAAAGAGTACTTCTGGAGGGATGGAATGAAAAGAGATGTTGCTGAATAAGTCTCTCGATGTTTTGTTTGTCAGCAATTTAATACTAAGAGATAGAAGTCTAAGGGGATGTTACAACCATTACCCATACAAGAAAGGAAATTGGAAAACATCACTATGGAATTTTTCACTGGAAATCCTAAAAACATTAAAAGAAATAATGATATCTAGGTTATAGTTGATCATTTTACGAAGTCGACACAGATCTTTGCAATTAGTGATGATTTCTCTCTTGACCAGCTTGCTAGGATATATGTGTAGGAAGTGGTAAGATTGCATGGAGTACCACTTTCCATTATATCTGATAGGGATCCATGGTTTAAGTTGATGTTTTGGTTAAGTCTTCAGGATAATCTAGATACAGAGTTTAGTATCAGCACTACTTATCATCCTCAGACAGACGGTCAGTCTGAGAGGACAATTCATACTCTAGAAGACATGTTGAGAGCTTGCTCTATGAATTTCAAAGGTGGTTGGGATCAACACCTACCATTGGTGGAAGTTTCTTATAATAATAGCTTTTACTCCAGAATTCAGATGGCTCCTTATAAAGCTCTCTATGGACAGAAATGCCGAACGCCAACTTCATGAGATGAAGTTTGGGAAAGAAAGCTATTAGGACCTGATCTTTTTGATAAGATTGAAAAAAGGTACATTCTATTCAACAACACATTAAAACATCTAATAGTCGACAAAAAATTTATGACAAAAAACTAATAAAATACCTAGAGTTTGAAGGGGGTGATAAAGTGTTCTTACAAATATCTCTATGGAAGAGAGTAATGAGATTTGGAAAGAAGGGAAATTTGAGCCCTTGGTATATTGGTCCTTTTAAAATTCTAGATCTTATTGGGAAGGTAGCTTACTGATTGGTGGTTCCACTAAATATCACTCAAGTTCATGATGTGTTTCATGTATCTCTCATGAGAAAGTACATACCTGATCCTTCACATGTACTAATCTCAAAAGTTGTACCGCTTGAGCAAGATCTTTCTTATGAAGAACAAAAAAAAAGAGATTCTAGATCGTAGTGAAAAAGTTCAACGACACAAGACCACTCATTTCGATAAAGTATTATCGAGTAACCACAATTTAGAAGAAGCTACATGGGAAATTTTGGATATGATGAGGGATAGGTATCCTCATTTGTTTGTTACGAAGTGACGAATTTAAACGGTGAAATTCATTTTAAGGGGGGTAGAACGTAACACCATGAAATTTTTGGAGAAATATTTCATTTTTATGTATAATGTTATATGCAATGACAAATCTATCTTTCAATACAGACAACAATATCTTGGATTATGTTACACGCATGGGCAATCATCCTTGATAGCTTGTGTTGTACGCAACACATGAGTTTTAGAAAACAATGATATGTTATTAAAATATTATATAAACTAGCCATTATGAATAGTAATACCCACTTTTTAAAATTTAGTAAATTATATCATTCAAAATGAAATTCATTTTTGGATTCAAAAAATCAAAATTACCCTAGGGTGAATTTTTGATATTTTTCGGAAAACATTCAATTTTTGATGAATAGTGAAAACACTGAGTTATTGGTTAAAACCAAATTTTTATTTAAATAATCATTTATTTTATGTCAAAATAGATATATAATACCTATATCAGTTCAATATAATTCATTGGAGCCATTTTATATTAATTATATATATATATATATATTATTGAACTTTTTACCGTCTTTTACCCACCTCCAAGAAGAATTTGCAAATTTACATAAAATATTATTTTACCACTTCTATGAGTGGAATTTCAAAAATCTGAGAGAAACAGTTGATATCCGTATGTAAAATGTTGTTCAATAAGATAAAAATAATTTTTCGTGAATAGTAACTTTTTACTTATATTTATCACAGTTAAAATAAAAATAGGGTAATTAAGGTTAAAAATGATATAATTATTACCCTAACAGATGTCCTAATTCTATTGGATAACTGTAATTAGACAAAAAAACCTTAAAAATAAAATATAACCCTTTAGATCTACTTGGAATATATTAGGACATTTATTATTATTTTATTTAAAGAAGAGTTAAAAAAGTTAAAATCGAAGTTTAATAACTAAAACATTTTTAATATATAATTATACATAATATTAATTTCAACTATAAATATTAATTAGAAATCTAAAATTAATTCCTACATAATGGTAATTTATTTATATTTTTTAGTCATTAAATAACATTATTTATTTATGACACAATGATGATGCAGTAATTACCTTATTAATGTAATATTAACATAATTGATATTATAAAAACACAAATAAATGTAATTTGAGACTTTTTATGAATTTAACTACTTTTATATTTTAATATAACTTATTAGGGTTGGTTAGATGAATTTTTATCGAAGTAATAATGCTTTTATGAATTTGGAAAAAACAAAATACCAAATAGTGTCAAAATTGACATTAAAGAGTTTTAAAAATAAATATTATATTATTTATTAATATAATTGTCCTAAAAATATATATTTCGGCCAAAAGACTTATATATTAATATATATGACATTAATTAACTAATTGGGGTTCTATTGGAAGTTTATAGTATGTTTATTATCCATATAGTGTAAGAATACAAGAAGACACGGTAAAAGTAAAATTATTTAACTTAGAGTCAAATATAATTGATTAGGTTAAAATGATAGCATAAACTTGTCTAAAACATATTGGATAAAAGGATTGAAACCCATCCCCACCCTAGCATCTAAATATGTCACTTTTTAGCCATTATAACACGAATATGAATTTAGTAAAAAACAATATTTTAATTTTTTCTTTAGGTGACCCTCACACCTCTTATAAAAGGGCATTGACCGTTCACTATAATGCACAAATTCTAAGCCATTTGGCTCGGACAAAATCTTCCCAAATACCCTATAAACTATCCTTCTTTTATCCAATAGGCCTTATTTTAGTCAGAATGAAAACCTAATAAACCCTTTTGATCAAATCAAAAGGAAGAACCCGAAGAAGAGGTAAATGTCTCACCACCAATTTCAAGTTCCTTTCTTCTTCCACTTCCTTATTATTTGTTGTTACAGTTATAAAATTATAAATCCAGTATATTTTATTACTGTGATGTTATTATATAAATGTTTCAACCATATTAGTTATTTTATCCATCCTATGAATGAAAAATTCACCACACGTGCGTATGTACGGCTTAGAGTCTCCACGTCGTGGTGTAGTTTGTTATTCAATCATTTCATCTTTTGGATGGGTATAATAACGAATATAAATTATGTAAATAATAAATATAACATTTTTATGATTCATTATATATGATATACCATCCAATTATATACTATTTTAATATCAAAATAATGATATCGTCGCTTGTGAGTACGTATGGACTACCGTCCCCATAAGGCGATGAGATTCATTCTCCATGTTAACAATTCAAGAATGATTATAAAGTATATATATAATAGATAATGATTACATTTATGAAATAATAGTGCTACTAGATATATATATATATGTATGTATGTATGTGTGTGTGTGTACTCTACTTTCATCCATTCAATTCAATAAGTAAATGAAAACAACGTTCATGCGTACGTACAGTCTACCGTCTCAATGAACGGTGTATTTCATTTCATTTACCTATCTATTATGTACATATATATCATGAATATAAATGATATATAAATCATTCTATACATTATAGATGTATGTATATCATGAAATAAGTAACAATATCAAGAATAACAAGTCCAAACACGTACGATAAATGAAACGATTTTACCCAAAACGCTGCTTTAACATGGAATTGACAAAAGAACGGGTAATATAATGTCATAAGTGAATCATATATGATATCATAAATATTATCATGGTTTTATAACAAGTCAATAATCTGTTTTAAATAAACTATATTAGAGTTTCAGACACGTACTGAAGATATTGGACCTATGGTAAGGGATAATTTTGCAATCTCATTTTTATCCAAGATTACTTATACGTAGGTATTTAATGGGTTATATATTTTGTCCATGTCCATAAAATGTTTTTCATAATGTTTTTAATATTATTACATGTTTTTTAATGTCATTTGTAACCCTCTTTGAATTTTAATTTGTGTTATTGAAGAAATCATTCTTTTCATTACCATAGGTGGTACTTATTGACTTTTCCATTAAAAGTACGAGGAGAATGTTTTTTTAAATTATACGATGTGAACGGATTACTATGGTTTTAGAACGCCATAGTTTTATGAAGATACCTATAAAAGATTTCATGATTATCTTCAACAAAATCCTATTCATTTAAAATAGAATGGCAATTTTTTAAAATAAAATGATTTTGAAGAAGAAATGATATTTTCCTCCACAATACATTTAAAGTGTTTTGTCAAAACTATTTTCCAAATAAGATGACATTCTATATTATTATAATTATTCAAGTATAATGTCTATATTATTTAAATGGTTTTATTCTTATTATGTTTAAATGATATCCATTTGTTTTAAGTGGATTACGTTATGATGGGATGATGTTTATGAAACCCATTTTCATCTTTGGGTTATGATGAATTGTTTATGTTTATTTTGTAAAACAAGTTAGAATAATTTTATTATGAGATGGGTGGGATATATATCTCCCTCCAATGCATTGGTTAAATATTTATATCTAATGAGATAGATATGGATGGAATGACAAGTTAATCTTGTTCATTGATAAAATACTAGAACGAGGAGTGAACTAGATTTAGTAAGGGACTTTGTCCACTATGATTGTCATGGAAGAAATGCCTTGGCTACTATGGAAATCATAACATGTGCTTAATGGATTCCACAATTACATGTCTTATTCCCATGCTCGTTTATCATGATTAATGTTCCATTATGATCTATGCCTTATGTACTTCCATGATTTATGTCATTGCCCATGATTTTTATGTTTAGATTTTATGTTCATGTTTTTGTATTCAAAAGTTTATGGAGAGTTTTATGTTTTCTATGTTTACCCTTATTGAGCATTTTTGCTCACCCATTTTATGTTTTCTTTTCCCCAGGATATAAAAAAAGGTTTTAGGTAAGAAAAAAAGGGGAAGATCATTATGGGAGATGTTTAAGATCTTTCACCATGATTAGAAGATTATATTTTGAGTTTCTATAGACACTAAACTATTAAGTTCCTTGAGTGTTGGTTGTTATTATGTATTAAGTATTCCACAAAAGTCATATCATGTCCATGTACGTCAAGCTTGGGTCTCTACAACTTATGATTATTTTACACATAATATACAGTTATATTTGGTGTATTTATATTTTTCATGCTTAATTATGTCATTTTTTATCCTTAATATAATGGTACAATCTTTGTATGGGATTTCCTCTCAATTTACATTCCATTGAGTATTATTTGTTGTTATGCAACAATCCACTTTTATTTGTTGTATATAATACCCTTTAAAATATTATATCATGAATATCCTTATTCTCATGATATTATATGTTTCACTTTATTTTATTATTTAATTATGATTAGCCAATTGTTCTTGATGTGTTATGAGACTATTTAACTAAAACAACGTTTTAAAAAATTTAAAAATTTATTATTCTAAAATTTTATCATTAATGTCCATGGTTTCAAAATGGTTTTTAGTTTTTTATATGGACATTAATGTTGTAAAATTTTAATAATTTTAAAAGATTCAAAGTGGTATGGGACACTTTGATTCGGAAATATATTTATTAAACATTATAAATTGTTTTGAAAATGGTTTGATACATCATTGATTATGTCAATATCTTGAAATGACATATTGTGATTGAAATGTGGGAATGTTATATTTAAATTAGTCATGTTTTATGTGTTATGAATATATTATGGTTCTTGGGCATTGTTTACATATATGAGTGGTTCTATGATAATATTTGGGAGTGTGAGCTCGAGATAGCTCTCCAATGCATTGGGTAACATTACAGAGGTAAATGTTAATTTTTCTCCTAGTATATTTACAGAATATACTGTGATGGGTATTCCGAACATAACTCCCATGTAAATGTGAAATCTAAAATGTAAATTTGTTTTATATGCCACAAGTTACCTTTATGATTTTTTATTTTTGTGTGTTATTCATAAATTGTGTGATTTCATAAGGTATATTAGGATTGAAGAGTATTGTTTCGTTGATTTATATTTATTAATGGGTTAATGTTTTCCTTCCATATTTTATACCCCTTAATGGGAATTTAATGCTCATCCCAATTTTTTGAAATGTTTTTTACAAGACATTAAGATCAATAGGGTAATGGACAGGATCAAGGAAAAGTCAAATTTTCTAAAACATGGAACTGGATATGTCTCTTTTTAAGAGTTTTTATTTTATGAAAAAAAATTATATTATGTACTAGTGTTTACATGTAATATTCATGTTGTTATATAATAGTTATGTCCTAATTATCTAAAACTATAATCCTGAAAAGATCTTCAATCTGAATTATGTTTATAATTCAATATTTTTTAATTATTAAAGATGGGTTCTTATACTTTTGTTTCCACTAAATATTGTATAGTTGAAACCGATTCATCTCTAAGAATAAGTTAAATCATAATATTTTTATCCCTCTCATGTGACATCCCTAATAAGTCTTCATGAAACTCACTATAAAACTAATCCATAATTGGTGGAAGTACACCTTGTTTCCCACCCCAATCATCTAGTAAAAGACCAGAAACCTGGGAAGTGATAACCCCAAGTTACTGATGAATTGGAACTGTACGGCCCATCTGATTATCCCATTCTCAAAGGTGTACATTATTGTCACCCTCCAACTACATAAATGTAACTCTATAGAGGAAAAAAACTATATAGTCATAGTATGATACTATAAAATCCATACACATGATCATGTTAAAGGCTAAAATATCCATAAGTTTTAGTTACAAAAGAAAAAGATACACCACAACCTCAAGAGAAGACCCTTTTCAGAAACTGTTATCTCTCGAACGTACTCCTAATGGTGTAACGATTGTTATAACCCCAATCAAAATCTCTACTTCCAGACTCAACCCATTTAAAAATTACGTAGATAAAAATAACGAGAGGTACTAGTATGAAATAAGTAACAATAATTTGTAGATGATTCAGATAAAAAATCTATAACTATTGAAAACTCAACCTCACTATCCACCAGTGTTGGTTGAACTATAGGTAGATATCCTAACCCACTTTACTCTGCTGTAAATAGATTCCACTATGTTTAACCACTCTATTGATATGGTAGAAGTTCCCTAGAAGCACTGCGTCCATTGACTCTATCGACATATCTAATAGAACTCTATCTTCCAGACCCATATAGGGTAGAAGACCCCATTCCCATACTCTGGATCTTTCTAGATGCACCATCACTACCCATCTATCATGGGGTCCTAAAGAAGTATTGTAGATATACCATACTATATTAATATTGGAAATCATCCCATGGGGAGGGGAAATGTTTACAAAAGTGATTAGTCTTACCACACTACTAGAAGAGTACTCCGGCAAGATCCTTTATAACGGATACTTCCCACTTTCCAATCTGTTTTCAATTTATCTGGTTAATTTTTATTTCAACGATTCATACACAAAAAATTCATATGTCTGGGTCATCTAGTGGAACCCATCGATCATCCACTTGAATACCCTTTTATGTTCCCCTCACTATTGGGAGGTTAATAAACTTCCTTAATAGCATCTTTAATTGAATGATATTCAAATGACACTTAATCTCTTGTTTAATTCTATCATGAAAACCAATTGTCGTAGCTGTCACATCTTATTCTTGTATTGGAGGAAAGCACTACAAGTTAGTGAAGTGGAAAAAATATTCCATTCAAAACATACTCCCTTAGTTCAGCATTAGAAAATCAGAATCCCTCTATTGTCTCAGTGTATCTAGATAAATGTTCTCCATGAACGTCTCATATAATTCATTCCATTCAATGACTTTCAGCTACTCACAGACATACTATCCAACAATTATTCTCTTAAACACATATCATATAAAAAGATAATATGAATCTCTTATCAATAAGAGTCTCCATGTGCCCCATAATCATCTGGATAGACACAATCAAGAGTTCAACTGCCTCTTGTGTACCTTTTCTTTTAAAACAATACGGTTGATGAAAAACAAAACACTAGTTCCAAGTCATACATACTTTTTTATAACCCTCCCAAAGTATCATTCCATAAACATCATAATAATAGAAATGTTCTCATATTAATTCTGTGTTAATTAATAACTCAAAACTATCAGATCATCTTGTTCCACTAAAAGAAGAAATTCTATATCCATTTCACCTTTTAATCATACAAACAAGTGTCGTTATGGTGTCATATATCTACAATGTCTGACACATGTTTTTTGGAAATGGAACACATCATTGTTAGATTATCCCATGCGGGTTTCAAATAATGACATGAAAAATAACCCATCATACCTCGCCACTCGATCACAAACATGGAACTATCTATAGCATCCACCATTATCTAATAGGTTATAGTCAAAAAACGTTTAACCACATTATCATTAACCTAATTGATCATTATACTTTCATTTTCAACATTTTTTTTATCATTTTACCATTTTCAATTCATGTTGGCCACCTTAATAAATAAAATAAACATTGAATAAAAATCCTTCCAATTTCAAAATCATTCCCATAACCTTCTATTACATTAATGCCTAAAAATAATGAATCTTACAATAATTCCAATGTTCCAAGAATTATTCATGCATACCAAACTCCTGTGCCATATATGGCTATAATTATAATATCATAAAATATAAAAAACATTTATAGAAACGAAATATGTACATAAATCGAGTTGAAATATCACACAACTATAATAGCACATATCCATAACAATAATCCCCCTATGGGTACTTCGATTTTACACCCAACCAAGGGCTAGATACTCTAAGGTGTGATTAATTAATCATGGAATAACTCATCCTATTGTGTTGTCTACCTTACCACAAATGTAATACAAAAAACGTACCTTATAAACCACTTTGAAATATCCTGGCCCGAGTTCCATACATCAGTGCCTCATGTTAGTCGGCAACATAAACTCAGGTGGATCTCTCCATATTCCAGATGCTTCCAACTTTCATCGTGGATCAATTAGAGAACATATAGAGAATAAAAACTCATATAAATGAATAAAAAGAGTAAAAAATAAACAATAAAAAAAATATAATAACAATCACTGCAATAATACCTGTATCACATGATGACCATAGTATAATAAAACATCCAAAATGAATTAAGTAGAAGTTTCATTCCAAATATGTCTGGACTATCATATGAAAAAAATGTCACTAAATACTCCTAATCAAGCCTTAACACCAATTTGGGTTCCCTCATCCATGATCCATCAAATTTCATCCATATAATATTAGGATATTTAACTAAACCTCTAATGTAATGATGATGTCAATTCGAGTACCGATAAGGTAACCTAGGTAAGGTCTCAATACAACTCAATTGGCCACTGCCAATGTAATCTATAAAAATTTAACATCAATAATATAGTTGGATGTTTTATAATGACTAAAGTTAAAAAAATAATAAATATTGTTAACAAATCAATAATTCTTTTTTCAATACCATCCTTTTTCCCCGGTTCATGATGAAAACCAAACCATCACTTCGTTCTTTGTCCCATTCTTGAGTCAAAAAAATATCACATTGGGAAATCACAATTAGTAATAGCGTAGGATTTCAAAATATAATTAATTATTTTTCATAACACAACCATTTAGAAAATTTTTACAAGTCTAATCTTTTTATCTTATTATTTCTTTTGAAGAACCTCTTTTATATTAATAGCACTAGTCCCCAGCCCACACATCATTGGCATTTCTTGAATAAGTATGAGTCTAATAAAATAATAATCACATTCTTGAATATGAGTCTAAAACATCATGGCTAGTACCCAATGGGTATTTAGATCATCATTTTGTGTCCCACGTCCCATTTCCTAATCAATCACATATATCACATATATCACTTTTAAGAAGGTTATTCATCATTAACCCTCTCACAAAATTTTCACATATTTTTATGTAATTTCAATTATCAAAATAATCATGACTCATGACATTCATCACATGGAATGATATGAACAAATCAATATTTAAACATTTTTAAAAATTTAATTATACAACTCATTAACCATTCAAGGATAATACAAGAATCCCTTTATTTCATTTATCAATCAATTTAAAATATCAAAAATTTAACCAATTAAATAGTCCCATTTTATTTACCAATGTCATCACCCTAATATCCCTTTAATGTCATAGTCACAATATTAAATTAATTAATTAACTATTAATTAATTAAATTCAATATTTGATTTTCAATCATGGAAAAATCTATTTCAAAATTCCATTAACACAATATAATAACGACAATGTGATTTCCAATTTAGATTATATACCTTATGATTTCTAATGGAGGCTCGCTAACACCAATTTGCAAATTGAAGTGCAGAATTCAATTTCAGAATGGAGAATGATATTTATCATAAAAACTATATCATGGTATATTGAGGTTATATCTATTCAACCCTATATCAAAACTCATTACAAAAGTGGACTACTATTTCCTCTACATCCTAAAATAGAGAAAAGAGATAGAGGAGACTACACTAGAAGGAAACACATGCCAGGAGAGATGTAGATGAATCAATTGGATCCTTGAAACATTAAGAACAATGTTCATAGGTCCTATGAATCATTCTGAGGCCTCCTAAAATGAGAGTTAACTTTTTTAGGTTGTACAAGGCTGAATGAGTGTTAGATGGAGTTTGGGAAATTAAAAATAAAATGTTCATAGAAAATAACTATGAGTCAATAATTTCCAATGTTTTGGTGAATTTGTTTCCAAAACATTCACCCTAGCTATGTGCCTCACATAGGGATCACATGTTTACTACCAAGAGCGTGAATGGCTTGAAAAACAATTTAAAAATTATGAAATTCCCATCTATATGGGATGACATGGTTTTCTAGAATATGGTATATGGGTTTTGAAAACCATGCACCAACCGAGCACCACCCAATAACAATAAAAAAAATATCTAATTTCAATTGAAATATACACAAAGTAAAACCCGAAAAATGTAATAACACAAAAAATGGAAAAGAGTGACTGAATATGAGCATGAGACATCTCTAGTAATGGTCAGTATCATAATATAACATATAGTGATACTACATGTTTTTTAACATTCCTAAAAATATATCATAATGGACCACACCCATAAAATTAATAGGTTAATTAAGCTTCCACTTTGATCCATACATTCTATTACTTAGGATTAGACTCATCCAAAAAAATTATTTCTATATCTATTACCCATAATCCCTTAAGGTATTTTAGAAAACCAGTTATTATGTTCAGAATAATATCTCAAATTATATATCAAGATACCCACATATAAACATCATCAAATTAAGATGGTTCAAGAAGTTTTCAATAAAGAACAACTAGTATTGTATTTATATATTGTAACTATATACCAAATTTTTCATTATTTTTTATAAAGAGATCTCCCCACATTTCAATGACTATTTAAATATATGTAGCTGAAATTTCTGGGTAGTAAATCATAATGAGGTGTAAAAAAATAGATACAACTATATATATATAAAATAAAATATTTAAAACATAAGAGTAAAAATACAAGTTATTGATAAGTTTTCTTGAATACACAACTTCTTTTGAGGAAATAAAAATTTAATCTAATTTACTGAGACATGATTTTTCTAAAAAGGATTCAAAAATGATATTAAGGAAACTAAATTTAACTAATCATATTTGTCCATTAACCATATTATTTAATGTGATAAATTCCATGCAATTTACAATGATTTTTGATTTTATTAGCTAGAAATGTTTAATTTATTTCCCTCCAAATCAAATACTAGATAATAATAGAGATCAATTAATTATGAAGTAACTTGTTTGAAATTGGTATCATATATTTTGTGACCATATTTATATTTACAACCTTTAGTTGTTTTCCTATTTGGCCCTTATTATTTATATCGCGTATAAAAATTGCTCCATCATAATGTAACATTGACAATTTATTATATCAAACATCCATCTTCTAAATTTAATTTATTATCCTTAATAATATTTTCATAATTCATAGAATGGAACTTGACATTAAAATTATATGAAGTCCAAACTTTCTCACTATTTTTCATAGAGCTCTCTAATTTGACATTAATATAAACATCCAATTAATTGTTGAATATAGTTTCAATATATTATATAGATATATTCATATTTTTAAAATGATATTATCTCCTTACTCACTCTAATAATTACGAAAATATAACAAAATTAATAATGCATCTACCTTAGTTATAATTTAAAAAACTCAATCTACATCTCTAGAATTGATCGTCCTGAGTATTATCATTATAATTATTTACCTATGTATTTTCAATATATATGAAATTAATTTATCTATAGATATATTCTAATGATAAATTATATTTTACATAATTATTTGAAAAAATATGGGCCTAAAGATAAATTTATATCGCCTTTTAGAGTTAACTTTCTGAAGAAGAACATTTCCTATTGGTTTCTAACAGAAATTGTTGGTAGGTGACGCTTGATTGCATGGGGTTAAATATTGTTCAATAATTCATGTGAGGTTCAATATTTATGAATGGTTTCAAATTGAATTTATTAATGGAACTGGAAACACATTAGGGTTAGATATCTATGAGGTACATAATTTCTAATAGTACAGACTCATTGTGGATTTTAAAAAACAGTACTTATGACCTTACATTATTTGACTGAATGGGTGGTCGATATCATTCCACCTTTTCTAGGGGAATTTAATCATACACTTGGAATCTAATATATATTTATGATATGTTCATAAAATTTTGTTTTTAATTACCATGTATGATGTTGGCCAACCTTTAATTAATAATCAATTATTATCATGTATTAAATTTAGAATCATTTGTATGTTTCTATGGTTATTTATCAATGTATATATATTTTTATCTAATGTTCACCATCAATGGAATCCTATTATGTACCCATTAGAGATCCATTGGTCATTATTATGATTATTATGGTTTTTTAATCAAATAGTGGGGTTCCCTTGACTGTGTCATCATCCTGTGAGAAGGATTTTTTTTATCATACCCTTGATATTAGTTTCCTACATATCCTTATAAAATGATTTACAACCCAAAATTATTGGTTCATACTAAGGTAGAACATGACACCATTTAAATTTGTGTGATAATGGCTGATCCTTACATTTTAATGTCATGCAAAAGGATTTCAAGGTAGAAGATGCCTATTTGAAGGTGGGTGTGTGACTTATTATGAAGTGCACTAGGTAACATGGAAGGGATATGGAATCTAATATTTAATAAGAATGTACTAGAGAAGTGTACCAGACATAATAGAATTGGATTTGTGTATTGGATTAGGAACCCATGGATTCTTCATATGTAACCCATTTATATGGTCATCAATGACTACATAGTTCATTTATAGGTCCCATGAATATATAAGAAATTTAATAGTTTTCTGCATAGTAGATTATGTTAATTGATTGGATTATTCTTGGGTTTATTCTTGAAATTGATACACTCTCAATGGGTCCATGTGGTATTTATTAACTCATTGTGATTTGAAGGATTTTTCGTGGTTTATACAATAGGATGAGGCATGGGGATGAGTGAGGTGATATGATTGAGTCTTATTCCTAAAAAGGTGCCCAAAATCATAGATTTTAGGGCTTATTATTGAGGAGTATTCACTTTATGGGATATTGGGGATAATACTACCTTCGAGTCCAAATGATTTTTTTGGGCCATACACATGTAATAATATCCATGGTTTTTAGGATCCTGTGGATAATATAAAAACAACTAACCTCTAATCCCACAAGAGCCATGAAAAATGTATGAAACAATAGGATGTGGATAATCTGAGAAACCAAAAATATTTATTTTCCCCAAGGATGGATAAAAGTCGGTGAATACCACCAGTAATGAAGGCCCTCCGAAGGAGGGATAAGGTAAGATACAAAGGAAAAATCTCTACTAAACAATGTATATGACAAGGTGGATTTCATGATCTTTGATTTCAAACATTCCAAAATTATTTATTATGATTTAATCATGAATGTGAGAAATAAGAAGATTTAAATGATCTGAAAAACCAAAAAATCACTCTTTTGCTGGTGGATGAGGTTAGGGTGATGATGGTCCCCTCCCATATTTATACCATATACCCAAAGGGAAAGAGAAAGGGAATTGTGTTTCCTACCTCCCGTATTATTTTGGTATATAATATAGTCATATTTGGTGATCTATCTAGCTATAACCTATGGAAATATACATAGAGGGGGTGACAAAAGAGTGATCCTGCGATAATGTATAAGGGATTAATCTAGGAAGGATACCCTAAACATGGTTACATTGTAGGGGAATAAGATGTAATTAATTGTAAAAAGAAAAAGGAATGTTTGAACCTCACCCTCCTCAACTATAACCTAGGGATCCAAGTCAAAGAGAAGATTGGGGAAAGACATGGTATTAACCCTAATGCCAAATTAAAGGTGTTATTTTACACCACCCCTAGGTTCTGGGTCCATTTGACCATGGTAATGCACACTCAAATACATCCAAAGGACCCTAACCATTGTGTAATCCATGTGTGGGAAACCTATGAACATATAGATTCATACCCAAATGGGAGACACATTGGTGTGCCTATTTCCATGGTTTCACAAGTTTGCTGGCTTTAGTGGAGGTTTAAAAAATTTCCATTATTGATGAGGGATCCAATGTAAGATGATTCATGCCATTGGTTTATTGGAATATGACAGAAGGATGGGCTCGTATTAGTCCTAGCATAGAGGGTAGAGGTACATCACACATGGCCTATAACGAACTAGAAGTGATACACGCATGGGGTTATAGGCATCTGAAAGAATTATATAGATTTATAAATTAACCACCATGAAAAATACACATTTTAGAGGAATTTTATTATACACCATGGGTATTATCATTTGTTTGAAAATAATTCTCATATAGGTCCATGGTTATATAAGGGTCCTCGCGCAGGTTCTAGCCTATTGGAAAAAGGATCCTCATGAAGGCCTTGAGGGTAACTAGAAGTGGTTCTCATTGGGGGTATAAGCCTACATGATTGGGATATTCCTTGGTAAATGATATATCTAGGAAACAACACCTAGATGTGGATTTACCATTTGATTGATGGGTATCCTCAAGTGTTCCTGGATGAGGCTCACATCGGTCCATGGTTACAGATGTAGCCTTAGGTTGGTGGTAGTACACTAAGGGATATGGGGTCATCGTGTAAGGGAATTTTGTTTCAGACCTTGGATGGAATTTGATCTCACTTATCCCCCATAATACATCTTTCTCCTGGGTTTTTTAATGATACATGAGTGGTTTTGGATACCATTTGTAAATGATATATGTGACCAGAGCTTCAGTGTTTCTTAAAATTTTCCATTTGTTAAAATTAGGAGACCTGAGGTCCTATTTATAGTAAAATGGGGACCATGGTCATAGGATGTCATATGAAAAGGTCTTTGACATAGGTTTCTTATACAAGGGTGGCCTTCCATTCACTACAGCGTGGAAAGGTTGTATTGCCCTTATTATTTGCAGGGGTTTGTGCATAGGCGAGCATTGGAATGTACCATTATTTATTCTTTGGTATTATCAAAAAAATTAAAATTATTGAGGTGATCTTAATAATATTTTCATCAAAATTGATAGAACAGAGTTTCAAACATATACCCACTCATTATTGGATATGATTTAAACTACGGGTTCTATACTTGATGTAGAAAGAGTAAATGATTATGAAGGTGTAATATGTGTTCGACGGAAGGTACCCACATATGTCAGTGGAATAGTTCTATTGTTCTGGTTTATGGTGCAGGTCTGCAGAGAAGATCTAGTGTGTAAGACAACAACATCTATAAATACACCTGGTCTTGTTTCTGGTTTATCTCATTCTGTATTCAAATATTCTACTCTCCTCACATTGGTTTCCTACCTAACCATTTTGTGATTATTTTTGGAGAATTAATTATAATGTATTTCATCATGAAAGTAATCAATATAACACTTTAGTGATATCCCTGTGTGAGTCACCTTTTTTAGGAGTCTATATAGGACAACTTAACATTGATGCTAATTTTATGAAACTTATCTTGATGTATGTGCAACGGACCTAATCGAGGTTCCTATATTGATAGCCTTTTCGTGGGTCTTGTGTGATGGAATTCCTTTGAATTTTTTTAATTATCATAAGAAAACATTTCAAAAATTATATGACAATTTTTTAAAATAATGGGAACATTTAATTCCCTCTTTTGGGTTTTAAATTTCATCCTTGATGACCACCATTGAAAAATTTGATGGACATGCCTCCAAGAGAATAAATGTTGTTGTGATAGATTATTAATATGTGCTTGAATCTACTTTCTAGATCGGGTGATGCATTTGGAACCATGTCAACATGAGTTCCCATGAAGCGATTATCCTCCATTGTATGACCACATATATTTTTGGGACTCCTTTTTCCATGAGTCTCATAGTTACTTTCCAAAGTATTATTTTATGAACTAAACCAATATCCAATAAAGAGAAATTTATTCCATGCATGACTATATTATGAAAGAATGATCCCCACTAGCTTCTTCAAGAATAAATAAATATACACTCCATATCTGAATCCACATATTCATGAATAAAAGAATAACATTAATTAATATACTTCCTATTTTTCACTAATTGGTCAGACGAATGGTTTGAAGGATGAAATTAATATTTTTACTTAAGTTAGTGTCAGGCTCGAGTAGATGTGGGTGTACTGGGTGTGATAGACTTGTTACATAGTTTGAAATCAAGGTATATATTTAGAATTTAAGGTCTGTTTCAAGTTATATGGGGGTGGATTGATATAAATATACATTCATATGTTTTGTTGAGACCTGTTGAAGTCCTTTACATTAGATTTGGACCATTTCTTCAGCATGTTCTGAAATCATACCTCTATGCCTGATGTATAGGGATGTACTGAGGATGATGATCATTTCGGGAGAATTTAAATTTTTCCCATATTTAAGTCAGTTGATAGGAACATTAAATGATGATGGTAAGGAAAATAATCTTGAACTGAGTTTATATATGATATAAATCAGAGTCAGTTTAATCGAGGATCTTATTGACTATGAAATCATCTATGAGGCCTATACTCGTTATCAGTTTTCTTTCTAGTCCAAATGTGTTCAATATTAAAGAATAAATAACCATATTCTTATTAGGTTTGAGAACAATCTGATGGTGTTTCGATAGTTCTTGATACTGATGACTATGATGATATTTAAAATATCAATTTTTCATCCTCTATCAGATGCATCAATCGGGTTGGTGGTCTGGTATGCCAGTGTGTATATCACTTCATACCCTCTAGGGTTTTTGAAAAAGGGTGTTTATTTTGTCAATTCCATGACAATCGTGGGTCATGGTATGAAATTTAAAATGTTTTGCACCAAATATGATGTTGCTGATGTCCTTTTGTATTCAAATCTATTTTGGTCAAAGACCATTTAGTATACTATGGTTGAGAAGACAACACCCTATGCACCGAAGCTATCAATTCATCACCATTAGGTGGAGACTCTTCAATCATCCAGACACTTATCTATGAGATAAAATAGGTTTTTAGATTCTTCCATATCTAAATGATTTATTTCCACTACATATCCTACCACTTCAAAGAGAAATTATGTGTTACCATTGGCTATCAAATCATGGAAGAGAGTAACTCATGAGGTTTTTGATGCAGAGATGTTTATCTAGGATAGAATCAAAATCCTAGAGAAAATAGATAGCACATCACCCTCTGATCTCAATCTTAACAGTTATTAGGATTAGGTTGAGATGTATATTTAGGAACTAGAGGCTTCGATATTTGAAATTAGATAGAATATCCTAGTTATAGTGATGGCGTATGACATGTTGTACATGGTGGGGTAGTCATCCATCCCAATGTGGAAAAGGATTACTACATTAACCCGAAAAAATATTATCACCTTTTTTACCTTACATTTCCTACACTTAAATATGATGATATTTATATTAAAAAGCATCTATTTAGTTTCACATAAGAGAAGAATAAGAATAATAACTGTTTGAAGAGGAATTTGAGTCTCTGATGCTGGGGCCCAACAAAACCCCAGTTTTTGGTAGTGGAAGAGGACACCAGGTTCCCATAAATATCTATGGGATAGGGGACCATGTTTGAGATGATAGTGGTAGGAATTACTCAACTTTCACATTATCATACTCTATACTAGAGGGTACATATGGGGCCTTTTCCATCCGAATAGAGAAATATTTTTTTCCATTGTATACACTAAAGTACGTATTTTTTTCAATAATTATTATGACATTCTTAATATAATCTTTTGAATGTTCTTGTTTGTTATATAATCTCCGTCACATTCAACCCCTAATGGATATTATACTTTTCCATCGAGGATAGAGAAGTTTAACCTGGGGGGGGCCAGGAACCGTTCTATTGAATCCGTCATTTTGATAGATGAAGAGTCAAGAGATTAATACACATATACCCTTATTTATGTAATGTGGGGAGAGGTCTTTTGAAATGATAGTGGAACGACATTATGTATAATGTTATGTTTTTTAAATTCCCATTATTTTGATTTTTCATATCTATTTCCTAATTTGAGTACCTATAGTAGTTATCATTAGTCCCACTGTCCCTATATAAGGGGTTGATAGGGATATTAGATAGTCCGATGAAGGTGTTAATATTGACCTAGAATCTATATGTCCTAATAATGTTGTGAATGTTGAGATATAGGTGGAGGGGATTTAGGGGGGAAATAATTCCGGTCCTGAGTAATGTTTCCTAGATACCACTACTGTTGAAGATGCTGCAGTACATGATTCCGTGTACTAAGAAAAAAATGGATCTAATTAATCAAAAAAAACTATATCTCAACACCCCTCTAGGATTTAGTGGATTTTCAAAGGGAATATAATGAATTTTTTTTCTCATTGTTTAATTTTTTAATCCTATATGACTTTCTATCACCTGATGCATTATATTAGAGATAGGATTGGTAAAATTTGTCTATAGAGAATATTGATAGGGAATTTCCTGATCAAGGCATCCAAGTCAACCATACCACTGTTATAATAGGTGTAATGGTTAAGAATCCTAAATTGGAATATTCTAAAGAGCCTATGATCCCAATTTCCGATAAAATGTAGGAGGATGTTCATTTCCAGGAGTTTCTCTCTCTATTAGTCGAGTATAGGGGAACTATAGATTTATTGACTCCAATGGTTGTCCCAATGATGGATGAGTGTCATTAACTAGTTTTTTTTACATAAATATTGTTTTCTTTTATTGACCTATATATTTTTTTGAGAGGCATAACATCATATTTAGTTTCATTGAAATCATTAAATTTGATTGAATGGAAGGCTTCCATGTTTGTTACACCATCATCGATATGTGAAGATGAGGAGATTTTGGAAGGAGAATAAAATGGAGGCTCACAAAGTATACTAAAACCAGAATATGTATCTCCCTACAATAGAGGATATGAGTATGAACTAAAGATGTTGAATTCCTTCTGAACTACATTCCCTTTGGATTGCTATGGTATCTATAAGATATTCGAGGAGACACCTCTTTATATCATGTCATCATGAATTCACTGACTTCCATTCAATCTCTCCATGATGGGATATATAGGATCTTATTATCATGAGATCCAAAATTTTGTTAGGGAGATATTCTAGAAAAGGGGAAAGGATCAAATATCGTAGAATTTTGAGGTGCATTTGGAGGGAATATTTTAGGAACTCAATGTTTTCGTTACCCAAGATGAGCTCAGTCACACTAAGACGTTGTAGGATTACCCTAATCATATTGATGATAAACCACTCTAAATGGTAAGCCTTTATGAATAAGTAGATTTTGTAAGGGAAAATGTAGTTTATATTCAATTATAGTTGTTAATGGAATATGCAAAATGAAGAGATTTTGTTGCTATATATTAAAAGAAAAACCATGAAACTGAGTGGTATGCTGCTAAACAAAAAGACAAGATTGAAGAATCTATGAGAGATTATTAGTAAATAGTTTAGTTTCATCAACCCTATTTCTAGGATAAGATGTAAAATATGGTAGAGTGGCTCTTGAATGTGGATGTTCATCTCTATGTTGTAACATAAATAAATAGGATTCTGGATCCCAATCACATGTTGTTCTACTTTTTTCCCCATTATAATCATCATATTACACTATTTATGAACCATTTTATTTAATTCTGTTGATTTATAATTATAATGATTAAGGTGAGATAGACCTCTAATTTTTTCCTCATGCATGGGCCCTAGAGAGCATAATTTGACTATCTTTATCAATTTAGGAAAACCCATAAAAACCTTGTATCATTATTTATCACCAAAATGTTTTCGTATTTACAATATAAGGAATAATTAATTGGTATGACATTGAATTTTCATAGATCAACATTTTCTTGTCTTCAACCAAGCTGTTGTTCTGCATTTTTTTCATTGCTAATTTTTTTTATAAAACACTTGGGTGTCGGTCTATTGTGTTGAGACCTAAGTTTTTTCTAGAGTTCCATTTGAAGGATTTAAATCTGGAGAGTTCTATCTGTTATAGTGGGAATATTAGAGATGTGCATGCTGGAATTATGATATTGGTCTTTGAGGTTAAATAAATTTGACCATAGGTTTTAATAAAATGACTCGTACAGGGCTTGTTGGCCAAAAATATTTTGATATTCATCATATACATGATGGGAAATTTTTTCCATGAATGATTTGTTTCTAAATCTGAAACAGATTATTAGGATATAGAGAAGAATACTAATGGTGATTCAGTTACTACTAGTTGGGAAACCCATTTTTTGAGATAATTTATTCAAATATGACTAGGGAATGATGCCGAATAATAAAATAAAAGAATATTTTTCTGGAAGGCCCTAATATATGGTAGAAAATGAATGAAAATCCATCTAGGGACTATTCTAGGATTTTCATTAAAAAAAAGTATTTAGGAATTATGAGACCCTATTATTGATTTCCAATGTAAATTTATAATGTTTTTGATATATCAACACCATGATGGGTGGTTATTACAAGGGAATATTCCAGATAATGAAAATAAAATATGTATTGGAATTTAACTTGAATGAGAATCTTATATTACTATAATTTAGCAAGTGTGTAGGAAGATAAATTTTTTCAGATATCTGATTCCATGGGGTGAAATTCCACTTTATATCAAGGGATGAAGAGTCTTGTATTTTAATGGTGTGTGACTATGCTATCAACCATGTAGTATAATGTATTATGGTGAGGAAACTGTTATATAGTTAAACACATTGGGGCTAGGATATTATTCTATGCATTTTAATATCATACAACAAGGATGTTATGTAATGTAGTTTAAATTAATAAAAAGTAAATAATATTATGTCATTTAAAATCATAAAGATTGGAAATAATAAATTTATTTTAATATCTTACAGAATTAAAATTATGCTAAGTAGTTTAACATCATAGTGAAAGGACATTATGCTATTTAGGATAATGTTATTCACCATGGATATTATGTAATGTTGTTTAATTTTTTACAGCAACAATATCATGGGAGGAAATAATTTATAATTTTTAGCATTGATTGATAGGTTAATAATTCTCATTTATCATGGTAATCTTCCAGTGAATGAATTGTCACATTAATGAATTGGTGTGAGATATGATGTGTACCATAATATATGGATCTTATGATCTGATGAGTGTTATGGGAAAAAGGACTCATTGCGATAGAGGAGTTCTCTCCTAAGAACAAAGATACTCTAAGATGAAACCCCCATTTGCTGGGCTAAATTACACAAATCCAATTTGGGAATGTTAATGGATAGTTGAATAATGTCACCCTTCAAATAATACGCCTATATTAATTTAGACATATAAAAAACAATTGGGTCATGTTGTAGTAAATTCAAGTAATGGAATTCTCTGGAATTTTGAAATTATATTCATGATAGATGATAGAAGATTATGGAGATTCATATTTCCATAGACATAGAGTCTAGTTTTGGGGAAGGAAAGTACCTAGACATAGAAAGAACATTTCATGTCTATATTACCAATGAGTTGGATTAATAGGTTCTTTAATGAGGCCTGATCCAATCATGGGGAATTTGGCTTGTATAGTTCTAGGTCATACAGCTAGGAACATAGAATTATGGAAATGATATGTGATATGTGGCCTATCAGACCAAGGTAATTCTGGCATAACTCAGACATGAGGGAAGAGATTTTAAAGCATTTTTTGGAGGATCACAAATCAGGATAATGGTTCTTGAAAAAATATGTAGGGGATGACATTGAACAGATATAACTTACAGGTTCAAATATAATGTAAAAAAATCTACTGAATATTGAAGGGGATTCTGTCTAGGATGTTGTTACCACTGGTTGACGAACCTGTTTTTAGTATACATTATGAAAATTAGACAGGGGAGTGATATAGAATAGTTAAGTACAGTAATCATTCAGATGATAGGCCCATTTTGTGAGATACTTATGTAATTCCAACTGAGGTGTGTTGTAGCATTGTCAGGCAATGGATTCCATATGTATCAGACATTAAATCAATACAATTTGATGAATGAATATATAGATTTCATTGTGTTCATGATTAGGAGTAGGATGTCATGAGGGGATATACCAAATAAAAGAACATTGTAAACCAGTATTGTCAAAAAATTGTGGATTCCCATACATAGATCTATCTTATATGTATAAGGGATACATCTCCATTTCCTTGGTGGACCCCCTAATGAGGGGACCAGAATTAAGATCACCTTCATATATCTTTCATTTCAGGCAGATTATGTGGATTTTCTATCCTCTAGTGATGGTAATAGGACGTATGGAAAATGTGTCCCTACGTATCTCACTATAATGATAATAAATCCACACATAGTTCTTGATATACCGTTCCATTTAAATTCTTGTTGCACAAACATTAATCATGCAGTTCAATGTCGACCCGAATGTAAGTTTTGTTACTCGATGTGAAAAAAATGAAATATTGTGAATATAAAAAAATATAGGACATGAGCGTCACAATGTACCATTATAGCAAAAGAATCATGTCACACATAGTTCTATAATGTATTCCCCATACTGAATGAATTCATTTCTGGAGAAAAGGAGTTTTTAAAAAATTAGCACACTAATTGTGTGAGACACCATACTGAATCCTATTATATTAATCAAAATCATACAAAAGTGAGTGCGGGATTTTCCCATACAATGATACACTTGTCCCAAGATTGATGATACATATTTCATTGTGCATCTCTTTAGAATTAGAGCCCATCCACAAATAGTTCTATAGGAAATCGTGTAGTTTATTATCATATAATGAAAAAAATGTTGTGCCTTTTAAGGGATTTAATCTACGAAAAATATATCACCAATGTGAATTGATATTCCCCACTCGTCTAGGGAAATCATCCACTGAAACACCAATGATCATGGGTGATCTGATCTGTGTGTGAAATAAGGAGTTGAAAAGGATTCTTCCACTACAGAAAGTAAATAGAGTGGAAAGATATTGGTGTTTGGATTTCTATAGTCAGTAGTACATGAGATATGATCCTTGGGTTGATACATATATCATTGGAATGAGAATCAATCCATTAATAATTCTTGGAATCCAATGATGGTTAATGTTATGTGGTATGGAAGAATATTAAATGACATGAAACAAATGAAATATTCTAGTTGGGCCTAATGATTGATATATGGGTGTCACTAAATATCCCAGGACGGTGGTAATCATTCCACATTTAGTTATTGATGGTCCCTCTATGTAGTTTTGACTCATATGTTTGGATTGGGGAAATTTTTCTTGCATATGTGCCCAAGATTGGAGATCTGATTGTTACTACATATCTCATTGTAACGAGAATCAATCCATATGTAGTTCATGAAAGATTACCATTTAAATTATGACCCATGAATAGTGACATTGTATTTTTTATTGTGGTTGGCCCCATGGTTTGAGATCCTAGTGTCACTATATAACATGCTTGGGAATTAATCGATCCATATATAGTTCATGATGAACTAAGAAATATAATGTTATTCTATAAGGGAGTAGGCTTCCATAAATGAAAATTGGTATTACGGTTGGACTACTTGATAATAACAAGATTTCATAATGTATCTTATTATACCAAGAAACAAGACACACATTATTCTTGATGAATAGTTCCCCACATCAATTCAGTGTCGAACTAGGGAAAATGGGTCATTGATATTTTCCCAAAGGACGTTCAGTCCTAGGACATGTGTTATAGAAATAACAATGTATCTCATTGGACTGACAATAAATACATACAAATTTCATGAATAATGGCATGGTAGGGGCCCCGACATTAGATATTAAGATCTTCTCAAACATTGTTTGACATATTGGATTATTTTATGTCATGCAACGAGGATGTGAACCATGCATTTTAACATCATATGGTCATTAGATGATAATGTGTGAGATTATACATATAAATGAGGCACATATTCCACAATGTATTTTCAATGATGTTATTGGGGATTTCTCATGGGATCATCCCTACCTTTAGTTCTCTTATTCATCCAAGAAGGAATCTCAACCTAGTGATTGTTTATAGAAATGTGTTTGGAGACTAGACCTAAGAAGAATGCCCTGATTTAAGATACCATAAGCATTGTCTCAATTTTGGTTATTTTGGGTGTTTTGTATCATATAAGGATATGGATGTTAAGAAGGAAGATTAGTGTTATGAAATGAAGATGAATGGTATCATTCAGTTTTAGGTCATACTACTAAGACCATAATTTTACAGTTTATCATCTTGTGATAAGGATGAGGATTTCACAGATTTATCATTATGCAACAAGGATGTTATATCACACCCTTTATATTCATGTTTCAATGTGTGAATATGAAATTTTTCATCATGATTTTATGAAGTTAGGTCATTCATTTTATGATTATGTGAGAAATAACAACCACATAGTTTAACATCTTACAACTGGGACATACTTTGTGTGATTACAAACTTTTTTTATGATTGTAAATTTTTTGGTTTCATAATAATATCCACATCAACTGTGATTAGGGAACAAGCTCTATTAGAGTGTAAATTATGAATAGAGTCGGGTCCATCCATCATTGGTTCATAATTTTGCGTATTTATTTCAGGAATCATAGTAGTCTAATCGACCAATACCATTTTTCCTTTGAGGAATTAATGATGGAGGACCTTCTTGTTAAAGGATAATGCTATTTTATTTTGATAGAATTCCATTTGAACCAAGGTGTGAAATAATTCCTCATAAAAATGTTCCAATTCATCGAGTCTGACTAAAAATTACTTTTTTTATTATCAAAATACTTTTAAGGAAAAGTGAGAAACTAGAAAAGTTGACTAGACAATTGTAAAACAACACAAGCAGATAAAGAAAAGCCAGAAGAAACTATCAGACATGCCCCACCCCAACAAATGTGCCATGAAGAAAAGCCTTTACCAATGAAGTGCCCTTCAGCAAGAAGTCCCGTGGAGAATTGGACGGGCACAGAACGGATGGCGAAGCCATATCCTCTCGATCATCCAGAACTAATGGACCTGCACTAGTGAAGTCTACACGCTCTGATCCCCTTTCAGAGCCGGTCTAAGTAGAGTGCTAGAAACAAGCATCAATGATCCTAACACAGGCAAACAAAAATAAAAACCAAGGACCAACATAGCTCATGAAAACAACTCTCTCAAACCAACCGATCGAAGCCACCAACATAAAAAGATTCATTAAATAGAAACATGATATTACCCGAATCTATTTCCCTAAAAAGATTCCATGATAATGATGAAACCTGTAAATATGCTACATCCGACATCCGCTTCTCATGCTCAGAAGTAAGTTGGTCCCATGTTTGAATGTACACCACAATGCTAATTTTCCCTCCATTGAAACCCCATACCAATATTGAGTCTTTCCTCTCAATCTGTCAAAATTGTTCCTCACTGAGAGACACCTGAATCAATCTACCCATCATCTTAGCTGCCTCCTCCTCAGTTGCATTGAGAAACAAAACCAGTTTTGTCACTTCTTATTCGGAACATAAAAGGAGAAACAAGGCTTGATCACCATGTTCCCCTACCCTCTGAAAACTCAGGGTCTTGATATCCATATTCTTGTTGCTCATCTTTTTAGCAGCTCGAGTCTCCAAAGGAGGGGGTAGCAAGGAGTAATCCTTCTTCCCCCTCCTCTTCCTGAAACCCTTATTACTTTTTTGAATTGACTCCTCATCTTTCGATTTCCCATGCACACTACCTTTGGTTGTCCTCCCGTCGATCCCTTCTCCCTCACCTTGGAAAATGGAATTGGAACTCAAATCTGCCTCTGGAAGGCCTTAAAACCTGTTGCACAAGGGAACTATAGACTGAATCAAGTCTGAACTTACTCTATCATCCTTTATTTGAAGTTATCTTTCCTGTGTATGCCCTCTTCCACCCAGGATAGTATTATTCTATGAAACCAAGACAACATCAGAATCTAGGGATCTCCGGTCTATTGCATTAGAAAAATAGGATTGTATGAACCCATGCCCCATGAATTGAGGTTGTCTGTTAGTGTCTTTAATAACCACACCATGAATTGCACATGATGAGTTCCCAGTAGTACCTCCCCCATTATGTTCTAAATGAGAAACACCTTCAGGACCAAACTGACCCAGCGAGAGTGCTACCTGGTCATTAAGAATCACTATAACTGCAATGTTCGTTGGATTTGAATCTCCTATCAATTTTCTAAACGTGTCTAGGATTTATAGATCAGGAGGTAGAGTAAGAGGTTGTTTCTGCCTCACTTGGTTGGTTTCATGGGAATTCATAGGACCGATAGCTCTTGGAGGGCCTACCAAATCATGGCTCAACCTATTGGAATCCGAAGCTAATACCCCTACCTATGTCTTATTAAATGATGCATCAACATCACCCGATGCGGCACTGACACCCCCCATACATCCACCCTTGCTATTAACCTCTGAAATCTTGCTACTCTCACCAACTGGACCAACTGAGGTCCGAGTCACCTAAACATCCCCATGTCTAAACACCCTGCACCTGAAGACCTCCAGATTGTGCATCAATTTCTTGCACGATGAGAAGAACTCATACCAAGACTCAAACACCACTCGCTGCTTATAGAGGAACTCCTCCCCCATGGTATTCTAGAAGAATTAAACAAGTGATTTAGATACATCGACCTCGACACACACCCTCGGGAAGATCGGATAGAACACAGCCCTGGTCCTACTGTCCGAACAAAGATAACATCATACCTTATTCTCTAGCATACAAATAATTGAAGGGTTTTGAAAGGGGATAGGAAGCTCTGAGAAACATACCAAAGCTACCATTGATGATGAATCTTGTTTCATATGAAATTATACGACCATTTAATAAAAAGAAACCTTGATCCATCACAAGTCTGAGGAGCACTCGACCAAAAAATAAACATGTCATCTTCAGAAGAAAATCGTAACATGATTTGATTGTCGTCCAGCAACCCAACCATCACCCATTCTTTCAGACCCCATGTTTCAAAAATCAAATTATCAAAGAAGTCAACTAATGGTTTGAGATGCTTATAGGTCGTGATCAATGTTAAATGGATAAGATAGGATGCTTCATTGAATTATGAATTTGAAATCGACTATTGTGGGAAACCGTCGAATCCTTCAATGACTTCCAGTCTAAATCCAATCTGGGTAAAAGAAGGAAGAATGTCAGGATTCGATAAGGGTACGAAGGGTATTGGGCAAGATTTTGTGCGTGACAGTAGAGGATCCTCCCCCTCCGCAGGGGGAGGGGCCATAGCGGCCATCACCACCTAGGGTTTCTTCATGGAATCTCCCCTCACACTATTGGTAGAGTAGAACTCTTCGTTCCAATTAATCCTGTCATTTTTGGGACTGATCATCTATAGATATCTGGTCATAAATTTAAATACAAGGTAATAGTAATTTGACCACATTGGGAATGATTACTCTCGCTCTGTATACCTATAACTAAGATGGTCTCCCATGTGATAGCATATTTTGTAGTCAGGTAATCCCACAATTCATGCAATATCTTATCATTCCAAACATTTACTATCTTTATCCACTATTTTCCAGAGTTTGTTCAATAGGGTGTTTCTGGAGGACCCTATATATACATTAGTTACTACATGGTAGAATTATAAATGGTTGTATTTGATATTTTATTCATGAGATATCATTTCCACATTAGAATAATAGAAATTGGAACAATTTTTCTACATTATTTTATGAGGGTCCCCAATTCATTTAATAATTCTAACCATCAAAAAGATAAAAATTCAATTTTCCCCAACACTATTGAGTTATATTTCTTCATCCAAATTGGACAAGAAATTAGTATCAGTTATAATGTATTTTAAATAATTGAATTTATCTAGGGGGTATAGACCCAAAAAATCCATTCCCCATTTTTTAAATTTCTAGGATTATATGGATTTATGTTGATAAATTATTGGTTGGTGGATGAAGTTGGATTCACTTGGCAGGAATGGCATGTGTTGGTGAATTTTGATCAATCATGTGTCCCCATGTGAATAGAGTTCTAAGTGTTAAATTTTTATTATAAATCATTTTTCCTGGCTAGAGGGAACCCTGGGAACCCATGTGTACACATTTCATAATGTCTAGAGTGTCTTCTGTATCAATACATCAGAGAATGAAACCTTAAAATCAACATTTATATATGACTTCCTGGTGATTTTGGAAATCATCAAGTGTGGAGTTTGCTACATATAATCTTGTTTTCTCTTTCCCTGCAATATATAGTGGGATTTATCCATAGTAACGGTATTACATGATTCGAATCCTCCACCCAGTGGTAGGAACATATGGATCATGTAAATGAATGAAATCATTAATATCCTTATTTTTGACATGAAAAAAACATGAGACCATATTGTGAAGGGAAATGTTCATGACTGTTTCATCTAGGTTTGGATCCACCAGTGTCTTTACTTCATTCACCAGTGCATCTTCCTGTGAATTTTGTGATCATTTGATGTTATTTAATTTTAGAGCTAAGTAGAATTCAATCATTAACACTCTAACAAAGAAAAATCTGTGGGTTAACTCTTTTTTTAGGATAGCGTAATCACCATTGATATGTTTTATTACCATCTCTGAGTCTCCATTCACATCTAGATGGTTCCCTTCTATTTGGAGTTCTAGTTCTATTTTTGTAATGATTGACTGATATTCGACATCATTTTTATTAAAACCATCCAATAATATGAATGAGTAAAGTAATATTATTTCTAATAGGGAAATGAGCATGACCCATAATAATTTTTTTTATGGTAGGTTCTTTCAACCTCCTCCTGTTTGGGATCCCAAATGAACTGTCAATGTACATTTAAAATGATTGGGATTATCTATGAATTGAAAATATATTATCTTCCTAAAATTTAGTATGAAATTATGTTATTTATGTAGCTGGGTGTTCTGTGAGAAAATCAGGAATGGTATGATAGTTCAGTAAATTATATGGTTTGAATTTTATAGAAACTATAGAATATTAAATACACACAATGACATACATACCATCAATTAAGGATGATAGAGGATATATTATAGTAGTTTATTGTGAGAGTCCAATTGGGCCTCATGGTGTTTTAGGTAGTGCCTATGTTTTTAACCTGTGAAGATTAATTACAGATATCTCTTCTTGATATCTAAATAATGATTACCTACAATGATCCTAGTTTGAATGATATAATAAAAGATGTTTTCATTCACAACACCATTATTTTATACAAGTAATGTACCCATAAATCAGTACATACCCTTCACATATATAATGAGAGGATTTCCATCGAGAGGTTACATTAGTGAATGAGAAATCAAAAGTTATTTATTAAGGTTTTCAAATTCATCTTATTTATCACAAGTACATTGGTTTGTAACCCCATTATTCATCAATTTAGAGAAGTGAAAACACTTTCCATTGATATCAATAATACAATTATATATATATTCCACATTTTCATGAATCCCTCTTGACATGATAATTAATTTTTTTTTTCTCGTGTTCAACATCGATACTGCAATGGTGATTGACGAAGTTGATAATCTTTCCAATGGTTACCCTAAAAGGACATTTAAGTTTTCTTTCTTCTATATATTTTTTCAAAGATAGTTGAATATGGAATATTTTTTATCTAGGTGTTTAGAAAACGGTCAATACATAACGAAATTAAAATTAAAAAATAATTCTTAAAACATCCCCAAAACTATTTTGATGATTTGATTCATGGAACATTGGAACATGACACCATTGTTATTCATGCCACAGGGAAATACCAGGATGATGAATACATATTTGGTTCCCTTAAATTAGTGGCTTCTTCATATTCCATGTCCATAAAATTTGGTTGTATGCAGAATAACCATCCATGAAAGATATTCCTTAATAACTAGCCACCCTATCAATGAGATGTTCTGTGATTGGAATCAGGAAGTCATATTTGGGAAAATGATGGTTGAAAGCTCAGAATTTGGTACATACCCGGATTTTCCAATTCTTCTTCTTCATAATGAAAATTTGGGCCAACCATTTCAGATATTCTACCTCTATGATGATTTCATTTTACATGAGGTTATCCACTTTATTACTAATTTTGAATACATGAGTTAGGTGTGTTTGTCTAGTTTCGTGTATTTAACCTGAATGTTCTTTGGGAAAACCCAAGTGATGGGTGTTACTCTCAAGGATGAGTCATCGAATATTTATGTAATTACATGAAAATATTTCTTAATATTTCTTCAAAAATAATGTATATACCTCAAGTTCTTTAGTATGGGTTTCACTAATCAATGTAAATCGGGGATCTTCTTCCATACCCACATTTATTTCTATATTTTCGTCAATAGTTGTGTAGAAACCTCCATCAAATGATATAGGGGAGTCTCAAACGTATTCATCATCTTCATATTTATAATGATTTTAATATTCCACCACTAACTAGGAAGTACATGAATAATCATTTTTTATATAGTTAAGGGAGTAGTCGACATTTATAAATTTACATGACAACAAAATCATTAATGGATCAATCAATGGAGAAAGGAATTTTTGAGATCCAAAGACGTGACAAGGTACTTCATATAAGAATCCTTATTATAACCCATTGACATGAAATATTCTTCCAACATAGATGCTAGAACATGGATTTTGAATGCTTGTGAGATGGAAGGAAGGTATTGTCATTGAGGATTTCATTACTGATCAAAGAGTTGAATTCTTCCCCTGTGCCGTTGGGCTCATTTTTCAGGATTGAAATAATGGAATTCAATGAATGTGTTCTCAAATTCTAACCTACCACTTCAATTTGGATCCTGGTGACAAAATAATCTACACTGATCTATTTTAATTGGTTATCTTGAATCATCTTCAAACCAATTAGTGAAATGATTCAAGCAATATAATCAACCATGTAATCTTTCAATGCCTGTAGGTATAATCAAGCGTCAATGTACTAAGACTCATTAGATTTAATGGGTCTTTTTCATTGTGCAATGTACCAATATAGACATTGAAATAGTATTTGGTATGTTGGTGGTATGGTGGGGGATACCCTTGTTAAGATGTTTCCTGGGCCTATATTGAAGAATGTTAAGGGTTGTATCCTACCAACAAACTATGAATTCTGAGTTGGACATGAATTTCTTAAACTGTGTTTTGATTTTTATTTCCCTACGTGTCTTTCGCCTTTTATTCCTAACCCTATAACATTAATGTTTACGGGAAAGGTGAGATTCATTGAAAACCAATTGATGATGTGTTTTTATTGGAGTGAGGTTGGCTCCGGGGTTATTTTTAATAAAATCTCATTGGATATTAGTTTTATTTTCCATACCAAATATATACTAGGGTATAACGCGTATTTATATAATGAGATCCTCATCCTGATCTGTGAAAGAGTTGATAATGTGCTATATTATGGGATCATTCTCTACACGATACACTTAGGTATAAGTGAATTTAATGTAATATTCTTGAGGTCATTAAAATGCCTTAATGGGTTCTTCTCGAAGGTATTTTGATTGACTCAGAACATTGAAGATATAAAACATAGTTTCACTATAGATTGTTTATTAAGAAATCATATTTATTGCCAAAGGTTATTTTCTTCCCAATATGGGGATGCTCGTTTGTGGGTTATTTTGGAAGGATGTAATTGATGTTGATATATTAACACATAGAATAGGAGATGGAGGTGCTTCTTCTATCGGCAGAGGAGTTTTACTAGGCCTTCATACACCCTGAGATTGATTAGGTTTGATGTATCATCTTGGTGATCCTATAAGATGATCATGTGAGGGAATACATGTTCATCTATATAAGAACATGTTTTATTATGTTGTGTTAGCTATAGAACTCCCCCTTTAGTTTCAACCATGTAGATAGTTCGACTTGGAATGTGATTAGAGTTGTAACTCCTAGATTGAACAAATATCTCCTTGTATCCTCAACACTAATAGAATATATAACCACTTCTCTAATAAAATATTAGAAATTTTGGATTATAATAATACTAATCATCTAATAAGTGATCCATTATGTGAATAAAATAATTGAATCAATGATCATATACTCATCTGATAGAGATTCTACATGGAAGGTTGACACTTTTTCTAATATTTTTTACGGATGCCCTCATTTTTCTAGGGAAATACGCATGAATTATGCCAAAGTTAATGAAAACATCAGAATTGGAGTAAGGGAATTTTACAATGTTTTGTTATTACTCTTATGTCAATGTTAATTTTTAGAAGGAAATATTTCAGAGGAATTATTTATTGGTGAAGTTGGTTATGATGTAGCGGAAGAATATTTATAAAACAATTGGTTATTCAACTGTGTTCTAAGAATATAATAATTTATATTGATCATCTTTCTGATTATCATGTTATTGAACATCTATATACACGTTTTTTTGGCTTCCTACCATTTATTTTCCTCATTACGGTCGGTGGTATAGACACATACTACTTGAGAATGTGGCATTCCATTCATTAGTTTCCCAGATTCTACCAACTTTTGAAACATTTCATTGAAAATAAAACAGTCTTGTATGTTGTTACCCAATTATTTATAGAAGTGTAAATATATTGGTAGATATTATTCACTATATATTCTCATTTTCCTCGGCTTTGGTAAGAGTATCAAGTAGGGTCCCAATTATGAGATGAAGTTGATAGGGACATGGTAATATAAAAAATTTCCTTCATGTTTATCATATACTCATTTTCTTTATCTCATCAATAATTGATCATCAAGGTGAGGATGGAATTTCTGATGATACTCAGTAGGTGGAACCACACATTACGGTTCCCGATTTGGAGTGCAAGTAGGTACACAAGTCTACTTAAGAGTTTCCATGGAAACCACTTTTTCTTATTTTCTCTTTCCTTGAGAAAATCGAATTACTTGATACATATCTCTGGTCTCTGTGATATAGTATTCCACTAATTGAGTGATCAAAAATATATCCTAAAACCATATTATATATTTGATAAGCATATGTGTTGTGCGCAACTGATTGTGAATGATCTCTATATAGTTGGGAAACAAGTCTTTATAGGGATGCAATGGGATTAAAGAATATCTCAATCCTTCCAACCAATAAATGAAATATGAGAACCTTTCCTTCTCATGCTATTTTTATTTTGAAATTTCGGGGACTATTTTTTATGTTTCATCAATGTGAACACATAGGGAAAAATATGATGGAGGTCTTCCCACCCCATATTCGGCTGCACCAAAAAATATAGTGTATCGTACAAAGGGTGGATTCTATAGTTATTTCAAAGAGAACTTGTGTTTCACCACCTCCAATTATTTAGGTATCCCCACCATGTGATCACAGTGAGAGTCGAAATTAAACAAATTATTCTTTGGGTCTCTTGAGCAATTAAAAATTGGGAACATAGGATTCGTAATGTTTATTAAGGGAATAGTCGGATCTACCCATTAAGGGTAAGGCTTATTTTCATGCTGTATCGATAAAAACCATTATTCCATGGATTCCAACCATGAATTGAGTGACTCAAGATAATTCATTATCCCTTAAATAATTTATGGATGGGTTGGATCATTATGAGGGGTAGTTTCTAATAGGGTTATATGTAGATTCACAAATGATATCATCCATGGGAAGCCTATAAGGGTTGTCTAGTAAGGATTAAGCTAGAACATTTTTGTTTATGCAACCAAATTATGGAATTATTGATCTACAAAAATTAGATCCATGTATGTTTTTTGTTGGTATCATACATTGCACAGATGTTTTGGATCAGTTTCAGCTACAACATCAAAAACTCATTGTTAGGGTTCACTAGTTGGACATTAAAGTAGAGGATTATCTTGTACAACATATTTAGCAAGAAGGATACCTTGCAGTAGTTTTTAAATGATTCTCCTTAATTATTTATTCTCTTCCACCTGTAGTTAAAATCATTTCTCAACTGAAATAGGATTTACGTTAATGGGAGGTAGGTGGGGAACAACCTAATCATTAAACATTTCCATGTTGGATGCATTTTAAGGGGGTAATGATGGATTGGTTGAGGTAATTCCCATATTTCGGGAAATTATATGGCTATTTTTATGAACACCTCCTACAATTGTTTTGGTTTGCAACACATTTTAACAAAAAAAAAATCTTTATATTCTTCTTCTGAATTTACCTCACGTTCTGTAGGGTCTATAATGGCAACATTGACATCATTTATTGATTTTTACTACCTTACAATATGTTCATCATTTTTTGGAGATTGTATTTTTCTATTCCCCCTTGATGTCTTCTCTTTTCCTTTTCTAATTCTGTAGTTGTTTCATGGTAGAAAATAATTTGAATGGAATATTTAGACATTCAGGTATTGTGAATCCTTATTTAGGGAACAAGATCATAAGACCTTAGAAATTGTGATGACTCATTATATTATGGTTCCCCTAATTGAGAGAAGACATGTTTTTAATGAATAGGAGTTTGTTAATAAACAAATCACATGCCTATCATATTGAACTACTAAACACCAATAAAATGGATTAATGGTTTCAACACTGACACTTTTAGACGGTTGATTCCCCTCAATAGGTTCTTCCCACTTAATAGTTTCATTCCTTCTAGCTTAACTAGTTCTTACACTTGAGCTACTAGAGCTTCTTCTTCAACTAAAACTAACCCAAAAGACTTTTGAGGTTCCATAACTACTTCGTTTTCCACTAAAACATTTTCAAAGATTATTTTTTTTAGAAAAATGATCCAGATCAGTAGGACCAGCTTCATCACTAATTCCACCATCATTTTTACCACTTTCGAATTTTTCTTCATCATCACCTTCACATATTAATTATTCTTCTTATACTCCAGCATCCCCATTCTTATTTTATTCCCACAATTCATTATTTTCTTATTCTTTTTCTTCTTCATCAGATTCACTACCACATCCTCTATCATATTCACTATCCTCATATTCATTAATTTCCTCATCATGTTAGTCATATAAATATTGGATATTTCCTCTTGATTGAAGAGATTGTGGAGGACCAGGAGATCAAATGGTTATTCCTTTTGGGCTTACTGAAATATCTAGGTAACTTATTTCATAAGAAGGATATCGCTTTCCTTTATCTTTATAATCTTCATTATTATCCTCATTTGAAAACTCCTCAACTTCATCTAGTCCTAGACCATGGTTATCAATATCCTTTGGTATTGAAGGTTCTTGCACTTGATCGAATTATTCATAATATTTCTCATTATCTTCAACCCACTCTTTCATCTTGGGATTCAATTTTATCCTCATACTTTTGAATATATCATTTGTGATACCAAATCCACCACAATTTATAGCAGTTTCTTCTTCATCAGTCACCACACCATTATGTTTTAGAATTTCATAAATCATCATTGATTAAATAATATAGTTTTTCATAGAGTGTATCTTAATTACATAACTCATATGAATCATGAGGCATCGACAGAGATTGATCTCCCATCATGATTTCATTACATAGAATCAATAAACATCTTGATATTTCATGTAGGAAATGTCAACATTCCTTGGACAATGTTGATACTCGATAAACATAAATAATAACATGAATTCTCTTTCTAGTTCAGTTGCAATAGTTCTTATGATGATTCCATCACTTTTCATCTCATTTGAGGATTTTTTGACACTAAAAATATCACTAGTAAGAAGATCACTAACTTTATAATCATAAAAAATAACACCACGAGGTACATCTAAGAATTCATCCCACTAATTAGAAGCAAATTATATCCTTTTCATTTTTTCTTGATTTGACCCAATAGAATTATATGACCTCTATAATTAAATATTCATAAAGATATAACTCTTGGATTATATTAAGATAGAGAGGCTTTATATTGTTTTAAAACCTCTTCAAACAACCTTATTCTTTCAACACATTCAAAAAGAGAGGCATTCTTAACAAGAGACAATCTGCATGCACACCCTTTTAGGGATATACTACTTGATTTTCAAGGTTATGGTTAATAGTTTTGGGTTTAGGATCTCCCAATTCACCCTTTTTTATTTGAATGATGAGGATAATCCACATAAATATCACTAAAATTATTCACTTGATCCATTTGAAAGATTTCAATGGATCGGTTTGAGGGATGAAGGCAGTAGAGGTTCGAGATAGAAAGGATCATGTGCAAGAGGGAGTATGAGAAAAAAAAGATTCGTATGGATTCAAAATTTATCATTTAGGGAATTTAAAATCATAAATAACAAGTGGGGCATAAAAGAATATGATATAAATAAAATAGTAATATTATATACAAACAAGAAAGTTGAAAATGTGAGTAATGATATACCACAATAGCGAGTACTAATGGTCAGTTTTCATCAGCAAGTCATAATTGTGAATCAAAATGGTGAGTCATCAATGGTGGGTCATCAGCGATGAGTCATAAATATTTATTCATCAATAGTGAGTCGTCACCAGTGAGTCAGCAATGGTGAGTCATCAAAAGTGAGCCATCAACATTGATTCAACAACAGTGAGTCACAACAACGAGTTGTCAATGTGGAGTCACAATGACGAGACATCAATATAGAGTCATCAATGTTGAGTTGTTCAATTGTTAGTTACTCAAAATTGATAATCCCAAAATCATGCTTGATGTAATTTAATCTATTAGAATTCCTGGTCTTAGAAAAAATACCATCAATTTGATGTTTATGGTGATAAATTCAAGATTTATATACCATTTTTGTTAATGATATCCCTAAAAGTGATGTCTCACATCAATATGCTTTTTTCTTGAATGTTAAAATAGTTTATTATAAATTATAATAGCTCTTTTGTTTTTGTAGTTTATAGGGACATTCCAAAATTGATATTCATAGTCTAGTAATTTCTATTTCATCCACAAAATGTGAGAACAGAAACTATCAACAACTACGTATTTAGGATGAAAAGTAGAGAATGCAATAGTGTTTTGATTATTACTACACGATGAAACTAGAAACTTTCCAAAAAAGTGACATGTTCCAGATGTGATTTTTCTATCAAGCATACAATGAACTAAATCAAAATCAGAATATCTAACTATGTAAAATGTTTTTCATCTAGGATAGAACTGTTCTATTTTGGTATTATATTTGAGGTATTTGAAAATTATTTTAACAGTAATTAAGTGTGACTATTTAAGTTTTTCTTGAAACAAGAACACATACAAATATTAAACATAATATATGGTCATCTAGTAGTCAATTAACAAAGACGTACAATCATAAAACTATAATTGGTTTGATCCACTAATTATATAATTTGATGAAGATCTAATTTACATGTTGTACTCATAGAAATTTCAAAATTTTTAGTGTCATCCGTGCAACTCATTTTATAATATCCTTTAAATGTTTACATTGATTTAAAATAAATCCTTCTTTAATTTGAAAATTTTGAAATCTAAGAAATAATTTGAGTTCACCCATTAATCTCATTTCAACTCATTTTGCATAATTTTTAAAAATCAACACATAATGGATTTTTTTAAGATAAAAAAATAATATCATAAAAAATAGATTTGAATAACTAACACATCTTTAGAAATTATTTTTATTAAAGGAGTAGGACCAGCTATACCTCTAGATAAACCACTAGATATATGGAATATATAGACCCTATCATACCAATATCTTGGAGCTTATTTTACACCATAAAAATAATTTTCTAATTTGAAAACATGATTTAGAAAATGATTATTTTTCAAACAATTATGTTGTTCAAAATAACATCTTCAAATATATAACCATTCAAGAAATAAATTTTGATATCCATTTGATATTGTTTGAAATTCAGATGTGCTACATAATCTAGTACTATTCTACTGGATACAAGCCGGGCCACAGGTGAAAAGGATTCTTTATAGTCTATACCTTTTTCATCACTATAACCATATTCCATTAATCTTGATTTTTCACCTACTATAATTCCAGAGTCATCCACATTGTTTAAAAACACCGAATTAGTGCCAATTTTCTAGCAGTCGTTGAGTCTATCTATGTGTTTCGATAAATTGTTTCTTTCAAACTGATTTAATTCTTCATGGGAAGCCATAATATAGGATTCATCATTGATTTTATCATTGTGGATATTAGGTTCAAACTCTGATGAAGAGTCTTTTTGTTAATCATAGTTTATTATAGAGTATCAAGTATGGATTCATTTATCTATGTACCCAACTACAACATCTAAATGATTTTTTTTAAGAGTACTAACATGTCTAGAGAAAGATGGGATTGTTACTTTGGGTTCATCTATAGGTTTGGGACCATTTTTGTCAGAATATAGAGATTTTCCAAAACTAGAAGATCATGATTCTTTTTTAAAAACTGAATTAGAGGGATTAGGATTTATTTCTAGACTAGAATGATTATCCTCATGATTTTCTAAGGAGGTTTTGAATTCATGTGGTTCAATTTCATCAAATTTTACATGCATTGATTTTTCCTCAAATTTAGTCTTATTATTAAAGACTCTATAAGCATTCCAAGAGATTAAATAAACTAGGAAAATTACATCATCAATCATAGAGTAATATTTGTTGATATTATTTTTTGTATTGACAATGAAGACTCCTCATCCAAATTTTTTGAAGTAATTAACCATTGGTATCAGATTATTTCACATATCATAAGAATATTTCATTATCCTAGGTCTAATTATGACTCATTGATAAAATAGAAAGATGTATTCACACATTAATCACAAAAGTAAATAGTTATATAATATTCATTTAGCATAGTATGGGATATCACTAGTAAGGTTAAATTTATACATTGTACAACTCCATTCACTTAGGGTGTACTGAGAGTATAGATGCAACAACTATTGCAATTTAGTTTGAATAAATATTCAAATTATTTATTTTAGAACACACATACAGGGTAAATTCTTATGGTTTTGATTCTAAATCAACTTTACTTTTATACTCATCCAATATAATTGATTAAATTTGTAAAATCCTAAATTTTTTTAGATAAAAACATGGTCCAATTATACATAGAAAATTCATCTTCTAGAAAATAAAATTATTTCATCCCATTTAAACATGAAACTTTGGATGGTATAAACAAATCAATGTCAACCAACTCAAGAATTTTAGATGTTGAAACATATTTATTTTTTATGAATGATATTTTATTCTATTTTCTTTCTTGATAAGGATAAAATACATTTTCATTTGAAAACACTAATTTATGTAGATCTTTTAGTAATACTTTTCTAGAAATATTTCAATGCGAGTGAATGATACAACATCAAATTCTCTTATACTAGATCCAAAAATGTTAATGAAGTGGACTAAAGCAAGAGTCACAATTTGAGACTAAGGAATCAAGATTTATAGCATATAAATTTTCATTTCTAAAAGATGTATTGACTATATATTTATTAAAATTAAAAACACTAAAAGATTAATTTTATGATTTATCATGAAATCTATCATCACACAACTATGAGATTCTATGAATATTATAATTTAGACCATAAAAAAATAACTTTTGAAAGAAAAACTATGTTAGTGTTACCGAAATATCCAAGGAAAATAATTTTCTTTTTATTCATTTCCACCAAAGTTGACAAGTCCAATATATATCTTTATGAGGCTCTTTAAGCTAGAGTAGTACCATTTTATGTGTCTTAAACACCCATGATCCATTTACCACAATATGTTATATAAAATCTTCAGAATGATTTCATATAAAAATAGTTTAAAAATGAAATTAATTTTGTACATTGAATTGATTGGTTCAAGTAATATTTCTAATTATGGTTCATGAACACAGATTTTCTCTTTGGGTTTCTTATTAGACGTTTGTAATGTTTTAAAAAAACAATATATTAGAACCAAAATAGATAGAAGCTGTTAAGGATATTCCAGTGTTTAAACGTGCCGAATATTGTTCAGATCATGGCATAAAATCAAATTTTCTATATTTGGATGAAAAAATTGATTTTATCAAAATTGATTTATCAAGGTTGGTAACCAATGCCAATAACATATTTAATAGCAACTTGGTTTCACAAAATTTGAACTAAGGAATCATTATCAATTTTTTAAAAAAACATATCATTATTTAAATTCTCATTTGAATGTTTTGAGTTCTGTATCCTCATGGAAGAGTTGAGCATTATTATCCTTTTCAATAGTGTGTTTGGATTGAATAGTGTCAGTTATAGAATTTTTTTATTGTGTGATTTATATTTATCCTCAGTTCACTGAAACTATCCTCAATCATTTATAAATATTCAAATATTTTCTCATGGATCATTTTTTAATAATTTTTCATATTCAGATTCATCTCCAAAATAATAATAGTTATTTGCAAAATATAATATGGTTACTTCGTATGTGTTTTTCATAAAAAAATGTTGTCTCTGTCAGTATTTTATTCATGAAGGTATTCTAATTTGCTGGATCTTTCCTCTGAATTACTCCATGTATTAGTCATTTCCTTCTTGTATTTTTTATCATTGTCCTCATATTTCTTCTTATATATTAGTTTTGTACATTCTACCTTTAAGTGATTTTTTCTTTTTAATTCATAGTTGACTATCTCTTTTATATTCTCCCCTCTTCTAAGATACTTTTCCAATTTCATTTATTGTCATATTTTCCTCTATATCTATGCCTTCTAAATAAATAATTCTTTTTATAAATTTTCTTTAATCTCTTAGATATCTTATCCATTTCATAATAACTATTTGTGGATGAATCTTCATTGAGGTAACATTCTTCATGAAATTGAATTTTCACTTTTTTGGATGGAGTGCTTCTTAAGGCCACTGATTTTCATCATGGTTCATCATATTATCCACTATTATCCTTCAGCTCTTCCTTATACATCATCATTCGTAATCATCTAATTTACTGGTAGTGCATCTAAAATATCATCAGGCTTCATTGTTATGTTTTAATATTTAATACTATATGTGTTAAGCCTCACAACCATAACATTAGTTGTTCCTTCAAGTGAAATATATATTGTATCCCATATATGAATGGTTGTACTATATAAATAAATCTAATTGAATTATTCAAATCCTAAATAACAATATAAGGGAATCATAACATTGAAATATAATTATAGTAGGCCTTAGTTGTTATATCCTAACGATTTATAACTATAAAAGGACTCTTATATTCAACTATAATAACTGGCCAGATTTTAAAACCTATTCTTTTTAAATGCATTTTAATTTTGATTTTCCACTGAGCATAATTTGTTCCATTGAAATAGGTTGGTCTATTGGTTGTATCACCTTTCCATCTATATTCCATTTTAATGTATAAAAATATGTTTTAAATATCTATAAATTTTGAACTTATATAAAATTTGAGATCATTAGAACACAACTAAAATCACAGTTGAAAATATTTGGAAATATTGAAAACAATGAAACCAAAAAAGTAAGGCCTTTGCTACCAAATGTTGGTAAGAGTAGGACACTCAAGAGGTGGGTGAATTGAGTTCCAATAAAAATATCTACCAAAAATATTTATTTAAATTTAACCCAATTTAAAAATACAATGTGGCCTAGTTAACCAAATTATCATACTTATAAACAATTTGATTGTACGAAGGATTTCTCAAAGAATGATTATTTATCAGGTAAAATAAGATGATCCATTATTTAATCATTTTAAAAATTTATAATAAATAATAATATAATATAATCACAATATAAGAATAACATTAAAATTGAATGAAATGTTTTCATTTGTGAATATAAAAAGTAGTGAATGGAAAATGGTATTAGAAACAAGAAGATCAGTCTCATGTAGAGACTTAATCCACTCCACTAGGAAATAACCTACCACAAATCAGTTTATATAAATTAACATTAATCGACATCATGGATCGATGTGAACAACAGAATAAAACAATCCACGTCAATTAGACATCAACCATAGTTTTTTCGAGATTACAAAAACAAACTGATCATGAAAGGTCCTCTTCCACTATTATCTATGGGAGTGTATGGTGTAAGAGATGGTTTTTGAATATATCTATGTATAATCAATTTATGCGTAGGAGTCAGTGTGTACTCCTAGATATGATAGAATCACAATTATCGTTATGTGAAAATAATACCGAGTTTGTGAAAACAATAATGAGAATATAGTAATAACGGACTGTGTGTTTGGAAATGAAACTTAGGACTCTTGTATGTTTTCTTGAAATTAATATTTAGTCGGATTCCAAAAACAGAAATAGAAATAGAGAACCATGATATATTCTTCCTCATATTTCCATTGAGTTAACAGATTAAATGAGTTGTACTTCTCTCCTCTTAGTTACGTTTCTGCAAAGTGTTCTTCATTTTGCGTTCACAGAAGTATATCATTGTTTTCACAGCACGTACTTCATCATGTTTATATTGGGTGAACTACTTCTCTAAATGATACATAGATACATGTCATTCCATTTGATCAGGAATTCTCTTTATACACTACATCTGACAAAGAGCATTATCATGATCAAATCTAAGTATCTCATACCTCGTAATGCAATCTTACGTCAATGTAAAAATTGTATACAAAAGGCCGAAAAATTCATAAAATTAATCATTAGTACTATGTTTCATAAATTTACAATGAGGAAAATTTTGAATTTAAATGAAAATGTATGATTTTATTGTGTCTCTGAATTGCATCTTATGAACGGTATCTAATGATTGGTATATCAAGATCATTGTCTCCAAAATTGTGTATTGGGAATGTTTTCTAGGGGATGTTGTCTCAATAAGGGTGTCTCATACATAATGAATTTTTCAATTAGGACTAATGGTCCTAGTATTATTTACTCGATATCAATAACTTTCTCTGGTGGTAGGTCTGCATGATGGTGAATCAAAAATCGGTAGCTTATACATTGTGATAATTATGGATATATGTATGTCTCTTTGTCAGTTTTAGGAATCAACAGTGTCCAATCCTTAATTAAAATTTAGAGAATCTATTATTATGATGTTAAAGTTATGTCTGATACTTTTTGAAAATTCTGTGACGAGCTGTCGGAAGATTTACTTGACAGCGAGTCATATTTACATGTAACTCATACATAAAGTAAGTCTGTGGGTAGCTTGATATAACAGTGTCTCGTCCAATGAAAGAATGCATCATCTATTCTAACATGAGATAGTTAATAATGATAAATATTAATGGTATGTCCATATCTATATTATCTCATACATTCCAATATTCTATCAACTGTGGGATTTCCAATAGTGTGTCCATCTTAATGTTGACTCGTACATATTCATATTTTATCAACCTGTATTGTGGTGTCAAATAAAAATTGAATATAATAAGATTAAATATTCACATATATAAACACGAGTAAATATAATTTAACTTGTTAAACCATTAATTTAACATTATAAAACATTATTAGTGAGTATTAAAATTAGGGAAGGCCAACAGTAAATATTGTGGCTGTTTGGGTTACCTTAAGTCATTCGGTATGTTTGGAGACTATAATGGTTAGTTTTATTTGGGGATCATCAAATCATAACCATTGGGTAGTTCATTATTTATGATAATAAGTTTCATTCCATAGTCATTGGAGGAGATTATTTCATGATTTTTGGAAAGATATTAGTGGTGGTTTTTATGGATTCATTTTGTTATTTACAATAATAGTGTTGTAATTGCTTGATTTTTTCCTCATTGTTGTCAATCTAATTTTGAAAACACGTTATTTTAGACGATCTTGGTGGAGTTTTGGGGAATTTTTTGTGATCTCATTTTATATATGTTGTCATCATGTGGAAGGATTTATTTTCTTTTTTCATATATGGTGGTTCCACATGGTTGTGCAGTCTTTAATGCTTATCCTTCTTTTCAAACAACATTAGTTTTGTTATGATCATTATTGTTTGGAAAAATTACCCCAAGGTGTCCTCTCAGTATGTTTTGGGAGTGTTTGTGATTATTTATAAATCTAGATGAGTGAAAATGTGCATGGTTGGTGTTAGCCGAATATATGCTTTTAAGGTGGTGCAGTTTCCTAGTGTTTTTCAAATTTTGGGGCCTTACACTTGGGAATATGATGTTTGAAAAGGAAGGATTTCATTATAGGAGTAAACTATATGAAGAACATGGAATAAAATTAACAAATGATGATAATCACATGCCATTGTTCATGGGATTTGTACCATGTTACATCTTATAAATTATGGTATGCAGAAAAATGGTGGTCTACATGATGGCTGATCATTTGCAAAAGTAAGAGAGCACAATGTAGGAAACAAATGGTACGTGGACTGAATAAAAAATAGTTCTCCTAGAGGCTTGCAGTTCGCTGCAATAGAAGGATCAGTAAGTGGTTAAGAATGAATCCATGATTTGATAAATATTGGATTAGAATATTTTTTGGATATATGTCTCTATATAAGAATTGATAATCCCACTGATTACTGTAGAGATTGAAAATTATTAGAAATAGTATTTTTCTCTGGAGCTTCGGAAAATTCCTAAGGTGGTTCACGAGGGATAATACTTTAAAGGCTAAGGATGTCCACATTGAAGATGGTTCTAAAAAATTATTTAAGAGGAAATATATATTTCATAAGACTCGGTATGAGGAGGAGTAATCTCTACTATGCGAGAGAGTAAATTCTTCATGTGGTATGTGGAGGGAGAGCTCCAGTATGTAGAGGAGAAAGATGTCTGCAAACTGAGAATAATTCATGGATAGTGGGTGATTTGAACTGTAGGTTTGGGAAATTAGTTCACAATATCAGTACATGATAGCAAAGGCAGAGGTAGTCAACGGATAGGGGATGTTCACAGAAGAGGAATCAGTACATGGAGGAGGTGTCATGTATACCAAAACTGGTACTTAGTATGCGAGAGAATAAGGTTGTTTTCAAAACACACAAGGAAGCTTTCCAATTCTTCAAATTGGTTTGTTAAAGAATTTTCCGGTACGTATAAGTACTCAGGAATATGGACTTCCTATATGGGTGAAAATGGAACTTCAACAGAGCATATATCTATTGTTGTGGATTCAATAATTCATTCCAATTAAGGTACCTACATATCCATAAACTGTGTTTTGCCTACATAACCATAAACTGTATGTGGATTCTATTCCAAGAGCAATTAGATAACGAAGAGGAAGACGGCGACCCTTTCCACCAGTAGTGATCCAGGGAAATAGGCATAGGGAGTGACCATTGGGAATGCATTGGGAAGACCCTAAATCATGTAATGGTAGTGAGGCTGGGAATAGAATATCTAGCCCCAACATTGTACTCATTATTAGCAATGAGGCTTAGTGAATTTGGTAGATCGGAAAATTATCATTTTATGCTCCTTATACCTATCCTATTGATGATGAACCATGAAAAAATTCTTGTGTCATTTTCATGATTTCATATATATTTGTATATTGCTATGGGAGGAGAGAGAATCAATATTTGTCAAACAATGAAATAAGATCCGAAATGGACAACATTTTAATCTTTCATACCCTAATTCACCCCCCGTGCACAAGTTATTTGACCTAATAGAACTAAAAATTAAGATACTATTTATGTAAATGGATCTTGAGATCATAATGCATGATTTGGTTTGGATTTTTTTATTTGGTAAATTTTTTTTTAATATTAGATCTCAATTTTGAAATGTTTTTTAACTCCCCAATGTGACTGTAGTGCCATATTATTCTTCTACAAGGATTATTGGGCTCTTTCTGAGTGAATAAAAATAGGCAACTTGGATGATGTTGATTCTTATTGAAACATAAATCAAGAAAAAATTTAATATTATATTATGAGATCATCAATGGGTGGGGATTAATAATGAAAATCATACGATACCACTAGTTAATTTCCTAGGGTATAAATTTGTATCATTTCACTACTATTCTTGTGGATTCTTGATCATATTTGGACCAAGAGAGAGTCTCTTTGGATGTATATTTTAGTTTTTTAGATGTGTTGTTCCATTATATTTTTTGGATTTGTCACTTATTCATTCTATATACCAGGGTCTAAGTGTATTTTTTAGATAAAGATGATTTTATTTTATTTTATCACGCCATTTTCATGATACTTTAAAAGGTGAGGAGACCTATTCTAGGTCTCTAATACTTATCTGGTTTTCATATGTCTTATGATCTTGGTGATTTGATGTTGGTGTTTTGTGTGTGTTGTTATCTTTTGGCTTTGTCTCCCTTTTGGACTGCATCCTATCCACCATATAAGTTGAGTTTAAGAGTTCATCATGTGTCTTATTTATCTATCATTCATAATGGAGTATTTTTATTTACAATACATTCTATGGAGGGGATTTATTAATATCATGTTATTTGATTTCATGTTTTTAACCCATTGATTTGATCATTATATCAATAGATATCTAAGTTTGTTGTGTCCAATGTTTTTTTTCTAGATTTCATTTGATGATTATGGGGACTATACACAGTTAAGTCCATGTTTGATAGACAAAGTAAAAAAATCATGGAAACATTACAGTAGATCTAGTAGGGGCACAAGGTTGGAAAATAGTTAGATAAATCAAGAAGCTAACATATGAAACATAAAAAATGGGTCTGATGGTTTGCTGGTGGCTAAACAAACCACGATGCCTAACTTTTCAATGATTCCAACAAGCAATATTTTTTAACATGGTTAGTTAATAGTTATAAATAAAAATGAATAAAATCGTAGAAAACTAAGTTACATGAATTTAATGAACAAAAAATAATATTTATAATCTCGACACAGCCCTAATTAACCCTTCACTCCTCACACACGAACCTAACCCTATCCTCTTGCTATTGTAACCATTATAGAGGCATTTAATCTCTCCCAAACTCATATCTAGTTGAAGTTCAGCACATATTGATGTAACAATCCTCATTAGATGATTTCTTTTCTTCTTATCCTTTGATCTATCTTCCAATTGTTATTCTATGTTCTAATTGGATATGATGGACTTGTCTTCCATTAGATCATGGTTGATAGATTTATTATTGTGGATCTAGATTATTTTTTATATTCTCCATGATCCCTCTTCCATGATTTCATGATCTCTACTCGAGGTTGAACATCTTGGAATTTTGTGATTGGATTTCATATTTTAAAAATATTTTTTTCTATGCTCCAAAAATGATTATAAAAAAAATATCAGCACATGATTGCATTGTTTTTTCTTCACAATCATATATTAAAAGTTTAATCTTTAAGAAATACAGGCTCTATGGAATGATTTTTGTTTCTTCTATTCGAGGGACATTTCTTGGAGGGGGGATGGGGGGTTGTTTAATGTCATTCTGGAAGACATGGAAATCAAGGGTTGCAACACTCATCCTTGGATGGAAAGTCACAATTTCTCTGTGTTCTGGTCCTACAATGGACTCTCCAAACTAGGACACTAATATGAGTTGTTCACCTTGTGTAATACTCATAAGATAAACAACTTCATTTTTTCTCTTCTGGATATTTGGCTGGAAAATTTTAATGATATTTCTTCTTTCATGGATTCCCTGGTCACTCACCATGTTAGTGTTCTTTTGGACCACTCACCCATCATTAGGGCCTTGGCTACCATATTTGAATATATAGGGAGATTATTTTTATAAAAAAATGGACCACCAATCCAATGTACCAACATGTGGTGAATATTTCTTGGACAATGCAATTGAAGTGTAGTAGGTGGACCTACCTTCATATGAAACATTGTCATCTCAGTGGTGACCCTCAAACCCGGGTAGATAATATTCCCTTGCATTTCCAATAATTGGATATGATTAATTTTTAAATAGAAAATTTATATCCCTCATTGGAAAATGTATTGAGTAAATTAAAAATAGATGATATTTCTAGAAACATGAACACTTTGGAGATCTAATATTGGATTATAAAGGGATAGTACTTGAACAATCAAGGATTAAGTGGTTGAAGGAAAGATATCAAGACACAGTGATTTTCCAATATCATGAAAAAGAAAATAACCATATAAAAATGCCAAAAATCCACCTAGATGATGGGTCCATCATTGATTAATACTATGTAGTTAGAGGTACGAATCAACATATCTTCTAGTGTCTTCTTACATGTCTGAACATTCAAATGAAAGGTGACTATAATTGAGGAAATGATTATAATTTTGATTCTATAATATATAACATGTATACACATGACAAAATGTATTTTAATTATATGCTAAAAGAGAATAAAATAAATGAATAATTTTATAGACTCATCCCAGATGGATTTGAATGTCCGGATGGATTTGTAATATCATTCCATGTGGCTTCTTGGAACCTGGTCTAGAGTGACTTTGTTTAGGTAATGCAAGATTTATTTCAGGTAGGTTATCTTCATTTAGTGGATAGTATAAACACCCTAGTTTTAATTCCAAAGTTAAATCATTCATCCAGACTACATTACTATAACTGAATATTATATGCAAATTCCAATAACAGTTCTTGACCATCATCATTAGCAGAAGGTGTTGATGTTCCTAACTAGATTAATCTCGAAATCATGACAAAACTACATTCAAGGGAGATATATACAAGGCACCATTATATTGTAAAAATAAAAGACATGTCATATTATCCAATACTGATTTGGACAATATATTGTTATCAAATGGGATATGTATAAATCATATAATGGAATAAAATAGGACATCATTTCAACAGTCCTATGGAGAATGAGCTTCCATTTTTGGTCCTTTGTTCTTATTTGTTGGTGTTTTTCATCGACATATCGTTCCATATCCATAATGGGTATGAATTATACATTCCATAAATAGTTTCATTGTATTAGATATGGAATCATATTTTCTTGTATCTTATTCATTTTGATGAAATAATCTTTGACTTGTTCCATTAGTAAGAGCCTCATTGCTAGAATTATTTTCCCTCATCAGTGCATGTACAAGTTTGGTGGAATCATCCACCCGATGTATACATATTATATATTCATTTATCTCAGGAAATGTATGAGATAAATAATATGTATCAACTAGATTCTATATTATTATTGGAATTTTAGTTTTCAAGTGTTTAACCATGAGAATATGAGTATCTACATCTCACCGAGATGCATGGAAATGAGGCTCAGTTCCCTAGAGCGACATTTAGGTATTTTTATGTAGATCGTCCTAATCTATTATCTGGGTGGTAAAATATATTTTAGGAGGATTCATATGAATAATTTCTATAAGGAGGATTATAATATCACTATATTAATTTGTAATTGGGAGAACATGTACATATCCTTCAGAGGCCACATTGAATAGGTAAACATTTTAATTAGTATATTCACCATGAAGATTTTTTATATGCTTAATGATCCCAAGGATATAAACACATAAATTAATATAATTTGATTCTAAATATTATTTTATGCTATATTAGATTAAAAACATCATTTGGAATCATGGAATACGATATAATGGATGGTGAGGAAGGGTGGCATCAATGTTTATTGTGTATTGGGAGAGATTCATCGATTTCATGAAAAGATTTCTTGGGAATTGATAATTGGTATGATGTTATCGGGATGGGTCCTTATACATAAATATGGGTCAAACCTAGATTCCCAAAGAATAAAATCATATCCCTTATGAATCTTAATTCACCCACACACATTATATTTTCATCATCACTTCTATTGGATCGTCATAGGGGAAACAATAACACTATAATAAAAACTGGGCTATATCCAATATGGATTTTTCAGTATGCTCGGTGCTAGACATATCATTTAGGAGTGGATATAATTTTCCAGGCTTTAATCTTGATAACTTCGATGAGGACTGACATAATCTCTGGGATCTAATTGAGTTGTCTCTAAATTCTATTGGATTCATTTTCCATGTGTTCACCTTGATGATTTTTTACAATGATAACATATTAGAGGTTGAAAATTATATCACATGAAGTTGAAATATAGGGGGAGGTTCTATGGTGAAAATAGATCCACAATAAAATCAACATCCTTTTGAGAGAATCTATCATAAATCTATATCCAATAATGAGTGCATTTAACATATTTGAATCAATATGGAATTGAGGTTCATCTACTGTGATAATTCGCGAGAGGATTCCTTGCATCATTTGATTTCTAAAGATGACTTGGCATGTGCATTATAGAGAACTATTGGTGAGTCCAATGTTCATATATTGAGTTTATTTTTCTTTATTCATTTTATAATCTCTAGTTTCATAGTTCTAAAAACAATTACCTTGGGAAAAAAGAGAGAAGTATAATTTTTTCAGTGGGGTATTGTTGTATCAATGAGGCTAGGAATAAATCTCAATTTGATGTAATCACATGATTGATGTTGGTAACTATTGTATAGACCTTGAGACTATTTATTGACTTGTCACAAACTATAAAAAAACATGACTAATTATAATTCCTTCATGTTCCTCAACAACCCTGTAACCCACCCAATTAAATTCCTCAGTACTCTCCAAGGGAAATGGTTAGATGAAATCCTTATTAGAATGGTCACAAAATGAATTCGCATGGATCATGATATATAGTAACGATGCAGGTTGTGGAGAAAATCATGATATTAGAGGATTTGTAATTATAGATTTCTATGATTTCATTGGAAATAATGGCTTTCATCATGTAGAATCTATGTATATATTTATTATACATGAGATTTTTAGTTATAATAACATCACCCAACAAAAATTTGAAACAGAATCCAAAATCCTTTACATATACCAGCATGCAGTTTCAAAATCCACATAGACAATCTCTTATTTGATTCAAGATTATAGGTGGAACATTATTAACATCATGTAGTTACTTCATAATTGGTTTGGGATCATAATGTTGTATATTTCATAGCAGCCAAGAATTCTAAAGGTAATTCTCTTATTGGTTTTTCTAGTTTAGGAACTTTTTTCTTTTTTTAGTTTTAGCTTTGTCTAGGGTGATTCCCTTTGACTAAATTATTATAGTATCCTATAGTTAATTGCTTCTAATTCTTTTTACATAGCCTCTGTCCTATATCCATATTTAAAATTAATAATATGATGATGAATCAATATTCCTAAAAATGTTCTATAATATTGGATCATGAATTGTATTGTCATATTTTCTTTGATATAACTTTAAATAATTTGTTAACAAAAAGGTTTTTTTCATGGTTTTATAAATCCTAGAATTCTGTATTGATTTTAATTCCGATTTAAATAGTTTTTTATTGTTTCCATGTGGAATTTATGGTCATAAGGAATTTTTTCCTAAAGTGAAATTATTTTCCTTTTATAAAATAATTCAAAACATATTAATCTTTATAAAGGGTTTTGATTTCTTGAATTTGTGAAATGATTAATTACCCACAATGAATGATTTTATAATTAATTTAAAATGGGTTTTCTTAGGTTATTTGAAATAATTATATAATTCAGATAGTGATATGGTTTAAACAAATATATTAAATTGATATTAATTATTTTTAAATTTTAAATCTTACTTTAATTTTATTGGTATCTATTGAAATAAAATATTTATTTGGATGACTGTTTGGAATTAACATGTGGGCTTGTAAAAGGTATCTGGTACAATTAACCAATTTAAATGATGAATTTTGGAAATGGATTTAATTTTTTATTGATGTTTGTTTTCCTGATTTGATATTTATGAAGACACACTCTTATAATAATCCCTTAATGTTACATTGTTAATTTTTTAAATTCCCGTTGGTTGGTGTTGATAATGGATTATATAATTTGAGGGAGCATGGGGTGAGAATGAGATGTGATTTGATGGCATGTGCTTAGGACTGAGATGTAGAGGGTATGATCTCATTATTGAAATTTATATGAGTCCCCACTGTGGTCATCATAACATGATTATCTCTCTCACCAATTTTCTCTAGTCATGGGAACCTTTATATTTATATGAGATGACCTAAGTATTTAATTTTCAAGATATATCATACCACTTCTAGTGTATCTATATAGAACATTAAAGATTCCTACTATGAATGTGAGACTAGGAAAGTGGGTGTGCATGTAATTGCTTTTCAAGAGATCCATGATACTAGATCTATTCCCAATGATCAGTGAGGATGTATTTTGATTATCATGATTATTGTGGACTCGCTATTGTATATAGGTTCTATCAATGAAATATATATACTTGGTATTTGATACATTATATAACTTATTATCAATACTCGGATATTGAGTTTCTTTACATGATTGATAACTAATATTTATTGATCTGTTTATTGTAATTATGAACCATAACTATAATTTATTATATCTAGTATAACTTTTGTTATCATGATCATATAGTTATTTTTATTTATTATCTTACTTTAGATTTTGTAATTTTTTTTCATTTCATTTCATGAAAATGTATTGTTTCTAAAATTTTGAAATGGCATGTTTTATGTATTTTGTCTAATAAATAATTTTTATATGATTTAATCTTTACCATAAAACTATTACCGATACTCTATATATTGTATGCATGTCATGGAATATTTGACTCAACATATGAATTAATAGAATAAAAACTTTTTTTTCAATCATAGTATGCTCTATATCTCACAACATTTTCAAACCAGTCTGTTTTTCCAGCCTTTGTGTTCTTATAGAAGGTTCCCATCCTCTTATATTATATTGTTTTTTGTTTCGTGGTTGACAGAGAGTCTGTGACTTAAAACATGGTGGGTGGTTATGGAAAACATGTAGATGTGTTTTGGTGGTTATATTCTGCATTTAGTTTGTATATAATCTATTAATACATTAAGATATATGTATTTATTTATTTTTATGATTTTGTTTTCTCAATGAAACTTTTATTATTGTTTTATATTATTTTTGAAACCATTCCCAATTATTAATTCTTTTTTCCCATGTTCTTCTCACCATATAATGGGGATGGGGAATAATCATGGGGTTAGTCGCATTTTGACACAGAAGTTTGATTAGATTTAATTCTTGGTTGGTCCATCATAGTCATCTTATTTCCATCACATATGAAAAGATGGGTCATCCTATACTCGCTACATAATGAGTCTAGTCATGTTTGAGACATAATACCTCCAATTGGGGATATTTAACTCTATATACATAAGATAAATTTAATCATAAATTCTACAATAACATCTTGTTTTGTATTTTGTATCCCACAAGCCATATCATATTAAAATAATCAAATGGTTTACTATCATGGAAATTAGTTACATAAAAATATTATTTTAAAACACTTGATAATATTCTTCCATAACCATGATCCTATTAACAGTTAATGAGACATATAAAATGGTGTAATCACATTCAGTATGAAGGGATTATATTTAAATTAATGGATTGTCCTCAAATGCTTAGTAATGAAAAATAAATATAAAAAACTATTTGATCACAACACTGATGGTGAATATGAAAAGACATTAATATCATAATAAACGACAATAATTATCTCTATGATAATAATTATATCATTAAATGATTGTGATGAAATAATAAAAGATATGATATATATGAAAACAAATATCAATAATAAAAAAATTTGTTAAATATTTAAATATTTGGAACTCAAAAAATTGGAATAATACAGGAAACATGGAATTCGAATTCGAATGAAATGTATCAGGAAAATGAATCATCACATAGTGAAAAATATTCAAATTTTTTAGACACATAATCATAATATTAGATTGCTAGTTTGTGAAATATTTCCGACATATGTCAACAAAATTATTATTTCAATGCCTAAAAATGTGTGTAAACCCATTACAACCACACAGATATGGAAAAAATAATTATGTCCATGCATTAATATATCACTAGAAATAAAAAAACCAATTAATAATATAGAGTTATAGAAACCCACCTATATATATATATATTCCAATTAAAATAAATCATCACCAAAACATAAATAACACATGGGACAATAATGGGTAATGTAAACATATCACATAACAGGAATATAAGAAATAATAGAATATAAAAATATCATTCCCGAATATGATTCATAAAAAATATCATATAGTTGATTACCAATAAAAAAATCATTGAATAATCATGGATGAATAATTTGAGATAAAGTACAATGTGTTTTCAGGAAACCATTTTAATTATTATTTCTAAAAATTGAAATGAAAATTACATTAAAATGTACATTTTTTAGAATGGAAAGAGAATAATTTTTGAAAATGAGTATTATAACTTCCAAAAAAATTACTTGAAAAACCCTTTAAATTCAACATGGATAACTGAAATTAGAATGAAATCATTTCTTTCAAAATAATAATCAATTAAAAATTCAAAAAAATATAAAGTATTTTCAAAATGGGAAAGTAAAAATATTTTTTACTTTCTAACTTTTCGAAATCATATTTAATAATGAAAACAAAGAAGAGACATAATGTTTTCAAAAAGAAGTTATTAATATATAATGATAAAAATTACTTTATATAAGTGTATTTATTCTTATTAAAATTTTAATTGTGAAAATATTTATCCACCGAAAATATATATTGTATCATGAAACAATTAATATCGAAGGGAATGAAAATCTCTTTGAACAATTTTAAATGACATTATTGAAAACCTAGATCATAATGTTGAAATGATTTTTGTATTCATAATATTGAGGGATAAATTGGTTTTTTTGAGAAAGAAATAATTCAATTACCACTATGTAATTGAGTAAATTTGGGAAGTAAAATATAGCGACATTGAATAGAAATCCATTTAAATAAATGTTAATTATTTATAATAGAAATTGATTTTAATTTAAAAATTGAATCATGAATAAAGAATAAATTAGTGTGGTTAATTATTCAAGTAAAAGTATTTTTAAATACAACATAACATTTTATTATGTTATATGATGTTAATCATTAATTATTATTGTAAATTACGAGTTATGATGACCCTAGGAAATGATTTGGTTCACAAAAACCATTTAAAGCCCATGTAAGATTTGAAACAAAACCCCGAGATAGGTATACCATAAAAATGTCATTTAATATCATTAAATATATAATAATCATGATAAAAAAATAAAATGTTAATATATTTAATCCATTAAAAGGAAATCATGGTGTATTAAACAACATGTCACGTGAGAATCAAGTTTTTAACATGGAATTTCATACCACGTCGTCTATATTAGTTACGATGAACTATAAAATTATATAATAAAAACATAAATAAATTATTATAAAATCTATGATCTATATTCATGCCTAAAGCTATTCATAATTTTCATTTATAATTTTTTATTATATTTTAATTAGGGATTTTTTAATAAGTTTCCAGCATCATGTGTTTACAGTTTTGATCATTTGTTGTATTTTCATAGGAGCGGTGACAGTATTATTTAATCATCCAAAGTCGAGCATTTAGGGTTTATTAAATTCACTATAGTGTATGAAATATTATGATTTATGAAATCTATAATTATTCTAATTGCACTTCATTCATTATCTTAGAAGATGAAATTTTTAATTAAACATTATAAATGATTTTCAAATAATGAAGGGTGTTTTCTTAATTAAAATGTAAAATATTATTACATAAATTACATATAAAATAATAAATATTGGTTAAATATTTTATCATATTTTACCAAAAACTAACTATTTATAATCATGTATAAAATAATTTCATAGAATTATTCAAATATGTTATTAGACCAACACAAAGTTGAACATACCATGATTATCAATGATTTTGAGGTGAATTATATTTAATATATTAAACCTATTTCATAATGATACAATTTGTGTTATATTAGTTTGATATACCTGAATTGTAAATAAAATATAAGATCAAGTGATGGAAATAAAAAATATATCATATATTTAATTACTTATTTTCCTCTTAGTATCAGTTTTTAAAACAATCACATTTTTATAAATGATTGATGGCCATTAAAAAACTAGGATCTACAATATGAAATACTTTACCTATAATGATATCTTGAACATAATAATTATCCTTACAAAATATTATCATTATTATTTATGTAAGGTGTATAGATTCATGGTGCCTGGTCTTGATGGCAGTTACCAAACCCTCTCAATATTTCAAAGGTTATTATCCAAAAATAAATTAAAATTAAGGCCTTCAATCCATTCAAAGTATTAATCATGTAAGGTAGTGGCTAAATGAAAAAAAAATATGTCATCCCAAGGAAGTAGCAGTTTACATGTACACATGGGGTATGACATTATTTTCTGTAAATCGTTAAATGGAAATATTATAGATTATCATTTTAGAATATAAAAAATTCCATTAAAACTATAAATATATAATTAATTTCTGATTAAGACTATACTTTTACGGTGTCTAAGGAAATTGAAAAAAAATTGTATTGTGGAGGAGGTACTCTACACTACACATTATTCACAATATATTTTTTTAATGGAAATGGGGATGGTGTAAAATGATTGAACCATCATTATGATATTGTATATGTATGTTACTGATAATTATTTAATCATTATGATATGGTAAAATACAAATTTAGAGAAGGGAACCTCATAAATAAATAGAAAATATAAGTTAAGGGTTAGAATGTATACCTCTCTTCATGGATGTTTTGTATGTAAAATGGATTCGATATTAAATGTATTGAATTTTATTAAGGAAACCAACTCCATAAGATGAATATGAGTGTAGAAAAAAGGGTTGGGAATATTTTGTGTCAAAATGTTTGGTTGTGGGTGTATGATGACTAGTGGAGTAGAGTACATCTATTATAAGTGAAAAGTAGTAGTGTTTTTTAAATACAAATTAATATTGAATAATGTGATGCCATAGTGAATAAAAGTTTCCCTATAATTATTAGATGATAATTCTTTGACAATATGATGTCAATCCACTCTTCCACCAATCAAAAATTTTCATGTCTTAAATATGTTATGGCCTTTACCTATAAGGTTAACATCTTTTACATTTTTTCACCACAATAAATATTTTATATCATGGTATTAATTACATAATGAATAAAAATAAAATTTTATTTATTCTATGTTTTCGATTAATTTATTACATATGTTAAATAAAATTTATCAAATAAAATTTACTTCTGAATGGAAAACTAATTTTAACACAAGTGCTGATAATGTTAAAGAAACAATTATTAGTCCCATTACATCAGATAAATTTAAAACTATTTTTTTAATACCTTCATATATAACATCTAATAAAAAATTAACATCATTAATACAAGTGAGAAAAAATATAAATAAAATAGTGGGAAATTTGTTTTCCATTAAAATTCATTTTATATTCACTAAATTTTGAGCATCAGTTTATAAAAATAAATTACTATTTCAAAATACATTATTATATATAAATTTATAGAATAAATGCTTAAAAAATATATTTTATTATGTAATAATATAATTTCAAAATGTGATAGAAATAATTAAATTGCTCTTTCAACTATTAATATGAAATATTATTTACATATATAAATTTTAAAAATTCATCATGAAAAAATATTAATATGATACATCAAAATAATATTTCATTTACTACAATGTGAAATACTAGAATTTGTTAATTTTATTTTTAATTAAAAATATTAATTATTGAGGAAAATTATTTTTAATTGGGGAAACAATTTTTTTATATTATCTATTGTTACTATTATTTATTCTAAATAAATAAATAAACTTGTTTGATTCCATTATTTAAATAAAATATATTAGGTTTCAAAATGAATAACTTTTAGAAAATATATTTTATTTATATCTTAGATTTATGTCAATATTCAGTTTTAAAGGGTAAAATAATTTGTTATATTGGATAACACGCTGGTCAAATAATGAATATTTTTCACAACTCAGATTAAATGGTATGTTGAATTATATTGGTAGAAAATGTCAAGGAGGATTCCACATATCCATATTAAATGGATGAAAAGATGACGAAGTTTGAGGTTTAGTGTTTAAATACATATAATATTATTGGTTTTGGTAGTTTATAATCATATTGTAATTAAATATATGACATTAAAGGGGATAAAATAATGTCTTTTTTGAGTCATAGAAATTGGTGCACCCTGCATATAGCTAACATACTATTGACTTAGATGAAGGAATTTAATGAAGGATTAATACGTTATAGAGGCCCACATATAGTTCATTATTACCTGTGATCTAGGTGATTACATAATTGTGTCCAGAGAGTATTTTCTCAAATATTAGTATTTTTGAGAACCAATAAAGGTATATCAACTCATGTTATTATGATGGATTGAATGGATGTTTCATTTCTAAAGAGTTTGTGTGTGGATTATATTGAAATGGTTTTGTGAGATATGAATTGACTAATAATTGATCACTAGTGGGAGATTATTACTAAAGGAATAATGAGGTATGACTATATGTAAGAAGCAAATATATGGAAATTATATTGAGTATATCATGTCAATTATATTCTGTGATGAAGAGGATAATCTCAACTAAATATACTTTTGTGGTAAAAAAGACATGTATAATCACATGTAATACTAGACATGGACAATGAATCATGCCAATTATTGATATATGGATCATTTATATATGATATAACAAATACTATTTATGGTCACCCATGTATATTAGTAGGTTGAATCAGGATTTATCTAGTTGGGGGCCCCTACGTGAGGCCACCATGACTGTGTTTTAGTTTCGTGTGGTCTTTGAGGAGCGATACATTGACCAGAGGCCACCCTAGTGAGGGGAATTCCATCAACCTTGATTAGGGATATGTGTTGATGATACTTCACTATTATCAATGGATAATCATAAATAGTTCATCTCTCTTGTAAAGAGACAATAATAGGATTTAATGCGGTCCCTTAAAGAATCTTTTTTCATATAAGTTGACTTAAAGGAAGTGATACCCTAGTTTAGGGGGTCTAGAAGAGGATTAACCGAATTTTAGGTGGGCTAATAAGGATTTCCTCCATTTAGGGGTTCTGAAATGTGTTTTCTCCCCAGTGATGCTATGATGATGTGGAAAATGACATGAATGGAATTTGGTGAAGCATCACTGGTGGGGTAAGTTGTCATTACTAATTCCATTTAGTGAGGGGCACTATAGTTTATCATATAATATGGGTTATTTTTCATATTTCTAATGATATAAGATTAATGTTTCCTCCAATAAAGGTTTTTATTATCATAAAACATTAGGAAACCAAATTATATATATCATTGGTCACATCCCAATGGATATAAGAAAACAATTATGTGAATAGAAATAGATACTATGGTATGATTCGAGTTTGATCAATGATTAGGTCCATATATTCATATTATAAAATCATTTTAAATAAAGAAATGAATGTTCAAATTTATAAAAAACATTTTTATCCTTGATATATAACTTTATTGTTGAATTTTTGGGGTGTTGGGGGACATACGATTACAAGATCAGAATGTCACGATACTCGCTTTTGTACTAGGCTCTATAAGAGGGGTACATAAGAAAGGAATCTAGGTTTTGGGTATACATACGTTTAATAAGGTAGGATCACATTCTAGGTTTACAAGTATAAATGATAAAAGACTTGTAATCTAGGAAATTATTTTTAATTTTCAATTATATACGACCTCAAATATTTTTCTATTTGTTTGGATTTGGTGCACGAATAGTTCAATAAATTTCAGTAATGATTATAATGCCATTAAATTTGGTAATTACATATTAAAGAGTTTCATATGAAGAAAAGTTACATATAATACCATTAAATAATTTGTTTGAGGGTTTTGAAATTCATGTTACATGCATTTTTGGAAATCGAAACACTACTCATAGTGGGAGGTTATCACCACCGTATCATCAGGTTGGACAATGTTTTTTAAGGAATCTACCTACATCGGTGATTCTAAAATCATATATTACATGGTGAAATTGTTTTATTCTACATTTATTATGAATATATTACACTTATTAGACATTAAATTCGTTATTTGAATAAGTACATGATAATGAATTGTGTAAAAAAGTGTGTGGAATACATTATTTGGTGCCAAAAATTCCCCCATAGAGTTAAATTCATTTTAAATGAAAATAATCCAATTCAATGGTAAATATTGGGAAAATTATCATATTCCTAAATATATGATGGTCTTCTATTACCAACTCACCAATGGTAGGATGTTTTCCTAGAGGATAGTTATTACTAAAGGTTTTTATGGAAATAGAAGGATAATATTGAATCATGGTGTTTTGGACACCATGGAGAATAATCATATAAGTGATATTAAATTATTAGAATAGGGTTGATGGGGGAAAACAAAATCTGAACATTATAGGAATAAATACTTATATGGTAATGTGAATGTATATCAAGTGTATTTATTGGGATGATCAAGGATATACAATTTTATTGTAACTATATATATGATGGGAAAATGATGAAATTACATTGACTTTATAATGGATCTATATGAAGATCTAGATCGTGCTTGAATGATAATGACCTCACATTGGTATAGGGACATTTCTGAGAATTCAACATATCCAGGTACCTCTCACTAGAAAAGGGGGAAATTTTCATTCCACACTCATAAAATTGATATAGAAATAAATATTGTTGATTTATTAAATGGATATGGATCTCTTGCAATGAGATTATGTTGAATAACAAAAGTAGGTTGATTAAGGGTCATGAATTTTATATCACATTCTTTTTAATTTTTTGACAGTTAAAAAGGACTATATACCATATTAAAGGTCAACTGAACCACTATATGAGATAAAAAGAAGGATTATCTATCCATTAACATGGTAAATAGACCCAGTGAGAACATGTTGATTTTTTCTATGGTTTAATGGAAGTCCCTATGAGGTTTTAATCATCTAATTTTTTTATGGAACATTTTATTAAGCCAATGATAAGTTTGAATACCAAGCATTGACGTAGATTTTTCACAATCTAACCCCAATGATTATTTAAAAGAACATGTTTGTTTCCCTCTTTATTATTTTTTAAATGCTACATATCATTCATAAGATGTGTGAGGCGCACCTATAAAATAGAGACTCAATTTTATACAAGAATTTCTATTGACATTTTTCATCATTAGTGAGTACTACATCTACATACATTAAACTATTAATATATTTTATTAAATACCCTTGTATATGGTGTTAATGTTTATTAATATTTGACTTGAAAAAGGAATGGAATCATTATAAAATTAATTGATATGAATGATTCATGTATATAATATCTAAATTTCATGAATGAAGATATCCTTAAGGAATTGTGTACGTGTTTTAATGTCACGATTTTAGGATGAACATGAAAAATGTGATTAGACATATTTTACTAGAAAGAGGGAGATATTACATATATTAAGTGAAAGATAATACCAATAATAATGTAGTGAGTAACACTAGTATAGAAAATATCATGTGATAATGCAAAAATATAATGTTAACCAGGATTAAACCATTAAATTGTTTTGTATAGGTTAAATCATAAACGAATATATTCTAAATGTATAATTTATAAGAGATTATTATCAACTCAAAGCTTTATTATACTAGGAGGATTATTTTAACTATATTTTGTATGTGAGGAATTCAAAGATATAAAATAGGATATAATAATAGGATATCAATTACATTAATTGAATGTGGCTATGATGAATTAATTTTAAAAATGATTGTATTAGAATATACATGAATTATTGGGTAATATAAATGGTAAATAATAACCCATTAATGTTATAATCAATTGTACATGGAGACTAGTAGAGGGATGATAACAAAATATAATGGTTGAAACCAGAGACAAACTATTAGGGAATGTCACTTAGTGTTAAGGGAGACCTTTCCTCTAGGACTGTAACATCTATTAGGGGTTACATTATTGGATCAAAGTAAAAGTTTTTGTTCATCATCAATTCCATGTGGAGTCTTTTTAGAGTTTTCAATCCATATTACAAATTTTTTGATGAATGTGGAAAGCATGATTATTCCATCAGGTATTTAAGATTCAATGTGGTGTATAATTAGAAATGTAATTGGGTTAGTGATTCTCTGATTAGATGATTTGAATTATATTAAATTGTGAAATGATATTTAAGTAGGTAATTAGATATATAAATGTTATGTTATAGGGTATAGAACAAATTCTTAGGGTGATGGGAAAAAAAAATTCATAAGTGGAAAATCACATAAATTGTTTCTCTACTTGGTTTAAATAAATGATCTTATGATGATTGAAAATATATTCATAATACAACACAATCAAACTGGATAAGGGAATGAAATTTCTTACCATATGTTTTTCTAGAATATCATGTTCCAATAACCATATCATGAAATTTTTTATGTTCGTATCATTTACATTGTAATATTTATATATTATTTATTTTATGCTCTATTTTAATTCGTAAACCTTGAATATTAATGTATTATCGATTGATGATATGCTTTTTTCTCAAGGTACACTTTGAGGGTGTTCAATCTGCCGATCACTGGTGTATAATTTGGTTTATAATTTATAGTCATACATTTTGGTCCATTTTGCACTTGAATTGATGGTTATATAGCTTTGACCAGTGGGTGAGTTTTTCTCTCTATCAAAGGTAATTAAAAATATATAGGAATTGATAGAAAAAAATATAATTTATAAAACCACATGGATTTGTGTGCACTATTTTAATGTTATGCTTCTTGGATAGAGTGTTGGCATGTCAGTGTGTAGTTGGGCATAATATAGTAGATCATGACATCACTATATATAGAATAATGAAATGAATCAGTTCATACATACACTTTATAAAGAAATATTAGGCATAAATATATATCTTATATTGAAAATAATGTATTTTCATATAATAAATCTACTTTCAACTAGGAGGTTCTCCTATGACACTCTATTAAAATGATATGGTATTAATATGGATAATCTTACCTGAAAAAATCTTATGGAAAACCCAAACAGTTGAATATTATTTCATGATTGTGGTATTTAATATTGTATTTTTACAGAAAAACCCTATATCAGACACCCTCACTAGTATTTTCATCCCAATAGGGAAACTAGGCTATATGACATACCACTCCAATATTTTTAATGTTATGAAAATTGGACCAAATATCATGTAATTTTGCATCAGATAGATATGAATTAGATAACATGTTGTTTACAGTTATATGGAAAGATACATTATAAATGAGATTTGATAGACATTTTCTCTTATGAAAAATTATTTGTATTTATATAATTTCAAAACATGCTAAATGTAAAAGTGATAAAAATTATTTGTTCCAAACATTGGGATGAAGGGTTGGGGTATTGGGATTCATCGATCTGTTTTTGATATGAAGACATGGAGTCAATATATATCCTATAATTGTTGGAATAAATCCACATGTATTTCTTGTAATTTATACTCATTATCTTTGTAGAGTCTAATATAGAATGATTCTACATTTATGAGGATACCATACATTGATATTGTTCAGACATTTAAGTAATATGTACATAGGATTCAAATAACTTCCATGGGAACTAGAAGGTATCCCATGGAATGTAAATAAAGACAAATATATTTCCTTGATAAAAAGATATGTTTTCTATTATACATTATAGAAATTTATATATTACGGTTGGCGAGTATACAAATATAATTCAAATAAATAATAAAAGTAAAATAATCCCTAAGAATATCATTATATTATATAGTGCATTGGTTTCTAATTTAGGTAACATGGGAATGGTTCTTCAATGTTTTTTAGGTTTATAAAAGATGAACTTCTACATTTTTATATTATTTGGGTCATACATTAAGTACTGTACTTTAAATTCATGTGATGTGGAGTAAATTCTATAAATATTTCAGTCATGCAGCTAAGACTTTTAAATCATTTTGTTCTAGGTCATAAATCATTTTCTATTGTTTTCAGGCATTTTATGATCATATGATTTGGATCATACAAAAATGAATATGTAGTACAAGACTAAATAATTAATATATATATATATATATAGTTCATATCAATATAGATATTATGGATGATATTAATCATGTGTTCAAATTTATGAATTAGATATTATTAGATGAGGATATATATCATCTTTAATTTTCTTGGATTTATACTCTGAAACATTCTATAAGTATATCTGCATCTTATCATAGAGTTGGCATTGTTTATCGGGTGTCGGCGGAACCCCGAATTAATAACATAAAAAATAAAATATATTTCATCATGTGTATGAAATTTTTTAAAATAGATTATATTCAAAAAAGGAAATTAGATGAAAAATAATAATCAGTAGTTATTTCTGAAATATAGGGATTAACCTACGTATGATATAAGGTCGACATTGAACAATCATTGAAAGGAATACATTGAAATATCACATTAAATAAATTAAATGATTAATTCAATTTAATATTTTAAATTCTAGAAATAAGACCCCTTATTTGTAAACATTTCACTATAGAAATGTTCTGTGGATTTCACCATAACCCATCAATATTAGAAAATAGGGTGAGGATCCGTCATTAGGGAAGATGAGTTTGGGATTATGTATCAATGATGAATGAAATGAGATGATTTTTCAAAAACATTATAAACATTTTGGAATCTGCATTGACATTGGTTAAAAAGATGGTCGTTGACAATGATTTATATGATCTTAATAAAGGACCATTATTTCATATTTCTAGACTATATATTCTATTTTTTGATCATGGATCATTTATTCTATTAATTTTTTTATTTTTATCCATCACATGATTGGGATACTAATAATTTTTTCATTATCCATGAATTATTTTTTCAATGTGATGAAGATTCACCATTTTTTGTTTCTACAATTATGGTCCTTAGTTGGGATCACTTCAGAAAATGATAATATTAACTCTTTTTTACTCAAATATTTTTTTTATTCAGGTTCATCATAACTATCTCATTGAGCTTAAACATCACATTTCTAGACTAGATGGAGAATGATCATAAATCCACATTTGTGATAGTTTGATGATTGATAGTGGGATAAAAGGAAAATTCATTAATTTTGGTGGGGAAATAGAATGTCAGTGATACTTTTGGTTATAATGACCATACATTTGAAATAAAATAGAATGAAATATCATGTAAATATGATTATAATGCCACATTATATCTACTGGAGTATAGAAATTGATGGTAAACTTTTTTACATTTGATTAATGCCGATTCTAAGAGTCTGTAGAAGATCACAAATATTGTTATAACCATCCGGACCACATTTTGAAAAGCCTCTAGAAAATATGGGTCCCATTGGGTCATTTAAATTCTATTGGAAGACATTGTTGATCCATAAATAATGACATAAATGCTTCCTTGTGGGATCGTACATCTGTTGTAGTATCAGGTGTGTAAGGCTGGAGAAAAAAAAATTGGGTAATTGGGTTAAGACCCGTCATACTACCTATCATGAACCTGAAAACATCCCTTATAATCTATACAAAAACAATTTTTTAATATAATTCACATTAAACTAGTTTTTTAATTATCTATAAGTATCACAATACATTTAGTGGATCTGCATAACATTTGACCATATATTTCTAAGCCTTCATTGTACTTGAGTTATATTATTAGGAATTCTATCTATCCTATAAGTCATTTAACAATGCCACACACTGTATATCCCTACTCCTCCTATGAAACCACATTTAGTGTCTAACAAGTCTGGTAAATTGTGTGGTCCCACATGTTTTTTCACCCTAGTGACACATAGTGTACATAGGATTTTCCACACACAATGCAGCATCGAGATAGGTAATTATTTCAAATTTGGAGTACACCCCATATTCCATAGCTAAAAATCCACATATTCATATCATAACCCTGCTCCTCACATATCTCTTTCTTCTATAAAAATCCTATTGACTATGAGTATCCCATACAGATTGTTTTTATTTATAGGACTCAGTGGGGGAATATGTTAGGACATATGGAATAAAACATGAGGTGATGGAAGTAGGACACTTCCTTTAGTGATGATCAGTAGATGGAAGTTGTTGATTTTTTTCATTAGAGAGATGTAGATGTTACTACTCCCATAACACAAAAGGGTATAGGTTCCTCATACAATTATATAGTTTTAGTAAGTACAATCCCACATTAGAGAGGTTGTGGGTCATTTATCCATATAGAAGTAATCCCTCATCAATGTACATCAACAATGGGTGGGTACTCTATTGGAGGAGTGGTCCCTAAACTTTTAAGCATTGAATATACATGTGGTCACTCCAACATGATTATTATGTTTTTTTATATGGGTCTTAAAATTAGTAATGGGACCACTAGAGATATAAGATAATATATAATTTTTCATTTGATGTTAAGATGATGATCCCAGTTATCTCTTCACTTTTGTTTCATTTTTACCATATCTAATTATAAGATTACTTAACCAATTTTCTTATGGTTTATGCTATATAATTTTTAAATGTTTATTCCCTACCTGTTTTTAGGGTCTCTTATGAGGTGCCGATATACTCATACTAGATGGTAATTCCCCTTATGAGTCATTTCATCTTTAGTGTATAAATCAATTAGCAGTCACTATAGTTGTAATAGTATTAATGGATCAGAGGTGTAAATGGAGGTGATTAAAATGTTTAGTGGTTTTTTTCCAGGATATTGATATTGAATTTCCCTTCCTTTAACCATTATATTTTTTTAACATTTTTATTTCTCATGTAATTCTAATTGGGCATGAATTTTTCATTGTATACTATTATTTCACATTACCGTAGTCTTCTGTACATCCATTATATTTTTTTATAAATTACATACTAATTAGAAGTTACTAATTTGTTATATCTCAAAGCCATTTCTTAGAGATAAAACCGTGTAAGTTTATTGTTATAATATTTTGTGCAATTCTATTTCACTAATATTCCTACTTTACATTAGTTGTGAGCCCCTGGACAATTGGAGGTTGTCTTAGGATATTATATCATCTCATGGTATGCCAAGGTGGAGCCTTACTGTGTTATTTCACTATAGTGTCGTAATGAATGAGATTCTATACTAGTGAATGTTTTGGTTTCATTCATGGACAAAGGATTTGTTTGGGACTATAATTAAATGTTGCTAAAGTATCATTAGTTCGTCTCTCAGGAAAGGTAACTCATTAATGGTCCTGTTCAATATATCCTCCTACCAAGACACGAACAGCCTTCTTGATTTCCCATAATAATGAGGTATTGGTTTTTGGGAAACAAATCATATATGTACCATATAAAATTGTTTTATTTGACATGCAATTCATTATTGAGTAATGTATCTTGATATTCTATCTTATTGTTCTATGTCTTGAAGGTCTCTAAGATTTTTCTACAATGAAATACTATTGTTCTTTTGAGATAGGGCTATGATGAAAACAAATTATGTTTTGGGGATTTAGTGAAATGACATAATATTGAGGGGTTCTCTCCCAGCATGCTTAGATTAGTGCTTCCACCTGACGAAGAGTGCATGATCCACCTCTAGTTTTTGATGATGATTACCATTTTTATGTTGAGTAGATGATCTCTCCAAAATTAAAACACAATGATGTGTTATTTATTATCATATTTTATTATTTTTAGTTACATATAATTCTCAAGATTCATTGAATGTCGGACCCTCGGGCAGCAGAGTACTGGCTTGAGGCATTAGTCATGGTTTTCTATATTATGTAGATCATAAATAATCATAAGCATATTCTTAGAATAAGTATTATTCAAAGAGTAGAGTGTAACAGTTTGGGTATGTTCATCTATATCCATGATGAGTTGAACCCCTCCTGGATAAAAATTATAATATCTTTAGAGTGAAGTACATTGAAGTAACCCAGAGGGTATGTGAGGTTTAGTTATAGTTTATTGTTATAGTTTGCAAAATTATATGAGACCCCTCATTGTTTGATAGTAGTACTAATAGATATAATTAATCAAGAAAATTTAGATTATTGGTGAATCCAATTTTGGTGATTTGTAATGTCTCATCAATAAAGCAAGTGATAGAGAAACATTCCCCCACCATGTTGTATTCCCTTTTGATGTATTATTAATTCATACATGAATTTATGTTCCTCTCAAATCATATAGTTTCTAGGTGTGGTGGATATGTTCTTATAAATTTTTTGTTCTTTACATCACAAAATATCTAATGTGTTATAATGAACCATGGTTATATGTAACCATAATTAAAATGGAATTATTTCTTTATGATGTAGTGGGTTATATTCTAGAGGAACCATCTACGATACCATTTATGACCTAAGACATTTATACATTACTCATTTTATAAAGAATAGGGATAAGGAAAACCATTCTTACTCCATCCCAAATTTTGTATTAATAGAATCAATAAGTGAATTTATCTCAATAATTTAATTTATATACTTCTTAAAATGTAGTGTTGATAATCACATTATTTGTTTCGTGGAGTGGCATGACTCTTACATGAGAGCACTTCTTGTTTGATCATTTTATTGAATAAATTATAACATATGATATTTTTAGGTTTTCAATGTTAGTGGGATAAGTTTCTCCATCATTGGTGAGTATGAATCACATATAGAGTATGCTGGTATTTTATATAGGATCGTACGACATACTTATCATTAGTATTGATTTAGGTACCATGGGAAAGAATATGCTTTGAGAAGGGATATAACAGACTAGTGTGACCCATTAAGAGGATCTGATATTGATAATAAAAAATATTTATGAGGTAAGAATATTTTTTCTTTTATAACATTCCACTAATTAGATGAAAACCATGTAAAAGTATACATTTTCCAAGGATTGGTGACTTTTTAGACTATATGGAATATGTGAGGTAGCTCTAAATGTTTTACCACGGGTTTTAATGACATAGGTTGAGATTACATGAGGGTGAAATTATGAATATGTAAATTCATGTCAAAATTACCAAAAATGTGTTCCTGGTGATACACTTTGGTGTAAAAAATGCTCATATAGTGTTTATAACCATTATAGACCAAATAATCCATACATTCATGGATTAGTTCATGGTTTTTGTTATCAATAAAATTCTAATATTCCATTTGTAGGAGGTGTTTCAAAATATTGGTGTTTGGGATAGTCCTTCAATTACCCTAGGAGACAGGAATATATGGAAATATATCTAAAAATAAATATTTAGTTTTAGTGGATCAGTTTTTGGGAAAATATCCGTTGATCGTAGTGTATTTTTAGACTCGTAAATGATTGACACAATGCACTATGACAAGTCACCCAATAGAATTTCCGAGGATTGGTGATTCTTAGAGTTTGAAGGGTACTCTTACATGTTTATTAATTTTATTTCTATAAATTAATCCCCTTAATACTACCTTCACATCAAAATGGTTAGATGTTTTCTTTTTTCGAGTACTGTCAGATCCTTTGAGGAGCTAAGTCAAATATTGATCACTGCTCTTGTATTTATACTGGTATAGGATATATTAAAGTACTTCCTATTTTGTGATGCCAATGGTGATGGGTTCAGATGAATGTTATGTAAAATGAATGAAGCGTTTACATAAGTGTCAGAAAAATTCAGACCCCGTTAGTAGAAATACATTCCCTAAAACATGGTTTGTATTTGTTGTATTTGACATAATCATGTGGTGGTATTATCATCTAGTTGAGTATTTCATTGAATTCTTATACCACCAGTTCTTAATTCACATATCTTACTATAGATATCTCATTTTGAGATGATGTTCCTTGTTGGAAATTTTATGGGACTATAACTTCCTGAAATTCTATACTTCATGGTAGGTATGTCATGTTTTGATCTTAGTACACTCTTAATTAATAGATATTGGGGGCCAAATTTCATTCATCATTCCTCCTTGTATGTAATAGTTTACGTACTACCATCGAGGGTGTATATTGGAAAGATATATTGACTATATCCTCTTTATCAGAATATATCACATAAATAAAAAATAAAAAATTATCACAAATAACAAGTCAGAAAAAATTATTTAGTAGTACAAGTAAACCATTCAAGGAAATATAAAAGATACAATGGAGTAAACAATATCATGTACTGATGGTGTCATGTCAAAAATAAAATGTTGAGTGTGAAAATAATGAAAGTTGGTTCACAATGGTACAAAACGCAAAAAAAAAATTTATCTAAAAAATTTAACATGAAAAGAACTAAAATAATAAACTTCTCCCATTCCCTAATTAATAATAACATCAAAAATCCAAATAAGGATGTTTCCCATTATTCTCTCTACACACAAGAATTGTTTCCAGGTACCAAACTATGACCTCACGACGGTGATAGTAAAATTTAGTAGGCCACCACCAATAGTGTTAAATTAAAATAAATTATATGATTATATATTTTAATGGTTTTAATTAAAGATTATAATAAAAATGATAAATAAAATTGAATCCATTATTAAGCTTGGAACCTCTAGGAATGAACGAATGGCCATAAATACATTAGCCAGACCCTGATGTCTCTGAGAATGTAACTTGTCAATATCTATGGGAACCTATGCATATATACCAATTTTCAATGTGATAATTACTCTAAGGTATTCATAGAATAGTCTAGTAATTCCATCATAATACAAACATTTAAAAAATAATTTAGAATAATTATATTCATTATTTTTTATGTCAATCAATATCCTAGTGATCAAGCTGTGAGGTCTATAAATTTTTCATGAGTGTAATAAATGTTTCAAAACATATGGAATTTCACTCTTTATAATTTCTAACCTATCTAATTAAAACATTCTGTTAAGTCTACTATTCCACGATTGGAATCCACGGGGCTGATTTGAGCCATTAATTTTCTAAATACATCCACTGAACATAGGGATGTCATTGTTTGGGTTGTATATTTTACTAAGAACATAGATTATTAATATGATCTCAATTTGAGGTATTCATCGAGTAAGATAAATATCTAATATATATGGGTTTACTAATTTGAAATTTCATCCTTGAATTAAGTGGAGTTATTTATGGTCTCTCAAGTAATTCCTTCTCATAAATCCAAGGCACACTAAATGTGTTCCATTACGTTATTGGTGATAAAATTTCATTACAAAATAACCAAAGAATAAGTGATTAATTAACCAGAAGGGATAAATAAGGGGTTTAATCCGTTTAAAAATTAATTACATGTAACTATTTGTTTATTTATCTATTCAACACCACCATGGGGTTTTATTTACATTTAATGACTTATTATCAAGGTAAGGAATTTGGGAACTCCAAAATAGGTGGATTGGTTTTAGGTTCTAAACAAGTAATGGTTTCTATGGGTCTTATAACATATCATGACCACATTCCATACATATTATTTAGATTAATACATCATTTAGTGGCAATACATAGAATCTATTACTTGGGGAACAATAAAATATAATAATATCAGAGGGACCTTGAATGAAAATTAATATACCACATACATTAGCCTCATAGATGTCTTATCATCATGTATCATCCTAAAATTTATAATGGATTTGGAGAAAATATAAAACTAGGCAACATACCTTAAAATAAAGAACATTAAATGGTATGTAGACATCTTCATAAAAGGGATGAGAACCAGAGGAAATAAGAAAGTCGAATACTATGCATAATGATGGGTATCCAATGCGATAAATGATCATCAAATTGGATTCTAAAAGGGGGATATTCAGGAAATCATATGATGTGGGATTAGGGAAATCTCCCGTAATTCTACTTGTGAAATGACAATGTGGAAAACTTTGTACTAGATTTTAAGAGAAAAGGGTAAAATAAAATAATATTCCATTATTTTAATTGGGGATACAGTTTGGCCACATAGTTGGATATATCCTTTAAAACTTATGTGATTTTACTCTGTCAAGGTTCCCATACCATGTATGATTGAAGTCCATAGTTAATATATAAGTTTCTTTAACCATTCAGAGTGAAACAATATAAAATGAAACATTATGTGGTTATTTAACATATATTTCATGGTTTAGATACTATTCATCACCCTCTTAGGGTCACTTGGTTGTGTTGAACAGTTAGTTTTATCTAGGTGGTAATAGTACACCTCACCCATCATTATTATGAACTGATAATCTAGTCCCCAAACTATGCCCAATTACTCTTAAAATATCCTTGACAGCATTGGAAACCCCAATTTGGATAAAACAAAATGTTGAGAAAAAAATAATTGAATTTTACATCAGTAAAAAAGGATTATATGACCTCTCATCCTTAAAATAACAAGTCCCTATGTTTCCATTTATATGGTGATTTAGAGGATTATGACAATAACCCTATAAACATGGAAGATGAATCAGACCCTCATTCCATGGTCTCATCATGTACATGTTCATTCTTGTATAGAAACTGATATGATGATCTATCCCCTGATAGAGATTATTCATGATATGGTTAATGAAGCAAACTATAAACACCTAAAGTGAATAATCAGCATCCAACTCAACTTCCTCTGAAATAATTATATGATCTATGTCAAACTAATTAATATGTAATGATAAACATGAGAGACTTTATGCCAAATTTTTCACCCTTGATGAATAGTTATACAATATACTATACAAATGATACTATTTAATATTAAACAGGAATAAGAAATCTAGTATCCATATTATTTTTCCTATGAATATTTCAATAACAGAATCTAGATGAATCATCAATATAGATCCAATCTCATACCCCAAATTTTTTTATTTTGGTGATGATGATTGTTAAATGAATTATTTATTTATTTAGTCATATAACTACCATTTTTTATTAGTTTTACAAATTTTTATTTGACCTAAACAAGATTTCATCATTGTAGCATAACATCCCCTTCCTCCAACCAATATAGAGGAGAAATTTAAGGCCTACCATAGAGATCCTTATAAATATCCATTTGGATGGTCTCATAAAAAATATTATTATTAGAGAAAATATCTGGAGAAAGTTTATTTTCCAAATATACTTTAAAATAATTCAATTGTTCATAATCATGTCATCAGGTAACTATGTTCTGTTCTTTGACCGACTACCAGTCAAATGGTTGTAAACCGTATTCTTATTTTCCTATGTTCCAGGTTCCCCATGAAATCCATACCAAATATAAGATGTTAAATGACTGTCTCTATCTAGTACAATGGTCGGTATAAACCAATTGTGGTTTATAATCACTATGATATAACGTATCTAAGGTTTTCCCACTGAAAATGTCTCTCTAATATGCAATAAATTGTGGAATTATTCAATATTTCCACAATAATCAACTTATTGTCACCAACCTAAGGTGGTTTCATTATTCCCACTGAAAAATAAATTATTGCATCATCTCATTTCAACTCAATAATGTGAAATGGATAGAAGTGTACTGTAGTTCATTTGTGTTCATCTTTTACCAAATGAAAGGTGGAATAATGTGCCACAAAACACGTAACCTATTTTCCATCATAATCACCTATTATTTATAGTTTATGTCACGATACACCTTTCTAAAACTGGGATGTATTACCATCTTGGGAGAATGAGCATCGAAAATTAAATTATATTTAATGATTTTAATTGCCTAGACATTCTATTGGAGATACGTGAAATCATTTTCATTAAAACCCTACTAGGTGGTAGTTCTACACAAGGAAAACATTACCTTAGGATTATTCCCATAAGATATGAATGTTTCCCCCATCTTAACATGATCCAAAAGTAATGGTCCCACTCCTAAATATGTTTAAAAATGTTATTTGTGACCCTCTTGAACATACATATTAATTTCATAAATAGGATCTATCACCTACCATTCAATAATAGTTTCCTGAACATCTTGAGTTTATTCATTTTAATTATATAATCAGCAACTTCATTAAACCTACATGGCATTTATGTAAGTAAAATGACAAAAGACTATATCTATTCAACATATATTCACTATTTGATTTTCACATCACACTGAGATAATATATATTTGAGAATATAATTTTCCTAGTATACCAACAATTGTTCCCCTATTATTTAATATATAAATATTAATATAGCGTAGAAAAATTCTAAAAACTCTATATTTTTACATATAAAATTATGCTCATGTTTATTAAACTAATGATTCCTTTATTCAATTACTCATTCCCCTTACATCAAAATAAGTCCCATCCAAAAACAATAAGGTATTATAATAAAACTATTATCCTATTCTATGGTATGGTAAGATCATAATCTAAATTGATATAAATATTCCTTTAAACTATTAAAAATCCATCACAAAAACAGCAGACCATGTTTTAATTGCAACATTCATGGTCAATTTTAAATATTGAATAGTAAGGAGTCATAAAATCTTTATGAAATAATGATAATAATAGGATTATTCCATTAAACAGTATATATCATATATGTTTTTGGGAACCACCTAAGAAACTGCACCTCTTACATTTATTAGATCTATACGTACCTGTGATTCTGATAAAATGTTACCATAAAAGTGAACTTTATCCATCCAGATGTTTTATTTATTTATCATTGTATCAAATTGATTTTCTCTTAGGGTAATTATTACTATTTGATGTTTTTTTTCATGATCATGTCATATATTATAATACACTAAGACACTATCCCTGAATAATACCATAATTTAATCCAAATAGGGGTGTAAATTAGGATTTATGAATTCCATTATTATATTTGGTGTATTCATTAGACCAAAAGATATCATCAAATATTCATAAAGTACATACATACTTTGAGAATCAATACATATTATATATGAGATTCTACCACAAAAAATGATCTTATCCTGATCTAAAATCAATTTTTGAGAAGTCCCTATATCCTTTGAACTGATCAAATGTATCATCTGTATGAGGAAATTGATATTCGTACATAATGGTAAGTTGATTCAGCCACCTGTAATATAAAAAACATTTGTGTACAATCATCTTACTTGTAAAAAATAATTGTACATCCCCAAGAAGATATATTGGGTTTTATAAGAACTTTCTCTATGTGGTCCTCCAATCATCTCTTATGATTTAGATACACGGTATCATGTATCATATATGGAGGTGTACACTCCGATTTTGATACTTGAATAAATTAATGGGGAACTCCCCCTATATATTAGGGTGTTTCCAATAAAACATCATTGGAAAAATATCTCTTTAACAATCAACCAGTGGAGGGAAAATTCTTTTTTGTACTCATTGATCACAAATAAATAGTCTAGAAATAAAGGATAGCATTCTTCATATGCCATGACACATTAGTCATTCTCAAATTCACTTCAAAATATGTTCCAATATATTAATATATATAACAACCTCATGTGATAAAAAAGAAAACCACCCGTGTTAATAATATGCATCAGATCAATAAGGTACTAACCAATCCCTCTAAAGTATTGTATCATTACCTATCATCCTAAAGACATAATGGTTCTATAAGAAATAATGACACATAGATTGAGGGGGAAATACATATATCACCAATTAAATTTGGACCATACTTTTAATAGATTATTAAGAGAAACAACCTCTTTAAATTTTCTCTATCTTATGACCAATAAATTTCATTAAGTATATGGATATGAATCATTGTAAATCATATCTACGAAAAATTAGATAATATTGTCGAGGATAGAAAGAGTATAATAGATGGCCCAACACTCTACTCCTTTGGGGTAGTTTTTTCTAAAATAAACTGGCAATATCAATTACCCAGAGCTATATCCAGACCTCCATCAGCTAGTCTGATCTGCTGTTGTTGCACTAGAAGTGTCTATCAAACATGATCATGCCACTACCACATCCTCATAGTCTAGTAGTACACTATCTTCCTTCTTGATGAAATGATATTGATCCCACTATAGAGCTTAGATCTAGTAAAAATCCTATAATTATAGGAATCCGTGGAATCGTTTTGCAGAATATATATAGAGGGCCCGTTTTGTAAAAAAACAAGGAACTACACTAGGTACCTATCACACTAATTCTTCATGTGACCGTTTAGTCCCCAATTATATAATACCTAATAACAACCACTTTTCCAATTAAGGCTTCCAATGTCTTAAATGGAAACATAATCATGGTTTTTCCTACCACGTGTTGACGCACTACCCTCCCTAGCTCCTGTAACATCATGCCCCATATCTTCAACTTCCCTCAGAAGACACTCATACATTAAAGGGTAGTTATAATTTTTTGAGATACTATAATAAAAAAATGATCACATGATATTAGATGGAATAACTAATCATTTTCACAAAATGTATCACCAATAGTAGATCAACACCAGAAATAATGGAAACAATGAGAAAAAGATCCATTAAGTGATATTAATATTCCATATTAGACCTTATTCACTTCCCTAGATTCTTGAAATATCTAGGACAATCATATCTCCGAACCTCCAGGAAAATTTATTCAAAGATTGTTTTAAATATTTCCATTCAATTCCTCTATATTGATCATCATAGTTCAAAATATCACCAAATCTCTAGGATTTTCCACAAAGTATACATGTCGAATTTTCAACCTCTTTTATAGAGGAGTATCCAAGATCATCAAAATCATATCAATGGACTAGTTCTATGTTTTAGCTACTTATGTACCACCTTCCCTTATTAAAATAGGTGGTAATTAATATTAAAATTCTATTTTTAACTCATACACAGTTGGTGCCCTCATGGAACAGCCTCTATAGACAATACCATGAATGAGAAATACTCTCAATGATGATAATCATATCCTTGTATATGAATGAATGACAGTACAACTAGATTTTATGCTAATGAAACTACTCATATTACTAAAATAGAGTCATATCCCACCACCCTTAAAGTATGATCATCAGCACCTTGTGGGTGATCGACCTGAGGACATTATAGATGAAGATATCTAAAGTGGAAAGAACGCACTAAATACAAGAACAAATGAGAAATAGATTATAAATGGGAAGTCAGTTACGGACTCAAGGCCTAAATAAAATGGAAATTTGGTCTATATTTTCATTAATATAGTATGTTTATAATATAGGATTCAAAATTTAAATCATATAGGTTATATTATATGGGATGGTAATTCAATATTTCAGACGAAATGGTCTTTGTGTTTTAATAGGAATCCTTATTTAATTCAAAAAATTTCCTATAAAAATTATTATTCAGATAGTTTATTATTATACAATTGGATAGCTATATGTATTTAAATTCAATAATTAAAATGATATAATATTTACAAGATATTATTTTTGTTCAATTTAAATGAAAATAGACTTTTTCAACTAGTATTAGGGTGTAACATGTCCATATACGATGTGTCGATCAGATATATTTCCATTACCAATGTATATAGGTGAAAAAATTATAATTTTAAATTGGAATCCATTTAATATTAACACATTAATTAATAAAAATTTAACTAAACATATAGGGATCAAAATAGTCATGTTTGGTTAGTGATGGTCCACAATCATGATCTTTATGAATACACTTTTTATGTCGATTGAAAAACATTAGGTGACAAATTATTTATTCACATTTCGTAAATGTAACTATATAATTTCAAACTATAGAAATGGAGGAACATATATAAAGAAACAATGAATGAAAATGTATGGAATGAATGATGAATGACACAAATAGACCTATGTGCCTATAATAATGCATGAGGCAATGTCCCACTTTTATACCATACTAAGAGAACTAATAAATTACATAAAATATTAAAATTTCATATGTGTAACAATATTTTTGAAAATAATTAAATTCTAATAAGGGAAATAACACTAGGGAAATCCAAAAAATAGAAAAAAGGATTTCCATTAAACATCAGTTGTTTCTCCCACACAAGGATTATTAATAAGTACTAACACTACATTGTGTCATGTCTACCAACCCAAATGATAAGACCAAAGATATGAATAATTATTAAGAATTTTGATATACTGAGTATGATTGAGTTAAAATAAACAGAAACTAAGGGCCACATTCCCTAAAGAATAACTACAAGACACTAATGGTTGTTGACTGCTGGTGAGGTTCTGTGGGGTGTAGTGGGGATACTATACATCATTATTAGAGTGCATCACATTAGTAAATAACTATATAGAAATGGAAATAATAAGTTATGTATTACAATAATATAGGAGTGAAAATACACTATCCAAATAATAATAATAGATACATGGAAGCAAATATATTCATATAAAAAATGATTCACATCTATATTAAAATGGGGAGTTGGGAAAGAATTATTGTAGGTGTACAAATGTACATATAAAAAAAATATATACAATAATCTAAAATTTTCTAAACAAAATTATAATCTCAGGAACTATATATTTCCTCTTCTCCCATACCCCAATAAAGAATAAAATCAAACTTTCAATGTGGGAGAGCTTCTATTGGTCCTTTCTGCAACCATAGAGATTGTATGGGTAAAAGAGGGAAGACCAAACATGGTGTGGGTGAAAATTATATTATCCCCAATAAATATTGTATAGTTAAATTAAATTTACTGCATATAATATATACAGGTTTTCAATTTTATTATAACCTATATGGTATATACAATGGAATACATTTCTAGTTTAGACTTCTATGGGAATGCCCAACAAAGAATACCTACGTCAGTCTAATAAAGATTTCTCAAAAAATGTATCATATAAATAGAGAATGTTCCTGGGGAATACATTCCAAAATCCATTTGGAATTGACATTGATGGATAAATGGAATAAATCTATCCAGTTCCAAATAACATGACTATATCAATTAAATGAAAAACAAATAGAAATATTAAATTAAGGATGTCATGACAAGCTACGGTGATCATGTATTAAGGTTTTATCATTTCAATGGAGTGTAATAAAAGTGGATAATCGATAAAAATTCACTCAAAATAGTCTCTATCCAAACCATGGGAAAAAATAATTTCATGATGGGTAGGCTTCCATTAGAATCTAAGGTGCGGAACAAAGGCATTCCATTACAATGTCATCACCCAAACATAGGGAGAAATCTCAATCATACTAAGATTTCTAGAGTATATAGATTAATATAATGATGAAAATATAAGGAATTAATTAATTAGAAGAATGAAAAATACATGTCGGTGTACCACTAGGCATTTGTATCAATGAATTGGGTGGAATCCAAGGAGTTACCTCTTGGAATTCCTACTCAAACAATCATGAAATACTCATGGTGTGCTGCCATTATGATAGTTAAAAAAATATATGTATCTAATAAAAAAATAATACTGCAATAATTTATCATAAGGAATAATTAATAAGTTCAATCCATTTAATTATTAATTATATTGATCCATTTCATTATTTAACTATTCGACAGAGTTGTGGGGTTTTTGTTTAAAATTATTGAATTGTTTTCAATGGAATTTAGCCAAACCCACTAAAAGGGGAGGTTTGGATTTAGGTTTTCACCCTTTACCAATGTTCAATGGTCTCATAACACCTCACAATAATGATCTAGGATTCTAATTAAAGGATATGAAATATTGTGATTCGATGAATATAATATTCGATGTTCTGGACAATATAACTATTATTAAACTACAATGCCTTGAAATAAAATTCACATGCCACCTACCATTGTATCATTTAAGAACCCTCTTCTAGAATTGACAACATATTTTGGTTAGAAAGGCGGAATATTGACAACCATAATAAATCCTTAATAATAGGGTATATTAGTTCACATGATGATCACCAAAATGATTGGAACAGAAAGTGATAAAACAAGTAAATAGAGTTATTTAAATACTAATATATATTCAAACTATTCAATGATGATAAAATATAAGAATTTATATTGGTGATAAAAAAATTCCCATGAAGTGGGATGATGAAGAGTATTCATGTAGCTGATGTGAAAATGTAGAGGAAGAATATTTATTATATGCTAATGGGAAAAGGGGAAAAAATAATTTTCCAAATTTTAATTTCCACCTTTTTTTTCCACATGGTTTCCATAAAATATAGAAAGAATAAAATTTCCTACTATCTTGTTTCCAACAAACATTAGAGTCCCGGTGCATGGTTAGGAAAATGGAGTTAAAGCCATGTGTGGTGAACCATCATTAAATGTCATGTTATTATGGTCATTCGTACAAAGCTTTATGGTTTGACTATAGAATGAAAATTTTAGTTTCATTTCTATTCTATAACATGAACTAACCATGGTCCCCAACCTAGGACATTAAAAACCCATACAATGTGCCTGAAGAAAAACTAAACACTCTCAAAATCTATATGTCACCATTGGTAACATCCATTTAAATAAAACAAATGGTTTATACAGAAAACTAAAAAATTTATCAAAATGATAAACTAGGATCATTGAAGAGACACATTTGTCATATGTTTTTTATTGGAAGTCCCATTCCCATTTTTTAGAGGAGGAGAAAGTGAATATGGAATTATTACAACTTATAATATAATAGTAGATTGGTGTAGTTTATATTCAGTTGATGGTGGAGACTCTACAAATTAATATTTACTTGACAGCGTGTTAGTTGAGATACATATACAATGAATCTATACACATTTAGATATTCCTAAAAGATTCACTTTATAGAATTCATGATAGTGGGGATCTCATTATCCTATTCCTGGAATGGATAGTAGTTCTGGATCTCTTTCATGAGGAGGTGTTGAGGGAGTTTTCTACCTCCCCCCCATGCGGTAAATCATAGAGAGGAAATGATATATGAGGACATTATGTTGTATTTTTTGAAGGATGAAATTAGTTATATTGTGGTCGTATTTATTTATAAATGCATTATATGTTAGCTTACGAAGGCTGAACATTATATTCTAATGGATTTGAATCAACCTCTTTTTTTTGAATGGGATAAGAGTGGTATATATATAGAATTTATTATGAGGATTCCTTTAATAATTAGATATCACAATAATATTTGGATATTTAACTGATCTATTATGTCTTAAACCATTATTTCCAATCAAGGGTTATTCTTTGTAACGACATTGGGGAGTTTTTTCTACATGATACCATCTTGCTTAATGTCGTAACATTGATTATCATATCAAAAAATAATGCATGGTATGTTTCATATTTCTGGAAATGTATATGGGATGATATCAGAACCCAATTATGAACAAACAAAAAAATTCACACCTAGGTAGTTGGTCAGTATGACTAAACCATATATGTTTTTTAATCCATTCTATGAGAATTCTTGTTAGTATATGGCCGGATATAAGAATATCACATAAAATTACTTGGAATTTCTTTTAATAGAAGCAATCATGCCACCATCTGTATGGAACATTAAAGAGGATTTATTGGAGGTCCTATAGGTCCATATTTTCTTGGATTGAGGTTGGATTGACATATCTAGTTGGGATATAAATAATTTAGGAAACAAAAAAATTGTATTAGGTTATTCGTGTGAAATTGAATAATTCTCAATTTTGATATTAATCTTAAACGAAATAACACTATAGAATTTTAGAGATTTAAAAGGATACCATTTCATATTGAGATTCTCTCCATGACAGGGATTGGGGATTTTTGGACATGAAAAATTATTTCCCAAAGCTTCTGCATACCATTTTATATCAGAAGGATAGATGATGAGGATGCATATTGGTTAGCATTACCCCCACACACAAAAATCAGTGTGTGACATCTTGTCTATGTCGTAGGAGAGGGGATGTGTGAATGATTCATTTAAAATTATTGAAAAGGTAAATATAGAAATCAATGAAGTAATTACCTTTATAGAATACTTGTTATTGATCAAGGATCAATGAAAAGGAGCATATGTGGAAGGACTATTCATATGATTTGGGTGATTTGGTAGAATAAGAACATCCAATAGAGATCTATGGAACAAATGAGAATTACAAGGTCTTAATACTATCACATTAATGATTATCTAGTTTTTTTAAAAATTCATTAATATTAATAGAATTCCACTACTCCATTCTATATTTTGATCCATTATATATTTCCTTAAAAATATCATCATTTTTACACATATTTATTGTAATTTTTATGTTCACTTATGACCCCTAAATTTATATATTGCAATTAATAAATATATTAAAGCACAATTGTGCATATATTAATAATAAATGACTTTCCCATTTGTCTGGACCTCATATGAAAAATTAAAAAAAAAACATGTGTTACTAGAATATAGGTTTATCCATGGAACAACATATGTTCTGTTGGTTTTTTATTTTCCATGGATGGTAATTCAATGGGAAAAATACCAATAACCTAGATATTATCCCAAAATTATTATATTGTCATAAGATATATGGAATAACACACCAAACAACAAAATTGTATAATTTTGTTGGTAAATTAGATACATACATGAGTTTTGTATTAAAATAAATAATAAAAATCCAAGATAATTTTTTCAATAATAACATTATTACATTTATAATTTCCTTTATGATCAAATGTAGTGCACTTCATGGATTTTTAATAAAGGAAAAAAAAATAAATGTGAGCTCAAATTCTCAATAATAGTTAACTATAGTGGAAGCTTCCATGAATCAATAATAAAAAATCAATATGAAATGACACAGAACAAAAAAATCATGGCTTTTAAATAACATTATTACATGAATAGATATGGAATACTCAATATGGGATGATAAAAAACTAAAAACACATTTCATTAAATAAATACATTGAAAATGAAATTCATCTTGTGATAATATTATTTTGAAAATATATTGAATAATAATAACTAAATTCTTAATGAATAAAATGATTATTTAGTGGAATTAATTTATAAGGAACGCGATACCTATACTATAAAGAACATTCACAGGATAGTTTAAAATGACAAGGTATTAATCGGTTTGGTTTGGAAACCTATATCTCTTCTATCAAGACATTTCACAACTCAGTTTAAAGCTACTAGGTACAAAATCATAGGGTTTGTCCAACTGATTAGTCTCTTGAGAGTATTGAATTCATCGATTGGATTTCTATAATCATCCCCACACATATCTGCATGTCTAAATAATTATTCATATATGAAATAATAAATTTAATTTATGAATACCATGCCATATAAAATAATATATATTTTAATTAAAAGATGCAGATTTATAGAAATTTCCATTGTAAATCAAATGTCTGTCGAAGTAAAACACCATATGTATAATTTTATTATGATTTATGAAATAAAAATATCAGTGATGAATAATATTTATAATAATGGTAAATTCAATTTTCACATTAAAGTGACTAATTCAAGGGCATTTTGATGACTAAAAATATTAATCAAATAAGTGTCGGTAAATAAATTCTGTTGATAAAATGTTCTTAAACCATCTAAAAAAATATTAATGATGGTATCAATGAAATATATAACCATTGAATTAAGGATACAAGGTTTTTTATTTGATGAAAAAAAATCTGAATAATGTATATCTAAAAATATTCATGTGGATAATATCCCTTCCATTTATGAAAATTACTTTTATAAAATGAAAAACATTTATAAAATACATTTCTTTTAAAATTATTTAAAAAAAATGAATTTCTAAAATATTAGGAAACTAATTTATTAAAATGGAAATTATAAAATTATAATGTAAGATTCAAATAAATTATGGCCACCATGGTTGTTGATTCTGTAAATGTCATAAAAGTGTAAAAGAAAAATCTTTTTGTATAATAAAATGCTTACCATAGTTCCATATTTATAAATGGACAAGAGGATTCCTTTTCATTATCTATAAAATACATATGATAATTTTTTCAAAAATAAAATAATATTCATTTTATAATTTTATAAAAATTAAAAATGGGTAAAAAAACATGAAATAAATCACATTTAAGAGGATAAAAACCTTTTTTTTAAATTTTTCTAGAAAACATGGTTTTTGTGGAAAATAGTTTTCTATCCGAGGAGATAAATGAAGATGTATTATCTAACAAATTCTTAATTATTTAAGTACCAAAAAGACTAAAACGGTACTATTACATGAAAATATCATGAATAGACATATTTAAATAAAACAATATGGGTTTATTGGGAAATGATAAAATAATTTCCTTCGCACTAAAATTCAAGTATAAATAATCATGATTGGAATTAGATTCAGAAGAAACCCTAATGATAAATATAAAATTTTAGTATTAATTAATAAAAAAATTTATTATGTATTTAAACTAAAAGACCATTAAATATGTTTAAATTCAACATATGTTATTCAAATTTAATTATATAAATAATATTAGAATGACATAATCACTAATGTATAAGTTTTACCCAATGTACAGAAATTGAGTTATAAAATCTATGACAACTTGATATTATTCATGCAACATACACATAGATAAAACAATGAAAATCCACACATAAAATAATATGAAATGTGATCAATTCATGATATTATATGTGGAATGGTATGTTACCACCCCATGTAATATTAATTGTTGAATAACATAAAAATGTTACTCATTGAATGGAAATTGAGACTCAATCCCTTACCACACAATTCCTTTTGTTTGATTGTTATTTAACCTCATTTGAAATATTTGTAAACATGTTATTAGAAGAAAAAAATAATCATATTAATATTTATAATATAATTTATTATCATTTTATAACATCATATCACACATTAATTAATTTTCATTCATTTTTTTCATTGTTTTTTGTATTATTTTCCCGGTTTTCCCATGAGTGTTTTGTCATTAAAGAAATTTTTATTTTAGATATTATAAAGTTACCTCATTTCTGAAATAATAATAATGATATTATTAAATTAATTACAAATAAATTTTACTTTTAAAACCATTCATTAATCATTGTTATGAAAAATGAAGTAAGTTACAATCATAGAGATGTTAGGTCATACGTATACATGTGTTACTTTTCGGTTTTGCAATGATCATTATGAAATGAAGGTTGGTAGTATATTATTATTACATAATGGTAATTATTTCATGAAAACCATATTATATTCATATATATATCATCCTTATGTTTTTTTGAATATAGACTCATATCTCGATATGATGATGGTAGTCCACACGTAACTAAATGATGTTATCATCTTTACATGAATGAAAATGATATAAAAAAATGATATATTACCCTTCAAGAAATTTAATCATGTAGTTAATATAATAAAAATTTCATTTGTTTCAGTTATAATCATTAAATTTTTCATTATCACAATCCTTGTAATGTGTTGGTGAAATATGAATCACATTCTTTCATGATGCACTATTCCAATATATGCACAAGTAATGTAATTGTATCTTCTATGAAATGAAATGTAAAATATTTATATAAGTTATAGTGACTCCATGGGTATATTTATGTTATAAATATCGTATATATACATTATATCCATCATCATACCCAATAATGAGAGATGGTAATGGAAATTGAATGACATCGGTAAGTGAGGTAGTATTCCTCCATACACATGAATAAATATTATATAACCAATTTAATGGATGTGTAGGGATATTGAGGTCATGAAATTTAAAAAAAAATAGTAATATGTATGATTTTTATTTTATTATATAATCATGTTTTAAAACTAATTTAATTGGTTGGAGGAAGAAATAAAATACAAACACTCATTTAAGAACCTTACCTCTTCTTCGAGAATCCTCATGATTTTACTAAATCCTTCCAAGGATGTCTTTATTCCTAAAATAAGTATTCCATTATGAGGGTATGGAACATGTGATCTTATTTGGGAATTTACTGGTTGAAAAAAATTGTGTTCTAGTGTGAGTAATAGAGAAGAGGGTTAACCTTTTATAAGTGAGTTGAGTATCACAGTTGTAATTTTTCGAAATAATTCAATCATAATCAATTTTTATAATGTAAAAATATTATAAAATTATCCATTATCAAACCAAGACTATTTAAGGTCGAAATATTCTTATAAAAATGTGTACTCGAAATCATTTCATCTATTTTTCCCTTATATGTTTATATTAACTCTCGTCAAATCCATTTTTACCGTACTGGCGGTGATTTTTTTCTATGGAATTCAATATTAATTTTGGTCAAAAATTATGTTTAACTAGATATGTATTATAAATTATTATATTTCAAAATATTTAATTAATGTTTTCAAATCTAAATCATAATATGGGGAAAATATAATTTACAATAAATTTTGTAGATGTTTTGGGAAAGAATTTTTTTAGGAGAAAATGTTCAAAAGTTTATAATGTTTATATATATATATTCATCCAAAAAATTATTCCTGTGAGATATATTATATTAATTTATACATAATTGAACAAATTTTAGAGTAAACCCATTTTAAAATAGAATTTAACATTATAAATAATTTAAAAAATTAGGCTGTTTCCAATTAAAATTCTGTATTTTACTCTATTAATCAATAAATAAAACTTTTCTGAAAAATCCCAAATATTAATAATAAAATATTTTTTCTATTAAAATTTTAAAATATAATTTTATATTCACAAATACATTTACTTTGATTGGTAAAAATTAATTTTTATTATGTGCGTCATGAATGACTAATCGCTCTTTTAGAAACATTTAGTTTTTGAAATATTATATATTTTTATTTTAGATAGTTAGAATTTTATCTCTAATCACTTGATATCCATTTTATTTTTTTATACATGTTTGAAACATATATTTTTTATAATTTAGTTAGTGCTATTCATAAGAACAAATTTAATGTCTATTTAATACTGTTAATTTCTAAATAATGATATTTTAAGAGAGTGTTAAATTTTGTTAAACCCTAGTGTTTCATTCATTGAAATCTATCAAAGACAATGAATTTATAAAAAAAAATTAATAAATCACAATTTATCAAGATATCATATTCCATTCCATTATTGGTTTTTCTTGTTATAGAGTCTCATAGATGTGATTTTAAAATGTTGAAATAAAAGGGAGATATATGATACACCCTTAAATACATTTGACCATCAAAATTTATTTCTGATATCTATAATCAAGGGTATTTCATTTCTATATTATATCATTTAAAACCACATCCTAATATTAGTTACTGAAACATATTCTTTAAAAATAAAAAGGGACTTCTGATTATTATCTAAAATAATACGTACAAGTTTTCCAAAAAAAGTAGAACATATGTGGGATGTAAATAAATAAACCTTGAGGAGAAAAATAACACCCAAATTTTGATAAAGGTGGATATATAATGTTGGTCACATAAATATTTTTGATCCCCAAAATCTTGACTACCACAGGTCCTAACACCAACGTGGAGTGAAAAATGTCCTCGATATCATAAGGAAGGACATTTATTTTAAAACATTTTAATTCAAATTAATTATCCTAAATTTAAGGTATTCCATTCCTATCACGACTAAGAATATATTCAAATATATTTACATGAAATCTTTCCAGTTATTAATAATATTGTCATACATTGGTTAATATTAGATCAATTTCCAATTCATTTCTTACTCCATGAAATGAATATACATAAATGATTTTTTTATTCCCAATGCACTAAAATTCACATTTAATGAACTATAAGTTCCATAAAAGAGTGAAAAGTACTTTTGTTTATGTAAATCTATTTTCCAAAACCAATATGCATAGAAATTTTTATTCGATATACATAATTCTTTATTTTGTGAAGTAATATATTAATCTCCAAAACCTACTCTAATGTTCATTTAATACAATTTCATACATGGTTAACTATCTGAACCTTCCAAAAGATCATGGTTCATAAATTTTGAAATAATGAAACCAAATATCATAAATTGAGGATACCATTAATTCTAAACACAACATAATGAATCTCTTAAATATCATATACCAAACACATGAATACCTTCAACCTGTTTTTTTTGAAACATGGTAATTACCTGAAATACCATAAATACTTATTTAAAACTTTTATACATGATTATTCCTTTGTAAAAAAATATTGTATTTTATATTCAATTTATCCAAAAAACCTACAAACTCCCTATATGATATAACAAAAATATTAAAAAAATATTTATTCCATTTCAAGGTAGTCATTATTATGAAATTTAAATTATCTATTCCAATCATCTATTATACAAACATCATCATATAAACATCAAGAACATATTAGGGATTAGTATTCCCTTTTTAATGTGTTTTCCATGAATTTGTACTTTCCATTCAATCAATTTATTTCTCATCGATACAATTCAACATACTCTTTTAAATAGATAATGAAAAATTACATCAGTTGAATTTGTATATATTTCATATTTCATAAAACCTATGTATCATTGATAAAATATTTATACTTTTTAATTTCATGATTCTAAACACAATAAAATTAATAATTCCTATTTTTTGTGGATATATCATAATCAAGAAAATGATCCATTATATTGTTTTTAGGTATATTAATTTGAAGCTTTAGAAATTGATCTATGTAGTGTCCCATCTCCATACAGTTGAATCATTATACATTAGAAACTATTTTACCTAATCATTAAATCACAATAATTATAATAAATATCTCAACACTTGTCTAAAACTATAATTTATTTTACTCAAGCACCTATAATATTCTTTCCATGATTATAAAATGTTGTAAACCCCTTCTTTCCCTTCATCAATTTGCCTATCTTTTTCCCTTTAGTCCTCTGCTTATCTAATGTTCCCATGATGAATTAATACATAGATACTATTTTATCTACCTTCGTAGCACATGATACAATATACATATATAATTAAAATTATTGGGAAATTAGTTCTCTTAAAAAGTTTAATTTATGACCACCGGTCAAATGTTAATTTTTACTCTTTGTATTATGTGCGTTGATAAAATTACAATTCCTCCTACAAGGAATCATTTCTAAAGATACATTAGACAATCGTACATTATATAATTAAGAAAAATAATGTATAATACCAGACATATTGAAACACATAAAATAAATTATAAAATTTATGTAAAGATAATTTGACAATAATAAACATGATTTCTTTGGAAATATTTATTTTTTGATAATTCATAATAGATTTTAATGAAAATTACAATTATCCTTGGCATATACCAATGTAGTGTCCAAATATATTCCTAGTATGTCCTTTTTCATGTACTAGGTGATGATTGGGTACAACCCAATTCAACCTCTTTAGAGTTATTACAACTTGGTATATTTGTACTAGAACGACATCCACCTAAAGTATCTAGACAAGTCTCTATTTATAGGATTACCAACATAATATCTTCCTTAAAAAATATTTGGATGTTCTTCCATACTTAATCTCAATGTATATAACAGGGATATAATTCATAATATATGGTTTATTTAATTAATTTCTTAAGGTTCTTTCTAAACATCCTCATACACTAATAATATGAACCCCAACTACAATAGCCTATATCTTATTCTTCATTTATTTTAATAGCATAATATAAAAGGAATCTCAACTAGAGGGACTAACTAGTTCATATGTTTTGGTAAACTAGATACATACTAGAGACTTTTATTACCATTCAAAAATCAAAATACAACATAACTTTATTTCATGAAAAACATAATTTGATAAAAGATATTCTTGAATATAAAACATATTACACATCAAGAATTTTTGAGAAAGGAAAAAAATAAGGGTGACCTCAATTGATCAATAAGGGATAAATACTGGTAAAGAAATATTGAATCAATACAAAATAATATTCATTAAACATAAATAAATGACTAAACATGATATTTAAATTACTTTAATTTATTTATAGAAGTGTCATAATCAATATGGAATGGTAAATAAATGAAAACACATGCCATATAATCAATAAATTGAAAATTGAATACATTCAATGATAATATCATTGTGTAGATATTATGGGAAGTAATAACTAAATTCTTAAAGTATGAAATGCTTAATTATTGGAGACACATCATATAACACTTTATACGAATACCATTAAAACTTCAGAAGATAATTTTAAACAACTGGGTGAAAACTGAAACATTTTGAGCAACTATATCTTTATGTTTAATAAAATTCAGATGATAATTTAAAAAAATTGTGAAAAATTCATTGGCTTTGGCCAACTGATTTTTCACATGAGACATGTCGATCAATTGAAGGGATTTCTATAAATAGTCCCCAGTCATAACTTCAGGACCAAATAATTTCTCCTAGATCAAATAACTGATTTAATTCACGAATAATGGACCTTATGAAATATATGTATTGATTATAAGATATTGAATTAAAATATTTCCCCAATCAATCAAAAGATTCTCTATGTAAAACATCATATATATATATATGACATATGATTTAATCAATAAACATATCCAAGATGAATAATTCTTATATTATGGTTAAAAATTAACATCCACAAGAAATTAATGAGTTCAAGAGACAGTTAACAAATATAAAAATTAATATTTGAACTGAATATGAATACATTCCCTAGTAAAATGATCATAAAAAATCCCTAAAAAATAATAATTATGGTATCAATAAAATATATAACCATTGGAGCGAGATAAAAGGGTTTTTGTCATTGATGAATATAGATACCATAAAAAGATAATTAAATTTGTTTTTTTATAAAAAAATTTCATTTTTGAACTAACTTTTTTAAAAATATAGAAAATTTTTAAAATCCATTATTTAAATTACTTTTAAAAACTATGATTTTACATAATATTATGAAAAACATTTGAAATAAATTTGTAAAAGTGAAATGGAATCCTCAATTAAATGAACATATTGAATAATTAAAATTCTATACATTCTATAAAAATTAAAAAGAACATTCTTTATACATTATAAGAATGTTAAGAGATTCCCTATTTAAAAAATGATATTAAAACCCCTTTCACATTTTTGATAAAATCCAGAAATGTGTATTTTTAAAAACATATGAATCAACTGAACTATTTTCTATAAAACTAAAAATGGGAATGAATAAATGGGATAAATAAACTTGAAAATGATAATAACATTTTATAATACATAGATTTGGAAGACAATTAATTTCCCACTAAAGAGAGAAATGATGTTTGATTCTCATAAAAACATTTTTTCAATTAATTTAAGTACCAATGAATGGATAAATTGTAATAATACATGAAAATATCATAGATAACCATATTATTAAAAAATGAAATCAATTTATTCTAAAATGGAAAAATAATTTTCTTCATCTAATATTTAGGAATAAACAATATCTATTAGAATAATATTGTGAAAGAAAACCCATACAATGATCATAAATTGAAAGTGAGAATTAATCAATGAATTTTTTTTGTGTTTAAATGTCAATAAAATATAAAATAAGTCAAAAAATAATATATATTGATAAAATTTCACTACACACATAATTTTATAATTACATAATAAATTAAGTAGAAGATAAACCCAATTAATATAAATTGAGTTATAAAATTCATTTCAACTTGGTGATATTCCATCCCTATCCACATGGATTAAATAATTAAAATTGAAACATAAACTATAATATAGTAGGATTAATTACTTATAATAAATTTTATATGGGATGTGTTCCAAACATATAAAATAAATTGTCACAAAGCATACAAATGTTACTTAATGAGAAGAAATTGAGAAATAATCCCTTACCTCATGCTTCTTTTTGTTTTTATGTTCATTAAAACTATTTATAGTGTTTTAAAACATATTATTAACATAATGAAGATCTATATTGATATTTATAACATAATATATTATCTTTTATAAAAACTTAAGACACATTCATTAATAATCATTCGTTGTTTTCATTATTTCAAGTTTTAATTGAATTATTTTCTCATGCATGTTTTTTCAACAAATAGTAGGTTATTTAATATATTAAATATTTTCAACATATCCAGAATAATTATAAAATAATAATAATAATAATTAAACATCAATTATATGTTAAAAAGTAATCATGAATTATGGTTATGAGAAAGGATTCATGTTTTGATCATGTAGATGGTAGGTCGTACTAACACATGAGTAACATTTCCATTTTTGAATAATAATAATGGAAAGTATATAAGTAATATATTATATTTAAATATTTATAATAATAATATATATACCATATTATAAACATATATATATCATGCATGTGGTGAGGTGATGAAGAGATAGTCACATCACTTGGTGAAGGCAGCAGTCTATACATACACAGATGATGTCATCATCTTTAAGTGAGTGAATAGGTAATAAATAAAATGATATATTATCTTTCTAGAATGATATAATTTTCTTTAATATCATATTTATTTCATGTATATCATATATGTTAAATAAAATAATTTTTATCTCCTTTCATGAAAAGAGATATTGAATGAAAATCACAACGCTTTGTGAGGATGTAGTCTTTCGTACCCACGAGGGACATTATTGTATATCCTAAAGGATGAAAATTAAAAAATGAATATATGATATAATAAATCCATAATTATAAATATTGTACAAATATTATATATATTTATATATATTTATATAATATCCAAAACCATACCCAACCATAATAGGTTGTAATGGAAAAATGAATGAGCTCGGTCTGAGAACCAGTAATCCACCATACAAAATAATTATGATTACGTAAACATTCTTTTGTAAGTGGAGGTGTTTTTAGTTAAATACTATAACCTAAAAAAATAAGAATATTTCATATAATATTGTTATTATTTCTTCATGGTTTAATAATAATATAAGGGGTTGAGAAAGAAATAAAATAAAATAAAAATGCTTATTGATGAACATTAACCATTCTTCAGGTAATCTCCTTTGGGATGCACTAAATACTTCATATTTCAGATTTATGACAAAAACCAATATTCTATTATGAAGTTAGGTATGTTGAGTTGTTATTTGTAAAGGTCTTGGATTAACCTATAGGTTTTTAATGTGTAAATAAGATAGGATACTGGGTTGAATTTTATAAGTGAGGTGAGTGGTACACTTGAAATGGTTTGAAACTATTCACTCATACCCACGTTTTCAACTTCAAAATTTCTTCAAATTGGGATATTATCAAACATAGAGGATTTTTTGTCGAAATATTTCCATAAAAGTGTAGATCTAAAATAATTGAGTCACTTTTAAATTTAATCATTAATGTTTAACCCCCCCGATGAATCCATTTGTACCTCGATTGTACGAATTAATTTTTATTTTTCATTTTTTTAATTTTGGTAAAAACTATTATCTTGACCATATTAGAATTATAAATTATTATCATTCCAAATATGATTACATTTTTCAAAAATTCAGTTCAAATGGTAGGGAAATTATAAGACATGATGAGAAAACGAGTTTTTGTGATGAAAAATATTCTAAAAATTACAATGTATTAATATAAAAATAAAAATTGAAAATGAATCCAATAAACTAAATTAGATTAATATTTATATAATAGAACAAATTTTTCATTAAAACTATTTCAATATATAAATATATTTATAATTATCTAAAAATAAATATTTTTTAATTAAAATTTAGTATTTTTATTATTAAAAAATTGTTGTGTTCAGAAAAATATAAAATATTGACAGTAATCCCTTAATACACACTGTAGAAGATCAGCTATATTCTTTTAAAGAAATAGTAAAATATCCATAACACAATGAGAATTTATGCTGTTTCTATAGATTGTTAATCCCTAATCATCAAGAAACAGTGGGGTGCTGGTCCGACAATGATGTAATCATCTCTTGAAAGTGGATAGTAGAAGTGAGGAGAAGACACTAAAATATAAGTCTTATGAGGTTGTTTATGGTTCATGGGACTATTTATGGGACCTATGGTGATTTAGGATCAATTATCCTTCTTAATATTATGAATATATAGAGATATCTAATAAATATTTTATTAGGTTTATTAAGAGAATATATAATATTGGGTTTTTATACCCTCATTCCATATGTGCTATGATAATTGTGATATTATTTTTATTCCATATCCTTTTAATAGGAATCCCTCTATATATATATATAATCCCATATGCATGAGAATTACCAGAACAGGTTGTGGGTTATGAAAAAATAATATTTCATAACAATGACTATTGTGGAATTGGTATCTATGGACCTTGTTATTATAAAATGGTGATTATAATGTTTAATGGCTGTAGTTTGGGATCAAGATTTCGGATCTACCCTTCTATCCCCTTTACAATTATTGTTAGTTTATGAGTTCTCTTGAATATCTGGTCAAATTTTTTTCACTTTTATACTATTATTTTATCTAAATACACATTGAAATGTATTACATTTGATATTTCATGAGTTTTTTACATAGTAAATTTTATTTATTTTAATATTTATACACTGGTTCATGGACCATAGTGTGTTCGTGTGTATAGTTATATTAACAAATCGCCTCTAATTTCATTGATATGGTTACTCGACAAAAGTCATTAGACTCTAGGATATTTGAGGTAGTATTTACTTGTCACTATTGTCTTACATATGGACTAGGAAGGGTCCTACTAGGTCAAGTCATGACATGATTTGTGGTTAGTGGTTGACCATAAGTAATGGGGAAACCCATGTCAAACAATTAGTGAATTGTTAATAGTTATTATTTGGAATAATACAAAAAGTCCAAAATAGTAAAAAAGGGTTACTTCAAAGGATCATTGGTTACAATTATGCCCATTTGGATTAATCAATACATGTAACCAGTTTCTATGTGAGGGGAAACCATGAGAATTTTTATAGATACTAATACGATTCATACATTAATATTAATCATTTCAAATGAATTCTCAATAAATTTCACAATTATAAAATCCAAAGGAAAATATAGGTTTATTACAAATAGATACAAGAATACATAAAAAATTAATACATAAATTATCAACATCATTTCAAATTAAGTTCTTTGTATTTAGAACCACGATAGTATATATCATACTGATAAAAATAATACCTAAACTGGTGAATGTAACCCTACGATAGGTTAAGATTATATTCTATGTAAGGTTAACCATATGAGATTAAAATGTATGATCATAATTTAGGATATGAAAAGAAAAGTATTATTATAATGTGATCAATGATTATAATATTGATTCCAAATAATTAAAAAATCCTTAATCATGTTATATGGGGTATGGTTTTTTCAAAGCAATGACATTGAATATTATTGTCCAGAATTATAAATAATCAACCTTGATCAAATAAATTTATATAATAAGCATAAACCATAACTTTTCATAATTCACATGATTATATAAAGGCATTTTCTTTATTAAGAGTCACTTATAAGACTATCATAGTGGATTAGGATCAGTCCATATTCAATTAATTCCTTAGCCCATGTTCTCTCCATAGAAAATACTATTAGAAAAATCCCCTTGATGAACTAGGATCATTCCAAATTTAATTCATTATTATCTCATGAGATATCCTTCTATACTCAATGAATTGGAGTTAAATATAATTCTGGTCCAACTATTAACATTATGAAAATAATATATAAGTGGTCCCCACTATCATAAAACATTCATCTTATCATTGTATCATAGCCGACTGGATGAATATGTGTTTCTTAATTATTCCATGAACATAATAATAAATCATATATTGATTGAATAATGATTAAAACATTGGATAATAACCCCATTAAATAATAAGAACCATTAATGGAAGTTGTAATATATAACTTATAATTGAATTATAACTAGAATATTTCTAGAATTAAATTTTAGTTTTATATGAAAGAATATATTTAGTATATAAAAATTGATAAAATATTTATGAAAATAAATTTATTTCAAGGACTAAATTGAAAACTCTAACGTATTCCATAGTGAAAATATTATTCATGATGGCATGGAAATGTTTTCATGATGTGCATGTTGAAACAAAAATTTATTTCCAATTTTCAGTAAAAATGAATAACATCCACATTTTGAAAATAGAAAAACATAATTTTTAACCCTAATTACGTAATGTTAAATGTTGTACAATTTTATTTAAATAATATTTTCATAATCCTAAAAATATTAAATAAAATATTAAAATTAATATGTGAACATGGATGAATAATATCAATGAAAAGGGACAATATTTTTTACTTAAAATCATTATTTCGGTCTCATGAGTTCCTAAATAGATGAAGAAAATGAAAAAATAAAATATATTGAAAATATTAGAGGGTGTGAAATCAAATAATTTTTTGGAGAGATATATCATATAACTTAATTATCATATAATTTAATCCCATATAATCCAAATAAATATGATATTGAATTATAAAAAACTTACCTCATGTACATATGATTAACCACATAAAGGGGGAAATATTTATTGATTATATATAGAATTTAAATTTACATCATTATTCACTAACACCATTTGTAGTGTATTTTAAAATTTGGACATTATTTCACCTTATTATTGTAAATCTGTCTTAAAATGAACTTTTATGTTGTATATATTTTTACAAATAATACAACACCCAATGGTTTTGAATATATTTATAATTTTTATTTTTTTGTATCTCATACTATGTAGTATATTCTATCATTATAGATTTATTAATGATTCAATTGGGATGATGTCAAATGTGGTCCTTGAACCAAGAACATTTTTATTGATGGGAACTTGAAAAAAAAAATGACGGTAGCAGCCATTATCCCAGAAAAATAAAGGGAACATCTTAACTGTAGATAGTTGAAATTATAGAAATCATTTCATTAAATAGTGATTGTAATTTTTTTTATTTTTTACTGGAGTTCCATGTGGCACAATTTGAATATTACATTTTGGGTCAGATTTTGTGGCCTAGAAAAATAGACAACCATTTGATCCTACATAAAAAAATTCAAATATTTCTAAAATTATGTATGATTCTAGGGTATATATGGTGAATCAATTTTTTCTTCTATTTCCCACCAAATTACTTCTATCTAGAATATACTTTGGACACTTATTTCATATAAATGAAGGATGTTTTCCATTTTGGGTCATGGATGGAAAAGTTACATTCGGTAAATTTCCACCCAACAATACATACCCTAATCAGGAAGTAAGGCTCCATATATTGGTGGATTTTCCCAAGGAATCCAAAATTGATATTTAATGCAGTTCGAATAGGGGATTTGGATTGAAATTTTTTAAGATAAAATTGTAATAATATTCCAAATATTGTTCTCTTATGTTTTCATTTCACATTAAGGTTGTCATAATTCCCATTTGATTCTTAATAAAACTTATTGTTATTCTCATTTTCATTTCTATTTGTTAACATACTAATACTATTTCACTATGTTTTAAATATATTGACATATTAAAGAGAGAAATCCTGCACACAATGGGGTAGTGTTTGTTTTTTTCTCTTCTTTAATCTCTCTTCATTATGTCAAATTACACCCCAATGATCCTACTCAATATCTCTTCATCCACACATGAAAAATGTCTGAACATGATCTCCTAGATGAAATAATTGGCCACCACATTTGTAGACCATGTCTTTTACTCCAAATAATTATTTATCTCACCGAATGAGTGGCATGAGCAGGCTGACATGATGAGAACCCACATGCACAAAGCTACCATGAGGATGAAGAAGTGGGTTGAAAAATGGATAAGGGATTTGATATTCCATCATTGGGACAAAGTGATGGTTAAACTCTTTCCCCAACAGAAAAAATCATTCATAAGGGTGTATATGGTCTTGATATAGTGATATGTGGGACCATATGAAGTTGTGCACTGAGTTTGGGATGTATCATACCTCTTGCAGTTGCCTTCTAATCTGATTATTCATCCATTCCATTGAAGGATATAAATTAATAGATGAATAAATATTTTATGGTTTGAATCTAAGGATTTACTTAGAAATTAATTCATTGTTATTTTATTTTTTTATACACATACATTAGTTCATTATTTTAAGAGTTCGATTCAATTATTTATTTTCCACTATATCTTCTATAAATTCAAAAATGACATATTTAGGTATTAGTGTACTCCCATTCCTCAGAGGGATTATTAATTTGATCGTCTATGTGAATTGGTTATTATACATTGATTTTTGTATTAATTAAATTGAGAGATTATTTTTTGTTGTATCACGAATATTTGAATATTCATGAACTAATGATTAAAAGTATCTAATGAAAACAATTAAATATATTATAGTTATAGAAAAGACCTAGTATCATCACATCTTCATTAATTGTTTATTTTCAAAATCATAAAGATTTTTATTTCATAATTTATAATAATTATCTTATATGATTTATTATTATAGTGTCTCAATTCAAATAAACCTCAATGTTTTCTACTTCATAGAGAAAATCCATAAAAAATATTTGCGTCTTGAGGATACATATTTTTTCCCTAGGGAATCGAACCCTTCTTTTAATATAATGACTTCATCAAATTATAGGGTAAATTTGGGTGACAACAAATTTTGGCCCCATTTCTGGTGGCCAAATTATGAATTTCCTATACATTGATATTTTATTCTCCATAAATTATTTTTTATCACCCCCACATTCACTCTTACGGGAAGACATTATAAATAAATAAAAACATGAAATATTTATCTCTATATTGAATACTCTGAACCATGTTTGATGTTCAATGACCATCCTAGTTTCTATTGGTGGTATAATCATCAAAAGAATCAACCACAATTTTTCAACTCATATGATCCATAATACATTCTATACTATATTGAGTTTTAATCGAAAAAATAAAATATGAACACCCTCATTGTAAATTACAACAATATAATTATAATCGTAGAACATGACATTTGGATTAACCATATATCATAATCCAAAACTATAGCTTGTGAAATTGTGTCAAAATATGGAGAGAGTTTCTTAAAGGGATTCATCCATGAGATTATAAATATAAATAATTTAAATGATTATGTAACCCATTCCCATTGTAATTCTCCCTTCATTATCATTGAAAGATGAACCTCGTTACACAAAAACATATAATCAAAATTCTAATAAAGCATACATCAAATCATTGAATCATAATTCTAATGAAGAATTGTTTTTGGGTATTTAATTCATGTAAAACCCAATTTCTCATATTCAAAACAGGGAAACATGACATCATGGATCGAGTGTAATGATTTTTTCAGCATTTATGAATTATCAAAAAAATAACTAAAATTTTTGGGAAAATGTTGAATCTGATTATGTGCCTACAATTGATAATTATATGTGAAATTTGGGGGTTGAAACCTATTTTATAATTGAAAAAATTGTTTCTATAATTGTTTGGAAATAAAATTATACTTATTAAAACCTACAATATTTTTTATGAAATTTCAATCAGTCCAAAAAAAATATTATAATTCCATTCCCACAGAATTATCCCATCGTTCTTGATAACCATGAACTTACAGTAGTAATTCATATTTATCTTGAAAACAATAAAGTAAAAAATAATAATTCATCTCTTAGGAAATACTATAGAGGTAATTATATTAAAAATTTCTAGTATTCATTGGTCTTTCCCACTCAGTGTAGAATATAATATTATACATGAATCAAATAAGAAAAAAATAATAAATCTCAATCTCATAGAAATGTAGAAAGGTGTTGTCCATAAAACGTTGAATGTTATAATTAGATATGTTGGTGGTCCATTTAGTTATTAAAACTTTTAGGAAAATGATTTCCCTATGGAAGCCCATCACCAACGTGTAATTTTTTTATTAATTTATTATTCTTAATTTTTTAAAAAAGAAATTGTAGTTTAAAAATAGTAACATTTAATATTATTATAGTTTTATTTTTAGTTTTTATATTTATTATATATTTTATACTATGTTGTTTTATGTGTATAAATATATATTTAAAACATTTTGATAAAAGGTAGGAAAAAGTATTAACAAAAAAAAATATAATATATATTTATATTTTTGAGAAAAATGAAACATAATTGGTCTTAGTAAAAAATGATCACATCTTTTTAATCCGCAAGAATCGAACCCATGACCGAAGAAAAATTGGGGCGTGTTCCTTCTACAAACATACGACCTATAGTGATTCCACATTGTAATTATATTCACACATAGCATTGATAATTATTATTATTATATATATATTCAGGATGATATTATTATTATTAATTTCTTCTTGTATTTTTAATTAGTGTGATAAAATAATTAATTACATTTTTACATTTTGTTATAAATTTTTTTATTTAAGGAAACTTCTAAATGTTTAAATGGTTTATAAATTTAGTTTTATGTGATAAGAAGCCGCTATTGAGGATGAATTGTTTTAGGGAAATCACCTAAATCCAAAACTTTCACTCTATTCTTCCATCCATTATATGAAGTCCATGAGTTACATAGAGATAGAATGATAAATTGATTGTGGTGAAAAAGTCATCATTATATTACCATATTACATTGTTATATAACACTATTTCAAAATTAAATTTTTTAACTCCCCTCCTCTCCCTATAACCCCTTAAAAATTTTCATTTCTATAAAAAATAATCATAGAAGAATTTATTATTGAAGATAAAAATAATGAACAGAAATTTTTGTCCATTTAAAAAAACGTTATTTTGTGTCCATATAAAAATATAAAAGTAAAAGATGAAGAAAAAATATTCCTAAATAGTAAATACAATTTCATTCACAATTTATGATATAATATATTTTTAATAAATTATAATATAATATCAAAAAAATATTATATGACTAGATTCCAAAATTAATTTTGGTTTATGTTCATAGGCATATATTTTTTAATGTGTGGTTGTCGGATGTGATTTTCTACTAGTAACACTTTCATCATTTTCGATAAAAATATCAATTTGCACATCCTTTGTAGTGTGGGTATTAGATTGATTATAATGTGTCTCTTAATAAATATTTTTAGATTTTTTGTTCGTTTTATTTTTAAAATGTGTATTCAAAAAATAAAAAAATTTAAATAAAAAAAATAACTTTGATTATAGGGAATCTGATTGGCCTAATTCAGGGCATTTGACAAATGGGGATTGTGACACTAGAGTTTTCTAACCTAGATTTGGGTATTTTATCTATATTTAATATAATAAGAATTAATGTTTTTTTAACTTGATATGATTACAAATAATGTGATCTTCACTTGCATCCCTATGGTTATTGAGCATGGGAGCCATCAATGATGTATCGCTATAGGGGTTGACTTGATTGGGTGAAATTTAAATTACTATGGGAAAATAGAAAATATATTTAAAAAATATATAGAAATCTTTATATTAAATTGTGACCCCCCTAGGGATTCATTATTGTCAAATTTAAATAAAAAGTTTTCACCTTTTCTATTTTGATTCGCATTACATCATTATTTTTAATTGATACTAGATAACATTTGATGATAAATTTGAAATAAGGAATGGGCTCAATCATAGTATATTCATAATGAATTGGCTTGTTTTAAATTATTTTGTTTTTTTATGAATAATTGATTTGATTTTTAAATAGTAATCATTATATGATAAAATGTTCTTTGAAAAGAGAATTCATTTTCATATTTTTTATATTTTTTTCAATCATGAATAGAAATTAAAAAATATGATTGTGTAAATTTCCACATAAAGAGACTAATATTTGTTTGTAATATATATAAATTTATTTTGATTCATTATTCCTAATAAAATTTAGTGTATTGTGGAATTTTATATTATTTCCCATTATTATTGAAATTATATCTAAAAATGAACTATTAAATGGTACATTTATTAAAATATCATAAAACACAAAATAGTATTCATTTTATTTTCATAATTTATTTGCATTTCTTCCATACTATGAGGCATATTCTTTCCTCATGGATATATCATTTTTTTAATTGGTATGATGAGAAATTTTGGCCTCAATCCAAGAACATTTTGGGTGAACTAAGCTTGAAAGCTGCCTAATTAAAAGACTGTATGAGCCAATATGAAATCCCAATGAAGCTTAAACATGAATTATAGATATAGTATATCATGGGGATGATTTTATCAAATACATTCCAGATCTAATTCAGATGATTGAATTCTTTTTATAGGCATACCAAAATGATGATCAAATTTTTGTCCAGATTCATTGGACTAGAAAAATATCCCACCATTTAAATCCTATCTCAAAACAAAATATCAAATTTGGCACCGAGTATTCATCTAGTTTGGGGATATTTCGGGAATTAATTTCTGAGTTTATAGATTTCATATTTTTAGACATCTAGAATCTCATCTAGAAAAATCATCTGGAGGTATGCATGATGGATTCCATTTCAGGTAAAGGGTTGAAAAATCCACATTCCAAACTTTTCAACCCACCTATTCCTACCCTAATCAAATAGTATGACTTGTAATGTGGTGTTTGAACCCACCATCTACAAATTTTCATTTATGGTAGAATATTTGGAGGACTTTTAAGGATGGTTGGAATGTTTTCATTGTAATTTTATGCAACACTTTTTTCCTAATGTATCACTTTCAAAGGTAAGTAGTTCTAATTGTCATTTTATTATTAATAAAACATCTAATTATTATAAATTTTTTTTCTTTTTAACATTTTTTTACCATTTCATTATGGTCTATATTTATTCACATAATAAAAATATAAATCCCTTACCATATTTTAGTTCTTACAGTTATTTTTTTAGTCCATCTTCTTCAATCATACATATTTATGTCATAATTCACAATCCATTGATATCTTTTAATCAAAGAAGGAATAAAACCAATATGGGTTTAATCTTGGGAGTTTCATATGGTTAGAAGGATGTTATATTTTGATATTATAATCTTAATTATTTTGTTATTTTATGAGTTTAACTGAATGACTTATTTCTTCTTCATCTTCTCGAATTATAATGATAACATATTTTGAGTGATAGTTAGATAAAATTAATCATAGTTTACATTAAATTTGTCCTATAAGTGAATTTATTATTACAATTGTAATTTTTTTTGGATTAAATAGATGAATAATTTTGGGGAGTTATCTAATTTCTTGAAATATTTCTGAACTCTTTTGTTGAAATTTATATATAAAACAATTACCTCCATTAAAATATTAGTAATATCTTAAGATCATCACCTCTTTATTAGTTATTTTATTTCAAACTCTTTAGTTGTTTTATGTATTCAATTAATATAATTATTTTACATAATTTAATAATATATTATCCTAATATTAATCAACCCCGAAATTATTCACTTCATATCCAAAATCACAAGATAATATGACTGTCTCACAATAAATTATTTGTCCCTTGTGGAATCAAACCCATCATGCACCCCGATAACTACTTCCACATCTATGGAATATTTGGGAGAGACCTCCATTATTCATCATATGCACTATATCCAATATTATTAAAAAAATCATATATTATAATTCTATAAAATAACAAAACTTATACCTATAAAATGATATATTTTTTACTTATAAATTTTTTCCACCCCTACATTATCAGTCATTTAATATCTTCATCATTTGGGTTGTTAATTGATTCATTTTTTCAAGTCTATTATCATTTGGTAGTTATACTACATTCACAACTATGATGGACTATTTATCTAAAAAATTTAAATAGTTATATAAATATCATATATATTCATTATAAAACTGATTATTATACCTCATATAAATTTCTAATTAAAATTGAAGAACTCAACACATAGAGGATGTCGTCCATACGATCACATGGGTGACACATAAATGTTCTATATATGGATTGAAGAAATGGAACAATTATAATTAATCATTATAGAATCATTTTTATATCATAAATATCATATATAAAACGTAAATCTAGCATAAAAACAAACCATGCATGCTGGTGGTGGAAATTGATTTGTATTGCAATTTGGAGGTGGTATTATACATATACGCACATGAAATACATCCACAACAAATTAGATTGAATTGAGGTGGTAACTTGTTGGGAAACCATCATAATAACATCTATGTGTGTTCATGATACTTGATTACCTAATTTAATGTTGATACAAAATGTTAGAGAAATTAGAATAAGAAATATTATCAAAAGTGCTTACATATTATCAAAACATATTCATTGAGAGCTTTCCATTGGTTTACTCCTCATGCTTTTATTGAGTACTCTTATGAGATAATATAACCTCTAGGATGGTAGTAATGATTCGTAGATGGTTTTGAGTATATATCATCCAATTCATAAGGCACAAAATGTGTGAATAAGTGACGATAAAAGGTTGCCTATTATTTGTGATGGGAGGGATGGATAATGAATTTATTAAAATACCTCAATGATTTATGGTCATTATCATGGGAAAGTGGCCCCAAATGGTCAAAAATTAAATGTTTAGATAACATTACGTTTATATATCTCCATTATAAAATTATAGTTTTCTATTGTAATACAACACCTAGCTCATCGTTTAACCCAAATCTAACCATGTTTTCACCTTAACCATGTTAACAAAACAATACATTTTTTATTATCCACTATAATGGAAAGTAAATTTGAAATAAAAAATTAATATTTATTTGGATGACTTAAAAGATTTATTATATTTTACTAGATCAAATTTATTTTAGTGGTGTATTGTTGTTTTATTTATGCATGAAAATCGCAATGAAAACCCTCATTTAAAAATTTATTTTTAATCATAAAACCTAATTTAGAACCATTAAATTCCTTATAATAATGAAAAAATGAATGATAAAATATTATATTGAATATATAATCTATAATACTATTTATAATTACAAATATATAGATTTTACATTAATTTTTATGTGAAAAACACATAGCTAACATTAAAATTTTATTTTAGAAAAATGTTTTATAAATCGTAAAAATTAATATAAACCAATATCAAGTATAAAAATGGGTTGAATATAATTAATTATATTATTAAAATGAAATTATCATCAGGTATGTTTAATATCATATTAAAAAATTTATACATTTACACGATAATAAATGATATTTTTTACAAAATCAATAGTTTCACTGTTCACTAAAAGATAAATTTATTTATAACAGTCCTAAAACATCACAAAGAAAAAATATTGACATCAATATTTTAAAAGAAATAATGATTTTCTTATATAAAATTTATAATAATTTATATATTAATTATAATGATTTGATAAAAATATTTGACAGATCCCATTTTTGTAAAAATCATTTTTTTAACACAAATAGTCTTTGTTAAATATTGAACACCTATTTATTATGCATTAATCAATAATTTAAAATCAATGAAAAAAATCATAAATATTTGTTGTACTGATATTTTTACTATTAATAGATTCAAATTTAATGGGACAATTATGACTGTCTACAATATTAGGGTTCGTGTAGTCTTCATGTAGCATGTAGAGAAAACAATCAAGTACATTAACTTTTATTTCAAAAGAAAATTGTGTAATTATTTTCATTATATCCCAATTAAATGAATATATCCTTTGAAATTAGAATTTTCTTGTAAAATAAAAATTATGGTATCATTCATTAATCACATCCTCATGTTTCTATGTAACTTCCTCAAATTTATAAATCCTCTACAGAACGTTATCTAAGTGAGGATTCTTGTTTCGTAGAAATTTATCACTATGATTCATGATTTCTATAGGTTTTTTCTCATATAGAATATCATTCTCTAGTACTAAAACATATGAATTTAGTATATATGAAGAATTAGGTATGCACTTCCACATGGGAGATATATAGATCAAATCATGAACTTGAATGATGTTTTATGAGGGTGAAAACAGATAACATCTTGTCCCGATATAATCATGAATCTCATAGGGGACAACACAAGAAAGCATAACTTTTAATTTTTTTTAAAAATTATTAATTATTATTCTATGGAAATGCTGTAATAGTTTGTTACCTAGACCCTGGTGGAATAGTACTATTATATTACGACATCATGTATACAGTGAGATATGCTTGATGTTTACTTACCATTATAGAGTAGATATTTTTGAATCCACTATTCAATGGTAAAGTCCACATATTACATTCCATATCAAATGGATATAGTAGATCCAAATCTATAATGACATCCTTGTGATTCATTTAAATTAATCTAAAATATATTTCCTAAGGTAAAAATATTTCTTACTAACGAGACACCGAATATGTTTGTCTATTTGGTGATGGGGGCTCATAAGAATTTTGAATCCTTCTCATGAGGTTCTCAATTGATGATCTCTATTAGTGATATCATGATGATAGAACTGAGAATTGGAAGAACACTTGTTTTATGTGTCATTGTATTGGAATTTCTATGAACATGTGTAATGATCTCATGACATAATATCATTACCAATGTGTTCCATTTGATCTCATACTTTGATGTGAGGATAAATAATAATAAATATATTATGAAATGGTATCTTCAGTTGTGTGAATCATTGGTGGTTTGGAGTTGGATAGATGATGGGAGATGATTTGTCACTTCTATGTTAATGAAGTAAAATATATTACTCCTGGTTAATATTGATGGTATTACCATCATTAATACATTTCCATAGCAGTCTAGCGTAAATATGTTGATTTAGATCCTTAAATAATAACGTAAAATGGGTGATGATACGGGTGTGCATCCTACATTATGAGATAATAATGAATAAGAGATTACAATACACAGTGCATGTTTCTAGGTTTATTTTGTCATTTATATGAATTTACTTATCTCTTATAGGGCCTTTATGGGTTATTAAATCTCTCCCTTTCTCGTTTAGTAGTATTCACAACTATCGATAAATGGGACTTAAGGGTTATACAACCTAGTGTATTAAATATTTATTCATATTGAACTGAATAGATATATAGGAAATAAGGGGCCCTACCACTGGGGTCTAGGATTTTTCTATAGATATAGAATCACCAAAGGAATAAATATGTTCATATAATTCATGTTATGAACACTTATCATAGAATTTATTTATTATATTTATTTACTAATTTTTATGTAAATACCTGGAAAATATAATTTTAAGGAATATTAGTTTAAAATATTCATGGTTTATTTAATATTTGTAGGAACTACGTGATGACTTAATTTCTCTGGTATTATCAGGTAATATATTATATTAAATGAAGTTGATAAGTATTTTATTTATTACTTTGCATAGTAGTAATAATATCATTTTTATAGTGTGTTAATTATTCATTGTTGGGGAGGACATTTCAGGTAGTTTTATAACACACTAAAAATACAGTAGGGGGACCCTCTCCAAATATTGTTCACGGAGGGATCCTGAATTTTTCTCTCTCTTATCATATGTTCTATAGAGGAAAACTCATGATCTAGGTGATCTAGATAGAGCCCTCTCTCATGCATTGAAATAATGGGAATGGAGTTATCATCGCAATGTCAAAGATAGTGTTAGATCTCCATGTTGGAACCACGAATTTTTCAATCACCACTCCCAATGATTCTTGAATCAAGTGTGGATGAACTAGAGGAATTCATTTATACATAATTCGTGCATTGATTATCAACGATGAGTAGAAAAAAAAGTTTAGATTTATATCAAACCATTTATTTATACTTTATTATATTTTGGATAAAATTCCTCATGTGTGATCCTCTGATGGTAATTAAGAAGCGTTTCATTAACGATGAAGACATCATATCAATCATTGGAGGAATGAAATTAAAATCACGTGTTTTGTGGTTTATTATACAATCCTGGTACTTTCAATTGGTATCAGATCATTGCGTGAAAATTTTAAGGCAATGGAAAATTTTAGTTATATTAATCTACAATCTTCTAGATCCAGAAAGCCATCCACATGATACAACTCAATTTGTGGGTTGTGTGAGGTAACTTGTATAATAGATATTCTCAGACTAAATCACATGTTGAATAGTATGGGAGGGTATTATTGACTCGAAATGTGGATAATTGGACCTTCATATCTCAAAACACCCATGATGTGGTTTTTTATAGCCTAGAATGGGTCGGTGTGGGATCAACCAGACTTGCACAGTCCCAACCTGATGTTTTTGGGGCATGAGTATTTATTAATAGCAAAAAATTAAATAAATTAAATAATTTAAATTATATTTGAAATTAAGTTAAATAAATTTTATGTTTTTCTTTAAAATATTATTTTAATATTTGTAAGGGAAATTAATTTCATTTTGGTTTTAAATTAAATTAATTATTTAATTTTATTATTATTTTTACAATTAGATTAATTACTCTTACTAACAATTTAAATTTTTTAATTAAAAATAAGAGTGAAATATTAATTCAATAAAACTTTCACCAAAAATATTTTTAATTCATGTTTATTTTTATTTTTACACTTATTTTAGTATGTGAGTTTGATGTGTAAAAGACTGATCATGACCTCATGACTGACCAATGCATGTCTGGGACTTGTTTAATTTATTTTATTCAGTTATTTCAATGGTTGTTTGGAATAATTATTTTATTTTATGATGATCTGTGAATCACTTATGTGCTTATATGTATAAGGGTATGTGTGTCTAGTTTATAAGTAATAATTAATACCATAAGTCTCCATCACCTATGTGTGAGTTTTGTTGCATAATTAATTGATGATCACATAAGTTCTTAGTGGTGATTTATGGAAAAGCACCAGATCAGTGTTTGAAACATTATATAGGAAGGAATTGCAACCAAGTCACAAGCAACACAGCTCAAGGTATTTTACTCTATGATTTAGGTTGATCCATAATTCATTCAACTGATCAACCATTGGTATTATATAATTATTACATCATCATTTTTTATAGATTATTATTTTATATATTTGTATTTTATGTGTGATCTCATAAAATAATAATCATGCATGTAAAATTATAATGATCATGTTACACGATGTATTTTTTATTTATTTAATGGTTAGGTGTGAGTGTGATAACATAGTACATTCTAATCAGATTGATAATTATTTCATTTAATCAAATAAAAATAATAAAACCTAAAAGTAATATTATGTCGTAACCACCATCCATCAGTCTAATATGGATTACATCGAGTATTTGGGGTTCTCAATCAACCATAGGTGAGGGTTCCACTTAATATTGATAAGTTATTAAGAAAAAAATGGGTTGACATTAATGAAGTGGTAGTGAGGGTTGTACATTTCAATATTTCTATCAACATAAAGGAATGTGTAGGGAAATTTACATTGTGATTTTGGATGCTGTCACTTTACTCAATAGATTAAGAAACCATGAGTTAATGTCGTTGGTATGTCAAATTCTTACCTTGTACCATCTGAGTTGTGGTGTATCTATTTATTGTACAATATGAGGATAGGTTTTGGTATATTTTCAACTAGAATACTCAAGTGATATATTATTCTAATTCAATTATATAGGGTTAATATATTTCGATAAAATAGTGGGAGACATGAAAAGAATTAATCAAATAATCAAAATGTCTTAATAGGTAATCAATAGAAAAAATTACTAATATTCTATAGTATAATTTTTTGTAGAAAATTAAAATTAATACCATAATAAATTATTTGATTAATAATGTACAAATTAAATTTCTACATTGGAATGATATACCAAATGTATTATCGGTGCTTGCATACAGTACTATAGTAAGGGAAATTAAGACTCTACTTTCCCTAAATACTATAAATCTACCTCAGGAAGTGAGGGTTTAAAAATTCTTATATGAGATTCATGTATTTAATATATTATTTTTATATCATAGTGATATCATCAAATTTTGATTTTAATTACAGTCACTACATCAGGACATGGATGACATAACATGTAATCTGGTCTTGGAGTATTTTGTTAGGATAAAGTGATTAAAGATATGGATTCGGTGATGATTACACTGGACATGTATAATTTCAAAGATGGATTATAATATTTTAGTAGATCCCATTCTCTTATCATTTTCAAAAAATTAATCATGTCTAATTTTTTTATTTAAACAAATAATATTGAGTAAAAACCTCATTGCATTTTAGGTAAGGTTTTCAAATTAAATAACAATTGAATATAATTTTCCATAATTTGTTCTTTTGATGAAAAATTGAAATAAAAGGAAAAATATCAATTGAATGTGAAAATCCCATGGAACATTTTCAATTTCATTTAATGAATTGTGTTTGGTTACTAAATAGGAGGTTTTATGCTTTGTATATCACTAAGAAAAATCTATAGAATCTTAATTTCCATGAAATAGATAAATGAAAAAATTAATCGCTTATACTTCAGTCTATATTCATTATTTAAAATTAATGTTTTAATATTAATTCTTTGGTATTAAATATAATATTCCAATATCATATGTGTATTAAAATATGGACACCATGTGAGTGTTTATAAGCAATACTTAAGGTTAGGTATATTCTATAAGCGGTTGAGAAATGGGGATCCTATGTTGTTGTGAGAATTACACAACTTCTCTACCTCCAAGTAAATGATTATAGTAAAACTATTTGTTATTATAAACAAAAAATTAATATCATGTGTCCTTAGAAACATGTATACATTATTTCAAGTTCTACAATGAATGTTTTCTTTTGTATATTACACTCTACTAATAGTTTACTAATATATGGATCATAGGCAATACTTTGTGAATATAAAGATTAATCCATGACAAACAAATTGTGGGAAAATATTTAATTATCAAGAAAAACTAAATGTATATTTCCATGATATTCATAGTATGGTTTTTAGATTTTGTAGAGCATAACGGGTTTGGTATTATTGATTCTTTTAGTTTTGGAAATTATTCCTTTAATAGTAAAGGTTAGCCAAAAATATTTCACAATTAGTTCCATAAGAGATTGTGAACTATTAAAATAACAATATAATTTTAAATATATGAAATTATATTTCTTTAAGTGAACATGTAATATGAATGTGTTTTATGATAAATTCATGGTCAAAACATATCAGTTACTTCAGGATGGCATGGTGAAGAATATATTGACCAAGATATCATCAATAAATATAATAAAGAATAAGTAATTAGAAAACCCATTACCTTATCTACATCAAGGAATATATGTTAATTATGATGATTTATGATGAAGTCTTACATGTTATCATTGATCAAAAAATGTAGTGTAGATAAATTCCTAAACGTAGATTTTATATATCAGAGTTATGATGTATCAATGTTGCCATATTAATAAACATCCATTGTATTTCATGAAATTATTTGAAAATAATGGAGATACATAAAAACCATATTTAAAATATAATGATAAATATATATCATATAATTTATAGTATCATAGAAATAAATTATTTCAAAAGAAAATGTTCTTGGAATCCAGAGTTTGTTTGGATATAAAAAAACAAGAATCAAGAAAAAAAACTCCACCGAATGTAAATTTCCTAATAATTTTATATGATATTATATAAAGATATAAAAAATAAAAGTGGTTTCCACGTGATGTAATAAATTTCAATAAAATGGTCCATATCTCTATTTGATATACTAGGATCCAGATTGACTATGGTCAAGTCAATGCTAATAATGCACACTAACTTGGAATAGGAACAAGTTACACAAGTAATTGTGGAAGTGGAATGTCTTATAGAGAAATACTACATTTCTAGTTTAAAACCAATGTGATTTTTCTTTCACCCCAGATGGGGAAATATTTAAGAATAATATTTCCTACAATTAAGCAATATATGGTAGTGAGCAATGATTGGAAAGACTAATTAAAATTAAATAAGGGATTACATGAATCAAAATGAAAAGGGGATTAAAATTTGGAATTTTTTGATGGGTATTAAAATGATATTATAAATGGTTGGTACAATAGTATTACCAATAAGGACTGACTGGTGATATGAAGTCAATATTCCTATATCCATTATAATTTAAAATGTAACAATGTTAGTTGAATTTCCTATTTTTTATCAATGGAAAAATCATATATTCCATGTTATTTATAAAAATTTATATTCCCATTATATACATTAATGTAGTAAAATATATGTTATATCATGGACCATTACATGTGAGGAAATCAAAAATATCTAATTTTACATGGGAATGTCATAAGATAAGACCACTGTATATTGAGAATAAAGGATACTAATTATGAGGGTAAATAAACTAGTATTCCTTAGAAGAATGTGATATAAATTTTTCATTAGGATAAGGTGATAAGAGATACAAGAAAATATAAGCCAGTGGTATCAATTCCTTTAAATACAAAGTATGTTGCAGCTTCTAAGGATGTAAAGAAGATGTTAGGAACAATGATTAATTCATGTTATTCGAATTGGACATAGTATGTAATGTATTTTCATAATAGAAGTTATGATATTCTTACTATCCAATATGTCAACTTATGAAAGATTAAAAAGGGATATACTCAAGGATACCATGTCATGAGGTGTTTTATTAAAGGAGGTGATGTCACATATAAATAATTTCCATGAGGTAGAAACACGGCCGACTTATCCACTAAATTGGTAACTCAACAAAAACATGACTTTATCATGTTATATATTATAGGGTTGGTTTGTAAGTTGTATATAGTGTCAGTTGGAGTGTTCTAATAGTGAGTTCCCTAAAGAAAACTTAAAAAATATTTTATATTACTATATAATACATACGGTGATCTATAAAAGATGTCTACATACAATTATAGTGTAAATATTGTTTTATAATATTTAATGATAATGTCCATAGATTAATTTTAATATAAAATGGTTATAGAAAATCCCATTATATAATAAGAACATTGTGATACTATAAAATTATTCATAAATACATATCATATGTTATAGATACATATCAGTGTATTGGCACAGTAGATGTCAGACTATCAGTTGTTAGGGGCTCGTAAGCACTGATACATATTCTCATGGAGTTCACACATGATTACCTCTTTTAGTGAGACCATTAGGAGAAACCCTCCAATGGGAACACCACATATTTGTGTAATTAAATTTTCCATTTTATAAAAATTTAAAATGTATCATAACTATAGATCATTAAAAATGTGTGACATTTAATAAAGTACTTTGATGCAATGAAAAAACAAGTATATTGAAATCATAGTGATGTAGCTTGTGTTGGAAGCATTATTGGTGTCATGTAATTGGTTTAATGACCATGAAAGGATTTAAATCATATAGGTTGAGGAAGTGAAATATATATGGCCTCATTGATCATCATGGTAGTACCTTCATAAATCATTGGCAATGGTATTATAGGGTAAATCTATTAAATTAGATCGACAAATAAAAAAGCATAAATTGATAATGACACGGGTGTCCATACATTATTATGATACATTAATGAAATATGTATTATATTTCAAAGAACATGATTATATGTTGATTATGATTTTAATAAATTTATATATATATTTAGAGGACTTTATGGGTTAATAGATCATGCTCTTGTATTGTGAATTATATTCATGCTATATATTTTTTCCAAGGATATACGATCGCTAAGGGAATAAATAAATTCATTTATTCATGTTAAAAATAATTAAAATTAAATTTATTAATTATATATATTTACATTTTCTAAAGTAAATAGAAGGAAAACATTTTTTGAATGGCTATTTTTTTATCATATTCCTGTTTCATTTTATATTTTAGGGTACTATGAATCGATTTATTGGATCAAGTATTATGAAGTAATATATTATATTACAAGAAGGTGATAATGATGAAATTAATGACTTGGTGTAGTATCCATAACATCATTTAGATAGTGTGTTAATTATTCTAGAAATGGGAGGCAATTTTGAGTAATTATATAACACAATATAAATGGAGGATGAGAGGCCCTCATAAAAAGCTGTTCATGGTGATCTTTTGAGAGATTCCCTCTCCTCTCCCTCTTTCTTGAGAGGTAAGCTATCAAAACATATGATTCTGTTTGAGATCTCTCCCATGAATTGCGAAAAATGAGATGTGGGGATCTTCATAGTGTATAAGGAATCAGTGGATCCCCAATCTAACTCCCTGAATTTGATGATTGGAGCTCTATCAATATCATCATGACCTTGTGGAAAATCTATAGGAATTTGGATTCATGTTATTTGAGTAGAAATCACTAATGATGATAATAAGTTAAAAATGACTTTAGATCTAACAAGGTATTTAAAAAATATTATTTTTTTCATAAAATTCATCACGCATGATCATCAGATAGTAATCGGGAAACGTTTCACCGACTATGATGAGTCCATATCAATAGTCGGTTGAAGAAAGTATAAAATCCCATGGATTGATGATTTCACTAAATACCTAGTAACTTTATAAAAAATAAAGAATAAAAAATTCTCAACATTATCAAATTCAAAATCGAACAAATGATTGTCAACATAACTCTTCTATATACTCTAAGCTACAATGATGAATTATGGAATTACTCTAACCATCTCTAAAATAAACATAGATATCATATGTCCCAATGACATTAATTATCTTACATTCTGCTATTTTTTGAGTTGTAACATTATTTTCATAGAGACATTCATAAGGAACAATCTAAATTAATTAGTGAGAGTTATTGTTGTATGAAAAATCAATAAGAGGATACTGTTGATCCATGAAAATGACGAAATATAGAGGAACATTTCTCAGTTTATCCTCTATATATTGAATAGTAATATTAGATTGACCATCTTTCAATGTATGGTAAGCTATGTTGATACACAATTATATATCTATATCTCACTGAGGTCATGTCCCCAACATCGAGGAAATCATCTAATACTCATCAAATAAAATATAAATTATTACCTCATATAGCCATACCATATCCAGAATGTATATCATGTATATATGATTAAGGGAGAAATATAATCTTATAATAGTGATGTGAACTAAATTTGTAAGCTGGTTAACTAAAGGCCCATTAGAATTATGGATTTCAGATGTTTTGTTTAGTATGAAAATGAAATTCAGGGATATGTTTTCCCATTTCCTCTATAGTGTGGAAAAAACATTTCATATCCAATTATACGTCCGTATCTCATCATTAAACTATTTACAAACCCAGAACTGAGATACAATCATAAAAAAACTCCTTTAATGTTAAACCACCTTAAATATTCTTTAAGATCACTATACGTCTTTATACTTCTATTATGAATGGCTATTTATGATATGTGATCTTATATTAGCAGTCAATTATTATATTCTAATATTAATGAGACACATAATATCTTCATGAACCAGGTCATTTAATCACAATCAATTTTTTACTAGAGAACATTTGTAACCATTTTTGCGTTTCCACATCCTCATTTAGTGAATATTTACTCATTACATTCATAGAGGGTCAAAAATAAAAAGATAAATATAAAATTTCATCCATTCCATAAATATATTTTGATAAATAGATTTCAAATCCATATATATTAGATCTTATGTATTCCATATCATAGATACGCTAGCTTGAACCTTTTAATATATTGAATAAGCCATCTTTTTATACTTAATATGGTGGTGGTGTACTAGGTAGTCATATTGTTGAATCAACTCCAAACATCGTTTTTGGGGGATTATAACACTCCATTTCGGTGAATAGATACATACAACTTTTTTGAATAGTTTATAAGTCACAAAATTATTTATAAATATAATACCTTCACATCTTTAATGGAAATATTACCAATATAAACACAAAATCATGATTCAAATAGTTTTTCTCATGATCCTTCAATTAGAGTGTGTCTTAATATGTCTACATATCATTATACAAGATAACTCATACCATCCCTTTCTTGGATTAATAAATATAAATCAAAAACACATTTCAAGAAGCATGTAGTGTGAGAATAGATTAAATGTTTATGCTTCCCTTAATATTAATGAAATTTTCTTCACACTCATTAGTCCAAAGGTATATAAATCTCTACCATGTTAAAATGGTGAGAATAATAGATATAAATGTTAAATATTTTTTAAAAACATATAATTTCTATCGAATGTAAGAAAACTACATATTTAGTAATAGTTGTTATTTTAGGATAGTGTGCAATAACTCTTTCCTTTTATGGATCCACTAATATACCCTTGAATGATATTATAGAACATAAAAAATAGGTTTTTCCAAATATCTATATTTGGTAAATTGATCAAATAAAATTCATCTTTAGGGTCATCAGGATAATCCTTCATTGATATTAATTATATTCCTTTCTCAAGAAATATATAAGAATTACATCTATAAATACTACCATAAAATAAACAAATTAATCACTAAAGAATTTATTCATTAAATCCTTGATTATACTAAGGCTAAGTGTAATACCAAAATACATAAAACTGATACGTATATTAAATACCTCAAATGACAAGTTGTCTTGGGTATATCATCCCTTTTGACCATCCAATGATATGACCCAAATCAAAGATAAATTATGTAAAATAATTAGCTTCTCATAACTAATTAATATATATTCAATAAATTGAACATGATAAAAATTCTTTATCATGATGTTGTAATTTTCTTGATATTAAATGCCAAGGCACATTCATACATCATGATTATTAACAATAAGTATGTTTCCACCCTTTAGTAATTCAATTGAAAAAATGACTCCCTTGTCAATATTATCCCATAGTTGCTTCTGTAATTATAAAAATTCATTTGAGGGCATTTTATATAGAGTCCTTAAAATAGTTTTATCAATATTTACAATTTATATTACAAATTTAACATTATATATTCAAAAAAACAATGAATCACTTATTGAAATAAATTAATAGACTCCCATTAATTAGTCTTATCAATGATGTTGACATTCCCTCCAACAATCTGAGATAAATAACAACATTAAATAAGAAAAAAAGAGAAATAAATTTATTCAATTTCCAATGGATGTTCACATTTATCTTATAAACAATATAGAAAAATATGTTGATTTAAAATATAAAATGTGACTACACATCCTCGACAATTAATATGTGATTTATATAAATAATGAAAACTCATTCCCAAGGTCACATCATATTCAACTAGGGTATGAATATGATGATTTGTTTGAAGAAATTATTATGCAACACAATTGGGGAATATTTATAAACATGAGATGATATCATTATACAATTAGAATTGTCTATTACTAATTCAATATCAGTTTATTAATTTAGTGATGTTATTTAGTTAAAAATAGATATATAATTTTGGGTTGATATTGAATCAAATAATAATTTAGAAGCTTGAGGGTTGATGACATGTGTACCTTGACCCTCTTTTTTATCACACCCAACATAAAAAATAGTCTTCACGTGATATTTATCACTATGCATATAATTAAGAGCATGATGACATTGATCATCATCATCAAGCCTCAAATTGAATCATTTTTTTGAAAATTGTTCATACTCATTCAAATTATAGATTGGATGTATCAGTGGTGCATTCAGCAGAGATTTCTATAAATTTGTACCATTTGAAAAAATTTTCCTATTACATTGATATTTTATGGTCTGATGGGAATTTTATTAATATTTAAAACATTTAATAGTATTCTTAATATAAATTATTCTATGATTCTTTTCACACATCGTGTATAATGGAAAACATATCTTCGTTCCAATATTATTTTTTTTAATTTCATCAGAATTTTCTATTTATTTTATTGTTAATCCCATTAGATTGATCAATGACTAAATTCTCCATTTCCACCTTGATAAGATAGAAAACAATATCTGCATACCTAATAAAGTCTTGTATGGATAATTCTGTATAGTTAAATAGTTTTAAGACCCTGAGGAATTGATCAATGTTACTTTTTTTAATAACAATCCATGATGCATACCTTTATGGAGTCATAAATGTTTTTTCAACAGTACCAACTAATTGATCATCCTTCTACTTATGATCAATACTTTTTTATACATTATTCTATATAAAATATTGGTATTTAGTTACAAAAAATTATTCTCTTCAATTCATACAACTCCATCAATTCAATTTATTTCTATTTCCTGCCATTCTTTATAAGTGTTCGCATTGTATAGACTCTTCTTCCAAAATATAAACGACTAAGATAACTTTTTCATGTTCCAAGAGCTAGATAACTGAAAATATCTTCTCAGTAGAACTAATAAATATCTCAAAAATTTGTTGATCAACTAACCCCAAAAAATAATACATACATTAACCTATAAATAAATCTACAGTACGCCATTCCTTATAATTTTTTTATTGGATTCGAGATATAGTTCCTTTTTTTTAATTTTGAGTAAACATAAAAATAGTTTTTTTCATTCCATCTCAAATAAAATTCAATCACTCATGGGGAAAATCCTTTCATTTTCCATCTTATTTAGTATTAACAGGGTTGTTTATTGTTCCATTCATTGACTAAAATTAAAAATTATAGTAGATGAAAGAACAATCATTGTAGGAAATTATATAACTATGGAAATAAATTATAGGATATATAAACGATGAAATCTTATTTTTTTTCTAGGACCCCATAAGTTATCCTTGGAAATCTATAGTCTTTTCTTATTCTAATATTTTCTAAAGGATATTAATGAAAATGGTATTTTACCAAATCATGTCTTCCATGAGTGTCATAAAAAGTGCACATTAAGGTCTCATTTAGTCTTCCCCCCGAATTATGGAAAATATATAGTAAACAGAATTTATTTTCTATTATTACACCAAGATTCATTTATTTCAAAACCACATCCATTTATAGTGTCCATACATGAATTTTGTTTGGGAAAAAACACACCATTAATTACTATAACTTATTATATTCTAGTGTATATATATAGCCTTATTATAATTTTTTCAATAATAGTTTTTCTTCATAGTTTTAAAAAGTTCCTAATAATTTCCATTGATAAAAACTATAATGAATGATAAATTTCATAGAGAAAAAATGAAATCTATTTAATTAAATATTCAAAAAAATATCATAATAATACATTCATAAGGGAAAACTAGTTTTAATGTATTTATAAACAAATACATGTAATCAATTATTACATAATTTTTCTATATCATTTTTGGTATGGTTCCTCACAAAAACCACCCTTCCGATATATATCAAACATGAAACCTTTCTTCTTATCCTGCTGAAGAGAAACGTAATATTGGTTGAGATCATTTGTTTTATATGTGTAAATATAAGATATATCAACAAATAATCATAGGTTGGCATATTATAAAAATAATTTTATGAGATCATCAATAATACATACAATAATCATACAGAATTAGTCAAATATCATTATTCATGAAACATCTGTATGGGTTGGTAAAATAAATGACTTGAAAAATAAGTGTGTGGAATAATAAATAATTAATCTTGATCTATGACAACATATCATAATCAAAAATAAATTGTGTTTTTCATTCAAATAAGAAAGTAAAATCGTTTTCTATCTAAGAAACATTGTCAATAATAACATAGTAGATTGGGTTTCTTCCTATTCTATAATATCCTAAGACAATGTTCCCTCACAATACTACATTGTCGGATAACGTCCCATAGATAAATATGTTCACTCCCTATTCATTTCATTATTATCTCACGAGATATCCTTCATTACTTAATGAATTATATGGCTACATAACTCTTTCCCCACCAATAACATAATGAAAATTATTCATATATGTGCCATAATATCATAAAACATTTATCATATCATCATATCATAACCCATAGAAAGAATAAAGGTTTCATAAAAATTGATTCACCATAATAAATAACCATCTAGAGAAATAATAGAGCTGGTAACACTGGATCATATTCTGGTTAAAAATTTGGAAACATCAACTTGCTATTGATATATATGAAAATGACATTAAATGATAAATAAAAACATTCATGATGAAAAAACCCATATTAATTTGGAATAAGATATTTTGATGCTAATTATTTATGAAATATAATGGAATAAATTGTAATTTAAATAAAATAAGGAATCATATAAAGGATTCCATAAATTAAAGATCATTTATAATGGTGGGAAATTCATGTATACAATGTATATTAAAAACATTTCTTTCAAGTTTACTATAAAAGTCAAAATAATTGTGTTTGGAAAATGATAGGAAATTACACACTAAAAATAGATAATGAAATATAAATATTGTTAAAAATTGGCTAATAAATATTTTGGGATTGCTTCAAGGATTTATGAAAACATTTTAATTAAAATATAGATATTGAATAATAGATATCTGAATAAAGGGTAAATTCTTTGTTTATTTTCCTTGAAGTGAAATTCTAATTTATAAATAAATAACCAGAATAAAAAAACATAAGGCTTTGATGAGATATACATTATAATTTCATCATTAGAAAAATTAATCAGATAAAACCCCTATAAAAATAATATTTTAAAATAAAACCATTTCATTATGTCTATATAAATTCATAAGAACTATAAACTATTGTATAATACAATTAAATATATTAATAATATATACAAGAACCAAAATCATACAAATAATCCATCAAAGTATTTAATTGTAACATCTTATCACACATTAAATAAATATACTTCATTACCATCATCAATTATGGTGTTTACTACCTAATTTTTTCTTGTATTTTTTTTGATGGATGGTTATGGTCAAAACACATCAATAATTTTTTCATCATAGAAAATATATATATATATATATATATATTAATTGTATATATATATATTATAAAAATTAATAACAATTGGTGATAAAAAATGAATTGCATTACTATGTGGAGATGATCACTACTGACATTTTCAGTTTTTAAAAAATATGGAAGAATAAAAGTTATTTATTAATTTAAATTTAAATTTTTTTATTATAACATACATATTATATATAAATATTAAATATGTCATAATATCCTACCAAGAATGATAGTGGTGTAAAATTAGTCAAATCACTATGTGGAGGAGTTAATCCACACATATAATTTAGCAACACATTCATCTATCATCGGATTTAGAAGAGGTGTTATTTTTTAACCATCATCATAATAACATATAATTATATAGAAGATACTATGTACATAATATTTTATAGATATAATATTTTTGATGATATGGACGAAGAAATAAAATTGAATGATTTAGTTGAGATCTCTATTTATTCTTTTATAGTCCTCTGTTATCTTATTCCTTAAGACATGATGGAATAAACTTATCTGAATTAGTAAATAAATATAATTAGTGGATCGATTAAAGAGATAACACACCATTTGACCCTAGATAAGCCCATTTTAATCATAAATATTTTAAAACAAATACATTTTCACCATATTAAAATAACATTCATGAAGTTCATTCATAATATAGAATCAATTTTACAATATAAATTTTTATAATTATAATAACTTAATTTAATTAAGCATGAAAACTATAAAAAACCACATTTTATAAAAAATATATTGTTATTAAAAAAATAAATTGACTATTATTCCATGCCTTAAAAACCATAAAATTAATGTTAAAATATGATATTGTGCATATATTATTTAATTGTCCTTAAATAAATTAATAAATATGATTTAAATTAATATATTATTATAATAACACAATGATCGCATAAAAACATATTTTTTTGAAAATTCAGTTTTTATGAACAAATATTAACATATAAAAAATTATTTAAAAAATATGATTGCTTTTTTATAATTTTTATTATTTCAAATTAAATAATAATCATATTACATTAATATCAAATTAAAAACTTAATTTTAGAATTACATAAAAGGAATGTATAATTTATATGACAATTGGTTAACATAATATTCACTAAAAATGAAAATTTTCAAGGACAGACTCAATGTTTGGCCCAAAGAATCCTTTTCCAGCATTGTCAATGACATCAATGGGCCTGAAGATAATCTTTTAGACTGCCAACAAAGGAATATGCAGCAGAATTTCCCATCACAAGAGGAGCTACAAGCTGCCTCCAAGCTGTATAGTCTTTTGTCCCTTAAGGAAAATCTGGATCGAAATTAGTTGAATATAAAATGGATGAATAATGGGGATAGAAATACAAGATTTTTCCATTTGTTTCATATGTAGAAAAGGATTAAGAAAAACTTCAAGGAACTTATAATTGATTATAAGTTACTCACTTATGAAAATGATATTGTTAATGCTATGACTGGTCACTTTGAGAAGTTATACTCTGATTCTTACATGAACAACTGAAGTAGGATTGTCACATGTATTGAATCAAATCTGGATGAAATTAAAATTAAAATACTCATTGATATCCCATCCTATATAGAGATTCATCATGCTGTATTCTCATTGAATATGGATAGTGTTGGTGGCCAGGTTGGCTTCACTAATAAATCCTTTATGTTCTATTGGGATATCATCCATGTTCAGGTTATTAATGTTGTCAAGGAATTCTTTCAGCATTTTTTATGCCTTTTGGTGAGAACTCTAATTTTATTGCCTTGATTCCAAAGAAGGATATGGCTTTAGATGTCAAGGATTTTAGGCCTGTTGCTATTGGTAATTCTATTCCTAAAGTTATTAGCAAGATGTTTGCTCTTCATATAGGTGAAGTTACTAGGGATTTCATCTCTGCTAAACATGTAAGGACCCATAAAATTCAAGGGAAATTTTTTTCTTAATTTTATTTGGGATTTTAAAAGAACACAATTTCTAATGGCACCTGATTCTGAGGCCCGGTGTGCCTAGAATCTTTTTCCAAAGTTTAGCTCAGGTACATTCAGTGAACGAACGAGCGGGTTTTTTTAACTTTGGAACCGGTGCTCAGAATCAAATTTTGAGGGCACTGATGGAATCGCAACGCCGACCTTTGCCTAGAAACACCTTTTCCAGAGTTGCGTTTTCTCGGGTGTGGTTTTTAAATTTTCGGGTTAAGTAAATGAATTAAATAAATTGATCGCACAATTTATTTTATTTAAGTTGTTTAACCTAAGTTAAGGGGTTAAAGTGGGACCCACAATATCCTACCCACTTGGTAATATATTTGTGAGGTGGGGCACACACGAACCCCATCGTTTCTTTTCATCTTAAGTAATGCACCCGCACCCCCATTTTTTTAATGAAGTCAACTCTTGCTTTTAATTTGGATATTAAACGTCTCATTAATTGGGAGGTTTTAAACTCCACAATTAATTGATCGTTTCTTTTATTTTTTAATTCAATGAGTTGGTCTGAGTGTTGATAAAATAAGACAACACTTATTTAATTTGGGTTGGAACTTGTTGCGTGGATAGGATTTGGAGAGAAGCCTTCTTCTTCAACGAAGAACGTGAAAAACACGAAGAACGTGAAGAACACACTGATCTCTGACGAAGAACGCGAAATCCTCAGAGATCGACTACGCGAAGCCGTGTACCACGATGCCAACGACGCTTCTTCCACGAAAATTCTTCTGTGGCGTTCGTTCTCCTCGACACGACAATCCTCCTTCCGCGGCGCCTTTTTCCGTGACAGTTAATTCCGCGACGAATCCTCGCTCATCGAATTCGACGAGGTATGGATTTATTCTAATTGTTGTTCGTGAATTCATCTGTTGCGTTTCTTCATTTCTTTTGGATTCGACTAATACCGCAATAACGGGAGGGGGTCGGACAACATGAACAATGTCGACCATCCTCTCCCCTTTGGTTTTTTGATGTTGTTTGCGGCACGAACAAGGCAACGCGGTGCCCAAACACCGCACGAAAATATTAAAGAAAGGGGGAGAAGCGTCGCCGTCGTGTCATGCCATTGAAGACAAAACAAAGACACGGCACGGTCGTGCCATGTCGTAGAACTATGAAAGCACCGCAGCCAGAGGGGAGCGGCACCGTCGTGCCGCGCTGGACGGACCAAGGTCGCGGCTGAGGCCGCGGCGGAGTGGGAAGACCGGCGGCCGGTTCGGGGACACCGGCCTCAAAGCAGGGGGACCGTCCAACGCCGACCTAATGGTGACAGCAGCCAGATGGCCAGAGCGGGCCAACCGGTCAGGGGAAAACCGGGGGTTCGTAACCCCCGGTCGGCCAGCAAGTGTGGCCCCCAACATGGGGGCCACGAGTTCTCAACGCGGGGGGCAGCGCGCCCCCCTCCCCCTTCACCGCTCGGCCGTTATGGTCGAGCCGCCGGGCCGTGCCCATGTGGGCCGGACCCGGACGTGGTTCAGGTCGAGCCTGTTCGGGCCGACCCTGGGTGTATCAGGCCGGGTCGGACCGGGCCCAATCCCCCTAATACCGAACCTTTTTCGGTCTTTTATCCAAAACATGGGCTACGGACCTCCGATCGACACACTGTCAGTTGCGTAGCGATCCTTGGATCGAGTCGGTCGTTTTGGTATATTACATCAAGATTTTAGAGTTCTTTTGTTTTGACCGGGTTGGTTCGTACACAGAACCAACCGGACCCTCGGAGCGGAAACACTTATAACTTGAGCTCCGGACGTCTGTTTGACGTTCCGTCGACCTTGTTGGATTACTCTTAGTGAGACAGAACTTTTGGCTTACTCTGATCAAGGTTTGGATTCAGGTGGATTACGGTCGGGTTGGTTTTGACTTAAAAACCAACTGGGCCCCTGGGATGAAAAAGCCATTAACTCTCAGACCAGGCCTCTGATTGACGCGTCGTCTGTGACGTTGAGTTCTGTTGATGATACGGAACTTTTGGATACATCAACACCAGACTATGTGTCAGTTGACGTATCAGCCCCTCTCCTCGTGGGGAGGACCCTCCCAAACAAGCTTGCTATGTGCAGGAACCCTAGAGCTGGCTACGACTGCGACGACGATGACGACTATGCAGAAATCTTCCATGGATTCGACGGCGATGACTACAGAACTCAGTGATCCTATATGGATCATTGTTACCAATCCTTTGTGGGTCAGATCCTGTGTGGTTCAGCGCTCAGTGGTCCTGTGTGGGAAAGCGCCTACAGATCCTGTGTGGGTCCGATCCTTTGTGGGTCATTGCGGGGGTTAGTTACCTATCGATCATATGTGGGTCAGATCCTTTGTGGGTCATTGCGGGGGTTAGTTACCTATTGATCCTGTGTAGGTCAGATCCTTTTTGGGTCATTTCGGGGGTTAGTACCTATCGATCCTTTGTGGGTCCGACGGCTTAGATGAATCAGTGGCTATATCTGATCATATCTATCATTATACGAAGAAGTATACCAGTGTGAGCTGAATCTTGATTTGCATTCCTATGTGGATTGCATTGTGCTATCCTGTGTGGATGTGATCGAACTCAGGCTCGGATGTTGGATCCTAACTGGAATTGATGACTTAGGTATATGTATGGGCATATACCTAAGTAGTGACGGATGTTACTTCATGTTTGTATCTTTCATTTGTGGATTTTCCTTTGTGGATTCTGGGAGACCTTCGGGGGTCTCGGGGTCCTTACTAATTAGCTTATACTCACCCCTGCATGGTCTATTCCCGCACTACATTGTGTTGGTTGTAGATGATGGACAGCGCTGATCGTGGTTGAGGCACAAGGAGAAGATCGGTACCTGGAGGTGGACCACTAGGCGGGACGTACTCCGTGCAGACGGCTGGACCCGAGGAGTTGTGAAGGCTATCTGTACCCACCCTTCAGGTGGGACTTCCATTGGATGGCTTGAGATTGCTGATTTACTTTAAGATGATGTTTTCCCTTTCCAGTTGTACTTTACATTCAGTTTGGGTGGGTATTCTAGACCACTTAGTTTTCCGCACTTACTATTGTACCCAGTTTTTACTTAGTGTTTACTTCTTCTTGCTTTCTCTGTGGTGTTGTTTTACATTACAAAGGCAATGCCTTCCATTTTTACAGGGAATTAGGCCTCGGTGCTAGTCGCCAGCCCCTGACATATGGATGGCGGGCTTGGGGTAGTCACCGAATGGGCCCTGAGGATGGGTCGTGACAAATTGGTATCTGAGGAGTTCGGTTCTACCGCTGAACTCAGGACTCTGATCTTTTTATATGTGAAGCAATAGTGTTAAGAGTATTGAGTGTGGTTATCAGTCCAGGGAGTCTATTTTTGGTGCGGTGGCCAACGTATCCGTACACCAGGAACCTGACATCTGATTTCCGACTTAATGCACGAAAACATTGATTGCATGCGTGTTACATGTTTTCCTTGTGATTACATTGTGTCAGCTCACTAGATATACTATTTGAACATGGTTCCCCTGTTCATTTTAGGATGACCCCACAATGGCATCCAGCTAGGGTTCCGAGCGTTGTACGTGATGATAACCCACCAAGTGATGAGGCCTCGGTATGGGGCCCTTTGACAGCAGAGGCACTGACGGTACCTCTACCCGCCGAGCCACCGATGCTACCAGCCCCAGCCACTGATGATGCACGTCAACTTAGTGCACTGCACGAGTTTCAGTGCTAGTGACTGCCCAGGATCCGCAGGGAGACGGACCCTCAGGTAGCCGAGGATTGGCTGGAGGCAGTTGTACGGGTTTTTAGGTTAGTGAGGACACTAGAAGAACTCATGGTGATCCTCGTAGCGAGCATCCTGCACGCGACAGCATGATGATGGTGGAGATTGATGCTTCAGGTGCACGACGAGGAATCTCTACTCTGGATGGACTTTGAGAGCCTCTTCTGCTTGGAGTTTTTCCCAGCCACCCTCCATGCGGTGCGCATCCAAGAGCTTCTACAGCTACGGTAGGGCAGCTTGACTGTCGCCCAGTACTCGGCGAGATTTACTGATCTCTCGCGCTACTCGGCAGACATGCTACATGACCCATTCTTCCGGGCCCGGACCTTTGAGAAGGGATTGAGGAATGAGATCAGGGAATCAATGGACGCCCTTAGCATTCCGACACAGGTAGGAGTACTGGAGAGAACCCTTCTCATCGAGATCTTCCTTGATGAGCCTACATCAGCAGCGAGACCTACCACATGGAGGCACATAACAGAGTCTTCTGCAGCTGGTAGTCGACAGATGACTCTTGGGTCTAGTTAGACCAGACCCTCAGGCAGATGACCTCAGGACACTGGTTCAGTAGTGTGGGGCACACAGCGCGGAACCAGTCATTCGAGAGGCAGACAGTGCTACGCATACGGCGGGCAGGGCCACATGGCTCGTGACTGCCCGACCCGCCGTGCCGAGGAGCAGCAGACGGTTGAGGGGCCACCCAGGCATCGACAAAGGGTCGATCGTGGAGGTGCGCATGGGGAAAGAAGACGAGGCAGAAGAGATGGCTGAGCATCATGTGGTGGGCGATGCTTTAAGGCTCTACCCCCACCACCACCACCAGAAGGCCCACCCCGACCATAGGGAGCTAGCGGGCAGAGACAGGCACAACTTCAGGCAGCGGAGGCCTATGACCACGGCATGCCCGAGATTATTCAAGGTACTATCTATGTCTATTCCCACTTTTCTACAGTTCTTATAGACATAAGAGCGAGTCATTATTTCATATCCACTGCCCTTGTTCGGATCTCGGAGATTCTGATGGAGCCATTGGCTCGATCCTTACGGCTAGAGACTCTTATGGGAGCAGAATCGATGATTACGCACTGCTTCCGGTGGTGTGAGCTTACTCTAGGAGGTGAGAGCTTAGGCTAGGATCTTCTTTTAGCGTCATTGAGTCTTTAAGCCATAATATTGGGCATGGATCGATTATCTACAGTCCATGCTCAGATTGACAGTATTAGGCGCAAGGTGCGATGTGTATGCACCGGCGGGAGCAGGTTCACCTTCACCGGTGAGAAGGGAGCCTTCACAGCACAGTATAGACTATCACAGAGGAGAGTACAGCCCATCACTCATCAGTTGGATAGCCTCATCCTAGGAGAAGTTGACGTGCGAAGTCCTAGTTTTCCTACAGTGGTGGATCAGTATGCAGACGTTTTCCCCGACGACGTTCTAGGACTACCTCCTCATAGAGAGGTATACTTTTATATTGATATGTACCCTGGGACAACCCTGATATCCACCCCAGCATATCGGATGGCTCCCTCCGATCATCGATAGCTACGGCTACAGTTGGAGGACTTTCAGGGCAAGGGATTCATCCGACCCAATGATTCACCGTCGGTTTCCCCAATATTGATCGCCAAGAAGGAGGATGGGAGCTTGCGACTATATTTCAACTATCGTCACCTGAACCAGGTGACAGTGAGGAAAAATTATCCGCTACCAAGTATTGATGACCTTCTCGATCGGTTTAAGGGAGCACGGTGGTTCTCGAAGATAGACCTCAGGGCAGGAAATCATCAGCTCTAAGTTTGAAATGAGGACGTGCTTAAGACAGCCTTCAGAAGTCGGTATGGCCACTATGAGTTCTTGGTTATGCCATTCGGCATAACCAATGGTCCCGAAGTGTTCATGGGCCTCATAAACAGGATATTTCAGCCATACCTCGATCGATTTGTCGTAGTCTTCATCGATGACATTTTGATATACTCGACCACTGAGGAGGAGAACGCCTACACATGCGGGTTGTACTGGACACACTCCGAGAGAACTAGCTTTATGGTAAGCTCATGAAGTGTCAGTTCTGGATACCTGAGGTCCACCTCTTGGGACACGTCATCTCTGAGGCGGGTGTTGCGGTGGATCCTGCGAAGATCGAGGCAGTTCTAGCTTGGGAGCCACCCAAGAGCATGACGGAGGTGCAGAGTTTCTTAGGACTAGCTGGATACTATCGGAGATATGTGCCACACTTCTCCAGAGTTGTGGAACCACTCTCAGCCTTGAAGAATAAGGGGAAACCCTTTGGGTGGTCAGACAGATGTCAGCAGAGCTTCCATGAGCTGAGACAGAGATTGACCAACACGCCTATTTTGAGGCTACCAGAGGAGGGGGTTGCGTACATAGTTTACTGCGATGCATCAAGGACCATACTCGGATGTGTCCTGATGCAGGAGCGATCCCTGATCACCTACGAGTCACGTAAGTTGAGGCCGCATGAGAAGAACTACGCATCCCATAACCTGGAGTTAGTAGCAGTGGTCTTCCCTCTGAAGACATGGTGACACTATCTAATGGGAGAGAACTTTACAGTCTATTCTAATCACCAGAGTCTCAGGTATATCTTCCCGCAGAAGGACCTTAACCTGAGACAGCGGCGATGACTCGAGATCGTCTAAGACTATGACTTTTAGAAAGTCTGTACTTCTGGAAAGGGGAACGTAGTAGCAGATGCACTCAGTAGGAGGACGTGCATTCAACTAATTGGGGAGGTGACAGAGCAGCTGGCCACTTTCTAGATATCCTTCATGGATATAAATGGAGCAGCATTCCTTCAGTCACTCACAGTCACTCCTCCACTACTACAGCAGGTCAGAGAGGCATAGCGTGGGGACGCTGACTATGAGATGCGGCGTGCGCAGATATCCTCAAGACAGGCACCTGATGGTTTCTCTATAGGAGGAGAGCATGACGTCCTTTTTAGAGTATGTACCATGGTACCAATTACTTTACGGGATGAGGTGCTGAGAGAGTTTCACACTTCCCTTTGGTAGTGCATCCAGGTGTGGTGAAGATGTACCAGGATCTCAGACGACAACAGTGGTGGCTGGGCATGAAGAAGGATGTGGCAAAGTTTGTTTCCTGATGCCTCACCTGCCAGCAGGTGAAGGCAGTGCACCAGGTACCAGCAGGCTTGGTACACCACTTGGAGGTCCCGTAGTTGAAGTGGGATGAGATATCTATGGACTTCGTGACTGGACTTCCACGCACTTCTAGTGGTCACGACTCTATTTGGGTGATTGTCCACCGACTCACCATGTCGGCTCACTTCTTACCCATCATATAGCAGGGATCAGTGGAGAGCATGGGACATCGTTACATTTAATAGATTGTACGACTTCATGGTGTTCGATCATCTATCGTCTCCGAACGAGATGCTCGATTTACTTCCCGGCTTTTGAATGGGTTGCAGGAGGCATTCGGGACACATACCTCTGAATACCGCCTTTCACCCTCAAACAGATGGTCAGACAGAGAGGACCATTCATACACTCAAGGAAATGCTCCGTGCATGTGTCCTTGACTTTGGTCGCAGTTGGGAGGACCACCTACCCTTGGTGGAGTTCATGTACAACAACAACTACCACTCCACCATCGGGATGGCACCATACGAGGCTTTGTACAACCGACCTTGCAAATCACCGCTGTGCTGGACAGACCCTGCGGAGTCAGCACTTGCGGGACCAGAAATGATCCAGGCCACGACAGAGAAGGTCCATGTCATCCAGGAGAATATGAGGAAAGCTCAGAGACGGCAGAAGTCTTATACTGATAGGAGGCGGAGGCCACTTGAGTTCGAGGATGGCGACCACATCTTCTTGAGGGTCTCACCTCGACATGGATTACAGAGATTTGGCTGAGGTAGCAAGTTATCTCTACCCTTCATCAGACCATTCCAGGTTCTCAGCAGGATGGGTGAGGTGGCTTATCGCCTGGATCTACCACCTCATTTTAACCGGGTGCACTATGTCTTCCATGTATCTCAGCTGAGGAGATACGTGCACGACCTGACACATATCATTGACCATGGGGAGCTGGACGTTGATGTTGGGGTGACTTTTGCGGAGGTCTGAGTAGAGATTGAAGATAGACAAGAGCGGGTCCTACATGGATGGTCAATTCCTCTTGTGCACATCATATGGAAGCATGGGAACCTCTAGGAGAGCACATTGGAGCGGGAGGCTCAGATGCGTGCTCAGTACCCATAGTTTTTTCCCTAGTTTTTGATGTATCCTTATAGGGGCGTAAATCCCTGAGGTGGGAGTAATGTAAAGACCTATAAAAATCAAGGGAAATATTTTTCTTAATTTTCATTGGGACATTACAAGAACGCAGTTTCTGATGGCACCTGATTCTGAGGCCCAGTGTGCCAGGAATCTTTTTCCGAAGTTTAGCTCGGGTACATTCAGTGAACGAACGAGCGGGTTTTTCTAACATTTGAACCGGTGCTCGGAATCAAATTCTGAGTGCACTGATGGAATCGCAGTGCCGGTTTTTTCCCAGAAACACCTTTTCCGGAGTTGTGTTTGTTCGGGTGTGGTTTTTAAATTTTTGGTTTAAGTAAATGAATAAAATAAATTGGTCGCACCATTTATTTTATTTAAGTTGTTTAACCTTAGTTAAGGGGTTAAAGTGGGACCCACAATATCCTACCCACTTGGTATGATATTTTTGAGGTGGGGACCACACGAGCCCCACCGTTTCATTTCTTCTTAAGTAATGCACCCGCACCCCCCTTTTTTAATGAAGTCAACTCCTGTGTTTAATCGGGATATTATACATCTCATTAATTGGGTTGTTTTAAACTCCTCAATTATTTGATCGTTTCTTTTCTTTTTGAATTACAAAGAGTTGGTTTGATTGTTAATAAAATAAGAAAACCCTTATTTTATTTGGGTTGGAACTTGTTGTGTGGAGAGGATTTGGAGAAAAGCCTTCTTCTTCGACGAAGAATGCAAAGAATGAAAACAACACACCGATCTCCAATGAATAATGTAAAATCCTCAGAGATCGACTATGTGATGCCGTGTACTGCAATGCCAACGACTCTTCTTCCATGACGCTTCATCCGTTACGTTCCTTCTCCGCAACTCGACGATCCTCCTTCTGTGACGGCTTCTTCTGCGATGGTAAATTCCGCGACGAATCCACACTCATCAAATTCGAAGAGGTAGGGATTTATTCTAATTGTTATTCATGAATTCTTCCATTTCCTTTCTTCATTTAATTTAGAGCCACCTGATACCTCAAAAACTGGAGGGGGTCGGACCGCACGAACATGGCCGACCCTCCTCTCCCCTTTTGTTGTTTCATGTTGTTTCCGGAACGAACAAGGCAACATGGTGCCGAAGCACCGCGAGGAAATATTAAATAAAGGGGGAGAAGCGGCGCTGTCATGCCGCACCGTTGAAGACGAACCAAAGACGCGACACAGTCACGCCACACCGGAGAACTACGAATGCGCCGCGGCCATAGCGGGGCCACAGTGGAGGGGAGAGGCACCGTCGCGCCGAGCCAGATGGACCAAGGCCGTGGCTTAGGCCGTGGCGGAGCGGGAAGACCGGCGGCTGGTTTCGGGCCGCCGGCGTCGGAGCAGGGGGAACGGCCAGCGCTGGTCCCGTGGTGGCAGCAGACGGCCGACCAGAGTGGGTCGGCTGGTCAGGGGAAAACTGGGGGTTCGTAACCCCCGGTCGGCCAGTAGGGGTAGCCCCCCACATGGGGGCCAGAGGTTCTCAATGCGGGGTACAATGCCCACCCTCCCCCCCTTCACCGCTCGGCCGTTACGGCTGAGCCGCCGGGCTGCTGGCTGCGCCCAAGCTGGCTGGTCCCAGACCCGGTTCGGGTCGACTCGGTTCGGGCTGACCCAGGGGGTATCGTGCCGGGTCGGACCGGGCCCGAACCCCCAAATACCGAACCTTTTTCGTTCTATTACCCATAAAATGGGATACGGACCTCCGATCAATGCAAATCTAGTTGTATAGAGATCCTTGGATTGAGACTGTTGTTTCGGTATATTAAACTCAAGGTTTCGGAGTACATTGGCTCGAGCCGGGTTGGTTCGTACAACAGACCAATCGGGCCCTCAGAACGTAAATTCTTATAACTTGAGCTCCGGACGTCACAATTGACATGTCGTTGACCTTGTTGGATTCCTCTTAGTGATACGGACCTTACTTCTTACTCCACTGGTGGTTTGGATGCAGCTGGAGTATGGTCAGGTTGGTTTTGACTTAAAAACCAACCAGGCCCCTAAGACGAAAAAGCCATTAACTCTCAGACCGGGCGTCCGATTGACGTGCCGTCTATGACGTTGAGTTCCTATTGACGATAAGAAACATTTGGATACATCACATCTGGACTATGTTTCAGTTGATGTGTCATCCCCTCAGCTCGTGGAGTGGACCCTCCCGAACGAGCTTTCTGTGTGCGAGACCCCTAGAGCCCGCCGCGACTGCGATGACGATGAAGACTGTGCAGAAATCCTCCGTGGATTCTATGGGGACAACTACTGCACTCAGTGATCCTACGTGGATCAGTGCTACCGATCCTGTGTGGGTCAGATCCTATATGGGTCAGCGTTCAGCGGTCCTGTGTGGGCCAGCGCCTATAGATCATGTGTGGGTCGGATCCTATGTGGGTCATTACAGGGGTTAGTTACCTATCGATTCTGTGTGGGTCAGATCCTTTGTCGGTCATTTCGGGGGTCACATACCTATCAATCCTGTGTGGGTCAGATCCTTTGTGGGTCATTGCGGGGGTTAGTACCTATCGATTCATTGTGGGTCCGACGACTTAGATGAATGAGTGGCAATATTTGATCATCTCTATCATCATACGAGGAAGTATACCTGTGTGAGAGGAATCTTGAATTGCTTTCCTATGTGGATTGTATTGTGCTATCATGTGTGGATGTGTTCGAACTCGGGATCGGATGTTGGAGCCGAATTAGAATTGATAACTTAGGTATATGTATGGGCATATACCTAAGTAGTGATGGACGTTACTTCGTGTTTGTATCTTTCCTTTGTGTATTATCCTTTGTGGATTCTGGGAGACCTTCAGGGGTCTCGGGGTCCCTAATGAGTAGATTATACTCACCCATACACGGGCTATGCCTGCACTACGTTGTGTTGGTTGCAGACGATGGACAACACTGATCGTGGTTGAGGCACGAGGAGAAGATCGGTACCCGGAGGTGGACCACTGGGCGGGACGTACTCGGAGCGGACGGCTGGACCTGAGGAACTGTGGATGTTATCTATACCCAACCTTCAGGTGGGACTTCCAGTTGACGGCTCGAGGCTATGTCATTACATTCAGTTGCTTTTTTCCCTTTCCAGTTGTACTTTACTTTCAGTCTGGGTTTTTATTCTGCCCCACTTACATTTCCGCACTTACTGTTGTACCCAGTTTTTACTTAGTGATTACTTCTTCTTGCTTTCTCTGTGGTGTTTGTTTACTTTACAAAGGCAATGCCGTCCCTTTTTACGAGGAATTACGCCTTGGTGCTAGTCGCCAGCCCCTGGCCCATGGAAGGCGGGCTTGGGGTAGTCACGACATTGGCCCCGAGAACGGGTCGTGACAAAACAGGTTGGCTACATACATGGTAGAAATATTCAAAACTATCTATTTACTACATCATAATGCATTAAAATCATGAAAGGTAAAACATAGAATGGGAATATGGCCGTGAAAGTTGACACTTCTATGGCTTTTGACACTATAAGATGGGACTTCATTTTCACCATTATCAGTATGCATGGCTTCTCAAATAAGTTTATTGATCTGATCTCTTCTATTCTACGAAGTGATCGTCTCTCTATTGTTGTTAATGGTTCCCCCAGGGGGTTCTTTTAGTGATCAAGGGGGGTAAGGAAAGGTGATCCCTTATCTGGTCTTCAATTTTCTAGGCTGGAGACTACCTCAGTATATGTCTGAATGATCTTGTCAATACAAGTCTCTGTCAAAGAATGAAAGATGGTAGGAATCTTTTTGCACCCTCACACTTACTGTATACTGATGACATCCTTCTGTTTTGTAAGGATAATCAGGGAACTATATCCTGCATCAAGAACATTTTCTCACACTATGAAGAGGTTGCAAGGCAGGCAATCAGCTGGAGTAAATCATTTGTTGTGTTTGGGGAAAGAGTCTCAATTGTGGAACAACACAGGATTGCTAGTAAGCTATTGGGTAAGAGATAGGAACAACCCCTTGATTACTTGGGGATACCTCTATTTTTGGGAAGAGTGAAACGGATTCATTTGGAAGTTATTGCCTTAAACATCAGTAATCATTTGGCTAGTTGGAAGGGAGTGAATAGTTCTCAGGCTAGTAGACTTTGTCTTGTCAATTTAGTTATCACTTCTATGTTTGTTTATTATTTCTCTATCTATAGATGCCCAAGAGCCCTTCTCAAGGATCTGAGTGGTTTGGTTTGGAATTTCATTTGGACAGGATCAACACAGTAAAGGAAATTGATTACTATCTCTTGGAAATATTGTATTAAACCAGTTAAAATTAGGGGAATGGGATATAAAGATATTAAATTATTCAATGACTTCTTACTTCAAAACATTACACGGAGGATTCTTGCTAGGCCTGACATCTCTATGGAAGTCCTTATTGGCAGGTTTGTTGATAGATTGCAGAACAGGAGGTGTTTGATCCTTAAATCCTCAGTTTGGTCATTGGTTAGAATCACATTCTCCAAGATCATGACTCAATATACATGTCTGGTCTGTCCTAATTCAGATTTGAATTTTTGGTCCACTTCATGGATATCCTCCCCCATCAGGGATTCTTTCACTACACCATCCTCAATGAAGAATCTGTCCATTTCTGATTTTCATGGAAATTATGATGTTTTTGCATTTATTCCAACTTCTCATGATGATGAGATTTGAAATTTTGATTATGTTGATTCTGATGTTTTGATGTGGAAACCATTTTGAATGGATACTTCTCTAGTAGGGAATGTTATATACTCATGTGTGGTCATGAATCTACCTTTCCTTCGTGGGTGGTAGATATCCTCAAGCCATATATCATTCCTAATGATGCTTTACTCAACTGGAAGATATGGAAAAATAGGTTACCCATTCAAGCTGCTCTACAGTGAGCAGGTATCATCACTGTTCCAATTTTCATCCTCTGTATGAAGGAAGATGAATCCTTTATGTACCTGTGTATTCACTGGGATTTTTCTATGAGTTTATGGAGTTATTTGCATGATGTTTTTCAATGATGCTTTGAATTTTCCTCTATTTCATCCCTGTTCTGCTCGGTTCTGTAGTCCTCCTTTAGTGAGAAGATCAATGCGTTTCTACTTTATCCTACTATTTCAGTTGTATCATACATATGGAAGTCTCGTAATAGACTGATCATCAATAATGTCAAGTCCATCCATCATAAAGGGATCATGATGATTTATCGATGCATTAAATTGTCCTCGGTGAATCAAACTGGATACATGCATAATGACATTTCTGATTTTCTAATTCTGAGATCTCTTGGGTTTAGTGGTAGGGAAAGGGAACCATGTATGCTGAAACATATTCAATGGATTCCCCCTATATTTATTTGGTTAAAGGTGAGTGTTGATGGGGCATCCTTGGGTGCACCAGGCCCTGCTGGGTGTGGTGGGGTGTTCCGAACCCATTAGGGTTTTGACAAGGGTTTATTTTTCTATTTTGTTGGCCATGCACATGCGATTGAGGCTAAACTGTGGGCCATCATTAAGGCTATCAAGTACACCGTTTGCAATGGATGTCACATGTCATGGCTGGAAGCAGATTCGTTAGTCGCTGTCCATATTTTGAATGACCGGTCCCGGAATGTACCCTGGAGGATGATGCCCACCTGGATCTCGTGTCTGAAGCATGCTCAAAGATTACTCCTTGATGTTTCTCATGTCTACCATGAAGCAAACCAGGTTACTGATGCCCTCTCCAAAAGGGATGTTATGGAGGTTAGTTCTAGTTGGTCTTTCATTCTTCCCAACTATTGTGATAGTTTGGTTAGGGATGATTGTAATGTTGTGATGCGCACAAGGGTTTGTAAGGCTCCCCTCATTTGAGATGTTTTGTACTGTTTACTTTTTATATCATATTTTGTTGGGAGCATGTTTCTGCCTATCTCTCGGACCTTCTGGCTATTCACTAAAAACTAAATATTTTTGAAAAAAAATCATAAATATTCACCCCAATATAATTTTTGAATTTTTGTTTTAAATATGATATTAATTTACTTAATTAAATTTATAACCGAGTTTATAAATTAAGTATACAGGTTTCGTGCATAAATATTATAAAAATGATTTTTGATGAAAAAATATTTTTGAATTATTAAATGATATTTCTAAAAAATGAAAATTTATTTTTATCTATTAATTGATACATTTTATTTCTAGTATCATTAAACATATTTTTCATAAATATATTATTATTATTATTATTACCATCCAATTTAATGGATAACTTCTATTGGTTTACTATATTATGGTTCATACAGACTCAGGGCAGCATCTAAGACAAGTTAAGAAATACTACACGATTAATTTAAAAGTAAAAATATAATATATTTGGATTTTATAGTATGTGAATAATGTTTTGTGGAATCATGGGGATAATATCAATGTATGACTTCTATTGAATAAGATATCAATGACATAATGTTGGTGGATGGATGAGTATAAAACAAAATTGGTTTTGAATTCTATTTATCTACACCATTTTATGAAACTAATTTAATTTTTAAAAGAGTAATATACTCTAACAGAAGGGTATAGAAAATTAAAACTCAAAAAATGTATTATCAAAGCAAAATGAAAATGGTTATCTTCTTCATTTACTAATATCATCCTTATTTACAATATTAAGATGTTTTAGGTCATGAGGGATGCATGATTCAACATATAGTTTAAGGTCATTTAGTAAGGATATAATGTCACCAAATTTAGGGTATATTAACTAGGACCTCGTATTATGGTGTTTAGGGTTATTCATTGAGGATATATTTTTCATGTATTCTTTGGCTATATGAATGTACCATTATGTAATTCATTTGGTGGAATCTAGTTCATGCACTAGAAAATCGTGTGGCCTAATTTTCCTGCGGTTTATCAATGGTCCAAATATTGATTAGAGGAAACCAAAACAATGGAATTCAAAAATATATAAAGAGGATTCTCCAATCATGATCAATATTATGATATATATTTTTTGGGAGATAAATAGTGAATGAGAATGAAAAAATAGTTGGACTATATTTTTGGAAATGGGGATTTTTTTCAATTAAATATATTTTGGGATAATGAATAATATTTTGGGATTATTAAATTTATAATTATTATACATTATGAGTAATGTATTAGTTTCGAAAATAGTTCCAATAATCTAAAATTGTTCTCAAAATGACCTCAGGTGTTTCTCCTTGTAGACTAGTGTCAGCCAATTACTAGTACGTTTATAATTAAATAAATATAGAGACTACACCCTCCTTACAGTACCAAAACACTAGAGGAAATCAAGATAAAAAATATGTTGTAATTAATAATCAATAACCGTACATCATTGTTGAAATTTCCAAAATTTTAGAGATTCCAAAAATTTTATATAATAAATATATCAGTTCATGATAATATTATGTTCCAAAAAGTATATGAAAATATGAAACCAACGTATATTCCCACAGTAATTCATGAATGTGTGTCTAGTCCCCTCATATTTAATCTATCCCTTATCAACCATATACCACTGGGACCTTTTCCTTATCTAAACATGTGAACATGATTTCAATATAGGAACCACTAGTATCCCTTACTATATTGGAGTAGCAAATAGTTGGCCCCCATTAATTTTTTCTAATGAAAAATCCATTCTACTCAACATTGTATGTAAGATTGCAAAATAATAACCACTAATATAGAAGAAATTCATTGTTTTTTAAAATAATCTATTATAATTTATCAACTTTTTCAACAAAAATAGGATTTTAGTACAAAAACTCAATTAGGAAATAACTAAAATAGGAGGATGATTCATTTATCATTTGTATTTTCATATTCCAAGGGGTCCCCATCATATTTCCTACAACATGTCCAAACAATTGTTCTCAGATCATCATTTCAACAACGAAAATGTTTATGAGGCATTTTTCACATTTACATTTGAAAATTATGTGATACATCACATATGACCATCCTTATTCATGTGTTTTTTATTTGATTCCCATCATACTCATACATGGGTCTTGGAGCTTCTTGTCCACACCACAAACATTAAATTCATGACCATTTACCAGGTCTAAACCAATTGAGACTAAAAAAATAGTTAAACAAGGATGTATATTATTCCCAATCATTAAATAATCACACGATTAAACATATTTAATCACATTCAGATGCTTCATAAATTCAAAAATAGTACAAAACATTAATATATCATGTAAAGTTTTCCCTTCCAATAACCAATAATAAATTTACTCATGAGATATATTTTAATTTATCCATTAATTACTGTTTCTCATTACATTTCTCATTTTTGTTAAATTTTATAAAATATAAAGACTTGGACCTAATTATCATTTCATTTACTAAATGTGGTTGGTATAATTATATAATCCCAATATTCTACCATTTTATCATTCAATATTTCTATATTAAGGGTAAATAAAACACCCTTGGGATTCTCTTTAACTTGAGCATACAAACTCCAAAGGACCAATTGACATCCTCGTGAAATATATTTAAATGAATATAAATAGTATTCACAAAAAATAAAAAAATTTCATCATGTTGGAACAATATCACCCATTACATATTCATATCTGATATCAAGGCAATGTAAGATAGCATAAAGTCCACCTACCTCAAAATTATTGATAAGAAAATAACCATCCATGCCCTATGATTCAAACTAAAATAAATTTTAACATAAAATATAGTAATATCCTTGAGAATGTAGGGATTATGAGCTTTGTATAGAAATGAATAACCACATAAAGATCCAACTAGATAATATGAGAAAGAGGACTCATAGTCTTACATATATCATATAATCTCACTAAACGACGCATATAACACCTTTGAAATACAGGTTATTGGTCCTTTGTAGAAAGTGGATCACCTAGTTAAAAACCCATGAATGTAGGGACTAATAAGTGGTTGATATTGAGAGAACAATATAAATTTTGGAGGGAAATAGGAAATTCACTAAAATTGATGAGGTTCATAGTTTGACGATAGGTACTTCCAAACAATGAACCAATTGTGTGACCTCCTATGACTATGGGAGGTAAGGGTTCCATAGTTTTCAAGGAAGCCTCCAAGTTTTTTGAAATATACTAGATGTTGTGTGGTTGGATATTTCAATTCCAACATTTTTTCAAATCCCCATTTCATGGTTTATATATCATGAAACCTTTTCCTCATGGGTGAATGGTTAGGGCATACTTTTAGTACTAACAGTATAACAACCATTACCCTTCGTAATATAGCCCCTCCATCCAATATTTAATGTCACAAATCATTAAGGACACTCCCATGAATTTCCCTATTTCTATGATACATTTCATTAACCATTTCATGAAGAGCGTACCTTAAAAAAATAATAAAAACTATAATTTCTGTGAACCAAAAATATATTTATATTTAAATAATTTGTTTTATTTATATTTTCAATTACTTTCATAACATGCAATAGTGAGGTCAAATAATCCATTCTGTATTTTTATAATATTATTATTTAGTTTTCTCTTAGCTATTTTATTAAAGGATATTAATAGTACAGACTAAATTATTATAAATTTATTAAATATACAAGAACAAAATAAATTCATTAATTGCTAATTTTTTTAAATAATAATAAAATTATTTTAATGTAAAAGGTATATTTTTAAAGTAAACATTATTGATGAATAATGAAGAATATTATCTTAACAAATTACATAAATCCCATTCAGTGAATTATTTTATTTAAATTTATATATTTTAAATTTAATCAAAATTTTAATATTCATCAAATATTTTTTCTACATGACTAACTGAATGGAACAAACGCCTCAAATGTTTTTTATTATTTTAAAAAATATTATAAAGAAAAAAATGGAAACCTCACATGACTTCAATGAAGTTGATATATAAACATAACCCAATACCAAAAAAGGCTACTTGAAATGCCCATCCCCAACATCAACATCATTATAGAAATCATCCACCAATGCATAGCTACTCAGGGAACTCTCTCGTGCAATGATGCACGGGCCTGGAACTGATGGCTAACCCATACCCTCTCAATCATCAAAATCCGAATATCATTGTATAGTAGAAGCTACCTACAATGAGTCCTCATCTGAAGAATTTCCTTGTAGAAAGTCTAGACCAAGCCATAATCCAAAAATTACAAACCATCAAATGATAAACTATTTCTACATTCCCAAGTATTCTGAACATACTCCAAAGAAAACATAAAACCATAGAACCATTGACACCAAGCTGCAGCCCCACCGCTTGCAACTCTCAATCCCATCATCAAACACTAGCTAACACAAATAGTCAAATTTCATCAAAAAAAATTTTGAAGCCAATATAATGTAGACCGAAGAAAACTGTGAAGAAAATTCCACACAACACATCTCAAACCTCCACTAACTTGTTTTAGAATGTATCTTCCATGAGCCACCTTCACAAATGCCAAAAAATCATCCCTCAACACCAAATTGGTGCCAAAACCCAAAAAACCTTCTGATGTAGAACACCAAAATCTCATATTACCTCACTCCAAAATCAAAAACAATGATTCGGAACCATGGTAACATAAAAAATTCCATAGATCAAAAACACCATCCTCATAAAGTATTAATCTCTTCACAATCCCTTGAAGACACATAACAACCCTTCCAGAGTACCAAACATATTCTTTTACAAAACCCAACTCCCACAAAAAATGACCACAGGAAGAATCGAAACCACATCCAAATCAACCATAAGAGAAAAAGTATTCCCATATCTGGGAAATAAATAGATTATTACATGATGGAGGTAATTATCATGTTATAATCTTTTTCAATAAATTTAACTTTTTAAGTTACACTTGTCCATGGAAATATCCAATATAATTTTAAAATCATATAATGTTAAAAAATGTCACTCTCTTAGTATTAAATATGTCATATATATCCACATAAGTTAGAAATAATATTTTTAAGGAATATATGGTTTTATTTAGAGATTTATGAAAAAAAATTCTAGATATAATTTTATTTCTACTTTTCATATATGATATTTTCACATTATATTCTTATGAAACCCATAGACAGTATATATCAAATTAATAAAAATATATAAAAACATATTGTAAAATTAATGAAGAAATATAATTTTAATGCTTTAATTGGTTCCATGAGTTTTCAAAATTAATATTAAATACAGATTTTTTAAACAATTATATTTTTATTCAATGATTGTATTTCTTTCTTTTATGTCAATTTAAATTAACAACTTCTAATTTATAAATTATGATATTTCAAGAAAGTAAAACTCTATTAAATTACTAAAAATCATAAAAATAAGAAATTAGGATATGGGGTATAATATGTGGTTGATAATTTCACCTCCTTCCATATATTTGTCAATTTGAACGAATTTGGAATGAGAATGAAATTAATATATTATAATCATTTCAGAAATTCCATTAATTCTCTTACACTAAATTATAAATAGTCACTCCTCCTTCCACTTATTTGAATAATTTTTATCATTATATCTCAAGAATACTGTACTATTAATTATTGTACATTACCCTATAAATATTCTCTAGGTTCTGGTCTTCTAAACATGAAATATCGAGAGCCCTTAAGATGATATCTAAAGGAGTTGTGTCAATGGAGAGGTAATTGTCTGAACATATCACATTGATTGGTTCTATTTTTTTGTGATATAAATCTATAATATTAGTAATAAAATAAAAAATATTTTATCCTAAATTTATTTGAATGATATTGTTATCGTGATACCACCATTGTTCACTATCATTCTATCAAATGGTATGTGAAAAGCTGCATGTGTGCACATGCAGCTTACCATCTATACATAGTGATAAAATACATTTAACATCACGATCATTATTAGATGGTTATTATTATGTGTTTAGTGTTTATATATGATATTTATGTCAAAATTATACGTCTATAATGATCATATAATATATATAATCCTACATTTCAAACCATTAGAAAATGATAATGTTTTTTCCTCTATATGTCTTAGCAACCACCTCAACGGACTAATGTGATCGGTTTTTCATTTTCATTACTCACAGATGATATTAAGGATTTAATTAATGAATATATATGAAATATATGTTATAATAATTATTCTTTAATGATAATTTATTATTTACAATTCTTTCATTCTATTAGTCAAAAAATGGAAACAATGTTCATGCCTACATACAGCCTACCGTCTATATGAATAGTGAAAATAATTAATTTATCTATTAATTATTGGATAACACTAAATATATATATATTTAATATATATAATAATTAAATCATTAATATAATTTTAATGCTGATGGATGTGGGATCAATATACATGGGAAAAAATACTAAACAAAAATTTACATTGAAAATGATGCAGTTACCACCAGAAATATTAATTATATAAACAACTATTATTGAACTAGTGATAAAAGAAGATATGATAATAATTTTTTGAATGATATATAGGATTATTGTTCTAAAATATATGTATTTTATTTATTTATTATACAATTTTTTCTAATATGTATGATTGAATTCATTGCTAAGGTAAGGGATTTATGTTTCGAACATATTTTAATCTAGATTATTTATTAGTGAATTTATATTATTGGGATTTATATACTACATATATTATTAATAAAAGTATTCATACTTCTCCTATAATTATTTTTAAAATTTATATTTTACCTTACATTTCCCTTTCTATACATACTAATGATAATGAATGTCCATTTTTAAGGAAAAAAACTATATTTTTCTATTTGATATGGAAACATTTTCATCTATAATAATGCATTTATAAAAAAAATTGAATCTATTTTCATAATTATGATATGATTTTTTAATTTCATTTTTCCAATTAATTGTTTTTTTTAATAAATTTTAATGGAATCATTTTGTAATTTTATGATTAAGTTTCTTTATTAAATTTTACCAAAAATGTGAAAGGAATGTGTCCATTTAACATTAATAGATTGAATGGCACAATCCAATATCTAGAACACCTAATGTAATAAATATTTACTGAAATATTTTCATGTTTTTTTGAAATAAAATTATCTATAAAAATGTTTCATTTATTTTTATTTTATAATTTTTTTTAAATTTTAATTGTTGTTTCCCTCATGAATTATTTCACTGATATTTTTATGCAATGTTTATATTTAGGGAAATCTGTTGATTTTAATTATTATTTATTGGGTATATGATTCAATTATTCTATTCCAACTCCATATCACTATGGTAACATATTATATTTAGTTTATTTTTATATAACCCATTTATTTTCCCTTGGTTATTCTATGATGAATTGGGAAAATGATTATAAAACCCATTATTATTCCATGTGTAATGATGTGATGATAAGAAAAATATTTATTGTTCTTGAGGAACACATATGTATAGTTTTCATATTTTATTGGTGGTAACATAATGAATGATATACAGTGTTTGTGTAAGAGAAAAGAAAAGTTGTTACATTAGAAACCCAAAATGGTTGTAATATTATTACTAAGGATGGTTGGGCCTAGAATTATATATACCTCTACTATTTTGGGTTATGATTGATATCCCATGAGATAAATATGACTATAATGGGGAGTGAACCGATGTTTTTAAAATAATTTTTCTAGTGTGATAGTCTTTGGAGTGAACCTTGACGAATATGATGTAATGGGGAGTAAACTCAGTCCACTATGATATTATTTTAAAACAACCTTGATGACTATAGAAATGATTTTATATTATTATTCTACAATTCTATTTCTTATTCCAATGTTATAATATCTGGGATCAATTTTTTATTCCATTACGATTCATATATTTTGATCTACATAAATATAACATGTAATCAAAATTGTGATCCTTGATATGAAACGTATGGTTTTAAAAATTTATTCTCATATTCTTGTACCATTGTTCTCATATTAATTTTATTTAATCAATGATATCTCCACTAATAACACTTACTAAGTGTATCGTATCACTCTTTATTATGTTTTCATTAACCATGTTTTAAATAAATGTATTATGTATGATATGTTTGAGAAGGGAGAAAGTTATAAAGAACAAAATGGGGACTCTTATGAAGGAGTTATTCTAGTGTATATTTTTCCAATGATATATAACCTTCATGATATTATAATTGACTTTAATTTTATGTATAGAATATTCAACTAGTAACATGTGATATCAATGTATGAAATGGATTGGTCATTATAGTGTGTATTTGACTAAGGATTAATTTTACATTAGAAAATTGGATGTTAAAACATTAGGGATAATCCTTGGAATATGTCTATGTATATGATATCATAATAATGTATTTTAAATTATCATGGATAACCTATGCCAACCTACTGTTTCAAGGATTTTGAAGAAGGAGCGATGATTTAGAAATATGATAAATGATTTTTCATGATTGTGTGGTCTTCCATTATGAATATTTCTTATGACATTTGTAATTTCTTTATTAATTCATTGATTGTAAAAAAAATGGATCATACTAACATTGAGTATGATGCAAAATGAAATGATTTCTTACCTACTAAAACAAATATTATAGTGGAAAGAATGCAGAATCGTATTTATATTCCTAGGAAACTTTCTATATCTATGAATGATGGTTACCTTAAAAATGAGAAAAGAGATGAATAATCTATAGTTGGATCTTTTTAAAGGAAACATATTACGTATTTTAGATGATATATAGATCAAATAGTTCTTATGTGATATATAAAAATAATTTAGAAATAATTTGATTTTCTCCATTTTTTAGAACGTGATAAATTTAAACTACAATTTTATTATTTTTAATGTAAATATGAAAAAATGTATAACTTTATTTAGAATATGATTCCATAGGATGTAATTTAATCCATGTAATGGGATGATTTTAATATATTATTTTTCAGAAATTACATCCCTCAAATTCTACATAAAATTCTAGGGAAGTAATATATTGAAATAAAGCTAAAGATTGATGAATATGTTGGTACACAAGAAGAAAATTTCACATGTATTTCAAGTTATTCCTCCTGTTAAATAAAAAACATAAAAGGAAAAATATTGATTCATTGGTGGTATAAATACATGGCCATAAAAAACATTTCAATAATATATATAATTATTTATGTAGAATTAATTTAAAATAAAATAAAGGTAGAAATTGAAATTGAATATTTCCATTATTCCCACGGGGTTTACAAGAAAATAATGTTTAAATAACATAAGAACTCAGCTTAATCATATTTTGGATCGAAATTATAGTCATATAAATATATGAAATGTTTAAGGAAATATCATGGGAACTGCCTGACTGTAAATATTATTGTTTTAAAATTTTATTGGGTTGGTCATTGAGGTAGTGAATGATGAACGTTGGTGGAATGGATAATAGATAAAACTGATAAAATGTGGGAACAAAATAATGCACCACCCAAATTCCTACTCATCAACTGTAAGGAGAATAAAATTTATTCCAACCAGTTAATGAATACAATTTTTTATAATCAGTGTCAATACCCTCCTAACCATAATGAAAAAGGGACATCTATCTCAATAAACACTGTAGATGTGGGTTATAGGAAATACATAGTGAATGTTACACATAACATACAATTTATATCAGGTAATATATTATTTGATTCAGTCTCAACCAAATATTTTATATTTATGGAATTTACAACGGATATTTAATTACCAGCTAAATAATTAGATATTGACTTTGAAATTAAAAATTATAATGGTATGATGGTCTAATATCAACTACATAGTTCCTCTATGATTGATGTTTGGGATAGTGTTCTTCATAAAATCATTATAATTCTCCCATTAGATTAATTTAATGTTACAATTGTCAAGTATTAGATTTACATATATATCCCATGTCAATTACAAATGAAGGGAAGTCAAACATTCCAATCTAAATAAACCCAATCATATATATCAGTGAAATGATAAATAAGAAAATCCAATGGAAATTAATTCTCCATTTTGGGTATTAATTATTAACCATGAAGACTATTTAACCTAGCTAGTTTGGGAGACACTCAACATTGAATACATGTGTATTGTTTATAATTTTGGTGATTCTTTTCTAGATGTGTTTCATATCCTTCCATTTAATAGTGATGTTGAGATCAAAATAAGACTCATACCAAGTTCAATACCATTTTTAAAGACTCCATATTGAATTTACATGATGAAGTTGAATGAATTGAAGAATAAAATATTGGATAATCATGGTAAGGGATTCAATCATCAAATTGTACCTCCATAGGGTGTATGTGTTCTTTTTGTTTATATAGAATACAGAATAATGATAGTCTGTATTTGTTATCATAAAATTAACAAGATCACTATCCAGCATAAGAATCATATACCCCATATTGATTTCTTTTTTTATCATCATCATAGAGAACAGTAATATTATATGGATGAGCTTCATTACAGATATCATTAATTCATGGTATAAAAATAACATACTCCCAATACAATATTTTATACAACATATGGTCACTATGAATTTATAGTGATACAATTTTTCATTCAAATAACCCCACTATAATACAGATTTAATTAATAGAATCATTATAGATCCACCTGATTAATTTCTAGTAATAATTATCTATTATATTCTAACATACTAAATGATCATGGGAGATCATGATAAGTTGAGAATTGTGTGAAATTCTAAGGATGGGGAAGAAGTAGAAATAATTTACTGAGTGTGATTTATGGAATTTAATGACTAATTATTGGGTGATATAACCTTTTGAGAGGTTATATCTTTATATCCTTCACTTGAAAAAGTTATATCACATTATCCCAATCAATCCATTGCGACTGAGATAGAAATTTTTCTTAGTTTTGATGGATATTATCAACGAATTTTGGAGAATTCTTCATCGACTTCTGATCCACCCCCTAAGAAAAATAAAAAAGTATCAAAGATCTATTGGATGAAATAATGTGACTAAATATTCATGTATATAAATAGAATGTTATTAATTCCATATATCATCACACTTACATATAGTGGGGAAGTATTTTTAATCTAAATTGATTCACGCTATAAGGGAATCAGATGTATTCCCATGTCGAATGATATAGTGATAGATTATGAATCATGCCAAATAATGGATCATGAGAAATATTACCCAACCTATGATATGGAGTAAAAAATGTTAACTTTTTTCCTTAATGATATCATGGTGATATATGTTTGTAAGAATGTGTGTTATGTATAGTGATAATAAAATTTTATAACATATTGTCCCATATAGAGTGTTGAATATGAGCTAGAGAACATATTTGGAGCTGATTAAATATTAATTATTCTCAATATATTACTAATAATGGAATAAAAAAGGATTAATATAAATATATACAAAGGGTCATACTATATTTTCATTGATGATGATCAATAAAGATCAATTTGTTTTGGATTTTCAATGGATGGATAAAATAATCTTAATTGAAGCAGAAATATATTTTCATTCTAAAATGAGTCTCAAAACATATATCCATATGAAGAATAAATAAGATAAGAAGGAAATCATGTAACTATAAGCGAATGTTATAATTATTATGGATTTTAACCATTAATTTTATGGGATGACACGATTTACAGGTCTTCTATATGTTTTTTCATACAATATTAAAATAATGATATATTGAATGAGGATCACAATTCATCATTATATTTTAATTATAAAATTTAGAATTTGTATAGTTATATGAAAGGGAATTAAGTTGGAATATCAAGAAGGGAGATATGGATATGTGTATATTTTTTTTCTTTATATGTAACTATGTTAATATAGAGAGACAATATTCTATGGGGATGGTATACCCATTTCCCATACAATAATGGAAATGGGAAAACAATACAAAGTATTTTTTCATCTAATAGCCCAGAACATATAAAGGAAAAAATCCATTTTGGGTTATAGTATATCACCAAAAAAGTCATAAAAATCAGTTATATTATATAGGATTTATCTATAGATCATCTTTTTAGGATATTAATTAATGATGAATAAAGGTTTCATGGATTACCAAATTATTTTTTTCTGATTAGTATCGAAGGTTTACCTTGATGTTTCTAAGAACTCTTTAGTGGGATCTTGGTATAGAGCTTAGTTTCAAAATGTCATATTATGCTCTGATAGGTGGTCTATTTATAAGAACCATTCAAATAGTATAGGGTATGTTTAGAAATTTCGTTTATATATTTCAATTTTTTTAGGATCAACAAATTACTGTAGTGTTTTTTTATATGATAATATATTTCACTTGAGATTTTAGTTAGATCCATCTAATGAAATATTTTGAAGAATATGAATTTACCCAATGTTTTTGGATAAATATAGAGAGATAAAGATATTAGGACATGGTATTTCTGAGGAAATGGAATATAAGGTAAGATCTGTTCAATAAAACATAATGGACACAATAATTATATAAAAAAGTTATGATAGTACACATTGATGAGATCTGATGTGTAAAGATAGTGATATGGAATTCCTATGGATATCTCCTTGGAATAAGGATATAATTGTTTTTTAGAAATGGATATTGAGTCATATATATACTGGAAAAATTGAAATTCATTATCATATTTGGATATTAGATTATCACATGCCACTTCTACTAAATCACTCACAAGTTCGCGATGTATTCCATTTATCTCTCCTAATGATGTGCATACCCGATCATTCACATGTACTAAACTCATAAGTTATTCAACCAGAGCATGATATTTATTAATAATAACACCCAATAGAAATACTATTTCATTGAGAGAGAGTGATATAGAACAGGACCAGTCACATGGTGACATGTTAGTGGGGGTACCATAAAATTGAAGAAGCTACATGGGAACCCAAGGATGGGATCAGGCATAAGTATCCACATTTTTTATAAAATGATGAGTTTTGAGGGTGAAATTAATATTATGGGGAATATAACGTAATACCGTGATGTTTTTTATTATATTTCTCTTTAAATTATTTATTATTTTTCTTTTATCAATAGCTTATGTTACACGAAAGACCAATTTTAAACGAATCATGATATATTATTAAAATATTATGGAATGGTTGTATCAAATATATTGTATTTCTATGTATAAATAATAATAAATAAAATATGAAATTTTTATGGTTTATATATTTATAAAATAAATTCATTAGTTAAAAATTTATAAAAAAATTCTTGTTCTGGTAAAACTAGTGTGTTTCAACAAAACAGTTTTTATGTACAAAATTGTATGTTATATAATTAAATTAAATAAACCAATTTTAGAAAAATATAGGTATAATAAATTTTAATAAAATATTCTAAGATTCATTTATAATTTTTTCATGTTTTCAAATAAGAATTAAATCAATGTTAGTAATTAGAAGATAATTTTTCTTCAAGGTAACTTATAGTAACATGTTGTGGGATTATGATAAATTTATCCTTTTCAAATTACATGTGTTTAATTTGATAAAATGGATTCCAAATTTTTAATTTCGTTGTCTAATTTTGGTAAATATGACCATCTTTTTTTTGGTTGATATGAATAGTAATTTTATTTAAATTTATGACATCATTAATGGGTAAATCTATTGAACTAGGATAAAAATGGAATGGAAAAAAAATTTCATCATAATTCTTATCAGATAAAGGAAATTTTACCCTTATTTACATGGACATGTAATTTAATGGTTTGATTAATATTTTTCATTTGAAATGTCTATCATAATGATAAAATTATAGAAGGTTTCAAAATTTCATGCTCTTAGATTTAAATATATATTATGTGTCCACGTATGGGGAAAAACTATACGGATGAATATAATGTCTATAATTGGATTTCTAAAATAATATTCATGATAAAAAATAATTTTTAATCATTAGTAATCATCTAATGATCTTAAATTCTTATATATGACTGATGTAGTATTTAAACAATTAATAGAAAAGAACAAAAAAAGATTTTAAAAATATTAAAATAAATACAATTTATAGTGATTTAATGGGTGTCATATAGTTTTTATAGGAATAAAAAAATATAAATTTTATGTTAAAATATTATATTTGAGTCACAACATTTTTGTTATGTCTTTTAAGTCAAATAAAATTAATAATTTCTAATTTGTAAATAAGAATGTTTTATGAATTTATTGTTTTATTAAATTATGTAAAAACATAAAAATATTTATAGTTGTGATAAGGGAAAATAGGATAAGGTCAAAAATTTCGTCCCTTGATAATTTATTGGATACTTGTTACCATTTTTGTCACTTCAATGACCCAAGAGACCGTAATCCGGTGCCCCAATCCGGGTTTCTACATGACATCAAGCATGCCTCCCCATACTGCAAATGTTGACGAATAGAATCAAGGATCCAATAGGTCACATGGGGAGACTATACCCTCAATCCTAATGTAAGCCACAATAGATAATAATTTATAAGGCCCCAACCTTAAACCTTACTTAAGATTGAATTAATTGAATAATTCACATTGAGTATCTTTTCAGGTTTAGAGTTTTAGAGAATTAGGACATAACTATTATATCTAAAAAGATTACAAAGTAGAAACTTTTACTAAGTTTCCATAAAATAAAAAATCTTAAAAAGAAACATGTCCAGTTCCATTTTTTAGGTGGCATGACTTTCCATTGATCCCATCCTTGACCCTATTCCATGTTATGTCCTGTGAAAAAATTTCAAAAACTTGGGATGAGCATAAAAATCTCAGTAAGGGATACACAAATAATGAAAACTGTTAGTTTTTCAAAACAACAAGTAAACCATGTATACTTTATCAATGTAATACCTTTCACATTTTTGATGTAGTAAAAAATCTTCACTGAATAAACGTTCAGTACATACCTTTCTGTAACCAAAATATTACCATAAAACCCTTATAAAGATCACATAACATATAATGGTAAAATGGGACATAAACATACTTAAGTGGAATAACCATAAGGTCGACTTCCACACATATCACTTAATGGAATATCCATTCGGACAACATCCATACATACTTAATCGAATAGCCATACAGCTGACTTCCATACCCAATGCATTGGAGGTTATAATGTAACCACCCATCCTGGTATTCATGGCACCACCTGTCATAATGTCCAAGTACCATTAAAAAATCACAAGACAATAAACAAATATAATGGAAAGAAAAAATTTCCACATTTCGATCACAATATATCACATTAATATATCGACATAAAAAATCCATTATAAAAACCATTTTCAATACTAACATACATAAAAGAGTTTATGGTGTTTATTTCAAAAAAAAAATAATACGGCTTGTTGAGGATGCCAAAGATCAAATAATACTCACGGCGATGGAATAGGTCATTTTCACCGCATACGTTAAAAGAAACATTCCTTTTTATCGTTTAGTAAAACGCTTCGTATAAAAATATTACTTTTGAATAAAATTAAAATTCAAAGGGGTTTATACACAGTATAAAATAAAGTTGTGTATAAAACAAAATATGCCTCAATGAAAGGAGATTGAGACGAATTCCCATACAAAGATGGTATCAAAGGATTAAGGATAAATGAATTACGTAATTATTTGTGATAAATGAATAACCCAAATATAAGTGGATATTATGTGTAAACAATCATAGGATATTCACACATATTCATAGAACGACACATTCAAGGAGTTCAGGTTTATCCCAGTGAATCAAAATTGGGTCGAGAAGTTCCCTCGCAAAAATTCAACAGCCTAACGACGTCACTTCAAAATTCAGAAAATGAGTTGATGAGAGAGAAAATGGTATCACATCACGCGGACATAAAATTTACATAAATAAGGATATATAAGAACATATCCTAACATAATATCATGTGAATTAAAATACATAACAAAATAAGTCTTTTAAAAATAGGAGGGTGAAAGGTTCCCCTACCGACATGGGTATCTTTCGAAACATACACCGCATGAAAGAAGGACAATGCATCATTGATGTAATTACTCATAAATGGAAGTATATTACACAATGAGTAAAATAATGGGCAGTACATACAACACTCAAATGAAATTGTGGCAAATGTAGCATAAATCTCACGGGAATAAAAGTGAGATGAAAAATCCCTTACGAAAACTCGGTAGCCTAACAGCGCCACATAAAACGTTCAAAAATGTATTGATGAGATCAAATAGGGTATCTCATCATATTAACATAATTTTTATAGAAATAGGAATATAAAATAACAACCCCCAACATAAAAAATAGGAGCTTAAAAGAAGTGATATAAAGGATAGTACTTAAAAAGAAAGAGAGAGGTTAGATCTCTTACGAACATTCGGCAGCCTAACGGCGCCACTCAAAACTTCCAAAATTGATTGATGAGAGAGAATAGGGTCTCTCAACATATGAACATTAATCTTACAGTAATATTAATATAAAATAACATCTCAATAACAATAAATATGATCTTTAAAAGGAATGACAAAAAAGAGCGTACTTAAAAAGAAAGAGAGGAGTAGGATCCCTTAGCTTGGGTCCGACATGACTCGATCGTTCTTTAACGTCCGGAATAATAAACTTGAGTTAATTTATACTGGATTAAGAACCTTTTTAAAGTTCATTATTCCTTTTATATCAATTATTGACATTTTATAACCATTATTTAATCATTTAAGTTAATAAAGTTTGTTTTGTCAATATTTGGTTCTTAAGTAAAAAGTTGACTTCTTACAATTACATGTTGTTCGTGTGGTCAAAGGTTATTTATATCTAGAATGAAATTCCTGATTTGGATATCATATATATCATATATATCCAGCATATACATGTATTTATAATATTACATAAACATTTATAGGTAAGAAATGAAATGCAACGTTCATGGAGACGTAAGCCGTACGTACGCATTAAGGCCACTTTCATTTCTATGTCATATTAATGGAATTAAAACTAAATGAGAGATGTGTATATTTTTAATTCCAGAATTATATTTATCCATTAGATGTATCATACATCATATATATCCATTATATGTACTTATAATAGTACATTACCTTTGAGGATAAGAAATGAAATACACCGTTCATGGAGACGGTAAGTCGTACGTACACATGAACACTACTTTCATTTTCTATATCATACTTTAATGGAAATAAAACAATAATGATATAAAGGTATATTTTAATTCCAGTATAAAATAATATATAATAACTTTAAATCAATCATTTATACATCCCACATATGGCATTAACGAATCAAATCACTTTGAAGGGGCGGTAGTCCTCACTTCCTAAAATTAAGATATCGCGTATACCCATAATGGACGCCATAAAGGTATGCCAAAAATGAAAAATACAGAAGCTTAAGTAAAAAATAAAAATATTATATATCATATATAAACATAGTGATATCTTAATGTCCACCTTTTAAGGTGTTATATGAGTGTTGAACAATCATTGTTTCATGAGGCAGCAATTTTCCATCCACAGAAACTGTATGTTCTTTAACCATTATATGAAGGTGTGTGTAAGTGTTGATCAAATACTTATTATAAAAACATCCTAGTATATTTAAGACACTTTATTTGTTACAAAAGAAATGAAAAATGAGTTTAGGGGGTTGGAGAGGCAAAATAAAACAAAAGATCACAAGTGAAGACGTTACCTTAAAATTGGGCAACTCCCTTTGGTTTGAACCAAAAGGGTTTCTTGAAGAGCTTCATGCCTACGTTTGGGCTTCTAGGATGAGGAGAGGGATTTATAGAGACAAATTTATCAGAGATTGGCCGAACCAAAGGTTTTAGAGGTGTGGGTAAGGTGGTAGAGGTGGGGGCATTTTATAAGAGGAGGGGAGGGGCACCCTTGGTAAAGTATAAAATGTTACTTTATTTTCAAATGGTTTTCGGATTTTAATGGTCACACATTAATGTGTTTCGAGGATAAGGTGATAAGGGTTAGAAATCCACCAATCCAATAGGTTTTGGATAGGTTTAGGGCCTAGATTGTGCATTATCTTTCCATTTTATTTAAATCGTTAAATAATGAGGTCATCACTGCATCATCATGATGTCATAAAAAATTTAATTTATTTAATGTCTAAAAATTAAAAAAAATACAATTATGTAGGAAATATTTTTAGTTTTCCAATGACTATTTATAGTAATAATTTTTTTAGTAAAACAAATCATGTTTGTGACATTTTTAGTTTAACTTTAAATAAAATGCATAAATGTCATTATCAGACCCAAGTGGCTCCATGGGGTGCCAAAAATCGACCCATGGGTTTTCTTGGTCTACCATAACTCATCCAATAGGGTTAGGACAAGTTTCATTATATTTTCATTTTATTATAATATGATTTTTACCTTAAATCAAACTAATTACCTTTAATCGCGATTAATAAAACTTAAAATTTTCTTTTCATCAAAAATTATTTTCATCCCATTGAAGCACATTTTACTTAACAATTAAAATCATTTAAATTAGATTTTTGAAATTCAAATAAAAAAAGTGGTAATGTCCCATTTAAACGAAAAATCAAATTTTGTAACCACCACTTTGTGGTTTCACTATTCATCAAAAATTGAAGTTCTTCAGAAAAATACCAAAAATTCACCCTATGATATATTTGATATTCCGAATTAAAAAATGATGTATATTTTACAAAATTCAGAACATATAAGTTACATTAGTTAATTTAATAATTAAACCCCGCTGTTAAAACAAATAGCGTGTTTTTAAGAAACAATAGTTTTCAAAAGATTGACACTCGTTTATGTCTATCCTTAAAGTGATATTAATTACAAAGACCACCATTGGATTAAATGGAAAAAATATATTCTATTTAAACTTTAAACCCAATTAAAAAGATAATCTAATCATATAAATAAATTACATTAAATAGAGGTTTTGAATTAAAATACAACATTTTTCACTATTCATTAAAAATGAACTTTATTAGAAAAAATACCAAAAATTTATTCAAAGTAAACTATGATGTACTGATTCCAAAGAAGCGATTTATTTGGTAAAATAGAATATATTAGAGTGACCAAAACTATATTTAAAGAGGGATCGCCATCAAAAGGCGATAGTTCGGCCTTTTAGTGAAAATTAGAGTATATATGCCAAAAATTGAATTATTTTCCTATTTTAAGCCATTATGTTTTATTGGATAAATATAAAACCATATATAGTCATACTTCAGTTATTTCTATTCATTCCCGCCAATACAATGGCTACGTTCTAACTACCATTTAAAATAATATTATTTTATTATTAGAGTGCAACGTAAGATTTCAAAGGAAATCGTTGTCGCGTATTGGGTACGCCATCGAGCATAACATCCACATTAAAGTAATATTAATATTTTATTGACAAATATGGATAAATATAAAATTTTCATATTCTTTATTTACCTGGGGTGTTACATCCTTCCCCCCTTTTTGGGAATTGTGTCCTCGCAATTTTAAAATTGAGCTTGGAAACATCCTTGAAAGTCCCACATCGGAACAAGAGTTGGTAAAACAATCACTTTAAAATAATTAGAGATAAGTATAGAGGTCACCCGAGTTAAACCATACTAGGATTCCATGTAGGAAAACATGGACATGGAGGAGAAATCATAGGTTCATGTTCTGATGGAGTGTGATAGAAAGCATGTCTAGGAGAAAGTTAACCATAAGAAAATCACAAACTTTTGATGGGTTTAACGGTATTCGATTCCCCAGTAGGAAAAGTTAGCAGACAACATTTATTTAAGTTAATTTTTATTGAGGAATTTATTTTTGAGCTTAACTAAATCTTAATAAAACATACTTACTTGTCATGTAGACTTTCAACATTTACTAGATTCCTTAATCAAACTAATATTTTCACCAAAAGACGGGTATTTAGGAAGACTTGTTCGCATTAAGAGTACTATAATCAATTTCTATATAATCACCTAATCCACAATAGATAACTATACACTTCCCATGATGTTAGACTCTAACCAAAACCAAAACCAAAAAGGTTAGTACAAGATCAGATAATCCAGAAATGGATAACCCTTTCTAAAAAGAAAATATATTCTTAATCTCCAAAATTTATCCAACAAAACCCAAAGATCAACGAGGACCATTCGATAAACAATTTTTCCATAAAATTCTTCAAAGTAAACCAAACTAAGATTGAAACCCAAATATTTGAAGGATTTAATCACATAGTCTTCAATGTTAAATAGTAACATTTATCTCCAAACCACATCAGTTGCTCCTAAAGTCTCGTATTGAAAATTAATTAACCTATCACATATCCTCCATGATAGGTTAATAAATTTCAATAGATAACCCAAAATCAACTTACTCTTTATTCATAAAATCATATAACTAAAGAGAATTAGTCAAACTAATCAGGGACTTCACGTAGTCCAGTGGTAGGCGATAAATACCAGTCGCACATTGGTTGTGGGTTTGATTCCCGCAGCTTTGTCCGACGCGACGGGTTGTCACACGGTCTGTGTGTTGTCCTTTTTATAAAACTCCAAAAATAACCCTAACATGTTTTAACCTTAATAGCTTCCTTATACCTCTCAATTTCATCCAAATTCGTTACGGTCTCAATATCTTAATTCTTGAAGTCTTATTTCACCACCATAAGAAAAAATAAAATGATTCCCAAAATGAATAACATCATACCATGATCATGGCGTCCACTCGGTTTCATTGTCATCTTGCTCACGTAGGTAGAAGACCCATGAATTACAATAATGATTTAGAGATCCTTCAAAATCATTTGATTCCTCCATCCAAATACACCTTGTTCAACATGGGTCATATGGGTGTTCACAGAAAAACAGTTTTGGAAAATAATCATGTATGACATATAATTCCAAAACATCTGATAAAACATGACTTCTCTAAAATAGTCGGACAGAATTTGAGTTGAACTTTTCTATTATTGGTCCTTTTAAAATACCATATGTATGTGCTGAGAGACTATATTTTAAAATCAAATATAAATAGGTTGCGCAAGGGTCTCCTTCCTCAACACTATCTTTAAAATCATAATATGCTTCAAATTCTTGTGATAAGGTAAAATATTTTAAAATACCTTGATAATATTTACCTTTCATGAAAATATTAGAATATTGTGAAAATAATATTTGTCTAAAAACAACCCATGATCCACAATGATAAGGAGGTATAGTGGAGGTGTTTGATAACTCAAACAACTTCTTGCAAGTGAGTTGTATGCTAGAAAAAGTTTCACAATCATCCGAATATGACATTGCAATAATTATTGCAAGCATGTCATTAGGAAGAGATAGGAATTTCATTTGAGATCCTTCTCCTTCCATTCGTAACCGACTTTACTTGACCTGAAAAAAGTTATAAAACAATGATTTAACTGAAATAATAGATATAGGGAATAATCATGTGTCTAATAAAAACTCATAATCCATAAAGTTGTCTAAACCGACCTTTGATACCATCTATAAGGCCCCAACATTAAACCTTACTTAAGATTGAATTAAATGAATAATTCACATTGAGGATTTTTTCAGGTTTAGAGTTCTTGAGAATTTGGATATAACTATTACATCTCAAAAGATTACAAAGTATAAACTTTTACTAAGTTTCCATAAAATAAAAACTCTTAAAAAGAAACATGTACAGTTCCATGTTTTAGGTTGCATGAATTTCCCTTGATCCCATCCATGTCCCTATTCCACGTTAAGTCCTGTGAAAAACATTTAAAATTTGAGATGAGCATAAAAGGCTCAGTAAGGGATACACAAAGAATGAAAACTGTTAGTTTTTCAAAACAACAAGTAAACCATGTATACTTTATCAAAGTAATAACTTTCAGCTTTTCGATGTAGTAAAAACGCATCACTGAATAAAATTTCATTACATACCTTTCAATAAACAAAAGATTACCATAAACCCTTATAAAGATCACATAACATATAATGGTAACTTGGGATATAAACATACTTAAGTGGAATAACCATAAGGTCGACTTCCACACATATCACTTAATGGAATAGCCATTCGGCCAACTTCCATACATACTTAATGGAATAGCAATACGGCCAACTTCCATACCCAATGAATTGAAGGTTATAACGTAACCACCCAACCTGGTATTCACAGAACCACCCATCATAATGTCCAAGTACCATTAAAAATCATAAGACATTACACAAATATATTGGAAAGAAAACATTTCCACATTTCAATCACAATATATCACATAAATATATCGACATAACAAATCCTTTATAAAATCCATTTATAATACCAACATACATAAAAGAGTATATGGTGTTTATTTCATTTAAAAAAACCTTACGGCTTGTTGAGGAAGCCAAAGATCAAATAATACTTGCGGTGGCGGAAAAGGTCGTTGTCACCGCGTACATTAAAAGATTCATTTCTTTTTATCGTATAGTAAAATGCTTCGTATAAAAATATTCCTTTCGAATAAAATTAAAAGTCAAAGGGGTTTATACACCGTATAAAAGAAAGTTGTGTATAAAACAAAATATACCTCAATGAAAGGAGATTGAGATGAAGTCCCATACAAAGATGGTATCCTTGGATTAAGGATAAATCAATTATGTAATTATGTGTGACAAATGAATACCCAAAATATAAGTGGATATTATGTGTAAAACAATCATATGATATTCACACATATTCATAGAACGACACATTCAAGGAGTGGAAGTTTATCCCAATGAATCAAAATTGGGTCAAGATGTTCCCTCGCAAAAATTCGACAGCCTAACGGCGTCACTTCAAAATTCAGAAAATGAGTTGATGAGAGAGAAAATGGTATCTCATCACTTGGACATAAAATTTTCATAAATAAGGATATATAAGAACATATCCCAACATAATATCATGTGAATTAAAAGACATAACAAAAGAATTCTTTTAAAAATAGGAGGGTGAAATGTTCCCTTAATGACATGGGTATCTTTCGAAACATACACACCGTGAAAAAGGACAATAAAACATTGATTTAAATACTCATAAATAGAATTATATTACACAATGAGTAAAATAATGGGCAGTACATACACCACTCAAAGGAAATTGTGGCAAATGTAGCATAAATCTCACGGGAACAAAAGTGAGATGAAAAATCCATTACGAAAACTCGACAGCCTAATGGCACCACATAAAACATACAAAAATGGATTGATGAGATCAAATAGGGTATATAATCATATTAAAATAAATTTTATATAAAGAGTAATATAAAATAACATCCCCTAACATAAAAAAGAGGAGCTTAAAAGAAGTGATATAAAGTAGAGTGCATAAAAAGAAAGAGAGAGGTTAGATCACTTACGAAAATTCGGCAGCCTAACGGCGCCACTCAAAACATCCAAAATGGATTGATGAGAGATAATAGGGTATCTCATCATATGAAAATAAAAATTACAGTAAGAGTAATATAAAATAACATCCCAATAACAAGAAATATGATCTTTAAAAGGAATGACATAAAAGAGCGTACTTAAAAAAAAGAGAGGAGTAGGATCCCTTACCTCAGGTCTGACTTGACTCGATCGTTCTTTAACGTCCTGAATAATAAACATGAGTTAATTTATACTTGATTAAGAACCTTTTTAAAGTTCATTATTCCTTTTATATGAATTATTGACATGTTATAAACATTATGTAATCATTTAAGTTAATAAAGATTGTTTTGTCGATATTTGGTTCTTAAGTCAATAGTGGACTTCTTACGATTACATGTTGATCGTGTGGTCAAAGGTTCTTTATATCCAGAATGACATTCCTGATTTGGATATCATATATATCATATATATCCAGCATATACATGTATTTATAATATTACATAAACATTTAGTTGTAAGAAATTAAATGCACCGTTCATGGAGACGGTAAGCCGTACGTACGCATGAACGCTACTTTCATTTCTATGTCATATTAATGGAATTACAACTAAATTATAGATGTGTATATTTTTAATTCCATAATTATATTAATCATTTAGATGTATCATACATCATATATATCCATTATATGTACTTATAATAGTACATTACATTTGAGGATAAGAAATGAAATACACCGTTCATGGAGCGGTAAGCCGTACGTACGCATGAACGCTACATTCATTTTCTATCTCATACTTTAATGAAAAGAAAACAACAATTATATAAATATATATTATAATTATAGTATAAAATCATATATAATAACTTTAAATATATCATTTATACATCCCACATATGGCATTAACGAATCAAATCACATTGAGGGGGCGGTAGTCCGCACTTCCTAAAATGAAGATATCTCGTATACCTATAATGGAAGCCATAAAGGTATGCCAAAAATGAAAAATATAGAAGCTTAAGTACAACATAAAAATATTATATATCATATATAAACATAGTGATATCTTAATGTCCACCTTTAAAGGTGTTATATGAGTGTTGAACAATCATCGTTTCGTAAGGCAGAACTTCGCCATCCATAGAAACTGTATGTTCATTAAAAATTAGATGAAGGTGTGTGTAAGTGTTTCTCAAATACCTTTTATAAAAACATCCTAGTATGTTTAAGATACTGGATTTGTTACAAAAGAAATGAAAAAAAGTGTTTATGGGGTTGGTGAAGCAAAATAAAACAAAAGAGCACAAGTGAAGATGTTACCTTAAAATTGGGTAACTCCCTTTGGTTTGATCCATAAGGGTTTCATGAAGAGTTTCCTGCCTAAGTTAAGTCTTCTAGGATGAGGAGAGAGATTTGGATAGACAACATGATCAGATCTTGGCCGAACCAAAGGTTTGAGAGGTGTGGGTAAGGTGGTAGTGGTGGGCGTCTTTTATAAGAGGAGAGGAGGGGCACCCTTGGTAAAGTATAAAATGTTTCTTTAGTTTCAAATGGTTTCGGAATTTAACAGTCCCACATTAATGTGCGTAGAGGATAAGGTGATAAGGGTTCTAAATCCACACATCCAATAGATTTTTGACATGTTTAGGTCCTATATTTTTCATTATCTTTCCATTTTATTTAAATCGTTAAATAATGAGGTCATCACTGCATCATAATGATGTCATAATGAATTTAATTTATTTAATGTCTAAAAATTATAAAACAAATACTATGATGTAGTAAATATTTTTATCTTTCAAATTACTATTTATAGTCAAAATTCTTACTTGTATAACCACATGTAAAAATTGTTTTAGTAAAACAAATCATGTTTGTGATATTTATATTTTAACTTTAAATAAAAAGAATAAATGTCATTATCATACCCAAGTAGCTCCATGGGGTGCCAAAAATCGACTCATGGGTTTTCTTTGTCGGCAATAACTCATCCAATAGGGTTAGGACAAGTTTCAATATATTTTCATTTTATTATAATATCATTTTTACCTTAAATCACACTAATTAGCTTTAATCGTGATTAATAAAACTTAAAAGTTGCTTTTCAACAAAAATTATTTTCATCCCGTTGAACCAAATTTTACTTAACAATTAAAATCATTTAAATTGGATTTTTGAAATTCAAATCATAGAAGTGGTAATGTCCCATTTAAATGAAAAATCAAATTTTGTAACCACCACTTTGTGGTTTCACTATTCATCAAAAATTGTTGTTTTTCATAAAAATATAAAAAATTCACCCTAAGATATATTTGATATTACGAATTTAAAAATGATATCTATTTTAAAAAAATCCTAACATATAAGTTACATAAATTAATTTAATAATTAAACCCCGTTGTTAAAACAAATAGCGTGTTTTTAAAAAACAATATCTTTCAAAATATTGACACTCGTTTATGTCCAACCTTAAAGTGATATTAATTACAATGATCACCATTGGATTAAATGGAAAAAATATATTCTATTTACACTTTAAAACCAACTAAAAAGATAATCTAATCATATAAATAAATTAGATTAAAAAGAAGTTTTGAATTAAAATACAACATTTTTCACTATTCATTAAAATTGAACTTTATCAGATAAAATCCAAAAAATTTATTCAAAGTAAACTTTAATGTCCCGATTCCAAAGAAGAGTTTTATTTGGTCCAATAGAATATATTAGAGTGACCAAAACTATATTTAAAGAGGGTTCACCATCAAAAGGCGATAGTTCGGCCTTTTAGTTAAAATTAGAGTATATATGCCAAAAATTTAATTCTTTTCTTATTTTAAGCATTTATTTTTTACTGGAGAAATATAAAAACATATATAATAATACTTTAGTTATTTCTATTCATTCCCGCCAATACAACGGCTACGTGCTAACTACCATTTAAAATAATATCATTTTATTATTAGAGTGCATCTTACAATTTCAAAGGAAATCGTTGTCGCGTATTGGGTACGCCATCGAGCATAACATCCCCTTTAAAGTAATATTAATATTTTATTCACAAATATTGATAAATATAAAAATGTCATATTATTGATTTACCTGGGGTGTTACATAATTGAAAAAGAGAAAACAACTGATAACAACCCATAACATGCATAAATAACCAAATACCAAGAATGGGCACAACCATATACATTAGAAAATAGGTTATGTCATTATAAATTGTCATGTGAACAAAACCATAAATGAAACAAAAAAGTACAACCCTAAAAATGTTTCATACTCCAAGTCAGGAACCTCACCCAACACATTCCATGTCAAAATAAACTCCCAAGAATAGAGCCCTTGCCCTTGTCACGACCTGCAAACTTTAAATTTTCTTAGGTACCCAATGACAGCCTGAGAAGAGTGTGAGTATAACTTATTAGGGAACCACCAATAGTGCCTACAAAATATCAAAAAAGGTAGATAGTACATGAAAATAATAAATTAAGGAAAGTAATGATAAATATTTAAAAATCCATATTTATTTAGGTTCTCTTATGTTAACCCACCGAATACCCCATGTTCATTTCAAAGACATTTCAGTTATCATTTCACCCTTTATTATGTGTTCAATGTATTATGCCTGATCAATTTTCTCAGCTTGTGGGAATTAAAGAAGTATTAACTCGCAAGGCATCATATCACAACAATTCCCAATATTCTCACCATGATGCTGTTGGGTCGGAATAAACGGGGAATGATGGCAAGAGGGGGGGTGAATTGCCTTTTAAAAAATTGATTAACAAATTAAAAATCAAAGTAAAGTGCAGCAGAAAGTAAAGAGGCAAGACACAAGAAATTGATATCGGAGTTCGGCCAAAACCCGGCCTACGTCTCCGCTCCCAACTCAACCGTTGAGAGATTCCTACCGCTTGATTTTCAATGGTTTTAGCAAGAAACCCACTAGGCTTTGAGGTAGCACTAGGACCTATTACAGCTTGCTTTTAGTGGTTAAGCAAGAACCCACTTACTTTTAATGGTTTAGTAAGAACCCACTAGCCTTTTTAACGGGTGAAGGCTAGCTCACCGAAACACAAGCCTTTTAAAAGGAAAGGCTTGAAGAAACCTCTTCACACCTTAATGGTGATGTGAAACCCAAAAGAAAGGGAGATGAGAAAAGAGTTTGGGGTTTGTAGGCACAAACCCAAATTTAAAGCTCAAAATAAATATACAAAGAAAAACCGTAATTGAGGAAGTCTTGGGCGCCTTTGATTGATTGGAGATGTTTGAAGGCCGCTTCCAAGCTTCTTGGGTGGAGCTCCTTGGATGTGGAAGTTGTTGGAGCACTTGGGGTTCCCTTGGAGGAAGTCGCCGGAGGTTGGCCAATTGATCCAAAATATGTCCGTTGGCTTCGTATATGTTCCGGTAGGTGTCCGGGGCTTCCTTGGCCTTTATTTATAGGCATGGAACCCTTGGGGAGGCTTCGGAGCCGTTGGAGAGGCTAAAAGAGCCGTTGGGAGCCAAGTGGACAGGCTGGTCAACAGCCCAACGGCTAGTTTGACTGTGTCCACCGGCTGGCCGGTACAGTCCCACCGGTTGGCCGGTGTTTGCAAAAAGTCATTGGATTCCTGTCCAGGGGCCACCGGTCGACCGGTGCCAGAGCCACCGGCTGGCCGGTGGTGAGGCAGTAGCTGGCACTATTCTGCTGGGTGCCACCGGCTGGCCGGTGCTGAGGCCACCGGCTGGCCGGTGGGGAGGCAGTGGCTTCCTCTTGAATGCAGGTGCCACCGGCTGGCCGGTGGTCAAGCCACCGGCTGACCGGTGGTCTGGACAGAGGAATCCCTCTTGTCCAGTCCTCCATCGGCTGGCCGGTGGTCTTCCATCGGTTGGCCGGTGGACTGAATTTCAGTCCACATTTGACTTCTTCTTGGCCTAAGACCTTGGCAACCTTTTGCCTATCAACACAAACACTTAAAACAAGATTAGTAAAATAAGAAGGTGATTGTGATCATGAAAATCAAACAACGAGGGGAACGAGATGTACAACAATCTCCCCCTATTTTGATGATCACAATCACCAAAACAATCAAAGTAAAAAAAACTGAAATTGAAAGGAAATGCAAAGCATGATGAAAAGGATTCTCCCCCAATCAATCAAGAAATTTCTCCCCCTTTGTGATTATCAAAATAGCGTGGGGCATAAAACTTGATTGAGGGACGAATTGAAAATCAAGAATTTAAATCAATTGAAAATGATATCAATCGTTGAAAATTTTGAAATGAAAATTGAATAACAGTTTGAATTGAAAGTTTTGAATCAAAAACCAATTGAATTTTGAAATTTGAAACCAAATGAAATTTTTGAAATTGAGTGTTTTGAATCAAAAAAGAATTGAGAGATTTGAATGAAAAATTCGAATTGAATATTTTGAAATGAAAATTTTGATACCAAGAGTTGAAAATTTTAATACCAATTGTTGAAATTGAAAGTTTGAGTCTAAAATTTTGAAATTACAAAAAAAAGCTTAAAAGATCCTAACTCCCCCTAAATAAAAACAAAAAGTCACCGGGGAGAGGGATTTTGAAAAGAGATGATTTTAGGCCCGGAGAGACTCGCTAGAAGGGATTTTTCAATCCATACTTGTCTCATAGCGGGTCTTCTCCTATAGAATTCTTCCGAATAAAAAATCGATTTGGGTTGGCCGTACCGGGCATTTTTGCAATTACACTCATAAATTAGGTGCCCGGGTTTTTTGCAATAATTACAAAATTTAAAATCGGAGCTGCCCCTTACAAAAATAGTGGGTGCATGGGAGGAGGAAGCTTGGTTGGTGTAGCCAAGCCCTTGGGTGGTTCGGGATATGCATTGGGAACCTAGGATATTGTTCAAATTTTGTTCCCCTTGGGTGAACTTAGCTAGGGTCTCCCATAGGTCTTTGATGGTTGATTCCATGGAATCAACATTTGGAAAATTTTGGATTTTTAGGGTGAGTTCCTCCTTCTCTTTGAGAAGTTGGTCTTTTTCGGAGGAGAGTTTTTTGAAAGACTTTTTTAAAGCGACAAATTTTGAAGAAAGCTCATGAAAACCTTTTTCTAGTTGATCTCTAGCGTGTGAGAGTTCTTCATAAGAAAGATGATTCAAAGAATTTGAAGAACTAGAAGACGAGGAGTCGGAAGAGGAGGAAGATGATACCTCATGATTTGCCATTAGGCATTTTTTACCTTGGTCGCTCGAGGAGAAGGAGGAGAATGAGGAGGTGTCACTCCATGTCGCCTTGAGGACCTTTTTCTTTTTCTTCTTGGCCCTTTTTTTGTGAGGTGGGCAAACGGGCTTGATCTTTTCGTCGGGTTCTTGCTTGTTGTCGGGTTCTTGCTTTTGAGCCTTCTTAGTACCTTCATAGGTTAGTTCTAACAATTTCCAAATAGCATGAGAAGATGTGCAAGAAGAAATATGATCAAAAACATTACGATCTAAGCCACAATGAAGAGCATTCATGGCTTTGCCATCATGCTCGAAATTTGTAATGTCGGCGGCGGTCCATTTTGACTCATCGGGAGAGGAGAGGGTAAAACCATGCATAACAATTCTAAAAATTGGATAACCAATACTTTTTAAAAAAGTGGTCATGCGGGTTTTCCAAAAAGAATAATCGGCTCCATCAAAGAATGGAGCACGATCCAAAGAATGTCCTTCGGGGGATTGAGAGGAAGAAGCGGTAGAAGCCATCAAAAAGGATCTTTAATTTGAAACCGGTTAGGGAATTATTCAAATACGTCCTCTGATACCAAATGTTGGGTCGGAATAAACGGGGAATGATGGCAAGAGGGGGGGTGAATTGCCTTTTAAAAAATTGATTAACAAATTAAAAATCAAAGTAAAGTGCAGCGGAAAGTAAAGAGGCAAGACACAAGAAATTGATATCGGAGTTCGGCCAAAACCCGGCCTACGTCTCCGCTCCCAAATCAACCGTTGAGAGATTCCTACCGCTTGCTTTTCAATGGTTTTAGCAAGAAACCCACTAGGCTTTGAGGTAGCACTAGGACCTATTACAGCTTGCTTTTAGTGGTTAAGCAAGAACCCACTTACTTTTAATGGTTTAGTAAGAACCCACTAGCCTTTTTAACGGGTGAAGGCTAGCTCACCGAAACACAAGCCTTTTAAAAGGAAAGGCTTGAAGAAACCTCTTCACACCTTAATGGTGATGTGAAACCCAAAAGAAAGGGAGATGAGAAAAGAGTTTGGGGTTTGTAGGCACAAACCCAAATTTAAAGCTCAAAATAAATATACAAAGAAAAACCGTAATTGAGGAAGTCTTGGGCGCCTTTGATTGATTGGAGATGTTTGAAGGCCGCTTCCAAGCTTCTTGGGTGAAGCTCCTTGGATGTGGAAGTTGTTGGAGCACTTGGGGTTCCCTTGGAGGAAGTCGCCGGAGGTTGGCCAATTGATCCAAAATATGTCCGTTGGCTTCGTATATGTTCCGGTAGGTGTCCGGGGCTTCCTTGGCCTTTATTTATAGGCATGGAACCCTTGGGGAGGCTTCGGAGCCGTTGGAGAGGCTAAAAGAGCCGTTGGGAGCCAAGTGGACAGGCTGGTCAACAGCCCAACGGCTAGTTTGACTGTGTCCACCGGCTGGCCGGTACAGTCCCACCGGTTGGCCGGTGTTTGCAAAAAGTCATTGGATTCCTGTCCAGGGGCCACCGGTCGACCGGTGCCAGAGCCACCGGCTGGCCGGTGGTGAGGCAGTAGCTGGCACTATTCTGCTGGGTGCCACCGGCTGGCCGGTGCTGAGGCCACCGGCCGGCCGGTGGGGAGGCAGTGGCTTCCTCTTGAATGCAGGTGCCACCGGCTGGCCGGTGGTCAAGCCACCGGCTGACCGGTGGTCTGGACAGAGGAATCCCTCTTGTCCAGTCCTCCATCGGCTGGCCGGTGGTCTTCCATCGGTTGGCCGGTGGACTGAATTTCAGTCCACATTTGACTTCTTCTTGGCCTAAGACCTTGGCAACCTTTTGCCTATCAACACAAACACTTAAAACAAGATTAGTAAAATAAGAAGGTGATTGTGATCATGAAAATCAAACAACGAGGGGAACGAGATGTACAACAGATGCCTCAATCTGGGTGGAATAAAACCATTAGGGGATTAGAACTCCATCCTCTCCTCTAAGCAATGAATTTGGTGGAGGATCTAGAACCTCATTCCAACTATTCCTATGGGTGTAGAACATCATGTCGATACCCAACTAAACAAATCCATGTGCATGTTTTGATTGATCATTCACCTCAATTAACCATATCACCAATAACATAGCCAATAACATTTACAAGATCAAAAAATATCAATAAAATGGAAATTAACATTAGTCTCAATCAATAAACACGTTAATTATTTATATTAGTTATACCATTTTTCCTCATTCAAATTTCCATGCCTAACTCACTAATCATTTTCATGTATAATGCTAGTCCCCTAGAATTTTCCCACTAATTCCTTTAACCCTTTTCATGCCAACCAAACATACTCTTAGGACATTACCCAACCTATGTTTATTACAAAACACCAATTAAAAATAATTCAATCATATTAACATGTTCATAATTGGTTTTATGTTCTCGCATAATATCCTTGAAAATAATTTACTAAACTCAATGTTCAGAAAATATCGGCACACCCAATGGGTGGCCCAATAATAGGTCACATCATCAACCATCCATCCCAGTTGGATCATGAGGGTTTCTTTGGGTTGTTTAGAAACCCAATACATCACATCATGTAAAATCCAACAAGAACTCTTCAAAATATGTCTAGGATAAAAACCCTACATGCACAAATCTACACAAAATCAGAGGGATATTACATTTAGAGCACATATGTTGAATCCATTGGTGGTCACACTCTCAACCAAGGCCCTAGATCACGATTCAACTACCCATTGAATCTCTAACCTAAACCTCACCGAAAAATAATGGTTTAAGAACTTCATATGAATATGGGGATGAAATTGAAACCCTAATGCAAAAAAAGGAAGAGGGAGCTAAGCCTTACCCAGATATTCAATCTGCAATGGATGAAATTCCAAAAATCCTTATGATAAGGGAGATTAGTCCCTATAAATTCATAGAGATTTTGGGGTGTCTCTAGGGATGGAGGAGGGATATGGGAGGAAAATCTTGAGTTCCCCATATTTCCCCTATAATTGAATTTTTTAAAAGTTATAGATGTTTTAAAGATGCACATTTTACCAGCATAGTTTTCGAAACTACAGGAAAACCTTGCAGAGGATACTGCCCAAACACCCTCCCCCTCACATGGTTTTCCAATCATGTGGATTAAAAATGCTTGAATGGTCTCCCCTCACACGGTTTTCCAAATCATGCACAAATCGTGCATAATTCCCAGAACTCCCCCTTTTCCCCTTTTCATTCTCCGAACCCCCAGAACACCCCCAAATCCTTATTGAGGACTTGGTAAAACATTTAATTAATAAAAAAAGATGAATAAATATAGAAATAGAAATTAAAATACCTTTATGTATAAATTTGGGATGTTACAACCTCCCCACCTATTAACAGGTCATCCTCAAGACGCATGTTCAGAGCATCATCAGGTTTCTGAATGAAAGAGTTTGGGCCACTGGGCCCATATATCAAACTCTTGCTCCCATGTTTCCTCCTGAATGTTTCCAGGATACCATAGAACATGAACCAAGGGAACAACCTTTCCTCAAAAATAATTCCCACTATGATCCACAATACAAACTGGGTGATCCTCAAAGGACACATCAGCCTCAAGGTTGACATCCTCAACATTTATAACATTAGATGTATCATGGTGATAATTTAGGAGTTGTGAAACATAGAAAACATCATGCGTATTACTACATCAATGAGCAAGATGCAATCGGCATGCCACTGGCACGATTCATTCCATAGTCTCAAATGGCCCCACATATCTTGGAACTGACTTCCCAGCAACAAAATTTGATGGTGACCCAACCATGGAAACAATTGAAGAAACACTATATAACCCACCATGGACTCAAGAGGTCTACAACATCGTTCTGCATAAGGTTTCTGCCTATTATGGGTTATTTCCAAATGCTTTTGAATCAAATAAACCTTCTCTGAAGTATCATGCACAAGACTCAGTCCTAACATCTTAGACTGTCTGGCCTCTAACCAACACAACAGATATCTGTAGGGTCTCTCATAAAGTGCATCAAAAGTTTCTATCAGAACTATAGCATGAAAACTATTGTTGTAAGAATACTCAATAAGCGAAAAGTTCTTTTCCCATTAACAACCAAAATCTATGAAAAACTCCCTCAAATGTGTTCTAATACCTCAATTGTACATTCTGACTGTATGTATGTCTGGGGGTGGTATGCCGTACTCGAAAACACCGGGGTACCATGTTCCTTTTGTAGTCACATCTAGAAGAGAAAGTTGAAACATGTATCATGATCTGATACTGTGATTTTTATCATTCCAAGAATCTATACCATTTCAATAACTTTCAATTCCCCCAGCTGGTCAATTGTATAGGTTTCCTGAATTAGAAAAAAATGGACCACTTTGTCCAGCCGAACTACCACCACCAAAATTGTATCATTCTTCCGAGGAGTCCTCTGATGTCCCACCACGAAGTCCATTGTGACGTTATTGCACTTCCACTGTGGAATATGAAATGACTACTACAACCCATCTGAACACTAATGTTTAACCTTCACCTACTAGATATTAAGGCATCATGCCACAAAACTCCAAAAACATTCTTCTGTCCTGGCTAGAAAAACTTCCTTGGAAGGTCGCAGTACATCGTAGTCAAAACCGGATGAACTACCCACATTGATGCATGGAACTCGCACATAAACTCTTTTCATACACATGATTGAACCACAACACGTCCATGACCACATGAAACTCCATTCTCCCAAAAGTCAATCCAAAAGGTGACTCCCCACCTTTAAGACTTTCCTTCATAGCCCAAAACATTAGATCCACCAAATGGATATCTTTAACTAGACTCAAAAGTGTGGAATCAACTACTATAGATGCAATGGTCATATGCTTGTTCACATAGTGTACCACTAAATGCATATCCGCAAACAATTCCATCATCACCCAATTTGAACACGATTCCTATTCTACCTGATTCTGAGTCATCTGGAATAAAGTATCATCATCACTATTCCCTTTCCCTGGTGTGTAAACCAATATAACATCAAAATACTATAGATACTCAACTCACCATCAAGGACAAAGATTCAAATCCCATTGAGAAAATATGTATTTAAGACTTTTATGGTCCATGAAAACTATGAAAGGACCTGCAAAAAATTAGTTCCTCCACCACTTCACGACATGAACCACAACAGCTAGATCAAGGTAATGATTATGATAATTCATTTCATGTGGTCCCAACTATCTCAACGCAAAAGATACAACCCAATATTCCTGCATCAACACTAACCCAAGTCTAACACTAGATGCATCATAGAACAAGGTGTACTTATTTTTATGTTTGAGTAAGATCAAAATTATTGTGGTAGTCAGCCACTTCTCACGCTCCTGAAAATCATTCTAACTAGCCTCTGACCAATCAAACTTAACCCCCTTCATTTTTAGGCCTATGAGTGGTGCTTCCCAATGAGAGAAATATCTAATAAACCATCAGAAATAACCATATAAACCTATAAAACTACGAATATAAGAGTCAATATTGGGCTACTCCCAATACACTACTGCCTGCACCTTTTCTGGATCCTCCAGAACACCTAACTTGGAAATGATGTATCCAAAAAAGTGAACTTCATCAATCCAAAATACAAATTTTGATATCATTTCATAAAGCCTATACACTCTTATTATACTCAGGATGTTGTCAAGATGTTTTTCATGATCGTAGTGAGTGTTGGAGTACAACAAGATGTCATCAAAGAAGACAAATAAAAAATGATCTAGATATGGGTGAAATATCTATTTCATAAAATTCATTAACACAGCTTGTTAATTGGTCAAATCAAATGGATTTACCAGAAATTCATATAGCCCATACCTGCTTCAAAAAGTTTACTATGGTATGTAAGAAGGTGTCACCCTCAACTAGTGGTATCCCTATATCAAATCGATCTTATAAAACAACAAGGAAGCTCTAAGATAATCTAAGATGTCAAAAATTAATGGAAGAGGTTATCAGTTCTTAACTATGATTTGGTTCAGCTCTCTATAATCGAAAAATAGCTTTAGTGATCAATCAATATTCTTATAATATAACACTAGATATCGCTAAGGTGAAGTAGTAGGACATATAAACCCCCTATGCAACAATTCCTCTAACAGACCCTTCAGTTCTTGGAGCTCAGAAGGGGTTATTCGATTAGGTGGAATGGAAACTCGCTCCGCTCCAGGAAATAATTTGATCATAAACTCAGCATCTCTTTTAGGTGGTAACCAAGAGAAGTCCTTGTGAAACACATCCGAAAATTGGTACACAACAATCAATAAAACTAGTTTTACTTTCTCCTCATCATCAAACATAAGAAATGCCACTTGGGATGAGAGTTCCCCCAACTGTTGACATAGCAGCCTTGCATGACGTACTCGAGTATCCAACTCACCACGAATGACATAAGTGCTCTAATCGAGAGATGTGAATGATATACATCTTCGGTAACAATAAATATATTCTTGATATAAGACCAACCAGTCCATCTCCAAGTTTAGTTCAAAACAGGAAATATCTAGGACAAACATATCCCATAGAAAATGATACCCACCAATCTTAAGAGCACAACCCTTACATTGTCTAATGTCCTCGACAGGTACCCTAAAAGAGTATCAAGATACATTACCCCATTTAAAGTCTCAAGGTAAATCCCAACACAACTATGAACTGAGGATAGATAAAGTAATGTGTAGCACTGGTATCAAATAACGCAATACAAAGCATGGAAGATAAATGAATCAAACCACGAATAGTATATGGTTCTGACACACTACCTTCTAGTGTATCCTACACTTCCTGGAGATGACATGTCCTTTTAACTTGGTCTCCTTTTTGATCACTCTATACTGCACTACTCTGTTGATAAGGGTGATCTTTCCATGGAGTTCCACATCCACAACCCATAACAGTATGGCCCATGGAGCTCCAAATTACTTCCTCAAAAGGGGTAACCTACCCGCTTCCACACTCGGTATCTGCCTCTATCCACCATCATTACCTGACTATCATGGGTTCCTGCAGAACCACTGTAGGCAGCTTAACCTGATGCATGCTCGACACTCAACTGGTGGGTGAGGACATTGGTCACTCGTGTGCCCTGACCTACCACACTAATAAAAGTAGACATGGTCACCACCTTTATAATTATACCCCCTCTCCTAGATGATCTTTGCGCCCCTACTTTTATAAAAGGTTCCTAAGAGGAGCTTCCTAATATCAGAAGATTCACCACATACCCACCCAAAAGGTACCCCAAGTTCACTACATGAAGCTCCCTTCAAGTTCCCCTCTGAGATAAGGGCTTGATCCACCGCTTCAAAAAACCATTTCTGCTGAATTATATTCACCTAAGATCTATTCTAATTTATTATCCCATCCTGGAAGCGTTTCCCCATAGCTACCTCATATCTCCTCAATGTCAGAACGAAAATTCTCAAATCGGTGAAATGACTAGTATAGTCCATAACAGGCATTTTCCCCTATGTCAACTTCAAAAAATCCACACCCCTCTCCTGCATCATATTTTTTGGATAAAATTTCTCAAGAAACCATTCTTGAATATCCTTTCACATCATTCCGTCATCCTACTCAGTCTGAACCGTGATGTCCCACCAATGCTTTGATCGACCTCTCTACATATAGGCCGCTAACTGGAATTTCTTCTCGGTATGAGTCTATAGATGATCAAGATTGGTATGAATGGTCTCTATCTATAACTCGGCTACTTTTATCCCACCCTCTCTGGTAATGTTCAGAAGCTGTTGTAGATGATACACCTTGGTCATCTCAAACATGCTTGGCGGAACCAGCCATGGGTCTCATTAAATCATCTACATAAAATGAGTGAAGTTCTCATGGAAAATCACTTCCATATTCTCTTGGATCAAATCATTTTCGTACTCCACTACTGGAGGAGCATTCTCATTAATGTCCTAATTTCACCCAACCAGTACACATACTAGAGGTGTAATTTCTATACAATTCCAAACACGATCTTTATATTGAAATTATAGCACTCTTACAAAGTAAAAAAGGACACTTATGTAGGCACATCAGTTGTCATAACCAAACCAGTTTGCATACACTACACAAAAAATCGCACTCATAATAAGATCCCACCCTTGGTCATATCTCCTATGATCATTACTAACACAAGTATCTAATCCACATGGTTACGATAATTTTCAATTACTCCCATTAAAAACCATTTTCAAATCCCAATTTAGTCGTACAACAAATTAATACACTTTTACATATTTATCAAGCATCATTTTCTAATTACTTTTTGACATTTTCAGTTCCCTTTTTCCCATTATACCGTCTTTATTATGAATAATTTAATTATATTTAAGGAACATAGAATCCTATCATTTATATCCCACAAAGACATCCTCTATGTGTGCCTATCATGTTGCATGTAAATTTCCTACATAGGTTCCTTGAATGATGCATGAATGTACCACCTCATACCTTTTTGGACACAAGATAAATATTCCAAAATTGTCTAATCACACAAAAGGTGAATCACCCAATGGGGAACTATCCTCAAATGTTACAATAGACAATAAGAACAACAATTTCCTCCTAGGGTGACATGGGTTTTCCCCTGTACATGGGTTAGATAATACAAATCACAACCTCATTACCAAGGACCAATAATTTCCTAACATCCTATCTGCCATCCCAAAATAGTAATAACGGTAAAATAACTTATTTGATACCACTTTGTAATTTCCCCGACCCGAGAACCAATAATCTGGTTCCCCGAGCTAGGTCGCTACATAACATCACATGTGCCTCCCCATACGCTATAGGTTTCTGACTAGCAGTGGGGATATAATAGGTCACGTGGGGATCTATACTCTCAATACTAGAGTAATCCGTAGTAGATAATAATTTAAAAAGTGTAAACAATAGGGAACAGTCTATAACATGCATAAATAATGGAATCCCAAGAATAGGAACAACCATATACAATAGTAAATATGTTATGTCATGCTAGAGTGTCAACTGAACAAAAACCGAAAAAGAAGAAAACTGTAGAATCCCCAAAATGTTCTGGACTCTGGGTCTAGAATCTCACCCAACACGTTCCATGTCCAAATCAACTCCCTAGTATAGGGCTTTTTCCCAAGTCCTGACCCACAAGAATGAAATATACTTGGGTACACAACAGTGGTCTGATTAGTGTGTGAGTATAACTCAATAGGCCATTGCCAACAACGTCTAAATAATATCCATCATGGTAGATAGTGCATGCAAATGATACATAATGGCATGTAAATATAAATATTTCAAAAGACATCTTTATTTATTTTCCCTTGTGTTAACCCAGCAAATACCCCATGTTCATTTCCAAGACATTTTATTTATCATTTCACCCTTCATCACGTGTTCAATGGATTATGCTTGATCAAAGTTCTCAACAAATAGGAAATAAAAAAGTCTTATCTCGCTGGGCACCATATCACAACAATTCTCAATATCCCAATCTGGAAGCCTCAGTTTGGGTGGAATGAATCTGTTATGGGAATAGAAATTTTTCCCTACCCTAACCTGTAAATTGGGGGGGGGGGGTCTAGAACCTTTTTCCAACTCATTTAATGGGCATAGAACATCAAGTCGTTACCCCCAATAAACCAAGCCATTTACACGTTCTTATTTATCTTTCAACCTAAATAACGATATCCCCACAAATATAGCCAATAAAGTTTACAATACCACAACAATATAAATAAATGAAAAATTAACATCTAGCCTCAATCCGTTAACATGTTCATAATTTATTTTTCATATCCATTTTTTCCGCATTTCCATTTCAATTCCTAACCTACTAAGCATTTTCATGTATAAAGCTAGTCCCCTACTATTTTTCCATTAATCCCTTCAAACCTTTTTCATGCCTACCAAAAAACATATTAGGCCATTACCTAGCCTAAGGGTATTACTAAAAACAAATTTCACATCATTCATGCATATTAACATGTTCATTATGGGATCTATGTTCTCATGCAATGACCTTACACATACTTTGCTAAACTCTATGCCTGTAAAATATCGGTACACCCCATGGGTGGCCTCAAAATATGCCACATCATCCTCTATGCATCACAATGGGATCATGAGGGTTTCATTGGGTTTTTTAAACACCCAATACATCACATAATTTCAATGTCATGGAGAATTATTCAAAAGTATGAATGAATAAAAACCATATATAAACAAATCTACACAAAAACCATGGGATATAACCAGTAGACAACCTTCCTTGAATCGGTTGATGAACACACTCTCAACCGAGGCCTCAGATCTCGATTCAACCAACCCATGAAGCTCTACCATAAAACCCACCATAAATGAAGGGTTTAAGAGCATATGATGTAGATGTGGAAGAAATAGAAACCCTAAACCAAAAATAAAATCAAAAGAGATATTAGACCTACCCGTATCAATAATCCACAACTGAAGTCACTAAAAAGGACCTAAGATGAGGGATATTGTTCGTGAGAAGCTCTTAGTGCTTTTGACGAGTCACTTGGGATGTCTAGGGATGAAGGGAGGAAAATCCTGAGTTCCCCTTATTTCCCCCTTAATGTCATTTTTGCATATTTTTGATGTTTCTATGCCGTACAATTTCCAACCACAGTTTTTCAAACCGTCCAGAGGCTATTACCTAGACACCCACTCCCTCGCTCGGTTTGAAAGACTATACGTAAACCAAGAATATTTCCTCCTCATGCTTGTTCTCCCATTGCATGGTTTTCCATACCATCTGCATACCATGTGGACTTCCCAGAACACCCACTTTTTTCCCCTTTTAATTCCCCAAACCCCCAAAACACCACAGAGCCTTCTAATGGACCTAGAAAAATATTTAACTACTAATAAAATGGGACTAAAACTAAAATATAGACAAGAACAAACCTTTATGGAGAAATCATTTACCTTACAATTTTCTTGAGAATTTACATAATATATTTTAAAATTTTATTAAATTTTAAAATAGCCCCCCCCCCCCCTCAATTATAACATGGAATCCCTCCTTTTTATTTTGAAAAAAATTTGAGGATTATATCTCATAAATACTCTACCAAGTAATATTATACACACTACTATAAATATAATTTATGTTCTTATTACCCAAAAAGTATAACAATTACATTAATAGAGTATCTAAATGAGTTATTTCAAAGAAGATGAAATCACCTTAACTGATATATTTCTACATAATTTTTCATTTTCAACATTATAACATATTATATTACTCATAAAATAATATCTTTAGTATAATTAATATATATAAATACTAATATTATTATTATAGAAAAAAATTTGTTCACCCTCATTCCATTAAATTTGATGTGAATGTATGGCTCATGCGTACGTACAACGTACTTTCTCAATGTAGCATTAAAATTAATTTCTTACCACTATCATCAAAATTTTATTATTATGATCCTATTAATAAATATATATATATATATATATATATATCATATATATATCATATTTAAATTTATATAATGTAATTATAATACCGAATAATTTTCTAATCAAACCACTGGAAAATTATATTTTCATTCCTGTATATATAGGGTCTTCCACCTCTATGATATGATAGTAATTTTTTCCTTTTTTACCTAGATGGTAATGGGGGTATATTTAATGAATATATATGATACATATAATATTACAATGATTATGAAATGGTATTTAATATGCTACATTTCTTTTATTTCTTCCCATGAATAATGGAAACAACATTCACGTGTACACACAACATGTCGTCTCTATGAATGGTGCAATTCATTTTTCTCTGTAAAGAATTAATGGATGAATATATATATATATATTAATATGATGAATATAAGACATTTTAATCATGATTAAAATAAATTTTATTATTATAACATGATTTATATACAATAAAAAAAAATACTAAAACAAATTATAAATGAAAAATGAAGTAGTCATCACCATGAATAGTGATTTTATGGAAGAATTATTAATAGATGAGTGATAAAAGGATATAAGAACATAATATATTGTATGATATATAATATAATGGTTATAGAATATCTTTTTAATCTATATTTATTTTCCTTGTCGATTTACTAAGCATGTAGGGATTCAGACCTCTTGTAATGGATTTATATTTAAAACATACATTAATTGAGACTATTTATGGTTGAATTTCCAATAGTGTAAATTGTTAAAAAATTATTGAGTTAATACATTTAATTTATATTATCATAATTTTTTTTCTAAATAATAAATTTCTTACTATCTTATTACCCTCCATAAATATATATGATATGAAAAAAATTTATGGAAAACAATCTATGTTTTTCTAATTAGTCTGTAATATTTTAATTACATATCTATGTTATTGTTAAATGTTTTGAATAATTATATTATAATTATATTATGATTTTTTGATATCTTTTCCAATTATTTATATTTTCTTCTAAAATTATTTTAAAATAATTATATTTTCATTTACTGAATGTTGTAATTTTTTATAGTTTTCTAGAAACGTGAAAGGAATTTTTTTTAACATATATAGAATGAATGGAATTTCCTACCTTCATGACCAATAAAAGTTTTTTATATTCCTTTAAATTATTCCTCAAACATTTTCAAAGGATCATTTTTAAATTATGTTTTAAATATATTTGTATTTCAAAATCGAATTTTGTAGTGAAAACATTATATCCATAAGAAATATTTCAGCGATATTTTAAATTAATTCCAATATATGATAACATACTTTTATTTTAATTATTATTTAAAAGGTATAAGACCCATTGATACCATTATTACTCTTTATGTATATTTTAAATGTCTATATTGCTACGATTTTATCAAACCATAGTATTTTCAATGGTTTTTTCAATTATGAATTGAAGAAATAATTACAATGTTTTTATTTGGTATATGTGTTATGGTGGGATGATGAGATGAATTTTTTGTGATAATGTGGCCCACATGTGTATGGGATTCATTATCTAATGGTTGGAGAAATTATAAAAGGAATTTTTTTCTATTATATTGCATGATTGTGGTTATTTTATAATATATGGTCAGTGGTTATGATATAACTTAGTAGTGGTGGTCTTGAAATTATATATCCCTATAATGAATTATGTACTAATTGAATTTTAATGAGATAAACATGAAACGAATCGAGGCATATACCCAATTCAGTGAGGATATTTTTCAACTATGATGGTCTTGTGAGTAAACCATGACTACTATGATAAAATGAGGGGTGAACCCAATCCACTATGATTTTATTGGAAATTATACATGAATACAATATAAATTACATTCTATTAATACACCACAATTCTTAGAATTATTAAAACGATATCCTCTCTTATATTAGGCTATTTGATAATATTGTGAGTAATTTATTATGAAATACCAAGATTTATCCCATGAATCATAATTATGATCATTGATATGGAAAATATATGTTTCAAATGTTATTCTCATTTTATAATTCCATTATAAAAAGTTGATTTTTAAGTGATCAATAATATCTCCCTTATTGACCCTTAAAGATAATCAAAACTCAAACATTATTTTGTTTTATTTCCCTAGTCTATGACGAAATGTATAAAGTATGATATTTCTAATATGGGTAATTTTTTTGAATAAATAAATTTGTGAAACCTACATAAGTGTTCTTTGTATGACTATTTTTTGAAATATGGATATCCTATATGATTATTGTGTGGATCATATATCTATATAATGATTATTCAGCTAATAATATTTAATATCTATGTATTAATAGTATTAGTTTTCCTAGAAATTTATAACATCATGGGTTCAGGATCATTCAACCTCTATACCTTTTAATAGGAAATCCTTGAGCTTCTACCATAAGAATAAAAAATTCATTTTGGTGAAAATAGTGGGAAACTAGGTCCTAATACCATCACATATCTCCCATGTTTCCATTTATTAATTTCAATGCTATCACATCACTCAGACTGAAAATAAATCCTTAACATGATATATTTTCTTACCTGGATCTACAACACACATCAGATTCAACACCAAGGATACAACAACATCAAGATAAAAGTCTTCAACATAAATATGTTGATATGTTTCATGTTGATAAAATTGATGTTTTTTTAAATGCAAAACATCATTAAGAGAACTATATTTGTAACATTCCATTACTGTTCAGATATTCAGAAACCCTTTTTCATTAAAATATGAAAATATTAAGTGAAAATATTGATTTTTCTGTGATGATTTTTGTAAATACATAAAAATCCGTTAAATCTAGTTAAAATATTGAATTATCAGAATGATTATTTTGGAGTTCGATACTGAGTTAGTATGAGAATGCGAGGAAACAAAGTTTCAGTGAAGACTCAATAAAATATTAAATATAATACATAAACATCCCACTTTTTATCCCAAATAATTTAATAACTCTAAAATTGTGCATCGTATGTGAAATATGATACCACTGTTATGTCTATAATATAGTGTTTACCTAATAAGGGGTTTAACATTCGAAGGTGTTGAACATTTTGATGTATCGCTTGTGATATAAAGTTAATTAATAATGTTTAATATATTAATTTATAATAATTTATTAGATATATTTCAAATTCTGAGTCATATAAAAAATCAGAGTCCACTGATAGGTCTAGAATTTAGTGTTTACCCTATTTTTGGAATAAAATTTGTTGGGATTGGATGTTTCAACTCCTCCCTCACAAAAATAACAATTTCATTTTTATTAATTATATATTCCATTTTTTAAATAATACATCATTAATATCTCTCAAATAGTTCATCGTTTGGGAAATACGAGACTATATTTGGGTCCAGAATGAGCTGTTAACACTAGGAGGAGTGTTACTTTTATGTGTAGTGTAATACCCATATCTTCAACAACACACTTCCTTTTAATTCAAATTGCATGCAATGTACGCAACACTGAGTTCAAGCGCACCACAACCTATCAAAATATCCTTTTAAAAATAAGTTATAAATAGTATTAACCGAATTTTGAGTTTTATATATCCCATATACTTTTGAAATTAATATTTTTTATTTCTTATACATAATATGAGGACAATTTCAATTTTTCAGAAGGAAAGAAGTATTTTTCAAAAATGTAGTTTTTCCGGCTTTTAATGGAGAACCCTTTTTTAAATCTGATCTTTCACACTTTTATATATTAAATTTGATGAAATGATATTCTTTTTTATAATCAATGCATAAAAATTTAATTTTTATAAATTTTCGGTACTTTTCTTATAAATTTCATATTTTGATAAATAGTGAAAAATAATAATTTTTAAATAAAAACATCATTTTTATTCAAAATACATTACAATTTTAAATGATAAATTTTTGTGTTTTATCAAACCATTAGATTATATTTTTATCATTCAATATAATACATGTCATTGGATTTCATTTAACATTTATATTGTAAATAAGAACATGTCAATCTTTTGATAATTTTTTTTCCTGAAAATCCGCATTTTGGTTTTGAAAATGGGAATTAATATTAAATTAATTACTGCAACTTCTATATTTTGAATTTTGAAAATGTTATTTCATATTTAAAATCATAAGGTAAAAATTGTGTAAATTGGTAACTTTTAATTTTTTACATTATGAATAGAAAAATCAGTAATTATTTTATTTACCATGGTTAGAGGCCAAATTTGTTAAATAAGTGTAAAACCATAATATGATAATAATATTAAACTACCCTATAAAAAATCCTATTCTTATTGTATTATATATCTCTGACCAAGGGCTTCCATGGGTCGATTTTGGGACCCCAGGGAGCCACTTGGAATTGAAAATGACATTTTATAAGAAATAATTTAAAGTGTTGAAAAATATTACATAAACTTGTATCTTTAACTAAAGTAAATTTTTTCTGAGGTTATATAAATGATATTTTCTACTATAAATATGAATTATAAATATAAAAATATTTCCTACATAATGATATTTTATTATTATTTTTTAGACATAGAATAAATCATTTTATTTATGACACAATTAGGATACATTATTTTCCTTATTAATGAAAGAATCAAATAATTTATATTATAAATATTAAAATAAATCTATATTGAATCTTTTGTTTCCATACAATAATTTTATAGGTGAATATTACATTTTAGGGTTGAGTAAATTTAATTTTTTTCTAAGTAATCAGGTTTTTATAACTTTCAAAAAAACCAAATACTAAATAGTGTCAAAATTGTCATAAATGAGTTTTTAAAACAAATACTATTTTATTAAATTATATAACATTAATAATATTATAAGAATCAGCCAAATGAAATATATAATGTTATATATTTCATTAATTATCCACTTTAGGGTCTCTTGGAATTTTATACTAACTAGATTAACTATTTAATATAAACATACAACAAGACATGGTAAAAGTTAAACAATTTAACTAAGAGTTAAATCTAAATGATAAAGTTAATATGGGGACCTAATCATGTCTAAAATCTATTGATTGAGTGTATTTATACCCATTACCACCTTATAATCTAAATAAATCCATTTGTTTCTATTATAAATTAAAATTATTTTATAATATATCTATATTTTGATGATCTTCTAAAAGTACCCCTCACCTCACTTAAAAAGGGAACTTCAGCTTCTATAAAATTCACAGCTACAAATCCATTTGGATCGGCCAAAATCTAACGAAATAGACTCCAAAATATCCTCAATTAATCTTAAAGGCATAAATTTTGGAATAAATCCAACTAAAAAAATTCCTTTTCTGAAAATCAAAAGGAGACATTGAAAATGAGGTAATCGTTGTATCCCTTATTTCAAAGTTCATTTCTTCGTCTACTTATTCTAAATATGTTTTTACCAGACTAAAATATAAAATACATAATATACTATACAATGAGATGTTTTTACAATTATGGGAAAACCATATTTTTCTTTTTTCCCATCCTATAACAAACAATACCACTATGCGTTTGTACGTACGACTTACCATCTCCATGTTGTGTTGTAATTTTTTTTTATTTTACAGTTTACTTCTATGGCTATAAAGATGGATATAATGGATTTAAATAATATAAATAACATTATATTACTTCTATAAAATTCATTTTACATCCAATTTCATAAAATTTGACCATTAGTGAAATGATATCGTATCTCTTGTGTACAAACAGATTACCATCTCCACAATGCGATGAGACTCATCTTCCTTGTTCACCATCCATGAATGATTATAAGAATAAATATTATTGGTATGTATGAAATATTTTACCTAATAATTCCACTGGGGTGATATATATATACATATATAAACATATATATCAACTTACTTCCATTCAATATGATAAGAAAACAGAAACAACATTCAGGCGTACGTGCAGACAACCACATCCATAAACGGTGTGTTCCATTTTATTTATCAATCTATTAAATATATTTATGTACATATAATATAAGATATATAAAGAATATTTTAAATTCTTGAAGTAATTAAATTATGATCTAAGTAATATGATCAAGAATCAAAAGTAAAAACATGTACAGTAAACAATGAAATTATAACGTGAAATGTTGCATAAAATTTTAATTTTTAATAAAAATGTATTATAATGTCATCATGGAATAATAGACGATATCATAAATATAATTATGATTTCAATATAACTAAATAATATGTTTAAATTCATCATATAAAAGTTTCAAGAAAATATAGAGAGTATCAGACCAAATGTAAGGGTTAATTCCTCAATCTCATTATTATCTGAGATAGTTTATGTGTAAGTATTTATTGCGACATATAAATCATCCATGTATAGGTTTATTAAAACAAATTTCAAAAGGAATATTTTATTGTTTTATGCAATGAAATCGTTAACTATATCATCATTTTAAATGTTTTAATGATTCATTTTTCTAAATATTTTTAATTAATGTCTATGTTTTCAAATTAATTAAAGGATTTATTTATATGGTCATGAATGATTTAAAATGTTATTTTCATTACAATTTTTCAATGTTGTATGGGACAATTTGAATAAAAAATATCTTTTAAATTACTTCCTTTATAAATTGTTTGAATTTTAAATGATTTCATGACAAATGGATATTTATCTCACATAGTTTTACTGATCATTTTAAACTAGGTCACCATCCTTTACTGGGTATTATTCTTGATTGAGGTAGATTTATTATAAAAAAATCTTCCATATTTTATATAATGAGTTATGATATGATTGAATATGGGGGTGTTATTTTAATAACATTCATGGTTTCTGGTTAATGTATTGACATTTCATATTCATGTATTAATACGAATGATTATGTTATGTTTCACCCTTTAAATATGAGGAATGAATTGGACTTCATATGTGACTAGCAGGGCCTTCTATAGCCCATCTATTCATCGGTAGGTCTCATGATACAAACTAGTGTCTCGCTACAAGGACATGACACAATATTTGTGAATAGTGTTCACATAAGGCCTTGATGTAGAAGTTTTTATGTCTAGCATTGTGCATTCCTTCATTATGAAGTTAGTTATTACATGTGACTATTCGATTAGTACAATATCCATGTGCATGTTTATATAGTAATGGTTAACTTATTTTTTCCATATTATGTTGATGTTTATGTTTAAAAGGATATTGTTTTTGTTATATATCATTACATAAAATTTTATAGCATCCTCTGAATTATTTACTCTTACTAAGCATCTATGCTCACCCATTTCTTATGTTTTATTTTCCTAGGATTCCAAGAAGTGTATTATGACTAATGTTATTAGATAAGATATGGGAATAATGGCATTATAAAAATGTTATTTATGTGTTGTTTTATGTTATAATATTTAATACAAATTTCATGAATGTAATGTATTTTACAAGACTTTTAAAGTGATTGGTCCTTCAAAACTTAATTCCTTGTAATCATGCCATTATGTTAAAATAATGCACTGGCTCTAGGTCACTGGGGTTAGGGCGTTACAGTTGTTTTTAGATAAGGTTTAGCTACAATATTTTAAACAGGTTCAGAAAACATAGATTAGGGTTTATTACCATAAGATATATTTATGAATTAGTAATGAAGATAATCCTATAATTGTAAAATAGTGATTATGTGGGAGTTCCTAGAAAATACAATTTTGTCTAGATACTAAAAGTGGACGTAGTTCTGGAATAGATGCACCAAGTTGTGAATACAATGCCAATGTGTTCTGACCATGACTCATGATAACCTGGTATACAAAAATGGGCCTTAATGGACACACGGTTTGACTCAAATGGGGGATATTCATAGGATAATTCACATTTTTTTACAAACCATTATGAAGGATTTATCAGTATATATTTATTCAAAATAACTATTTCAATTTTTATTAATTAAATATGAATAAAATGTTCAATTTTTATTTTGTATGTTATTAGTTTGTAATTATGTATAATTATTCATTTCCTAATCTAATGTATGTCATTGAAAAAAAATGAAGCCTAGTGGAAAAAATGGAAATATTATCAAGACAAATAATCCATGTTGGGATTTTTATCCAATGCAAGATAATGATAGTGGAGTAACTAAGTCATCTAGTATTGAATAGATTATAACCATACTAGTATAGCTAACTTAAGTTATGAATAATAACCTTACCCATATGGAGCATCCTGATCAACAATGCTGAAGATCAATGTTAGTACTCTTACTGAGACAACATCCTCCAATATTCAGTGGGACTATAGATCCTTTTTTTAGCTTAGAAGTAGATAAGTACCTTAGAGAAAAAATATTTCATTCAATAGGATGTAACAAAAGGGAAAAGGCTGTCATGGAAGTTTATCATCCCACAAGATATGCAGATAAATGGTGATCATTAATTCAAAACACAAAGGATGATGAAGAAGTGGGAAATATGAAATTAAGGGAGTTTAAAGAAATTTTTCTAGAGAAATAATTTCCTTGAGAATAGCAAGATGATATGTTAAGACAATTTCTAAGCCTTAGGTAAAAGGAGGATGGAAATGTTCCAAAGTATGAGGGTAACATTACAAGGTTAACAATGAATGATACATAATACATACACTACCCATGAAGTTAGATTGATCAATTATTTTATGGGTTATAACCATTCCTCTGATTGGAATTGGTCTCACAATCTTTCTCATCATAAAATGACATGTTCTCATGTGATATGAAGACTGCAAATGAAGGATCTAAGTCATATGACATTAAACTAAATCTAGATAATAAGATAACAAGGGAGAAATATATAGATAATGATATAAGGGTAAATAAGTAATTTCCCTTATGTGAAATATGTGGGAAAACACCATGTTACTTGCCCAAAAGGAATGTGAGTATGTTACAAATGTGGGGAAAACGTCGCTAGTCTCATGGTTATAAGGGAAAGAAAAAAATACATGCAATGTTAGAATTGTATAGATATGGGACATTATGCAAACTATTGTCCAAATATTCAAGGAAATATAGCTTCGAAAAATCAAATAGATCAAGGATAAGGTTATGTTGTGAATACAGTCGATGTGGAATAATTAATGTATTTTGGTTTTTGGATTCAAGAATTATATTCAAGTTGTAAGAAGAATGTGATATATTTAAGGATTGTATTTTAATACGTTTTGTTTTCATTAAGGTTTTAATATGATTAAGTTAATCATATATTCATTATGATACAATAAGAGTAGCATTATGTTGTTAGGGGAATCTGATGTTACAAATGATTTTGGAAATTTAGAGACCTTTTAGACCGAGATTGGATAGAAGTATTTAGGATAGCAATATTTTTTAGGATGGATTAAGTATAACATCGTATATTGTTGTTTAAATTTATTTATTGAATTTTATAATACTAAAGATTATGAAAAAGGACAATCTCCATTGCAGGAGATAACCTATCGCTTCAGACAAAACTGTGGGAATTGAACCAACAACTGAAGTTTGACAAGGGTTTATCACAAACTGCTATCCTATATAAATTACATGGTTATTATAAAATAGATTTCTTCATTTAAGTGGAAATTTTTATGTTTGGAACCTTATATGACTGAGATAAATATAATATTTATTGAGTTTTGTCTTTTAATGAGATAGATGGGTTTGTGGTTGGAATTATATAAAGGAAGAAACTCTACATGTAAATTATGTATGATTCCTTGCTTTCTTATTATATGAATTAAATTAGTTCTACAACACTAGGTAAAGGATCATAAAACCAAAAATGGTTTCCTTATACTTTCTTTTACATTGAATAAAATTGTACCTTAGATCATAATATTTTTATAGCTTACTTATTGTTAACATTATATTAATAATATTTTCTATCACTCCCCATCAAAACATGGTCGTTAGGTTTCTCTTCTATATAATTGTTTTACTAAATAGATCCCTAATATGTGTTTTTTTCGGTAACTATCATACCTACCTACCTTTATTTTAAAATAGAGGCCTTGTTATTCCATTTTTCGAAATGGGATTTCAACAAATATATTTAGAAATATCAATCCCCTGGTTTTCAATCCCAATTTTAAATTGTGTGGATGAAATTTATTGAAGGATGGGATAATGTAATAACGCAAGATCCCATGGTATACATACTTTAAATTCAAATAGTGTGTGATGTAGACAACACCGACTTCAAGTGCCCCACGACCTATCTAACTAGCCGTTTAAAAATAATTTATGAATAGTATTATCCACATTTTGAATTTTAAATATCCCATATAACTTTAAAATTCATATTTTTTGTTTCATAGACATTATATGAGGACAAGATCATGTTTTCAGAATAAAATAATTATTTTTCAAAAATGTTGTTTTCCGCTGTTTAATGGCAAACCCTTTTTACATCCAATATTTGAAATTTTTAGGTATTCAAATTTATGAAAGGGTACACAATCTTCTCTCAAATTCATTCCTCCAAATCCATTTTTATCGAACATAATATGAAAAAATATACTCCAAAATAACCTCACCTTATGCTAGAGTAAAACAATTGGGTATAATGCCAACATAAGAAGACCTTTTGTGAAAATAAAAAGGAGTCAATTGAAGAAGAGGTATTCATTTTTTCCCTTCGTTAAAAGATAATTTCTTATTTTACATCCTATTACTATGTTTTTAGCAACTAATATAAAAATCTAGAATATACTATATTCTGATATGTTTTTAAGATTATGTTACAAACATATTCTTCTTTTTACCCATCTCGTGAAAAACAATACCATGATGTGTGTGTACATACGACATATCAACTTCACGCTATGATGTAAATTATTTTTCATGTTCATTTGATTTATATGGGTATAAAGATGAATATAATGGATGTAAATAATATATATTACAAGATATTGTTTCTTTAAAATTCATTTTCCATAAAATTCCATACCATTTGACCATTAAAGAAATGATATTGTCGCTCAAGCGTACATACAGTTTACCATCTCCACGATGCCATGAGGCTCTTCTTCGTTGTTCACCATCCATGAATGATTAGAAAAATTAATATTATTGATAATTATGAAATATATGATATAATAATTCTACCGGAATGATATTTATATATACACAAATATATATTCACTTACATCGATTCAATAAGATAAGAAAATAGGAATAACGTTCATGTGTACATGCGGGCAACCGTCTCCATGAATGGTGTGTCCCATTTTATATATCAAAATATAACATATATATATATATATTATATGATATATAAATCATATTTTACATTCATTAAGTATGTAAATTATTATATAATTAATATGATCAAGAATAAAAAACAAAATATGAATGATAAACAAAGCGATTATTACCCTAAATGTTTCATCAACATGGAATTGTTAATAAAAGGGTAATACAATGTCATAAAAGAATAATATATGATATCATAAATATAATTATGATTCATTATATAAGTTTATAATATGTTTGAACACATTATACAGGAATTTTGGACATGTACAGAGAGTATCAGACCTAAGGTAACGGCTAACTCCCCAATCTCATCATTACCTGAGATTGTTTGTGTGTAAGTATTTATTGGGAAATTTTTGTCATCCATTTACATGTTTTATAAAAATGTCTTCCAATTGAATATTTAATTCATTTATTGAATTAACCTTTTAACTATATCATCATTTTAAATGTTTTAATGATTCATTTTTTAAAATATTTTTAATTAATGTCCGTGTTTTCAAAATGATTTTGAGAAGGTATTTATATAAATATGAATTTTTTAAAATGTATTTCATTTAAAAAGATTCAAATAGGAATGGGAATATTTTTTTCGAAAACCACTTTTAAATGAAATCCTTTATAAATTGTGTGACTTTTAAATGATTTCATGAAAAAGGGATATTTATCTCACAGAGTTTTACTGATCATTTTCAACTATTTCAACATCCTTTAATTGATATTATTATAGATTGAGGTTGATTTATTATAATAAAACATTTAATATTATATTAAATGAGTTATGATATTTTTGACTATGGATGTGCAATTTTTATACAATTCATGGTTTACTGATAATGTATTGACATTTTGTATGATAGTTTTAATACGAATGTTTATGTTACGTTTCACCATTTTCATATAAGGAATGCATTGGACATAATAAGTGATGGGTGGAGCCCATTATATCCCATTGATGAATCGTTTGGTCTAATGAGACCAAATATTGTCTTGGAATAAGTCCTTGAAAAACTATTTTTGAATGTTCTAGGCACAAGGACTTGGCATAAAAATTATTATATCCAGAATTATTCATTCCCTCATTATGAAATTCGTTTTCACATGTGATTATTCAATCAGTAGAATGACTATGTTCATGTTAATATGGTAATGTTTAATTTATTTTTATCATATTATGTTCATGTTTATGTGTAAAATAATGTTGTTTTTATTATACAACATTCCGTAAATGATAATAGCTTCCGCTGAATTATTTACTCTTACTGAGCATCTAAGTTCACCTTTTTTATTTTTTATTTAGACAGGATTCTAATATGTGTATTATGATTGATCAAAGGTTCATGATATGGAAATAATTGTATTCTCATAGGATTATTTTGGTTATTTTTTATGTTAGAATGTGTAATGTGAAGTTCTTTTATGTAATCTTTTTTCCAAGACTGCTAAACTAATCGCCCCTTCGAGACATGATTATTTGTAATCATTCCAATGTTTTAAAATAATGTACCATCTATGAGTAAGTGTGGTTGATGAATTACATGCAACAAGAATTTAGATAGGTCACTAACGGATATTAGGTTATTTAATATTTATATTCAATGATAATAATTTTTTTATTTAATTAATTATTTAAAATCATTTCAACGCTTCTTATATTTCTCAAAAAATAAACCACCATTGATGGCTGATTAATTTTACAAAAACATCTGTTTCAGCATTATTTTAATATTATTATGCTGAAATTCATTTATTAGGTGAAATTGATGACTCTATAATGAATTTAGGGTTAAACATGGATTAAATCAGATGATTGAAATTTGAATTTTAAATGATCAGATTCTAGAGTTCATAAATATCCACAATCCTTCATCTTCTCATTTGTTGAAATGTCATGTTTGGCTGATTATGGAACTCCTCTATGAATTATATGTGCATCTCCTTCTGCTAATCGCGGTCTACTCATTCGACTTTTGGCATCAGTGGTGTCCTTCTACATATGGTGCACATGAAGAAAAAAGGTCGGTTTTCCCTATCACTATTTATTTATATAATTCATTCATTGTTTTCATTTATAATTAATTATTGAAAAAATTAGTAGAGTTTAATATAAATGGTAAAAAATAAACTTCAATTCCTCAATTATCAATGGATAATTTCACAAGTCTCTTAAAAATAATAGAATACAACTATAAAATGATAATTTATAGAAAATTGATATAAATTGATTGTCAATGAGTGTTTAATAAGATTGATCAAATGAAGGAATATTATCAAATAATAATGGTATGAAATTATCAGTGATCTTTTTAAGTATTATCATGCAATAATTTCATGTTATATTAATGTATAATTAGTATAATTATTAAATGAGAATTGAAATTATTAATCGAAGGATAATTATTTATTCAAGGATAATATATTAAATTTATTAGATAATAATTATACAATTTCCATGGGATAATTTTGTGTTCAATCAAAGGATAATGAGTATAATTATTAGTTTTTTTGGAAAATTTGATAAATTATTAGATTTCATAATGGATAATCTATAATAAATTTATAATCAGATATTTTTTGTGAAATTAATAGAGTAAAGTTGTTAAATAAATAATCATTATATAAATGCAATGTTTTATTAAACAGTTATTTCATTATCAAATGATAAGTTTATATATGTAAATAGAAATATATGTATTAAAAAATAATAATTTTTTATAAAACGACCTATTTTATCAAGTTATTTTAAATACATAATTATCTGATGAGGTTTTTAATTATTCTTCATGATATTTATTATGATTTAATGTGATAACATAAAATTACAATATAAAGATAATCAGGGATATGGGAAATGTAATATTATGTAGTATTTTATTTCCATGTGAAATAAAAAAGTTTTTTAGTTCTAGGAACCCTTGAAGAACATCTGGCCTTGGTGTGTCAATGTTTACAATAATAGGGCCGCGAGGAGTTGTATTGAACCACATTTGGTGGTTTATCATTGTAGCTGACATTGATGGACTTGAGGTAGGTAGTTCTATATAGTTCTAGCCAAATTTTATTTTCTATCAAATGGAAATTAGATTAATTATTAAAGGATAATTGAAATTATTTATTGAAGGAATATTATTTATCAATGTATAATTTATTATATTTATTCGATAATATTTGTACAGTTTTCATAGGATTTTTACGTGTTCAATTAATTGTTAATTAGTAAAATTATTATATTTTTTATGAAATGTTAACAATTTATTATATGTATTAATGGGTAATCTGTAAAAAATTATCATGTGATAATTTGTTTGAAATAACAATAGTGCATTTGTTGTGTAAATAAACAACAAATAAAAGTAATGTTTTATTACATTATAATTGTATTATCATAGGATATTTTGATAATTATATATATACCTAAATATATATTCCAAAAGAATAATTTTTTTAATACCATATCTATTCATAATTATTTTAGGGTCATAATTATCAAACAAGGTTTATAATTATTCCTGTGGATATTTCATACAATTTAATGTGTTAACATAAATGAATAATCCATAGATTATCTAGGATATAAAAAATGTATTTTCACGTAATATTATATTTCCTTGTGAAATAATATAGATTTTTGTGTTCTAGGAACCCTTTACAAATGTTGAGCCTTGGTGTGTGGACGCTTAAGACTGTAGGGCAATAAAGAAGTGTATTGAACCAATTGAGTTGTTTTGTCATTTTTGCTGACATCAATGTCCTTGATGTTGTTAGTTTTGTCCCATTCTATCCAAATAGATTAACCTTATATTGCATGATTTATATCAACAACTGATTTATATTCAATTAAATTACTTGAATTATATTACTGTAATGAAATCAAATTCCATTGAATTGGGAGATTAGAATTCGGTTTGGCATGATAATTTTGAAAACACCTAATTCCACTAAATTGGGGTCCGTGTTTATGGATATTAGATGAATTAAATTTTTTTATTTAAATTATGTATTTCATGGAAATGATTTCAATAAATTTGTCTAATTTAATAGAGGAAAGGAATTTTTTAATGATGGAATTGGTTTTTAATGGAATTCAAAATATGAAGAATGTATTAAAAATATATTTATAGAAACCCAAGGGTTTTATCCAGTGAAATTGGAATTTTTTAAAATAAAAAAAATTTGGTTTTCAAATGAAAATTTTGAATTTAATCTAGGAAATAGGGATTAATTGTATTTTGAGCATTCATGAAATACATTTACTATTATGTAAGATAAAATTAAATCCTTAGGCTGTCCATGAGTTTTTTGGATACACAATACATTATTACATTGTTATAAAACATACATGAAGCATGTCTGATCCCTTAAGCGATGGTGACGATTCCCCTATGACCAGTGTCTATAGGATGTATGTGTACATATATTGTCATGATAATTTAGTGAGTGTGGAGTCCTATATTCAGAAATACTATCTTACCTAGTTGGTATATGACCATTTTGCTCACTTGTTACTTTTATTTGAGATATAAATTCATTCCAGTACAATGAACTTCATTACATTCATACTAAATTAAAATAAAATTTAATGTAATTATTTTATTTAAGATATTGTTTTAGAAATATTCTGTCATTTATAAGGCCATTATATAATGTTATTTTCCATCGCTTAAATTGTGTTGCATGTTTGATTTAATTATAAATTATAATTCCAAACATGTTTATCTCTAAAAATGGACTGACTTTCTTCGGTTAATCAAATGGTGGAAACTGTTATAGAATATTATTTTGTATCATTCTAGTCTTAGGAAGACTTAATACTTTTTCATTATGGTATTTTTTGAATTTCTACTTCTAGGTTTGAGAAATGGGAAGGGATCTCTTGGAAATGGATCCTTCTATTGAGTTTTGGACATGGTGAGTCGTGTCCTTAGAGACCATAAGGCCATTTCCCTAATTTTAGTACATTGGTTATACTTTGGGTTTTTTATGCCTTGATGTATTCTGGTACATTACTCCTATTTGAGTTTTCTTTATGTTATGCATATTGTCTTTCTCTATTTTTCCGCTTCATTAGTGGAAAAATAATTCCCACTTGCTTGTTGTAAGATTCTAGTTGCAAGTCACCATCTCTTGGGGAAATATTATCACAATTAATATTTTAATAGATAATTTGAATATTATCTGTGATATATAAAATAATAATTCATGTGATATTTATATCCTTTTGAAATATAATATATGTTATTAGTTCTAGGAACCCTTGAAATAAGTCTACCATTGGTGTATCAAAACGTACAATAACAAGGTCGGGAGGAAGTGTATTGAACAAAAAATTTTGTTTTATCGTTCCCGCTGACATCAGAGACCTTGAGTTATGTGATTCTGTTACGATTTCTAATATACATTAACACTAATATCATAGTTTATGTTTCATTTTTTTGAATAAAATATGTCATAAACAATCACATCAAAGTAATTTACCTGAATAAAATATGTCATAAACAATCACAAAATACTAAAACCCAAGTACTAAAATAGGGAATCACAAGATAGAACCCTAAGGACAAAACTCACCAAGATTGTGGTTCAGTAGCTGCATCCACATCAATGTGATCCCTTCCCTTTTTTAGAACATATAAAAAGATAATATATAAACACCTAAATGCACAAGTATGGTGTGATATAAAAAGTCCAGTAGGGCACATCTAGGATTCCATAACAGATTCCCATACATTATTAACCTTATATTGCATTATTTATTTAATCTAATGGAAAAAAATAAATTACTCATACATTTTTTAAATTTATTTGTTATAACTCAATTCTAGTGAATTAGGAGATTTGAAAATGGTTATGGCATGAAAAATGGTAAACACCTCATTCCATTGAATTAGAGTTTGTTTATAGAAATTGTATAATTAAAAAATTTCATTTGATGGAAATGAGTTCAATTAATTTTTTTGTTTATTTGTGGAAATGTTTTGTAAAATGATGGATTTTTTTAATAGATTTCAAACTATTGTAAATGGATTCCTGGGTTTTGATTTGAAAGTAGTGGTTTTATCTTTTAAATAGGGATGATTCTTTATTAATATCATTTTTGGTTTAAAATAGAATGCTGGAATTTAAATAGAATTATGATATTTTATTGAATTTTAAGGAATTTTAATATAAATTTACATCATTGATTGTATAAGAGAACATGGAAGCTATAGGTAGATTTTGAGTTATTTGGACACACTCTATGATTACTAAAATATTTTAAAAAATACCTGTAGTAGGTCACATCCATTAGGTGATGGTGATGAGTCCTCTCTTATAAGTTCCAAAGGGACTTATGTGTACCAATATGATCGTGTTCACATAGAGAGTGTGTGGTCCTATAGCTGGAAATACTATCATATATTTTTTTTAGTTGAACATGTTTCCCACTTGTTATTTATATTTTAAATATAAATGTATGCCAATTATATTGAACTAAATTACATGACTACTTAATTTTGATAAACTATTTTATACAACTGTTTTATTTAAGTCATTATTTTAGAAATATTCCATCATGTGGAAATCCTTTTCATAAAGTATTTTTAAATTATTTTGAAAATGTATTCTGTGTTTTGTTTAAATATTCCTTTTAATTTCCAAAAATATTTATTTTGAAATTTAAATGATTTTATTTCGTTAATAATATGTTGTCTCTATTATGGAATTTTCGGTGAGACCCTTATTGGATTTTTAACTCACACCCAACTTGTGCATTTTTGTGTTGGTAGATTATCTTCTTCTAGGTTCTGGAAAATAGAAGGGGTCACATGGAGGTAGGTACAACTACTAAAGGAAGATAACCATGTATCTCAAATCCCTTAGTGGATAGTGATGATTCCTCACTGACTAGTGTACAGAGGAAGTATGTGTACACATATTGTCATGATAACATAGAGAGTGAGGAGACCAATAGGGGGAAATAATATCATATCTAGTTATTCGATGACCATGTTGCTTTCTTGTATGTTATATTTGAGATATAAATGTATTCCATTGAATTTGAACAATATTACATTCCTTATGAATTTATATTAAATGTTCTATGTAATTGTTTTATTTATGCAATTGTTTTAGAAATATTCTATCATCTGTAAATCCTTTTCTTAAATTAATTTCTATCACTTAAACAGTGTAGCGTGATTAGTTTAATTATGAACTAATATTCCAAACTTGTTTATCATTAAAAATTTAATGATTTTTTTGGTTATTCCAATGTTAGAAAATTTTATTTAATATTTGGTGGTATCCTATTGGGATAAGGATCACACCCTACTTTTTCCTTCAGGTGTTTTTTGACCTTCTACATCCAGGTTCGAGCAAAGGGAAGGGATCTCTTGGAGGTAGATATTTCTGTTGTGTTTTGGACATTTTGAGTTGTGTCATTAGGGAAATTAAAGTTGTTTTTTCCATTATATTACATGGGTTCTACATTGTATTTTTTAGCCTTGATAGATTTGGATCCATTACTCTTGGTGGAGTTTTCTTTTGTTATCCATATTGTCCTGTACCTTTTACTTTTGGATTACAAGTGTAAAAATAATTCCCAATTGTATGTTATATGATGCCATATGCTAGTCGCTATCTTGTTGGGATTAGGAATGCCCTTCATGATATGTCATAACTGGATCTATTTTCAGGTTACCGGGGTACCCGAGCTACTTCTTAACAAAATGGTATCAATGGGAGGTTGCGCTTTCTATTGACTTAAAACATAATACTCCACCAGTTTCAATTCATTCTTACAACATGCCTCTAGCTGAACTAAAAGAGTTAAAGTCCCAAATGGATGTTTTTCATGATTATATTCTTCATTCTTGTGTTCTATACTTTTGTGGGGCTTGGTATGATCATTTGGGATGCTTGAGTTTTCTTATAATAGTTACCAGTCATCGTTTATAATGGTCCATTTTGAGGCTTTGTATGGTCCTCCTTTGTGAATCATTGTTGTGTTGGTTGGAGATTACTGAATTTTCGTGGGTTTGGCTAAGATTATTACAAGTGACAACATGTATTATTTAGTTGATTCATCATAAAATATTAACGGCACATAGTTGATATAAGTCTTATGCCAACTATCACCATTTTTCATTGGAATATTCCATTGGTGGCCAAGTATTCTTTAATGTTTCACCACGGTTTGATCATCAATATCATGGGATGAAAGGGTTTCCTTCTCCTTGTTTTTTTGGGACCTTTTAAGGTTATATATCAGGTGGGAAATGTGTCTTAACATATAGCATTACCACCATAGATGATGTTGATACATAACATTTCTGATGTATCACATCCGAAAAAGTATCTCTCTCATCTACCTCATGTATTGAGCATGAGTGAACTTGAGAATGAACTTGATTTATCTATGGATAAACGGATAGTTAGGGTTGTGGATTCTGAGTCCATGGATCTTCTTGGTAGGACGATACCTCTTCCGTGTTCTATGGAAACATGTTTTGGTTTTTCTTGAGATATGAGAGAGGAAGACACTTATGAGAGAGTAGTGGCCTCATATTTTTTATGTATAGGCTTCTTTCATAGTCTTTCTAGATATAGATATTTCCTATACTTGGAGATTATATCATATCAATACTATTCAGGTATTCATAAACCCTAATGTGTAAAATTATTAATATCTTAATAGGGAAAAATGATTTATCAGCTAAGCATTGATTAATATGTTAAAGGGATTAAAATCTAGTTAACATCAGTAATTATTTAATTGATTTTTTTTAGTTCGACACTGATTTTGTATGATATTTTGAGGTTGCAATGTCTGAGTGAAGACTGAATAAAATATTAAATATAGTATGTTATGTGCAAACGCTTTATCCAAAATAATTGAATAACTCCAAAAAGGTGCATCGTATGAGAAATATGATACTACTGTTGTGTCTTAAATAAAGTTTTCACCCTAGAAGGGGTTTAATATTCAAATGAACTGAAAAATTAGATGTCTCAATCATGATATAATGTTAATAAATATTTTTTAATATATTATTGTATTAAAAATAATTAAATATATTTCAAACAGTTTGTCTTATGGGAAATCTGAGACCACCTATAGGTCCGCAAAGCAGTTTTTTCTCTAAGTGGGGTACAACCTTTTTAGGAAATGTATTTTTGAATGAATCACTCTCAAAATTATCCATTTTTATTTTAATTAAATATTTATTTTGTTTTTCAAATAATAAATCATTGATATCTCTTAGACGGTTCATCATTTGAGAAATATGATACCATATTTGGGTCCCGAATGAGGTGTTAACCCTAGGAAGAGTCTAAATTTTATGTGTTGTGGGAATTTGGACTGGTCACTATGTAATATTAAGTTATTTAATATTTATATTAAACAAAAATTATTTTTAAAAAATTTATTTAATTATTTAAAATCATTTCAATGCACCTTCTTCTTCCCCAAACCTGCACCACCATTGATAGCTGATTAATTTTCCAAAAACCTCCATTTCAATACATTTTTAAAATTTATCTATTGGAAGTCATTGATTAGCTGAAATCAATGAATCCATAATACATTTTGGGTTAAAATTTATTTTAAATAAGATTATTTAAATTAGGGATTCAAATGATCTGATTTAAGGGTTTTAAAATTTCAACAATCCTTCATCTTCCTATTAGTCAAACATTTCTATATGACTGATTATAGAACTCCTATATGGATGATACATGAAGCCCCATAGTCTAATCATGTTCTACTCCATTAGGTTCATGTGTCGGCGGTCTCCTGCTACTTGTGGTGTGCTTAGAGAAAAAAAACATTGGTTTTCCCTATAATTATTGGTTTATTTAATTCTTCTATTGATTTTAATTTTTTATAAATTAAAGGAATAAATGGTAGATTTTATTATAAATGGAAAAAACTAAATAATAATTTCTCAATTATCAATGGATAATTTCACAAGTCTGTTAAAAAAATAGAATACAATAATAAAAATAAAATTTATACGAAATTGATAGATGTCTATTTTCAATGAGTAATTTATAAAATTGATAAAATGAATGTTTATTATCATAATATAATGGAATGAAACATTCAATGATAGTTGTAAGGTGTTATCAAGTGATAATTTTGTTTTCAATCAAATGTAAATTACTATAATTATTAAATGATATTTGAAATGATTTATTAAAGGATAATTATTTTTCGAAGGATAATTTGTTATATTTATTAGATAATAATTCTACATTATTCATGGGATACTTATGTGTTCTATAAAACCATAATTATTATAATTATTACATTCATTAAAAAATATTGATAATTTATTAGATTTATTCATGGGTAATCTGTAAAAAAATTATCATTAGATAAATTGATTGAAATTACAACAATGCAGTTTTTAAATATATAATCACTAAATAAAAGAGAATTTTTATTAAACAATAATTGAATAATCAAAGTATATATTGATATTTATATATATACATAAATATATATATATTAAAATAAGAATAATTTTTTGGAATACCACCACTATTCTAAAATTATTTTAAAGGAATAATTACTGAGCGAGGTTAATAATTATTCTTGTTGATATTTCATATCATTTCATGTGTTAATATAAAATTATAATCCATAGATTATCCAAGAGAGAGAAAATATATTCACACATAATATTTTATTTCCTTGTGAAGTAAAATAGATGTTTTGGTTCTAGTAACCCTTGAAGAATGTCGATCATTGGTGTGTCAATGCTTATGACAATATGGAAGTGTGGAGGATTATTGTCAACATGAGGTTGTTTATGTTTTTCACAGACATCTACAACCTTCATGTAGGTGGTTCCACCCCATTATAGCCAAATTTATTAACTGTGTAATTCATGATTTATTTCAATAGATGTTTCAAATTTAGTTAATTTACATTTTTTTAGTTTATGTAATGAAATATAATTCTATTGAATTGGGATATTTGAATTGGTTTTAGCGTGATAATTTTGAAATCCCACAATTCCAGTGAATTGGCGTGTATGTTTATTGATATTGGATGACTAAAATTATTGTATTCAAATTTTGGCTTTGATGGAACTTATTTCATATAAATTTTTGAATTTAATTGTGGAAATGAATTGTGTAATGATGGAATTGGTTTTGAATGGATTTCAAACTATAGACAAGGGATTTAATAAGTTTTGATAGAAACCAATTGGTTTTATCTTATGAAAGAAACATGTTTTTGACTAAAACCAATTTTGATTTTAAAATGAAAAATTGTAATTTATTTGGGGAAATGTGGGGGAATTTTATTTAGAGCATTCTTGAATTAATTTATCCTTATATAAGATCACATGAAATTCAAGGTAGTTGGTGAGTTATTTTGATACACTATATGCTATTACAACATTCAAAAACGTACATTTTGTAGGTCACATCCCATAGCTGATGGTGATGAGTTCTCTCTAACTAGTGTCCATAGGACGTATGTGTACACATATTTCTGTTATCACTTAAATATTGTAGATTTCTAGAGTTGGAAATACAATAATTCTTAGTCGGTATATGACCATGTTTCTTTCTTGTTACTTATATTTGAGTTATAAATGCATGCCAATTATTTTGAACTGATTTACATGCATACTAAATTTACATAAAATATTTTATGTAATTGTTCTATATAAGCCTTTATTTTATAAATATTCCATAATTTGTAATTCCTTTATGTTAATTAATTTTCTATCACTTAAACTATGTAGAATTTTTGGTTTAATTATACTATAAAATGCCAATGTTGTTTATCTATGAAAATTGAAATATTTTCATTGGTTAATCAAATGCTAGAAACAGTTATAGAATATTTGGTGGTATACATTGGTCTTAGGATCACACCCTAATTTTTTCCTTTGTGTGTTTGTTGACTTTCTACAACTATGTTTGAAAAAATGGAAGGGATCACTTAGAGGTGGTTTCGAGTAATGTGTTTTGTACTTGGTGAGTTATTTCCTTAGTGACCTTCAAGATATTTTTCTCATTTTAGTACCAAGGTTGTACATTGGATTTTTTTATGCCTTGATGTATTCTGGTACTTTACTCATAGTAGAGTTTTCATTTGTTATGCATACTATCTTTTAGATTTTACTTTCTCATAGCTAGTGGAAAAATCATTCCCACTTGAATATTGTATGATGCCAAGTGATAGTCATCGACCAATGGGGATTAGGAATTCCCTTTAGGCTATGTTAGAACTAGCTATGTTATCAAGTTAACAAGGTACCTGGGCAAGTTCCTAATAATATTTAATTAGAATAGCTAAAATCTGTTCTACTAGTCAAATCCTATCCATAATTTCTAATGGATCTACATAAAAGACAACTGTATTTCCTTACTTTTGAATCTAATGGTTCCCTCATCTTGGTAGAACCTGAAAAAATACCCAATCACCCACTACGAACTCGAGATATCAATGATGTCAATTAGAATTTGATGTATATCTACTATATACCATCAGAATATAATTTCATATCATTTAAACATGATCTAAAATCTCATATATGATACATTTTCCCAAAAACCATGATACCCCCAGTTCTATAAAAAAATGTTCACCTATAAGGGCTACTATTGAACTCCTCATATTGTAGAATTTGAACTGTATTATGAAAAATAATTTAGTTGAAAAATGAAAAAGAAAAAGGTTTACCCCCCATGTCTAGCCAAAATCAATGGGGAATTCTCTCAGCATCACCTCTATGACAATAGTACTCTATTTTGATTACCTATCCATTTTTTTGATGGAAATATACATTAAATATCATTTGAATACCAATATAATTCTTCAATCCTTGTGAGAATAATGGTGTTAAAAAAATTAATCAATGTTTTATATTATACTTTGATATACCCCATGAAAAAACACTATATACCAAATTTACAATTCATCCAACTGATTGATCATGAAATTATCCCATATCAGTCAAAAACATCTCACCATTGTAAAAATTTCTACAATAGCACTTTTCACATCAATAATAATAGAATTTTGTATGGACACAAAAATTTCCATCACAACATCACCCAGCATCAATTATGGAATGGGAAATGGTTTTAGTTGGCTAGTAGGCTAATGCTTTTCAACATTAATCTACTGAATGCTGTAGAAAATCATAAAAACTAATAAAATATTTCTCCATTTCCAATAAATAATACTATCTGTGAAGGTCATGTTATATTTTGGTCAAACTAGGGTTAACTGCTAAATTGTTGACATGAAACTCACATTTCATCTCCATCCACATATAAGTATACCTAATATGAAATCTATGAATATAGATATTCTCATTCCTATAGATTTTATATATAGGATACATCTACACACTATTAAAACTATATCTCATAGATAGACATTTAGTATCGTTCTATTACCTCCTCCTAATCTAGATTAGGAAAGATAGAACAATTGATAATGATAAGATTGTAAAATTTTCCTACACCTCTTAAAAACAAAATGAATATTAGGAAATAAATCCATTATATTCCACTAAGTACAAGAGTCATAGGCCTCTTATTTCCATTTGTTCCAACTCAATGAATCAATAACAATATTAACTATCACATTTCTATAATCGAGCTTAATGATGAAGAAGTTCACATACTCGACCCTCCTATAATGACTGAGATTCAAATCTCCCTATAAAGAGATGTATTTAAGGATCTTAAGATCAATATAAACATTAAAACTCTGTCCCATAAGATAATTTAAACAAAAAAGTATATTATAAACCACTGTATCTAACTTGATATCATTCATATGATAATTCCATCCATGTGACCTCAACTTCCATGACCTATATGCTATGACTCGATCTCATTTGATTAACACTACCTCTATTCCAATACCAGATGATTAACAATACAATGATTACACCTAAATGAATCACTTAAGATAAAAAAATTTGACTTAGTAAAATTTATCTTTATCCTCTAAAATGAAATCTCTCATTCTCTAAACTATTCAATCTTTACACATATATTTTTCATGTCAAAGTGTGGCTCCACCAATTGATAAAAATATTTGATGAACCTTTGGTAGTAACATATGGAACCCAATATTCATCAAATATCATATAAATTACCATGAAACTTCTATGAAATAACCACTTGAACCTTTTATTTTCCATTTCCCCGCCTTCTTCCGAAATGATTTGAACCATTTTTTGGACATTGTTGTTTCAAAAATAACACATAAATTTCTTCATATATATTGAATTACCTCTCAGTGTACTAATAGAGATGCTGAGATTTTCTTCATGATTTTTATGACTATATAAGTGTAAACAAATATTTCATCAACAAAAAAACCTCAATATTATCAAGATATAGTTGGATGATCTGGGTCATCATCACCTTAAATAGGGAAGGAGAATTCATTATCCCATCTGAAAAAACAATAAACTCATAGAACCAATGCCTTCTCTTGAAATTCATCTATGGTTTATAAAAGGGGCTCACTCAAATCTGATGTAACCAAAACTCAAATAAATATTGTAGAATACACATGAAATCTTCAGCATGCCAAAAACAACATCGATAAATGGAAGAGGTTATTGGTTCTAAATTGTCATCCAGTTCTACTTTAGGTAATTTACTCACAAACACAATATTCCAGAAAACCTTTTGTACAATAAAACCAAATACCCCCAAGGTGGAATAATTGGACTTGTGAATCCATTATATTTTAACCCCTCTAACTGATTATCTAGCTTCCAAATCTCTACATGTGTCATATATAAAGGTGAAAAAAAGTGGAAAAGTTTTTTGTATCAATTAAATAAAATTCTCAATAATTATATTAGGTGGAAACATAGAAAACTCATTTAAAAAGACATCTTGATACTAATAAACTATTTTATAGAGGATTCCTCCTCCACAACCCCATAATCAAGAATAACACTTCTATCATAGGCTATGATCTGACCCAATTTCTGAAAACATTTCCCTGCATGGATTTCATGGATACCCTATTCCACATTGGGAACATATGATTAAACCTCAGGAGACATAACTATTACCCATCAATTGTAACAGTCAGTGATGGATTGATATGAAACTAACTATTTCATTCGTAGTATCATGTCAAAACATACTATCTCATGTATTAACATATCCGAATGGAAACAATTCCTACTTTTCTGAATGGAACACACAATGAAATGATAGATACCGTACTTTTTCACCCCTAAATGAAATTTGATCAACAGGAAACCACACATGAACTCCACTGTCAGACTCAATATATTCAAATATTGTAAACATACATGAACATATGAATCTAATATGTAAAATATAGAATTAGAAATCTTGGAATCTACTAGAATCATATCTCATACAATCGATGGTCTAATCTCAACACTAATGTATTTAGGATGATTAACTTCCAACTAACTGATCCCCCTATATTGAGATCATATTGTGGTCCCATGTGGGTTACATCTCTACTAATATGAATTATATTTTTATAAAACAATGCATTCTCTACCATTATCGATATAGCATATTTAACTTCAACTGCCATACTGATATGAAATAACAATTCCCCTATATGTATTCTATATCAACTTATGACCTCTATAACTTACTATATATTAATGGTTCATATAGTACCCAATTACGATCTGAATCCTACCATATAATCAGCACTACACCAGTGTTCATAGACACTCACCTTGAATATTACTAGAAATTCCACACTGATAGAAAACCACTTGAATGGTACAATAAATTCCATGTCCAATCCCTTGATTTTGATGTCCACCACTTCCTTGATGAAGGTTCTCATAATGATGCTTCCAAATTCTGAAATTCATACCATCAGATCGCCTAGTTGAAACAAATGATCCTCCATATGGGGACTCTTTGGTATCACCTCTGAAACATGAGCCTAATTCACCTCCTTAATGAACCTCTATAGCTAGAATATATCCAAATTAAATTTAATATAACATAATATCCCATACTAAAAGTATTCTACTCCATCACATCATATATAGTATGTAAAATGAAAAAAATGAATATTTGAGAGGCATCTAGAATAATCGATCATGAAAACCACTTTTTACCTCATAGCCACTGGTTTAAAAGTTTTTATGAACATCTTTGGGGTGTCCTTCTAAGCCATACCTCTTTTATTATATGTCTATAAATGAAAATAACAACATAGTTTCTTTATCCCGGGAGATATATTAGATTATAAATTTTCCCTCTTCATATGAGGATTCTTTATATATTCTAGAACATTCATGATAGATTCATTATTAAACTAAACTACTTCCAGTCCACCCCCATTGGTGAATGTCAGAAGATTCTACAGTTAGAACTCTCCATTTAGATAAAACATAGTTGGTGCATCCTATTATGGGTTTATCCCCATAAAATACATAAATTGAGAAATTATATTTTGAAAATTTCACTTCCCCAATCACTTAGAACTAATGGGAATTTTCTCCTGCTACAGGGTTTCCATTCTTGGTCATTACCTCCTATCACCTAATAATTAAAGAGAATTGTGGTGGAATATATCTCTATTCCAAACACATGTTTCATGGATGATAATAATTTATTTAATAGTTATAAAAAGTAGGGTTTATAACAATCCATAACAATATATTAATAAAATATCCCAAAGCATAAGAAAGGATCAATATCAATAACCCCAACCATCCATATATAGGCCCGTGAAAACCATTGGGCTAGAAAAAACTCCAAACTATATACATAATATTTAATGCCTTTTTAATATATTTTTCCTTTAAAAGAGTTACAAAATCTCCTTAGGATTCATTTTTATCATTTAATATAATTTATTTATGCCTAAAAATTACAATTCTTTTATTAGGATCATTTCATTAAACCGTAAGGAATAATATAAACGTTTTTCTTTCAGAACCCAATTTCATTAAAAAATAACACACCACCACATGCATTTTCATGTGTGTCAAAACATTATGCATGCCACAATGATACCTATGTTACTACAACGATACTTTCATATAAAAATCTCTTGTTATGATGACCCATGAATAATGTCTATAAATATTACATCACATATCATGTGATTCCACATATCTAAAATAACATCCAACCATAACAGAAAAACATAATAAAAATCCAACCATTACACCATGGTCTTTCCCTAGTACATGGGTCATCTACTCCCCCTTATGTGCTCATAACCAAGCACCAAAAAATAATATCATCATGTATACAATTCCAAAATAGTAATGAAACATAAATGGAAACCAAGTGATTTTCTACTTTGTAACGCCTTTTACTAACTCACGATAACTAATAGTCAAAATGGTTTACCACAACACCATTGATGCACCTCCCCATATACTTAAGGATTTTGACTAGCATATAGAACTAAATGAAATACATTTCTAGACTATACCCTCATTATAAAATTAAACCAAAAGATAAAATTATCAACAAAAATGAAAACAAAAAATAAGTAACAACCATACCTTATAGAAGATATTACAAATTTGATGAAGTACCAAAAATAAGATATAATAAATAGTTCAGGTCATGATACTCTAATGTTCCAAAAAGGAAACCAAAACAAGTCACATGAGTTAAACCTGACAGTAGGTCCTGAATGTGTTTTAGGACCCTTCATCCAAACTCCATCTTAAATCAACTTACTCAGATGGGGACCACACCCTTATTTGAACATACAACCATGCAGTATGATCGATTACCATGGATGTCCTAAGAAGGGTGTGTGTATAACTTTGTAGGCCCCCAGTAATAGTGTCTATATTAATATCCATTCTAATAAATAGTTTATGAATGATTGTAAAATAATATCATTCAATAAATAAAACAAGATATATATTTTAAATTAACAAAAATGAACTTAACATCATTTTAAACATACATCATATGTCTATTCCAATAATACAAAGATTAAATATCTCAAATAGGTGTATAATTAATTTAGTATTTTTAATTTTAACATTTTTATGGGTACTCACCCATGTTCCCATTTCATGTACATCCTTTTCTACCTTCATCAATTTTCTAGTATCCAATAAGACTGGGAGGTGTCTTTCTAATAAATATATTCCTTGGATGGGGAATTTGGATTCAAATTATTCTTATTAAAGTATTTTTAATGAAATTATCAACATCGTAACCCTATGGTCCATGAGATTCAGGTCTACATTACAAACATTTTGTTCTGGCTATTTATTAGGTATTAAACACTTCACCATTCAACACACGGTGGAAATAGGGATTCACCATATTCTCAAGCATTCATTAGTCACACAGTTAGCGTCATTTGGAATCATTCATTGTATTCCCAAATCAACCCCTTTCATTATAATCCATGTAGCAAGGAAAAAATTACTTTTTCATCACCTTTCAACAATTTTAGCGTAAGACCCATTATCATTTATACCTTATTTCAATTTTTCACCCCATTTATAATTTAAATTCATGTAATGAGAATAATATGCTAAGCCTCATTATCATTCCACTTATAATAGTTCATTTTCTTAATTATATAAACCTACTCTTTCACCTTTTTTATGATCCACAAATTTTAATTACAAAGGAATTGTCCTAACCTTGGGTGGTCCATTAACTCCATCTTATAGTCTCTAATAGATCAAATATGACCTATATAAGGTCGCACAATACATTTTAAATCAAAAAATTATTATTTTCAGCCACTAATAATTTGGTGTTGTGTTATCACAATTCCACCCATCACAAAAATATGTACTGCATTGTGATTATGGGATATAAAATATAGACCACCAAACTCATTCTCATTGATAATCACTCAACCAACTAAGGACCTTGATTCTAAAAAAACAGCAATAAAAACCAAGACTAATAATCCGATATGGAAAGTAGTGTTAATGATATTTATAAGGAAAGGAACAATGAATACAATTACTTATTGAAAATAGGATAAATAAGACTAATAGACATACCTAAGGTATTAATTCACAATAAAAAACACCCCCAATACTTATTAAATGAAGTAGAGTTATCCTTGAAAGAGGCAGATCTCTTATATTACAACCATTTATTTCGGATACAAAAATTGGAATGGAAATTGGGTGAAATTAATATTATGTTAAGGGGAGAAAATAGAAACTTCCAGAATTTAATGTTATACATAGGTTGTCCAAACAATTTATAAGATCGTGAACATTTAAGGAAGACTCATAAATCTAAGTGAAACATGAGTCATGAAGTTTTCTTGGGAGCCCACATATTTATGAAAATGACATAGAGACAATTAGGATGGATCTATCCAAGACTACATAGTCACCAGGTCCCCGCAAGCATGGTTTACAAACCGTAAAACCACCTCTTATAGGGTGCACAATTATTATTATTTAGTAAATAATCATTCTCCCTCTCCACTATATACCCTATGATCCTAAATTCATCTATAAACCATAAAAGACACTCTAATGACCATCATAAAATTTGGGGGAAATTTCATCATGCATTTTAGGAATATTTTAATGTTAATTTAAATGTAAATGTACCATGTCAAAGGACCAGTATCTTAAATAACAAATATAAGTCCCAAAGAAAGGACTACTCTAGGTTTTTTACGAACATATAGTATATACATTATGTTATCTAATTGACCATACTATTAAAGATATGTATATGTGTTGTAGTAAATATTCATACAAAAAGTACCATTTCAATGAATTATATATTTATCCCTAGCAGATATTATATAAATCATTTATTAATGATGCTTCTCAAATTATTTTATCAATATAATAAATCAAACTATCTATGGTAACACAAGCCTTGCTCAATGTTATATGAAAGGGAAAAAATTTAGAATATTTCATAACATTAAATAATAGGGAATACTTTTATTTTCCCTATTTAGAATTATGTGTTGTGGAGGTTATGTTTTTTAGTTTAGAGTTATATAGTAAGTACTTGTGATTTTCCATTCACAAATCCTTTTAACATATCAAGTGTAAGATAAATATCATATTGTTGATTGTGGAAAACAAAACACATTAATTAATGAAGGTTCATGAACTAAGGAAATATGGTGGTTTTTTCAATTCTTCATTGGATGAAGGTTATTACTACTCAATGACCTATTTATACCATAAGAACAAGGATCATGTTGTAATGGCCCATAATATTCTTTTAGTAATGAAATAACCCTTCTTTCAAAGTAGATATTATATTATTATTTTAAAATATAATCACATAGTATGACTATTAGTATTATTGAAATCTATAATATTATTGACTACTACAACATTGAATAATATAGGGATAAATACACCAAATAAAATAAAAATCACTATTGGGAACTCCATAAGATTTTATTATCCCATGTAGACCATTAATTTAAATGTAACTGTAAAATAAAACATAATTGTAAGAAATATGATAAAAATTATCAAGTGATGTGTAAGAATATTTATTCAAGATACAAAAAACAATGATTTTTTTTGATTTTTGTTATATATATACTAGAAAATATGAAACTTAAGAGTTATAAAATTGTGATAATTTCTGAATTAGGACGATTGTTGTTTTTAAGAGATTTATGTTTATTATTGTTGTTAGTTATTTATGAATGTTGGAAAATATGATAATTGGGAATTATTATTATAATTAGTTATGTTGCATAAATAATATGATTTTTATATAAATTAGATGGAATAATCTTTTGTCCTAATAATCAGGAACACCCCTTATAATGTGAAATGGATAGATCATGAGAGAGATTTTGAGCGACTAAGATTTTCTCTTAACTAAACTCATCCCAATCATGAAAAAATAAGATAAGAGTATGATCAGATGTTAGATAATATCAATCTATTAAGTATCATAATCCTAGTGATGTATATTGATCCATCCCAATAGAGAAATAAAATCACACACTATAAACTTACGTCATATGAAAATGTAATAGGGGTTTATGTATCAATTCTTTGAAATTTATTTAGTTGAATATTCATTATAAATAAAATTGTGGTAACTCTAATAATATTTTCCATTTCCTTATTTTATCATATTGTCTTTATTTGAAATATTAGAATCCCCAGTACATTCAAAAAATTGAATGATATTTTTTATACAAATAATAAAAAATAAGTATCTTTTCAAAAAAAACATGTATTTTTAAAATAAATATATAATTAACCAATTTTAAAAATTATTTTTTCATGGTGAATTTAAATTTTCTGATCATCTCATTGAAATTATCCAAGAGTGAATTTATGATAATTTAATATTAATTTTTTTTTGGAAAAAAGTAAAAATCCCATTTTTTTTCAAAATACCAAAAGAATATGAAATTAAAATGAAGTTATAAGGAATTAATATATATTAAAAATTATTATTGGTCATAAATAATTTTAAAGGGTATATGTTTCTTTTATAAATAAATTTTTATCATTTTATGAAAAAAGATATATTATTTTCTTAAAAAACGATTTCTATCGGTTATAAAAGTAATATGTTATAGATACATTTAATCATTTTTATGAATTTGTTAATGTGAATTGTATTTCACATCATTAATAAAAATGTTCATATTATGTAATAATGTAAATATACTTTAATATATAAAAACCTAATTGTCATAAAATAATATTTCCTTCAATAAATGTAAAATATTATAAATTTATAAATTAATGGGAAGTCTGTATGTGTTGAGTATCTTCTTTGTATTTCTAATATCGATTTGTTTTATCATTACATCACCCACCAATCTTTTTTCCAAATAAATCTATTATATTTTTTAGATTTAGTAAGTCAAAGTATTTATTTTATATCTAATGAAATAAAGATAATATTTTTATGGAGTTTATTCCACTCAAAAGATAATAAGGTTGTATTAATTTAATATCTTAGATTTAAAATCCAATTTAGTTGTTTTGATGGAGATAAAATTCATTGACTCAATTACTATCAGTTCAAGTGATATTTCAATTTCTAGCCTAAATTCACCAATGAAATTTGATGATATATTAAGAAACATTAGATGGATTCTCTGGATAATTTTACCATTGGATAGATTTGTTATTTATATAAACATTATTAGTTTATAAGGAAGTATGAAAATACTTCTTGGGGCTATAAAAAATCACTAAACTATCTAGAGTTGTTTTGAAACTCTATGGTGAACAATTTTTAAAAGGTGATGTTTTTTTCTCCATCATCTACATATATAAGATTCCCATGAAAGATGGGGAGATGGAATGAAAATATGTTTCTCTTGATTTCAGGAGTTTACATCGATGTCCAAAAATTTCATTTGACTTGTAAAAACTTATCTGAGGATCAGGGATGCTGCATCCAAATGTAGTTTACCCAGAATGTTATTGCGTCTATTTTACGATGATATGAAGAATTTTAGATGTTATATTGAATAGATTATTGATCCATTGAAAAATCATGATATTTACTAAAAATAATTTTTTAATGATAAAGGCTGATATAGATCATAAATCGCTCAAAATATTCAGTGAAGCTGGATTGTAATATGTTTAATTTTTTAGATTGTTTGGTTCCAAATGGTTGTATGTGTAATGCATGGTTATAATCTTAAATTTGGAAGAAATCATATAGATAATTTAACCTACATTGGGAAGAAACCTTATTTTTAGGAAACATAATGTATATTTTATCATCCTAATGTTTGTGATCAACCCTATGTTGTCAACCCTATGTTCATGAACCATCTATCGTTGTCCACACAACATTTCTGATCAACCCTTTTTTGTCAACCATACATTTTCAAACCCACATATAGAGTTTTTAAATTACAATATAGAACATTAGGTCTGAATATTCAATGAAGGATTTATCTTTAATGATATTGTACCTGATTTTGGAAATTATTTCACTAGATTTAAATAACTCTTCAATGCTAATTTATTACATATTTCAAGTCTCACACTCAATAATACAAATCAATTACTATTTTTTAAGGGATGTTCTAACTCTCTTTGAATTTTTTAAAATATTCATGATTTATTGTGTTGCTAGTTTTTCAGAAACTATTTTTTTATTCATAAAGAGGTTTGAATTGATTTGAAAGGGAGTTTTAAATTTTTCAACACTACTATTATTATTGAGATATTTTTGGATGTGTTATTCATATTATTTTGAAATTATTTATACAATATTTATTCTATAGGAAGAATCAAATGTTGACATGCTATTATTATGAATATTTATAAAGAATATTGACATAATTTGTTTTGAGTATCTAAAGGAAGATGAGTACTAAAACTTCTCTATATTTATTATAGATATATATATCTCTCTACCAAGAAAATAAAATAATACAATGAATAGTGGTGACATGAAAAATCAGATAAAAATAAATCATTGGAATATTTTCACCATGATGCACTTAATTTAGATGAATATAGAATATTCTTTGTATATTCATATTTTCTCATGGTGTAAAGAATATTGAATCCAACCTAACCATTTTCTAATCTATTTTATGATATTTAAAGAAGTGAAAGAAGCTTTATCAATATTTAGTATTATTTTCCTGATGTTGTGGTGTATTATTGGAGATATTATACATATTTTATTTGTTTTTAAACTATGCGACAATGTTGTTTCACAACAAAAATTCAACTCATCTATTTTATTTTTAGTATCGACTACTCAGCCTCATTCATGGTGGATTTTTAGTTTCTTAGACTGAGATGTGGATGTTTTGAGTACATATAATAGAAGAAAAAGGCCATGTAAAATTCTGGTAAGGTGTCAGCTATCAACACTCAGTTGTTGTGTATAGGTCTCCAGATAAGAGGAACTACTATTCAAAATCACTGTGTTTGTGGAGTATTGCGTTGGTGTAGTATCCTAGGGGATTTTTTTTGCATCGACCCAATATACATATATTTGTTCTTTTCTCTTAATTCATTCCATTTCTCACTCAAAATTAATATAAAATTAAATGATTGATTAATTTTACGAGGTATTTCTTACTTTTTTCAATATTCTTAAAAGGAAACGATTCAACCCCTCTTATTTATTCATCATAGCCATCCCAGCATAAAAATTGGTTTATGAGGTTGTAATATTTTGGAATATTAATGATTTATTTTAGATCTATGAAGTCTTACATAATGATTTAGATGAAGAAAATCATAATAGAATTTCATAAACAATGTATTTGGATGATCTTTTCTCCTTATTTTAATAGACATAATTATGTTTCTTGGGAATATTTCATGACAATATATTTTAAGAATAATGGTTTTAATGTTTATATGAAGACTATAAAATATTATAACATCCATAAATCCACAAAAATGTTGGATGATGTGAAGGAAGTTGAATATGATGTTAATTAAAACCATTATTTAAATTATATGTGGTCTTGTTCATAACAAATTTAATGGAATTTTCAATTGTGTTACTACCTATTAGAGGTGGAAGATAATCAAATTTTCTTTTGAAGGATCCGATAAATTAATAGAAGTTACCAATGTTGATGATTCCTTGATATCTATAATTTTTTAAATAAATTAGGTGATGAAGGAGAAGATTAAGATGTGTTAAATATGGATTCAAGCAGAAAATAAAAATCATATTTTTATCAAAAAGATAAATTCATCACTAAATGTTTTTATTGATGTAGTATCAAATTTTTGTCATTTGGTTTCATGTGATTAATCTACAAAAAACTCTGAATCTGGGTAAGAAAATCCAATGGTAAATAAATTTATTATAGATCATTCTGATGAGGTATAATCATCAGACTCTGAAAATTGTGATTGAAGGAATTTTTACCATGATGAATGTGATAAATATAGTTTAATACATCTTAAAAATTTATATTATTAAAGGAATTGTATAAAACTCTTAAAAAAATTATGATGTTTTTTAAATTGATAATTATTTTGTGTAAAATAAATTTTCATATGTACGATCTAATTATTCAAAAATATTCTATGATCTACATGAAAATGGAATTAAAGAATTATTGGATTAAGATGACACCTTAAAACATGCATCATGTATGCTTATTATGGGAGAAAATTATATTAACAACATTCTCGATAAAAATAAAATTAAAAATCGAAATCATAGTATATGTAGTAATGGATATAATCCAAACCAATTTATGAATTTTTTTCTTGGGTAGAACAATTATATAATGTCCACAATTAAATTTTATTAATGTTGTATTGGTAGAAATTATTATAAGTGTATTTTTTTGAAAAACACTATTTTTTGGTGTCAGGGATGTTCAGTATTCAAAATAATTATATATATTCCATCATAAAATGTTCAATCCAAATAAACATTCTTGGTTATATAAATATTTATTTTCTATCGGTGGTAGACCCAAACGAATATGTTCACCAAATGGTAATTGTATTTCATATTTTCTAGGTATACAGCCCTACGAATTGTTTTTACATCATCAAGTGGCTACTTGAAAATTAAAGAAACTTATTGTATTTTTATTATATTATATTGAACATACATTAGAGTTTCAATGGTTAATCCTGTATGAATCTCATTTTTCCATTTTAATATTTTATTTAAATTCACTAACTCTTTTATATAAGTGGAATTTTTTTAAATGACTTATATTTTATTCATATACATTTAATTATTCTTTTGATAAACTACTTAATATTCTCACATTCTATTAATTTTTCAGACGAATTAATTCATTATTTTATTTTATTAAGAAATGACGATCAAACATACTCTTAATATATTATATAAATAGATATCTTCATTATAATCTTGTGTTAAATGTTTGAATATTTAAATAATTCAACTATGTCAAATTAATTTATTACTCTATGGGATAAATTAATATATTATTAGATTAAAATGATATTGTCATTTGTGAAATATTCAAAATTTATATTGAATTATTTTAAATTCAATTAATTAAATTCTATGATAATCCTTCATTTAAATTATTCGAATGTCATATAATTATATTCTTTTAAAATCCTTCAATTAAATTATTTTAAAATACTTTTATTAAATTATTTGAAAATTCTATAAATAAATTCCCTAATAATCCCCTATTAAATTCTTTTAAAATTAATAAATTAAATTCCCTGAAAATTTTTATTTTCATTTTTTAATGTTCTATTAAAATTACTTGAAACAAAATCATTTAAATTTGTTTAATATCATAAATATTTATTCTTGGTATTATAGAGAGTTATTTTAAATATTTATAATTTCATTAATTGGGTTACTATTATGAAATGAATCAAATGGTTTAATACATTCATTGTAGGGAATTTTTATTCTATGAATATCAATTTATAGGTTTTCATGGCGCATTAATTATGTTAATTTATATTTTTGATGGAAGCATTAATTTTGGGGGAGTTTATATTATTTCACATATTCAGAACAACTTTTTCATATCATTATCAAGAACCATTATTTTTGATATTTTTCAATAATGTTTAAAAAATATTAGAATTTCATATTTTAAGTATTTTTGGTACTTTTATATAAATGTTTAATTCCATTTCATGATGAAAACTGGTAAATATTTTGTATTATTTAATATACTCAAGAACATATTTTTTTATCCATACAAAAGTGGGTAAAATTGATAGATAGCTACAGTTTTCTAATTATCAAAATGGGAGAATGTTGAGTGCCTTCTTATCATTCTCGTCTGGATTTCTTTTTGATAATTACATCAACCCGTCAATCATTGTTTTCTAATAATTTATTTTATTATATTTAGTATATCAATATATTTATTTTATATCAGTATAAATATTTATAGTATTCTTATGGTGTTTATTCATTTGTAAAGATAAGAAAATTATCTATATTTAATATATTAAAATCAAAATTCAATTCAGTTGTTTCGATGGTTCAAAAAATCACCAACGCTGTTAGAATTAATTAAAGTAACATTATAGATTTCAAAATTTATTTACCTATAAAATTTGATGATATCTCAATAAAAATTTAATTTATATATGGAAGAATTATATTTTTTGATTGATAAGGTAATTATCTAAACTTATTTTGTTTATAACGAAGTATGAAAAGTTTTTTTGACTCAAAAAATTAACGAAATTTTATGGTGATGTTTATAAACTCTAGAAGGATTTTTTTTGAAAAGATATGTTCATTATTTTTATGAATGTTATATAAATATTATATTCACTTGAGATCTATAGAAATTAAAATTCAATATGTTCTTTTTTTTGTTTTCTCATATTACATCAATGTCTAAAAAATTCATTTGGGTAGTCAATAAATATTCTGAAGTTTTGGAACACTTCTTATATCTATAGTTTTCTTTTAAATTTTATTTCTCCTATTAATCAATAATTTATTGAGTTTTAGATGTACTATTTATTCTATTCCTGATTCATTAGAAATTTCATTAGATTTATTAAAAATAAATCTTGTAGGATGAATCCTGAATCAGAAGTTACGGGTCTCAAAATATTTAGTAATGTCTAATGATAAGATATTGAATTTTTTAGAGAGTTTTGTACCTTTCATTTGTATTAATAACGTGTGGATATGACTTCAAATTTTGAAGAAAATGTATGGATCATTTACCTATAGTGGGAAGAAATCCACTTTTTGAGAAATGTAATGTATGGTTCATTAACCCTACATTCATGATCAATCGTACATTGTCAACCCTATGTTTGTGACCAACCCCACATCAAGAAACCTAACATTTCTGACGAACCCAACATTTTCCATCCTAAATTCTTGATCATCATTACATTTTCAACCCTATATTTGGAGTTCTTTCTTTATATGTATAAATCATGCACTTGAATATTTAACGGAGAAGTTATATTTAATGATAGCATCTATCACATATGAAATGGTACCTCCAAATTTAAATATATCTTCATCTATATTTCACAAATGATTAGAAGGCTCATATTCCATAGAAAAAATTGTTAATATTTTTAATGGATGTTATGACTCACTTTTAATGGTTTCAAATATTCAAAATTTATTATGGTGGTAGTTTCAATGAAAATGTTTTACTATGATTTATGATGTCTGAATGGATTTAAAAAGGAGTTTTAAATTGTTCAATACCGGTATTATTATAGAGGTATTATCGGTCTAATATTTAAAATTATTATGAATTAATTTATTAGATATTTATTCTATATGAACAATACAATGGTGATACTCTATAGTTGGGGATATTTATAAAGGTTATTGACTCAATTTATTGTCACTATCTAATGAAAGAGGAGTTCTTCAACTGCTAGATATTTATTCTTTATTTATATCTCTCTCTCTCCGGGAATGAAAATAATAAAAAGAGGAGGATATATATTAAAAATCCAATGAAATTAATGTGCTGAAATATTTTCATCCTACTACTCATTATTTTGAATAGGAGGGAATTATTATTTGAACATTATTATTATCTCATTCTGTAAAGAACATGGGAGACTACAAAAACATTTTCTAATCTATTTGATTATATTTTTAGAATAATAATAATCATTATTATTAGTGAATATTATTTTGTTTCCGCTTCTATGCATTATTAAATATTTCTACATCATACTATTTATGTTGTAAAATAATGCTAAACATGGTTCAAAAAAGAACATTATCTCATATATTCTCATTGTAGTATCAGCTGCTTGGACTCAGACATGGTGGAGTGACAACTTCTTGAACAAATATATGGATATTTTTTGTAACATGTAAAAGAACAAAAAGTTAATGTAAAGGACATAGAAGGTGTCAACTTCATGAAATCAGTTGTTGTTTAGAGGCCATCAGATAAGAGAACCTACTAGTGAAAATCAACAATCTAGTGGGGTAATCAATTTTTGAAGTGGACTAGTGGATTTTGGTTCCCTGAACCACTATAAATCATTGAGTTCTTTTGATTTATTTATTTCTAATTCTCACTCTATATAAAGAGAGATATAATGGATTACTTCATTTTTTGATGGGTGACATACTTTTTCGGTATTTTTAAAAGGACTCAATTCACCTGACCCCACCACACCCCCCTATTATACTATTATTATAGCCATCCCAACCAAACAATAAGTCAATTAAAAAGATAGAAAATAAATTCATGGTATATTTATTTCATGAAAATATAAAATGCATTAAACATTAATCATAAACTAAATTCATTTAAATTAACATACAAAAATACGATAGCCTTGGTAACAAAATAATCATTATTTTAACCCTTATACACCTACATTCAAACGTACAAATATTTTTCTATTGTTCATTCCTTGTCCACACAAAATCATTTCAGAATGAATACCCTATCACCCCCTCTACAGACCTTCCAATGTGGCTCTAAAATACAAATATGAGTATCTACATATTTAAAAAGATACTTTCCAAAGAACGTGACACTCTCCATCTCCAATTTTTTTCAAGTATTTATTTTAAATTTCTCCTTATAATTTTTTAATTGATTAGGTCTTCATGAGGGTATAATCATGAATTTACTATCAAAAAACTCATTTTAAATTATATACTGCATTTACCCCTTTTTATCTCGTTTTATAAATTGGTATGCATCCTGTTATTCTATTCAAGTTATTATTTTAATTGTTATTATAATAAATTATATTATGACTATGTACTCTTAATTATATGAAAGGGTATTAATTTATACATTTCTATAAATTTTTTTACGGGGAATTAATTATTAAAAACAACATTTAATACTCTTCAGATTGGATGATGAAATGTGATTTTAAAAAGTGTGATTTCTGTGGTAAATATAAGGTTAGAGAGATAAATTTTATACCTTGATAGTGGTAAAATGCATTGGGTAATAAATTAATCCATAGATATTAAATGATTAGGATACATTAGAATAATTCCATGGATGTGTTTTATGATACCCAAATGGAGGACCATCGTAATATGATTTTCCAACAATTGTGATGAAAATTAGTGATAATAATTTTTAATGTTTAGTTCATTGCCACATTTTCATATTTTCACTCATGTAATAATTATCATAATCTTATGACTTGCCTAATGTGGTTATGATCATAATAATTTTTATGCATCTTGTATTTTTTTCTTTCCAGAGTATTATTTTACATGTTTTATCTAAAGTCGCATAATCTATATTCAGTTGTTATAAATTACATGGATTAATGATTACCTATTCCACTGATGTGTGTGATAATGAAATATTATACAGTGTGGTGAACTAGGATGGCGTTAAAGGGTTATTAAATAGGTTTAAATGATATCCATGTTTTTTGGGTTTTACTTATATACTTCATGTTTTATCTGTAGAAACCCTAATACTGTTAAAATAATAATTTTTCATATTTATTAGTATTCATGAATTAAATGGTAATGTAATTCAAAAAATAAATAGTTTTACTAAATTAATATATTATCTATTTTTCCTTAATATATTAATTTTCAAATAATATAATTTTATTTTGGAAAAACGAATTTCATTTTTTAAATTGGGCATGTCGAAATAATGTTACTATTAATTTTTTTTTACTTTTTAGAAAATGGTTAATTTATGTGAATAGTTAAAAATAATTTTTTATAAATTACAGTATTTTTATGAAATTTTCATGAAATAATTTTGATATAATATTTATTAGTCATACGTAATGACTAATAGTATGATATGATAATATAAATATTATACAGAAACCATTCATAACACGTAAATTATAAATTATTTCTTAATAAATATAATTCATTTACAGTGATGACACAGTGTAGGTGAAACATCATAAACGTCAAATTCGGTTCTGTAGAGATAATAATTTAATTCTAATAAGACATTTAATGATTTTTTATTAACTGTAAGATATAATAAAGGTTTTTCCAATTCTATGAAATTTTAGCATTATATAACATGAATCTTATCCATGTTTTTGTGCAATGTTTGTGTAAGGAATGAAAAGTCAAATTAACAAATTAAATAAGTTTTTATGATATAAATATGATTAAATATACATAATTAAATAATAAAAATTATTAAATTTAGCCTAATTAATTTATTTTTTTAAGTTCAATTTATTTTTAATTATTATAAATCAAATATTTAACATTAATTATTTTTAAACGCTGATGCAGTTCATGTGCATGCATAAGAAAAATAAATAAAATGAAATTAATTAAAAATATAATTACCATTAAATGACCAAAAAAATTTATGAAATATATTTTTATGATTAATTTTCAACCATAATAATTAATATTTTACATTTGGGACCTTATTGATCTACTTCGATGACATGAATCCTCTTCAAACATTTTATTCAAAATAAATTCATGTGGATCACACTATAGTTTTTAAGAGTATATATTTTTATTATATAGTTTTCTATAAGTGATATTTGACTATATATAGTATCTACAAATCTAAATGATTTATCTTATTCTTATAATTTTAGTTTTAATTATTACGAAGCAAATGAATACCATAGATACTTACATGTAGATGACTTAGTAATTATAAAATTAATATAAAATCTAATAAATTATGTCAATGAAATTAAATAAAGTAGAAATAATTTAATATTTTTATAGATATACCTGAATTATATTTATGAATATAATATTTACAAGAAATTATAATATATTTTTTCTAATTTGAATAATTTTGTTATAAATTCATAGAGTAATGGCCCGAACCCCCTGGCCATTACTTTACCAAAAACACAGCTCCACCTTGAAAGTGGCACCATGATGGTCGAACCAGTCACGTTGGCACCATGAAGGTCGCACCGGTCAAGGTGGCACCCATCACAGCAGCACCATGATGGTCGCACCGGTCACGGTGGCACCATGAAGGTGGCACCATGATAGTGGCACCGTGAGGGTGACACCGTGACTGTGGCACCATGTCCCCTCGCATAGAATTTTGTTTTTTTTCAGTATCTGACTTTTCCACTACCATAACATTTCTTTTGACATGAATTAATCTTAATAAACCTTTTTTAAAGTCATTTAAAGCCCAGAATTGACTCTTAAAACCCCTGAGAAACATCCCCGATGGGGGATATTAAATAACAACTTAGTATCTCCATGCGTAACCGCCCAAACCACGTAGGAAACTGTGATCCTTTTTTTGGGCATTCAAAATTACATATCCAGATATCCTCATTATATATCCCACTAGATTTCCCCTTTACTTCTCAGTTGAATTTCTTCCTCATTCCTGAGACTTGTGGTCTACCTGTGCGCGAGTCACCTTCTCGTCCTTGGAGTTCCCGACATCCCTCCCCAGCAAATCACGAATCCGATTTTCCTGGCACCTGGAAAAAAAACATCAATCATTGATCAATCATGTTGGGTTTTCCTTCGCCTCTTTTTTCTGAGCATCATGCGGGGTGGGTACGCTATTGTTTCTATGAGAATTGTTGAATCCAAACTAGATGAAGATAATGAAAGGACCTTTAAACAATGAAAGGGTGGTGTGATCGATGTACTGTTTTACTCTTTATGTTGTTATGTGTTGTCAATTGTACGTGCCTATGCTCACTGAAAATCCTGACCATTAGAGGGTTTTCTCTATTCACTAATGAACCTAGGTGCTCTAGATATTTAAATAAACGTAACATAGAATTGGTTAATTACGTATACTCAGTTAAATAAATTGAAAACACCAGGATCAACCCTTTCTGTGATAACCCCGGTTAAAGCACATTGTAATTGAAACCATAGATTTTGTTAAATCTTTTAAATATGAAAATACATGTATGGGACTGCCTTGTGTTGGTGGTAGTGATTTGGTTGTTTCTTTCACAGGATGATTTTTGGGGTCATATGGGTGGGGATGGGATCCTCTGTTGTTAAACATTTGCTGGTAGTGATTTTGAGGCTGTGTGGTTACTCTGCTTATATCACGAATTGGGGTGGAATCCTCTGTTGTTGAAAAGCTGTTGCCTCCAGGATTTTTGGGACATGGGGCTGTCTCTTAGGGTTTTCTTTGGTTCCATTACTTTGAGGGATCTCACTTATCCATTTTTTTGTGACATTACAAGAGAACTGGGTGTGAATGTTTAAATTGATGTTGGCTATAACTTATTCCCCTAGACTTGTTCTTGTGCTTGTTAGTTTCCCAGTACTGTAAAATTTACATAAAACAAGATCACTTGACCATGGAAACATGAATGGGTTAATTGGGAAATTGATTATGGGAATGAGTTGTGACTCGGTTGCGAGTAGTATTCTTTTTATGGGTAGTAACTAGGTTGTTCGTTCTTGGGTTAGGTGTGGTACCCTAGGTTGGTTTGAGTGCTTGTTACCTATATATATATATATATATAATTGTAGTTCTTTTGTTTCTTATTCGCGTCCCAACCAACTTGAGCACTTAGTGCTGAACAGCCCATTTTATGGGGAGGGTGTTTTTTTCCCAACACTCTTACGAGTGGATAGTTAATAGGTCTTTTCTGCTCCCTTTTCCGAATATCCCATGACTCTTCAGGGAGGTTGTGATGGCGTAAAGTACATTATTATCCAAAGAATATTTTGGTAGGGTAGTTGTGGTGGTTGGCCTAGGTGTTTGCGGGCAGGTTGTTTCCGAAGTGCCTTTAGGATGAGGCTCGGGTGTCTTCGGGTGTGGCAGTAGGTGTTCTGGCCTAGTTTTTTGCGGGTGTGGTTAGGCATGGTGGTTGTGGCCTAAGTGTCTGCGGGCAGGATAGCATTCATGGCCCAGGTGTGTGCGGGCGTGGTTTGGTAGTGGGACTGTGGTGAAGTTATAGCCCATGTGTGTGCAGTCGGGGTGTGGCAGTGAGACTATGTCAAGAATGGGGGGATTGGTTCGATGCATAGGATGTCTTCAATAATAAGTGGAAAAGTCTCCAGGTGTACCCAAACATCGATGTGCAATTACTATACATTACTTTCCTTGTGTTATTTGGAGAGTGTGCCTTTTTTAGACTTGGGGGGTAGTTTTTCTTTTCTAGGTGCTTTGGTTTTTCTTTTCTCATAGGGCATTAGAATGCCTCTCTAATTGTGCACGCGTGTCTTTGGTTTTCCCTACTGAGTGTACTTGTATGCTCACCCTACATATATAAAATTGTTTTTAGGTTTCCAGGAGGATTTCATGAATCGTTCTGGACCGTACTAGCATGGACCTTGGGGAAATTGTTGTTGTCAGGTTCCCATTCCTTGGTAATTTACCTTTGGAGTTTTGTGTCTTGTATCTTTTAATTTTGAACATTCATATGGGAATGGTTTACTTTTGGATTTACCATTACATTCATCTTTGTTTTTTGGGGTTTCTGTCATATCCATCGATCCTATAAAAATGAAAAGGGTAATTCCTTCCATTTTGTGTGAGATTCTATACCCTTGGAGCTGGTCGCCACCCTGTGACCTATTAAAGGTGGGTATCGGGAGCCATTTTCTCTCCTTTAATATGATGAATGAAGGGTGTGGCAATCTATTGTTCCTTCCCTCAACTTGGTGAAGGCGGGTCGTGAAATAATGGTATCAGAGGCAAGGTTTGAGAGGTAGGATGGAGTCTCGAGTTAGGCATAGTGAGGATTTCATTGGACTGTAGGGAAATAATTTTTGGTGACCTTGGTGCGTGAATTAGGCTAGGGAAGACTGGATAGGACACTGGATTTTAGGCCCCCCCTGATCCGGTGCAAGGACTCCGGACCTACCGAACGACCAAGTAAGGCCACACTGATTTCAGGGTAGATACCCTAGGAAAGGTACATGCATCACAATGACTTTTGTTCTTGTGTTTCATGGGGATCTTTTTGATTTAAAATAAATAAAGAAGCCTTTGAAAATTTATGATTAATCCTCTGTACTACTCGGTCTTAGGTATTCCTTGTTTACCTTGAAGCTATGGCACCTAGGAGGCGACCATGAGTAGTAAAAACGATCGAGGCCTAGGAGGTTGACTTGGTCGATCGACAGAGGATCAACAGGGAGGATGAGGATAACTAGGGGAAAAAGTCACTTTGAGCTTCTCACCGACAGACCCTCGGGAAGTACGAGGATAGTATCTCAGACGTGGAGACGGAGGGCTTGCTCGAGGAGCTGGTGATAGCTTTCGTCTTGATTCAGGCTCCAACATAGTACAGGGTACCTCTAGCTGTCAGCTAGATGCAGGGAGCGGCAGGTCAGTGGTGGATGATTTATCTATGGGAGAAGAGGGAGGCTGGGGTGACATCGGATGATTTTGAGAAGGAGTTCCAGGAATAATTCCACTCTTATTAAATGAAAGTTGAGAAGAGGCAGGAGTTACTCTCCCTCTAGCAGGGGGGTATGTTAGTGGGATAGTTTGTGATCAAGTTCATGGATCTCCTCCGCTTTACGTCGGACCTCTTTTCAGATGAGGAGTCTCGGGTGAGACGTTTAGGGGAGGCACTCCGACCATTACTTCAGTAATTTTTTGTTCCATTTTTCTTTACCGACATACTTGGAGGTTCAGAAGAAGGATGAAGTGGTGGAGAGGATACACACGCTGGGAGGTGTGTCACGAGAGGGAATCCAGTTGGGCCCGATGAAGGGGAAAGATGTCAGTAGTAGGCCTCCGGCATCAGGACCCTCTAGTTTATCACCGGTATGAAGCAGGCCTTAGCAGTTCCAGTTCCGATCCCCTGGTCCTCACCCTTTTCATTCGGGCTCAAGACCAAGATGCTTCATCTGTGGAAGCCATGAGCACATTTGGAATCAATGCCCGGATAGAGTGCAATATGGAGGCGGTGGGCAGGTTCAGGGCCTACCTCAGCAGTAGAAGTTTCTCGCCAGGCCCTTTCAGCTGTAGTAGTAGGGACATCAGGCTCCTGCCCCTTTGAGGGTAGATTTAGTAGGAGGAGGCCGACCTCAAGGTACTCCTCAAGTCCCATGGATAGGTTGTGGTCGGGGAGGCGGCTGACAATAGAGAGGCATAGGATCTGGGCGTAGGATGTTGCACGCAATAGAGGCTGTAGTCCCAGTAGGGCAAGAGGTCGTTCGAGGTACAATCAGCTTATTTAGTACTCTTTCCTATGCCTAGTTTGATATCGGATCCTTGAACTCCTTTTTTACACCCGGTATTTCTCGTGCATTGGATTTAGAATTCGAGAGACATTCAGTGCCTCTAGTGCTGATCACACCAGTCGGAGGACAGAACGAATTATCTTATGTTTGCCGATGGAGTTGACTAACAATAGGGCAGCATCAGTCTATCAGGGATCTTCTATTATTTCAGATACATCCTTACTATGTCATCCTAGGCATTGAATGGTTTTTCTCTATGTGTTCCACCATTTAATGCTTCCGAGGAATGTATGTGTTTTCATATTTGGGCGGTCAACGTGTAACTTTCGTTGGTGGGCAGGGTTTCCAGGGGAAAAAGAAGTGAGGGGAACACCTCCTCTCCTTATTAGGTGAGCTATCAGTGGAGTCAGTAGATACAGAAATTGTGGGAGTCGCAGGAATCGTCAGAGAGTTTATGGATGTCTTTCGTGAGGAAGTGGTGACATTTCCCCCTTGATGTGATGTTGAGTTTGGGATAGACTTGCAACCACGTGCTCGTCCGATTTCAATGGATCCCGATCAGATGGCACCTTCTGAGCTGCTGGAGTTATGGATCCTAATTGAAGATCTAATGAAGAAGGATTTCATATATCCATGTGCATCACCATGGGGTTCTCTTGTGTTGTTTGCGAAGATGGCGGATGGTGGTCTATGGTAGTGAATAGACTACAGGAGGCTAAATAAGGTGACGTTCAATAATCGCTACCCTCTCCAAAGGATAGACGATCTCTTCAACTAGTTGAGGGAAGAGGGTTGGTTATAAAAGATCGATCTGTGGTCTGGATATCACCAAGTGAGGGTGAAGGAGGGTGACATCTCGAAGACTGCATTCAGGTGCAGATATGGGCACTTCGAATCTTGTAGTCATGTCGTTCGGCATTATAAATGCACCAACTGTTTTCATGGGACTCATGAACTCTATCTTCTGGGAGTACCTGGACCTGTTTTTATTCGTGTTCATTGACAACATCCTAATCTACTCAATATTAGAGGAGGATCAATCCGAGAACTTGAGGAAGGTTTTAGAAGTCCTCTGATAGCACCGACATAATGGGAAGTTTTCCAAGTGTAAGTTCTAGATGTGAGAGGTGCACTTCCTTGGGCATGTGGTGTCTGAGTGGAGGATAAAAGTATACCATTCGAAGGTTGAGGTGGTTTTTTCTTGAGCCGTACCCAATAACATTGCAGATGATCGTAGTTTCCTTAGGCTGGTAGGTTACTACCAGAGCTTCATGCCCAACTTCTCCCGAGTTACAGCAACTTTGACGGTTTTGACCAAGAAGGACCAGTCTTTCGTGTGGGATGAGCAGTGTGGGGCGGCCATTAGTTATCTGAAGGAGAAGTTGGTTAGTTCCCCAGTGTTGAGGTTTCCAGAAGAAGGGGCGGTGTATGAGGCGTTCTGTGATGATTCAGGGAAAGTCCTCTGGTGTGTGTTGATTCAGTGGCAAGGGGTGATCTCATATGGGTATAAGCAGTTACAATAGGATTGAAATAACGATGTAGATGCTCAATATACAATAGGGGGTGGTGAATTGTACACTTTAAAAATTCCTTTGGAACCTTAAAAGTTGTTTAGGGATAACTATGTTTTCCATAGACAAGGAAAGTTCTCAGTTTAACAAAAATAAACTATGCAGATTCACAACACCTCTAACAGCAATTGGTAAATTGGAACTAATGGTTACAAAACGAGATTCTACCATAAAGCATATAGAATCTAAACTAATCAAAGTACAAGTTCAAGGAAATAAAAAAAGATTATACTTTCCTTACAATAAAATATGTAGTGGAAAAATGAGTAGGAAAACTACAAGTAACAAGATATAAATCTTTTAACCCAAAGAGAAGGGTATCCAACAACCTTGGATAAAGGTACCTTGATTTATACATTCATGCAAGTCTGTCTTACCCACACCAGGGTAAGCCCTCGATATAAAGATCGGTGTCTTTGTATTGATATCGCCGCAAGCCCTCAACTTCATGTTAGTTGGAACCTATGTCTTCCTCAGCAAGGAAGACCTCGAACTTCAAGGTAGTCGGCACCTTTGTCTTCCTCAGCAAGGAAGCCCTAGAACTTCAAGGTTGTCTGCACCTCTGTCTTCCTATCCCCAAAAGTCCTCGAATATAATCACCAACATTCAGAGTCGCACGAAGCAATCTGAATGAGCAGTTCAGTACCCACAAGGCATGAAAAGCTTCTCTCTCTAGAAATCACCTTAACAACATGTGGTCTCTAGATAGATCAACTTTTGTTTTTGAGCTCTTTCAAATGAGCTCTTATTTATAGGCAAATTCCCAACAGTCAGCTCCCTCCTCCAACGGTCATATTTTCCATGATATTCGGAGGGACCATTACACCTGTAACTCAACCGACGTTTAATTAGAAATAGAATAGACGACATCGTTTAATAATAAATCATGTATAACTGAATGCACGACATCGTTTTGAAATAGAGAAAATGTATGTAAGAGCCATATAAAATTTTGGAGCGTAATAAATTACAAGTTCGGAGTATAACCAAAGTGAAATTCAGAGTCTATGTTATGAAATGTTAGGATTCTGTTTCATAGGAACTCGGAGTCTGGTTTCACCACAGATCAGAATCTGAACTTGCAGAGTTCGAAGTCAAACTAGTAAAAATTTAGAGTCGAACTTCATAAGGGTTCGAAGTCAGACTACTTAAGAGTTCGGAGTCGAACTTCATAAGAGTTCGGAGTCGAACTACTTAAGATTTTGGATTCGAACTTTATAAGAGTTCGGAGATGAACTACTTAAGAGTTCAGAGTCGAACTACTTAAGAGTTCGGAGTCGAACTACTTAATATTTCCGAGTCGAACTACTTAAGAGTTTGGAGTCGAACTACTTAAGAGTTCGAAGTCAAACTACTTAAGAGTTCAGAGTCAAACTACTTAAGAGTTCGGAGACGAACTACTTAAGAGTTCAGAGTCGAACTTCATAAGAGTTCAGAGTCGAACTACTTAAGAGTTCAGAGTCCAGAATTCTGATTGGATCTTCATAACAGTTCACATCAAGAATTCAGATCCTAAAAACAGAATGCCCCAAATCATTACATTATATTATTCCGGAATTTTGGATAAGAATCCGGTTTTTGTACTTAAGAACATATTGCTATGTATATGAAAATCTAGGTTAGGGTAAATTTCCTTATGGAGGGAAAACATACATTTTCTTAAGTATAAGGTGTTTGTGATTTTAAAAACAAGAAGGAATGGAAAAATCATAAGGGAAACCTTATCGACTCAACAATCTCCCCATTTTTGGAAAGCACAAACATCCTTTCAAAAAAGAATATAAGGGCTTTGAAAATTTTCATTAGGCTTTGTAATTAAAACTTATCTCCCTTTGTTCATGAATGAAAGTGAATACAACTAACTCCCCCTTAGGAATTGAAACTCTATGGATTGTATTCTGACTATCCAGAGTGGAGTTCTCATTATCATGGGAATGAAAAACTTCGAAGTGAGAAATGCCCCCTTACTTTAAGAATATTTCACTTATAAATTTTTTTGTCTCCTCCGTAGGAGTAGTTCTTTTTCCTTCTCCCCCTTCGTGATTTTAAGAAAGAATAAAAGGGTATGGAAAAGAAAATATGGTACCCAAAACATTAGTATATGACAAGATACAACAATCCAAATAACATTTCATTAGATTTGGGAAAAAACATTACAAAGAAAGACAACTACAACAAAAGATCAGAGTGGGTTCATTTGTATTCCTTTTCCTTCGGAATGAGCATATTTAACTAGGTTTTGAGCTTCATTAGGTCACTTTGGTCTTCCTCAGCTTTCCTCTCCATGGCTTTTGTCTTTTCTTCTTGGACTTTTAAAACTTCTGCCTGAGCTTCTGCCTGAGCCTCCATGGCTTCTTTCAGCAACATTATTATTTCATCTTGCTGAACAACTCTTTTTTCAAGCACATTCTGGAGATTTCAATAATTTATAATATTTTGACCCATAGAATTTGCCTTGTCATTTAGTTCCTTCACTTGTTGACTCCGGGAACTTTTCTCAATAATCATCTCACCTTTAAGATTATTAATCTTTTTATCTACTGTGTCAAAGGTATTTTGAACTTCAACTTGATATCTTTCAAACTAAACTAAATCTTAATCAAATCTCTTAGACCACATTGTTATCATACTGCAAGATATTCTATGAACATCATAATCGATAATGAAACATTTTTGTTCAGCTTCGAGCTTCACTAACTTATCCATGACCATGGATAAGGAATCCGATTTCTGATTCGTACATTGTGGCAGCATCTGGAATCTGCAATCTATTGTTGGAAAATCGGAATGGTGTACACCAACTTCCTCAGAGATTGAACCAAAAAATCATGCCCATGAGATGATGATTCTGAATCAGATACATCTCTTTGAGATTTCTCTTCTTCAACTTGCACCAGCTTCCTTCTAGAGGAACCACCAACCTCTTTCCTCCTGGTGACATCTTTTATAGTAGTATCCATGAGAACATGCTTCCCCTTATCAGATTTCAGAATGGGTTCCTCATTAGGATATACTTCCATAGATTCAGAAGCTTGAATAATCTGGTCTTCATCTGTTTTCTGTTTTTCTTTTCCTTCCTCAAAAAAATTCCTCTCATATGATTCTTCCTCATCATACAAGACATTTTCTTCTTATTCTTCTTGTTGTTGCTTTCTAGCTACCTCATCTCCCTTTCCTAGAGTTACTAACTTTGCGGATTCAGGCTTATCTTTATAGTCTTTTACTTGCTTGATCAGGGTATCCAAATCTTCACTTCCCTCTTCTTCTTCTACTTCTTCTTCTTCCTCTACCTCTTCAGCAACTTCTTTTTCAGCTTCTTCAACTACCTCTTTTACCTTGGATTTCTCCAGAGTGATATAGTTTTTGGATAGAGTTTCTGGTAAAGAAGGATCTGTTAGGAAAGATTTCGGAACGAAAATCAACTCAGACGCTAACTCTGCAGCTCTCAGAAAATATTGCACCACTTCAGCCTCAGACAATTTCTTTTTCATTTTCTTCTTGTTCGCATGCTTCTCTAACTCTTCCGTAGCTTTTTCATTTAAGGATTTAGCCTCTGTAGGGTCCAATACGAATAGTGGATCCCCTTCCTTCCTCTTCTCTTTGTCTTCCCTCCACTTGGCTGCCACTTCATATGTATATGTTTTCTGCTTCCTAGGCTTGGGGGAGCAGATTGGATTTTTTTAGCCTTAGGAATTTCTTCATCAACAACCACTTCGTTAACCTTTCTCTTCTTCCTTTGATTTTTGGATGGTTCCGGAGTGTTAGTTTTATTCTGAGCTGCTTCAACCTCTTCGACAGATAGAGGGTAAAATTCTCTGGATTCACTGGAAAAACCCATATTCATCCTCTTCACGGTTTCGTCACTAACTAGCATAAGATTGGAATTCTGAACTTTTGATTTGCATGCAACCTTGAATGATTCTAAGCACTGAACTATCAGCTTTGATAGTAAGGCAGTGAACCTGATTATCTGAGCTCTTAAATTTCCTTCTTTGATGTTCTTGATTGTAACCAAGACATGCCTCATCAGATTTATCTTTCATAGAATTACCAAGAAATCTAAGACATAGATATCACTTTTCTTCAAATTGTCTTTATCACCACTTCTTGGAACTAGAAATCGTTGTACCCAAAGCTGAATGATTCTATTGTTTGGAGTGAGATGAGCAATCTTAATGGTTGAATCATCTTTAAGTCCAAGACAATTCAGTGCCTTCTCCTTGTTGAAACTTCCTTGCACATCGGGAAGTTTGTGTGAGTAGAATTCAGCTTCTCCTTCATAGTATAAACAAACTAAGCTTGCAGCCTTGGTTTAAGAAAGATTATAAGTCTTCCCATAAGAATTGAAAGAAAACCACTCTCTTATATCTTCCATTTGGATGGAAACAGACTCGTAGAAGTCGATCAACAAATCAGTATAAACCGGATACTGTTTATCTGACTTTCCTACACAGACATATTCCCATCCATGCAGTCTAATATTCTTTGAAATTAGGGAATCGTGATTAGAGAAGTCTGGATGAGCTAACCTTTCCCTGAAGACTAACCACATAGAGATTGGTTTCTAAGTTGACATATCTAGATATGTTTCTTCAGCAGACATTCGGATTGAATAATTCTGAAAGATTCGGAACGACATTGGAAATTTCGGAACCGATCTTAAGAAGGGAACTAGGGCTTCGAGACATGAAAGCTTTCAAAAACGACTTGGGACCAGTCTTGGGGTCCCCTTTATATAGGCGATAGATGTGATGATAGTCTTCCAAGAGCCATATAATGGTTGAAAAAGCTTTGATCTGACCTGACGGTCGTAAACACTCCCGCAAGGAAAAACATGACTTCGATATTTTGAGGTTTTAAAGAAAACATTCGGATTTGAAGAAAACATGAATCCAAACTGTTAAAAACTCCGGAAAATACCAGTAAGCAAAAATATGATTACGAAACTATATGTTAGAAAATCATAGCTTTCGGATTGGCCGGAAAGATTGTTTGTAATTGGTAATATTCTTCTTGAAGAAATATATTTAAAAACAAACTCATTACGAATGTTCCAGTACGAAAATATCATTACGAAAACTCTAGTACAAAAATCTCCATTCTGAAAATTTCAGTACAAAAATATCCATTCCAGAAGTTCTCAGTATGAAAATCTCCATTCCAGAAAAAAAATTCATTTTTGAAAGTTTCAGTTCTGGATTTTTCTATTCTGGAAATTTTAGTTTCAGAAATTTCCATTCCGGAAACATCAGTTTTGAAATGTTTGAAAAACTAACTACGAAAAATTTTAGTTACACTAAGTTTGAAAAAAAATATATTATGAAAAATTTATTTATACTAACATTAAAATGTACTCCCCCTATGAAAAAGAGTTTATTACTGTTAGGAGAATTGTTCAACAAGATGTTAATAAAGAATGATTACCTTACGGTTATCATTCCTAACATTTTTTTAATGTACTCATATTCATAAGAGGGTAATGATTTTGTGAAAATATCATCAAGTTGATCTTGCATTCCGATAAACAGAAGAATGATATCTTCATTAGTTTTTATAATCATTTCAAAATAGATTTTCTTACCAGTCATGTTCCGGGAACATCCACTATCCATATACCATGTATTGTTGTTGGTACACCCTTTATCTTCCAAAAAACAAGTAACAAATTAGACTTTCGGAATCCAAAATAGTTTGGATCCGATATTTCGAGACAACATAGTTTTAGCCACCAACATCTTCTATGAAGAATATTCCTTATGAAAACCTAATGATTGGGTTTTGTTTAAAGAACAATTATTTTTCCATTGACCACCACATTGACACTTGGTACAAAATGGGGCACTTTGTGGAACAATGTAGTTGTTACTAAAGGTTGGTTTTTCATGGGTATAACCAAATCCAGATTTTTTTCTTAAAAGTCATATTAGAGAATACATTTTATCAAATTTTCTTTACCATGTGTAATGTTCGATAAACACTTGTTTAAGGAAAACTTTTCGGACTTGAGTTTTATAACCATGTTTTTATCTTCAAAATCATTATAATTAGAAATAGATCTTGGCTCGAAAATTATTTTCATAGAAATTACTTTTTCTAACTCTTTAGAAAGTTTATTCTGCACAAAACTTACTTCCTCATGATTTTTCGAAATATTTATAAAATCAGTATTTTTACTATCAAGATCTTTAGAAAGATCTGATATTTCTTTTGTAAGAATAGAATTCCTAGAGTTTTCCTTATCAAGTTTTTTATTGTGTTTGTAATTCTAAATTTCAAGAAGTTCATCAAACCTAGAAAACTCTTCACAGGTAGGTAATGTTTTCTCTTCATCAGAAGAGGATTCATCATCAGAAGAGTTATAATATTCTCTATCATTAGAATTTAAATAAACATTGGTGAATGATTCACCATTTCGTAACTTATCCATAAAACAATTATTGTTAATGGGTAATCTGGCTATAAGACCAAGATTCTTCTATTCCAAAGATTCATAATCAGAAGATTCATCTGAAGAGTCACCACCACTGGCACTCCAGGTGTCATTTGCTTTCAGAACATTATTAGCTTTGGGTTTTTAGTACTTCTTTCTGTTCCTTTCAGAATGCCTTTCTTTCCTTTCTTTCATTTTGAGAAAATGGCAATCCGGTCTAATATGTTCAGCTCTCTTGCATTCATATCATTACATTCCTTTTTCTTATACTTGGATTGGAAATTTCTCTGTCCGGCTATCTTGTTCATCCTTCGAGCATGATTTTCTAACACATTTTCAAAGAATTCACTCTCACTAGATTCATATTGGATAATAACTTTCTTATACTTGGATATAGTTACTCTCTCAGGAGTATTAGCTTTCATATGATTTGATGTTGTTGTAAAAGCAACAGTACCATTTACATTCTTCTTTTTGATGTTTTCAGCATATCTCTTAATTCGTGTTTCATGTTGATGAAGAGTTCCAAATATCTCATCTAACGAAATTTGTGTGACCTTCATATTCTCATCAATAGCTGTTCTTTTGGATTCCCACTCATTTGGCATAATATCAATTATCTTATCCACAAGAGCTTCATCATCCAGAACATTCTCTCCCATAGACTGATGATTGTTCACTATAGTCATAAATCTCTGTTGAACATTGCCATTTTGTTCACCATAAGGAACATTGAATCCATGGTATTCAGCTCTAAGCATAGCTCTCCTCGTCTCAATCACATTAGAAGTGCAAAAGTGTGTAACCTCTAACTTCATCCAAATACAATTATCTGCTTTAGAAGAAGAAATTTGGCTATATATAATTCTAGTCATTGAACATAGTAAAGTATTGTGTACCTTATAATTGAGATGATACTCATGGTTTTCCTGGTTAGTGAATGTTATAACTTCCTTATCAGGAATTTTAAAATCACCAGTAAGCATGAAGAAATTATCCACACCAGTAATGATAATAAATGTCTACATTCGATCTCTCCAGTACTCATAGTCATTACCATCAATGTTTGGTGGTCTTGTTGGATTTAGAATTTCAATAGAACCAACATTTACTCCTGCCATTCTTAAAATAATCTTGGAAACCAAACTAGTTAGTAGAAAACAAATTCGTAACCTCAATGTTCAGAATGAAAATTTGGAATGACAATGTCCGGAATGACAATGTTCAGAATGACAAAGTAAAAAAACATTCTAAGAAAAGATGAAGTACAATGAAAACGTGAGTATGAAAAACATATATGTGAGTATAAGTATTTCAGAAACCTCCTCTGATACCAATTGTAGGATCGAAATGACGATATAGATACTCAATATACAAGAGGGGGGTGAATTTCACACTTTAAAAAATTCCTTTGGAACTTTAAAGTTGGTCACGGATAACTCTTTTTTCCATAGACAAGGAAAGTTCTAAGATTAACAAAGTTAAACTAAGCAGATTCACATCACCTCTAACACCAATTGGAAAATTGGAACTAAAGTTTACAAAACGAGATTCTACCATAAAGTGTATAGAATCTATACTAATCAGAGTACTACAAGTGTAAGAAAATAAAAAAAGGTTATACTTTCCTTACAATACAATATTTAGTGGAAAAACGAGTAGTAAAAATACAAGTAACAAGATATAATTCTTTTAACCCAAAGAGAAGGGTATCTAACAACCTTGGATAAAGGTCCCTTGATTTATATTTTCATGAAATTCTGTCTTACCCACACCAGGGTAAGCCCTTGATACGAAGATCAGTGTCTCTATCTTGCTATCCCTGCAAGCCCTCAACTTCCAGGTATTTGGAACCTCTGTCTTCCTTAGCAAGTAATCCCTTGAACTTCATGGTAGTCGGCACCTGTATCTTCCTCATCATGGAAGCCCTCAAACATCATGGTATTCAGAACCTCTGTCTTCCTATCCCTGGAAGTCCTCGAATGTAATCACCAACATATAGAGTCGCACGAAGCAATCTGAACGAGCTGTTCAGTACGCACAAGGCATGAAAAGATTCTCTCTCTTGAAATAACCTTAACAACGTGTGGTCTCTAGATCGATCAACTTTTGTTTTTGAGCTCTTTCAAATGATCTCCTATTTATAGCCAAATTTCCAACGGTTGGCTTCCTCCTCCAATCATTATACTTTCCATGAAATTTGGAGGGACCTGTACACATGTAACTCAACCAATGGTAAATTAGAAATAGAATAGATGACTACGTTTAATAATAAATCATGTATAACTGAATGTACAACATCATGTTGAAATGGAGAAAAATTAATTAAGAGCCTTATAAAATTTATGAGTGTATGTAAATTAAATTTTCGGAGTCTAAAAAAAGTGAAATTCGGAGTCTATGTTAAGAAATTTTCGGATTCTGTTTCATAGGAACTTAGAGTCTGGTTTCCCTAGAGATCAGAGTCTAAAATTGCAGAGTTCGAAGTCTAACTAGTAAAAGTTCGGAGTCGAACTTCATAAGATTTCGAAGTCTAACTTCATAATATTTTGGATTCGAACATCATAAGAGTTCAGAGTCGTACTACATAAGAGTTCGGCGTCAAACTTCATAAGAGTTCGAAGTCATACTACATAAGATTTCGGAGTCGAACTTCATAACAGTTCATAGTCGAACTACTTAAGAGTTTGGAATCGAACTACTTAAGTGTTTGGAGTCAAACTACTTAAGAGTTTGTGGTCGAACTACTTAAGAGTTCAGATTCGAACTAATTAAAAGTTCGGAGTCGATCTACTTAAGAGTTCGGAGTTGAACTACATAATAGTTCAGAGTCGAACATCATAAGTGTTCAGAGTCGAACTACTTAAGAGTTCGGAGTCCAGAATTTGGATTGGAACATCATAACAGTTCACATCCAGAATTCAGATCCTAAAAATATAATGCTCCAAATCATTACATTATATGATTCTGGAATTTTGGTTAAGAATCTGGTTTTTGTACATAAGAAAATATTGTTTTGTATATGAAAATATAGGTCAGATATATTTCCTTATGGAGGAAAAACATACATTTGATTATGTATAAGGTGTTTTTGATTTTCAAAACAAGAAGGAATGGAAAAATCATAAGGAAAACCTTATTAACTCAATAGTTATGTCCTCATGAGCATAATTATTCCACCCATGATCTAGAGCATGAAGTGGTCATGTTCGCACTAATGTTTTGGGGACATTACCTCATCGGGGAGCGATTTGTGGTCTTCACGGATCCCAAGAGTTTGAGGTATGTCTTCTCTCAGCAGGACCTGACCTTATGACAGAGAAGGTGGGTGGAGTTCATTCAGTACTATGACTTCAAGATTTCCTACTCCTCAGGAAAAGGGAACGTAGTAGCTGATTCCATGAGTAGGAATTCGCAGAAGGATGATGTTTGAGAGTCGGCAGATGCTTGGAAGGTGATGGAGGAATTTTTTTCCCTACACCTGGATGTGAGGATGGATAGTAGTAGAGGTTACCTGTATCAGATGACAGTTCCATCCTCTCTTCTACGGCAGGTGGATGAGTTCCCGTGGGGGACTTAGAAACTGAAGTGATGTGTGACCGGGTTACCCAAGGTGATGCTCCGGAAGGATGGGAGGAGGACGGTCAAGATCATGTACTTTTTCGAGGGAAGTTGTTCGTTCCAGAGACGATGCGCGAGAGAGTCCTTGGTGAGTTCCACAACTCACCCATATTGGTGCACCCGGGAGATTCCACGATTTATTAGGGCCTGATGGCATAGGTTTCGTGGCCCAAGGTAAAGCGGGTGGTGGAAGAGGTTTTGGCCAAGTGTCAGGTGTGTCAGCAAGTGAAGGTTGAACACCGTGTTCCAGGCAGTTTGTTGCAACCCTTAGATGTCCCTAAATGGAAGTGGGACAACATCTCGATCAATTTCGTCATAGGGATACCTAGGGTTCAAGGAGGCTAGGATGATATCTGGGTGGTGGTGGACTGGTTGACGAAGTTGGCTCACTTACTTGGCGATTAAGGAGTCGAGTGCAGTGGATGGTTTTGCACGGAGATACATGGATGAGGTGGTTCGGTTTCATGGAGTTCTGAGGTCCATACTCTCTAATAGTGATTCATGGTTTACTTAACGATTTTGGAGGGGATTGCAGCAAGATTTTGGCACTAGCTACGTCTTGACACAACATTCTATCCCCAGACAGATGGACAGAAAGAGTGCACCATCCAGACCTTGGAGGATATGTTGCGGGCATGTGTTCATGACTCAGGAGGATTGTGGGTGCGAAACATGCCTCTGGTAGAATTTTCCTACAATAATAGCTTTCTCTATACCATTGGCATGTCTCCATTTGAATCCCTATACGGAAGTCCGTGTCGCTCACCGGTAAGCAGGACTAAGGTTAGGGAAACGAGCGTTCTTGTCCCGGAAGTGGTGCAGAGCAGGATAGAGAAGGTCCATATTATACACGAAAAGGATGAAGGCGGCTCAGGACCGGCAGAAGTCTTATGCCGATAATATGAGGAGGCCTTTGGAGTTTGGGGTCGGGGACCACAAGTTCCTGAAGGTCTCCCCTCGACGTGGACAACAGAGGTCCAGCAGGGGAAGTAAGCTTTCCCCAAGGTTCATTGGACCCTTCGAAGTGTTGTGACGGGTGGGATAAGTTTCATATCATCTAGCATTACCACCTCCGCTACTGAGGATACATGAGTTCTCCATGTGTCCCAACTCCATAGGTATCTACACGACGGTTCACACGTCCTCGGCTGGGGAGAGAGAGATATCGACAACGACGTGACCTTTATGGAAAGGCTAGTGAGGATTGAGGATTGTGAAGAGAAGGTGCTTTGTGGCCGAACCATCCCTTTAGTTCGACTGTTGTGGAATCAAGGTGGGCTTGAGGAGAGTACTTAGGAACGAGAAGCATAGATGTGCGCCAAGTACCCAGACTTGTTCTGAGTTTTGTGCTGTTTTGTTTATACTTGTTTGTAATGGAACGCTTCACCTTGTTGACTGTGGAACATGTGGTTTTCCTTATTCTCTGAATGTGTGTGAAACGTTATCGCTATGGGGAGGGGATGACCCAATCCATAATCCTGACGCATTAAGGTGGATGTGATTAAACCCATGCAGGCGAGTCAGTGCCCCCCAAAGCAGATAGTATCATGACATGGGGTAAGAGACTCCCCAAACCATATGACTGGTTAGTTAGACCATAGTATTTTGCTTGGTTTATGAGAGGGAGGTGTTTCTAGATGACGGTGAGGTTCACTCCTGAGAGGTATCATTGAGGTGGTTGTTCGGACCCTCTCTTTTCTTCTGGTTTGATTTTGATTCTCGAGGGCGAGAAAATTTTTATAGGTATTTGATGCAACAGCCTGGACCCCCTGGCCATTACTTTACCCAAAATATGCCTCCACCTTGATGGTGGCACTGGTCATGGTGGCAGCGTGACCATCGCTCTGGTCAAGGTGGCGCCGTGAGGGTGACACCGTAACGGGGGAACAGTGTCCCCTCACCTAGACTTTTGTTTTTTTCCAGTACCAGAATTTTCCACTCCAGTAATGTATCTTTTGCCATGAATTAATCTTAATACCCCTTTATTAAAGTCATTTAAATCCAGAAATGACTTCTAAAAATCCTGAGAAACATACCCGATGGGGGATATTAAATAAAAACATACTATCTCCATGCGTAACTGCCAAATCCATATAGGAAACCGCAATCCATTTTTCCAGGCGTTCAAAATTCCATATCCTGATCATTTCTTTATATATCCCGCTAGAGTTATCCTTTTATTCTCTGTTGAATATTTTACTCCTTTTGGAGACTTCTGGTGCGCCTACTCGTTCATGTAGTTCCCAACGTCCCTCCCATGAAAATCGTGCATCCCATGTTCCTGGCGCATGGAGAAAAACGTCGATCCTTTATCAATCAAGTAGGGTTTTCCATCGCCTCTCCATTCTGTGCATCATGCGGGGTGGGTACGATTTTGTTTCTATGGGGATTGATGAAACCAAACTAAACAAAGATAATGAACGGACCCTTAAAGAATGAAAGGGGGGTCTGATCGATGTTCTCAACCAATATGAGTCCCTAAGAGTCGTAGGGCCTCAAAACCTAGATTCCCACTGCCATTTGGAAATCAGATCTATACATATCTATAGATGAGAGAACCATTTGGTGTTTCAGTGAAACGTTAAATGCTAAAATGATGAAAAAACCCCATTCCATGACACAAAATCACTACTAAACACACATGTTCTCTTGATCATTGCATAATGTTATTCCCCATTTTCTTATTGATATTCCTCAAGATCACATGTAAATGCTTTGTCTTATTTTCCCTTACTATACCATATGCTCACACTTTCATTTGATTTATGTCCCCAGGTTTTTAGATTTAGTAAATTTACCTAAGATATACCATTTAATAATCCTTTCAAGTGATTTTTTATATTATTTATTTTTTTCATGTACTAAGTATCTTGTCTCGAGAAACTAAACATTAAAATATCATATTTTTTTCTACAATTTAATTGAAAGATTATGTAATAGAAGGTGTTATTAAATGTTTTGTATCATAGGGTTTTTTATTTATTTCTGGAAATTATGATTTGAAAACATTAGGAAGAACCCTATATAAATTTTCAATTATAGGAAATTATATTGGTATTTTGGTGAATTATTAAGTATTCTCTTTCTAAAAAAATGAAATCATTTTCTGGGTAGAACAAGTCTATGTGGCTTTGGCATAGATGAATCTAGCAGTAAAATCATAAAAAAACCTCTTTGAACTAGACTTTAAAAATAATTGGTGCTTGAAAATGAGCCTTGTTGCACTCCCGGTTTAACACTCCCAGGGGATATGTTTGGTAAATCATACGATTTTTATGAACCATTATGAAGTATTTATAGAAAATGTATTTTCTGTTAAAGAATAACTTATTTATGCATAAGGTTTTATGAAATAAAATTTATTTAGAATTATAAGATTCTTAAAATAAACATGTTTCTCACTATGTTTTTCATCTTTTAGAAAATCACAGGATATAGGAGAAATCATGTAAATGGTCAGCACAATTTTTTTTGCGATGATGGACCCCTAATGGAATCCATAATGGAAAACTCCATGTGAATGATGAATCAAATGACTTGATTTATAAACAATAAATTGAATCAATATGAGTGTCTATATTCACCTTAGAGGGAACAACTTTTCCTTAAGTCATATATACATTAATTACCACCATCATTCAGTGGATCTACCAACCCATTGATTAATTAAAAATGGATAAGATCTTTAGAATAGATCTTTTATGTACTCAATCATTCAGAACCATAGAATGTTATGTTGGATGTGTACCACTTATATAGAGAAATTTATCAATGGTGATAACTGATTAAACAAACAATGCCAAGGGTGATATTGATGCTATTGGGTGGGAATTGTTCTAGAGAACGTTTTTTAATAAATATTTCCCCTCTTCAATGCAATTAGAAATGGAGAAGGAATTTCCTAGAGCGGAAGTAGAAGGAAAATGAATCAATAGGAAGCTATGAGATGACCTTTACAAGGCATTCTCGCTACAACTATATCTATTTCATGGAATCTAATATAATTTTTGGTAATGATTTGGTGGGATAAGACCCCATATATAGATCAATCTAGGAAATTGAGACTATAACATTTATGAAGAAATAGTGCTAGGTTCTATAAAGGGTGAACTACAATTTAGAGATGTGCAGTGGTCCTATAAATCATATGAAAAGAATATATCTTTGGATCCAAACATGGAGAGAAACACTGATAATGAAATATGTGGAAAGAAAGTGAAACTTTTCACACGCAAAGAAAATGTGGAAAGAAACATTCGCTGCACTAATTTCTCAGGAGTGGGAAATCTTACAAGTGTGGAATATATTTCCATATTTCTCGGAACTATTGTAATGTGGTGAAGCCTCAACTTCTCAACACTAACAAAAATGGGAAGATGGTGCAAGCCAAGCCTGAAGTCCAATGCTTCAAGTGTGGAAATTTTTATAACATTTCCCAGCACTATCCAAATCGAATGATAATGGAGGGGAGTCACTGTAAACCCTAGTATAGGATAAATGAGCAAGGTAGTGTGTTTTCTATCATAATTACAGATTTTGATGCTCCAAATGATGTGGTGGAAGGTACTCTAATTGATCTTTCAATTATATCATGTAATATGTTTGATTTTTGATCTATTCATTCCTTTATTTCTTCTATGTTTTCAAATAATAGGGAATCAATCCGTGATTTTCTAGAAGTAGAGTTATCAGTCACAACTATTGGAATGACTATTAATACATCGTAAGTGTATAGAAAATCTTGTATTAGATTTGGAGAGAAAAATATCATCACAAATATAGTAGTTATTCCCAGGATAGAATTCAACATTATACTAGGGATGCACTGTCTCTCAAGGTATAATTCTAAGATAAACTGTGGAATAAATGAAATCCCAATAGTTTAGAATGGACTACCTACTAGTTTTTAAAATGATAGATATATTTACTAGATATTTTTCAATAATAACCTTACATATCCATCCATATGGAAATAATTTGTGAAGATAAAGAAGTAAATGAAAGTATATTTATATAAAATGTACCCATAATTCAAGAATACATTGGTGTATTTTAGGAGGTGTTACATGGACCTCCCCCATGAAATAGAGGTATATTTCACCATTGAATTCATGCCTCAATCGATGCCAATATCAGAGACCCCGTATAGAATGAAAAATAAATAAATAAAAAACTTCATGATATTTTGGATAAGGAATTTATCTGACCAAATGTGTCTCCTTGGGAATCAGTCATTTACTTTGTGAAGAATAAGGATAGATTAATGTGGCTATTAATTGAATATAGATAACTTAATGGGACCATAGTAATGAACAAGTACCCTTTCCCATGGATTGATGATCTATTTGACCTGTATCATGGGGCTCAATTATTCTCCAAGATTTATCATGTATTTGGTTTTCATCAATTGATGGTAAAGATAGAGGAAATTCCCAAGTGTGTTGTCTGATAATGATGTTGGCATTATGAGTTTGCTGGTATGCCCTTAGGCTATAATAATTCTCCAACTATATTTATGTATTTTATTAATATATTCTTTAAGGAATACCTTGATAAATTATTAGTAGTTTTTATTGATGATATTATGATATATTAAAAACATCACGAGGAGAATAAGGATCATCTAAGGAATATATTGAAAACTCTGAGAAAGGAAAGTCTATTTGGAATGTTAAGAAAAGGTTAATTTTTGTATAATAAGTTTATTTATTGGGGAAGTTTGTAACCAATGAAGAAATATTAGTTGACCCTATGATGACAAAGGTTATGGAGGAGTGGCCTCATCATTCAACAATATTTGAAATTCATAGTTTCCTTGGTTTATCCTGATATTATAATATGTTTCTGAAACAAAATTGCAACTTTATAAAACACATTCCACGTTAACTTGAAAATGAGATAAATTTATCTACATATAGTAGTGTGAAGAAATTTTTCAAGTGATGAGGAAGATATTAGTTATTACATATTTGTTAACTCTACCCTCTATCAGAGAAGGATTCATTATTTTTAGAGGTCCATTTATTAAATGTCATGGTTATGTCCTCAATAAAAATTACAAGATAATTTCATATGCATATTCAATGTTGAATCCACATGAACATAATTATCCTACGCAAGATATGGTACTGGCTGTTGTTGTTTTTTCTCTGATGATATGAAGGCACTTTCATTATGGAAAAAATTGGGATATATTAAAAGAACACCAATTTTTTAAGTATATTTTGACACAAAAGGAATTGAACATTAAAAAAAAGGAGATGGTTGGAACATATTAAAGACTATGATTGTTCAATTTAATATCATCCTGGAAGAGAAACCAAAGTCTCCAATGCATTATGTATAAAATAACCTGTTGTGATGGAAATGATGAGAATTCAAGGATATCATTTGATCAACAACCTAGTAAGACTGAACATGGGAATCATAAGGTAAGGTATATCATCAACCCTATCACAAATGATTTATCAACAATAATTTCTAGATAATATCAATAAATATCAAATAGAATTTTAATTGTTATAAATGACGATTTGGGGTGTGAAAAATGGGATGTTTCTTGATTTGAATATTGATCACAAAGGTGTACTAAAATTTCATAAAATTCTATGTGTTCCATATATTCTAGAAATAAATTTGGAGCTAATGGATTAAGCCTATAGATATTAATTATTTATATATCTTGGGAGCACTAAAATGTATAGGGACCATCATGATCATTATTGTTTGGATAAAATGAAAATGGATGTTTCCAAATACAGTGTAAGGTTCTTGGTGTGTAAACAAGTGGAAGTAGATAGAAAAATTCCTAAAGGGGTATTACATCCACTATCCATACTGACATGGAAGTGGAAAAATTACACTATGGACTTTTTCACTAGTCACCCAAAAGCATACAATAGAAATAATGATATTTTGGTTATTGTGGATAATCTCACAAGACTACCCTTTTCATATATATTTAGGAAGATATATCTTTTTACAAACATTATAAAATATACAAAAAGGAAGTGGTAAGGGTGTAGGGGTTACCACCATATATAAAATTTGATGAATATTCATGGTTCACATCAAAATTTTGGGGAATTATTCAATGTTCTCTAAGTGTCCAATTGAATTTCAGAATAGCCTATCTCCCCCAAAATGATGGCCAATCTTATAGTAAAATTCAGACACTCAAGGACATGATGAGAACATGATTAGTAGAACATGGAGGTGGATGGTATCAACATCTCCCATTAATTGATTACTTATAAAAAATGGCTTCTATTCATGTATTCAAATGGAACCCTATGAAGCTCTGTATGAGAATAATTGTAGAACTCATACTTATTGTGATGAATTTGGTGAGAGAAATATTATTCATCTTGATCTAATACAAGAGTTATCAGAAGAGGTTAATTTTATCCATTAACACATTAATGCTGCCCAGATTTGGAATAAGAGCTATGCTTACAGTCATAGATGAAACCAGGAGTAAGATTTTGGTGAAAAATTGGTCCTTTGAATATCACTTGGAAGAGAGTCATGAAGTTTAGAAAGAAAGGGAAGCTTATCCCTAGGTATATTGACCCCAATAAAATCCATGATCACATAAGAGCAGTTTCCTAACAACAATCAATTACAACATATATAGCTCATGTTCATGATGTATTCAATGTGACTCTATTATGGAAGTATAAAATTGATCATTCACATGTAATGAATCCTGACGTGGAACAAATGGAACATAACCTCTCTTATGAGGAGCAGTCGGTGGATATCATGGACCATAGAGACATGGTTTTATGCAACAAGACTACCCACCTCGTCAAATTGTTTTGGAGGAACAATAAATGTAGAGAAGCAACATTGTAACCATAGGAGATAATGAGGCAGAAGTAACAACACATTTTCTCAACTAAGTGAATGATTTGAAATTTTGGAGACAAAATGTATTAAGGTGGGTATAATGTAATGACCTATAACTTCTTAAATGATAATTTCTTCCAAAAAATGTGTGTTATATTATATTATTCACAACAAAACAACATTTTATAATTAAGTGAATATAAATGGAAATGTGACCATCTAGATTCAACTATTTTATGACCATTGGAAAATAAGGCTGTTGGGAACAATAATCTTGATAATAATTTTAATGTTATACTTAGAGTTTATAAGGAAAATTTTTACAAAGGAAATTTGATATCAAAAGAAGAATTTGTGGCCTAAACCACTAGAATCGTTTCATTTCAAGACCATCTATCATAACATTGGAGGTAGGTATCATCAGTGGGTTTTACCCTTGGTCTATCTGAAGCTGAGCTTCTATAATTGAATCTTGAATGAAGTCTCCTATGAGATATGCTCAAGTTAGTAAAAATTACCCCTCGATTGTTGTTAGCCGATGCACCCTACAAAACTACCACCATTGAACACCTTGGTCTTAGGGAAAATAATAGTGTATTAATGGAATAAATTTCCAAGACTAAGTTACATATAGTTTTATTCCATTGTATAAATAAAATTTTTATGCTGTATTTTCCTTTTTAAGATTAGTTTTCTTAATAAACGTGAGATGGAATTTTTTAAAATGATTTTTCAATTAGAGATTTTACTTATTAGAAAATATAAGATTATTATAATAAATGAAGGTATTATGAATAATATTTATTTTAATTAAATATAATGATTAAAATATTCTTATTTAAAAATTAATGATATAATAAATTTTTTTCATGTGTCAGATATTTTACTATGCATTTTCAATTAGCTTTTATTTTTATTAAATATTGTTTTTTATATTTTTAAGTTAAAATTATCTTATTTATATAATTATTATGATATAATTAATATTATTTTGGAAATTATAATGTTGAAATTATGTTATGGTTAATTTTATGATAATTTTCTATAATACTTTATTTTTTCGTGAATAGTAAAAGTACAGTTTCAGTTTTTTGGTATGTTAATGAAATCATAATTATGTCATAATGATGTAATAAATAATTAAAGACATTAAAAGACTATAAATATGATATTTTATAAATATATATTATTTTAATATACTTTAATCAATTTCCAAATATATAATTTACATTCTAAATTATAAAATTGAAACCATAACTTTAAAAATTTTATTTTGTGAAAAATTGACTTCTCCTTTCCAAATTTAGTAATATGAAATGATGGTAGACTCTTATAGATTTAAATAACATAAAATTTTCCAAAGTGTCAAATACCATTGTAAACTACAATGGTAATGATTATAGTTTTTCATTTACCACCACCTAGGTGTCTAAGGCCTAAATTTAGAAACTATTAAACAAATCCCCCACTTTTTCTATAAATAACCTCCCATTTATCCCTTTACATTCACTCCCAATTATTAATCCATGAATATATGACAATTTTACAACATAATTAGTCCTCCTATGGTGTCCTGAAGCCCCCAAGTTCTCTTTCCTCATATTTTTGGAACTTTATTTCATGATAAGGGGAATATCCATCTTTTATCTTCGTTTCATAAACCTATTTTTGTATATAGCTCTTAAATGTTATGGTAAATATATATAATTTAATTCTTAACAAATACATTAATTTTAAGTTATGTTTTATAAATGGGATAATCTTTTCTTATCTCTTTTTACATTTTTTTCAAAACCATGTTTTATACCCGTTCTATTGCATATTTTACTTCTCAATATTCCCCTCTTCAAATAATGAAATTACCTATTATATTATTTTTGTTAATACCCAAACGTTATATTTTCTAGAGGTACCAACCATGATGTAAAAATTTTTTATTTAATTTTTTAATTGACATAAATAAAACCATCATTCATTTTCCATGGGTTTTAATTGACATTAAGATCATACTTTTAAGAACTTTTTAATAACGCCATGATTTTTTATGTAAAACTCATTTCATATATTAAAAAATGGTTATTTATGAAGTATTTTATTATGATATATGTGCCTAATATTTATTAATATATATGAAGTTTGTACCCTAATAGAGTTTCATTGCGTTTGATAAATAATTTAATCTCTAGAGATCACATATTTTATGATACCTTGATAAATAACCTTGGTATTTTTTATAACACCTCAGTTGTATGCTTATGAATATATAAAATAAATATTATAGACACACTTCCATGTTATGATCCATGTTCCTTTATTTATGATATTGCACATGTTTTCTTGTTCATTATATAATGAAATCCGTCATGTTCTTATTGATATTCCTCAAGATCAAATGTAAACAGTTTCCCTTGTTTTCCCTTACTAGTGATTATAATCACCCTTTCATTTAATGTATGTCCCTAGGTTTTAATACAAAGTAAATGTAAATTATATGAACTTTTTAAGAATCCTTTCAAGTGGGTTAGAATAATTTTTTATGTTTTTATGTATTATGTACCTTGTTTCTAAGAAACTAAACATTAAAAGAACCTTTTTTTGTTCAATTTAATGAATCATTTATGTATTAAAAATGTTATATTCCATAATTAACCCACCACAAAACATCATATGAGATGAGTTTGGTTAAAGGGTATTATAAATTTTTATTCTATTCTGATTATAATTTTCCACTTTCACTTTAAATCACCTTTTTAGTTGAGTATAATTATCCCTTTTGGAGTAAAGTATTAAACCAAAATCTTTGTAATGTTATTTCGTCTTGAGCCTTTAATTTTAAATTGAAATTTTAGGTGAATTGTCATAAGATGGAACATAATTTTTTAATTAATGATAATTGTCATGCTATGTCATTTGTTCTACCCATGGACTCCTTGTTTACAAATGAATTATATTCCTTGGCCCTATTTGATGTCATGGAATATTTAGGCGCATAACCATTTTTAATAGTTATTATTAGACATTAATTGTGTGGTCTTGATGAATTACATTATGGAATGGATTAACTCATGGCCTATAATTATAGATTAAATGAATTATGATAATAAAGGTACACTTTTCCTTGAGCGATGTCAAGTTCATCTTTACAGAATGATTTGGGTACGGGATCATAGGAAAATTCGGACTAACTTATATTGGATTATTATAGAGGGACCTTGATTAGGGTCACAGAAATGAAATTTATAATCTCCTTGTTCGATGAAATTAGACTTGGATATCCTACCACATGGGTTATTTGACACATCCCACACCCCCTCAATTAGGTTGTGGGGAATTAACCACCTCCTTGTTACCCATGATACATGAGAATTGAATCCCATGTAAATTTTGATACTCAAGAATCGAAACCATTATGATTTATAATTCATAGGCATGGTGTCTCTAATACATAGTTAAACTTAGGCATGGTGTACCTTATTGTGATGATCATCCATGAAATCCCTTATAAATTGTGATAGTTGTGCATATAATACCTTATAATTTATTATACTTAAGAATGGAGCCCATTATTGTGATATTTTGGCAGGGGGGACCTTCTTATTATTCATTGAGAATCTTGCGACTATGCAAAGGGTCTTGAGATGCGCCTTAATTCAAGGATATAAAACGCATATATATATATATATATATGGATATATATGTTACTTATTATATGGATACATATGTTACTACTTATTTATCTATATATATATGGTGACATATAATCCGAGATATTCTGGCATGGGCCAAAAAATGTTTAGTCAGCTAGCTATCCTTGTGGAACTTGAACTTACTTGTTATATTCATTTAATTAATACACTTGATTAATTATGATATACCTAAATATAGATTTATTTTTTATTTACAAACTATAATTATTGAGACATCATTGGTTGTGGTCTACTGAGTAAATCTTGCACTATGTTCGAGATACCATTTGGTACTCAAAATGACCTATTGGATGTACATCAGTTTCATTGGATTGTTCATTCTTTTTGTTCTCCTTGTGGACTAGAATAGAATATTGGAAAAGATAAATAATCAAGTCATTTAGATGCTATGAAATATAGTTGTGGAGTATTTTATTTATTTATTTATTTTGTCTTCCTATATTGTTATGTATTGTTTGTTGTATTTATTCTCATATGTATATTACAAAATGATCATGTATGGTTGGATTATTTGGATTTAGACAGACTGTTTATTATTGATTATGGGTTTTTATTTCATCTTTTCTTCCTTTCATTAAGCATGGTTCTACTATCATTATTCCTATTATATGGGGTATATTATCCCCATTGTACTACCTTTAGACCCTCATTGATAGTTGGAATCCTCTGGAATATAGGGAGATGTGTTCGAGGCCAAAATTGGTATATCAAAATATTAATGGAATTAGATATATAAAAATTTATAATATATCACAAAAAAATAGAACAATTGAAGGCATTTAATTAAATAAATAATATGAAACACAAAAATAGCTATATATAAGGAATGTGAACCTACATACCTTGTCATGATGCATTAACACACCCAAAATATCCTGAAAACTATAACAGAAATAAAATTAATGGTAACTCAGAGCTCTATTACATATGTGCTAGCAAGGTACATGGAAACTATTCCACTCAAGACCCTCACAACTATATCCTTTCTACCATGTCCAGGTTTTTATAAATTGAAAGGAATAAAACTAGTGCTCGGATACAATGTTTTAGTATCAAAACACAAACCTACAACTCTAAGACGGAGTGCTACAGGGCTTCATGTGCGACTCCCATACATAAGAGGCTGCTGACTAGAAACAATAGTTTAAGTCCATAAATGTGGAGAATATATCCCCAGTAAAATGTCATGTAGAAAACAATAATAATAAAAAATATAACAAATAGGTAGAGTAATTATGCCGAAAAAATAATCATAGATGACACATGTGAAACAGAAAATCAATAAGCTCCCATAGTGGCACACAAAAAGAAAGTATAATGTTTGGTGGGTAAATATATAAATAACACTAGGGTAAACCCAATATTCTTTCCATGCCCTGAGTTCATCTACATGATCCATAGTTTATCCTTTATCTTTGATTCCATTTCCCTTACTTGGATACCTAGACAATAATCCCTCATGCACATCGGGATTTCCATGTAGGTTGCGAGTATGAAACCCAATTGAAGTCCAGAAATGCTTCTTAAAATGATGTTCTTAGATAAAAAAGTGTATTCAATAAATGAATAATAAATGTATAGGATGATTGTACCAGGGCACACAGTGAAATCTGATGGGTCAGAGATTTAAATATTTTCCTAATAAGGGTGAAAAAACATCTTCTTCTTCACAATATGAGCGCCGATATGGCCTAATGATATCATGCGAATATTTCAAAGCACAAAAATTAAACAAGAATTATTACCTTATCTGAATCTAAATATGTATGATTGTAACTTTTATCTAGTGAAAATTTCACGAAATATATGAGGCTAAAACTTTCTAGATCATCCACACACATTTCTATAGTTTTTGGGAACATTCTTCATCAGAATTCAGGTTCTAGTATGGAGACTGAATAATTCCTTCAATGTATCAATTGTCACTAGGATACCATTCCTTCAATCCATAAAATAGATCAAAGATCAAGAGATCTATAAGATATGTATCTCTATTAGATGTTGTAAGAGAATATAGGGGATTTCAATCCATTATAAATAACGATTGGAAAAGAAATTCTCCAATATTTATAAATTGATAGATAAAATAGCCGATAAGGGTTCCCCAATCCCCATATACCCAACACCCACTAAATAAGTGATAAATGACTCATTATGATGAACTAATTATGTCATATACTTCATTTAAATTTTATCATGAACTTCTATTATATAATTTATATATTATTTGATAAAAATGAGTCATTAAATTGACATTAAATTCTCGTAATATTAAAATATTATTGAATAATATAATAATATTAATTTATTTAATATTTTCCATGTATTCACATAATACCTTCTGAATACATTGAACAAATAAATTCAACCCAATTATTTTTCACTCGATCAATAATGAATTTATTTATTTTTTAGTGATCTATAATACGTGGATAACTCTTTCACCCCATGGTGGGTCCCACCATGTCCTATTCACCTATTCACCATAATAGGGTAGACTCATGAATATGATATTGTGTGAAACCCTCTATGATCTTATCTCAATAGAATTGAATATTATTCATGGTCTTATAATAGAGGATAGAAACCCACCAAGGTCCCTAAAGTGATATGGAATAATCATAGAAACAAAAACCATCATACAAACACACATTGTGTAATATAATCTCTTTATATAATGATATCTCATAAAGTATAAGGCACACCTTATGTAATCGTCCATACTTTTACTATATTCGGTTTTCTAATTGAAAGGAATTAACTTTAACTAACATACAGATGGATTTATTAAAGTTAATAGCATCCTGGTGAGCTAATCTCGATATATCACTTCCTCAACATGGATGTGAAAAAATATATCTTGACCATTTAATCAATGTCATTACTCCAAAGATGAACCCATCACAGGTTACCTCAACATGTAATTAATGTCATGGTTTTTTCCATTCAAAAAAGTATTTTGTCAAATGTTATATATTGATAATGATATAATTTCAAGTGAAAAAAAATGTTCATAGATAGAAACTACCATTGACAACAAAACATGTGGTGTTATTATTGATGGGTTTGTCATCATGATCTCATCTACTCGAGATCACAAAGTGTGAACTTCGTGGTATGAAGTCTAAATACTTATTATACCCCATACCCTAATGGTTTCATATCATTTTTATCCTTTTATTATGATATTTCTAGACCATATAATATTAATTTAATATTATTGTCATCGTATATCTATGTTCTAATTATTGTATAATAAATACTATAAACTTTTGATATGACATGAAATATAGGGACATTACCATAAATATAGTGGAAGTAGAAGTATAAAAACTGTTATGGAAATATAAAAATTTGTATATTTCAAATTGTATACAAGTAATAGTTATCAAATAAAATACATAATTTGGGTATAAGGAAGCCACATACATCACATACATCACAAAAATACAAAACTGATAACCCATGTGCTAACGAAGAAACCATGATCCTTAGTCATACTTACTTCATCTCAATGCTTGAATGAATTTCAAGATATTTTATCTAATCAAGAAATAACTATGAGGCTAATAGTCATTCTTCTTGGCATCAAGTTAACATACTACTCAATATACACTAGGCATTAAGTGATTTGTGTTCTCAACATATACTATGAATCAAATGATCTTAACCAGCACCCACTAGTCCTCAAGTGACATGATCCTTATAATCCTCTAGGAATTAAGTTTATCACATGTTTTCCAGAAGGCAACATTTTATAACTTCCCTATGATTAAGTCCATAATTTCCATATTCACAATTCGTGAACAATCCCACTCTAATGGATAAACATGTCACAATTGTTCACCTTCACTGGGAATTAATAACCTCCAATGGAACATGTAAAATGAGTAAAACACAAAGGAAATTATAGTACATAATCAATAGTAAATGTATAAATTTACAATACATGTTATCAACATCAAACATGAATATGAAAGTTACATGAACAATCATGGAAACTAGTATCACATAATGTTGTACACACACCCACATGAAATCATAATCAAGAAGGAATATCATGAATGAAAATGAAAATATTATATTATAGGAACAACTGTAATCAAAATCCATAAAAATTTAAGGAACTTCCAACCTTAGTTAATTCATGAAGAACATCAAGGTTCATCACAGAAACATAGCCTGAGACACATTCGTGTACTCAACAACTCAAAACTCTAGACATGAATTCCTATATTTGAATCAAACAATTTTATAAAATAAATTAATAAATAAACACATGTTATAAAAGTGTATCTCTCTTGTATAAGTTTTTAATTATGAAATTTATCCAACACACATCCTTATTATTTCCCTTCTTAAAGAATAATTATAATTTCAGATGTGATAATATTATATCTCTGTAATATAAAATTAATTTGATAAATATATGTTATAATTATTTTATTAAACTAGGTTGTTGCCATTTTAAGATGTTTTCATTATTTTTATTGGAGTATTTTGTGGAATAAATTCTTAATTTACTCACAAAAAGATACTTGTAATATATTCATTTTTAAAAACTACTTTCAAGGATATATATGGGAGAAAGTACATCCATGATTTGAAAATAATTAGAAGAACATAGTTAATTTAAAAAATATTTATTAGTTCTTTCATAAGATAATCTATATGAATATAAAACACCAAAGGATATTAAAAAATTAAGGCCAATAAGATTCATATATTTTTAAGAATGCAACTGTGTAGGGATCGATAAAATTAAAGCCACTAACTAAGTAATAAATTTAATTTTTCTCCTAATCATTTCATAAATGTAGATCACATAATTCTTAATAAAAATTTGAATTATGGAAAAAAGAATCAAAGTAACTTGATACCATGATTTTTGGGATTTAAATTGGTTTAAAATGGGTCACAGGATTGATCTTTGGAAGAATAAGTATAAATAGGGAAACAAATTCCTCATAATATGAAATGCATAAGGGTAACATGGATTAACCCTTATGCATCACCTAGAAATTGCGTGAGGGTAAGTTGTTTACCCTTATGTAGCATATTAACATCTCCCTACTAATAATTAACATGTAAATAGTATGTGTTACTTTTAAATAGCACATAGGTTACCCTTATGTAACTATTAAAAACAATGGGATACATTACTACATAGGCTGATTACAATTATTCATTTTTTGGATACCTTTACGTTGGCCATGGATACCCTTATGAGACATCTGACATACCTTTATGAAACACCCTTATACAAGATAGAACCCTGATGAAAATACCCTTACACAATTCGGTACCCTAACATAGAGTCTATCATACCATTACACATGGTTGACATTCCCTTACAAAATCTATGGAAAAAACACTAGTACCCTTACATAGCTCTTTCTACCCTTACATAGTGCATGAATTACCCTTAAAAAACTCTATAAATTATTTTTTCCATTATATATCACATTGTACATCTCCATTACCCTTACAAAATTCAATAAAAGTTGTTTTCACCCTTAAACGACCCTCATAAAAAGGGTGTTACCCATACACAAGGACACTAAAACCCAATTTCCTTTATATATAGCTATAAAAACAAATTAGGGTTTATTTTTATTGAAAATATATATTTTAAAATAAAAAGTATAATAAATTGAGTACAAAAAATGTTATAAAGACCAATTTAAAAATAGAATATTATGCTATTGATGTATGATTAATATGTTATGCTTGAGTATCCACTAGACAGATAGATCTAATCTCCTTCCTTATACATATAGAAATATTCATGGATAACTATATCAAATTTACATAACATTGATCATTGTTTTCCCACTTCTTCTTATTCTTTTTCCTATATGACACTCAGTTCATAGTATGTACACCAATGTCTCTATCTTCCATTTTATGTTCTCCTTCAATGAATAGTAGTACTTGTTCTTTATTTTTTTCTTTGGAACTCAGAATATTTTCAATGATAGAAGGTTAAAATCTATATATTTATTATTCTCCCTAACATCTCATCATCTTCTCTTAGCATGTTACTTCCATCATCTAGAACATGATTTTTAATTCAAAAAACTAATCTCTACATTAATTGAGCCCCTTAATCAAGGAGTCAAATACATCAGTATGAAACTCAAGAAATAACTACTCGATAATATTCCATGATATCCACTATGATAATCCAACTTTAAATAATCAAATACATATTTGGAATACAAAATACCATGGTTAAACGATTCTATCGTTTATTTTCCATCGACTACATATTCTTTATATATTCTTCACATTTCTAAAAAATATACATCATTTAAAACTTCGTAAACTTTATTTATTTGGATTCAATAAAACCTAAAACCATTTTACACATTCACACAGTCTCATAAAACAATAGTTATAGTAAAAATTTCCTCGCATGAAATAATCTAATTTTTTATATCTTGCTAATATTCTTGGGATGAATCAAGATAATAATAACAATCATGATATTTAAATCATTTAAGAATAGTCTGAAATCATTCAGGTTGGGGATTATGATTCACTTAAAAAATGAAATTATTCTTACATTTCAATCAAAATAAACTTATTCTACCTTTGAAATCCATAAGTTAGTATTCTGTAACATTTGTTTACTCTTACACGAGCCTTAAGAACTCTAACTAGATCTTAAATAGATTAAATCTAATTTTATTTCGTTTTTTAGAACTCAAACTTTAACTTATTCTTCCATTTATTTTCATTACTCTTAATTACCTTATACACTCCAACAAACTCTTCTGTATTCTAAATTTACTCTTACATGTACTCTAGAACTTTGATGTTACTCTTATATATGAGGAAGTTACTCTTTTTGGGTGCTCTATTTAGTCTTGCATATCAACTAATTACTATATCATAGTATTTAATCTACCCTTACATAAGCCACAACTACACATATGTATCCCTTATAATTTTAAATTTAATCTCATATAAACCCTATTTATCCTTATTTATGAGCATGTTACTTTTACATAGCTAATAATTTTCCAAATTTTTGCAACCCAGTACTTCATAATCTCAACTCCAACATTCTTGACTACACTGAAAATTTATTATCCACTTTAATTCATCATGAAAACACTTATAACAACATATTAATTATTAACAAACTAATAAAAAAAAAACTTCCACTAGAATATTTTCTTTCATAATTTGGGCCTATCGCCTACTTCCAAACTTCTACAAGCTATCATATTAATATTCTCCTCCCAAAACTTTTCATATTTCTAACTTTTACCAACTTCTTCAAGATGAACTTTAAAACACTCATGGATTCATACTCTCTCATTACTTCTCCAAATATGTTACTAACATCTCAAACACTTCATATCACTTTATAATATCTTTTAATCACCTTCCATAATAACTAGAATAATTCACAAGGATCAAATTTCAACCCAACTTCTCCCGATCGGTATAAAATATATATTTCTATGTAATGTAGTAATATTCAATATTAAGAATCATAAGGAAGGATATTCATATCTAACATTATTCTTTAATATTCATATCTTGTTTCTCACATCTTCTTCAACTATATTTTACAATGTTGAATATATACGTAGTCTTATTTCAATAAAAATCATTAATAACATCTTAGTTTTCCCCCTTATTAACAATATTACTTTATTATAATATATAGGTAACTAAAGCTAAATATTGGCAGTACATCAATACCCATGATCTAACATGCTCTTTAAACTTTAACCTCAAATAAATCAGGACATGTTGAAAAAATTTCATAGGTACTTTAATAAAAATCTGAACTTATCATCTTCTCTTATTGGAATATATTGAAGTCATTTTCTATTGAAATATTATACAACATTTCAACAGCGATTTCATCAATATCCCCCATTATATATAAATATATATTAATATCTATATGTAAAATGCATGTTAATGTTTGTTTATAAGCATTGCAAACATCCCTCCCATATATTGACTATAAATAAAAGTGTAAAATCAAATTATTAAGTTATTAATTAATCAACATTATGTATACTTGAGTAATTCTTGGGGTAGAAATACAAATTGACCAATTAACATCCCAAAAATATTAATTCATAACCAAGTATTCTTAAATAAACTCGGCATATTCATTTACATTGGTCAAACCAATTTTCTACCCTTGATATCTGATTTTATTCAATAAAAACATGTATAAAATAATGTTTTAAACATGTATTTCTGATGGAAATATTAAGAATTTTTCTAAAATTTCATATTCATATAAAATAATAAATTCTTTTGGTTATCTCAAAACATATCCCCTTAATGGGTTTATGTCATATTCTATTCTCTATAGTTGTTATCCAAATCAAATAATCTCCAAGATAATAATTTTTAGGATCACTCCAATTTGGGTACTTATAATCATCTTTATGGGTTTCACAGTATGCTCATTTTTTTCAGTTCTCCTATTAAATATATGCATCAACATCAATTTAATAAAATCTAATATGGGAGTAATGGGGTTTTATAAATATTTTAAATAAATGATAATGGGATGATAGTCATTTATCATTACAATTACTCATTTATTTTAAACTATAAAAATGAGATAGTTATTCACTCTTTCTCCATTAATTGTATATACCTTAATTTATCTTGTTAGTATAGACTTTTTTATTCTATGATGTATCTCTTTATGTGGTATTTCTTTTATTAAATTAACAAATCAATCACGTTAATCTCTAATTTCTTGTTTCATCTTATTCAGTATCTCTACTTGCGAAAAAAACATAATAAAACACTCTTTGGAATTATGTTTAACCTTCTTTCACCACCCATGTAGTTCTTCATTAATCTTAAGATCTCTACTATTTAGAATCATCTCATGAAATTAATGTTTATATTCTTATGATATTTTATTTCTATATAACACTTTCTTTATCTTTTTATTCTCTAATATTTCTTTCCAGTTTCAATTAGGATATCCAAATGATAAAATATTCTATAGAAACATGATCATCTTTATATTGATATTCCACATGGTTTCTCATAAATTCCACCAACTGCATAAATCCTATTATTTTTTTCATTGATTTATTTTCCACTTTTTTACTCAATATTTTCTACATTAACACTATCACCCATGGATTTATTAAATTGGTTAATAGTGTCAAATTTTTTCCAATAATAGAAGTGTACCATTTTTCTTAGGGTAGCATACTTCTTGATCTTCTTGAATATGGGTTTTTCAACATGTTTCTTTTGTTTATTTTTAAATGTATTCTCAAAACATTTATTCAAATGCTTCATCCTCTTATATTTTAGTATTATTTGTTCAAATTCATTTGAAACATTCATAGTTTATTTGAACCATCATGTATCTTTATTGTGACCACATTTGTTACAACTATTTTGGAATTTCCTCAATCAATCAGGCCTATTTGAGATAAATATATTTTTATCCTCATACAATGTACTTTTTTTTGAATCATCATTAATACCTTATAATTTATACCATTTTTTCCTCCATGAGTTAAAAAATTATGAAAATAATAAATATCAATGTGCCCAAATATTTCTCACCATAAATAATAGAAAATGAATCCGGACATTCTTCTTTGAGTTTGAGTCTGATTTGTAATAACAACTTTTTTTTAATTTTAACCTCTAGTTGATTTTTTTGGGGATGAATATTTCATAACCTTATCACATAAACCATAGATATAATGGTTTGTTTATATTAATTTTATTCAATTCATTTTTAACATAATTGTTTATATAACGTATATAATACATGAAAATTGATTTAGTGAAAATAAATTTTTCTAGATCAAGAATTTACATTTGCTTTGATCTTATAATATATTTATCATAAGGGGTGCTAAATATCCACTATTTGATAAATAAATTTTTTTAGACAAATAAACTCTAATACTTTTTTATGGTAGCAACACAGATCTATGTTTCTATGGATGAATTAGCTTGAACAACTTCAAAATTTTCCAATTTGACTTCCAATTCAAGTCATTTATTATTAAGGATATAAGTATTATCCCTTATGCACTTAATTCCATATTCACACTCTTTATTATTCATATCAATATGCTTCTCATGATATCAATTCATTTTACACCCCTCTTGTAATAGAATGGAAATATCTTCTATCACGTTTTTTACATCCTATTGAGAATTATTGACATCAATACAAGCCTTTTATTCATCATATAACGAAATATTTTCCTCAATATTTTTCATGTATCCATAAATATATTTAATTAAACATAAAAATTTATTTTCATGTTTAAAACACCTTTCTTCGAGAATAAAATTCTTTTAAATTTTGGACTTATCTTCCATCGATAGATTCTAAACATCATAAATTTTTTTGTTTGGGATTCCACCATCATTTTAAATTGAACTTTGTTTTGGGTGAAGTCCTTGTACATAACTTTATAATATCCAAAAATGAAATCAACTACATAATTAGGTAAATTCATTAGGGATTTCATAAAAAACACATGAATAATTATATGATTCATTTGATTCATGACTAATAACAATTGTACTTATTTCATTTATAGGAAATTACTGATAAGAGATTATAGTTATGTCATTATCATGTGATGGATTTTAAAAATATAAGTTTGAATTTTTATACATATTATCATTAAGGTATTTAACCACCAGATATTCAATATACATGATAGGGATAATTTTTCTATGATTCTAGCATGTGGGAATATTGTTTTATTACTATATACTTATGATGGATGCCTTATTTATTTTTCACATCTCTTTATTATTTATATTTATCAATGTTTTATAATAGATAGCGTTTAGATTAGTAGTAGAAAAATCATATCCAAGTCTGCACGTTGTGAATCATTTGGAAAAGAACCTCAAAACATAAAATACTAAAATATTGAGAATTTATTATAGGTAGAACTATAGATCTAATACCAATTTTTTTCAATAGGACCGATGAAGTCATAGTATGGGTGAATCAACATTGAAATTTTTTATCAATTAAATATATTTTTTAACTCTTCACCTGTTAGGTTTAATGGGTCTCACACTCTCATCTCGTATTCAGTTTGAATGAATGTAATATTATGAGGAATGCATAAGAACAACAGAACATGATAATTTATGAGGTTCAATCAAAATATGTTATCTACTCCTCAATGTTTGGTGGTTATTTTACCGCATATACACAAGAAAAATAATATTTTATCGAAATAAACCAATGGAAAGGGGGTGGACTTAAACATATTCATCTAGAAACAAATAAGTTACACGTGAAGTACAGATTGACAATAACAAGAACCCACTTAAATTTATCTTATGTGATGGAACTAACCAGTCCTCCATTTCACAATTCTAGATTCAGATGGATCCTATTGATGTATTATTATTATTATTGAAATATCAAGTCTCCAATGGACTAAAATATCGAATCTCCTTCTTAGATATGCGCCAATATTCATTGTCTTCTCCCTTTAACATCCACAAAACCCATCAAGGCTATCAATGTTTTTTTAATCTTGTATGGTCTTTAGTGGATAGTATGCACACTAGTATCTCTCTCTTTATTTTATTACTATTATTTATTAAGCAATAATCTGTGCTATCTATTTAATATTCGTTGACAATAATTTTTTTAAAACAATGATATGTCAGAATTTTTCTCTTTTTTCTTCTCCCTATTATTGTAACATATTCAATTTGTATGTATCTTCTGTTTAATACCGTAAAATTATTAATTCAAAAGATCAGATCCACATCCATTGGTCCCCTGAAAAATTCATGAAGTCAAATACTCAAATATTAAATGTGCAGGATTTCTAATTGAGGTAAATACATGATATACTTTTTGATAATCAGCCTTTAAATAATAATTTACAGTTTTAAATTACCAAATACCATGTTTTACTAATTCCATCATTAATTTCCAATTAATATCAAATTCTTATCAACTCATTCATATTTTCAAAAAAATCACACCATTTAACCCTTAATGAATACTTCCTTATACGACTTAAATAAAACATGGACTATTTTTCCTTGTTTAGATTATCTCATGTAAAAATTATTTTTGATGTAAATCATTTCTTAGGGTGAAATATCATTCTTTAACTCTTGGTAATATTATTGGATTGAATCCTGATAATAAAAAAATCATGATATTTACTTAGATGTGGGTAATGGTGGTCGTTACAATGAAAATCATGCAACAGACAAATATAGTGTAGTACTCAATGAGGCTCGAACTGAAGACCACATCGAGTCCCATAGGGGTATCTACCAATGAGTTTTACTATAAGGGATATCATGATATTTACATCATTAAAGACCAGTCCAAAATCATAAGGGTTAAGGATTTTAATTTTCAAATAAAATAGATTTAATCTTACATTCCAATCATAAGAATCTTACACAACCTTTGAAATACAAATGTTACTCTTCTATAACATCAAATTTACACTTACATATTCCTTAAAAACATTTAGAAATTGTTACATAGTGGAAAACTACAGTTGTGTAACTTCAGTTAGACATCAGTTAGTCTTATATAGCTCCAAATTATTTTTAAAAAGATTTAAAATAACCATATATACCTCAATATGACTCTAGGATACTCTTAATAGTTTGAAGTTACTCATACATGTTTTTTGGATTTTCTGAATTACTCTTATGTATACAATGATTGGTTTTCTGTATGCATTGGATGATATCATGTAAAACCTGATTAATATTCAATATGATATCATTTTCTCTTACCTAATATATATATATTCTTATATATCCATTATAATTCTACATTTAATCTCACATAAAACCTCTTTATCTTTACATGAGAGTATGTTACTCTTGTGTAACATACACTTTACCAAATTTCTATAAATTGAAACTTTAAAATCTCAACTCAATATTTCTCAAAATCACTAAAAACATACTCGATGTTAAAATTAATCTCAGAAAAAACTTCCAAAAATATATAAATTCCTCTCAAAACTAATTTTTTGATCAATTATTATATAATATATTTATTCCTAATCTAGATTCAACTCCATATTCCACACTTGAACAAGATTTTAAATTTATCTTTTACTTTTATAAATATATATTTTTGTGATAATTTCTTACATCCTTATAAATAATTTCAAAATCTATCTAGATCTAGACATTATCTAGCCTCCTAAAAATGTAATTAAAACATATGTAGAATTTAAAATCACTTTAGGATATCTTCACAACATCTTTAATAATCACCTAAATAATTCTCAAAGCTCTTGTTCAAACTCATCTTCTCTCAATCATCATCCAAGTGAAATTTCTTTATAATGTAAAAATCATCAATCATAATAATCATAAGGATGGATCGTCACTACTGGATTTATTATTCAATATTTATATCCAACCTCTCTCCTCATCCCCAACCACCTTTTCTAATCATTAATAGAGGTGTAATATTTTTCCAATAAAAATCATTGGTAGTTTCTCAAAATTTACCCTTATTGAAAATCCCACATTAGTATAATTTATTTTTAACTAAAGTTTACTCTATTGAGTACTTCAATCTCTAATATATAAGGTATTATTAAACCACTAACCTTTATCCACATAGAACATGTAGGCAGCCTTCTTTATTACTTCAATAATCATCTAAAAGTCTCATCCTCTTTTCTCAATGTATAATTACATAAATTATTATTGATAACAAATATAAAACATTTCGATTGGGTTCCACATATTCTCATGATACATAAAATTATTATTTTTACCCAATAACCCTCCAAGTATACCACATTGAGTATAATATGATATGTATTTGTTATTACATGTGTTCATCTTTCAATTTATGTTCCCATAATTGAGTATTTCAACAGAGTTATCATGATAAACACTATTATTTGACTCCTTTATAACACCATCCTTGATGATGTGCTAATATGCGGTGTTTCGGTATGTTATTGATCATATCATTAGTTGAGGCTTAAAAAATATGGGATTAATTCTCTTATATGATTTGTATGACATACAGAACCTCAATAGAGATAAAATAAGGAAGTGTATGGTCACACCTATATACTGTGAATGTGATTTAGTTATCTATTTAGATGATGGTCATATGATTTTCTCATATACTTGGTTGAATTAAATGTGATGTGTTTGACTAGTAAGTTAGTCTATACTCAAATTACTGAAAATGAATGAATCAGTTATATGATATCAAAGAACCTATACTAAAGTATTATTAAATACATTAAGAAAAAGATATCAACAGATTGTGGATTTTAGGATGTTCTTCCTAAATGTTGGGTTATTCAAATATCTAATGGATACCATTTTATGAAGGATTAAGTTAGTTTCTTCTTTATGATCTCAATCAATCTTATCTATATAAGTCTCATCATTACTGAAATTGTACACTATTATTCATTGTGTTTATTTTAGTTCAAATAAATTAAAATAACCTATGGTTTATAGGTTTTTATTGATTTTTTATATTGTGTTTAGATTAGTGTTATCCCATACAAAACCCTTCATTTTTTTCTACTTCAATGTTCATTATAGTAATATTGATCAACTATATTATAATTTATATAATTTGAAATTTTTTATCTCCTTGATATAACTCGAGGTATTTTAAATTCATTCCTATTTCATTAAAATAATTGTAAAATATTTTCAAAGTATGATAAATTATTTCCAATTAATAATAGTTTTTTTATTTAAAATGTATGTTATTTTAATTGCACTGTATGTAATATATGATTAGTTATTACTTTGAATATTTTGAAATAGTTGTTAGTCACTGTCACATATTTTCACTGGAAAATAACTTATAGATGGTAAAAATAAATTTATTTAGTAAAAACTCAAGATCCCTCTTGTACTTTGTAAATTCTGGTGATATCCCATGGTCACTTTTGAATTAACCATGAAATTCACTACCACTTTAGTAATAATGATAAAATTTTCATCAAAATTGAGTAAAACCTATTAGAAAAAAAATATATCATGATTTATAATCATTAAAATCAATAATTGAATGGTTTAAAAAATAATTTCACTATTTTTTATGATAAAACATTGAATGATTAATCAAGTATAAATATTTAACATTTTATAACATAATTGTAAAAAACCATTTAATAACTATTAATAAATTTTAGAATTCTTATAACAGAATAGCCTGAACCATGACATACTCACAAAAAATATTCAGATAATATCCAAAAAAAAATTTCCAAATCACATCATCATGTGATGTTCAATGATTATTTTCCATAGAATATATTCAAAAAAATATATCGATATTAAATTTTCCACTTAACATATTTCTCCCCATGATAAATTGATATATTTATCTTTCTATGAATATAAATAAGGTATTAAATATAAAAATGAAAAAAATGAATGAATGGAATATGATAGTAAAGTAAATACCTATGTATATTGATTTACTTTATGAATGATTTCCTCAAAAATATTATTTTGATAAATTATCCCAAATTTTACATTTTACTAATGTTTTCATGAAATTTGTTAATGTTTTTTAAAAAATTCTTCATCCAATTTTACTCCATTCTAATCCTAATTCATTCTGAATCACTATCATTATAGAATAATTGAGTACAAATGGAAGATTTTGGCAAGGTCCATTTGAAGTAGTTAAAGTGAAATATTGAATCTCAAAGATATCAAAAGTTTTGTTCAAATGAAAGTCTATAAAAAGTGGTTGAGTTATAAGTGTTCACTACTAAAATTAGGTCCTTTAATAATAGTAAAAAGTTTATTATCATTACAATAAAATCACTGAAAATCATATCTTGATTAAAATCCCTAGGGCTTTATCAGCACTAGAAAATAAATGACAAAGACGAACTTCATCTATACTAAAAAATGTAATGACAAAAAGGAACATTACGAGGACTTCTTTATGAAATGATAAATGACCCCCTTTATCATTGATTTTTTTAGCATTGATAAAGGTACCTATTATTAGTTGAAGAAAAAGAAATTATAAAATATCACTTTATCATTCTTCTTGTAGTGTTGATATATAGTTCATTTATTTGTGCTATTACTAACACTGATAAAGGGGAATATTATTGTAGTGTGTTGTTAAAATTACAACACACTAATGCAGCAAAAATAGTATCATAAATAGAAAACATAAGTTTCAAATACACAATTTAATTGAATAAAAATTTTCCAAATATTAAAATAAAATTACTATATTATCGACATTTTAAACAATGGTTTGTACAATTACATACCTAAGTAATAATTTTCATTGAAATTAAAAAACATCAATATTATTTTATCTTTGGCCCTAAAACCCCATTCTTTTTATTTTTAAAAAATCATCCCATTTCATCTAAAATAATTAACATGTATAAAAAATAATTATTATGTTAATAAAACTAATAAGAAATTTAATAAACCCAAAGAGTCGATTTTAAACTAGAACTGCATACTTTGAGTGAAACTAGTAAAATTTTGTATGAGATTGAGTTATATTTGATTCTTACATTTCACACCATTTCTTCTTGTTCTCAATGGTAGGTTTTATTGAATTTTCTTACATCAGTAGTGATAAAAAATTTCATTATGGATGTGATCCAATCCAAGAGGACTCTCTTTTTGAGAAAAAGCCTCCAACTATCACATCATTTTTTCTTTCCTTCTAGAATTATCTTTATAAAAATTCACTATATAAGTATAAAAATAATAATAATTAAATTAATTCATTAATAGTAGATAAAATGATGAGAAGACAATTTGAGCTCATTTTATTGGATGTGGCGATGTCATGTTCATTTTAAACTAAAATGGAACTTATATACTGGAAACATGAACTTTGAGTTATAACAACCACATCATGGGTTATATTGATATGTGTAAAATTTTTATATGTAAAAAATGAATTATGGATCATCCTAAATTAGTTAGGAAATATTACATCATATACTCAGTTTTTAGTAAGTGATACACATTTTTAACTAAATTTTTCAATTTTAAACTGATAACACTTTGAGTCCTATTGGACACACTATGTATCAAGTTAAGGTGGAGTTGATTCATACTCATAAAAAAGACATATAGATAACTTTAATGAGGTATCAAAACAATTCGAATTCATTTTCATTGTTTTAAGTATGTCATGTGTCTTTTCAACTAAAATGAAAATTTTAAATTGAAACCACACAATTTGAGTAATATATGTAACATGATATATTTGATTGTGGTTAATTAGATTCCTAGATATCATAAATTACTTTGAGATGATTTTACTAAAGTATCAATAAAATATGAATATAGTTTCTTGTTTTTTGAGTATGTTACTTGTTTTATTACTAAAATGTCATTCTAAACTGAAAACATGCTCTTTGAGTCATACTGGTCACATCATGAGTCGGTTTGATGTGAGACCGATTCTTGCATGTTAAAAATTACCTATGAATCATTTTCCTAAATTAACAATAAAATCTAATCAAATTATCCTTTTTTAGTTAGAAACACACATTTTGACCTAAAAGGTCAATTTTAAACTTATAACGGACACTTTGATTCATATTGGTCACATCGTGTATTAGTTTGATAAGAAGATGATTCCTACTATTCCAAAATGACTTATGGATCATTGTTTTAATGTATTGAAATAATATGACTGTTTTTCTCATTTTTTAGTATGTCACTTTTCTTTTTTACAAAAATTCCAATTTTATATAAAAAGAAACACTTATAGTATTCTTGGTCACACTATGCATCAGATTATGGTGTGGTTGATTCCTAGACATCATAAATGATTTATGGATAATTCTTATGAAGTATTGAAACAATCAAAAAAAATTCTAGGTTTTGAGTATGTCACTTTTTGTTCTTATTGTGATTCTATTTTAAACTTAACACTCACACTTTGAGTTATAATAATCACATTATGCATCGGTTTCATGTATGTCTTATTCCTACATCTCAAAAATGACTTTTGGATCATTTTTATATAGTACCAAAACAATATAAATGATTTTACTTGTTTTGATTATGTCACGTTTTTTACTAAATTTTCATTTTAAAATGAAAACATTCATTTGATTCATAATGTCCACATACTATGTCATTTTGACCTAAGAGTGATTCCAATACATCATAAGTGACATATAAAATGTTTTCATAAATTACCAATGCAGTCTAAGCATGTTTTCTTATTTTTCAATGAGTGACACATGTTTCAAACTAAATCGTCAATTATAAACTGATAACATACACTTTGAATCAAATCAAGAACATTGTGTATTAGATTGAGGTGAATATTATTCCAACACATCCAAATGTCTTATGCATCCTTTAAAAAATGTATTACAATAAATGTAATGTTTTTCTAGATTTTGAGTTTGTGATGTTCTTTTTCCACTAAAATGTCAATTTTAAATTAAATCCACATAATTTGAGTAATACTCGTCACACAATGTGTCAGATTGAAGTTTAGTGGATTCATAATCATCAAATATGACCTATTAATCATTTTCATAATGTATTAAAACAATCTAAATGTGTTTTATTCTTTTTGTGTATGTCACATTTTTTTTACTAAAATGTCATTATAATCTGAAAACATGCACATTGAGTCATACTAATCAACTCATGTGTAAATTTGTTGTTATAAAAATTATAACACATGAAAAATGAGTTATGAATCATTTTCCTAAATTATAAAGACAATTCAAGATTGTATTCCCAGTTCTCAATTAGTGGTGTACATTTTTAACTATAATTTCAATTTTAAACTGATAATACTATGTCATATCAAGAACAACATGTATCAGATTGTGGTGAATCATATTCTTACAATTCAAAATTGACTTATGGATTGTTTTTCAAAAAGTACATAAATAATCCAAATTAATTTTCTCAGTTTTGAGTATGTGACTTTTCATTTTTACTAAAATGATAATTAAGACACAATTAGAGTAATATCAGTCACACTGTGCATTGAACTCAAGTGAAAGTAATTCCTACATCTCACAAATGACTTCAGGTATAATTTTAATAATTTTTCAAAACAATATAAATGTGTTTTCTCATTTTTTAGTATATCTCATTTGTTTTTACAAAAATGTGATTTTAAATTAAAGACACGTACTTTGAGTTATACCAGTCTCACTATGTGTCAGACTGATGTGAAAATATTTCCTATATATCACAAATTAATTATGAATCATTTTACGAAATTATCAAAAAAAATGATTTTTTTCAGTCTTTATTATGTCACATTTTTTTACTAAAATGCCATTTTAAACTGACAACATGCACATTGAGTCATACCAATCTTATTGTGTGGTGGTTTGATGTGAGACAGATTCATACACCTCACAAATTAATTATGAGTCAATTTTCAAAATTATCAAAAAATCCAAGCATGATTAAATTATTTTTATAGAGAAAAAAATTTTTGAACAAAAATATAATTTCTAAACTGATAACAAACATTTTGAGTCACATCATCCATAGTGTGTATCTTATTGAGGCGTGGATGATTCATAAACATAAAAAATGTATGATGGATTTTTTTAATGAAAATAGGAAATCTGAATGTGAATATCAGTTTTGATTATATCACTTTAATTTTTTACTAAAATAAAAATTCTAATCTCAAGCCACAAAATTTCTGTAAAATGAAATTTTTTATTGAAAACAAAAACTTCAAGCCGCACCAAAAATATCAGGTGTCATATTTATGTGGTATTGATTCTTACATGTCAAAATAGAATTATGGACCATCATCCAAAAGTATCCAAACAATCTAAATTTATTTTCATGGTTTTTATCATGTGATGTGTGATTGGAACTAATGGGGATATTTAAAAATTATCTATCAGTTGAAAATGCTAATGAAATTAACTAAAAAAGTAAATAAAATGATGATAAAATTAACTAAATAAGTAGTGTAAAGTCACATGTTTATGATGTCTACATACATTCTAACACCATGTATTCTTCCTTTTTGTTACAAAATAAATTTACTTCCTATATTATACATCTTCTAAGAAATAATATAAAAATAAATAAATTATATTTGATAATAATGATTCAAATCACAAGTGTATTTGTAAGGTTATATCCCTTACAAAATCCCAAATATAGTAGTCAATCACATAAATTTGATGTTGGAAAACATTATAACACCATGTATGCTTCCCACTCATCTCTAAATAAATTTAATTTTTTCTTTGAGTATGTATATTGTTGAAAATAATCATAGTACAAAGAAAATATTGGAAAAAAATAATTAATAGATATTTTTAATGAAATTATAATTACGTTTGGAAATCACTTATTTGTGGATGGTAGTATTTTCGTTGCATATAATATCATTCATAAAATTTCAAACATAATATCCCTAATCGTTGTTGTTATCTTGATTTATACACTATGTAAACATTCAACAAAATAAGTAAACTTTTTTAGAATATGTTTTGATAGTTAAATCCTTCTATATCTACCTTAATCTATTTCCATTTGAACAAAGCCGTATGATTTTTCATTTATATCACAAACCTCATACCATGATTTGTCCTATATTTAATAATTTCCATATCATGACAAAATTAATGTTAAAACAAAAAATGAAACATACAATTGAATGTTTATATATAAAATGCTTATTTTAGTACATTTGAAATTCACTATACACATCATGTGTTGTTGGTTTTTTGTAAATCCATGAATTTGAACCAAAAAATAAATATTTTAGGGATCCATATTGATTTTGATCAACATCCAGTGCTTCCTAAAAAAAATAAGTAATGAAAAAAAAATTTATATGATTATATTTCAGTGTTTTACCCCTATATTATATTTATTAAAAAGAGTCTTTCTTGTGATACTTTCTTCTCAAACGCCTCATTTAGGTCATCTTTTTTCTTTCCAATTTCTTTAAACACTAAATAAATTTCATTCATAGAAATTATATGGGGATTAATGAATGTAAACCATGATTCTTAGGGTTTTCAATTTATAATGTAGTAACATAAACACATATAGGAAATTTGATATTTTATTAAATTTAATGAAATTTTTTTATCATTTTCGTATAGATGTATTATAAAAATTTATATTCATTATGTATTCACAAATGAGACTCCAAACCATTAAAACATGAGAATCTAATATATATTCTCAAAACCAACCTCATCTATAATTAAAGTTCCTAATATTTATTCTTAATATTAATATAGAACATATCTCCATCATTGGATGTGGTGTCTACATGAATTTGTAATGATAATATATATTACAGTGGAACTGTAGGGGAGAAGGTACTCTTGGAATTTGTTTTCTTGGTTGATTCAGTAAATGTTTTTAATATGGACTTTTATTTCACCATAATTTTATCCTTATATAATACCATACCTCAATTCAGACCTTTTTTTATCTACTGTTATAGGTTTTTCATTTGAATTTTTTAATGGATATACATTTGGAATATATATAAGATTATATTGCCATTCTATGAAATCTCCAATATAATCATTGTCTAAATGAAAAGGTGGAATAGGCAACTCTACACTCAGATATTAAGCTACTTCAATTCCCACTCCCATGTTATTTTTTGGGAGTTCTTTGTTGTGCATCTTATCTCTCAGGATATTATCAACCATACCCCTCACAAAAAGGCTATGTGTGGGTGTTGATAGATATAATTAACATAAAACTTCACAAAATAGAATTTTTTTAATATAAGGTTATCAAAAGTTATTTGATTCTCATTTTGGAGAAAGAGTAATTAGAAAATTGATTACATCAGGTAAGGTATATGGTTTAGGGTAATTATTGTCCTCAAATCAAGTTTGGACATTAAGGTTATTATGTGATGATATTTGATCTACTACAAGTTCACTTTGATCATTTCATATATATTGGTCTGCTAAACAAAACTGAAATATAATATCATGTAAAGAAACTATTTTCATCTTTAATCCCTTCATCATATATTGTGTTCCTTCTTGAGAGTTTCTCTTCTCAAAATTGTTTTATGAGACACTCCAAAACTGAAACCTCAAACATGACCATATTATTCTGACCACTTCAATGCTACTGAAATTTGTTTTTCTTCATGTGCGGTCGCTATCAATTATTATTTCTAAAATACATAAACAAACATATGAACATAAATAGATAATTTTATGTAATACTATTATAAAGAATGAAGAGTGACTATTATTCCATATTAAAACATGTTTCACCTTATTATTTATTGTTTAAATCAACTTGTTTACTATATTTATTTACACTGGCCTCCTTACATAGCACACGATATGGGTTGAAAGTGGATTTTGATTTTGATTCATCAATATACATATACATAGAGGAGTATATATTTTTTCATATCATATAAGACATTTATTTTTTAATTAAAATACATACAATTTTTTTCACTAGTGAAGTGTATCCCATAGTTTCTTGGTTATAGGGGTATATTGGTTTGGATTCATGTTGTTTATTATCATCACACATTTACTATTTTATATATTGAAAATTTTAAATGAAATTGGATAAAATAAACAATGTAAAATAATATATTATCACCTGTAGTACACCTGAAATGATTTCTAATCATGATGAGTAATTAAACCATTCAATTATTCTTGTTTATAATGTGAACATAATTAACTAATCAGCAGGGATTTACCTTTCCCAGAAACTCCCTAAGAAAAAACATTTAATGATGATTCTGGAAGCCACTTTTGTCTTTTCCAGCAACAATTAATACTTTTTTCTTTAAAACAATTATCAAAAATAAATGAACACTGTAACAAAATAATTAAATTTAAATCAAATTTTTATTAAATAATTATTTATTAAACCAGATAAATTATAACAAAACATTAGCTATATAACATCCCAAAGGGTTTCCTTCATTACAGGTTGGACATGGCGCCACATATCTATATCAATTAGCACATTCATCCTTATATAAAACCCAATGAAACTAATAAACATTGACTTTTGGGGGTTAAAAACCTATCCACATTGATTCTATCCAACCTCAAATTTTATACCCATACTTCTTTACTTGATAATTTTATTCAACATTATGATTTTGCATCTTTTTTTTAATTGACATGGTGTGGATCTCCTATAATTTGGTTGTTTCAACATCAAATGGCTTTTCTTCCTTGAGATTGGAAGCATCAAAATGTGAAGAAGTCATTCTCTGCAGGAGTAGTCAAAATTTTAATTTATATTTCATAAATATAGTAGAGAATTTGTAATATAATGAGGAAAACAATTTTTTTTAAAAAAAAATTAAACCATCTCAATAAACTCTAATTATTTTCTTTAAAGGTTGATGGTATTTGAATCCTCTATCGAGAATCTAAATCTCGTATTTTTTGGTCCCCTCTAATATATAAGACATTGTAAATATTGGGACCACTAGGAAATGATTTTAATCTCCCAATGAAATGGACATCCTCGTTTAATGTTTTATCCGAACCAATATTTGTTTTAATCACAAGGAGAAAAATTGGCCAATTCATGTTATTGGATATGTGGAAAAAAATACATGCACTACTTGTGATTCCACTATGAACGAATCATCCTTTTCCCTTCCATATTTGAATTTACCCTCAAAAACCCAATTTTATCAACTTTCACCAAATTTATTGTAAGATATCACATTTTCATTTGGTCCCCTAGCTAGCCAACAAAGATATTTGGCAATCGAATTTGGATTTTTAGATAACTCCATAAATCATTATCTTGAAACCATCCTATACATAGTGTATAATGTGAATTTGATATTTCACCCTCAACCCAATGCAACCGTTTTATTTTATTGATTTTTAGTCTACCTTTATCTCTTTGGGTTTTCTTGGGATTTTTTGGAGGTGTGTTGATTTTACGATGAGAAGGAAGGAGGCACACTATTGGTACATGGATAGTATAAACTATACATTGTCCTCTATAAAACCATACTATCCATATAGTGGTTCTATCAATGCTGCATAGCTAGGTGCACAGTTGTGTTCCATCTCCCATTAAACCATGTGGACTAGATAGAATCACTTCCCTGACCACATGGTTAGCCACACAACATTGAGGAATCCTCCAGTAAATCATATGTGTCCCTCCTCTTTCTGATAGGTTCACCACATTATTGGTGCAGTGCTGGTCATACCATGATGTTTAACCATGCAGTCTTCTAGGTCACATAAAAATTTGTAATTCATCACTTTTTCTTTGTTGATCATAAACCCAAATCTCCATATTTCCCCCCATTTGATTCCCAGTAGCTGTGGAGACCCTCTCATGCCTCTCCCATGGATTCCTCTCCTTATGCATGGTAAAATATTAGGATATATTCATTATTTGAGGTGGATCATCCAATGTAATCCCCTTTTCTCCTTCTTATTCATTCTTCTTCCATTTTTTTCATGTTCGTCTTCCTTTATGGCTTATTATGACCTAGTGTTCATATTTCCTTAATAATAAATTGGGTTTTTTGATCTTTAGGGTCCTCCATGGTATATGTTTCTCCAATGGGATTCTTAGAATAGATTTTTAGTTTTCATCACCATGAAAACCAAGATTTGAGTTAGGTCTCCCTATTTCCAAGCTTTGAACTTAAATTACATGATTTCATGGTTTTATCAACATGTTTTTTATTAATATATGAAATTTATATGCTATAAAAATTATTAGGGCCTTGGAATGGGGTTCTCAGTTTTTCTAAAATTTTACCATACACTTCATCATGGATTTCATTGATTTCAAACATGTTTTCATGATTTGTTTTGAATGGACTAACATATTAATTTTTCAAGTGAATTTTAAAATCTTTTTAGTCAAGGAAAGTGAAATTTACCAAAGGGGTTTTAGTATTTAAAATGGGTTTTACAAAAAGGTGATTAAATACATATACGTATATATATATATATCTAATTGTAGATGTTATAACTATGGGTTGTGGTTTTGGGACTAAATAATATTTAGGAAATAATGTCTTATTAAGTAAAAAAGTTACCTATATATAATGAGGCATGGTTATAACATTCACTGATTTTGATAAAAATGGAAGATGCCTCTTAAAAAATGCCCCATTATTTGTTTCCATAAAGAGTCATTTAAAAATTTGATTCATGATGTATTCTTGGTGAAGAGGCTTGTGATTGGTTTATGGGTGACTTTGAAAGGGGATGAACTTAAGGTGGGAGTTTAGAGGTGAGAAGGACAATGTGGGTTTTTATAAGGAATGTGATATATATGTATATGATACCTTGTTAAAACTCACCTACATTTTGATTTTTGTGGGTATCCCTAGTTAATTTGGTGGGAGCCTTAGGTTCACATGTTTAACTAGTTGACATTATTCACATGATTGTGGAACTGAGTACATAACCAGACTTCCCATGGGATGTTCCCCTTAGTTGAGCCAGTGGGAGTGTCACTGAGTGTTTGGGTAGTGACTATGGATATCCAGTACCTATAGAGATTTATTATGGGATATTATTTATATATTATTACATGGTAATCTCAACTAGCACTTGAGATCCCATGGAACCTATTTTACATGTATTATAGTTTCTTCTGGTTTCTAGTATCTTTATAAAGTGACACCCATGATTTTTTTTATCATATAAAAATATTTGTTTGAGAAAAAAATATAGTGTAAATGATATTATTGAAATATATTTATAACATTGGAAAATATATTAGAAATTTAATAGAAAATATAGTTTTTCCTAAAAATAGAATATTTTATTATGTTTTTTTATATAATGGAAAAACTTATTTTTATATATAATATTTTCAAACTAGAAAGTTAAAATTTCATCTTAAACATAATGAATAATTTTTTGATTATCTTTGGAATTCCTAAGGGGTACTTTAATTCTCATGCCTATATTCTTTATCATATTTCAATTCATGTTCTTCTCATCTCGATTTTTATCATGGAGTGATTGTTGTTTTATGGTTGAAGTTGACTCATGAGGTCACATGGAGGTACGTGTAGTTTATTTCATATATGATTTCAATTAATGTTTTATATTTTTATTTATTTATATATATATTATTTTTGTTCTAAATTTATCCAATTTTAGTTTTTCTTGATTCCTGAAACAAATTGACCACCTGAGGGGATTCTGAATGCCTCTCAGCCGTTATTAGAGGCTAGCTTGGGTGATCGATTTTGGTTAACCCAGTTTAGTTCATGATAAAATGGAATTATAGATATTATCCCTTTTTAAAATTTAATTATACAATATTTTGAAGATATGATTGTCAAAAATCATGTACTCAATTAGGGATATGTTCTTGATCACCAACTATTTAGACGGATACCTTTATTTCCAAGGTGGTTTGGGATGGTTGATCCAAAACAATATAAGCTTGGTTCACAGTTTTTTTCAAGGATTTAATTTTTTTTGGGAATTTCAGGGGGATTTGGAGATGTAGTGGATTGATTTGAGAAACTCCATGTATTTAAGCGCATTTTGGGGGGACTTAGATGGTTCTTGATTACCATGAATTGTATATAAAACCATGAATAGACCATGAAACTACTTATGTTGACCTCTAGTATACTCACATGAATGGAACACAATTTATCAAACTGTGTGGCCAAGAAACACATAGAAGATGATTTTCTATGTTTTGGGATTTTTGGCTTCTTGAGTGTTGATTTTATTTTCGTTATTTATAGTGTCGGATTTGGTTGGTTTTGAGGTGTTTATTTTGGATTCTAAAATGATGTTTGGTATATTTAAATTGGTTTCTAAATTGAAAATATAGGTTTAAGAAAATGAAATGGTATTGTCTTGAAAATGGAATGAAAATTGTTTTGAGACTTAAAAGCTTTCATAAAGTAAGGAAGCTTATTTATATTAGGAATATGAAACAAAGGTTGAATGTATTTTTTAAAAAATAGGAATAAATTATTTATAACATTAGAAATATTATGAACTCCCACATATAGGAATGGGTGTTGGTATGTGTGGGTGAAAATCAGAGTTGGAGTGGAAACGTATATATGTGGGGCTTCATAAAATAACATTGGTCAGGTCCAAACCATTTTGGATTTGTCTTGGTTTACCAATGTTCCTTCTTTTGGGTTTTTCGGCATTTCTCTCAGGTGTATTAAGATTTCATTTTTTATCTCTTTGGTTTTCTATGCAAGATGTGATGTTAAAATGTGTATGATTTTGGGTTCCTGATTCATGATAGAGATATAGTTTTTTTGATCCATGTTTTGATTTATACTTGAACTTCTTACTTTCAGGGTATTCCACCATAGAGTTAAAAGTAATTTTGAAACGAATTAGTGGGTTTTTCTCCTACAGTGTGATTTTCACTTGATCAATTATTTCCACAATAATTTTGTTAGTTTTCGATATCAAACACGGTGGTTCACAATACCATGGATTCATCCAAAAGTTTTAAGAGTGGAACCCTCCTCATTAATTTGTCTAGAAAAATACTGGGGAAGCTAAAAAATAGTTTTGAAGCATTGTAGAGATATTATTTCAACATGAGGTCACTAAGACTCTTTAGCACATGTTTGCATCCTATATGATGGAGGTCCTGGGATGGATGTGTTGGAAGTCTGTTTACTAGTACAATGCATAGAAGGGGTATTCATGGAAAAGATTTAAGTCATTTCTCATTCAGAAGTATTTTGATGAAGCCATGATGGTACCAATGGAGATAGATTTGTACCTTCTCAATTAATGAGATTTTATAGTTATGTAGTACACTAAGAGTTTCTCTAATTTTGTGTCATAGCATCCAAAAAAATTTATAGATGAAGCTTTGAAGCCTCGATTATTTGAAAATTTCCTTTGACTATTACTATTATAGAAAATTTCATCTTTCCCCAATACCTATGTGGAAACAATAAGGTGGTATGTTTAGATCAAATCCAATTTAGCTAGAGAACCAAAATAGATCTATGTACCACCCATTATGGGATGAACTAGTGGTGGATCTAGTATATGGAAATGGAAGAGCCCATTGTGTTTATTATCACTAGAATCAGCTTGGAATAAGCTCTATATATGCCATGAGTGTGGAAATATGGGACAAAAGAAGTCTTCATGTCCAAAAGAACCAAAGACCTTCCATAACTATGGAAATGTGGGAAATCATCCATGATATTTTCAAGGTGATTCTAGTAATTGATGTGGATCCAGATTCACCCCTTCGAAAAACTCTCAGTCTATTTGAAGAAGCATGGTGATGATGCAAGCTCTGTATATAGTTTCTTTTCTTGTAATTGTTTACCGATTTTGGGATGTTTAGAATGCTAGTGTGGTATTTTTTTGGGAAAAGGGGATGTTGTTGTTTGTATTTTGTAAAGTCATGTTCTTTATGGAGATTTATTTTAGAAACTATAAATCATGTTGTTATGGAATAATGATGTTTCTTATTTTGTTTCTCATCCCTTGTATATTTGGTTTTCATTTTATTTTTTGAGATAATTTTGGTTTTTGGAACCAATGTTTAAATAGGGTTTTAAAATAGTGGGGTGACCACCATGAATGTGATTATAGAGATCATGTATATATAGTTATTGTTCCTTTATTATTTGGAATTTTTAACTATAGTTTCTAATGTGATTCATTAATTCCCCCACAACATAACCCTGAGGGGATCCCTATTGGACTTCTAAGTTAATGGTTAGGATGTTCCATTTTTTGCGAGTATGTATGGAGTTGTGACTCCCTTTATACTATTTTTTTAATGGTGGGAAGATTAATTTTTCTGTTTCACATCCGTTTTGGTGATTAAGGATTAATTTGGGTGGAGCACATCTTTTCCTCATGTTTCTGTTGGCCATATCATTTGGGGACTTCTAGGGGTATAAAGTTTCAATGGCGGGTAGAATTATCATACCTTGAACCAACAAAACACTTTAAATTTATTTAATTTTTGTAAACTTTTGTTTATTTGGGTTTTCCTAGATGTTTTTTTATAAATAAAGGTTTCTCGGTTGGGAAGAATGTGGTGTACGGTTGGTGCATGGTCAGTAGAAATCGTGTGTGAACCCCTTTAAAACCATTCAACCCAGACAGTGGGTCATTCAAGGCTGCAACACTAGGTGCACGACCATGTACTAGTTATATTTCATCCATATAGCCTAGATAAGCACTATCCAGGACCAATGGTTATCTTCATAACTGTGAAGATTTATCTAGTAAATCATACAGCTCTCTCCTCCTTCAAAAAGGACTACCACACAGTTGGTGCATGATCTGGAAGACAGTGTGTACAAACCATTTTGTATGCTAGTTCTCTTAAAAAGATGTAATTTACCACTTATCCTAATCTTTTTAAACCCAAATCTATCTTATTTCTCCCACATTAAATGCCCAGCAGCCATAGAACCCCTCCCAAACCTCTCCTTGGGTTCATCTCTTCCACCATCGTGAAGTCTTGGAATTTATTCACGATTTGAGGTGGATCATCAAAGGTAATCCCTACACAATCCTTCTTGTTGATTCTTATTCTATTTTCTTCTTTTTTGTCTTCCCCCTTGGGTTTATATGACCTAGGGTTTATGTTTACTTGATTTTAAATTTCATTTTTTCGCTTTTAGGTTTCTCCTTGTAATCTATGTATCCCTTGGGATTCATATAAGTGATTTTGAGATTTCATCTCTATATGAATCAATATTTTAGGTAGCCCTCCCTATATCCAAGATTTTAACTTGAATTACATGATTTATTAGTGTTTTTAATGTGTTTTTTATTATTAATTAATATTTATATGTTATTTAAATGTTTTGATCCTTGGAATGGGGTTCTCATTAGTTATCTAAACTTTTTCCCTTATCCTTTATCATGGATTTAATTGATTTTAGTCAAATTTTCAAGATTATTTCTAAATAAAAATAAATCATAATTGTACAAATGATTTTTCAATTGTTTTTAATCATTAAAAGTGTAATTTTCCAAAGGGGTTTTGGTATTTTGACTGGGTTATTTAAAAAAGGTACATATATTTATATATATCTAACTGTAGATGTTATAATTATGGGGTGTGATTTTGAAACTAAATAATTTTTGGGAAATCGTGTTTTCTCATGTAAAAGTGTTTCATTTAAATTTTGAGGCTTAGTTAGCACTTTCACTCATATTATTAAAAATGGAAAACCACTACTAAGTCCTACCCATTGATTTGGTTACATTAAGTGTGAGTTGAACATGTGAGTCATGTTATATTATTGGTGAATAGGCTTGTGGTTGGTTTTTTGTGACCTGGAAAGGGGTTGATCTTAAGATGGGATTTCGTAGGTGAGAAGGTAAATGAGATTTTTGTGTAAATAATTCGATATATATGTATATTATTACTTTATGAAACTCACCTCCATTTTAATTTTCTTTGATAACGTTGAGGATTTAGGGAGGAGTCATAGGTATTCATTCCAAACTAGTTATGATTATGCACTAGCTAGTGGCCCAAAATAGATATTATGATTTCCCATGGGATGTGCCCCTCAGTCGAGCTAGTGTGATTTTCATAGATTGTTTGAACAATGATTCTGGACAACTAGTACCAGTATTGAATTATTAGGGGATAGTAAATATATATACATATTCCCAAGGATACCATAACCACCACCTAAGATCCCATGAAACTTGTTTTACATGTATGCAACATTTCTATGGTTTATAATATCTTTATAAAGTGACACCCATACATTTATTTCCATATCATAATAGTTGTTACATCACCAATATATTTTAATGGATATTTTTAAAAATTATTTTCATGGTATGGAAAGAATTAGGGAAATGTAATGGAAAGGGGATTTTTCTCTTAATAATGGAATCTTGTTTCCTGATTTTTTAATGGAATGGAAAAAATTATTTTTGTATATCTTATTTTAAAACAACCTTAAAGGTCATTCATAATATTTTTATCATACATGGAATTCATATGGGTCATTTTAATGTTCATACTTATATTATTTATCATTTTTTAGTTTATGTTCTTACCATCTCTAGAATTTTCATGAAGTGACTGTTGTTCTATGGTTTATAGGGAATTATGAGGTCACATGGAGGTATGTCTTGTTAATTTAATTATTACTGTCAGTAATTTTTTTATATTATTTATTTATCTTTTTTTTATGGGATAAATATTTATCATTTGAGTTGTTCATGATGCTTGGAACAAGTTTGTAGCTTAGTAGGATCAAGAATCCCTCTTGGGACTTATTGTAGGTCAACTCGGGTGATAGGTTTGGGATAATATTGGGTTAGTTAATGAAATGATATACATCCTTCATCCCTCAATAGACTCAAATATCTAATAATTACATTATGTTATTTAGCTTATAAATAAAAATATTGACTATTATATAAAATTTAATGGGGATATTGCTCTTAGTCTATGATGGTAATTATGAGGACATCTCTTCTATAAATCACGTGACCCTTAAGGCATCCCCTATGATAAGACTTTAGGAAACTGATGCTATCAAAATTTGATAGGAAATAATTACAAAATTCAATATCTTATTCAACAATTCATCATTATTCAATAAAACTTTTTGGATGACATTGATTCATTATGTATCCTTCTAAAATATTTATATGTCATTTAATGGGGTATATCCATCTTTAATGGACATAACCACATAGTTGAACCTCTCTATCCAAGTGACCTAGAAGGTGGACCACTATATCAATGAATGATAGTGGGAAGAATATCTAAAATTCCAATAATATGACTATAACCTTTTTATTCATGATTGGAAACTTCCATTTCTCTATAAATTTATTGAATATGTCCTTGAAAAAAGAATGAGTGCCTGGTTTATGAATTTCATACATTTTTTATCAGAATGAAATATATAGTGATGGGGATCAAATATTTCATCAAAGCATAGATGTTGTGTGAATTTAGTCCTTGTAAAATCAAGTTACCCATTTACACGATATTATTGATTTTTGATGAATATACCTTTGGAAATCTTATATATTTATGGAAAATAAGAAATTGTGATTTTTCTTATCTGGATAGAGTATAAGCTACCAGAGAAATAAAATCACGCATTTTACCAATAACTAATTCCAACTATTCCCTTCTCCCCATGTAAATCATGTACAAACTATCCTTGATTGCATTTTTACCTAAATATTTTAGTAACGTAACAGTAACACTGATAAATATATTTTTTCTACATGCATGAAATCATGAAAATGGAAGACGTAAAAAAATTCCATTATTGTAATTCCAAAAAAATTAATCTCTTTTTATACCTAAATTCATATGGTTTAGAAAAATTGGTTTTCCTGAAATAGTGTCAATATATTGTACTTTATGAAATTGTTGATAACCCATTATTGGAGGTGATGTTGTACCCTGTTTGGTATTCCCATCGAACACTATCATCCATGATTGGTATTTATATCACAAAGGAAAAAACATTTGATACCCTAAAAACGCAATCTTTGAGAAATGTTTCAACTGAAATGAGTCTGTATATTCTTCTCAAATGGGAATCCCTAGCTTTCCATTAATTATATAACCTAACAAAATTTATATAAGCAATAAAATAATTTATCATACCGTACAACATTGTTCACAATGTTAGTTATTCACTTATATTAGAATCATACATTGTGAAACTAATATCCCAAATCAATTTTTGATCTTTAATCAATGGAGCCAAATAAACATAAATATCATTCCAAGGTTTTTTTTGTTCTAGCTATAAGAAAGGAAAACTTAATGTATTTTCACTTCATACATAACCATGGCAGCAAGTTATAATTTACGAACATAAATGGACATGTACTATGGGTACTAATCTATAAACCAAAATGATTAATTTAATACGTATATAACATAATAGAAATGTTTCTCGGAATATTTCCATATTAAGGATACATATAATCAATTTTGTTTCACTACAGAGAGTTTTTTGGATGATGTAATTTCCCTTATTTAATTCTTGGGTCTGTATTACATGTCAATTGTCTCATGGCTTCCTAACATCCATATAGTATTCCAAAATAAGTAATCATACGAAATTACTACATTTATTTATAAGGATTTGACTCAAATTTCTTGTCTTAATATATGCCAAACTTAGTGAATTTTTTGACTGATTCATGGTCCTTCCTTGAGAAAAAATTTGGAATTATTTGGAAAAGAATGTATTTTTTATTAATTATTCCCATTAAAAATATAATTCTTTTAGTGTTATGTGTTCAATAAGAAAACTTTTTTTTTCTGCTGGCATATCATTATGTGACCAAGTATTTCTATAAAGTCTTTGTCACTCCATCTACTTCCAGGTTTCAAATTATATAATTTCAATATAGCTAACAATGTTTTGTATTTATTATAACCTATATACAATAGTCTCTTAGAATAACTATTTAACTTCGTAAACAAATTTCTAAAATCATTAATGTAATCTTCATTTTTCTTTTTCATTTCTTCCACACGATCTATGTGGACATTTACACTAGTATTAATATCAAATGATCCATAAAATGTAGTTTCATCCTAATCGGTGTTTATGTTCAGGTTTTCTCCATGTTTAGTCTAAAAATTATTTCTTAGATCTATTTGGTGACAAATCAAATGTAATTCCAACTTGTCCAGACGAATTTTTATTGAATAAAAATAAAAAAATTTGATCATCAGATTTGAATAGGTATTTATGCATGTTCTATTTCAAACGTGATTAACTCTTTTAACTCTATCTTCATACTCTTTACATATGATTATCATTCATCCATTTTCAATTCATATTCATCCTATTAGGCACATAAAACATTTATTTTAAATAAATTATTAACAAGATATTCATAAATCAATGGAAAAGTTTAAAGATATTTATAATAAGGGGAACCCATCATTTAATGTTATTAGTTATGATTCCTAACTATATATCCTTTGACACAATAGTGACATGAAAATAAATAACTTGGGGTAAACAAGTGGAAATTGGCCAAAGATCACAATTTTATTTTGTGCGGGGAAAAAGATTATAAAAAATATACTGTTGAACAAAATATATTTATCATTTGATGGCAGAAGTTCCGTGGAAATTGTTATTGATTCTTTTCATTAATTATGATATGTTTTTCTAAATTTTGTAAAAAATATATTTCCTCAAATCATACAACATCATCTAATCACCGGATTTTGTGTACATGTATTCTATATTAAAAAGAATTATATTTTTATGTAAAACATAAATATTCCATTTTAGTTAATATTAAAGGAATTTTAAATAAAAATAAATATTTCCTCAAAACATAATAATTAATAACATGTTAATATAAAATTAATTCATATAAAATAGATATTGATATAAAAGATATAATAAATTCATTGAAAAATAAATAAGAAGGCCACCTTTATTAATGAATCATGAAATAAAGTTTCTCCCAATATCAAAATTTTTTTTTGATTCTATAAGGAAACCATATTTCATTATATGTTGGTTTCCTAAAAGAAAATAATATTGAAATATAACACTTTAATGGTCAGTAAAAGTAATATAATCAAGGTAATGACTTGTTTCAAAAATATATTGTGGTTTTAATCAATGGGGGTAGGAGAGATACATGAAATCAGATGGGTAGAATTTGTTTATTTTAATCCATGGGAGAAAGAGGGATACTTGAAAATTATAGATGATTACCATCAGCGCACTGCAAAAATAATACATTCATATCATATGAAGTCAACACCATACATGATAACTGGGCAGTGTTTTTACAGTGCACAACTAGGAGCTCCATGTAATCCTAGTGAGAACTAATGATTAATGAGTGAAAATGAACATGAAGGTGAGGGAGAAGGTGAATCAACAATGGCTATAGGTAAGAGATATTTGGTTGAGAATTTGTGAGGTAGATCGGTGAAAAATAATATCTCTTTCATTCACACTGTTCAAACAATTTAAAAAATTAAAAACAAACAAATATGTTCAAGGGGGAGATAAGGATCTCAAGTGATCACATACCTTGATTTTAATATATGATTATAATTTCCAGACAATGAAATTATATAATCATTAAAGTAATAAAAATATAGGGAAAATCATTTATTTCCAATAAAACCATTGAAACCAAAGAAATAAATAAATGAATAATACATTAAATATATTAATGAATAATTATGTATAAAAACCATTAAAATGAATAAGTCATTAATATGTTTTAAATTATTATATTTTATTAATTTTCTGTATTTATGATTAATATATATTATTTATTAATATTTATAATATATATATATATATTATTTATTTATTCTTATTAATAATTTTTTCATTAATAATTTTTTTAATAATTTTTTAAGTTTTATTTTTATTTTTTTGTTTAATTATTTCAATTTAGTAGTTTTATATTCCTTAATTTAATATATTATATTTATTAATATTTATAATTTATATATATTTATAATAAATTTATTCATTTTTATTAGTAATTATTTGATAATACAATTTCAATTTTTTTAATTTACTAATTTTTAATTTTTATTTGATTATTTATTCCAATTCATTAATTTTACATGTCTATATTTATGATATATTATTTATTATTATTTATAATTCATGCATATATATTTATTTATGTATACGAAAAATTATTTATTTGTTAAAATTTTAATTTTTTTTAATTTATTCATTTTTTATATTTAATTATTTAATTTACTCATTTTAAATATTTATTTTTTAATTATTTCAATTTATTCGCTTTATATATATATTTAATATATAAATTTATTAAAATATAATATATATATATATATATATATATATATATTAATTATTATTTAACTAATAAAATTTTAAATTTTTAAAAATTAATCATTTATTTATTTTTATTTTGTTTAATTACTTAAATTTTTTAATATTTTTAATACTCTTATTTTATTGTTATATATTAAAAATAGGGGACATGGAAAACATGGGAAGGTGGGCCTGGCTGTGTATAGGCTCCGATAGTGTGGTAGTTGGGCTAGTTCGTGTAGGACCAGACCATGTGTATGAGGGTTGGCTAAAACTCACAGGAAGCATAAGGTGGTCCAATGCCCATGTTGGATTGTGGACCCATATGGGTGTGTGGAGAGGGTATGTGGAATCCCATCCTTGCAGCAGTCTTCCAATCTTAGGTTGTAGTGGAATCTTATATAAAGAATCATACTCATGCACATGATCAGGTATGAAAACCCTGCTTTTTATTACAACTTAAACATGGTTTATTACATAAAACATCACTTGATATAACAAATATTATCGAGAGGTTTAGGGTCTTTGGGGCTCAGGATCATTACATAAAAACTTAAAACAAGAAATACAATATCTTTATTGAAAACTTCATTTACATGACCACTACATTCCTTCGTTCATAGCATTGCATGGGACAAACTGAGGACATGCATAAGAAAAGGGTGAGCTATAAATCCCAGTAAGGGGTATACATGGAATATAATTAGGAGTACAATACATGTTATAAAATATTCATATCAATATAGCATAAGAAAAACATGAACATAAAGGCATGATAAAGCATGATAATCAAAACCTGGAAATGTGGCAATAACACTTAACATGGAATTAGCATGAGCCAAGTCTCATTGCACATGGAGCATGCGTAAATCCTAATTGCACATAAATCATGAGTATTACCTCGTTGCACTTGAATTAGCATGAGTAAACTCTCATTTCACATGATGTATCATGCTACTATACTTTACCCAATGCATTGGAGTGCTATAAGGACACACCCATCTTAAACAATTTATTTCATGCATAAGTGTGTCACATGAATCATAAAACATGGATTCATAAAATATAATAATTTATAAAAATATAAAGGAATGTGGAATTAATACATGAAACTTTATAATCAATAAGTAAATTTCCATAATGGTGAATACCCTTGATGGAGAAATGGGCATGGTATTCACTACACAATGACATCGGCTTAGAAAATCGGTGCGATTTCGGCAGCGTAACGGCGTGACATAAGAATACATAAAAATGGTTGATGAGAGAAAAAGGGGTTCCTCAACATATTTACATGTAATGGACAGTATGTAAGTCATATATATACATGTCTCAACAATTGTAATGGAATTTAGATTCATGATACAAAAGTATTTCTTAAATGTAAAAGAGGAGAGAGAAGTTCCTTTCGGAATTTTGGCATAGTAACGGGTGTACATGGGAGGAATTTAATGAGAGATAAAGGGCCTCCCATCATTCAAACATAAATAGGGCATTATGAGGGATGTGAGAAACCATACCCCAACATTTATAATTGAAATTAAAAGGGAAAAAACATAAAGCAAATTGGACAAAAATGAGAAAGGAAGAAAAAACCCTTACTTGGAAGTGTGCTTCCAAAGGAAATAGAAAGGCTTATGAGCGGCTTCTTGGGAGCTTGGGGAACCTTGGGAGGATTCTAGAGAGAGTAGGGTAGAGTTTGGACGAACTCCAAAGTCCTTGAGTGGGGAGTTAGTGGGCGCTTGGGTGGGTATATATAGGAAAGGTGAGGGAATTCTTTATTATTTAGGTTTGGGACAACTTATATTAAATTAATCCAAACCACAAACCATCCCATGGTTTTTTCACATGGTTTTTGGAAAAGGGAAGAGGAAAATAATATTTTAAATGGCCAATGACCTAACTACTTAATATATTAGGGTTGCTTATGTGGAGGTGAGTAACACTCCCATGGGAATTAATTTAAAAAGACAAGGTTTTTAATAAGTCTTGAGGGGTCCATTAATGCTTTAAAAGTAAGACAAAAAAACTTAAAATCACATTATTTTAATGGAAAACATATATTGGCCTAACATAAAGATTATAGTATTTTATTACATCAATATTGGGTAATTATCATGTCATAAAACACTTTAAATATTTAAACGGTATTTAATTTTTACTCAACAAATTGACTGTCTCAGAAAATTATGAAAAATTCACCGTTGGATAATTTCGACATACAGATTCAAAAAATAACATTTATTTTATGTAAATAATTTTCTAAAAATGTTAATTTTCACTTTTAAAATAAAAACTGACATTTATAAAATATTCACGGGTTTTGAAAAAAAATGGCTTTCAAACCTTAATAAAAATTATAATTTCATTCATAAAATTACATGATCATTTATATATAATAAAATTAAAATAATAATAATAATAATAATAATTTATTAAAATATTATTTAATTCAAAAAAAAATAATTTAATAAAATATATTTCTTAATTAAATAATAAATAAAAAACCATTTGTACTTTAAAAACTATTTACAATGTATCAATAATGACAAGAAATTATATTCATTATTATATAAAACATAATAATTTTCATGAACATAGTATTAGCGATTGGTTACATAACCTCTTAAAATAGCTGCATAAGACCTATGGGTAAGGTGTGCGATGGTGACATAATCTTGGGGTGGCTCGGATAACATCGCTCGAGTGGTAATTTCTATCAACTTCCACTTCTCCCGTAGATAGTCCCGTTCGAGCTTTACACGGTGAAGCTCTGCTTGGTCTTGGTCAAGTGCGATGCCCAGGGACGCCACCTATTTTCCGAGCTCCGATAAATGGGCTCCGTATGGGGCAATTCTACTGGATGAGGCCATCGATCCCTTTGTTTAAGTAAAATTAGATGTGTTAAAGTCCTATATTTATACTAATCATTTGATCACTGTTCAATGGCTATAAAAGTAATGGTCACAATTCATATCATAAAACCAATGAAGTTGAGATTTTATAAAAACATTTTATATAAAGAGACATTTAATCAGATTAAGAGGGATTTCTCATTAATGAATCGTTGGGTCTTTACAATATTTCCCCCTTAAGAAATTTCTCCCTTGAAATTTTCCTTTTCCCACACTCAAACAGATGTGGGTAACTCAGCTTCATCACTTCCTCTGATTCCCATGTTGATTCTTCAAACTTGTGGTTTCTCTACAACACCTTGATGAGGGGCATTGTCTTATTTCGTAGAACTTTTTCTCTATGATCTAAGATTGTCACTGGTTTCTCCTCATATAAAATATCATCTTCTAATTGTACCACATCAGAAGAGAGTAAATGTGAAGGGTCTGGTATGTACTTCCTTAAGAGGGATACATGAAAGACATCATGAACTTTGGCCATAGTATGTGGAAGTTCTAGTCGATAGGCCACAACCCCAACATGATCTAGAATCTCGAAGGAGCCGATGTACCTTGGACATAACTTCCCTTTATTTCCAAACCTCATGACCTTCTTCCACAGAGATATGAGTATAAAAACCATGTCTCCAACATTAAACTCAAGGTCTCATCGATGATTTTCTGCATATCACTTCTGTTGACTCTGGGATTCCTTGATATGCTGCTGAATGGTTTTCACCTTCTCCACCATTTCCTCGACCATTTCTGGCCCATGCAGCTTACGTTCACTAACCTCATCCCAACATGCCGGTGTTCTGCACCATTTCCCATATAGGGCTTTATATGGTGTCATTTGGATGCTCGAGTGGAAACTGTTATTATAAGAGAACTCAACCAGAGGAAGATGGTGATCCCATCCTCCTTCAAAGTCCAATGATAATTCTCTCAACATAAACTCAAGTGTTTGGATAGTCTGATCGGATTGGCCATTAGTTTGAGGGTGATAGGCCATACTAATGTTCAGTTTAGTATTCAGAGCATGTTGAAGACTCTTCCAAAACATAGAGGTGAATATTGGATCTCGGTCAGACATAATAGATAGTGGTACTCCATGCAGCCTTACCACTTCCCTGATATATATCTGTTCCATTTGATCCAATGAGAAGTCCTCCTGAATAGCAATGAAGTGTGCAGTCTTTGTAAGACGATCCACAACAACCCATATTGCATTGTTGCCTTTGGATGTCCTCAGAATTCCGGTGACAAGTTCCATGGTGATGTTCTGCCATTTCCATTCTGGTATGGAAAATGGTTGCATCATCCCCGTAGACTTCTGCCTCTCTGCCTTCACTTGCTGACACACCAGGCACATTGATGTATATTCAGCAATCTCCTTCTTCATATTATCCCACCAAATGTTTTCTCAGAGATCTCGATACATCTTTGTGGTCCTTGGGTGAATAGAGAAATTTTAACAATGTGCATCATCCAAAAGTTCCTTCTTCAGCTCTGGACAAGATAGAACACGTAGTCTTTTCCCAAACCGCACAATTCCTTCTTCATTAAAATTAAACTCCAAGGATTTCCCTTTTTCGATAGCTCCCTATTTTTCTTGAATTCCCACATCATCCTTTTGGGAATCCTATACCCTTTCCAGAAGAGACGGTTGAGAAAGAATTTTTGAAAGGATTGATAATGTTCACTTCTCTATGATTCCCATGTCCATCTTCATCAATTCTAAGATGATTGGGTCATTCTCAATTCTCATCATTGATAGAATCACTGGATCCTTTCTACTTAGGGAATCTGCCACATTGTTCGATTTCCCAGTATGGTAATGGATTGAAAAGTCATAATCCTTGATGGGATCTATCCATATTCTCTGGCGCATATTAATCTCTTTCTGTGGGAATATATATTTAAGACTCTTGTGGTTGGTATATATCTCAAATTTCTTTCCATAGAGATAATGCCACCAGATTTTCAAGGCAAAGATCACCGCCGCCAACTCCAGATCATGCGTTGGATAGATTTTCTCATGGAATTTCAACTACCTTGTGGCATAGGATATCACTTTATCATTCTGCATCAGCAAACATCATAATCCCTTCTTCGAAGCATCACTGAATACCACAAAAAGCTCCCCACTTGTGGGTAAATTGAGCACTGGCATAGTGATAAGCCTCATTTTCAACTCCTTAAAGCATTATTCTCATTCATCACTCCATGAAAACTTTTCTCCCATTCAAGTTAGCTTGGTAAGAGGGTTGCACAGTCCTGAGAAATTTCACACAAATCGTCGATAATATCCAGCTAACCCTAAGAAGCTACGAATATCTGTTACCGATGATGGCCTCGGTTATCCCTCAATTGCATCTGTTTTGGAGGGATCCACAAATATCCAAATACTTGTGATGATATGGCCCAGGAATGAGACCTCCTTCTACTAGAACTCACACTTACTCTACTTTGAATAGATCTTCTCCTTGCGCAAAGTCTCTAGTACAGTTCTTAAATGCTCCTCATGATCCTCCTTGGATTTGGAATATATTAGAATATAATCTATAAAGGATACCACAAATTTGTATAGGTATTCTCTAAAGACTCTTTTCATCATGTCCAAGAAGATTTTTGGAGCATTGGTGAGTCCAAAAGGAGTTACTATGAATTCATAGTGCCCATATCTTGTGTGAAAATCAGTTTTGGGTATATCTTCCTTCTTCACCCTTACTTGATAATATCCCAACCGCATGTCCACCTTGGAGATGTATTGTGCTCGATGCATCTGATCGAACATGCCATCAATTCTTGGGAGAGGATACTTGTTTTTTATCGTGATTTTGTTATGTTCATGATGAACGATGCAAAGCTGCATTGACCCATCCTTCTTCTTGACGAAGAGGACTGGTGCACCCCATGGTGAAGCACATGGGAATATAAACCCTTTATCCAGATTCACCTATAGTAGTTTCTTCAGATCTTCATGAACTACAACATCCATTCTATATGGAGTCTTGGATATTATTATAGCCCTGGGTATAAGTTCAATTGAGAATTCAACATCCCTTCTAGAAGGAAGACCAGGCAGTTCCTCAGGAAACACTTCAGCGAATTCCCTCACAATAGGCATTTCTTGAAGGATGGATTCTTCCTTGGACTCAATCTTTTGAGCCAGATACGTGTGCTCATAAGGTAGTAATATCCATGCTTGTGGTGATGGAGCTAAAGGAGATTCATCTTCCTCCTTACACTTGTAAAGAATCGGGGGTCGATTCTCCATATGGAGTGTGATTTCCCACTCCAAAAAATTTATGTTGGCTATATATAAAGAAATCCAATCCATGACAAGAATTGCATCAAATTCCACCATAGGGAGTATGACAAGGTTTTCGAGGAAATTAAATCCACAGATTATAACAGGGTAGGACTTATATTCATGGGATGCAATGATTGCCCCATTTTCCGTACTCACTGACATCTTCACTTCCATGATTTGTGGTGGTGCTGGGATTGTTCTACTAAACATTCGAGATATAAAAGAATGTGTAGAACCTAAAACCAAAATTACTTTTGCTATTATTGAATGAATAACTATCGTACCAATCACCACTTCATTATCGGGGTTCACTTTGGTAGAGGTGATGGAAAAAGCTCTTCATTGCTGCCTTGGTGGTTGTTGGTTTTCTCCGAAAACCCTTGGATTAGGGAACTGATTTTCAAAATGACCCGGTTCTTTGCATTTGTAGCATTGAACGATGCGTTGAGGATTGAACAGGGTGTTCCTCTCCTCTGTTGCAGCTGTGGGTCTTTCTTGCAGACAGTTAATAGCTAGGTTCCCATCTCTTCCACACCTGAAGAATTTCCTCGTCACCTAAAGGCAATTTCAAGGGTGCTTCGTTCCTCACTTTTGGCAAGTAGGGTGCTGTATTTATTAGCACGATTTGATTTATCCATCAGCCCACTAGCATTGTAGTCCACCTTACACTTATTAGCCCCATCATACCCCTGTTATTCTCCGATCTCCATTTCAACCTTGAGGGCACATCGGACAATTTCTTCATAGCTGTCAAAGTCACAGATCACTAATGCTTTCCTCAGGCTAGGGTTTAGGCCACCAAAGAAGCGGTCAACCATGCATTCAGGGGTAACGACAAAGCCAGAAGTGTATCGTGCAAGCCTTGTATTGTTTGCCTCATACACTCCAACAAATTCATCATCTTTTTGCTTGAGGGAAAGAAAGTCCCATTCCATCATAAGCCGAAGGGTGCGTGGAAAATATTTATCAAAAAATATCTTCCGGAAATCCTTCATTCCAACACCTCTATCTCCTCCTTAGGCTTCATATTTTTTATCATCATCCACCATTGATCAGCTTCACCCTCCATATGATAAGCTTCCAAGAGAACCTTCTCTTTTTCAGAACATTGATGGATGGAGAAGATATTTTCAATGGAGTTGATCCATTGTTCAGCAATCGTGGGATCAGATGATCCACTAAAAGTATGAGGCCTTTGTATAATGAATCTCTCGATAGATACTTGTTCTTTCTTAGGGGTTTTTGGACGTTCCTATTGACCTGTGTTTCTATTCAATTCTTGAGTTAGCTGAGAGAGAAGCGTGAAAAAGTTTGCGATTCCCGCTCCCATTGGATTGGGCATCTCATTAGTACAGTCATCACACTGATCTTCACATCGGTTGTTAGCCCGAGTCCTCATATTACTGGCCATTGGCTAGAATAAAAATAATGTTAGGGGTAACACATAAAGGGTAATCCAAAGACAAAAGTTGATGACTTATAAATAAACATTCATTTCCTTAACTCATGAGTCTATAGGATTCAATCTATGATTTTCATGATCTACTTTCTAACATATATTCTTAGAGCATTTTTTTATTCCCATAATAAGAGATCATACTATGCTTGTAAATTTATGAAAGAATATCCCCCGGGAGTGTCATAACCAAGAGTGCAGCAAGGCCTATTGTTGTGCACCATTTCCTGTTCTAGACTAGCTCAAAGTGGTGTTTTAGGGTTTTATCCCTAGGATACTTCGGTGCCAGAGCTGCCTATACCTGCTCGTATTTAGAAAAGGATGTATTTGCTTGATAACCCACTTAATCAATACTCACCAATACATTAGGACGTTTTAATTGTACTTAGTCTTCTATCTAACACTTTACTAGGGTTTTCTCATCCTAATCCCAAAAATAACCAAACCTATCCTCTGATACCATCTTTGACAACCCTGATTTTTATTACAACTTAAACATGATTTATTAAATAAAACGTCACTTGATACAACAAAGAAGATCAAGAGGATTAGTTTCTTTGGGTCTTAGGATCATTAATGAAAACGTAGAACATTAAATAAAACATCTTTATTGAAAACTTCGTTTACATGACCACTACATTCCTTCATACTAAACATTGCATGAGATAACCTGAGGACATGCATAAGAAAATGGTGAGCTATAATGCCCAGTAAGGGAGTACTCATGGAATAACATGAGGAGTAAAATACATGTTAGAAAATATGCATATCAATAGATTGTAAGAAAAACATGAACATAAAGGCATGATAAATCGTGATAATCATAACATGTAAATGTGCCAACAACACATAACATGGAATTAGCATGAGCCATGGCTCATTGCACATGGAGCATGAGTAAATCCTCATTGAACATAAATAATGAGTAAAACCTCATTTCACTTGAATTAGCAGGAGTCAACACTCATTGCACATGACGTATCATGATACTATACTTTACCCAATGCATTGGAGCGCTATAAGGGCACACCATTCTTAAACATTTCATTTAATGCATAAGTGTGCCACATGAATCATAAAACATGGATTCATAAAACATAATCATTTATTCCACGATAAAGGAATGTGGAATTCATACATGAAAATTTATAATCAATAAGTAAATGTTTATAAAGGTGAATACCCTTGATGGAGAAATAGGCATTGTATTCACTACACAATGACATTGGCTTAGAAAATCAGTGCTATTTCGGCAGTGTAACGGCGTGACATAAGAATTCATAAAAATGGATGATGAGAGAGAAAGTGGTTATTCATAAAATTTTCATATAATGGACATTAAGTAGGACATATAGATACATGTCCCAAAAATTTTAATGGAATTTAGATTCATGATACATAAGTGTTGCTTGAATGTAAAACAGTAGAGAGAAGTCCCTTTCGGAGTTTTGGCACAGTAACGGGTGTACTTGGGAGGAATTTAATGAGAGAGAAAGGGTATCCCATAATTAAAACATAAATAGGGAAGTATGAGGGAGGTGTTAAACCATTCCCCAATATTTATAATTTAAATTAAAAGGACAAAACAACTTAATGAAAATTGGAAAAAAATGAGAAAGGATGAAAAAACCCTTACTTGGATGTCTGCTTCCAAAGGCTAGAGAGAGGCTTGTGAGAGGCTTCATGTGAGGTTGGGGAACCTTGGGAGGATTCTAGATAGAGTAGGTAAGAGTTTTGACGAACTCCAAAGGCTTTGAGTGAGGAGGAAGTGGGAGTTTGGGTGGGTTTATATAGGAAAGGTGAGGGAATTCTTTATTAGTTAGGTTTGGGACAACTTATATTAAATTATTCCAAACCACAAACCATCCCATGGTTTAGCCCATGTTTTTAAGAAAAGGAAAGATTAAAATAATATTTTATAAGGCCAAGGTCCTAACTTCTTAAAATATTAGGGTTGCTTATGTGGAGGTGAGTCACACTCCCATGGAAATTAATTTAAAAATACAAGGTGTTTAATAAGCCTTGAGGGGTCCATTAATGAATTGAAAAGTAATACAAACAAACCCAAAATAACATTATTTTAATGGTAAAACATATATTTCCCTAACATGAAGATTATAGTATTTTATTACATTACTATTGGGCCATTATGATGTCATAAAACACATTAAATATTTATAAGGTATTTAATTTTTACTCAAAAATTTGATTGTCTCAGAAAATTATGAAAAATTCACCGTTGGATAATTTAGATGTCCTTATTCCAAAAATAAAATTAATTTTATCTAAATAATTTTCTAAATATGTTAATTTTCACTTTTAAAATAAAAACTGACATTTATAAAAATTTCACGAGTTTCGAAAAAAATGGCTTTCAAACCTTAATAAAAATTATAATTGCATTCATACAATTACATGATCATTTATATATAATAAAACTAATCTAATAATAATATTATTATTATTTTAATAAAATATTATTTAATATAAAAATTCTATAATTTAATAAAATAGATTTCTTAATTAAGTAATAACTAAAAACACCATTTGTACATTAAAAACTATTTACAATGTATCAATAATGACAAGAAATTATATTCATTATTATATACAAAAAAAATAATATACATGAACATAGTATTAGAGATTTGTCACATAACCCCTTAAAATAGTCACATAAGACCTAAGGGTAAGGTGTGCGATGGTTACAGACTATTGGGGTGGCTCAGATAAAATCGCTCGAGTGGTAATTTCTATCAACTTCCACTTCTCCCATAGAAGATCCCATTCGTGCTTGACATAGTGAAGCTCAGCTTGGGCTTGGTCAAGAGTGAAGCCGAAGGACGCCTCCTCTTTTTCGAGCTCCGATAAATGGGCTTCGTATGTGGAAAGTCTACTGGATGAGGGCATCGATTCCTTTGTCTAAGTAAAATTGGATGTGTTAAAGCCCTATATTTATACTAATCATGTGATCACTGTTCAACGTCTATAAATGTAACGGTCACAATTCTTATCATAAAACCAGTGAAGTTGACATTTTATAAAAACATTTCATATAAAGAGACATTTAATAAGATCCAAAGGGATTTTCCATTAATGAATCTTTGGGTCGTTACATCAGGGCCTTTATCACTGCTTTTCTCTAGTTCTAATAAATTCTTACGATGTATATTGCACATTTTGTAGTAGTGATGGATTTACTGAAAAACTCACAGGTTAGTCAGAACCTCAATGATTTGAGAATGATTCTCTTTGCCATTTTTTTTATATTTATCTTATTGATTACATTCCTATGAGTATTATTATAAAATAAATAAAACATTTTCTATTACAATAATTATGTTTTTGATCATTTTTGATTGATGAGGTCTGTGGTTATAGACTTGGTTTATTATATCTATGATTAAAGAAGTTCTAAGGTAAGATCCTAATGGTTACTATGTTTCATTTAGAAACTGATTCTTTATGATCGGGTTGTTGATACATGGACCTCTTAGGGTTAAAATAAAGGAATTTATGAGAACATTAATCTAGAGCCACACATTCTTATCAGCATCTATTATCAATACTTTACATTATCTATGTTCCATTTGTGAGGGTTATATTCTATAATATTGTAAAATATTCAAATCACCCCTCTTTAAGCTGACATGATTTTACTAAACTTGGTATAATATTATATAGAATAAATAACTAAATTCTAACCTAAAATGGTAGATTATGTTTTAGGTCAATAAAGTTAGATAATTGTTATGAAAAACGATTTGAATTTGGTCAAATGTATTGAATGTTTTTTTGTTATACAAACTAAATGTAACCTCCAAAATAAATGTGAGTAATATGGAACCTCTCTTTTAAATAAACCTTGAATTTATATTAAAGGTTAAATGTGTAATATATCATATAATAGATAAAATATTTCATCTTGTAGCTGGATTAAAATCTATTTTAATTATACTATGTTCATTTCTCATATGAATTTCCCCCAATTAAATTTTTAAATTTTTATATAAACCAAATCATGGTTAAGTGGAAACCATATAATACAAGGGTGAAGAATAATAGAACACAAGAAATTTCAATGATATTAACAAAACAACAAAATAATAAAATAAATCTGGATGTTGAAAGTACAAAACAGGGTTTCTCTCGGGTTAGGTTAGGCCCTCGGATGATGTGACAGCATCGAATCCAAAGTGAAAGTCCATGATCCTCATGTTAATGCATGGACTGACCAAGGAATCCACTAAATGTAAATGAATTACCATTTTAATCCCATCCAATAACAATTTCCACCATGATACACACAATACAGAGAAACACCTGGACCATTAGAATAATGTGGAAAGACCAATATTGGGAAAGAACACCATTTAGAGGCACCATCACCACACCAAACCATCAAAAATATAGAAACAAGTTATATAACCAAATATGGATCATCACCATGAATCTCAATTCAAAAACCTTCAATCAAAAACACAAAAAAATACACCCAAAAACCAATTCCATAGGAATATTCATTCATGATAAAAAAACTATATAAAAACTAGAAAATTAACATCATATGATTAAGGATACAGTGTTCAACACAATCCCAAGATCCTTTTCCAAACACAACCACCATCACAAACCAAATCCAACAAAATAACCAATGATCATGTATAAAATGGATTCCCACACTATGAGATAGGGAAAAATGAAGGCTGATTGTGTCATTTAATGATACCTTAAACAGAAGTTGCAATCATTTTATTTTCTCTCAATTAAGCCAATGTCATTGTCCCAAGCCACTGTATAATCCATATGAATTTCATTATTTTTCAGATAGATATAAATATTTTATTTCATAAAATTTATGTTCAAGAGAATGTATATATTGAAAAAAAAATAGATTAAATAATTAAAAAAAAGTGGTAGATGTGTATAAATATACAAAGGAATTGGTGGACTGATACAAGATTCAAAAACAACATATGATAGATTATCTAGATTTTTTATTCAAAATAGTTTTTTTAAAGAATTTAAAATCATTAAATTGTTATTAATAAATATTTTAATGAAAATATAATCATAAAAATCTACATTGTTGAAATAAATTTCAAATCCACACAATAAGATCTTGTAGAATGTTTATTAAAACTCATTTAAAGTGAAGTTTATATTTGTATAATGGGTTTACATTATTTCTTGCTTTCTAAATTATTTCAAAACCATAAGGAATAATTTTTTATCAACATAATTACATAAACAAAATTACTTAAAAAAATTTTATTTTAATAATTATTAAAAATTATAAATCTATTAGAAACCTCATGTGAACTTGTACATGATGAATACAATAAACTGGTTGATTAAAAACATTATAAATAAATGTTCAAAAGCATACATAACTTGAACTCTTTAATACTAGATATTATATTCTTATTATATTTATTCATAATAATTCAAGATAATAAAAAAAATCTCATATATATATAGTTAAACAGATCTTCTTTTATCTAATGGGAACTTTGGAACTTCATCTTCTCTATTCTTTGGGATCAAAATCCATTTCAAAGAGTTATTCACATGAAGACTCCAAAAGATGTAGAATGTATGAAAAATTATATATGGTGTTTTTCGGTTTTTGGGGAGTATTTAGTTTCTTGATCTATAAATAATTAACATATGATAGTTTTTTCTACTACTAATGTATAATCTATAGTAGCTAAAAGTTATTATGGCAAATTATTCTCGAAAAAACACACACTCACTATTTTAAGAATATGTTTCAATCAAACTCTTATTTTATACAAAAATACCAATTCCATTTCATTATTTATGATTCTGAACCATCAATCATGAACAATACACATAGATGTATGATAATACCTCATCTTTCAGAATCATGCCCAAAAGTGATTTATTACTCTCAAATTTATCAAAACTAAAAATATTCTAGTTAATATATCTAACAAAAATTTACATTATTATAGATTTTGATATATGAGGTAGAAGATGAGAATGATCATCTTCTTTTTCTAAATTTATCATCCTTTCATAGAAAAAACTCCTCGATAAAGTGGGACATTTTTTTCTATTTTTTTGTTTTAGGTTTCCTCATGTAGGGTAACCTTTGGAATATTTTTTCGTTAAAACAATATTTTGGATGAATACAGACCAATTCCAAATTAGAATTATTTAAAAAGGAGATATAATTTTTTCTGACATTATGTTTTTAAAAAACAAAATTAGTAACATCTTTTAACATTCTCATTTTAATTTGAATTTGAATCATCAAAGGTAACAGAATTACCTTAAAATTTAGGATTTATAAATTGAAGGAAATCAATGTTTCATATTCCCAAAATGTTTCCATCAAAAAACGTTTAAATCAATGAAAAACATAATCATTCATAATTTCCTCTACATATATACATTAATCCCTACTCATTCTTACCTTAGTGAATCTGAAGTGGAGCTCCACCAAAGTATCTCTCATATAATGTATTTATCATGGATTCAACTCACATTAATATTTACCTAATTCATAATTATCATTCCATTTTTGTGTTCATACATTCAATTTTGTTTACTAGATCTAATCATACACATTAGATAACCTCAAAATATATTATATTCAGATGATTTATTTATCACAAATGGTACAATAATCACAACTCTATGCTCACACATGTCATAAAATTTAAACAATGAGAAGTAATTACTCTACCATAAAATAAGGTATAGACATATTATGCTATAATCCTTCCTCAGTTTTACCAAACCTTATGATATTCAGTTGTTTAGAGGGGAAAATAAATATAATTTTTTATAGAATTTCATGAGTTCACAATGACATTACCTCAATTTAAATAAGTGTTTATTTTAATTCATGAAGGAGAGGGTCTTATTGTGTCACACAAAAATTAAAAAATATCCATAAAATTCATGAGAGGAAACACTATATTCAATATTTTTTATAATAAAGTGTAATGGAAAAAATTGAATATATTGGAGTAGAATAGGGGGATTTTCTTTTAGTCTATACAAAATTATTTCTTACCATATAAATTTGATAAGGAAGTAAAACAAGTATAAGATATTTACACACTTTATTATCTTTATGGAATCTGGTGTTTCAATATTTTTCACTTTATGGTGGAGAATATAAAAGTTCTTAGATTATAATACAATTATGTTATGATTATTTCATTTAGATGAATAATTAATAAAATCAAATTGAAGATTTTAAAAGATAATGGAGGAGTGGATTTGGGAGACCCAAACAAGGAAAAATAAAATCCTTTTATAATTAAAATAATCAACAATATGAAACATAAATTCATTCAAAAGGAGTAATTTTCATTAATCCAAAGGATTAACATTCATTGCATATACAATAAAAGGAACTTATGAAAGAACACGTTGTAAATTATATTTTTAGGGAACTGAGGGAAGTGAATTTCGGTCTATTTGAGGTTGAATATGTAAAGTTGGATCCATTAAAATCCAAGAAAAAATGTATTTAGACTAATTGTAAAGGGAAGTAGAAGAAATATCTAAAGGAGCATAAAATCATGAAAGATAATGTGCGATCCAAATACAAGGATGTTTTATAGGCTGTTGAGATCACCATGTTGAAAAGGACAATAATTCAATAGACCACAGTAGTTTCAAAACCATCAACTTGTAATATTTTGAAAATATTATCTATTTATATTGATAAGACATGTGAAATTAAAAAAAAATCATCATGAATACTTTCAATTGAAAAAATCTGATCTATAATGTTTTAAATTACAACTTGAATGATTAATTATTGAGTGTTAATGGATGATGGAGGAATACATGAATAGGATCTTTGAAAGATAAAAGAAAAACTTAGAAAAATTCTCTATGTTGTTTTGGTTATTTTAGAACCAGAAAGAGAAGAAAACGCCTCTAGTGACTATGAAATATTGAGATGTTCAACCTCTAGTCACCATGTGGGATAAAACTATTGAAGAAGAATAATTTCCAAGTTATTAAATTACTTATTCACACACTCCAATGGCGTGGTAAAATAAATATCTAAATAAGTATACATTCATGCATTTAGAATCTGGTTCTCCTTATTTTTTTAGAAAAATGTGAAAATGATGGAAATTTGAGAGTATTTTATAAAGCTACATTGAAACTAATTATTGTGATTTAATCATATTTAAAATAATCATCTTTATAAGAATATTTTAATATGAAAAAACAATATAAATATGAGTCTACTTCATCTCATAATAATTAATCATAGAAGCAAGATTAGGTAGCTGAAAAATCTATATCAAAAAACCTTTCAAAAAATATTTGAAAAAAATTTGAAGATGATTATGATAAAAATGATGATAAAGGGAAACTAGATGATGGTGTAGATATATTTTTTGAGATACATCATTTTGTAAATGATTCTTCAGAAAATAAGAATTAAAAATGTTTAAAAAACTCAATTTCATAAGAACTAGTTTCATAAACCAATTTTACTGATAAAGTCTTAGAATAAGAAGATAGAATGAGGATGAGCATGTAAAAATAAAACCCTAATAATCTAGAAATATTATTTTTATTGACCTATATAGTACCATGAACCAGATTTAATGAAATTAAATATCTCAGATGAGGAAATTAAATCAAATAATGACAATAGTATCATTAATTTCATAATTGAATTTAGAAATGGGAATCATTAGGAAACAAAGTGATTTTATATAGAAAATCAGAGTTTATAGTACTAAAAATGAAATCTATGTGGATAATATTTAAATGATAAATTATTTTTGAAAACCTAGAGAAGACTATTATCATGAATTATGATTTCTTAAGAACATGATGAAATTCCCAGTAAATTAGGTAGATAGAGTTTAGATTGTTGAAAATTAATTTCACCTCTTATAAAAAAATAGTGAAACCATAGAAGAGAAGTGTCAACATTTGGAAAAACAAATTTAAGAGATAAATTATAATGATAAATAATTATATAAATAAACTGAATAAATGATGAAAAAGATTCTAGATTCTGAAAGGAAATCATCAAATATCCAATTTCATTTTGTTATACATTTTTGGAACACTCTTATGAAAATATTTCTATTTCTAGATGATCTCTTTATCACTCTTATACCTTACCCCATTGATCTCCTAAACATTTCTTCAATTTTTTGGAAAATCACAAATAGGGAGTGTCTTTAAGGTGGTATGGTTATTTTTTTAAGGGAGGATTTTGTTTGAAATATATATTTTCATGGGGATGTATTTTGGAAGAATAGTAAAATTAACCTTGTCTCTTTCATTTAAACATATCTATTTATCATGTCTTATGGTTTCCAAAAACAAGGGAATTATTGAGTCATTTTCTCAAATGAATTCTTTTAATCTCTGATTTTTATGAATTACAATTGAAATTATATTTTTTTAATGTTTACATGAGGTTTATTTCGGGTTATTTTTTGTATAAATTGTCCTTCCGAATCTAACTTGTACAATCCTAGTCCATTCTAAATCACTTTAAGTTTGCAACAAATATGTATGAATTAAATATACTATTGAGGCACATCTGAATCAGGTAGAGTGACAGACAATTTCCAGAAGATCATTGAAATGTTTTATAGTAAAAGAATTTAAATTAAGGTCAAGGGTCATGTTATGTTTCTTATGATCTAAAAAATAATTAACTACTATAAAAAAATAATAAATATTAAATAAAATATCACCATATAGGAGAATATTAAATCATAGTGTAAATAAAATGAAGATTTTGTTTGTGTACCATAAGTCATCAATAGGCTACTACTATATTCAATCATTAGATGATAAATATCATAACAAAAACCTTTATACTCTTCCCGATAAGGAGTATCCTTGGGACCATAAGAATATCCAATTATATGGACATGACCCTCCTATATACCATGTCATTCTAATACCTCTCATTGTAATGTGTTTCGGAGAGAGAGATTCTATGTGCGAAGGGATTGAAAAGGGAGTTACGCACACACAAATACCCCATCTCAAGAGTAGTGTCCTATAAATATATGCCTGAGGTCATTATCAAGCCTTAAATTATTTTTACTTTAATTTGATGCAATGTTTGAGTAAATCCATTAATTATGAATGCTTCATAACCTACAACCAAGTCAATTCAAACTCATTTGACTAAAAATTAAATTTATATTATTTTGAACCACACAAACTCCTACACCAAGGAGGTCATAAATATATATTCATTCCTTGAAATATCCCTAATACAATACATGAAATATGCCTTTTTATCTAGAATCATATACTATTCAAAATTCATATATCGTACACTATTCTATGGGGAAATTAGGGCATACCAATTTCAATCACCCACCTACACTAAAGACTTATAAACATTGAACCATTTCCTCTTATATTGAATCATATACAATAACATGTGAAACTATATCCAAATCACAATTTATATACTCCAAAAATACTTTTTGAAATATATGATCATGTTTACCTTGTATCCAAATCTCACAGCACTATGATGTGTTCTCTTTCGTCTTTTCTTTCTCTATCGCTCGAATCTCCCTACTCTGCGCTGGAACACTATTTTTCACACAATTTGTCTCTTTATGATCTATTATTACATTACTTAGCTCCTATCTTGGTTGATGTTGGAGCACGGGATATACTAAGGGATTCAGTAAGTGATTTGGCAGACAAAATATTTCCAGGTGTTACTGGAGTTGGATCTTCTTCCAAGGGTATCAATCCCAATTTCTGTTTCGGGTGTTATCCCACTTTCATTTATCTAGTTCAGTTTTTTTACTGGTTACATATCTCCTTCTCTTTACATTATAGGGCTTCAATACTATTTTATTTTCCCTTGTTCCATGGTGGCTATCGGTTGAGATTTTTATCATGTTGAGTTGCCAGTGATGTTGGTCTCATCGGTGTTTTCTATTGGCCTTGTTTCTGGGTAGTTTTTGGTGACGTGGACGATCTTGAATTTCTGTGGAATGATTTGTGTTTGTTATGGTTTTATGCTTATTTAATGTGAAGGTATCGACTATCAATGGGGACATAAGCCACCCAAATGTTTCCTATCCTAGAGTCTCATTACTCCTCGCCAACTCTTCCTAGGTGTAATGGTTCTTCAAGGCTTTGGGAAGTGATGTTCTGGTGGCCAATAGATTTCTAGTAGATGATTTCTTCTCTTGGATTTATGGTGAGAAGAAGGATGCTGGTTTTGATGATGACTTACAGGTTTTCAATTCTTATAGATGGTGATGGTGTGTTCATGGAAGGATGACTCTAAGAGAGATGAGGTTAACCCTGATGACACTTCTATCCTTGATGGAATGTTTATCTCTAAAGAGGATGTGTTTGACTCTGGTGATGATGATGAAGTTATTTGGAAGTGATGCAACAGATGGTAAATATGTGACGTAGGTGGGTCATGGTCTAATAATGGCAGTGATGAAATACTTTTGAATTTTAATATTTTTAAATTATTTATCATGTTCGTTTTTTCGCTTTTGATTATGATGTGGGTGAGACAGTACCTTGTTGGAGTGTGTTAGGTTCACACTTTTCATTTTAAAGTGTCCTTTGAAAACAAAAATTCAGATTATGGAGGAGAAAAGAATCAATGATACTCAAGATATAAAGGGATTTATTATGGTATATATAAAAGAAGTGTATCCTTTAAACTATGTCCACCTGTTTCATGACACACTTGTAATAGGGTGGTAAAAAATAATATTTACATTACTCTTAGTGTGGCACATGGGCATACTAGGATTGTCTCTCAAAGAGCCTATTTTGGGTCACTTGATATTCTTTTCTACTTATCATAGTATTTTTATTTTTAAATATTTATAAATCAATGAAAATAGAATGGTTTTCAGAATTGAGATTTAGTGAATACATAAACTAAATTAAAAAAAATGATTATCAGAAAATAAATTAAATACATGGTTTGTAAAAATGGTTGCTTTCATTATCCACCATGATAGTTAAGAATTATTTTGATAAATCATCCAATAGTACATGAGATGCTGTAAAATAATTATGCTTCAATGGATAATGTATGTATTATATCTCTTTTGAACACCAGGGGTAACACCTTGATATTTTATGATATATTACACATTAAATAAATTTAATCTCTTAAATGGTTTTGTATACCCGGAACCTCAAGTCTAAATCAACCAGAATATAGTATATTATTATAACCTAATAATTAAATTGATGAATATTAATAGGATTAAATAAATTATGAAAAATTTATGGTTTATGCATGTGTAAAATAAATTCTTTGGTTATTCATTGATTTGAATTAAAAAATAAAAATATTTGAAATAAAAAGAGTTATTTTCTAAATTAATTGCTTTTATGCATGCAATGCATTTTTATCTTAATAAATTAAATTAAAAAAAATTGATAAATAATTTTTAATGAAATGTATAATTTTTATATTAAATAAAATTATTAACATTCATCTAGTAATTTTACTATGCATGGGATAAGAATAAATCCAGGATTATACATAAAAACTGTATTTTTCAAAAAACAATAATTGTCATCATGTTTTGTACAATTATATTAAAATAAATTTATACTAAATATAGGTATTGAATTTCTTGAAATGGATTATATATTTGTAATCATCATATAAAACTTTTGTAAATAGATAACTTTTATTTTTAAGATTTATAAATAGTGGTCATGGTAAAATTTATCACCACAATAATGGGTATATCAGTATAATCTATGTTAAAAATAAGTGATAAGGTCATAATATTTCATATAAATTCTTATTTTTTGAAGTTAAATCAACCCTTATCAACATAGGATCAAATATTAATTTTTTTAACTACATTTATCCATGAAATTTACATATGTAATATTTAATCCAAAGAAAGTTTCAAAATGTCACTCATTTAGTTTTAAATATATATTAGGTATTTACATAAGGAAAAAAATTAGTTATGAAAGATTAATATTATTACTTTTGTGACTAATGAAATTATATTCATAATGGAAATTTTTTTCTATTTTTTGTCTCTAGATAATTACCACAAATGTTTTTACAACTATAATACTATATTTATTCAATTAATAAAAAAAATTAAAATAAATGAGTTTTAAATTATTAAAATTTATATAATTTAATTGAGTTATAATTTTCCATGAATTTATATATAAATATAACCTATGAGTGATTCTTAAAAGTATTATATTTTAATTTCAGCTTTGTGATGTTGTCATTAAAGATAAATTAAATTAATAGTTATAAAAGTGATATTAACGAAATTTTATTATAAAAATATTTTTTTTAAATGATTTAAAATTCAATAAAATTTTATATTCAACCTTTTGAATGTAATATAGTTGAAAAAATCATTCAATTTCCATTTATAAATCACTTTCTCATTTATAGTAACATTCTTGACCCTTTATGATTAAAATTTTTCTTACCATGGTTAAAGTCAAAGTTAATTAAGAAAACGATTAATAAAAAATATTAGTTTTAAAATGGACCCAAAAGATAAATAGATGTAATTTAAATATATTATATCATCCTTAGACAGTTTTTCTTCAAATTATTGACCATTTGGAATGATTATCTATGAGAATGACTTTATTGTATTGAAATCTTTTAGGCAATTCCAATTTTTCCCCTCCATCCATTATAAAATTTAATCCCTCATTCCTATACTTACAACACATTGGATAATCTAGCATGACCATCACTAGAAAAAATCAATTCCAGACTTATTTAGCCACATTTTATATATATTTTTCTTCCTACAAGACTTACCCTACGAACCTTAATTGGAGATATATAAGATTCCATTCAAAGAAGAGGAAACCACCTTAAACAATCATTTTTTTTACTTCTTCATTAAATACTCTAAATATTTGGTATTTATCATAAAATCATGACTTTATCTTCCTAAATATAATTAAATTTATTTATAGTTATTAAATCAACAATATCCTCCCTTATTCCCATCAAATGGTAAGTAAAATTATTGCTCGTGTGTATGTACAACATAATGACTCCGCGTAGAGATACAATTCATTTTCCACAATAATATTTCTTATATGGTTACTAGGATGTGTTTAATGTTTATATATTATTCATAGGACATAATTATAATTTTTAAGTTATAATATCATATATTAATTTTTACCTTCCAATCTGTTGGAATGTAATAACATCACTCATACATATATGTGCAATGCCACCTCCATGAAGCCATGTGATTGTTTTCCATTTGTGTTTTACAATGATAGTAATAAGGATAGATTTAATGAATATATATTATATAATAATGATTCCATAAATATGAATTATTATTTACCTTTATTTCATTACATCAGTTAAAAACCAAAAAATTAATTAGGTGTACATAATATAAGATACCACATCTGAATATATCAGGAATATATGGAAGGAATTTGAATTTTTGTTACCGAATGCGTAAAATATTGAATAAATATTCAGAATGGATATTAGAGAGTTGGAATGTGTCAAATGATTTTTTTGAAATGAGGAATGATTCTCAAGAGTTGGACTGTATGTTTGGCTGATCATTGGAGGTTTCTAGATAAGTTTCGGTAGTTTTAGAGCTTTATGGAAGGGTTCCATAGTTTAGTGTTCACAATTTAGGAGAAACCATGTGAAACCTTAATTCTCAAGAGGTTTTCAATTTATTTTGAACAAATAATTATTAATTTTCATGGTTAAATCATGGTTTATGGTTACTCGTGTGAGGTAAAAGGAGAAATATTTTGAGGTGGAGGAGGGACTGAGGCTTGGTGGATGGCTACACATGGTTCTAGAATAATCATGTACCATGTTGAAGAATGGGGATAATGTCAAATGCATAATTGGTTCATGGTTCATCAAACATTGTGGCATAACCATAGAAGGTAATAGGTGTTGTAAATTAGGGTTATTCACAGTTTTCACACGGTTTGTCCAACTGTGTGTCTAAACCATGCGAGTGGGTGTCCATGGATAGAGCCAACTGCACGATTGGAGCCTAATTTGAAAAACCATGTAGCCAAACCAGTATTCACATAATCTCATTTAAATGGGGATTTTACCATTTTCCCTCTATGTAATTTTTTAGTTATCCCTCACATTTCTCTACCTCTATAATTTTTGAACATAAGTAGGGTTCTCCTCCATACTTCCTTCTGCAATACATGCCAAGGATGTAATTTTGTGGCTTCTCTCTAGTGTTTAAGGTGAGATTTCTCTTCCTCATCCTTTTCATTCTCCTTTCCACTAGTTCCATATAATTTTGGAAGTGTGGGGTCAGTAATTTGCTTCCCATTCCACTAAATCATGGTTGAATTGGTCAAGGATGTTTATGATTTTGGTTAACTTGGGTATCAGAGATCCTAAGATGGATTCGACACTTTTTTTCATGTTGGTTCATCAAGGTATGTGACCAAAATGGATTTTATTAGGTATTTCCAAAATAATTAATATTAACTAGTAATTAAATTGGTATCAAGTATTAGGGATTTTCTTATGAATGGTGTATAGAGAGCATTTTGGACCTCCTATGGTTGTTTATTGGTGTTTTGAAAAGATGTAGAAACCCAGTGTGTTTTTTAGCATTATTCCAAATTACTTTTTGATGAAATAATTAATTATAATTTTTATAATTAATTAATTTTTGTATCTTGGTGTAATAATAGATCCCAAGTGGTAGTGAGGACCTCAATTGGGTTCCAAGAGGTTTGGAATATTTTTGGATAAGCCTTGGGGAGATCATCATGTTTTGGAAGAATAACAAAAAGCTTCTCTAATGAGGTAGGTGTTCAAAGAGATTTAACCACTGTCTTAATAAAACAATTATATTTGAATTATTATATATGAAATATATCTTAGGTATGATATTCTTATTCCCTTAATTTAAATAAATTGATTTTGACTTTATATAGATACCTCAAACCTTCCAGGTATCCCATTGGATCCATGGTGATGTGATACCGGATTTATAACCAACAATGGGGTGTGCCAAACTTTGGAAGTGAAATGCTCTATGTGCTATAATTTTATGAAAATTCCTACAAATCATCATAAAAGTTGTATATGTATACAACGGGTTTTGATCCAATTTTTTGCATCAAGGGGTTATATGTTTTAAAATGAACTTGTTTTGAAATGAGGTATTGACCTCCAAGTGGTTTACGAAAAGGGATTTTTAAATTGGATTCTATTGTTAATTTAAAATTACTTTGAGGTTACCCATTTTGAAAATTAATATGTGAACCCTTATTTCTTTTTCATGGGAAGTTATGGTCATATAACTTTTTTGATTTCCAAATAAGAAGACCCATGTTATTAGGAGTAGCATCATAGTGTTAAAAAGTATTATTTATTCTTGTGTTTTATGAAATGTATGTAGTGGTTGGATTTTATTGATCCATGGGGTGATTTTAGGTTCCATTAAGTCTGTGGTAATTGTTTATATTAAGAAAGGTTGAAATGGTTTAACAATGAATTTGGATTCATATGATTAATTTAATGGTGTATGGAAATGTTTAATGAAATGGATATGATTAGTAATGATGTTGAATGGGGATAGTCGGACCTGACATACCGAAACCCGGTTGGATTCAAGGATGTATGATCCATGTTTTATGACCTGGGACTAGTTTCTTGGGATGTTGAACTTAAGATCCACTCCCTAATTTTGGGAGGGCCCAACTAATGCTCCAGATTTCATTTTAAGAATTGTTTTTTAGGAAAGGGAAGATCCTTCTGAACAGAAGGGTATGAATAAGGAATTCAATAATATGGTTTGGATGGAAAGACATGGAAATATGATTCCTGGTTGTATTCATTGACTGATGTTCCATGTTTTGTGACTCATGACATAAATATTGGGTGGTCGTACATGGTTTTCTAAGTCCAATTATATCCATGTACATACACTCTATGTTTTCCAACTTATGACCTAGTGGTTGGGATGGATGGACATGGAATATCAGATCCCGATTGGATTCTCAGACTGAGGATCACCAATGACCCCTATGATATATGGCTTAGATGGTAAACATGGTCTAGGGGTGATTTTATGAAAGTGGCTAAACTTTTATGAAAAAGAATAAAACTGATAAAACTGATTATTTTAAATATTCTTATATGATGAAACTTATTTTCCTTACCTATGGGTTTATAGTTATTCCCTCCCCTGCATACACTATTTCACTGGTTGGTATTTTCATTATACATTGTTGGTGGTCTCCTAATGAGTATTTCTCACACTCACTTTGGGACTCAATTTCATTTGGGTACTTGAGCATCTCTCGCATGATTATTATAGGCACAGATTTGGGTTCAGTCCTGTGTTGAGTAATTTTGATCAAGAAATATTGTTCAAGTGGTATCAGGTGATTGGATTGGTTTGGAACGATGATTCTATGGAGCCATTTTGTAGTTTATTTTATTTCATTATTTATTGTAACCTATCTATTTTGTGGTAGGTTATATACATGACATGTCTATTAGGTACCATATGACATTTAATTTCATTACTACATGTGTCATCTTTAGTTTATTTATTCTTCCCACTTACTATGATGTGTATCATATTTGGTAATTTACATCAAGTTTTTCACTATTATATTGATGTATAGTCTCTTTAATGTTCCAATTTATACCCTACTACTAATCAGCAGCCTCTAGAATATGAATAAAAGCACATTAGGCCATTTAGTGAATCGACTAAGGGAACCAATTTAGTGGGACCCTGGTATGGATGTTTCAAAGTTGTATCAGATCCATTTAATTTTCTATTATTTTATTATTTAGAGTTTCTTAGACTTTAAATATAGTAATGTACTGGATCTTTATATGGATACTAAGACGATGTGTTGTGAATACTTGTCTCAGTAGTATGTCTAGGTTACTATGGGTTGGGATTGACATTATGGATTTGCAATGTTTGGGTAGAAAATTATTTTGGCTTTGATTGATGAACATGTTAGTCAGATTTGAATGTTTATGATGTACTTTAGGCTATTGTCCCAATTAAAAGAGTCATGTGAGTTTTTTTGGCTCTTGGAATGTAGGGGAAAGTCGTGTCTCATGAACCATGTTAGGAACGTAGGATCCACATATTATAGGAATGTTAGTGTATGATTTTATAGAGGGTATGTGTTTCTATGATGGGATGCTTGTCAATGGAGACACTGATGTGATTCTCTTGTATGGTTGGTATAATTAACCTGGTGAATCAATATGGTGTATGTATGGGATCATCTAACCCCTTGTGGGTGTATTTGTTTAGGTTTTTATTATTTTTGGATCCTATGGGGAGTGGTCTAATGTGAAGATTATTGGAATGAATGGGTGTGGTAGTTGTGGAATGTTGGTTTGTATATAATACCCTTATGGTGTGGGACACCATAGGAAGGAGTTTTGTTTTTTATTTCATGTGATGATGTGAAGATTTCATGTGGATTCATTGTGAGTTGTATCCTTTGGTGAGTTGGAATAGACCTTGGATAGTTGGATCTAGTGGGCTTTTGATATTAACTACAGCCTCTATAGTGGTTTCACGTGTCATTCTATTGTGACTCATGAGAGGTTTTGACTAAGCTACAAGTTCTTTTTGGGAACTTTAGGCGCAGATGGATGTTTGGGATAGTTGAAAATGGTGAAAAAATGGCGCAACTAGGTTTGAGGTTTAAGATCATAGGAATCCTTTTTTAAAAAGTGCACTTTTGTGCCAGTGTTTCCTCCTTGTGTTTGGTTTCTAGAGGATAGGGATTGGTTGGGTGCCTAGTCGATGTAATGTATGTGATGTTGAGTGTTCCTGGGTGTTATGATATGGATCAAAATCACAATTTGTGCTCAGTAAATTTGTTTTTATTTGAAAGAATTTCTCTATGGGAGTTGATTGAGTGTGAGAATTTGTTTTTGGTAAGAGGAACATGAAGGTGTCTTGTTATCCTTTAGATGAGAACCACTTGGAGTGTAGATTCTTTGTAGTGCATGAGTTTTTTGGGGGATAAACCAGTTTGTTGCCTCACTAGGTTGGATCTTGATGAATATTTTGTAATGAGGTGATAATGTACTTGATCTTGGTGGAACTTTTGAATGACACTCATGTTTTCAGTGTTTGTGCCAGTGGTTTTGGTTTATTGAGATATTTCAGATTTGTAGGGCAACAAGGGTGATTTACGTCGGGTGAGATGAAGTGTGGAGTAGGCATGGACAATGGATATGGTTGGTAAGAAAATTATTCTAAAATCATGAATCCATATATTTGGAATCAGTTTATTTGGTTGGGTTACACAAGACCATGTGTGATGGTTAGGTGTTAATGGGATCTTGGAGGCATGAGATAGTTGTGGCTTGTTTTGTCACATGGTTTCTAGATCAAGGCATTATAGATTTTATGTGTGGGGTGGTAGGGTTATATGGGATGCATTGAGTAGACTGAGGACCAATGTAGATGTGATGGGGTTATTGTTGGAAGAGAGTCAAGAGGATTTTAAATGAGTTTTCCATGTCACTTTAGTTTGTGGTGATAACATAAATGGATAGGTTGTTGTGGCGTTAGTTGATGACACTGTAGCGTACTCTTATTCCTTATATGATCATGCACAATACCTTGATATCATCCTGGGTACACTGGGAGGGAAATAAATATACATGTAGATACCCTAATGTCTTTTGGTTGGATGTGGGGCCTCATAGAGGTTACTCTCATGGAGCGATACATGTGAAGACCTATGGTGGGAAATGTACCATCGATTTATTTCAGGTGTGGTCTTCATGATGGACCGGATGTTGACGAACACTGAGGGTGTTATTCTCATATTTTGGGAATGGTTGATAGTTGATTCAGTATAGAACACGACTATAGTTTTGAGTTCGTAAGAGGATCTGACTATGGAATCTTACTAGGGATTAGGTGTGGACTCTAGTGGGTGGGATGGGTGTTTGTCAAATGCCTTTGGGAGTGAAATAATTGTAACAAAATGAGATGTAAATGAGCCTCTTTATTTATTTAATCACCTAGGACATGAGTCAGCTGTAAATATTCTAACATGGGGTTATCACACAATGTTGGTTTGAAAGGATATAAGCTACATCGGGTGTGTCTTTTGAAAATGACATGTGCATTTTGGGTTTCGTTGTGTTGTCAAGTCTAAGTATGTATGTCCTTAATGTTTTCAGGAAAGACATGTATGAATATACGTAAGTTGGTTTTCAATGATGAGGATAGGTGACAATGATGATTTTTATTCATGTGGGTGTTAGGATATGGTAGGTTGAAAACCATGCCGAGTGCTTGGTGGGATCATGAGTCATAGGGTTTTTTGGGCCTTGTCAATGGAGAAGTATTTAGACATCAGGGGTTAGTTGTTATAAACTATTTCATATGATGGGGGCACCATAGATTGATGAGTGATCAGATGATGTTGTAATCAATGTTTTCATTGGATGTATTAGGTAATCATTGTCATTCTATTTTAATATGGAATTGTGTGTTATCCAAGGTTTGTGTCCAGTTGAGGGCCATGAGTTAGAGGATATTCCTCAGTAGATTTCATGTCTTCCCAAAGATGGATGAGGTTGTTGGTTAAAAATATGTTGATGGGTGTGGGTCAAGTGGTGTTAATTAAATAACACTAAGGCTTCTCTAGGATGATAACTATTATCCTGGATATGTTGTAAGATCTCATGTCTATATGGATTATAAATTTTTGATGGAATTTGAATTTATGTCATTGGATGGGTCGAATCATGAAACAAGATTTGTAATGGATCTCAATAATTTAGAATGAATAATAATTACATTTAGAGACTAGTAATTATGCTTAGGAGTGGACCATGTGTTTGGTTGATCATTAGAGGTTTCATGTAAAGTTTCAGGAGTTTTTGAGTTTTCTGGAAGGGGTTCATGGTTTTGTGTGAATTTTTTATGAGAAACCATACAAAGTAAAACTTTTCTGGTGATTTTCACTTCTTTTTGAGATGATCAAGGTTTAGTTTCATAGTTAGATCATGGTTCAGGGTAAAGCTTGTGTGGTAAAAGGAGAAACTGTGTGAGGTTGAGGAACATTTGGGGAATGGTGCATGGTTATCCAAGGGTTTCAAACAATCTGTTTTCCATGTTGTAGAAGGAATACAATATAGAAAGCAAGATTGAAACAGGATTTTTCAAACCTTGGGGCCTAACCGTGAGGGTTAACGGGTGTTGTTTGGTAGGGTTTCACCTATTTGGAACATAGTTTTTCCAATCATACTACCAAACCATGTGATTAGGTGGCTATAGGTAGATCCAACCAAGTGGTTAGTATATGGTTTGGAAAACTATGTATCCAAACTGCTCCGATTACTATAATCTTATTAAAAAATTACCATTTTTCCCTTCAAGATTTATTTTCCCTTCCCCTTTCATTCACTCTTGCATTCATGAATAGAAATAGGGTTCTCCTCTCTACATCCCTTCTTCAAGCCTCACCATGTAGGTGATTTGTTGGTCTCTCTTTGACAATTAAGGTGATATTTATATTCCTCCTTCTTCCCATTCTCATTTACCTTGGTTCTTTCTAATTTAAGATGTACGGGTTTAGAAATTTAGTCCCAATTCCTCATGATCATGGTGGAATCGGCCAAGGATGATGGTTTTTTGGTTGTCTTGGGTAATGGAGATCCCGATATGGATTCTGCACTTCGTAACATGGAGTTTCATTAATGTTTGTGAACATAATGGGTTTTGTTAGGTTTTTAGTAAATAATTATAATTAATTAGTTTACAAATAGGTATTTCTTCTTTAGTATTTTCAAATTAATTGTTTCCAGAGCTTGTAGTGGACCTCTAATGATGGTTTCATGGAGTTTCAGGAAGATTTGGTGACCACGTGAGTTTTTTAGTACCATAATAAGTTATATTATGGTTAAATAATTAATTATAATTATTATAATTATTTAATTTTGATTTTTTGGTGTGACACTAGATCCCTAGTGGTGTTGACAAGCTTGATTAGGTTCTAAGAGGGTTGGATGATGCTTGAAAAGGCCTTTGTGAGGCCACCGGGTATTGGAAACATAATGAAAAGATTATATAATGTGGTGGGTCATATGATAGATTTACCCATAGTTGTAAAAATATTATATATACTTTATGGTATATTTTTTAGAGAGAATGGCTTATATGCATGTTCCCTTTTTTAAGAATTTTTTTTTTTGATTTTGAAGGATACGTCAGACCTTATATGGATCCCATTAGGTATGTGGTGATGTGATACTAGACTTATGTCCACCCTTGGGTTGTGCCAAACATTGGAAGTGGAATTTTTTATAAAATAATATTTTATGAATTTTTTTTTCAAAACGTCAAAAATAGTTTTTAATTTTTAAAATGTGATTTTACATAGTTTTGGGTGTCAGGTTGGGAGGGAAGCTATGTTTTAAGATGACCTTATTTTGAAATTAGGTTTTGAACTCCAAGTGGTTTAAGAAAATGTATTTTTAATTGGGATTAAATTGTTTATTTGTAATGACTGTGTGGTTACACATTGTAAAAATGTATGTGTGACCCCTTTTTCGGTTTTCATGGGAAATGATAGTCATGGACAATTTTTTATTTCCATGTAGGAAAACCCATTCATTGAGGGGTGGCTTCCTATTGTTTGAAAATGATGTTTGGTCTTATGTTTTATGAAATGTAAGAAGGGGTTGGATTTTATTGATCCATGTATAGATTTATGGGTTCATTGAGACCATGGTAAATATTTTGAACCGGAATGGATGAAAGGATTTAATTTATAATTTTTTTTATATGATGAATGTAATGGAGAATATAATTTTTGAACACCATAGTAATGATTAATAATGATGATGAATTGGGATGTTTTGACATGACATGCCAAATCTTGGTTGGATTCATTGACTAATGCTCCATATTTTCCAACCTATGATTAATAGTTTTGGGATATTGGAATGATGATCCACTCTATGGTTTTGGGCTTTCCAGAATGATTCTCCAGGTGTCGTGGTGAACCATTGTTTTTTAAGGATATTATTAATGCTCCCAAACCCAAGGGTATGGACATGGTGTTATAAATCTTGGTTAGGATAGTCATACATGGAATTCCAAGTCTGAGTTGGATTCATGGACCGATTCTCCATGTTTTTGACTTCTGACCTAATGGTTGGGATATTCATATATAGATTTTTGAGTCCCAGTTGGATTCATATACTGATGCTCAGTTCCTGTTGACATATGACCTAGTTGTTGGGAGGGTTAGACATAGTGTACCAGATCTTGGTTGGAATCTCCAACTGAGGATCCTTCATTTCTAACTAGTGACCCCTTGGATATATGGCATAGATTATCATCTTGGGATGTGGGTGATTTGATGGAAATTGTTAACCATTTGGAAAAAAGAATAATAATGATTAAAAGTGATTAATTTAAATATTTTTAAATAAAATAACTTTTTTCCCATTCATGTTTGTATATAGTCATTCCCTCTCCTATATACACAGTTACACTGACTAGTATTTTCATTAGACACCATTTGTAGTGGCCTAATCAATTTTATTTACACTCTTCTCAGGATTCCATTTAACTTGGTTACCCGAGTATTTATCACATTTTTATATCTAGAATATATTTGGGTTGAGGCTCGTGTGGAGTGTTGATGATCGAGTCTGATTTATTGAGTGGTATCAGGTGACTGGACAGGTTTGTATTAGGGAGGTTATAAATTCTTTTGTGGTTTATTTTATTTTTGTATGTATTGTAATCGTCCATGTGGGGAGTATTTGTATGTATTACATGGTTTTTCAGACTCTTATTAAATTTTATTAAATTAATACATGTTTCAACTTTAGTTTACTTATTCTTTAGACTTACATCGATGTCTATGATATTTGGTTATTTACATCTAGTTATGAAATCTGATATTGGGGATATTCTCCTCACAATTCCACTTTCAACCTCATTTTTAGTCAAAAGCCTCTTTCATATGATGAGGCATACTTGAGGTCATGTGGTGAACTAGCTCAGGGTACCAGTTTAGTGGCACACGGGTTGGGACGTTACATGTACGACCTACCATCTCATTGAACAGTGTAATTTATTTTTATCTCTAAAACATTTATTGATAACTATAAATTAGTATATATTTAATATATATGATATTTATATTATTATTAACATTACTGATATAATGGAACCATGATCAATGTAAAAGGACCAAAACTACCGAACCAAAACATAAATGAAAAATGAAGCAGTTATTTCCCGAAACATTGATTTTAATGAATATTTATTAATATACAGGTGATATAAGATTTTAAGTAAATCATATATGGTATGATATATATTATTATGGTTCCGGAATAGATATATAATAAATTTATAATTATTATACTAGAGGTTCATATGCATATGAAGAATGTTGAACCTGAGGTAAGAGTTTATTTCACAATCTAATCACTATTGGGGATTATTTATGTTTAAGTCCTCAATGGGATAATTATTTGATATTTTTTTATCCCACCCAATATATTTTCTTGTCCATTATTCATTTCTGAAAATTATATTTTCCTGTTATGTTTTCTCTAATAAGTACTCAAATAATTAAAAGATTGTTTTAGGGAAAATCGACATTGTTTTCTATTCGGTCAAGAATCCTTTTACTTCCATACCCATATTTTTTTTAAAAAAATTAAATTATATTTTAACTATTCTATAATTATTTGTTAAATAAATTTTTAAAAATGTTTTAATTTTAAAATATAGATTAAAAGGAACCTTCCCGTCATTTTTCAAACAAGGTAGTTTTTTAATTTTCTTACAAAAGTATGAAAATAATGTCTTTAAATTATATGGAATGGACATAATTTCTCAATATTATGACCACTTAATGTTTTTTATACTCATGTATATCTTTTCAAGGTTCTTTCAAATAAATTTTTTTCATTAATATTTCATCAATTTTTATTTCTAATGAAAATGATATATCTGTCAATAAATCATCCTATGGTGTTTTTAAAGGATATTCTTCTATGTCAAAATTATTTGGTAAATATTATGATATATTAGGAAATTAATATTTTTATACCATTAATTATATTACATTGTATGATTTATGATTATATTTATTAATTGGGGAAATTTAGTCACCTATGACATGCTAGTTATCAATACGAATGTTTATATTCATTATAGTTCACCAATTTCATATGATGGATGTTTTGGACTTTTTAAATGATGGGTGGGGCCTTCTATGGCTACTCTATGCATCATTAGATCTCATAAGACAAACTAGTTTGGGTATTAAGTGTACGCCTTACCAATTTATGTATGTTGTCTTGCCACAAGGACTTGATGATAAGATTATAATTTATGAAATTATGCATTCAATCATTACGAAGCCAGTTTTTATTATCCATAGGATTATTTATGATATTTTATCAATTGATTTAGTCCCCTCTATTCTGGTATTAATAATATATAATATTTGATTATTTTTTATCTCAGTCATATTATTCTTGTTTTATTTACTTTGTGCAAGCTTCCATTGTATGTATACCCATACTAAGAATCTGAGCTCACCATTCTCTTATGATACCTTCCTCTGGATGCCAGGAAGTGTGCTTTGATTGATATTTAGAGATATTATAAAGGGAATGATGATGTTCTCCTAGAAAATAATATGTATTAATTTAATAGTTTAAACGTAATGTGAGATTCAATTATTATCTAATTTTCTAAGACTACTAAACTATTTGATCCTTTGGGATGTGAATGCTTGTATGTAGAACCAATGTAATAAAGTAACACGACTACAAAATAGACCTTTAACAGCACTAGCCATTATCAATATTAGAAACAATTGGTGATAAATCGTACCCTTTATCAGTGCTTTAATTATAGTGATCATAAATATAACACTCTATCAGTGATGTTTAGCACTAATAATGGTCCCGAATAAAAAAAAATTAAAAAAATGGGTAAATTAAAAAATATTTGCAATTTTTTAATTAAATAATTATTGTTAAAAATGAATAAATTTAATATACATATATATATATTATAAATATTAATATATATTATATATTAAATGTATAGATATGTAAAATGAAAAAAAAATAATTAAACAAATAAAAATTTAGAATATTAAATTAAGAAAAATTTAAAAAAAATTATTAATTATATAATTATTGAAAAAAATGAATAAATATAATATACATACATATATATATATAGACTATAAATGTTAATAATTAGTATATATTTATATAAAATTAAGAAATTGTAATAATTAAACAAAAAAATTAAAAATCAATCAATTACAAAATTATTAAAAAAATTAGTAAGGAAACAATTATTAATAAAAATGAACAAGTTATATATATATTTAAAAATTATCAATAAATATAAATATATATTAAATATAGACAATGGAAAATGAATAAAATATAGTAATAAAAAACATTATTACTATCTTATTCATTTTTAATGGTTTTAATACATAATTATTCATTAATAAATTTAATATAGAAATAAATTCATATGTGTGTGTGTGTGTCGGAATAATATTACCTAAAATGTGATTTAATATAATTCAAAATATTTATTATTACAAATTTAATAAGTTATATTTAGTGAATTAATTTTTATAATTAAAAATTAATATTAATTAAAAATACTATCTAATTGTATCAAGCGATAAACATAATTGACTGTAATTTTATTTTTCATTTAAACATATATCAAAGTGTTTTATTTTGATTTTACACACATATATGTTTAATTCATTTTTATATATGATGCACACACACAAATATTGACATAATTAATGAAACCTTATATATATTGAAACACATAAACCTAATATTTATGTAATTTAATCAAATTATAGTATTCATTTTAGAATTTCATTAAAAAATTATTCATTTATAGTATTATGTTTTTAATTGGTAAATTTTATTTATTTATTTTTAATATTATTATATTTAAGTATTAATTCATTTTTAATATTTAATATTTTTTATTTTTTATTTTGGGAATTCAATCATTTTTTATTATTTATTTATATATATTTATTTGTTGTGTTTTAATAATTTCAATATGTATTCATATTTATTTCAATATATATCCACATTATTTTATTAATTTATATTTAATTAAAAAAACTTATCCATTTTTCAATATTTTTAAAGTGTTGTAACTTTTAATTATTCAATTTCACCCATTCTTAACATGCATGCATTTAAAATTACATTTTAATTAATAAAGTTAAAAATATATTTGTAAATAAATATTTATAAATAAATATATTTAAAAAAATTCATTAACTATATTTATAAATTTTAAAATTTGTAATTATAAATGAATAAATATTATTTTAAAAAAAAATTTATATATTTATAAATATATATATTTAAATAATGAAAAAATTATAATAAACATATTTAAATAATGAATATATTTAATATATTTATATTTATATTTATATATTTATATATTTCAAATTATATATATTCATTATATAGAAAGTGGATGGAGAGCATCTCTCTCTATATGGAGTGCATCTCTCTCATGGTGACTGCTCCGACCATCGAAATCCAGCACCCTGCTCAAGCTAAGAAATCATCGGTCCATGTGAGATGTTTTCCACATGTGGTGGCTATTGTACTCGAGTGAAATATTAGGGTGTGTCTCCTCATGATGATGGGGAGGAATGATTTCTTGGTGATTGAACGCCAAGTCATGACCTAATGATTTATTTCATGAAGGAGAACCTCAAATTTTTTTACAGTGCACTTTAGGATTATGAACAATCCCTTTTTGAAGGTGATTCATATGGTGACATAATCTATAAAAAAATGAATATGAATGAATATACCCATACTCTAGTATAGTTTTTTCCGCTTTTTTGTCATGATCCAACATCATTACCACTCTAATATGTTTCTAGGTGTTTTTTGGAACACATTTTGTGGCCACAAGAATGGATAAGGTTGACAGAAACATTGGAACACTAAAAAAAGATGGTGTGGGGGGTAGGATCATGATGGTGGTGAAATTTGGGACCTTTGTGGTGATTTTATAATTCCTTTAGTGGATTCCGGTGATGATGTGGTGAGCGGACAGTGAGGCGTTATACACCTGTAGTGAGGGATTTTGTCAGGAACCAAACTGGGATGTAATCCAACTCGACACCCAGCCCAGTCTGATACATGACTCGATTAGCATTGCCAATACCCATGAGCTGGAAACTATTTCCTGGGAATCAATAATTTAATTTGGGAATTATTTCACCCATTTACAAAAGCATAAAAACCCAACAAAATAAACCACACAATCATTGAAACAAATTTCCAAATTATATATAGTAATTTTCAGATTCAATGTTTATGAATTTAACCAAAACCCAAAAGGGATTCATGAAAAATGGAACAACCAAACTATCCTAAGAACCTCCTTTCAACAACATGATCATCACCCTCATGTAACTACCATGAACACCCACAAGAAGTGGAACTCTAGCAACTAGAATAACCATCTCCACAAAAAACCTTTCCATTATCTGGGTCATACATAAAAAAGTCTACATACACCCCAAGTTGTATTTAGGTTATTCTCCAAAGCCTAGTAGGATCCCACCAAAAAGAAAAAATTCCATGCTATAACATTATAACACAAATTAACACGAAATTTTATAAAACATCTATTAAAAGATATCAAGAAAACATTTTAATAAAAACATTTATCAAGGAAAAACTTTCATGGAAAATCATTTCTCAACAAAAAAATTTAAAAATGAAATATAATTAAGGCCTATTGTATTCCAATTGATGGAACCAAATCACATAAGCACCATGCCACAAGAGAGAACCACGATTAAATCCTTAAGTGTAACTAGCGCACGTGGAAATACATAAATATCATACGTCAGTGAAAAAACGTATAACAACCATAACACCTAGCGTCCTCCTCCACAAACCACTATAAATGAATCCATCCAATGCTCTGGGGGTATCCAAACATCCTCATAATTTACGTAGTGTTGTAATCATAAATCATGTTAAGTGAATTTTCACTATTCCACTTCTAAGTCAACTAGCTTCAATCCACTAGAAGAATCTAGGCTTTCCAATTCGAATCACTGGAAAAATAGTTCTCATTTTCCCACTTAGATACCCGAGATTCAATTTATTCTCAATTTCACAATCACATTTCACATATATCAATACATCCACATCATAAGCCAAACATCCCAAGCACGTAAGGAAATCACCACTTCCACATAACCATAACCATTTATTATATCCAAAAAACACTAAAACCATTTATAAATACATTTCACACCACTTTTATAATTTATGAAACCCATTTCTAAAGATAATAAGAAGAGGTCATTCAAAATCCAACCATTTCTATCTGTAAATCGCCTTTCAAATCCACACATATTTTTTAAAGAATATTCCATTCATTTACACAATTTACAAATCATATTGAAGGTTCAAAACATGAAATCCAACATGAAAAAACATTCATTTCATTTAGAAAATTCATTTTTTTATTTAAATCCCTTTGAAATCCCATTTCTCACTTTCCAAACAAGGTATAAAACCCTTTCAGGAAACATCATAATGAAGTATACATGAAACAAAAAAATCATTTAGAAAATCCAATTTCTTCATATGTTCATTCCAAAAACACTTCCCAAATATATTTCTCAAGACACAATTAATCCATAGAACACTTTCACGAAAGCAATAAATTTTATAAAAAATCATCGGATAATTTAAAAGAAAGGAACCACCAACCTCACACTTATAAACTTTTGGAAATTAGTTCAAAACCACAACTGTACCACTAAAAGACCCTTATAAGGCATGATTAAAAAAACATCAAGATATCACACTAAAATTCATGAACTAACCCTCCTTAGGTCAAATAACCCACTAGAAAAGAAGAACCCAATGTGGGGGGAAGAGAAACCCAAAAAGATGGAAGAAACCATGGGAGAAGACACTTACTTGATGATTACATGATGAATCTTCATAAAACCACAAAATGAAGTGTGTCCAAGTGATTCAACAAGGAGATAGGGAGGCACATACAGCTGGAGATCTTGAATGGGGTGAGTAAGGGAGGATTTGGGGTTAAATCCCAAGAGGACACAAAGGTACGTTTCGAATTTTTAGTGACCTTAACATGGTGCACAGTTTTCCCACACATTTTTCCTAATGATGTTGAAATAATACACCCCTCACTTTCGAAGTGGTACATGACCCATGGTTAGCATTCACTGTTCGGAAAACATGCACAAACCATGTGGTTTTACACTATCCAAAAAATTTCTCTTGGCTGCACGGTTTCCTGGGTAAGGGTGCACTATTTTCCAAACCGCGTGCCACCAGTTTGAAACTGAAAACTCCAATTTTTCATCATAAATCCCTAAAAACTCAAGGAATAAACACAGGGTCAAAATTAAACAAAATAAACCCTCAAAATGTCTACCACGTCACACATAAAACTCAGAGGAAATATGAGATCCAAAAATAAACGGAAATAGAGGGTTAAAATAAAAACCTGGGTTTGGTAATTCCCTCAACCTTAATGATTTGTTCCCCAAGAGAGACAACACATTATATAGCTGATTGATAAAATTCATACAATTTCCCCACCCACATGATCCGACTTATCAATTCAAGAACAAAACAATCACCACCAAAACAAACAAAAAAAATCCAATCCACTTCCAAGAAATTATGGATGGATTGAATCACACCTTTTAAAAAGCCCAATGTTCCCACAAATAGAGAGTAACTCAAAATTTAACAACATAAAACAGAAAACACTTTCCACTAAAAAAAGACCAGAAACCAAAACTAATTATCAATACGAGAGGTGTAAATGGACTTCCCACCATTAGAAACCATGAAGATTCGATCAAAACTAGAAGAAACGAAAATGATGCCCTCGTTGGGTATCCCCACCATAAGAAACCAAATATCTTAGATCAACATGGGAAACCCATTATGGTTCAGCTCAGAACTCTCTACAGAGGCCAGCAAACCCCCACCATAAGGGGAATGAACATGATGAGTGAAACACAAACCTAAGGAATGGGCTAAAACCAAAACTAACTATTCAATACTAACGGTACAAGGGTAAAAAATGGAGATCATGTGTCCAAAAAGGAACACCATTAGAATTTCAAGGAAATTGAACCACAAAACCTCATTATAACCAAGAAGGAACACTTAAATCCACAAGGATCACAACTAGGAATTGATTTCTCTACACTAATATCTATAAAACAGAAACATTCAAGTTAATGAAGTTACCACATAAAAGATTAAATTGTCCCCATTCTCACACTGAAGAAAAAAATCTAGACTAAGGTTGCTCACACCCCTAGGATTCCTGACTACATGCTAGATTTACCTCGAGGCCTATGGATAGATCACTAATATTGGATGCATCTACTATCTCAAAGATATGAGATGAAAATCCCTGATTGGAAATATTTATTTCCTCCAAAAAAAGGGATTTAGAAGGTTCACTATCATCATCCCCATTCAATTTTAATGATAAATAGTAGATAAAAGACAATCGACAGAACACCCTTGTTTAAAATGGAAAGATTCAAAATTTTCAAATTGAAAAACACATATCTATTGAAATTTAAGGTTATAAGAGATCCACAACACCCATTTTTACATTTTTATGAGACAAAAACACTATAAAACACCCCTAGTCACAACCATTAGAACCGAAGAGGCATAAATATAAAGCAACTCTAAACTGAGCCCAAACAACAAACCAATCCTAAAAACTACCTCCACACTAACTCCTAGAAACACCTCAATAGAACTACTAAATGTTACCTATGTATCCATAGATATCTATGCTCCTCGGAAAATTCATGTATGATGGCTTCTTATGATTTTTCTTTTGGAATTAATGACACAACATGATCCCTCACTTAGAACAAACTGAATAAAGGTCAAGAGGTATTTTAATTCCATAGCCAGCACCAACATCTCCAGGATGCCTCCACATCTCATTACTAGAATTCACTTCAAAACTTCTAGATATCAGTGGATGGTTAGCTACATAAACCAATCCTTCTATAATATCCTCAACATGAACAACTTTCCTCATCACATCGATAATATAGGTTAATATTTTCTCTGAGACCGTCATCTGTAGACTAGGAAAAATAATACTCTCAAAATTATGAGCTTTAGAAAACCCATCCATAACCCAATCTAAAATATAATGAACTAGGTACAACAAAAGATAAAAATAATCCATCGCCTTTTCATTACCTTGTTAAATATATCATATTTCCATTCCCTTTATCACCTTCACTACCTTAGAGAAATATTTTCAGATAAAAGAATCCTTGATGAACAACCAGATAAGATCATCCCAAGGTTTTCCTCACAAAACCAGATTCCACCAATTCTAGGTCATATCGTCAAGCATAAAGGTAAAACACTTTTCCATTATCAACTCAGGAAACTCAAGGATACTGAATACCCCATTTTATTTTTCTTATCCACTCTCCCGCTCCGTGATGATCCACTTTACCATAAAATATAGGTGGATTTAACTTCCAAAACATAATGAGTAAATACATAGGTCGATCAACAAGAGGGTTTTCTAATGGGAACCACCTTGGCTACACCATGAAAATCCCTTGAATCATTGTGGGGGTGAGCACTAACTAACTAGAAAACCAAGATCTCAATCAAGAAAAATGCATCAACAAGAGTTCTCAAACTCAAAAAACCATAAAAAAATCATTCCAAAATCAAAGGAATGGAAGAAACACAACCATTGTCTATCAATACATCACAACATTCCACTTGAAAATAATTTTGAATAAAAAAATATTTTGTTGGTTACACAATCACCAATGGAATTCTATGAGGACTCATACATGTATGTTCTTATTCTACCATTGGTACCCATCCACTCAAACCAATTCAGGAACTCATCCACCCATGCCATCAACCATCCATATTCCTACAAATGTCCATGAATGTGATAACCTTGGGGAACACCGAAGGCCAAAAAACATTTCCACTTTCCATAAAAATATTTAAACCACCTTAAATTTAAAAAATCATAACGATTTTTAAAATCTCACTAAACACCAAGTAAAAAAACCATTTGCAGATTAACACATAAATCCATTTCATATCCTTCATAACTAGGAATCATATAAATTTCATTCAAAACTCAATCAATATAATTCCAAACATTTTAAGTAGCATAAAAATTTCATTCCATCAAAATCATTTGATATAAAACACCTTATTATCATTTAAAACAAATTCTAAAACAAACTTCCTCTTTCAATAAAACGATTTCAACAAACCATAAGTTTAGATTATAAATATTCAATCTCATTAAACCATTCCTGTTTCAGCACAAACGGTCATTTTACAAAAATTCAATTTCCTAATGCCTTCCTCAAACGTAATTCTTAAAATCCATTTTGAACTTTCCAAAAATGAAACCATCACCACTAAAACTTTTGTTTTTTCACAATTATAAAACAAGAATTTGCAAGAATATTTTCAGAATCAAGGAAGACCCAAAAGCACTCACAATGGATAAATAATGGTGATGTTTCAATTGGCCATATGGTTGATGGCCATATTCTAAACACACACCCATCACAAAGTGTATTCTATGATTATATCCACGCCTCTACATGGATTTACTATCTCTATGAGATCACTGAGACCGTTATCCAAACACTATTTCAATATCCCAAACAATCAAAATAACCTCAAGAACTAAATAAACCAAAATAAACCCGATTTCCTATGGAAACTCATGGATCAGTCCAAAAAGTGTTGGCCAGACACTCTACAAGCCATGTACCCCATGTTTTGACAGTACCACTCCATCTACATTAACATCCCAAATAAAATAGGGCACTCTGATAGCTAGGTCCTCAAAAGGACCAACCATCTCGGATTCCATTTTTTCACGAACCAACTTGGGATTTCATCCAACCGGACACCCAACCCATTATTACATTTCTCCCAAGGGGAATTACCAATCCCCATAGTATGTAAACTAGTTCCTGGCTATCAAAATTATTATTTGGGATGAATTTTAACCATTTATATAAGTATAAAATACCATAAAACTAAATAACATGATTAAAGATAAGAATAACCAAATTATGTACATTAAATTTCAAATTCAAATTTTTTGACTTTAACAAAAAACTAAGAGGGGTAAAACAACAAATGAACAACCCAGCAATCCTAAGAACCTACAAACAACCAGTGGACCATCACCCTCTACTCACCACCCCCAACACATGCATGATGTTAAACTCTTCAACTAAATCCACCATCACCATGACACACCCTACCATTAATGGGTTCATATATAACAATGTTTATATACACCTCAATGTGTATGTAGGGTGTGAGAATAAGCCTAGTAGGATTCCATCCAAAATAAAATATTTCATGCTATAACATTAGAAGAGAAATTATCATGCACATGTATACAAAATATTTTGAAACATTTTAAATATTTTTTTTAAGAAATATCATTCTCCAGGAAACAGTTTCAAGGAACCCCATTTCCCAACATTTTTTCCTCAATCTAAAATATACACAAGGTCTTCCAAACACCGAATGATGGAACTACATCACATAATAATCGTGTTACAAGAGAGAGCCATGGGTTAATCTCTATGGGTAACTATAACATTATGTTCCCTCTTGGTCTGTTACATTGTTCTTTTTTTGGTTGTTACAGATGTTTGAAGAAGGTTATTAGATTTTTTATGGGAGTTAGAGGTGAAATAGAGATTTTGAAAAAACATACGCACCCTGAAAGTGTATTACTTGATTTTAAATTTGGTTTCATGGATTTTCCAAGGTTAGTTCACGATGTGCATATTTTGGTGTTTATATAATAAAAACATTATGTGTTTTTAGTGAATATGAACCCTGATGAATACACAGTGTGAAATGGTATTACACATTATGTAAACCCCCAGTCTATTATAGTTTCAAAATTAATTTTTTGGATGAATTTTCATTCATTCAGACATGGATTATTCTTTTACTTGTTTGAGGTGATCCCTAGGTGCATGGATGAGTTATTAAACCCCTCATCATCTCTTTTTTATCTATTGATCATGGTGTAAGTTTATTGGAAACCTGTGGTAGATCTATGGTAGGTTATTCTCCCTTCAAAGTGGGTTTTCTTCTCTTCTTCTCCCATGGATTCACTACAGTTATATTTTTATGGTTTGGGGTGTCATTTGGGTTTCATTTTTGTGGTCTTTGGTTGTATTTTAGGATGATCTGTGACTCCCATGGTGCAGTTATAGATTTAGATTGTTCTTATTCTCCCTATGGTGTGGAGTAAATTATCATGCTTCTTTGAGGTAGGTATTCCCTCGTTTATCCTTATTCTGTATCATGCAGGAGGGGTTTTCTTCTTTATCTATGGGTTATGATTTTTCTGGATTAAAAAAGGTAAATAAATTAGATCGTATAATTTAAATGATAAAATGGGGTTTGATTTATAGGATTTTATAGCTGTGATATTATTTTTGATATTGTGAGTTGAATAAGATTGATGACACACTGAAAAATGTGTTCATTGGGGGCTTTGTTTTAACTGAATATATGTGAATTAATTTTTACATTAGTTGTGATTATTTTTATTTCACACTAAAATGGAAATTTTTTAACCACTTATATTTGGATAATGAAATTGTTTTCCCATGATTTTTTCTTCTATGATAAATCCCCTAAAATATAGTGGACTGTGATAAAATCCCCTTTGTAAATTCGTGAAATGATCTTGATGTGTAGTGATGTGTGGTTGTGATTGTTGTATGGTGATTTGTGGTTTGGGAATTTGGGTATGATTTCTTTTTTCATGATTTTGGTTTGGTTGAAAGGTATTGGGTTTGGTCCAAATTTTGGAGCGATGAGGTGGTGGTTTCGTTATGCTAGATGCCTATGTAGTGATGGAATAAAAAAATAATTGTTCAATAATATTTGGAATGGATTGGGATGGATTGTTTAATGTAATGGAAATGTTTTATGTATAATTAAATGGTGGTTTTGTGGTAAAATGTGGTTGATGCTAAATAATGAAATGAATAGAGTGAATAGAATAAATTTGATTGAAATGTGAAGTGGGGATTGTGTCATGATGTATGGTGTTATGAATTTAGAGGTGGAAGAAAAAGTGATGTTGTCCTGAGTTGGTTCATTTTTTTTGAACCCATAGGTTGGGATTGAGTTTTTTATATTATATATGTACTTATAAATTATTTTGATTTCTATATACACTACATCCACATTGATCACTTTGTGTCTACAGCAACATAGTCACATGGGGGTATTTTTCCTGACACTTGGTGAGAAGTAAAGATGGATGGGTACCTACTCTTTCCCACTCACTCTTCTAGGTGCGGTGAATATTTCATAGGATGTGATGGACTATGGTCTGTTAGTTCATTATATGGTTGTTGTGATGCCCCATGTGTCTTCAGGCGAGATGTGATAACCCAGGTGTTTGTGGGAGATATTTGATGGCCCATGTGTTTTCGACCAAGATGTGATTGTGTTTGTGGGGAAGATTTAGGTGGGGGACATGCATGGTAGGAGGACGGAATGAGGATTATGTCCTACATGTTCACGATACCCTGCTACTATGGTTATGGTGGTGGTTGTTTTGTGGCCCATGTGTTTTCAAGCGATATGTGTTGTGGTCATGATTTTGGGGCATTGAGACTAGGTGTTTGTGGTTGACGTGTGTTCTGACTTTGTTTGTGGGGTTTTGTCATGTATAGAAGATAATATAATTACAGGACATACAACATTGGTTGTAAGAGAAGTATACCGGTGGGAAAGCAGTGTGGGGTAACCTTAATGATCTGATTCTTATTCTATAATGTTACTTGCTTTGTGATATTTTGTGAGCATGGATTGGTGAAGTTGGGATGGTTAGTATACCTTGATAGGTACTATTTGGTTCTGCTATTTTCTCATAGGTTCATTAGTATGCTTCCTTCACATGTGCATGAGAGACTTGAGTTTTTTCTACTGATTGTACTTGTATGCTGACCCTATATATGTAAAACTATATTAATATGTCTACGGGGATTAAGTGGACTGTGTTGGGAATTACTAGCTATAATCTTTGGATAACATATATGTCACTTCTTTATATTTACTCTGGGTATTTACTTTGGATAATTTTATCTGTAAAATTTGTCTGTATACATGAATTGTTGGATGGTTATTGGATTTATGTTATATTGTGTCTTGGAGTTTTTTCGGGATGATCCATCTTATCCACCGATCCTATTTATATTAAAGAGGGCAATGCCTCCTATATATGAGATTTTCATACCATCAGTGCTAATCACCAACCTGGGGACTACTGGAGGTGGGACTTAGGGGTCATTGTCTCTCTCAGTTAATTGTGGTATCTTTGGAGGGAGGGGGTCCTGACAGGGTGGTATCAAAGGTTATGGTTGACATATAGGGTCGAGTTCGGAGTTATGCATTGTAAATATTTCATTATTTGGTATGTAAACAGTGTAAGGTGACCTTGGTGCATGACATAGGTTTGGGATACTAGTTAGGACACATGATCTTAGCCCCCCCCCCATTATCCAATTCCTAGACTCTGATATTATTGAATAGCCATGTGAGATGGAATAACTTGTAGGGTAGAGACCTAGAAATGGCAAATTCATCCTAAAAACTTGTATTTTTGTTTTAATTGGGTTATTTTGGGAAAGTTCAAATGAACAACAAAATTAATTAAATGATTCAAAATAAATCTTAAAGAAGTTTTATAATACTCATGTTTATGAAATACTTATTTTCCTTTTATTTATGGCCCTAATTCATCATTCGCATGTGGCTCAGGTAGTTGAGGGTCTTCAAGATAATCTGTTTGATCACTATAGGGTTGATCTGGTTTGGGAGGAGGATTTTTGTAAGAGGACGGTGTTCACGTTCCAGAGGCAAGCCTTAGGAAGGTACGAGGGTAGTGTTTTAGACATAGAGATAGAGAGATACCTGGAGGAGCTCGAGATCGTTTTCGGTTTGATCTGGGCCCTGATGGGGTACTGGGTCCCTTTAGCAGTTAGTCAGATGTGGGGAGATATGCATTAGTGGTGGATTTTATATCTGGGAGAGTGGAATGAGGCAAATGTTTTGTGGGTTGACTTCCAAAAGGCGTTTTGGGAAGATTTCCTTCCGTCAACCATCACGGTTGTAAAAAGGTAGGATTTTATTTCACTTCAGCAAGGGATCATATCAGTATGTGAGATGGGAATCAAGTTAAAGGACCTTTTGAATTTTTTTCCCTTATCTTTTTTTAGATGAGAAGTCCCTTAATAGATGTCATGAGGAGGTGCTCCTCCTTTCTATCCAATATGCAGTAACTCCTTTTACATTACCAATGTATCTGGAGGTTTTGGAGAAGGAAGAGTTGATCAAGTATATTCCCTCGTGAGGAGGTTTTCCATGATAAGATAATCATAATGGTTCCCCAAGGGGAAGGGTTGTCAATGGTAGGTCTCGACCACTAGGACCTTTGAGTTTTTTGACTGGAAGGGAGTCAACCTCACCATCTTCATTTCTACCCTTCTTAGGCCATTTTTTGTTCCTTTACATAGATCTTTTTGAAAATGGGATTTGGTTATGGGGTTCAAGGAAATTTCCAAAACCAGTGTCTATTGGTTCCACGAGTTTAGTATTGTGGAGGTGGAATGGTTCAACGCCAACCTCAACATTGGTTTCCAATGACACAGTTTCAGCACCAGGGGCAGTATGTTTTTTCTCTTCCAAGGGGATATAGAGTACAAAGATTTCAACCTTAGGATTTTCCTCATGTTCAAGGACCACTACCCAAAAATTTATATAGATGTGGTCATAAGTATATGGGAAGAGGATTTGGGCATGGTTAGATGAACACAATTGAAGCATCAGTTCCATAGGGGCCAAATATTGTCATAGGTATGATTAGTTTGTTTAGTACCCTTGTTTGATTCAGGATCATCATAACCCATTACTTATACCACTCTAGGTCATTCTCTAGGACTAGACGTAGAGACACTTCTCATACCCCTGGTGTTGACTATAATAGTTGGAGGCCAAACCATCTTGTTTGATGTATACCAAGGGTGTAGATTGGTGAAGGGGTTGCATCACTCATGTGGGTATCTTTTATTACTACATATGTAGCCTTAACTTGTCATTCTCAGCATAAACTGGTTTTATTACATATGGTCTATTATCAACTACTTCTATAGGATAGTTGTGTTTTCAGATATATATTTTTGCCTTATGGTTTTTGTTGGCGATCAGAGTTATCAAGTGTGTAGTTAGAATATGGATCCCTTTCTTTCCTTATTGGTTGAGGTTTCAGTGGAATGAATGGATGTTGGGACAGTTAAGGTCCCTAGGGTCGTTGGGGAGTTCCTAGATGTTTTCCCTGAGGAGTTTGTATCGATACCCCCTCGATGTGATGTTGTGATTGGGATATAATTATAGCCATCTGCTTCTCTGATTTTCATGGATATATATCCGATGTAACCTTATGAGTTTTTGGAGTTGATGATTCATACAGATGATCAGATACAGAAGGGTTTTATCCAACACAGTGTGTCATCATTGGGTTCTCTAGTGTTTTTTTCATAGAACGAGAATGATAGTCTAAGGTTGTTCATAGACTATCAGATGTTGAATCAGGTGACGATCAAAAACCATTAACTTATTCCGACGACAGACACCCTTTTAGAGTACTTTAAAAGGGATAGTTGGTTTTCTAAGGTCGATATGCAGTTTTTATATCACCAGTTGAGAGTGAAGGATAGTGATATCATGAAGACTAACTTTACTTGCAGGTATGTGAACCTCATATTTTTATTCATGTCATTTGGTGTTATGAAAATTCCATCTGTATTTATAGGGATTATGAAATCCATGTTCCATGAGTTCCTATAATGTTTCATTGTTGTATTTATTAGTGATTTGTTAGTCTACTTGAATTCATAAGAGGAGAAAGTTGGGAATCATATAGATGTCTTTTTTGTTCTTCAACACCACCAACTGTATGGAAATTTTTCCAAGTGCATTATCTAAAAATGAGATATTTATTTCCTCAAGAATATGTTGTCTCACCAGGGTGTGGTGGTATACATGTCTATGGTTGAAGCAGTTCCTTCACAGATAGCACCCAAGAACGTGGTAGAGGTTTATATTTTTCTTTGTCTTACAGGCTATTATCAAAGTTTTGTACCCGATTTCTCTCAATATTCATCCTCATTGAGAGCTTTGAGGAGGAAGGAATAAGATTTTGTGTCGAGTGTTTAGTGCTAGGTAGGTTTCCTTTACCTAAAAGTGATGTTGGTTAATTCTCTAATGCTCATGTTTCCTAAGTATGGGGTGATGTTTGAGCTGTTTTGTGGCACTTATTTTCTTGTCTTGGGATGTGTGCTGATACAGTATGTTGACAAGTATTAGTAGAGATACCCTGAGATAGAGGTTATGCAAGCTCATATTTTCCATGATAATTATCCATAGGGATGGTCATAGGATGCTCAAAATTGGGTGTTTCTTTGCGTTAGGTTATTTGTTATGGTAGTAATGTAGGATATAGCCCTTCGTATGTTTCATTGATCACCTTTAGTGGTACACCCAGGAGTTACCACTATTCATAATGGCTTAAAGATGTAATTTTTGTGGCCCAGGATAAAATGTTAAGTGGAGGAGTTTGTGGAAAAGTTCTTGGTTTTATTGCAGGTCAATGTTGATAATTATATTCCTTGTGGTTAAATATAGCCCATAGAACTCCACAGGTTGAAATTGGATGACATATCTATGGATATATTCATTAGGTAACCAATAAATCAGGGTTGTTGTGATACTATCTGGTTGATATTGTATCAATTGATGATATTATCACACTTCTTCGAAATAAAGGAGTTAGGTACATTGGATTATTTGGATAAGAGATATGTGGATGAGGTGGTGCAGTTTCATGTAGTTCCTAGGTCCATTTAATAATATTAGGATACACAATTTACCTCATGATTCTGGAGGGTATTGCAACATGATTTTGGCACTCAGTTATTCCTTAGTACTTCTTTTCACCCTCACACAGATGGGAAGATAGAATGAACTATCTAGAAGTTGGAGGATATATTGCGATCATGCATCATATAATTCTGTGGATCTTTGTTACGACACCTTACTTTGGAAAAATTTTATTATAATAACAGTTATCACTATACAATTATCATGTCACCATTTGAGTCTTTATATAGAAGACTATTTCATTCTCTGTTGTGTTGGAAAAACATTAGGGAGACAACCGTTCTTGGTCCCGATGTGGTGTAGAGCACAATAGAGATGTTTAATTTTTTTCATGAGCTGTTGATAGAAATGATGGACTAGAAGAAGTCTTTTGTCAGTCATATAAGGAGGCCAGTATAGTTCGATCTTGGGTACCACATGTTCTTAATGTTTTTCCCTCTACATGGGTTTTAGAGGATTGGTATATGGAATAAACACTCTACTAGTTTTGTTGGACCCTTGGATTTTGTGTGGTGAGTTTGTGAGGTTGAGTATCGGTTGGTGTTTCCAGCATGGTTGAACAGGGTCCACGACGTCTTTCATGTCACTCAGATTCATTTGTATCTTCACAATAACTCACATGTTCTTGACTGGGGGTGATCGATATCAAGGATTGCATGATGTTTGTGGAATGGCCAATAGATATCCAAGATCTCTAAGAGAAGGTGCTTCATGGATGAACCGTTTATTTGGTTCATGTTTTGTTGAGGCATGGTGTACTAGAGAAGATTACTTAGGATCGAGATACGTATATGTGTTCCCAGTACCCTAATTTTTTTTGTTTTTTTATTTTCTTTATTTTTCATTATGATGTGATGTTTTAATGCTTTTGTCGTGAGGGATGAGATGTTTTCATTGGTTTATAATGTTTGTGGTCAATGTGTGATAAATTGCAGAAAATTGAAATGGGGAGGACCAAATTCCTAATTGAAATGCATAAACTATAATGCATTTAATCCTATGTAGGTGAGTAATTTCCACCTAGAGTGGATAGTATCGTGACATAGAATATGTAATTCTCTTATTTAGGAGTTTTGGATGGTGCAATTTGTTGGTTGTAGCCATTTATTTGGGCTGCATTGAGGATGAAATAGTTGTGTAGTGGTGGTGTGGAAGTTTGGTTGTGTGAGAGGAGGCGTCTTGTGGTCGTGTGATGTGTTCTATAGTAATTTGGTTTGGCGTGTTTAGTCGGTGGTATCATTTGATGTATGATGAAATCTTTGGGAGGTATATCAGGTGATGGATATTCGAACCCCTTTCCTTCTAGGATTGGTTTTGGATTCTTGAGGGTATATATCATTTGATACGTATCTGATGTAGTGGTATGTGACCTCCCGGTTTGTTACATTTCTTATTTTGGTATTTGGAGGTGTTCGGGGGAGGTTATAAGAGTTTTTATGGGAGTTGGAGGTGCAACAAAGCTACAATGGAAAATACATTACATGTAAGTGTATTAAACGTTATAAAAGTTGGTTTCATGGATTATCCATGAATAGTTCATGACGTGTTTATTTTTGGGGGTAAATCATAAAAAGGTGACGCATATTTGAGTGAAACTAAACCACAATGTTTACACGACAAGAAAGGGGATTACACATTGTGTAAACCCCAGATCTAGTGTTGTTTTAAAATTCATTTCTAACCTAATTTTCATTCATTCTATCATGGATTATTCTTCATCTCATTTTGGGTTAACCCTAGTCACCTTGAATATATCTTCCATCCCTCTTCACCCCTCTTTTATCTTTTGGTCTTAGTGGTGGTTTTTATGGAAATTTTTGGATTATTCGTGGTAGTTTCTTCTCCCTTATTGATGATTTTTCTTCCATTTCCTCCTAGGGATTCACTGTGGAAATGTTTTTAATGTGTGTATAGTGTGTTTTGGATTTCATTTTTAAGGAATTTGGTTATTTTTAGGTTGATTCATGTTTCCCATAGTGGGTTTGTGGTTTTCCATCATTATTTTTTTCCCTACAGTGTGCAGTGAGTTAGCAATGTTATTTGAGAAAGGGATTCTTTCATTTATCGTTATTAAGTATCATGAGGGGATTTACTTTGGATTATCTATGGGATATGGTTGTATTAGATTAATAAAATATAAATAATGGTCTAATTAAATTGATAGGGGTAAATTGGGTTTGATTCACATGTTTTTAAATCATTGACATTATTTATGATATTCAGAATTGTACGGGCTTCATGTCCCACTATTAATTTTGGTCATTGGGGGATTCGTTTTTGCTGGATATATGTGTTGTGATTTCTTCTTTGGTTGTTATTTTTATGATATCACCTTAAAATGTAATTTGATTAACCACTTATATTTTTCTAATGAAATGGTTTCCCCAGGATTTTGTCTTGTGTGATAATTCCCCTAAAATAATGTCTAATATGATAAAATATCCTTTTAGAATTCATGAAATGATTTTGATGTGTTGTGATGTGGGGTAATGATTGTGGGGTGATGATTTTTATTTGGGGTAGTTGGGGATGATAGTTTGTTTATTCCATGCTTTTGGGGTGGTGGGAAGGTAGTTTGTTTGGATATGCTTTGGGGTGGTGAGGTAGAAATTTCATTTTCCTAGATGTTCAAGTAGTGATGCAATAAATAAATAAATAAATGTTCAACAATGAATGGAATGGATTGGGTTGGTATGCTCAATGTAATGGAAATGGTTAATGGATAATTAATTGGTGGGTTGTGTGGTTAAATGGGGTTGATACTGAATAATGAAATGAATGGGTTGATTAAATGAAATTGGTTGGAAATGAGAAGTGTGTTTTATGGATTGATGTGTAGTGCTATACATATAGAGGTGGCCTCAAACGTTATGGTGTCATTGGTTGGTTAATTTGTTTGTGAACCCATATATTGGGATTTTTCATTTAATATTATATATATATAAACATACTTGTACATTCTCATGATTTTTATATACACCCCAGCCACATCTATCACTTTGTGCTGACACCCACATTACTGTGTAAGGGGTGTTTTTCCTGACATTCGATGAGGTGTGTAGATGGATAGGTACTCGTTATTTCCCACTCTCTACTTCAAGAGAGGTAGTTTCTACACATGTTCTGATGTTTGAAGGTTCGTTAGTGATTTATATGGTGGTTGTGATGTCCCATGTGTCTTTGGGTGAGATGTGATAGCCGAGGTGTTTGTGGGTGAGATGTAACAGCCTAGATGTTTTCAGAAAATTCATTACCATGTTTTTGGGAAACTTCTAGTGGGGGTTGTGCATAGTAGGAGGAGGTAATAATGTTTATTTCCTATATGTTTCTGATACGCTACTAATAGATTTATAGAGGTGTTTTTTCCATGTGTTTTTAAGAGATATGGGTTGTGGACATTCTTGTTGGGCGGCAATCCAAGGTGTCAACAGGTGGGGTATGTTGCGATTGTGATTGTGGGTTAGTGTGGTGTATGTGAAATATGGGGGCACCAAGACGTATGAAATTGGGTGTGAGAGGGGAATACAATTTGTAAAGTGGTTATGAGTACCCTTATCAAAGTAAATATTATTATACTATACTTCATAGTTGGCATTATCAGGTGGGTGTGCCTTGGTGAGGTTGGGATAGTCAGTATACCTTTATACGTTTTGTTTTGTTCTGTTGTTTTTTCATAGGTTCATTTGTATGCTTCTTTCACATGTGCATGAGATACATGAGTTTTTCTTACCAAGTAGACTTGTATGCTCACCCTTTATTTATAAAAATCATTTTAGGTTTCCAATAGGGTTATGTAGAGCATGATAGGGATTACTATCACAGAACTTTGGATAGTTGTTGTGTCGATGTTGTAGCATTATATTGGGTATTTACTTTGGATAATTTTATTTCTATCACTTATTTTAATACATGCATTGTGGGACAGTTTTTGGATTTATTTTATATTGTGTCTTATATTTTTTAATTGATGATCCATATTATCTCCTGATCCTATTTATAATATAGAGGGTAATTCCTCCCGTATATGATATTTTCATACCCTTGGTGCTTGTCACCATCTCGAGACCTACTAGAGGCGGGAATCAGGGGCCATTATCTCTCTCCCATCATTTTGGTATCTTTAATAGGAGGGGGTCCTGGAGACAATTAGAAAAAGTGGAACTCTAGAAACCTCTTACCTCAGTGAAACATGGAATGACAACCATAACGCATGGAATCATCATGCATGAGCCACTATAGAGGAATCCATCCAAAATTCTAGTGTTATACAAACATAATCATAATTTATTTAGTGTTTTAATCATAAATCATGCTTGGGGAATCTAAGCCTTTCCACTTCTAAGTTGACTAGAGTAAATCCACAAAATGAATATGGTATTTAGACTTTCGAATCACTTGTGTATTAGTTCTAATTTCCCCACCATGATACCAAGGATTCCCTTGGTTCTCAATTTCAAATTAACATATCACATATATTTATACATCCACAACATAATCCAAACATCCCATGAATGAATGGAAATCACTAATTACAAAAAACTAAAACCATTTTCCAATTCCCAAACAGATACTAAAACAATTTGGAAATACATTTTTCACTACTTTATTAATTTATAAAAACCATTTAAAAATATAACAAGAAGAGAACATTTTAAATCCATCCATTTCCATAGTTAAATCCCCTTTTAAATCCACAGTTGACACTGAATTATTTTTTAAAAACATGTTTCCTATTAGTTACACAATTCAAAATTCATATTAAAGGTTCACAAGAAGTAATAAAACATTAAAGAAATTTCATTTAATTTATAAAAGTCATTATCACCTTTAAATCCTGTTGAAATCCTCTTTCACACCTTCATCATAAGGCCCAAAAACCATTCAAGAAGAATCATAATGAATCATAAACAAAACATAACAATTTTTATTAATAAAATCCACTTTCATGATATATGAATTCCAAATCACTTCCAAAATATATTTCATAACACATAATTAAACCATAGAACAATTTCAAAAAAAAAATAAAGCAAGTAAAAACCATCTAATAATGTAAAATCATGGTACTGCCTACCTCACACTTGGAAACATCTAGGAATCTGTGTATAACCAGAACCGTACTACCAAAAGACCATAAAAATGAAATATTCAATAAAAACCATCAAGATATCACTCAACAATACAAGAAAGAACCCTCCTTAGTTCAAATAATCCACTGGAAAAAGAAGAGTCCAAAGGGTGAGGAATAGGAATCCTAAATGACGGATAAAACCATGAGATAAGACACATACATGATGATTCCTTGATGAATCCTCATAGAAACCACCAAATGATTGGTGTAAAAGTGATCCAAGAGGGTGAGAGGGAGGTGCCTAGGGATGGAGATCTCGAATGGGGTGAGAACAAAAGGATTTGGGGATAAATCCCAAAATGACACAAAGGTAATTTTACAATTTATTAATGACCTAAACAGGGTGCACAGTTGGACCACATGGTTTTCCTAATTGTGTGGAAACATTGTTCCACTCTCTATCTATGAGGGAAAAACCATACAGTTATACCTTATGGTTTGAAAACCATGTGAAAACTCTGTAGTTTACAACTATCCAAAAAACCCACTTGGTTGTATGATTTCTTGGGTAGGGGATAAGGGTTTTCCAAACTATTCGCCAACCATGTTCCACCTGTTGTTAACAAAAAAAACCTCATTTCTCACAAAAAAACACTTAAAAAACTCATTTAATAAACATGGGGTAAAAATTAAACCAAAGAAACCTGCAAAATTTATACCCTATCACACCCGAAACATGAGAGGAAAACTAATATCCAAAAATAAATTGGAACAAAGGGTTAAAATAAAAAAATAGGTGTGATAGATTTATATAATGGGGGAGAAACAAGGCTCCTCATCTTGACAATGGACTTCTCCTTCCCAATAGATGGTATGGTATTTCCCATATAGAAGATGGAATCCTCCCTAGCTAGTGATGTCCTATGCCTGGGTTTTTCAACCTTAGTGAAAGGGACAAACATGAGTGAGAGACAACACCTCTATGGTGGGGATGTAATAAATGGTTGGTTTCACGTTGGTGGTGTCCTTGGTTGATAGAGATATTTCAATGATGGAGGAATGAGGATCACAACCCATATTCTTCAACACGGTATTGATTAGCAATGGTGGAATGTGAGCACAAGTGACTCAGACCAGTTGGTGAGGACTTGCTAGGTGCATCCAAGAGACTCGAGATCAAATTTGGGCGGAGGAATATTTCCATGTACTATAGCAGTACTATAGATGGCACTGTAGAAGTACTGTAGCAGACACTGTATCATGAACTGTTCGGTACTGTAGCAGCTGGAAATATTCATCCATCTGGGCCTTCGGGCCACCGGTTTGGTCCTTGGGTCATGCAAGGATTTCGGGCCACCCACGGCCTTCGGTCCAGTTGATTCTCAAGGGCTTTGGGCCACCTTAAGGCCTTCGGGCCACCCAAGGCCTTAGGGAAACATGAATGAAGGCCCCATACACACTACAAAAAAGGAGCAGCCCCAGCAGAGGATTCAGAGCTATTGTACTCACTAGTGAAGAGCCAAATGGATTTTCAGAATGAGAGGTTATGGCTATGTCATCGATACCATCCTATGCATGGACTAGAATCCTAGCCAGACGGTGATGCAAAGGTGGAGAGAAATTACCTAGATGACGATGGTGGGGAGGGGAAGCTCCTTGTAGATAGTCTAGTTGAATTCTCTAAGAACTTCGGGTCATGTAATCTTCTCAGCCTACGGGACATGTAATCTCTGAGTCTACGGGCCTTGTAAGGGATCCCCATCAACCCATGAAAGTGGGGTTATCAAAAATAAATAAAAAATGAAGGCCTACAGACCATTCAGTCAATAGCGGAATATAGGGATGATCAATGGTATGAATGTCGTCAAGGACCTGGGCATGGGTAGCAAGCCAACAACACTGATGAACTCAATATGTGGGGTGCCTATGTCAACCTCAGGATGTGATGCATAAATGTGACGACATTGAGATGCAATAAATATGGGACTAATATGATTTTAAATATTTGTGTTCATGTCGACAAAATATTTGGAAGCGATGACCTTGGGATGTGGGCTATCATCAGGTGGAAAGTTTTAGACAGGTGGGCGGGTCAGCTTCTACATTGACTTTGGAATAGCATACACTCGTGAAATCGTTGTTTTGGGACCAAAAAAACTTATGGGTCCCTATTCCTTTTTGGAAGGGGGGTCACTAGGGACTTCATTTTTTTCATCATCCTGTGTATTTTCAAGTGCATGATTCCTTTATTTTTTAAATCAAATTTTTGGGGTCATGGTTTTGGGTTACCAAATCTATGATTTGAATCCTTTTTAGAACATATTTATTATATATATGTATGTAAATAATTATAAATATTTATTTATTTATTTATTTATTTTTTAAATATATAAATATTATTTTTTAAAAAGTATTAATATAATTATATATAAATAATTTAACATTTAAATATTTACAAAATTATAATAAATATATTTAAATAATGAATATATTTACTATATTAATATTTTTAAATATTTGTTAAATATATATAATTATATATATAATGATATTAATATAATTATATTTATGAGTAAATAATTATAATTGAATTTATAAATGTATATTTACTAAATTTATATTATTATGTATTTATAATTATAAATACAATATATATATATTTTTAAATAAATTAAATATCTAATTATATAATTATATTTAATAATTATTTTTTATAGTTTTATCATCTTTTATCAACGCTTCTTCAACATGAATAAAAATAGAAATTTAACAGTGCTAAAGAAGAACCAATGAAATCTATCTTTATCAGTACTAAAAAGTGTTGATAAATATATATTTTACAAACCATTATTAGTTGATCAATAATAAAGTTATATTTATCATCGCTTTTTTGGTAGTGCTAATAAAAGTCTCTCGATCTATTAAAAGAACCCAACCCAGGATTATTGTAGTCATGTTATTTAATGATTTCTATGCACACCTCCTACTATCAACACTCCTCCTAAAATCCACACTCGAATCAAGGCTTGAATCTAGTCATGAATCCATCCAAGTCTCAAATACAAGTCTCAAACTAATCAAGTCTTGAACAAATCCAAGTATTGAACATATCCAAGAATTCACCCACGATATGGATATTTCTCTTATATGAACCAAAGATTAAATCCAAGGTATGTTATTTTATCTTCCTCCTCGCTCATTGACTGCTTGTTTAGGTTCCTTGTAAGGTTCTTTCTACATAGGTGGTTGTCCTTTTTTGAGTGATATTTCGATTTTTTTGGTGCATCAAAGTGGTGTTGATTTCATTGAATGGTTTTAGGTATTCTACATTTATGAGGAAGTATGGATCTTCTAGTATTTGAGTTATATACCAATCTAATATTCTCACTAATATGTTTAGATGATTGATTTTAGTAATAAACACCTTTATCTTAGAACATAGAGAATTAGGAATCATCTCCTATGATATTTATAAACTCCAAAAATCCCCATAATTGGAATGATGTATAATGGTTTTCTTCCTTCATATAATGATAATGACGATATATAAAACCCCCTCACATAGTGACATTCCTGTAACTAAAATTAATTATAATAAAAATATGTTGTCTCCATATATATTCAATTGTTCCATTTGAGGAGTTGGTAAATGTCCAAGTGGGTTATTCCTGGGATTTTTTCCATTTTTATTTAAACTAAAATTAATTTATGTTTTTACTGATGGTAATTTTTCTTATAATATTATTGAGATCATGTATTGGGTCATTACCAAGATGTTGGTTGTGGTTCTGATGTTCTGGCACTCCCTGGTGGATTTTCTTAAGTTCTTCCAAGGTAAATTCATTATGGAAATTAATTATAATTAACATATAATTATATATTTTACTATTTTATTGATGATATATGGGCTCATGTGATTGATGATATATGTATAATATCTATCTTGAATCATAAAAGTGATACTCATATGGTTATATTCATAGAATAGGTTAGAGGGACCCTTGAGAGTCGATTGGGTGAGACTATTATATTATTGTATGATTTTGTGGGATGGAACTTTAAGAGTGGAATCTGTGATTGATGGTTATAAATGGTTTCCTTATGGTCCATGGATCATGATGAAAGTGAGACATAGACTTAGTACATAGGATATATCCTTGTAATTTAATGTCTATTAGTATATAGGTTAGATTTTGAGAGGCGAAGTAAGGATAATCATAGATAATTGAAGTAGTCGATAATGGTAGAACAATGTGTGAATTTCCCTATGAATGATTTTCTTAGGATAGCGTTGTTCTAAGAGGTATTATATGATCACCTTAGTAATGATAAGATACGTTCTATAAAATCATGTATAGCCCCTCTAAACCTAGTGGGATAAACTATAAAGGGAATGATGTATTATTTTACCATATTACTTTCATTATCATGATATTTGAGGTGTGTGAGTTAAGAATTATGGCCTATGGAATGTGAGATTTTCTAATGAGTAATTTTTGGGAATATGACCAATGCCTAATATATTTGATCTTTGAGTATCATATATTAGATTATAATGTTTATTATGTGAGGGCTATGTATGGTATGTTAGAACGTGAGATACTATAGACATGTTAGTTTTTCATCGAGGGCAAGGGTAAGGGTGATGTAACATGTCGGTTGTTGTTTTTTCTTATTTATAATTTTTCATAAGTTAGGTTTGACTATTGTATTGTGGAACCCATTAGAAGGTTTCTTCCTAAGGGAACCAATTATGTTAATACTTACACATATTTCAAATGCACACTATAAAAAATGTCAATGTTATACCCATTTCATGATTTGGATGTAATAAGTACAAGCTATGGTTATCCCCAAGGGATAGTATTGGATGCTAGGGGTCTGAGGTCGAATCTCATGTTATGTGTGATGTGTTTATATTTAGAGGGAGATAAATAATATTTTCCCTCCTATAATTAAATTTTTAACCTCTAATTTGTGAAATAATTTGAATGTCAGGGAACAACCATAGAATAAACTTATGGTATGATTAGTATAATTCACTATTATGAAATGCATTAGGTACATTTGATTATCATGGTGTTCTAGATAGTACCCAATGATGTGATTTAAATATGTATTTTTAGTGTTACTGCTTTGAATGTAGACTCAAATACATTCATTGTTGAATATTTTAGGGGCTATATTAGTATTTACTGGTTGGTTTTTATAGTCACATTGTGAAAATGACTTCTATGCATGATGATGTTACAAATCTGGAGGAAGAATAAACTGTTGATGTTGAAATTAAAGAATTATTAGGGAATCAATAACATGTTTATGAAGAAAAAAATAATGATGTAGCATTATAGTGTTGGATAAAATTATCAAGGAAAGAAGTATGGTATAAAATTTGAGTTTGTTTGGAATAAACATGGCCAACCTATTGACCCCAAAAAGTTAGTGTTCATTAGTTATATTAGTGTCACAAAAGGATTAAATGAGATGGTTGATTTTTGATTCATGGGTGCACATCCAACCAAAAATGATGAAAACACTTTGGAAATATATATCAGTAATGGTATAATATACTTTCTCTATTTTACTGAAAAATTATATAATGAAACGTTGATTTAATTTTCATTATTCCTTATAGAGTTCATTTATTTTTTATTATTTTCGTAATAAATTTTTCTTAATCGATATTAGAAAATACTATAGCAGTTTTTCGACACTTCTTACCATGTTTATTATGTATTTTGAAGGGAAAGTAAAACCCCTACGACAAGTTAGTTATGGACATATTTTAAAGAAGAAAAAATGTAATGATTTCATCATTCAGCATGATGAGAAATCATTTTATGTAAATTTCACTTGATAATATATTATTTTAAATTAATTATATAATAAAATTTGATTTGAAATTATTAATTTTTAAAAAAGTGGAAGATTTTTGAAAAAGAATATGCATTAAAACTAATGTACCCGAATTGAAAAGCAAGGATGGGGTAAACTTCACTAGAGAAGAAATTTGTATGTATTGTAAATCAGAAATAAAATTTTTATAGGATATGAAACAACATATGTTCTTTATTTATATAAATATTGATGAATCAAAATCCAAATCCACATCCATTCCATGTCATGTGATATGGAATAATTCCCACATAAATAAGGAGGGTAAACTAGTAGATGAAAATAAAATAATTTCATGTTATACGAGTGGGTTTTGGAGTGTATCCCCAAACATATTAAGAGAATATAAAACCAAAAAAGGATAAAAATAATGTTGTGAAATTATTGAAAAAAATATAGGATTATCAAGGTAGTTTTTTCTAGTATGGTTTGGTACACCAATAGATGATAAAGGATCAAAGAGAACTGGTGGTGAAACAAAGATCCAAACATGAAGAACAAAAACAATCCACTAGATTTGAGTCTAATCACTAGATGTGAATCAAATAACGTCTAATAACTTTGTAATTCTAAAATTCTATAGGGTACATTTGTATGTGATTTATATCTGTCAACACAAACGCACCACCTTTTTGTGAGGGGTATGGTTTATAATATCCCAGTAAAAAATATACAACTGAAAGAAGTATCAAATGAACACATGAGAGTGTGGATTGAGGTAGCTCATATCCTAGATATTGAGTTTCCCATTACACTTAATGATCCAGATATTTCAATGGCTAACGATTCTATTAAAACATTCCATGCATGGCCTTCTAATATTTTAAATATATATAAGTTATGAATTTAAACAATTCATTTGATAAACCTATAACAATTGGTTAAAAAATGTCTGAAGTGAGGTACAATATTACATTTGAATAAAATGACTAAGAAACATATGGTTGGGTCAAGACAATCTAGTGAATCAACCAAGAAATAAAAATGACCTTATTGTAGTACCTTCTCCCCACCAAATCCATAGAAACATTTATTATCATTAAAAATTCATGAAGAGACCTCATTTAAAGATGAAAAAATGTGTTAAATTTCATATGAAATATAAATTTATGTATCTTTCATGACATACATAGTTGGTATTGAGAGTATAAATGAGATTATCAAACATAAATGGCTCAGTGTCTATATTTTGAATACATATGAAAGGTACATTTTAATATTATTTTTAATAAAATAGAGATATACTATTTTTATTAAAGGATATTCATATTTTCTATAGGAATTTATATTACCACTATATAAAGGTAAAATCATGAAAATCTTTATTTGGATTCATTAATCCCTATATAATTTCTATGAAATAACATAATTTGAATAAGAAAGAAATTAAGACGAAAATATATGAGATACTTCATGAGTTGAGGAAAACAATAGTAGATGATAGACTCTTTTTGAGGCCTAAAATGCATAAGTAAAACTCTAAAATCTATTCATATAAAATATATTTTTATTATATTAATTACTTGTTTTTTTGTTATTGGTTTTTTCGATAGCACTGGATGCTGATCGTAGCTAATCTTGATACACCAAAATTTTATTTTTTTGGACCTAATTCAGGGATATGAAAAAAACCAACCACACATGATGTGTATTATAAATTTTTAATACACTAAAATAAACATTTTGAAGATAAAATTAAAATTATAATTTCCATTATTTTTAAAAAAATTTATAATTGGTTTGTTGCTAAATATATAAAAAATAATGGAAATAAGTCAGTGTATGAACAAAAAAATCTATGGATTACTAAAAATTAAACTGATTATGTAATGTGCATATAAATAATTAACTATCAAAAAAAATTTCAAAAAAATTCTTATTATGATCAATTTTTTTTGTAGTGTTCGAAGAAAGATAATAGTATCAATTTTGGATATTTTGTTTGAAACTTTTTGAGAGAGATCATAAACCATGAAAAGACCGTCATCCCCAAACAGGTAATTTCAAAAGGTAATTACAATTTAATTAAAAACATTTCTCAATTTTTAGAGTATATTTTGTATGTACTTCCAAGATTTTTGACATCCTTCTTACAAAAAAGAAGTGTTATATTATTTTAGAGTTGAGTGGGCATCATACATTGTGTGAGAATGTTTGAAGATAGAAAATATTTGTCATTACCTATTATATTTTTGATCTAGTATGTTATATGACCGTAGAAATATATTTTTTGTGTGGAGAATTATTTTCATAATGCTATATATAATTTGTTAAAAGTTTATAATGGAGAAGTATAATGGATTAAATCAATTTGTGTAAAGGTTCTTGGGTTAAAATAATAAATTTTTTGGGAAATGGTAGAGGTAGAGGTGTATTTATTGGTGGAGGAAGAGGCTGATTAAGAGGTTGAGGCAGAGGTAGAGGTAGATGGTAAGGTGGATTACGAGTCAAAGACTCGTTAGGATGAGGAGCTAGAGGTTGAGATCAAGGAACAATAGATGATAATGTGTTAACTTATAAACAATAAAATTGATTAGAAATGGAGTAAAATGAGGATCATACCAAGGTTTTGATTGAGAAAAATTGTTTAAAATTACACAAAACACTTGTCACATAAGATAGGATCCATTGTTCTTGAGAACAATTGTTGAATAAATATCTATGTAATCAACCACTAAATCCAACTCATGTATGGGGGAACTATTAGCGGAAAGCCAGCATTTAGAAATTATGGCCATTAAGGAGGGATGTTGTCAAGTGAATCATGGAATCAAACAAAAAGAAACTAATTTATGAATAAATCCCAAAAAATGGAAAACCCAATTAAAACGAAATCGTGAAGCATCGAAAATTCAAAAAAATACCTATTTGAAAAAGAATCTAGTATCTTAATCAAAAACCTCTAAAAAATTAATTAAAAAACATTCATCGACTGAATCATGAATTTTCATAAAAGAAAAATATAGTTGTTTCACTTTGGTGGGTGATTGAATTATTTGGGCTACTCAATATTCAATTAGACGCAATATATAATATCATAAATTCTTGTGAAAGCCATATAAGTTAATTCACTATTCATATGTGCATTCATTATGTAAAAAATCCATGTTCAAAATCTCATTAATAAAAATAACTCATCATCATTTTCAATAAAAAAATACATGATAATTGGGATATCTCCATTTTTATGAACAAATAATAATGATTTTTTGTTGATGTTTATTATCACACAAAATATTTAAATGGTTATAATAATCTATATCAAAATCAAGGAATAATTAGTTGGTACACAACATTTTTGTGTTATTTAGATGCAATAAAGGGTTATACTGATGTTCAATACTGTCAAAAAGAGGGTAAACAATTTATAATGGAGTGTAGTGTCTTTTGAAAATACATAATGGTTTAAAATAACGTTTTTTCCATTAAAGAAGGTAAATGGTTTGTCATGGATTTTGTTCACTATGACGGTGAAAGGGAAAGATATATTTTATTGTGTTCCATATTTACTCAAATGTAATTATTTATTTTATTTCAATCAATGAACTATAATAAGATTACACAAATAGTTAATTTTTTCTAAAAATAAATTACTTCGTCAAGAAGGATGATTCACTCTTGTACTATGATCATGCACTTAACTAAGATGACTCACACATGATGATGCAATTCTCTTTTTATTCTCTAATTTATTAAATATTCAAGGTTATCAAACAATAATATTTTTAGATGACCTGGAGAGTTGAATTCATTATAGGATAAAAATCCATGGTGGAATCAACTATACCTTAAATAAATACACAATGTACACAGAATGAATCAAATATTGTGGTTTCAGTTTATAATTGAAATTTTATTAATATATTGTTTCATATTTTTTTTTAATATATTTCTTTGTAGTATTACTAAAATAATATTTTATTTCTTGTACTGGTGGATTCTATTTCTCTATTTGGGTGGTTTGTTTGGAGCTAATCATGCTCATGGGATATTTTACTTTGAGGATAGAATTGAGATAATAACAACAAGGAAATGGTTCAAGAATGTATATAACCATCAAAAAATGGAAAATTAGTACAAATTAGTCAGATTAATTTGTTAAATTTTTAGCTACTATTTTAATGTTAATTTTCTTTTCATTTTTATCTAATAATTATTATTTATTTTAAAAATTTTCTGGGGATTCATGTTCATATTTTAATCGTATATAATAAGCCAGAAAAGCGATAATGTGGTGCTTTTGGAGGAGATTTTTCAAGCAGCATGGTTTTTCTTCATCATCCAAATGATACATTCCTTTATTTTATGTATTGGTGTAGATGGTTTAAATAAATACACATCACAATCTCAATTAGCTACACCTTAATTTGATGCATAGTGTGATTGGAATGACTGAAATTGTATGTTTTTAGTTTATAATTTACATTTTTGTTCAAAACACAAATCACATACTCAAAACTAATAAAATTCATTAATATTGTTTTGATAGTTTAGAAAGACAATCCATAATTAATTTGTGATGTGTATAAATTAATTTCACCTCAATTCGATGCACGGTGTGTCCAGTATGTCTCAATGTGTCCGTTATTAGATTAAAATTGAGAATTTTTTTCAAAAAGTGTCACTCAATAAAAACCAAGAAATTTTTTCTCGATTTTATTGATAATTTAGTAAAATAATTCATAAATCATTTTTAACATATAGTAATCATTCTCACTTCAAATTAATACACGATTTGACCAGTATGACTCAAAGTGCATGTTTCCAAATTAAATTGACATTTATGTAAAAAAACACAATTGACATAGACATAATTGATAAAATGAATTAATGTTGTTTTCATACTTTAGGAAACATATTAATAAGTCACATTATATGTTTAGGAATTAGTCTCACCTCAATCTGATTCATATTATGACCAGTATGACTCCATGTACGTATTTTTTCTTTAAAGTTTACAATAATTTTACTGAATAAGTAAACTAATGTACTAAAAACTGTTTAAATACATTCGCATTTTTAGACACATTAGGAAAACAATCCATATGACAATTTTTATGTGTATGAATTAGACTCACCTCATTCTGATATACAATGTTCCCAGTATATCTCTAAGTGTCCATTAATTTGTTTAATATTAAAATTTTAGTTCTAAAAGTGTCACTCACTGAAAACTGTGAAAACATTCTTGGATTGTCTTAATATTTTATGAAAATTATTGGTAAGTAATTTTTGATGTGTTGGAATCTGTCTCAAGTAATACAGACGAATCATGTGACCGATATGACTCAAAGTATGTGTTTCCACTTTAAAAATGATCTTTCAATAAGAAAAACACAAGCGACATACTCAAAAATAAGATAAAAATTCATATTATTTTGATACTATATAAAAATAATTCAAAATTCATTTGGTATGTTTGAGAATCATTCATATCTCAATCTAACACACGATTTGATCGGTATGACTCAATGTGTGTTTTTTATTTAAAATTGACTATAATTTTAGTAAAAAAATTGACATTCTCAATACCAAGAAAATGAATTTATATTATTTTAGAAATCATTAAAAATATCCATAAGTCATTTTTGATTTTTATGAATCAAATGCACTATAATCTGATACACTACATTCCTTATATGACTCAAAGAGTCTGTTATCATTTTACAATTTACATTTTTGATTAAAACATGTCACTCACAAAAAACCCATAAAACACATTTATATTGTCTTGATAATATTTTAAAACAATTTAAAAGTAATTTTTAACATTTATGAATAATTCTCACATCAATCCAACACATTATGTGACTGGTATGACTCAAACTGTATGTTTCTAGTTTAAATTGACATTTCAGTAAAAAAACAAAACTAGAAAACTTAATACCAATAAAATGCATTCTAATATTTTTGATACTATATTTAAATGAGGCATATGTATTTTGGGATATTTATGAATCATATTTACCACAAATTTACACACACAGTGTAACCAATATGAATCCAAGTGCGCCTTTTTATTTAAAACATACATTGTTTTTTTTTGTAAAAAAAGATGACATACTCAAAACTGAAAAAATACAATCTAATTGTTTTGATAATTTATGAAAATGATCCATAAGTAATGTTTTATGTATAGTAATCAGCCTAACATTAATATGACACATGATAGGTTCAGCATGACTCAAAGTGTCCATTATCATTTTAAAATTAACATTTAAGTTCATAAAGTGTCAGTCACTAAAAACAGAGAAAATGTTCCTGGATTTTCTTGATAATTTTGTAAAATTATTAGAAACTAATTTTTGATATATTGGAATCAATTTCATGTCAAACCAATAAACAATGTGACTAATATCACTAAAAGTTCGTGTTTTATCTTTAAAATAACATTTTAGTAAAAAAAACACAAGTGGCGTACTCAAAATTGAGAAAACAAATTCTGAATATTTTGATACTTTAAAAAAATGATCCTAAGTCACATGGGACATATAGGAGTCATTCTCACCTGAATATGACACACATTTTGACTGGTATGACTCTATGTGTTTCTTTTTATTTAATATTGATCTTACCATTAGTAAAAAAGAAAACCAACATACTCAAAACAAAGAAAACACGTTTTTATTTTTTTGATAATTTATTAAAATAATACCCAAGTAATTTTTTATGTGTTAAAATCATCAACAACTAAATCCAATTAATGGGGTGATAAGTATATCTCAAAGTGTTTGTTATCAGTTCCAAATTAACATTTTAGTTCAAAAAGTGTCACCCAGTAAAAATCAAGAAAATATGCTCATATTATCATGATAATTTAGTAAAATTATATAGAAGTAATTTTTTAGTTGGAGTAACTAATATCACATTAAACTGACACATGATGTTACTGATATGACTCAAAATGAATTTTTCTAGTTAAAATGGAATTTTTGGAAAAAACACAAGTGATGCACTCAAAAATGTGGTAATGAATTTGAATTATTTTTATGTATTTTTAAAATGATCCATAAGTCATTTGGTATGTGTAGGAATGAACTAGACCTCAATATAACTCACATTGTGATCATTATGACTCCAAGTGTCTCTTTCTATTTTAATTTGACATTAATTTTTGTAAAAAAGAGAGCTAACATACTCAAAACCACGAAAACACATTTCTATTACATTAATACATTATTTAAATGATAAATAAGTCATTTTATAGTGTAGGAATCAGCCTCACCTCAATCATATAAATTATTCTCTCAGTATGACTCAAAGTGTCTGCTATCAGTTTAAAGTTAGCATTTTAGTTCAAAAAGTGTCACTTAGTGAAAACCAAGAAAACATTGTAAAATTGTATTGATAATTTCAAAAAGTTATTGAAAAGTCATTTTTTATGTGTAGGAATCAGTCTCACATAATACCAATACACGATGTGAATCGCCTGACTCAGGTTTTTGTTTTCGATTTAAAATGACATTTTAGTAAAAAAAACACATGTGGCATACTAAAAACTAAGAAAACATATTTGTATTTTTTTGATAAATTATAAAAATAATTCATAATAAATTTAGGACATGTAGGAATCATACACACCTCAATCTAATGCACGAAGTGACTAGTAGGACTCCAAGTGTGTCTTTTTATTTAAAATTGACATTAATTTTAATAAAAAAGATAACAGACATACTCACAACTAAGAAAACACAGTCATCTTGTTTGGATACATTAGCAAAATTATTTTTAAGTCATTTTTTACATTTAGGAATCATATGAACCTCAATATTATACATGATGTTCCTAGTATGACTCATAATGTTCGTTATGAGTTTAAAATTTACATTTTTTTTTCACAAAGTGTCACTTACTGAAAATCGATAAAACATGTTCATATTTTCGTGATAATTTAGTAAAATGGTTTATAAGTAATTTCAGACATGTATGAATCTGTCTCACATCAAACTGATACATTATGTTACTAGTATGACTCAATGTATGTATTTCTTGTTTTAAATGAAATTTTAGTAAAAAACAGAAGGGACATACTCAAAAACCAAGGAAATGTGTTTATATTGTTTTGATACTTTAGAAATATTATCCATAAGTCATTTGAGACATGTAGGAATCAACCATACCTCAATCCAATTCATAGTGTGACTGTTATGAGCCCAACTAGTTATTTTCAATATATAACGGTCATTTTAGTTTAAAACGTGCATCACATAACTAAAACTGATAAAATAAACCTATATTGTTTTCTCATCCTTATATCATTTATTAATTAATTAATTTTATAATCATTGTTATCTTATACTTATATAGTTAATTTTCATATATACAATGCATGAAGCTCAACCAGAAATAGTGTAACATGCACGAATCAACTGTAGCTTGATCTGATACATAACGTCCCTAGTAAGGCTAAAATTTTAGTTTCAAATTAATACTTTTTATCTAATTTATTTCCTCATATTTTGAGTGATATAAAAATTGGATTCTTATACAGATGCATTTTTTCTCGATCAGGGGTGGTTTTTTCTTTTATATAGTTGAGTTATTTTGCTCTATAATATAGTGATTTTTTCTTGTATTTATGTTGAAATTTTATTTTATTTAAATTATATATTTGCAACTGATTTTATAAATTTATAGTGTTATTTCCATTGATGAAGTGTACTAATACATCACACTATAGTAATCCCAAATTCTGGTGTTATAGTGTGCTATTATAGTACACTGCAGTATGCCCCTTTATCATTGCTGTTAGAAAAACTGATAAAGGCCCAATTTATGATAGCTAAATAAAAGCACGGGTAAATGGGGTCATTTATCAATTCTAATAGATGTTTTGATACAAGGATTTGGATTTTATTCTCACTCCAACAGTTAGTTTTTTAGCATCGATAAAGGTAAATTCATGCACTGTTAATGGGTGGATTGGTTTTAGTGCAACCACTAATCCCAGTTTACTAGTGTCTGGGTATTTAAATGAGGTCTCACATCCAACAATAACAAAAACATTACAATCAAAACTTGTTCAATTATCTATTTCCATCCTCAAATAGACAGCATCATATGTCATTTCATCTGTCGACTAACCTAACTCCATTTTATAAAAATATTACCCAGATTGGAGAATAGAGTTTATGTATAGAATAGAACAAAACTGTGGATAATATCTTTCGGAGAAATCTCTACAAGAATCTTATACTCAACGAGAACCTTATTAGGAAATAATTACAACATTAAACTACCATAGAACAAGGATTCAAGAGCATTATTAAAGCATCCATTGAGATCACACCATGGGTTATCATCTCACCATCATGAGTATTAGAAATCACCATGAAGATATATAAGAGAAAGGAAGGTAGAAACATGAATAAAATGATAGAAGATAGAACAAACAATTTAATTAAAAATGTAGACCAAATTACTATAAACCCCAATATAATATCAAAATTTTGATGGATAGGTGTTAATATTTACAAAATGAAAGGAATAAATTAATTAAATAGGATGCATTATTTACAATCTTTGATGTGTACATGGGAATGGTTCTACAAAATAAATATGCTTCTATCTGATTTTTCCACGTGGGTAGTGATTTTCCAATACATTCTTTATTTTTTAATTATTTCAAATATTACATTATCTTCATTATTATCTTCAAAAATCTCTAATAATGTTTACTTATTCTCCATTATATTAATTCATGTGGACAAATAAAAGAATGTGTACATATTTTTTTGGCCTGGAATATCAGATCACATGACATAAAACTTCAATTAAAGTTTCAGATGGAGTTCGTAGGACATGAGAGTATATCACGTCTCAAGAGTACATTGGATAGGCTTAATAATACTTCAGGGGGTGATAGTATCATAGTGTATTCTTATTTTTCTTAGTAAAATATAAAACCTTATATGAAATATTTGGATGAAATTTAACTAAGTAATAAAAATTAGATATCACATGGAAGCACCTAGTGTGAATCTTTTGTATCTGTTTCTCCAGAACTATAACCCTTACATATCTCAACGATATTTTCACTTCTCACTTCTATGGAAAAGGATGAAATTAAACAATTATAGACTGAGTTTTTGGTAACCCTTAAATATGACCCTTATATATCATCATGTTTGTGTGACCCTTATGCATGTCATTAATTAGTTAGTTTGAGTTACCCTTACATATTCAGGTGGTAACATTTATGTATCATAGGGAATCACATAGTGAGTACATTCCCAAATTTTATCTTCATATAAAAATTATGATAAAACAATTTGTTAACATTTTTTCATCAACATTTAAACTCAGAATAATTATTTAAGTAGTAATGCTCACAATTTAGGTTTTTTTTACAATAAATTTCGAAACACACTTATAAACTAATATGCAATTATTTCACTTAAATTAAAAAATTTATGGGTGTTAACTCGTTAAATTACTAGGTGAAAATAATATAGTATCTATCAATTCCACCTTGTTCAATTATTTCACTATTCTGAAATCATCTAATATCCATATCAAATCCATGCAAAAATAAAAAATGATATAATTTACCAGATCAATTCAAAAATATTATTTATCATGTCTCATTTATGAAAATAATGTTCCATTTTTCATTTTCATATGTGACATTTATATTTGTTCAGCCTCAAAAATTCATCTATGATCCAATCATAACCTACCCTTTAAGGTAATTCATGTCACTATTTACTCAAGATAGATTTAATCTACATATATAAACATACATAAAATAATCCATGTATCCCCATTATCTTGTAAAAAATAATATTTCACCACTCCATGATGATAAAAAAAATTCAATCATTAATCTATTTCGAGGTAACTTGGTAGCTAAGGTTTGGTGGGTAATAGAAATTAAAATTTTAATGGTAGAAAAGATTAGGATAATCTATTGGATATTATTTCATAAATATTTAAGTGAAAATATAAGAAAAATTATTTTCTCAATTCCTTATTAAGAATAGGTTACCACACACATGATTTTTAATCACATGGAGCACGAGTCAAATAACGAATGAATTGAATGATTTTATCCGTATTTCCCATTTATACATACTTCTCCTTTTCTTCATGTAGTATGAGATAATAAAGGAATATAATGAATGAATGATAATTTGTTCCATTTTTTTAAAATCATGATCCATATAAGTAAGAAAAATAAATAATTCAATCTTATATCCATTTTTTATTTTCCTTCTCTTTTTCTTATTTTAAGAATATTATGTGAATAAATGAAATGAAGTGGAATAAATTAACCCATAATCATTCCTCTCTCAAATTTCCAGAATATTGACACATGCACCATACATCCACTAATGAGCTACATCCCCAAGAATAGAGATGAAATTCCTTCCCAAAACATTCAATCTTAAAATAATCAGGAAAATATATTAACATTAAATATTTTTATGGATAAATCATATTATAATTAATCATAAACCTATAAGGCCATTAATGGATTCTAAGACATACACAATGGTTGATGTAAACGGTATATTACAATTTATAAATGTTCATATCCTAAGAAGTCCCTCAATCATATCAAAAACGTTTCTTGAACTCTAAAATTTGTTAAAGGGAAATAATCACATGTTATAATTCTCAAAAAAAATATTTTTCTCTCAGTAATGTGTGGTTACAAAAAATAATATATACATATGGTTTAAAATACATCTTAAGACTATAAAAATAAATTGGGTTAGTGTTTTATATACTTGGATTTAAAAAATTGGTCAAAGTCATAAAATTTTGAAAATTAAAGTAAAAAAACCTCCATATCCATAATCATTTAAAATCGATTTTCCAAAATTCAAGTAAACTCTTTCAAAATCATTTCCAGATTAAAACCTTATACTAAAAATGTATTTAAGATCAAAATTTAAAAAAAATTATAAATAAAAAATACATAAAAGATGAAATTAATAGTTTGATAATCCCTAACAAAAAAATGAAACTACACATTTAAATTATAGAACCAGTAATATACATATAGGATTAAGGGAATGAATCAAATAATGAATATAAATAAATCCGTTTATTATTATGATTTCCAGGGTTATCTTGAGTTAAGCACCTAGTTACTTCATTCTCTAATCCTATAAGAAAAATAATAATTTTATTGAAATAAAACTAATAATATAATGGAAATGGAATGGAAATATTCATTTGGACCACCCCCCTCCCGAGTGGGTAATAAGTGTTCATTACCCCTAATCAGATAGTATAAACCGTTATCCTTAATCTAGAGTGGGATTTGGATTATATGATATAAACCTCAACATTTTTATTATTCTAGTGTACATTATATTTCATTATTTGTAGTGTAAGACATGGATAACACACTACATATCCATCACTTTGGAAATGTGGTCTAACAATCATGGCGGGAGAAAGAGTTGGTACAAGTCCTATATTATCCCTTCCACAATAGCTTTTTTGGTTCTGTTTCGGGCCTTCTCAAATGATGTTTCAACAAAATTCTAATCTCAGAAAACCTAGTTAACATTTCATATGAAATTAAGTTAAAAACGGATAAATTTAGTTCCAAAACCCCCCCCCCCCCCTAAATTAGTCACCTTGTAACTCTACGGCTTTGTATAAGACCACTTAGCATTACTTTTTTACTACCTTTAATAAATTTTTAAGGGGTTTAGGGAACTTTATGTGTTCCACTATGGGGGCACACTAGTTTTCATCATCACTCCCTAGAAACATCCATGGATTTGCTGATTCTATAAACCTAAAATAGTGTCTATTGATAATAAATTTTTATTTCGTGAAATTAATTGATATTGAGTTCAAGAACATATTGTCACCATGTATCAGATCCAGTTTGATCTCCTATTATTTATTCAGTGCCTTCTTCAGGTATGAGGTTGGTGTTAGAGGTTGGTAGTTAATATATTTTAATCTCTCTTTAAATCCAACCACTTTTGTGGTATCTTTTCCAACTCCAGTGGGGGATATAAAGTTGTTGGTTCTTAATTATTAAATATAGCTGGATGAATTAGAATTTCAATAATTAATAATTCATATCAAAATTCATCTAATGATCATTGATTTCCCACAATAATATTAACACATAGTTCTTTTTTAGGAATATATTCTAGAAATGGAAGATTTTGGTCCAATGGTATAGCTTTAAATTGTTTTTTATTTCACACATAGATTTCTTCATCCTGATAAATTAGTGGGGTTACATGTTCCATCACATTATCATAGTTTTGAAACTCCAAATATTATTCAGATGACGTTCCTTGGTATTCTTCTCAATATGAAATATGTGTTGGATTGGTCTATCCTAGTCTTTTAGGATATTGAAGGAACAAATTCTAGAGGCCCATAATAAACACCAGTCCACCCACATTTAGCCCAATATCATCCAAAATATATTTTAGTTCCGTAGACTTCTTGGAACCATCCATTGTAGTATCTTGGAATTGGGTGGATACAACACTGTAGCAGTGCGTACTTCTAGAGATCATTCATTATAGTACAATGGACGTATTTTCCGATTGGTGGAACAATACTTCAAATTGTTTTATTATCTCATTCGAGCTAAGGTTTTGTTTTTTGAGAAACTATGAAGCCTCTCTGTAATTTTTCTCTCAGTTTTACTGAATAGAATCTGCATCTCTTTAGGCATAAAAATTATAATCAGACCAGAGAAATTGCAATTTTGATGTTCATCATCTTATTTGTATTTTGTATATATGTTTCCTTCACTTATAAATAATTTTCATTAAGACTCGCAACATTTCTACAAAAATATGTTTCTTTATCTTGAGCACTTATTCCTAAATATTTTCCAACTGGACTTCTCGTTCTTTAATAACCTCTTCATCTTTCACTTGAATGTAGTTTTTTCAGTAATAATAATAATATAAATTTTAATACATCATAGAAAAAGGTACTATTACTTAGAAAGTATTTTTTATAAAATTAATGAAAAATATTTACAGTGAGTGAAATAATTATTGACACACTAATCATACGGTGGTGAAAAATAATTTTTATATTACAGTCAATATAGTACAATGTCTAGTCAGGGTCGTCTCTCAATGATAATATTTTGGTTTACTCAAAATTATTTTGTCCTTATCATATTTATAGTATTTTTAAATTTATATAATGGAATGAAAATAAAATTGATTTTGAAATGGGTTCTTTCATTATCTATTTTGATAGTTTATAATTAATTCAATAAATCTTCCAATAATAGATGATATATCACCCAATACTTATATTGAGAGGCCAAATTAACCTCGATTATCTATTCGGCACACCATGTCTCACATATTCCAATAGTAAAGAATAATAATCAATTCATGATCGAGTATGCACAACCATCCTAAACAAGGATCCATTTTATGTTTTCTCATCCCTCCAAAAACCCAACTCCATAATGAGAAGGGATTCCCATGAAAAAGGATGGAATGATTTTAGGTAGATAATGAAATAATATGAAGGATAATATCCTAGAAAAAGGTATAATTATCACAGCATCCCTTGACTCACCCATTTTCTTATTACTAAAGAGTTATAAAATCAATAAATTTGGAACAAGGATTCAAGAACACCATCAAAACCTCCCTCATGATCACACCTCATGTCATCTACAAACCTTCATGATTATTAGAGACCATTGTATTGATATAGATGATAGAGGATGATTGAAACATGAATAATATAACACATGGGAGAGAACAAAAATTTCAATTAATAAATCAGAATGAATTATAGCATAGGGCCAAGATGTGATCTCTCAATAATGATTGGAAAAATTTATTCAAATATATAGCTTTTGTTAACAAGCTTTTATGTGTATATGGGAATCCCCGCCATGCATGAATCATGCTTCAAGGTAATTTTTTCACAAGGAACGTTGTTGGATTAGTAAAATAATTTCATATTTTAATGCTCACAAATCATGTTTAATTTATTATTAACTATCTATACGTTGAATGATAGAGGCTTCAAAATTATGAATTTTACATAAAATTTCTCTAAGTACAAAAAACTACTGCTAAAACACTTATTCTACCATATGTTATAGAATGTTACCTATAGTTCACTTCTTCTACCACTGGAGGACTTCTACCACCACCAGTAAATTACAACAACCACTGGTTAAAGTATTATACAGTTAGTGGACTTATTATGCCATTCAAAGGATCTTATTATTTTAGATAAAACTATTAATACCACTAGTAGAGATCTTTATACCGCTACTTGGTGTTTGGTACCACTAGTCTTATTCAACTACTGTTAGCCATATTTTTACACAACTAATTGATATTTTATATCATCAATATATAATTTATGCCATTAATCTTAGTATGATTTAATTAGATTGATAATTCTACTATTGTGGTACTTCTACTACTGATAGTGGAATCTTACTATAGTTAGTTTAGATTTGATAATATTAGTATACATATGATATCGCAAGTTGACTTTTTCTTCTATAGATATCTAGAATTAAACTCAAATTAGGTTTATAAATAGGTAGTTTGTGTAATTTAATAAAATTCATATATTTCATATGTATGAGAATTTAGGAATTATTATTCTTAAAATGGATACTCATGTGAATTAAGGATAAAGTCAGATGTTTGAGATTTTATTCCAGTACAAGGAAATATATTATTTTATTATTATCCTATAATTGTTAATAGGAGGTTCTAAAAATATAAAACTCTATGGAACCCTTCATACACAAAGGCTGACTAATTACATGCTGATACTTAGTAACTAGATGGTTGATCTAAAGTGCCTCTTTTGAATAGAATAGAGGATAATCTGTTCAACATACAACACTCATTTTTTCATGAAAGAATAGAAATCATGAAAATTAGGATCAATGGATATATATTTAAAGACAATCCAAAAAGGGAAGAACATTATTTTCAATATTATAAAACGAAATTGGGAAAGATAACCATATAATCACTCATAAAATTATTTCTCCATTTATCTTTGTTTTATTTACTCTAGAGTTGTTCTTGTTGTACTTTTTTATTTCTAGAGAATAAAATCTTGTAGTATATCGAAGAGTACTCAAATAATCACTTCACTCTTACATTACATATTTTATCTAATGAATAATCGTTGAATAGGTTGTGAGTAGCCTAGACTATATGGGTATAGTTGTAACTATAAAACTAGATCTAGTTTGAGGATCTCTTTATTGTTTCATAAAACTCTTTGTTAATGGTTGAATATAATGTACATAGGATTAGGTCTTAACGTGAGACTGAATCTCTTTTATTTATTTATTCTATTTATTATTATTTTTTATAAAAAATATAAGTCCAAAACAGTTATTGTTTTCTAATATTCATTATAAAAAATTAAATTTATACTTATCTTAAATAATTTTTTTATATATAGTATTTGATGGGATTATATTTGATTCAAAAGATAATGTATTTTTAAAAAATAACTAGGTTTTGATTGTGATTTTGAGAAAAATTTTAAATATATAAAATTATATATTTCTGTATTTTAATTAACATGTCTATAATTTAAATTGTGGGAATTTGTATAAGATGGTTTTAAAAATAGAAACTTATACTAGATACTCAATTCACACCCCTCTTGAATACTCCACCCCACCAAACATCAGGGATCTTGAATGATTTAATTTATATTTTAATTCTATCCAATCATTCATTATCTAGTATCTTCCCTTTAGAACTCTTTAAACATGTTTCCTTATTATCACTTGGATTAAAGCATGAGGTTAAATAAATGATCGGATAATATATTTTTCTAACTCGGAATATACAATCACATGGCACATTGTCTTGGTCTATGTTCTGGAAAACATTAGAAAGGTTTGAGAGTATATTCGGTCCCATGAGTATATTGAATGGTATTGATAGTATTTCAATTAGATATTGAAAAATTAATGATTCTTCTTTGTTCAATAAAGTATAAATATTTTCATGAAATATCTGGCTGAAATATTGTTAAGTATAGATCCTTACATGTCTTAGTTAATCTCTTGGTGTGACATGTACATATATGGGGAATTATCATATTTTATTATTATTCTATTGTGGGTAATATGAGGTTCTAAATATCTAAATATATAAGGAAGCCTTCATGCACAAAAGTCTAACCAATTACTTAGTTCTTATTAGTAAAAAGATGGCTGATCTTAAGTGTATCTTTTGAAAAGATTAGAGGTTTGGTTTGTGAAAAATGAGACACTCAGTTTTTCATAAAAAATAAAAATGGTGAAATGTCTACTCAATGTGTATAGATTTAAAGACAATCTAGAGGGGAAATAATATCATTTTAAATACTATCAAACTGACCGAGGAAAGATAACCACATAAACACTCCTATAATTTTTTCTCTCTTTTTCTTTGTTTTGTTTTATCTAGAGTTTCACTTGTTTTAATTTGTTTTTCTAGCGAAAAATCTCATGTACTATATCAAATACTACTAAGATACTATCCTCAGTCTTTCATTATATATTTTATCCCATGAATAATTATGGAAGAGGATGTGAGTAGCCTTGACTATCCATATATATTTGTAACTATAAAACTTGATTTGGTTTGAGGATCTGTTTATTGTTTAATAAATTTGTGTGGAAACGATTGACTATAAAGTAGAGAGGATTTGGTCTTGACATGAGACTAAACCAATTGTTTTTATTTTTTTTATTTATTATATTATTGTTAACTTTTTTATGAACAAAATATTTTTAGATTTCAAATATTATTTATATTAAAAATTACTTTTATGGTAATCTTAAATGAGGGTTTTAAATATCGTATTGTATGGGATTATATTTGTTTCAAAAGTGAAAGTGATTTTAAAAAAATATCTGGGTATTGATTGAGCTTTTGAGAAACATTTTGAAAATATAATATTATATATTTCTATACTTTAGTTAACTGGTGTGTAATCTGAATTCTGTGAATTTTTCTTAGATGGTTTTTTAAAAATAAATTTATATGGGATACTCATTTAACACCCCTATTTAATACTCTATCCCAAACTACATTAGGGATCTTCAATGATTTAATTTAGATTTTAATATTTTCAAATATTTCAGTATATATTATCTTCCCTTCAAAACTCTATAAACTTGTTTCTTCTTATCCCTTGGATTAAATAATCTGGTTAAATAAAAGTTATGAGAATATATTTTTCTAACTAAGAATATCTGATTTCATGCTAGATAGTTTTGGTGTATGTTATTTAAAAAATTGGAATGTATTGTGAATATATTGGGTGGGATTAAGAGTATGTTGAGGAGACACTAGAACAGTCAGGTGTTTTCTTTTTCTCGATAAAGTATAAATACGTTAATGAAATATATGGATGAAATTTTGTTATGTACAGATCCTAACATCTCTTAATGAAGCTCTTTGTGTGACATGTATATATTAACTACTAATCCCCAGTAACCCTTACACATCTAAGTAATGTCTGGACTTCTCACTTGTGTTTCTAAGGTAGATAATTTATGCATATGGGTTTACTATGTGGTAACCCTTGCATATGACCCTTACATATCAGCTAGTTTTAGTTTCCCTTATGTATGACCCTTAAGTATCAACTATTTTGAGTAATCCTCATATATATATATAGTAACCTCCACATATCATATGGAACCTCCTTCTTAGTACATTATCAAATTTTCTCTTCACATGAAAATTTTGAAAAATGCATTTTAATGATTAGATCGTCAACATTTAATATTAAAATAAATATTTAAGCAATAAAACTTATAATATATTGAATTTTCACAATAAATAAAAAAACACACCTAAAAAATAAATATGTGATCATTTCACTTAATTATAAAATTTATTGGGATTAATGCATTAAATTACGGGGTAAAAATATTGAATATACAAGGTATTTCACTACTTCATATGAAAGCATGAATTTTTATATAATCTATTTATCATGAAAATGAGTGAACCATAAGACATATAGTATGTAAATCACTTATATCCATCCCATATATTTTTTATTCTCTAAATATATACATACTATCTCCATGAATACATTACATTTCATTCTTCTTTATCCACAAAAGTAGTATAAAAAGTGTATTTCATGTTGGGGATTTAACATTGGTTATTATTAACTTATATAAAAATACCAATTTCTAGTAATATTATATCATTTATTAATATAACCGACATAAAAACATGGTTGATTGAGGTTTTCATATCAATTATAATAATAACTAGCATGAAAACTCAAACAGTTGGTTATTTCACATCATTTATTTGTATAACCAATGAGAAAACATCCATCGATAGGGTTTTAACATTGGTATACTAATAGAAAATGTCAAAATATATATAATCCAATGTCTCTTTATTATAAAACTAATATGAAATGTTATGCTAACATCAAATATTATATTATCCTTAAAAAAGTCTAAAAAATTTAAATTGAATGTGTGTATCTTTACTCATCATTCTATCAGATTCATAATTTTTAAAGCCTTGGAATCCATGAGTCTTTGATGTCTTCCCTCGATTTCATTCATCCATATTTTTTTAAATGTTTCATCTTTTTATTCCCCAACATTTCTATTTTTTGTTCTCATTCCTCCATTCTTTTTTACATTTCTTCAACCTCAGAATCATTCCGCATCTCTCTTCTGAGTTCCACCATCATTGTCACCAATCTTGTTTCATAACCATGATTACACTTAATTGACTTCAATATAACTTCCATATACTTATTTTTTTCATCTTTTCACCATTGTTATATAATCCGTATAAACATTTCTTATGAGTAAATTTTTTAGTTTTTTAGACTTTTTATTATATGTTTTTGTTTTTAAAATTTTATTTATTTATTTATTGTCGATCTCAATACAAAAAAATTTGTAATTTGAAGTTATTTTATTATTATTTTTTCTTTTTTCATTGTCGATATTCTAGTCATATACATTTTTTAGTTAAATTTTTTATTTTCTTTGTTTAGAAGATTTATTAAATATATTATTTTTAAAATGTATTCATTTCATTATTGTAATAATGTTTATATTGAATAATTATTTGATTCAATTATATGTTTGTGAATAAATGATTTATTATTTTTTTGTTTTGATCCCTTGTCCAAGAATAAATGATTAGTTCATTTATTGTATTAATGTTTATTTTGTATTTTTTTATTAAATATTTTAATATTTTTTTTTGATCGCATGTTTTTGAATAAATATTTAATTAATTTGTTATATTATATTAATTTATTTATTTTATTGATTATCAATAAATTGGTTGTTTTTTGTTTTTTCATATATTTTAATATATTTTATTTTTATATTTAAGTATATAATTTAATCTATATGTTTTCATTTTATATGATTATATGTTTTAAATTTGTATATTTATTTATATTTTTAAATATTTTTATGATTCGATATATATAATTTGAATTTTTATTTTAGGTAATTAATGTATTATAGTTGGTCAAATGCATGAAGAACCACTGATGAATATTAGAAATGGGTTGATGATTTCATGGAATTTGATAAAGGGAATGTTGAAAACACTGACATGTTTTTATATTCTTGTGAGAAGTGTTTTAATATGATAATGTTAAGATCCAAATAAATCTAAGACCTTCTAATTTGTTGTGTTTTTAATCATAGTTATATATGATGGATCTGGTATGGTTAAATAATAGAAAATTCAACATTAACATTGACGAATATATTCAGTATGAGATAGAGGATTGTCTTGATGAATTAATATATTATATAGGCATTAAAACTATTAAAAAATAGAAATTGTTGAATTATTGTATAGGGATTTGGTAAAACCATTATAATCAAGTTATACAAAATTTATATTGTTATCAACAGTACCTAGATTGGTTAAATTAAAATAAAAACATGGTTGGAGAAAAAAAATTTCACTGAATTGATTAGCATTTTAAAAGAGTTACTTCCAAATGACAGTGATCTTCCATATTCCAACTATGATGTAAAAAAATTATTTCCAATAGGAATAAGATATAATAAAATACATGATTATCTCGATGACTATGTTCTATATAGGAATGAATAAAAAGGTTTCTCAAAATGTTCTAAATAAAGGAAATCATGACATAATATTTATTACAGATCTAACTGTGATTCATTATAAAGAAAAACAACAAATCCTCCTACTATGAAAATATTATATATTTAAATAATTTATTTATTTTAAGTCAATATTTATAGATTAAAATGATGTAATTACATTGATATGGAATAAAGATGAGAAAATCCTTGATGGAAACCTACATACCCTTATTGATTTATCATAAAAAATGATTTGGTCAACATTTTATTGATTTTGGAACGGAATTTATAAATCTCATAACGGTACGGAGCATATATGGAAAGAATACATATCAAAGCCTCAATGGAAAAAATAGTTCATGGCCAGTTATATTGGTTGATTACAAACTCTCCTCACAAATATGTATAAATAAAAATAAATTATTATTTTCTTTATAAATTTAGGGAAAAAACATCCTTAAATATTATAATTATGTTTATATGTGACCATTGATTAATGATTTGAAATTTTTATTGGTGATGTGTTAAAGTGTTTAATGAATATAAAAAAATAACGTTTTATTTTGTGTGATATCGTAATGTTCTCTATAAATTAGTTTTGTACATATGGAAACATATCTGGTATAGTGTTAATGGATATAATTATTGTCCAATTTGTGGAGAAGAAACTTCATATTACAAATTTCATAATGGGAGAAAGATGGTGTTCAAGGTTTTTTAGATATTCTTTCTATTGGATCATCCTTATTGAAGATTAGAAAAGAACTTTCTTGGTTTATAAAAGTATGATTTTCCTTTACAACCTCTATAAACTGAAGAATATTACGAAAAGGTAAAAAAGAATTGATGAATCATTAGGGAAAATAGAAATTTTTCAAGAAAATCTATGAAAGAAATGGACTGTCTTTTTCAATCTACCTTACTGGAGATTTTTTAAGGTAAAACATAACATTAATGTTATATATATTGAGGAAAACATATGTGAAAACGGGATTGGAAATTAGTTAGACATAAAAGGAATGAAAGAGATGGATTTCATGCATGATTGGACATGGAAATATGATTAGTGTTAGATCCCACTGTAAAAGGATTGACAATATATTTTCCTTTGTTTTGTCTCACATTAGGAAAGATTGATAAGGTGAATCCCAGTCAATGTTTTCAGGGTATTAACGTTCCTTGTGGGTATCCATTAAATGTGAAAAAATTTGTTTTGTTAAAACATTTGAAGTTAATTGGCATGGAATCTAATGATTTTATTTTATTGATTTAATGACTACTGCCAATTGCTGCCAATTACATTACATGGAATAACATAAATTTCAATCTAACTATGTATCATTATGTTGGCTAATTTTTAACATTGATTTTCAATAATGTTTTGGATTCAAATTTTTTAAATGCATTGTAAAATGTAGTTATCATTATACTTTTTCAACTAGAAATGTATTTTCCACCATCATTTTTTGAAATAATGGTTCATCCGATGATTTAATTAGGGTGAGAGATAAGGATACATGGGATTTTATATTTACATTTAATTTTAAAATATATTTTAAATTATTAAGGGATGTATTTAAAAAATACATTGACAAGAGGCCTTAATTGTTCAAAAATTATACCAAAGTAGATGATTAAGTAACATATTAGCTACTTAAATGATGTAGAGAAAGTGGGTCTCTATATATCTCATCATCTTGAAGTCATTAGTGATCGTAAGGGGATATACAGTATAATGTAAAGTTAATTTCATATGATATAGAGATGTAGGAACATTTATACTTTTTTGACAACACAATAGAGGTTCAATTGTATATATCATCCTGTATTGCTGAATTAAAGGTTTGATATCCGAAAATAAATGAAAATTGTATGAAGAATGTAGTCACATGGTTTGATATTGACATCAATGATTATAGATTTTACACCAAAATCAGGATGATAAGAGGAACATTCAATATAATGGAGTAATGGTCATCATATATGAACATATTTTTTATTAAAAAACATAAAACTCAATTTCCACATCAACAACATATTTTTTAATTGTTGGGAATATATGATAAACTCACTATACTAAATTTAGAGTATCAATATTTAAATGTAATTGGTTTCATAGTTATAGTTGTGTGAAACGTTATGATTACATATTTACACATGTCAATTTAAAAATATTTAGTTGAAAGGATGAATATTTTATCATTAAAAGCAAAACTTTTATTTTATTGACTCATTGAATTATCATTGGTCTTTCATTTTACAAGGGAAAAAATTCATTTGGGTGATAATGATGTCGATTATATTATAGACTTATATGATTTTTCTTCATCAACATCATGATTACCTAATGATAATATTGACTATAATGGAGATATAGTACATGATATGTGAAATGATCATGTAGAATGGATATAGGAAAATAGTTCATTACACTCTAATTATTCATGTAAATATCTATTTTCTATTTTTTATGAAACATTTATATATAAAAACTCTATTTTTTAACATAGATATTTAAATATAGAGATATTTATCATTTCTTTAATTTTTTTATTAAATTTTATATTCATCAATTCTGGTTAAACAATTTTTTTGGTTTATTAAATCTTGAATCATTAATTTTTTTTGTTAAAATCAAACATGAAAATACAACTATTTTGATATGTATATTTAAAAAATGAATTTTAATAATTATTTCTTTTTAAATTAATTTTAGTAATCATAAGTTTTAATTGCACATTTTTTGGTTGAAAATCTTAATATCGTTAATTTTTTATGAAATTAACATATGTAATAACATTTTTAACTTGGTTGTGGGACAATCCTTCAGGGGATAAAGATTGATCCATGTTATCCTACTAGGTGCATGTGTGATTATGTTTTATTTATAATCACACTACCTACTACTAATAAATGTTAATAATTTATGTTATTTTTATATTAATTTTTGTATTCATTAGTTTCAATTAATCAATTTCTGGTCGATGAAGCCTGAATTCAATATTTTTCTGTGACTCATTCTTTGTATTTATAATTTTTATATATTAATTTTTCATTATCTATATCATTTAGAATAATTAATATAATTTTTGGTATATTATAAAAATTAGAATTTTAACTTTTGAAATTATTTAATCCAAATAATATATAGGTAAATAAAATTTCATTGCATTAATATATTTCAATGAATGATAAAGAGGAAAGGGAACATTAACTGATGTATGTGTGTGTTTTAATTTTAATATAACTCTAATAATTAAATTATTTATTGAAATTAGAAAAATTATCAAAATTATTTGAAACTCATTAATGATCCTCCTATGGAAGATTCTTCTTTTTCTCAAGGGAAGAAAATACCTATAGTCAATAGACATGGGATTTCATGTTTACTAAAACAATCACTTTCCCGTAGGGATCAAATATTGAGAATTGAATTTTATGATAATAATAATCCAGTGGTCTAGGATAAAAAGTAGTTTAGGATTTATATGGCCATGTATATATATTAAAGGATATGTATTTTATGTCCAGATTGGAGGACCATCGATGAGAGGGAAAAAGATTAGTTGTGATAGTTCATAATGGTAAAATTTATCATTGAATTTATTTTATTTCTAATTCGTCTATTATTTTATAATTCATAACATATATTTAATGTATTTAATTAAAAATTACATTTGACATTCATGATATTGAAATAATTAAAAAGAGGTGGCTATGTTTTATGCCAATTAGATGTAGATATTTAAAAACAAAATTAACTTCATGTTATATTTTTGGGAAAGAACAAAATGAAAACTCATTTGGAAAATATATGTTTATACGTACAAAGACTTGGGAGAAGTTTATCATCAACTAAGGGGGAAGAAGCCCTTCCAATATGATAATTATTGGTTATAAAATTATTTTATAAAATCATTTATTTATCACCTAAAAAATTATTAATTTACTTTTATATAACAACACTCCAGGAGAATTCACCAAGAGATTCAGTTGTAGAATATATACTCTCAAACATTATCACTATGAGAGTATAAGCTACTAGAGGAGAAAATTATTTCTAAATATATAGATGAATTAAGATAAAAATATAATAATGGATTAGAAGAGGTTCTATTCATCCCTCCATCTCCCCCCACTCACCAATAAAAATGGAGAAGGTTATGGGTGAAAATGGGAAGTTTTTTAATAGACCCATCAAGATAATTTTCTAATAATATTTAAGAATATAATTATCAATTGTATTAAATATTAGTACTTTCTAAATTCATCATACTAATATAAAAAATTATACTTTTTCAAGATTTCATTTAGGATAATGTGATACAAGGGACCTTTATCCTCAAGGGAATGATTTAAATTCTGAATATGGAAATAAGAGAAAAATAATTCTTGGATCCCATAATAGGCTTTGAGGCAGGAGTAGATATTTAAATTTTTTATTCATCCATGTATGGAATTGAATAAGATAGAATACTGGGTAAAATAGTTTCCTTGAAGATCATGTTGTGATAGATGAATTAATAGATAGATGATCAAAATTAAATTGGGTGCACATGAAATGTTTATATAAAAGTGGGAAAAAAACTACATATACAACCTCCCCATCTTATCTATACTACCTATACACATTCTCCACCTCCTCATTCAGTTCCATATATGTACGAGTTGTGTATAGTGAGTTTCATGTAGGAGATACCCATTTAAATATTATAGAGTATACAATTGGGTATAATTTGGGTGATTATGTATATCACCAACTTATGCATACATATAATGTGAGAGTGTTGATACATGATATTATTGATCCAACTGCTCTAGTTTCACTGATTACTGAGGAGGTGTCCATAATTGGATAGAGTATGATCCATTTTTTTCTTTTCCTGGCATGTGTTTATCATAAGTTGACATATGAGGTATGCATTGTTTCTTTGATTATTATTTACCTGTAATTTAAAATTTATTATATTTTTTCATACATTTACCTTATATAAGAGTTTTTTAAATCTAAACAAAAATTCTAACATAAACAATAGTTTTGTAAACCCACACCTTTAGATACTTCTTTGATTTATTAAGGTCTTAAAAAATTGACATGAATTCTTTTATATTGAAGATTTAGTATGAGTCTCTAATGAATTAAGCCATATACGAGTGATAATATCCACAAAGAATATTAAAAAATTAAATCATGGATATTTTTATTGTTGATAATCTCTCCATAATAGTGATGTCATTTTTTGTGTAATTAAATTTCAATTTCAATTTTCATTTAATTAAATATATAGAACATATAGTGATTTAATTTGTTAATTAGCAAATTAGGGATCTGTACACACTTTGAAAACAGTATGTGGTCACTTTAATTTATGAATTTATAGATATATAATATATTTCATCAAATGTGTAATACCTTTGGAAGAATTTTTGAGTGGAATATATATTAGAATGTTTCGAAAAAATAGAGATTAAGTGTCCCTTTATTCTATTTCTTGAAGGTTAAGAATACTTATATAATTATGAACTATTATTCCTTATAATATTATTCATGTTGAACTTTTTATATTTTATTGGACATTGGATGAAATTCATGTTATACCCACATGAATTCACATCATATTGGGTATTCTCTACATCGGGTGATATTCGTGAAAGATATCTAGACATGTTGAATTTGTAAGTTTTATATTGTTTTATTTGTTCTAGAATATATAATTTTTTATGTAATATAATTTTAGTAATTAATATATGATAAAGTAACAGTTCGTGGAAGGTGATTAATAAAAAAAACATATCAACAAAGAACCCAAATGAAATTAATTATAGGTAGGTGAAGGTGGATATGATTTGTAGTATAATTAATAATTGTTTTTATCTTACATATATTGTGTGTTATATTTAAAAATTGTTTTTTCATAAATACAATGTTATCATAAAAGTGGACATGATTAATCATGATGCTATATTTTATTATCCATTTTTTTTATATTATCATAAATATAATGGTGATATATTTCACAAAGTCAGTTCGACTTTAGAAAAATTGTTGTAATATAAATTTTATTATTTTTATTATTTTTTTGGATTTAAAAAATGTTACACCATATTTTAATAAAGACTTAAACCACCTTCCATATATATTTTAAAAATAATTTATATTATTGACTTATTTATAGATGTATATTTAAAAGTGTCATTTATGTGTATTATATTGAAAAATGTTGTATAAAATTTTTCATTGGGTTTTTATTTTCTTTCTGCTCTACTAGATTTTATTTAATTTTGTTTTCTTCTGCTTCTACTTGTTTCTATTTACATGGATGGGGTATTATATTCCAATTATTTTTAAAAAAATCATCATCGATTATTAATAAAATGGATTTCAATTGTGGTTTTTGATGTTAGTTTTTTTCCTCAAAATGGCATTGAAATGTGATTTCAAGGTCATTTTTTAGACATAAACTAATTTTAAAAGTGACTTTACACATCATTTTTTTAATAACTATCTTGGAACGTCACTTTTAACATATTTATGATTAATACTAGATTCTGAAGTTCCCCTAAAAGTTGATACAAAAAATAATTCAATGTCAGTTTCTAATAAAACTGATGTTGATATTATGATTCAACATTTTTTATTAAAAACATGAATTGAAACATTATTTTTAACTTTAATTGAAATCTTGTTTCCATTTAAGCAATATTTAAAAAGAAAAACTACTGGCCTTAAAATGTTATTCTCTAATAGTGTGAGAACATCCAAAACCCTTTACCCAAATATTAGCACATCATATGTATGATCTATGCGTGATCACAAATTCTCAGTCTATCTCAATTAAAGGAATAGATTTCATACTCATCATACAAGATGAAAAATATCATTTCGGTTATGATATAACTAGTGACATGACTAGTAGCATACCCAACCACCCTTGATTAGCTGTTCCCCAAGGCTATTGTGATAAAGGTTACAAATTATAAATGTTATCATGCTAGATAAATCACTGAACATAGATATTAGGGATTCTAAATATAATCCATAAACTATAATTATACCAAATTAATAGTGTATAATAATACATGTGACATACAATTTCGTTCATCCAGTGCGTCGAGACCATTTTCACCTGATGATCATATTTTCTATCTCAATGCATGAATATCACTCATGAAAAAAGTATCATTTCATCATAACCTATTATACTCCCTGATGAATATCAATATAAAATAACTAAAATTCATACATTTAGAGGTAAATTGGCATTTCAATTTACAATATATATATATTCATCCAATGTGAAGTGATTCTAAAGTAATGATTATATTTTCTATAACTTGAAACATTTTATATCCTTAAACTTATTTAAGAATTCTTACCAAAACCATAACTTTTTGGTACTTGAGATAGTGGGACAGTTAGGGTGGTTTGGAGGTGTATGTTGGGGATTATATAGAATATATTGGAGGTATCATGTTCTGTTAGGGAAACTATTATATATATAGGGTTTTGAACGTGGAGCAGGGTAGCAAGGAATATTGTTTTGGGAATCATCCACAATGATTGGAATTGTCTTCATCTTAGGAGGGAGTGAAAACTACAACTGTTTATTCTCTATCCCCTTATTCCATTATTCATCTAATATTTGTAATTATTTGGTTATATATATATATATATATGATATATTTCTGAGTACTTATAAATTTTTCTGTCCAACTACTCCTAGAAGTATCAGAAATCCATCAGTTGTATCACATATTGTTGGATACCATTCAGAGGATATGCACAAGGTCCACATAGTGCATGACTAATAACATGACCTGATGGGTTTTCTACTCCACTTAACACCTATATAAATTTTTAGAGGTCTCTTACCCATTGACTTCAGTTTAGTAGTGTTGTGTTTTTCTATAAATCAGTTGGCAATGGTGCGTTTTAGCTAGAATTTTTTTCTTATCACATAAAAATAGGTGTGATTCACTATCATTCATCATCTTAATTAGATGAAGTGTTACAAATGGAGGTTTCCTAACTATTTATCTCACATGATGATGTTGAGATCTACCACTGCCACTTACATAGTTATAGAGACATTACGTGACAAGATCATCTAGAAACATAGGAGAACATTAATTCAGTTGTCACATGAGAAATAAGAACTGTAGTATTCTCTCAAATTATTGGGGTGACACCTAGAGATGGTGACTTCATATCATGAGGTAACCTCACTACCTCATACATCTGGGATGGTTGAGGTGAAATCAGTTTCATCTAATGATGTGCTAATATGGGATGTGGCTTAAAGAAAAAATTTACTAAACATGTACAATCTATGTTTCCAATTCTCTAAAATCAGTAGTCCAATATAAATTCAAAAATAATGGGATCACCAGTCACATTTATGACTATCAGTAGAAAAAATATGATTGGTACAAGGAACCCTATGCACATTGACAACATTCGGACGACACTGGTTATGTAGATTGAAATCTTGTGTATGGATTGTAGCAATGGTAAGGAATTGGAAACACTACTAAAGATCTAGATATATGAGGTCACCCAACCTTGTTTTCCATCCAACTGGTCTGATGTGAGTTCTGAAGTAATTGAAAAAACAACATTGCATGCATTTCATAACAAATTTCGGCTCAGTCAGCCACTTGGGTGACCCGTGGATCTTCTATTAATATTTTTTGTAAGAGGAGTGAAAGATATCGGGGGAAAATTTACAATTTAAATGTACACTAAGGATTCAAGGGAAACTATAGCAGTTGGAATGATGGTGTAGTGACTTAAGGACTCACATCCTTCTCTAATGACCGGGAAATCTGATGTGTATCCCACTATGACTAGAGATTTTAAAACTCATAGGCGTAATGTGAGTTTGTACTCCCCACAGATTAATCACCCTATATTCATCATTATACATCCACATGATCATCTCTTTGGGTACCACTTTTCATGAATATGACCTCCAAAATCTAGCTTGATGAAACAACTACCTTTTTACATGATATGCATGCCACCATTTAATGTTTCAAGAGAAATATGGATGATAGCATAGAATGTCTATGTTGAACCTTGTCTACATAACACATGATCAATAAAACAAATAAGGGTATAGAAACTACAACCATTAATCCATATATTCACCTTATGTATCTATTTGGGGACAAGGTGATTTTTAAGGGTGGGGAAATGTTAGGTACCCACGATAGTGGGCCAGCTGGGGTAGATAAGAAAAATATTTTTGGGAATAAATATAATTTTCTAGGGGAAATGTTAATTTTTTTTGACAACTATTATATATAGTGGTATTTGAAGGAGGAGTAGAGCAGCGAGGAATATTGTTTTGGGAATCGGCCTTAAGTCTTGTGATTGGATTTAGCTTGGGCGGGAGTGTAAAATCTTGATGTTTCTTCTTCAACCCCTTCTTCCATTCTTCTTCAACACCTTTTAATTATATAGTATGATTTTTATGTATACATGATAGATTCTTATGTACATATCAATACATAAAATTCTATTTAACATATTGTGTAGTATATACTACCCGATCAACCCTATGTTTATTACACGTTCTTGGGTTTTGTTGAAATAATTGCAACACAATGTAATTCCTTCCATAGATCTATGATCATCTGATAAATTTCTCACATTAAAATTTTTATTAAGTATCATTTTTATTTGTTGAGTAACCCTCTAAACTTGATAATATTTCTTTTTACTGAATTCCATTATTTAATAACTGTGTTCTTTAATATTTGAATACAAACTATTGGCGCTATTAATTCTTAAATATATTTTAAACTCATTTATACTTACAATGATTATAAAATATACATTTGGTATCACATACCATTTAAAAATTAAGAATTTATTTTATTAAAACTAATTCAGGGAATGGAAATTAGTCATAGTTTCAAAAACCCCTTTATGAATCAAATAAAAAATAATCATATGGTAACATTACTCCTCTCTTCCTGATTTTACCTTTAGGTTTCAATTAACTTGATTTTCCACTATTAGAATAATTTTTGGACTTTTAAAATAATTTTACTTCTTCTGATTTGAACTTTTATCAACTTGTATTAATTATATAATACTAGAACCTAAAGCTCACATGTTGTAATTCATATATTCTTAACATTTTGAGAAATCTGGTTAAACTTTTTTTGTATTAATTCACATTGTTGGAACATTTCCAATGATGAAAAAAGATTTAATTTTATAGAAAAAAAATCCTCAAGTAAACAATTTATGCTTCATATAATTATGTTGAATCATTTGTTAAATAAATTCAACAGTTTATTACTCAGGATGGGGTTATTCTAACACATATATTTTTACCTTCTAATAATAGTTCTTATGTTTTGTACCCTTCATAAAAAATTACTTACTTTAATCTTCTCCTTTTAAAAGAGTGATATCAAACCTAAGTATAATGATAATGACACCATTTATCTATAATAGAAGATTTTATCAGATGAGTATTATGTTATACAAATATACAATAGAGTTTTATTAAATGTTCTCCATCTAAATTTATGGGACCCTTTTTTTAAAATATATCATATCAATTAGAGGATAATTATCAATATTTCATTTTTACATGGGTCACTATATCATTTCTCCAATAAATTAGCTATATAGGTAGTGAATCATATAAATAAAATCATAAATGGATCTTGGATAATTGAGTGGATAACACATTATCTTATATATCATATGAATAAAATCTACTCTATTCCTATGGAAAACAAATCCTATTAGGGTTTCCTAGATTGGAGTAACCCAAAAAATTTACAAGAAACTACACCTAATCCTATTAGGACATCCCATTACATGCTTTCAATATACAAGATAATCTAATGGAACTCATCTTTATCATGATATACCCTATTGGATGATTTATGGTTTGATAATCTAACACATATTATATTTAGGAATAATTTAATGTCAACATATTAACTTATTTTATCCCATTTTAATGGATGATCCAAGTGATTTAGTTTGTAATCTCATCCTTTCCACCAAATGAATTTTTTAAAATCATATTAATGTGTACATCTTAGCACAACTCATATCTTGTGTTACTAACACCAATTAAAAGTCAATTATATTCATTCATACCCAAATAAATTCCATGCATAATTTATATGGAACCCTTTCATATAAAGGAATATAATTATATGTAGTTTATAATCTCTATAATAGTAATCCCTAATTCAGAGATAGAAAACCCCAACTTTTCCAGACAAGGCATACACCTCTAGGTTAGTGGGAAATATGACTCAAAGTCTCTCTATACAGGGATCCTTTACTTAAGATAGATATCAATTCCCTTATAATTGTAACACATAATATTTATAAATTATCATTAATTGCTTAATTCAAGCCCATAATGTAACATCCCCTGATCTGGCACTATCTCATGTGGCCAAATCAGGTTGGTTAAGGGACCTCAAGTTCACCTCCCTATATGCCAAAGGCTTCCAACTAGTAGTGTGGTTGTAAAGAATATAGTGGAGAGACTATTCCTCCAAGTACAGAGTTTTAATATAGTGGAAATAAAGAAATAATTATCAATAAATATTAAAGTAATGGAAAAAGGGGCAAAGTGAAACATATAGCTGGAAAATAAAGGATAAACCAAATATATCATTAACAATAAACCATGTAATGTCATAAAGGAATATATCTATATGTCAAAATAAAATGAATACAAGTAAATGAACCAATTGACACAAAAAAATAAAAATACCTTGGTCTTACACCCCACATCGACCCCATATTCATGCTCTAACCCATCCAATAAGAAATAATTAACAAAAATGTCTTTTTCACTTGTCCCAAAATGCATCCATGTAATCTTCTTAGGTACCAAATGACATCAAAAATAGGGTGTGAGTAAAAATCCATAGGTCGATACCACCATGTGTTAACAAAACAAGTATGATAATAAGTGCATGAAATAACGTGATAAACATTAGTATTAAATAATCATTTGATGTAATAAAACAATCTACCTGTTTCGGCACCATAACAGAATATCTCTAAGAATGCAGCACAACCATGTCAATCATAACCAAAAGTCCAAGGTATAATAACATTACCTAGAAAATACATCTAAATAATCAGTTCAGCATTCAATCCAATCCATTTGTATAATAATTTAAACAATTGAGTCAATCCCTCTGTATAATAATTTAATCATAATTTGGCCAATACCTTGATATAATTATTCTGGATAACTGGTCCAGAACCTGAATATAATCATTTCGGTATAACCCAACACAAGTCAATACAGCAAAAAAAAATATCATAGTATCACAATTCACAATGGTTAATTCTGTCAACTACCACTTATATTTCAATTACCCATTTATTCATTAACTTATATCTTAATTAATTTCTTTCCCAATCTACACACCCAATTATTATCAAATTGTCACCATCTATTGTTGTAATCAATTTAACCATTTCCCAAGATTAATCTATCACAATAAATCACCTTAGGTTTCAATTAATTCTAAAACACACATTAATACAATACCTAGTTCTTTATTATTCAAGGGTAATATCAACCTACATGTAGCCTCAAGACAGGTCTCAACACCATTATATACAAAGGGATATAAAAACTAATCAGACATTTTATTTATCATTAACCATTATTTAATTAATTAATGTACATGATATGTCGATCTAATCACATTATATTGCACATACTGGAATAATATAAAGAGATCATAGGGTTTGATTTTAGACCACCAACTTTAACTGGTGATCAATGAAACACTTCCAATAGGTAAATGCAATAAATCACATAGTGGATGATGATCATGAAGAAATCCTGGACCAAAAAAGATCAACATCAACACCCAAAACAATCTTGGTCAATATATTTCACCACTATAATAGATAGAAATGAAATAGAGGGTAAAATAATTGAAAAAACTAATCACGGATGAAACACATGATCGATATATTTGGAAGGTAATAAATCACACGAAAATCTCTTAGTCACCTAGGGATCTAGAGAGGAGGGTTGTACACTGATGAGAAAAAATATTATATGCACAATGTGGCCTTAAAACTACTGATCCAGAGAAATTCATAGTATGTAATCCTTTCACATAGTGTATTTCTCAATTTATGTGTCGTTCCAAAATACACATTTCATCTAGTTAAAATAACCCTCAATCATGCATTACTAGATATAATCTAGTTTCACAACATGTAACTATTTCACATCAAGAACAAGTTCATAATGTCACTCTACATACAATTACACGCCATGTATTAGGTTAATGATGTGTAAATATTTCATGTCTAGAACTAGTTCATGACATCTTCCGGGGTACGTTACACAACTTGTAATATGCTCATGGTGTGTAAATTTTCAGAAGATAGAACTTATCCTAGTTTCTACTGAAGATATAAAACCACCTCCAAATCTTTCCAATATCATTGATAACCCTCATATACCCTTGACATGGTTATAGCCAGACATAATTAATTAAAACAACCATAAATCCTAAAACTTTTGGTCATTTCCCAAGAAAATTATCTCCATTCCATAAAAGGTACTTTACCACCAAGTTTCAAAGAAAAATAAATACCAAAACAAAATAAGTTCAATGAAAATCTCAAAGAAGGACATACGTAGAAAAATAAAGGATTTTAAAACCTCCCCACCATATAAAAACTCATACCTAAGATGATCTATGAATTATTGTGGGGTCTTGGAAAACCATTATGGCCATTGTGCTCTCGCAGTATATTCCCTCTCTTAGGTATCTTATTAAACAAACCCATTCTACCACTACACTCAAACTAGAGGTATATTATTTCCCTGGAGAAACTTCTCACTATAGTTTAAAATCTATATTGAATTCTCCTCAAAGGACTTATTTACACCAATCTCATCATCTTCAAAACCTACCACATGAGAAGTTTCAGGATGATATATATAAAGATTCTATACAAGAAACACATAGTTCATGAGACTATAGTGTTATGGTAAATCGACCAACCCTTTCCACTATTTCAAATAGCTAGACAACCCTGGGTGCTAGATTTTATTTTTCCTTGATATAACATTTCCCCATCCTAGAATACACATAAATGAAGACCTCATTTCTTACATCAAACTCCATTGGTCATCTATACTAGTTAGAATACAATTTTTTTATGTTCTTCACGGTCATCAACCACTTCATAATCAACTAAACCTTCTCAGATGTCTCCTAAACAAGACTAGGTCCAGAAATCACTGACTCAACAACCTCCAATCAATAAAGAGTTGAGGGGAATGACCTACCGTACAAATACTCTAAATGTTCCATTTGTAGAGATGGTTATAATCTATTATGATACATAAACTACAAGAGTACAATATGTTTCTCCAATGAACCACTAAAATACAAGACACAATCTCATAACATATCCTCCAAAATCTTATTATCCCACTCAAATTGACCGCCAGTATATGGATTTTAGGATTTTCTATGATAAAACTACAATTACAGAGCCTTCTAAAGACCCTATGGATACATAGATGTGAAATGTGGATTTCTTTCAGAAATGATACTCCTTGGAACACCATGCAAGCGAACTACCTTCTTATTGTAAAGATAACCTAGATCATCAACACTGAAGGTATCCCTGATTGGAATTAGGTGGGTACCGTCATTTGTTGATCTAATATCACCAATACAACATCATTATTGCAATTTTTCCTAGGTAATCCTATCCCAAAATCCTTATTGACATCATTTCATTTCCACTCTGTAATGGATAGAGGCTGAAACATCCCAAAAGGCCTTTAATTCTTGACTTTCACCTGCTAATAAGTGAAACATCTAACCACAAATCCAACTACTTATTTTTTCATTCCTATCTTATAGTACATTATATTGATATCATGATACATATTTGTAAATCTAGGATGTACCACCCATCTAGAATCATTAAACTCTATCATAAAATCATCTCGCATGACCATGGAAACCCATAAATAGCCATGGAAAAGAGGGGAATTATTTTTACAAAGACACCATCCAGTCAAAGGATCCCCACCATACAGGTTGTCTATGATAATTAATATCTCTAGATAACATAATTACTTTTTATAGATATCTTCTAATAGTAAGGGTACGAAAGATGTTGTATTTAAAGATACTGGTCTTTATGATTCCTAAACATTTAGATTCAAGTCTATAAGGAGTACCATCATTTTCTACTCATCACAAGAACCATGCACTACCTCCATCTACATCTCTTAGATCAAAGAATATTCAATGATGTTTCCCTATCCTTATGTATAATCCAACTCATGATGAAAAACATTAGATACTTGACCCACCTCCTCTGATGAAGGTTATGTATCACTAAGAAAAGATGTATCTGAGGATCTTATAGTCCACGTACACCAGAAACCTCTATACATAAGATAATTTATACACCATATCAAGGAATTTACCACTATATATAACTCTAGATCATTATTAGGATAATTCCTCTAATGTCATCTCAACTTTCTGGAGCCATAAGAAACCACTCATTCCTCATACATTAAAACTACACTCAGTCCAAATCTAAATGAATCACAATAAATGATATATACCTTACCCAAAAAAGGTAAAGAGAGGATAGTTACTAAGGTTATCCTAATCTTCAAATCCTAAAAAAACCTCTCGAATGAATCTGACCAAAATAACTTCACTCCTTTCTTGGTTAGACCATACATCAGTTCATCCAGATGAAATAAGTATTGGATAAAACTCCAATAATCACATGATAATCCCAAGAAAACTCTAAATATAGAACACCTTCATGGATCACTCCCAATACATCATTGTTGAAACCTTATCTAGGTCCACTTACACTCCTATATCTATTATTACATGGCCAATGAAGTTCACTTTATCATTCCAGAAAATGAATTTCTTAGCATTGTCTAATGTCAATGTTCTCTCATTGTACTCATGATGATGTCACGATGTTGGGAATGATCATCTGCCGACTAGGAGTACATTAATATATACTTGAAAAAAACAACCACAAATTGTTCTATAAAAAGGATAAATGATCAGAATCATCTAGTAAATGAATAATTCCAGTGTGTTCATAAAACTAAACGAAATTACTATGAACTAATAATACCCATACCTACTCTTAAAATAAGTACAAGGTATGACTGATGGTATCATCCTAAACTGGTAGTATACTTTTCAAAAATAAATCTTGGAGACGATCTTAGCACCTCTTATAAGATTTAAGCGATTTTTGATATATGGAAGGGGATACTTTTTTTTGACCATTATATGTTTCAAACAATGATAATCTACACATAATCTCAACGTCCCATCAACCTTCTCGAGAAAATGAAATGGGAAACCCTATATAAATGTAGTAGGCTATATGAAACCCTTATATTCCAGATATTTCAAAATAATATTAAACTATCTGAGCTCTGTTGGTTCCATATTGAATGGGGAATATAAAATAGCTATGCTTTCATATTCAAATAGATCCTAAACATGATCTCCTACTCAGATGGCAAGTCGTATAACTTAGTAAGGAAAATATATTGAAAATGGTCTTCCACTAGTAGAAACATATCTTTCTATATTCCACCATCATCTAGAACAAACCCAATATCTAATCTATGAGACTATCCAATCTAAACTAAATTGTTATTGCATGAAAAATAGGAAGATCCACTCAACATGGTGAAACAAATGCCTCATTCTAGAGATAGAGAGGTGACTCTCTATTGGTTGTAGTTGATATGATCCTGGTATAGAAATATACAATCCATACTAATAATAAAATCAAACCCAACTATTTCAATCACTGATGATTCCCAAAAGAAATGGTAACTACCAATTTATAGAGAACATCCCTTGAAATGTTTGATATACTCTGAATGCACTCTCAATGGTGTATCGATAGTCAAAACTCCATCCAAACATTTCAAAACCAATCCCAAACCTTTTTCAATAAGTGAAAACAAAAAAGGAAAGCAATTGTCCTATATCAAAAAAATCAAAATCAAGGGTATATGATATAAGAAGCATACCTCTAACAGTAGATGGTACTTTATCCAAACTAAATGGAGTAGACTGTATAGCTGAAATTGACTTGAATCTCAACCCTAGGCTCTAGTATGACTATTTTGATATATTTCATCTTCCTGATATTGACACTCCTCCACTAGGGTACCACAAAACCTAAATAGACCCAAATGGCTAGTGAAACTCCACTTACCAATCTTTTGAGGGGTAGTAGTGTCCTTCCAAAACTTTTGTACCTATCTTGATCTCATATCACTGGTTTTCTACTTCATAAACCTACAAAATCACTGTAGGGGACTGTAGACCACGGAAAACGCATCCCAAAATTTTTCCAAATTCTTCCATACATGATACAGGATCATATAATGTTTCTCATGTTTCGATTTGGTAAGTCGTAGGGCCCGAACGATGTTACGGATTAGGAGTTATGGACATTTGATGTTTGGCTGGAAAACTGGTTCGCAAAGCCCATTCCGCGATCGCGGAGCGCCGCCATGAAGCAATGAGGCGGGAAGCTCTGTGAACCTGTTTGACGTTCATGATGTGCCGTGAAGACCCACTATGAAGCATAGAAGGTGGGAAGATCGGTTAATGAATTTGACATTCGTGAACCCTCCGCAAAGCACTTGAGGCGGGATGCTCTATGACCGCCGTTGATGTTCGCGATCCGCTGCGGAGCGAGCTCCGTCTTCACGTCGAGCGACCTTTGCTTCACGGCGCCCCTTGCCTATAAATACCCATCTCACCCCCCATTCTCAGAAACGATTGACCACAGCCACTTAGCCACAAGGGTGGCCTATCTCACGGTCTGTGGAGCTCCAAATTGCGGCTCCGCAAGGCCATGCTCTGTGAGTGGCTTCCTTCGCATTGCTGCTCCGCGAGCCAAGGCTCTTTGAGTCCATGATCCACCATCCAATGCTCAACGATTCTCCTCTGTGAGACTTTGCTCTGCGAGATTCCCTTTCTCCGCAAGAGTCCCATGCTCTGCGAGATCCCTCTCCTCCACGATCCGCTTTTACTTTGAAAGAGGCCCATGCTTCGCGAGATCCCTTTCCTCCACGAGACGTTTTCTCCGGGGAAGCTACTTCGCGAAGACCTATCCTTTGCGAGGCTCCTACCTTTGCACCCACCGGTCCATACTGTGGGGGCTGCACCCCCACACCCCTGCTCAGGGTCTGTGCCGGGCGGCGGTCCTAGGCCTCTGGGCCGGTCCCTTCGGTACCGTCACCGATCCCCAAAAAAATGGAGAGTTGCACCACGAACTCTTCAGGCTGGGATGTCAGGATTTTACATTATGCCCTTATGTGCACCCACCTTCCACCTATGGAATATCATGATTTGAGAGACTCCTCCACACACCACGAAACACCTTGATTCAGCATATTCCTCTTGGTTTCATTCCTGTGTTGTGAGTTGAGATCCTCATCATCAATTCCCTGAATACCTTGAGTTGAACCATTCCTCAGGCAACTCCTCCAAACCCAATCACTGGGCTCCTATGCCAGGTTGAACCAGAAAGGGCCGCCATTGCGTAAGTCCCAACACCATCCATTGCATTACACCTTATGGCAATAGTCCAACTTACAAGACTCTAAACTGTAGTTCTCCCTATGTTCCAATCATAGGATTCCACTTGCTTAATACAAGAGATGCCTCATGCTCCATGAATGAGAGGCCAATAGTCCTATCTACATGACTATAAACTATAGTACAACCTATCTAACAAATGATAGGATACCTATTGCACAATACGAGAGATTCCTTATGCTCAAAGCATGAGATTTCAGGAGTCCTACAAACATGAATCTAAACTATAGTTCACACTATGTTCCATAGATAGGATGCCTCTTACTCCAAATAAGATATGCCTTATGCTCCAAGAATGAGATGCCAACAGTCCTATCTACATTACTTTAAGATGTTGTAATCCCTATGTTCTAAACATAGGATGCCTTTTTCTCCAAATAAGAGATGCATCATGCCTCCAAGCATGAGATTCCAATAGTCCTATCTACATGACATTAAATTGTAGAATTATTTATCATTCAATAATAGGATGCATTTTTCTCAAAAAAAGAGATGCCTTATGCTCCAAGAATAAGACGCATAATGCCATGATTACAGTGGCATGATTCCAATGCCCCTTGGCATTGTCCCTCTTTTTCACTATTGCACATGTGAGGGCCTCAATTCACCAGTAAGTTGGGATGCCCTAATGTCAAAGCATGAGGAAGACATTATGGAAAACTTCCTAGATTAAGCCCCATTCACTAGTGTCACTCCATAGCGACACTCGGGTGGCTTCCATGTATAAGTCCCATTCACCATTGATGTTGCATAGCGGCACCCGGGCAGCTTCCTAGCGTAATCCCCATTCACCATTGTCGCTCCTTAGCAGCACCTGGGAAGCATATTTGTGTAATCCCCATCCACGATTGCCACTCCTTAGCGGCACCTAAGCAGCTTCCTAGCCTAAGCCCCATTCACCATTGTCGCTCCATAGCGGCACCAGGGCGGCTTCCTAGCGTAATCCACATTCACCATTGCTGCTCGTTAGCGGCACCTAGGCAGCATCTTTGTGTAATCCCCATCCACGATTGCCACTCCATATTGTCACTCGGGCAGGTTCCTAGCATAAGCCCCATTCACCATTTCCGCTCTAAATCGGCACCCAGGAAGCTTCCTCGTGTAATCCCCATTCACTATTGTGATCCCAATTAGCGGTAAGCAATTGTGATCCTATGAAGCGGCAAGCTGTTGACATCCTTATCCAGTGGTATGCCTTTGTGACCCAATCATGTGGTAAGCCGTTGAGACCCCATTTAGCATTAAGCTGTTCACATCCTTATCTAGCAGTAATCCATTAAGAGCCAATCCAGTGGTAATCCATTGAAACCCGCATTCAGTGGTAAGACGTCATCAGAATAACTACGTGGACTTTGATTCCCTACCACGGGGATACGTAGGAAGCCTCTTCAAGGATCAAGCCTGAAACTATCATCATAATTCTCCTCGAGCCTCCATCTTGGAGTAAGTCCCAGAACCATGGGCCGCCTAACACGTAAGCCCCTCTTCGCGTTTAATGGACGCACCCTTCGCGACGTGATCATCAGGTCTCTACTGCCTATTGTTTCTCACACCGAGCACAACTCACGTGGGCATAGAGTATCTATTGGCCATTAGAATACCTCATCTAGCATGATGTTAAACTGTATGCCCCCGTCCAGCATGACGTTAAACAGTATGTTGTCCCACATGACATTAAACTATACATCCATTTGAACTACGAGGTCGTTGATCCATGTCAAGGCATGGTACGCAAGAATCCTCCCTGAGGATCAATCCCACCACCTGTCGTTTATTCACGTCAGTTCGTTCCACCGTCCCGCATGACATTAAATTGCATTCCAGCCCAGCGGTAAGCTGTTTTGACTATCGAAACTATATGGAGATTGATCCATGCCAAGAAATGGTATGTAGGAAGCCTCATGGGGTTCAATCCCACCACCATTGGACCCTCGGGTTCACCTTCACGTCGATTTGTTGATTAATCTCTTTGAACTACGTGCACTTTGATCCATGCCAAGGCATTGTACGTAGGAAGCCTTCCTGAGGTTCAAGCCCATAATCCATTGGACCATGGTCCACCATCATGTCGGTTCACTGACACTACAACCTAAACTACATGTTCATCGATCCATATCAAGGCATGGTATGTATGAATCCTCATGAGGTTCAAGCCCACAATCCACCTATCGGACCAAGGTCCTCTTTCACGTCAGTCCTCCGGCACACCATTCCGACCTACAAAGGATTTTGATCCATGTCAAGTCATGGTACTTAGGAAGCCTCTTTGAGGTTCAATCCTGTCACCCATCGTACCAAGGTCCACCTTCACGTCAGTCCTCTAGCGCACCATCCTGAACTACACGGACTTTGATTCCATGCCACGGGGATACATAGGAGGTCTTTTCAAGGCTCAAGCCCAACATCATTATCTCCCTTGCAATGGTCCCATTTCATTCCCCCTCCACTTCATTCAACTCTCCATAATCCATCTTGATTCTTACTCGGGCTGCCACATCCTGGTGGATTCATTCCATCCACCTCCTCACTGCTCCTAGCAGTACATGGGCTGCTATCCACACGTAAGCCCCATCATGTCTCTGGGTCGTTGTCCTCTGTGCTCACCCCGATTCATCACCCCTTCGAACTACGTGGGTTTTTATCCTTGTTGTATATATAGGGTACGTAGGAATCCTCCCTGAGGTTAAATCCCAGCCAATGGTAAACCTTGGTGTTTCCCCATTATGGGGTGCACACCCCGTGATCCGCCCTCAATGGGGTCCCGATCAACTTTCACGGTGTGACTTCTCCCATCTATGGGACACACCACCTCTGATCCATCTCTATGAGACGTTATGATAACCCTCATTCTGTCTCCGTAAGACGTTACACTCGCGGCCTACCTCGTGATAAACATGAGATGCCTGAGAAAAACCTTGGATGACATGACATTTGCGTAACCATCACCGTAAGACGTTAATCCCATGGAATACCCCATTTTAAACATGGGAATCTGAGGAAAACCTCATATGCATGCATATGGAATATGATTCCCCACATTGAATGTGGGATGCCTCAGTTTCTGCACCCTTGAGATGCCCTCTTATGAAGAAGAATAGAGGTTTCGCAATGTCTATGCACCTAGAGATTCCCCGACATGCGTGATGTTGTCATCTACTCCGACCAAAGGTTGCTACCATGTCAAGACCCCATGGAATGTCTTGATGGAAGTAGTGTAATTAACAGGAATCCTTGAAGATATGGCATCGGGAATGAGATTCACGAACAACGTATTAAATATATGAGGGAGACCCAGACAAGGTGGTGAGTTCTGAAGAGGAATCCACGGATGGAAGAACCAACATCCCATCATCTCGTTTCAATCAAGGAGAAAGCGTCCTAGAACTAAGAGCGAATGTCGCCCACCTTTGGAAATCGGGAATGCGGGGCAACAACAGCGCATCCTCACAAAATAATGTTGATCCCCGATGAAAGCTTTGAAAACAGTGACCCATCCTACCACAATAATGACACTCCAAATGAGTGTATAGACACATAGGCCTCTTGTGGAAAATCATTTCATGCTAATATCACGATAACAGAACAGTGTCGTGAGATGGTTTCCCACTTCCCTATTTGCTCTTCCCATTTTTTACATAGTGATAAATTTCATGGCAGTTATTCTTTCCACCAAAAGAATAGCTCTTAGTTTTCCCTTCTGAAATAGTCTGGCCACTATTCAGGGCATCTCTTAGATTCCCTTATATGATGAGTTCATGATTCATCACATTCAAAAATATACTCATGTGAAAGGAATTATCCTATGATCATTTATCATAGTGAAAACCATCCTAAAAATGTTTCACCCTAGAGACGTCATTATATTCTAAATATAGAACAAGGTGATGCAAGTTAGTGAGACATCTAGCGTAGTCCATCATTAATATTCCCTAATATATCAAGATCATGAACACGCAATCCTTATCATCCCTCAATGTCTATTGATATAAGTGGATCAAAAACGTTTCCTCAATGTCCTTTCTAGAATAATTCCTATTACTGAAATGATTGATCAATAATGTCCCTCAAATTATTGCAAGGTCCATGAAACATGTATAAAGAAATATTCACCCTCATAAATATGGGTTTCTTGAGGTTCTTGAAGATCAATTGGAATAACTCATTCTAGAACTTGGATACATAGGGGATTCCCTCCCCAGTGAATATATGAAGATGTATTAGCAGAAAATCAATCATTAACTCAAACATCGAAGAACAAATATGAGCAATATCCCTTTCCATGGATCTCATGAGCCTTATAAATCTGTCATGATGCTAAACATCCATATGATACTCAGGAGCTACAGGTGTATCGGGTTCCGATACATTAGGAGCGTTCATATTAATGACCTTCTAATGTTCAATTTGAAGATGATAAAGAGGTATTTTCTCTACAAGATAAACACATTCCTTAGAAAAATAGAATAAAAAATTTTCTACCCCAAAAGGTGACAAAAAAAGAGAACCATTGGCTCATGGTATCTCTAAATAGGGCTTGAACAAATGAATTATCCGGAAATAATATTTCCATCATTTCATTTATATGATATAATAGGTATCTCTTTTAACAATTCATGGGAAAATATATCAAAAACAATAAATATATCACTATTATGATCAATGCATGTCAATATATATATCTATGTTCATATCATGAATAATTCATACTCATCTCATGCTATAATGGGCCATGATTATAAATATTAAGATCCAATAACATCACACAACATGTGGATCTCCGTAGTTGAAAAAATATCAACTTTAATAAGAGAACATGAACAATAATCTCATCCCGGGTACTCATATTTTCTACCATACATGGGTTATCTAATCCCATGAACATGATCGTTATTAAGTCCCAACTCTTCCTTTTATCCGTTTTTACCTTTCCAAAATAGTGAAACAATAGAAAATAAAAACTTCCGCTCTAATATTAACTTGTAACATCCCCTAATATAGAACTCTCTCATGTGGACAAATTAAGATGGTTACGGTACCTCAAGAACACCTCCTCATATGCTAGAGTTTGCCGAATAATAGTAGGGGTGTAAGAAATATAGTGGGGAGACTATACCCATTGGTAATGAGTCATAATATAGTGGAAGTAAACAAATAAATATCAATAAATATTAAGGTAATGGAAATAGAAGAATAGTTCAACATAAAATAGGAAAGTAAAGGAGGGATCGAATAAACCATGTAATTTCATAATTAAATTCATCAAAATTTAAAACTAGAATTAATACATGTAAAATAACCAACTAACACAATAAACTCAAAAAACAGTGGTCTCGAACACTATGGAAGTCCCCTCTTGAAGCTCCAAACCATCCAGTAATAAATAATCAACAACAATATCCTTTTCCCTTGTCCAAACTTGTATCCATGTAATCTTATTGGGTACCAAATGGCTGCCTAAATAGGTCTTGAGTAAAATTGAGTAGGTTGACCCCACCGTGTATAAATAAAACTAGTATAATAATAAGTACATACAATAAAGAGATATACATGTGTATTAAATAATTATTTAAAATAATACAAAAATCTTCCTACTTTAGCACCACACCAGAATATATCTTAGCATGTAGAAAAACCATTTCAACCATTACCACAAGAATGAGGTATAATCACATAACTAGGAAATTTCTTATGCATAATAATTTCAATATCAAATTTAATCCCTCTGTATAATAATTTATGAATATATGTTAAGGCCTATTTATAATCATTTTAGCATAGCCGGTTGAAGCCCTCTAAATAATAATCTTAGTATAACAAAGTAAATCCATGTACATAACAATTTCAGCATATCAAAACACAATTCAATATGAAATGAAAACAAACCATAATATCACAAGCCACAATGGTTAATTATTCCAATTTAGATTTTTCTTTTAATTACCCATGTAATCATTAACTTATATCTTATGTCGATGCCATGAAAATCTACACGACCAATTATTATCAAATCATCAACAACCATTTTTATAAAAAAAATTAACCATTTTCCAAGGAGAATCTATCACAATAAATCACTTGAGGTCTCATATAACGCTAAATTATATTTTAAACCATTATTTATTTATTTATTATTCAAGGGTAGGCTCACCCTATGGGTAGCTTAAAGATAGGTCTCAATGCCACTAAATCCAAAGGGATCCAAAGAGTAATATAACATATGATTTATCATCACCCATTATTCAATTAATTAATGTTAACATTATGTTAGTGAAATGACATAATATTTCACACACATGAACAATTGAAATAGACCATGTGGTTTGGTGTTAGACCACATACCTTTAACCAGTGATCAACACAACACTTCCAATTGGTAAATCCAACAAGGTACAAAGGTGATGATGATCACGAATATATCCAAGATCACACAATATAAAGATCAATTCCAAAAATAACCTTGGTCAAAATATTATGACATAAAATATATAGTAATGTAACAGAGGGAAAACAAAGAAAAAACTAACTAGGGATCATACCCTTGATAGAGATGTTCATAAGGGAATAAAGAACTCCAGAATCATCTAGAGTAACCTAGGGATTGATAGAGTAGGGTTCCAATGGATGAGAAAAATATTATATGCATAGTGTTTCATAATAAATATTGATACCAAGAAATACAAAACATATAATCCTTTCACACAGTGTATTTATCAATTTTTGAGTTGTGTTGAAATACTTGTCTCCTCAGGTTAATATAAACTCTGATCATGTATTGCATGATGTGAACCAGTTTCATGTTGTGTAAATATTTAATGTCATGAACCAGTTCATGATGTATTCTTGTATATAATTACACATCAAGTAATAGGTTCATGAAATGAAACTATTTCACATCATGAACCAGTTCTAAATGTATTATTGGCCACATTTATATGTCATGTAATAGGTTCAAGGCATGTGAATTTCCAGCAGACAGTACATAGATCAGTTTCGAAAGAAGAGCCCGAACCACCTCTAAAGCCTTCCAAACTCATGGATAACCCTCATAATCCCTTAATGCACTTAATCCTAGACTCAATTAATTAAAAATAACATACATCCCTGAACATGATTCATTTCCCCAGAAAATGGACTTCATTCACAAAAAGGGACCCGACTACCAAGGGTCAAAGAATAAGAAAACCTTAAATGAAAGTGGTTCAATGAATAAATCAAATAGGGGTATTCCTGAAAAAATATGGGATCTTAAAAATAACTAAATTAAAGACAATCTAAATTTATATGAAACTAAAAAAATTATTATACCTAGTGTGAACCCCCATAGATGCATGATTCATAACTTTTAAGTAGTTCAAAAAAATAAACTAAAGCATACACATACTCATAATATAAACATGTTATATTTATGAACAAAGGATTGAATAAATAAACAATTCATTTATTAGATATGAGATAAAGTATTTATGAACAATTAATAAATTATGTAATAAAAAACACGTTATAATTTAGCAATTCGTTGTGAAAATCCATAATTAAATAAATACAAACATTTTATATTTATTACCAATATAAACTCTTTCATATTATTCATTTTTTGGAATTAATTATATATATATGATATAAATATAAATATAAACATTTTATACTGCAATTCTATTATAAAAATTATTATACATAATGTAAATATCACATATTCTACTATTATATTAAACATTTATCATATCATTTATCAAAACTCATTTTGATATAGTTTAAATAATTTTTAAATAATCCACTTAATTTTAATAGTAAAAATTAAATATTATAAACAATTAAGATATTAATATTAACTCATTAATATTATTTAGTATTGTTTTTTGTAATTTTAAATATTTTATAAATTACCCATATAATTTCTAAATAAACTCATAAAATTTAAATTATAAGACATGCCATATGAATATGAAAATATTATTTTAATATTTACAATTAATATTATGGATATTTAAGTACTAATTGTTTTAAAAAAACTTAATAATTAATTATATATAATTTATAATTAATTAAACTATAAACATCTTTATAAAATAATAAATATCCCAAAATACCTTATATTATGATTTATAAACTGTTTATAAACTATTTAATTCAATTTTTAATTGAAATATAGAAACACATATATATACATATATATATATGTGTGTGTGTGTGTGTATTTATATATGTATTTATATTGTATTCAATGATATATAGTGAATCATAGACTATGACTTGAAATCAGTAGCATTAAAGTATCATTTTCAGTGATATCAATCATAAAACAGGATTGATAATAGTTGATGTGAGATAAAACCAGCTTAGGGTGAGCTATATAGTATTAAATCATATCATAATGGTCATGTTAGAAAAATATCATGTGCTAATAAGTTTTTCTTTATGAAATTAATGTCATATAATATTAATCCAACATGGTGCGAGTCGGTGTCATTAAATCGATAGTGCTTAGTTATCGCGTGTTACATTAACTAAGCACGATAATGGAAATGGTATCATTAAAACAAGAATTGTGTGATATAAACTCATTGAGAAAACCCTTGAATAGAATTAGCATTATATGACACCTAAATATCACCACAAATAATAGCTGGTGTGTTGGATTAATCCAAAACATATTGTAAGAATATGAGTTTTAGTATGAGGTACAAATATTTTTCTTTTTGATTTAAATGATTACATACGGCCTAATGTGAATACCCTGTGAGGTTTCAAGTGTATTAAGGGATTCTAGGACTTTTTCAGATCCGCAATCCATGATTTTTTGAAGAAAAGGTCATATTTCATGGTTTGTAGAAACTACACTGGGCAGGTTGCACGGTTACCACTAAACACGCAAGGCTGAAAATTGGGGTTCTACATGCTGCATGATTTGAAGAAACAATATGTATGGAGGAACACTCTTATGAAATAGCCTCTATAGTTTTTGAAAATGGTATGTAATTATGTTTTCACACTTTTATTAAAACTATGCATAGTAACCATGGAAGTTTTTCCTCCTTACAGCACTGGGAAATGGTTGGCACAAGATTTATCCAAACGTGCAACCTAACAATGTTACCCATGATGTTTTGGTGAATCAAAATTTTCCTATAAAATGTTTAAAACCAAAAACCTATTCTTCCTCCTTATTCTAATTTGAATCACCATTATTAGGAGATCTTTTTTAAGCCACTTCATAGTATTTGATTATGTTTTTCCATCTGAACTCATATTTTAGTATCATTTATCTCATTGGATCTGTGTCGGTGAGTACTAAATTAATTTCATTCCATTATTCATCCTTATTAGGGTCGAAAAGGTTATTTAGGTGACAGATGATATGCCCTATTTTTAGGTTTTTCATCCATTCCTGATTTTTCTTCTGATCTGAGGTGAATCAAAAGTTGATACTAGATGAGAACTCTACTATGGGCCTAAGTCTGATGGTCTATACATTTCTGGAGTTCTTTGGTACTTCATAGACATAGTTTCCATTATTTCACCCACTGTATATTCTGGTGAAGCCCCAAAAAATAATTCAATAGTTGAATTTAATGTAATGTAACCTATTAGATATGCCCACTAGTTCTTTTAGACATGATGTATGTTGTTTCCCCCGAACAAGATCACCCATGGGGTGTTCCTTTTTAATATATCTTTGTTATACCACCCATGGGGTAGTTATTTGATATTCATTAGTTAGTGGAATGACATTTATAATTTATTTGAATTGAATTAGTTATATAGTAGATGGTTTTTATTCCATTCATGTTGATGCTTTTGTATTAATGGATTATATAGAACTTGAATTTATTGAATGGATTTTATAGAATGTTTTTATATGAGTGGGTAAACACCGAGAATGGAATTTAATTTGAATTGTGTTATGAGTGGGTATACTCATGGATCTTGAATGTGAATTATTGAATGGTTTCATAGGATTCAATGTGTGTGTTATTCCATGGGCCATTGAAATGGTAGAGAATTCCTTGGAATTTTACACTCCTTGGATTCTGATTTCGTGGGATGCCTTGGCACTTACTACCCCTTGGATATGGTTTTTATTAGGCACATAGTGGACATGGTTGGAAGACATGCTCCTTGGACCAAAACTCAATACAAACTGAGTTTCCATCAAGATGCTCTTGGGACTCGATGAGAATACCTTGGTCAACTATACCTTAGATCTGGCCATGCGGGTTCTGAAAATTGATTATATGGATCAACTGTGGTAAATGTGATATTCTTGGTTATATTGAATGACCATGGATGATATGAATCTTTTGGTTATATGGCTCAGTTTTGGTTGTTTAGGTATTATAGGTTGTATGGAAATTTCGTGAATGATATGAGATGGCGTGTATACAGAATGTCTGTGGTGTTTAATTCTTTTATACATTACTATTACCATGTTATAGGAGCTTGACCCATGTTTTTAAGAGGGATTTATTGGGAAATAAATTATCACTTGATCTATATTATACATGCCAAGGGTACCTCACTTTTTACTAATACATAAATGTTGTATATATTTCACATTACATAGCTTATATTGTAAATCTAGGATTTTATAGAGACCATTGGGTTATTATGTAATGGGATTGTATCTCACACCCTATTTGTTGTATCATTGATTAACCTGATAGATTTTATGGATACAGGTATGGGCTGGGGAAATTTCCCACATCTCTATGCATGACCCTCTGCCATGCTTCGAAGAAGGGGAGAAGGGGATTGAGTCGAGACACATGATGCTATCAAGTGATAGTAATTTTTTGTATTTTTTGTATTTCGATACATTTATTGTACCAATTCCACATATACCAATTTTCTGAATTCTGAAGAAACATGACATCATCATCATTTGTAAATTTCTTTCCTTCTTCCATTATTTATCTATTCCTACTGTTTATGTATTGTTTGAATCTTATACTACTTTCTCTATTGGTTTGTATGTTTTTTATGGCTCTGTATACTCTGTAAAGGGGCATAGTCTCCACAAAGACACACCATATTACCTTTCTAAAAGTTTTAAACCTCTATCATTTTGGGAGATACGCTTGAGGCCATGTGGCCAACCAGGCTTAGGGCACAGTTTAATGGCATTCGATTATAGGATGTTACAAAGTGGTATCAAAGTAGTTTTTTTTTTTTTTTGGATTATTATTCATAAATAAAAGAAAAAGATAGGAAGAAATTGGAATTTATTAATGGGGTGTTCTTGGGTTTAGCTAACCCACAAATAGGGAAAATCCAAGTTTCCTCAGATGTGAATTATTGTTTTCTGGATTTTGACTATTATAATTGATCTAATTCCACTTGGGGGATGCACTTGAATTGTGATGTTATAATTGATATGATTGTGGGATCTATTTTTCCAACCAAATAAAATGAGGGAATGGCATATCATGAATCATTTTAGGAACTTTATAGGATTCACATTCAATGCATTATTCCATTCCATATAGGATGGCTCACTTGTTTCCATGACGTTGTTATATGTGTCATGATAGATATACCTACTGTTGGGACAGACGTGTGTGTAGGGAATTGAGAAACATGTTTTGTACTTATATTTAAAGTTGTAACCTAAAAAATGTTTTCCATATTAGGATACAATAGACACCCTAATAATCCAATTGTGATTCCTTGATTCATAGACCATGATTTGTATGGACTAGAATGTGTTATGGTGTGGATTGGGTGGATTCTATATTTCTGTTCTAAAAGAGTATAGGACTATATGGATTGGGAATTGTAGACTATATGGTTTAACCATTTTAAATTAAATTTAAATTGAATATGAAATTCCATTGGAAAATTGAAATGAAAAATAGAGAACTTGACCTAGATTCACTTTTGAGTGGGATAGAGGTAGTGTCTCTAATGAATTTTATGACTATTTATTTTTTTATCATCCTGGATTTAAAAGATGTTTTTATGGTACATCCTATTTATAGGAAGGTTTTGACCTATTCTACACTTTTGGATGGGAACTATGATATCAATCATCGAGAATATGAAGAAACCTTCTGAGAGGAGAGTGAAAATTGAGACTTATTTGAATTCAACAGCAGCAAAGAGCTGGTGGGATGTACTGAACCAGGGTCATAGGATATGAGAGATGATTTGGTCTTATTTATAAATTAGGTTCTATGAATACTTTTACCTTGAGACACTGAGGGTATAGTGAGCTATTGAGGTCATATGTCTGGAGCAGGGAACTATAATGATTATGGAGTACTCAACATGCCTTAATGAGTTGTAGCATTTTTCATTGGCCTACCTTGTTTATTAGTTACCAATGGCGAGACACTTCGAGGGGGTTATCCATCATGTCGTTCGATCTCAGTTCAACGTGATCAGATTGATCTTTATTACTGAGATTGTAAATTAGGTGTGAATTACATAGTTGAACCTGAGTGATGTTAGGGGCGCATAAAATAGTAGAATAGCATCTTGACCAATGTTTTGACTTCTAGTGGTAGGAAGATACATTTTGAGGATTTCAGTGAGATGTGTTCAACCCAGGCTGTATGTTTTGGATATGAAGGTTTCTTTAATTAGTGTTTCAAATAGGGACACACAAGGGATCACTATTTTCACGACCCATTCAAGTGCCAATCTTATGATAGGACAAGCCACGTTTAATGTTTCTAAATGTCCTTACCTCCACTAGTGAGTGGTGGGGGTCAACACTTATACCAGGTTTAGGAGATTTTTTCTCTGCACCATATCAGGTAGGGAGATGGAGTAGTACTGATAAATCAGGCCAATGTGGGGTGGTCTTGGATGAGGCATCTAGGTACCAATGGTACAAAGACAGTGGAGTGGGCGTAAGATGGGTGGTTTGGTTGTGTCACAAGGTCGTGGTATAGTTTAGATTTATTCTGTAAAACCTACCTTGAGGAATATGGAACCAGGAATTATATAGTTAGAGGTATGATCTTAGTAGACTCTAGTCTTTTATCTTCACTTTTTGACACTGTTTCGTCACATATTTTCAAATTTTTAACAATTATGGTAAGAATTAGTCTTGTAGTTCAATTTTATGAGGGTTTTATAACATTAGAAACTTAGTTAGGGATTATAATGGAGGATGTAAGTTATTAAATGGAACTCCCCCTTGAAGATAGTGGGTGTCACGTTATATGAAATATTTTTCTCCTCAAGATGAACAGGATTGACGTCATACTCTGAATGAACTGGCTAGTGTCTTATTGAGCAATCAATAACTACTCACACAAAAGGGTGACTTTCACATCAATATATTATGAAATTTATGTTCAAAATTTTGAATGGAATGTCTATGAGAGATGAGCTAGAAAAGAGCACCATCATCTAGGTAGGATGATAGAACATATCACTAATTTGTATCTTAATGATTAATGAGTGAACAAGGAATATTTCACTCCAATGGTTGATCATTTGAGGGATGTCTTCCCAGATGAGTTTTCTAGTGTTCCACAAAAGATATAGGTTGAGTACTCAATCGAACTAGTTCTAGGAGCTGCATCGATATCCATTCCACCATATAGGATATATAAAGGAGTATCAGGAGCTTAAGAGTAATCTAGAGGATTTATAGGAAAAGGGATTTATACAAATGAGTACTTATCCATGGGAATCTCTAGTATTTTTTGTTAAAAAGGTGGATTGTAACCTTAGGATATGTGTGGATTACAAAAAATTAAACCAGCTAATAATTAAGAATCGGTATCCCTTTCCATGGATAGATGGCCTACATGATCAGCTTCTTGTAGCTTAAGTGTTTTGGAAAATTGATTTTAGAAAAGGATATAATCATGTGATTGATTGACCAATAGACACATATCATACAACAATTTTTTCATAGGTATGGTCTATATGAGTATTTGGTTATGGCGTTCAGTCTTATGAATGTGCCAGCAGTTTTCATGGTGCTGATAAACCCAGTTTTCCATCCTTATTTGGACTCATTTGTGGAGTGTTTATTGAATGATATCTTGGTGTATTCTCACCATTGACACAATAATTACAAACATCTTAATGTCATTTTGGATACACTAATAGAGAATCAGTTATATCCTAATCTCACAATGTTGCACTTTTGGATGGATAAGATTCACTTTCTAGTTAATATTGTCCTGAAGAAAGGAGTAGTAGATGACCCATAGAAGGTAAGATTTTTAGTTTCTTGGATGAAATCCAAGAACAACATTGACATATATTTTTTCCTACGGATATATGGACATTTAAATCATTTAATATAGGACCTCTCATGCTAATCAGTTCCATTGCTGGGATTGACTAAGAAGGGTGAGAACTTTGTAAGGTCGGATACCTATGAGACAACCGTTCAGAAGATGAAGGGGATATGTACTTCAGCATTGGTACTGATTCTTCTAGAGTAAGGAAGAACATACACCATTTCTTGTGATACATCATGTATTAGTCTTGGTTTAGTTCTGATGGAGGGAGATAGATTTATGGTGTATGGGTCTTCGAAACTGAGTCCACATTAGAGGAATTACCCAACACGTGATCTCGAGATAGATGAAGTTGTTCATGCATTGTACTATTTGAGACATTAATTACTAGGAGATAGTTTTGTAGTGTAAATTGACCAAAAAATATTCAAATACATATTTACACAACATTATTTGAATATGAGGTAGTGAAGGTGGTATGAGTACCTATAGACTTTTGACTTAGAGATTTCATATATGTCTAGAAAAAGTAATGCAGTGGTTGATGCATTGATTAGGAGGACTTAGATACATGCATCTAATATTCACTCAGAAGTGGAGGACAGTTTGGGGAAGAATTTTCTATCATCATTAGTTATGACCACCACCCTACTGGATAGAGTGAGTATGATGAAGCTATTATATTCTGTGGGCCTATTTCTATGAGAGAGTATTGAATTTTATGACCCACGTCATGGTTGTACTGTAGGTGAGGATGAGGTTCTGTATATCCGTGGTCACATTTAGGTTCCAATAGACATACATGAGCAGATTATTTGGGAGTTTCATGCCTCAGTTAGGGTATTACATCCTATAATTAACAAGATGTATCGTGACTTATGATGTCAGTACTAGTGGATGGGGATGGAACACATGGTAGGTAGTCTTGTTACAAGGTATTCCACATGTCAGTAGCAGAATTGAGAACATCAAAAACTAGCCATACTTTTACAGCAGTTATCTATTCCTGAGTATAATTGGGATGATGTTTCGATGGATGTTGTGACTTGTTTTATGAGGTCACCTCGAAGTAATGATGGTGTGTAGGTCATTTTTCATAGGATCATTAAGTTTTATCATTTCATAGTGCTCAAGGAGACCATTTTATAATTGATATTTGAAAGTTGTATATCCGAGAGATAATATGGATTTATGGGGTCCCTTGTACTATCATTTATGATAGGGATTCCTAGTTAACGTCTCATTTTTAGGAGATTTTACAAAGGGCATTGGGTACAAAAGTTCTTCTGAGAAAATTATACCACCCTCAAACTGATGGTTAGTTAGAGAATATGATACAGGTGATTGGGGAATGCTATGAGCATACATCCTGGATTGTTTTTGGGAACTTGGGAGAGGAATATAGAAGTGGATGATTTTTCCTATAATAAAAATTCTTAGGTTACTGTGAAAATTTCACCTTATGAGGCTTTTTATGGTAGACCATGTTGATATCCCATGTGTTGGTTAGAGGTGGGTGAGGTAGATTTACTGGGACCATGTCTCATGTAGGAGAATTCTAGGAAGGGATTATTGATTTAGAAGTATATGGCTATTACACAGTCTTGACAAAAGTCGTAATCCGATCAGTATCGACAACCTCTAGATTTCGAGTTCAGGGATCGAGACTTTTTACATATGCCGCTAAGGCTGGTACATAGACGTATTTGGAGAAAGGGTACAATTTCACTGTGATATGTCTAGCTGTTTGAGATTCTAGAGAGAGTTAGTCTAGTAGCCTATCAATTATACTTTAATCTGAGGTATCAGGTCATGAATGATGTCTTCCATGTATCTATGTTCTTTTATTATCATTCATAAATATATTATGTTATTTATATTGTGGAGGTGGAGTTAATGTTTGATGTATCATTTGAGGGGAATCCTATTCATATCATTAATAGTAGCACAAATATTCTATAATGTTGGTTAGTTCCTCCATTTTGGGTGCTATTGTAGCACAACCATTTACAGGATGAGACCTAGGAGTGGGAGGATGGCTTACATGCTCAGTTTCTAGAGTGGTTACCAGAAAAATCTAGACCACCCTTGAGGGAAAAATTCATGGATAAATTTTTTTACGGGGAGATTTTAAGGTCCCATGTTTTCTTAGTAGGCAAATATTTTTAGAATTTCTATCTAAATGATTAATTGTGGCCCAATATGATCTCCCTTTTAGTTCACAGCTTTATCGGGGGTGTTCAATGACTATTTGGAGCCCAAAATATAGCTTTATAAAATAAAAGGATAGGACTAAATGTTAGTAAAAACCATATGGGGAATGTGGTATGGTTACCACTAATCCTGCGATACTGAAAAGTTAGGGTGCTATAGGATACATAGTTTGAGGAAACCATGTAGGTAGAGGTGGATGCCTATGAGATACCCTTTTCATATTTTAAGAGTGGTCTCAAACACAATTTTAACATTGGTTGAAAATTCATTCTCACAAACCATGTGAGGTTCCCCTCCTTAAAATAGTGGGTGCAGGATTGGATCACGGTTTGGACAACCATACAGAAAAACAGTGCGACCTGATATTATTGGGGGAAATTTCTATTTTTAGAATAAATTTTTTTAAAACCTTTTACTTATTCTTCCTATTAATTCCAATGGTCAAAACCTTCATTGGGAGATCTGTTTAAATATATTTTATAGACTTTGATACCTTCTCTCCATTTGAGAATGGATTCGAGAATTGTTCATCTCATTAGATCTACACCGGTGAGTACTCAATTCCTTTTGTGTTGTTGTTCATCCGTCTTTGTATAAATTAAGTTATTTAGGTGCAAGATGATATTCCATATTTCTAAATTCTTCCTATGTTCTTCATTTTTCATATGATCTAAGTTGAATTAGAAGCTAATACTGGAAAATCTCTATACTATGGAATAATGGTAGGTGTTCTATACATTTCTCAAGTTGTACGATTCTTTATAGAGCTAGTTATCATTATGCTACCCACTATAATTTTTAGCGTAATACCAAAAATTAATTGAATAATTGAATTTAAAATAATAGAACCTTTTTGGGATGCCCACTAGTTCCTTGATAATTTTTAGAGTTTGTTTCCCCAAAAAATTTCACCCATTGGGTGTGACATAGATATTTATCTTTTTTATACCACCCATGGGGTATGTATTTGAGCTTTACTAGTTAGATTAATACCATTTATAATTTATTTGAACTGAATTTTTTATATAGGATATATTTTTCCTCTTTTTCATGTTGATTCTTTTCTAAATGGTTTATATGGAACTTGATTTTATAGAATGGATTTTATAGGAATTGTTTATATGAGTGGGTAATCTTATGGAATGTAATTGGATGTGAATTATGTTATGAGTGGGTATAATCATGGTATGTAAATGTGAATTATTTAATGGTTACATTGGATTCCATGGGTATGTTACCCTATGGATCAAGGAAATGGTAGAGACTTCCATAGACCTATTTGATCCATGGATTCTGATTCCATGGGATGCCTTAGGCATTGTTACCCCTTGGATAATATTGTCCTTGGGCTCTTTGTGGACATGGTCAGTGGACATTCTCCTTGGATATCATTTTAAACCTAATAGACTTTGCATGGAGATAATCGTAGGTCTCGATGAGGATTCCATTGTCCACTATACCTTACATCCATCATTGTGGGTTTGACATTTGATTATATGGCTCAGCCATGGAAAATGAGATATTATTCGTTGTAAGGCATGACAATGTTTTTTATGACAATTCTGGTTATTCGACTCGGATGTGGTTAGTATGGTATTTTTTGTTGTATAGTAAGGCTATGAATGATATGAGAAATCATGTATATGGCATGGTCGTAGTGCTTACTTCATTTTTACTTTAAGAATACCTTATTGTAGGATCCAGATCCATATTTTGTAGGGAGACTTATTGGGCTATATAATATCACTTTCTCAATAATATACATTCCATGGGAAAATAACTTTTAATCACTACTTAATTATGATATATATATTTAACACTAAATAGATTTTATTTCATAGCCAATATTTTATTTATATCATTGGGCGATTACCTACTAGGATTGTATCTCAATCCCTGTTGGGGCCACCATTAGGTACCTGGAAATATATTATGGATGCAGGTGGGGATTGGGGCAAGCGGTAATAGTTGGATTCTTTTCCTTATGCTTGTTTAAGAGAAGTGGAGCATGAGACCGGGTGAGAGATTTTGATGTTATCCGGAGATAGTGATTTTTAGTGTTTTTGTTATTTTAATACATGTATTGTACTGATGTCATGTATACATGTTTTGTATATTTTGTAGAAAAATGACATCATCATCAATTTTATATGAGGCTCCTTCTTCCATTATTATTTATTATTGTTTTTTATCTATTATTTGGAAATTATACTACTACCGTTATTTGTTTTTATGTTTTATACCACTGTGTACACTCAGTTATGAGGGAATAATCTCCCCACATACACACCCAAGTCCCTCTTTACTAGTACGCAACCTCTAGTGTTTGGTTGGATGTTCTTGAGGCCATGTGTCCAACTAGTCTTGGGGCATCGTTTGATGGCATCTAGGTTAGGGATGTTACACATATCATGTGTGTGGACACTGCATAAAATGATAGGCCTAATATAGTATTATCCACATACAACATATCATTAATTAATGCACGGAAGTCATAATTTATAACATGAATTGAATCAACATGATGATATGATGATCTGTTTGGTAGACATAATTGGCATTATCCTACATTATGATCGACTATATAATAAGATGAATTATTTTGAAAACTAAATGATTTGAACTGTTTCTCATCCAACGATATCCTGTATAACATTTCATGAACTAAATTCGATAAGAAAAATTATCAATCATTCTAAATATTAAAATAATGTGATATCCATTTTATTCATTTTCAAACATGATTTTGAAAACCAAAGATCATGGTATACCTATGATTCCACCACTGGTTTTCTATGGGTCATAAAACACTTATTTAAATAATATAATGTGATTAGAAACCAAAAACCCCTTAGTCTCCATGTATGAGAAGTCGAAATAATGTTGTAAAAAAATGATGATGTTAATTATGTGTCTTACACCATTGAGTAATTATATCATATTCAATCAATTCATAAGGAAAAAACATACATAAAAACCTTATAATTCTTCCCTCTATGGTGTATCCATAGTACAATAATAATTTCCCCTCGTATGGGAAGGACCCTCCTACATCCCTTAGCATGTCAGTGCCTCTTAGGTAATTCCTAAGCTATTAATGGATTTTACTCAAATTTTACATAACATTTTTGTAAAGCCTTTAGTTTTGAATTCATAATAAACAAAAAATGAATAAATAATCACTCATTTCGTATGAAACATGTTACATAATCAATGATAATGTAGATGATTTATCAAATGTTACCATTTAACATTCCAATTCCCATATCATACATTACATGTAACGAACCAAAATTCTATAAATAAAATTTTATTTTTAAATGAGTGATTCCTTATAATGAAATGGAATTATAGAAATCACATGAACTACTTTTGTTATTTTGAATAGTTATAGTCTATTGGATTTAAAATACCATTAAAAACCATAATCATTTATAACAAATTCTTTGAATAGTGACCATTAATATTAGAATTTGATGGGATATAATAAAGTATAATTGAAAAAAATTATATAAGAAATGAATTCAGATAGTAGGATTATACCCTATGAATCCCATTTATTGAAACTTCTAAGGGAGATAACATCACTGGAATTTTTCCTTTACTAATACTATGATTATATTCAATAATTAATGTAGAAAAAACTATTTATGGGATAATTTCAAGATCATTGAGATCACGAACCAAACCACACATGTAAAACTGACCCAAGAATGTCTCACCATCACACACATAACCATTGGGGAATTACCTGGTCTAATAAAAGGTCATGTGTATATTCACTAAATGTATGAAATTTTATATTTTTAACTTTTAATAAGATAATGATTATATTTATCCTTTATAACATTACTTTTTAAATTATTAACAAATTACTTTGATAAAAATTATATTTTAATATAATCAATCACAAAATGTATTTTTAGAAATATATAGTTCTAATCAAGACACTCATTTTGATGAATTGAATAATTTTTTAAATAAATTATATTTTAATAAATTATTATTAATAAAAAAGTATTATTAAATATAAATGATAATATAATTTTATAAAGTCAAAAAAAAATATAAGGACCGAGAAAATGTTATTTCCAAAAAAACACGTATTTTTCAAGAAATGTGGAATTTTTATTTAAAAATATAAATTCACATATTTAGATAAATATTTTGGAAAAATAAATATTAATTTTGATATCATTGCATCAAATTTATCCAGTGGTGATTTTTTATAATTTTCTGAGATAATCGAATTTTCAAGTTAAAATTATATACAGTATTAATATATGGTGTGTATTATGACATCATCATGACTTAAGAGTGACGTAATATATGAAATAAAATTTATCTAACACAAAATATATATTTAACATTTAAATTTTTTTATGTTATTTGATTAATTTTATAAATATATAATGAATTCCCCAAATGATATACTATATTTTAAGGTTTTTAAATAAATAATTTCTAAACATGAATTTATTCCACATCACCAAGGGATTTATTTTAATGATATCAGATATTAAAAATTTAAAATAATGAATAAACTAAAAAAATGTATAAAAAACTGGGCAAAATCTATGGGTAAGTTTGATGATTTTCTTGATTTATTATAGTGTCTAAAACCTAAATTTGGAAATTAAAAAAGAATTATCCTTTATTTAGATATATAAACCCTTAAAAATTCCCATTGATCATCACTAGAAACACATATATCACAACAGTACTCTATAATCCCTTCTATATATCCCTCACAAGGTTCCCTCAATCACTTATGAAGCTCCTACCAAGCTTTTAGAGGCACGCTCTCAAGGTAAGGGTTCATCTTCTTCTCTGTATTCATGAACCTTCTTTATGTCATGCCTTTTTATTTCCAATTGATAGAAGTTGAGATATGTTTTTAAACACCACAATTACTTCCCTTATGATTCCCATATATGGAGAGACTCATTTCGCTCTCATTCACCCCTTCTATAAACCTTTATGTACACTCATTATTCTGTTGAAATTATCCTACGATTTTCTATACCAAACATTTGTGTAGGGAATACTTGTTTGTATTTCCACTAATGTGGAATCATATATTTTTAACTACCCTTAATTTATTTTTTATTCAAATTTATGTAACCCAAACTTCTTAATCTTGGGGTTAAAATTTAAGAATGAAATCCTTATATATTATGATCATTTTGGCACACTTATGTGTGTACATGAAATGAAAGTGACGGGTGATTCCAGAATTATATAGCCCTCCAATGAATTGGGTAATGTTTTCGTCTTATAATATGTCATTTACAGTGAATGAGAGGTTATCCTATAACACTATGTTATGTTTTATTTGCATTTATCCTTTACTGATGTTTATGATGTCATATTTTATGTTGTTTCTACACTCCTATGTTTCCTTTTTGTTATCCTATTTTATCATGCCTCATCATTCAAGACTAATATTTACACCCATATTGTGATACATTTATATTCCCTTTGACACACCTTTACTACTTTCACTTATTCTATGATTTTTTTATTCCTTTACTAGGCTTTATAACATAGCCCTTTCTTAATTACATCCCCAGGTTATCCCGTGCAGTTTTAGAAGAACAATGGAATTTTGGGACCATGTTAAGGATGTTTTAAATAATCTAATTGTATTCCTATTTGATGTTTTTATCCTATGTACCTAATTTCCAAATACACTAGGATTATTTTTCCTTTTGGATTGTATTATGTGTACCCTTATGTGATAAACCATGAATTAATGATTAGTAAAATATGGATTATCAAAGTTGTCATGGGAGTAAATTCATGTTTTGTTTGGATTAGGATTAAAAAACTATAGTTAAATCCTTATGGATAAGTCTAAACATTATAAATCTTCTCTAAATTATTTTAAAGTATTTATTAAGTGGTTCCTAAAAGTTACATCCCTATCTAGATAATAAATATAGACGTGGCTCTGACATAGAGGTACCTAGGGGTAATAAACTTATAAAGGGAACATTGAGCTAACCTCATCATTACCTGGTGCATGAAAACGAGCCTTTTTACACCTATTTTGGCACTCCTAAGGTATATGCTTTAGTAAATTCACAATATTTTTACAAAACATTATTTGAGGAACAAAAATGACCATAATAGTTTATGTTATGAAATGGATCTTGAATAACATAGATTTAAAACAATAAATTCATAAGTTAAAAAATATATGTCATTTAGGAGTTATCCCTTTCATTTTCATAGTTTTACTTTTATGTTTTTAATAGTTTTCAAATTATCATTCCTAGGTCATTTTTTAAATAAATAATTAGAACCAGAATCAAATAGTGAAATTAAAGCTTATCTTCCATGGTTCTAAACATTATTTCATATTACGAATGTTTAGTTGATCTATTAAAACACCACCACAAAACATGGAAGATTAGTTATTAAGGAAGATAATGAATGGTTTTATTATTTTAACCCAAGTTATAACTCATCCTCTATCCAAATTTCTGGGAAAAATTTACCATAAACCCTTATGATACTCCCTTTATCAGAATTTGATGTTATTTGATGCATGGATTGGATTTCCTTGTATAGATCCAACATTAATGGATGAGACAAAAAAATCACCCTCTATATCAAAAATCACCCTCTAATTATATAAAATTGAATGGATGAGTATGAGTATTATTTGGTACCAAAATTTAAATCCTGGATATTATTTCCTTGTGATCATGCATATCTAGATCAAATGATTGATACTAAGGAAAAGATCATCCTTGAAGACATTTCTATAGTAAGGGATTTCCCTTATTTTTTTCCCGAATTGTCAGGTCTCCCTCATAGACATGAGGTTTTTTCCTCAATCAATCTCATTCCCATATATTTTCTAATATCCAAGACTCCAAATATAATTGTTATTGTTGAACTTGAGGATATCAAGATAAAATTCCCATAGAATCTAGATAAAGGGTTTATACACTAAAGTGCTTTACTATGGGGTGGATGGTTCCTCTTCATTAAAAAGAAGGTTGGGATAATGCACCTCTACATTGATTATTTTGTGCTAAACATGATCAGACTAATTAACAAGTATCATCTACCTGGTATTTATGACAATTTTTATCAACTATCTGGAGCCAAGTACTTCTCTAAAGTGGATCTTTGATCAGGATATTATCATGTAAAGATGATAAAGGAGGATATCCACATGAATGGTTTTTCTACAAGTTATGGGCACTATGAGTTCATACTGATTCCATTTGGACTCACTAATTCTCTAAAAATCTTTATAGACTTAATTAATATAGTCTTTATGGATTACCTCGACAAATTTATGGTAGTCCATATAGATGATATTTTTATATACTACAAAAGAATTTTAATTCTATAATTAAGACTTTATAAAAGAAAAGATTATTTGTGAGGTATAGTAAATGTAATTTTTGGATGGATTAAGAAACATTATTGGGAAATGTTGTCACTAATAAAGTTATATATTTTGATTTTTCAAAAATAGAGGCAATCAATGGATGTCCCATACTAAAATTTGGGATAATTATTTGAAGTTTCCTCGGATTATTTGTGTACTATCATTGATTTTTGAGAAAGTTATAACAATTTTAAATCCCAAAAACCCTTATTACATGGAATCAAGTAACGTTTTTATGGATAGAATAATGTGAATAATGTTTTAAATAGATGAATAAGAGGCCAATCAATGCACGTGTTCTCATATTTCCCAACCACGAGGAATGATTTTTGATCTATAACATTGTATCCAAAAAGGTTTTGGGTGAGTACTCATGATAGAAAAAACGTGATATCTTATTACTCTTTCAAATTAATTATCCATGATCATTACTACCCAGCACATGATCTTTAATTGGAAGTAGTGATCTTTGCTTTGAATATTATGTGACATTATCTCTATGGTGAGAAGTTTGACACATATAAGGACCATAAAATCCTCAATTATATATTAACACAAAATTAGATCAAAATTTTCAAATAATGGTTGATATATATTATAAAAGATTATGATTTTCAAACTATTACAATCCTTGGAAAGAAAAAAGTGGAAGAATCTCTAATTTGAAAGGTTCCTACAACTATATGCATTATGAGGACTGCAAAGGATCAAATATTATTGGAAATGAAAAGGATGAACATAGGAATAATAAGATGATATTTATCCTAACTTTCTCAAATAACATCTCAATTATCTATTCATGAGAGTATTGAGGAATTCTTGGAAGGATTATGAGTTACTATAGAAGAAGGTAGTGAATATTATGTAGTTCAACTTTCCTAATGATGGGGTCATAAGGTTTAGAACCTGAATATGTGTCCCATATTAACCATAACATAAGAGGGATATTATAGATTATATGCATATATCATCATTATCTATTAATCTAGGAAGTAGTAATATATATAGATATTTGAAGAAAAACGTTTGGTGGGATAACATGTAGAGGGAGATTCTGGAGTTTGTATCTCGATGCTTGGTATTCCAACAGGTCAAGGATGAAAGACATATGTGTAAGGGTAGGATGAAACCATTTCTTATACCAGTATGGAAATTTGAAAATGTAACCATGTATTTAATCATAGGAGTCCCTAAGACACTAAAAGAATATAACACCATCTAGGTTGTAGTCGATCATCTTACAAAGTCAGTGTATCTCATTACTATCAAGGAATATTTATCTCCTGAACAACTCAAAAATATATACATAAAGTAAATTTTAACATAGTATGGAGTTCCAATATTTATTTTATTTTATCAATATATGAGGTTTACCAAGTGGTTTTAGAGAATCCTATAGCACGTTTTGGATACAAAATTGAGCTTCATCGCTAAGTATCACCCTCAGATGGATGTTCAGTCTAATAATACAATTCAAAATATATAGGATTTGTTGAAATCATGTTTAATAGATTTCAAATTATGTTTGGATCACCACCTTCCCCTATTGGAGTTATTATATAACAATAGTTTTCAATATATTATTCATATGGCACCTTATGAGGCTCTGTATGGGAAGATGTGTCAAACTTTGACATTTTGGGAAGATATTTGAGAGCAGAAGCTCATGGGGTCTCATATTTTCTAATAAATGATATATATAGTTAAAACTATTCAACTTCATAATAAAATTATAAAAAACTGAGATAAAAGCTATGAAAATATTCATCGACGTGATCTAGAGTTTGAGTTCAGAGATAAAGTGTTCCTTCATATATCATTTTGGAAGAATGTCATGTGGTTTGTAATTAAGGGAAATATTATCCCTAGATACATCATCCCCATTGAGTTCATTAATCACATCGAAGTGGTGGCTTATTGACAAACACTCTCACCTAACCTATCTCATGTACATGATGTGTTCGATGTATCCCTCGTATGGTAGTAAATTCCAGACCCCTCACATATACTAAATCTACAGGTGGTACCATTGGCTAATGATAATTCATATGAGGATCGTCTGGTGAAGATCTTAGATCATAGAGACAAATTTCTACAAAACTAGAAAACTCGCCCGATCAAAGTGTTGTGATGGAAGCACAAGTTTGAGGAAGTGAAATGGGAACCGGAAGAGGAGATGAAACAAAAGTACCCTCATCTATTTACTAGTATAAAATAAAAATTTGGAGGGATAAATTTCTAAATGGGGGAATAATGTTATGATAGAAACTTCTACAAATAAAATTCCATTTTTCAATGAGTGGATTCCTTATTAATAAATTAAATTATAGAAAATAACACCATTACACGCGTTACACTTAGGGAATTCGTTAGTCTAATAAATACTAAGGTATATGGACCATAACTGTATGAGTTTTTCTATTTTTATTTTTAATAAAATAATGACTTTTGTTATCATTTTTAATATTACTTTTTAAATGATTAAATAATTTTTTTGATAAAAATAAAATGTTGATATGATGTAAAACAAAATTTATTTTTGGAAATATATAGTTACAATAAAATAAATTCTTTGATTAATTCCATAATTTTTGAAATATATGATATTTTAAATAGATTTTTTTATTCAACAAGTTTTATTAAATATAAATGATAATATATTTTTATGAAGTCAAAAATAATTTTTATATTGGTTAGAAAATTATTATTGTCACAAACCAATACCTTCCAATAAATGTTTATTTTCAATTTAAATATGTAAATTATAATATTTAGAATATTATTTTCATAAAATAATCATTATTTTTGAAATAATAACATTGAAATTATCCAAAGGTTATATATTCATAATTTTCTAAGATAGTCAAATTTTCGGGTAAAAATTAAATATGATATAAATATATTGTGTGTATTATATCATCATTATGACCCAAAAGTGTTGTTATGTATTATATAAAATTTTTCCAAGACCAAATATATATATCCCCTTTAAAATATTTTCTTTTTGATGTTATTGTATTGTTTTATAAACCCTTAATGAATCCTGCAAAACAAATACAATATTTATGTTTTAAAAATCAATTATTTATAAAAATGACTCACTTAAAAACCACCAAGGGTATTTTATTAATTTTATAAATTCTTAAAACGTGTAAAATAATGAAAAATACCCCACTTTAGAAAAAATAAATTTTGGTTGGTGGTTTTTATTACATTGTCATATAGTATCTGAAACCTAAATTCGGAAATTAAGAAAGACTTCACATCTCTTTTATTGTATAAACCAACCAAACCCCCCTCTAATATCCACCCAAAACCATTATATCTTGGAATCACTCTATCAGTTAATATATATAGCCTCCCAATAATCCCCCAATCTCTTAAGAAGCACCCTCTCAAGGTAATATATCCTCTCATTACCTTCATTATTCAAGAACCTTCTTTATGTCATGTTTTTTTATTTATAATTGATCAATGTTAGTATATGTTTCTACACATACATATAACACTCATTATGATTCCCATGTAATGGGAGTCCCATTTATATCTCATTAAACCCTTATATAAACCATTATGTACACCCATTATGCTTCCAAATTATTCTACAATTTTCTATGAAAAACATTTTTTTAGTGAATTCCACTCTATATTTTCACTCAAGGGTATTCAACTAGTTGTACCTACCCATTGTTGATTAGAGATTTAAATATATGTTTCCCACACTCATTAATAATAGAGTTAAAATTTATGAAATACTTCCTTAATATGTATGATATTTGGGAAACATTTATGAATGTACACGATATGAAAGTGTTGGTGGGCCTGAAATTATATAGCTCTCTATTTCATTGGGTAATGTATTAATCTCATGAGATTACATGTATGGTTCATGGTACGTTATCATAAGAACACTATTGTATATTTTATTGGTGGTAATCCTTGACTTAGGTTTATGATTTCATCTTTTATGTTTTTTTCACATTCTTATATTTCCTTTATGTTATCATGTTATATCATGCCTCGTTGTTCAAGATTCTGATTCACACCCATCTTATGCAACCTTGATATTCTCCTAGGATCACATGTACAATTATAACTTATTCAAAGATTGTTTTATTATATTATTGGGTTTTATAGCCTAGCACATTCCTATGTATTCCACATGATATCCCATTCAGTTTTAGAAGAATGATGTAATTTTAGAGGAATGTTATTGTAGTTTTCAAATATTTCAATGTATTCTTACTGTAATTTTTTATTCTATGAACCTAAATATCAATGAAACTAGAATTCATGATATTTTGTGATTGTATTATGTATAAATTTATGTAATAAACCATAAAATAATGTGTAGTAAAATATGGATCTTCATATGGATTGGTAATGTTTGACCATATGGTTTAACCATTTTAAATTAAATTTAAATTGAATATGAAATTCAAATAGAAAATTGAAATGATAAATAGAGAACTTGACCTAGATTCACTTTTGAGTGGGATAGAGGCAGTGTCTCTAATGACGTTTATGACTATTTCTTTTTTTATCATCCTAGATTTAAAAGATGTTTTTATGGTACATCCAGTTTATAGGAAGGTTTTGACCTATTCAACACTTTTGGATGGGAACTATGATATCAATCATCGACAATATGGAAAAAACTTTTGAGAGGAGAGTGAAAATTGAGACTTGTTTGATTTAAACAGCAGCAAAGAGCAGGTGGGATGTACTGAACCATGCTCACAGACTCTGAGATATGATTTGGTATTATTTATAAATTAAGTTCTATGAATAGTTTTACCTTGATACACTGAGGGTATAGTGACCTATTGAGATCATACGTCTGGATCAGGGAACTATAATTATTATGGAGTTATCAACATGACTTAAAGAGTTGTAGCATTTTCATTGTCCTACCTTTTTGATTCCTTATCAATGGTGAGATGAATCGAGGAGGTTCTCCAGCATGTTGTTCGAGCTCAGTTCAACATGATCATATTGAGCTTTATTACTAAGATTGTAAATTAGGTGTTAATTACATAGTTGAACTTGAGTGAAGCTGGGGGTGCATAGAATAGTATAATAGCATCTTGACCAATGTATTGACTTCTAGTGGTAGGAAGAAACATTTTGAGGCTTTTAGTTAGATGAGTTCAATCCAGGCAGCAAGTTTAGGCTATGAAGTTTTCTTTAATTAGTGTTTTAAATAGGGACACACAAGGGATCACTGTTTTCACGACCCATTCAAGTGCCAATCTTATGATAGGACGAGCAACATTCAATGTTTATAAAAGACCATACCTCCACCAGTGAGTGGTGGGGGTCAACACTTATACCAGGTTCCAGATATTTTTTCTTTGCTCCATATCAGGTAGGGAGCTGGAGTAGTAACGATAAATCAGGCCAAGGTGGGGTGGTCTTAGATGAGGCATCTAGGTACCAATGGTACTAAGACAGTGGAGTGGGCATACTCTGGGTGGTATGGTTTTGTCAAAAGGTCGTGGTATAGTTCATATTTATTCTATAAAACCTACCCTGAAGAATATGGAACCAGGAATTATATCGTGAGAGGTATAATCTTAGTAGACTCTAGTCTTGTATCATCACTTTTTGACACTGTTGCGTCACATATTTTCATATTTTTACCAATTATGGAATGAATTAGTCTTGTAGTTCAATTTTATGAGGGTGTTATGATATTAGAAACTTAGTTGGTGATTATAATGGAGGATGTAAGTTGTTAACTGTAATTCCCCCTTGATGTTAGTAGGTGTCACTTTAGATGAAATATTTTGGTCCTCAAGATGAACAGGTTTGACGTCATACTCAGAATGGATAGGCTAGTGTCTTATTGAGCATTCATTAACTAATCACATAAAAGGGTGACTTTCACATCACTAGATCATGAAATTTATTTTCAAATGTTTGAATTCAATGTCTATGAGAGATGAGCTGGACTAGAGCATCATCATCTAGGTAGGATGATAGCCTATATCACTAGTTTGTATCTTAATGATTAATGAGTGCACAAGGAATATTTCACTCCCATGGTTGATAATTTGAGGGATGTATTCCCAGATGTGTTTTCTAGTGTTCCTCCAAAGAGATAGGTTCAGTACTCTATCGAGCTAGTTCTAGGATCTGCATCGATATACATTCCTCCTTATAGGATGGCTATAAAAGAGTATTAGGAGCTTATGAGGCATCTAGAGGATTTATAGTAAAAGGGTTTTATACAACTGAGTACTTCTACATGGGGATCTCCAGTCTTTTTTTGTAAAAAGGTAGAATTTACCCTTAGGATATGTGTGGATTACCAAAAATTAAACCAGATAATAATTAAGAATCGGTCTCCCATTCCATGGATAGATAGCCTATTTGATCAGCTTCTTGTGGCTTAAGTGTTTCTGAAAATTGATTTTAGATATGGATATAATCATGTGTTTGTTTGACCAATAGACTCATATATTACAACATTTTTTTCATAAGTATGGTCTATATGATTATTTGGTTACGGTGTTGGGTCTTATGGATGCGCCATCAGTTTTCATGGTGCTGATAAACCCAGTTTTCCATCCTTATTTGGACTCATTTGTGGTCTGTTTAGTGAATGATATCTTGGGGTATTCTCACCATCGACACAATCATTCCATACATCTTAAGGTCATTTTGGATACACTAATAGAGAATCAGTAATATCCTAATCTCACAAAGTTTCACTTTTGGATGGATAAGATTCACATTCTAGTTAATATGGTCCTAAAGAAAGGAGTATTATTCGACCCCTAGATGGCACGATTTTTAGTTTCTTGGAAGAAACCCAAGAATAAATGTGAAATATATATTTTCCTAGGGATATATGGACATTTCAATCATTTAATATAGGACCTCTCATGCTTATCAGCTCCATTGGTAGGATTGACTAAGAAGGGTGTGAACTTTGCAAGGTCGGATACCTATGAGACAACCTTTCAGAAGATGAAGGGGATATTTACTTCAGCATTGGTACTAATTATTCTAGAGTAATGAAGAACATACACCATGTATTGTGATACATCAAGTATCATTCTTGGTTTAGTTTTGATGGAGGGTGATAGATTTATGGTGTATGGGTCTTGTAATCTGAGGCCACATGAGAGGAATTACCCAACACGTGATCTCGAGATAGATGAAGTTTTTCATGCATTGTACTATTTGAGAAATTAATTACTAGGAGATAGTTTATTAGTGTAAATTGACCAAAAAATATTCAATTACATATTTACATGACATGATTTGAATATGAGGTAGTGAAGGTGGTATGAGTACCTATAGACTTTTGACTTAGAGATTTCATATATGTCTAGAAAAAGAAATGATGTGGTTGATGCATTGATCAAGAGGACTTAGATACATGCAGTTTAGTAGGCTAGTAAAGAGAATAAGATTTTGTCTTTGTTATATAATATTAGCTCGGAGGTGGAGGACAGTTAGGGGATGGATTTTCATTCATCATTAGTTATGACCTCCACCCTTCTGGATAGAGTGTGTATGATGAAGCTATTATATTCTGTGGGCCTATTTCTATGAGGGAGTATTGAATTTTAGGACCCACATCATGGCTGTACTGTAGGTGAGGATGAGGTTCTGTATATCCATGGTCACATTTAGGTTCCAATAGACATACATGAGCATATTATTTGGGAGTTTCATGCCTCTGTTAGGGTAGTACATCCTAGAATTAACATGTTGTATCGTGACTTATGATGTCATTACTAGTGGATGGGGATGGAACACGAGGTAGGTAGTCTTGTTACAAGGTATTCAACATGTCAGTAAGAGAATTGAGAACATAGAAAACTATCCATACTTTTACAGTAGTTATTTATTCCTGAGTAGAATTTGGATGATGTTGTGATAGATGTTGTGACTGGGTTTCTGAGTTCAACTCGAAGTAGTTATGTTGTGTAGGTCATTTTTATAGGATAATTAAGTTTTATCATTTCATAGTGCTCAAGGTGACCTTTGTTTTAAATGAACTTGGAAATTTGTGTATCCGAGGGATAGTATGCCTTTATGGGGTCCCTTGTACTATCATTTATGATAGGGATGCCTAGTTAACGTCTCATTTTTTGAGGAGAGTTTACAAAGGGAATTGGGTACACAAGTTCTTCTGAGAAAATTATACCACCCTCAAATTGATGGTTAGTCAGAGCATATGATACAGGTGATTGAGGAATGCTATGATCATACATCCTAGATTTTTTTGGGCACTTGGGAGAGGAATATACCCCTGTTTGATTTTTCCTATAATAACAATTATTAGGTTACTGTGAAAATTTCACCTTATGAGGCTTTTTATGGTAGACCACGCTGATATCCCATGTGTTTGTTATAGGTGGGTGATGTAGATTTACTGGGACCATGTCTCGTGTAGGAGAATTCTTAGAAGGACTTATTGATTTAGAAGTATATGGCTATTATACAGTATTGACAAAAGTCGTAATCCGATCAGTATCGATAACCTCTAGATTTCGAGTTCAGGGATCGAGACTTTTTACATATGTTGCTTAGGCTAGTATGTAGACATATTTGGAGAAAGGGTATGATTTCACAATGATATGTCTAGATGTTCAAGATTCTAGAGAGAATCAGTCTAGTAACCTATTAATTATACTTGCCTCAGAGGTATCAGGTCATGAATGATGTCTTCCATGTATCTAAGTTCTTCCATTATTATTCATAAATATAGTATGTTCTTTATCTTGAGGAGGTGTAGTTATTGGTTGATGTATCATTTAAGGGGCATCCTTTTCATATCATTAATATGAGCACAAATATTCTCTAAAGTCAGTTAGTTCCTCCATTTTGTGTGCTATAGTAGCACAACCATTTACAGTATGAGACCTAGGAGTGTGAGGATGGCTTACATGATCAGTTTCTAGAGTGGTTACTAGAAAAATCTAGACCACCCTTGAGAGGAAAATTCATGGATGAATTTTTTAAGGGGTGATTTTAAGAACCCATGTATTCTTACAAGGTATATATCTCTAGAATTTCTATCTAAATGATTATTTGTGGCCTAATATGATCTTCCTTTGAGTTCGTAGGTGTATCGAGGGTGTTCAATGACTTTTTGGAGCCCAAAATCTAGCTTTATAAAATAAAAGGATAGACCTCAATGTTAGTAAAAACCATATGGGGAACGTGGCATGGTTACCACTAATCGTGCAATACTGAAAATTGAGGGTGCTATAGGATACACAGTTTGAGGAAACCATGTAGGTAGAGGTGGATTCCTATGAGATAGCCTTTTCATATTTTAAGAGTGGTCTCAAAAACAATTTTAAAATTGTTTGAAAATTCATGTTCACAAACCAAGTGAGGTTCCCCTCCTTACAATTGTGGGTGCATGATTGGATCATGGTTTGGCCAACCGTACAGAAAACCAGTGCCACCTCATATTTTGGGAGGAAATTACTATTTTTAAATTTAATTTTTTAACACCTATTAATTATTCTTCCTGTTATTTCCAATGGTCAAAACCTTCATTGGGAAATCTTTTTAAATACATTTTCTAGACTTAGATACATTCATTCCATTTGAGAATGGATTCGAGCATTGTTCATCTCATTAAATATGCACTGGTGAGTACTCATTTCCTTTTGTGTTGTTGTTCATCCGTATTTCAATAAATTAAGTTATTTTGGTGCAAGATGATATTCCATATTTCTAGATTCTTCATATGTTCTTCATTTTTCTTATGATCTAAGTCGAATCAGAAGCTGATATTGGAAAATCATTGTACTATGGGCTTATGATAGGTGTTTAATACTTTTCTCAAGTTGTACGATTCTTTATAAAGCTAGTTATCATTGTGCTACACACTGTAATTTTCAGCGCAATACGAAAAATTAATTGAATTATTAAATATAAAATAATAGAAACTTTTTGGGATGCCCACTAGTTCCTTATTACTTTTTAGAGGTTGTTTACCCAACAAGTTTCACACATTGGGTGTGACATAGAGATTTATCTTTTTTATACCACCCATGGGGTATGTATTTGAGCTTTACTAGTTAGATTAATACAATTTATAATTTATTTGAACTGAACTTGTTAAATAGGATATGTTTTTCCTCTTTTTCATGTTGATTCTTTTTTTAATGGTTTATATGGAACATGAATTGATTGAATGGATTTTATAGGAATTGTTTATATGAGGGGGTAATCTTATGGAATGTAATTGGATGTGAATTATGTTATGAGTGGGTATAATCATGGAATGTGAAGGTGAATTATTAAATGGTTACATTAGATTCCATGTGTATGTTATTCTATGGATCATGGAAATGGTAGAGTCTTCCATAGACCAATTTGATCCTTGGATTCTGATTCCATGGGATTCCTTAGGCCTTGTTACCCCTTAGATTTTATTTTCCTTGGGCTCATAGTGGACATGGTCAGTAGACATTCTCCTTTGATCTCATCTTAAACCTAATAGAGCTTCCATGGAGATACTCATAGGTCTGGATGAGGATTCCATTGTCCACTATACCTTACATCCATCATTGTGGGTTTGACACTTGATTATATGGCTCAGCCATGGAAAATGAGATATTATTTGTTGTAAGGCATGAAAATGGTTTATCTGACAGTTCTGGTTATTCGACTCGGATGTGGTTAGTATGGTATTATATGTTGTATAGTAAGGCTTTGAATGATATGAGAAATCATGTATATGGAATGGTCGTAGTGTTTAACTCATTTTTACTTTACGAATACCTTATTATAGGATCTTGATACATATTTTGTAGGGAGACTTATTGGGATATATAATATCACTTTCTCTATAATATACATTCCTTGGGAACTTCACTTTTAATCACTAATTAATTATGATATATATATTTCACACTAAATAGATTATATTTCATAGATAATCTTTTATTTATACCTTTTGGTGATTACCTACTAGGATTGTATCTAAATCCTTGTTTAGTCCACCATTAGGTACCCGGAAATATTTTATAGATGCAAGTGGGGATATGGGCCAAGCGTTAATAGTTGGATTGTTTTCCTTGTGCCTGTTTAGGAGAAGGGAAGCATGAGACCGAGAAAAAGATTTTGATGTTATCAGGGTATAGTGATTTTTAGTGTTTTTGTTATTTTAATACATTTATTGTAAAGATGTCATGTATACATGTTTTGTATATTTTGTAGAGAAATGACATCATCATCAATTTTATATGAGGCTCCTTCTTCCATTATTATTTATTCTTTTTTTATCTATTATTGGGATATTATACTGCTACCGTTATTTTTTTTATGTTTTATACCACTGTGTACACTCTGTTATTAGGGAATAATCTCCCCACATACACACCCAAGGCCCTCTCTACTAGTCCACAACCTCTGGTGTTTGGTGAGATGTTCTCGAGGCCATGTGTCCAACTAGTCTTGGGGCGTCGTTTGATGGCATCTAGGTTAGGGATGTTACAAATATCATGTGTGCGGACACTGCATAAAATGATAGGCCTCATATAGTATTATCCCTATACATTATAGAATTAATTAATGCATGGAAGTCATAATTTATAACATGAATTGAATCAACATGATGATATGATGAAATATTTTCTAGACTTGATTAGCCTTATCCTACATTATGATAGACTATATCATAAGCAGCATTATTTTGAAAACTAAATGATTTGAACTGTTTCACATCCTACGATATCCTATATAACATGTCAGGAACTAAAATCGATATGAAAAATTATTAATCATTCTGAAGATGAAAATAATGTGATATCCATTTTCTTCATTTTCAAACATGATTTTGAAAGACAAATATCATGGCATACCAATTATACCACCATTGGTTTTCTATGGATCATAAAACACTTATTTAAAAAATTGAATGTGATTAGAAACCAAAAATCCCTCAGTCTCCATGTATGCGAAGTCGAAATAATGTTGTAAATAAAATGAAGATGCTACTTATGTATCTTACACCATTGATTAATTCTATCATATTCAATCAATTCATAATGAAAAACATACACAACAACCTTAAAATTATTCCCTCTAAGGTGTATCCACAGTACAATAATAATATCCCCTCATATGGGAAGGACCCTCCTACATCCCTTAGCATGCCAGTTCCTCTCAGGTAATTACTAAGCTATTTATGGATTTTACTCAAATTTTACATAACATTATGATAAAGCCTTTAGTTTTGAATTCCTAATAAACAAAAAATGAATAAATTATCACTCATTTCGTATGAAACATGTTACATAATCAAAGCTAATGTGGATGATTTATCAAATGTTATCATTTGACATTCCAATTCCCATATCATACAGTACATGTAACGAACCAAAATTCTATAAATAAAATTTGATTTTTAAATGAGTGATGCCTTATAACGTAATGGAATTATAGAGAACACATGAATTACTTCGGTTATTTTGGATAGTTATAGTTTGTTGGAGTTAAAATACCATTAAAACCCATAATCATTTATAACAAATCCTTTGTATATTGACCATTAATGTTAGAATTTTATGGGATATAATAAAGTATAATTGATTAAAATTATATAAGAAATGAATTTAGATAGTAGGATTGTACCCTATGAATCCCATTTATTGAAACTTCTAAGGCAGATAACATCACTGTGATTTTTCCTTTACTAATACAAAGATTATATTCAACAATTAAAGTAGAAAAAACTATTTATGGGATAATTTCATGCTCATTGAGATGACGAACCAAACCACACATGTCAAAATACCCCAAGAATGTCTCACCATCACACACATCACCATTGGGGAATTACCTGGTCTAATAAAAGGTCCTGTGTATATTCACTAAATGTATGAATTTTTATATTTTTTACTTTTAATAAAATAATGATTATATTGATCCTTTATAACATTACTTTTTAAATTATTAATGAATTAGTTTGATAAAAATTATATTTTAATATAAGAAAACTCAAAATGTATTTTTAGAAATATATAGTTCTAATCAAGACACTCATTTTGATGAATTGATGATTTTTTTAAATAAATTATATTTTAATAAATTATTATTTTTAGATAATTTTTATTAAATATAAATGATAATATAATTTTATGAAGTCAAAAAACAATATAAGGATGGAAAAAATGTTATTTCCAAAAAAACAAGTATTTTTAAAGAAATGTGGATTTTTTATTTAAAACTATAAATTCACATATTTAGATAAATATTTTGGAAAATTAAATATTATTTTTTATATCATTGCATAAAAATTATCCACTGGTGATTTTTTATAAGTTTCTAAGATAGTTGATTTTTCATGTAAAAATTATATACAGTATTAATATATGGTGGGTATTATGAAATCATAATGACTTAAAAGTGATGTAATATATGAAATAAAATTTATCTAACACAAAATATATATTTAAATTTTAAATTTTTTTATTTTATTTGATTAATGTTATAAATATATAATGAATTCCCCAAAAGATATACTATATATTAAGGTTTTTAAATAAATAATTTATAAACATGACTTTATTCCACATCACCAAGGGATTTATTTTAATGATATTAGATATTAAACATTTAAAATAATTAATAAACTTAATTTTTTAAAAATAAATTGGGAAAAAACCATGGGTAAGTTTGTTGTTTTTATTGATTTATTATATAGTGTCTAAAACCTAAATTTGGAAATTAAGAATGAATTCTCCATTATTTCCTTATATAAACCCTCCAAAATTCCCTTTAATCTTCACTAGAAACACATATATCACAACACTACTCTATAATTCCCTCTATATATCCCTCACAAGGTTCCCTAAATCTCTTAAGAATCATCTACAATGATTTTAGAAACTCGCTTTCAAGGTAAGGGTTCATCTCCTTCTCTTTATTCAAGAACCTTTTTTATGTCATGCCTTTTTATTTCCAATTGTTAAAAGTTGAGATATGTTTTTAAACACCCCTATTACTTCCCTTATGATTCCGATATAAGGAGGGACTCATTTCGCTCTCATTAACCCCTTCTATAAACTTTTATGTACACTCATTATGTCGTTGAAATTATCCTACAATTTTCTATACCAAACATTTGTGTAGGGAATACTTGATTGTATATACACTAATGTGGATTCACCTATTTTTATCTACCCTTAATTTATTTTTTTTAAATTTATTTAACCCAAACTTATTAATCTTGGGGTTACAATTTAATAAAAAAACTAATATTTTATGATCATTTTGCCACACTTATGTGTGTACATGATATGAATGTGATGGGTGAGTGCAGAATTATATAGCCCTCCAATGAATTGGGTAATGTTTTCAACATTTAATATGTCATTTGAGTTGAATGGGAGGTTATCCTATAACACAATGTTATGTTTTATTCTCATTTATCATTTAGTTAAGTTTAGGATGTCATATTTTATGTTGTTTCTACATTCCTATGTTTCCTTTTTGTTATCCTATTTTATCTTGCCTCATCATTTAAGACTAAGATTTACACCCATAATATGATACATTTATATTCCCTTTGACACACCTTTACTACATTCACTTATTTTATGATTTTTTATTACCTTACTAGGCTTTATAACTCAACCCTTTCTTATTTACATCCCCAGGGTTTCCAGTGCAGTTTTACAAGAACAATGGAGTTTTGGGACCATGTTAAGGATGTTTTAATTAATCTAACAGTATTCATATTTGATGTTTTTATCCTATGTACCTAATTTCCAAATACACTAGGATTTTTTTTCTTTTTGGATTGTATTATGTGTAATCTTATGTGATAAACCGTGAATTAATGTTTAGTAAAATATGGATTATCATAGTTGGTATGGGAGTAAAGTCATGTTTTTTTGGATTAGGATTAAAAAACTCATGTGAAATCCTTAGGTATAATTCTAAACATTTTAAATATTCCCTAAATTATTTTAAAATATTTATTAATTGGTTCTTAATTGTTACATTCATATATAGATAATAAATGTAGATGTGGCTCTGGCATAAATGTACCTAGGGGTAATAAACCTAAAAAGGGAACATTGAGCTAACATGATCATTATCCGGTGCATGAAAACGAGCCTTTTTTTACACCTAGATTGACACTCCTAAGGTATATGCTTTAGTAAATTCACAATATTCTTATAAAACATTATTTTAGGAACAGAAATGACGATAATATTTTATGTTATGCACTGGATCCTGAATAACTTAGATTCAATCCAAGTAATTCATAGGTTAAAAAATATATGTCATTTAGGACTTATCACATTAATTTTTATAGTTTTCCTTTTATGTTTTTAATAGTTTTAAAATTATCATTCCTAAGTATTTTTTAAGTAAATAATTAGAACCAGAATCAAATAGTGAAATTTAGGCTTATCTTCCATCATTTTAATCATTATTTCATATTAAGAATGTTTAGTTGATCTGTTAAAATACCACCACAAAACATGGAAGATATGTTATTAAGGAATATAATGAATGGTTTAATTATTTAATCCCATGTTATAACTCATCCTCTATCCATATTTCTGGGATAAATTTACCAAAAACCCTTATGATACTCCCTTTACGAGAATTTGATGTTATTTTATGCTTGGATTGGATTTCCTTGTATAGATCCAACATAAATTGATGAGATAAAAAAATCAACCTGTATATCAAAAATCACCCTCTAATTATATAAAAGTGAAAGGGGGAGTATGAGTAATATTTAGTACCAAAATTTAAAGCCTGGATATTATTTCCTTGTGATCATGCATATATAGCTCAAATAATTGATACTAAGGAAAAGATCATCCTTGAAGACATTTCTATAGTAAGGTATTTCCCTTATTTGTTTCCAGAATTGCCAGGTCTCTCTCCTAGACTTGAGGTTTTGTCCTCAATCAATCTCATTCCCATATATTTTCTAATATCCAAGACTCCAAATATAATTGTTATTGTTGAACTTGAGGATATCAAGAAAAAATTACCATAGAATCTAGATAAAATTTGTATACACTAAAGTTCTTTACTATGGGGTGGATGGTTCCTCTTCATTAAAAAGAAAGATGTGATAATGCACCTCTACATTGATTATTTTGTGCTCAACATGATCAGACTAATTAACAAGTATCCTCTACCAGGGATTTATTACATGTTTTATCAGCTATCTGGAGACAAGTACTTCTTTAATGTGGATCTTAGATCAGGATATTATCATATAAAGGTGAAAAAGGAGGATATGCCCAAGAATGGTTTTTCTACAAGTTATGGGCACTATGAGTTCATAGTGATTCAATTTGGACTCACTAATTCTCTATAAATATTTATAGAATTAATTAATATAGTCTTTATGGATTACCTCGACAAATTTATGGTAATCCGTATAGATGATAGTTTTATATACTACAAAATCGAGGAGGAACATTAAGAGAAATTTATTTCTATAATGAAGACTTTATTAAAGAAAAGTTTATTTGTGAGGAAATGTTAATGTAATTTTTGGATGGATCTAGAAACATTATTGGGAAATGTTGTCACTAATAAAGTAATATCTTTGGGTTTTTCAAAAATAGTGGAATTGAAGGATGTCCCATACTAACATTTGGGATAAAAATTTGAAGTTCCCTCGGATTAGTTGTGTACTATCATTGATTTTAGAGAAGGTTATAACAATTTTAAATACCAAAAACCCTTATTACATGGAATCAATTAACGTTTTTATGGATATAATAATGTGAATAATGTTTTAAATAGATTAATAAGAGGCCAATAAATGCACATGTTCTCATATTTCCCAACAACGGGGAGTTATTTTTGATCTATAACGTTGTATCCAAAAAGGTTTTGGGTGTGTACTCAAGAAAGAAATAATGTGATATCTTATTACTCTTTCAAATTAATTATTCATGATCATTACTACCAAGTACATGATCTTGAATTGGCAGTAGTGATCTTCGCATTGAATATTTTTTGACATTATCTCTAAGGTGAGAAGTGTGACACATATAAGGACCATAAAATCCTCAATTATATATTAACACAAAATTAGATAAAAATTTTCAAATAATGGTGGTTATATATTATAAAATATTATGATTTTCAAACTATTACAATCCTAGGAAAGAACAAAAGTGGAATACTCTCTAAATTGGAAGGTTCCTACAACTATATTCATTATGAGGACTGCAAAGGATCAAATATTATTGGAAATGAAAAGGATGTACATGGGAATAATAAGATGATATTTATCCTACCTTTCTCAAATAACTTCTCAATTTTATTTTCATGAGAGTATTCATGAATTATTGGAAAGATTATGAGTTTCTATAGAAGATGGTAGTGAATATTTTGGAGTTCAACTTTCCTAATTATGGGTTCATAAGGTTTAGAACCTGAATATGTGTCCCATGATAACCATAACATAAGAGGGATATTATAGATTATATGCATATATCATCCTAATCTATTAACCTAGGAAGTAGTAATATTTATAGATATTTGAAGAAAAACGTTTGGTGGGATAACATGTAGAGGGAGATTCTGGAGTTTGTATCTCGATGCTTGGTATTCCAACAAGTCAAGGAGGAATGACTTATGTTTAAGTGTATGATGAAACCATTTCTTATATCGGTATGGAAATGTGAAAATGTGACCATTTATTTAATCATAGAGCTCCCAAAGACACCAAAAAAAAAATAACACCATCTAGGTTGTAGTCGATCATCTTACAAAGATAGTGTATTTCATTACTATCAAGGAATATTTATCTCCTAAAAAACTCACAAATATATACATAAGGTAAATTTTAAGATAGTATGGAGTTCCAATATTTATTTTCTTTTATCAATATATGAGGTTTACCTAGTGGTTTTAGATAATCCTTTAACACAATTTGGATATAAAATTGAGCTTCATCGCTATGTATCACCCTCAGATGGATAGTCAGTCTAAAAAGACAATTCAAAATATATAGGATATGTTGAAATCATGTTAATAGATTTCAAAGTATGTTTGGATCACCACCATCCCCTATTGGAGTTATTATATAACAATAGTTTTCATTATATTATTCATATGGCACCTTATGAGGCTCTGTATGGGAAGATGTGTCGAACTTTGACATTTTGGGATGATATTTTAGAGCAGAAGCTCATGGGGTCTGATATTATCTAATAAATGATAGATATAGTTCAAACTATTCAACTTCATCATAAATTAATAAAAACCAGAGATAAAATCTATGAAAATATTCATCGACGTGATCTAGATTTTGAGTTTAGAGATAAAGTGTTACTTCATATATAATTTTGGAAAATTTCATGTGGTTTGTAAGGAAGGGAAATCTTATCCCTAGATAAATCGGCCCCATTGAGTTCATTAATCACATTGATGTGGTGGCTTATTGATAAACACTCCCACCTAACCTATCTCATGTACATGATGTGTTCGATGTATGCCTCTTATGGAAGTACATACCATACCCCTCACATATACTAAATCTACAGGTGGTACCATTAGATAATGATAATTCATATGAGGAGCGTCTGGTGAAGATCATAGATCATAGAGAAGAATTTCTAAAAAACTAGAAAACTTGTCTGATCAAAGTGTTGTGATGGAAGCACAAGTTCAAGGAAGTGAAATGGGAACCAGAAGAGGTGATGAAACAAAAGTACCCTCATCTATTTTCTAGTATAAAATAAAAATTAGGAGGGATAAATTTCTAAATGGTGGAATAATGTTATGATCCAAACTTCTACAAATAAAATTCCATTTTTCAATGATTGGATTCATTATTAATAAATGACATTATATAAAATATCACCATTACATGTGTTATACTTATGGAATTCGTTAGTTTAATAAATACTAAGGTATATGGAACATAACTGTATGAGTTTTTCTATTTTTTTATTTTTAATAAAATAATGACTTTTGTTATCCTTTTTAATATTACTTTTTAAATGATTAAATAATTAGTTTGAAAAAATAAAGTGATGATATGATGTAAAACAAGATGTATTTTTGGAAATATATTGTTACAATAAAATAAATTCTTTGACGAATTCAGTAATTTTTTAAATATATGATATTTTAAATATATTTTTTTATTCAACAAGTTTTATTAAATATAAATGATAATATAATTTTATGAAGTCAAAAATAATTTTTATATGGGATAGAAAACTATTATTGTAACAATCCAATATTTACCAATAAATGTTTATTTTCAATTTAAATATTTAAATTATAATATTTAGAATATTATTTTTTAAAAATAATCATTATTTTTTAAATAAGTACGTTGAAATTATCCAAAGGTTATTTATTCATAATTTTCTAAGATAGTAAAATTTTCAGGTAAAAATTAAATATTATATAAATATATTGTGTGTATTATATCATCATTATGACCCAAAAGAGATGTTATGTATTATATAAGATGTTTCCAAGACCAAATATATATATCCCCATTAAAATATTTTGTTTTTGAGGTTATTGTATTATTTTATAAACCCTTAATGAATCCTCCAAAACAAATACTATATTTAATGTTTAAAAATCAATTCTTTAGAAAAATGACTCACTTAAAAACCACCAAGGGTATTATAATAATTTTATAAATTCATAAAACATGTAAAATAATGAAAACTAGTCCACTTTGGAAAAAATAAATTTTTGGTTTGTGGTTTTTATTACATTGTCATATAGTATCTAAAACCTAAATTTGGAAATTAAGGAAGACTTCACTTCTCTTTTACTATATAAACCAACCAAACCTGCCTTGTATATCCACAAAAAACCATTATATATTGGAATCACTCTATCAGTTCATATATATATCCTCCCAAGGATCCCCCAATCTCTTATGAAGCACCCTCTCAAGGTAATATATCCTCTCATTATCATCATTATTCAAGCACCTTATTTATGTCATGGTTTTTGTTTTCTAATTGTTCAATGTTAGTATATGTTTCTACACATACATATAACACTCTTTATGATTCCCATGTAATGAGAGGCCTGTTTATATCTAATTAAACCCTTGTATAAACCATTATTTACACCAAATATGCTTCGAAATTATTCTACGATTTTCTATGAAAATCATTTTTTAGTGAATTCTTGTCTATATTTTCACTTAAAGGTATTCAAATAGTTGTACCTACCCATTGTTGATTAGAGATTTAAATATATTTTTTCCACACTCATTAATAATAGAGGTAAAATTTATGAAATACTTCCTTCATATGTATGATATTTGGGGAACATTTATGAATGTAAACAATATGAAAGTGTCGGTGGGCCTGAAATTATAAAGCCCTCTATTTCATTGCGTAATGATTTAATCTCATGATATTACATGTACGGTTCATGGTAGGTTATCATAAGAACACTATTTTATATTTTATTGGTGGTAATCCTTGACTTAGGTTTATGATTTCATCTTTTGATGTTGTTTTCACATTTTTATATTTACTTTATGTTATCATGTTATATCATGGCCCATTGTTTATGATTCTGATTCACACCCCTCTTATGCAACCTTGATATTATCCTAGGATCACATGTACTATTTTAACTTATTCTATGATTTTTTTTATTATATTAATGGGTTTTATAGCCTAGCCCTTTCTTATGTATTTCCCATGATATCCCATACAGTTTAAGAAAAATGATGTAATTTTAGAGGAATGTTAATGTAGTTTTCAAAAATTTCTATGTATTATTACTGTAATATTTTATTCTATGTACCTAAATATCAATGAAACTAGCATTCATGATATTTTTTGATTGTATTATGTGTAAATTTATGTAATAAACCATAAATTAAAGTGTAGTAAAATATGGATCTTCATAATACAATAGGATCAAAGTATTATCAAGAAATCTCTATTTCATGCTTTATGATATCTGTAATATAAGGAATAAAATATCCATTATTATCATGAACATCATACTATAAGATGTGAGCATATTGTACAAAAATTATATTAGGGATTTACGAAATATATCATTATGGTCAAGGGTGTAATTTCTAATGTGATTAAAAACATATGAGTTGATCTTGAACATTGTGATTTGAGAATGATTTCATTGGTATTTATATTTAGCGGTCTTTCTGCTTCCATTCAAGTGAATATTATTATGAAAGTATTAAGACATTTGATATTTTATAAATCTTATTTTTAATCAACTATGATCACAGAATTTCTAAAGAATGGACTTGGTTATTTTGATATTTGATCAAAGAATCCTTCGGGTAATCACTTATGGGTTCTTGTATTCTAGATTGAAGAGGTTTTATTTAGAAACCTATGCATCTAAAGGAGGGTTTTGATATTATTGTCACTATTGGTTAAAAAAAGTTGTTCCTGTAATAATAACATTAATATCCTTTACATAGTATAGTCTTTAGGGGATTTATATAATATAATATGAATCCTCATTTCCATATTATCTTTTATTCTCAATTCTTTACATTCCCTTTTTTCTTTTTTTTTAATTCAATATATGTAAATATTGTAAAAAAATTTATTTCCACTTTTCTATTTTAGTTAAACTCTATTTAATTAATAATAATAGTACATCTGTTTATTATAAGCTATAAATTATGGAAAGACTGTTAACTTTTATAAGAGTTTAAAATATTCAATTCACACCCTCTAAAATATTTCATAATTCTACAATAGTATAATGTGTAAAACATATGATCTTAAAAATAAAATATCATCATATAGAAGATAACTAAATGCACAAATATAATATATGATATATAACTAAACATAATATATTCATCGCATAAAATGATAGATATATCACTAAACATGATACATATGGTAAATAACAAGAGATATACACTATAAAAATTTATATATATACCATTAATTATAACATTAAATGAAAATAATTTAAGATATAAATCAAAAAATAACATAATATATATTATAAAACCTAACTCCCCCACTCGATAATAACAAAAAGGGAACTATTGGTTTTAATAGGATCCTAAATGTGTGTACATATGAGTATGAATAAAATAAATGGAGGAAAAATAAGAATATAAAGATAAAGTGTGATAATATATGTTGAAAATTTTAACTTTGTGGTTGTAATTAATCATACATATAAAATAGATAATGAAATAATTAAACAAAAAATATATTTATTTATGGAAATTCTTGAATGAACATACATAAAACTATTGAGATATAAATAGAAATTCAATCCTTGATTTACATAAAAATTAATAAAAACAATCCAAATTCCTTATTAGTATACAGAAAATAATAAGAACTTAAGGACTAAACCCTCAATGTTTCCTTTTTAAGTTTCTAGATAAAGTGGTTTAGAGTAATATGAGGTAGAGGCGGGGGTGGGAATAGGTTTTCCTAGAAGAATTAAAGTAAAACACTATAATTATACCAAAGAAAAAATTTCCATAGCTATCAATTTTCTCACATTCTTGTGAAATTAGTCCAAAATAACTATAAAAATTTGAAACAACTATGTTCTATGAAAAATTATTCTAACCAATTCCCCCTTTGAATACACGAACTTCTCTATTATTCATCATGTTGATTCAATTATTTTCACCTGTTATATAAAATCCTAAAACATTTTTGGAATTCTAATCTCCTAAATTAAAGTATTTAAATTGTTCATCGTATTAAATTTAGTTTATAACTGATTTTATATCTCACATACATTTTCAAAAAATCCTTCAATCATATAATAGTGATGATTAAATTTACTACCAATTCTATCTAAGAAAGTATACAATGTCTGATTAATTTGAGTGTCATGATTATTTATCAAAAAATTGTTATCCATTTTCATGTTCTAGACTAATTAATACTATTTAGTTATGAATAAAACCTTAATGGAAAACAAATATTAAACTTATCTAACAATTTTATTAATAAACTAAATGATTTCAAAAATGATCTAAACAATATCATGTATATATACCATTTGATCATATTGATATGGTTTATTAGGAATATAAACTATGATATCTTAAAAAATAACTCTCTTAAATGATTTTATATCAAATATATGAATTTTCATAACAGGATCATGTATCTCTCCTTAATATATGTATGAAATATATAGCCTTGTGAATAATATATTTTTTCTTCTATAAATAAGACATATTTATTTGAAAATCATCCATTTACATAGTAAGAGAATAAAAATTTTAAATAAGTGAGGATGATGGTATAAAGAATAGTTAATTTTTGAAATTGATACCATGATATATGAATAGAGTGAAAATAATTCGAAACTTAACCTATTCCCATTTTAAAACTAGAATGTCCTTAGAATGAAATTAATCCAACTTCATTTGATTTATTAAAGGAATACTGTTATATTTATCACTTCATGAAATTTAATAAGGCTCTCTATACATTATCTATATTTTATTAGGAGGTGGTAATTTAGCATTAGGAAAAGAAAAATATCATTAATGAATAACTGATTCTAAAATTAGATCAAACCTATCTACTAAAGGGAAGTGACACTCAACATGAATTCAAACACACCCTCATAACCCATACATGAAATATCAATTAAAACATCCTCATTAAATATATTAGGCTGTAAAGTCCCGAAAATTCATGGAAATTTTTTTTTCTTAATTTTCTTTGGAATTTTACAAGAACGCAGTTTCTGACGGTGCCTGATTCCGAGGCCCGGTGTGCCCGGAATCATTTTCCGAAGTTTGGCTCGGGAACGTTCAGTGAACGGACGAGCGAGTTTTTCTAACTTTTGAATCGGTGCCCGAAATCGAATTCTGAGAGCACCGATGAAATCGCAGCGCCGGTATTCACTTAGAAACGCCTCTTCCAGAGATGTGTTTGCTCGGGTGTGGTTTTTAATTTTCGGGCTTAAAGTTAAGAAATAAAATAATTTTTCGACAACATTATTTTATTTCACTTAAGCCACTTGGAAGCCAATTGAAGCCACTTAAAGGAGGATTGAACTGAGTTGAACCGGATAGGATGCTATCTAGAAATATCCTACCCCCTTTGTATGATATTTGTGAGGTGGGGCCCGCACGAGTCCCGCCGTTTCTTTCCGCTAAGTAACGCACCCGCGAAAACCCGTCATTATGAAAGTCAACTGACGCATTTTCTAAATTCTTAACAGACCATTTAATTGGGCGGTTTATTTCGTAAATTAAATGAGTTGTTTCTTTCGTTTAATTAATTCAACGAATTGATGGGTGGTTACTTACCCTTTTTCATGTGTTGGCATAATAATAAAATAAGACCAACCTTTTTCTTTTGGAGGATTACTCATTGAGAAAGGATCCTTAAACCTTCAGCCTCCTTCGCAAAGAACGCGAAGAACGCGAAGAACGCGAAGAACGCGAAGAACGCGAAGAACGCCGAACCCGGAAGTCGACGACGCGACGCCGTGATCCGCGACGCCGACAACGTTCTTCTGCGACGTCTCTTCCTCCGCGACGGATCTTCGATCGGCTGCTTGAGGTAAGAGACTCGGACCTTCCTTTTTATCTCCTTCGTGGTTCTTAACCAAAACACAGATTTAATTAATTAAATTAAAACTGTTGTTTCATGGTGCGTTGAGTTCACCGACTCAACGTCGTGTTCCGCGACGACGCGACTCCCTTCCGCGACGACGCGACGATCTCCACCTTCTGCGATGAGTATTTTCCGCGAAGAACGCTCACGCGCGACGTCCAGTGAGGTAGGGATTTTATGATTTGGAATACCCTCTTTATATTCCCGTGAACGTTCTTTAAAAATTAATGAACCGGAATCAAAGAAACAATTTATTTTATTAAAATTGTTGTTTCATGTGTTGAACATTTTATATTCTCCCGGTTGTTTATCTCTAACGCGGAGGGTGCGGGCCAAACGAACACGGCCCGACGATGCTCCTTCGTTCTTCATTTTGTGCGGATTCCGCGGGCGACGACGGAACGTGCCGCAACGGATGTTTGACGATCCCGCAATGAAGTACGAGTCCCGGGAGGAGCAATGGCGCAGACGGGAAGAGAATCGGGCCACCGGAGCGATCCTGGTGGCCCACGGAACTCACCGGCGGCGCCGGCAGTCGGGAGTGGCGGCGCCCCGGCGCGCCGCCAAACTGACCGCCGCGGCTGAAGCCGCGGCGGCGGCGGCACCCGCGGACCCGCGGCCGCGCGGGTCTGGTGCCCTCGGATGCGGCTGAAGCTGCGTCCATGACACAGCGTGGCCCCACGCGGGGGGTCGGGGCACCACTAGGCCGCGAGGGCGGCGCCCCGCGCGCCTCGGCCGTTCGGCCGCTCGGCCGAACCGGGCCAGGCCGGTCCGACCGGCCGGGCCACGCCCTGGCCGGACCGGACAGGGTCGGGTCGACCCGGTTCGGCCGACTCCCGGGAGGTCGGGTCGGGTCGACCCGGTTCGGCCGACTCCCGGGGGGTCGGGCCGGGTCGGCCTGGGCCCGTACCCCCCGTCTTCGGACTGTTTTCGTTCAAATGCCCGTATCTTGGGCTATGGGCCTCCAAACGATTCGCCGTCAGCGGCAACACGATCCTTGGATCGAGACGGTCGTTTCGGTATACTATACTCAAGGTGCACCTTCCTTTTCGGGAGCCTACGTGGTTAAAACTCCATAGTTAAGCGTGCTTGGCCTAGAGTAGTGATCAGGATGGGTGACCTCCTAGGACGTTTCCCAGGGTGGGTGTGGAACGAAAAAAGCCAATAACTCTCAGACCAGGCGTCCGATTGACGCACCGTCTATTGCGTTGAGTTCCTGTTGATGATACGGAACTTTTGGCATCCTTCACAGAGATTTGGATGCAGTTGGATAGTGGCCGGGTTGGATCGCACCGAAATCCAACCGGGCCCCTGGAACGGAAAAGCTGATATCTTTCAGACCAGACGTCCGTTTGACGAACCGTTAGCGGCGTTGGTGATCACGTTGAAAAATGGTGGCTATGAGTATACCATATGAGTGTTCGGGGTATAGTTGAGTTACGGCCGGATTGGATCACACACGAAACCAACCGGGCCCCTGGGACGAAAAGGCTAATAACTCACAGACCGGGCGTCCGATTGACGCGCCGTCTGTTGCATTGAGACCGCTATGACGAGGTGGTCCTTTGAGATACTTCCTTGTGGGAATTTGTGATACTTGGAGTATCGACCAAAAGCTCTTGGAGCGGACCCTCCCGGAGACGAGCGGGCGGAGCACGGAGACCGTGTAGCTGACTGAGACCCGACGACTGCTGATCGAATGACTCGGTGTGTTACAGAGGTGCGCTTGGTTGTAGCGGTAGACCCACGATAGAGGTGCGCTTGGTTGTAGAGGCACATGGGAGGGCTTGGTTGTAGCGGCAGGCCCACGACAGAGGTGCGCTTGGTTGTAGCGGCACATGGGAGCGCTTGGTTGTAGCGGCATACCCACGACAGAGGTGCGCTTCGTTGTAGCGGCACATGGGAGTGCTTGAATGTAGCGGCAGACCCACAACAGAGGTGCTCTTGGTTGTAGCGGCACATGGGAGCGCTTGGTTGTAGCGACAGACCCACGACAGAGGTGCGCTTGGTTGTAGCGGCACATGGGAGCGCTTGGTTGTAGCGGCAGACCCACGACAGTGGTGCGCTTGGTTGTAGCGGCACATGGGAGTGCTTGGTGGTAGCGGCTGGCCCGCAATACTCGATAGGTTGAGTACTACAGCAGTCTTATGTTAGTGAGCAGTACCTCGGAGTTGTGACAGGACCATTGTACACTCCAGAGACGGAGCTCTTCAGTAGATACAGTTTCGATGATGAAAATCCTGGTTTGAGCTGAGACTTTTGAACTTGTGTTTGCCTCATGATTGAGATGGGTTACTTGATAACATAGGTATATGTATGGGCATATATCTAATTAGAGGTTATCTATTGAGATCTTCTTGTGGTTATCCTTGTTGGTTTTAGTGAGACCTTGAGGGTCTCGGGGTCCCTGCTGAGTATCGTTATACTCACCCCTGCACGGGTTATGCCCGCACTACGTTGTGTTGGTTGCAGAAGACGGACAGTGTTGATCGTGGCTGAGGCTTGCAGAGCAGGACAGTACCTGGAGGTGGACCACTGGGTGGGACATACTCGGAGCGGTCAGGTGGACCCGAGGAACAGTGGAGGCTATCTGTACCCACCCTTCAGGTGGGATTTCTAGAGGACGGCTCGACGCTGCAGTTTTACCTTTTTAGTTGCTGTTTTTCTTTTCAGTTGTACTTTACAGTTGGGCTTGTATTTCTGGCCCCTTTTACTTTCAGCACAGCTTGTACAGTTTTAACTTACTATTTAATTTCCTCTTGCTTACTCTGTGGTGCTTGTTTACTATTCAAAGGCAATGCCTTCCCTTTTTGTTGGGATTTACGCTTTGGTGCTAGTCGCCAGCCCCTAGCCTATGGAAGGCGGGCTTGGGGTAGTCACGACACGGGCCCCGAGGGCGTGTCGTGAGAAATTGGTATCAGAGGTGGTCGGTTCTACCGCAGACTCTGATCTTTCTTCTATGTGAAGCAATAGTGCTTAGCGTATTGAGTGTGGTTATCGGTCCAGGGAGTCCAGTGTTGGTGCGGCGGCCGACGTATCCGTACGCCAGGACCTTGACTTCCGATTTCCGAGATAATACACGAAGACACTGATTGTGTGTGTGTTTCCAGCAGTTTTTAAAAGTTAGATCAAACCAGGTCAGCTCACGAGGCCTCGGTGCAGGGCCCCTTGACAGCTGAGGCACCGACAGTACCTCTACCCTCCGAGCCACTGATGCTTCCAGCCGCTGACGATGCACGTCACTTGAGCGCACTGCACGAGTTCTAGAGCCAGAGGTCACCCAGGTTCCGGGGAGAGACGGACCCGCAGGCGGCTGAGTATTGGCTGGAGGCTGTGGTGGGAGTTTTCAGGCTAGTGAGGATACCAGCAGACCTACCGGTGGCCGACTCGACGACTCAAGCCCAGTTGTGTGGGGGGGAGCCGGGGTGGAGTCAGAGCCAGGCGTGCCGAGAGTGGGAAGTTTTACTCCTGTGGCGGGATTGGTCACATGGCTCGTGACTATCTGACCCGCCATGCTGATGATCAGCAATTAAGTGAAGAACCTCCCAGGCGGCCATGGCAGAGGAGCTGGCCGTGTAGCTGGAGGTGGACGACGCTTCGGGGAGTTGCCACCACCACCACCAGGAGGTCCACCCCGACCGCACAGAGTTGGTGGACATGGGAGAGCTCAGCTTCAGGCAGCTGAGGCCTTCGATTGTGGAGCTCTGGGAGCAAATGGACAGGAGCGGAACTAGTGGATACGTCTTTTGTACTTCTAGTTCCTTGTTGCTATTGTGTAGCGTCCTTGTAATATGAGCTGCAATAATAAAAGACGCTTACCTTTGTGATGTTTCCTTCCTGTCCTCTTTTGCGTTGTTACTAAGAGGTTCCGGTTTAGACTGTTGACTTGACCCTCACTTGTGGGACATCAACTGGAGGAGACCCAGTTACCACACACTGATGCCGACAGTGTGACTCAACCCTTAAGGCGAGAGTAACGGTTGGATCTCTTGGTAGTAGCGTCGAGGCCTTATGACGTCATCCATGGTATGGATTAGTACCATCCATGTCGGGATTGACTGTATTAGGCAAAAGAATGTGGTTCATAAAGGGGATGGGACCAGATTTCTCTTATCGGAAAAGAAGAAATCTTGCAGCTCTTGTGGGACCTGAGATGGTCCAGGTCATCCAGGGGCAGATGAGTACAGCTCAGAGCCAGCATAAGTCATATGCTGACAGGAGGCGGAGGCCACTAGAGTTCGAGGATGGAGACCACGTCTTCTTGCGGGACTCACTTCGACGTGGTTTACGGATATTTGGCTGGGGCGGAAAGTTTTCTCCACGCTTCATCGGGCCTTTCTAGGTCCTCAGTAGGATTGGCGAGGTGGCCTATCGCCTAGCTCTACCAGCTCAGTTGCACCGGGTGCACGACGTCTTCCACGTATCTCACCTGAGAAGATACGTGCATGACCCAACGCAAATCTTTGAGCATGGGGAGCTGGTATTTGATGATGGGGCGACGTTTTCGGAGGTCCCAGTGGAGATTGAGGATCGACAGGAGCAGGTCCTACGTGGATGATCGATTCCTCTAGTGCGCTTCAGATAGTAGCACGAGAACCTCCAAGAGAGAACTTCGGAGCGGGAGGCTCAGATGCGTGCTTAGTACCGCCTTTGTATCCCTAGTTTGTGGTGAAGCTTTACGGGGACGTAAAGCCCTGTGGTGGGAGTAATGTAAAGACCCGTAAAATTCAAGGAAATTTTTTTTTCTTAATTTTCGTTGGAATTTTACAAGAACGCGGTTTCTAACGGCGCCTGATTCCGAGGCCCGGTGTGCCCGGAATCATTTTCCAAAGTTTGCCTCGGGTACGTTCAGTGAACGGACGAGCGAGTTTTTCTAACTTTTGAATCGGTGCCCGAAATCGAATTCTGAGAGCACCGATGAAATCGCAGCGCCGGTATTCTCTTAGAAACACCTCTTCTGGAGTTGTGTTTTCTCGGGTGTGGTTTTTAATTTTCGGGATTAAAGTTAAGAAATAAAATAATTTTTCGACAACTTTATTTTATTTCACTTAAGCCACTAGGAAGCCATGTGAAGCCACATAAAGGCGGCTTGAACTGAGTTGAACCGGATAGGATGCTATCTAGAAATATCCTACCCCCTTTGTAGGATATTTTTGAGGTGGTGCCCGCACGATCCCCGCCGTTTCTTTCCGCTAAGTAACGCACCCGCGAAAACATGTCATTATGAAAGTCAACTGACACGTTTTATAAATTCTTAACAGACCATTTAATTGGGCGGTTTATTTCGTAAATTAAATGAGCTGTTTCTTTCGTTGAATTAATTCAACGAATTGATGGGTCGTTACTTACCTTTTTTCGTGTGTTGGCATAATAATAAAATAAGACCAACCGTTTTCTTTTGGAGGATTACTCATTGAGAAAAGATCATTGAACCTTCGGCCTCCTTCGCGAAGAACGCGAAGAACGCAGAGAACGCGAAGAATGCCGAACCCGGAAATCGACGACGCGACGCCGTGATCCGCGACGCTGACAACGTTCTTCTGCGACGTCTCTTCCCCCGCGATGGATCTTCGATCGGCTGCTTGAGGTAAGAGTCTCGGACCTTCCTTTTTATCTCCTTCGTGGTTCTTAACCAAAACACGGATTTAATTAATTAAATTAAAACATTTGTTTCATGGTGCGTTGAGTTCGCCGACCCAACGCCGTGTTCCGCGACGACGCGACGCCCTTCCGTGACGACGCGACGATCTCCACCTTCCACGACGAGTATTTTCCGCGAAGAACGCTCACGTGAGACGTCCAATGAGGTAGGGATTTTATGATTTGGAATACCCTCTTTATATTCCCATAAACGTTCTTTAAAAATTAAAGAACCGGAATTAAAGAAACAATTTTATTTTATTAAAATTGTTTGTTCATGTTTTGAACATTTTATATTCTCCCGGTTGTTTATCTCTAACACGGAGGGTGTGGGCCAAACGAACACGGCCCGACGACCCTCCTCTGTTCTTCATTTTGTGCGGATTTGGCGGGCGACGACGGAACGTACCGCAACGGATGTTTGACGATCCCGCAGTGAAGAACGAGTCCCGGGAGTAACAATGGCGCAGACGGGAAGAGAATCGGACCACCAGAGCGATCCCGGTGGCCCACGGAACTTGCCGGCGGTGCCCCGGCGCGCCACCGGACAGACCACCGCGGTGGCGACGGCACCCGCGGACCCACGGCTGCGCGGGTCCGGTGCCCTCGGACGCGGCTGAAGCCGCGTCCATGACACAGCGAGGCCCCACGCGGGGGGTCGTGGCACCACCAGGCCGCGGGGGCGGCGCCCCGCGCGCCTCGGCCGTTCGGCCGCTCGGCCGAACCGGGCCAGGCCGGACCGGACAGGGTCGGGTCGACCCGGTTCGGCCGACTCCTGGGGGTGGTTGGGCCGGGTCGGCCTGGGCCCGTACCCCCCGTCTTCGGACGGTTTTTGTTCAAATGCTCGTATCTTGGGCTACGGGCCTCCAAACGATTCGCCGTCAGCGGCAACACGATCCTTGGATCGAGACGGTGGTTTCGGTATACTATACTCAAGGTGCACCTTCCTTTTTGGGAGCCTACGTGGTTAAAACTTCATAGTTAAGCGTGCTTGGCCTAGAGAAGTGATCAGGAAGGGTGACCTCCTGGAAAGTTTCCCAGGGTGGGTGTGGAACGAAAAAAGACAATAACTCTCAGACCAGGCGTCCGATTGACGCGCCGTCTATTGCATTGAGTTCATGTTGATGATACGGAACTTTTGGAATCCTTCACCGAGATTTGGATGCAGTTGGATAGTGGTCGGGTTCGATCGCACCGAAATCCAACCGGGCCCCTGGAACGGAAAAGCTGATATCTTTCAGACCAGACGTCTGTTTGACGAACCGTTAGCGGCGTTGGTGATCACGTTGAAAAATGGTCCCTATGAGTATACTGTATGAGTGTTCGAGGTATAGTTTAGTTATGGCCGGATTGGTTCGCACACGAAACCAACCGGGCCCCTGGGACGAAAAGGCTAATAACTCACAGACCGGGCGTCCGATTGACGCACCGTCTGTTGCGTTGAGACCGCTATGACGAGGTGGTCCTTTGAGATACTTCCTTGCGGGAATTTGTGATACTTGGAGTATCGACCAATAGCTCGTGGAGCGGACCCTCCCGGAGACAAGCGGGCGGAGCACGAAGACCGTGTAGCTGACTGAGACCCGACGACTGCTGATCGAACGACTCGGTGTGTTACAGAGGTGCGCTTGGTTGTAGCGGCAGACCCACGATAGAGGTGCGCTTGGTTGTAGCGGCACATGGGAGCGCTTGGTTGTAGCGGCCGACCCACGACAGAGGTGCGCTTGGTTGTAGCGGCACATGGGAGTGCTTGGTTGTAGCGGCAGACCCACGAAAGAGGTGCGCTTGGTTGTAGAGGCACATGGGAGCGCTTGGTTGTAGCGGCAGACCCACGACAGAGGTGCGCTTGGTTGTAGCGGCACATGGGAGCACTTGGTTGTAGTGGCAGACCCACGACAGAGGTGCCCTTGCTTGTAGCGGAACATGGGAGCACTTGGTTGTAGCGGCAGACCCACGACAGAGGTGCGCTTCGTTGTAGCGGCACATGGGAGCGCTTGGTTGTAGAGGCAGACCCACGACAGTGGTGCGCTTGGTTGTAGCGGCACATGGGAGCTCTTGGTGGTAGCAGCTGGCCCGCAATACTCGATAGGTGGAGTACTACGGCAATCTTAAGTTAGTGAGCAGTACCTCGGAGTTGTGACAGGACCACTGTACACTCCAGAGACGGAGCTCTTCAGCAGTTACAGTTTCGATGATGAAAATCCTGGTTTGAGCTGAGACTTTTGAACTTGTGTTTGCCTCATGATTGAGATGGGTTACTTGATAACTTAGGTATATGTATGGGCATATATCTAAGTAGTGGTTATATGTTGAGAACTTCTTATGGTTATCCTTGTTGGTTTTAGTGAGACCTTGAGGGTCTCGGGGTCCCTACTGAGTATCGTTATACTCACCCCTGCACGGGCTATGCCCGCACTACGTTGTGTTGGTTGCAGAAGACGGACAATGTTGATCGTGGCTGAGGCTTGCAGAGCAGGACAGTACCTGGAGGTGGACCACTGGGCGGGACGTCCTCGGAGCGGTCAGGTGGACCCAAGGAGCAGTGGAGGCTATCTGTACCCACCCTTCAGGTGGGATTTCCAGAGGACGGCTCGACACTGCAGTTTTCCTTTTTTAGTTGCTGTTTTTCTTTTCAGTTGTCCTTTACAGTTGGGCTTGTATTTCCGGACCCTTTTACTTTTAGCACAGCTTGTACAGTTTTTACTTAGTGTTTACTTTCCGCTTGCTTACTCTATGGTGCTTGTTAACTTTTCAAAGGAAATGCCTTCCCTTTTTGATGGGATTTACTCCTTGGTGCTAGTCTCCAGCCCCTGTCCTATGGAAAGCGGGTTTGGGGTAGTCACGGCACGGGCCCCGAGGGCGGGTCGTGAGATAGGCGTTCCTACTCCTACAGAAAACTTAATGGACATTTTAAACTCTCACTGTGAACTGTCTATTTCAGCAATGTGTTTTCGAAATCTTCTTAAGAAATTGAAATTTTCTCTTAACCATTGTTTACTAATTCCATTTATTTTTCTATATGTTATTCCAGAAATAGAATATATTAAAATATGATCGTCACAAGGACTATATAAATAGGCATTACTTGCCTCTGATTAATTATCTCACTATGGTTTGGTAAGCTTAAAATTATCACAATTCCATATTCATAAAAATTATGGGAATCATTTATATTGTAATCAAAAGATACCATTACTCTTATAGCCTAATCAATTAAGTTCAAAAAATAATCTTCCTAATCCATTCACCCAATTACATAAGATCAACATGTTTAGTTATATCCCATTCAAATAAAGGTTTTTTACCATGAAAAGATTAACTACTCCAACTATAAGTTTTGATTGAATAATAATTATGGGTCTTCCCCCTATGTATATAACCCCTCATTAGGTGGTTCTCATATGACTGCATCACCAATTAAAAAACCATGGGAATATACTTCATAGGATCTTTTAAGTGTGGTAGGAATTTGAAATGAAAATTAATGGTATAAAACAAACATTAGGTGTGTGAATTAGTTTTATTCACTTTTTTATGATTATATTTAATAAACCAATAATTACTTTTTAGATTATTTATCTATATTTATTTAAGAAATTATACCTTACACGCATATATAATAAAAAATAAAAACCCAAAGTACACAAGGATATACATTGTTCACCCAGAATATGGGTGATTATGTTCACTATATGATTATAATCATCCAAGATATAGATTTATATACTAATAATATAAAATTAATTATAATGATATATAAAAATGTATCATCCTTAACCTATATTAATGGAATCACTCCAATTTAATCGCAAGAATCCCACTTTGTTCATATAGATAAAAAATTAAAAATAGTGAAATATTTCTATTGTGTTTGGGAATGAAAATGTATTGAATAATTCAATATTTCTCAATTTTTTATGTATTTAAAAATTATAGTATAATATTTCTTCTAATATCTTCACATTGGAAATATCTCTAGAGCAATCCTCATTACTTTATGGTTTAGAATATATGAACACATGTTCTCACAAATATTCAAAAATAATACTCTTAATATCCTTGATAAAAAATGTTTTTGTAGAATATTTTATTGATAAAAATGTTTTTTCTACATTATAATAAAACTTTTTATTTTAATAAAAATTTAGAATTAGGGCTTTTGTATAAAAATTTACTAAAATATACAATTTTGACACTTTAAATTGTACTTTAGTATTTTTAACAGAAATATTTTTCCATGCCTATTTTGGTTTTAAATTTCATAAAAGTAATTATTATATATTGCTTCTAAATAGTAATTTATACTATCCTTTAATTATCATAGATTTTATGGGAGAAATGGGTCATAATATTCTAGATGGACTAAACTTGTCAACATGCACAACCTCTCAACATTTGAATCAATACATCTTCACCTGGGATTGGATTGGACTTAACATTTAATAATATCTACAGATATTTAAAAAAATTAAACCATTATCCTATAATGATGGTTTTTCTACACATTTTTATGGTCAATAAGTTGGTATATTTTTGATTGAAATATTTGGCCAAATTGTTTCATCCTCACTTACAAATACTTGGAAACATACTATCTCATCCACTCTAAATGTGTATTTTTCTAATTTGTAAAACAGTAGATACTAATTATTACATTATATGAAGATAATAAGGGGTTTATCTCTATTTATGTAAACATTATAAGAGGGAAAACACTTGATCCAATGACCTCTTCTATATTGAATTCTTATTTTTTTCATTTTTTTTATAATAAAATTCTAAATATCCGTTATATTTGTTTTGTTTTATTAAATTTAATTTTTATTTAATTAAATTCATTAGATAAGAAAGTAATAGAATAAATTTTATTGGTATTATCCCTTTCTAATTTTATAGTGACTCAGGGTTTCTATGTAATAATTTGGAATATTTCTTTGAATATTTATAGAGTCGGGTGCTATGTTAGCATTGGAATCGAGGGACTGGAGAGCCTCGGTGAATTGATGTTAACAATATTAAATATTTTATCACGTATGTGCCCTTTTCAGTAAAAGTGGAATTGCTCCTAATATGACTATCAGAATGGAAATATCATACAATAGATGAGTTTAGAACACAATGTTTACTCATGGGGTGACATAATATTTGCTAGATTTAGGATCCCAATAAGCGGTGATAATTTACACGGTATTAAATGGATGTTTCTAAATTTAATAAAATAAAATGAATACCCATCCTCCTTATTTCTCATGCACAGAGTGTAGATGGAGGATCCCCCTTGTGTGACAGAAAACTCGATGCTGAAGAAAGGAGAAGAGGTGCCACTGATCCCTATTTTGACATTGATCATCAATGGATCGATCTGCAACTGCTCCCGAGCATCATTTTGGACCTGGAGATTCAGTGTTTTTTCATGAGGTATTCATATTTTAAATTTTAATTTCTTTATCCCCTATTATAATTTTTTTTGTTTTAGATACATATTACGATAGTTAGTGATCTAATATGGGTGGATTCGGGGGTTTGCAGGGAAATCGGGGAGTTTCAATCAGATCATAGGTAATTACCATTTATAATTCCTGATCATGTAGTGTGTAGTGTAGAGTCACACTGCATGTGTTCTTCCCATTCAGGGATGAGGCCAAACTTTTCATGTCATAGGACATGGATATGTTGAAGTACATAGTCCAGGTATAAGGGCACGAGATGAAAAACATAGGCATGATATGAGGACATGGCCACGTAGCTGGATAGTTGAGACACACTATGTACCTAGGGTAAAAGCTGTGTGGCACGACATGTCCAGCTTCCCGTGTATGTCTGAGGAAATTCCCAAGAGATCATATGTGGTCACACACCATGTGAAATGGGTATATGCTATGTATATTATGAAATAAATGCCATGTTTTAGAGGTTCTATGGCCAGGGGTGATTTTGGGAGACGCATTGTGAACTGTGGTTACATGTCTTGTACTCTCCATTGAGTTTTATCCCTCATTCATCTCCATCTATAGGACTCAGATAGAGGCATGTTTGAAGTCTATCCTATGTATTTTTCCATGTTGGACATGATGATTTCCATGGTTTTGGTTTTAGATATGTGACGTGAGGTGATGGTTGTGGGTCACTATTATTAGCGAACTAAAAATATTATATATTGAGTGTTTTCCATTGTTCTATCCATGTTAGGGTACTATTTGTAATTACATAATTAGCACAAAATTTTAATCCTCTCAATAGGATGATCTTAGATAGTGTCGGTGTATCCCTCTGTGAGGCCGGGGTGGGATCCTCTATCATATCAACTTCCCTAGGTGGTTTTCATGGAAGTTTCTTGATCTATGTGTGTCGGTAGAATATCCCCTATCTTGAAGGATATCCATTTATGTTTTGTAGAATTTTAATATATATGATCTCACACTTAGAGGGTGGTTTCAATAGGGTTTTTGGTATCAACAACAGTATGATCCCTACTCATTGGACAAGTTCAGTAGGGTTTTGTAGAATCATTAAGAGTATAATCCTATACTTAGAGGTTAACTCCATGTTTGGTTCTGTGGTATCTCCCAATTGTTATGGTCATGATAGCCTATATTTACATTGTGCATTTGAGTCCTGGTAGGATTATTTCATCCAACAATAGTCTTGGTTGTGATCCCCTATTCGAGTGATATGATCTCTATAGTTCCATATTGGGTTTGTGGTGTCCCCTATTGGTCCTGAGTGTGATCTAATATATGATTATATTGGGTATTTAGTGTTTTAATAAGGTTCAAGAATCCCCTCATCTAGGATTAGTGTGATTCCATATCTGAGTATAGTGATCTGCCTTGTGACACTATGAATTTCTTTATGGAAACACTCGATGAGTGTGTTCTCTTGGGTGTATACCACATGGGATGGAAGTGAAATGTCATTGACTTAGAGGTACCCAATAGATCATTTTTCTCTTGTATGTTTTATAAAGTATGAATGGTTTGTTTTTTATGAGTGATATCTCTTGGACGAGTGCCATATGGGATGGAAGGGCTCATATAGTGTGTGTTCTTAGACAATCATTACTGTAGAGACTCAAGTAGAATTTTGTAGATGGTAGTGAGGTTAGGACCTCATGAGACTAGGAATCTGATATGAGTATATCTAGGTGATTCTATAATTTCTTGTGCTTTTTTCACATATCTTGATTAACACACGATGTGGAGATGATCTAACTAGGTGTTTTTGGTCAAGCAGTGGTCAAGATAGAGATTCTTATACTCTATCACTTGGGTTCCCTCTACCTTGGGTCAAGAAGACTATTTCATTTTAGTTTCTCCCTTTTATTTTATGTTTTTATGGTGCCTAATGGGTATGTTTTTACTAACCCCTTCATGGGATTTTCCCGCACATGTCTCATCTTAAGCAGATGACAGGCCTTTTGATGGAGTCCCAGGAGGACACAGAGAAGGCGGAGCTTAATAAGATAGAAAGATAATGGTCTATACCAGTGCTTGACTGAGGTGTGTTTAGGTGGTTTAATTTGATTGAAGATACCTCCTTCTGAGAATTCTAGTCTCATTTTTATTTTGTATTGGGATTGTATTTTTCGCTTTTTATGTTTTTAGTAATTTTTCCGTATGTTGATTATGGGATATATGTGTGAAATCATTTTGTATCAGTAGTTTTAATATATCGAAACTATTTATGTGGGTGCATGCATACTTGAACCATTGGATAAGGCATCCCATGTGTGTTATATTACTACAAAGAAATAATCACTAGCCCCTGTCCTATTGGATTTGGGATTGGGGTAGTCATGGATTAGGACTGTATGGGTCGGGTCATGACAGAGTGGTATCAAATATAGTCAGTTATACCTTAGTAACATAGTGTATGATAATGTATAGGGATTTATGGAGATAGTGTTCAAGTGTATCGATATTTTCCTCCAGAATAGACAATATAGTTTTGGTGGGGAGACTGGCATATTGATTCACCCGGGATTTATAACATTCTTGTCTTCTTAGAACAATTAGTCACTGGTTGCGGGGAAAATTTGGTTCATACATCACATAGGACTGGGTTGTGGGTTTTATGTCCTTTTTGAGTCATCTCCATATATATTCATTTACATTGGGATGTCTTGATTATATTTCAAGATGATATCATGATTACATCCAAATAGGGTTCCACTGTAGGATTGTGATGATAATGTTCTTTGTGATGATGCTTTGGTGTAGGCCACTACATAAGATGTGGTACCTATTGGTGGTCATCCAGTAGATCCACCACCCAATGAGTATTAGTATTGTGCTAGATGTTTAGGTTGAGGATGAATGGAGGTTGAGTGTGTTGAATGAATTCTATGCGTAGAAACCTCTAAGGTATTGGGGTGATCCTGACCCCTAGGTACCTGATAACTAGAATGCGGTAGTATGGAATGTTTTCCACCTTGTGAGGACACCTCTTGATCAGATTGTGGTCCTAGAGGAGATTATTATGTTAGAATCATCTAGATGATGGTGGAATCTAGTAAAGAAGACCTGTGATGATTCGATTCTCACTTATAAGAAGATTTAGATTCTCTTCTGGAAATAGTTTTATCTAGCCATGTTGAGATCGATGTTTATCTAGTTGATTTCGTAGATTTGTTGAGATTTACTTACCATGGAAGAGTATTCATTTTGGTTTATAAAACATTCTTGATAATTCCTATATTTGGTTCAGGATCATTTTTCAAAGAGAAATACTTAGAGCAGGGATTACATCTGGATATTATGGAATTACTAATGTCATTGTGCATTCCCAACTATTCTAGGGTGACTGAGTTGGCCTTAGTGTAGGAGAGAATTATGAATGAGAACACTATGACTTTTAGTTTTGGGAACAGAATAAATGGGACCATGTTATCTCATATTCGATGATAGGAACACAAATTTGGGTATGTGTGATGCTTCGGGAGATGATCCCCGGATGCAGGGATTGTGGCTCAGGGTTCGCAAACCAGATCTAGTTAGTTGTGAGAGAGTCTTTCTTTCACGTCTGATGGTTGTTGACATACCGGATAAGTCTATACAACTTTCAGTTCTACTAATAGTTATACGGTCGATGGACCTCCTTATTAGAGATAAGGACAAGAGAATGGATTTCTGCATGATGGTGGATGAGTTTGGGGAGAAGGGATAGAAAGTGTAGGTGGAAGATGGTTTGATCTATTTCCACTATCACACCCATGTGGTATGTGAAAAGCTTAAGAAGCTGTATTATCTGTGTGAGGATAGATACAGGCCATAGAAACCAATAAACCTATGTCTCTGAGGTTTATTAGAGTTATGCTCTATGTTCTTTCTACTTTTTTAGTAGTATAGTTATACACGGTTGTAATGTACTCTATTATTTCATCTTATTTCTCTATGATTATCCATGCAGGCATATGGAATCAGTATAGCCCTATGATGGTGATGATGGATATAGCTTCCAATTCACAAGGAAGAGGGAAACTTACCCCACCAAGTTTTTTTATTTGTGAGATGATATAAATCTGTGTGGTAGAGTTAGTATCAAAAAAAGTAAATAGTTTCAAGATGTAGTGGATGAGTTCCTCTGAATTGTATGTATGGGTTGGGGTTGTGTTCTATAGTTTCAAAGCTAGATATAGTGATACTATTTGAGCCTTTTTGGTTTGAAAATGATGCTAGAGGCTCCTACAAAGAGGATTAACGAACACAGACTTCTATCGATAGTGTGACCTAACTCTAATAAGAGGGTTCCTCATATAGAATATTTATATAATAGTAGAGTGAGGCCTTATTATGTTCCCTCGGTGTTGATGTGATTCCTACCATCCATTATTAGATGGTTTCCACTAGTGAGTGTGGTCGTGTTTCTAGATTTTGGGATAGATTTTTTCACCTTTGAGGAGTGATCATAGGATAAGCGGGATGATCTCAGGTTTGGGAAGATAAAACTAACTTTATTAGATGTTTAGTATGACCCTTGGGGATAGATGAATATGGTATTTTAGATTCATACTATAATGGTGGAGTTTTGAACATCTACCTGAGGATTTTATGGGTTTCCCTCCCCACTTATAGTTTCCTTCTACATAGACCATCACTAAGGGGATATCCTGATATTTCCTATAAAATACTGGTTTACTTTTGTGGATCTTTTTGATGTGGTGCAGTTGGGGTTTATAGGCAGAGGACCTTGGAATTATCAATTTGTGCACTTAGGAGACCTTGTGTTGTTACTTGGTACCCTCATGGTCTCAGAATCAGAGTTTCATGTCATAAACTTGAGTATGGAGAGATATATGTCTAGTTTTGTGTGGAAACCCCTTTGATTTTACAGTGATGGGGAGAGGTATAACTATGAGATTTTGTTTGTGAGGTGTTTTGTGACTAGATATCCACTGGACATGTTCTTAATGGGTTTTATTATGGTGGGGAATACATTGAAATTCCAATTTTCAATGATGATACAATCCATGTTGAGAGATGGGATGTCGAGAAGGTGGAATTCCTTCAGTAGTACACCCAGTGGAGGGGTATTTATCCCACATAGGTTGGACCACTCAGGTTCCAGAGAACATGCTTCAAGTTGCGTGTTCACGCAGTGTATTTTTCTCTCCACCATCGGTGTAGTTCTAGTTAAGGTCACATTTGGGAGGCCCTATAGGTTACCACTATATTGGTCAGAGATGTTGGGATACTAAATTGGGGTCCCAGAGTTGGTTCTAGCGATGGATGTTTAGATTCCATGTAATCCAGGGGTGTATGAAGACTACCAGGTTATGTCTATATCTATAATGGGTTAGCAAGGTAGTTTACCACTAGACACTATGAAAATATATGGTATGAGTGCTCAGTTATATCCACCTATCATGGATGAGGACACACGTGTATGTTTTCTTCCCCGATATTGACTTGTTTGAGTATGGCATTGGTCGTGGTTTGGATTTTTTGGTTCCCCTAAGTGCGTCTTGGTATGTAGCACAAGAACCTTCTATTGAGGTCACTAGAGAAGGAGATCTCGTTGATATCTTAGTTTCCTCCCCCATGCTTAATATTTTCTTTTTTTGCGGTGATAATCCCTAAGTGGGGGAGGATTTACTAACTCACTTTTTTGTGTGTAAGATTTTTGAATATTTATAGTAATTTTTCTAGAGCTAGGAATTGAGTCATCAAATAAATATAGGGCCTGAATATCCTTGATGTGAGGGTAGTAAAAATTTAGAATATTTTATCATTTCTGTAAATTATTTCATTAAAATTAGAATAACTCCATATTGGAGTCTCATATTTTAAATTTTAGATCACATTTGAGTTTAGAACATGGTGTTTACCGTAGATATGACAAAAAGTTTTCCAATGTTTGGTGCCTGATCAGAGGTTATCATTGATGGGGTATTAAATGGATATATGTTAATTTTATAAAACTAAATGAATTCACTATACCATTGGTTGTCACAGGAATCGAGTATTGGTTGGATCCATCTTACTTGATAGATGAACTAAGGATTAACTTAGGAGAGGAGGTGCCACTGATAATTGTTTTTTATGTTGATTGTCACTCAAATGAGATCCATAGATTCCCGACTATAGTTTTGGAGCTGAAGATTCAACGTTTCACCAAAAGAGATATAGATTTATGTGTTTTACATCCCATTAAACATTGATAAATTTGTTTTTGTTTTACAACCTAATTATAACTATGAGTGATCCTTTATGGGTAGATCTGTGGGTTTCAATGAAAATCGAGACACTTCAGGTGGATCGTAGGGAATTAACATTTACAATACTGATCACATGATGTGAAGTATATGGGAACATGTTGTGTGTTCTTACCATTTAGGAAAGATGAAATTTTGGGATTACACATCGTGTAATATGGGTACACGTAGTGTTGATATCCCAGTTCATGTGGTTGAGGGACCTTACCAGACATGTCATGTTACGGGACATGGTTGTGTGGAAGTAAATGGCCAGGGTACATGGACATGACCTTTAAAAAATAGGGATAGGATGAGGACATGTCCAAGGGGATAAATATCTGTGACATGTCTTATACAAAGGGTACAATTTGTGTGGTGTGAAATTGACAGCCCACCGTGTATGGAAAAAGGACATTACCTGGAGATCGGATGGGGTCTCATGCCATTTGACATACGTACACACCATTTATATTCCAAAATACACACTAAGTACTGAGAGGGTATAAGACTATGGGACAGTTTTAGGAGACACATCATGCACTATGGTTAAATTCCATGAACTCACCTTGGATGTTTCTCTCATGAATATCCAACTACATAACTTTTATGGAGGTCAATGAGTAGCCTATCCTGAGTAGTTTCCATGTTGGATGTGATGGTGTCAATGGTTTTGGTGTTGGATATGTGATGTGAGGTGATGGTTGTTGGTTTATAGTCTTAGCGACATTTATATGAGTATCATATAATTTTTTTACCTTGTTATATCCTTATGAGGGTATAACGTGCCTTTAAGTCCTTAACAAAGGATTGTGATCCCTTAAATAGGATGAGGTTGGATAAAGTTGGTGTAACCATTTGGGAGGCCAGGGTGGGATCCCCTATCTTATCAACCTCCCAAGTTGTGGTTTGTGGTATCTTAGTGACCTGCCTACATATGGATACGATCCCCAATATAGTAGGCTATAATAGGTGCAATAGAATCCCAGGTACTATATTATTACTATTCACATAAGGTCCCTTTGGGCCAAAATGGTTTTCAAGCCTTGTATTTGAGCCACATGGCATTAGGACTTTGGGCTATGTAATGGGTCACCCTCTACTAAGTCAAAAAAAAGTGGCCTTTGATATAATAATAAATTGATTCTTCGGCCCCAACCATTTAAAAAATGTTTTTTTAGTTTCTTCATCTTGGATAGAAAATTTTGTTTAGCCAGTCCGCTACACCTAAGTACGAAAAATTAAACATCATTTTAGAGAAACCATGATAATTCTCATTAAATTGGTGTTATTTCCTGGGTGGTAATAACCATTTTCTTCTTACTATAGGTAGGATTCATTTTTTTATTTTTTTTCTTCTTATTTTCCTCTATTTCCTTTAATTTCATCCCCCCATTTTCAATTTCTCAGTTTTTCTTTCTTTTTATACCAATAATTGAACCATTATCATATGATTTTGTGATAAAAATGAAATTTATTCAATTTTTTAGTTATTTTAAGACATGATATCATTTTGTAGTTATTATTAATCTATACCCCAATGTTATATGTATCCTTAGTTCTTGATTGAATCAGGCTCATTCTATGGAAAGTGTAAAAATTATACCATTTGAATCATTCATTTATTTTATGAATTGTGAAATTGGTATCAAATCTAATACTAACTCATAATTTGATAACATATCTGAAAAAACAATGATCTATATAGAAGAATACATGAATTAGAAAAACCATATATAGAATATCAACTAACATTTATTTCATACCCAACCATAGAAATAGACTTTGAACATAAATCGAGATTGATACTCTTACTTTAAAAGATTCATGGACATTCTAGAGAGGGCTGAAACAAATATATAAAATAATTTAATATGGTTTTTCAACTCTGAAACCAATTAACAAATCCAAATGCAAAATTAGACAAAGTACACGTCTATTATCACTTGATAGAACATCATAATACTTGATGTATTATTTAAAACCCAAAGAGGTAATATGTTGCAATGATATCTAATATCATTTATTACAGAGAATTTTCCAAAATCAAATACCACTATTATTCAATTTATATCTGAGGGAATAAAAATATATAGAGATAGTCAATTTATGACTATAGGAAGTAGTTTAAGAAGTTGTATAAAAGATACCATCATCAAAAACATTAGTGATAAAATCCTTATCCTATACATTTATGAGGGTATCATGCCTATAGTGAAAAGGATGATTGATGTTGCATAAATTAGATATTTGTTCAATTAAACCTTGATTTTCACTCATGCATTAATTAAAAATATGACAGTAAATTCTAAATAATTTTGAAATTGACATATAGTGGCTATAAGAGAAGTGTACCATGAATCTCCTTCAACTCTTGGAAATCAATTAATTGATAATAATTTGGATGAGTTGAGTACTATGTTAAAATATATTTCTTTGTATTGAAGGAAATATCAACCCACTACCAAAAAGGTTGATGGGATTTCCTCTATATTGGACCGATTATCCAATATATTATTTCCCATAACTGTAAGAGATGGATGAGTGTGCAACATTTTTTTCTGGGAGACCATTCTAGTAGTTAAAAAACTATCCCCCTCAATATATTTAATATTCATTCCCACTAACATATAGAATATAATAAAAGAGCCACCCAAATTTATGTTATATCATTAAATAATAATTAAGGCCCTCCTTTTCAGTGAAACTTTAAGCAGCCTCCTCCTTATCAATAGGGTTTTAAATAACCCTAATAAAATTTGATTCCCAAGAATTTGAAAGACAATAACAACAAGTAAAGTTCCAACTTTTGGTATATTGTAATATTAATGATCTTTTGAATCAAACATTACATTATAAAAAATATTGAGCCCGATTTAAGTTATATAATTTAGAGAGTTGGAGACACAAATGAGTTGGATTTCCACCACCCTCAATGAATTGGTAAGTGTTATCTCTAGAAATATTCTCTCAAAACCTACTCCAAATCACAATAGTAATTTTAGTATCATCACATTTAAGATTTAGTAGTAAAAAGTCAATATATTTACTCTAACTTATCCACATGGTTTCACTCCATCAACTAAAAATTACCATTAAATAATAATCAATGAGCTATCAAATAAGAAAGGTAATGGTAAGTATATTATTTATGATTTACCTCATAAAACCCATCTATTTATAAATACACATTTTAGATCCAAGAATATGGATTAAGAGGTGATGAAGAAAGAGGTTCTATAAATATTAAATTGAATTGAGATCAAAATCCCTCTACTTGAGATAATAAAGGAAAATACAAGGTATGAAAAATTATTGAAAGGACAATGTACAGATAAAAAATTGATAGAGGTAACTAAGGGGATAGAGCTTGGGAGAAATTTGACATCACTCATCAAGCCTGCATTGGTGATTCTTATAATGTGTAAGGACTCCAAGACATTCACTATACCAGGCACTATAGGGGAGTTTCATTTCATTTGTTCTTAGTGTGATTTAGTAACTTTTTTATACATCAATTTGTTTTCCATCCATTTAGAATTTTTATGTTAAAGACATCATGCGTGGAGGTGAAATTGAAAAATATGGTTATTATGTATCCATTAGGATTCATTGAGGCTGTAATTTTTTGAGTGATAGATAGATTCAATCAATTGATTTTTATATACTGAATATGGATGATGATTAGGTAATTTCTCATGATCCCATCATTCTTGGTAGGATCTTCCTCAAAAAATTCATAAAAATCATAGATGCCTATAATGTAATATTTTTAATGATGTCATAAATGATATTATAAGATTTAATATTTTATACTTCAGGAAGTTACCCTCAAAATATTATTTTTCCCACTGCATCTACCATTATAATCCATCTTATAAGGACTATATTTTTATATTTCAAATATTTTTCCAATGGGAGTTTTTTATTATAAAATATATTTTGATTACTGGGGCAAGTTGTATAACTCAGAACAATTTCATGCATATTTATCAATGTCAAACCACTCTTGTTCTTCCTACTTTCATGGATTTTATTCTCATTTTAGGAATATATTATCTTATTATGACATGGTTATTGATTATGCGGATATATTTGATGGATTATTATTTGATGTTGATATTAGAGCATATGATAATGATATTCATTTTGAACATACATTTTTTCCCATGATGACCCCATCTAAGAAAACCACAAAACATAGAAATTAATCCATTAACCATAAATCTAAAATATCAATACATGTTTACTAATGAAAATTCCCCATTTTTTGCTAACATTCTCATTATTAGATAATAAAATCAACTTCTATATCCTTTGAACAAAAAAATTTGGGTTTTTGGGTTTAACATAGAAGATATAATAGGTATTAGTCTTTCCATATTCATGTATAATATTATTTTAGAGGATGGAACTAAATCATGTAGGTATCCACATTAATAACACATCCCCACTTTGTTGGATGTTTTAAATAAATAGGATGAAAATATACTAGAGGAATGTATCATTTATCTTATCTTTGGTTCTCAATTATTTTTCACCATTAGGTTAAATCTATGATTAATATTTAAATTATAGTAAATAATTATAGAGATGAGTTATTATTAATAGGGTTGAAAAACAGTTGGCGAGTGTGTATGAGTTATTATTAATAGGGTTGTAAACAGTTGGTGAGTGTGTATAGATTATAGGAAAATAAATTAAACTAATTCTAAGGATCATTTTGTCCTTACTTTCATCGACTAGATTCATGAGTTACTCAAGAGTAGAATATATCATTTCTTTTATATGGTTTTATAGTTACTTGTTAGTTCATATTTCATTGGAGCATCTGGAATATATGATATTTTCATGTATGTTAAATAAAGTAACTTACCGAAAGATGGAATTTTGACTTTATAATGATCTAGGTACCTTCTAGAGGTGCATTGTGAGTTTATTTTCTACATAAATTAAGACATTTATATAGGTATATATAGAATAATTTACTATATATAGATAAAAATTTTATTAATGTCATGTTAACTTCTAATACATTTTGAGTCATTCAAATTTCCAACATAAAAATATTGTTTTAAAACTTTATAACACACACTGGCATTTTTGACATAAATTGTTTTGAAGTGATTATTATGGTTTGAAATTTCTTTAAAGGAATACCCACACATTGGAATTAAACATTCATTATTAACATCCTTTCATGATCTTAAATTTAATGGGAAAATTTTATTATCATTTCAAATTTGTTCTAGAAACTTTTACATGGAAACCCTATCACCATTTGGGCCATAACATATTTATCCAAAATTGGATTGGTCTAAAATTTTAACATAGAATAGAGGACCTCAATATAAAAAAATAATTATTCTAGAAGGTAGTTGGTTCATGTATTTTAGTGGCAAATAATTATGTTAAATTTGGATTAAAATTACTAATTGAATGTTTTCATTCACACTTGTAACCACTTGTAACCCTAGTCTCTCATCTACTCTATAAATGTGTATTTTATTATTTTGAAGTGATCGGTCAAAAATTATTAAATTTAGGGTAGATGATAATTAATTTGTCTTCATTTATTATAATATAATTCAATATTTTCTTCTATTTATTTTTTTATATTCAATTATATTATTTTTTTAATTCACTATATTAGGTTGGACATAAAGAGAATAAACCAATAAGATAATAAGTGAGGGTGGGGGGAATGACACCATGGAGGCCATGCACTGGACTCTGGACATCATGAATAATCCCTGTCATGATAAAATATTGATAGATTCCACTAAGATGCATCTAAAATCAAAACATTTTTAGTTGATTATGAGGTTTGTGGGCCTAGTCTATGAGGGGGTTTAGGATGGTTAGAAAGATTTTCTTATGCAGTCATGGCTCTTTATTGAAGACTTTGATGGTTATTCCTATACCATTTCTATCTGACTATATAATCTGACTCCATCATGGTCCGGTGCATTAGTTTTTTAGGGTAGTTTTTGATGTAGTGGCTAAGCTGGCATCGAGTGTCCTATTAGGAATTACCTTGGGTTAGTTTGTTTCTTTAATTGGGATTCTATATTTCTCTAATGGTATCAGTTCATGTAGTCTGATTTACTATAGAAAGTGTTATAAATACTTTACTGATCAACACCCAATAAACACAACTGAACATCTTGGAAGGAGGAAGGCATTCTAGAACACAAGAGTTGTTTTTTGAAACACCAAGTGGGATGATTTTCTAGAGATGATCCCATTTATTTATACACACACATAATAACAAGATGTATTTAAAATGTAATTAAAACCATGTAAAATCAATAATGAATTCAAGACCTGTTGAGCCATAAATGAGGGAAAATAATAAGGGGAGATAAAAGTAGTGGTGTAATTAATCCCCATTATTGAAAATATCCAACAATTACCTCTAGGTTTTGTAACATTCACTATATTTATATGAAGTCAAAATATGTGCACAACTCCAGAAACATGCCACACCCAAGTGACTTTATGAGAATGTCTGTTAACTGTCCCTCCCTCAAATACTTCACATATATTTCCACTATAATCTCTACAATGGACATGTCGTGTATATGGGAGGACTTAGTGTCTAATTCATTGATGGGTTTATCCATGGAGAGCACACACATACTTTTAATCATGTGATAGAATACATTTTTATTCCTACACCTAGGGATGTACATAGGATTTAAATGATGAACCCTTAACTCATCATATTCTTCTCCTCATTCATTGTCATATGTTGGATCATGTGTTGTCCTATATCACCAAAGAAGGTTGGATCATCTACTATAGTGAAATTTAAATTACCATAGAAGATCTCTTGTAGTGCAATCCCAGATGGAACTATCATCCGGATAATGTTATTGAGGGTGCGAAACTGAAGTGGGGATTCATCATGATCTATTTTTGGTGATTCAACTATGTTGGATGATGGTGAAGATAAATCCACTGTGTATGATACCACATGGTTCACCTTGACCACAAATGGTGTTTCACCATCTGTAGAGCATGCGATAGTGGTTTTTGGTGATGATCTCTGGTATATGAAAATGTTTTTGGTCTCTTCTATCCCAGGTATACAATCCCCTGTGTGTTTGAAAGTGAATGTAGACTCAATAGTCAACACACCTTGTTCACTATGAGCAATCCAATCCCACTCCTCTGCCTCATTGAATATGGCATCAAATATTACATTCATGCACTTGCTGACGGGGTCATACACACGGTATAATTTAGACCATGACTCATAACAAATGAATATTATTGGCGTAGTCCTGTTATATATCTTCTACTGATGAAATTTCATGTTATTGATATGCGTAAAGAATCCAAAGGTTCATATAAATTGCACCACCAGTTGTTTCCCACTCCAGACCTCATATGGCATCATCTCGTCAAGGCTTTGTTTCAATGCTCGGTTAAGGAAGAAGATGGTGATGGAGATGGACTCACCCCAAAAAATCTAGCGATGGCCCATACCCTTAAACATTTTTTGAACCATGGAAACAGTGGTCTAGATGTGTTGTTCAATGACCATATCCTACTATTGTTAATAGGGAGACTTGAGTTTTTGTTGTATGCCATTATCGGTATAGTATTCTCTGAATCTCATTAAAGTCAACTCATCGCTGTAGTCAGTGCATTGGACCTTCATATTTCTCCCCATATCCACGTACAATGTGGCTTGAAAATGTCTGATTTTTACCAGATCCTTGTCCTTGTTTGTGAGTGGATTGAGAAACATGTAGTGTCTTATTTCATCTAGAAGTATTAGAAAGTAGTGGTTCCCACTTGGTGTAGTTGGTGTGATTCTCCCATAGATGTCACAATGGATAATTTCAAGGATTTGTTCCACATGAGGCTTCAATTTCTTGGGGAAAGAAACTCGTTGTTTCTTCCAAGAGAGGTAGATTTTTCAGCCATTATCCATGAAATCAATTCACAGAATCCTATATACTATTTCTCATTGAGTGAGCTTGTGAAGAACCTAGAAATTCAGATGGTCATACCTTGCGTTCCAGTTCAATACCGCATCTTAACTTCTTCCAAACAATCATGTAAGATTTGAAATGGTGAGTCATAACATGTATAGCCTAATGGGGAATCCCTATGCCTTGGAATTTAGGCATAATTTCTTTTTGATGATGTTCTAGATTAATCTGGTAATTAGTACCTAACAACAATTCCCATAAATCTATCCCATGCTGATGATGTTGATAGTGAGACTCGGTATTATGTACACACTTGTGAGAACATGGTTCTCACCGGTCTTTTAGGTGAACTAGATCTTCATGAACACCCTAATATTGATGAATGATTAATCACTAAACTTAACAATTATGTGAATCCTAATGTCAATATCAGAGAAGACAGTGCGGGAACTGGTCATGTGGGTTGCAGGACTAGTGTCAAGGTTCCATAGGTCATCATCACAGACCTCCTTTTTTTCATGTTGTGCAATGACCTTAACCTTGACCATTTGGATAGGACTGTATTGTGGAAAAAGGGAATTGTAAGTGTTAGATATTGGATTTGAGGTACCAGGAAACCCGATGCAAGGCCTTTCTATAAGGATCGTGGGATCATCATTATCACCATGGGTTATAAGGGATTTATCATTTTTCATCTTGGTATAGAAATATTTGTCCCGGGGACCCATTTTTTCATATTAGGGACATTGGTCTCTTAAGACATCATTACTATGGTCAGATCCCCAGTCAACCCTTCCATTTCATCCATTTTCATTATTTTTCTCTCTTCGTGGTTGTTGGTGGTGAAGGCTACCAATCTTAGAGTTGTTGGAATGTCCCTCTCCCTTTTTTCACTCATTCATTCATGGAACCCACTCCTCTTCAATGAGGAGAAGTTCCCCTCCATTACCAATAGCGATTTCTGGGTCAAGATGGTCCTCATTTTCTTTGAGTATCCCAATCACCTCCTCTACAATGAGTATCAAAATATCAATAAGCATATCAATTGAACGAGAAATTTTGGAGAACCTGGAGGGGATAACGCATCAGTAATTCTCAATGTCATTGTCTTAAGGATATGGATCATCAATGATAGTGAGTTGGTTGACCAACCCAGTGAGCGACATTGTGAAGCTTTCCACTGAATCGCTGTTACGAAAAGAAATTCCTTCATACTTCTTATATAGTTTTTGAGTATTGTCCTTGCATATGAAATCAATGTCGATGTGTGTGGTATTGATAATGTGAAACACTTCCTTGGTTGTTTCCTTGATGGTGAGAATGAAAATCATCTTCTAAGGGACAGTGTAGAGGGTAGGCTCCAACATTATATGATCTTTGTGGATTTTTTCACCACTAGTGTCGAAGACATCCCAATGTCTCTATGATTGGAGAAAAACCTTCATCATCAAGGACTAGTCATTGTAGTTACTCTTTTTTGAGGAATGGATACATTTAGCATCCACATATCTCATCCACCACCCGATATACCATAGGATGACTTCTATTATTGACAATGAGGGATATGGTATGTGATAATGATGTCTTAGATAGTAAGGGAAATGAGGGATCGCAGTGCTGCATTGTTCAAAATGTCAACCATGATCTAATACCAAATGTTGGTAATTATCCACTAATCAACACCAATGAAACACAAGAGAACGTCTTGCAAGGAGGAAGGAAAATGATAGAGCACAATAGATACTTTTCACACCACCGATTGGGATTATTTTCTGGAGAGGTATCCATTAATTTATATACACACATGAAACCAAGACATATTTACAAAATAATTAAAATCACATGAAACATTTAATGAGGTAAATCGATTTTGAGCCACAAATGATAGAAAGTATTGAGGTGGGATGGAAAAATAATGGATTATTGAATACACATTCTTTAAATTATTCAACATAAAGGAAGGTTCATGTTTTTCTTCTGATTTATTTTCGTCTATGATTATGTATTCTCCTCTAGGATTATAGTGTAGTTTTCTATGATTTTCATTCTCAAATGGTTTTGATCTCAATGATGAATAAAATGGTGTATAATGTAGATTGGTTCCCTAATTAACCATTTAAAATCAATGATTGTGTGTTTTTAAGTTAACATAATGTTTAATTTATTTCAACATAGTTGTAGTGTGAAATTCCTTGTGTTTTGGATGTTAACAAATGAAGTGGGGTAAGATGAATTGCACCGCATCTATTTCTTTAATCATCATTTTATATATTACTTGTCCCATAAACATCAATCAAACCACATATCCCGGTTTATTTGTAATTTATTTTAAATTTTTTCTTAATAACTATGTTCAGTTGTTTTAATTACTACCTCTTTGAGATGATGACCTTATTCATACACTTCATTGTACCTAAGTACCAAAAACTACAGATCATTTAAGAGTGTATACAATAATCACACATTATCCTTCTTCGTTTTATTTTTTTATTCAATATATATTTTAAAATATAAAATAAACTTGAATAATTAAATATCATTATGAATATACTCTATTTATGTCATGATCTTCAAGATATATCATATTTCTAACAATCAAATTATTCCCACTTCTTTATATCTCATTTGAATCTCCATAAATATTGTATAATTCCAAAAAATATATTTATTCTTTTAATTTTAATATAAATTTTCACAATATATAATTTAAATTGTTTGAATACTTTAATAAGGGAGAAATTTCACTAATGTATTGAGTAACATTAACTCACTATATTTAGTAGCACTACAGCATTGTTGAGAAACATCAGCTCACTATGTTGGGTATTACTATAGCTATATTGAGTAAATTTAGCACATTTCATTATGTAACACTATAGATTTGTGGGTAATTTTAACATGTTTTACTATGTAAATTTCTCAAAAATAAATCAAACATCTTCAACTTATATTTATATGAGTTATAATTCTATCACCACTTATGATATTATTTGTTGTGTAGATTACCTTTTCCATCCCATCAAAGTCCAGTTCCATCTCATGAAACTCTATTTATATTAAATCTATGTTCAAATATATCTTACCCAAATTTATTATGTTTATTAAGAAACTCATTTACAAAACCTCTTACCATTTCACAAAAAAATAATTTAATTATTTTCTACTATATACACACCCCCATATATTACATTTTTCAAGTAGATTTTTATTCACTTAATCCAGGAGACTCTATGGATCTTCAAAATACATAAAAAACATATCAAATGACTAATAAACATTCTCCTCTATTAAATATTTTTTAGAATCTCATATTACTAAAAAATCGAAATCAAATAAGTATCATTCCTTATATCAATTAAAATAATATCCAATAAATATAATTATATGATATGTTTTATAATAACTACTAGTTTTAAAAAACATATATCCTTATCCCACTATTGAATACTTAGATAATATGACAATATACTCTTACACACCCTAAAATACATGTGAACCCTCAAAATCATCACATACATAAAAATATTTGGAATTATAAGAAAAAATATGCATTTCCAATCTGTAAAAATCTTAAAGTCTTAATATAATTAAATAAAAACAAATACCATGTAAATTTTCTCAATTTATATTTACAACACACACAACCCTGAATCTATGAGAAATTTAGTATCCCTTTTTAATTTATTTCTTTATTATTTTTAATCCTTTAGTTTTCTGATCCCAAATATTGTTTTTTTAATCTTAAATATATATAATTTATTGTTAAACAACATATTTATATTATTCTATTAATATAAAACATATAATATTTATAAACAAAAAGGAAATATTCCAATTAAAATACTTATTAAACCACATTAAAATTCTAGAACCATATTTGATTTGAAATGACAACCATGTATCTATTTTCATGGTTTATATTATCTATCATTATGTCATAATAATTTAAAAACTATCTATAAACTCAAACAACAAACTTTTATATCTTTTTTTTGTTTATTCTATAACTTTTTCTATAAAAATTAGATTCCATACCCCTTTCACTGCCCCCATTTCAAAAAAATAAATCTAGTTTCCAATAAATATAGATATTTCTATAGATACCATTTAAAACAATCAATATAAGATTTAACTATATTATCCCCCTTTGAAATTAACATCCAAATAAAAAAAATTAGAATAATACAAAGGGAATGGGTGAACATTTAACTTCAGCCTTAGAATTTGAAATCATTTCTTTGAAAGTTCCTTTGTAAAAATATCATTAGTTTGTTTTTTAATTTGAATATACTCCAGTTTAACTAATTATATAGAAAATGTCTTATTGGAAATGATATTTAATAACAATGTTTTTTATCTATAGTATAGCATTATTTATTATGATAAAATAATTGAACTTTGGTTTTCACAACTAATTCTAAAGAGGAAACCATATTTCAGATTTAAATCCTTATGTTATTCCTTCATTCAATGTTGTCCTGTATAATATATGGGTATTCATATTTAGAATAAATAAGTGTGATTGGATTTTTCGTTTTTAAATTCCAACCAGGAATCTTCTTATAATGAATAATGTACTATATATGAATTTAATTCAAATTAATGTTCTTAGAGAATGATGTGGATATAAACAACTCATTTTATATTTTTTATCTTATAAAAATACCATAACTATCTATTCCTTTGATATATAAGAGACTTATTTTAGTATTATCCACTCATTCTTATTTAGGATCACTTTAAATCCTTGCATAAAAACATACTATATAAATAATACTAGGATTTTATGCTATCAAATATAATATACTTCTAAAAAATAAATTGTATTATCTTTCTTTAAAACTCAATCACATCTCAACTTTACATAATCTATAACCCACTATAATAGGTGTTGAAAATTACATTTAATCATTAATTCCAAACAATTCAACCACTACAATTCATACTTATATTAGAATAAATAGTTATCATTTTATATAACTAGAAACCCCAAAAATAATATTCATTTCATCATATATTTCCATATCAATGTTCTTTTTCATATGATTATAACACTGATACAAATAAACACATTATTATATAGAAGGATACTTCCCTTAATATACATAATTATAATTACAGTATCATCCACCATCTCTTTCACATATAGATTATAATAAAAAATTATTTTCATGAAATTCATATTCCAAAAATAGATTTTCAACTTTGAGTATCTGGTTCCTTTGGATTTTTCTTAACCAAGGAGTTTCTTTTCCGATTATAACCATATATATCATCATTCCCATGTATAAAACCCTTTGTATTTTCATTAAAAAAAATTCACATGTCTCTCCATTTGAAAATTTAGTTTTAATACCTTTTTAATAAACATTATATTTATTTGATTAGAAATCGCTATGAAACTTTATCCTTGAAACAAATTAAAAGGGTTCTTCAAAATTTTGACTTTCAATCTATATATTTTCTTCACACACCAATGTAGAATTTTTCCAATTCATCTCAACTTTATCATTGAATTTAAACCTAAACACCCACATTGTTCAAATTATACTCGTCCATTTTGGTCTAGGAACAAGATACCAAGTTGTTTTCTTCTCAATATGATTTATTTATTCATTTTGGGATATGACCCATATTTAAACTTAATGTTCACATCAACCGTGATTATATATTATTGTAAAATAAGAGCTATGTCACCCTCAAATTTTAGTTTTATTCTCATTCGAATTTTTTTCACTCTAACTGAAAATTATATTTTTATCATATATAACATTCATTAGTATTAAATAACTCATCTTATAATCACTAACTCTTGAATCCTCATAGATTCCATTAGAAAAATTTTAATCTTCAAAATTTATAATTTAAAAATAATTAAATTAATATCAAATAATATCCTAATTTTGGATATTTATATCATTGTCAATTTGAGTATTCATTTAATTATGAATCAAATTAATTTCAGCAGTATTTAGATCATGTAAGTCTACATTCTTGTGAATATTTTATTCTAGCACCTATAACCTCTTTAATTTATATAGTATCCCATATAGTTGCCTTCGTCAACCTTTTCATCATACTTTCATAGATATTGAATATTCATATTAATAAAATATGTAAATAAAAATAATTAAATCTATTTTAAAGAAAGCATCTTATTATACCATAGATAATAGGTTGTTTTGTCAAAATTAGTCCTCAACATGCATCTTTTATTAATATACAAGTAGATACAAAATCTCTCCAGAAGAATCATGAGACTTTATGTTAATATGGTTCATCCCATCATAATTAGACTCTTGTTATTTCTTTTAGACATTATTTTTGCTAAATATCATAAGGTATAGTGTATTAATTCCTTATTATATTCTTTGTATGATTTTTTTATAATAAATGGATTTAAATTAATTACTATTATCATATCTAAACTTCTTAACATGTAACCTCAATTAATATTAATTTTATATTCTAAAAGTTTTAAGTAATCATGTGTATGATACTTATTATTCACATAAATCAAGTTTTTCATTATTTTTAAATCATCCAAAATCCCCTTCAGTATTATTTTAAAAATAATAACCCATTTTATTTTAATTATAATGTATCTTCCAACTCCTTAGTAATATTTCTCATAATTAATTATCTAATATGACTAAATATTCTATGTTATAATCTATTATCATCCTCAATGATAAAATAACATAATTTTCAAGTTTCCAATTTTGAATACATTTCTCTTGGTTCATAAAACATTCATGATACTCCCTATATTTGGTTCAGGATCATTTTTCAAAGAGAAATCCTTAGAGCAGGGATTACATCTGGATATTATGGAATTACTGATGTCATTGTGCATTACCACCTATTCTATGGTGACTGAGTTGGACTTAGTGTAGGAGAGAATTATTAATGAGTAGACTCTGACTGTTAGTTTTGGGAACACAATATATGGGACCATGTTGTCTCATATTCGATGATAGGAAGACAAATTTGTGTATGTGAGATGCTTCAGGAGATTATCCCCGGATGCAGGGATTGTGGCTCAGGGTACGCAAACCAGATCTAGTTAGTTGTGAGAGAGTCTTTCTTTCACTTCTGATGCTTGGTGACATATCGGATAAGACTATACAACCTTCAATTCTACTAATAGGTATACGGTCGATGAACCTCCTTATTAGAGATAAGGACAAGAGAATGGATTTCTGCATGATGGTGGATGAGGTTGGGGAGAAGGGAGAGAAAGTATAGGTGGAAGATGGCTTGATCTATTTCCACAATCACACCCAAGTGGTATGTGCAAAGCTTAGGAAGCTGGATTATATGTGTGAGGATAGATACAGGCCATAGAAAGCAAAAAACCTAAGTCACTGAGGTTAATTAGAGTTATGCTATATGTCCTTTTAACTTTTTTAGTAGTATAGTTATACACGGTTGTAATGTACTCTATTATTGTATCTTATTTCTCTATGATTATCCAAGCAGGAATAGGGAATCAGTATAGCCCTATGATGGTGATGTTGGATATAGATTCAAATTCACAAGGAAGAGGGAAACTTACCCCACCATGTTTTTTCATTTGTGACATGATACAAATCTGTGTGGTAGAGTTAGTATCAAAAAAAGTAAATAGTTTCATGATGTAGTGGATGAGTTCCTTTGAATTGTATTTATCGGGTGGGGTTGTGTGCTATAGTTTCAAAGAAAGATATAGTGATACTAGTTGAGCCTTTTTGGTTTGAAACTGATACCAGAGGCTCCTACAAAGAGGATTAATGAACACAGACTTCTATCGATAGTGTGACCTAACTCTAATGAGAGGGTTCCTCATATAGAATATTTATATAACAGTAAAGTGAGGCCTTATTATGTTCCCCTAGTGTTGATGGGATTCCTACCATCCATTATTAGATGGTATCCACTGGTGAGTGTGGTGGTGTTTCTAGATTTTGGGATAGATTTTTTCACCTTTGAGGAGTGATCATAGGCTGAGCGGAATGATCTCAGGTGTGGGAAGATAAAACTAACTTTATCAGATGTTTAGTATGACCCTTGGAGATAGATTAATATGGTCTTTTAGTTTCCTATGATAATGGTGGAGTTTTGAACATCTACCTGATGATATTTTGGGTTTCCCTCCCCACTTATATTTTCCTTCTACATAGACCATCACTAAGGGGATATCCTGATGTTTCCTATAGAATATTGGTTGACTTTTGTGGATCTTTTTGATGTGGTGCAGTTGGGGGTTTATAGACGGAGGGCCTTGGAATTCTCAGTTTGTGCACTTGGGAGACCTTTTGTTGTTACTTGGTACCCTCATGGTCTTAGAATCTGAGTCTCATGTCATACACTTGAGTATGAAGTGATATATGTTTAGTTTTGTGTGGACACCCATTTGATTTTATAGTCATGGGGGGAGGCATAACTACGAGATTTTGTTTGTGAGGTGTTTTGTGACTAGATATCCACTGGACATGTTCTTGATGGGTTTTATGATGGTGGGGAATACATTGAAATTCCAATTTTCAATGATGATACAAGACATGTTGAGAGATGGGATGTTGAGGAGGTGGAATTTCATCAGTAGTACACCCAGTGGAGGGGTATTTTTGCCACATAGGTTGGACCACTAAGGTTCCAGAGAGCATGCTTCAAGTTGCGTGTTCGCGCAGTGTATTTTTCTCTCCACCATCGGTGTAGTTCTAGTTAAGGTCACATTTGGGAGGCCCAATAGGTTACCACTTTATTGGTCAGAGCTGTTGGGATACTAAATTTTGGTCCCAGAGTTGGTTCTAGTGATGGATGTTTAGATTCCATGTAATCCAAGGGTGTATGAGGACTACCAGTTTATGTCTATATCTATAATGGGTTAGCAAGGTAGTGTACCACTAGACACTATGAAAATATATGGTATGAGTGCTCAGTTATATCCACCTATCATGGATGAGGACACACATGTATGTTTTCTTCCCTGATATTTACTTGTTTGAGTATGACTTTGGTCGTGGTTTGGATTTTTTGGTTCCCTTAAGTGTGTCTTGGTATGTAGCAGAGGAACCTTCTATTGAGGTCATTGGAGAAGGAGATCTAGTTGAGATATTAGTTTCCTCCCCCTAGCTTAATATTATCCTTTTTTGTGGTGATAATCCTTAAGTGGGGGAGGATTTAGTGACTCACTTTTTTCCATGTAATATTTTTGAATATTTATAGTAATTTTTCTAGAGCCAAGAATTGAGTCATCCAAGAAATATGGGGCATGAATATCCTTGATGTGAGGGTAGTAAAAATTTAGAATATTTTATCATTTCTGTAAATTATTTCATTAAAATTAGAATAACTCTATATTTGAGTCTCATATTTGAAATTTTATATCACATTTGAGTTTAGAACATGGTGTTTACCGTAGATATGACAACAAGTTCTCCAATGTATGGCTCCTGATCAGAGGTTATCGTTGGTGGGGTATTAAATGGATATATATTAATTTTATAAAATTAAATGAATTCACTTTACCATTGGTTGTCACAAGAATAGAGTATTGGTTGGATCCGTCTTACATGATAGATGAACTACGGATGAACTTAGGAGAGGAGGTGCCACCGATAATTGTTTGTGATGTTGATTGTCACTCAAATGAGATCCATCAGTTCCCGACTATAGTTTTGGAGCTGAATCTTCAATGTTTCACCAAAAGAGAGATATATTTACGAGTTTTACAACCCAATAAACATTTATGAATTTGTTATGGTTTTAAAACCCAATTATAACTACTAGTGATCCTTTAGGGGTAGATCTGTGGGTTTCAGTGGAAATCGAGACACTTCAGGTTGATCGTAGGGAATTAACATTTACAGTCCTGATCACATGATGTGAAGTATAGGGGAACATTTTGTGTGTTCTTAACATTTAGGGATGATGAAATTTTGGGATTACACATCGTGTAATATGGGTACACGTAGTGTTGATATCCCAGTTCATGTGGTTGAGGGACCTTACCAGACATGTCGTGTTAAGGGACATGGTTGTGTGGAAGTAAATGGCCAGGGTACATGGACATGACCTTTCAGACATAGGGATAGGATGAGGACATGTCCAAGGGGATGAATATCTGTGACATGTCTTATACAATGGGTACAATTTGTGTGGTTTGACATTGACAGCCCACCGTGTATGGACAAGGACATTACCAGGAGATCAGATGGGGTCCAACGCCATCTGACATAGGTACACGCCATTTATATTCCCAAATACACACTGAGTACTGAGAGGGTATAAGACTATGGGACGGTTTTAGGAGACACATCATGCACTATGGATAAATGCCATGAACTCCCCTTGGATGTTTCTCTCTCATGAATATTCATTTACATAACTTTTATGGAGGCCAATGAGTAGCCTATCCTATGTAGGTTCCATGTTCGATGTGACGGTGTCCATGGTTTTGGTGTTGGATATGTGATGTGAGGTGATGGTTGTTGGTTTATAGTCATAGCGACATTTATATGAGTATCATATAAATTTTTTACCTTGTTATATCCTTGTGAGGGTATAATGTGCCTTTACGTCCTTAACATAGAATTGTGATCCCTTAGATAGGATGAGGTTGGATAAAGTTGGTGTATCCATTTTGGAGGCCAGGGTGGGATCCCCTATCTTATCAACCTCCCAAGGTGTGGTTTGTGGTATCTTAGTGACCTAACTACATATGGATACGATCCCCAATATATTAGGCTATCCAAGTAGGGTTTTTGGCATCGTCAGATATGTGATATCCTACTTAGCGAGAGGTTCCAATAGGGTTTCCAGTATCATCAAGAGTATGATCCCCTAATTATTGGTTGAGTCCAATGTGGTTTGTAGATTCATTGAGTGTATGATCCCCTACTTGGAGGATGGATACATATTAGGGTATTTGGTATGTGCAAGTACTCCTCAGCATGATCCCTTATCTATGCATCAGGTGTTTGAGTCTATACAGGGTTTTTGGTTCCCCTAGTTGTTCTGGGTCTGATTCTCTGTCTGAGTGATATAATCTCTATATTTTCATATTGGGTCAGTGGTGTCCCCCAGTAGTCATGGTTGTGATATCTCTTTTGATGAGATGATTTATTTTTGTTTTTAGTAGGGTTCATGGAGTCCCCTATCTAGTATGTGTGTGGGCCCTTGTGTGAGTATTTATTTCTACCGAGTGACGGTGTGAATTTCTTCATGGTGAGACCCGAAAAGTGTATTTTATTGGGTGTATGCCAAGTGGGATGGCAGTTACGTTCCATAATCTTTGTGATACTATATGAATAATGTTCTCTTGGATGTACCATTAGGGATGGTAGGCATTTTTCTAGTGAGTTATTTTTCATGGATGAGTTCCAATAGGATGGTATAGTTCACGGAGTACATTCTACTAGAAGGGTGTTGATGTATATCCTCAAGTAGGATCATGTGGATGGAAGTGAGGTTAGGACCTCATGATACTTGGAGTCTAAGGTTAGTATATCTATATGATTCAATGATTCCATGAAATTTTGGAACATATATTGATTGATACGCCATGTGGAGATGTGATGAATAGACATTTATAGGTAAGGATAGGTTGAGAAGGAGTTTCATATTCTCCCTCTCTTAGGATTATTCTATCTTAGGTTGATCATATTTTTATATTTCACTTTCTCTCTATGACTTTCGGTTTTGGGTGAACATACTGAGGACTTTTATACTCACCCTCACATCATTTTTCCCATACATGTTTTGTATTATACATACAATAGGCCATTCAATAGAGTCTTAGGAGGATCCAGATGAGGTAGATACTATTAAGCTAGACATATGGAGGTGTATATTGGTAATTGAATGAGGTGTATTCTGGTGGAATCATGTGATAGCAGTCCCCTGCATCTGAGTAGGTTGACCTCTTTCTATGTTTTTAATGGGATTATATTTTTTCATTTCTACATTTTTAGAACTTTTTTTCATACACATATTGTGGGGTATGTGTGTGAATGCATTTTGTGTTATAGTTTTTTAATTGTTTCACTGTTTCATGTATATGTATGTGGTTGCATGCATTATGGTATCATAGGCTAAGGCCTCCAATGTGTTTTATATACCTTCTGAGAACTTGTCGCCAACCCCTAGTTTATTAGAGGTAGGCTTGGGGAAATTGAGGCTTGCGCCTTAATGGGTCAGTTCGAGACAAATCCTTGGAATTTGTAAATCATTTGTGTGATGACTCCTCCACCCATAGAAAAGTATATTTTCATAGTAATGTTTCCAATTATCTACTACATAAATTATCTTTTTTGAATAAACATCATTCTAATTCATATATATATAATCTATGAATTTTCTACCAATTTCAAAATCATTCAAATGAAGTACACCGTACAAGTGAGGTCGAGAATGTTTAAGTCACAATAGTGAAATATTCATTAAATTGAAGAAATCATGTTATAATTATAGATTTAAATATTAATCACTAATCACAATTCATTATAATTTATCATGTGAATTTGTTCCCTAATTAAACACCAACCATGGGTTAAACAGGGAATTTTAATCAAGACAGGGCGCAATGATTTCACATTCTGAAGTAAGCCTAAGGTTTAATTATTTTCATTATTTTGGTTGTGTAAATATCATTAGGGTTTTAATGTTAATGAATTAATGGATTATAATTTACATGTTTTTAAATAAAAAATTTTATTAAATAAATAAATAATTGGGGTTATAATGATTATACCTCCACATATATGTTTCTAAAATCATATTCTAATTTCATACTTCTTATCTCATAAAAATATAATAAAAACCTTATCCTTGTTTGTATTTTATTTTGTTTTAATATTACCAATAATATGTTTTTTTAGTTACTAGACACTAAGCCTATACCCAAGTGGTAGAGACTGCTTCTTGGTATCCAGAAGACCCAGGATCAATCCTGGGAAGGGGTGGAATTCCAGAGTACTATATAAGTATTGTAGCAACACTATAGTAGGTACAGTAGCAGTATTATAACATCTATGGTTCTATAGAAGCGGGGGAACTGTAGCGGATGTCGTATTGTATTAGGACTATCGCGGTGGTTGTACTATAACAGGTGTAACAAAATCCCAGGTACTATATTATTACTATTCACATAAGGTCTCTTTGGGGCAAAATGGTTTTCATGCCTTGTATTTAAGCCACAGGGCATTAGGACTTTGGGCTATGTAATGGGTCACCCTCTACCAAGTCTGAAAAAAGGGGCCTTTGATATAATAATAAATTTATTCTTCGGCCCCAACCATTTAAAAAATGTTTTTCTAGTTTCTGCATCTTGGATAGAAAAATTTGTTTAGCCTATCCGTTACACATAAGTACGGAAAATTAAACATCATTTTAGAGAAACCATGATAATTCTCATTAAATTGGTGTTATTTCATGGGTGGTAATAACCATTTTCATCATACTATCGATAGGTTTAATTTTTTTAATTTTTTTATTTTTATTTTCCTCGATTTCCTTTAATTTCATCCCCCCATTTTCAATTTCTATGTTTTTCTTTCTTTTTATACCAATAATTGAACCTTTCTCATTTGATTTTGTGATAAAAAATGAAATTTATTCAATTTTTTATTTATTTTAAGACATAATATCTTTTTGTAGTTATTATTAATCTATACCCCAAGGTTATATGTATCCTTAGTGCATGATTGAATCAGGCTCATTCTATGGAACGTGTAAAAATTATCCCATTTGAATCTTTCATTTATTTTAAGAATTGTGAAAATGGTATCAAATCTAATACAAACTCATAATTTTATAACATATCTTAAAAACAATGGTCTATATAGAAGAATAAATGAATTAGATAAACCAAATATAGAATATCAACTAACATTTATGCATACCCATCCCTAGAATTAGACTTTGAACATAAATAAAGATTGATACTCTTACATTAAAAGATTCATGGACATTCTAGAGAGGACTGAAACAAATATATAAAATAATTTAATATGGTTTTTCAACTCTGAAACCAATTAATGAATCCAAAATCAAAATTAGACAAAGTACATTTCAATTATCACTTGATAGAACATCATAATACTTGATGTATTATTTAAAACCCAATGAGGTAATATGTTGCAATGATTTCTAATATCATTTATTACGGAGAATTTTCCAAAATCAAATACCACTATTATTCAATGTATATCTGAGGGAATAAAAATATATAGAGATAGTTAATTTATGATTATAGGAAGTAGTTTAAGAAGTTGTATACAAGATACCATCACCGAAAACATTAGTTATAAAATCCTTAGCCTATACATATATGAGGGTATCATGCCAATAGATAAAAGGATGATTGATGTTGCATCAATTAGAGAATTGTTCAATTAAACCATGATTTTCTCTCATTCATTAATTAAAAAGTTGACACTAAATTCTAAATAATTTTGAAATTGACATATAGTGGCTATAAGAGACGTGTACCATGAAACTCCTTCAACTCATGGAAATCAATTAATTGATAATAATTTGGACGAGTTGAGTACTATGTTGAAATATATTTCTTTTTATTGAAGGAAATATCAACCCACTACCAAAAAGGTTGGTGGGATTTACTTTATATTGGATCGATTATCCGATATATTATTTCCCACAACTGTAAGAGATGGATGAGTGTGCAATAGTTTTTTCTGGAAGGCCATTCTAGTAGTTAAAAAACTATTATTCCCATCAAAATATGTAATATACCTTCCCACTAACATATAGACTATGATAAAAGAACCACCCAAATTTATGTTATAACAATAAATAATAATAAAGGTCCCCCTTTTCAGTGATACTTTAAGTAGCCTCCTTTTTATCAATAGGGTTTTAAATAACCCTAATAAAATTTTATTCCCAAGATTTTTAAAGACAAAAACAACAAGTAAAGTTCCAAAATTTGGTATATTGTAATAATAATGATCTTTTGAATCAAACATTACATTATGAAAAATATTTAGCCCGATTTAAGTGATATAATTTAGAGAGTTGGAGACACAAATGAGTTGGATTTCCACCACCCTCAATGAATTGGTAAGTATTAACTCTATAAATATTCTCTCAAAACCTACTCCAAATACCAATAGTAATTTTGGTATCATCACATTTAAGATTTAGTAGAAAACAGTCGATATAGTTACTCTAACTTATCCATATGGTTTCACTCCATCCACTAAAAATTACCATTAAATCCTAATCAATGAGCTATCAAAGCAGAAAGGTTTTGGTAAGTAAATTATTTATGATGTACCTCACAAAACCCATCTATATATAAATACACATTTTAGTTCCAAGAATATGGATTAAGAGGTGAAGAAGAAAGAGGTTCTATAAATATTCAATAGAATTGAGATCAACATCCCTATACTTGAGATAATAAAGGAAATTACAAGGCATGAAAAATTATTGAATGGAAAATGTACAGATATAAAATTGACAGAGGGAAATTAGGGGATAGAGCTTGGGAGAAATGTGACATCACTCATCAAGCCCGCATTGGTGATTCCTATAATGTGTAAGGACTCCAAGACATTCACTATACTAGGCACTATAGGGGAGTTTCACTTCTTTGGTTCTTAGTGTGATTTAGGAACTTTTTTATACATCAATTTGTTTTCCATCGATTTAGGATTTGTATATTAAAGACATCAAGCGTGGAGGTGAAATTGAAAAATATGGTTATGATGTATCCATTAGGATTTGTTGAGGCTGTAATTGTTTGAGTGATAGATAGATTCAATCAATTGATTTTTATATGCTGAATATGGATGATGATTAAGTAATTTCTCATAATCTCATCATTCATGGTAGGATCTTCCTCAAAACATTCATAAAAATCATAAATTCCTATAATGTTATATTTTTAATGATGTCATAAATGATATTATAAGATTTAATATTTTATACATTAGGAAGTTACCCTCAAAATATTATTTTTACCACTGCATCTACCATTATAATCCATCTTATAAGTATTATATTTTTTTATTTCAAATATTTTTCCAATGGGAATTTTTTATTATAAAATATATTTTGATTATTGGGGCTAGTTTAATAACTCAGAACAATTTCATGCATATTTATCAATGTCAAACCACTCTTGTTCTTCCTTCATTCATGGATTTTTTGTAAAGACCTGTAAAATTCAAGGGAAATTTTTTCTTAATTTTCTTTGGAATTTTACAAGAGCGCGGTTTCAGACGACACCTGATTCCGAGGCCCAGAGTGCCCAGAATCAATTCCCGAAGTTTGGCTCGGGTACGTTCAGTGAACGAACGAGCGGGAATTTCGAAATTTTGATCCGGTGCGCGGAATTGAAATCTGAGGACACCGATGAACTCGCAGCGCCAATTTTCTCTTAAGGAGACCTTTTCGGAAGTTGCGTTTATTGCGGGACGAAAGATAATTTTTGGGAGAATTATAAAAAATTGAATAAAAATGTGGAACACTTTTTATTTTATTTTTATGTTAGTTGACTTCTCCCAAAGGGAGTTAATGGTGGGACCAACATCCACTTAAACGCCCTTGGGAGGATTAAGTGTGGTGGGGCCCACAAGAAACCCAACTTTTCAACTTCTCTCAAAACTCCCTTTAACCCCTCTTTAATTGTTTTGACAACTTAGCTTATTAATGAGATTGAGTTGTTTAAACTTTTTCAATCATTTGAAATTGAAAAAGGTTTGGTTGAGTTAATAAAATAATCTCTTAGCTTATTTTATTTGGTTAGTTTTGTTTTGCCATCTTGAGAGGTTTGAGAGCTTTTCTTTCTTCTTCAAACTTTGACGAAGAACGCTCAAGCTTTGACGAAGAACGCTCAAGCTTTGACAAAGAACACTCAAGCTCCGACGAAGAACGCTGCTCCTCTCTTCTTCGTCTTCGGTATCAACGAAAGGGAACGCCGCTTCCTCCTAGGACTCCCTTCGTCGGCATACGAAGATTCGCCAACGACGTACCTCTTCGGACGTACCTCTTCGTCATCGGATTTGACGAACGATTACCGCGACGCCCGACCTCCGCGACGTTGTCTTCCATGGGACGTTGACAAAACTTCGAACCTATACCCAAGGTAGGGGTTGTTGTTAATTGTTTATTTATTTATCCTTGTTCGTGGTTCTAGCATGACTAACGTGAGGATTTTAAATATGTGTTATTGTTTAACATGAGGGGGTCGGACCGCATTAACACGGCCGAACCCCCTCCTTTGTTCATGATGTTTTATTTTGCGGATGAAACAAGGTGGCGTGGTGCCGTCGCACCATGCGGTTATTCGCCCGATTTTATTGCGTGGCGCCGTCGCGCCGCGCCACGGAAGAATCATCAAGAACGTGACGCCATCACGTCGCGTCGAAGGGAATCAAAGGCGCAGCGGAGGGGTGAGGTGCCGTCGCACCGCGCCGGACGACGAACACCGCGGCCGGTTCCGGGCCGCGGCGGGACGAGAGGACCGGCGGCCGGGCCGCCGGCGTCGGAAGCCGGAAAGGGGACCGGTATTCCGGTCCCGTTGAAGAAAACTCAGCCGGAAGATGGCCGGCCGGAAGGTCAAAGGCCGGGGGAATTTAATTCCCCCGGCCAGCTCTAAACCCCCCCCCCATTTAATTGAGGGGGGGCAGTTTCTTTGAGGGGGGGCAGGCGGCCCCCCCGGTTCCTCCTCAAAGCGGGCCCCCAGGAGGGGGGCCATTGATTGGAAAAAAGGCGCGGTTATGCCGCGCCGCCAATTTGTAGAAGCGGGGGGCCTTGCCCCCGCGCGCGCTACCTCCATGCGGCGCAAGGCCGCCGCGCCGCCGCGCCGCCGGCCGGCCGGGCCAGGTCGGACCAGGGTCGGGTCGACCCGGTTCGGGCCGACCCAGGGGGGGTCGGGCCGGGTCGGCCCGGACCCGGACCCCCCATTTTCGAGACGGATTCGGTCTTTTGGCCATAACATGAGCCACAGACCTCCGATTGACGAACCGTATGCGGCAACGCAATCCTTGGATCGAGGCGGTCGTTTCGATATATCGCACTCAATGTTTCGGAACACTTTGAGTTCGGCCGGGTTGGTTCGTTCACGAAACCAACCGGGCCTTCGGAGCAGAAATGCTCATATCTTGAGCTACAGACGTCCGATTGACATGCCGTCAGCTTTGAAGTGTTCCTCTTAGTGAGACGGATCTTTTGGCATACTCCGCCCGAGGTTTGGACGCAGGTGGAGTACGGTCGGGTTGGTTTTGCCTTAAAAACCAACCTGGCCCCGGGGACGAAAATGCCAATAACTCTCAAACCGGGCGTTCGATCGACGCGCCGTCTGTTACGTTGAGTTCCTGTTGTCGATACGGAACTTTTGGATACACCAACTCTGGACTTTGTGACAGTTGATGTATCATCCTCTCGGCTCGTGGAGCAGACCCTCCTGTAGGAGCTTGCTGTGTGCGGGAACCCTAGTGCTGGCTGCGACTGTGACTGCTACTACTGCTACTGTGACTGCGACGATGACAGTACAGAGATCCTGTGTGGATTCTACGACGACGACTACAGCACTCAGCGATCCTACGTGGATCAGTGCTACAGGTCATGTGTGGGCCCGATCCTGTGTGGGTCCGATCCTGTGTGGGTCTTTGCGCTCAGTGGTCCTGTGTGAACTAGAGCCTACAGGTCCTACGTGGGCCCGATCCTATGTGGGTCTTTTGCGGGGGTTAGTTACCTATCGATCCTTCATGGGTCTGACGACTTAGATGGATCAGAGATCATCTTTATCGTCTTTCGAAGAAGTATACCTGTGTGAGCTGAATCCTGTTGCTTTCCTGTGTGGATTGTGTTATGCTATCCTGTGTGGATTACGTTTTGCTTCCCTGTGTGGAATACGTTTACTTTCCTGTGTGGACTGAGTTGTACATGGGCTCGGAGGTTGGAGGGTATTTGAAATTGATGACTTAGGTATATGTATGGGCATATACCTAAGCAGTGTCGGTTGTTACTTCGTGATTGTACCTTTCTTCGTGGTTTATCCTTTGTGGATTTGAGAGACCTTCAGGGGTCTCGGGGTCCCTACTGAGTAGCTTATACTCACCCCTGCACGGGCTTTGCCCACACTACGTTGTGTTGGTTGCAGGCGACGGACAGCGTTGATCTTAGCTGAGGCTTGTAGAGCAGGACGGTACTTGGAGGTGGACCACTGGGCGGAACGTGCTCGGAGCGGACGGCGGGACCCGTGGAGCAGTGGAGCTATCTGTACCCACCCTTCAGGTGGGATTTCCAGTGGACAGCTCGGTGTAGCAGCTTTTACTTTTCAGTTGTTGTTATCCCTTTCGAGTTGTACTTTACTTTCAGTTCGGGTTTGTATACTGGCCCATTTACTTTTCCGCACTTTCAGTTGTACTCTGCTTTTGCTTAGTGTTTACTTTCCGCTTTCGTACTCTGTGTTGTTTGTTTACTTTTCAAAGGAAATGTCTTCCCTTTTTACTGGGATTTACGCCTTGGTGCTAGTCGCCAGCCCCAGGCCTATGGAAGGCGGGCTTGGGGTAGTCACGACACGGACCCCGAGGGCGGGTCGTGACAAATTGGTATCAAAGGCGTTCGGTTCTACCGCGAACTCTGATCTTTTCTATGTGAAGCAATAATGTTTAGCGTATTGAGTGTGGTTATCAGTCCAGGGAGTCCAGTGTTGGTGCGGCGGCCGACGCATCCGTACACCAGGACCCTGACTTCTGATTTCCGACTTAATGCACAAAAACATTGATTGCGTGTGTCTTTCAATGTTTTCATTGTGATTACTTATATCAGCTCACCAGGTATACTGTTCTGACCGTGGCGCACCTGTTTCCTTTTCAGGATGGCCCCACGACGGTAGCCAACTAGGGTTCCGAGAGTCGAGTGTGACGACAGCCCACCGAGCGACGAGGCCTCGGTGCAGGGCCCTTTGTCAGCAATGGCACCGGCGGTAGCTCTACCCGTCGAGCCCCCGATGCTTCCAGCACCAGCCGCTGACGATGCACGTCGCCTCAGCGCACTGCATGAGTTTCAGCGCCAGCGACCACCTAGGTTTCGCGGGCAGACGGATCCCCAGGTAGCCGAGGACTGGCTGGAGGCAGTGGTACGTGTGTTTAGGCTAGTGAGGACACCAGCAGACCTCATGGTGATCCTCGCTGCGAGCCTACTACACGCAGCAGCAGGAAAATGGTGGAGCTTGATGCTCCAGGTGCACGATGAGGTATCTCTACTTTGGATGGACTTTGAGAGCCTCTTCCGCTCGGAGTTCGTCCTAGCCACCCTTCGTGCGGTGCGTATCCAGGAGCTTCTTCAGCTACGGCAGGGCAGCATGACGGTCGCTCAGTACTCGGCGAGATTTACCGATCTCTCGCGCTACTCAACTGACATGGTACGATACCCATTCTTCCAGGCCCGGACCTTCGAGCAGGGTTTGAGACACGAGATCAGGGCATCGCTGATCTCCCTCAGCATACCGACTCAGACAGGAGTACTGGAGCGGGCCCTTCTGATCGAGAGCTTCCTTGCTGAGTCTACACCAGCGCAGCAACCCACCGCAGGGCGGCACGTGGCAGAGTCATCTGCAGCAGGCAGTCGACGGATGACTCAAGGGTCCAGGCAGACTAGACCTTCAGGCAGACGACCTCAAGACACTGGCTCAGCAGTGTGGAGCACACAGCGCGGAGCCAGTCTTTCGAGAGGCAGACAGTGCTACTCGTGCAGCGGGCAGGGCCACATGGCCCGTGACTGCCCGACCCGCCGTGCCGAGGAGCAGCAGACGGTTGAGGGACCACCGAGGCAGAGGCAGAGGGTCGACTGTGGCGCTCCGCAGGGAGGAGGCGGACGATGCAGAGGAGCTGGCCGAGCAGCAGGTGGTGGGCGACGCTTTGAGGCTCTGCCACCACCACCACCAGGAGGTCCACCCCGACCACAGGGAGCTGGCGGGCAGAGACAGGAACAGCTCCAGGCAGCAGAGGCCTACGACCACGGCGCACTCGAGATGATTCGAGGTACTATCTGTGTCTATTCCACCCTTGCTGCAGTTCTTATAGACACAAGAGCGAGTCACTCTTTCATAGTCTTTGCCCTTGTTCGGAGCTCGGAGATTCCGACAGAGCCGTTGGCTCGATCCTTACGGCTAGAGACTCCTACGGGAGCAAACTCGACAATTACGCACTGGTGCTGGCAGTGTGAGCTCACTCTAGGAGGCGAGAGCTTCGGCTGGGATCTTCTTGTAGCAGCGTCGAGGCCTTACGACGTCATCTTGGGCATGGATTGGCTATCTACGGTCCATTCGCAAATTGACTGTTTTAGGCGCAAGGTGCGATGTGTACGCACCGACGGGAGCAGGTTCACCTTCACCGGTGAGAAGGGAGCCTTTGCAGCAAAGGACGGACTTCCGCGGAGGAGAGGACAACCCATCACTCATCAGTTGGCTAGCCTCATCCTTGGAGTAGTTGACGTGCAGAGTCCTGGTTTTCCTGCAGTGGTGGATCAGTTAGCGGACGTCTTTCCTGACGACGTTCCAGGGCTACCTCCTCGTAGAGAGGTAGACTTTTATATTGACTTGTACCCCGGGACAGCCCCGATATCCACTCCAGCATATCGGATGGCCCCCGCCGAGCTTCGAGAGCTACGGGTACAGTTGGAGGACTTGCAGGGCAAGGGGTTCATCCGACCCAGTGTTTCACCTTGGCTTCCCCGATATTGTTCGCCAAAAAGGTGGACAGAAGCTTGAGACTTTGTGTTGACTATCGTCGCCTGAACCAGGTGACAGTGAGGAACAAGTATCCACTACCGAGGATTGATGACCTCTTTGATCAGCTCAAGGGAGCACGGTGGTTCTCGAAGATAGACCTCAGGTCAGGCTATCATCATCTTAGAGTCAGAGAAGAGGATGTGCAGAAGACGGCCTTCAGATGTCGGTATGGCCACTATGAGTTCTTGGTTATGCCTTTCGGTGTAACCAATGCTCCAGCAGTGTTCATGGATCTGATGAACAGGATCTTTCAGCCATACCTCGATCGGTTTGTCGTGGTTTTCATCGACGACATTCTGATTTACTCTACGACTGAGGAGGAGCACGCCTATCACTTGCGAGTTATACTAGACACACTTCGAGAGCACCAGTTTTATGGTAAGCTCTCGAAGTGCCAGTTCTGTATACGTGAGGTCCACTTCTTGGGACACGTTATCTCTGAGGCGGGATTTGCAGTGGATCCTGCGAAGATTGAGGCTGTGTTAGCATGGGAGCCACCCAGGAGCGTGACTGAGGTTCGGAGTTTCTTGGGACTAGCTGGATACTATCGGAGATTCGTGCCAGACTTCTCTAGAGTTGCGGCACCACTCACAGCTTTGACGAAGAAGGGGAAACCCTTCGTGTGGTCAGACAGATGTCAGCAGAGCTTCGAGGAGCTGAGACAGAGACTGACTAGCGCACCTATCTTGAGGTTTCCTGAGGAGGGAGTAGGGTACGTAGTCTACTGCGATGCATCAGGGACCGGACTCAGATGTGTTCTGATGCAGGAGAGGGCAGTGATCACCTTTGGATCACGTCAGTTGAGGCCGCATGAGCAGAACTACGCTACCCATGACCTGGAGTTAGCAGCAGTGGTCTTCACTCTGAAGACATGACGTCACTATCTGATGGGCGAGCGCTTTACAGTCTTTTCCGATCATCAGAGTCTCAGGTATATCTTCTCGCAGAAGGACCTGAACCTGAGACAGCGGCGATGGCTCGAGTTCCTCCAGGACTATGACTTTGAGATAGTCTATACTCCTGGGAAGGGGAACGTAGTAGCTGATACCCTCAGCAGGAGGACGGGCATTCAGCTACTTGAGGAGGCGACGGAGCAGCTAGCCTCTTTACAGATATCCTTCATAGATAGAGATGGAGCAGCCTTCCTCCAGTCTCTCACAGTCACCCCTCCACTACTGCAGCGGGTCAGAGAGGCACAGCGTGAGGACGCTGACTGTGAGACATGGCGTGCACAGATATCCTCGGGACAGGAACCTGACGGTTTCTCCCTTGGATCAGAGCACGACATCCTTTTCAGAGGACGTACCATGGTACCCGTCACTTTTCAAGAGGAAGTGCTGAGAGAGTTTCACACTTCTCCTTTGGCGGTACATCCTGGAGTGGCGAAGATGTACCAGGACCTCAGACGACAGCACTGGTGGTCGGGCATGAAGAAGGCAGTAGCAGAGTTCGTTTCTCGATCCCTCACCTGCCAACAAGTGAAGTCAGAGCATCAGGTACCAGCAGGCTTGGTACATCCCTTGGAGGTTCCGGAGTGGAAGTGGGACGGCATATCTATGGACTTCGTGACTGGACTTCCACGCACATCCAGAGGTCACGACTCCATCTGGGTGATTGTTGACCAACTCACCAAGTCGGCACACTTCTTACCCATCAGAGAGCAGCGCTCAGTGAAGTTCTTGGGACGTCTCTACGTTTAGGAGATTGTGCGGCTCCACGGCGTGACATCATCTATCGTCTCCGATCGAGATGCTAGCTTTACTTCCCGGCTTTGAAAGGGGTTACAGGAGGCGTTCGGGACGCAGCTACGTCTGAGCACAGCCTTTCCCCCTTAGAAGGATGGTCAGACGGAGAGGACCATTCAGACACTCGAGGATATGCTCCGCGCATGTGTCCTAGACTTTGGTCGTAGCTGGGAGGACCACCTACCCTTGGTGGAGTTTGCGTACAACAACAGCTACCACTCCACCATCGGGATGGCACCGTATGAGGCGTTGTACGACCGACCTTGTAGATCTCCTTTGTGCTGGACAGGCCCTAGGGATTCAGCACTGGTGGGACCAGATATGGTCTAGGCCACGACAGAGAAGGTCCAGGTCATCCAGGAGCGGATGAGGATAGCTCAGAGCCGGCAGAAGTCATATGCTGACAGGAGGCGGAGGCCACTGGAGTTCGAGGATGGCAACCACGTCTTCTTGCGGGTCTCACCTCGACGTGGTATACAGAGATTTGGCCGAGGCGGCAAGTTATCTCCGCGCTTCATCGGACCCTTCCAGGTCCTCAGCAGGATTGGTGAGGTGGCTTATCGCCTGGCTCTACCACCTCAGTTGCACCGGGTACACGACGTCTTCCACGTGTCTCAGCTGAGGAGATACGTGCACGACCCGACGCACATCATTGACCATGGGGAGCTTGACGTTGACGATGGGGCGACTTTTAAGGAGGTCCCAGTGGAGATAGAGGATCGACATGAGCGGGTCCTACGTGGGCGATCGATTCCTCTTGTGCGCATCAGATGGCAGCACGGGAATCTCCAGGAGAGCACATGGGAGCGGGAGGCTCAGATGCGTGCTCAGTACCCTCATTTGTTTCCCTAGTTTTTGATGTATCTTTACGGGGACGTAAAGCCCTGAGGTGGGAGTAATGTAAAGACCCGTAAAATTAAAGGGAAATTTTTTCTTAATTTTCTTTGGAATTTTACAAGAGCGCGGTTTCAGACGGCACCTGATTCCAAGGCCCGGAGTGCCCGGAATCAATTCCCGAAGTTTGGCTCGGGTACGTTCAGTGAACGAACGAGCGGGAATTTCTAACTTTTGATCCGGTGCTCAGAATTGAAATCTGAGGACACCGATGAACTCGCAGCGCCAATTTTCTCTTAAGGAGACCTTTTCGGAAGTTGCGTTTATTGCGGGACGAAAGAAATTTTTTGGTAGAATTATAAAAAATTGAATAAAAATGTGGAACACTTTTTATTTTATTTTTATGTTAGTTAACTTCTCCCAAAGGGAGTTAAAGGTGGGACCCACATCCACTTAACCTCCCTTGGGAGGATTAAGTGTGGTGGGTCCCACACGAAACCCGACTTTTCAACTTCTCTCAAAACTCCCTTTAACCCCTCTTTAATTGTTTTGACAACTTAGCTTATTAATGAGATTGAGTTGTTTAAACTTTTTCAAACCATTGAAATTCAAAAAGGTTTGGTTGAGTTAATAAAATAAGCTCTTAGCTTATTTTATTTGGTTAGTTTTTTTTAGCCATCTTGAGAGGTTTGAGAGCTTTTATTTCATCTTAAAACTTTGACGAAGAATGCTCAAGCTTTGACGAAGAACGCTCAAGCTTTGACGAAGAACGCTCAAGCTCCGATGAAGAACGCCGCTCCTCTCTTCTTCGTCTTCGGTGTCAACGAAAGGGAACACCGCTTCCTCCTCGGACTCCCTTTATCGGCATACGAAGATTCTCCAAGGACGTACCTCTTCGGATGTACCTCTTCGTCATCGGATTTGATGAACGATTACCGCGACGCCCAACCTCCGCGACGTTGTCTTCCGCGGGACGTTGACAAATCTTCGAACCTATACCCAAGGTAGGGGTTGTTGTTAATTGTTTATTTATTTATCCTTGTTCGTGGTTCTAGCATGACTAACGTGAGGATTTTAAATATGTGCTATTGTTTAACGTGAGGGGGCCGGACCGCATGAACACGGCCGAACCCCCTCCTTCGTTCTTGATGTTTTATATTGCGGATGAAACAAGGTGGCGTGGTGCATCGCACCACGCGGTTATTCGCCCGATTTTATTGCGCGGCGCCGTCGCGCCGCGCCATGGAAGAATCATCAAGAACGCGACGCCGTCGCGTCGCGTCGAAGGGAATCAAAGGCGCGGCGGAGGGGCACGGTGCCGTCGCACCGCACCGGACGACGAACACCGCGGCCGGTTCCGGGCCGCAGTGGGACGAGAAGACCGGCGGCCGGGCCGCCGGCGTCGGAAGTAGGAAAGGGGACCGGTATTCCGGTCCCGTTGAAGAAAAACCGGCCGGCAGTTGGCCGACCGGAAGGTCAAAGTCTTGGGGAATTTAATTCCCCCGGCCAGCTCTAACCCCCCCCCCCCCATTTAATTGAGGGGGGGCGGTTTCCTTGAGGGGGGGGCAGGCGGCCCCCCCGGTTCCTCCTCAAAGCGGGCCCCCAGGAGGGGGGCCGTTGGTTGGCAAAAAGGCGCGGCTATGCCGCGTCGCCAATTTGAAGAAGTGGGGGGCCTTGCACCCCCGTGCGCTACCTCCATGCGGCGCCAGGCCGCCACGCCGGGTCGGACCCGGGTCGGGTCGACCCGGTTCGGGCCGACCTAGGGGGGGCGGGCCGGACCCGGACCCCCCATTTTCGAGACGGATTCGGTCTTTTGGCCATAACATGAGCCATAGACCTCCGATTGACGAACCGTCTGCGGAAACGCGATCCTTGGATCGAGACGGTCGTTTCGGTATATCGTACTTAAAGTTTCGGAACACTTTGAGTTCGGCCGGGTTGGTTCGTTCACGAAACCAATCGGGCCTTCGGAGCGGAAACGCTCATATCTTGAGCTACGGACGTCCGATTGAAGTGCCGTTAGCTTTGTTGTGTTCCTCTTAGTGAGAAGGATATTTTTGCATACTCCGTTCGAGGTTTGGACGCAGGTGGAGTACGGTCGGGTTGGTTTTGCCTTAAAAACCAACCGGGCCCCGGGGACGAAAATGCCAATAACTCTCAGACCGGGCGTCTGATCGACGCGCCGTCTGTTACGTTGAGTTCCTGTTGACGATACGGAACTTTTGGATACACCAACTCTGGACTTTGTGACAGTTGATGTATCAGCCTCTCGGATCGTGGAGCGGACCCTCCTGTACGAGCTTGCTGTGTGCGGGAACCCTAGTGATGGCTGCGACTGTGACTGCTACTACTGCTACTGTGACTGCGACGACGACAGTACGGAGATCCTGTGTGGATTCGACGACGACGACTACAGCACTCAGCGATCCTACGTGGATCAGTGCTACAGGTCTTGTGTGGGCCTGATCCTGTGTGGGTCCGATCCTGTGTGGGTTTTTGCGCTCAGCGGTCCTGTGTGAACCAGCGCCTACAGGTCCAACGTGGGCCCGATCCTGTGTGGGTCTTTTGTGGGGGTTAGTTACCTATCGATCCTTCGTGGGTCCGACGACTTAGATGGATCAGAGGTCATCTTTATCGTCTTTCGAAGAAGTATACCTGTGTGAGCTGAATCCTGTTTCTTTTCTGTGTGGATTGTGTTGGGCTATCCTGTGTGGATTACGTTTTGCTTTCCTGTGTGGAATACGTTTACTTTCCTGTGTGGACTGAGTTGTACTTGGGCTCGGAGGTTGGAGCGTATTTGAAATTGATGACTTAGGTATATGTATGGGCATATACCTAAGCAGTTTCGGTTGTTACTTCGTGATTGTACATTTCTTCGTGGTTTATCCTTTGTGGATTTGAGAGACCTTCAGGGGTCTCGGGGTCCCTACTGAGTAGCTTATACTCACCCCTGCATGGGCTTTCCCCGCACTACGTTGTGTTGGTTGCAGACGACGGACAACGTTGATCTTAGCTGAGGCTTGCAGAGCAGGACGTTACCTGGAGGTGGACCACTGGGCGGAACGTGCTCGGAGCGGACGGCGGGACCCGTGGAGCAGTGGAGCTATCTGTACCCACCCTTCAGGTGGGATTTCCAGTGGACAGCTCGGTGTAGCGGCTTTTACTTTTCAGTTGCTGTTTTCCCTTTCGAGTTGTACTTTAATTTCAGTTTGGGTTTGTATACTGTCCCATTTACTTTTCAGCACTTGCAGTTGTACTCTGCTTTCTTACTCTATGGTGTTTGTTTACTTTACAAAGGCAATTCCTTCCCTTTTTACAGGGATTTACGCCATGGTGCTAGTCGCCAGCCCCTGGTCTATGGAAGGCGGGCTTGGGGTAGTCACGGCACGGACCCCGAGGGCGGGTCGTGACATTTTTATTCTCATTTTAGGCATATATTATCTTATTATGACATGGTTATTGATTATGTGGATATATTTGATGGCTTATTATTTGATGTTGATATTAGAGTATATGATAATGATATTCATTTTGAACATACATTTTTTCCCATGATGACCCCATCTAAAAAAACCACAAAACATATAAATTAATCCATTTACCCTAAATGTAAAATATCTATACATGTTTACTAATGAAAATTCACCATTTTTTGCTAATATTCTCATTATTAGATAATAAAACCAACTTCTATATCCTTTAAAGAATAAAATTAGGGTTGTTGGGTTTAACATAGAATATATAATAGGAATTGGTATTTCTATCTTCATGTATAATATTCTTTTAGAGGATGGAACTAAATCAAGTAGGTATCCACATTAACAACACAACCCCACTTGGTTGGATGTTTCAAATAAATAGGATGAAAATATACTAGAGGAATGTATCATTTATCATATCTTTGGTTCTCAATTATTTTTCACCATTATGTTAAATCTATTATTAATATTTACATTATAGTAACGAATTATAGAGATGAGTTATTATTAAAAGGGTTGAAAAACAGTTGTTGAGTGTGTACGAGTTATTATTAATATGGTTGAAAAATAGTTGGTGAGTGTGTATAGATTATAGGAAAATAAATTAAACTAATTCTAAGGATCATTTTGGCCTTACTTTCATCGACTATATTCATGAGTTACTCATAAGTAGAATACATATTTTCTTTTAGATGGTTTTCTAGTTACTTGTTAGTTCATATTTCATTGGAGCATCCGGAATAGATGACATTCTCATGTATGATAAATACAATAGCTTACCAAAATATGGAATTTTGACTTTATAATGATCTAGGTACCTTCTAGAGGTGCATTGTGATTTTATTTTATAACTAAATTAAGACATTTATATAGGTATATATAGAATAATTTGATATATATAGATCCAAATTTTATTAATGTCACGTTAACTTCTAATATATTTTGAGTCATTCAAATTTCCAACATAAAAATCTAGTTTTAAAACTTCATAACACACACTAGAATTTTCGACATAAATTGTTTTGAAGTGATTATTATGGTTTGAAATTTCTTGAAATGAATACCCACAAATTGGAATTAAATATTCATTATGAACATCCTTTCAGGATATTAAATTTAATGGGAAAATTGTATTATCATTTCAAATTTGTTCTAGACACTTTTACAAGGAAACCCTATAACCATTTGGGCCATAACATATTTATCCAAGATTAGATTGGTCTAAAATTTTAACACAGAATAGAGGAACTCAATATAAAAAAATTATTCTTCTCTAAAGTAGTTTGTTCATGAATTTTAATGGGAAATAATTATGTTAAATTTGGATTAAAATTACTAATTGAATGTTTTCATTCACACTTGTAACCGCTTGTAACCCTAGTCTCTCATCTACTCTATAAATGTTTATTTTTTTATTATGAAGTGGTCGGTCAAAAATTATTAAATTTAGGGTAGAGGATAATTAATTTGTCTTCATTTATTATAACATAATTAAATATTTTCTTCTATTTATTTTTTTATATTCAATTATAATAATTTTTTAATTCACTTTATTCGGTTGGACAAAAAGAGAATAAACCAATAAGATAAGAAGTGAGGGTGGGGGGAATGACACTAGAGAGGCCTTGCACTGGACTCTGGACATCATGAATAATCCTTGTCATGATAAAATATTGATAGATTCCACTAAGAGGCATCTAAAATCAAAATATTTTTAGTTGATTATGAGGTTTGGGGGCTAGTCTATGAGGGTGTTTTGAATGGTTAGAAAGATTTTCTTATGCAGTCATGGCTCTTTATTGAAGCCTTTGGTGGTTCTTCCTATACCATTTCTATCTGACTATATAATCTGACTCCATCTTGGTCCGGTGCATTAGTTTTTAGGGTATATTGTGATTTAGTGGCTAAGCTGGCATCGAGTGTCCAATTAGGAAAGACCTTTGGTTAGTTTGTTTCTTTCATTGGGATTCAGTATTTATCTAGTGGTATTAGTTCATGTAGTCTGATTCACTATGGAATGTGTTATAAATACTTTACTGATCAACACCCAATAAACACAACTGAACATTTTGGAAGGAGGAATGAATTCTAGAACACAAGAGTAGTTTTTTGAAACACTAAGTGGGATGATTTTCTAGAGATGATCCCATTTATTTATACACACACATAATAACAAGATGTATTTAAAATGTAATTAAAACCATGTAAAATCCTTAATGAATTCAAGACATGGTGAGCCATAAATGAGGGAAAATAATAAGGGGGAGATAAAAATAGTGGTGTAATTATTCTTCATTATTGAAAATATCAAACAATTACCTCTAGGTTTTGTAACATTCACTGTATTTCTATGAAGTCAAAATTTGTGCACAACTCCAGAAACATGCCACACCAAAGTGACATTATGAGAATGTCTGTTAACTGTCCCTCCCTCAAATCCTTCACATATATTTCCACTATCATCTCTACAATGGACAGGTCGTGTAGATGGGAGGACTTAGTGTCTAATTCATTGACGGGTTTATCCATGGAGAACACTTACATAATTTTAATCTTGTGATAGAATACATTTTTATTCCTACACCTAGGGATGTGCATAGGCTTTAAATGTGGAACCCTTAACTCATCATATTCTTCTCCTCATGCATTTTATTGTGTTGGATCATATGTTTTCCTACATCACCAAAGAAGGTTGGCTCATCTACTATAGTGAAATTTAAATTACCATAGAATATCTCTTGTAGTTCAATCCCAGATGGAACTATCAGCCTGATAATGTTATTGATGGTGTGAAACTGAAGTGGGGATTCATCATGATCGATTTCTAGTGATTCCACTATGTTGGATGATGGTGAAGATAAATACACTGTGTATGATACCACGGGGATCACCTTGACCACAAATGGTGTTTCACCATCTGTAGAGCACGTGATAGTGGTTGTGGGTGATGATATCTGGTATATGAAAATGTTTTTGGTCTCCTCTATCCCGGGTATACAATACCCTGTGTGTTTGAAAGTGAATGTAGACTCAATAGTCAACACACCTTGTTCACTATGAGCACTCCAATCCCAATGCTATGCCTCATTGAATATGGAATCAAATGTTACATTCATGCGCTTGCTGATGGGGTAATACACACGGTATAATTTAGACCATGACTCATACCCAATGAATATTATTGGTGTAGTCCTATTATATATCTTCTACTGAGGAAATTTCTTGTTATTGATATCCGTAATGCATCCAAAGGTTCATATATAGTGTACCACCAGTTGTTTCCCATTCCAGACCTCATATGGCATCATCTCGTCAAAGCTTTGTTTCAATGCTCGGTTAAGGAAGAAGATGGTGATAGAGATGGACCTACCCCAAAAAATCTAGTGATGGCTCATACACTTCAAATTTTTTTGATCCATGGAAACATTGGTCTGGATGTGTTGTTCAATTACCATATCCTACTATTGTGAATAGGGAGACTTGAGTTTTTGTTCTATGCCATTATCAGTATAGTATTCTCAGAATCTTATTAAAGTAAACTCGTTGATGTAGTCAGTGCATTGGACCTTCATATTTCTCCCCATCTCCATGTACAATGTGGCTTGAAAGAGTCTGATTTCCACCAGAACCTTGTCCTTGTTTGTGAGTGTACTGAGCCACATGTAGTGTCTTATTTCATCTAGACGTAGTAGAAAGTAGTGGTTCCCACTTGGTGTCGTTGGTGTGATTGTCCCATAGAGGTCACAGTGGATAATTTCAAGGAGTTGTTCCACACGAGGCTTCAATTTCTTGGGGACCGAAACTCGTTGTTGCTTCCAAGAAAGGTAGTTTTTGCAGCCATTATCCACGAAATCAATTCACAGAATCCTATATACCATTTTGCATTGAGTGAGCTTGTGAAGAACCTAGAAATTCAGATGGTCGTACCCTGCGTTCCAGTTCAATAGAACATTTTAACTTCTTCCAAACAATCATGTAAGATGTTCAATGTTGAGTCTTAACATGTATAGCCTATTGGGGAATCACTATTCCTTGGAATGTAGGCACAATTTCTTTTTGATGATGTTCTAGATTAATCTGGTAATTAGTACCTAACAACAATTCCCATAAATCACTCCCATGCTGATGATGTTGATAGTGAGACTAAGTATTAAGTACACACTTGTGAGAACATGGTTCTCACCGGTCTTGTAGGTGAACTAGATCTTCATGAACACCCTGATATTGATGAAAGATTAATCACTAAACTTAACAGTTATGTGAATACTAATGTCAATATCAGAGAAGACAGTGCGGGAACTAATCATGTGGGTTGAAGGACCAGTGTCAAGGTTCCATAGGTCATCATCGCAGACCTCCTTTTTATCATGTAGTGCAATGACCTTCACCTTGACCAGTTGGATAGGACTGTATTGTGGCATAATGGAATAGTATGTGTTAGATTTTTGAGTTGAGGTACCAGGAACCCGGATGCTAGGCCTTTCTATAAAGATCGTGGGATCATCATTATCACCATGGGTTATACGGGATTTAGCATTTTTCAGCTTGGTATAGAAATATTTGTCCCGAGGACCCATTTTTTCATAATAGGGACATTGGTCTCTTAAGACATCATTACTATGGTCAGATCCCGAGTCAACCCTTCCATTTCATCCATTTTCATTGTTTTTCATTCTTCTTGGTTGTTGGTGGTGAAGGCTGCCAATCTTAGAGTTCTTGGAGGGTCCCTCACCCTTTTTTCACTAATTCATTCATGGAACCCACTCCTCCCCAATGAGGAGAAGTTCCCCTCCATTACCAATAGCGTTTTCCGAGTCAAAATGGTCCTCCTTTTCTTTGAGTATCCCAATCACCTCCTCTACAAGGAGTATCAAAATATCAATAAGCATATCGATTGAAAGAGCAATTTTGGAGAACCTAGATGGGATAACGCATCAGTAATTCTCAATGAAATTGTCTTAAGGATCTGGATCATCAATGATAGTGAGTTGGTTGACCAACCCATTGAGCGACATTGTGATTTTTCCACTGAAACGCTATTACGAAAATAATTCCCTCCATACTTCTTATAGAGATTTTGAGTATTGTCCTTGAATATGAAATCAATGTTTATGTGTGTGGTATTGATCACGTGAAACACTTCCTTGGTTGTTTCCTTGATGGTGAGTATGAAGATCATCTTCAAAGGGACAGTGTAGAGGGTAGGCTCCAACATTATCTGATCTTTGTGGATTTTGTCACCACTGGTGTCGAAGACATCCCAATGTCTCTATTATTGAAGAAAAACCTTGATCATTAAGGACTAGTCATTGTAGTTACTCTTTTTGAGGAATGGATACATTTAGGATCCACCTATCTCATCCACCACCCGATATACCATAGGAGGACTTCTATTATTGACAATGAGGGATATGGTATGTGATAATGATGTCTTAGATAGTAAGGGAAATGAGAGCTTGCAGTGCTGCATTGTTCATCATTTCAACCATGCTCTGATACCAAATGTTGGTAATTCTCCACTGATCAACACCAATGAGACACAAGAGAACGTCTTGCAAGGAGGAAGGAAAATGCTTAAACACAATAGATACTTTTCACACCACCAATTGGGATTCTTTTTTGGAGAGGTATCCATTAATATATATACACCCATGAAATCAAGACATATTTACAAAATAATTAAAATCACATGAAACGTTTAATGAGGTAAATAGATTTTGAGACACAAATGATAGAAAGTAATGAGGTGGGAGGGAAAAATAATGGAGTATTGAATACACATTATTTAAATTATTCAACATAAAGTGAAGATTCATGTTTTTCTGCTGATTTATTTTCTTCTATGATTATGTATTCTCCGATAGGATTATAGTGTAGTTTTCTATGATTTTCATTCTCAGATGGTTTTGATCTCAATGATGAATTAAATGGTGTATCATGTAGATTGGTTCCATAATTAACCATTTAAAATCAATGATTGTATGTTTTTAAGTTAACATAATGTTTAATTTATTTCAACATAGTTGTAGTGTAAAATTCCTTGTGTTTTTGGATGTTAACAAATGAAGTGGGGTAAGATGATTTACACCGCATATATTTTTTTAATCATCTTCTTATATATTACTTGTCCCATAAACATCAAACAAACCTCATATCCCTATTTATTTGTTATTTATTTTAAAATTTTTCATAATAACTATGTTCAGTTGTTTTAATTACTACCTCTTTGAGATGATGGCCTTATTCTTCCACTTTTTTGTACCTGAGTACCAAAAACTACAGATCATTTAAGAGTGTATACAATAATCACACATTATCCTTCTTCTTTTTCTTTTATTTATTCAAGATATACTTTAAAATATAAAATTAACTTGAATAATTAAATATCATTATGAATCTACTCTATTTATGATAGGATCATCAAGATATATCATATTTCTAACAAACAAATTATTCCCACGTCTTTATATCTCATTTGAATCTCCAGAAATATTGTATAATTCCAAAATATATATTTATTCTTTAATTTTTAATATAAATTTTCACAATATATAAATTAAATTGTTTTAATACTTTAATAAGGGAAAAATTTCACTAATCTATTGAGTATCATTAACGCACTATATTTTGTAGCACTACATCATTGTTGAGAAACATCAGCTCACTATGTTGGGTATTACTATAGCTATATTGAGTAATTTAGAACACTTCATTATGTAACATTATAGATTTGTGGGTAATTTTAACATGTTTTACTATGTAAATTTCTCAAAAATAAATCAACTATCTTCAACTTATATTTATATGAGTTATAATTCTATCACCACTTATGATATTATTTGTTGTGTAGATTACCTTTTCCATCCCATCAAAGTCCAGTTCCATCTCATGAAACTCTACTTATATTTAATCTATGTTCAAATATATCTTACCCAAATTTAGTATGTTTATTAAGAAACTCATCTACAAAACGTCTTACCATTTCACAAACAAAAATAATTTAATTATTTTCTACTATATACACTCCCCCATATATTACATTTTTCAAGCATATTTTTATTCTCTTAATCCAGGAGACTCTATGCATCTTCAAAATACATATGAAACATATCAAATGACTAATAAAATTTCTCCTCTATTAAATATTTTTTAAAATCTCATATCAATAAAAAAAATCGAAATCAAATAAGTCTAATTCTTTATTTCATTTAAAATAATATCCAATAAATATAATTATATGATATGTTTTATAAAAACTACTAGTTTTAAAAAACATATATCCTTATCCCACTATTGAATACTTAGATAATATTAGAATATACTCCAATATCCCCAAAAATACATGTGCACCCTCAAAATCATCACATACATAAAAATATTTGGAATTATAAGAATAAATATGCATTTCCAATCTGTAAAAATCTTAAAGTATTAATATAATTAAATAAAAACAAATACCATTTAAATTTTCTCAATTTTTATTGACAACACACACAACCCTGAATCTATGGGAAATTTAGTATCCCTTATTAATTTATTTCTTTATTAATTTTAATCCTTCAATTTTATAATCCCTATATTGTTTTTTAATCTTAAATATATATAATTTATTGTTAAACATCATATTTAAATTATTATATTAATATAAAACATATAATATTTATAAATAAAAAGGAAATATGCCAATTAAAATACTTATTAAACCACATTAAAAATCTAGAACCATATTTGAATTGAAATAACAACCATGTATCTATTTTCTTGGTTTATTTTATCTATCATTATTTCATAATAATTTAAAAACTATCTATACACTCAAAAAAAAACTTTTATAACTTTTTTTCTTTCTTCTATAACTTTTTCTATAAAAATTAGATTCTATACCCCTTTCACTGCCCCCATTTCAATAAATATAACTCTTGTTTCCAATAAATATAGATATTTCTATAGATACCATTTAAAACAATCAATATAAGATTTAATTATATTATCCCCCATTGAAATTAACACCTAAATAAAAATATTTTAGAATAATAAAAAGGGAATGGGTGAACATTTAACTTCAGCCTTAGAATTTGAAATCATTTCTTTGAAAGCTACTTTGTAAAAATATCATTAGATTGTTTTTTAATTTGAATGTACTCAAGTTTATCTAATTATATAGAAAATTTCTTATTGGAAATAATATTTAATAACAATGTTTTTTTATCTATACTATAGCATTATATATTATGATAAAATAATTGAACCATGGTTTTCACAACTAATTCTAAAGAGGAAAACATATTTCAGATTTAAATCCTTATGTTATTCCTTCATTCAATGCAGTCCTGTTTAATATATGGGTATTCATATTTAGATGTACTAATTGTGATTGGATTTTTCTTTTTTAAATTCCAACCAAGAATCTTCTTATAATGAATAATGTACTCTATATGAATTTAAAGGAAATTGATGTTTTTAGGGAATGATGTGGATATAAACAACTCATTTTATATTTTTTATCTTATACAAATACCATAACTATATATTACTTTGATATATAAGAGAATTATTTTAGTAGTATCCATTAATGCTTATTTAGGTTCAGTTTAGATCCTTGCACAAATTCTTACTATATAAATAATACTAGGATTTTATGCTATCAAATATAATATACTTCTAATAAATAAATTGTATTCTCTTTCTTTAAAACTCAATCACATCTCAACATTTCATTATCTATAACCCACTATAATAGGTGTTGAAAATTATATTTAATCATTCATTCCAAACAATTAAACCACTACATTTCATACTTATATTAGAACAAATAGTTTTCATTTTATATCACTAGAAATCCCAAAAATAATATTCATTTCATCATATATTTCCATATCAATGTTCTTTTTCATATGATTATAACACTGATACAAATAAACACATTATTATATAGAAGGATAATTCTATTAATATACATAATGATAATTAGAGTATCATCCACCATCTCTTTCACATATAGATTAAAATAAAAAATTATTTTAATGAAATTCATATTCCAAAAATAGATTTTCAACTTTGAGTATCTAGTTCATTTGTATTTTTCTTAACCAAGGAGTATCTTTTCAGATTATAACCTTATATATCATCATTCCCAGGTATAAAACCCTATGTATTTTCAATAAAAAATTCTTCACATGTCTCTCCATTTGAAAATTTATTTTTAATACCTTTTTTATAACCATTATATTTATTTGGTTAGAAATGGCTATGAAAATTTCACCTTGAAACAAATTAAAAGGGTTATTCAAAATTTTGACTTTCAATATATATATTTTCTTCACACACCAATCTAGAATTTTTTCCAATTCATCTTACCTTTATCATTGAATTTAAACCTAAACACCCACATTGTTCAAATTATACTCGTCTATTTTCGTCTTGGAAAAAGATACCAAGTTGTTTTCTTCTCAATATGATTTATTTATTGATTTTGGGATATGACCCATATTTAAACTTAATGGTCACATCAACCATGATTATATATTATTGTGAAATAAGAGCTATGTCACACTCAAATTTTAATTTTATTCTCATTTGAATTTTTTTCACTCTAACTGAAAATTATATTTTTATCATCTATAACATTCATTAGTATTAAATAACTCATCTTATAATCAATAACTCTTGAATACTCATAGATTCCATTAGAAAAATTATAATCTTCAAAATTTATAATTTAAAAATAATTAAATTAATATCCAATAATATCCTAATTATGGATATTTATATCATTATCAATTTGAGTATTCATTTAATTATGAATCAAATTAATTTCAACAGTATTTAGATCATGGAAGTCTACATTCTTGTGAAATATTTTATTCTAGCACCTATAACCTCTTTAGTTTATAGAGTATCCCATATAGTTGTCTTCGTCAACCTTTTCATCATAATTTCATAGATATTGAATATTCATATTAATAAAATCTATAAATAAAAATAATTAAATCTATTTTATTAAAGGATTCTTATTATACCATGGATCATATGTTGTTTCGTCAAAATTAGTCCTCCACATGCATCTTTTATTAATATACAAGTAGATACAAAATCTCTCTAGAAGAATCATGATACATTATGTTAACATGGTTCATCCTATCATAACTAGACTCGTGTTATTTCTTTTAGACATTATTTTTTCTAAATATCAAAAGGTATAGTGTATTAATTCCTAATTATATGCTTTGTAAGATTTTTTTTATAATAATTGGATTTGAATTAATTACTTTTATCATATCTAAACTTCTTAACATGTAACTTCAATTAGTATTAATTTTAATTCTAAAATTTTTAAGTAATCATGTGTATGATACTTATTATTCACATACTTCATGTTTTTCATTATTTGTCAATCATCCAAAAACCCCTTCAGAATAAGTTTAAAAATAATATCCCATTTTATTTTAATTATAATGTATCTTCCAACTCCTTAGTAATATTTCTCATAAATATTTATCTAATATGACTAAATATTCTATGTTATAATCTATTATCATCCTCAATGATAAAATAACATAATTTTCATGTTTCCAATTTTGAATACATTTCTCTTGGTTCTCCCTCTCTCACTGAAAACTATTTCATTTTTAATGCTTTTCATGATGAAGTATTTCCATTTAAAAATCATATCATTTCCATTATTACACTATTTTATAACAAATATGATGACATATATTATCCCATTAATATATAATCCTCTTTAAACATTAGTATTTGAGCCTGAATTACTTATTCATATAATTTTGAAGGTACTATATTTCTCAAATGTGATGTGACTACAAAAATGTTTTTCAATATTCATTACAATATTTCTGCAAGAAATCATATGAGAATAAAATCAGCTCTCCAATATCTATGTCGTGTTCATTTTATGATAATTTAAAGTTTTTTTCACACGAAATGAATCATTATTTCTCTATTTATTCAAAGTGTATCCAAAATATTTTTCTTACAACCTTTGTCCAAGGAGTATTCGCATATATTATTTAGTATGATAACCACTTTTTTTTATATTCATTCCTTCCAATTATAATTTGTTTTTCAATAAATCCACATAATAGGGTTGAGTAAGAACCCAAACATTCAAGAATAGATATTAATCACAAATGGAAAAAAACCAACCCATTCTAGAAAAAAATTGACATATTTGAATCTTTCACCCATTGTATAATTGAATAAATATAGAATCTCTTCCTCTCTAGATAGTCCTTAATGATATCCTTGAAGTAATAAACAATCATATCTATGTTCTTTATATACTCCATTCTAATTTTTGTTTCATTAACAATTATGTTCGATATAAAATCTTGGCTGTTGATCCATTTTGTTTTTCATTCATAGGTGTCAACTCATGGTTATCCTTTATAAATTCATTTATAATCCTCTATAGGGTCTTTGATAATAAAATTATCTTCCCCTATATCCTCTTTGAAGTGCAGAAACATGTCCAATGAATGTGTGAGTAAATCTTTATCTTCATTCTCTCTATCTCCATTATCCTCATCTATACATTATTTATTCCTACCCATAGTGTCACAAGATACCATCATATCATATTTATCATGTGTATCATTCTATTTTCGTTAATCTTCAACCACTTTTCCATAATTCTATTTGGTTTTTGGTACATTAGACACCAACCCCTATGTATACTACTGGGAGTGAATTACTAGTTATGGTTCCTTGAAGAACCTATCATCTATGGGCTTGGGATTTCTACTCAACATTCCCTGATCCTTTTTGTCTATTGAGGCTGTATGATCCCTTCTTGAATCTCCTTCTAGAGTATGATGGTTATGAACTCTTAGAACCTTCAGAAATTTTTTCCCTTTTTAGGGAGACTTGTCATTCATTTTTTACCATCAATATTTCCCTATCGATCTGGTGAGAATTGTTTTGGTAGGTTTGAGTAATCCTACATCTTTTTTGTTTTCCTAGAATTATTGACTAGATAACAAGCCAAATCAAATTCAACCTTTTTATTATTTTGTGGACCTGCACGAATAAGAACTTCATCTTTCCAATCTGACTCACAGTTAGAGCTACAATGTATAGATTCATCTTCCCCTATGAGCTCCATAATAGAGTCAGTGGATCCCTTTTCAAGAATATGTACTGTTTGATCGACATGTGATTCGTTAACTGTATTTTTCTTCCTTTTCTATTTAGAGTTTGGTACATCCCAATCCCCATCATCAACAATACTCATTTTATCGACACATAGTATTTCAAACTAGTTATGCACCCAATCTTTATAATCTTCCTCATGTACATCATCACAACTACATTGGGGATACTTGAATACCCTATAAAGAATTATTACAAGAGGTTCATGTAGATCTTTCATAACAATTATTCCATTGAACAAGAAGATCCCCACCAACCCTCAGACCACATGGGGTCATTTAAGACCACACCATATACACTCTCACCATCTATACTACTAACTCAGACATAGACCCCTGAATTGTATCATTAAATTTTGTACCTACACACTAAGATAAAGATTATGTATCTATATCTCTCATGGTGCTTTCATGGTCAAAAAAACTTACCTATTTATCTAACTCTTTCATTTAGGGGAGTTTCGATTTTTTTAATTAAAAGTGGTTTAATTCATCAAATCTTAAAGATCATTCCAAATCCTTTATAAAAGGCTTGAAATCATATATATCCAATCATAAAGTCCTTGTAATTTCCTTAGAATAATCATAGAGACCATTGAGTGAAGTTAAGGAAGCACTAGATGGATGTTTGTCTGTGCATACAGCACCAGCTACCCAGTGAGTAGCACCAGAAAGTTAGTCGCTCTTTTAATGAATTATGGTTCTGGCAGAAGGACATAAACTAGACACTAGTTTGGTGGGGGTTATCTAGTACGCCCCACTTATAGGTATCCCACCAACTACTAGTGGAGGCTACCAGGTACCTAGTGTTGTCCGGTTGTGCCCAATGGGGAGTCATTTATTATGATGAAAATGAATGTTATGGTGGTATATTCCATGTAAAATGTAATTGGAGAATTATAGAATATTACTAATACTTGTATATCCTATAAAAGGACTTCATTGGATTATTTTAAGGTATAAATTTCTCTTAAACAAAGTTAATATTCCAAATCAATACAGGATTTCTAGATCTCTGAAAGATTTTCAAAGAGCCAATATCAACATTCCAAATCTTTAAACGTATCTACCATCCTCTCAAATCTCCCATCCTCCATTGTAATTATTACATCAAGATATTGTTGAGATACATTGTAATATTTTTTCCTAAAGAAAACCTCTCATTTCTCAACCTTCCTTCTCCAATGGTTCAAAATATGAGAATGTTTATGATGGGTTACTTGATAACTAATGACGTTCAAGAGGTAAATCACAAGCCATAATTGTGACGGATGCATTCTTGTTTACCATTGAGATCAAGGGATTTATATAATTTACCTCTCTAGTTGGGGTATGGATATAGAGGATCTCACATCAAGATTTATTCAAACTCCTTATCAATTTTGTTTTTCCATTGTTTACGTTTATGTATTAAATCACTAAACATCATCTCACATACTTTCATAATTTTGATTCAAATGGTTCTACAATTTAATTAAATTGATATATTATCAAGAAAATTGAATTAAAGTTATCAATTATCACATATTCAATTTATTAATTTATTATTTATAAATTGTTTAATTTTGGAATTAATCTTTTATTTCACTATAAATTTTTAAATGTGAAATTCACTCCCCCACTATAATCTCATACTAATATTTTGTGTCAAATGATATTTTGTGTTTTTTTCGTTCAAAAACCTCTTTTGTCAAAATTGTACTCATTCTTAATTTTTTATAAATAATTAATTGATTTTAACACTATATTTTTATTATGGGATCTAACCCAAATTCGCATGTTCAAATATTTGATAGCGTCGATTACTACTATTAGGAGAATCATATGTTATCTTTCCTTGGTATTATTTTTTACCCCATGAGAAAAATGGTAATGGATGATAATGTTTCCGCCAAATAATCTGAAAAAAATTAGACTCCTGAATATATTTATAATTTTTAATTGAATAAAAAATATATAAATTTATTACATTATGGTCTTGATAGAAATGATTTTAATTGTCTTTCTACATGAAAAAACTTCTTATGAAATTTTAAAATTATTGTAAGTAACCTATAACATCATTGTTAAGTTACACAAACTTTTTACAGTTTAAGAGGATAGTTTTTCAAGTTTGAGTGGTTCGAAAGGTTATCTGGGGGTTTTCTACATGACTTGGGGTAGGTTCTTGTTATAGGAGCCAGGTCATGTTGTGAATCATGTATTCACGACATGAATTAATCCTAGGTAGAAGATATGATCTTAGTTCGGGATATAAAAATGATTCATGTTGTGAAATGATATTCACATCATGAACTTGGCTTTTGGGATTTCAAGTTGAGGTGACTGGTTTTTTGGTAGTTCAAACATCTCGCGAGTTTACATCGTGAAATAGTAATCCACACTATGTATTGTAATTGTTCCAAAAATTATATGAGCAATGCACCAGAATAATTTCTCATTCACTTTCCTTATCTATTCTAAAAACCCTTGGCCTTCTCTATGAAGTTTTGTGTGAATCCGACTCCTATAGACTTCTCTGATTGGTACTTTAATCTCCTAGTTGGTTGGTTACTCCTTGTTTGGTAAGTGTGATCATTATCATCTCATTTTATTTATTTCTATTGGAATTGGTAGTAGTTTTGGGTAAATTTTATAGGATCTAATAATCATGTAATGATTCTTCTCCATGTACTTCTAGATTCATTGTCTACTTGTCTTCCAGATGGTGATTTTCTATTCGATTATGGTGTTGCATATGATAATATCGAGGTATGTATTTATCTAAACTATCCTCCAATAATTTTTCATATAGAATTTGATTCTAAAATTTGATAATTGATATAAGGGCCTATGTTCATTATTCTTTTGTTACATTCTTTCTAGTTTGTGTGGATACTAGTGTGGTTGGTCTGTGACCCAAGATTGAGGTAGGTGTTTCCATCTCTAGCCTATGTTATAAGAACTCCAAATTATATTGATTTATTATATGTTTTTATGAATGATTTGGAATTATTATTTGTTTATTGTTCTATGTTTCTAAAAAAAATTGATAAAAGAGTTTTCCCCTCATTTTAGTGAAATAAAATATATTTTCCAATCATTCAAAAATGTATTATGAAAAAGGGATTTAAAATCATGTTTTTATTGAATAAAAGGTTGTCTGGAACTATTTGTGAAATGTGAAATCCATTTGAATTTTTTTTGATATATATCACACATGATATCATTGCATACTTAGTTGAAAGGTGTAGTAGAGGACCTCACCCATTGGTATTGTAAGGAGTTCACTTTATGGGGTCATCCTAGATTCCATGATCATAGATATGTTGACTCTACGAACATGATTTAAATTATAGAGATTTCACTTTATAGGATGATCCTATGTTCCCCAGGCTTTGATGCATGGTATCTAGGTGTTAGACCATAAGTTATGCAATAATGACTAGAGGGGGTGGATATTTACATAAAAAATTCAATAAAAAATCCATCTTATTTTTATTAATAAAATTTTCTGTAGTGAGAAATCTGTTCAAGTAATTAAATGCATCAGAAATAAAAATAAATAAATTAAATATTTTATAGTATTTCAGATCACAAATATCATACTCAACTCTTTAACCTTATCAACTCGGTGACAATATTGGTAACCACTATGAAACATTCTTCGGTAGGTGTAAGAACTCATTACAGACTCTGCCTTTTACAAATACTCAATGGCACAACCAAATAATTATATATGAGTCTTAACCTAGTATGTGACCAGAATTTTGTTCAAGATTAACAAACCACAAAATCATTTTCGGTGGTAGAATAACCAAAAAAACATACCTTCTTTAGATTGGGAAAATAAAAAACCATACACAAATAGATTACAAACAAATTACATAAAAAATAACATGAAGAAAAATAAATACAATGAAACTCAAAAAAAATATAATGTTGAGAATGATTAATTTTGATGATCTTGATCACTACAATAGTAAAGAATGGTATAGTGAAGTCAACTTATGATTTTTTCAAGGAAACTGAAGTCACCAGAATAACATCATTGTGTATCAATAAATGTTTTCTTATCATATCAATTAATAAATTCATTAAAATTGCAGAAAAAAGACATTCAACTATATGTATTGATCACTTTTTATCAATGATCCAATAATGGTCATCTTTTAAATCTTGGTGTGGGAGTTTCCTAAACATAACACAGCCTTACAATGGTTAGAAATACTTTAAAATAATGAAACATTTTATTATCTGTTAAAACCACATGCATGGATAATAATAATATTAACTCATTCGAATTACCTCATTAAATCGATTAAAACAATTTATAATATATTTTTAATAATAAATGAGAATATTTAAATTAATTAAAATAATAAAAATTGTTCTTATAAAATTTCAATAATGAATAATTCAAATAAAATAAAAACATAGTGTATGAAATAAATAATATAATAGTTATTAATTTCATAATAATTTTTATGATAATTTAAATTCCAAAAAATATATCAATGTTTTTATAATATTTATTTATTTTAAAAATCAATAAAATAGTAAAAACACACTAAACAAAGTTTCAGTTAATAAATTTATAAAAATAATGAATAGTAAGACATAAAAATACAGTTTATATAAAAAATATTGGGGGTGATGTATAGATTGTGGGAGGTATGATCCTCACGATCACTATACGGACCATGTGATCATATGTGGTTGGTATACTTACCATGTATGTAAAGTCGGTATACTGACTGTGTGAACATTTTTTATGTGTGGTCATTTAAAATTTACATGCGGTAAGTATATACAAAAAATAAAAATATCACATATATTTAATATAAAATATCACAAGGAAAAATTATTTCAAGAAGTTATTAAAAAAATTAATCAAAAAAATTTATACTTACCATAAAAAATTTTATTCACATTAATTTTCATGTACCGCATAGAAACTGGTCCATAACCACATGGTAACTTCAAAGATTCATGGTAGGTAATGGATCCTCTTTATAAGAAGTACAAACTAAACTTACAATCACATACATATCCTTTATGGTAGGTTTTCTATTTAAAGTGTTTCATGATAGGTACTGAAATACTCACTCATGAAAACTATAAGGAAGTCTGCATGGTAGGATCTTATAATAGAATGGACTTGTGGATGGGGCATAGGTTAAGACGGACAACACCCTATTTGGTGAAATTGTTTTGAAGCTTTTTTGTATGTGATCGTGTGATGTGATTCATAAATGGAGGTACCGTGCTGCAAGGGGCTATGATTGTGTTTATTGAACCAAGCAAGGAGCTACGATGAAGTAGGTGGTGTTTACACTGCTGGTTGAGAAGATGGAGTACTGCATGGAGAGCTTGCGGCCGAAGTGTTGCAGGGAGGATGGTTTTCAAATAACATTACTGATATAAATATATATATATCGATATATATATGTGTGTTTCTGTGTGTGTGTGTGTGTTGTGCGTGTGTGTCTAACGATAAATAAATTAAATAAAATGATATAAACTATGGAATTTAAAAATTATGATTAAAAAAATAATTAAAAATGATTATTATATAAAAAAATATTATACTTTTTAAGACATAATACATTTAAGAAATATAAAACAAGAAAACATTTAAATCCTATAAAAAATGAGATCTTGAATCTTTAGAAGGAAATTATTAAAATCAATATTTCTAATTAATCAATTAAAATTATAAAAAATAAAAAAGTTTAAACATTTTGAATTTAATAAAATGGTATTAAATTATAATTTATAAAAATATTAATAAGAAATAATTAACATAGAATTTAAATAACTAACAATCATCCCCTTTTAGTAAATTTAAAAACTGAACATTTATTTAACGTTTGAAAAACATTCTCCCTTTTTTCAAATTTATCATAAGGAATAAAAATATATTAAAAAAATCCCTATTGATCAATAATAGGTATAAATGTCCTTAATTTACATATTATAACATTTTCATTGAGATTTTAAAATAGTACATGAGCATACATCTGAAATTATGTCCATTTTAAACATGCATTAATTATCATATTCACAAAAATTTACTTTCCAACATAACTAGTTAAAAATTTATTTTCTCAAATTTAATAGATTCTAATGTTTTAGTAAATACTTCATCTATTTGTTTTTTAAAAAGAAAAAATTCTAAGTATATATCACCTTGATTTACATAATCCCTCATGAAATAAATTCTAACATCTATATTTTTTGTTCTAGAGTGTTTCATATGGTTTTTAGAAATTAAAATGATAAAAGAATTATCACATAAAAATGGAACATTATCAAAACTAATATTAAAATCACATAATGTATTTTTAATCTATATATTTTAAAAAAACAGATGAAACATACTCATCCTTAGTTTTAAATATTTATATTGATAGTTGTTTCTAAGAACACCCTATAATTAATCTTTTACCTAGAAAATATCACGTACCTATTGTGAATTTCTCATCAATCCTACAACCTCAAAATTCATAATTATAGTAAGAAAACAAATAAAAAATTATCATTTGAATTAAACAAATTGGTGCTTATAGTTCCCTTAGTATATCTAATTATCCTCTTAATAGCTTTAATATTCCATTTCATAGGGTTGAACTAAAATATAGCACATAAACAGACAGAGGAAATTATGTTCGGTACAGATACAATGAGATACAAAACATTTCTTATCATTCATATATTCAATTTAATAATAGATTACTTTTTATATTCCTCAAATTCAAATTTTCAATTAGTACTCATTTAGTGTTTTCATAGTTTTACTCAAATCATGGTAAACCCTTTTAACATGATCTTCAGCATATTTAGCTTGATTTAATAAAATACAATATTTTCATTGATTAATTTGTAAAACATATGAAAAATTAGTTCTATGATTAAACTAATGCCAAATTTACTTTTCATTATTTTATAAAATCATTATGTTGTAAATACATATATGATCTAAATATTATATCATTATCATAAATATGTATAATTAGTATATAATTTGAAACTCTCTATATACTCACGGTAGGATCAACCTCACCTTTAAAAAAATAATTGTGAATCAAAAATAGAGTTAGTCTTTCATACAATACTCTAAGAGATTTCTTATGAGCATATACAGATTTACCAAGTTTAAAAAAATGATTTGTAAATATTACACTTTTAATTTCAAGGTTTTGTTTAAAATACACTTCCTTAAAAATTATTCAATTTAAAAAAACACTTTTAACATCCATTTGAAATAATTTTAGATTTTTTAAATAATAAAAGTAAAATATAATTTTAATTGATTCTAGCTGAGAAAAAAGATAAAAATATTCTTCAAATTCAAATCCATATTCTTAAGAATAACCTTGAGTGACTAGTCTTCCTTTATTTTTAACTATGTTTCATGATTCATCTATTTAATTATGATAAAATTCATTTAGTTCCCATTATTACTTTATCTTTTGGTAGACCAACCAAATTCCATTATTTATTCCTCTAAAATTTATTTAATTCATCATGGATAAAATTTATCAAATTTAGATCAATTAAATAAACATCAATGTTAATATGATTAAAATCAATAACAAAATAAGAGTTTTCATTGTAAAGTAAAATAGTTTTTCTAGTGTGTATACCATATTCAATATTTACAATTACTATTTTAGTCATATAAACTTTAAGTGTTTTTCCACTTTATAATTAGTTTGAGATATATATATTATCCCCCTCAACTAATGCATTCTCATTTTATTGATCATTATCTTTACTAAAATTAAATTTACTAAATTCATCGTCATCTATGTCTATATAAGAATTTTTCTTTTTTATTTATATTTTCATCAAAAATTACATGTATAGAATATTAAAAAATTAATTTTATTTTATTGAAAAATCTATATGTTTTTCTAGTATTGGAATATCCACAAAATATTCCCTCATCACTTTTAGAATTAATATTTTATAAATTATCTTTTTTATTTAAGAAAAATACTTTGCAAATAAATACCCAAAAATATCCAAATTTAGGTTTAAACCCTTCAAATAATTTGTAAGGGGACTTCTTTAAAAATGGTCTAGTAGAAACTCAATTTAAAACATAAAAATATCTATTGAGAGCTTTTTCCCAAAAATATCTAGGCACATTAGATTTCATAAGTACTGGTCTAGCCATTTCTTATATAGATCTATTCTTTCTTTCAACCAGATCATTATGTTGTGGTGTACTAGGAGATGGATATAATGTTTCTATCCATTTTATTTATAAAATTTATCAAATTATAAATTAAAAAATTCAACCCCTTTATCACTTATGATGGAAATGATTGAAATATTTTATATGTTTTGAATATGTTTACAGAAAGCATATATTTAGTTAAAGTTTCATTTTTATGAGATAAGAAATAAATCACGATAAATCTAATGTAATCATCTACTATTACAAATACATACTTCTTACCAGAAAAAATTATTATTTGTATAGGTCCAAACAAGCGCAGATTTTATAGTTCTAAGAATCTAGCAGTACTAACATCATTTAAATATTTTAACCTTTCCTTATACTAGTTACCCAATAAATAGGAATCACACATCAAGTAGTTATATTTAATTATGGAAATTATATAACCTATTTTTTCTTTGATATATTTTGTGACAATCTAATTTATCTTTCCAAAGTCTCTTATCCCACAGAATTTCTTCTTATTCTATATAATTTAAACACTTAACATTTTTTGATAGATCATAGAAATCAATAGTATAAAAATTCTCTTTTGTATTTGCAGAAAATAAAATATATTTATTTTTCAGAACTATAAATTTATCATTTCCAAAAATAACATTCAATTCATCATCACAATGCTATGATATACTTATTATATTGTGTTTTAAAATATAAATAAACAATACTTCTGAAATAATAATAGTTTTAGAAAAAAAACTTCACTAATACCTTTAATTTTGAATTTAGAGTTGTATCCAGATGTGGCTAGGCCTCTATCACATGAATTAAAAGATATAAATTTAGAAATATCATTTTTCACGTGCCTAGAGAATCCATTATCTAAATACCATGAGTCTTTATGACTTATAAGGAAAATTTAGAGAAAATAAACAATTAAATAGAGTGTTTTGGTAACCATGCAATATTGTGTTCAACTGGATTAGTAGCTGTAAATTTTGGAACACAAATAGATTTAAAAAATTTATTAGTGGTATGTTTATAATATAAATCTATCGAAATAAATATATTTGTATTCTAAAAATATTGTGTAAATATCATTGAACATTTATTGTCATAATACCCATTCATTCTACATTTAAAATAGGTTACACTGGAAATACTTCTTTAATAACTTATATCTATATTATTTTTGTTCAACCTTGGTGATGAAATATTCTAACCAAAACATTTCTTATTAGTTATTAGTTTCATACAATTTTATCATGTTGTTCTTTTCATTGGAAAATTTTATATAGGTTCTCTTTAATATTGACAAATTTCTTTTTCAAATTCATATTCTCTGTTTTAATAGCTTCTAAATCAGTATAAACATTTATATTAGAGTATGAATCTTTGTTTCATAGTTTCAAATTTTCTTGATTAGGATTCTTACAATCATTCTCAATATTAGTTAAATATTCCAAAACAAAATTTAATATTTTTTCATTATCTTTATCATTCACTTCTATAAAGTATTTAAGTTTTTCATTTTCCTTTTAGTTTTAACATTTCATATCCATATTTCTCTTTAGATTTCTCATTTAGGAAAAAATAATATTAAAATTATTACAATCCCTTTTTAGTTTCTCATTCTCCTTAACAAAATTCTTATTTTTATTTTTTATATCATTTTACTTTTCAATTATTCTGATTCCCACATTTTGTAATTCATCATTTTTTATAAGTAGTTGTTTGACTTTGCTTTTAACAGAGTTAGAATCTGTTTTTATTTCATCTATAGAAATAAGATTATGATATATATTACATGGATTAATTAATTAAGTGAAGAATTAATTAGTTACCTATTATTTTATACCCATCATAGCAAGGTTCTCTATCTCCTGTTTACTTGTAAAATCACTATTATAATTTATACTGTCTGAGTAGTCCCAATCCCCAAACAAATATTTTTTTCTTTTATCCTTTTTTCCTGCTCTTTATTTTGATGTTTGAGTTTGTGGTAGTCAGCACTAAATTTACCGTTATTCATACACTCCTAATAGTATAATTTTGAAACATCATTATTATTATTGGAATTACAATTCTTATACTATTTGTTGAACATTCTCCTAAATTGAATATTACCACCTTTGTTTTTCATTAACATGAAAAACTTATTGCTAAAGTGATTCATGTATTTTTCACTTTCTTCTAACATAGCTTCAAAAGTGTTAGATATTATATTTATATTTGACTTAAAATATCCACCTTTTCCTTTCGTAGACTCCTCTTCAGCAAATGTTTTACTCTCATTAATGGCCACATTCTTTGCAAGTCATCATTTTGGGGGAGTTCCCAAAACACTTTCAACTTGATCTATGTTTCCCATTACTTCACCAACACCACTAATACTGTTTTTAATAATTTAAAATTTATTATGAATATGTTTCACTAACTCGTCATCACTTATCATGAAGTATTGGTATTCCACTCATATCATTCCTAGATCGGTTATTTTAATCTTTTTTCCCCATAGTGAGTGACTTGATTTATTCTCTATATATCATGGGATATCTTATATGTTTTCAAATGGATATGGACAATTATACTTATAAAATAGCATGAAATATTTATAACTATATAATTGAAAGCATAATTAACTAATTCATTACTTAAAAGTGTCTTTGGATCAACTTTGGGTACCACATATAGCTTCTCTATGATAGACCCATGAGCCACACTTTACTGTTTTAGGTAGGCTTTCATTTTATCATTCTAGTAATCATAGTCACATTCATTAATGAATGGTGGTTTTTTTTTGGAATCCATCCATCATTATCATTGAAAACTATCATATTACAGAGCTAAAATTTTATTCTTTATATTGTTAGGTTTAAGATGATTAGGTTGTCATAGAGTTAAAAATAAAAAAATAAAACTATATACATATGGATTAAAATAAATAAATTATTTAACTATCAAAGAAATATATCTATTTACATGGATATTATACTAATTTTTGGATCATTGGAGATGACAATAATGACTAGAGAGGGGATGAATAGTAATTTAAAAAATTAAAGAACAAATCAATTAGAATTTTATTAATTCAATATTTTGTAGTGAGTTTTGTGTCCAAGTAATGAAATGTATTTGTAATAATAAAGAAAGAACATGGATATTTTTATAGTAGTTCATATCACCAATATCCTACTCTACTCTTTACCCATATTTACTTAAACATAATATTTGTACCCATGATGAAACTCCATTCTGGTGGTGTGAGAAGCTGTTACAGACTCTAAATTTTAAAATTTCCTAGAGGCACAATCCGGACTTTTTACATGAGTCTTAACCTAGCCTATAACCTAACTTCTTTTGGGAGTCACAACCCAAAACATCATTTTGGGTGGTAGAATGATAGAATAGTAAACCTTATTTTTATTGAGAAATACATAAACCAAATACAAACATATTACAAACATATTAAATAATGAATAAAACTATGAAAAAAATACAATGAAACCTAGAAGAAAAATATTATGATGAGGATAATAAATTTAGATGATATTGATCTCTACAATAGCATAAAAAGGTAGAGTAGAAGTCACTTCATGATTGCTAAAAAGAAACATATGTCTTAGGAATAACTTCGTGGTGTATCAATAAAATTGTTCTTAATGTAGGAATTCATAAATTTATTAAGAGTCAAAGCAGAAGACCTTGCAAATTTATGCCTTGATAAATTTATATCAATGAATAACCAATAGTCATCTTTGATCTCCATTTGTGGGAATTTTTAAAGGTTAACACCACCTTACAATGGTTAGGAACATTTAAAAATAATGAAACAAATTGTTACCTATTAATACCACAAGCTTGATTGATAATATTATTGACTCATTTAAATTCATGCACATATAAAATTAAAACAATTTCTAATATATTTTTAAAAATAAATGAGGGTGTTTAAAGTAATTAAAATAATTAAAATTTCTCTCTAAAACATTCAGTAAAAAAATAATTCAAATATAATAAAAAAAGAGCATAAAATATATATTATAATTATTATTAATTTCATAAGAATTTATATGATAATTTTAATTCAAAAAATATATAAAAAACTCATTGTAATATTTATTTATTTTAAAAAACAAAAAAATTGTTAAAACACTTTAAATAATGTTGTTATTTATCATTTTATAAAAATAATTAATAAAGAGACAATCGTAAAAATAGAATTCATCTAATAAATAATTGGACTGTGATAGCGAACAAGAGAGGAACAAAACTCATAGTCATTATATGTACTATGCAATCATGTGTGGTTGGTATACTTACCCTGTGTGCACAGTCAGTATACTAACCATGTGATCAATTTGGTGTGTGGTTAGTTAAAATGTACATGCGGTCAGTATATAGAAAATTAAAAAATATCAAATATAGTTAATATAAAATATAACAAGAAAAAAATATTTCAAGAATCTATAAAAATTTTTAATCAGAAAAAAAATTATACATTCCATAAAAAAATGATATTCACTATAAATTGGATATACCTCCTGATAACTAGTCTGTAAATACATGATAACTTCAAGGATTCTCAATAGGTATTGTATCCTCTCCATAGTAAGTTCAAATAGAACTCACAATCACTTATACCTCCTTCACAATAGATTTTCTATTTAAATTTTTTCATATTATGTACTCAAATACCCACTCACGAAAATTATATAGAATCTTGAACGGTCAGTTATTATAAAGGAATGGACTTGCAGCTAGTGGATGGGCTAGGACAAAAAACACATTTTATGGAAACTTTATTATAAAGTGTTGTTTTGTGTGATCATGTGATGCATTTAATATATGGGGAGATCACACTACAAGGAGGCACATTAGTTTCTTTCAAACTAGGTGAGGAGCTGTGATGAAGAAGTTGTTTTCCGTGCTGCTGGCCAAGATGGTGGAGTGGTACATGGAGAACAAGCCACTGAAGTGTTGTAGAGAGTAAGGTATTTGAAGAAGAACAGTACTGATATAAATATATATATAATGTACATTGATATATACTCTGATATATATATATACATAATGATAAATAACTTAAATAAAATGAAATAAATATGTAATTTAAAAACCACGATTATAAAATTTACAAAAAGGTTATTATACAAAAAATAAATATTTTATTTTTTGAAGACATAATATAAAAAACAAACATTTAAATCAAATAAAAATTTTGAAATCTATAATTTTTAGAAAGAAATTATTCAAAACAACATTTTTAAATAATCAATTAAAATTATGAAAAATATAAAAGTTTAAACATTTTGAATTTAATTAAATCAAATGAAATTTAAATTTATCAAAACATTAATAATAATTCATTAACATATAAGTTCCAACACTAACTCTAGAGACTTTAGTTCACACTAGTCTTTTGATTGAGATTGAGGTACGAGTGACCACGCTATTCGGACCTTACGTTATCCTTGTTGATTTTCCTTTATGTGTTGGATTTATACTTCATGGTTTCATTTGATATGATACATGCTTTGACTGATGAAAATGGTTATTGGAATTATAATTTGAATTATTTTACCTAGTTTATGAATGATTTGGAAATGGTGAATTGTTTATCATGTTATATATATATATTCTTTAACTGTTTATCATTCATTTTTTTCGATATTAACATATTGGGATTATTATTTAGATAATTGATATATAACATCCATATGGGATCCTACTGAGCATGTTTATCTCACACCCTGTACACTCCCTTGGTGTTTTATGGTCCTTGTTTTATCTAATGAAGATAAAGGAAAGGCATTGTTGTGAGGCGATGAGGTTTCTTTCAACTGGGTATGAGTAGCTGGTGGTGAGATGGGGGAGATTTTCTGTATATCATTTGAAGTAATTATTAATGGTTTTGGGTTGTGTTTTTAATTATTCTATGGACATATACTTTTTTTTGGCTACATTTTTGTTGTATCACTTCCATTGTCATTATTTTAATATGGAAGATTTTTTATCATTTATTATATATATATATGTCATGTGTCTTGTTTTAGGTTATCCAAAAAATTTCTATTCATTTTTTTGAGGATCATGTGGTAGTTGTCAGCTCATGGAGATTGGAAACACCCTTCAAGTCTTATCTCCATACAATTCAGAGTGTAGTTTGTTAGGTTTTCTAGGTTGAGTATTTTCAATTTGGTATCATGAGTAGGTTGTGCCCAGTCTTTGGATGTTTTTAGAAGGGATATAGGATTTTCAGGACTTGAGGGGAAGATCATGGTGATTTTCTACCTAGATCTTGTCATGATGAGCCCTAAGTCATTAAGGGATGTTGGGATGTGGGTTTCCTATATTGGGTTTTGAACATGATCTCTAATTTTTCATGTGGTCATCTACTTAAAACTGAGATTATCTTGTTATTTGTTCAGTTTATTTTGTTTCTAGTGTGTAGTAACATGCCCTTGAGATATCATCCATGGGTTCCATGGGAAGGTTCAGAGATAGATTCTCCACAAGGAGATCCCCCCTTGGATTAGAATCTCTTAGAGATTATCGTAGGTTTGGTTCATCGCATGGGCTATAATTTACCACAGGTTCAAAACCATGTAGTTGAGGCCTAACTAGGATATGAGAGAGTCAAGTATAAATATCATGAGTTTATACATGAGAATACCTTATCCATTAAGGGTATGGATGAACCGCAATAGGAATATGACTAGCTGGATAAGATCAACAGGTATTTGACTTCATGGATACCCCTGAGTCTATAAAGGATAAATGAACCATATTCAAACTCGAGTGTCCCATAAAGAGGTGTTGGGATTCTATATTCCCTAAAAAAATAAAATATGGGATTCAATTAGAAGGTTTTTAAGACCCTATTATTTTATCTGTTTTTTCCAGAGTATCTAGGTTTAGATAAGTCTTTGGAGTTTATATCTTTATAGCAAGAAGAAGTCTTTGTGCCATATTACACTATTTGTTTTGTAGAGATGGTTCGTTTTTCTATATAGGTGATAATGTATGATCATATGAATGCTTATAAATAACTGAAAGGATTGTAACAGTACATCCAATCATAGATATACATGATGAAACTTTCTACCTATGCAGGGATAAACAATAGGGCTGTGATGGTGGAAATGGACATGGTGGGAAATATTGTCTTATCTATATCGTCCCTTCCACCTAGTGAAACTTTTAGTTGATCACAAGAAAGGAATTTTAAGTGGCATGATAATAACAAGGGTCATAGAAATAATATCAACAATGGGCCTCCTCTGCACTATCAAAAGTAGCTAGCAATGTGATCCTGACTTTCTATTAGTGTGTAAAGGTAGGGAACATCTGATATTCTTTTCCTACACTCTTGATGATTTTTGTAATTGTGTCCACCGAGGAAATATCTATAGGTTCTTTCGAGAAATATCTATGTATCGTTATAGCTGGATATGTTCAAATCCAAATTCCACTATAGTGAAATTATATGATTCAATGTCCATGGGGATCTAGCCACATGCCTCAAGAGTAAAGAACCTTCACGTAGTGGATTAATTTCTGATGGAGGCTGATGTGGGTCCAAATATAGTGAGAGGTAACACATTCATTGCATCTTATATGATGACTGATCTATTTGATATAGGTGTATCAGGATAATCTATACATCTATCTGTATTATTCATGTATTAAAACTTCTGATGAAGCCTATATCTTTTTTCATGGTACTAGTGAGGCCTCATTAAAATATGAATGAGAATGGGTTTCTTTATCATGTGTATTCTCTATCCATAGATGACATTGAGTTATTATATGATTTCATAGTTATTAATTTGGGTATGTTCTGTGCCATCATCAAGATGGATTGGTTAATTTCTCATCATGTAGAGATTGATTGTTATCATTCATATGATACATTATCTTCCTTTTATGGGAGATTTCAGGTGTTCTAGGGAGGGTGGGACCCTAGGTATGTTCATGTAAGACCATTTTCCCATATCTCATAAGTCTTTTGTTTGGCGTTACAGTTGATATTGGCAATGCTTCTTCTTTTACTGATATTCCCTTGGTTGTTTGAGTCTTCCCTACTATTTTACAAGAGAATTGTTACAATATTCCTCCAAAAAGAGAGGTACATTTCTCGATTTTCTTGGTGTTGGGTACATAACGGATCCCAATACCCTCCTATTTCATGGATCCTACTAGGTTAAACGATATTAATATTGATTTGGATTATCTGTTCTAGAACGTCTTTATTCATCCTAGTGTTTCCCCATGGGTTTCCCCATTCCCTTTTCCATGAAGGTTTTGCATCTTTGTGTAGACTATTGAAAGTTTAATTGGTTAAAGTTTAAGAATAAATACTTTTTTACCCATGTGGAAAACTTATTTTATTATTTAAAGGGGTGAAATGGTTTTCAAAATTTGATCATTGTTCAGGATATCATCAGTTCAAGGTTCGAGAGTCAGATATCCCAAAGACCACTTATTGGAGCTAGTTTTACCATTATAAATATATTGTAATGTATTTTTTTCCTATGTAATTATCCTTTAGTTTTTATGGATTTTATGAACTAGATATTTGATTAGTATCACAACACTTTTATGTGATATTTTTTTATGATATCCTGGTTTATTCATGATCTGAGTGTGAGAATGAGTACAATGTTGTTTCTTCTGGAAATCGGGATGACCTTATTTGATTAAAGGTTCAAACATTCCAATCGGTTTCTAGTGGTTTTATTTGTAGAATACGCAATATCAAATGATTCTATATCTATTTGGACCAACTTTCCAAAGGTAGGTTCTCATTAGTTGTGTAGTTATGAGGGTTAAGAATTTTCATTGGTCGAGAGGAGAAGAGTTCAAACTCATCACACCTTTTTGGGGGGAATTGTTTTCTACTCTAGGACTCACTTTATAGATTTAAGTTATCTTCGTGAATCCTTATTAATTAACCTAGTAGGAAAATGAGTTTTTCCATTAGATCTTACAATCAATGATTGATATGTAGAATATTTTAGATAATCTTTTATATGTATTTTAGGTTCTTAATCAATATAGAATCATCTATATGAATTAATGATTCTTAGTCAATGGTATCCTTCAATACATTATATAGAAATCTCTTGGTCATTATGATGACCATACTGGTTTTAAAGGCACTCAGTGGGGAACTTGATGTTTAATGTCGTTCAGAAAGACAGGATTATTTTAGAGTTGGGATCGTACCCGTAGATGGGATACCTATATATCCTTGTTTAGAAAAGGAATCAAAACCCACGTAGTTCAAGTGAAGAAGTATAAAGTTTTATTCATGATTAATGGCTCAAAGAGAGATGTCATAATTAATTTTACGCTCTAAGCTCATGTGAGACTTCCTCGGTGGGAGAAACAAATGGTATTAGTAAAACCGGATGATTGTGAAACTAAAGATACAATCATAATAAATGATGTGGGGCTTATGTATGTATGTCCACCCAAAATAAATGAGGATCAGGACTTTCTTTAGGGAAGAAGCCCAAGAATAAAATCCATAAAAGAATAGGTGGCTTATGGATATTTGGATACTTAACTTAGGGATTACTTTTGAGAGGGATTCCCAAATTAGAGGGATCTTATGATTGGGTTTTATTCCAAAAATGTAATCCCAAATCAAAAGAAATTAAGATTGGATCTTACTCCTGAAAAGGAGGCTCTTTTTAAGAGAAATTATGACTGCGACTTACTTCTGAAAAGGAGGCCCAAGTTAAGGGAAATTATGACTGGGGCTTACTCTTGAAAAGGAGGCCTAGGTTAGGGATACATGACACTTGGGGCTTACACCAAAAGGGGATTCCCATGAATAGGGAATGTGGGGCTTACTCCTAAGTTGGATGACCAGATTAAAGATCTTCTCATATTATTAAAGGATGAGGTTGAATGATGTAAATCTCTAACCTTAGTGATATAAAGCTATGTAAATCATGATGTTTTGAGAGTTGTTCCACAAAATTATTTTCAGATAAGGAATCCAACAATAGAACAATGTCATAAATGAATTTGAAGAGGGTCATGAAGGCTAAATCTTGTATGGGAGAGATGAATTTGAAGAAAGGAAGTGAATTGGATGGAGGCGTGCAAGTGTTGGTATGGCGTGAAAGTCCCGGTCACGAAATTATACTTGCACGACATGATTTTACATGGACATTGAAGAACTTGTAAGGTAATACTTGGGTGAGACTTGGCTCATGCCCTTTGTATTATCCCTAGATTCTATCAGATGGGAGGCGCACAAGTTTCCTTGAGAGGGTAAGTTGGCGCGTAAGTGTATTGATTTCCCATAAGGGTCTGTCACTTTGGCACGCATGTATTGATGAGTATCAACACTTAGGACGTATTCTTCCTCTTTAGAACTTCCATTATAGGTAAATAATTGCCTTGGAAGTGTCCGGAAGACTTCAGACAGAGACTAGGGTGACCATAGCATGAATTTCAGTTTCTAATTTTTCATTCCCAAAATTGGGGGCCCACAGGGGCTATTTATAGGCCACTGAGGACATTGGGTGAAAAAATAATAGGGCACGCATGTGACTTGGGCGACCCATATGTGGTGCGCAGGTATACTTGTGCGTCAATTATAAAACTTTTGCGACCCATGATTAAAGAGTTACTTGTTCATGCCTTTGTCAATTTTTGATGTTCTTAAAATGAAGAATCTCTTTTTGCATAAGGTATTCCCATTTTTCATTCGTTAGACTCTGTGATGGAATGAAGCGCCAACAAAAGCCTCCCCTCAGAGTTGGATCTGAAAAATGAAATAGGATTTGACTCTAAGTTAAAGGAGAAAAAAGGTTTCGTGGCATGTAGGTATGAGCCGCGCATGTATACTTTTGTCGCGTAGGCTCTGGAACACAGGGGTACGATCTCACCTGTAAATATGGGGCACCACTTCCTGGCAAAGAAACCGGTTTTCAAAGCTTCCTTCTCTCATCGTGCAAGTGATCCCTCATTGCACAGGTGATTCATTACGTGGTTTATTGCATCTTCTAGATTGTGTTGCACTTCTGCAGAGGTATTTGGACATGTATGGTGATACATGTGTGCCCATACTTGCGTGACAATATTTGACTTGTGTGTCAATAGTTAGACTTGTGTTCCTTAATACCTTATCAATTTTTTAAATTTGCTTCACAAATTAAATGAAAAACAAAGTTACTTAAATGTTAATTATCTGATGTTTGTGTAGATTTAATGGCTCCCAAAAGAATTGGAATGGCTAATGAGATGGCCAGCAAGCGGATAGATGATATGATGAACATCATTATCCGCGATTACTATGATATCTGCAATAGCACTCTCCCATATTTGACCAAGTACTTGAAGAAGTATCATGTTAATTTCCCATAGAGCATCTACCTACCTCTGTATGGTCATGGTCATCTGAAAGGAGTCAATATTCTAGAGCCAAATAACTTTCTCCCACATTCATGGTTTCAGACATACACCAATATTGTTTCAGCAAATGTCTCAGTTGGAGGATCATTCATAAATGATGGATCAATGGAGAAGGTGTTTATAATGCATCACATCCCTTGTGCCTTAGATCTGAAACCTCACAAGACTGAGCTGCAGCTGCATTTTTATCCCTCAATCTTCTGAGATTCTCAGATGGATCAATCCAAGGGATGGAAAAAGAGCTGGGATTTCCGTCTTGGAGGAGGTGTGAAGCTGACCTAGTTGTGGGAATATTGGGTGAGACAAACTAGTGCAGAGTTTGTCAAGGATCTAAAAGGACCTGAAATATATTAAGATGACTAGGATGGGTAGATATATTTCTACAAGAATGATAACTTTGTGCTGGAGCTAATCAGCCACTGGATCCAAGAAAACAATTCCTTCCATGTGAATCAGGGATAAATAGGCATCAGTTTGTGGGATGTCCACATGATCTCATGGGATCCTATTTTGGGTGATGTATATGATGAATTCATCCCTCCACGGCGACCTGGAATGATTCGGAGAAGACTACTGCATTGGCTTGAGATTTACTGAAAATTTTATACAAGATTAACAATTATAAAACCTCCAAAACTCATTCTAGAATGGATATTCATCTAGAAGAGTGGATGGATATGTTTCTTATTAAGAATAAGGAGAAGGTTCACAACTGTACCCGCCCTAATCGCTGCCCTAGAACAGAGAAGAGGGGTGCCTTTGGCACATTCAGGCCGACCTTGGAAGCAGGAGAGTTTGAAAAGTGGGGGTAAGAAGTGAATCAAAGAATCCCAGAGAAGAACCGCCTGGCGGGCTTCTTATCCTTGGGGCTCAATGTTTATCATCTGCCAGTTTGGGATTGAAGGGAGGCATTAGGCCAGGGACCTTCGTTGTTGCAGCCAAATTGGCTGAGAGGAAAATGGTTGGGTTGTCCACCCCAATTTTGGTGAAGATTCATAGGAGCTTACTCCATGTCTATATGGGTAAGTATCATTTGATAATAGCGGGACCATTCCAAGTTTCGTGGGGATGGTTTTCCACTCACTTCCAGACAAATGTTGTACATATTGGAATATAGGTTCCTGGAAGTTCTTTCATGCCATAAGTGTAGGCCTTTTCTAGAATTTTTCTATTGTCTCCCAACCTCAATGATATGAAGGTGAGGCTGAGCATGATCAAGGAATTCCATTTCATTCCTTATGGGAACCTGCCAACTGGGCGTTTTGTTTATGATGGAACAACCAACCTAGAGTTGAGGTCATACATGATGTCTTGAAGAGATGGTGTATTGGAAACCAGAATTGATGTAGAGATTATATGTGAGGCCTATGCTACATAAATATTTTGCACGCCAATTCATGTGTATGCAGCAAATTGTTGTATCACCTCCTGTGCATGTCAGGTCAGAGCAGTATCCAATGGTTTCCCGACAACTTTGGTTGCTGACATCTATGGAGAAGACTAGGGTGGTGTTTGATCTACCTATTGTTGTTGTGGAGAGTAACATGACTAAATGGTATTCTATGAACTGGGTAGAATCATACCCTGAAGGGGTACTAAATCATTCGGCTCCTCGGGTGGGGAAAAACAAGAGAACTGTCGAGAAGGAAAACCTTCATCTGGAAGGTGATTCTTTTACACCTGGAGCTGATTCACTAGGTTCCTCACCCAAAGCTGATTCTCTGGATTCTCAGGATGGGGATGATGAGGCACGACATGCGTCAAAGAGGCCTTGTTCCATATATAATTCTCATGTCAGAATCAAGAGACCCACCCCATAGACTCCTGGTGAGTTACATTATTGGGGAAATTTAATCACCATTATTTTATAGAGAATCAAATTTCATTTTCATATCCTTTATCAATGATTGTAGGATCTGGGAAGAAGTTACAGTCCAATATTGTAGGACTCTCCTCGTAGCCTTCGGGTTCACATGACGAATATCTATGACCAGAGGCTATCTAGACATAGCGGAGTTTATATTGTGATGCTAAAATTGTCTGGCTAGACCTATGTGGAGGGCTACACATCTCTAGAGTAGAGAATCTTCAGGATTCTACTGATATCTTTTTTGAGGATAACCCCAATAAAGTGTGGGATTACAACAGGGAGCTGTATATGTTCATGTATGAAACTAATGGTTCCATTCCAATCCCCAAGAGAGTGAAGGAAATGATGGATCGTGGAACCACTTAGGGGTTGGTGCTTCCGGAGATGAAGAGTGGCATGATTACATGGCTCCAGAAGATGTAAATCTCATTCTTTATTTGATTTTTAACATGTCTTCAATTAATGCTTTGTTATTAAAGAAAATTACTCTCTTCATCCTCCAGGTTGTAAAGAAAGGAACTGTTAAGGTTCCTTCACTACAGTATAGCCCTGGTTGCACTGCCATCGGAGCTACTGAATCTCCTTGCGAGTCGAGCAAGGTATCTCCGGGATGGAAAGCCATGTACATATAGTTAGAAAGGGCTTTTCATTCTCCAATTCCTGTATTTTGCGATGAAGATTTCAATACTCCCAAAAAATAAAATAAGAAAAGATATGGATGAAATAAGTCCAAGCTAAATGCTTCGTCAGTAGTGGTAAGTCCTTCAGATATTCATGAATCCAAACTCATGAAAAATATTGATAATATTTCTTGGGATTTCAGGGCATTTTTCAATTTCCCCACTAAGGAAGATGACTGACCCTCCTCTGAGGATGACGGAGGGTGCTGGTGAATAGTCACAAATTCATGCTGACATGGCTGCTACTGATGTAGAGCCAGCATCTGTTCCCAGTACTACTCCTACTGCTGCTGCATGGAGAGAAGAGAATTATTCTGGTAAATTAACAATTATTCATAAAATGTTTAATGAGAACATCAAATAGGTTCCATTCTTTGATACTTTAGGTTCAACACCTGCACCAGAACATTTTGCGGCCACTACAACGGAGTCTGCAATTTGATCTGAAGAAGCAGTCTGAGGTCAGAGGCCGCAAAATGCAGGTCTCCAAGAAGCCATATTGAATGCTCCCATTGGTGAGACTAACCAGGAATCTAAGATATCATTGGAAGAATTGATGGAACTTGGAACATATTTTGAAGAAATTTTAGATCATATTAAATTTCCATGTAATTTAGAAGATTTTGGATGCGAGTGTTATCCTTCGTCCTATTCAAAATTTCTTATTACATCTTTGACCATGATTTTTTGAAATGTGTAGTTCTATCTGAGCAAGAAATAGAACGTCCAATGCCTGAAGTGGATAGAGACAACCCAATTATTAGAGAGACGCTACCACAAGTGGAGCATAACCTGGCAGAGCTTCTGGAAAATCATCTTGAAAATCCTGTTGTAGCTAGGAAAGACGGGGATGAGCCTTCTCATACTGATGATCCATCACTGGGTTATAGATGATAATATTTGTGGTTGCACTTAATTTTCAAGACAACCTAATCAACTTTTATTATCTTTTGAAACTAACAAAAACATTCAATTGACTATGCATGGCTACCTATTTTATTGGATAGATCTGGAGGTGAAGCCTCATCCTCCATCCCAATGGGAATAGAAAGTGAAGTAACAAAGGTCAGGGGGGGGGAAGGAGCAGAACATGGAACTTCTCTAAGTACATTAGTCCTGAACTATTTTCCCCAAGTGATAGTGATGTCGAATCAGACCCGGCGGTACAAAAGGAGCTCTAATTTTCATGTCGCAGGGCATGACAAAACATATGGAAGATCATATCTGAAGTTCCTCTTGAAGAGCTATCATCGAAGATCCGACGACTGTCATCCCTTTTTGTTATGTTGGGACTTGGCAGTTTTTGATATCAAGAGACCATGCCGTAGTGAAACAATTCATTTTAAGGAGGTCGAAGGAGCAAAGGTACCATCAAGATCTAACCAGAGTGATGTTGTTGGACAATATTAGCGAATTTTAGGCTGCGGTGTCCCGAGGTGAGGCTTATCGTGCTGCCAAGTTGAAGGAGCTGAAGCATAAAATCAAGGAGAATGTTGTACAACAAATGCACCTTCAGCAACAGTTAGATGTTGTTTTTGGGGAACTTGACCAGCTTAACAATTCACAGGAAGGAGTTCAAACGAATGGTATGAAATCCATTGCAGATGCCGAGAAAGCACTCCATCAAGCTGAAAAGAGTGAAGCAGTTCAAGTGCATGAACTTCAAGTTTATATTGATGATGTTCGGGATGACGAAAATAACGTGATGAGTTGTGTTTAAATCCTCTTGTAATTCCTGAAAAAGAGAAGAGAATTCAGTTTGTGGATGTCCTTATAACCCTTGTGCATCAATGAAAGACAAATTCATCATCAATCATTTTTGTATGCATTATTTTCTACCTACATTAAATATTTACCTTATCCAATGGACCAAGAATGAATAGTTTTATTTTTTTCTACGGTTATAAAAAATAACCCCCTGATCATTGAATGTTTTAATTGCTCAATATTGCCCAGATCATACAAAATCTACGTTTAGCAAGCTGGGACTTGACTTTTGTTCAGAGTTCCCTTGTATTTTGTGGCCAGTTTAAATTCATTCACATCAGACATAATAAAGGAAGGATAATGTTTGTGGTCGAAATAGCTATGACCAAATGGATTAAAATTGCCTCAATTCCATGATTATTTACTAGAAAACATATTTCTACATTCAACCATGGGGGAAAACATGTAAACTATAATTTAAAAAATTTTGAATCTTAGGAATGATATGAATAAAGGGATAAAAGGAATTAGAGGAAGTATTTCTTATAAGTGAAGTTACCACTATTTAACAAACCCGTTAGGGGGTTGAATTATTCCGGGCCACTTAAGGGAATTGGCTGCATAGTCAAATAATAACATCTTTTGGCTGACAAGTCCCTTATATAGAATACATATACAAGGCCACCTAGGGGCACGTGCTGCATAGTCAGGAAAAAGAACTCTAAAAAATTTTACATTTCTATTACTAAAAATCTAGTGAATGTTTATGGAGATTCAAATTTTCTAAAGCATAGAGTCTGATGTATGGAAAGAGGTACATGAATATGGAGAGGATATTTTCAATCAAGATTTTAAATGAATTGGATGAATGTCACTCCTGCGTAGGTCTGACCCAAATGTAGGGAAGTGAAATATAAACCATAAACATAACAACTTTTAGATCATGAAAAAGAGTATGGGGCAAATATGTTAAGGATGGCTATTTTTGCGGATCCTTATATATTGTTGTTAAGGAAAATAAAGAAAAAATGTGTTTTTATCCCAAGAATGATGTTACCACTATTTGAAAAACCTGTTAGGGGGTTGAATTATATATGGTAATTTAAGGGCATTGGCTGCAAAGTCAAATAAAAGTATCTTTTGGCTGACTGGCCCGTTATGTAGGCTACTTATGCAAGTCCACCTAAGGGCACATACTGCATAGTTAGGGAAAAAGAATTATCAGGTATCACACATTTTGCGACCATAAGTCAAGAAAAGGGTTACAGAGATCTGGAAGTATTTAAGGTTAGGAGTATGACACAATAAAATGGGAATTGTCCAATGCATGAAAGAGATACACAGACCAATAGTAACCATAATCATGTTGTGGTTGGGTCCTAAATTGAGATGATGGACTTCACTACATATCCCATATTGATGGGAATCAAGCCATACATAGTTCTTGAAATACAGTCTATCATCATGTTGGACGAGAGTGTAGGAGATCTTAGTTTAGGGTCATAGATCTCAGACCATAACAAGGAATACACATATAAACTTGATGTGAACGAAGACCATGGTTTTTATACCACATTCATGTTTTCATTGGGTGAATTTTTTTACAAGGAACTAAAAGTGGAATGTGGGGTTAGGATCAAAGGTTTGGGGATGGATTCGAGGGATTCTCGAAAGTTCCTATGTATCCCATAAGGATAAGAATCAAGCCATTTGTAGTTCTTGAAATACAGTTTAACGTCATGTGGGACGAGATTTTACGAGATCTTAGTTTAGGGTCATAGAGCTCAGACCATAATGAGGAATACACGTATAAATCTTCTGTGAACAAAGACTAGGGTTTTCATACCACATTCATGTTTTCACAGGGGGGACATTTCATCAAAGGTACTGAAAGTGGAATTTGGGGTTATGCCCAAAGACTTGGGGATGGATTTGAGGGATTCTCTAATGTCCCTACACATCCCATAAGGATGGGAATCAATCCATATATAGTTCTTGGAATACCCTATATACAAATTTGGGTTGTACAAGTGAAGGGTGAAAGGGGACTTTAGTGCAATGATAGTTTGACCCAGGATAAAAGGTTTGGTCATTTCCATGTATGCACATAGTCTTTGGATTATACCATGATGGGTGATCAATGTAAATAATGATTCCATCTCAGGTGAGGGTGTCAAAGAATGTTGTAGTTTATTGTCGTAAAGGACAAAAGTGAGAATAGTTTAAGGTCATATAAATGGACTAGTTCTGAACAGTTTAATGTCATGTAGCTAGGACGTATGTCTATCCAGTTTAATGTCTTGCAGTAAAGAAAATGGGGCAGTGTATAGTTTAATGTCATTTAGCATGAACAACGGTGAACCAATATGAAGATATTGGTTTTAGGAGCGGCTTCACGAAGCAAAATCATATGAGATGAAGGTGAACGGATGTGAAGATATTGGTTCTGGGCTTGAACCTTAGGATGTTGCCTACGTACCCAGCCAACAAGGCAAGGATCAAAGTCAGCATAGTTCGACTGAAAAGTGAATTGGTGATTGAGTTTTATTTGAGGACAATGACCTAAAAAATGGTGTTTGGACTTACACATGGTCAGTGGCCCAGAGAGGGTGTTATGGTTGAATTTTACTCTAAGTTCACGTGATTTATACTCGATGTGAGAAATAAGAGGTATCAACAACCTTAACAATGCATAGTTTAATGTCATGTAGGACATATAAGGGACTGGAAACAGTTTAACAACATGTTGGACAATGGAGGGACCGTGTAGTTTAATGTCTTGCAATTAGGACTATAGGGGTCTATGTTGTTTAAAGTATTATAGTAAGGACTAAAATAGTTTAAGGTCATATGTATGGACAAATGCTGCACAATTTAGCATCATGTAGCTAGGACAATGGCTTATAGTTTAACTTCATATAGAAAGGACGATTGTGATGTATTTATGTTACACAAAATATTTCTTCAGAAATATAGCATTGGTTGGAGTCTTGATGAGTTCTCCATCCATTGAGATTAAAGAATAAGCTCCACTAGAGTAGACCTTATATATTGATTATGATCCTTCCCACTTTGACTCTAGCTTTGGAGGTTTCTTTCCTAGTATCATTGGAGTTATGAGGACCAAAACCAATTCTCCTTGAAGGAATAAATGAAGATTAAATTTTTTGTTAAAAACCCATTCTATTCGATTATGATAGACTTCCATGTTGTAATGGGTGCACAATAATTTTTCATATAATCATTCCAATTCATCCAATCGCTTTTGATATTTTTCATCTTTAGATGGCTGATCACAAATGGATACTCTGAGTGGGGGTAATTTATCCTCAATGGGAAAGACTGCGTCTGTTCCATATATCAATGAATATGGTGTTGACTTCATATCTGTGCTGGTGGTGGTCTGATAAGCCCATAAAGCATGAAAATGTTTATCAGAAAATGATTTCTTATCATTATCCACCATATTTTGAAGTATGTTTGAAAGATTCTTATTGAAGGATTTTATCTGACCATTGTCCGCTACATGATACCGAGATGAATGGTTGGAATTTATGTTGTATTCATGATACAACTTCTGTACCTCAGATGTACAGAAGCTGGTGCCATTGTGTGTTAATATGGTTTGGGTGACAAAAAAATATGGTAATGATGTTAGACTTCATGAAGCTAACAATTCTTTTAGAACTAACTCATTTGAGTGGTATTGTCTCTACCCAATGGGAAAAGAAGTCAGTAGTAGTAATAATATACTTAAACTGCATAGATGTTGTTGTAGGGTAAAGACCTACTACATCCATTCCTTATGTGGAAAATTGCCATGAGTATTTATCTGTATGAAGCCACTCTGGGGGATGATGAATGAATTTTTCATATACATGAATAGAATGACACTTCTTAGTGAAATAAATACAATCCTATATCATTGAAGGAATAATTATCCACGCCTTCGATTTTGATCAGATAGTCTATGTCCAGACTGGTGGGCACCACAGACTCCTTCATGTACTTATTTCATGACATCTATTGTCTCTTCACCATAAATACATCTGAAGAGAATTCATCAAAACCTAAATTGTATAGAATTTTTTTCTAGGTGATCTGAGCTGTCATAAAGAGTAAAATTAACCACATGTCGCTAGACTTGTACATTCCTGGCTCTATCAGGTGGGAGTGTTCCATTTTGAAGGTATTCCCAGATCAGTGTCATCCATCCAGTAGTATGATCATATGTCTCAGCAATATGACATATTTCATTGATTTCCTCTGTTATGATTTGAACATAAGGTGAAACTTTACGATGGTGGGAAATACTAATTATTGTCTCATCTTGATTTGGATATTCCAGAGCTATGGCTACATTATCGAGTGTATCAGCTTGAGCATTTTGTGATCGCAGGACATAAGAACATGTTGGTTCTGAAGAAAATTCCACAATTAACTCTCTAATGTAAACCTACAAAGGGATCAATTCTTCTATTCAAATGGCATAGCGCCCATTGACTTGTTTGATTACCAAGCATCAATAAACTTTATCCTTTAAGTGATTCACATGTGCCTGAATCACCAACTCCAATCCTGTGATGAGAGTTTGATATTCTGCTTCATTGTTTGTCCAGCCTTCCAACAATAAGAAGGAATAGGGTAGCACTTCCTTTTCTGAGGACATAAGCACAATTACTAAGCCAACATTTTTGAATTTAGTATCTTCCCTTTTCATCCCTGTTGGACTTCTAGATTCACCATCAAAGTACATTTCCCATGTTTGAATATTATCTTCAATAGAGAAGACTTACTCATCAGGAAGGTCAGTATCTAAAGATGTATCTTCTACAAAATGGTGTTCAGCAAGGAAATCTGCCAGATCTTGGCCCTTTATTGACTTTTGAGACACATATTAGATATCAAACTCCTGCAAAATAACTACCCACCATGCCAGACATCCTGTAAGAATTCGTCGACTAAGGAAAACTTTGAGCGGATTATTGCGGGATACCAACTGGACCTAATGATGTTGCAGGTAGTGTTTCAATTTCTGAACTGCAAATATTAATTCTAGGCAACACTTTTCAATAGTTGAATATCGAGTTTCTGCCTCATGCATAATTTGACTGAGATAGTAAAGGCTGTTTTCATTCCCATCATCATTAGTTTGGGCAAGGAAGGCACCCAATGATCGCTCTAAAGCTGTAAAATAAAGAATAAGTGGAATTCTTTCAATAGGTTGCATTAATACTAGTGGACTCAAGAGATATTTATTGAGAATATTGAATTATTCTTGAAATTCTTTAGTCCACTGGTAACTGACTCTCTTCTTAATTAATTTTCTAAAGGGTAAACATTTTCCTGACAAATTGGTGATGAAATGCCAAATATAGCCCAAGTGTCCCTGAAGTCCTCTCAATTCCTTCATATTTTGAGGAGGTGACATACAAAGGATTGACTTCCTCTTCCCAAGATCTACTTCGATAGCACAATGGTGTACAACGAAGCCGAGAAATTTTCCAGAGGATACCCCCAAAAGAACATTTCAAGGGTTTCATCTTGAAATTATGTTGTCGATGATTGTGGAATATGATTTCCAAATCATCCAAGTGATTAGAAAGTTGTTTTTATTTAACCACCAAATCATCCACATATCATTAAACATATTTCTCTAAAAATTGTTTGGAGATTCGGTGCATGGTAGGCTGATATGTTGTGCCTACGTTCTTTATGCCAAAGGGCATTACCCGATATCAAAATCCACATTGAGGGGCTCTGAAGGATGTAGATTCTTCATCTTATAGAGCCATTCAGATTTTATTATACCCAAATTATCAATCCGTGAAGGAAAGTGCTTCCTAGCTAGTAGTTGCATCAATTAAGTGTTCTGTAATTGGAACTAGAAAATCATCCATAGGACAATGCTGATTAAGATCTCTGAAATCAATGCAAACTCAAATTTTTCCATTATTATTTTTCACAGGGACAATATTAGCCAACCATTTTGGGATATTGAACATCTCTGAAGAATTCATCATTGATATTATTATCCACCTCAGCTTCAATTTTGGAAGCATAAGTTGCGTGTGTTCTTATTACGGCTTGCTTGAATCCTCAATTTTCTTCTGGAAAACCAAAATGATGAGAAGAAACATTAGGACAAAGCCCAAGAATTTTTGTATAATTCCAAGAAAATACATCTCGATTTTGCATTAAAAATGAAATATACGTTTCTTGCTCTTCAAGAGTCATGGCCACACTAATTAAAGTGGGGAATGGATATTCTTTTTTACCTCGATTTATTTCCCTGATTTCATCCACAATGGTAGTGATACCCTCTTCAAATGTTGGAGGAGCATCCCTAAGATCTTCCTCTTCTTCTTTAACATGTTTTATTTCTTCTATTTCTACTGTCATACTAGATGAGGAAGAAAAATTTAAATGATCAGAAGAGATGTTAAAATTTTAACATCTTGAAGAAGAAGCTTCCATTTTTGATCCTATTAATGAAGAAGGGTCTTCCTTGGGTAATAAAGAGGAGATGATGGATTGAGAATAGACATCATTGTTCATCTGTCAAATTTCTATATCTTCTTATAGCCGGGTTAATGACATATAGACTTGCTAGATTTCAGTATATGAAATGAAGACATCTCTATATGAGCGTTCATCATTGCTTGGTGAATCACTAATTTCTGCCATGATGTCTGGCCTAGTTGCTGTAAATAATATTATGGAAGTTTCCATAAGAGTATTTGGATTTGGGTCTATCTTGTCAATTTGACTGATAGGAAATACATAATCAATACTCAATGTATGAATGGGTTTAATGGAATATTTTCCAAACCATATGGAGCATTAACATTGGTAACCTCCTTAGTTGTGGATTTCTCCTTTCCCTCCGTGTGATAGAATTATGCCTCAATGTATTGAGATTCACATGTTTCTAATGGGGATTTATCACCTTACAATGTCCCAATTTGACCACTGAAACAATATTTGAGAAATTTATGGTATGATGAAGGGATATCTACATGTTGATGTAGCCAAGGACTTCCAAGAAAAATATTGAAGGTTGTGTCTTGAAGAACAATCATGAAATCTGAATTGGATACACGGTCTCCAAAATGAGTTCTGAGTGTGATATCACCCAGAGGTTCTTGCTCATTTTTATCATATCCTTGTAACAACAAAGTAGATGGAGATAAATCAGATTCGGTGAGGCCCAATTGATGAAGTGTACAAATAAGGATGTGTTTGACTCTTGACCCATTATCAATGAAATCTCATCAGATGTCTACATCATTGACCTTTCCAGATAAATAAAAAGGTCTAATATGTCCACGCATAAAATCATCTTCATCTTCATCTGTAAAATATATCACTGCAAACAATTCTGTAGGATCATTCTCTATATGATAGACTTGGGCCGCAGAAATTTCAGTTTCGAATTCTTGAGGACTTGACAAAGCCTCAATGAGTGCCTCCCGAAGATCCTTTGATAGATTTAAGGTATCCAGAATTGATAACTTGGCCGGTACATAGGCCAAATGTTTCATGAAATCATAATTTTGGACCAAGGGTCTCTGATTCCCAATAGGAACATGTGGTTTCGAAGGTTCCTTAGAAGTTGATGCTTTGGATGTAGATGCATCATGTATTAGGATCGGAGTTGGAAATACTCATAGAATTAGCAGATTAGACTGACTAGGTCTATTTTCATGGTGAGAGGACGAAGGTGTAACCTCCAACCGATCCTCCAAAATAATTGTCCCAGGACTAAATCCTCCTTATGTGTAAGAACTTTCTTGTTCACGTTGAGCCCACTGAAGGGCTCTGCCATGAGTTTCTGTTGCATATATAGTTATAGCAGTGGTAGAATTGGATTAGTGGCTTTTGAAATATCCACGTCCTCCCTTCTATCCTAAACCATTGGAACTCCCTCTAATTATTTTGTTTGATACAGGGAACTCATGCTCATCAAAATCAAATCCGTGACATGAATAATGATCCGTTAAGTGAATCATGTCAACAGAACCAATGATCAACTCTTCATCTGGTTAAGATTATGCCTGATTATCCAATTTAGGTTGTGCCATTTTGTGTGGTGGTGCCTATGGCTTTAATGTTGATGGCATAAAATCTACCAGAATTAATGACACCATAGACTTTGATATGATCTCATCTTCATATGACTACTCTTCGTTTTTGGAATTATGCCTCCCCTTTGAAGATTTTCCTTCTGACAAAGGGGGTTTTGCTGTGGAATTCATAACAGAAGACATAATTGGTTTCTTAAATTGTGTTTGTAAAATGGAATGAGTTTGGTTGATCGTTTTCCTGACCAACCAATCATCATATTTTTGTGCATTTTTTATTTTGACTTCGTTCCATTCAACCCCTTCCTCTGGATTAGTAGCAGTAACACATTCTACCTAGGCTAAAGAACCATTCAGTTTTAAGTGTACAGACTCCACCATCATTTTCAGGAGCTCTTTGAAGACAAAACACTCCTGAATGGGATGCACCCACATCTGATGAAATGGGAAATAGTTGGGAAAGTATTCATCTCCTTCCATGTTTGGCCTTTTTTGCCTTAGAAACTGAACTAAATTACTTTCTAGTGCTAAAATGAAGTAACCAGGAACTTTTTCATTTCGGAAAGAATAAACATTGTTCTTCAGATCCTCAAATTTGTTCTTGTCTTTGATCTGTTTGATCATATTGACGAGGAAGACAGTTTTTTCGATGCTCAAGAGGTGGAGCCCTTCGATATGATGGAGGTTTTTAAGTATAAAATGGTACATGTGCTTGTTTAAGTGTAACTGTAGCAGTCTCTTCTCTACCCATTGTACTTCCTGGAACTGATGGAATTACATGAGATTTATCCTTAGACTTTATAAGAGAGACTTAAATCTGTTAAGATATCAAATAAAGGTATTGAAACCCTCCTGTGTATTTCACATGGATCAACGGTGTGCATAACTCATCACATAGAGTTTCCACATAGATTGGAAACAACACTTCTTAATGGAGTGCTAAGCATAAGTAATATGTTAATCCCTTCCAGTGAGGATTGAAATCTGAAACTATTTCATTTTCCCTTTGCTTATAATTGGTAAGATAAAAAACTGTTGTCTTTGGAATCATTGACATAAATTGAAGAAGGAATCGTTGATGGAGATCTTCCCATCCTATAATTGACCGAGACTGGAAACTTGTATACCAGATAAAAGTAGGCCCTTGTAATGACTGCAAAAAATATCAGATCTTAATAGCTTCTGGTTGTTGAGGAGTTCCCATCATTGGATCACAACGTGAAACATAATCTATTAAGTGTTGTTTTGGATCTCCTAAACCATTAAATATCAGGAATATGATATTTTCAAAATTTGATGGGGGAGGAATTGCATCAACCCTTTCAGGGTAAGCTTTCTTTTCTAGGGAACTTGTTCACGTTTTCCCTCCATAGCTTCCAAACAAGCTATGAATGACTCAATAGTATTTATTAACTTTTCAAGAAACATCTGGTTGATCGTGGACGTGAGTATGTGAAATAAATGGAGTTTGTATAGGTGTGGTGACTGGTACTGCAACTGATGGAAGCACTACCAGTTGTTGTCACACATGACCCATTGTATTGGACCTATGAGGGTGTACTTGTAAAGGAGGATATTCTTGATCCATCATAGTAACTACAACGAATTCCCATGACTAACCAACTCCAAAATGATTAGGAGGAAGACTAACTTGAAGTATTTCTACATTCAATCTCCTTACTGCTTCATTTCTTCTTCTTGCAGTGCAAACATTTTCTCTAATGAGAGTAATTGGCCTTCTCCAGAGGTAGGTTGGGTCGTAACTTGACTTTTACCCTTTTCCTTGGCATGTACCTTTCTGGTGTATGGAAGGGAATTTCCTAAAAGAATATCTTTCCCCTGGGTAGCCCTCTATCTTCTGGTATGCACACCTTCATCATTTATATCTGTGTGTACAACATCTTGATTAGGAACATCTCCATCTGATTCGTCTGAGTGAACCTAATGTTCTGGGGGATCAGTGACAACAGAAGTGATGAAATTAATTGATGCATAACACATTGTATCCCTTCTATCATTATTTCTACTATATTGTCTTCTTCCAAGTCCTTGATGAGACATTGACTTTTGTTGAGTTGAGCGCTCAGGAACTTCTTGATCAACCGTAATTTGGAGGGAATCTCCTAATAATTTGGCTCTACATTCTTCTTGTGCCTTCATCCATAATCGATAGAATACTGAATTTTGCTGAGGAAGAGATTGAGGATTTGATAAATTCCCCAGTCTGGTGGACTGAGGCTATTCATTCATTTCCTGCTCAATTCATCGAATCCTATTTTTTGATTCTGATGGTTGGATTAACATAGTCCTCTATCTGGAAAGATGAGGTTTTTCATGAGCTGCTACATCTGAGACATTCTTAAAATAACTCTTGATCTTCCGGGCATTAGTCCGAAAATTGGCTGGATTCATCAAACTACATCCACTCAAATCCCCTGGCTCAAAAGACAGTTGGATGCTTTCTGACACTTCTATCACCTGAGGATGTGCATGCTCTAAACAAGAGGCCTATTCGATATTCTCATTTTGTTGATGTAGGATTAATTCGAAAACGTGCTCTTTATATGCCTGACTTTGAGAAGAACTATTTGAGTATTTTCTTGGGCAAGCCTTTTATTATGCACAAAACCAGCTAGATGTGTCCAATTCTGGGAAATAACATTGCATGAGACCACCTTCGGTGGGCATTGTTGACTAGAGAGTACAGTGAAATATAGTGCTCTATGAACACCCCATCCCGTAATATGAATACCAGATGGGGAATTGGAAATTAACTGGAACAACCTTTTTAACGTGCCAAGGCATGAATGATGAAGGGCTCTCTGCTGCTTTTCAACCTTTGGATATTAGGAAACTAAGAGAGATGTCCAATCAATTTGGCATTGTAACCCTTCTATTATATTAATATGATTTTCATATTCATCATAAGATAATATTTTCTCCTTTAATTGACCAAGAGTTTTCCATTTGTTTAAATGAATATCTTGAATACAATCTTCTGTCAACAATTCTGGAATGTCATAATGAGAGTCAGCCAAAGGCCTAAACATGACTAGTACTTCACCTTTCGCCAGTTGTTTTCTCATATTCAACACATCCTCTTTATCATTCGATGAATATTATTCTACCAGATTAGACCAAAGCTGGTGCTTCTTTGTTACTTCATTATATTCAACAAGATTTGAAATGAATTCATTTATTAAACTACAAGATGCATGGCCCAAAGGTGGTTCAGATAATGACCTAAACCCTAGGATATCTTCTGATTGAGAAATTATTTCACCTGCTAGTGGTAAAGAATCAGACATGATTGGAATTACATTTTCAAGTGCCTCGAGATAAGAGGGATTTCTCGTTACTTCATTGTCCTTTGAAAAATTTTCCAGGCAATGCGAATTACTACTATGGAGAGGACATTCACAGCTAAATTATTCATCATGTGGAGGACCACCATGGTGGGTTACAACAAAAGATGAAACCTTTTTCTCCTTGATCGTCTGGCCATGCAGAGGGTTATCGTGGCTCCAATCTGAAGATGATACTTTGAGATAGACCGAACTGTCATGAACCAAGCCTACATGAAGAAATATCTGATGAAGACCTTCGGAACTATTGTTATTAATTATAGAATCTGGGAATGAGAGATTAGAATCTTGAGTTGCAAGAGACAATTTTCTGAGTGCATCATGAACTCCTGCATCGAGCGAGGCCTTATTATAGATTGGCTCTTGATTTCATGACTATGGTTGATGGGTCTTTTTCTTAGACTCCTTCTTACTCACTTTAGGAACCACTTGTTGAAAAAACTGGTCATTATGGGCAGCTATATGTGCCTTCTTAGGACAAATAGGTAGGTTAGGTTGATTATCTCCATTAAAATCAAGTGTATGTGCCTGACTTGATTGTCTGTATGATATGGGGGAGTCCGCCCCACAACCCTCCTGGACTGGGATAGAGGTGTGTATCTATTCTAGAGTGACATGTTTATGTGTCACTCCATTGATAAGGATAGATTTATGATTCCTTCCCTATGATGCTACTGAAGTTGTTATAATATTTTGACAGCCATCCAGAATATGAGCAATGATTTTCTTCTGCTCCTTCACCATTGTCAAAATGTGCTTAGTGACTTCAGCTGCCGGAATAGGAATAGATGTCCATTCCATGAATGGAGTAGGTGTGTATTCCTACTCTTTTCCTCCTTTTCATGTCATTGAATTCTGACAGTACTCATGTGTGGGGGCAGAGAATTGCTTCTGCCTCTTTCATGTCATTGGAGCTTTCCAATTGACATCTCTGGGTTCTACCAAATGAGATTGTTGGATAGCCTGATGAATTGCAGGTGTATGTTCCTGCTAATTTTTCCCCACCACATTTTATTGGTGAGTTTCTTTGTCTACAGTCAGACGAGTCTGCTGAAAATCTGATGGATTATAAACAGTGTTATATTCCTACCTATAATACTCTGTTGGAATTGCCTGGTGGGATTGGCGTGTTACTTCCAGATGAGTCTGCTGGGAAGTAATACCAGGACAAATGGGTGTATATTCCCACTCATTATTTCCCATCAAATTGCCTTGATGGACTTCTTTGGAAGAGGAATAAGTAATAACCTATTCCATATTGACCTGATTTCACCTTTGACGGTTCGTCTTGCGGATTCGGGTCTGAGGAACCTGAGCCGAACCCCTGATGGTGATACCCTCATCATGTTGAGGGTGCACTTCCACACGCATCTGACATCGATTATTGATGGGATCCCTCAGGAAGGACACATGTATCCTTGAATTAAGGACTTGAGTGACCTTATCATTCACCTCCCCATAATATGGGAGGGACTGGTGATTGCGTTCGGGGGATATTGACCCCAAACGGTTGGATACAGTGGATAGAACCACCTGCTTCTTGATAACTGGTCATCATTGTCCAGACAACCAGGGTGGATTATTGACTTGGAGGGCTTGTCGAGCAGCCTCCATAGTCAGAAGGGTACCGTGTTGATGGTATTCCATAACCAGTGCATTTGAGACCCAACATTGAGGATGCTGAGTAGGTGATGTCATCCTCAGAGCAGACGAGGATCTAGCAGGAGTAGCGGTCGGGGAATTCATAGGTGTGAAATTTAGAGAATCCATTTCTGTAATGTAGTGATATCTTGGAAAAGAGTGCCTATTTGATATAACAGACATAATCAAGATAAGTTCAACTACTACATCTTTTGTATGAGAAAAAATGATATGATTACATTTTTGGCCCTCACATTGATTTAAATAGGGGCCTAACAAATAAGTAAAACATCATTTAACATGGTTAAGTATTCATGTCAGGTTCACAATTTTGTTTCTTCTGGAAATGGGGATGAACATAATTTGTTTAAAGTTTCTAACTTTTCAATCGGTTTCTAACGGGTTTATTCATAGAACCGGAAACATCCAATTATTCTATATACATTTGGACCTACATTCCAAAGGGATGTTCTCATTAGTTGTGGACTGATGAGGGATAAGAATTTTCATTGGTCGAGAGGATGGGAGGTTAGACTCATCCCACCTTTTGTTGGTAATTATTGTCTACTTCGGGACTCTCTTTATAGATTTATGTTATGTTCGTGAATCCTTATTAATTTACCAAGCATGAAAATGACTCTTTCCCTTAGATCATGTAATCAATGAATGATATGTAGGAGCTTTATGAGAATATTTTATTTTTATTTGAGGTCTTCATCAATAGATAATCTTCCATATGAATTAGTGATTCTTATTCAATGGTATCCTTTAATACATTATATAGAAATATCTTGGTCATTGTGTTGACCGTAATGGTTTTAAAGACACTTATTGGGCACTTAATGTTTAATGTCATTCATAAAGACATTATTATTTTAGAGTTGGGATCGTACCAACAGAGGGGCTACCTACGTATACCTGTTTAGAAAATGAATCATAACCCACGTAGTTCAAGTGAAGAAGTATGACGTTTTATGCATGATTAATGGCTCAAAGAGAGGTTCCATAATTACTTGTACACTCTAATCTCACGTGAGTCAGGCTTGGTGTGAGAAACAAGAGGTATCAGTAAAACCTGACGATTATGCCACTAAATATGCAATCATAAGAAATGATGTGGGGCTTAAGTATGTATGACCGCCCAAAATAGATGAGGATCAGGACTTACATTAGGGAAGAATCCCAGGAATATGGTATATAAAAGTATTTGTGCATTATGGATATTTGGATACATAACTTAGGACATACTCTTTGGAAGGATGCCCAAATTAATGGGGACTTATGGTTGGGTTTTATTCCATAAAAGGAAGCCCAAATCAAAATACATTATGACTGGATCTTACTTCTGAAAAGGAGGCCCAAGTTAAGAGAAATTATGACTGGGGATTACTCCTGAATAGGAGGCCTAGGTTAAGAGAAATTACGACTGGGGATTACTTATGAAAAGGAGGCCCAGGTTAAGGAGAATTGAGACTTGGGGATTACTCCTTAGGAGTATTCCCATGAATAGGGAACATGGGGCTTACTCTTAAGGAGGATTCCCAAATTAATGATCGTCTCATATTATTAAAGGATTAGGTTTAATGATGGAAATCTCTAACCTTAGGGATATAAAGATATGTAAATCATGATGTTTTGAGATATGTTACACATAATTCCTTTCAGATAAGGAATCCAACAAAGCAACCATGTCATAAACGACATTGAAGAGGGTTTTGAAGGCTAAATCATTCAAAGGAGAGATGAATTTGATGAAAGGAACTGAATTTGAAGGATGCGGGAAAGTATTGGTCTGGCGCACAAGTCCTAGTCACTAAATTATACTTGCATGACATGAGTTCACTTGGGAGAAGAAGAACTTGTTAGGTAATTCTTTGGTGAGACTTGGCTCAAGCCCTTAGTATTATCCCTAGATTCTCTCAGAAGGGCGGCGCGCAGGTTTCCTTGAGAGGGTAAGTCGGCACACAAGTTTCTTCATTTCCCTTAAGGGTTCGACACTTAGGCGAGAAAGTATTGATGAGTTTCAACAATTAGGCCTTATTTTTCTTCTTTAGAGCTTTTATTCTTGGTATATAATTACCTTAGAAGTGTTCGGAAGACTTCATACGAAGACTAGGGCGACCAGAGCTTGAATCTGAGTTTCTGATTTTTTTCGTTCCTGAAATGGGGGGCCCTGAGGGGCTATTTATAGGCCACTGAGGACCTTGGGTGAAAAAATAATAGGGTGCACAAGTGACTTGCATTACCCATATGTGGCACGCAAGTATACATGCAAGACCACGATGAAACTTGCACGAACCATGCATAAAGAGTCACTAGATTATTCCTTTGTCAATTTTTGATGTTCTTCAAAGGATGGATATCTTTGTGCTTAAGGTATTCCCCTTTTTCATTTGTTAGACTGTATGATGGAAAGGAGCATCAACACATGTGAATTTGTTTTTGAAAATCTTGAGAATCCAACACCTTTATGGGAATATTTTAAAATGAAATTTATGGATCCAAGAAATAATTTCAATAGTCGCTCATTCGATCCTAAAAAAGATGAAGGATTCCTTGTCTTAGGAAGAACCAAGGAATGCATTCATGATATGGAGATTCGTAGGTCTGGATGGATACTATTGGCAGTTCATTAAGAATTTTTCGAAGGGATCATCACATTTCACTTCTATTTCCATGAAAGTGGTGAAATTCAATTGGGACACTAAGTGTCACACTTCTTTTGATGAGTTGAAAAGGATTATGACATTATCTCATATTCTGTTATTGTATGATCTGGGTAAAGGATATGTGGTATACTATGATTCTTATGGTTCCATTATAGGTTGTGTGCTTATGTAGTATGATCATGTCGTGGACTATATATCTCTTTAACTTTGTCCACATGAGAAAATTTATCCCACTCATGATATGGATCTTGCTGTTGTTATCCATGCACTTATGTGTTGAAAACAATATATTTTTTGAGGAGTGGTCCATGATCTTTTCTGATAAAATATTTGGATATTTATCTTCTCTCAGAAGGAGATAAATCTTAGATAGAGACAATGGTTGGAATGCCTCTTGAAATCTGACATTAACATCACCTAAACTTCTAGGAAAGGTAATGTTGTTGTTAATGGTTTCAACATAAATTTTCTTACCCAACCTATCTTGGAATCGAAGGAGGAGTGAAGCCTTATGAATATTTTTTATCAGTTACATTTGGATGTGTGGGAGGATAATTTAGGTGGAGTTATAACTAATTTTTAGTTATCCTCATCTCTAACTATGTTTATTATGTATGATCAATAGAAAGATGATGAGTTTTGTTGAATCAAGGAAATAATATATGATGTGAACACCATTTTTGATTGGTCTCTCAATTATTGTGAAATTATCTAATTTGGCGACTGGTTTTTCATCCCATCATCTATGAGGAATTTAGTTTTTCATGATTTTTATAGTTCTTCATGGTTCGTTCACCCTAACACTATAAAAATTTAATATTACATGAGACAATGTGACTAGTGATCAGATATGAAGTTCCACATTACTGATTATGTATCCCACTATTACACCTATATTGGTTAAAGGTAGAGCACCGAAAGACATTGTGTCATCTCCAACCTCTTATAGTATAGGTTTTAAAATGGGATGAGGTGTCCATGAACATCTTCATTATATTACCACAGACTCCCTGAGGAAAGAATGTTATCTGGGTGGTGATTGATCAGTTGATGAAATCAATTCATTTTATTCTGATCAGGGACTCCACCAAGCTTGAATATCTTGATAATATGTATGTGTAAGATATTGTGAGGTTGCATGGGGTACCCTCTATCATTTTCTCTAACAGGTATCCCAAGTTCACCACCTTATTTTGGAAGAGACTCCAAGAGGTGTTGAGGACTTATGTTAGATTGAGTAAATCTTTCCATCCCTATATGGAGGGTCAAAAAAATATTTTTATATAGATTATAGAGGATATGACATGTTCTTCCATCTTTAAATTTAGTGGATCTTGGGATATCCATATGGGACTGATCGTGTTCACTAATAATAACAGTTTTCAGTCATCGATCAAAATGGAACCCTTCGAGGATTTTAATGGCCGTCAGTGAATTTTTAACTCTGTGTTGGTAAGAAGTGAGTGAGGCATCTCTCATGGGATTGAGTCATATTTAGGATATGTCGTGATGATTTAGGATATTCATAGATGTTTTGTTATAGGTCAGGGTCGAGATAAATCATATAAGGATTGTCGATTACGTATGTTGTAATATTCCATTTGTGATCGATTTTTCTTGAGAGTTTTTCATTGGTTATGTCACCATCATCTTGGAAAATAGGGAACTATTGCTCTAAGATATGTTAAGCATTATTAGGTTTCTAAGCGGGTTGGATATGATACTTATTGTTTGGAATTATCGGCTTAGTTTATGAATATTCATGATGTTTTCCACATATCTCAGCTCAGTAAGTATCACCCTGATCCATCTGGTGTTCTGATTTGGGAGGAGAATGAGATGGAGCCAAATATTTCATTTTCAAAGTAATATTTAGAGATCATTGATTCTCATGTGAAATACTTTTGTGGGAATTCAAATCTACTGGTCAAATTGTTATAGTGGTATAGATCAAATTTTCACAAGACTTGGGAGTAAGAATCATTGATAAGGGAGTAGTGGTAAGGCCACTTTTAATAGAATTCTAATTTTTAGGGCTTTTTGATATATAACTTATTATTATGGGGTGAATTGTAACATTTTTGTTAGGATAATTTTTCTTTTTAATGTTTATGAGGATGTTTTTTGAGTTCAAGAGGAGTCATAGGTGATTTGGGGGTTTTCCAAAGGATTTGGGATGGGCGCTAGCTACATGTGCCAGTTTACTCCATGAATCATATACTCCCAACTGAAATTTCTCATAGGAATAAGAAATTATTCTGTTTTAGGATGTGAAAAATGTTCATGACATGAAATTATATTCACATCTTGAACATGTATTTCTATATTTCATATTGAGGCTATTTGTTTTTGGTGTATTATCTATCCCATGAGTTCACATCATGAAATAGTAATTCAAATCATGAATTATACCTATTATTGAAAAATATATGTGTGACTTGACCACATTCCTTCACATTCACCTTCATACTCTATTGTTAGAACCCTAGGTCTCCTCCATGTGATTTTTGGTATGAATCTAGCTCTTCCAGACTTATCCAATGGGTAATTTGATCTCTGGGTCTGTTGGTTTCACCTCTTTTGGTAGGTGTTATAATACTATTCTTGTTTAATCTGTTTCTCTTGGAACTGGAAGTTGTGTTGGGATACATTTCTAGGATCTATTGATAATTTTATTATTCTTCTCTATTCCCTTTTGAATATATTTTGCACTGGTCTTTTCGTCTATGGTGCGGTGCATGAGAATCTCAATGAATGTGTTGTAATAATGGGTTCCCAAGTCCCAAATAAATTGTACTTTTTTATTACCAGATCATGTATACAGTGAGTTATATATGATGTATACTTAACATGATGGTGTTGATATTTCTATGTCCACTATTTAAATGGTAATGTTCATAGATAGTTTTTCATATAAAAATGTTATAGTAGTTATCAAGAAATAATGAAAAACTCAAGATATTATGACATTAATCAGAAACACATGTCATGTGGTCTTGATACGACATACTAATTGGACACGGTTGATGTCTGAATACCATGTATTGGGAGCTCATAAGCACTGAGATGTATTCTCATAACGTTCTCACTTGGTGATCACTTGTAGGTGAGATCGTGAGGAAGGACCCCCAAATAGGGATACCAAATATTTTAGGTGTCATTGTTTATTCCTATCTACAAACATGCATATTAATTTCTTGACATGAGATCATTATTAGTGTTTACTATTTGATTACGTACTTTGATGCAAGGAGAAAACCATTACATTGAATTTTTTTTGTGTTTTTTTGTGTTGGGTTTGTTATTGGTGGTATGATATTGGTTGAATGATCAAGATAGAATTTTTCACTTCATAGTGGAGGAGGTGATATCTTAACCTAATTTGAGCAGGATGGCAATACTTTCACTAAAACTATATCCATGGAAGAAGATGGTAAGTCTTCCTAGTAAGGTCAATGAATAATAATGCTAGGAAAGGATGATGAAAAAATTATATGTCATGTTTTATGAGATATCGTGAGACAAAGAGATTATAGTACATCGTTATTGTTAGTAGGATGGTTTTCGTTATTATTAATATACCTTATCTCTTTAGGGGCCTTGATGGGTTTCACGACCCATCTCCTCGTATACAAATAGTATTCCTTGAATTCTTGGTAAGGGTATAGAGTATCACATGCAATAACATATTCAAGAGTTTCTCCTATACTGGTGAATAGGAATATAGGACATGGTAGGCCAGACATGAGGCCCAAGTTCTATCCAATAATTAACGATCACCCCCTCCAATCCATATTTTTATTTTTGAATGATACTTTTGAAGGAAAAGTGTGAACCAAAGGCATGTCCAACTAGTACAAAACATAAATGGAAATTATCCCAGATAACTTCCTCAGCACAATTCAAGAATAAACCAAAATCCAAAAGTTTCCACATGTCCTCCCCAATCCAAAATTCAAAAAGACATAAGAACCAACTTTCAAATCTAGAAAATAGCAAAAATCCAACACACCAACAGTCGCACTATGCCCGAGACACCAACCACCGAGGACCACACACCACCGCCATCCTCTCATTGCAAGCTAAACTTCGTCGGTGTCTGTATGTCAACACATATACAATCTTCAACCTTTACACCTCATCGTCGTCAACCACTATGAACCAAACACCATCGACGCCGAAACATGAGGCATCGATGATGAACACCTGGAATATGGCCGCTCGAATGCCCATCCAAAAGGAACATGGAAACCACTGCGCTGCTCCGCCTCAGAGAGATTGGAAGTAACCTGGAACTAGAGCAGGGAATGAGAAGACATAGACAAGAGGAAACACCGAAGCAACCACGTCTCGGCACCATCGCTTCACCTTTGACATCATCATATCCATCTGAGCATCACCATCATGAAGAGAATATCAACCTTCATAACACACCACCTCCAACGAAAATAGAAACAGCCACCGAGAAAGAGGATCCAAAAGGGGGAATAGGAACCAAAGAAAACCCTAAAGGCCGGGAATGAACCCCAGACTGAGAGTGAGGAATAATAAATGGGAATGAAACCCTAATAATAAATAGGGGATGAAACCCTTAAAAGAAGAAGAAAAGGGATGTTGAGAGCTACTACAACCTCCAGAAAACCATCCCAAATCCGCATTGTGCCCATCACTCCAGATCCGACCTGGATCGGAGATGTGGAAGACGGGGCTAGGGCACAGTGAGGCGGCAGGATAAAATCATCCCAGAGCTAGTGGAGGCAGCGCTGGGAGAGAAGACCAAAAGCTAGTGAGATAAAGGACAGAGAGAACATGGAGAGAGTGATGTTTATCAAGCTGAGTGGAGGAAAGAAGATCCATCACCACCGGGAAGAGAGGAAACCCTAGCACCAGAAGATGTCGAGCCAAGATCCTGAGAGCTACACTGGGGACTGAGGCGCCATCCTCCCCTCATATTAATTATCACCAAAAAATAAATAAATTCATTATTATTCGAGTGCAAAATAATTTGGTTTATTTTTCTAGTAAAGGAATCATATGGTATTATCTGAATACATGGAATAATATTATATGATTGATTATTATTTTAATATTCAAGGTTTATTTAATATTTTGGGAATTATGAGTCAAGTTAATGGTTTGGTTTTATCATGTAATATATTTATTATGTATTATAAGTAAGTGATAAAAATATTAATTCCATTATAATGCATTTAGTTCCTCATGATGAATCATTTATAGTTTATATAGTGGCCATTGGATATATAGGGTTTGGAGAACCCTTTTCAGGTGTTTTAGAATCCACTATGTAAGAAGATGAGAAGTTCTTTCTAATGACTATTTATTCCAATGGAATTGAGATATTCTCTATCCTACCACATCCTAGAGAGAGAAATACTCATTCTATGAACTCTATCCTAGAATACCTCTTTTATTGAAAGGAGGGTTTCATGGTGATCATCATGGTATCAAAGAAATCGTCGAAGATCCATGATAGCACTCATAATTCTATGATTAGAATCCTTGAATATTATAGAAGTGTGTGCGGATAATTTAGAGGGGATAAATCTTAGACCATTCAAGAAATGATAATTAGTTAAAATATTCATTCGAACGTTTCACTGATTCAAATTAAGTAAACATTCATTAATGGTTTTAGCTTAATAAATTCATTCAAGATCCCAAATCCTCTACCAGGGCTTGGACCTCGGGAGACGATGAAATTTCCTAACTATAGAGATTAAATTTTTTAAATCCCCAATCCACCAGTTTTTGTTTCATGCCCTAGTACGTTCAATTTTTATCAGAGTTGTTTCATGAATTTTCTGATCCAAAAAAATAATTTTATTAAAATTATGTATAGGTTTTTGTTTTGATTCCAATGGTTCTGATTGTGCTTCAATTTGATTTTTTATGGTCATGTAACAGTGATATGAAAATTTTAATTCAAATATAAAGAACTTTTTGATGGGTATTAAAATTGAAGAACATATTTTTAAATATATGATAATTTTTTATTTGTTTAATTTTCCGGTAGCAATTCCAGTGATTTCCCATTTTCTAGTCAACTTCTGGCTTAATTCCAGTTTCAATAATAGAATGTATTATGGGCTATTTTTCCAAAAACAAGGTGGATTCCCTAAAAAATCCTATTTATAAATTATTTAGGCTTTACAATATGTGGTGGATGGAATTAGGTTCAACTAAAAAAACAAATGTAAAGTTTAGTTGAAGTAGAATGGGGTTGTCATGACCCGGTTGAGGATAAAACAAACCACAAGAATATTTTATGTATGATAGGTACTGGGTTTGAGGGAAATAAATAAATAAAAGTGGGTTTTTTCAATTCTTCCACTGAAATCTTATCTTCCACCCACAACAACACCCTCCTCGGATGCCACCTTCGCTTTCTCAACAAACCCCTCAGACCAGCACCTCCTCCTCCTGAGACCCTCTTACAGTCATAGGTGCCATGCCACCACTACTTTGGTCTCCCTACCATGAATCAACCATCCATCATCGACATCATCTGGCATGACACCTCCTCCAACTCTGGGTGATCCCACCCCCTCTGACATGTCCTATGTCCATGCTCGCTGCTGTTAGGGACTCCCTTCGCCGACCTCACACTACCCAGCCTTCATCATGGATTCCCATGTAAATGCTCCATCTCTGTCTAAATAATCCCCCAGCTGACAACACCTCCATATCTCTTGCAGACTACCACTAATTCTTCTTCGTAGCTGACGTGTACCTCAGTAGAACCCCAAGACACCAATTTCGGACACTGTTTGTGAGATTTCGGTGAAACCTCTTCACAAATCAGTCTACCCATGAACTGAATTGGGTCTAATCGACCTAGAGTGAGTTAAGGTGGGTCTTATCGACCAACATTGTCTTACATAGGGTCTTTCTAATCCACATTGGTCGGGGATGGTTTGTCTTGACCCATAACATTTATGTTCGAGGTTCTGAAGCCCAAAAAATTAATATAATACCAAAAATAATTTATTAATTTTTTGTTTTAAAGTTAAAATTATTTTATTATTTAAAAAAATCAACTTATATTTTTTATAAATTAAATTAATTAACTAAAAAAATTTTGGTTTAAAATTAAATTAATTCTGGGGAAGAATGAATTATTTTTTTTAATTTACATAAAATCATTTATTTTATTAAATTCCATCAAATATAAATTTATTTCATTTTAATTTTTATTTAACTTTTAATTTACCTATAGACTAGCCTTTATCATTGAAAAACCATGTATTTCTTGTTTTATTTTTTTAAAAAATTATTACAGTTGTGTGTGATGTTTGTAATATTTAATTAGGTTTTTTTATAGTCTTCGCATCATCTTTTTTGTTTTAATATGTATATGGGTATGCACATCCCTATGATTTATTTATTTATGTATTTTTTATTTCTATGACCCCATCATCCGTGTGTGAGTACATTTTCACTATTGATGATAATGATGTAAAATGTGGACCACATCAAGAAAAGGTTGTATACTAGATGAGATGTGAAAACACTAGACCAGGGGAAGGCTCTATCATGAGTCAAGACCGAACTTATATATGATAATCCTAGGTCACAGTAGATCCATTGAGTTAAAATGGACATATTAATAATATATTCTCTAGACCAGTCAGGTAATTTGTTTCCTTTGAGAAATGTTTATTAGTTTATGGATTATTATGTCTTTGCGAAACAAAAAGAATAATAAAAAAAAATTATTCATTAAGATACGATGAATTTATTCTGTTAATGCGTGTTCATTTGTAAGCATGATGTCCTAGAATGAACATAATTAATAGAATAATATTATATTACTTGGGAAATAATAAAAACACTCAATGTAATATTAAGTCACAAACGCCTTCTACTATTTGATTTTGAACACAACCAGGTTTACAGGTTACTCATTATCCCTAGTTGAGGGATCCACATACTAGTAGGAGTTACTATAAGACCAGTGGCATGTCATAAATATAAATAGAAGAAAATAAGTAGTCATAACTAGTTTTTTGAATCTTTAGACAAAAGTGTCAAGTAAATATGGTTTATGATATTATAAGTTGGGAATTCACTCAAGAGATTAAGGATTCGTGAATTAATATGGTTGGTTAGAAAAATTAATACCATGAAAATCTATGAGTAGTGGAATTTATGTGTATATATAAATATATAATACTATGATTCGATGTTTCAAAATATATTTTTTACAATAATACTGAAGAGGAAAAGTATTATGTGTCTTGTTGTGAGGGATACTAGAGTTTCATAAAATTATGGGAGACATTTGATTATTAAATTAATCATTAATGTCAAATCAGTTATCAAGATTAAACTACTAATCTTCTATATTTTATTTGTATAAAATGGAAAGTAATACCCCAAATACACCGAGATTAATTATGGACAAATTCTATGTCCTCACTGGCATGAGTTTCCAAGAGTAGTACAGGTTCTTGCACACAATACTATGATATAATAAATTCATAGTGTTGGTTTACTTACTACCCATTCAACCACCTCAGAAACAATAGTGTAATATATGCTTACAGGAGACTCTTTTAAGACACATTTTATGTTTACATAATAATTCTATCATCAACATCTGACATGATTTTTGGATACAGCATTAGAACATGGATTATTTCACATGTTGTCCCATCTCTATGAATCTAACAAGGAGAAAGTGTATTTAGATATGAATTGGTGATGATTACACTGGTTAAATCTAAATATAAAAGATTAATCATCATATTTAAATGAATTCCATTCTTATATCTTTATCACTCACTAACTATAGTTTTGTATAAGATTAAAAAATGATCATTTTTTAGAAAATGTTTCATTACATTTTAGGATAGGATCACCAAGAAGATGATTATTTAATAAAATTAAATCTTTAATTCTTAAGGCGAACAATAATAAATATAAGGTAAAAAGGCCGACTAAAATTATACTTCAAATAATCTTTTCTAGTGTATTTTTAATACACCCATGATAAAGAAGTATGACATTGAATAGTAAGATATTTCCTTTGCATGTGGAATGATAGGTAAGTATAAGAGGAACTTCATTGAATTGAAGGAGAAGCAAGCACAAGCTTCGACATCTGGTATATTCATAACTAAATATAATATATAATTTATAATCCTTGGGAATTATATACAATATGACTTTACATACTTGTTTCTAAATATAGTAAACAAGGATGTCAAGAAACAATACTATACATCATGGTGTGTTCTCCATGTAGTCTAGGAAGTGTAATACCTACATCAATAGGGAGAATCACATGATTTCATTCTCAATTGAATTTTTCTTGTAAAACTATAATTATGTATTGAATTATAATAGAATATTTATGAATGAATATTTTTATGGTATTTCATACACAGCCAATAGTTATTTCATACATGAATCATGAGTAATATATAATTAATATAAAAACGTAAGACTTTTTTATACCTTATTGAGGGATGTTTATTCTTTTTCTAATGAAACTAAATATTCTTCATGGATATATCCAATATGGTTTTAGAATATTTTGAGTTAAATACCTCAAGTATTATCGACATGTTTAATTCTTTAGTTTTGTAAAAATAAACCTTTAGAAATTAAGGTATGACACAAAAAATTTGGAATTGGTTCAGCTAGAGGGAGTAAACTATACCAAGGTTAATCTAGTGAAAAATATATTTCCCAATATTCCTCTAAATGTTGTTTAAGGAATGTGAAATTGATGTACTCGGGTATGAAGTTACTCCTTTGATGATGAAGTACTATAGTTGAAGTAACTCTATAAATATTGACTCAAAGTAGAAACCTATTTTTTATGGTATGTGATCTACAGAGGAATATCTAATGGTATCATAGACTAATTTAATAGTACATATATAGATAATGTATTGAAAAATACAATTTGGAACAATTTGATAGAGAATTTTTACCATTGTCACATGACATAAATCTCCCCAATATGACATACTTAAGACATAGGGGGATATTGATAGATATATCACTCATGAAATGGTATGTGTCTATATAATATTTACAAATAATAATTAATTTTAGGAAAATATCACTTATATATTGGACAACTGAAAGGGAGGTGGTCAGAACTATCAAATTTTAATTGAGAAAGTATAAAGGATATGTACCGGGTACTAAGAGAGGAAGGGATACTAGTTTTGAGGGGACACAAACTTTTCCTTTATATAAATATGATATAATATCATATTTGTGATATGTTAATGGGTAAAAAAATCTCATACAAGTTAGTGGTAGCCATATCTTCAAATACTGAGTGTGATGCGGCTTCTCGAGAAGCTAAAGAAGTAGTGTATTGTATGCAATGATTTTTCTAGTTCATGGAATCACACCTAGTAAGTAATGTTTTATCATGATTATTGTTCATATACTGATACTAGATAATATTTCATGTTTAGATAGTGGACAAAGGGATATATACTAGGGGTTTATATATGTTTATGATTATTATAATAGTATCTCAAGGTTCTCATTATAGTCTAAGAACTTCTATAACCATTTGATATGAAAAATAATCTATACATATTACTATTTAAATAACAAATGTTTCAATATAAAAATTATTATAGTAAGTGAATATCATAAGTAATTCACTATATACATGTTATGGTATTCGAAAAGTATTGTTTTTTCGTTTCCAAGACACCCACTCTTACCACACTCCCACTTGAACTAGAGATAACTAACTATCTAACTAACCCTATTATGACACACATGATAAGATAATGTTTCTTTTGAATTATGGTAGGCCTGTGACTAAAGACATAACTCAAAAGAAAAATGATTTAACATGTGAGTGATAATAGGGTTAGTTAGTAAGTTGGATCTTGTGCAAGTGGGATTGTAGTAATAGTGGGTTCCCTGGACCCAACTAAGTAGTACTTTTTGATTACCATATCAAGTATACATTGAGTTATACATGATGTACACATACCATAATAGTGTTGATATTTATTCATTCACTATTTAAAGGGAAATATCCATATATTATTTGGCGTATCAAACATTTATAGCTATTTATGGGCTATAATGAGTGTATTGAGATACTATGAAATTATTCTTATAGTAATATTTAATAAATATTTTTTTGTTACTATTTTCATGACTCAATTTTTGTTCTTCGGAATCACGCTATAAAAATCAATCTTATTTTTATCTTCACATCCACTATCAGATGATATTTATAATAAACTATCTACACAACTTGAACTCTATGTATCTAAAACATTCAAAATTTTCTTATTCATGTGCTTGTAGTATTTGTTAGAATTACATTCTGAATTCATATCATTATTTTCATTTTTTTTATGCTTTGGAAACTCAGGTTTGATATGACTATCCATTTTACATTAATAATAGACAACTTATGAATATTTCTTTTTATAACTTCTGTCTTTGTAACACTTTGATACTTATACTAAAAGTCTTTCTTACCAACTATCGTTTTAATACACTTTGCATGAATAACTAATTCATTTCCATATTATTCTGAAGAAATTCTATATGATTCAACTATAATATTATTTTTCTTTTAATACATTGAAACCTTTTTAACTAAATGCACGTTATTAGAATCATTAAAAAATTGGAAAATTAAACTCCACCATTATTTTTCTTCATCTTCTCAACATATGATTTTAATATTACCTCAAATTTCATTAGGGTTATAATCAAATCAACTATAGTTGGATGAGTAATTCATTATGTATCATCTAAAGTAGTCATATTGGACTCTCATTCTCCAAGCATGATTTCTATAATCATTCCCACTAAGATCTCATCTATGAGATCTTCATATCTAAGGATTGTAAACTATTCATAACTTTCATGGATCTTTGATGCATATTTAAAATAGTCTCACTAGGTAAAAAATCAAATTCTTTATATTCTATTTGAATCACTACTCTTATAATTTCAATTACCTTAGATGTCACAAAATGTGTTATTTTCAACATCGTTCAAATAATATTAGAGTCTTCACAATATGATATTTGAATATATATGATCCCTGTAATAAAAAGATGCAACGTGTTTCTTATGTTGTAATTCAACTGATATTCTATCTTTTCTTTATTTATAAATGTAAATAAATCCATCTCATAAATCTTGTAATTACCAATCAATATAAAAAATTGTTAACACCATTGATAAAAATGAATTTCTTCATTTTTTCTCTCCATTACTCATAGTTATCACCATCAAGGATTTGTGGTCTTCTAGGAATCATATTTTCCAATGTACCAATGTCTACACAAACCATCTTATAGAAAAAAATTCTTTCTATAAATTACACATTAATATAATAAAATTTTGAAAAAAATTAGTTTATAAAAACTTAAGAAAAATATAGATATAGAAAAATCACCAGTAGGTAAAGTAATAGAACCTGCCCTGATAACAAGTATTGGATCTTAGGAGTTATAATGGTTACAAGAGTGGGTGAATTGTAGTTTACAACATTAAACTAATAAAAAACATATTTATTGTATTTATCAGTCATAGTATTCATCTGACGATCAGAGTAATATAGCTGGATCAACATGCATTTAGTAAATTTGAGTCTATAAAAGTTTACTAAAATAAAATTTATTAACAAATTTCTCAGATGAAGAAAATATAACTTATATAATCACGTAAAATATAACATTACAAAGTTATATAGTATAACTAACATAAACATTACAAAATAAATGAATTCACTTTATCCTTAAATGTAAAGGATGTCAATAACAATGAAATAATATTTACAAATTTTAATCCAAACTATCAGGTTTTTCTTTCATTAATACAAATACCTTGATCACAAAGATCGGAATTAGAACTATCTTCCTATCCCGAAAATCCCTCGATCATCCTGACCAGATCCAGCCATCTTCTTATCCCTAGAATCCCTCAATCTTAAACTATAACACCCCAGGTAAATGAAGAATATGACATTTTCACATTTATCCATATTTGTGAAGAAAATATTAATAATACTTTGGGACGCTATTCTCGAGGGCGTACCCAATACACAACAACGTGTTTCTTGGGAATCTTACGTTGCACTCTAATAATAAAATAATATTATTTTAAATGGTAGCTAATGCCTAGCCGTTGTAATGGAGGGAATGGACAGAAATAACTACAAAATGATTATATATGTTTGTCAAATATTTTTACTTTTTACAATAAATGTTAGAGGATTAAAAATGAAAATGAATCCAATTATAAGCGTAAATATTCTAATATCCTTTAAAAGGTCGATTAACCGACTTTTGATGGTGAACCTCTTTTAAATCCACATTTTGAAAATTATATGTGTTATATTTGACAAAATAGAATTATTCTTTATAATCGTGACATCAAAATTTACTTTGTGTAAATTTTTGGTATTTTTCCGATAAAGTTCATATTTTTAATGAATATTGAAAAATGTTGTATTTTAATTCAAAACCTATTTTTTATATAATTTATTTATATGATTAGATTATATTATTAGTTGTTTCTAAAGTTAAATTATAATATATTTTTACCATTTAATCCAATATTGGTCATTGGAATTAATTTCACTTTGAAATTGGACTTAAACTAGTGTCAATCTTTTAATAGATATTGTTTCATAAAAATACACTATTTGTTTTGATAGCGGGAATTAGTTTTTAAATTAATTAATGAAACCTATTTGTTTTGAATTTTTTAAAATATAAATAATTATTAAATTTGGAAAAACAAATATAGCTTAGGTTGAATTTTTGTTATTTTTCTGAAAAACTTCCATTTTTAATGAATAGTGAAACCACTAAGTGGTAGTTTAAAAACTGTTTTTTCGTTTAAATGAAAATTTACATCTTCTTTGGTTTCAATTTAAAAACTCCAACATAAATTGTTTTCATTAAGATGTAAAATGTGGTTCAATAGGATAAAAATATTTTTTTGGTGAATAGTAACTCTTATGTTTTTAATCACGATTAGAGGTAATTAGTGTAATTTAAGGTAAAGATAATGTTATGATAATATGAAATGATCTTGAAACATGTTCTACCTTTATTGGATGAGTCATGTCCGACCAAGACAATCCATGGTTCAACTAGGGGACCCCTTGGAGCCACTTTGGTTGGAAAATGACATTAATACCTTTTTATTTAACGTTAAAAATTAAAATGTCACAAACATTTGTTGTTTTACTAAAACAATTTTTACATGGGGTAATATAAGTCATAGTTTTTACAATAAATATTCAATAGAATTATAAAACGATTTCCTACATCAGGATATTTGTTTTATAATTTTTAGACATTAAATAAATTAATTTATTTATGACACTGTGATGATGTATTGATTACCTCATAAATGAACAATTTAAATAAAATGAGAAGATAGGGTGGAATATAAGTCTTAAACATGTCAAAAACCTATTGTATGGGTGGATTTAGAAACCTTATCACCTTATCCTCGAACTTTATAATTTTGGGACCTTTAAAATCCGAAAATCATTTTATAGTAATGTAATATTTTATAACTTTCCAAAAGTGCCCCTCCTCTCCTCTTATAAATGGCCCCCACCTCTACCGCCTTACACACACCTATAAAGCCTCTGGCTCGGCCAATACCTTCCCATTTATTCTCTACAAATCCCTCTCTTCATCATTGAAGCCTCATTTTGGGAAGAATCATTTCCAAGGAAGCCATTGAGCTCAAATCTCAGAGAGTTACCCGATTTAAAGGTAATGGCTTCCCTTGTTTTCTTTTGTTTTATTTTGCTTCTCCAAACCCCTAAAATCTTTTTATTAATTTTTTTTGTTACAACACAAGTATAATAAATATACTAGAATTTGTTTTATAAAAAGTATTCGAGATACACTATCACACACCTCCGTCTAATGGTTAAAGAACATATTGTTTCTATGGATGGCGAATTACTGCCTCACGAAATGATGATTGTTCAATATTATTTTAACACCTTCAAAGGTGGCCATTAAGATGCCTCTATATTTATATATTATATATAATATGTTTATTGTTTCCTTAATATTCTGTATTTATTCATTTATGTCATACCTTTATGGTTTCCAATATGGGTAAACATGATATCATCATTTTAGGAAATGCGGACTACCGCCCCCTCAAAGTGATTTGATATTTTAATGCCATATGTGGGTTGTATAAAGGATGGAAGTAATGGTATTACATAAGATATACTACTGGAATTATAATATCCCTTTATATCATTATTATTTCATTCCATTGAATACAAAAAAAAAGAAATGAAAGTAGCATTCATGCGTACGTACGGCTTGCCATCTCCATGAACGGTACATTTCATTTCTTATCTCCAAATGTTATGTACTATTATAAGTACATATATATAATGGATATATATGTAATATATTACATATAATTGATTGATATCATTATTGAATTATAATATATATATCTCTCATTTTGTTTTAATTCCATTAATATGACAAAAAATGAAAGTAGCGTTCATGCGTACGTACGGCCTACCGTCTCCATGAACGGTGCTTTTAATTTTTTATCTCCAAATGATATGTAATAGTATAAACTGAATATATACTGGATATATATGATATTTAAAACATCAATATTATTCTGTATATGATGTACATATAACTACATGGAAAATTCTTTTCCAACAAGTTCAATTTTTTACTCATGTATCGAACATTGACAAAAACATCTCATATGAACTCACTTTATTAACCAATTAATATAACATTAAAGTATTTGATATGAACTGAATAATAATATTTAAAGGAGGTCCTTATGAATTTTTAAATTGACCAAATTTTATTATTCAGGAGATTAATGAACGATCGAGTCATGTCGGACACGAGGTACGGGATCCAACCCCTCTCTTTCTTTTTAAGTACACTCTTTTATGTCATTCCTTTTAAGCTAAAATTTCTTATGATTGGGATGTTATTTTATATTACTCATACTGTAATTTTTATGTTAATATGATGAGAGACCCTATTTTCTCTCATCAATCCATTTTGGATGATTTGATTGGCGTCGTTAGGCTGCCGAATTTTCATAAGGGATCCTACCCATCTCTTTCTTTTTAAGTACACTCTTTTATGTCATTCCTTTTAAGATCATCTTTCTTATGACTGGGATGTTATTTTATATTACTCTTACTGTAATTTTTTATGTTCATATGATGAGAGACCCTATTTTCTCTCATCAATCCATTTTGAAAGATTTGATTGGCGCCGTTAGGCTGCCGAATTTTCGTAAGGGATCCTACCACTCTCTTTCTTTTTAAGTACTCCTTTTTATGTCGTTTCTTTTAAGGTCCTGTTTCATAGTTATAGGATGTTATTTTATATTCATATTACTATACTTTCTATGTTAATATGATGATATACCCTATTTTATTTCGTCAATCCATTTTTTTTGGGATTTTTAAGTGGTTCCTTTAGGCTGCCGAGTTTTCGTAAGGGGTTTTTCCTCTCACATTTATTCCCGTGAGATTTATGCAACATTTTCAACCATTTCCTTTGAGTGGTATATTTACTGCCCATTATTTTACTTTTTGTGTAATATAATTCTGTTTATGAGTATTTACATCAGTGTTGTATTGTCCTTCTTTCATGGGGTGTATGTTTCGAAAGATACCCAAGTCGGTAAGGGAACCATTCACCCTCCTCTTTTTAAAAGACTTCTTCTTTTGGGTCTTTTAATTTACATATTGTAATGTTGGGATATGTTCTTCTATAACCTTATTGATGTAAATTTTATGTCCATGTGATGTGTTATCCTTTTTATCTCTCATCAACTCATTTTTTGAATTTTGAAGTGATGTCGTTAGGTTGTCGAATTTTTGCAAGGGAACTTCTTAACCCAATTTTGATTCATTGGGATAAACTTGCACTCCTTGAATATGTCGTTTGATGAATATGTGTTAATAACCTCTGATTGTTTTACACTTAATATCAACTTATATTTGTTGTATTCGTTTTTCACACATAATTATGTAATTGATTTATCCTTAATCCAAGGATACCATCTTTGTATGGGACTTCGTCTCAATATCCTTTCATTGAGGAATATTTTGTTTTATACACAACATTATTTTATACGGTGTATAATCCCCTTTTATTTTTATGAATATTCAAAAGGGATATTTTTATATGAAGCATTTACTAAACGATAAAAGGGAATGTTTTTATTTGTCGTACTTATGAGGCGACAATGAATTCTACGCCGCCATGACCATTATTTCAGTTTCGGCTTCCTCTACAAGCCATAACATTATTTTAATGGAAAATAAATACAATATTTTACTTTTATTTTATTTTTTTATTGAAAATTGTTTTCATAATGTTTTTATTATATCAATGTGTTGTATTGATATCTTGTGATTGAAATGTGCAAATGTTATGTTTCCTTTATGCACGTTTTATGTGATACGATTATGTTATGGTTCTTGGGCATTTTTATGAAGACGGGTGGTTCCGTGATAAACTAAGGGTGGGTGAGCCCGATATAGGTCTCCAATGAATTGGGTAACCTGAAGGAGTTAAACATTAAGGTTCCTCCGAAGAGATTTAGGGAATATACTGTGATGGGTATTCCAAAAGAAACCAAGAGGGTTACTCCCAACGTAAAAATGATATAAATGCCTCAAGTTACCTTTATGCCTTATTATTTTTATGATTTATTCATGATTTGATGAGGTATGATAAAATGCTTATGTTTTATGAGTAATGTATGATTTCATACATCGAATAATGTTTTGTTTTCATACTTTTAAATCCCTTACTGAACATTTTATTCTCATCCCATGTTATTGAAATTTCTTTCACAGGTCAAGGGAAAGGTGCATGATATGATTATAGTGTCAAGGAAGATTCAAGAATGAATCCATGTTTTATTTTAAATATGTTTCCGTTGATGGGAAAAATGAATACTATCTTTTATGTAACCACATTGTTTAAATGTGGAATGTAATTCATGATTTATGATCTAATTCTATAAAAATCTAAACCTGAAAAGATCTTCAATGTGAATTATTAATTTAATTCAATATTAAGTAAGGATTAGGGTCGGTTCCTTATAGTTGGTATCAAAGGTCGGTTTAGATAATTTTTTATGTTAGATTATTATCTAAGAATAAGTGACATTACCATAATAGTTAGGATTTCAGAAAGAGTCATAGTTCTTGATAAAGTGAATGAGTATGTATATCATAGTGTTTATCTTCCTAATTAGTACATGATGGTTTTGTTGATAGACTCACACTGAAATTTCTGTTTTTAGTGAATGGATGGATCTAGCAGGCACCAAAGTGACAATAGGATTGAAGGAAACTGTGGTGGTTCTCTGATTAAGATACTAGATGAAATGGGGGATTTAATGAGGAAATGTGTGGTTGTTCTAAACCAATATTCAAGGATTCATGATCAACCACTTGAACCATGGTATGTTCTGTAATGCATCATGTACGAGATGACCAATCGATGTGGAATTTTAGGTAATAATTATAAAGGTAACCATTAGGGTTTATATGATCCTTACTTTTGAGGTAATTATGGGTTATTATATGTTATGAAGGAAAATGAAAGGCATGAGATAAACTTTAGGTTAAAATATGTTATGATTATTTTTTAAGATTATATCTTGTTTTAGGGAATGTTTTAAGAATTATATAGTTTTGTAAAAAGGACAACACACTGACAGTGTGACAACCTGTCGCGTCGGACAAAGCTGTGGGAATCGAACCCACAACCAAAGTGCGACTGGTATTTATCACTTACCACTGGAATACGTGAAGTCCCTAGTTAGATTGACTAATTCTTTTTAGTTATATGATTTTTGGAATCAATAGTAAGTTAATTTTGGGTTATCTATGGAAATGATTAACCTATCATGGAAGATATGTGATTAGGATTATTACTTTTCAATATTAGAATTTAAGAGCAACTGATGTTATTTTGAAGATAAAAGTTAATTTGTAACTTGGAAGACTATGTGATTAAATCCTTGAAATATTTGGGTTTCAATATTAGTTCGGTTTACTTTGAATAATGTTATGGACAATTTTTTATCGAATGGTCTTTGTTGAACATTGTTGTTTTTTTGGACAAATTTTGGAGATTAAGAATAGATTTTATTTTTATAAAGGATTATACTTTTGTGGATTATCTGATCTCATACTAAAAATTTTGGTTTTGGTTTTTGTCTAAAGACATGTGAAATATATAGTTCTCCTTTTTGGATTAGGAGATTCTTAAGAAGTTGATTATAGTACTCTTAATACGAACAAGTCTTCCTAAATACTCGTCTTTTAGGGAAAATATGAGTTTGATTAAGGAATCTAGTAAAAGTTTAAAGTCTGTGTGACAAGTAAGTATGTTTCATTATGATTTAGTTAAGCTCAAAATAAATTCCTCAATGAATATTAACTTAAAACAAAAATGTTGTTTTTTAACGTTTCCTACTGGGGAATCGAATACCGTTTAAGCCATCACAAGTTTGTGATTTTATTATAGTTAACATTCTCCTAGAAATGTTTACTATCACTCTCCCTCAGAACATGACCCTTTGTTTTTTCCTCCATATTCATGTTTTACTGCATGGAATCCTAGTAGGGGTTAACACGGGCGACCTTTGTACTTCTCTTTCTTTATTTTAAAGTGATTGTTTTACTAACTCTTGTTCCGATATGGGATTTTCAAAGATGTTTCCAAGCCCATTTTTAAAATTTCAAGGATGAAATTCCCAAAAGGTGGGAAGGATGTAACACCCCAGGTAAATAAAGAATATGAAATATTCACATTTATCCATATTTGTGAATAAAATATTAATATTACTTTAATGGGGACGCTGTGCTCGATGGAATACCTAATACTCAATAATGAGTTTCTTGGGAATCTTACATTGCAATCTAATAATAAAATAATATTATTTTAAATGGAAGTTAACGCCTAGCCACTGTAATGGCGGGAATGAACAGAACTAACTACAAAATGATTATATATGTTTGTCAAATATTTATAATTTTAGCAATAAATTTTAGAGGATTAAAAATGCGAATGAATCCAATTTTAAGCGTAAACATTCCAATATCCTGTAAAAGGTCGATTAACCGCCTTTTGATGGCTAACCTATTATAAATACACTTTTTGACAATTTTATGTGTTATATATGACAAAATAGAATTCTTCTTTAGAATTAGGACATCAAAATTTTCTTTGTGAAAATTTTTGTTATTTTTTCGAAAAAGTTCATTTTTTTAATGAATAGTGAAAAATGATTTATTTTAATTCAAAACCTCTTTTTTATCTAATTTATTTATATGAGTATATTATCATTTGAACTATTTTTAAAGTGAAATTAGAATATATGTTTACCATTTAATAGAATAGTGGTCATTGTAATTAATTTCACTTTGAAATTGGACTTAAACTAGTGTTAATCTTTTAATAGATATTATTTCTTAAAAACACGCTATTTGTTTTGACAGCGGGAAAAAATTATTAAATTAATTAATGAAACCTATATGTTTTGAATTTTTCAAAATATACATCATTTTTTAATTTGGAATATCAAATAAATCTTAGGGTGAATTTTTGGTATTTTTCTTAAAAACTTCAATTTTTTATGAACAGTGAAACCACTAAGTCGTAGTTTAAAAACTGTTTTTTTGTTTAAATGAAAATTTACATCTTCTGTGGTTTTAATTTCATAAATCTGACATACATGGTTGTAATTAGGATGTAAAATGTGGTTCAATGGGATTAAAATATTTTTTGGTGAATAGTAACTCTTATGTTTTTAATCGCGATTAGAGGTAATTAGGGTAATTTAAGGTAAAGATAATGTTATAATAATATGAAATGATCTTGACACATGTTATACCATTATTGGATGATTCATGTACGTCCATGATAATCGATGGTTCAATTTGGGGCCCCATGGAACCACGTTGGTTGGAAAATGACATTAATACCTTTTTATTTAAAGTTAAAATTAAAATGTCACAAACATTTGTTGTTTTACTAAAACAATTTTTACATGGGGTAATATAAGTAATAGTTTTTACTATAAATATTAATTATAAATATAAAATTATTTCCTACATCATGCTATTTGTTTTATAATTTTTAGACATTAAATAAATTAATTTATTTATGAAACTGTGATGATGCAGTGATTACCTCATAAAGGAACGATTTAAATAAAATGAGATGATAGGGTGAAATATAAGTCTTACACTTGTCACAAACCTATTGGATGGGTAGATTTAGAAAACATATCACCTTATCTGTGAATTATATCATTTTGGGATCTTTAAAATCCGAAAATCATTTTATAGAAAAGTAATATTTTATAACATTCCAAGAATGCCCCTCCTTTCCTCTTATAAAAGGCCCCCACCTCTACCACAATACACACACCTCTCAAGCCTTTGGCTCGGCCAATCCCTTCCAATGTCTTCTCTCCACATCCCTCTCTTCATCATTGAATCCTCATTTTGCGCATAATCCTTTCCAAGGAAGCCTTGGAGCTCAAATCAAAGAGAGTTACCCGATTTAAAGGTAATGTCTTCCCTTGTGTTCTTTTGTTTTATTTTGATTCTCCAAACACATAACTCTTTTTGGTACTTTTATTGTTACAACACCAGTATACTAAATATACTAGGATTTTTTTATAATAATGATTCAAGATACACTTTCACACACCTCCGTCTAATGGTTAATGAACATACTGTTTCTGTGGATGACGAATTACTACCTCAGGAAAAGATGATAGTTCAGTATTATTTTAACACCTACATTGGTGGCCATTAATATGTCACTATATTTATATATGATATATAATATGTATATTTTTTCCTTAAGCTTCTGTATTTTTTCATTTATGGCATACCTTTATGGTTTCTATTATGTGTAAACGCGATATCTTCATTTTAGGAAATGTGGACTACCGCCCCCACAAAGTGATTTGATTCGTTAATGCCATATGTGGGACCTATAAAGGATGGAATTAATGATATTACAAAAAATATAACACTGGAAATATAATATACCTTTATATCATTTAATTTCATTCCATTGAATAAAAAAAATAATTGAAAGTAGCATTCATGCATACATACGACTTACCATCTCTATGAACGGTACATTTCATTTCTTATCCCAAAATGTTATGTACTATTATAAGTACATATATATGATGGTTATATATGTAATATATTACATCTAATTGATGGATATAATTCTAGAATTATAATATATTTATCTCTCATTTGGTTTTAATTCCATTAATATGAAAAAAATGAAAGTAGTGTTCATGCGTACGTACGACTTACCGTCTCCATGAACGGTGCTTTTAATTTTTTATCTCCAAATGAAATGGAATAGTGTAAACTGAATATATACTGGATATATACGATATTTAAAACATTAATACTATTCTGGATATGATGTACCTATAACTACATGGAAAATTATTTTCCAACAAGTTCAATTTTTACTCATGTATCGAACATCGACAAAAACGTCTCATATGAACACACTTTATTAAACAATTAATATAAAATTATAATATGTGATATGAACTGAATAATAATATTTTAAGGAGGTCCTTAATAATTTATAAATTGACCAAATTTTATTATTCATGAGATTAAATAACGATCGAGTCATGTCAGACACAAGGTAAGGGATCCTACCCCTATCTTTCTTTTTAAGTACACTCTTTTATGTCATTCCTCTTAAGCACATCTTTCTTATGATTGGGATGTTCTTATATATTACTCTTACTGTAATTTTTATGTTCATATGATAAGAGAGCATATTTTCTCTCATCAATCCATTTTGGAATATTTGATTGGCACCGTTAGGCTGTCAAATCTTCGTAAGGGATCCTACCCCTCTCTTTATTTTTAAGTACAATATTTTATGTCATTCCTTTTAAGATCATATTTATTATGATTGGGATGTTATTTAATATTACTCTTACTGTAATTTTTAATTTTCATATGATGAGAGACCCTATTTTCTCTCATCAATACATTTTGGAAGATTTGATTGGCGCTGTTAGGCTGCCGAATTTTCATAGGGGATCCTACCTCTCTCTTTCTTTTTATGTACTCTCTTTTATATTGTTTCTTTAAGCTCCTCTTTCTCAGTTATGGGATGTTATTTTATATTAATATTACTGTACCTTTTATGTTCATATGATGATATACCCTATTTGATTTCGTCAATCCATTTTTTTTGGAAGTTTTAAGTGGTGCCTTTAGGCTGCCAAGTTTTCGTAAGGGGTTTTTCATCTAACTTTTATTCTTGTGATATTTATGCTACATTTGCCACAATTTATATTGAGTGAAATATTTACTGCCTAGTTTTTTACTTTTTTTGTAATATAATTCTGTTTATGAGTATTTATATCAATGTTGTATTGTCGTTCTTTCATGGGGTGTATGTTTCGAAAGATACCCAAGTCAGTAAGGGAACCATTCACCCTCCTCTTTTAAAAATACTTCTTTTTTTTTGGGTCTTTTAATTTACATATTGTAATGTTGTGATATGTTCTTCTATATCCTTATTGATGTAAATTTAATGTCCAAGTGATGTGATACCCTTTTTATCTCTCATCATCTCATTTTCTGAATTTTGATGTGATGTTGTTAGGCTGTCGAATTTTTGCAAGGAAACTTCTTAACCCATCATTGATTCATTGGGATAAACATGCACTCCTTGAATATGTCATTCTGTGAATATGTGTGAATAAACTCTGATTGTTTTATACATAATATCCACTTATATTGGTTGTATTCGTTTTTCACACATAATTATGTAATTGATTTATCCTTAATCCAAGGATACCATCTTTTATGGGACTTCATCTCAATCTCCTTTCATTGAGGAATATTTTGTTTTATACACAACTTTATTTTATAGGGTGTATAAACCCCTAAGTTTTTTACATTTATTCAAAAGTAATATTTTTATATGAAGCATTTACTAAATGACAAAAGGGGATGTTTTTATTTTTCGTACTTATGAGGCGACAATGACTTCTCCGCCTCCATGACAATTATTTCAGTCTCGGCTTCCTCTACAAGCCATAACCTTTTTTAATGGAAAATAAATACCATATTTTACTTTTCTTTTATTTTGGTATTGAAAATTGTTTTCATAATGTTTTTATTATATCAATGTGTTGTATTGATATCTTGTGATTGAAATGTGGAAATGTTATGTTTCCTTTATGCATGTTTTATGAGATACGATTATGTTATGGTTCTTGGGCATTTTTATGAAGACATGTGGTTCTGTGATAAACTAAGGGCGGGTGAGCCCAATATAGATCTCCAATTCATTGGGTAACATGAAGGAGTTAAACATTAAGATTCCTCTGAAGAGATTTAGGGAATATACTGTTATGGGTATTCCAAACAAAACCAATAGGGTTACTCCTTACGTAAGAATGTTATAAATTCCTTGATTTACATTTATGCCTTATGATTTCTATGATTTATTCATGATTTGATGATGTATGATAAAATTCTTATGTTTTATGAGAAAATAATTATTTCATACATGGAATAATGTTTTCTTTTCATACTTTTATATCCCTTACTGAACTTTTTATTCTCATCCCATGTTTTTGAAATGTTTTTCAGTGGTCAAGGGAAAGGTGCATGATATGATTATAGTGTAAAGGAAGTGTCATGAAAGAATCCATGTTTTATTTTAAGTATGTTTCTATTGATGGGAAAAAACAGATACTATCTTTTATGTAACCACTTTGTTTAAATGTGGAATGTAATTCATGATTTATGATCTAATTCCCTAAAACTCTAAACTTGAAAAGATCCTCAATGGGAATTATTAATTTAATTCAATATTAAGTAAGGATAAGGTCGGGGCCTTATTGTTGGTATCAAAGGACAGTTTAGCTAATTTTAGAGGTTAGAGTATTCTCTAAGCATAAGTGACATTTGTTAGGATTTATGAATGAGTCTTAATTTTAGATAAAGTGAATGAGTAAGTATATATTAGTGTTTATCTTACTCATTGGTACATGATGGTTTTGATGATATAATCACACTGAAATTTCTGTTTTTAGTGAATGGATGAATCTAGAAGGCACCAAAGTGACAATAGGTTTGAAGGAAACTGTGGTGGTTCTATGATTAAGAGACTAGATGAAATGGGGGATTCAATGAGGAAACTCGTGGTTGTTCTAATCCAACTTTCAAAGAGTCATGATCAACCACTTGAACCTGGGTATGTTCTGTAATGCATCATGTACAAGATGACCAATCGATGTTGATGTTCATGTAATAGTTATAAAGGTAACCATTAGGGTTTATATGATCCTTACTTTTGAGGTAATTATGGGTTATTATATGTTATGAAGGAAAATGAAAGGCATGGGATAAAGTTGAGGTTAAAATATGTAATGATTATTTTCGAAGATTTTATCTCATTTTGGGGAATGTTTTAAGAATTATATAGTCTTGGAAAAATGACAACACATAGACCTTGTGACAACCCGTCGCGTCGGACAAAGCTACAGGAATCGAACGCACAACCAAAGTGCGAATGATATTTATCACCTACCACTGGAATACGTGAAGTCCCTGGTTAGTTTGACTAATTATTTTTAGTTAGATGATTTTAGGAATCAAGAGTAATTTTATTTTGGGTTATCTATGGAAATGATTAACCTATCATGGAGAATATGTGATTAGGTTAATTACTTTTCAATATGAGAATTTAAGAGCAACTGATGTTATTTTGGAGATACAAGTTAATTTGTACCATTAAAGACTATGATTAAATCCTTAACATATTTGGGTTTAAATCTTAGTTTGGTTTACTTTGAAGAATTTTATGGACATTGTTTATCAAATGGTCTTTTTTGAACATTGGGGTTTTTTTGGGACAAACATAAGAGATTAATAATAGATTTTCTTTTTATAAAGGATTATACTTTTGTGGATTATCTGATCTCATACTAACAATTTTGGTTTTGGTTTTTGTCTAAAGACATGGGAAATATGTAGTTATCTTTTTTGGATTAGGGGTTTCTCAAGAAGTTTATTATAGTACTCTTAATGCAAACAAGTCTTCCTAAATACTTTTCTTTTGGGGAAAATATGAGTTTGATTAAGGAATCTAGTAAAAGTTGAAAGTCTACGTGACAAGAAAGTATGATTCATTATGATTTAGTTAAGCTCAAAATAAATTCATCAATGAATAGTAACATAAAACAAAAATGTTGTCTGTTAATGTTTCCTACTTGGGAATCGAATACCGTTTAACCCATCACATGTTTGTGATTTTCTTATGGTTAAATTTCTCCTAGACATGTTTACTATCACTCTCTATCAGAACATGACCCTTTGTTTTTTTGTCCATATTCATTCTTTCCTACATGGAATCAATGTATGGGTTAACACGGTTGACCATTGTACTTCTCTTTCTTTATTTTAAAGTGATTGTTTTACTGACTCTTGTTCTGATGTGGTATTTTCAATGAAGTTTCCAAGCCTAATTTTAAAATTGCGAGGACGCAATTCCCAAAAGGGGGGAAGGATGTAACACCCCAGGTAAATAAAGAATATGAAATTTTCACATTTATCCGTATTTTTGAATAAAATATTAATATTACTTTAATGGGGATGCTATGCTCGATGACATACCTAATACTCAACAATCAGTTTCTTATGAATCTTACGTTGCACTATAATAATAAAATAATAATATTTTAAATGGTAGTTAACGCTTAGTCGTTGTAATGGCGGTAATGAACAGAACTAACTACAAAATGATTATATATTTTTGTCAAATATTTATACTTTTTACAATAAATTTTAGAGGATTAAAAATGCGAATGAATCCAATTTTAAGCGTAAACATTCTAATATTCCTTAAAAGGAAGATTAATCGCATTTTGATGGAGAACCTCTTTTAAATCCACTTTTGATAGTTTTATGTGTTATATATGACAAAATAAAATTCTTCTTTACAATCAGGACATCAAAATTTACTTTGTGAAAATTTTTGGTATTTTTTCGACAATGTTCAATTTTTAATGAATAGTGAAAAATGTTTTATTTTAATTCAAAACCACTTTTTTATCTAATTTATTTATATGATTATATTATCTTTTTAATTTTTTTAAAGTGAAATTAGAATATATTTTTACCATTTAATCTAATAGTGGTCATTGGAATTAATTTCACTATGAAATTAGACTTAAACTAGTGTCAATCTTTTAATAGATATTGTTTCTTAAAAACATGCTATTTATTTTGAAAGCAGGAATTAATTATTTAATTAATTAATGCAACATATATTTTTTGAATTTTGTAAAATAGACATCATTTTTGAATTCGGAATATCAAATATAGCTTAGGGTGAATTTTTGGTATTTTTCTGAAAAACCTCAAATTTTTATGAATAGTGAAACCACTAAGTGGTAGTTTAAAAATTGTTTTTTCATTTAAATGAATCTTTACCACTTCTATGGTTTGAATATCAAAAATACTACATACATGGTTTTCATTATGATGTAAAATGTTTTTCAATAAGATTAAAATAGTTTTTTAGTTAATAGTAACTCATAAGTTTTTAATCACGATTAGAGGTAATTCGTGTAATTTAAGGTAATGATAATGTTATAATAATATGAAATGATCTTGACACATGTTCTAATCTTATTGGATGAGTCATGTCCGACCATGAAAATCCATGGGTAAACTTGGGGACCCCATGGAGCCACTTTGGTTGCCAAATGAAATTAATACCTTTTTAGTTAAAGTTAAAATAAAAATATCCCAAACATGTGTTGTTTTACTAACACAATTTTTACATGGGGTAATATAAGTCATATTTTTGACTATAAATATTCATTAGAAATCTAAAAATATTTCCTACATCATGATATTTTGTTATATAATTTTTAGAAATTAAACAAGTTAATTTATTTATGACACCGCGATGATGCAACGATTATCTCATAAATGAACGATTAAAATAAAATGAGAATATAGTGTGAAATCTATGTCTTAAACTTGTCACAAACCTATTTTATGGGTCTATTTAGAAACCTTATCAACATATCCTAGAAATATATCCTTTTGGGACCTTTAAAATCTGAAAACCATTTTATAATAAAGTAATATTTTATAACATTCCAAGAGTGAACCTCCTCTCCTCTTATAAAAGGCCCCCAACTCTACCACCTTACACACCCCTCTCAAGCCTTTGACTCGGCCAAAACCTACCCAGTTCATCTCTCCACATCGTTATCTTTATCATTGAAGCCTCACTTTCGGCAGAATCCATTCCAAGAATTCCATTGAGCTCAAATCAAAGAGAGTTACCCAATGTAAAGGTAATGTCTTCTCTTGTGTTCTTTTATATTATTTTCCTTCCCCGAACCCCTATACTCTTTTTAATACTTTTTTTTGTAACAACACCAGTATCATAAATATACTATTAATTTTTTATAACAACTATTCGAGCTACTCTTTCACACACATCCGTCTAATGGTTAATGAACATATTGTTTCTGTGGAGGGTGAATTACTGCCTCATGAAACGATGTTTATTCATAATTATTTTAGCACCTTGAAAGGTGGCCATTAAGATGTCACTATATTTATATATGATATATAATATGTTTATGTTTTCCATAAGCTTATGTATTTTTCCTTTTATGTCATACCCTTATGGTTTCCATTATGGGTAAACACGATATCTTCATTTTAGGATGTGCGGACTACCGCCCACTCAAAGTGATTTGATTCGTTAATCCCATATGTGGGATGTATAAAGATTGAATTAATGGTATTACATATGATATCATACTGGAATTATAATATACCTTTATATCATTATTATTTCATTCCATTTAATACCAAAATAAAGAAATGAAAGTAGCATTCAGGTGTACGTACGGCTTACCGTCTCCATGAACGGTACATTTCATTTCTTATCTCCAAATGTTATGTACTGTTATAAGTACATATATATAATGGATATATATGTAATAAATTACATATAAATTATGGATATCATTCTGGAATTATAATATATATCTCTCTCATTTTGTTTTAATTCCATTAATATGACAACTAATGAAAGTAGCATTCATGCTTACGTATGGCCTACCGTCTCCATGAACGGTGCTTTTAATTTTTTATCTACAAATTCAATGGAATAGTATTAACTGAATATATACTCGATATATATGATATTACAAACATAAATACTATTCTTAATATGATGTACCTATAACAACATGGAAAATTATTTTCCAACAAGTTAAATTTTTACTCATGTACCGAGGATCGACAAAAACGTCTGATATGTACTCAATTTATTAACCAATTATTATGACATTATAATATGTGATATGAACTGAATAATAATCTTTAAATTAGGTCCTTATGAAAATATAAATTGACCAAATTTTATTATTCAGTAGATTAAAGAATGATCGAGTCATGTCAGACACGAGGTATGGGATCCTACCCCTCTCTTTCTTTTTAAGTACACTCTATTATGTCATTCATTTTAAGCTCATATTTATTATGATTGGGATGTTATTTTATATTACTATTTCTGTAATTTTTTTGTTCATATGACGATAGACCCTATTTTCTCTCATCAATCCATTTTGGAATATTTTATTGGCGCCGTTAGGCTGCCGAATTTTCGTAAGGGATCACACCCCTCTCTTTCTTTTTAAGTACAATATTTTATGTCATTTCTTTTAAGATCATATTTATTTTGATTGTGATGTTCTTTTATATTAATCTTACTGTAATTTTTTATGTTCATATTATGAGAAACCCTATTTTCTCTAATCAATCCATTTTGGAAGATTTGATTAGTGTCGTTAGGCTGTCGAATTTTCGTAAGGGATCCTACCTCTTTCTTTCTTTTTAAGTACTCTCTTTTATGTCGTTTATTTTAAGCTCCTATTTCATAGTTGGGGGATGTTATTTTATATTCCTATTACTGTAATTTATATGTTCATATGATGATAGACCCTATTTTATTTCATCAATCGATTATTTTTAGATGTTTTATGTGGTGTCGTTAGGCTGCCGAGTTTTCGTAAGGGGTTTTTCATCTAACTTGTATTCCTGTGAGATTTATGATACATTTTCCACCATTTCCTTTGAGTGGTATATGTACTTACCATTATTTTACATTTTGTGTAATATAATTTCGTTTATGATTATTTTCATCAATTTTCATTGTCCTTATTTCATGGGGTGTATGATTCAAAAGATACCCAAGTTGGTAAGGGAACCTTTCACCCTCCTCTTTTTAAAAGACTTATTTTGTTGGGTCTTTTAATTTACATATTGTAATGTTGGGATATGTTATTCTATATCCTTATTGATGTAAATTTTATGTCCAAGTTATGAGTTACCCTTTTTATCTCTCATCAACTCATTTTCTGAATTTTTAAGTGATGTCGTTAGGCTTTCGAATGTTTGCAAAGGAACTTCTTAACCCAATTTTGTTTTTTTGGGATAAACATGCACTCCATGAAAATGTCATTCTATGAATATGTGTGAATAACCTATAATTGTTTTACACTTAATATCCACTTATATTTGGTGTGTTCATTTTTCACACATAATTATGTAATTGATTTATCCTTAATCCAAGGATACCGTCATTGTTATGGTACTTCATCTCAATATCCTTTCATTGAGGAATATTTTGTTTTATACACAACTTTATTTTATATGGTGTATAAACCCCTTTGAATTTTACGTTTATTCAAAAGGAATATTTTTATACGAATCATTAACAAAATGAAAAAGGGAATGTTTTTATTTGTCGTACGTATGGGGCGACAAATACTTCTCTGCCACCATGACCATTATTTCAGTTTCTACTTCGTCTACAAGACATAACCTTTTTAATGGAAAATAAATACAATGTTTTCATTTTATTTTATTTTTGTATTGAAAATGGTTTTCATAATGTTTTTATTATATCAATGTGTTGTATTGATATCTTGTTATTGAAATATCTAAATGTTATTTTTTCTTTATGCATGTATTTTGTGATACGATTATGTTATGGTTCATGGGTATTGTTATGAAGACGGGTGGTTCCTTGATAAACTAAGGGTGGGTGAGCCCGATATAGCTCTCCAATGCATTGGGTAACACGAAGGAGTTAAACATTAAGGTTCCTCCGAAGTGATTTAGGGAATATACTATGATGGGTATTCCAAACGAAACCAAGAGGGTTACTCCCTACGTAAGAATGATTTGAATGCCTCAAATTACCTTTATGCCTTATGATTTCTATGATTTATTCATGATTTGATGAGGTATGTTAAAATGCTTATGTTTTATGAGTAAAGTATGATTTCATAAGTGGACTAATGTTTTCTTTTCATACTTTTATATCCCTTAATGATCTTTTTATGCTCATCCCATGTTTTTGAAATGTTTTTCACAGGTCAAGGGAAAGGTGTATGATATGATGATAGTGTCAAAGAAGTGTCAAGAAAGACTCCATTTTTTATTTTAAATATTTTTCCGTTGATGGGAAAACGAATACTATCTTTTATGTAACCACTTTGTTTAAATGTGGAATGTAATTCATGATTTATGATCTAATTATCTAAAACCCTAAACCTGATAAGATCCTCAATGTGAATTATTCATTTAATTAAATATTAAGTAAGGTTTAAGGATGGGGCCTTATATAAACATAGATTGAACATGGAATAAAAATGAAATAACATTGTAAGTATTTTACAATTACACACATGGAATCCCTATAATAAAAACCCTATGAAATATTACAGAGTAAGTACTGATTTATTATGATAGATAAATCTTCGGAAGGATTTAGTTTCAAAAATGAATTAGCTTACAGCTCCACAAATGCAATCCTATTTATATTCATTTGTTCATTGTTCATATCTCACTACAAAACCAATTACGCTTTTAGAAGGGGTTATTTATGTGATTAATTGGTTTATAACCCCCTATAAATACATCTACAGTGGTTACCTATAACTATCGCTCATGTTACTACCCTATGTTGTTAGCGGTAGTTTTTGTAATCTAATGGTAAGGTAATCCTCAATTAGTAGTTATTAAATTATAGGGGGTAAAACCCCCCCTCTAATTTCACCATAGAATCTCATTTTATATGGGGTTTTAACCCCCTATAATTTATTTATCAAATTAGTGGTGGTTGAAAACATTCCCTAATTGAGTCATAAGTCACATACTATTGGAGATTAGGGAAACCACCTCTATTTGAGATTTTATTAGGGGGTTAAAACCCCCTCTAATTGATCAACAAATTATAGGTAGTTTTAAAACCACTTCTAATATTTTTTAAATATACTCTGCCACCCAACATTTCCCATTACTCACACCCCTTCTCCTGTTCTCCATGGTTCTCTGTGAGCTCTCCCCCACCCATTCCTCAGGGCTCATTATTATCATGTTCCCTCTCATTCCCCATGTGGGAACATTATCCCCTCCAATTACTCAATTATTCCCCTAAATCCCCTCCCATTCTGCATGGTCCCTCAACTGAAGACTACAATGTCCACCCGTGTCATCGCACCTCCCATGTAAAATTCTCCACCAGTGGGTTTCAAACCCATTATCTCCCCTATATATCTTTGGCACCTCTAACATCGTGGTAATTAAATTTAAATATTATAATTACACATTATTATATTTATATATGTTAAGAAGCTGATTCAAATAAATATTATTTAAATAAATGTTAAAATACATATAAATATATAACCTATATATATTTATATAAATTAATATATAAATTTTTATATTATTTATTTATGTATTTACATTATAATTAATTTATATTATATAAAATTTATACATTTATATAAACTATATATTTTATATGTGTGTTTACATTCATTTGAGTAAATATATTTTATAATTTTATTTATATTTGTATATAAACATATATTTATATATTTATAATCATATTTATGTAAATTATTTAGATACTTAAATACATATTTATATATTATGTACATTTTTATGTATATAACATATATATAAGTACTTATTTAATATTTTTATATAATATCGTTAAAAATATAGTTATATAATGTATCTTAATACATATATTTATTATTATCTACATTAATATTTATTTATTGTTATAAATTGTATAATATTATATATAATTTATATATAATTAATATTATATGAAATACATATATATGAAAGACAATTTATATAAATAGATATCTTATATATAATTAATATTATATGAAATACAATTTATACAAATATTATATACAAAATATAGTTTATACAAATATTTATATGAAATAAAATTTTATAATATATATACTTAATATGTATCTTATATATAATTATTATTAAATTAAATGAAATTTATACAAGTACATAATTATTATTATATGAAATAAAATTTATATATATATTTATATAATTTATTTCAATACATATATTTATTATTATGTACATAAATATATTTGTATTTTAATAAATATAATTGTACACCATTATGTACATTAATATATATGTGTTTCAAAAAATATAATTGTATAATATTTATTACATTAATATATATTTATCTGTATAAATTGTATATCATATCATATTAATTATATATAATATAAAATGTAACGACCTAAAACTTTTTGAATGATAATTGTTTCCCTGAAATATATGCTATATTATATTATTCACAACCAACCCATATTTTTTTAATGAAGTGAATATAAAGGGAAATGTGACCATCTAGGTTCAATTTTTATATGACTGTTGGTTAATAAGACTATTGGAAACTATACTCTTGATAATAATTTTAACATTATCATTATAGTTTATAAAAAAAATTTGACAAAGGAAATTTGATACGGAAAGAAGAGTATATGGCCTCAACCAGTAGATTCGTTTCATTTGAAGCCCATATTTCAAAACTTGGGAGGAATGTATCATCATTGGGTTTCCCCCTTGACCAATCTCAAGCTGAGCTTTAATATGTGAATCTTGAAAAAAATCACCAACAGACGAAATTTAATTTAGTAGAGATTACCACTTGATCGATGTTAGATGAGGTGCCCCACGAAACTACGACCATTGTAAACCTTCCTCTTAGGGTGTATGTGGGTTTAATAAGGGGTTACGTGCCAATACCTGAGTTACCTAATGTTTAGTTCTATTATATAAATAAAAATTTTATTCTGTCATTTCCGTTTTAAGAATAGTTTTTCTTAATAAAATTATGACAGAATTTAATAAATTGATTTTTTCGATAGAGATTATACTTTTCAAAAAATATATATTTATTATAAATAAAACTATGATATTATGAATAATGATTATTTTAAGGAAATTTTATGATTAAAACATAAAGATAATTTTTTTACATGTGTCAAATATTTTTCAATGCATTTTCAATCCGCTATTGTTTTTAATAAATAAGGATTTTAATATTAAAAAGTTAAAATTATCATATTTAGAGAATGATTATGAAAAAATAGATACTATTTTCAAAATCATCACAAAAAAATTATGTTAGGGTGAATTTTATGAGAATTTTCTAAAATTATTTATTTTTTCATGAATAGTAAAAATACACTTTGATTGTTTCGAATATTAATGACATCATAATTATGTAATAATGATGTAATAACTAATTAACAATAATACAAGACTTAAAATATGTTATTTTATTAATATCAAGTATTTTAATATATTTTTATCAAATTAAAAATATATAATTTACTTTTAAAATTAAAAAATGGAAACGTTAACTTTAAAAATTTTACTTTGTGAAAACATTAATTTTCCTTACCACGATAAGTAATATAAAATGATGGAAAAATATTTTATAATAAAATAACATAAAATTTGTCCCAAGTGTCCAATAATATGGGAAAACACTATTTTCAAGCCCATGGTTTTTCATTTACCACTACCTAGGTGTCCAACGCCTGAATTTAGAAATTAATAATGAAATCCCCCACTTTGGCTATAAATACCTACCCATTTATCCATTTAATTTAACTCCCAGTTATTTATTCATTAATATATGATAGTTTTACCTCCCAGTTATTCCTCTCAAGGAATCCTCCCAACGTTTCGTCCAGACCACAATGTCCCAACCCTCAGGTTTCAAGAACTACTCTTCAAGGTAAGGGAAATATCTTTCTTTTCTATTCATTTCAAGAACAACTTTTTGTATAAGTCTACTGAATGTTATGGTAAATATCTATAATTACATTTTTATACAATACCATACTTCCATGTTATGTTTTATAATTGGGATATCATTTTCCCCATACTTTTAAATTTTTTAAACTAGGCTGTGTCCATGTTATACTACTAATTTGACTTCTCAAAACTTATATCTTCTTCTTAATAAATTCACTTTTAATTTATTTCTCTGAATACCCACACCTCACAATTTTCTAGGGGTATTCAAAAATATTTAAAAAAGATTTATTTTATTCTAGAATTTATAAACATAAAACCTTCATTCACATTCCATGGGTTAAAAAGGACATTTAGATCTTTTCTTTAGTCACCTTTTAAAAAATTCCATGATATTTATTTAAAACTTGTTTCTTCTATTCTGCATGGGTTATTTATTAAATTTTTTATTAAAATATATTTGGCTCACATTAATTAATACATATTAATGGTTTTCTCATATATCACTCCAATTCATTGGGTAAAGAATTTAATCTCTATAGATGACATGTTTTATGATACCATGTTAAATAACCTTTGTAATTGTTATGACACCTAAACGATAAAACATGGTGATATGCTTAGGAATGTATAAAATAAATGTTTTATCCACATATCCATGTTATGATTCATGTTATTTTATTTATCATCTTCCTAATTTTCTCTTATTAATTCCATTATTATATTCTTAATGTGCTTATTGCTATTCCTCAAGATCATGTGTAAACTATTTCCATTGTTTTCCCTTATTGAGCCTAATTCTTACCCATTTCAATTGATAAATTTCTCCAGGTCTTGAGATGATTTAAATTTACTTAGAATGAACCTTTAAATAATCATTTCAAATTGTTTAGAATAATGTTTTATGTTTTCTTTTATTATATACCGTGTTTCCAATACACTAAACATTAAAAAATCATCTATTTTTTACAATGTAATGAAATGTTTATGTACTAAAAAGATGGGATTCCATAGTTGGTATCAAACAAAAGTTCAGTTATCTGTGAAAATTAGGATTTGGAAAATTTATTAATTACCCTATATAAATGTACAACTATAGGAAAACTTCTTGGTATTTTCATGAAGAATTACTAAGTGGATTCGGAATAATGAAATTAATATTTGAATACTGTAATGCCCCGACCCAAGTTACCCAGAGTCGGTGCATTATTACATAACATTGGCATGATCACAATAAAGATCAAATATCGAAAGACCGATTGGTGTAGTTTCCTTGGAAATACTAGATACATTCATAAAGTTTTACATTACATCAAAAAAACATCTTGTCTTCATATCCCCTCATACTATCCCTGCAGGTCATTCATAAATTACTTTTTCATAATCCTGGGAAAAATAAAATATTGAAAGGGGTGAGCTCAGAATCTCAGAAAGGATAACATTATAGCATAAGCTTTCATAGATAAGCATAAACACATAAGGCAGTTTATAACTAAAACAAAATCCTTTTAACATGAACGTCAGCATAAAATGGAAAATATAAAATAAAATAATTCCATTTACTTACCCACATGGATATTCTACTAGTCGAATTATCACATGCAATATCAATAACCACTTTCATAATGATGGAATGCATAATGCCAGACTATCATAACCACATAGCCAAGGCCTCGTGCCAGGACTACAAATAAGATTTTGTCAAGGCCTTGTGCCAAGACACTAGTTTGTCTCATGAGACCTGCCAATGCATAGATGAGCTATAGCGGGCTCCACCCGTCACATATTATGTCCAATTCATTCCCATATGAAATGGTTTGAACATAACATAAACATTCATATTAAAACTAGCATACGAAATGTCAATACTTTCACTATAAACTATGAACGGTATAAAAATAGCGCATCCACAGTCAAACATATCACAAAACCTTCAATACAATATAGAAGTTTTGTATCATAATAAATCAACTTCAAATAAGCGTAAAATCCTTCAAAGGATGTTGACATAGATAAAATCAAAGAACTTTTTAGAGAAATTTCTCTTTCTATTTTTACATCATTTAAGAGTCTTATATTTATGAAATAAAACATTTTCTTTGAATATATTCTTATAAGCTTGTAAGGGATGCTTCGACGATTTTATAACATCAGAAAATAGCCGCATCCACTGTATAAGTTAAAAAAACATTCTTACCTTAATTTTGTCGAAATGGTTAAAAAGCACCTTGTATGGAAAATGACGGAATGATTCCTTGATAAACCTCTTATAAAAAGTCAAACAAGGGAATAAATGAATTTAAACCATATTCTATTAAAAAGTGAAAATGTTTTGATATTCATTTTTAAGAAACATGGATGTGGATGATAAGGATATCCCAGTAGATTATTACGTATAAACAACCTTGGATAATGAAGAGATTGTGAAATAACTCTTACTTTGTACTTTTCCTTGGTTGGGGTAGGTTAAACTCCTTTATAATAGTGAAATAATTTTTATTAAATTATACCAGAATCATATACATTCATATGATATCATATATGATCTTCTAACATTTCTTTGTTAATAATATCTTAGTATTATCGTCTTTTCAGGTGTTAACTTACTCGTTTTCTTTTATATGTTTTGTTAAATAAGACATGTTAGTAATGGATAGGTTGTATATTATTCATATAAAGAATGATATCAAGTCCCTAAACATTATTTTTAAATCTTCAATTGATAATTATACTTGAATGGATACGATGGAGAATGAATCTCATCGCCTTCGTGGAGACGGTAGTCCGTACTTACGCACGAGCGACAATATCATTATTTTGATGTTAAAATAATATATAAATGGATGGTATATCATATATAAGAATCATTAACATGTTATATTTATTATTTACATGAGTTACACATCATTATTATACTCATCCAAATAAAAATATATTGAATAACAATTACACCACGACGTGGAGACGGTAAGCCGTACGTACGCACATATGGTGACATGTTATTCAAAGGGTGAATAGAATACTGAAAATGGTTCAACCATAATTATAATAACATCACAGTATATATATGATACTGGAGTTATTATTTTATAATGGTAATAACAACGTAAGTAGAAGTGGAAGAAGAAAGGAACTTGGAAAAGGGTGGTGAAATCATTGCCTCTTCTTCAGGTTCTTCCTTTTTATTTGATCAAAAGGGCTCCTTAGGATGGCGTTATTATCAAACTAAGGCCTCTAGGTTGTAGTGAGGGAAGTTGGGAGAGTATTTGGGCAGATTTCTGACGATCCAAAAGGCTTTGAAGGTGTGAAGCAATGAGAAGGAGGAATGATTTTTTATAAGAGGGGTGAGGGGCACCTTTAGAAAATCTAGAAATATTAATTTATAATAAATTCATATTCTGTTTCTAATGGCTCAAAAGTTTATTATTTAAATTTTATGGTGGGGATAGGTCAAAAACCATTCAACCAATAGAAATTAGACAGGTTTGGGTTACTATATTAACCTTATCATTATGTATTAACTCTTAGTCAATTAGTTTGACATTTACCATGTCACGTTGTATTTTTATATTATATAGTTAATAAACATCCTATATAAATACAAGAGACCCCCATGTGGTACACTAATGATATAAATATCATGATATAAGTCTCTTGGCCGACCCTTAAATTTTTAAGAATTTAATATCAATTAATAATATAATATTTGTTTTAAAAACTCTTTTGTGTCCATTTTGACACTATTTAATAGTTTATTTTTTTAAACTCGTAACAGAATGATTACTTCGAAAAAAGTCAATTAAATAAATTCTAATATGTCATATTATCTTAGAAAATTATTTTAATTCATTAAATGTCTTAAATTATATTTATTTGGGTATTTATAATATCAATTATATTAGTTTTTCACTATTATGGTAATTACTGCTTCATCATTGTGTCATAAATATATTAAATTTTTTAATGTCTAAAAATTATAAATAAAATATCATTACTTAGGATATATTATTATCTTTCTAATGAATATTTACAATCGAATGTATCTTACGTATAACCCTATATTAAAAATGTTTTAGTAAATAAACTTTTATTTTAACTCTTTTAACTCTTCTTTGAATTAAATAATAATAAATGTCCTAATCTGAACCAAGTAGACCTAAAAGATAATATTTTATTCCTAAGGTTGTTTTTGGTCGAGATAAACTTGTCCAATAGAATTAGGACACGTGTTGGGGTAATATTAATATCATATTTAACCTTAATTACCCTATTTACTTTTAAACGTGGTAAATAAAAGTAAAAAGTTACTATTCACCAAAAATTATTTTCATCTCATTGAACCACATTTATTTCTTGATATTAACCATGTCTCTCAGTTTTTTGAAATTCCATTGACAGAAACGGTAAAATTATGTTTTATGAAAAAATTCAGTATTTTAACTACCACTTAGTAGTTTCACTATTCATCAAAAATTGAAGTTTTTCAGAACAATGCCAATACTTCACCATAACCTATAATTGATATTCCAAATTCAAAAATGATGTCTATTTTACAAAATTCCAAACATATAAGTTGCATTAATTAATTTTATAATTAATTCCCACTTTTACAACAAATAATGTGTTTTTAAGAAACAATATATATCAAAAGATTGACAATTGTTTATGTCCAATTTCAAACTGAAATTAATTATAATGAACACCATTGGATAAAATTGTAAAAATTTATTCTAATTATACTATAAAACCACTAAATAATAAAATTTATCACTATAAATTATTTTGATTAAAATAGTTGTTTTTTAGTATTTTTCACTATTCATAAAAATTGGACGTTCTCAGAAAAATTCAACCTAAGATAATTTCGATATTCTGAATCCAAAAATGAAGTTCATTTTGAAATATAATATATATATAATTTCAAAATTAAGGGATTACTATTCATAACGGCTAGTTTTATTGGTTGTGGTATGTTAGAACTCGATGTTGCGTATAACACACGCGATCACATTATTCAAAGAGAAGCGTACCATAGAAGCTTCAGGTGTTACAAATACGAAAAAGTGGATGTGGTTCTAGAATAGATGTATATGGTTATAAACCTAAAAACACCACATTGATCTAGACTCGAATGGGAACTAGTGCATAAATATTGGCCTTACTTCACTCGTAACACTCCTGGGGGATATGTTTGGTCAATAACAATATTTTAATAAACCATTATGAAGGATTTATAGAAAATGTATTTTTTATTAAAGAATAAAACATTTAAGCATGATGTTATAAGACATAAAATTAATTTAGAATTATAAATTTCTAAAAAGAAATGTATTTCTCACTATGTTTTTCTTCTATAAGAAAATAGTAGAAATAGGTGTAACCACGTAAATTGTGAGCACAATAGACCATACATTGATGGTACTTTGATGGAAGATGGAATGGAAAACTTCATCTGAATGATGAATCAACTAACTCAAGTTATGAACAATAACATAAATCAATCTGAGTTACCATATTAACCATATAAGTAACAAATTTTCATTAAGTACCTTATGTGTTAAGGAACACCCTATCTTAGTGGATCTACCAACCCCTTGATTACTGAATAATTTATAATCTCAATAGAAAATTTATATACTATAATCCATTGTTCTGAACAAGATAAAGTATCCTTTTCTATGTTTCACTTAGAAGGAGAAGTTGTTCAATGAATTATTCAGAATAAAAAAATGAACCCAATTGGGGATATTGATGTTATAGATTTCGAAGAGTTCATGGGATCCTTTTTCAATAAATATTTTCTCTATTCGAAGCAAACAAAATTGGAGAAGTAATTTCTAGAGCCAAAGTTGATGAAAAAAAATCATTGGGATGATATGAGATGGACATTTTGAGGATTTCTTACTAAACCTATATCCTTTTCATGGATCTGAAGGGAAAGGTTGTTTGATTCTTTGGTGGACTAAAACCCCATCTATTTAATAATATTTCCAATCAAGACTATGAAATCTATGATAATATAGTGTGAAGTTTTATAAAGGTTACAGTTTTGAGATATAGAGTGGTCCCGTAGATCGAATGAAAAGAACAGATATTTGGAGACAAACATATGGAGGAAATTTTATCATGGATGAGGAGTAAACAAAGTAAAACATCCCACATGAGAAAAAATGATGGAAGACGTATTTGGGGAACTTTTTGATCAGGAGTGGGAAATGTTACAAGTGTGAAAGAGATGACCGTACTACTTAGAACTGTCATAGCTAGGTAAATCCTAAACTACTAAAAACTAACAAAAAAGGGGAATATGGTGCATGCCTAGCTAGGAGTCCAATTCTTCATGTGTGGAAAACTTGGGAAATGATCCAATCAACATCCAAATAAAAACATAATGGAGAGGAATCACCATCAACTCCATAATAGGACATGAGAGAATGATCGGGCATTTTCTATCACAATATCTAATGTTGAAGCTCCAAATGATGTGGTGGAAGGTACTGTCATTATCCTCTCAAATATATAAATTACATTGTTTGATTTTGGTTCAATTCATTCCTTTATTTCCTCCATGTTTGAAAACAATATAGAATCAATCCCTAAACATCTATAAGTAGAGTTATCAGTCAAGACTCGTAGAGGGATTTTCAATGCATTTAAAGTGTACACAAAATATAGTATAGGATTTGGTGAGTAAAATTTCATTATAATTCTAAAATTAATTCCTATAATGTAATTTGAAATTATACTAAGGGTATATTGGCTCTCAAGTTATAATTTTATGATCAATTTCATAAGGATGTAAATATCAGTAGTATAGAATAGACAACCTACCGTTATTTTTAAAGGAGAGAAATCCCAACCTAGGATTTGTCTAGAATTACCTCTTATAGCCTTATTTATGGATATGATTAGTGGAGATGTAGAAGGAAATTAAAGTATACATATATAAAATTCCTCCTTCTTTATGGTATACATTGATGTATTTCCTTAGGTGTTACCTTTACCTCCCCTAGAAAGAGAGGTATAGTCTCAATTGAACTCATTCCTGGATCCAAGCTATTATAAAAAGACCCCATATTGAATAGGAAATGTGGATTTATAAGAATTAATGAATCAACATCAAGATTTTTTTGAGAAGGGCTTTATCTAACCATGTTTATCTCCATGGGGTGAACCTATTCTCTTTGTGAATAAAATATATAAATTGATGAGGCTATGCAATGATTATAGGGAACTTAACAAGATCATTTTGAAGAAAAAATAACCCTACCAAGTATTGATGATTTATTTGAGCATCTCCATTGGGATGAATTATTCTCTAAGATTAATCAACAATCTGGTAATCATTAATTGAGGGTAAAGAAAGAGGATAATCCCAATACTACCATCTAAAAAATATATGGACATTATGTGTTTCTTGTTATTCCCTACAGCTTAAATAATGCTCCTGATATATTTATGGATTTCATGAATAGAGTCTTTTAGGACTACCTTGATAAATTTTTTGTTGTTTTTATTGATGATATTTTCATATATTCCAAAATTATCATCGAGCATCAGAATTATATAAGGGTTATATTGAAAACTCTAGGGAATAACAGTCTATTTATAAATTTAGTAAATGAGAATTTTGGTTTCAAAAATTTGTTTCCTTGGGGCACATTGTAACCAAAAAAGGAATATCAGATAACCCTGTGAAGATAATGGTTGTGGAGGAGTGACCTCATACTAAAATAGTCACTGATATTCATAGTTTCCTTGGTTTAGCAGGATATTATAGAATGTTTGTGATTACATTTTCTTGCATTTATAATCCACTAACCAAGTTAACTCGAAAAATGTATAATTTCATCTCGATAATGGAGTGTAAAAATGTTTCCACGAGATAAAGAAGAGTTAGTTACTACACCTATGTTAAATCTACCCTTAATTAAATAATGATTTGTTATTTTTAGCGATAAATATATGAAAGGGTATGGTTGAATCATCCTAAAAATGATAAGGTAATTTCTTATGAATCTTGATAATTGAAGAATGATGAACATAATTATCCTGCTCATGACTTAGATATGGCTTCAGTAGTTTTGTATTTGAAGATATAGATGCACTATCTTTAAGGGGAGAAATGTGATATATACACTAACAATTTTTTTTTGAAGAATTGTTTCACACAAAAGGAATTCATTCTAACACAGAGGAGATGGTTGGAACTTCTTAAAGACTATTATTTTTAATTCATCATCATACCAGAAGAGAAAACAATTTCACTGATGCATTAAGTATAAAATACCCTATTATGCTAGTACTAATAAGAATTCAAGGAGATCATTTGATAAAATACCTGGAAATAATGTAAATAGTAATCGTAAGGGAAGGGACATCAATAAACCTATCCCAAATGATTTAACAACTATCATTACTAGATAATATAAATAAATATCAAATAGATGATTCTTTATTACAGAAGAAGATAAAGGATGTGAAGAATGGTAAGTTTCCTAAATTCAATATTGATCAAGAAAGTGTATGGAAATTTCATATAACGATATGTGTTCCATATATTCAAAAATTAGAAAACGAGCATATGGATGAAGCTCAAAGCTCTATATTCTTTATACATCCCGGATGTAATGAAATGTATATGTACCTTCATGATCATAATTGGTGGGATAAAATGAAAAATGGATATTTCTAACTAAACTACAAGGTACTTGGTGTTTTAACAAATTACGTCGTAGAGAAAACATACTAAATGTGTATTACAACCACTACCCATACCAACATGGAAGTGGTACAATATCACTGTTGAAATTTTCACTAGTCTCATGAAAATATACAAAGTAAATAATGTTATTTGGGTTAAAGTGGATTGTCTCACCAAGACAATCCATTTCATCATTATTCATGAAGCTTTATCTCTTAACCGACTTTCCATGATATACATAAAAAAGGTAGTAAGGATGTATGGGGTACCACTATATATTGTATCTGATCATGATCCCAAGGATCGCATCAACATTCTAGAGAATTCTTAAACATGATCTGAATACCAAATTTAATTTTAGTACAAACTATCACCCCTAAACTAATGTCTAGTCTGAAAAGCCTACTTAGATATTTGAGGATATTCTATGAACATGCTAAATGGTATTTAAAGGTGTATGGGGTCAGAATCCCCATTATTTGAGTTCCCATACAACAAAAGCTTCTATTCAAGCACTCAAATCGAACCCTATGAAGCTCTAAATGGGAAGCGATTTATAACTCCTACTAGTTGGGATGAAGTTGGTGAATGAAATATTCTTGGTCCTGATCTTGTGCAAGAGATGACAGAAAAGGTTCATTCTATCTAACAACACATTAAGGCTACTAAGAGTTGGAAGAAGACATATTTTGATAGTCATCAAAGGAACTTGGAGTTTGATGTTGGCGACAAAGTGTTCCTTAAAATATCACCATGGAAGATAGTCATGTAGTTTAGAATGAAATGGAATCTCATCCCCCAATACATTGGCCCCTTTGAAATCCATGATCGCATACGAGTAGTGTCCTATGATTTATCACTTACACCAAATCTAACTCATGTTCATGATATATTCCACATGTCTCTCTTGAGGAAGTACATACCTAACCCTGCACATGTACTAAATCCTGAGGTGGTACAATCAGAACATGACATATCTTATGAGGAGAATTCATTGAAGATATTAGACCATAGAGACCATTTTTTATGCAACAAGACTACCCACTTTGTCAATGTGTTGTGGAGGAACCATAAATATGAAGAAGTGTGGGAACCAGAGGACATAATGAGGTAGAAGCCCTATCACCGTTTCTCATCTAAGAGAACGGGTTTAAATTTTTGGGTATAAATTTATTTAAAGGTGGTATAATGTAAGGACCCAAAACATATTGAATGATACTTATTTCTTAAAAATGTGTGTTATATAATATTATTCACAACAAAAACATATTTTTTTAATGAAGTGAATATAAATGGAAATTTAGCCATCTTGATACAACCATTATGTGAACATTGGTCAATTATGGCTATTTTCAATAATACTATTGGGAACTATACTCTTGATAATATTTGTAAAATTATCATTAGAGTTTATAAGTAAATTTTTTACAATAGAAATTTGAGGCTGAAAGATGAGTCGATGAACTCAACTAGCAGATTCATTCTGTTTAAATTCCATCTGTCTGAACATGGGAGATAGGTATCATCATAGGGGTTCTCCCTTGACCAAAGCTAAGTTAATCTTGAACAAGTTAAACATTAATAAATATTCATATGGGATAATTTCAAGTTAGTGGAGATTACCACTTGGTCAATGTTAGCTGAAGAACCCCATGAAACTACCGCTATTACACACCGTACTCTTAGGGTGTATGTGGGTGTAATAATTAGTTACATATCAAGGCCTTAGTTAGTTATAGTGTAATTCCATTTTATAAATAAAATATTTATTCCATCATTTCTGTTTTAAGAAAAGTTTTTCCGAATAAAATTGAGATGGAATTTGATAAATTAATTTTTTGAATAGAGATTTTATATTTTGGAAAATATAATATTATTATAATAATCTAATTTATTATGAATAATGTTTATTTTAATAAAATATAATGAATAAAACACACTAATTTAAAAACGAAGGATAATTTTTTTTTCAACTGTCATAAATTCTACTATGCATTTTCAATCAGCTGATAATAAATATGGATTTTTATATTTAAAAGTTCAAATTATCATATTTAGAGAAATATTTTTATTAAATAAATATTATTTTATAAAATAAAAATTTAAAAATAAGGTTAGGGGGAATTTAATGAGAATTTTATAAAATACTTTATTTTGTTATGAATAGTAAAAATATAGTTGGAGTTTTTTGATATTATGTCATAATGATGTAATAACTAATTAATCACAATATAAAAATTAAAATATATTACTTTATTAATATCTAGTATTTTAATAGATTTTAACCAAATTTTAAATATATAATTTACATCTCAAATTCCAAAATGGAAACGTTAACTTTAAAAATTTTATTTTGTCAATACTTTTAATCTTCCTTGCCAAAATAAGTACTATCAGATGATGTTATACTCATGTATATTAAAATAATATTAAATTTTTCCCAAGTGTCCAATTTCATGGGAAAATACCATGTTAAATACAATGGTTTTTCATTTACCACTACTTAGGTTTCCAAATCCTAAATTTAAAAACTAATAAACAAATCCACCACTTTTGTTATAAATACCCACCCATTTCTCAATTTTCATTCACTACCAATTATTCCTTGAAAAATATATGATAGTTTTAACTCAAATGGAGTCCACCCAATATTTCCTCAAGTCTCGATGGTCCTGATCCTCATGCTTTATGAACTACTCTTCACGGTAAGGGAAATATCCTTCTTTTATCTTCATTTTAAAAACCCCTTTTTATATATGTCTTCTGAATTTTATGGTAACTATGTGTTATTTTCTTATTATTAAATACCTTACTACAAAATTATGTTTTATCAATTTGAGAACCTTGTACCCACTATTTTTACTTTTTTTCAAAACCATATTTTATACTTGTTATGCTTATGATTTAACTTCTCAAAATTTCTCTATTCTTCTCAAGAAATTACCTTTTGTTTTTGTTTTTTTAATACCCAAAACTCTCTATTTTTTAGTTTTATTCAAAAATATGTAAAAAAATACATTATTCAGGAATTTATATACATAAAACCCTCGTTCCCTTTCAATGGATTACAATTGACATAGAGAACATGTCTTTAAGGACATGTTAAAAACACCATGATTTTTTATATGAATATCATTTCTTCTATTCTCTGTTTTTTATTTATTAAATGTTTTATTATGATATATTTGGATTAAATTAATTAATAAATAAGAATGTTTCACCGCGATCCTGATCGAATTAATTGGATAAAGAATTTAATCTCTAGAGATGACATGTTTTATGATACCTTTGTAAATAACCTTGTTAATTTTTATGAAACCTCAGTGATAAACCATGATGATATTCTTATTAATTTATAAAATAAATGTTGTATCTATATATACAAGTTATGATTAATGTTATTTTATTTATAATATTTTCCTTGTTGTATTGTGTATGCCATAATTAAATTCCTCATGTTCTTATTAATATTCCTCAAGATCACGTGTAAACAGTTACCCTTGCTTTCCATTACTGGGCCTTTGGCTCACATGTTTATTTGAAGTATGTTTCCAAGTTTTTAGAAGTAGTAAATGATCTTAGGATGAATATAGTGACCAGCCTTTTCTTAAATTACTATTACATCATTTCAAAGATAAACAACATAATAGTATTACACAAAGAGGTTCCAAAGTCTTGGTTTCTTAGGAAAACTACGACCACACATAACAAATACAACATCTTTTATTTAATTTCTTCTTCTCTAGCTTCTTATTGGAACTTGTCCCCTGCTTAGTACATGTAGCCACCTGAGGATGTACATAAAAATGGGTGAGCTAGAATCCCAGTAATAGGATATATAAGAACAATATATCATGGGGTGAGCATAATCATAGCATAGGAAAAATATCATGAACATGAGAGGAGCATAAATAAAAGACTTGAAATGTGGGAATGCATAAAAATAAAATGTAATGTCTTAGTGGTTAACTACCACACAGACTTGTGAAACAAGATAGAACCTTGTTCAAACATCATTTCACATTTACTCATGATATTCATCACTTTACCCAATTCATTGGAGCCCTATTTTATTCCGGGCGCACCCCTCACAATTAAACAATCGTATTGCGCTGTATAATTCTGGGCGCCCCGTCACATCATAACATTATCATCATTATGCTTGAAACATAGAACACATATCAGAAATTCACATAACTAACCCATGGACCTGAATGTGTTTCATCTCACAAAAACACAATCATAATCATGGGGTTCCCAAAAGAATGATGCAATAACATAAATGTTAAAAGAACCGCCCACTTAGAGTGAGAAGTAAAACATGTGTTCTTAAAAGAGGACTTATTTTCGAAAAAATTTTGTTTGACATAAACTTCATTAGAAAACATTTATATCCTATAAAAATAAATACAATTAAGAACAAAGGATCTTTAAGGAGTGACCATATCAAATATGGAGTGAAAGAGGTAGAACTCGATGGATGAAAGTGGTGTTCGAGAATTTCCCCTTACCTTGTACCCAAATGCTTCCTTACCTTTAATGTCCTGTATAATGACATTATATTCATTAATTAGAAATATAGAACCATGTTTACATTAAAACGGTTAATTTTTATTTCATTATGTCATTGTTTCCGATGCTTTCGCCGGGGCGCGCGCACATTCGTCCGTCAGGGGGACGCGCGGCTTTGTTGCCCCGCATTCCCGCTTTCCAAAGGCGGGCGGCATTCGTTCCTTGTTCAGGTACGTCTACTCCTTGATCGAAACGGGATGATGGGATGTCGGTTCTTCCTCCTGTGGATTCCTCCTCAGAACTCGTCACCTAGTCCGGGTCTCCCTTATAGATTTAATATGTAGTTCGTGAAACTCTTCCCAGTGCCATGTTTCCATGGACGCCGGTTAATTACACTGCTTCTGTTGGGACATTCCAAAGGGTCCAATCAGAGCAGCAACCTACGGTCAGGGGAGTAGTCACGTTGAGGCATCAGTAGCGTGTCTGGATGCTGGGGTACCTGGCATGTCTGTCTGTTATCCTTGACCAAAAGGCTTCTCGAGGGCGTGGAGGCCCGAGGCATCCCACATCGGGCGCGGGGAATTATGTATCATAGACACATACTTGAGGTTTTCCTTAGCTTCCCGTGTTTGACACATGGTATGTCGCAAGTTTAACGTCCAGCGGAGATGGATCAACCCAACCAGAGCATTAGCTTGGATAAATCAGATTGAGGGATCCTCCTTGAAGGGATATCGACACCGGGGCTAGCCCGTGGGCGACAGTGAATGGAGTGAAAGGAGAGTGAAGTGGAACCATCGCAGGGGGGCGACAATGAAGTTGGGCTTGAGCCTTGACGAGGCTTCATACGTATCCCCGTGGTAGGGAATCAAAGTCCGCGTAGTTCGGGATGGTGCCGGTAAACTGACGTGAAGCTGGACCTTGGTCCGATGAATGTCGTCGGCGAACCAACGTGAAGGTGGACCTTGGTCCAATGAGCATTGTCGGCGTACTGACATGAAGGTGGACCTCGGTCCGATGGGCATCGTCAGCGTACCGACGTGAAGGTGGACCTTGGTCCGATGGGAGTTGGGCTTGAACCTCTGGGAGGATTCCTACATACCATGCCTTGACATGGATCAAAGACCTTGTAGTTCGGAGAATACAGTTTAACGTCATGCGGGACGATAGTAAACCCTGATGTGAATGAACGACGGGCGATGGGTGTCGGCGAACCGACGTAAATGAGGGACCTTGGTCCACTGTTGGTGGGCTTCAACCTCGTGGAGGCTTCCTACATACCATGCCTTAACACGGATCAAACTCCTCGTAGTTCAGGAGGGGATGATCGCAATGGCTTGCCACTGGACCAGAATGGGACCCGACGTGAATGAGGGGTGGGTGTATCGGTGAACCAACGTGAAAGTGGACCTTGGTCCACTATTGTTGGGCTTGAACCTCGTGGAGGCTTCCTACGTACCATGCATTGACATGGATCAAAGACCTCGTAGTTCAGGAGGGGTGGGTCGCAATGGCTTACTACTGGACCGGAATTGCGGTTTAACGTCGTGCTGGACTGGGGTGAAACCCGACGTGAAAGACGGGTGGGCTTGAACCTCATAGAGGCTTCCTACGTACCATGCCTTGACATGGATCAAAGACCTCGTAGTTCAGAAGGGGTTTCGCCGGTGAACCGATGTGGAAGTAGACCTTGGTCCACTGTTGGTGGGCTTGAACCTCGTGGAGGCTTCCTACGTACCATGCCTTGACATGGATCAAAGACCTCGTAGTTTAGGTGGGATTGGGTCGCAATGGCTTACCACTGGACCGGAGTGCAGTTTAACGTCATGCTGGACGTAGGTGAAACCCGACGTGAAAGAAAGGTGGGCTTGAACCTCATAGAGGCTTCCTACGTACCATGCCTTGACATGGATCAAAGACCTCGTAGTTCAGAAGGGGTTTGTCAGGGTCAGTGCTCACTCTAAGCCCACGTGAGTCATGCTCGGTGTGAGAAACAAGAGGTTGCATGGACCTGAAGATCACGTCGCGAAGGGTGCGTCTTTGAGAAGCGAAGAGGGGCTTACGCGTTGGGTGGCCCATGGTGTTGGGACTTACTCCAGGATGGAGGCCCGTGGCGCGACAAAGCGCGGGAAAGATGGACCTTGGTCCGACGATGGGAGGTGCCTCGTTCCCTATCACGTCCTCCACTGACCTTGGTAGTGGGAAAGTACAGAGATGCACGGGAGAAATCATCCGTACCAAAGGATAGGGGCTTACGCTATGAGGCAGCCCTTCCCCTGCGAACATACACCACTCCGATAAGGAGGATCTCATTACATGTGCGGAAGAGTTACATTCCCGTGGAGACGAGTGGTGTAAAGAATGTTCGAGCTGGGGGGACCCTTCGTGAGGGAGACGAGGTTGGGTCACAGTTTAACGTCATGTGTTGAGGACGTGGTGCTTGGCAGTTTAACGTCCTGCAGCTCGGACGAGGTGGGTTCACTCCACACCCCTAGGGCTTACATAACCGGTACCCTCTGGTCCTTGGGGAAGGGAAGGTGCCGGTAAGGCCATGGTATAGGGGGGTCGTGGGACGAACCATCGAGGGGTCCACGTTAGCGTGGCTATGCGAAGAAGAAATAGCCGTTAGTGTGCCTATGCGAAGAAGCATTAGGCGAAGCAACGCTACAGGAGGTGTTGTCCATGGGACTTTGAAATTGCATCGTGCAAACCTGGAGGGTCACACGGAAAGTGGAATCACTAAGCAGAGGAGTGTGCTTTGCGAAGTGGGGTGCCTTTGCCTTAGCATGGGGCATAGGTGGAAGTGGGAGGTGCTTCGCGAAGTGAAACAGTGTTCGCGGAGCACTGCCTCGTGAAAAAGGAGTGGTTCGCGAAGCAGGGTCCTGCCAAACAATGTACTTCGCGAAGTGGAGCGATCCTGCCTTAGCATAGGGATTACTCGTATGGGTTGGGTGTTTCGCGAAGCACAAGTGCTCCGCGGCTGCCCGGGTTCCCTTGGGAATCCCCTTCCTTTGCGAACTCCCTTGAGCTTCGCGAAGGGCATCCCTCTCGGAAGAGGGGCTCAAAACAAAACAAATCAGAGTCGTCTCGCGAAGTAGAAATACCTCGCGGAGCTCATGATTCCCGGTGCAAAGCGTGCTTCGCGATTCGGGAGAGGAGAATCCGAATGGTCGGGTTGTCCGTCCCTGGGACTCAGGTGGAATAGAGTATTTATAGGGAAGGGGCGCCGCGAAGTAGGGCTCGCGCACCGCCTTCGGGGATTCGCGGCGGCTTGCGAACGTCAAACGGGTTCGCGGAGGATTACCGCCTCCGGAGCTTCGCGGCGGCTCGCGAACGTCAAACGGGTTCGCGGAGGATTGCCGCCTCCGGAGCTTCGCGGCGGCTCGCGAACGTCAAATGGGTTCGCGGAGGATTACCGCCTCGGAAGCTTTGCGGCGGCTCGTGAACGTCAAACGGGTTCGCGGAGGATTACCGCCTCCGGAGCTTCGCGGGGTCGCCATGGTTGGGGCGCTTCGCGGCGGGGCTTCGCGGCTGTGCTTCGCGAGGCAGCGCGCCGGCTGTCTTTTTCGTTCCTTCCTTTCGGGCCACATTTTTGGCGCCAAAAAATGCCCCCCCTCAGACTTGGAGCCACGGAGGGCGAAGGGTCAAAGTCTGAGGGACAATAACCAAAACTGTCGGTGGTTCGTGATGCAGCATCGCGAAGGGAGACCACGATGCTCGTCGGGGCCGTGGATCCGGACGCGCCGCGACGCTTCGCGCGGTTGAGGCGCGCCGCGATGCTCCGGGGTCGTCGCCTATAAATAGGGGGTCCGTCCTCTTTTGTCTTTATGTGCCATCCTTGTCTTTTTGTGCTCTCGATTTCGCGAAGCTCCGCGTACTCCGCGACAGCCCTCCGCGAATCGAGCTTCGCGGCGAACCGCGAGTCTCCGACTCTGCGTCCGCGCCAAGATAACCTTTGCTTGTCTACCTTGGCCGGACTTCACGGTTTGAACTTGCGACCGACCTTCGCGATCCGGCTTCGCGATCGAGCTTTGCGATCGAGCTTCGCGATCCATCCGAAAGAATCCTTTTCTGAGGGCCATAGTTAAAATGGCCCATCAAGAAGCTGTCTTGGGGGTCCTCGCAGATGCTGCTCGTCGAGATGAGATGTCCAACCGTCCAGGCCTAGGGGAAATGGTTCGGAGCCACTCGGACCATACTTCCTTGACAGACCTGCTGTCGGAAGGTCAGAAGGATTACCCGCAGTGCAAGAAACTGCCGTTGTACGGCATCAGGCTGAGGGATGACGTCTTCATCCCTGAGGCAAGAAGGGATGAACCAGCTTGCTGGTTCAAGAGCACACCATGCCAGCACCAATGGATCAGGGCGGCCGATGGTCATGCACAGGAGGATTTCACACCCGTCACCGCTGATTGCCTCTACAATCATGTGAACGATATTGACGGGAGGCCACTGTAACCGGAAACGTCCCCTCCTCTATACCGCACCATGCTGAAGGCGGCTCTGCAGGATCCAAAGAAGGGATGGTCCGATGAGTGGGACCTGCGCCAGGGCAGTAACTTTACCGATGACTGGGCCTGGGCCTACTGGGTAGGCGCCTCCTGTGAGGAGTTCGAGGCCGAGCTGAGGAGAGTGGGATTGTATGAGGCGGCATGGGCCTCTCAGTTCCACATTTATCAACCAAAGCAACTGATGCCGGAACTGTTGAGTAGATGGTCGTCCAAAACCAACACTTTTCACCTGCATCACGGGGAGGTGGGCATCAGCCTGTGGGATGCCTACCAGGTTTCTGGGGTCCCGATCTTGGGGGTCATGTATGACGAGTTCCTCCCCGTTGCCAGCGTGTGGGGAGATGCTGAGCAAATGCCACGGCTGGCGTCAGTGCTGATGGCGCTTGTCCCTGGAGAGGACAAGGAAGCAGTAAGGGATGTCCACTTCAGAAGATGGTTCAAACGCTTCCTGAACTTCCCAGAATATCGAGAGTTCCCTCCAAGGCCTCGAACATGTCCGAGGGAAGCCCAGCGGGGCAAGAGACACTCGTATTGGCGGGTTTTGGAGGACAGCCAATGGAAGACTTGGGGTTTCAGTGTTAGCACTGAACAACAGCCAATAGTCAGGCTGGCAGCATTCATCGCGGCTCTCATCTGTGGGTGGATCCTACCAGTGAGAGATACAAGCATGGGGGTACGGCCCAGCTCGTTCATCATGGCATCGATGTTGGCCATGGGGCAGCGGATCAACCTGGGGATCCCGATGCTCGCCAAACTATACAGAATGCTGCAACATATTAGCGAGGGCAATAAGCCGCCAAGAATATGAGTGCCCTTCCACCTCCTGTATGGGTGGATCGCGGCGCATATCAGGGGGATTTACGAGTATCCAAACCCCATTTTGCCACCGGGATCAGACTTTCGCCCCTCCATTCTGAACGCAGTTGGGAGCTTCCCATTCAAACTGGTCGTTCCGATGGTGGTGAATAGGGTGTGGAGGGCGGACGAGTTCAACTTTCATCCCTTCCCACTGCCGACGGGGAGGCTTACTGATGATGGACGGGGAACGGGAGAACATAGGGCTTACCTCCTGGCCTTCCGAGGTGGAGTTTTGGTGGCTCGGATAGATCGTGAGACAATCTGTGAACCGTACTCCCCGCTTCGTTTTGCGAGGCAGTTCCGGTGCCTCCAGCGGCTGACCCCGCAGGTATACTGGGAGGTGCGTCCTGAGAAGCACCCGTGTGTGATGAGGCAGCTGTGGCTCATGTTCACACGTGAGGATGGAAAGATGCAGATCACATTGCCTCCGTCCACCGCCGCCTTCAGCTTAGTGAAGGAGTACGCCATCAGCTGGGAGGCCGCTTATCCCGGGGAGATGCTGAAGCAGCCAACGATCGGAGTTGGTGACGGTGGGCCTCCTTTATCTCGAGGTCGGGGTCGGAGGGCAGCTAGGACCGCTCGCGGCAACGGGGCTGCCATGGCGGCGAGACCCGCACCGGCCGAGGGTTCGGCAGCAGCGGCGGATCCGATGGTTCCGGGAGAGCAGGGTCATCCGGAGGGGCGGCCACCGAGGGGGTTCCGTAGGATACCCACTCAGGCTCCGGGGAAGCGGCTGCGTCACATCGATATGGCAGAAGATGCTGTCTTTCCGGAAGCTTGGGACATTTGGGATGTCAACCGGCAATTCCTCAGCCCACCTGAGATGTGGGCCCACCTGAATCGCCTCGGGATGGAACTGCCGGGCATAGGTCCAGTTCGGGCTGGATTCATGGTGTCTCCGGCGGAGGCAGAGTAATACTTGAATGAGCTGGAGGATTACATCCACTCCAGTGATGTCCCTCGCCCAATGACAGACCGGGTGAGGGTACTGTTGAATCAGACGGTGCCCCTGCAGCTATCGGCTGCCGATCTGAGGGAGCGCTTCCCCTTGCCGGAGGTATCAGGGTACTCTTCTCGGGAGGATGAGGCTGGAGGAGGGAGCCCGTTGGAGGAGGGCGAGGTCGGAGACCGAAGCTCAGAATCCGATGACTTCGCGGAGGCTCTCGAGGTAGCATTCCGAACTTCTCTTCTTACGATCTGTTCTTGAATCCCCATGGACTTCTCACCAATGTTTGAGCCATGCAGGAGGAACTTGTTCGTAGGCCTCGTTCTCGCTCCTTGACGGGTGATGACGTGGGACCTTCAGAACCCGCGCCTATGGCTACGTCCAGTTCTGCGTCTGGTTGGACCAGGGGGTCTGAGGAGGCTCCTCTGGAATCTCCAGACCTTCCAACAGTATATGGGGGGCCTCGTCTCGGGGTCCCGTCAGTACCGGCCCAGAAGCAGCGCTCGAAGGTCGATCTTCGTAAGTCTCCTCCACCGGTCTCCTCGTTTCCACAAGTGGGCCATGCCAACTAACATTTATGTCTCTTTCTGTCATACAGTTCTCCGACTGGTGTGGGCTGCTGCAGCGAGGCTGGTCGGGATGTCTGGCGGCGTCCCTCCCAGGGGCATGCCGGTGATGGTGACGATAGTCCCTTCACCTCCTCAAGCTGAGGCGCACACCATCACTGGCGGGACCACCAGCAGGGCCATACCTGAAGTCATCGAGGTGGACTCTGAGGAAGAGGATCAACCGGTCGGTCCCAGTCCTTTCGTGCCTGCGCCGGCGTCAGGTGTCGTACCAGACTCAACACAAGATGCAGATCCTGCTGAGGAATTCCTGCAGGCATATCCTGTGTACGAGACTGCCGACCGCGCAGATTGGGACGAAACAACCTCTGATGAGGAAGACAGCAGCATAGTCCGCCGCCGGTCGTGGAAGCTGATCACGCGCTTTATCAGGGACACTCCCCAAGCGCAATGGCTGGCCGAAATGGATAGACTCCGCTCGCGGTTGCGCGGACTGTGTGCCGGGGGAGTGGATGCCCAACGCCCTCACGTGCTCATCCGAGACCTCATGGCTGAGAAGATCCGGGAGCATGATCGTGGGCTGAGCGTGGGATGGCAGCGGAGGAAGGCGACCAGCATTAGGAAGCTCCAGGAGGCTGAAGGCGAGGTCCAACAGATGCAGATCCGGGCCAACGAGCTTTCAGCCACTCTTGATGTGCAGTCTGAGCTGGTCTCACGATTGAAGGCCCAGCTGGCAGAGGCTGAGGAGCATATGGGGCAGACCTATGGAAGGATGGCTACCGTCCGGGCCGAGGTAGAAAGGGCCAGGGCCAGGGTTGACGAATTACGCCCTGCCGCTGCTGAAGAGGAGCGGGAGTTGAATCAGCGGCAACAGGCTTTGGACGCCGCAAGTCAACGGGTGGCGGAGCTGCAACGCTCCTTTGACGGGGTCAACCCGTCCATGGGGGAAGTCAACCCCCGAGTATTGTAGCGAACCCGAAAGAAACTTTTATTAACACTTTTGTGCTTTAACTCTTTCTTTCTCCTTTGTTTTGAGTTCCGTGGCACGCACGATTTCCACTGTTGAATTGCCTTGTTACATCCCTACAATGTATGCGGGACGTTTGACGACAATTCCTCAAGCCAGTCCAGATTCCCGAAAGATGGGGAAGGCTTGATCGGATGAGGAACTTCCAGGATAGCCGAATTACCATTTCTCCAACGTGCTCTTATGCACGAACGAGGCAGCACCAGGGGCGCTGAAATCGATTCAAACAGATGAAAATGGGAAGTGTGAATCACAATGCCCAAATTCGGAACACTGTGGGGATGGCGTGACAATAAAGGACAACTGTTAGCCGTGGCGGACAAACGGTATCCTTACTGCGTTAGCCTGAAATGGGGACAACAAATGAGCATCGACCGCTGACCATATTCGCAACGCGGGATTTTATCAATTTGTTGTCGATCAATCCTTCGGGACATTGACCCGTGACGGTAGGAGAGCCCTTGGGCGTAGCATCCAGGCCGTCATTGGGGGTCCCTCCAAACATGAAAGAGGACGAGGGTCCGAATAAGGGACACGCAAAGCGTGGAACATAGAGTGGTGGTTTGTTCAAACAGAATCCAACACTTCGATAGTTGCACCACCGTGGTGGGAGTACGCCAGATGGGCGCATCGGCCTGTTCACGGATCATTCTTTCTTCCAGACAGGGCCTCTGGCGAGGGCTGGAAATGGGGAGGAACAAGATTTCGTGATTCTAGGGGCTGAACCCTAGGTGAAATGCCTGGGTGTCTCTACGTATCCCACGTGATGATGGGAATCAAGCCGCACGTAGTTCTTGAAGCGCAGTTTAACGTCATACTGGACGAGGAGCAGCCTGACCGTGTCGGTACACATCCAGCCAAAACTACTAAGCCCGCGTGAGTCGTGCTCTGTGCGGGAAACAAGCAGTAGTGGTGGGAATTTCCCGGCGCAGAGAGGGGCAGGTTGGGGAAATGGGATGCTCGGTGACTACCGGCCCGATGACACTAACACGATCATTTAGCGCACCTAGATGCGCGAAGAGAAAGATCCGAGTATGATGGAGGTCCAATTGAACATGAGGAAGTGGAAACGTGTGAATCATGACGCTCGAGATTCGGATCACGATGATGGCGGCGTGGCGATGGAGGATTTCTGCTGACCATGTTCGCAACACAGCATCCCATCGCGTTAGCCTAAAATGGGGGCAAACAAATGAGGGTCGACCGTTGACCATGTTCGAAACACGGGACCATGTCACAAATGTTGTCAGATATCCGTAGGGACGTTGGCCCGAAACGATTGAAGGGCCCTTAGGTCCAGCATTAATGGAGAGCCCTTAAGCTTAGTATCCACATCGTCCGAGGGTCCTTTTGGATGTGGAAGAGGATGAGGATCCAAATAGCGAGCTCACGAAGCTTGGTCATGAGATGAGAAGAATGTCCCTGTGAAAATCCCACGCTTCGGGATCTTTTTCAGAACACACCTGAATACGGCAACGAAACGTATTAGAGAGAGGGAGCAGATTCCTTTCCCTTGGGGAGATCTTAGTTTATGGTCATAGAATTCGGACCATGGATGGAAAAAAGGGATCAGGGGATGCATGACATCAAAACCTGATGTGAATGAGGACATAGTCCTACTTACCATGCGTTCTACGAGGAAATTCTCGAGTCGAGGGACCGAACATAAGGGTCAGGCTAGGCCCGCGGGGAAGTACCCGGGTGCTCCTACGTATCTCATAAGGATGAGAATCAAGCCATACATAGTTCTGGAAGGTGGCACGGTAAGGTACCAGTGCCAGGGGAAAAGGGAAGTGTGGGCATAGCCCTTGCACTAAGAGAAGCGGAATTTGATGTATCTTGTTTGTTCTTTAAGGTGAATGGTTTTTTTTGTGAAGCGACCGGCCTAGAACAGTAGGCCGTGATATCGCCACACGGATCAAGCCGCGATGGGCGTTGACAAATGGCATGGCGTGTGGCCAGTACCCAACGTGATGTCCTCTACAGCGAGGTCACCACAATGCGGTGCGGTTTTTCGTCGTGCGGCCAGGACGATAATGTCACAGTTTAGGGTTGTATGATAGGACCAAGCATGAATTTTATCGTCATGTAGTGCAGACGTAGCAGAGACGATGCTAGGCAGGAAATGTGCGCAGTGTTATAAAACACAATTGACAGAGACCTGATCCCACATAAAATTGTACGCCATCCAGAGAGGGGAACCTTAGGCCGAGGGGCCTACACGGAGATGAAACAGGGAGATAGACTGGCTTCCTGAATGGGTCATACCCAGAGACAGGGCGTCTGGGCGGTCCTACGTGTCCCATGAGGATGGGAATTTGAACGTAGTCCCAAATGGGTCTTAGTTTATGGTCTTAGAGCTCGGACCGTGGGAGCCCCAAAGGGCACTAGATTGCAGCTTTGTCCCCCTGGCATGAAAAGGTGCACTGAGGGATAGTGCCAAAAGTGTCGAGATTCCACCTGGACACGATGGGGTGGAAAATGATGTGAATCATGCAACCAACATTCAAGGACTGAAGGGGCTGGCGTGACGACAGAGGATTACTGCTGACCATGTTCGCAACACAGCATCCTGTCGCGTTAGCCTGAAATGAGGACTAACAAAACGAGCATCGACCACTGACCATATTCGCAACGCGGGATTTTATCGATTTGTTGTCCGAAACCCTGGGGGGAGTTGGCCCGTATCGGTAGGAGAGCCCTTGGGCATAGCATCCAGGCCGTTCTTGCGGGTCCCTCCGGGCGTGAAAGATGATGGAAGTCCGAATAGAGGGGAACACGAAGCTTGACAAGTGGAAGGAAATTGATCAAGTTGAATCTGACACTCTTGGTCCTAGACTAGAGTGATCTTAATACATGGGTGAACCACTGCAGGGAGCCAAGGGACTCAACCTTGAGGGTGATCGAGAGATGGCAGATTCCCAGGGGAAGGGGGCATGGTGCCCAAAACCTTGTATCATACCTACACCCCCCCCCCCCCCCGCTGGAGAGGGATGGACCAAGTGGCCTAGGTGACCGGGAAATCAGGAGATCTCCCTTCTGAAGGGTGCCTTTTAATGTCATGCAGGACAGGGAATAGGAGGACTGAACCTCAGAATGGGGGCGTGCGTGGTGCAGTTGTTGCAAACCCGATGTGAATGAGGACGTAGTCCTACACTGCGCCACGCAGTCCTGTGATCGGGGTCCCAATGGTGGGACCCGAGAGAGGTGAACTATCTAAACTCAAGCTGGACTCAAAGACAAGGGGTCTTGGACGTAGTTTCAGATGAGAGTCTTAGTTTATGGTCTTAGAGCTCGGACCGTGGGTGGTGACAACTCCCGAGTAAGCACAGATGTCAACCCAATCCCTAAGCCCACGTGAGATAAACTCGGTGTGGGAAACAAGGGGGTATCCTCATCGCAATACTTGGGGCATCCACTGAAGGGGAGTCAGCAGAGAGTTACAAAGGACACTTTTGACGTAGCTTGTTCCTCCAACGCGCAGACATGCACGAGGGAAAAGTATCTAGAGTTCCGAAACTCTACTTGGACATGATGAAGTGATGAAGGGTGTGAATTGTGTACCCGACATTTGGGCTTAATGGGTTGGCATGACGACAGAGGAAAACTGTTATCCATGACGGAAACACAGCATCTATATCGCGTTAGCCTGAGGTGGGAACAACAAACGAGCATCGACCGCTGACCATATTCGCAATGCGGTATTTTATTGATTTGTTGTCCGAAACCCTCGGGGGCGTTGGCCCGTATCGGTAGGAGAGCCCTTGGGCATTGTATCCAGGCCGTTCTTGGGGGTCCCTCCGGGTGTGAAAGATGGTGAAAAGCCCTGATGTGGGGATACACAAAGCCTGGAAAGCGGGTGCGGACATGTCCGAGTAAAGCTTGGCATTCCAGGTAATGAACCAGAGTACTCTTAAGTACATTGGTGAACCGCCGAAAAAAGGGATCGACGAAACAGCTCAGTAGGGGGTGGGAGCATGGCATGGTCATCACGAGACCGTCGTGAATGAGGACATGATCCCACACCACACCATATGGTCCCCTCATGGAGGAAAGATAGGCCAAGGGGACAAGATGGGATGGGGATTCCCGAGAGATGGGGCTGGACCCGAAGCCTAGACGTTCAGGTTATCCTACGTATCCCATTAGGATGGGAATCAAGCCACACGTAGTTCTTGAAATGCAGTTTAACGTCATACTGGACGAGGAGGGGAGTAATATACCCCTAAACAAGGGAGGTGTATGGCATGGTAAAGAATCCGTCGTGAATAAAGACGTAGTCCTACGTCACACCATACGATCCTATAAGATAGGTCCTGGGCCGCGGCCCGGAAAGGCCAAGGGGCCTGGGGCTGAGCCTCGGTTAGGAAGGCCTGACTGGTTTGTAGTTTATCGTCATACATGAGGACGGGGGTCGGGGACCCGAGGAGGCCAAGGGGCCTGGGGCTGGGCCTCGTAAAGGGAGTTGCACGACATGGTACATGATCCCGATGTGAATGAGGACGTAGTCCTACATCACACCGTACACCCTTATGAGGAATCCTGGGCCGTGGCCCGGATCGCTAGCACCACTTGGGGGATGATTGTCACCTCGGGATGGGGCAAAGGGGATCACTGTTCTTGATGCCTGGGGCATCTCGGGGTGGACCTGAAGATCCAGGACACTGTTGACCATGTTCGAAACACAGCGTTCCTATGGTGACCCATATGGGGGCAACAAATGAGCGTCGACCGTTGACCAAATTCGCAACGCGGGACTTGTATCGATTTGTTGCTTGAAAACCCTCGGGGACGTTGGCCCGCATCGGTAGGAGAGCCCTTGGGAATTGTATCCAGGCCGTTATCGGGGGTCCCTCCGGGTGTGAAAGGTGACAGGATCCCAGTCAAGGAGTGGGTGAAGCTCAGTTGCGTTCATCCACGAAAGGGGCAAACACCTCTAGGGGGAATGTGCAGCCGGGTCGAGGCTTGCTCGACGTGGGTCGGGGAAAAAGTGTGCACCCTGCCATGTCTTTACCCGAGGGGAGGATTTTGGATTTTGGGATGGGCCCACAGATGAAATGTACGGGCGTTCCTACGTATCTCATAAGGATGAGAATCAATCCATACGTAGTTCTTGAATACCATGCAGTTTAGCGTCATGCGGTGAGGACGTGGGAGGGTAGAAGAACGGCAGTGGGCGCATGGTGCGACCTTTACAATCTTTGCGCGAGTAGGGTCGCATGAGCGGGGCCAAGAAAGCCTACTCCCTACTACAAAAAGATCCTCCAAGGAGACTATCCCCAGGGGGAATAGCAGAAGAGAAAAGCTTGGGGCTGGGCTCAAGACGAGGCGTCCGAGCATTCCTACGTATCCCATGAAGATGGGAATCAAGCCATACGTAGTTCTTGACATGCAGTTTATCGTCATGCGGGACGATGAGAAGCACCTCCTTTGGGGATATATATGATACAACATGTAATCCGACGTGAATGGGGACATAGTCCTACACCATGCCGTACAATCCCGCAAGAGGGTAAGTCGGGGAAAGACCAAGGGGGGCCCGAGGCCAAGCCGCGGTGGAGACGGGGCCAGGGGCCCGAGGAGGCCAAGAGGCCTGAGGCTGGGCCTCGGTCAGGAAGACCTGACTGGCTTGCATTTTAACGTCTTGCAGTGAGGACGGAGAGGTAGTTTATGGTCATGCGGGACCAAGTCGCGGTTTAGGGTCGTGCAGGACCCTCTTGCAGTTTAGAGTCATGCAGGACCCTCTCGCAGTTTAGGGTCGTGCAGGACCACTTTTTTGCCCTAGGCAATGTATCGCTTGAGGAATTTGGCATTGGTGGGAGGCGTTACACGCTCTCCATCTGTGGTCACCAAGGAGTATGCTCCGTTGGGGTAAAACTTATGGATGATATAAGGCCCTTCCCATTTGGGTTCCAACTTGGGTAGTTTCCTACCGGGAATCATTGGCGCTCGAAGGGCCAATACCAGGTCACCCTGCAGAAAAGAGCGGAGACGAACCTTCTTGTCAAAGGCTCTCGCTATCTTGTCCTGATGCCTTTCCAGATTTTGCAGTGAACGGAGCCGGTTCTCGTCTAGTGCTTCCAACTCAGCTAGACGGATCTCGACTACCTCATCTGATGTCTGGTGGTCATAAACTGCAGTGCGCAACGACGGCAGCAGGATCTCAATGGGTAGGACGGCCTCAGCTCCATACACCAGGGAATATGGGGTCACCTGGGTAGAGTTTCGAGTCGTCATCCGGTAAGCCCAGAGGGCGTTGGGGAGCTTGTCCGGCCAACTCTTCTTGTTCTGACCAACCATCTTCTGCAGAATGTTAGAGAGGGTCTTGTTGAACGCCTCGATCTATCCATTCGCCTGTGCGTGGTAGCGGGAGGTATGGTTCGACCGGATGTCGTACATAGCGTACAATTTCTTCAATTCAGCTGCTCGTAAGTTGGTGCCGTTATCGGTGAGGACGGCGTGAGGGACTCCAAACCGGTGGATAATGTTGGAGCTCACAAAGTCAACGATGGAACGGGCCTTGACTTCTTTGAGCGGAACTGCTTCTGCCCATTTGGAGAAGAAATCTGTAGCAGTCAGGATGAACCTACATTGGCGGGCTGTTGCCGGCGGATACGGTCCCACTACATAGAGTCCCCATACCGCAAATGGCCAAGAGTACTTGGTGGGGTGGAGGGGTTCTGGCGGCCGATGCAAGAAGTTGGCGTGTACTTGGCATGCGTGGCATCTCTTGGCATATCCAATACAATCGTGGATCATGGAGGGCCAGAAGTACCCTAACCTCCGGATTTGCTGGGACAGCTTCGGCCCAGCTTGATGGGCGCCACAGGAACCGGCATGAACCTCTTGCATAACTTGAGGTATCTCTACCCCTTGGATGCAACGGAGGAGGACACCATCGAAACTCCGTTTATAGAGGATCTTCTCAAGACTGGGGCCGCTCTGGAGGGTAAATTGCAGCGCGCGGCGTCGGATTCGCTCACGCTCGGCCCGGTCGTCCGGGAGCTGACCATTTTGGAGATACTCGACAAAAGGTGCTCTCTAGTCGGGGGTGGTTTCAACCACTGCGTCTAACGAACCCGTGACTCCCGATATGGAGGGTCCGGCGGTGAGATGACTTACCCGCAGGCTATCACGATCCTCTTGGGTGACGGGAGCAATGACTCTCCGGTAGGCCACGTGTACGACCAAATCATATTGCTCGGGTTCTGTGAGCGACGCGGCTAAGCCAGCCAGGGCGTCCGCTTGGCCGTTCTGCGACCGTGGGACATGGGTAACCTCTGGTCGAGAAGAGAACTGGGCCATTAGGAGGAGGGTGTACTCCAGCAACGGTTCAAGCTCTGGCTTCCTGACGACGTAGTCGCCATTATCCTGTTTGATTACCAGCCCGAAATCTCCCTTCACATGTAGATGGGGTACATGGATCTCAAGGGCCAACTCGAGGCCGGTAATGAGAGCTTGGTACTCTGCCTCGTTGTTCGTACAACCTTCTGACAACAGGAACGAGTACGGCAGGACGGCTTGCACCGGGGTAATGAAAACAATACCCAGACCCACTCTGTTGAGCATTGGGTCGTTGAGCCTTCTACAGGTGGGGCTCTGGGAGGCGCCGTCGAAATGCATTTGCCAACATGGGGCAGCATGATCGACTGAGAGGATCGTCTCGTCGGGGAAATCCATGTCCAGGGATTGATCCGTGGAGATTGGATGGGCAGCTAAAAAGTCTGCCAACGCCTGTCCCTTAACGGCCTTCTGAGGCACAAACCTGATGTCAAACTGCTGGAGATTCACCGCCCACCATGCTAGTCGGCCAGTCAGCATGGGGCGGTTCAGGATATACTTCATCAGATCTACCCGAGAGATCAATTGTACCTCATGGTGTTGCAGGTAGTGCCGCAACATCTGCACGGCGAAGAAGAGCGCGAGGCAGCTCTTTTCGATAGGGGAGTATCTAACATCTGTATCGAGAAGCATGCGGCTGAGATAGTAGAGACTGTTCTCAGTGCCCTCGGTATTCTTCTAGGCGAGCAGCGCACCGAGGGATCTCTCCAGGGCGGTCACGTAAAGGACCAGCGGCTTTCCGGAGACGGGTGGCATCAAGACCGGAGGTTGGAGCAGATACTGCTTGATTTCCTCGAAGGCGGCCCGACACTCCTCATCCCATTCGCAGGCAGCGTCTTTCTTCATGAGCCGGGAAAAGGGCTTACACATGCCAGCCAAATTCGCAATGAATCGGCGTATATAGGCTAAGTGGCCTTTAAGGCCTCGAAGCTCCCGAATGTTGCTCGGGGGATGCATTTGGCCGATGGCCTTGATCTTCTCCGGGTCGATCTCGATACCTCGGTATCTGACAACGATGCCCAGAAACTTCCCGGAGGTGACTCCGAAGGCACACTTCAGCGGGTTCATCTACAGGTGACGGGAACGGAGGAAACCGAACACTTTCTCAAGGTCTTTGAGATGGTCCTGGTGCTGGCGTGATTTGACTACAAGGTCATCCACGTAGCATTCCACCAATGTCCCGAGGATCGGTTTGAATAGGCGATGCATGGCCCTCTGATAAGTGGCACCTGCATTTTTCAAACCGAATGGCATTACCCGGTAGTAAAAGATACACTGGGGAGCCCTGAAGGCAGTGGACTCCTCGTCTTCGGGGGCCATCCGGATCTGGTTATACCCGGAATACCCATCCATGAAAGAGAGGGCTTGGAATCCGGCTGTGGCGTCAATCAACAGCTCCGTCACCGGGAGTGGAAAGTCATCCTTCGGGCAGTGGCGATTAAGATCGCAGAAGTCGATGCAGACTCTGATCTGCCCATTCTTCTTCCTAACCGGCACAATGTTGGCGAGCCATTTGGGGTACTGGACCTCCTTAATGAAGTTGGCTTTGATATTCTTGTCAACTTCGGCCTCCACCATAGCGCCATGGGAAGGGTGCATCCTCCTGGGGGGCTGCTTGAACCCGCGATGTTTTGCTGGGAGGCCCAGACGGTGGACGGCCACTTGGAGATCTAGCCCTGGCATCTCATCGTAACTCCAGGCAAACACATCGCGGTGCTGTTTGAGGAAGTCTACATACTGCTGCCGCTCCTCGAGGGACATGGCCGCACTGATCAACGTGGGTCTTGGATCTGCCTCGCTACCAAGGTTCACTTGTATCAGTTCATCAACCGTGGTAGAGACGCCTTCTTCAAAGGCTGGGGGAGCATCCTCCAAGTCTTCCTCCCCAGCCGTGGGGGGACTTCCCGCGACGGAAGATACTTCTGGGCTCTCAAAACCCGAGGGGCAGCTGGTTCCGGCTTGGGCAGCAGCGGTCATCACATCAGGAGACTCACTTGTCGTTGAGACCATAGCAATGAATGCATTTGATCCAATCCCATCTGGCCTTCTGCCTAAGGGGCCACACTTGATGATATCAAAGTAGTGGTGACGTGTCGGCCTGAGTCGGTTAATTCCAGCTCGGTGAAAGAGACACGTATGGCGCACCGCCGTTGCCATCAGCTTGACGTCCCGGTACCGTACAGGGGTAGGAGGTTCCGGGATGACCCGAGCCTGGTTGATGTAGGAGTACGAGGTGATTTTCCGCCGTCTCTTGGACACGGGAACATGCCTTCCTTGCGTACCCGAAACAACAAAACATTGCCCCATATCGGGGGTCGTGGCCTCCAACCGGTGGATCGGGAGGATGTAGGCGTCATCCATGCTTGCCCAGGGATCACTTGTGATCGGGGCAGGCTCATCCTCGCTTACCAGGATTTGCTTGTCCTTACTTTTGTAATAACCCGCAACCAGATAGCGGGTCTCACAAGAAGCGAAAGGGGACGCGTCTCCTTGGAGCACGCCTACTCGACCGTTGAGCGAGTACTTAAGGCACTGGTGATACGACGAGGGGACCGCTGCATGCAGATGGAGCCATGGACTACCCATCAATGCGTTGTAGGCGGTGTCCTGAGAAACAACCATGAACTCGGTGCTGGCAATTAATCCACCGAACTGGGTCTTCAGGCGGATCTTGCCGACTGGGGTTTGCTCTGTCCTGTCGTACCCCTGAATCCTGAGGTCAGAGGGAGTCAAATCACCTTCAGACAGACCCAGCTTTCGCAGCGTCCGGGTCAGAATTAAGTTGATTCCAGAACCCGTGTCAACGAGGCATCGGCGGACTTCTACACCATTGAAGTGGCCAGTGATATACAGTGGGCGAACATGACCCTGTATAGGGGGGTCCTCATCTTCGCCGGAGAATGAGATAACCGCCTGACATTCAGCGTTTTCAATCGCCTCGGTATGGAAGGCTTCCGCAGCTGCCACTTCCGTCTCGAACTGGAGGGGGCTCCTTAGGGCCTCGACAAGTGCCTCGCGCATTTCAAATGACAGGCGAAGGGCCTCGAGGATGGAAAGCCTTGCCGGGATGCCGGCCAGATGCTTCAGAACATCATACTTTCGTGCCAAACGCGAACCTCTGCTTACAGGAGGTCGTTCGGCATTTGGATGCACAGCGGGTCCAGCTGGCTGAACCGGCGAGTAAATAGTACTGGGTACATCTTGCTGCCTACCAGTAGAAGCCTGAAGAGTAGCCGTCGGACAAGGATCGGACAGCAGAGGCTGGCCTGTCGCCGGGCAAGACTGGCTGTGATACGAACGAGGCGACTCTCCCTGATCCAACAACACGAACGGCGGTGGAGGTAGAGCCGAGGGTGCTGGATGGGTCTGCGCGTGCTGAGATCTGTGCTGAGCCTGCTGCCTGGTCTCGGTAGCGTGCACGGCTTGGCCGCAGATGCCTGCTGACGTACCTCGATGACCGGCGCGATTGCGATTCCGCCGACCTTGACGTCGACTTGAAACGTTGGGGAGGTCTGCCTGGGGTTCCCCCTCGTCGGGGGTCATATAGGGCTTTACCAGCTCCATGGTGTTAACCGAAGCGTACCCTTGACTGTCGCTCGAAGAGTCATCCACCGCTGGGCTGATTCTGGGAGGAATGCCCATTTCGGGAGGCATAAAGTCGCCAAGAGTGCGGGATGACGACGGCACTGGCGGTGCACGTTGCTTCTTCTTGCGTCGCCGCTGCTTACCCTTTTGGGAAGAGGTCGACTGTGAAGACGATGCTGAGGCACCGGATACTTCTTATAAAGGTTCTGGCTGCCTCAGGCGTGCCCGGATGATACCCTGGGCACGGGCGACGGTTTTTCGAGCCGTCCAGTTGTCGTATTTCTGGGACCCGCGACTAGGGACCTGCTGCCACTCGCCTTCGCTGTCGCTGCCGATTTCTGATCCCGCAAAGACGCCTGCCACTTGCGTTGGCGCTAGGCCCAACTTGACTATGTTGTTGTTGACCTGGTCCTGAAGCTAGTCTTTAAACACATAGCATCGCTTGAGGGTGTGCCCTAGGATTCGATGATAAGGGCAGTAGTTGGGGTGATCGGTGAGATGCGCCTCTGCCGGCCTCCTGCACTCAGGCAGACGCACAATACCTTGCTCTAGAGCACTTCGGAAGTAGCCAGGGACCTGATTTTCGTTGAACGAATATGTCTGGTACCTTCTTTCCGGATAGGGGGCCCTGGGGGGCTGGTCTTGTCGAGGGACCGGAGGGGCCTGCCGAGGAGGCAGCGCCTGGTTGTCTCGCCAAGGTGGCAGTGGCGCATTGCGCGGGGGAACCTTGTGTTTCTGAGGCGGTCGCTGCTGGGCAGGAGCCTGTGCTTGAGGTGGAGGACCTCTGCGGGGTTGTGGGGGTGGTGCCGCCGGTAGCAATTCAAGCTGCCTCGGGGCTTCTATTTGAGCCACCGCGACGGGTTCAGCCCTGGCAGCCCTCCTGGCTGGGATTATAGGGGGCAACAAATGTGGCTAACTAGCCTGTTGCAGGGCCTCCTCGAGGTGCTGGGCCTTATCCGAGAAATCTCTGAACCCTCCAGGGTAGTTCTGGGTAATCAAGGAGGGTACCAGCTCTGTCTTGACGTTCCCCACACACATCGTCAGTAATTGCTCCTGAGTCAGTGGCATATCGAGGGAATACGTAAGTCCTTTCCACCGGGCGATGAAGTCTGCAACCCGCTCATCAGGCCTCTGTTTGCACTTGAAGAGGTCCTCAATGCTGGTCTTTCGCGTGGTGGAGCTGAACTGGTATAAGAACTGCCGGTGAAGATCCTCCCAACCGGTCACCGATCCGATAGGGAGCTGGCTGTACCAGACGAATGCCGGACCTTCCAATGTCTGTACGAAACATCGGAGCTTGGCGGCTTCATGCTGAGCCGAGGTCCCCAGCATGGGGCCACACCTGGAAGAGAAATGAGCCAAGTGCTGGGGTGGGTCCCCTATCCCGTTAAAAGGTGATAAAGTGGGGTTCCCAAAACCCGGAGGCGCGGGCATATCATCCACCCACGCGGGATAAGGCTTGCCATCCGGTGGGACCGCCACCTGCCGTGTTTCCAACGCCTCGAGGCGGGCTGTAAGTGCCTCAATAAGGTCCCCCGGGTGGGGGTCCCTGTCTTGACGGGGATCCCTAACCACAAGCGCATTGCCAGGTTCTTCAACAGGGTAGACGGCTTCGGCTGCTCGCGGGTCAACTGGCTGGACGACCTGCTGGGCGACTGGGGGAACCCGGGTTGGATTCTTCAGATTGCCCCGTTGCTCGGGGGGGTTTGGTGAGACATATCGCGCCCTCTTGCTGTATGTTCCGGCTTCTGCCCTGTCCGCGGCAGTAGCATGATCAGGGTTTCCTGGAGGCATCTCACCGGGGGGAAATTGTTCCTGCCCCTGTTGCCCCGGCCTGGGATTACCATAGTCGGGTCGCCGCTCTGCGGCGCGCTCAGCCAATAGTTCGTCAACCAACCTCTTCTGCTCAACAAGCTGCTGGCGTAACGCGGCCTTCTCAGGATCCTCGTCTATTTTCTGCACAGAGGCGGACGGGTCGGAGTGCTTGACGGTTCCGACGTGCTCTTTACCTTTGCCGGTGTTTCGACTGAGTACCAGCGACTCGGTGGGTACGGGGAGGCCTAGCAGGTTCCTCTGCTGACGGGTGACTCTCCCTGATGGGTCGAGTAGTGGCGGCGCACCCTCTGGGGGGAAGTCTCCATCAAGGAGTTCCAGTTCGTCTTCCCTGTCCACAATGTCGGCCATGTGGACCGCGATTCCTCTCCAGGGCATGTCCTCGATGTCGCATAGCGAATCGAGTTGTCGTCGAATAGGATCGAACAGAAGGGCAGAATAGTGTCCCCAGCCACGGACTTGCACATGGGGGGTGGCTTCCCTGACGATCTTGCGGAGTGCCTTGAAACTCTGAACGCATTTTCGTTGGAGGGCACTCTGGTGACCGGGCGACTCGGGGTGCTGGACCACAAGGAGCGCCGCTGCATCAATCAGGCGGCACTGTTTGCCAATCTCCTCGAAGTGCTCTCGACTCCTGGGGTATACTACCCGTTCACAGCAGAGGCGGAAGTGCGTCGCCCACAGGGTTCGACAAAAGCATCCCACTTCTTCGGGGGTAAGCGACTCGGATATGCGGAAATTCAGCGCCGCCGTGGGCCAGAACTTCTCTGGGAAGTCGTCCGCTGCAAGAATACTCCAGAAGATCCTGGGTTCGTCCTAGGGGTTCGGCCCTACATTACCCCACTCATCAACCAGGGGCGGCTGAGGGGCCGGTAGCGGTACCGAGGCGGACCTCTGGGATAGCAAACTCGACGGTGGAGAATACGGCGAGCGAGCAGACTGGCCGCCGAATTCTGGGCCTTCCTCTGAAGAGTGAGGTGACCTGACCACAATGTCACGATAGGACGGGCTAACAGCCACTGCTTCGGGTACGGGAATCGCCATTACCGGTGTCTGGTCATGTCGTGGCTCTACCGCCGTTGACCCCCAAAACAGCTCCTCGTGATCCCGAGTAGAGGTAGAGGGCGCTTCGGGTGACGATGGCGGTGACTGCGCGGTCGAAACCTGCGAAGTTCTCAGAATCTCTTCCTCCTGGATGTACCTGCGGAGAGAGACGGGAATCCGGTGGTCCTCAAATTCTGGGAGAACGAGGCTGACGCGTCTGGTTCCTGCCCCAGTCCTTGATACGGAGGAGCTAGGAGAAGGTTCCATCGCTGAATCGCATTCCGATTCCGAATCGGAGAAGAGGGCAGGTTTGATCTCCACCTGGGCCTTCCCATGATTCTTCTTGTGGCGGTGACGACCCGCTCTTCTGCCCCTGGGTGGCTCTTCGGGACAGGGTTGACCCCTATCAGGCAGCCTCGGGGAGGCGCTGGTGCCGTGACGGAGAGGGCCCCCACTCGAGACAGCCGGGGTGCGAGGGGCACCAGGGAAAATGTCGAAGGGTACATGGGGAGGACCTCCATGAACAGTACCCACGTGGGTGGGGCCTCTGTTGGAACTGGCAGGAGCATGGGGAAGGCCTCCATGGTCGATGCGAGTGGAGCGAGGCTGACCTTCACTCCTTGAGTTGCTGGGGCGAGGAGGACCTTCGCCAGTCGCAGAGAGGACGTAGGGGGGACCCCCACGTTGAAGAAGGACCGGATGGACGGTGCCTTCAGAAGGATGGGCTTCATACCCTGTACAGCGGGCGCGGGAAATGCTTCCGCGCTGAGCATCACTGCCACGGGGCAGGTCTTCCTGCAGGATGGGGGCAGCACGAGGCATGCCTCCATGACGAACCTCGGAGAGGGGAAGGCCTACGCTCTGTGGAGTAGTGGTACGGGGAGGACCTCCGTACGGGGTGGCATCACCGCGGGTTAGCTCACGGCGATCACTACTTGGGCCTGCAACCCAGAGAGTCAACCCAGCCTCTTCGTGGGGCGGTTGGGGTCTCAATCCTGGTTGGGTGAAGGGGTGCCCCTGCTCAATGTACGCGGGGGCTTCATAATGTACGTCGGCGGTGGCTCGGGCCACTGTAGCTATCGACGTGGACGCGCCTAGGAGAGCGTCCTCACCCCGGGCCCGGCGCTGACGTCGGGTCAGGCGGGTCGGTGTAGGTGGCGCAGGGACGCGGTCTGCCTGCTCTTCCTGCGGGGCCGGACGGCGGCGCTGACGCGGCAAGACGGGAGCTCTCTCTTGGGGGCCCCGGGTCGGGGCCCTGAGCGGACTGAGCCGGACAGCGCCTACCCCTTCAGCGTAAGGCGAAGAGTCGTCAAGGCATTCCGGGGATAGGCTCCCGAAACGGTTGAATGTCGGGGTGGGGAGCAGGGGCTCCCTGCGCGGACTGTTAGGGCGGCGTTGACGGTGTGGCCTAGAGGCCTTCAGGTCCAAGCAGGCCATATCCCTGGTCGGGATGACCCCTTCTTCCTCATACCTGCGCACGAGGCCGTTGATCACCCTTCGTTGGATGACCTCTGATGGGGAAAGGGGACATGGGCGTCCCACATCCCGTGACGTGGCAGCCGTCGTGGCGATAGTGGCGCCATGTGGAGTGGTCGTCATGGTGTTGCCCCTGCCCATGCGCGGGCGAGGAGCGGATGGTGACCGCATCTCTGAAATAGCAACCTGGTTCCTGGGAAGCGAAGGGATCAACTCATTAGTACTGAGAGGAAAAGGATTGACAGCCAGTGCCCCACCGTTCTTCCATCCTCCATGTCTGTGAGAAGGATCCACGCCAACACGCTGCAGAGCGGAGTGCCCCACGTTCTACTACCCCGACTTCCGGTGAGTTTCACGACAGGCCCGCTATTTGCATGGCGGGACCAGGCAACGGATATCTAGATCCGGTGACACGTCAATCTACTGGTGTCTCGAACGCTACTAATCTCCATGCTGAGGAGAAGAATTTCACGTCGTGTTCACCATTTCTGTTTCCGACGCTTTCGCCGGGGCGCGCGCACATCCGTCCGTCAGGGGGACGTGCGGCTTTGTTGCCCCGCATTCCCGCTTTCCAAAGGCGGGCGACATTCGTTCCTTGTTCAGGTACGTCTGCTCCTTGATCGAAACAGGATGATGGGATGTCGGTTCTTCCTCCTATGGATTCCTCCTCAGAACTCGTCACCTAGTCCGGGTCTCCCTTATAGATTTAATACGTAGTTCGTGAAACTCTTCCCAGTACCATGTTTCCATGGACGCCGGTTAATTACATTGCTTCTGTCGGGACATTCCAAAGGGTCCAATCATGGCAGCAACCTTCGGTCAGGGGAGTAGTCACGTTGAGGCATCAGTAGCATGTCTGGATGCTGGGGTACCTGGCATGTCTGTCTGTTATCCTTGACCACAAGGCTTCTCGAGGGCGTGGAGGCCCAAGGCATCCCACATCGGGCGCGGGGAATTATGTATCATAGACACATACCTGATGTTTTCCTCAGCTTCCCGTGTTTGACACAGGGTATGTCGTAAGTTTAACGTCCAGCGGAGACAGATCAACCCAACCAGAGCATTATCTGGGATAAATCGGATTGAGGGATCCTCCTTGAAGGGATATCGACACCGGGGCTAGCCCGTGGGCGACAGTGAATGGAGTGAAAGGAGAGTGAAGTGGAACCATCGCAGGGGGGCGACAGTGAAGTTGGGCTTGAGCCTTGACGAGGCTTCCTACGTATCCCCGTGGCAGGGAATCAAAGTCTGCATAGTTCGGGATGGTGCCGGTAAACCGACGTGAAGCTGGACCTTGGTCCGATGAATGTCGTCGGCGAACCAATGTGAAGGTGGACCTTGGTCCAATGAGCACTGTCAGCGCACTGACTTGAAGGTGGACCTCGGTCCGATGGGCATCGTCAGCATACCGACGTGAAGGTGGACCTTGGTCCGATGGGAGTTGGCCTTGAACCTCTGGGAGGATTCCTACATACCATGCCTTGACATGGATCAAAGACCTCGTAGTTCAGAGAATACAGTTTAACGTCATGCGGGACGATAGTAAACCCTGACGTGAATGAACGATGGGCGATGGGTGTCGGCGAACCGACGTAAATGAGGGACCTTGGTCCACTGTTGGTGGGCTTGAACCTCGTGGAGGCTTCCTACGTACCATGCCTTAACACGGATCAAAGACCTCGTAGTTCAGGAGGGGATGATCGCAATGGCTTACCACTGGACCAGAATGGGACCCGACGTGAATGAGGGGTGGGTGTATCGGTGAACCGACGTGAAAGTGGACCTTGGTCCACTATTGTTGGGCTTGAACCTCGTGGAGGCTTCCTACGTACCATGCCTTGACATAGATCAAAGACCTCATAGTTCAGGAGGGGTGGGTCGCAATGGATTACTACTGGACCGGAATTGCGGTTTAACGTCGTGCTGGACGGGGGTGAAACCCGACGTGAAAGACGGGTGGGCTTGAACCTCATAGAGGCTTTCTACGTACCATGCCTTGACATGGATCAAAGAACTCGTAGTTCAGAAGGGGTTTCGCCGGTGAACCGACGTGGAAGTAGACCTTGGTCCACTGTTGGTGGGCTTGAACCTCGTGGAGGCTTCCTACGTACCATGCCTTGACATGGATCAAAGACCTCGTAGGTCAGGTGGGATTGGGTCGCAATGGCTTACCACTAGATCGGAGTGCAGTTTAACGTCATGCTGGACGTAGGTGAAACCCGACGTGAAAGACGGGTGGGCTTGAACCTCATAGAGGCTTCCTACGTACCATGCCTTGACATGGATCAAAGACCTCGTAGTTCAGAAGGGGTTTGTCAAGGTCGGTGCTCACTCTAAGCCCACGTGAGTCATGCTCGGTGTGAGAAACAAGAGGTTGCATGGACCTGACGATCACGTCGTGAAGGGTGCGTCTGTGAGAAGCGAAGAGGGGCTTATGCGTTGGGCGGCCCATGGTGTTGGGACTTACTCCAGGATGGAGGCCCGTGGCGCAACAAAGTGCGGGAAAGATGGACCTTGGTCCGACGATGGGAGGTGCCTCGTTCCCTATCACGTCCTCCACTGACCTTGGTAGTGGGGAAGTACAGAGATGCACGGGTGCAATCATCCTTACCAAAGGTTAGGGGCCTACGCTCTGAGGCAGCCCTTCCCCTGCGAACATACACCACTCCGACAAGGAGGATCTCATTCCATGTGCAGAAGAGTTCCATTCCCGTGGAGACGAGTGGTGTAAAGAATGTTCGATCTGGGGGGACCCTTCGTGAGGGAGACGAGGTTGGGTCACAGTTTAACGTCATGTGTTGAGGACTTGGTGCTTGGCAGTTTAACGTCCTGCAGCTCGGACGAGGTGGGTTCACTCCACACCCCTAGGGCTTACATAACCGGTACCCTCTGGTCCTTGGGTAAGGGAAGGTGCCGGTAAGGCCATGGTAAAGGGGGGTCGTGGGACGAACCATCGAGGGGTCCACGTTAGCGTGGCTATGCGAAGAAGCAATAGCCGTTAGCGTGCCTATGCGAAGAAACATTAGGCGAAGCAACGCTACGGGAGGTGTTGTCCATGGGACTTTGAAATCGCATCGTCCAAACCTGGAGGGTCGCACGGAAAGAGGAATCGCTAAGCAGAGGAGTGTGCTTTGCGAAGTGGGGTGCCTTGGCCTTAGCATGGGGCATAGGTGGAAGTGGGAGGTGCTTCGCGAAGTGAAACAGTGTTCGCGGAGCACTGCCTCGCGAAGAAGGAGTGGTTCGCGAAGCAGGGTCCTGCCAAGCAATGTACTTCGCGAGTGGAGCGATCCTGCCTTAGCATAGGGATTACTCGTATGGGTTGGGTGTTTCGCGAAGCACAAGTGCTCCGCGGCTGCCCGGGTTCCCTTGGGAATCCCCTTCCTTTGCGAACGCCCTTGAGCTTCGCGAAGGGCATCCCTCTCGGAAGAGGGGCTCAAAACGAAACAAATCAGAGTCGTCTCGCGAAGTAGAAATACCTCGCGGAGCTCATGATTCCCGGGGCAAAGCGTGCTTCGCGATTCGGGAGAGGAGAAGCCGAAAGGTCGGGTTGTCCGTCCCTGGGACTCAGGGGGAGTCGTGTATTTATAGGGAAGGGGCGCTGTGAAGCAGGGCTTGCGTGCCGCCTTCGGGGCTTCGCGGCGGCTCGTGAATGTCAAACGGGTTCGCGGAGGATTACCGCCTCCGGAGCTTCGCGGCGGCTCGCGAACGTCAAACGGGTTCACGGAGGATTACCGCCTCTGTAGATTCGCGGCGGCTCGCGAACGTCATACGGGTTCGCGAAGGATTACCGCCTTCGGAGCTTCGCGGCGGCTCGCGAACGTCGAATGGGTTCGCGGAGGATTACCGCCTCCGGAGCTTCGCGGGGTCACCATGTTTGGGGCGCTTCGCGGCGGCGCTTCGCGGCTGTGCTTCGCGGCTGTGCTTCGCGAGGCAGCGCGCCGGCTGTCTTTTTTGTTCCTTCCTTTCGGGCCACATTTTTGGCGCCAACAGTCATATTATGTTCCTTGGGATGACTTATAGAGTTTAAAAACATTGTTCAGGGATGTACTTTTTTATGATTTTTCTTGGCTGGTTCACTTGTATTTATAAAATGAAGTTTGGGAAAAACATGGGTAAACATCCAGAAATGATATTAAATGTCATTAATTATATTAAAGGAGTTTTAATGATCTTATAATGAATTATAATAGATCCATGTGGATGAATCATTATATTATAATTAAATGATGGTTATGTTGGTCAATTTGGGCGGTTTTTGGATCACAACAAACTTGTTTTTACTTATCAGTTAGAAATATGGCCATATTTTATTTCCCGAACTTTAAATAAAACATACTAAATATATAATATTCTGGTTCGACCATAAAAATTGTTTCATGACCTGATCGGAAGGTAGAAATGGAAGAAGAATGCATGTTGATCTTGAAGGTGATAAATTAACACCACACGAACAACGTTCTCTTTAATAAAATAAAAGGAAGAGGGAAAAGTGGATGGATGAAACAATATACCATTAGAATCATAAAATTACATTATTTGAATATTAATGGAGTTACAATACAATTCAGATTAATATAGGTGGGGAGAGATCAAGAAATGAACTTAAACATGAAAGTATATTAAAGGAGAAGATGGAGAGAAATTACCTCTTGAATCCTTCTCTTAAGAACCTCCTTAAGGGCCTTAGATTGGTCTTTTGATGAGACCAGAAGCTCTTGAATGTGGGGGGCGGGGCTAGGGAAGGTTTTTGTTAATATTTTAGAGAAGTCTTGGAGCTTGAGAGGTGTCAGGAAATGAGGGTGTGAAGGGTGGCTTTTATAGTGGTGGGGGGGAGATGGGTTTCCTTCATATAAAATTCATTAGTTTATTATATCCCCAAAAGGCAAGAAATAGTGAGTCTTGAAAAAACAAGAATAGTAATTTTATAATGTAATCCCCAACCAAGTGGGATTACATCAGCAGAACATCACACATGACCCTATAATTATATTATTTAGCTTATTTTGTAAATTACGATATTTCACTATTCATAAAAAATTCAAGTATCTCATAAAAATCTAAAAAATTTACCCCAACCATTTTTCAACGTGTAGAATCAAAAAATGAAGTCCATTTTTGAAAAATATTTTTCTATATATTATTAATTTAATATTTAATTAAAATCATAATTTACATAAAAAACATTTTTATGATTAAAACTGATTTTATAGTGCTTTCAAAAATCACGTATGGTATTATAAAATTATCTAAAAACTATAATAAATTGATTCAATATATTTTAGGGAAATAAATACTCTTTTAAATTAATTAATTATTTATTTATGACTTACAAAATACCAAAATGTTTACTAAGGTCAAATGGTCACTTTCTAAGATGTCTAAATTTTATTTAATTATATATAAGTAATGTTAATCATATGTTGGATAATTTTATATTCAAAAGGGTCGATTTACTATTCATAAGGGTATGCTACTATTCATAAGGGTAGGTCACTATTCACCAAAAATTATTTTTGTTTCATTAGACTCCAAAAATCATCTTGAACACAACCATTTATGTCGGATTTTTAAAATTCTAATCATAGGAGTGAAAAACATATTTTTAAAGGTCACTTATAAAATATTATTTAATTATTTTGAGTTTTCACGTTATTTAATGACATAAATATAAGAACGATGTTTTTCTTTGAAAATCATTGGGGAATTAAATTCTTCCCCCCTTAAGTAATTTTGCCCCTGAAATTTTACTTTACACAAAGAGGTGGGGGTACTTCTCCTTCATTGCCTCTTATGGTTCCCAAGTTGCTTCCTCAAACTTATGGTTTCTCCACAAAACATAGACAAGATGGGTTTTCTTGTTTCGTAGAACCTTATCTCTTAGATCCAGAATCTTTACTGGGTGCTTCTCATATAAGATATCATCTTCCAGTTGCACCACCTATGAGTTTAGTTCATGTGAGGGGTCTGGTATGTACTTCCTCAGTAGTGATACCTGAAACACATCATGAACTTGAGCCATATTTTGTGGAAGTAAATGATGATAGGCCACAACTCATATGTGATCAAGGATCTCAAAAGGGCCAATATACCTTGGGATTAGATTCCCTTTCTCCCCGAATCGCATGACTCTCTTTCACAGAGATATGAGAAGGAAGACTTTATCTCCAACATCAAACTCCAAGTCCCTTTGACGGTTGTCAACATATCTTTTTACTGACTTTGAGCATCTCTGATGTGTTTTTGGATGACTTGAACCTTCTCTAACATCTCTTGAACCAGATCAGGCCCAAGTAGCTTTCTTTCTCCAACTTCATCACAACAGGTTGGAGTTCTACATCGCTTCCCATAAAGAGCTTCATACGGTGCCATCTAGATACTCAAGTGGAAAATGTTGTTGTATGAGAACTCAACCAATGGGAAATGATGATCCCAACCACATTTGAATTCAAGAGAGAAGGATCTTAGCATATCATCAAGAATTTGAATAGACCTTTCAGACTGGCCATCAGTTTGGGGATGATAGGCCGTGCTGAAATTTAATTCATTACTCAAATCATGTTGAAGGCTCCTCAAAAATATAGATGTGAACCTTGGATCACGGTCTGAGAAAATTGAGAGTGGAACATCGTGCAATCTTACCACTTCTTTCACATATATCATTGCAAGTTTTTCAAGTGAGAGGTCATCCCAAATAGCGATAAAATGGGAAGTCTTGGTGAGTTGGTCAACCACAACCCATATCACATTATTTCCCTTTGACGTCTTCAAGAGACCCGTGACAAAGTCCATAGAAACGTTTTCCCATTTCCACATAGGTATAGGAAATAACATCATCATACCCTTGGACTTTTGTTGCTCACCTTTAACTTTATGACATACCAAGAACCTTGATATATATTATGTAATCTCTTTCTTCATGTTATCCTACCATAAGTGTTATTGGAGATCACGATACATCTTGGTACTCCCAGGATAGATAGATAATGTTGAGCTATGTGCATTATCCAATAGCTCCCTCTTTATCCTGGGTGATGAAGGAACACAAATCCACGTTCAAATCTGAATCACACCATCATCGTCGATATAGAACTCTTAAAGCTCCCCTTCTTTTACTGCATTCACCCTCTTTAGTATATCCACATCATCCCATTGTTCTTCCTTAATCTTATCTTGGATGGATGGTTATGCAATCATTTGGGAAAGGTAGGATTTATCCCCTACCATTATGATTTATAAATCCATCCTTTTCATATCCCTGAAGATAGGGTCTTTCTCAATCCACATCATAGATAGAGTATAAGTATCTTTTCCTCTTAGAGCATCAGATACCTTGTTCGCCTTTCCAGGATGATAGTGAATATGGAAATCATAATCCTTGATTAGCTCTAACCATCTCCTTTGACACATGATGATCTCATTTTGTGTGAATATATACTTTAGGCTCTTGTGTCCTGTGTATGAGTCACACATTTCATCATAAAGGTAGTGCCACATGATTTTCATGGAAAAAATCATGGCTTCCACATCTAGATCATGTGTCGGGTAGTTTGTCTCATGGATCATCAACTGTCGTGAGGCATAGGCTATCACATTATCATTTTTCATGAATACACAACCCAAGACTTTCATTGATGCATTACTGTATATCACAAAATGTTCTCCACTTTTTGGTAGTGTGAGTATAGGTGCAGTGATCAGCATTTTCTTTAGCTCCTCGAATCTTCTCTCACATTTTCTGTCCAGACATATTTACCACTTTCCTTGTTAACTTAGTTAGCGGGCTTGACAATCATGAGTAGTTTCTCAGAAAATGTCGGTAGTACCCAGCTAATCCAAGAAAACAACAAATTTCTGTGACACTAGAGGGCCTGGGCCATTCCTCAATCGCCTTTGTCTTTGAAGGATCCATAGAAATTCCCTCACTTATGATCACATGTCCAATGAACGTGACTTGATTCATCCAAAAGTCACACTTGCTGAATTTGGCGTACAACTTCTCCTTCCTCAATGTCGCCAACACAAGTCTATGATTTTCTTCATGTTCCTCCTTACTCTTGGAGTAGAGGAGAATATCATCGATAAACACTACCAAAAATTTGACGAGGTAATGTATAAAGTCTCTATTCATCAAATACATGAAGATTTCAAGGGTATTAGTATGTCCAAAGGGCATCATCAAAAAAACACAGTGCCCATACCTTGTATTGAAGGCAGTCTTCTGAATATCTTACTTCTTCACCTTTACCTGAAAATATCCAGAATGAAGATCCACCATTGAGAAGTATTGATCTACCCTTAACTGGTCAAACAAGTCATCAATCCTTGGGATAAGATACGTTTTATTTTTGGTGATCTTGTTGAGTTCCCCATAATCGATACGCAGCCACATTGTTTCATCCTTCTTCTTCACAAATTGCCCTAGCGCACCCCAAGGTGATGGACTAGGGCATATGAACCCTTTGTCCAGATTCTCTTGCAGCTGCTTCTTTAACGCCTCCAGTTCGATAGGATCCACCCTATATGGACACTTTGAGATTGGAGTAGCACCAGGTATGAGTTCAATTGAGAACTCTACCTCATGATCCGGGGGAATTTTGGGTAACTCTACGGGAAATACATCACTATATCCCTTTAATATGGGCATTTCCTCAAGGTTGGAACTTTTTTCAACTCAACCATTTGGGAGAGGTATGGTTCTTCATAGGGAATCAACACCCACATTATTGAAGGATTTTTCAAAGGATATTCATGAACATCCTTGCATTTGTAGAGGAGCATGGGTTGGTTTGGAATATGAAAAGATATTTCCATTTCCTGACAGTTGATATGTGTTCTATATAACGAGATCCAATCCATTCCCATTATACCATCAAATTCCACCAAGGGAAGTATTATGAGATTTTTTTGAAGAATCTTCCCACATACGCCAACAGGAGAAGAGTCAAACACTTGGGTTGCAATGATTGCTCCAATTGGTGTGTTTACAGATATCACTTTTTCAAGGATTCATGGCTTCAATTATATAGTTCTAGCAAAAATGAAAGATATAAAGGAATATGTAGAACCAGAATCAAATAATACTTTTTCCATTCTTGAGTGAATATGAAGTTTACCCTGTACGACGTCATTATCATGCTCCACCTTCATAATTGTGATGGCATAAGGCTTACCTTGTTCCTTTGGATTTGGTGGCTACTGATGATGATTACCCTCGAGAGCTCTAGGTTTAGTGAACTGGTTTGCATAGTGCCCTAGCTCCCTATAGTTGTAGAATTGAACCATGAGTGGTTCTCTCCTTTCATTGGCTACATTCCTTTTCCTTTATGTGTATTCTTAACACTCTTGAGCATGGTGTCCTTCTTTCTCACACATGGAGCATTTCCTCATCCCATTGAGGTTGTTCCCATGGTGAAACTTCCCACATTTTTGGCATGTGGGTTGTTGATATTTCATCCCACCTTTATCACTACATCCACCAGCTTGAAACTCCATCTTTCTTTTCTTATCACCACAGCCATGGGACTATTTTCCAAACTACATCTCCACTTTGAGAGCACACTAAACAAATTATTCATAACTCCTAATGTCTCTAATTGCAATATCCTTTCGAAGGTGTGGTTTTTATCCACTAAAGAATCTATGAGCCTTGTGAAATTCAATTCATAGGTTGTGACAGATTCTCCTTCTTTTTTATTGAGCTCTATGAACTCCCTCTCTATCTTCGTGAGAAGTGTTTTTAGGAAATATTTGTTAAGAAACATTATCTTAATGTCTTCCCATTCCATCTATTCAATCTCCTCCCTTGGCTTGGTGTTCTTAATCAAATCGCACCATTGATCGAATTCTCCATCTTGAAGTGAAACGGATAGGGTCACATTCTCTGTCTCGAAACTGTGATGAATTGAAAAGATCTTCTCCATGGAGTTGACCCACTATTCAGCAACTAGTGGATCGGAAGATCCACTAAACATTGGTGGTAGTTTCCATATAAAAAATTTGATAGCCAGTTGCTCCATCTTTAGTGAAGGAGTACATTCCCTGTTATTATGGTTATTATTACTGACCTGAGATAATTGGGTAAGCATCACCATGATGTTTTGAAATCCACCTCCCCAATCATTGGGGATGTCGTTCGGGCAATCGTTGCATTGACCCTCACACGAGTTGTTGGCCTAATTTCTCCTGGTTCCCACCATTTTCTAAAATAGAAAAGGATAGAAAAAAACATAAGTAAACAAGTCATGAATAACTTATCCATTTAAAAAAGTTATACCGAAAACATATAATATGGGATCCCTAGGTAAATATTCTTGTGTGCATAATTGTACTTAGTATCATGCTAGAGGTTTTCTCTAGGGTTCACTAATCCTAATTCCCAAATTAATTAATCATTGCCTCTGATACCAACTATAGTGACCCTGAATTTTATTACATTAATATTACATCATTTCAAAGATAAAAAACATAATATTATTACACAAAGATGATCCAAAGGCTTAGTATCGTGGGCAAGCTATGACCACACATAAAAAATACAATACCTTTTATTTAATTTCTTCTCCTCTAGCTTCTTATTGGCACATGTCCCCTACTTAGAACATGTATCCACCTGAGGATATACATCAAAAGTGGTGATCTAGAATCCCGAAAAGAGGTTATATAAGAACAATATATCATGGGGTGATCATAATCATAACATAGGCAAAAGATCATGAATATGAGAGGAGCATAAATAAAATACTTGAATTGTGGCAATGCATAAAAATGAAACATCATGTCTTAGTGGTTAACTTCCACACATACTTGTGAACTAAGAAAGCATCTTGTTCACACATATTTTCACATTTACTCATGAGATTAATCACTTTACCCAATGCATTGGAGCTATATTTAATTCTGGGCATACCCGTCACATTTAAACATTTGTATTCTGCTATATAATTCCAGGCGCACCCGTCACATCATAACATTATCATCATTATGCTTGCCACGTAGATCACATATCAAAAAATTACATAACTAACCCAAGTAATGGAATTTTTTTTATATCATTATAACACAATCATAAGCTTTGGGTTCCCAAAAGAAACAGGGAATAACATATATGTTACGAGAACCGTCCACATTGAGAGAGAAGTAAAAGGGGTGTTCTTAAAAGAGGAGTTGTTTTGGAAAACATTTTGTTTTCAATAAACATCATTAGAAAACGTTTATATCCCAGAAAAGGAAGGTAAATGATAAAAAAATGATCTTTAAGGAGTGATCATATCAAAAATGGAGTGAAAGAGGTAGAACCCAAAGGATGAAAGTGGGGTTCGAGAATTTCCCCTTACCTTATACCCGAATGCTTCCTTCTCTTTAATATCCTATATAATGACATTATTTTAATTAATTATATATCCAAAACCATGTGTTCATTAATAGGGTTTATTCTGGTTTCAGTATGTCATATTATGTTCCTTTGGATGACTTATAGAGTTTAAAAACATTGTTTGGGGATGTTCATTTTTATTGTTTTTCTTGGGTGGTTCACTTGTATTCATACATTGCAGTTCGGGTAAAACATGGGTAAACATCCAGAAATTATATTACATGTAATTAATGATATTATAGGAGTTTAAATTATCTTATAATGAATTATATTAGATCCATGTGGATGAATCATTATATAATAATTAAATGATGGTAATTGGGGTCAATTTGGGCGGTTTTTGGATCACTACGAACTTGTTTGAACTTATCAGTTAGTAATATGGACATAGGTTATATAACAAACATTAAATAGAAAAAAAATACATAAAAAATATTCTAGTTCAACCTAAAAAATGGTTTCATGACCAGATCCGATGGTAGAAATGGAATAAGAAAGAATGTCGTTCTAGAAGGTGATAAATTAACAGCACACGAACAACGTTCTCTTTAATAAAATAAAAGGAAGAGGGAAAGTGTTTTGGATGATATAATATACCATTAGAATCATAAAATTACATTATTTTTATAATACAGGAGTTAAAATAAAATTAATATGAATATAGGTGGGGTGAGATAACAAAATGAACTAGAAATTGAAAGTAAATTAAAAGAAAATATGGAGATAAATTGCCTCTTGAATCCTTATCTTGAGAAACTCCATAAGGGCCTAAGCTTGGAATTTTGATGATATAAGAAGATATTAGATGTGGGGGAGGGGATAGGGAAGTTTTTTTGGGAAGAGTTTAGAGAAGGCTTGGAGATTGAGAGGTCTGAGGAAATGAGGGTGTGATGGGTGGCTTTTATAGTGGAAGGGAGAGGGGTTTCCTTAATATAAAATTCATTAGTTTATAATATCCCCAAAAGACATGAAAGAATGAGTATTTAAAGACCAAGAATAGTAATTTTATTATGAAATCCCGAACCAAGTGGTATTACGTCAGTAGAACATCACACATGACCCTACAATTAACTTATTTAGCTTATTTTGTAAATTACGGTATTTCAGTACTCATCAAAAATTCAAGTATCTCAGAAAAATCCCAAAAATTTACCCCAACCATTTTAGAAGGTTAGAATCCAAAAATGAATTCCATTTTTCAAAAATAATTTTCTAAATATTATTAAGTTAATATTTAATTAAAATCATAATTTACTTAAAAAACAGTTTTTAAGATTAAAACTGATTTTATAGTGCATTCAAAAATTACGTAGGGTCTTATAAAATTATCATAAAACTGTAATAAATTTATTAAATATATTTTATGGAAATATATATTCTTTTAAATTATTTAATTAATTAAAATTCATTATTTATGACTTACAAAATACCAAAACGTTTACTAATGTCAAATTTTCACGTTCTAAGATTTCTATATTTTATTTAATTATGCATAAGTAATGTTAATATTATTTTGGATGATTTACTATTTATAAGGGTCATATTAATATTCATAAGGGTATGTTACTATTCATAAGGGAAGCTCAATATTCACTAAAAAATATTTTTGTTTCATTAGACTCCAAAAATAATTTTGAACACTACCTTGTATGTCAGATTTTCAAAATTCCAAACATAAGAGTGACATACATATGTTTAAAGGTAACGTATCACTTAGTAGTTATTTATTTTGTGTTTTCATGTTATTTTATGACATAAATATAAGAAGGGAATTTTTCATTGAAAAACATTGGGTCGTTACAATGAACCTTTGACAAAGCCTTTAAATTGGTTTTGAATAATGTTTTATGTTTTCGTGTATTATGTACATTATTTCCAAGAAACTAAACGTTAAATGATCCTCTCCTTTTTATAATGTAATGAAAATTTATTCTAATAAAAGAGAGGGATTCCCTATAAAAGAATAAACATATTATTTAAAAATATATTTATTATTATTATTATATAAATTATAAAAAATACAAGCTTGGATTTTTTATGATATATTTTTTAAATAAATTATATTTATGTATATATTTATATAATAAGTTTATGATTTTATAATATACATGATTTATATTATAATAAATACCATTTATAAAAATAAATATATATCAATGCACAAAATATTATACAATTATATTTATGTATACATATAAATAAAATTAAATAAAATTAAATAAAATCATATAAATATTTTATATAATATATTAATATAGTGTATTTAAATACATTTATATAGTGTTTTTTTAGTTATATATATATATATTATGGAATTTGTTTTTTTTAATAGTGGGGGTCTTCAACTTCCTATAATCTCTTAAATTTGATGTGGTTTTGAACCCCATGTAATTTAAAGACATTTGATGGGGTTTTACACCCAATTTAATTTAAGATATTATAGGGGGGTGTGAACCCCCTCCAATTTAAGACATTAGTGGGGTGTTTTGAACCCCCTATAATTTATGACATTTGAGGGGTTTTCAACCCCAAATTATTTAATACATTAGAGTTTATTTTCATCCCTCTATAATTTAATACATTTTAGGGGGGTTTAAATCCCACTAATTTAAGATATTATTAGGGGTTGTGAACCGCCACTAATCCCATTTATTAGTAGTGGTTATAAACCCCACCCATCTTCTTAAATTAAAGGGGGTTCAAAATCCCCTCTAAAATCCAACTGGATATTATTAAAATAATTATAAAATGTTAGAGGGGGTTCTTAACTCCATCTAAATTGGATTATTAGCAAGGGAATCACATAAACCCCTCTAATTTATACAAAAAAATGAATTTCGAGGGTATTTATAAGCCCCACTAAATTTGATGACTTGATGGGGTTGTTATAATCCCCTCAAATTTTAAAAAACGAATTTAGAGGGGTTTTTGCATAAATCCCTCTAAATAACCACCTCTAATATGCTAGTTTTTTGTAGTGTTTTTGTGATTATCAGAGTTAGTTGCAATGGCATCAGATGATCTTCAGTTTAACATATCAACATGAATTGTATATTTTCAAACAATGTAATTTTGATACCACCATTGCAATGTCGTTAAAATGTATTCCAACTAGAATAAAAGAATATGAGTAAAAATATAAACTTAATTATTATAATGGAATAAAAAAATTTCAGTTTGATGTACTATACTCGGTCATTTCGATAAACAAAATTCAGTTATACTGATAGACAATATTTTTTAGCACCGATATACTAGAATCATTCAAACTAATAGACTATATTTTATCCTACGAATGGACTAGATTCAATCATATAAATTGACTATATTTTCTCATATTTATGGACTAGATGCTTCCAAATCAGTGGAATAGACTTAGGTATATATGTTGGAATTGACTTAGTTCAATCTAATGAACTATACTTTGGTCTATCCGATTGACTGGGCTTTGGTCATTCTGATGGATCAGACATTAGTTAGTCCAGTGGATCAAAATTTAGTAAGTCTAATGGAACATACTAATATGTAATGTTTATATTATTAGTTTATAAAATATTCAATGTTTGTTAAAATAAATTGTTTTCTACAAAAATATTCTAAAAACTGGGGAAATATAATGTTATTAAAACATAATTTTTATGAGTCTGTTGTGATTCTAAAAACTAAGGATAGAAATTTTAGAAATATAAACTTTCAACTCAATACCACTTAAAAAATGAACCAAAAAGTAAAATCAAAAGGTAGAAGTATAGGTGATGTGCTACAAATTTAAAAATAAATGTCTCATGAAACCATATTGACTATTATACAAATAAATTCTTAAAGAAAATAAAAACTGTAAAAGGATTTTATATTCTCTATGTGGCGTGCTAGAGATGATTCCAGGGATTATAATCTATTGTACATATCACGTGACTCTGGAATAAAGTACACCATGTCACATGTTGAGGTTGTTATCTCCTTTCATATTTCCTCCTCTTATTCTTCTCCTCATTCCTCTTCTCCTCTATATTATTCTTCATTCTCCTCCAGTCACCAAAATTTTGATGATTTAATATTTTACTGAAATAAACTCAAAATTTATATCATAATATTGATTATTTATATATAGAACTCAATGATAAATAAAATAAATCCATTGAATAAATAGGTAGACTCTAAAAAAAGAAAAATTTTATCCATGGAAAAAATAATGTTTTATGAAAGTAAAAAACAACCAGATATCAACAAACTCAAATCCACCATTAATGATCCCAAAATGTCCCTATTTAAATTAAATTAAGGATACTAAAATTTAAATTAATTTTTTGGTTCTAAAAAACATGGAAATGATCAAGTCGGATTAGGTTTCTTTAATCATGAAAAATACTCTAAAAATCAAGATAAAAACACTTTTGTTAGAGGTGTTTTTAACGTAAATTTTATAATTATTGAAAAATAACCGATCATTTGAATGTAATTAAAAAATGGATGATATGGATGGACAAAGACAATTCAATTCTCTTCCAATTTTTCTTAATGAAAACCCACTAAACAAATTTGAATTTTGAAATAATTATTATCTAACATAATTTGTCCCATGTTTGTGTGGGTGAAGAAATAAACAACTATTTAGTTTATAGGAAAATTGTATTCCGGGTAAAACCCATGAAGCGATACGGTACCAATATTTTGGTTAATTGAGACACATGTGTAGTGACCTCTCTGAATTCGGTCAAATTAATAAACTTTAAGGTGTTCGTATGACCTTTGGTGATAATTCAAGTGGTATGATAATTAGTGAAGTTACCATCATTTTTTCTAACTCATCCTTAATTAAAAAATGATTTTATAAAAAACATGACAAATAATTTACTATGTAAAAGATAATGTTTTGATAGTGTTTTAAAAATTACTTTCACAAAAGTCAAATATTTTAATTCAAAATTAAAAAAATTATTTACCACTTCATGATTTCAAAATTTTTACACAATTAATTTAAAATATCTGGCTATCTAAAAACTTAAATTTTTTAATACACAAGTGTATGACTCATATATTTAGAATTTAAGCTTTGATCATTGTACAACTCACTCTATCATGACACTAAATTGATATTAATTAGTCTGATACCTTACTAAATTTCATTTAAAAGATGATATGTTTTTTGAAACATGCCAACATGGTAAGAAATAAAAATTCTCTTTTAAATCTAAAAAATGTATTTTGACTTCAAAATCTATTTAATTAATCCATATTTAAATTTTTATTCTAAATACAATTGAAATTATGAAAGGAAAAAATTATTCTTTCTTAATTATTGATGACTTAAATGATTCACATGGGCATATTTCTTATCTCATAAAAGTAAATATTTAAAATAATTTCTCATGTTTTCGAAAAATATTGAAAATGAAATAGGTTTTAAAATTATGTATATTCATAGTTATCATGGAAAATAATTTAATAATGAGTTATTTAATGATTTATGTTCTTATTAAATCTATAATAGTTATTTTCTACTCATACTCGTCAATTAAATATGGTTGTATGGAGGAGAAATCAAGAAATCAATGAAATCACTTGAACTATTTTAAATGAATTTTATCTTACAAACTATTTTTGGGTTGAAACCATGAATACATCATGTATATCCTTAATCTCATTATTTTTAGGCCTTTTCTTATGAGAACAACTTTTTATCATTGGAAAAATAAAAAACCTAAGGGGATTTGTTTCAATGTTTTTTGTTGTAAATGTTTAATTTTTTAACACTAAAGTAAATCATGGAAAATTTGATTCTAAAACTAATGAAAGAATCATCCATGGGTACTCAAACTCAAGAAAATACTATAGTGTCTTTAACAAAATGAAAAAAATGGTTTAAAATTCAATCCCTATTGTTTTTAATAAAAAATTTCAAAAACCTCTTCCTCAAAATGTTTTTGAAAATGATTTTTTAAATGAACCTTTTTAAATTAATGATGTTAAAGAAGAACAAGAATCTCGTATATATTATTTGTATATTGTTTTAAGAAAAATTTAAATACCATCCCATTGAAAATTGCATTGGAGATTTACAATAGGGAACTCATAGCTGTAGATCAGTCTTAAATGAGTTTAAAAATCTCACCTTGGTTTTGAACCCTAAACCCCAAAACCAAAATTATGCCATTAATGATGAAAATTATATACTTTCTAGGGAATAAAAACTTGATCAATTCACTAAAAATTATGCATGGAATATCATGTAAAATATAGTGTTATAGGATCTAAATTGGTTTTCCAAAATAGACTAGAAAATCTGTTAATATCACTAGAAAAAAAGCTCAATCAGTTGAAAAAGATTATAACCAAGAAAAAGGAATCAACTATATTTCACCCTTTGAATCAGTATCACATCTTGAATCTATAAGAATATTTTTGGAATTATCTTCTCATATGGATTTTAAAAATTATCAAATGTATGTCAAAATTACTTTTCTAAATGGTTTTATTTTTGAAAATGTTTTAGTGGAACAACCATTGGGTTTTGAAAATCCTATTTTACAATTATGTTTTCAAATTAACCAAATATATTTATATCTTAAAATAAGCTCCTTGAGCTTAGTATAGATGTCTTTAAAATTATCTTCAATCAAATGGTTTCAAAATAGGAAAATATGATTCAATACTTTTTAAAACGCACCTAAAATGATCTTTTACATGTTCAAATTTATGTTGATGATGTGATTTTCATATCTATTATTGAAAAACCCTATTTTTTATTTTTTTTATTTAATGAAAAAGTAATTTAAGATGTGATTTATGAGTAAACTCAAATCCTTTCTCTATTTTAATATTTCTCAAAATTATAGTGGAATATTTTTAAAGTAAGGAAATTACACCAATGAAATTCTAAAAAAAACCAAAATGAATAATGATTAAAAAAATTAGAACTCCCATGAGTAAGGATAGTCAGAATATGTTGTATGAATTTAGTAAAATAGTTCTAAAAATCATGGTTTATTTTATTAAAAAATAACTATTTTTGAATTACCTTTTTCCAATGAAGATTTTAGTGGATGACAACTAGAATGGAAAGGTATCCGTGTAAATTTTCATATACTATAAAAATATTTTGTCACCTAGGAAAGTAAAAAATTATAATTCAGTTTCTATTTCAATATCTGAAGTAGAATACATAGCCTTTGGAAGTTGTTACACTCTAATTTGTATAGATGCAACACACTCTCATGGGAGTTTAGGCAACATTTACCATACCCCTATAATGTTTGATAATACCAATGCTATCAATATCTATAAAAATATCATCCACCACTCTTACACCAAATGAATTAACCATCTTCTCTATTTATTAATATATCACATCTATAAAGGTGATATTGGATTTTTTTCTCAACATAAAATCTAGTCGCTCATATTTTTACCAAACTTACATCCCTCGATTATTTCAAATTAATTAAACGTTATGGAAAAATAATTTTCCTATGAAAGTATTCATTTGATCTATGATTATCTTTAGTTATCATTAAAAAATTAATTTAAAAAAAACTTATTTAAAAGTTTGAATTTATTTTGTTATTTATCATTCTTGGCTATGATCCATTTATCTTATACATGTTATCATTTAATGGGATCCATTTTATCTCTATAATTTTTGATATTTTACTTAAGATATAATTTCCTTTCCAAATTATATATTACTTTTCAAAATATTTCCACTTATTTTCCAAATTTTCAAATTCATATTTCTAGATAATGTACTATAATAATATTTTGTCATTATTTAAAAACTATATTTGATACATTATATTTATCATTATATCTTTTTTTGAAATCAATTTTAAAAAAATATATTCCATTTAAAACTCATAGATGTTATTATTCTTTTAAAAATTATTTTTGTCTCTCTTAAAGAAAATTAATAATGAGTAAAAATAGTTTATATATACATGTATCCGGATTTTCTCTTTAATTATCTTGTGAATAAATGAAAAATTGGAGTCATCTTTATAAAAAATTGTATAACATAAAAGGAATCGCCTCTACAATCTATATAAGAGAAGAAATATCTCAATGAAGGTAAAATAATTCCTTTATGTTTCAGTTAAAATTTATATACCATTTTCACTTTTTTATTTTATTTCTTTCTCTTCTTTATCCCTTTTATTCTCTAAAATCCTCTTCTATTTTTCCTTTTTCTATATTTTACCCTTGATTCTTTATTTCTCTATTTTTTCCCATTTGATACCTATTTTTCCATTAATTATTCAATCTTATTTTACTTTCCTATCTCTCTATAATAATTAGATTATTTATGGTTTTATAAAAATGAAAATATTTTTTAAAAAAATATATCTTAAACTATCTTTTTCTCATTTTTATTTTCTTCTCTTTTTGGTAATCAGAAAGGGGAATAAATTTCCTAAAATTATTATTTTTACAAAGGTAGGTTTTATTTAAAAATGGGAATAAAACGTTATTTAAATTTCATTTTTTTATGAGAGAAATTTTCTTAAATTTTATTTTATATCCCATGATTAAATTTTTTTCAAAGGGGGTATTTTTAAATCTATTAGAAATATTATTTATATTTGTTTAAATCTTGTTTTATAAGTTTAATTCTTGAGATCTTTGAATATCATGTTAATCAATTTATTTTATACTCTATATCATTCACTCATGGTCATTGATTTATCATTTTATGTTAAGTGTTTGTGATAATAAAAGTGATAGAAATTTTTGTATATATATATCTCTATCATTTTGTTTCTATGATTACAAACACCCACCTATTTATCTAACACATTATTTTAATTGAGTTTTAGATTTATTTATTGAATTCAAATTAGTGGAAATCATGGCATCTTCAAGATCCTTTAAATCCGTAATAAAATTCATAGTCTCATATCTCTACATTATTCAAGTACTTAGAACCATATTAAAAGAACAATATAAATATTTGAATTAATATGCAGGAAGCTCTAGATAGTGGTGTGTCGCTACAGACATCACTGATTACCCGATAAGAAGCATCAGCTACTCGGTGGAACTTTTAGTGAATTATGGTTCTAGCCGAAGGCCATCATCCAACTGCATGCCAATAGAATATTTATTGTGGAGGTTATCTAGTATTCCCTAGGTATGGGAAACCCACCAGCTGCCCTATAGAGTATGTCATGTACCAGGTGGAGTCATACATTGTCAAGTGAGGATGCATTTATTATGTTCAAAAAGACAATTATAAAGGTATGTTACAAGTTCAATATACCCAAGGAATTACATAATATTATTTATCCTTTTAGAGCCTATAAAATTAATACCTTGGCTCCTTGTAAGTTACACCTTTCTCCTAAACCATTTTTTTTTTCAAAATCAACACAGAATTTCTAGATCACTCAATGCTTCTCAAGGATCCAACTTCAATGTTCTAAATATTTCAAAGGCTCTCTACCATATATTAAAATCTCTCATCCTCAATTTTACTTATTCCATCAAGATATTTTTGAGGTACTTGCATCATTTTTTCCAAAGGAAAATCTCTCATTCCTCAACCTCTTCTCTCCAACATTTCTCAATATAAAAAATGTTGTATGGGTTACCAGAAGATCAGTGACATTCATAAGGGAACTCACAAGCCACAATTGTGAGGAATGAGTTCTTGGTCACCCTTTAGACTAAGGAAATTATACAATTTACCTCCTGAATTGAGGGGTGGATATTTTGGGGCTCACATCGAGCTCTAGATAAACTCCTTTTCAATTATGTTTATCCACTAGTAAATTTGCTGCATTGAATCATTAAACACCATCTCGTATACTTGCATAATATTAATCTGGATATTTCCCTGATTTTATTACTTTTATATTTTCTTAATAAACATGAGTGAATGTTATTGACTATCATGTATTCAATTTCCCACGTTATTATTTCCAAATCATTTCATTTTATAATTAATATTTTCTTTCACTTGAAATATTTAAAAATACAATTCACCCCCCCCCCTTCCACATCCTCCGACCAATAAAAGATTCATTTACATGATCATTATAGACCCTCAAACCAATTAAGAAATCCTTTTACATATCCGATATATATCTTATTGATTTTAAAAAAATATTACATAGATAAGAACCATTATATATCTACTAAATATTATTAATATAAACATAATTATATTACTTCACAAGTTAACACAAAAGATTCAATCCTGCTTTTTTTATAGAAACTTTTATGTTGTACTAGTGGGTATATGCCTCATAACCATATTTCCCACAACACTATAAATTTCAATTAAAATTTAATTTAATTTTTAGATAATGTTTTTTTCTTCATTTTATTTGTTTTTCATTGGATTTAAAAATTCCATGTTTTATTCATGGTTTAAATAAATAAATTTCTATAATGAGTATTTAAATTCCCTTAATATGGAGGTGTGTTTATAAAATTTTCCTACACCCATTTTTTCCATGATTTTCCTCTAAAAATATAATTTTAATATAAATATTTCTACTTCCAGTAATATCTAGAATAAAAATTTACTCATTATTTTTTTATCATTGTGAAAATTTACTCTATTAATTAATAATACTTAACCATATAATTTGGTTTTTTTTAATATAATTAACTCATATAAAATAATTTTAGATGAAACATTATTCTCAATTGAATTGGATTTTTCAACATTCCAATCCATGATTTTATCAAAATCCTACTTCATATTCTTCAACATTTTTTACATAAAATCAGTTTTCCTGAATAATAAAATGTTCCTTTCATGGGAAATAACATAATATGAAAAAAAATTATTCTTGAAAACATATAGTTTCAGTAAAATTATTTCTTCAACATACTTTTTTTCTTTATTAATAAATTAATTTTTTTTCTTATGATATTTTTCAATATATTTCATGATTTTATTTAAATGTTCTCTAATATCATCCATTTTTTATTTAAATTAATAGTATTTATCTCTTCATCATTGTTTTTGTAACGCCCCTACCCCAGTTACCCAGAGTCGGTGCATTATTACAAAACATTGGCATGATCACAAGAAAGATCAAATCTCCAAAGACCGATTGGTTTAGTAGCCTTGGAAACTCTAGATATATTCATAAAGTTTTACATTACATTATAAAGTGAAAAACTACTAAAATGACATGATGTCTCCATAGTCCACACTATTATCCCCACATAATATCCATGAAGGTCATTCATAACTTACTTCTTCACATCCTGGGAAAACTAAAACATAGAAAAGTGGTGAGCTCAAATGCCCAGTAAGGATAACAATATAGCGGAAACTTTCCAAAATAATCATAAACATTTAAGGAAATGTATAACTAAATCAAAAGCATTATAAACTTGAACTTCAACATATTATGGAAAAAGTAAAATGAAATAATTCCATTTACTTATTCACATGGATATTCTAATAATCGAATAATCACATGCAATATCAATAACCACTTTCATAATGATGGAATGCATAATTTCAGACTATCATACCCACATAGCCAAGGCCTCGTGCCAAAACTACAAATAAGATTTTTCCATGGCCTTGTTCCAAGACACTAGTTTGTCCCATGAGACCTACCGATGCATCGAGGAGCTATAGCGGGCTCCACCCGTCACATATTAAGTCCAATGCATTCCCATATGAAAAGGGTTAAACATAACATAAACATTCGTATTAAAACTAGCATACGAAATGTCAATACTTTCTCCATAAACCATGAATGGTATAAAAATAACACTTCCACAGTCAAACATATCATAAAACCTTCAATACATTATGGATGTTTTGTATCATAATAAATCAACTTCATATAATCATAAAATCCATCAAAGTATGTTGACATAGATGAAATCAAAACTATTTGAGAGAAATATATCCTTTTTTTGAAATTATTTAAAAGTCACACATTTATAAAATAAGTAATTAAAAAGATATTTTTGAATCAAAGTGTCCCATACCACTTTGAAACTTTTGAAAGGAATTAACATTTTAAAAAAATTCATGTCCATATAAATAAATCCTTAAAAAACATTTTGAATACATGGACATTAATTAAAAAGATTTAGAAAGATAAATCATTAAAACATTTAAAATGTTGATTTTGATAAAGAGTACCTTTCCGAAATTCTTAAAATATTCATTTTGAAATCATTTAAAAGTCACATAATTATAAAATAAAACAATTACATTGAAAATTTCATTGTAAGTTTATAAGGGAAGCTTTGACAATTTTATAAAGGCGGTAAATAGCCGCACCCGCCGTATAAGTTAAAAAAACATTCTTACCTTAATTTTGTCGAAAAGGTTAAAAAAGCACATTGTTTGGAAAACAATGGAAAGATTACATTATAAACCTCTTAAAAAAAGTCAAAAAAGGGTATAAATTACTTTAACCCATATTCTCGTAAATAGAATAAATGTTTTGAAATTAATTTTTAAGAAACATGGATGTGTATGATAAAGAAATCCCAGTAGATTATTATATATAAACAACCTCGGATAATGAAGAGATTGCGAAATAAACCCTTACCTTGCACTTTTCCTTGTTTTGGGTAGGTTAAACTCCTATATAATGGTGAAATAATTGTTATTAAATTATTAAATAATCATATACATTAATATGATATGATATATGATCTTTTAACATTGCTTTGTTAATAATATCTTAGAATATTCGTCGTTTCGGGTGTTAACTTACTCTTTTTCTTTTATATGTTTTGTTATGTAAGCCATGTATGTAATAGATAGGTTGTATATCATTCATATCCAGAATGATATCAAGTCCTTAGATACTATTATTAATCATCAAATTAGAATTATACTTGAATGGATACGATGGAGAATGAATCTCATCGCGTTCGTGGAGACGGTAGTCCGTACATACGCACGAGCGATAATATCATTCTTTTGACATTAAAATAATATATAATTGGATGGTATATCATATATACATAATCCTTATAAATTTATATTTATTATTTACAACAGTTACACATCATTATTATACCCATCAAAATAATAATTTATTGAATAACAATTACACCACGACGTGGAGACGGTAAGCCGTACATACGCACGTATGGTGACATGTTATTCAAAGGATGGATAGAATAGTGAATATGGTTGTAACATATTTATAATAAAATCACAGTATATATATGATACTGGAGGTATTATTTTATAATGGTAACAAAAAAGGTATAAGAAGTGGAAGAAGAATGGAACTTGAAAAAGGTTGGTGATATCATTACCTCTTCTTCGGGTTCTTCCTTTTGATTTGATCAAAAGGGCTCCTTAGGTTGGCTTTCAGATCAAACTATGGCATATAGGATGTAGTGAGTGAAGTTGGGATAGTATTTGGGCAGAGTTTGGCCGAACCAAAAGGCTTTGAAGGTGTGAATAAATGAGAAGGAAGAGTGCCCTTTTATAAGAGGGGTGGGGGGAACCTTTGGAAAAGTTAGAACTATTAATTTATAATAAATTCATATTCGATTTATAATGGCTAAAAAGTGTATTATTTAAATTTTAAGGTGGGGATAGGTCTAAAACCATTCAACCAATAGAATTTAGACAGGTTTGGGTCATTATAATAACCTTATCTTTTAGTTTTAACTCTTAGTTAATTAGTTTGACATTTATCATATCACTTTGTATTTTTATATTATATAGTTAATAAACATACTATTTACATCCAAGAGACCCCAATGTGGTCCATTAATTATAAAACTATCATGATATAAGTCTTTTGGCCAAACCGTAGATTTTTAGGAATTTAATATTAATTAATAACATAATATTTGTTTTAAACACCCTTTTATGACAATTTTGACACTATTCAATAGTTGATTTTTGTGAAACTCATAACAGAATTATTACTTCGAGAAAAGTCAATTAAATCAGTCCTAATATGTTTTATTATCCTAGAAAATTAGCTTAATTCATAAAAAGTCTCAAATTATATTTATTTGGGTATTTATAATATCAATTATTTTAATTTGTCACTATTATGGTAATTACTGTATCATCATTGTATGATAAATAAATTAAATTATATAAAGTCTAAAATTTATAAATAAAATATCATTATGTAGTAAATAGTTTTATCTTTTTAATGAACATTTATAGTTGAAAATCCAACATATATAAATCTATGTAAAAATTGGTTTTTTAAAAGATATATGCTTATGTCATTTTTGTACTTATTTTAACTTAATTAAAATAAAGTGTCCCTATCACCTACAAGTGGATCCATGGGGTCCCAAAATCGACCCAAAGATGCCTATGGTCGAACATGTATCAGCCAATAAGGTTAGGACACGTTTTAGGGTAGTTTAGTATTATTATAATATTATTTTTTAACCCTTATTTACCAGATTTACCCTTAACCATGGTAAATAAAATATTTACCGAAGTAAATATTCAAAATGTCTAAAAATTATAGTTACCTATTTACACTATTTGAACATCCTGATTCCAAATATTGAATCCATTTTTCCAAATTCAAAACACATAAGTGGCAGATGTTAATTTAAAATTAATTCACGTTGTTAAAACAAAAAGCGTGTTTTTAAGAGATAATAACTATCAAAAGATTGACACTTGTTTATGTCCGGTTGAATTGTAAAATTATCTCCAATGACCAAAATTGTATTAAATGGTTAAAATATATTCTAAATATACTTTAAAACCACTCTAATTCATTATTTATACCTTTTAATTATTTTTATTAAAAAAGATGTTTTTAATTAAAATTTATTAATTTTCACTATTCATCAAAATATTAATATTATCCGAAAAGTACCAAAATTTCACCTTAGGCTAAATTTGATATTCCTAATCCAAAAATGAAGTCCATTTTGAGAGATAAAATTTTAAAAAGTAGGTATTACTATTCATAACTACTAGTTTGATCGGTTGTGGTGTTTGTTAAAACTCAAAGTTGCGTACAATACACGCTACTGTATTATTCAAAAGAAAGCGTACTGTGGAAGCTTGGGATGTTTCATTTTAAATTTTTTATGTCCCTATTTAGTCAAAAAGTTTAAAATATTGTATTTAAAAAGGGTTTACTATTAAAAGTTGATAAAAGTGCAATACTGAAAATGAATTTGTTCTTGCATTATGTCTAAGAAACTCATAATATGGATTCTAAAATTATAAGGGTATATTAGTTTAAAATTTAGTTAATACTATTCATAACCTCTTTTGAATGGCTTGTTTGGTAAGTCATGGTGCGACTGAACTCGGCATTTCATGTAGTGCAAGTTATTGAATTATTTTGAAGAAATAACAGACTATGAAATCTTGGGGTGTTACATTCTCCCCTCCTTCAATAAATTGCATCCTCGCAATTTGAAATTGTTCTTCGAAAATAAAAGGTCGAAAATAGAAAATATCTTTGTGGGAAAACCCACATCGGAAATTAGGTTACTAAAATTTAGTCTTAATATGAGGAAAAGAGAAATGAAAGGGTCACCACCAAATTATGATCTCGATTAGGAGAACATTGGTGTCAATTAGAGACATATAATTGGAGGAAAATGTAAATATTTATTAGTGATTGAGGTCATAAATCACAAACAAGTGTAAAATTGAGGTCCTTAAATCATCAATCTATGATGATTTGAAATACCATTGGTTCAACAAAACATAGGGTATTAAGATTACATATTTTTTGTTCTAGGGTCCCTTAAATAAATTATAAGAATTAATTTCTTCATAGTATAAGAGAAGAAGAAAAATATATTCTTGACAAGTAGTGTACCATCCTTTAACTAATTTCTATCACAAACTCATTGTTCACTCTAAAAGATAATAGAGCTTAAAAAAATATTCTATTTATCCTATTCGTATAGGGTTAAAAAAACTAATTTATAATTCATCTACCAGATCGTTTAAAAAACTACATTATTTAATCCCAGACATCACGTGGGTCAGTGGTAGGTGATACACCCTTTTCGCCCTTCGGTTGTGGGTTCAAGTCGCGTGGCCTTCCCGGATGCGACGGGTTGCCGCCCGACCTCCGGGTTGTCCATTTATGGCAATACAAAATAATACAAACTCGAACTATCCAAAATACTTCAGTCCAAAATTTATAAGGGAGGTAAACACAATGTAGAACTTTTTTTCCACGTAATAACATGTGATCACCTTCATCATTTATTCTTTTAAAACACTGCAGCATCCTTAATTATCATAAAACCTTATTGATTACATTCATGATCCCTTATTCCTTATAAAATAATAGATATACTCTTTCAATCCAAAAATGTTGTAAACCCCAACAATGATGGAATATACAAATCATTAATCAGTATCAAGGTAGTAAATAATATCCAATATAATTTATCCAAAACAATCATGTATTATTCTAAAATCACTACCTCGGTATCAGAACCATATTATGGTTTATCTTTCTCTCAACCATATATTTTCCAAAAAAATTGACCTCATATTGAGTGACTTTTCATTGTTCCACACAATGTTATGTCCATAATGAAATAGTACTGCAGTACAATCCTTATATACTCCATAATTATTATAACAAGTACATTGTTGATTCAACACTCAAATGACATAATTAAAATAAGAACTCTAATCATTCCTCTTAATCTGTGGTAGTATCATAACTTGATTATTATCTAATAGCATCATTTGAGGAATTATCTGATGACTGAGACATAGGTTCGCGTAGTGTCCAAACTCCTTGAAAATGAAGCATTGTACATTTGAAACCATTTTCTTACCCTTGCAGTCACGTACTTTGTGCCCTTTTCTTCCACACTTATAACAAACTACCATTCCTTTCAGGAAAGTTATAGGGTGTTTCTCCCCATAGTTATCACATATGGGAAAATTATTCTTTTCCCTCTTCCCTTTATCCATCTTTCCCTCTTCCATCCTTTTCTTCTCTTGCTTCCCTTCAAAGCCATAGGACTCAGTAAAATCTTTACTTATCTTATCAACACATGATATTATTTCTTCATAAGATGATAATACATGGGAGAATATTTCTCTTATAAATGGTAGCTTAAGACCATGAAAGACATGATCCTCCCTTCTCTTTGAATCATGTGCATTGATGGAGTTCTCATTCCTTCTACTGACCACCATTTCTAAACAATGGCATACACTAGATTAGTTTATGAATAACAATACCTAATTCCAAACTTGTAAAACCCATAACATAAATTAAATAGTTTATGGATATGATCCATAATCATAAAAATGTCTCCTTTGAGAAAGTATATACTCATAAACCCTTCATAATGGTTTGTAACGAAAATGAGAATTATCCTATGAATATCCCCCGGGAGTGTCATAACCAAGAGTGCAGCAAGGCCCGTTGTCATGCACCAGTTCCCATTCGAGTCTAGCTCAAAGCAGTGTTTTCGGGTTTTACCCCTAGGTACATCTATGCCAGAGCCGCCTCTACCTGCTTGTATCCAGACGTGGATGTATTGCTCAGAATACTCACAAAATCTCTACAATACCAAAATTCTAGGAAGTTCTTCTATACTAATCCTCAAAGTCCATCTTAAATCTATGTGCTCTAATCAGAGTTTATTTAAATCTAGCTTCCAAGGTTTGTATTAAAATTCCTCTAATACCAACTGTAACGCCCTGACCCCAGTAACCCAGAGTCGGTGCATTATTACATAACATTGGCATGATCACAAGAAAGATCAAATCTCGAAAGAACGATTGGTTTTGTAGCCTTAGAAACACTAGATATATTCATAACATTTTACATTACATCATAAAGTGAATAACTACTACAACAACATAACGTCTCCATATTCCACACTATTATCCTTACATAATATCCCTTTAGGTCATTCATAGCTTACTTCTTCACATCCTGGGAAAAATAAAACATAGAAAAGTGGTGAGATCAAATGCCCAGTAAGGATAAAAATATAGAGGAAAATTTCCAAAATAAGCATAAACATTTAAGGCAATGTATAACTAAAAAAAGCCTTATATACTTGAAATTGAACATAGTATGGAAAAAGTAAAATGAAATAATCTCATTTACTTATTCACATGGATATTATACTTATCGAATAATCACATGCAATATCAATAACAACTTTCATAATGATGGAATGCATAATTCCAGACTATCATAACCACATAGCCAAGGCCTCGTGCCAAGACTACAAATAATATTTTGCCAAGACCTTGTGCCAAGACACTAGTTTGTCTCATGAAGAACTATCGATGTTTCAAGGAGCTATAGCGGGCTCCACCCATCACATATTAAGTTCAATGCATTCCCATATGAAAAGTTTTAAACATAACATAAACATTAGTATTAAAACTAGCATACGAAATGTCAATACATTCCCCATAAACCATGAATGTTATAAAAATTACACATCCACAGTCAATCATATTCCAAAACCTTCAATACATTATGGAATTTTTGTATCATAATAAATAAACTTTATATAATCATAAAATCCATAAAAGGATGTTGACATAGATGAAGTCAAAACTATTTGAGAGAAATATCTCCTTTTTTGAAATCATTTAAAAGTCACACATTTATAAAAGAATTAATTAAAAAGAGATTTTTGAATCAAAGTGTCCCATACCACTTTGAAACTTTTGAAAGGAATTAAAATTTTAAAAACATTCATGTCCATATAAATAAATCCTTAAAAACCATTTTGAAGACATGGACATTAATTAAAAAGATTTAGAAAGATAAATCTTTAAAACATTTAAAATTCTGATTTTGATAAAGAGTACCTTTCCGAAATTCTTAAAATATTCATTTTGAAATAATTTAAAAGTCACATAATTATAAAATAAAACATTTACTTTGAAAATATCATTCTAAGCTTGTAAGGGAAGCTTTGACAGTTTTATACTGGCGGTAAATATCCGCACCCGCCGTATAAGTTAAAAAAACATTCATACCTTAATTTTGTCGAAAAGGTTAAAAAGCACCTTGTTTGGAAAATGACAGAAATATTCCTTATTAAACCACTTATAAAAAGTCAAAAAAAGGTATAAATGACTTTAACCCATATTCTAGTAAATAGTAAAAATGTTTTGAAATTCATTTTTTAGAAAAATGGATGTGGATGATAAAGAGATCCCAGTAGATTATTACATTTAAACAACCTTGGATAATGAAGAGATTGCGAAATAAACCCTTACCTTGCACTTTTCCATGGTTGGGGTAGGTTTACCTCCTGTATAATGGTGAAATAATTGTTATTAAATTATTCAATAATCATATACATTATTATGATATCATATATGATCATTTAACATTGCTTTGTTAATAATATCTAAGAATTATCGTCATTTTGGTTGTTAACTTACTCGTTTTCGTTTATATGTTTTGTTATGTAAGACATGTATGTAATGGATAGGTTGTATCTAATTCATATCCAGAATGATATCAAGTCCTTAGATACTATTATTAATCATCAAATTAGAATTATACTTGAATGGATACGATGGAGAATGAATCTCATCGCATTCGTGGAGACGGTCGTCTGTACATACGCACGAGGGATAATATCATTCTTTTGATATTAAAATAATATATAATTGAATGGTATATCATATATACAGAATCATTATCATGTTATATTTATTATTTACATGAGTTACACATCATTATTATACCCATCCAAATAATAATTTATTGAATAACAATTACACCACGACGTAGAGACGGTAAGCCGTACGTACGCACGTATGGTGACATGTTATTCAAAGGATGGATAGAATAGTGCATATGGTTGTACCATATTTATAATAACATCACAGTATATATATGATACTGGAGTTATTATATAGGAATGGTAACAACAAACCAAGAAGAAGTGGAAGAAGAAAAGAACTTGAAAAAGGGTGGTGAAATCATTACCTCTTCTTCGGGTTCTTCATTTTGATTTGATCAAAAGGGCTCCTTAGGTTGGATTTATGATCAAAATAATGCCTCTAGGTTGTATTGAGGGAAGTTGGGAGAGTATATGGGAAGAGTTAGGCCGAACCAAACGGCTTTGAAGGTGTGAATAAATGAGAAGGAACAGTGTCCTTTTATAAGAGGGGTGAGGGGCACCTTTGGAAAAGCTAGAAATATAAATTTATAATAAATTAATATTCGGTTTCTAATGGCTCCAAAGTAAATTATTTAAATTTTAAGGTTGGGATAGGTCGAAAACCATTCAACCAATAGAATTTAGGCAGGTTTGGGTCATTATAGTAACCTAATCGTTTAGTTTTAACTCTTAGTTAATTAGATTGACATTTACCATATCACTTTGTATGTTTATATAATATAGTTAATAAAAATACTATATACATCCAAGAGACCTCTAAGTGGTCCATTAATGATACAAATATCATGATATAAGTCTCTTGGCTGAACCCTAGATTTTTAGGAATTTAATATCAATTAATAATATAATATTTGTTTTAAAAACTCTTTTATGTCAATTTTGACACTATTCAATAGTTGATTTTTTTGAAACTCATAACAAAATTATTACTCCCAACATGTTCAATTAAATCAATCCTAATATGTTTTATTATCCTATAAAATTAGTTTAATTCATTAAAAGTCTCAGATTGTATTTAGTTGGGTATTTATAATATCAATTATTCTAATTTTTCACTATTAAGATAATTACTACATCATCATTGTGTCATATATAAATTAAAATATTTAAAGTCTAAAAATTATTAATAAAATATCATTATGTATTAAATCTTTTTATCTTTCTAATGAATATTTATAGTCTAAAATCCAACATATATAACCATTTGTGAAAATTAGTTTTCTAAAAGATATATGCTTATATTATTTTTGTACTTATTTTAACTTAATTAAAATAAAGTGTCCCTATCAACTACAAGTGGATCCATGGGGTCCCCAAATCCACCCAAAGATGCCTATGGTCGAACATGTATCAACCAATAATGTTAGGACACGTCTTAGGGTAATTTAGTATTATTATAATATTATGTTTTAACCCTTATTTACTGGATTTACCCTTAACAATGGTAAATAAAATATTTACTGAAGTAATTATTCAAAATGTCTAAAAATAAAAGTTACCTATTTACACAATTTGAAAATACTGATTAAAAATATGGAATCCATTTTTTCAAATTCAAAACACAGAAGTGGCAGAAATTAATTTTAAATTAATTCCCGTTGTTAAAACAAAAAACATGTTTTTAAGAGATAATAACTATCAAAAGATTGACAATTGTTTATGTCCGGTTTAATTGTAAAATTATCTACAATGACCAAAATAGTATTAAATGGTCAAAATATATTCTAAATATACTTTTAAACCTCTTAAATGCATTATTTATCACTTTTAATTATTTTTATTAAAAAGGATGTTTTTAATTAAAATTTAGTAATTTTCACTATTCATCAAAATATTAAAGTTATCCGAAAACTACCAAAATTTCAACTTAGGATAAATTTGATATTCCGAATCCAAAAATGAAGTCCATTTTGAGAGATAAAATTTCATAAAGTAGGTATTACTTTTCATAATAGCGTGTTTGATCGGTTGTGGTGTGTTTTAAAACTCGAAGTTGCGTACAACACACGCTATTGTATTATTCAAAGGAAAGCGTACCGTGGAATCTTGGGATGTTTCATTTTAAATTTTTGATGTCCCCATTTAGTCAAAAGGTTAAAATATTTTATTTAAAAAAGGGTTCACTAATAAATGTTGATAAAAGTGCAATACTGAAAATGAATTTGTTCTTGCATTATGTCTAAGAAACTCATAATATGGATTCTAAAATTATAAGTATATATTAGTTTAAAATTTAGTTAATACTATTCATAAACTCTTTTTAATGGATTTTTTGGTAAGTCATGGTGCGATTGAACTTGGTGTTGCGTGTAGTGCAAGTTATTGAATTATTTTGAAGAAATAACACACTATGAAATCTTGGGGTGTCACAGTTTCCAAAAAATAACCTTTTTTTGTAAATGATTCAGGAGAGTACTATATCATATTTTTGACATTATGTATTCCTCTAAATAACTATCCTCGTATTTGACATCTTCCTCTACTTCTTTAGAAAATAAATTTTTGTATATATAAGATATATTACATCTGAAACCACCTAAGACAACACAAGAAAAAAAAATTGAAATAAACATACCGGATGGGGACTTTACACCATGAACTACCCCTCAACACCCCCCAACCCTTACCACTCCACCAGCACTGGTGTGAAAAGAAACACATGTAGTTTTGAAGGAACATTATTCCCTTTTGAATATTCTTTTCATTTCTACATTTTTTTTGTTTTTATATTACATTTATTTTCCTCCACATCATATTTAAAAAATATTTTTCTTTGAACACCCCCTTGAAAAATGTCATGGTCCCCTATAGTAGATGCATTTAATAGTAATTTTAACATTATACATTCCCTTTTCATTTTATAAAAAAATTAAACTGGTGATGTAAATTTCTCAAATTATCCATCATTATTATTATCTTATAAAATAGAGGAACACTCATCTAAATTTTTTTTTCGATTTTTGATCCTTTATTTCAATAAAATATCTATCATTTTATTATTGTACCTTTTTTATATAAGTATCAAAATTTCTCATCCAATATGAAATTAAACTATAAATATAATTTATATATAATCCATTTGGATTACTATATTTAAGGGTTGATATAATGGTATCAAATCAATTTATAAAAACTCATTATATGATTTTCCGACATATTAGTATTCAACTGTTTCAACGCATCTTAGAGTGCTAATTATTTCACCAATTATTTAATGAACTTATCCACTATTTTTAACCCCATATTAATTTTCATATATATGGTTCTATAAGGATTTATTTTATAACTTTTTCTCTTAATATTATCTTCTTATATATTATCTAGTTTATCCTTGATTTTTTATACCTGTAGTGGAACACCTTGGTAAAGGTAATATTATCTAAGGAAGAAATGATTTCATTTCTCTATTTTTTACCGCTATCAGGGATATTACTTCTATTAAAAGTAATAATTTCATGTTTTTAGATATACATAAAGACAATATTAATAATGAAATAACATTCAATCCCAAATAAAATAGATAGTTAACCGTCCTTTCCTTCCAATTATAATAGGATTTTACCTTAAAAGTGGTAATTACTTTACTATTTTATGTATTTATATATTCATAAAATCTCAATAAGAAATAATAATTAATCAAAGTATTTAAAAATGTTGAATATTACGTTCTTTGATACCAATTTATGTTTTCAAGAATTATTTGGAATCAATACTGGGGTAGGGTGAATCAATGTTGGTCACTTTTATGGCTTACGTAAATCAATCACAAATTTCTTGTTAATTCAATCAAGGATATATAATTTAATAAGTAACTCTAACTTACCCATATATATAATTAATAAAACAATAAAAAAATAAAATTATTTATAAGGTCCGCTAAAATTTGGGGACTATGCCCTTATAGTGATTGGTATCATTTGGGATATAAATTAATCCAACAATATCAATCAAAATTTTTCATCATCAATCCATAGTAATTTCATCCTATATATTAACCAAAAATCACCCCATGTGGTTTATAAAATATTTAAAACCTAAATTGAGAATGTGTGTTTTATTTAAGATGTACACTACAATGGAGAATTTAATCTTCTCTAGTTGTGTAAGAACTCAATAAAAACTATCCATGAGATATTTAATACTTGTAAAAATATTAATTTCTTTAAATTGATACTCATTAATAAATATTTTTTATTATGTACAAAAAAATTAACAACTTGTTCCAAGAACAGTTCTATGAATCTTCTCTTTCACACATTCTCATTCTTCTTCAACCACTTCATCTAATTTTTATCCAAAATATTCAATAAAAAATAAAATCAAATTTTTTATTTAAATATTAAAATAAATATACTATCTATATTTAGATATTATATAAATATAATATTTATAATAATGTTATTCAAACATTTTTTTGGACATGCCATGCCCAAAATAGAGACAAATCAACTCACTGGTGCCCCACATGGGCAAGGATTTAGGTCGGGTGTGTCACCCCAAGCCCACCTCCAATAGGTCATAGAGTGGTAAATAGAACCAATAATTCATAACATACATTAGAGGCCTTATCGTAATAAACATTTAGAATACTACCTATCTCTATATCTAGAAGAAACACAGCCATCAACAATTTGATGTTAGACACAATATTTGATGATAAAATGGTATACATGAAACTAACAAAACTAACCTATGTTTTTATGATAATGGAAAATACAAATGAAAATGAAATACAAGATTCCAATATCCTAAATAAAATTTTAAAATAAAATAGGTGGAAAGGCTCCTCTATGTTTCTATAACTCCAATCATGAACACTGAAAGTAGTCATCACTATGAAATACTACTAGAACTTGCTTCACCAAGTCCATACCATCAATGATCATCCCAAGATCATATACTGTTTGAATATAACACAATAACTTTAGGTATAATATTCATATAATGGTGAGTACAAAAAAATCTAGTAGGAAACCCTAAAAAATGAGGTAACTAAATGAAAAATCAACTAAAAACCAATGAAATGGTTAAATAAATTCAGATATTCATTAAGGATACAAACCTTGGGGCTATAGAAAATTCCCAAAATCTATAGCCCGGTTCGATATATATAATATTTTTTGGAATACCAAGGTACATTTTGAATCATAAGACCCATAAAATCTAAACTACCCATCTTCCCATAAACTATTCCACTTCACAAAATTCATATTTGGGGACCCACAATAGTCTGGGTAAGAACATTGATTGAAGAAATAAAACTCCAATGGATGTACTGTTCTTTATAAAGAATAAAATTTCTCCATGGGTGTACCAAATCTATATATATAGGACTCGTTCTCTAACTTTCACATTGCTTTGTGGTCCTCAATCAAGGGAATACCTACACCCCATTTCTGAAATGGGGGATCCAAAAACCAGGTCTATAGAGGATTATTGAGAACTATAATTCATGTGAGGGACCCATTCCTTTTCATCAATCTCTAGGAACATACTGAACTCTGTGTTTTCATAGGAAATATTTCCCAAACTCAATCATCATCCCCACATATTAAAAATACTTACCCAAATTTCTTCACAACTAGCATTGTAAGGAAAAACTAATTGAAATATATATCAAAACAACTAAGATCGAATGATTTATTTTCTTATTTACAATACCTATAATTGAAATTGGAAAAACACCCAAGAGAATAAAATTACATATTTACGCTCTAATCAACACAATATTTGCACCCCGAGGGAGTTTTTACATTTACAGAGCCTAATCATATTGTTTAATAAAATCGAACCCAATGGATTATTATCGTCTCTATTTGGGACCCCATCCTGACACTGAAATTTGGATTTTGGATGAAAGTCCCCCTGCGAGCATTCTTGGTTTTTTTATTCTCTCACTATTAAATTTTGTCGCTCATCCTTATTCTTTATATTAATATATAATATAATATTTACTATGTATGTTTTAAATATATAAACAAATATTTATCCTGATATTTAATGTATAGATTTATTATCTGATATTTATTAATAGTATAAACATACATTATAATATAAATATAACTATTGAAAGTATTATGTATATTTCGAATTTTATTATAATGTAACTAGTATATATTTCTTGTTATTCATGGGGAAAAATTATATAAATATATATAATATTAATTACATATATATTTAATATATATTATAATATTTATTATATAGAATAATTATTATATATATTATTAATTTGACACTTATTAATTAAACCACAAATTCTACAGGGAAATTTCACTTGAAAGTTTCCACTGGAAATTTCTAGTGTAAAATTATAGTGAAAATTTCCCATGAAAATGTCCTCTAAAAATTTAAAATGAATATTTCCATTGGAAAGTTTTTATGTAAATTTCCAAATGAAATTTACAATTCAAAATTTCACAGAAACGTTTGATGAATATATATTAATACTTAAAAAAATTCAATTTTTTACCAGAAATTTTCCTTGAAAGTTTCCATTAAAAACTAATAGTGTAAATTTTGGGGATTACTATGTGTATATAAACAATTTATAAACTATGTGTAAGTAAAATAATTTCATTTTGAAATCCTCATGTATATTATCTAGAAATGAAGTGTATTGTAAATGTGTATAACTATCACCGGCCAACGAGCATGTACTCAGGTGGTAGAGGATCCTGTTTAGAATCCAAAAGACCTAGGGTCAAATCCAGGTGGCGGTGAATTTCCTCGTTACTATAGAATCTATAGTAAATTGTACTATGTAGTACTATATTAGCCAGGACTATTCATATGATTTGTCCCTTCAGGACACCGATTTGGTAATACATGTCTACGGCCCTTTGGGCCGCCATAGGCCTCCATGCCACCGAGACTATAGGCCATAAAGGAAAATAATGAATCACAGGAATACCACACATAAATATTCCCCAAAAGAGATCATAGATAAAATTTTATTCACTAGATAAAATCTAATTAGATAGGAAGAACGAGATGGTATGACACTTTTCAATGATACCAGGCACTACACAACTCTAAATAGGGGAATTGAAGTCGATCAATCATGTGAGGTGGGGAGATAGGTGCCTTAAAAGATGAAGATATAGGGGAGGGGTGGAACCAAAGTGTAGTTTGTTCTTGGAACATAAATGTTCATGTACTAGGCCTTGTGCCTATGGGCCTTTGGGTCATGTTCGGGCTATATGCGTCTGGGTCAACTGGTCATGTAAGGGTCCCCCCTCAACCCATAAAAGGAGGATTATAAAATATATATATATATATATATATATCCTTTGTTATTTCAGAGTATAACTATTACTGTAAGTTATTTTGATAATTTTTACATGAAAATTTTAGTATAAATTTATAATGAAACATTTTTGTTGAAATTTTTATGTAAATTCTCATTACATATTTTCACTTGAAATTTCTTGTGAAAATTTCAATAATAAAATTCCCATGAATCTTTACATAGAAAATATAAAGTTAAAATTTATAGTTAATAAAATAATTTAAATATATTGATACATAAATAAAAATTTAAATTTTTCAAGTGAAATTATCATCGAAAATTTATAATAAAAACTAGTAAATTTCCATTGAATACTTTTCGCACAAAGATTCACTTAAAATTTTAGTGAAATGTTTCATGTATAGATTCTACACATTATGTGTGTGTTTTTGTGGATATATATACGTGTGTGTGTATCTAAAATATAAGTTTAGAAAATATTTTCTTTGAAATTTTTTTGTGAAATTTTTATTTTATACATACATGCATACATATAGACATGCATTCATTTATTGTATATATATACATATATAGTAACATATTTATATAAATAAATAAATTCATAAATTTATATTATTAATTCCAAATTAAAATTTACATTGATATTTTTCCTTTCAAATTTTGAATGGGAATTCCTACTAAAACTTTATACTAAAAATTTAGAGAGAAAAAATTCCATCGTATAATTACAACCCATCATAAACCAAATAATATTTCACAAAAATTCACACTTGTCTTCACACACTAATATCAATATACATCATAATATTACATTATACATTTCCAAAACATAAATATTGGAAATTTATTATAAAAACTTACATCAAAATTTTCAAGAGACTATTTCAAGAATATACTTGAATGAATATTGAAAAAAACCATATATGTATATGTATTAATTTAAATTTACAAAGTAATTTTTTTGGTATAAATTTATACTATAAATTTTAATGTATACATACATACACATAAATTTGCACTAAAAATTTTCATTATAAATTTTCAAATAATATTTCTTGTAAATTTTTAGTTTATATTTATATTGTAAATTTTCGATACATACAAACAAATGGACATGAAAAGAATAATTTAAAAACTAAATTAAAAATTTGAAATGAAATTTTTTACCTTAAAGTTTCATTTTTAATTTCCACATAAATTATAAGGGAAATTATATTAATACAAAAATAAAAATTAATAAATTTTTGTGGAAATTTGAATTGTTTATTTCCACTGTAAATTTCATGTGGAATCTTCTATTGGAAATTTTCAATTTATATTTCCTAAACATCTTATACTTCTTATTATTAATATATAAATTATTTTTTAGTTATAAATTATAATACAAATTATCATTGTATGCATACATGATATATTAATATATATATATATATATAACAATGTAAATTTTCACAAAATATTTGCACTGAAAACATTCAGTACATGTTTACACACTCCATAAATTTCCTATTATAAATATAATATGTATTTTCTTGAATTAAAATTTATATTGAAATTTTCTAATAAATAAAAAAAGTTTTGAAAATTTTATTATCAAAAAAGAAAATTTCCAACATAAATATCTAGTAAAAATATGCATCATAAATTTATAGTGTATATTTCCACAACTTAAAATTATAATAAAAATACACTAATTCATAAATAGTAAATGTAAATTTTCCTTGGGAACATGTATTTAAAATTTAAAATATAAAATTTTAGTGAAAATTTCTCGAGGGAAATTTTACTAAATATTTTAGTGCATTGATAATGTTTCTAAAATATTTAATAGAAAATTCTATATATAAACATTTTGTCCATTGATAATTTTGCAAAAAAATTATTAAAAAAATAATAAAACAAATGAATGTTTAATTTTTTATTTTAAATATATTAACATATAAAAATTTTCACTTTTCACGAAAATTTTGAACATAAAATTTTCTATAGAAATTTCATGTGTAAACAACCACCAAAAATTTGAAGTACAGACACCTTTTAGAAAATTTCAATGAAAACATCCAAAAACATTTCAAAACGGACTTCCACTAAATATTTCCATCTAAAATATTCATTTAAAATTAAAATGTAGATATATTAATACATAAATAAAAAAATTTATTTTATTACCACAAAATTACATTGAAAATTTTCAATGTTATATTTTAGTGTAAATTTTAACAGGAAAATTTTAGTGAAAATTTCCATAAAAATTTCAAGTGTAAATTTTCAATGTATATGTTGCACTAATCATTTTCATTTAATATTCAGACTAAAATTTTGAACAAAATATATTGAGTCAAATTTCAATTTATTATATTATTATATATCATTATTATTAACACATTAAAAATATCTTTATTATAAATATTTAATAAAAACTATTTATAAAATTTTATTTAATAAACAATTATTAAAGATAAAATATTTAATTAAATATATATATTATATTAAAATTTTATGTTATAGACAATTATTTGAAAACATTTAAAAATATCTTTACAGAAATTAATGTAACATATTGTTATTTATATATATCACGAATATTCTATCATAATATTTATTATTAAATATTTTATATTTAGGTTTTTTATTTATATTTCATAATAAAATATGTAATTAAACATTTTATAGTTATAATTTTCTTAAAATCGTTACATGGGAGGAAGAACATTATGGTCCAACAATTTCAAATTAATTAATTTCTTTTTTAAAAATGGATTTTCTTAAAAAGCAGATCATGTGCCACGTCTGCATTTTTTCAGGCTAGGGTCATCCTAACATGTACTTGATACTCAGGTCCAAATGCGAACTTGAGACAATATTTATCCATTTGAGAGTGAGGGGTTGTAGCTGATATAATTTCAATATAGGAATATTCTACTATTGTTTCTTGGGCGGTTGTCTTCTTTTCTCTTTGTGGTAGTTGTTTGAAAATATTTTCCACATGTTTTCTTTCCTTGTTCTTTGTGTTTGGTTTTTAATAAATTTTGGGATAATGGGATAATTCCCATGGTACGTGCTGTCTTGGTAAGAGTTTATAATATTATATAAATTTTAAATAAAAAAATATACATTAAAATTAAAATAAATAAATATATTTATTATGTAAATTACAACCATATTTAAAACATTAATTTCTAATCAACACATATTCATAAATAAATATTAAAAATGAATAAAATTTCAAAAAACATTAAATATTTAAATTAAATAAATTATAAAATACTGAAAAATATATTAATGAAATAGATTATGAAACCATTAAGAAATTAATATTTTTATATATATTAATAATTAATAAATAATATATATTAAATAAAAATATAAAAAATGAATAAATATAATAATTAAAAAAATATTATATTAAATGTTAAATATTTATAAATGAAAATCTAAAATGAATATATTTTATGTATGTGTGTTTCTATAAAATTAAATTAATTTCATATATTTATGTGTGAATTTAATTAGTGTTTGACATGTTATGTTCAAATACATATTTAGTTAGTATTTTTAATTATTTATTATTTATTTATTAATTTATATATATTTAAAATTGAAAAAATTGTAAATTATATTAAAAAAATTATTAAATGTCTATTAATATTATTTATAAAAAAATTTAATTAATATTATTTTCTAATTAAATTATAAAGCATTCTTTAATAAATAAATGATAAAAACAAAAAGTTGATCGGTTGGGAGCTCTCCCATTGGGGCCACTTGATCTGGACTACCTTGGGTTTTTAACGTATTCATCACCACTGTGAGACATTAACTAAACTAATTTCCAGATCAAATAAATCATTGGGTGGTTTCTTGGATTTATCTTGATTTTTGTTTTGGTATTATGTGGCTATTTTCACAGAATAGATTCCATAGGAAGTATGTTCATCTCTAACCATCAATGCGGTATTTTGGTTCATGTTTTCATGGTTCCACTGGTTTGTTGTCATAGATAGGTTTATCTTAGTGGGGAATATCCTACTGGGACGTTTTTATATTCATGGTTCAATTCAACATTGGAGTTTGGTGTTGGTGTTGGCGTTAGGGGCTCGGGATGGTGTTCATGTTATCGTCACTTGCGACGGGTGATGTTTGAGGTGAAGGTCATTGATGTTGGGGAATAGATCTATCTAGTCCTGATCTTGGTCATATTATATGTGATTTAGTGGGGAGATAAAGGCATGGGGGTCTTGAGTGGTTCTATCATGAATCTAGAGTAGCAGTCTTCAGAGGCTACAAGGTGACTGGCCTAGGAATGCTAATTTGACAACATCAGTGTGGGGATGCATGGTGATATCTTTGGGATGAAATTAAATGATGGTGGTGATTGGTGTTGGTATTAGAAGAATAGGGACTAGGGGTGATGGCTTCAGTGATGTACTGTTTCATCGAGGCATTTTTAGTTTTTTGTAGTGGTGGATTTGGCTAGGGTTTTGCCTTCAATTCCATCCACCTTTGGGCCTTTTTGAACGTTTTCATTAATTGATTAGGATATGGGACTATGGTCCATCAATCACTAGTTAGTGAAGGCACATATCAAGACCAGGTTACATACTGACACATTTTGCATGCAACATAAACATAGAGACATGTTTGGTATTGTTAGGTGGGAATCCTTGAAAGATGGATTGGTGTACTAATACCATTTATCCATCCCTCTTCCTCTACTATGGGATGGACAGGTTCCCTTCTATATAATTTTTGTACATTTGTACAAGGATGATGATGTGGAGAAATATGTTTTTGGTGTTTAAGGTATAGTGACCATATTATTTTACACATATTATTACTTGATTTTAAGCATAATTAACCATCAAATTACAATCCAAGGATCGTAATGTCTAGTACCATTAGTTGATTGGGTACATAAATCCAAACCCATAAAAATAGAATAAAAAATATTTATTTTAATCATCCATAAGGATCTAATATCTTACATTTAGATCCTATATATTCATAGGATAAATTGGGGAATAAATTAACAAAAGGGATGATTAAAAATATCAGTAAGGGTCTAAACATAGGAATAAAGTAATTAGTATAGGTTAGAAGGCATAACATGATGACATAAAAAATATGGATCATGAATAAACATAAGTAATCATAACATATATATATTGGGAACTTGTAATCATTTCATAATAGTAATGTGGAAAAAATGCACAACATGACATAAGAATGATTCAAGGCTAATAGCCAAGACGATTGCACATGGAGGACCAAGTCACATAAAGGAATCAGGTTCACTCCTTGTCCCAACCTGACATATCATGAAACTAAACATTACCCAATTCAATGTAGTACTATATAGGTGCACCAATAATAACATGTTCATTCATATGTGTTCCATAAAAGGAATCAAACATGAGTTATAAACATAAGGGTTACCCAAAGAAAGAATTGGGTATCACAAACATGTCATAAGGCATAACCAAAGGGTGTATCATAAAATAGTTCATGAAAAAATGGATTTAAATAAAAATGTTCATTAATAAAGAAAAATATGCATATATAATGATAAATTATGTCCATATTTTGGGGAAAAATCTACAAGTAATGTTTAGGAAACTTTATAAATGAACCACTTTAGTGCAGTTTAAGGGAAAACATTAAAGAATCGTTAAAATAAAATGTCATAATTGATTGCATAAAACAAAAAATGAACCAAGATTTTATTTCATTATAATATGAGTGATTTTAAAAAAATCAATGGTGTATTAAATCAGATTAAGGATGGTACTTGAAAATGAGTAAGAATTTGATAACTTCCCTTTAATCTGGCTTGCTTATCGGGAGGAAATGGGAAGGGAACCTAACAAAATATTATTTCCCCATAAAATAAAGATGAATAGAGATGGTAGAATATTTTTGGAACATAAAAATATAATTTATTATTATTAAATGATAATAATTAAGAATTAAATTTGGATAAATAGAGATATAATGTAACCCAAAGGAAATATGGAGTTCAGAAAGAATCCCTTACCTTAGGTTTAAAAGTTCTCTTCACTGGATCATAATTTCCTGGATAATAAAATTAAATCCATTAACTAATTAATTTAGAACATTTTCTACATGAATTTTAATTATTATAATTTTATTAAGTTCATTATTGTCATTTTTGACGTGTCATAAGAAACAAATTCATCGTTTGAGATTGTTCGTTTCCTAGGATTTTATGATTGGTTCACTTGAATAAATGTATGAAAGACCATGTAAAATGGGAATAGATAACAAGAATTGAATTTATATGTTCTTAATTAAAAATAATAATATTAAATGGTTATATAAGTCATTTTTTTATTTGGGGTGAGGATGAATCATTAGATAAGATGTAATTGGTAATCGTTTAGAAACCTTTAGCGGTTTATTCATCATCACAAACTAGTTTTGTTTGATTATTCATTATTGTGTATAAAAATTAGTTTTAAAACATAAAAAAGGGATAAAAATTAAATTTTATAATCTTTATCAACCATTATAATGGTTTTATGTTCATCCTTGAATGAATTAAATGAAAATAAAAACTTATCATCCTCGAATACGATAAATCAACACCTCGTGGACGATATCATCATTTTTAGAATAAAAGGAATCATAGAATATTCTTGGTGGAGTGTTTTATATTAAAATAATAAAATTATATTATATATAAGATACTGGTGTTATCAGGAATATTTTTGAAGTGGGGGTGAGGATAGTATAAGAAATGTAAAGGAAGTGAAATGAAAATAAAGAAGCGAAAGATGATTTTACCTCCTGAATTCTTCTTCTTGAGAACCTCCTTATAGAAATTAGTTTTGGCCATTTTTTGATACCAGAACAACCTGGATATGGGGAAGAGACATGGGAAGAGTATTGGGAAGAAATTGTACAAGCATAAAAGCTTAAGATGTGTGAGGAGAAGAAGTGGTGAGGGGTGGTATTTATAGTGTAGAAGAGGGGTGTTTTTTGATTATTTTATTCATTTTTTTATTATTTTGAATCAATACTATGAATAGTTTAGATTAATTTGTCTAAGTAAAATAAGTGTTGCATGTGAGTTCGAACCAATGGTTGTTACATCAACCAAACATCATCTATGACTCAATAATTTGTGTATTTAGCTTATACTGTAAATTATCATATTTCACTATTCACCAAAAATGCAACTATTTTAGAAAAATCCCAAAACTTCACCATAACCATTTTTTGATGTTTAGAATTGAAAAATTAACACCATTTTATGAAAATATATTCCTAATTATTTTAAATTTAATTTTTAATTAAAATAATTATTTATATGAAAAAAATATGAATTTTAAAATTATAATGGATTTTATAACACTTTAAAGAATTAAATAACGTCTCATAAAATAATATTATAATCATAATACAACAAAATATTAATTTAGGAATCTATTTTATGAAAATAATGTTTCTTTTAAATCATTATATTAATTAAAAAATTGTAAATAAACATTTATCTTTCCCAAAAATACAAAAACATCATTTATCATTTTAAAAACATTTATTTACTTATACGGTGATATAAATATATCATATTTTAATTTATAAGACACAAAAATTTATTTATAATTTCAAGGGTGAGGTTATTATTCAATTAGATGGTTTACTATTCATAAATTTCATATTACTATTCCAAATATCATGTTACTATTCAATTTGTATAGGTCCTTAATTTCTAAAAATACCACTTATTTTATTCATTATATATTTATAATGATTTTATTGTGTTCTCTATGTGATATTATTTTATTTATACTATATGAAATAATTGTAAGAAGTTAAATTTATATTGGTATAATTCTGGGTCATTACATTCTTCCCCCTTATGAAATTTCACCCTCAATTTTTTTTTTTACAAACTACGGGGAAAATGTGTGAGGGTACATATCCTTTACTGCTTTATCTAATCCACATGTTTCCTCTTTATAATTTTAGTTCCTCAATAGAACTTTGACCAGGTGGGTGATCTTTTTTCCATAGAACATTATCTCTACAATCCAAGATCTTCACTAGGTTCTCCTCACAATAGTGATAATATTCATGTTGTACCACCATTGAATTTAGTACATATGAGGGATCCAGTATGTACTTCATCAATATGTATATGTGGAAAACATCATGTACTAGAGACATGGTTAGTGGAAGTGCTTCTTTATATGACACAACTCTAATAATATCAAGAATCTCGAAGGGGGTGATGTAACTGGGACATATATTTCATTTCTTCCTAAATCTCATAACCCTATTCCTTAGATAAATGTGAATAAATACCATGTCCCTAACCATAAACCGATGGTCTCATTGATGATTATCCACATAGCTCTTCTATAAAATTTGGGTTTCTTTTACGTGATTTAGAATTTTTTTCACCTTTCCTCCATTTATTCCACAATTTGAGGTCCTGGAAATTTATATTCACCAACATCATCCCAGCATGATGATGTTCTTCATCTTTTCCAATAAAGGGATTCTTATGGATCCATTTTGATTCTTGAGTGGAAACTATTTGGGTGAGAGAACTCATACACAGGTAAATGTTGGTTCTATCATCCTTTGAATTCCATAGAACATTCTCTCAACATGTCTTCGAGTGTCTTAATCGTATGTTCATATTGGCCCTCAGTTTTATAATGATAAGTTATACTAATGTTCATCTCAATGTTTAGAAAGTGTTGGAGAATTTTTCAGAACCTGAATATTAATCTTGTATATCGATCAGATACAATCAATAGTGTTTCTCCATTCATACATACCACTTGTATGATATATATTTGTTCAAGTTACACCAAGGATAATTTCGCTCGAATTGAAATAAAGTGATCTGTCTTTGTGAGACTATCCATAACAACCTATATTGCATCGCTTCCTCATATTTATATGGTTGTTCAATGAAAAATTCTATGTTCATTTTTTATCATTTCCATGTTGGTATGGGTAATGGTTGGATCAACCCGTTATAAGTTTTCTTTCATCCTTCAATTGCTGATATACAAATCACTTTGATATATATTCTGCAATCCCCTTTTTCATATAATTTCACCAATATTACACTATGAGATCTCGATACATCAGTGTGTTCCATAGGTGAATATAGAAAGTTAATCTATGTGGGTCACTTGGAAGCTCTTTATTTATCTTTGGATTTTATGGTATATATAGTCATGTCCCAAATATTATAACTCATTCCTCATCAATTTTGAAAATTTCATATTTTTCGTTTCTCATGGATTCAACCTTCTTCTGAATTTCTACATCATTTCATTGAGAATCCTTTATTATATCTAAGAGGGATAATTGAAAAATACTTTGATAAAGGATTGATGATGTCACATCTTTAATGATTCCCATGTCCATCCATTAAAAATCTAAGAAGATTGTATCCTTATTAATTCTCATCATTGATAATGTTGTAGGATCCTTTCTACTTAGAGCATCTGCCACTTTATTTTCTTTTATAATGTGGTAGTGGGTTGAGTAGTCATAATCCTTAATGATCTATAATCATATTCACTAGCTCATATTATTATAATACTATGTGAATATATATTTTAGGCTATTATTATTATTATATATTTCAATCTTTTCCCCATGGAGATAATGTCGTTGGATTTTCAACGCAAAGATCACGGTTGCCAACTCTAGATCATAGGAGGGATATTTTTTCTAATTAATTTTAAAATTCATTGAGTAATAGGTTATCACATTATCATTTTGAATTTTTACACAACCTATACCTTTTTTAAGCATCGTTGTACACCATAAATATTTCCATACTTTTTGGTAGTCTGAGAATTAGTGCAGTGATGAGCCTATTTTTCAACTCATTGAAGCAGTCTTCACATTCACTTCTCCAGATAAACATTACTCCCATCCAAGTTAGATTAGTTATTTGGGTTTTAAATAATGATAAGTTCTTAAAAATATTTGGTAAAACCCAGCGAGACCATGGAAACTATGGATATCTATTACAGATGTTGTCTTAGGCCACTTTTGAATTGCCTCTTCCGTGGAAGGGTCCAAAGATATTCCATTTTTGGTGATAACATTCCCCAAGATTGACATTTCCTCCATAAATAACTCACATTTAATATAATTTTCATCAAATTTCTCCCATAAAAATTCTTCAACACAGTATTCAAATGATCCTCATATTCCTCCTTACTCTTGGAGTAAATCATAATATCACCAATAAGAACTACCAGAATAATTTCGAGGTAATCTCTTAAGACTTTATTAATGAAGTCCAAGAATATTTTTGTAGAATTAGTGAGTTCTAATGGAATCATAATGAACTAATAGTGTCCATAACTCATTCAAAAGCTAGTCATGGGAATATATTCCTTCTTCACCTTTAATTGGTGATATTATGATTAAAGGTCCACCTTTTGGAAATACATGTCCACATGTAGTTGATCAAACATGCCATTTATCCATGGAAGGGGATACTCTTTCTTTATCGTGATTGTGTTGAGATCGTGATACTCAATAAATAGGCACATTGATCCATCCTTCTTCTTGATGATAAGGACTAACACATCCTATAGTGAAGCGCTCAAGTATATAAAAATCATATTCAGATTCTCCTGTAACTACTTATTCAATTCTTACAACTCAATGGTGCCTATTTTATAAGGTGTTTTTTATATAGGTGGATATCCAAGAATATGTTTTATTGAGAACTCGACCTCTCAGTCCGGAGGAAGACCAGGAAATTCATCGTGTAATACATTGGTGTAGTCCCTCACAAAGGGAATGTCTTCGAGCATGATTCTATCCTTTGTATTAATCATTTCAGATTGATATGCTTTCTCATAAGAAAATAATATCCACAATTGAGATGATTATTCTTAAGGAGATTCATATTCCTCCTTACACTTGTAAAAAATTGGTAGATGGCTCAAGATATGAAGAGTGATCTCTATTTCCTGACATTTGGTGTTGGATTTTTATAAATATAGTCAATCCATGCCCAATATAGAAACAAAATCAACTAAAGGAAGAATGACAATATTTTATAGGTGGTCCAGTCCACAAAAATTATCCATAGAGGAGTTATATACTTTGGAAGAAATACTTTACCCATTTGTTATTCTCATAGATAACTGAACCTCTATATTTTGAGGATGTGTTTGAATAGTTCTAATAAGCTTGAAAGATATTAAAGAATTCATAGAACTAGAATCAAATAGTACATTATCTATTGTTGAATTAATAACCAATTTACCTGTCACCACATCATTATCGGGTTATACCTCAGTAGTAGTGATAGCATATGCCCTTGTTTCCTTGGAGGTTTTTATTGTTGATTTCCTCCAATAACACTTGGCTTAGGGAAATGGTTTGAATTATTACCATGTTCCTTATAGTTGAAACATTTCACTATAGGTTGAGTGTTTATTTTACCTTTCCATTATTCTGTTTAATTAGTGGGTTCTTCATATACCTTTAGAAATTATAGATATATTCCCACATTTTATGAATTTATTGGTTCCCTTTAAGAATCTTCCAGGATGCTTCTTCCCGAACTTTTGACACATCGGATATTGGGTCTTATTTCCATTATGGGATTTATATATTGATCCACCCATATTAAACTCAATTTTCCACTTTTTATCACATGGCCCATGAGACCACTAATATTCTACTATATCCATTTCAATCATAATGGATCAACAGACAATATCCTCATAATTATTAATGTCTCAATTCGCCAACGATTTCCATAAACAAATATTTTATCCGCTAAAGAAGTGATCCACCTTTCTTTTAGCTTTATTAAACAATATAGAGGCATATGTTGAAATCCTTGTGAAGTTTTCCTCGTATTATCCAATAGAATCATATTCCTTTTACATGAGTCTATGGAACTCCCTTTCTATATTAATATGGAGGGATTGGGGGAAATATTTATTGAAATTTATTTTCTATAAATCTTCATATTACATGGATTCAATTTTATAGTTGGACAATGTTTTTTTATCAGTGTCTACCACTGATCATCATCCACATCAAAATGGTAAACCAAAAATAGAATTTTATCCTCTTATGATCACTATAGTATATTGAATATCTGGTCAATAGAGTCAATCCATTTTTTGTGATGATGATAAGGGAATATCCACTAAATATGGTAGGACTTTTTTTAATGGAGGATTTGAATGCAACTTCCTCTTTCTTAGGAGAAGGAGGGAGTTCCACACGATTCATGTTACTATTAAGAATATTATCCAGTTGAGATTGTATTGTCATGATGTTTTGAACACCTATTCCCATCATATTTTCCATATCATTAGGTAAATCATCACATTTCCTGTCACAATGATTTTTGGCGCTGGTTCTTCTATTTCCATCCATTAACTAAGAAAAATATAGTATAATTAGTGGCATTAAATACTTATCTCATAATAATATAAAAGGAAAACATTTATCAAGTAATGATAAACATTTAAATGAAAAGTATATCCAAACTTTTTATACCCTAATTTTCAATCAAGGTTATCAATGGTGATAGAATTATCATTAGGGTTCTTACTAAAGTTATCTAGTACTAATATCCAAAAATAACTAGACCTTGTTATTATACCAACTATAGTGACCTAGTGTTTTTACATATATTATTATATTATTATAATAATATTCAAACATAAAATTACAAGACAAGGACCGTAAAATATAGTATCTTTGAATGATTAGTTACATAAAACTGAAAAAATAAAAATAGACCAAATTATATTTATTTCAAACATCCATAAAGTGATCATATCTCCTATTTAGCTTCTACATCTGTATATGATAACCTGGGGTATACGTGAGCAAAAGGTATGAGATAAAAATCACAGTAAATGTATAAACAAAGGAATAAAGAAACAAACAAGGGTTAGAAGTCATAACATAATGACATAAAAAGACATGGATCATGAATAAATATAAGGAGGAGTAACATGTAGATCATTTGGACATGTGATAATGTAATTATAGGAATTTTTAAATGACACACAACATGACATAATAATGAGTCAAGTATAACTACCAAAACCATTTTACATGGCGGACAAAGTCACATAAAGTGATCTGGTTCAGTCCCTATCCCAACTTGACATCTCACAAGACTAAACATTACTCAATGAATTAGATAATTTTCTAGGAGAACCCATCAAAACATTTTAATTCATATTTGTAACATAATAAGAATCAAACATGATGTATAAAGGTAAGGGTTACCTTAGGAAATAATAGTGTATCATACACAAGTCATAAGGAATAACAAAAGGGAATATCATAAAGGAGTTCATTAAAGAATGGATTTAAATCAGAAGTGGACATTCATAAAGGAAAATACGAATTAATAATCATAAAAAATCCAAATTATGTGAAAACATTTTAAAAAGTGTTTATTAAGTATTATAAATGAGCCACTTTAGTGCGATTTAAGGGAAAACATTAAATAATTGTTAAAACAGAGAAGTCATAATTGTTTTTATAAAACCAGAAATGCACCAAGATATTATTTCATTATATGATGATTTATTTTCAAGAAATAATGGTGGATTAAAATATATTACGGATGATACTTTAAACTAAGTAAGAATTTTTTAATTTCCATTTAATAATTCTTGCTTATTGAGATAAAATGTGAAGGGAACCTTATAAAACATGTATTTCCTAGTAATATAAAGATGAATAGGGATATAAACATATATTTGAAACATAAACACATATTTTAGGAGTATTAAATATGAATAATAGAGAAATAAATTAGGATAAAAGAGGGAAAGTGTAACCCAAAGGAAAAAATAGAGGTTCGGAATTTATTTCTTACTTTATGTAGGATAGTGTTCTGCACTTGATCTTAATGTCCTAGATAATAAAAATAATCCGATTAATTAATTCATTAATAAAATATTCTACATGAATTTGATTTATTATAATTTTAATAAGTGCATTAATGGCCTTTTTTCTTAGTTTTCAGATACAATTTCATCATTTGGGAGTGTTCATTTCCTTGGTTTGCATGGTTGGTTTAGTTGAATAAATGTATGAAAGATCATATGAAATAGAAATAGATTTCCAAAATTTTTTTTATATGTTATTAATTAAAATCCATGCATTAAACTTTTTATATAATTCATTTCATTTTTTTGGGTGAGGATAAATCATTATATAAAATGTTAGTGATAATCATTTAGATTTTTTGGCGAATTTTTTATCATCACAAACTAGTTTTGTTTAATTATTAAATATTGTATATAACAGTTAGTTTCAGATAATAATAATTGTTCTGAAATAAATTTTACAATCTTTAATAACCAATATAATGGTTTTATTTTCATCCCTGAAGGTAGTCAAGGAGAATAAAAACTTCTCATCCTTAAAAGAGATAAATCAACACCTCGATGATGATATTTTGATTTTTAGAATAAAAGGAAGAGGAGAAGATAATTTATAGTGGATTTTATATTAACATAATAAAATTATAGTGTATATATGATACTGGTGTTTTTAAACCTATTTTGACAGAGGAGATGAGGAGAGTATAAAAAAAGAAAAAAAAGTGAAAATAAAATAAAGTGAGTGGGGATTTTACCTCTTGAATTCATCTCCTTGAGAACCTCCTTAGGGAAATTAGTTTTGGAATTTTTTATGAACAAAACCTCTAATACATGGGTAAGAGACATAAAAGAGTATTGGGCATAAATTATACAATATTAAATGGTTATGATGTCTGAGGAGAATAGGTGGTGAGCGGTGGAATTAATTATGGAGGAGAGGGGTGTTTTTGATTATTTTATTCATTTGTTTATTATTTTTGATCAAGACTATAAATAGTTTGGATTCTTGTGACAATTTATAGTAAATATTGAATTTTGGTTCAAAATTATGGTGCTTATCATCCAAATATCATTCATTACTCAATATTTCATGTATTTTTCTTATATTGTAAATTATTGTATTTCACAATTCAAATCAAATTCAACAATTTTAGAAAAATCCCAAATAATTCACCCTAACCATTTTTCAACATTTAGAATTTAAAAAATGAACTTTATTTTATGAAAAAAATTTCTAAATATGTGAAAATTAATTTTTAATTAAAATCATCATTTATTCGAGAAAATACCGTTTTGAAATTTATAAATGATTTTATAACACTTTTCATATTTATTTAATGTCTCATTAAATTACCTTACAATCATAAGACAACAAAATATTAATTTTTGAATCTATTTTATGAAAATAAATTTTATTTTAAATCATTTTTTTAATTATAAATTTGTAAAAAACATTTATGCTTCACAAAATACCAAAACATAATTTATCATTTTCAAAAACTTAATTTACTTATATTGAGATATAATTATATCATATTTTCATTTATAAGATACCTAAAATTATTTATAATTTCATGGGTGAGGTTACTATTCTATTGGATAGTTTACTATTCATAATGTTCATATTATTATTTGAAAGGTCAAGTTACTATTCCAATGGTATAGGTTCCAGAATTTTTAAAAATACATATTATTTCATTAAAAATTTAGTTATAATGTTTTTATTATGTTATTTATGTGATTTTATGTGATTCATACCATATGACATAATTATATGAAGGGAAAATTTCCTTGATATAATTGTAGGTCATTACACAGGGTTCCAGGGAAACTTCGTCAGGTGGGAGTCTAAAAATATTGTGATTTTCATGAAAACCTATCATCCAAACAGCCTCCCACACTCCATTTTTGGATGGAGGGGTTCTCTATCATGATGCATCTATCCTGTATGATGAATCAACATTGGCAGAGGGACAACACATCATTATGCATGGTATCACAATTACAATATCTGGAAGGGGTGGCATAACTTATGATAGGTGGAGTAACATGGATTGAGATTTACATGTTAGGGTTTTCCATGTATTCAGGTCACCTATATTATAATTTCTAGGTGCATTTTGGCCTACATGGAATGTCATGGGTTCCCTCACAATCTAGTCAAAAAATGGGAGGGGTTTCTTTTCTTTTCCTAGTAAAATTGATCTTGAACTAACTTATTATAATAAAAACTAAATAAATGACATATAATGTATAAATTAATATGATGGAGAGCCTCTCTATCTACAAAGGTAAATATCTCTCTCATTAATTCCATAGAGGCTTCATTGGTCATCGTAATATGGTATCACACTTCCTAAGAAGAGAAATCACTGGCACAACATGATTTTTTCATCATGTGGTGGAAGTCATCATCGCATTGAATCTTATTATATGGATTCTTATGAAGAAAAAGATGCATTATTTCTTGGTAATCAACGTCCTGGTTATGAGTTTTATCCAGATAAGGAGAACCTGATTTCAGCTTCACCTATTGATATCATGTGGAAGACCTCGAATTCAGTGGTTCTCAAATTACAAGCCATATTTGACTCCTCTGATAGTTGAGTAATGAATTCCTGGTATGACAGGTGAAGGGATTGATTTTTTTTATCTGCATTATTTTTTTATGGATCATCATTTTTTCATGTTGGGTACATGATTTTGGGTGTATATGACCCCAGTGTTAAAAAAATGGTTTGAGGTCGAAGATGGTCTTATTGAATGTATTCAGATACGGTCATCAATGGAAAGCGGTGTGGTAGGTTTGGGACACTGGTGGTAGTGGTGGGGTTGGCGATAGAAGATCTAGTTGATGATGATGGTGATCCACTTTAGGAGGGAACCCAACCCAACTATGGTAATGGATATGAGGTGTGTGCCGACAATGACCTCAATATAGGCTTTCAGGACTTGATGACTACACACAGGTGTGGATATTGGGATCATGTTAGAGAGGTGTGGGTAGAAAGATAATGATGATCGTTAGTGAATTATGTGGTGACTTCGGGATGTGGTGTCTCGACGATGACCTAATTTTATAACACACAAATAGGCGACCTAGACCAGGTGGTGGGGTAGACAATCGGTAGGCCCACTTCATTGTGAAAATATTTGTTAGGAATGATCTGGATATCAATGAATTTAATAAATTTTTGAAATGACCTAGAGACATGGATAAACCTTGAGATAGAGTTATTTGAGGGAAAAGTTTTGGGTTCATGATGAATACTATAGGATGGAAAAAACATCTATGTGGGGAAATATGGGGATGTTTTAGTTTGTAAGGTAACAAACCCACAACCAGTGTGGGCTTGCGACGTGACAAACCAGGCTAGTAGTATGTTTATTTTTTAGAAATTATTTTCACATGGGAATTTAGATCCACATTTGGGTCCTTCAACAAATATATGGGACTTTGGGTAATTCTCTTATGGGATGATTCTATATACATTAGAAAGAAAAACCAAGGGTGTTGGTGATGAAGTGGGACTCTTGGGTTGTTTTCAGCTACATGGGGTGTCGATATCATGGTGACTATCAGTGGACGCCAACAGGTGTAATGGCCTCTTCTCACTAGAAATCAATGATATGGGACATTGATAGGTTTGTGGAGAAATTTCAACAATGAATTGTTGACACGTGAGTGAAACATGGGTGGTGATGCTGAGGTAATAGCAACATCCACATGGTAGAGTTTTACAGAAGAAAACACGAAGACGTACGGCCTTCGAGTGTGAAATGGTCCTTGTGGGGGGTGGGCTTATGGTGGCCAAACATGACCCTACAATGGGGTTACCGATCAGAATCAAAGTAGGGGGGATCGGTCTACTTTTGTGGGATTACAGGCCATAAATTAATGTGAATCTAAGGGTCTTAATATTTATAGGAGTCTTGTTTTCTCAGTCATATTTTCTGGTACTTTCTATAGAACATGATTTGTGTCACTCTTTTCTCTGCATTTCTTTCTTCCTTAAAAATTTTAGGATTGAGCATGCTTGGATCTAAAAACATATTTTTAAGTGTAAATACATATTTTGTATTATATAATTCATATTTAAGGAAATTATATATTTATATATATCAATATTAATAATTTTTTCTGTTAAATATGATTTTTAATAATATATATTTTTTTCTAAGAAGATCACCTTTTATCAATGCTAAAACACGCATTGATAAATGTCACTATTATAAATGATATATAAAATAACTAATAAATATAACATTTATCAATGCCTAAAAAATTGATGATAAAGGTGTTAATTTTATTAGTTATTTTTTATAACCTATAAATATTACCTTTATTAACATTTTCATATAGCACTGATAAAATGACACCTTTATCAGCACTACTAATGGGGACCGCTCAATATTCACAGATTTATAGTAGTGAAGGAGTCATTTCCCATGCCTTCATTTTTTCTGAATGGGCCTTCAGAATCCATATGTATCCATCGTCAAACTATTGGTTCTTCCACTTATGTAGTGGGAAAAGGATGAAATGTGAATCTCATCATCCTGATGGAACCTCCTTCCAATGAATTACAAATAGAGAATCATAGAGTTCTTGTTCTTACACCTAAGGAAGATCCCCTTCCAGTTCATTAGACTCCACATCATCTCAATGGTCAGTGATCTCATTATGGTCATTTCATTCACACTCTGGGCTGTGGTATTGGACCTCATCATAGACATTATTGAGAAATAATTGTACTTATTGATGAAATTTTTTTCTATTAGCTTAGATTATTGGATATTACATTGAGAAAACTATCTTATTGATAAAATTCAAATTATTATACAAAATATTATTTAACTAATTAAATGTCATAAATATATTTCAAAAAATGAACTTCCATAGAATATTGAAAGTATAATTATTAGTGTAAATATTAATACAAATACTTCCATTTTTAATAACAAAAAGATGCATTTGGGGTGGCTCTTGAGTGGTAAACCTCGTAATCTTGTATCTAAATTACTAGGTTTTGAATCATGTTAGTCCGAATGGGAGATTTACAATGTAGGCATGACTTGCATAGGTGATGATGCATATATGATGCAAGCTGGAAGAGATAAGGGCAGGATGATGCAGGAATGTCATTATATTGAGATTTCGGGCTATTTTCATGGGCCACCTGGCCTTGGGCTTGCGGACTATGTAATGGTTCTCCCAATACCCATATATAAAGTGGCCTTTGATTTCATAATATAAAAATTGGCTTCAGCCCCAAATTTAAAAAATTAACAAAACCATTTATTTATAAAAGTAATTTCGCATACATACAAATACAATTACTTTTTATAAAGACTATAACTATTTTGAAATTATTTTTTAAAAAGTTAATTCATAAATAATAGTTATGAATTTTTGAAATTGAAGAATAATTTGTTTTTAATTAACTATAATTAATTGTAAGAATTCATTAATTAATAATTAGTTAACAAATAAAACTAATTAATAATTATGTTAATAACGATATCTATTAAGTATTTATAGTAAGTAATGTTGAATTTAAAATAATTAGTAATAATAAATAAAAAATTCTAATTATCAAATAATATTTATTAATAAATATATATTATTCAAGTTATAATTAATAACCAATTTATTAATCATCTCTTAATTAATGATTTTTATTAACAATAATAAATGGTTACTATTTAATGAATAATAATTTATGGACCTCGCTCGAAGGTGAGGGAAGAGTGCAGGAAGGGGTGATGGTGGTGGCTATCATTGACAATGTCCCACCCACCAGCAGAATGCAGATAGATAGCGAAAAATTGTGTTGTGTGGGTGAAGGATGACTGCTCTTAGGTAGTTTGTTCAGTGAAGTGTTGAGTCAATAAGGTTTTCCTCACGACTTTTCCATTCCTTCTTGTTTTGAAAATCACAAACACCTTAACTTTAAGAAAGTTTCTTTTATAAGGATGATTGATTTTGTATGGAAAATCCCTTTTGTAAAAAAAATTATCCTTATCCAATTTTCATCCATATATTTATTAAGAACAAAATTCCGATTCATTTCTAGATTCTCGGAAGTATTTAAAACTTGGATTTAAAGCATTTTGTTTTAGGCTCCGAATTCTGGATGAGAACTCTAATGAAGTTCGACTCCGAATTCTGGATACGAACATTAATGAAGATCAACTCTGAATTCTGGATACGAACTTTAATAAAGACCAACTCCGAATTATGGATACAAACTCTCATGAAGATCAACATCGAATTCTAATGACAAATTGTTCATTACGATTTCTAATGACGAATTCTCATTACGAATTCTGAAGACGAATTCTCATCACGAATTTTGATGACGAATTCTCTTTCTGAATTATCATTCCGAATTCACCTATTAAAAAGAATCTGATCATATTTTTTTTATACACTCCGAATTTATTTAGACTCCGAAAATTATTTTTGGTTAGACTCCGAACTTTCGTTTTGGTTAAACTTTTATATTTTGTCTACTCATTGACTTTTTGTTTACACTCCGAACCTTAGCTCTGAATCCTATAGTTAGATTTAAAATGATGTCGTACATCCTGTTACACTTGTTTTGTTATAAAATGACATCGTATATTCTGTTATAAAATAACCGTTGCTTAAGTTACACGTGTACAGGTCCCTCCATTTTTTATGGAAAATATGACCTCTGTAAAGGAGGCCGACCTTGCCTATAAATAAGAGTTCTTTTGAAAGAGCTTGATGATTACTGATCAATGACTTCTTCGACATTGTACATACATGCTGTTGAAGTGATTTCTCGAGAGATAGGCTCTTATTAACTCTCAAAGCATCATGCAACTCCGAATGTTGGTGATTACATTCGAGGACTTCCGTGGATAGGAAGACAGAGGTGCTGACTACCTTAACATTCGAGGGATTCAATGATGAGGAAGACAAAGGTTGCCAACAACCTTAAAGTTGAGGGCTTGCGGGGATAACAAGACAGAGATTCTGATCTTCATATCGAGGTCTTACCCTGGTGTGGGTAAGACATACTTCCTTGAAATTATAAATCAAAGGACATTTATCCAAGGTTGTTGGATACCCTTCTCTTTGGGTTAAAAGATTTATATATCGTTTGTTTCTGCTGTATTTTGTATCATAAGGAAAGTATTACTTACTTATACTTTCATATGTGTACTCTGTTTCATTTAGATTCTATACGCTTTAAGGTAGAATCTCATATTGTAATCTTTTGTTAAGTTTCGATTTCCGAAACCATATTTCTGGAACCTCTTTTCGGAATCTCTTTCCATGTTTTCATTTGGTGTTAGAGGTGTTGTGAATTTTCTTAGTTTAAACATTGTTAAACTTATCCCTTTCCTTTTCTTAAGAAAAACATAGTTATACGTAACTAAATTTAAAGGTTCCAAAGGAATTTTAAAGTATCCAATTCACCCCCCTCTTGTATATTGAGCATCTACATCATTATTTCGATCCTAAAATTGGTATCAAAGGAGGTCTCTGAAAAACTTGTACTCACATAAAAGTTTTTCTTGCTCACTTTATCATTCCAAACATTCCCATTCTGAAATTTATCAATCCGAACTTTTTGATTATGGATTTGTTTTATTAACATGATTGTGTGAAAAAGGTTTTTATGTATGGAAGGAATTAATTTTGGATCAATTGATAATAAAAATCCTACAAGACCACCAATCATTGAGGGTAATGACTATGAGTACTGGAGAGATCGAATGAAGACTTTTGTTATTAATACTAGAGTAGAAAACTTTGGTATGATTACTGGTGATTATAAAATTCCTGATAAGGAAGTTAGAACTTTAATAACCAGGAAAAGAAAGAATATCTACCGAATTATAAGGTACGAAATACTTTACATTGATCAATGACTAGAAATATATATAGCCAAATTTCTTCTTGTGAAGTAGCTAATTTTATCTGGAAGAAGTTAGAAGTTACACACTTTGGAACTTCTAAAGTGATTGAGACTAGGAGAGCTATGCTTAGAGCTGAATACCATGGTTTCAATTTTCCTTATGGTGAACCAATATGTAAAGTTCAACAGAGATTTATAACTATCGTCAACAGTTTACAGTCTATGGGAGAGAAAGGTTTAGATGAGGAAGCTCTTGTGGAAAAAATAATTGATATTATGCCTAATGAGTGGGAATCCAAAAGAACAGCTATAGATGAGAACTGGAATGTCACTAAAATTAATCTTGATGAGCTATTTGGAACTCTTCTACAACATGAGACAAGAATGAAGAGAGATAATGACAATATCAAGAAGAAAATGGAAATGGTACTATTTCATTTACAACAACTTCGAATCAGATGAAAGCTAAGACTCCTAAGAGAGTAACCAGATCCAAGTCTAAGAAAGTTATTTTACAATATGAATCTAGTGAGAGTGAAGTCTCTAAAAATGAATTAGCAAATATTGCTCGTAGGATGAACAAGATAGTTGGCTAGAGAAATTTCCAATCCAAGTATAACAAAAAGGAAAGGAAAGATAAGAAAGATGGAGATGTTACTTGTTATGAATGCAAGAGAGCCAGAAATATTACACCAGATTGCCCATTGCTCAAAATGAAGGAATGAAATAAATGTATTCAGACAGGAACAGAAAGAAGTATTATAAAGACAAAGCTAAGAATGATCTGAAAGCTAATGATACCTGGAGTGCCAGTGGTAGTGATTCTTCAGACGAGTCTTCTGATTACAAATCTTCAGGACAGAAGAATCTTGGTCTTATAGCCAGATTACCTATTGATAATAATTTTTTTATGGCTAAGGTTTGGAATGTTGAATCATTGAACAATGTTTCTTTAAATTCAAATGATAGTAAGTATTATAACTCTTCTGATGAAGAATCCTCTTCTGATGAATAAATTACTTTACATACTTATGAAGAAATCTCTAGGTTTGCTGAACTTCACGAAATTGAGAATTCCAAACTCAATAAAAAACTTGATAAGGAAAACTCTAGGAATTCTATTCTTACAAAAGAGATATCAGATCATTCTAAAGATCTTGATAAGAAAAATGCTGATTTTGAAAGTATTTCAAAAAATCTTGAGGAAGTACGTTCTGAGAAGAACCAACTTTCTAAAGAGTTAGAAAAAGTAATTTATATGAAAAATGATTTCGATCCTAGCTCTAGTTCTAAAACTAATGATTTTGAGGATAAAAACTTGGTTATAAAACTCAATTATGAAATTTTTTTTCCTTAAATAGGTGTTTATCAAACATTACCCATGGTAAGGACAATTTTGACAAAATGTATTCCCCAATATGACCTTTAAGAAATAAATCCGGATTTGGTTATACCCATGCAAAACCAATTTTTAGTAACAATTATTTTGTTCCTCAAAGTGCCTCATTTTTTACCAAGTGACAATGTGGTGGTCACTGGGCAAAGAATTGTTCCTTAAACAAAACTCAATCCTTAGGATTTCACAAAGCTTACTTTTCTAAGAAGATGTGGGTTCCTAAAATTTTGTTATCTGGAAATCTCGGATCCAAACAAGTTTGGATTCTGTAAGTATAATTTTCTCCTTGGTTTCCAGAAAATAAAGAGAGTACCAACAACAATACGTGGTACATGGATAGTGGATGTTCCCAGCACATGATTGGTAACAAAATCTATTTTGAAAAGATTATCAAAACGAAAGGAGGAAAGGTATCTTTCGGAGATAATGCTAAGGGAGAGATTGTTGGTATTGGTAATATTGTTTTTCTTGGTAAAACCTGGATTTCAAATGTTCTTTTTGTTAAGGGTCTTAAGAACAACCTCATTAGCATAATTCAGTTATGTTATGAAGGGTACCTTGTGAATTTTAGAAATGATAAGTGCTTAGTTCACAATTCCAAGGAAGAATTTATTCTCTCAGCCAATAGGAAAGAGAATGTTTACTCATTGAACATACAAGACCTTAGAAGCCATGATTTACCTTGCCTAAGTGCAATGGAAGATCATTCCTATCTTTGGAATAGAAGACTAGGTCACTGTAATCTTTGGAACTTATGTAAACTCTCTAAAAAGAAACTAGTTAAGGATCTACCAGAGCATAGATTTGATTCTTCTAAAGTTTGAGATCCTTGTCAATATGGCAAGAAAAATAAATCTAGTTTTAAATCATTCGGTGAAGTCTCAAAAACTGATGAATTATAGTTAGTGCACATGGATCTTTTTGGTCCAACGCAAACTGGAAGCATTGGAGGTAAATACTATGTGTTTTTTCTAGTTGATGATGACACTAGATTTACTTGGGTATATTTTCTATCAAATAAGTCTAAATCTTTTTCCTATTTCAAAAGTTTTAGAGCTCATGTTAAAAACGAGAAAAACCTTCCTTTGAAAACTATTCATAGTGATCATGGAGGAGAATTTCAAAATTCAGATTTTGAAACTTTTTGTAGTAGAAAAGGTATTACTTACAATTTTTCAGCACCTAGAACTCCTCAACAGAAGTGTGTAGTTGAAAGAAGAAATAGAATTTTCAAGAGATAACAAGAACCATGTTGAGTGAATATTATATAGCTAGAAATTTCTGGGTTGAAGCTTTAAGTACTTCTTGTTATACTATAAATCGAGTTTCGATTAGACCATTTCTTAAAAAAACACTTTATGAGTTATGGAACAGTAAAAACCCAAGACTTTCCAACTTCAAGGTTTTTGGTTTCAAAGTATTCATTCTTAATACTAAAGATAATCTAAATAATTTCGCACCAAAATCTAATAAAGGTATTTTCATAGGCTATTCCACAACCTCTAAGGCTTATAGAGTTTTCAATAAAAATATTTGTACAGTTAAAGAAACCGTACATGTAAAATTTGATGATTCAGATCCTTTTGATTTTAAACCACCTCAACCAACATCCTCAGATGTGTTTTCAAAAACTGATTATCAACCTTTGTTATAAAATTCTTATGACAAGGAAAATGTTCAAGAAGATACTTCTGAAACATTTACCCTAGAAGACTTTCTACCCTATGTTTATGAACAGGTTTTACAAAATTCAAATCAGATGTTTCTTAAGAATCATCCCAGTGATAGTATCATTGGTGATGTAAATCAAATTTTAAGGACTAGAAGTTCCTTAAGAAATGAAGTAGAACATCTAGCATTTCTTTCCCAATTAGAACCTATAAGCACGGATGAATCTTTAGGTGATGATGATTGGATCAAAGCCATGCAACATGAACTAAATTAATTTGAAAGGAATAAAGTCTGGACCTTGGTTGAAAGACCAGAGGAGACTTCTGTTATGGGAGTAAAATGGGTCTTCAGAAATAAATGTGATGAAAATGGAGTCATAGTCAGAAATAAACCTAGACTTGTTGCTAAAGGTTATAATCCGCTAGAGGTAATAGTCTATGAAGAAACATATGCTCCAGTAGCCAGACATGAATATATCTGTATTCTACTTGCCTTTACAGCATTCTTTAATTTTAAACTTTTTCAAATGGATGTGAAAGGTGCTTTTCTTAACGGTTATGTTCAAGAGGAAGTTTTTGTTGAACAACCTCCTGGATTTGAAGATACAAAATATCCTGATCATGTTTTTAGACTTACCCAAGCTCTGTATGGTCTTAAACTAGGCCCACGAGCCTGGTATGATAGACTCACTGGATTTTTGCTTCAAAATATCAATATTAAGGGAAATGCGGATCCAAACCTTTTTATGAAGGAAGATAAGAAAAATGTTTTGATTGTTCAAATTTATGTTGATGACATCATATTTGGTTCAACTCATCAATCTGTAACCGAACCATTTGCAAGACAAATGAAATCTGCCTTTGAAATGAGTATAATGGGTGAGTTAACTTTCTTCCTTGGTTTTCAAATTTCTTAAAAACCAGAAGGAACCTAAATATGTCAACATATTTATATTAAAGATCTTTTTAAAAAGTATGGTTATGACAACATTAAGAGTATAAGTACTCCCATTGGTACCTCAAACTCTTTAGATCTTGATGAAGCTGGGAAACGAGTAGACCAAACATCTTTTAGAGGTATGATAGGAAGTTTACATTACTTAACAGCTAGTCGACCAGACATAATGTTTTCAGTATGCTTATGTGCAAGATATCAATCCAATCCTAAGGAATATCACATAAAGGAAGTAAAAATAATTTTTCGCTACTTTAAGGGAACCATGGATCTAGGATTATTTTTTAATTCTGGAAATTATTTTGTTCTAAAAAGCGTTTCTGATGCTGACTTTGGTGGATGTAGAATGGTTAGAAAAATTACATTCGGAACTTGTCATTTATTAGGAGATTCATTAGTTTCTTGTTCTTGCAAGAAGCAACATTCTATAAAACTCTCCACTGCTGAAGCTGAATATGTAGCAGCTGGAAGTTGTTGTGCTCAAGTGTTATGGATGCAACACACACTCACAGACTATGGCTTGAGTATTACTAATACTCAATTTTTTTGTGACAAAACAAGTGCCATTTCCCTTAGTAGGAAACCTGCACATCACTCTCGTGCAAAACACATAGATATTTGGCATCACTTTCTTAGTGATCACACACTTAAATGAGATATTATTCTTCAGTTTATTGGAACGCAAGATCAACTTGCTGATATTTTCAAAAAATCTTTGCCTTCTGATAGATTTGAGTACATTAAACAGAAGTTAAGAATGATAACCATAAGGTAATCCTTCTTAATTAACTTTCTGTTAAAAAAAATCTCCTTACAGTAATAAAATCCTTTTCATAGGGGGAGTACATTTGATTTTTAGAATACTTATTTCTTTCAAAATTTTCTTTCGGAAATAAAAAGTCCGGAATGGGAATTTCCGGAACTAATATTTTCAAGAATGAGTATTTTCGTATAGAAAACTTCTCGAATGGAAATTTTCGTATTGAAAACTTCTGGAATGGAAAATTTTGTACTGGTATTTTCATAATGGGATTTTTGTACCGAATCTTTCATAATGATTTTTTCATTTTCAAATTTTGTAATGAAATTTGTGTACTGAGTTTTCCGTACTACGTTTGTTTTTCATAGTGAGTTTTGTGAACTTTGTCTTTTCATAGTAAAGATTTTTTTGTAGTTTTCTTACGAATATAACCAATTACGAATAATCTTCCTAATCCAATCCGAAAGGTATGATTTCCGTACTCAAGTTTTCGTAGTCATACTTTACTTGCTGTAATTTTCTTATATTTTGTTTTCAGATTATAATTTTCATAGATCTTTGTTTTAATAGAACCTCAAAAATATCAGATTCATGTTTTCCTGAGAATTGGTTTTCGACCATCAGATCTGATCTCAACTTGTCACAACAGTTCAATCAACCACGGAAGATGAACCGTTTTCTCGTTGCCTATATAAAGGGGACCCCAAATAGTTGTCCCACATCGGTTTTCATGATCCAACATCCCAAAACTCTACCTCTCCGTTTTAAATCCATTCTGATATTCAGCATTCTCTGTTCCGAACGTCCCAGAAGTCTTCAGACCCGAATGTCTATGGAATTAGCTTCTCAAGAAATATCATCCTCCAAGCCAATTTCACAATGGTTAGTTTACATAGAAAGGCCGGTTCATCCGGATTTCTTCAACAACTATGATTCTCTTATTTCTAAGAACATAAAGCTGAACGGATGGGAAGATTTTTCTATGTCCAAACCGGGGAATCAAGATGATGATTTTTCAGAGTTACTTTTTGAATTCAATGAAATAGTTTCTTTCTTGAAGGAAGATAATATGGAGAAATTTTCTTTTATGTCTTATGGAAAGACATATATTCTTTCTTATACCAAGGCAGTCAGCTTGGTATGGATGACCTATGAAGGAGAAGCCAAGTTCATATCTCATGTATTACCAGATTCTAAAGGAAGCTTCAACAAGGAAAAATCTTTGAAGACTCTCGAACTGTTAGATGACAAGGCTCCGAATATTTCTAGCTTGTCTACAAATTTCCGGATTCTAGAGTTGTGGGTACAATGACATATCCTACAGAGGAAAGGTGATAAAGACAGTCTGAAGAAGAGTGAAATCTATATCGTTGATTTTCTGATAAATCTAAGGAAGTTTAACATGATGAGGCACATTATTATAACTATTGAGAATGTTAAGAAAGGGAATCTCAAAGCCCAAATTGTAATGTATCTAGCAATTTTATCAAAGTTAATAGTTCGGTGCCTTGAGTATTTCAAGGAAGCTTGCAAGACTAAGCCAAGGGTTTGCAAAATTTTGTTGGTGAGTGATGATACTCTTAAGAGGATGGATGTGGCTTTCAACAAGGAGACTGGTGTGTTCTTTGATTTGCTAGGTCAAGAAGAAGCGGTTCCAAAGGCTGCTGAATCGGAATCATCTAATCCAGTAATGAAAATAAAGTTGAAAGAAGTTGCATCTGAAGTAGAGAATCCTAAATCTAAGAAAGTGCAATCCGCACCTCTAAAACCGAAGAAGAAGAAAGCCTATCCTAATGAGGTATTTGCAAAGTGGAAAGCAGATAAAGAGAAAAAGAAAAAAGGGGATCCGCAGTTCGGATTGGATCCTTCAGAAGCTAAGGCCATGAAGGAAAAGACATAAGATGAATTGGTAAAACTAACAAAAGAAAATAAGCTCAAGAATAAGATGTCAGAAGCTAAGGCAGTCCAAGCTTTGTTAAAATTTAATGAGATGGTTTCCGAAAGAATTCTAGTTCTGAGATATTTCTCCTTGGAATCTCTACCTCAGACTCCAAGAAGAAACCTTGATTTTCTGGAAGAGATTATAGCTAAGCATGTTGAGGAACTCGAGAAGATTCAGCAAGAGGAAGAGGAAGAAGCAGTTACTGAAGGAATTAGTGAAACTGGAGATCTATTGAAAGAAGTAGAAGATTATAAGGGGTCACCATCTGAACATCTGTCACTCTGAACATCAGAGGCTGAATCCTCTAAGTTAGTAACTCCAGATAAGGATAAGAATGAACAAGATGTTTTTCAAAAAGTTGTTGATGATGTTATTCAAGTATCTAATAGTGAGCAGAAAACTCCAGAACCAGAATCCATTCCGAAAAAGGACAAGGGAAAGAAAATCCTTGTTGATAATCCGAAATCAGTGGCAAGAAAGAAAAGAGAAGTTGGTGATTCGTCTAAGAGGATGTTGAAGCTTATTGAGGAAGAAAATTCCCCAAGAAAAATCTCGAATTCGGAGTCATCCGCGTTGGGGCATGACTTTGTTGTTCAATCTTTGAGGAAGTTGGTGGGTTCCATTCCGACCATCTCGACTATAGATTCATGATGCCAGATGCTCCAACATGCTCTGAATCAGAAATCAGATTCCGTATCCATGGTTATGGATAAGTATGTTGAGATATAAGCTGAATTCAAATCTTTTCTTGTTGGATAAGAAGCCCACAAAAGATCTTGCAAGAGGATGACCAGTTGGTCGAGGAAGACTGTAGAAGAGATGAGGCTCTTTGATGACTTCCACGACAATGTAAAGGATTCCTTTCAGACAGAATACAGGAAGATAAATGAACTTACTTCATCCTTTGCAGAAAAGATGATATATGAAAAGAACTTCTGGATTCAAGAAGTTAGAGATCTGAATGGGAAGCTGAATTCTGTTTCTCAAAACTGGAAGTTTGAAAGGGATCATCATATTGAGTTTGAAGAAAAGTTGAAGGGTCAGGAAGAAAAGCTTAAAGCTCAGGAATAAAAGCATAATGCTCAGGAAAAAAATCTTGAAGCTCAGGAAGAAAAGATTGAATCTCAAAGTACAAGAATAGTGGTCTTAGATAAGCAAGATTAAGAAGACCATAAATACCTAAAGAAGATCAAGACTATTCTTAAGGGGCTCATTTCGAAGGAAAAAGATCTGAAATAGTTAAATCCGATCTTTTTTTGTATCTTTCATTATTTAAAATTAGTGAAAATCTTGGTTGCTCGTATTTTGTTATTATTACTAATTTTTCAGGTACTTTGTTATATTTTCCATTCCCTCGAATTCTTTTTGAAAATCACAAAGGGGGAGAAGGAAAATATCCTCAAGGAAAAAGAACTCTAACAAAAGGGAAGAAGGAAAAAGAACCCTAACGAAGTGTTTATCCAAGGGGGAGTATTCACTAAAGAAGAAATTCATACTCTTAAGGAAATATATTTCTGGAAATAAAGAATACGATCTTTAGAGTCTCAAAGCCTAAGGGGGAGTTAGTCGTATTTGTCAACATTCATAAGAAATTTAAGATAAGCCATAATGTGTTCATTTTCTTCTTAGAATTTATTTTTAGTAAGGATGTTAGTGCTTTCCAAAAACGGGGAGATTTTTGAGTCAATAAGGCTTTCCTCATGAATTTTCCACTAGTTCTTGTTTTGAAAATCACAAACACCTTTCCATTATGAAAGTTTCTTTTATAAGGAAGATTTCTTTTGTAAGAAAAATTATCCTTATCACATTTTCATCCATATATTTTTTAAGTACAAACTTCGGATTCATTTCTAGATTCTCGGAAGTATTTAAAACATGCATTTAAAGCATTCTATTTTAGGCTTCGAATTTGGGATGAGAACTCTAATGATGTTCGACTCCGAATTCTAGATACGAACTTCAATAAAGATCAACTATGAATTCTGGATAAAACTTTAATAAATATCAACTTCGAATTCTGGATACGAACTCTCAGGAAGAAAAACATTGAATTCTAATGACAAATTGTTCATTACGATTTCTAATGACGAATTCTCATTACGAATTCTGATGATGAATTGTCATCACAAATTCTGATGACGAATTCCCATTCTAAATTATCATTCCGAATTCACCTATTCAACAGAATCTGGTCATCTTTGTTTTATACACTCTGAATTTATTTAGACTCCGAAAATTATTTTTGGATAGACTCCGAACATTCTTTTTGCTTACAATTTTATATTTTGTCTAATCTTTGACTTTTTTTTACACTATGAACCTTCACTCCGAATCCTTTAGTTAGATTTAAAACGATGTCGTGCATCCTGTTACACTTGTTTTATTATAAAACGATGTCATATATTCTATTATAAAATAATCGTTGGTTAAGTTACACGTGTACAGGTCCCTCCGTTTTTTAAGGAAAATATGACTGTTTGAAGGAGGCCGACCATGCCTACAAATAGGAGCTCTTTTGAACGAGCTCAATGATTACTGATGAATGAATTCTTCGACATTGTGAATACATTCTGTTGAAGTTATTTCTAGAGAGAGAGACTCTTATTAACTCTCAATGCTTCATGCGACTCCGAATGATGGGGATTACATTCGAGGACATCCAGGGATAGGAATACAGATGTGCCGAATACATTAAAGTTCGAGGACTTCCTTGATGAGGAAGATAGAGCTTGCCAACTACCTTAAGGTTGAGGGCTTGCGGGGATAGAAAGACAGAGATTCCGATCATTGTATCAAGGGATTACCCTGGTGTGGGTAAGACAGACTTTCTTGAAAGTATAAATCAGGGGACCTTTATCCAAGGTTGTTGGATACCATTCTCTTTGGGTTAAAAGATTTATATCTCTTTTGTTTTCACTGTATTTTGTATCATAATGAAAGTATAACTTTCTTATACTTTCTTATGTGTAGTCTATTTCATTTAGATTCTATACGCTTTAAGGTAGAATCTCATATTGTAATATTTTGTTATGTTTCGATTTCCAGAACCATATTTCCGGAACCTATTTTCAGAATCTCATTCCATGTTTTCATTTGGTGTTAGAGGTGTTGTGAGTTTTCTTAGTTTAAACTTTGTTAAACTTATCCCTTTCCTTTCCTTAAGGAAAACATAGTTATACGTAACTAACTTTAATGGATCCAAAGGAATTTTTAATGTATACAATTCACCCCCCACCCCTCTTGTATATTGAGCATCTACATCATTATTTTGATCCTACATGAAGGTGCATGGGTGGACGACTGGGGAGAAGGTCAGTCGGTGATGATGATAATGATAGGACATGGGCTGGTGGATCCCACGGTGGAGGCTCACACTTGTTTGGCCCTTGTGCCGATATTCAGGTGGGCTATGGGTCATGAATGGGACGTTGACAGTGAGATATCATACTGATGACATGCTGTCACTGACACCTCTAGCCATGGGCATCAGGAACGGCCTTGATTTCATGAGCAACGATGATAAAGGTCATGAAAAATTCCACTACATTATTGACTCGGTATCCATGACGTTGAACTCGAGTGGTGTGTTGTCGATGAGCCTCATTGATATAGTTGGGTGTGCATGTTTTTTTGAGTCAGAAACTCTCAGACAGATCATGGTTACTTGTCAGTGCTGGTGTTTATGGGCTTTTGGGTCATTTGACGTGGGACTTTATGCCTTTTATTTGTGTCTTAGATCTTTTTTGGGGGTGGCAAGCTGGACATATTCATATTTGGTGGCATTTCATGTGTCACACTCTTTGTTTTTGATGTACTTTTATCATTTTAAATAAACATTTTGGGTTAGGCATGCTCGCTACCTTAACTTTCCTCATATTAATAATTATTAAATTATTAAAAATTATTATGAAGTAGTGGTAAATATTAATAACTCATAAATATTAATTAAATGTTATTATTTACTTGTTAAAAATATTAATTTCTAATAAATAATAATTACTAAATAATATTATAGACTAATAAATATTTAAATTTATTATTCATCTACTAATTAATAATAAAAATAATTATATATTAATTAATTTTTTTATTATTTAGTTATTATTAATATTATTTATTTGCAAATAAATATTATTCATTTACTAATTAATTAAAACACAGTGATTGTTAATAATTATTTATTTATTACTTAGTAATTAATGAGTGATAAAATAATGTTATTAATTATTAATTAATATTTATTAGTTATTAATATTATTAGTTAATATTGTTTAATTACTAATTAATTGTTAACTAGTTAGTTATTAATATTTAATAGAAATTTTTAATAGTAAATTGTTATTTAGTTATTATTATTTTTATTTATTGATAAATAATTTGCAATTAATTTTTATCATATATAATTACAAAATATTAATAATATTATATTATTAATTCTCCGCAAAAAAGTGGGAATTTGAACCCCGTATTGAAAATACATAAGGATTTCCACGGAAGACCCCCTTTTAAAAGAAATCATTCGGTGAGGGTTTTTTTCATAATTCTAAACTACTATAATTACAGTAATGTTGGATATTTAATAGAATTAAAATTATTATAATTATATATACATACATAAAAAAATAAAATAAAATAAAAAATAAAAGTTGAGTCTAAAAGCATTGGGGCCCCTAATTATTTTGGATTTTACGCAAGGTCAAGGGGATTAAGGCCCCTAAACACCTTTGTCTTCCAACCAACAATCCCAAAGCCGTGAAGGCCCTTAACGCCATTGTGGCATTGTTCTAAAAAATTTTCCAACATGGACCTGTTTACTTTTTAAAAAACTTATTCTGCAAATAGTCTGTGTTTCTCGGAAACTCCTACATCAAAATTGAACTGTGGAGGACCTTTAAACATGATCAGATTTCATTTTTCATTGAAATAATGAAAATTAAAAATAGATAAAATACTAGTAATTTTGTATAAGTTCTATCTTAAATCATTTTAATGGAAACTGTTTTAATAATATGTTCATTAATTGTGAATAAAATTTATTAATACTCAATCAATAATTTGAATACAACATTGATCACCTTTCTCCTTAATTTTATTTTCAAAATAGATTCAATAATAATAATTTCAATCATATTCCTCAAAATAACATAAACACATAATTATATACTTAATAATTAATTTTAATAAATGATATCATATATAATATAATTTTAATAGAAATTATTAGATATATGATCATATTAACAAAGGGATTCATGAACCTTCCTCAAGAGTTATATTTTTTCTTTTGTTGAATTTATATGAGATTCCCCTTTGTAATATTGTCAAAATGAGGGGAAATGGGCTTAGTCAATTATTTGTGTTTAATCACTGAAAATATGCATGGGTCGATACAAAATCACATCATCTAATTATATAACCATAAAATGAAAAGGGATGTTACAAACCACATGGAATTGATAGATTTAAATTTAGAGTTATGGTTTGAAAATAATTGACAAACATGTTGTTTAAAAAAAATTAATGAAATAATTATTTAAATTAATAATTAAAATAAAAATTAATCCAATTCCTCCAAATATGACCAAAATTAAAAAATAATAAAAATGGTGCATTATGAAATCAATAATGTCATTAACTTTTGTCAAAAATCATCTTCGATTATAATTATTCATTTTCAACCTAAAATAACTCAGAAATGAATGTGGTCTTTTTAAAAATTAGTTATTTAAATAATTTATTGTGTCATAATCCAAAAAATATTTTGCGGTATTTCAAACATACACTATGTGGTAAATACTAAATTTTCTAAGTTAATGTACCCATTAAAAAATTCTTGGTTCATTTACTATGTTAAATTACTAATTTACCCATTCAAGTGTAAAATTACTAATAAATCATCTTGGAAATTAAGAAAACTCTTAAAAAATTTAGATCCTTTTTGAAGAATACAAAATATAAACATTTCATCATTAATAAACCTAACACCATCGTTATATTCTCAATAAATCTGGTATGTTAACTCTCACAAGGTCCTATATATGATCCTTCCTAAAAGATACACCTTAAAAAAGAATCATGCCCTAAATAAAAATAGAAATCCTCATAAAATACCCACCTTTAAAAAATGAGATTCATAATATCAGAAGATAAAATACAAGAACCAAATATAGTCCATAGTTTCCAATTAAATTTAATTATCTATAAACACCACCTCATTATGAAATTAAATAAGGATGAAATAAACATAACATATAAACCATTTATCATTGATTGTACTTACACCTATCTATGTTCACTATGCTCAAATGAAATGAACCATACACTCTCAGATGATAAATGGATTTTGTGCCCATTCAATCTCACTACACAGAGATTGAACCCAATAAATGATCTTAACTATTTCAATAAACTCTAATGGAATATAGTTTTTTCATTAGATTCTTAATCCAACCTAGAAATAAAAAACATCAACATTTAAAAAGACCATTAAAAAGGTTTTGAAAGATATAATATCTTGTTTATAATTTTTTTTTCAATATAGGATTTTTAACCCATTTCAACAAAACTTACCACTAATTTAAATTCCTGAAGATATCAATCTTGAATAAATATCACGTTCTTTAATTTTGAAATAATCACTTAAATAATGTATTCTCTCTTAACAAAAATAATTTAAATATATTCCACAACACTAATTAATAGACCTTCATAGGAAATTAAGTAGTTTGATTCATCATTACTAAATTTTTATAGGAAAAGGATGTAGAAATCCAAAATTCTATATAACAGTTATTAATGAAATAATCATAAATAGAAAATCAAATGGTTTCATCAATACCTCATTACCTTGTCATCTTCAGTAGCTCGTTTCATGGATTTTCACCAAGAATGTAATATGATATTCCATATGAACATGACTGTAAAGACCTGGAATTTCCATGTAATTTTTTTAAATATATGAAAATTGTACTATTTCGTAAAAATTTACGGCGCGTGATTCCGAGGCCTGGAGTGCCTGGAATCAATTTCTGAAGTTTTTTTCTGGTACGTTGTGTAAATGTATGAGTAGGTTTTTATAACTTTTGAACCAGTGCTCGAGATTGAAATCTGAGGGAAAAGTTCCCGCAACACCATTATTCTCTTAAGGAGACATTCACCTCGATGACAGTGGGTCAAGAATAAAAGATCGGTTTTGGTTTTTTTGTGGAAAATAATAAAATAAAATGGACTACACTATATTTTATTTTTGAGTCACCATGAAGAAGTTGGAAGTGGGGTCCACCATGACTAAACCTCTTTGTGGGAGTTTAAGTGTCATAACCACCCTACCATAACCTCCCATGAGAGGTTATGGAGGTGGGGCCCACCCAACCCTACCCTCCCGCGAGAGGTTACCGTGCTGGGAAACACTCAGGACTAAACCCCCAATTAAATTGTGGAAAACCTCTTAACTCCCTTCATTAATGAGGGGGATTTGCTTGACCTCTACTACCCAATTAATTATGACAAATCCTACAAATTAATTATTTGTCCTAATGATTTCAATTAATTAATAAGCCTTTTAAATTTTGTGCCAATGATTAAATAGAAGACAAACATAGTCTTTTATTTTATGTTGGCATAATATTTTTGGTGGGACTTTGGATAGGGGAAATCTTAGGGGGAAAATCTCTCATCAGTGAAGAACGAAGAAAAAATTCTTCTAATAAAGATTTCCGACAACGAGCATCTTCATCATCTCCCACAGATGTAATCAACGTGGGACATCATTGATGACCGACCATCCCTCCTCACCGTCATCAATGAACTGACACATGAGCTCATGATTGGAAGAGTGCGGTGGATGCAACAAATGATGAAAACTCTGTCTACTTCCCCGCAACTCCGCCATCGAACAAAGGTCAGGGTTCAAGCTTTTTTCCTCGTTTCCCTTCGTGGATAAATAATAAAGCAGGATGCTATCAACCTAATGTAGAGGGTGTGGGACGAACATACATGGCCCGAACCCTCTGCCTTGCTTGTGGATTTCTGACATGCGGTGAACGCCACTAGATGGGTTCAAGGGAAGGGCGGTCGACACCCCAACCGGCCGCGTGGAAGGCAGCGGTGAAACTGTGCCATCAGAGAGGAGGGTTGTGGCCAACGGGCCGCGGCGGTGTAGCGGAGGCCGGCCCAGGGCCGACTACGAGAAGACCCGGTAGGTTAGGCTGCCGGTTTGCTAGGGAAGGCACAGAGCAACTATGACGCATAGAAAAGTAGGACTACGACCCTTGACCAAAGCTAAATTGGATAGGCGGCCGGTAGGGCCGGTCGCCGGAAGAGTCACAGTGTAATTGGCGTGATGCGGGGAGGCGGCTGGCAGATCGTCTAGCCAGTAATAGTAGGACCCCAATACTTCCTGTGTGACACACCGGCGCCAGTATGGCGCCAGTTTCCCTTCACCTGAATGGATTATCCGTTCGATAGACTAGGGCGCGTGACCTCCACCCTGGTCACAGCTATGGAGGACCCCACGGGGTGCCTCCACCCGCGGGCCATGCACGGGACGGGCCCATCATGGGCCGAGATGCCTTCCGCGGGCCGGGCCACCAAGCGCAGGTTGGACCCAGCAAGGGCCGGGCCGCCCTCCGTGGGCCGGGCTGCCATTGCGGGTCGGGAAGCCTTCACGGGCTGAGTTAGACCCCCGAACCAGTTCAGACCCTTGACCCAGGTCGGATCCCCGAAGCTGGTCAACCCAAACAGGGTCAGGTCGGCCCAGGCCAGGTAGGACCGTGTCGGTCTGACTCGGTCGGACTGGACCCTGACCCGCTTGACCCGTTTTCACTCTTTTCCCATAACTTGAGCTACATGTGTCCGATTTATGAACCATGTATGGTGAAGAAATAGATGTAGTGAGATAGTTCTTTTGGTATACATCACATGTGGTTCGGACGTAGTTGGTGAATGGTCTGGTTGGTTCGAACATAAAACCAACTGGGCCCTCAGAACGGAAATGCTAATAACTCACAGACCGAGCGTCCGATTGATGCGCTGTCTATTGCGTTGAGACCCATTTTTCATGGAGGTTCATTAAGATACTTCTTCTTGGTACTTAGTAACATTTTTTGTATTGGATGATAGCTTGAGGAGAAGACCCTTTAGGAATCAAGTGTGCTTTGTGCAAAGAACTATGTGGCTGGCTGCGCTCTACCTAATGTTCTTGGATCATACATGGGTTCGACTACTCTGACTAGTGTTCATGGATCCTACATGGGTTCGATAGCTCTGACTACTATTCCTGGATCCTGTGTGGGTTTGACAGCTCTGATTACTGTTCCTGGGTCCTGTATGGGTTCGACAGCTCTGATACTGTTCCTGGATCCTATGTGGGTTTGACAGCTCTGACTACTGTTCCTGGATCCAACATTGGTTCAACAAAATAGATGATTAAGTGGCTACATTTAATAATATCTAAAACTATACATGAGTTTTATACCTATGTTTGATGAGTCAGTGACATTTTTTTTCCTCATGATTGAGATGGATTACTTGATAACTTAGGTGTAAGTATGGGCATACACCTAAGTGGGGTTATCTGTTGTTTTCATACTCTGTGGTTTATCTTTCTTGGATTTCGAGAGACCATGATGGTCTTAGGGTCCCTACTGAGTATCGTTATACTCACCCCTACACAATCTATGCTCATACCTCATTGTGTTGGATGCAGATGACACACATCACTGACTGAGGCTGAGAGTACCAAGACTGGACAGTACCCGAAGGTGGGCCATACGACGAGTCAGTACACAGAGGAGACGTATGGAAGTGGAGTTCTGAGGATTATATATGTAGCTACCCTTCAGGTAGGAATTCCTTAGGATGACTCAGCAGTTTTTTTCCCTTTCTTCAGTTGTAAATGTTTTTTAGTTACTTGTACTTTACAGTTGGGCTTGTATTTGGAGCCACTTTTACTTTCAGTACTCTTTTATTATAAAGTTTTTCATTGTGATTTGTTCTCAGTCATGTTATATGTTGTGTTTGTTTAGAGTTATAAAGGAAATTTATTCCTAGTTTTTCGATTTATGCCTTTGGTGCTAGTCGCCAGCGCCTGACATATGGAAGGCGGGCTTGGGGTAGTTACGACACGGGCCCCAGGGGACGGGTCGTGACATTGACTACAAATCTTCTTAGATTTTTCCCAATAAACATCAATTCCACTAAAACATATGGTAAAAACTAAATTTATATAAGTGTTCCACTAATTAGTTATATGTTATTTAAAACCACCATTTCATAATTTTATATGAATCACCGTTATTAATTAATGTATATTACTTTTTCCATGTATAGTAGAACTAGAAAAATTATCTCGAGATTGTGATGTATACTATGGAGACACTATCATAAATTATTTTATCAGTGATCAAGATTAAATTGGTAAATTATTTAAAATTAGTAAAAAATAAATATCATAACACCATCCTTAATAAGCAACCATTCATTTTGACATTTGTCCTTCTTAAATCCTAACTATTCCAAAAATTTCCATTTTACCACTAGTTTTCATTCACTCCCAGTGAGGGCATAATAGCTCATACTTCTATTAGTTCATAATATATTACATGTCTTAAAAGAATCATTATCTGACCATCACAATTTCTCTCATAGAAGTTGATATAATGGAAATATTTAAAATCAATAATGAGAAACGTTTTAAATCATACCATATATATATACCTAATCATATTATGCATGAATCCTATAAAGTATCTACAATGAAACCTTAAAAATATAATATGATCATGGTCACACTAATGACCTTAAATGATTTTTCTCCAATATTTGAAAATTTCCATACTATGATGGCAACTGAAATGAAGATTGAAATAATTCAAACTTATGTTAAATCCATTGAGATTGGAAAACATAATGGTTTCCATCATACTGACATTTATTCATATACAATAATCACCATAAAAAATGGATGTGTTAGTGGTGTTTTATGTGGGTACTATATGTGGGTTAAACTGCCACTAAATGATTTAGTAGTGGTTGCAAATATCAACACATATTTCATGGTTAGAAATAATTTAGCAGTGGCTATTATTTTTTAGGAGCAATTTTTTTATGTGTCAAGTTTTGAGTATTTAGCGGAAGTTTCAATTTTATTTAACATTAGTCTTTTTAAAAATAATCTAAAAATAAAATAGATTAAATTAACCTAAATTTAGCAACATATATTAGTGGTGGTTATCTTTAGCGGTGGTTAATATTAACCACCGCTAACTAAAATTTTAATAAATATATTTAATAAAAAAATATAAATATAAAAACGAAAAGTTAAAACAAACTAAAACATCAATGCAAAATAAACTCATTTTACATACACCATCATACAACCGTAGTCATATATATATACAACCCTAGTCTCCATAACCTTAGTCACCATAACCTCAGTCAACTTATAACCTCAGTCACCCCATAGATCATTTATCAATTTATAAATATAAAATATTTCCAACAACAACAACCCATGGCCAATATACATCCATCCTATAAACTCTACTGAATCCATATACCTCTACATCATCCCATCAATTGGAACCGACCACACCATCACATCAACTGTTACAAAAAGATGGTATAAATTAAAACTGAACTTAATAAATTAGAATTATAGTAAAATAATTGAAAAAATTTAAACATACCATAGAAACTAAGAACCATAATGACTAACTTATAAAGAATATCATGGATTATAATGGTAAGCATCTTACATAATACCAATATTTTTCACCAATAATAAAAACTATATCATTTTAGAAATTAAAAAAAAGACAAATTTCCGAAATATATTAATAATGTAGAAAATAGAATTTTTAATTTAATTAATCCAACAAAAGAAAATTTTACATAAAAAAAATAATATGTCATGTATAACATTTTGAAAACATAAACTTACCTATTTAAGATATTATTCAACACTTGAAACAAAAATGGAAAATGTGTATAAAAATCTAATTAATTTTTAAATTAGCATATGGTTTTCTTGAAATTTACTAAATAAAAGTTTTTTTAAAGAAGTTAACATGGAAGAATTTTTATAATTAAAAAATAAGTAAATGGTTGTTTTCCAATGATTTCACATCAATATGAGATTTTTTTTCTATGGTTTCAGCATTAAAAATACATTTTATATTTTTAAAGCACTAAAATGATGTTTATGGGTATCCTAGGAAAATCATAACCCACAATGAAATATCTTCAGTTCCTAAATTAAAAAAAATATATCTACCATTATTTTCATCTAATTTATCAACAATCCAACTTCATTTTCATATTTTTGACCCACCACGATACACATTTTTAAAGCTATTAGAACCATTAAAAACTATTTATTAGGTCATTATAACCACACTGCACTTAGGATTCATGTGTTGTGTGAGTTTACATGTGAAAAATAACTTATTCACAGGTTTCCCATGATTTAATGTCAATATTAGGTCGTTTTATATGTTTTTTACCTTTACATGCACATTTTTTCGTTTTAAAACACTGAAAACACATTTACAGGCATCCCAGGAAAACTGTATCTAGGAATGAGGTGACGTGAGTTCTTACATCTCAAAAATAAATAGACTATCATTTTCTATTAATTTCATGGAAATACGACATTGTTTTCCATATTTTGACCTCCAAACATGAGTTTTTAAAGGTTTGGACACCTTTAGAAATGGTTTACCAAGTCATTCTGACCACATCACACCTCATATTGACACGTTGTCTGCACGTACACATCAAAAATGACTTTATGGTAGTTTTATCTTGATTTAACATCAATCTTAGGACATTTTATATGGTTTTTAGTAGTAGATGAACATTTTAGTGTTTTAAAATATTAAAAACATGTTTACAAGAATCCTAGGAAAACTATAACTCGAAATGACGTACCATTGATTCCTATATTTTAGAAATAAATCTACAGTCATTTTTCATTGATTTAATGAAAATATGATATCATTTTCCTAGTTTTGACCACCCAACACATGTTTTTAAAGGCATTAGTACTTTTCAAATTGTTTACTTATTAATTCTGACAACACTGCACATTATATTGACCTGTTGTGTATGCATACATTTCGAATATACGAAAATAATGGTTTTCTAATGATTTCACATCAATATATGGTCTTTTTATATGGTTTTGATCATTACGTGGATGTTTTAGTCTTTTGAAACAATAAAAATGAATATATAGTCATACTAGATAAACCTATCTTAGAATGACTTTTCATCAGTTCCTGTATTTAAAAAAATAAATCTACAGTCATTATAATCTAATTTCACAGTTATCTGACACCATTTTCTTAGTTTTGACCTCCAAACACAGGTTTTTTAAGGCTTCAGTACCTTTGAATATTATTTACCGAGTCATTCTGATCACACTACACATCGAACTGACCTTTTATTTTCATGTACACATCTCAAAGAACCCAATGGTGGTTTTCCGATGATTTCACATCAATCTAAAGTTGTTTTATATGGTTTGTAACGTTACATGCACATTTTATAATTTCAAAACACTTAAAACACATTTACATGAATCCTAAAAAAATAGTAACTCATAATGATATGAATTCACACCCTGAGTTTGAAAAATATATCTACAGGTGTTTTCATAAGATTTTATGGAAATTTGAAAAGAAAAACCTTGGTTTTTCCAGCCAGACACATATTTTTAAGCGGTTTAGAAACTTTAAAAACTATTTAATAAGTCATTGTGTCCACACCGCACATCAGATTGTCATATTATGTGCATGTATATGTCAAACATAAGATTAATATGGGTTTAACATGATTTCATGTCAATTTGAGGCTATTTTATATGGTTTTTAGAATTATACAAATTTTTATGCATTTTAAAACAGTAAAAACACATTTTTGGGTTATCCCAAGAAAATCATAACTCAGAATATGGTTTCAGCAGTTCCTACATTTCAAAAATCATTTTATGGTCATTCTACATTGATTTCATGGCAATCTGTAGTCTTTTTTTCTCGTTTTGAGCCCCGATACATGTTTTTAAAGGATTTATTACCTTTAAAAACTATTTACCAAGTCATTCATACCACATTGCACATAGTATTTTCATGTTCGATGCATGTACACATCAAAAATAATTCAACGGTGCTTTTCCTATGATTTCACATCAAGATAAGGTCATTTTCTATGTTTTGTACCCTTACATGAACATTTTAGTGTTTTAAAACACTAAAAACATGTTTACATGAATCTTAGAAAATTCATAACTCATAATTACATATCATCAGTTCCTATATTTCAAAAATAAATCTACATTCATTTTTTTCTAATTGCATAGAAATTCGCCAATGTTTCAATGATTTTGACTCCCCGACACACATTTTTAAAAGCTTTGGTACCGTTGAAAATATTTTTCCATGTCATTATAAACAAAACACATGAATAATTGATCTTTTATGTATGTTTACACATCATAAATAACTCAAATATTATTTTACCATAATTTCATAGTAATATGAGATCATTTTCTATGGTTTTGATCGTTAGATGCATGTTTTAGTGTTTTAAAATATTAAAAATGTGTTTCGGTCATCCTAGAAAAACTATAACTTTCAACGATGTTTCTTTAGTTAAAATATTTAAAAATCATTCTATAGTGATTTTACTCAAATTATGTGACCATATGACATCGTTTTTCAAGTTTTGACCCCCCCCCCCCGAAACTTTCTTAAAGTCTTTATTAGCATAGAAATAGTATTTTGAGTAATTATAACAACACCGCACATCATATTAACGTTTTTTGTGCATGTACATATCAAAAATAATAAACAAAATTTGGTTTACCATTATTTCACAATAATACAAGGTAATTTTCAATGATTTGTACCGTTACAACCACGTTTTTGTGTTTTAAAATACTAAAAACACATTTACTGGCATCCTTGAAAAACTGTAAGACAGAATGATGTTTTGTCAATTCTTACAATTTGTAAATAACTATTCAGTGATTCTAATATAATTTGATGGCCATATGACTACATTTTTCTAGTTTTTACCCCTAATAACACATTTTTAAAGGCATTATTACCTTTAAAATCTGGTTACCAAGTCATTTCGACCACACCATAAGTCAAATTGATGTCTTGTAAGTTTCTATAATTCTCAAATAACCCAATTATGGTTTAACCATGATTTAACATCAATATGAGATCATTTTATATGTCCTTGAACATTACATTCATGTTTTAGTGTTTTAAAATGCTTAAAATGTGTTTATGGGAATCCTGGGAAAACTATAACTCTGAATGTTGTTATGTTGGTTTATATATTTAAAAAAAAATCTATGGTTGTTTTACTATAATATTATAGTAATTAAATGTCCTTTTCTTGGTTTTCACCCCTCAACACACATTTTTAAAGGCTTTGATACCTTTAGAAACTATTTACCAAGTCATTCTGACCACACCATATGCCGAATTGATGTTTCATGTGACCATAAATGTCAAAAGTAATAAAATGCTAGATTTACCATGATTACAGTTCAATATGATGTCATTTTCATTGATATTTACTGTTACACACATGTTTATGTTTTTTAAAACACTAAAAACGCATTTATAGGGATCTTAGGGAAAGCATAACTTGAAATTGTGTTCTGTATATTCCAAATTTTTAAAAATAATTCTAAAATAAATTTTCTCATATTTCATGACAATTTGATGTTGTTTTCCATGTACTGACCCCCTGACACATGTTTTTAATGGATTTGGTACCATTAAAAACTATTTATTGAGTCACTCTAACCTCAGTGAACAACAAATTTACATTTTGTGGGTGCATACACATAACAAATAACTCAAAAGTTGTTTCCCCATAATTTCAAATCAATATAATGTCTTTTTATATGGTTTTGATCATTACATGTACGCTTTAGTGTTTTAAAACACTAAAAACTTGTCTATAAGTATCCCAGAAAACATATGACACGGAATGACATTTTATCAATTCTTAATTTTTAAAAATCAGTTTATAGGAATTTTTCTATTATTTCATAACCATCTGATGTTATTTACAAAGTTTTGACCTCCTAGAACATGTTTTTAGGGATTCAGTACCTTTAAAAATTGTTTACCAAGTAATTATGACCACACCACATGTCATATTGATGTATAGTATACTAATATATGTCAAAACGTTTTTCTATAGTTTCACATCAATATGAGGTTGTTTCTATAGTTTTGACCATTATACAAAAATTATAGAATTTTAAAACACTAAAAACCATTTACATGCATCCTGGTAAAACTATAACTTATAATGACACATCTTTTGTTCCAAAATGTTAAAAATAAATCGATAGTTGTTTTTCTCTAATTTTATAGCCATTTGATATCGTTTTCCATGATTTGACACCCCCAACACATGTATTTAAAGGATTCGTTACCTTTAAAAATGTTTTTCAAGTTATTCCAACCACACCACATGTTAGATTGATGTGTAGTCCATTCATTGAAAAACAATACATAAAATGTTGTTTTACCATCATTTCACAGAAATATGATGTCATTTTCTATGTTTTTTACCATTGCATGTATGTTTTAGTGTTTTAAAACATTAAAAATGTGACTACAGGTATCCTGGGAAAACCATAACTTGCAATGACGTTCCATCAGTTCCTACAATTAAAAAATCAATATACATATTCTTTTCTAGTGATTTGATTTTAATATATTATCTTATTCCATGTTTTTACCCCCTAACACACTTTTATAATGTCTTTGGTACCTTTAAAAATTATTTTCTGAGTCAAAACTGAGAAAAAAGAATCCAATTATTTTTAAAATTTAGGATAAAAATCCATAATTCATTTTCTATTTGTAGGAATTAATCATAGGTCGATGTGGAGTATTATGTGTTTGGTATGACACTAAGTTCATTATTTCAATATTAATGTGTCATTTTAGTCTTATTTATGAATTGTTTTTGTTTTATTTTGAAATTTATGAATTATATATGGAATTTATAATTTAACTTGATTGGATGAGATATAAGAATTGAAATTTTATCAGGGATCAAATTATTCATCCAACGAAATACAAAAAACTGAAGCATTTTCCATTGTTGAACACCACTGATGATTGTGAATGGTTTATATCCCAGACATCTTGAATTTTAACCTATTAATATAAAAAAACTAACAATGATATTTTTAAATTATATAAACTTTTTTAATATTTTATAATTAATAATTTATTCATTGTTATTTATTTCTATTTCATTACTATAAAAACATAATAATAAAAATTGAATTACAACAAAAAAACAAGTCTTAAACTCAATTAATTAGGTTCAGATAAATGATGTTGGGGACCCAATGCTTTTGGATACTACACAAGGCCAATGGTTTTAAGGCTCTAAACACCGTTATCCTCCAGCCAACAATCCCAAAGGCATGAAGGCCCTTAACCCCTTTGTGTCTAAGTTATGAAAATATTTCAAACGTGGAAATTTTTTTTTTAAAAACATATTAAAGAAATAGTCAATATATCTTCAATGCTCCATCGTTGGATATGGACCATAGTAAATATTAATTCATGATTAGAAGTGATTGTTCATTGTAATAAGGACAGTCAATCAAATCAAATAAAATATCATTAATTTTGTATAAGTTCTAACTTAAATAATTTTAATGGAGACCATTTTAAGAATATATTCATTAACAGTGAATAACATTTCTAAACTCTCAATCAATAATACGAATACAAAATTTATCACATTTTGGTATTTTTGTTATTTTGAATACTGATTGAATAACAAAAATATTAGACATATTCCTCAAAATAAAATAAAAACCTAATTACACAGGTAATAATTTATTTTAATAAATCATATCATATTTATTATAACTTTAACAATAAATATTATATTTATGAATATATTAATATGGGGTTCGTGATCCTATCTCAAGTGGTATATTTTCTCCACTATATAAAATAAATGTGCTTCAACTTTGTAATGTTTTGAAAATGAGGGAACGGGGACATAGTCAATGAATTATTTTTAATCACAAAAAAGGCATTGGACGATCCCAGTTCCTAACGTCCAATTATATAACCATAAAATGAAATGGGATTTCCTATAAATCATGCTATTTATAGAGATAAATATCAAGTTGTGTTTTGAAGAAAAATTGACAAACATGTTTCACATAAATCAATTAATGAAATAATTATTTTACATAAATTATTAAAATGAAAATAAATTCAATATCTGCCAAAACACACCAAAATTAAAAAATAATGTAAATGGTGTATAATGAAATCAATAATGTGGAAAAATCTTTTTCCAACCTCTTTTTCCATCATAATCAATCAATTTTCCCAAATAACTCATAATGGTATGTGGATTTTTAAAATAATTTATTTATTCAAATTACTGACTATGTCATAACTTGAAATTAATAAGATACATGTCAGACATCCACCTTATGGTAAATACCAAATTTTCTATATCAATGGTACCATAAAAAAAATTATTAGTTAATTTACTATCTTAAATTAACATTTTACCCATTCAAGTGTAAAATTAATATAAATTATCTTGGAAATTCAAAAAAAATTAAAAATTATTCTCAAAGAGTAAAACATCAAAAAATTTCATTATAAAAATCCCAATATATTCAGTATATCCTCATTACATTTGGTATGTTAACTCTTTCAAGGTCCAACACATGTTCATTCACAAAAGATACATTTAAGAAATGATCATGCCCTAACCAAAAACATAAATCCTTGTAAAATATCCACCATTAAAATACAAGATTCCTAATATCAAATGATAAAATAAAAAATCAAATATAGGCCATAGTTTCAAATTAACATCAATTATCTATAAACACCACCTCATTGTCGAATTAAACCAGAATGTGAAGAAACAAAACATATGAACTATTTTTTAGTGATTATTCTTACACCTCTATACATGCACCATGATCAAATAAAAAGAATTATCCACCCTCAGAATAAAAATGGATTATGGGCCCATTCAATTTCACTACACAAATATTGTACCTAATCAATGATCTTAAATATTTTTATGAACTCTAAAAAACTATTATTTTTTCATCTGATTCTTTCTATAACCTAGGAAGAATAAAACATCAATATTAACATGATCATTAATCAAAATGTTCATAGATAAAAAAATAATGGTCATAAGAAATTATCCAAAGCTAGGATCCATTACCCATTTAAACAAATATACAAATAATTTAAATTCTATAGGATATCAATAATGAATAAAAATCACATTCCTTAATTTTAAATGTGTCACTTAAAACCTTCATTCTTGTTGGGAAAGAATGAAATTGATGAATGCACAAACAACAACAATGAAAAATAAATCAGAAATAAATTTCATTTCATTCAAGAAAACCTAAGAAAATTAAATTGGATTCACAATGACCAAATACTATGTGTAGAAAAATAAATTTCGACACGAGAAAATTTTAACATGGAATACCCAGATGAGAAAAAACACAGAACCTAGTATAGAATATGGGATCCACTAATAATCAAGAGTACAAAGGAGAGACTCTTATAGATGAGTGTGATCTCAAAAAATAATACTCAGATAAAATAGTTGTTCAAAGGAAAAAGGAAGTCGTATTTTGAAGGTATACTAAAATAAATAACATAGCCTAATAAAGAAACCCAAATAGATATGATCATGTAGAGAAGTTTTTATTCCTCCGAATAAAAGTGTAGAAAAACTAACAAGATCAGAATAAAGACCACCGAGGATGAATCCAAATCAGAATAAATGATGTTTGGTTGGTTGCAAACCAAAAAACTGGTTCCAAAAATTAACATCACTCCCTAAGATAGACCAGATGAATGGAAGATGCAGCACCTCAAAACTTTAGTTTCTCAAAAAATAACCTCCACACAATGAATGTTTAAAACCTACAAAAACTATATATATATATATATATATTGTTTTATTTTTATTTTCCCTAAGTGAAGCATGTGGGCTCCCACATGAGGATGACCTCTTAACAATTCTCTCTTTACTAAATCAATTAAAATACCGTCCACAACACTAACTAGTAGAACTTGATAGGAAATTAGGTATGTTTCTTCATATTTATTACATTTTTACAGGACATATCAGTAGAATTTCAATATTTTATATGAAAATCATTAATGAAATAATCATAAATAAATAATAAGATAGTTTCATCACTACCTCATTATATTTGGTTCCACGTTACATAGACTATCACCCAATCATGTAATATGATATTCCATATGAACTTGATTAATAATATTGTAACAATTTTCATAATCAATAACATCACCACCCAAACGTATTATAAAATCTCAAGTAAACAACTAATTTGCTGTGTGATATTTCAAACCTTATTTTATTAATTTTATATGAATAACTATTATCAATTATGGTATATTAATTTTTTCACATCAATTTGACCAAGATATGTCACTTACAACTAGTTCTGTATACAATGGAGACACTATCACTAATTATTTTATACATTATCTAGATTAAATTGGGAAATTATTCAAAATTAGTAACAATTTAATATCATAACACTATCCATATTAATGAACCATTCATTTTTACACCGGCCATTATTAAATCCTAACTATAAAAAAATTACCATTTTATCACTAGTTTTTATGCAATCCCAATGAAAACATATATCTTATACTTTGATTGGTCTTTAACATATTAGAAGTGTTAAAAGAATCATTATATTAGTATCATCATTTCACTCACAGAAGTGGATGTAAAAGAAATCATTGAAATCAATAATTATGAATATTTTCAATCAAACAATTTTATATAAATATATATATATACCTAATCATCATCTTCATGAAACCTGTAATGGATCTACTTTGAAATATTCAAAATAGAATAGTATTGTTGTCACATTAATGACATCTAATGGTTCTCCATTGATATTTTTGTGATTTATCAACTAAGATGGAAACTCTAACCAAGATCGAAATAATTCACACTCAAGGTAAATCCCTCATGCTAGGAAAACATATTGGTTTCCATAAAACCAACATAGATAAATACACACTAATGGTGTAACATCCTGACCCAGGTTCCACATACTGGTGCCCAGATCTAGTCAGTTACGTGACCTCAGGTGCACCTCCTCGTACATTGGAGGCCGCCGACTACCAGCGAGGGTTTAATATATATATATATATATATATATATATATCATGGTGAAAATATACCTTCTTTATCAAATAAGAACTATATAAAAAATAATGAATCAATAACCAAAAGACAATAACCAACAACCATAATAATACAATGACCAGAACAATCCAGTATCACATGATGAACGAAAAATGAAAACAATAACAAAATTAAAGCATTAAATATATCATTACATTGTACGTGTCATATGTCCATACGAATCCAAAAAATCAAGACACTATGAACGCGAATCAGGTCCTGAAACCATGTCTAATTCCCTCCTCAATGCCTCATCCTGACTTAGCAATCTAACATTGGGAATTTTCCATTTCATATCTCGAAAATATGAAGTTTATTTGGGTATTGATATGGAAGCCTGAGTAAATAGTTAGTATAACTCAGTTGTCCACTAATAGTGGCATATAAAAAAATATCCATTCAATAATAATGTATGTAGTTTTAAAAATAATAATGTTCAATAAAAAAGCTAAAAATCTCACATGATTGAATATTCATTATTTAACCACATTTTACCCTGGGTTCAAGAGTTCACCCAACAAATCAATACCTGATTAGGCCCATGCTAGATTCTAAACCATATCACATTAGGAATCACAATTCATTGTATCATGGGTTTCATTATCCATTTCATTTGAATTTTTATATCATGGATAATTGGAACCATAGTCCAATGCCATCATTTTGGGAATAGAATTATATATTTAGAACTCCATGATTATTTAGAGCATCAGTCCCTATATCACACCTTTTTTATCATTAATTAAAATATGGGTAATTAGAGCATCATTAAATGTACCACACTCATATATCAGTCAATCACATATGAGTTTTTAGAGAATCAGTCTGTGTCCCACATGTATATATCAATCAACCACACATATATCGTATATATCACATCAACCAAGGTTAGTATACATCAACCCCATTTTTATCATTTCACATCATGGTTACAATTTCAATTATCAAAAAAATCATGGTTCCACACTTTAATCACATGGAATAATATAATAAATTCATCATTAAAATAATTCAATATTTGAATCATATAACCCATTAACCGATTAAGGTTAATCCATCCATCTCATAATTCCCATGGTTAATTAATTCATAATAACATTCATTGAACAATTATACAATCTCATTAATTAACCAATTTTGTATTCCCCATATCCCATAAACATTATAATCGCATCATTCCATTAATTAATTTATCAATTAAATAATCCAATTCAAGATGGAATTTCAAAACATGACAATTTATATTTCATAATTCTATACACACAATATTAATCAGTAGTATGATATTATCAATTTAGACAACATACTTCAAGATCATTGATAGATTATCACAAAAGTAAATCCCCAAATTAAAGTAGAATGTTCAATTAAACAGGGAAGAACTAGATATAGATCCAAAACATAGATCCAAGATCAAACAAATTAGATACATGAAAACCCATATCTAAACCATCACTAATGGAGGAAATCATCCCTTCAATGAATGATAGAAATATGGGATAGTGGGAGGAAACCAATTGGGATGAAAATCTCTTACCAAGAGACGTGAAGAGTCTTCAATACAGTATTCAATTCATTAATAATGAAGTTTATAAGACTTGGGAAACCATCCAAAAGCCTAAAAAAATGAGATAAATGAGTTAGGGTCGTGTTGGGTTGAATTAGGGTGAAGGTTGTGGGGTTTGGGAGTTTTAAACCAAATTCTTGGGGGAATTAATAATATGTGCATAATTTCATGGGAAGGGCGTATGGTTTTCCAAACCATGTCCCCTAACCGTGCACCTCACCTCTGGGGGTGCATGGTTACTCCTAATTGATCACACATTTTTAAAAACCATGCACCAACCATGCAATCCCTCTCAGTCTGGTGTTGCATGGTTTGATGGGTATGGAACATAGTTTGGGAAAAACATGCACTAAACGTGCACTACGCAAGACCCCCACCAAAAACATCTAAATGTAACCCATACAAACCCAAGACATGAATAAACCAAATTATAACAAAAAAAAGTAAAATAATACCCAAAAATGATCTCGAGACATCTCCATAAAAAGGTTAGGACCTTATAGATGGGAATGGGTCATACCATTTCAGTTATGTCAATCACATAATAATATCATGGTGTTTTAAAATCCTAACAGTAACTATCCATCATACAATTTAGGTTCTAATATCTAATATATAATTTTTTCAATGGTATTTTATCATCTATAAAAAAATTCTTACAAAAAAATCAATCTAAATTTTAAAATAGAATCATTTTCTCATATAATATGTCATTATCAAACTCATATAAATAGTATGGTTTCAATAACCCATTCCCAAAAAATGATAAAAATATTTATCATATAAAATAAAACATAAAAAATATAAAAAATGACATCAACATTTATCCTACAACATTTGTCACATCAATTATTAATAAAATATTTTAATTGCATAGTAACACATCACCCTTTCCTTTATCTCTTGGTTAACCTACTTATTAAGAAAAAAAATCCATCATCAAAAATATGATTATCAATCATCAAATAATATCATCACGAAACCAAAAAAATAACTTCATAATTTTTCTATTTATTTTAATGATTATTGGTTTGTATTTTGTTTATTCTATATGTGTTGAATGGTCTTCTTCATTGTGGAGTTATAGTTATTGTCAAATTTTGATTGATTTTTTCATTAGTTTTTAGGGGTGTTTGTTTTTTGTCATTTGTTTTAGTTTTAAAAGTTATTATCTAATGGATAGTTAAAGGATTTATTAGTGAAGGAGAGTCTGATCTAGTTTGGGTTTCAATGTTGCAACTTTATCAATTGTTGGTTTCAAATTCTTCTTGGTGATCTTTTATGTTTCTTCAGTGCTCTAATTTTTGTAGTTCGTCTTTTTTCTCTCATTCCACATTGGATATTATGGATTATTGTGAAGTTTTAATTAATGAGTGATCTGCTCTAATGGTTTTAATCTTCGTTACTATAATTATTTATGAAAAATTTAAGTTTCCATTGATATACATTTCGGGTACTTTTGATGTGTCATGTTTTACAACGATGGTGTGTGGCGGTAGATTTTCATTGTAGCATTAGTTGATGGGGTAAACACCTGGTTTAAGGTTTTCTAGGCTTGGATTATGGTGTCTATTGAGGGATACATTCCTATAATCTCAACCTTGTTTTTACTAGCTCATAATTTCAAATTTTATTTTAAAACATTTTTATGTGGTTAGATTTTGAGGTATATATTTTTTGTTTTCGTTGTGTTTCATGTGAGTTAACCTCTTCAAAATAAATAAGATTTACAAAAATAATTAAAAATGTATTTTAGAAATAAAAGAGTTATAATGTTACTATATCTATAATAATTAAATAAAAATATAAAATTATATAGGGTTCATATATAAAATAATAAAAAGATCACTATAAAATGGAAGAAGTGAAATAGTTTTTCAAAGAGGGAATAACCATCAAATAAAATAACATAAATTCACACATCCCACTGACTGAAACCCCAAAAAGCAACTCTTAAAATCTTACCTATAAACAAGATGTACTATACCCAATATAACTCAATGCTCTGTATAACATTAGATGTAGGCCAGATCAGGGTTATCTCAGGACATCTCAAAAAAGTTTCTATAATTCATGGAAAATATTAAATATAAACAACAAATATAAATATATTTATTGTTAGATGAAATGTTAATTTCAAATGATGTTATTAGAATGGAATAATTTTACATACTTTAATAGTCCTCCATCATAAGAAATAATATGTGTAAATCATTCCCAAGCTATTTTATGATGCATCTACTAACTGAAAATTACCCTTTAATCAATGATCTAAGTACTTTATTATTTCTATAAATGATCAAAAACCATACGTAGGAATCCATAATCCCCTTATACTAGATTTTTTGGTTCATTGTACTAAACTCTAAAACCTCTAACATTTTTTTATTTCTTCTCAAATAAGAATTTACTCACATGTTCCTAACTCTAAACTTCATTCTGGATCACAAAGAAATTCTATAATACCACTCTGTTATTTACAAATTTAAATATGATACCACCAGTGTCTGAAGTGAAACCATGTGTGTCCCTTGAAAACATCCTCCAATAAGAAATGAGATATTGAATTTTATCAAATGTATTAATATCATAATTTTGGGGTCATCCTATAAAAAACACAATATAAGACTATGTGTAATACATGAGTATAATCCAACATATACAAAATGAAAAACAATATAAAGACATAAAAACAACCACAAAATCACAAAAAATCCAAACTAAATACAATATTTATACCATATTGGTGTATAAAAAATTTCTTAAACACCAATTTCCCACTATAAATCCAAATCATTAAGTTGACGATACATTATAAAACCATTATTAAATTGGAAAAACTATATATAAAGTTGGGTTGAGTATATCAACATACATAATAGGTTATCCCCTAATTCAATATCATTAATTCATAATGGTGAAATATATAAAATCATAACATATTATTACAACCACATTAACTAATATAATATAGGGTTAAACTATACCAAACATAAACTACTGAGTCATTTTATCCTATAGTTTCAAAATATTCTATACATGGATTTATTTTATTATTGAAGGTCATACATCATTCTCTATAAATCTAGGTTATCATAGTATTGACCACCCCAAATCACTACAAACGTCACTCATTAAATAATATGGTATATACAGTATAATATAGGTCCTCAAAATAAAAGTGGTCCCCTATTAACCAACTCTTATAATCCTAGTTATTGATTTTCCCAACCTATACCTCATGATGGACATCAACCTTATTCTCAAATTCTCATGACCACATCAACCATATAGATGCATTTTTAAATCACCCCCATCAAATTATTTATGGCTATTTGTTTATAGTCAATCTCTTGAGAGAAGCTATTAAAAATTGGATTGGACCTAATTCGAGTGTTTTTTCATGGATTTAAATGATGGATTACATGATATGAAATATGTTCAATGATTTATTTAAGGAATCTTGAATTATCTTTAGAAGTTATATTTTGTATAAGAATTTTCCATTATGTTAGGATGACTAGATGTGTAATCATAAATTCACTCTAGAATATCTGAAAATGAAAAATCCCATAATGTATAAGAATTAATCCTACAACTATGTAAGGATCATCCACAATGTAGGCATGATTTTAGCATTTATAAGGATGTATATTGATGTGAATAATCATCAACCAATCCTTGAGTAGGTTGTAGCAAATTAATATTATGCCGAACCAATTGAGACAATGAAGAATTTTTATACTGGTTATTTATAGAGTCTAAAAATTAAATTTCTTGAGAATGTTAAAATACATATCGATTTTTCTTCCTTCTTGAGATCTTGTCTTGTATATCTACTTGGAAAAGGAAAATTCAATTTTTTTAAATTTTCATAGTAATGTGGGGGAATATTGCTATTTTATAATTTTAGTGGGATATTCATGAGGATATTGGTTGAAATAAATTGATCCTGTTTCAATATTTCATGGTTGGGAGGCTCAAGAAACTGTTTATTATACAAATTCATGTATATGAAAAATTCCATGAGAAATTAATGTGTGTATATAGTAAAAAAAACCGAACATATAAAATATGACTATTATGAAAAATAAAATGAACCACATCAAACAATATAGAGAGTATAATAAGAAATAAGTATATAGTAGAGAATATAAGTTTAACTATATGATTCATGGTGTTCATGATCTGGAAATACATTTCCACTATATTTTAGAGAGAATAAGAAGAAGAAGGTATAAAATGCTCTGAATGATGTGAGAAAGTAAATTATGATAAAATTATTGGTTATTCATGAGGTAACATATAAAGTCACTAATCATGAAGAGTGAGTTGTATACTATGTAAATTCTTGATCACGATTTAAGAAGATAATATCTTATTTGTTTCCAAAGAAACATGAATATGAAAGTATATATTTTCACAACTAGTGGTGTTTATGGTTCATTATTAATGTTTGGAGTTAGTATAAAAATATTATAATACGTGGGGTGTTTTGAAACTATAGGTGATTGATGATACCTCCATACCCACTATATGTTCGTGTTACATTTATAGTGGAAAAGCTACGTTTGGGAGAGAAAATAGACATAGTAAGGAGTGGTCCCTCACATTAAGGTCTAAGCTTGAAAAAATATTATGTCCCTAAAGTATTTTATTTATTCTTATATTATGATTGGTTGACTAGTTATATTTTAGGGTAAGAAGCTAATCCTTACCAGTTACATGGGTTAATTTCAATGGGTAATAAATTTTAAAATAAGTAACCACTGATTCAATCATATATGTGGTTCACCCATTATTGGGGTACTACAAGTGGTATAATATCTATACATTTCCATTGTTAGATTATATTTTTTATGAAAATGGATAATATCAGTTCTGTGAATTTCAGAGGAGTTACAACATTTTATAGAAATAGATTTCATGGTTAGAAAAAATATAATGTTGCCTTATCTACTTCTTCCTTGTCCTGATTTGTTGTATTCTACTATAGTGGAATGTATACCTTTTTCAAAGGTCTGATCACAATAAAATTTTTGAAAAAAATATTTATGTTGATAGAATTTATATAAATTCCATTTTCAATTCTTGTTAAATTTTTTTAACTAAATACACAGAACATCAAACTTCCAATGAACCCTATGATAATCATGAGAACATCTATGAAGGAAATACATATGTCAAAAAATCAATTTTTCAATAAAAAAGATTAATGTTTAAAGATATAAATATAGAAAGAGAATAAACTATTTTTACTACTTCACTGGAGTCAATGAGGTTGTAAGAAATATAAGAGTCTTTAGTGAAAATCAGGATGAATTATCATAGTGAAGAAATACATGAGGAAATTACCTATTATATTTGATCCTAAAATATATACACAAGATTATGGTTAGGATATCTAAATTTATGATATTTGTCAAATTATTATTTAATATTAAATGAATAATATTCCTATCATTAAAAATAAGTTTAATGAAATTTTTATTTTTATACTAGGAAATTTCTATATTTGAGCATACTCAATACCAAATATTTATTAATTAAAGTATATTAGAGACAGGGATACAAAAACATGGAATAAGAAAAACTAAACAAATGATGGAAGAGAAACACTACCCACATGAAAACCAAATAAAAATATCAAATGAAAAAAAAAGTCCGAAAAAATAATCCCAGGAGATGACCCAAGAAAAGGACCAAACCAGGTCACTATCACCCGATAAAAAGGTACCAACATACAACTAACCTAGATCCAACTTTTCTAAAATTCATCCTAAGGTCAAGGAAAACAACCACCACACAATCCAAGGTATTATACTACAGTATCCCAAGATAATCCTAAGATTTCTAGATTGTACCATGTGCCACACGTATTGATTCCCATCCCCAGTCACCACCTCTCTTGCTACGGCTCATCAATGGCTCGTACAATCAACATCACTGAAAAATTTTTCATTCAAACAACTACACCACTGAGTTTAGATCCCAAAACTAGGGTCAGAACCCATTTTCATCCCACCAACATTGCCTATGCCACAACGGCCCGTCGTCATCCTGCACAAACCTCATCACTGATTGGATCCCTTAACATCCGACAAGGTCCAAACCCAAAAAAACAGGGTCAAAACCCATCTGCATCACATCATCACCTCGCTGTACTGGTGTTCATCACCTCCATAACCTGAAAACATTTCCCATAAATGTTCTCCACTATTTCTCGTGATAGCTGACCATGTCACAACACCAGGATCCCAGATATGCAACGCTGATGTGTCTTCATCCCTACCATCTAGATGTGTCGTCGAAACCCAACGCCACTAATAAAAGATTCACCAGCCCCGTCATCAGGGAATGAATCCATTCACCATCACATCTATCATCATCACCACTGTAATCAACTTCTTCTTCTCCTTGCCACCGAACATCACCTTGGGAACCAACATCATGGATCTGGGTTTACTCTCACCATTTGATTTCACCACAACTAGTCTCAACATTAACTAAGCCATCGATTCCACCATGAAAATATCTAGCCTTGCATACTCCAAATCAGATTTCATTTCCAACAAACTATCTTATCTCTAATAATATTAGAGGAGGTAAAGGTATGTACAAGGGGAATATTCCCTAGAAATTATTTAAATAGGAAACATATGAAAAAAAATTAATCAATTTTACAAACAACAAAATATATGAGAAGGTGTATGATGATTATGATGAGAGAACTAAAATAAATTATTGGTATAAGGGATCTAAATAATTGAATAATTCATTTGGCAGGAACAAAATAATTTAATGATGAAAAATGAATGTCTTGATGAAAAATGAAAAAGAGGAAGAATCTTCATCCAGTATCCCATATTTTGATAAACCACTTGAAAAGGACACAAAATATATAGCTAATGTTTATGTATATAATACTTCCTAAAGAAATAATCTGGCAGGTGGTGAAGAATCTTATGTATGGAACATGATCAAATCAAAATTAAATGCATTCATTGACCTATTTACCATTCCCAAAAAGGAGATTAATGTTTTCAAGAATGATTTTGGGAATAATATTAAACTAAATTAAGTTTCTCTATAAAGGTAGATTAATATTGTAAAATAAATCAATAAATAAAACTTCATATTTTTTAAGAATGGAATGATCTAAATATATCTTCAAACAAAACTATTTATTAAAGAAGAATAATACATTCCACTAGAATTACAATATGTTAAAAATAAAAATGAGTTCATATATATCATATAATACATCAAAAAATATATTGAAGATAGATATGAATAATCTACATCATATTAGAATTCTTCCACCACAAATCAGGTTAAAAAATAGTCTATAAATCTAACACTTTTAACTAATTTTTTAATAATTCATGTTTTAATCCAAAATATGTAAAAGTGTATACCTGTAAAAATAATGAAAAAAAAGACTTCAATAACTAAGAAATAATGAATTATTCATATAAAATAAACCTCTATGAATAACTATCTTGCTCAAGTTGTATCTGGACAACAAAGGCATGAATCTAGAATTATGTTTTCCATAAAGATTAATATTTACAAAAAGAGATTTATATTCTATCGACACTATTAGTGGTATATAATTTTTAACCAAAAGGCATACACATAATGGTATAACATTTATTTAGCAAGAATAAATCATGAACCATGTTGGATAATTACTGAAATGAAAAATAAAAAATCTTTATAGAAGATGGGTATAAAAATGGGTACTTAAAGAGTACCCACCCAAAACTGGTTTGAAATCATGAAAAAATTTTATTGTAGATGTGAGAAAATAGGTAATTTTCATAATAAGTGGATATAAAATCCCATTGGATAGTCATATTACATATAATAGAGGAACAAACAATAACATTAAAATTACGAAGAAAAGTTACTCAATGTGGAAGTTTATTTTAAAACTAGTAAAGGAAGAAGATCATGGATACTTGATAGTGGGTGTTATTTATATGTGTATGTAGGCACCAAATTTTTTAAAAACATTTAAAAGAATAAATAATATCTATTAAATTTGGATTTGATAGTTTCTTGAGGATAAAGTGTGTTGGAAATTTTGTAATTGATTCAAAAGTTCTGAATTAGAAAAATAATTTTTTTTGTTAAATGGTTGAAAAATAACATACTTAGTGTTTTCTATTTATATAATGGAGGAAGGGAAGTAGTATTTCAAAATAACACAATAATAATCAGAAATATTAAGGATTTATAGTTTATTATTATAGATAAAAGAATAATTGAGAATCTTTTTCATGTTGGTTACCCATCCAACTCATGTTAAATAAGTTCAAATGATGTGAATGATCTATTGCATTGGAAACGTAACCATCTAATATAAAGGAACATACGTAATATTTCCAAACATTATGTGTTTAGATACCTTCTAAAACTCTAATAGGAAAGTGATGTTATATGTGAGACATTCCAAAAGGTAAAATGGAGTAAGGGACTCGTATTAATGTGGACATTAAATAAACTAGAAATTTAGAGCTTATATATACTAATGTATGCGGTTCTATGAGGACAAAATAAACCAAGAGTGATCATTACATAAACACATTAATATAAGATTAAACATTAATTGACAATGTCCTTTTTATGAAGCATAAATAATAGTCCAATCAGATCATTAAAATCTTTAAATGACAAGCCAAGAAGGATTTTTGTGTCTATATAAACAACGCAAGGTTTAAAAACTGAAAGGAGTAGGCATCCAATTATTTTTAGATATATCTAAAAAATCATGGGATAAAACATAAATATAGAACACTATACCCCCATAACAAAGTAGTATAGATGAATGAAATAATACAATCATTGTAATGATGGGTAAAACCATGTTTACTAAAAATTAACTACAAAAGTTCTTTTGGAGAGATTTTGTTTCACTGTAGTCAACATTGAGAACATGTGCTTCTTGAGAATTGAAACTCAAAAGAGACCATATGATATGTGGTATAATAGAATCCTATTATCAAATAATTCAATGTATTTAGAATCCCATGATATGTGAAGTTAAATAATATAAATTTAGGCATGTTTAAAGAAAATGTATAAGGATTTACAGTTATGGGATATCATTCTAATGTTAATGGCTAACAATAATGGAGAATAAAATAAAATAAAAGCTTATATATTGTTCCAATTTAAAATTTATTTAATGTAATCCCAATGAAAATGACTTTATTGAAATTTAAAATGAAAATTATAAATCTATAAACATGAAGAATTATAAAAAATAGATTGTAGACAAAGCTGTAAATTAGAATGTTATTATTGAGGTTGATTTAGATGAGAACAATAATGAATAAGGTACTAAAAACTGGAGGAAATTGACTACAAAACTAAAGATATATGTTAATTAATAAATTATTATTAGGAAATAAGATACAATTTTCCAAACTAAAATTATGTTAAGACTTGATACCCAAATTTCTCTTTTCTCTCAAATAGAACCTCACACTGTTTATGAGGTAGTTGAGTATGGACAAAGGATTTCCTCAATGAATAATCAAATTATTCCAAATAATAATTACTCCACATGGGATATGGTTCCATGAAATTAATATAAGAAAATAATAGTAAACAAGTGGGTTTATTGAAATAAATTTAACGTGAAATTTTAAGTCATAAGGAATATGACAAGTCTACTTTTCAAGGGGTATTCATTGTTGGAATGAGTTGACTTTGAAGTAACCTGTGCATCAGTAGTAAGGTTTTTGACTATTAGGATTATCACAATAGTATATACACACAAAAATATCAAAATATACCAAATTAGTGAGAAACATGAATTTCTAAATGGTGATCTTGAAGAAGATATTTTCATTGAACAACATAAGAGGTTTCTTCTTATAGTTGGGGTTTGTCTTAGTGGTAAGCACCCCTTAAATCTACATGAAAAATGGGGGTTCAAAACCCAATGGGAACAGGTACTGTAGCAGTACTGTAGCGTACTATAGCAGCAGTGACACTGTAGCCACGGCGGGCACTGTAGCGGTGGCAGGCCACTATAGTGGCGGCAGAGCACTGTAGCAGCAGCGGAACTATGCAGTACAGTAGCAACGCGGGTACTGTAGCAATACTATTCACAGAATGGGCTTTGGGCCAAAAAACGGGCCTACGTGTCATGTAATGGGCTAAATGCCCACTGGGCCTTCGGGCTATGTAATGGGTCTCCCTCTATCCAGTTAATGAGGTCTTGGTTTGATTTAATAATAAAAATGAGGCTTCGGCCCCAACCTCTTTTAAAAAAAATAAGAGTTTTCTTCTTGATATAAATTTAAGTATGTTGTGAAAGCGTTATAATTAATTAAATGGATTATAGAAAACCCCCAAATCCAATTATTCCATGTTCGATGGATTCTTATGAAACTTGTATTTTTCAAAAGGAAAATTTTATAGTAATATCTATGTGATGTATGTGTCCACTGGTACTCTCACTGTCATAGTATATTTTGATGACATTAATTTTTTAGGTGAAAAGGTGTTTCACTATGAATAATTTTAAGAGGAAATGAAACTCCATTTTGAAATGTCTATTTTTGGTTATATGTCATATTTTATGTATTATATAAACTTTTAATGGGTTATTCATATTTTTATATCCCAAGATTAATACTCTCAGGAATTGCTGAATAGGTTTGGAAGGGAGGAACACAAATAGTTTTCCACTCTTTTAGATATTGGTAATAATATAACCAAATATATTGCTATAAATTATGTGAATCAAAAGGAATATATAAAAATGATTAATAGCCTACTCTACATAAAAACCTCCATACATGATATAGTATTTTATGTGACTCTTTATTCCCAATTTCAAAGTGGTCCAAATGAGTCTAAAATGTTTTTAGTTAATATAATCTTGAGGTGTAGGATAAATAAATTGAGTATTGGATGTTGTATAGAATAAGTTTAGATTTTACTATATAAATATTTACAGATGATGAGTGGGAAAGGGATTTTTTTAATGAATGTACACTTCTAGTGGGATATTACTTCTTGATGCAATTTGTGCGGCAATGAATATAAAGATGGAATGTTTTGGGGAATTAAATATAATATAAGATGAATACATAGACACCACATATACATGTACCCAAATGATATGGATGAAGATATAACTATATTCCTTTCAAGTTTATGTTGAGAAGACACTATGTATTACACATGACAATAAATTTATACATATCTCTAAGAATCCAGTTCAATACTCTATATTTAAGAACATAGATCTTATATACCATTTTTTTAGTGAAAAGGTCTTTTAAGGGGATTTAATATATATTAGAACAATGGAAAATGATTCAAATATTTATACCAAATCATTTCAAATGTAGATATTATTTTCAACCTTCCACTCTAACTAAAAAATGTGTAGAATAAGCCCCCACATATCCTTGGGTCTGTTTTCAGAGCATGATAAGGTATGCTTAACTATTATTTTAATGGAGAAGGGGGAGTATATCTTTTCTATTATGTGTTTATATGTCCAATGGGTTTTCTTCATATCAAAGGGGGTATATCTTAGTAAAGTGTGAATATTTATAATGCATGGTAAAATGAGGAGTGAATTTGTGTCACTTATCCATGAGTTTATTATCACCAATGGATGATATTTTCCCAAAAAACTACTATGTATTTTAGTGTAGTGTCAATCTGCATATAATTTGAGAAATGGAATGATTTTATGGGTGAATGTTTAAAAATAATAGTATAATTGGATTGAAAAAAAATCAACTGGGATATTTAGGTGCCCATTGGAATTATTGATTGTTATTGTATTTGTTTTCAAACTCTTGAGAGAATATAATGAGAATTTATTTGAACTTATTTATATTGTTTTCTAGGATTTTCGAGATATATTTATTTGTGTTTTATAAGATCCAAATTCTTATACAGTAATTTATAATTCTTTTGAGAAGATGAATTTTATCTATGTTAATTCCCCTATGCAAGGATGACGAGATGTTTAATAATCTATTCACGCTAGAGATACCATAAAATAGAAATTTTCTTTGTTTGTAAGAATATATCTTTCAACAGGGTAAGGATCAGCCTCCACATAAGTATGATTCTAGATTTTATAAGTATGAACTCTAATGTTTCTAAGAATCTTCCATCAATGGTGAAAGGAATATTTACTACTATGTATGAATCACTTGGTCTGTATAAGATTCATTTGATTATTCATACGTATCATTTCCAGTAATGTATTATTCATATATATATGTAAACACAAATTTTTTTCTATGTATGTATGATACTTTTTTTCATATAAACACTTAGATAATTTCAAATTTTTAATCTAGATGAAAATTTGAGTTACCATAATTGTTTTTTAAAAAGGAATTAAACAAATCATTTCTATAGATAATTATCATTTTATTAAATATGAAAAATATATTTATGATTTAATAAAAACAATTCAAAGGAAATTTTAGTTGAAACTAAATGGTTAGTGAGCGGGGTATCATGTTGAAAGCTGTTTTATTTTTTTGAGAATAATGTAGATATAAAATGAGATGGTTCTTTGTTATTCCTCAGTCCTAAAATCAAATGAAAAACAATCTAATATAATATCTGAGTATTACTAAGATGATTTCTATTTTAAGAGTGTTAAGATATTAAATAGAATATGAGAATAAAATACGTTGTTTATTATTCAGTCATGCTATGAGTAGGTTTTATAAAATAAATCTAAAACTAATTTTGTTAAGAGAAATATGAAATTTACTACTAAGAGATTATGGAGTTGAAAATTTACGTTTTATTTAACATTTTTAAATTCATATCAACTCTAATTTAATCCCAATAGATTTTTTTTTATTTATTATGATGAAGGAATGTTATTTATTGGTATTATGATGAGAATTTATGGGAAAATATTCATGTGAAAATTTAAATAAGATACACTTGAGGATCATTGTCGAAAAAAAATCTTTACTTTCATGATATATTATGTTAGGAGTCTCAAGAAACCATATAACACCAATATATGAATATGAAAATGACATGATAATGTAATGTGTAATTTTTATAAAAAATTTATTTTTTAAAGTGAGAGAATATGACTGATGTGAATAAGGTGGGGAAGAAATGTTTTATAATATGAATATTTGGGGTTTTTGATCTCAAAATATGAATTCTTGAGCATCAGTGCTAAGAATAAGAAGAAGGATAAAAAATATCTACATGAAGTGAGTAGGATAAGTCTGATAACATTAGTGTTTATTCACCAGGTTGCTTCTAAGTTTGGTTTTCCTTGATAGTGATTTGTATACTCATTATATTTTTTAGATGGATTAATAAGAATGATTTATTATTTGTTTTATATGAAATCTAAATATGAATATATAAATTTTCTCAATTGGTGGTACTTTTATTCATTGTAAATGGTGGGAGGTAATATATTAATCATGTATCTAGTGGGATTCTATGAAACTATGGGTGATAGATACCTCTATACCCACTGTAAGATGGTGTTATATTCATAGTGGAAAATATACATTAGGGATAGTAAAAATATGTATCAAGGAGTAGACAATCACACTAAGGCCAAACAATGTAAAAACATTTTCCATTGGTCTTTTATTTTAACATAGAACATGACATGATAACTCATTATATTTGAGAGATAATATAATCTTATCTAGTCACAAGGGATAATTTCAATGGAAATGAAATTCTAAAAGAGAAATTCACTAACAATTCATCGCCCCAAATGTCTCACCCACTCCTAGTGCAGTAAAATTTTAAAGTATATAAACTCCACGCCCTCCTCTGCATGATCATTTTTACCAAAAATATGTATCATTACCACACACATATAATTTTTGGGGTCTGGGTATAATAATTTTACACCACACAATCCCATTTTGTTTATAGGTTGTTTCCTATAGAATGGTACACACATAATTGAAAAAATATCAAAATATACTTAGAAAAATCATAGAAAATAATGTTCCCATAACTAGGATACTTACATATTTCAATATTGTAACATTCATGTAACTATAATCATCAATCATACCATTTTCACCATCACATCATCATCATTGTATTTTCATCAATCTTTATAATTAACACATATAAATTTTAATGTCAAGGTACTCCCACTAGTAATCATGACACTACCCTTCACCTCTATAGACATGTATTGGGGGAATGATAAAAACTCCATTGTCACAAGTAATCCCAATTATCTTAATAATGAATTATTAGGGGTATAACACTCTAGGTTAGTTATCAATACTCAAATAGGTTTGAAGTGCATTGTGTTGCATTTGTTGTGAATGAGGCATGAAGTTGTCTTGGAATGAATGGATGTCAAGGATTCAAGATGTGAATGTCAAAGGATGTGATGGTGATGGTGATGAAGGAGAATGGCCATGGTACTAAGATGAATGTCACTTAGGAGATTCACTAAGTGGTATTGGAAATTGTGGTTGAAACATTCTCCATGAATATCTGACGATTGTTGAGCTGCTCTTTAAGTTCAAAGAACTTGTATCCTGATGATACAATGTCACAACAATGATAGAAGACCATGCAGTGTATTAACAATGCATGAGGAGTTGAAAGTGATCCATCCATAAGTTCCAAGTGGATGAAGTGGATTAAAGAAGTCCATGCACTATCATTTAGTGAATGTGAATTTGAAGAAGATCCAATTTGATCTCTGATTAGATCAATGAAGAACGTTGAAGAATCTATTTGACTAAGGAGCTCGGTTGATGAAGAAGAACCTTCAAGAATTTCCATTCCTAAGTGATAAATAAATCTTGAGGATGAATGGAGAAATTCCTAAGAAGAAGAAGAATTAAGAAGGGAGAAGTGGCTTGGAATTTGGCATTTTACATATGGGATACTTTGTTTTTTAACAAAGTGTTTATTCATGCCTTAGCCAAAAATTAGGCCAGCCAAGGCCAGCCCACGGGTTCAACCCCAAGGCACTTGTGAGCCTAAGGCGTCACGCCCATGGGGGATCCCATGGTGCAAGCACAAGGCGGCAGGGGGCCGTGTGTAAGCCCCCGAGGGCACGCGGTGGTGAAGCCAGCGCACCCGGAGGATGCATAGTAGGCGCTAGGAGCGCGCCTGCAGGGAGCAAGGTGGGCGCATAGCGCGCCTGCAGAGAGAACCCGGTGCGGGGCGGCACCGGGAGGGGAGAAGTTCAACTGAGCGTTGAGAGGCAGCGCCAGGGTAATAAGCCGCGTGAAAACCGTGAGAGGTTTCGATATGGGACACGCGGAAATTTCCCTGGGAGCAAATCTCAGCCGTCCGAGCCATCGCGCGCTTTATCCACGCCGCACGATCCATCTCCGCGGTGATGATCTAATCCTGGCCGTTAAACATCGCATCCGACGGTCGAGAGCTCGTCTTCATCATCGAGCTCGTCCGAGGCCTCCCCAAAGCCACCTACTTGCCGCCGCTGAACCAGGCGACTCCCGAAGATGGTTTTTGAGTTCCCGTCCACCTCAGAGCAAACCGAGACCTCCATTGGGATCGTCTCGACGCACTGAACCCATCCATGCATTAAAATGTTGCATGCATGCATCAAGAAATGAATTCGGTCTAAGCCGAAGTAAACCGAAGGTGCGAGGCGTTGAAGAATTTGTGTTTTGCATGGGATGGCCAAAACAGAGGCCGTGCATGCGTTCTAAATCGCATGCACGAGGAGGAAAGTAAAAGAGATGAAGCCCGCCTGAAACAGTGAAGGAAAACAAGATTTGAAAAGATTTTTAAAAGATCCGAAGATCTCGGGAGTTTGAGATTCATCACGCGGATGGGCCGAAGCCGCCTCTGCCTATAAAAGGATCACTCGAGGATCTCGTTTATGCTTGCTGATGCGCTGAATATTTTTTGAGAAGTCCCGCGAGTGCCTTGCCTTGTGAAGAATAGCCTGTGCGCCCCCTGCGCGGCAGTGAAGCCCGGAGCCACCCCTTGGCCCCGTGAAGTTCATTTTGCGCACTTCTTGTGCAAAAGAAGAAGGAGGAAGGGCAACGCTACCTTGCGCGCCCCCCCTCTGTGCACCGCGGCCCCCTGCGCGGTAAGCACTTGCGCGGCAGTGGCCACCCGAGGCCTTGCGCGCCTTGCACTGGTTGCACCCTTGAGGCTTGCGCGGTTGTTGAAGTGAAGGAAGGCCGAGCCCCTTGCATCCTTCGGTGTGTGCTAAGTGCAAAGAATACCCGAGGCACTTTGTGTGCAAAGGAGGGAAAGGTTGTAGCCCTGTGAAAACAAGAAGACCACACCAAGTTGTGTGTTGTGTGTGTGAAAAGTGGAGTGCCTTGTGTGAAGTGAAAGAACACACCCTTTGGGTGTATGTGCAAACAAGAACAAAGAAGGGGACGTGGCAGTGTGTGTGCAAGTGGGTGAAGTGAAGACCACCACATCCCTTGTGTGTGTGTGCCAAGTGAGGAGAACGCCCTACGGGAAGTAGCTTGTGCAAAGAGGGAGAACCCAAGGCTTAGTTCCTTTGTGTGAAAATTGAGCAAGGAAGGTCGTGGCCTTGTGGGTGCACACATTAAAGAACAAGAACACCCTATGGCCATTTCAGTGTCTGCCAAGTGCTAAGAAGACCACACATTGTGTGTGAAGTGAAAAAGGCCGAGAGGAAGTGTGTGCAAGTGGAATAGGCCTTAGCCAAGTGTGTGTAAGTGAATAAGGCCAAAGACCACACCTAGTTGTGTGAAAAGTGGAGAACCTTGTGTATGCAAATTGAAGAACACACCTTGAGTGTGTGTGTGCAAACAAGAAACAAGTTGGCCGAACCTAAGTGTGTGCACTAAGAAGTGTGTATACACTTAGAAGAAATAAGGAGTGACCCACACTAAAGTAGAACACACATTTATGTGTGTAATCAAAATTGAATAAAGTGTGTGAAGAAGTGAGAAGTTGGTGTGTGCTTAAAGATACTACACCCTTTGTGGGTTTATTGCACTGAGAAGAAGAAGGGGAGTGCATGCATGCATGCATGCACGTGCACACGTGAACAGTGCTAAATCAGTGGTGTGCATTTGAGTGGTCCAAGACCAGGAGGTTCTTGAAGAATTGAGAAGGCCATGCTATCAGTGCATGAAGATGAAGAGCTGCCATGCACTCAGTGCATGAAGTTGAACGGACTGAGACTGGACCATACTGAAGTTAAAGACATCATTTTTCTGAGTATTCAGTAGTTGGAGAGAAGCCAGGTCATCCTTAGAAGATGGAGATAAATCCTGAGCAAGACGAGAAGACCTGATCATCACAAGTGATCAGAGGTACAGAGCCAGGCCAGCAGTCTTTATCCCAGACTGCTGAAGATACTTGAAGAAGCTTAAAGTGAAGAAGAGCTACTCGTGCGACTCGAGGAGCCAAGAGAGGACCCTGTGGGACTCAGGGAGAAGAAGTCTTCAGTGGGATTCTGGAGCAGGACAGTGGGACTCTGGTAACACTGTGTGAAGCAGTATAAAGACCCTCCTGTGGGACTCAGGAGAGATACGTTGGGAATCTGTATTGACCATTGTAATTCTAACAAGTTATAATGGGAGAATCCATGCTGGGAGAGCCTGGAAAGGATGTAGGCCTTTGGTTCCGAACCTTGTAAATCCTTGTGTCCTGTTCCTTTTCATTACTGCATCATTCGGGAAAGGTTGAGAGATACAAGAAGAGTGGATCGAGGCTTTAACCAGCCATAGAGGTCTAATTGATAAGAATCAATTAGTAAAAAGTTTTAAGGGATCACTGATTCACCCCCTCCCCCTCTCAGTGATTAACACTGATCTGGGCACTTCAATTGGTATCAGAGCCAGGTTGCCTCTAAAAGATCCAAGGGAGTCTTTATGAAGTGCAGATTTGAGGAAACGAGCGACCAGCCTCAAATGGAGATATCTGCCAAGACTCATAAAAATAGAAAGAAGAAACACGCAAGAAGATGAAGAAAGCCTGTCCTAGCTGTGATGAAGTTGAAACAATGAATGATTTTCAGAGTGCACTCAAATATCTTCAGAAGATAGTTCCCATGGAAGTGGCAAAGTGTATAGCTACAGGCATCCATGATCTTCATGAAGAAAAATCACAGTTAGAAGAAGAAGCCAATGCAATGGAAGATCAATTGGAAAAAAGGGTTGGCATAACCAACACTCTCAGAAAGCTGGTGAAGGCTAAAGATGAAACCGTTTCCCATTGCAATGAAATATATGAAGACACTACTGAAGAATTGCAAAGAAGTCTTTCTGAGAACGAATTATTTAATGTAATAATCAAAGATGTTTACCATGCACTGGAAAAGAGGCACAAAGTTTCAATGAATGTCAGAAATGCTCAACTCGAAGACAAAGTCAAAATGGTGAAGGAGCTTGACAATTCATTTCAAGTATTAAAGAAGGTGCATGAAGACCAGATGAAACAAATGGTGGAGAATTGGGAAGGAAAGCTAAGAACTGTTGAGGATGAGAAGAACTCCCTCAACATGAAATACTTAGAACTAGAGGTGATATTGAAAAATCTGCAATCTCCCAAAGCTGAATCCTCTCAGTCAGCTGTAAGAAGAAATGTTGCTACACAAGTATGCATTGAGAAGGATGATTCTAAAAGAAAGACATCCTCTAGTGAAAGTGCAACAACTTCTAAAAAGAAGGTACCATCCATCCCATCTTGTACTGATGCTTCTAATAGTGTTTCTACTAAAAGTGCAGGATGGAAGAATGAATCCAAACAAGTATGGATGAAGACAGTAAAGAAGCAGAGCTCTCCTGATGCAGCACAAAAAATCAAGAAAACTACCCAGCAATCAGAAGGACTGAAAAGGTCAAGATTCGTGGGACAATTCTGGTGTTGTAACAAGTATGGGCATTGTGAAAAGGATTGTTGGTACAAACCACTGAATTCCAAAGCACAGAGGAAGCCCATGCCAAGGGGGAGCAAGCCAGAAGGAAGGAAGCAACATCCACAGGTCCAGAGACATCTGTTTACTGCAAATAGATTTGGATTACTTGACAACATCTGGGATGATTGCACAAGTGGTCAAATAGATACATGTTAATCTCCAACTGTATCCAGAGCTAAAAAGAAGAGAAGATCACTGATCCTGGCTCAGAAAGAATCCTTGGGAAGCAAACAGAAGAAAGGTGACAATTCTCCCAAGAAGATGTTGAAAAAGGAAGAAAAGTCCTTGGAGTCTAAATCCAAGAAGGGTGATGCATCCAGAAGGACCACCAAGAAGAAAACATGCTTCTACTGTGGAAAGAAAGGCCATATCATGGATCTTTGTAAAGAAGCCATGAAATTCAATAGAGGCAGACTGGACTCAAACAGACAATCAATCCAGAAGAAGCAGAAGGGATTGATTGAAGACAAGATGCCTAAGAGAGGTAGCTTGACAGCATCAAAGGAACCATGTGAAACTTCCAGAACTGAGGCCACACATCCAAGTGACTTACTTTTCATATGGCCAAATCAGTTGCAACTGGCCAGAGAACTACAAAGAGTTGAAGATGAAGCTCTGGAAATTGCTAAAGCAAAAGGGAAGAAGAAGGATTCACATGAAGATGTTTTGAGAACCACACCAGCACAATCATCAATGAAGATCAAATGTGCAAGTGTGAAGACTGGTGAAAATGGGACATCTCGGTTGAGAGAATCTTCTCAACCTTGTTGTTCACATTGATGAACCAAGGAGGTTCCATCTTATTCCCTTATACTCTTGGTATATACATGTTCTAACATTGCAGGGAATTGAAGATGATGATCATTCTCATCTGGAGGATGGTTTGGACAGAATGGAGTGCACCCCTTGAGGGGAGCCAATCTGGAGAAGATGGTATTCTAAGATTTAATACCATCTTGAGAAAAGATGAAGGTATTCCAATCATACTTTCATCCCTTGTTTCTTAATTGTGTTCATCATGACAATTAAGGGGGAGTATTGGTTGAAGAAAAATGAATGAAAGGGGGAGCTTTATCTTTGCACTGAACTTTCTAATGTGTTTTGTGAAGTATGTGCAGGATTCAGCAATTCATTGAATATCTGAAAAATTTCAAACCCCTAAGCATGATCTCACATGTGTAGAGAATTATGGACAGCTTTGAATTCCTTGGTCATATCACTCTTGTTTTCTACACCGGTTTAGCCCAAGTAGACTTAGAGTTGATTTACTAAAGGTTCTTTGCTAAAGAAGAACACGTGGCATCATCCCTCTCTTAGTGATTTTCAAGAAGATGCTATTCAAAGGGAGGATGTTATTTTTGAAAGTGAACCACACCACACCTTTGCATTTGATTTCCAATAAGGGGGAGAAAATATTGGCACACATATTGACCCATTCATATGTGCTGAAGGAGTGTATGGACAACAAATACAAAGGGGGAGATTGAAGTGCATTGTGTTGCATTTGTTGTCAATGAGGCATGAAGTTGTCTTGGAATGAATGGATGTCAAGGATTCAAGATGTGAATGTCAAAGGATGTGATGGTGATGGTGATGAAGGAGAATGGCCATGGTACTAAGATGCATGTCACTTAGGAGATTCACTAAGTGGTATTGGAAATTGTGGTTGAAACATTCTCCATGAATATCTGATGATTGTTGAGCTGCTCTTTAAGTTCAAAGAACTTGTATCCTGATGATACAATGTCACAACAATGATAGAAGACCATGCATTGTATTGACAATGCATGAGGAGTTGAAAGTGATCCATCCATAAGTTCCAAGTGGATGAAGTGGATTAAAGAAGTCCATGCACTATCATTTAGTGCATGTGAATTTAAAGAAGATCCAATTTGATCTCTGATTAGATCAATGAAGAACGTTGAAGAATCTATTTGACTAAGGAGCTCGGTTGATGAAGAAGAACCTTCAAGAATTTCCATTCCTAAGTGATAAATAAATCTTGAGGATGAATGGAGAAATTCCTAAGAAGAAGAAGAATTAACAAGGGAGAAGTGGCTTGGAATTTGGCATTTTACATATGGGATACTTTGTTTTTTAACAAAGTTTTTATTCATGCCTTAGCCAAAAATTAGGCCAGCCAAGGCCAGCCCACGGGTTCAACCCCAAGGCACTTGTGAGCCTAAGGCGTCACGCCCATGGGGGATCCCATGGTGCAAGCACAAGGCGGCAGGGGGCCGTGTGTAAGCCCCCGAGGGCACGCGGTGGTGAAGCCCGCGCACCCGGAGGATGCATAGTAGGCGCTAGGAGCGCGCCCGCAGGGAGTAAGGTGGGCGCATAGCGCGCCCGCAGAGAGAACCCGGTGCGGGGCGGCACCGGGAGGGGAGAAGTTCAACTGAGCGTTGAGAGGCAGCGCCAGGGTAATAATCCGCGTGAAAACCGCGAGAGGTTTCGATGTGGGACACGCTGAAATTTCCCCGGGAGCAAATCTCAGCCGTCCGAGCCATCGCGCGCTTTATCCACGCCGCACGATCCATCTCCGCGGTGATGATCTAATCTTGGCCGTTAAACATCGCATCCGACGGCCGAGAGCTCGTCTTCATCATCGAGCTTGTCTGAGGCCTCCCCGAAGCCACCTACTTGCCGCCGCTGAACCAGGCGACTCCCGAAGATGGTTTTTGAGTTCCCGGCCACCTCCGAGCAAACCGAGACCTCCATTGGGATCGTCTCGACGCACTGAACCCATCCATGCATTAAAATGTTGCATGCATGCATCAAGAAATGAATTCGGTCTATGTCGAAGAAAACCGAAGGTGCGAGGCGTTGAAGAATTTGTGTTTTGCATGGGATGGCCAAAACAGAGGCCGTGCATGCGTTCTAAATCGCATGCACGAGGAGGAAAGTAAAAGAGATGAAGCCCGCGTGAAACAGTGAAGGAAAACAAGATTTGAAAAGATTTTTAAAAGATCCGAAGATCTCGGGAGTTTGAGATTTATAACGCAGATGGGCCGAAGCAGCCTCTGCCTATAAAAGGATCACCCGAGGCTCTCGTTTATGCTTGCTGATGCGCTGAATATTTTTTGAGAAGTCCCACGAGTGCCTTGCCTCGTGAAGAACAGCCTGCGCGCCCCCTACGCGGCAATGAAGCCCGGAGCCACCCCTTGGCCCCGTGAAGTTCCTTTTGTGCACTTCTTGTGCAAAAGAAGAAGGAGGAAGGGCAACGCTACCTTGCGCGCCCCCCCTCTGTGCACCGCGGCCCCCTTCACGGTAAGCACTTGCGCGGCAGTGGCCACCCGAGGCCTTGCGCGCCTTGCACTAGTTGCACCCTTGAGGCTTGCGTGGTTGTTGAAGTGAAGGAAGGTCGAGCCCCTTGCATCCTTCGGTGTGTGCTAAGTGCAAAGAATACCCGAGGCACTTTGTGTGCAAAGGAGGGAAAGGCCGTAGCCCAGTGAAAACAAGAAGACCACACCAAGTTGTGTGTTGTGTGTGTGAAAAGTGGATTGCCTTGTGTGAAGTGAAAGAACACACCCTTTGGGTTTATGTGAAAACAAGAACAAAGAAGGGGTCGTGGCAGTGTGTGTGCAAGTGGGTGAAGTGAAGACCACCACATCCCTTGTGTGTGTGTGCCAAGTGAGGAGAACGCCCTACGGGAAGTAGCTTGTGCAAAGAGGGAGAACCCAAGGCTTAGTGCCTTTGTGTGAAAATTGAGCAAGGAAGGCCGTGGCCTTGTGGGTGCACACATTAAAGAACAAGAACACCCTATGGCCATTTAAGTGTGTTCCAAGTGCTAAGAAGACCACACATTGTGTGTGAAGTGAAAAAGGCCGAGAGGAAGTGTGTGCAAGTGGAATAGGCCTTAGCCAAGTGTGTGTAAGTGAATAAGGACAAATACCACACCTAGTTGTGTGAAAAGTGGAGAACCTTGTGTATGCAAATTGAAGAACACACCTTGAGTGTGTGTGTGCAAACAATAAACAAGTTGGCCGAACCTAAGTGTGTTCACTAAGAAGTGTGTATACACTTAGAAGAAATAAGGAGTGACCCACACTAAAGTAGAACACACATTTATGTGTGTAATCAAAATTGAATAAAGTGTGTGAAGAAGTGAGAAGTTGGTGTGTGCTTAAAGATACTACAACCTTTGTGGGTTTATTGCACCGAGAAGAAGAAGGGGAGTGCATGCATGCATGCATGCACGTGCACACGTGAACAGTGCTAAATCAGTGGTGTGCATTTGAGTGGTCCAAGACCAGGAGGTTCTTGAAGAATTGAGAAGGCCATGCTATCAGTGCATGAAGATGAAGAGCTGCCATGCACTCAGTGCATGAAGTTGAACGGACTGAGACTGGACCAGACTGAAGTTAAAGACATCATTTGTCTGAGTATTCAGTAGTTGGAGAGAAGCCAGGTCATCCTTAGAAGAAGGAGATAAATCCTGAGCAAGATGAGAAGACCTGATCATCACAAGTGATCAGAGGTACAGAGCAAGGCCAGCAGTCTTTATCCCAGACTGCTGAAGATACTTGAAGATGCTTAAAGTGAAGAAGAGCTACTCGTGCGACTCGAGGAGCCAAGAGAAGACCCTGTGGGACTCAGGGAGAAGAAGTCTTCAGTGGGATTCTGGAGCAGGCCAGTGGGACTCTGGTAACACTGTGTGAAGCAGTATAAAGACCCTCCTGTGGGACTCAGGAGAGATACGGTGGGAAGTTGTATCGAACATTGTAATTCTAACAAGTTATAATGGGAGAATCCATGCTGGGAGAGCATGGCAAGGATGTAGGCCTTTGGTGCCGAACCTTGTAAATCCTTGTGTCCTGTGCCTTTTCATTACTGCATCATTCGGGAAAGGTTGAGAGATACAAGAAGAGTGGATCGAGGCTTTAACCAGCCATAGAGGTTTAATTGATAAGAATCAATTAGTAAAAAGTTTTAAGGGATCACTGATTCACCCCCTCCCCCTCTCAGTGATTCACACTGATCTGGGCACTTCAAGGTTGATAAATGATGTATCAAACTAGTGTTGATCACAAGATTATCATCCAATAATACCTATAAAATAAATCATTAAAAATTTTCTAACTTATAAAAGAACTACACTCCATATATTATACCGTTTAGTGATATGGAATGGGGAATATAATGAACATTGTGTAGTACCCCATCGCATAATTTCATTGATTTTGAGTATGGATTTTTAGGTGAATCACATCACATCACAATCAATAATGTTTACTACAATGATGTTAAACTCCTCACTATATCATGTTTAATTAATTTCATTAGAAATTATATATTCTAATATGTGTAGAGAAAATGTATCACACTTTAGATTATGAACATGAACCACATTAATTATCTAAAATATCACACCAATATATATCAATCCAAAATAATTTCTGAGGGTTAATCTTTAGTATTAATTAAAAATTATATATTTAAATACATGGATCATTATAAATTACTATCCAATATAAATCTTTTAAATTACTCTAACGATCTTGGGTCCAACTAGATTCCCTTCAGTCATTAATACCATCTCAGATATCAACAAACATCCTATTTAAATACTCATAAAACTTATTTTAGTAATTTTATCATCTTATGCTCTCCCAATCTCTTAAAAAGGGTTCTATCATGTTCTACTAATGAAAATAGTACAAGTAGTTCAATTTTTGGGTTGGGTCACCATAAATCCAAACACCTGGCATCATTAAAATGAAAAACATCACTAAAAATGTTGAAACTCCATTGAAAATTTAAGCATCATGATCATTATATAAAATTATTATATTTTTGGGTATTAATTTATAAAAAAAGACACCATATTAAAAATATATATATTATCAAATATTTGACTAAAAGAGATCATTTGGTAGTCTAGGGGGCCATACGGGGGATTTGATATAACGGTCACATGTTTGTCTTCAAATAACCAAAAAAATGTCATAATATCCATATCATAGATAGATCATCAGTCAGATTTCGTACTTGAAATTTTTAGGTAAGTGAATATTATAGATTAATAACATACATTCAACTAGAATCATATCCATGAAACTCCCTAGTATTATTAATATATAATTCGTAATATATAATATTTTTTATTCTAGTTTGGTGTAATATATATAAAATATTGTCTATAATTATTTAATTGAATATATATATATATACACAATTCATGATTTTTTTCCTTTATAACCACATTACCCAAGAGTGAACTATCCCACCTACTATACTCTACCAACTATATTTATACTATATAACCTTTATCCCCTTCCTTGAGAAATATGGTGAATGTTTTTCAAGGAACCCATGTCCACTAAAATCAAGGACTTTTCATTTAAAAAATATTTTTTAAATGATTACTGAGTTTATTTAATTTTTTATATTTTTGTTATTATGAATTTAATATATGAATAATTAATATTCTTCTTTAATCCACCAGACCTTTTTCCTTCAATGAGGTTCACACCTAAAACCCTAATCTCTAGGGGACACTGTTTCACTACTCATCTCTCCAACTATAATCATCTTTGTCCTCACATGATGCATATAAACTGACCAACTCCTCTTATTTTTGGAAAATCCACCACACATTAGTGTGGTTCAACTGAACTGCCCCTTCCTATTCAGACCCCCACTCTTATTCAATAGAGAATGAATTACACATCCCTAAAGGTATAATCACCTTATATCATTACTCTACATCTATTGATTAATATTATATTCATTGGACCACCAATTCCACTTTTGGATTCATTACACACACTCCTTCATTTTCCCTACCCATATGAAATTGTCCCATTTGTCGACAAAAATTACCCTATCCATATACCCTATGATATGAGCTCTACCCAAACTATCATTTTTATTTATTGACCATCTTAATATCTTTAGTGGTGGAATTAAAACAGTACAGGTTTCTATTTTTATCATTCCATTATTTATAGTTGACATTTCTCATGTAGGATTTGAAATGAAATATGGGGCCTTCAATTGAGACAAGTGGAAAATTTTATTGCAAGAAATAATCATTAACTAAAAATATATATTTTAAAATTTCATTATTTTTATTACCTCAAATATTAAATAAGAAGAAATATTCTTAAATATATTAATTGGTGATAAAAGGAAATTTCGAAATGGTCAAACAATAAAGTGAATGAAATATTGTCCACTATCCAAAGTAATTTTATTTTTATAAAAAATGAAATATATAAAATTTAAAAACATATTACTTAAAATAAATAAACATATTGATAAGAACATAATAATTAATTTTAATTAATGATATTTTATATATTATAATTTTTTCAAAAATTGATAAATACATACAGGTATTAATTATGGTTTCCCTGATGCTACAACAAGGGGTCCACTATATCCTCTACAACAACTTCAAGTCCCTAATACTCTAGAACTATTTAAAAATAATGGAAAATAGACATAATAGACTATCTGTATAAAAATTCTAAAAATAGTCCTGATTCATCCCCAATGTTAGGCATCCAATTTTATCATCATTGAATGAAATAGCATATCCTGAGAACCTTTCCATAAATGAGTTTCAACTATGAGTTAAATTTTGTGTAAAACATAAATAAACACATCATTCATAAATTAAATAATTAATAAATTATTAACTCAAATTATTAAATTACATTTAAATTAAACATCCACTGAAACTCATTAAACTCTTATACTAAGTTAAATATTATATTTCAAATTCATTTTTCTCGTTAGATTACTTATATGTAACTATATTCCCTGGAAATGATCATTTATTCCAAAATTTGGAAAATGCATGAGAACCTTTTCAAATAATTGATTATTTAAATTATACATTATAGCATAGATTAAAACTCTACTCATAATTCATAAACATCGATTATATATTAAAAACATAATGGATCTATTAGAAAATTATTTTGGGTTTTTTAATATGTTATATTTCCAATTAACCCATTGAAGTGAAAGTTACAAAAATTTCCATGGAATTTTACAAACACCATAGAAACAAATTCAGGACCTTTATAAAAGATTTTATATTTTTCCATATAGATCAGAAATATAAATAAATGATATTTGATATATTATTATAAATATTTTATTTTTATATATATTCAAATTTTATATTCTTTATGAATGATCAATTATTTATTTTCATGTTTTGATAAAATTTCCATTATATCACATATTTAAACATATGAAATTTTTATATATTCTATATTTAATTAATATAAAATTATTATATTATGATTTTTTGTATGTTATGTAAAAATTATTTTAAATTATTATATAAAATTTTATACACTGAAATTAAGTAGTTTAATTATAAGGTGTAACATAAGATATAATTTACTTTTGTTATGCTTGTGATTTCAAGGTTATAATTTCAAAGTAATAATTTTTTACAATTATTTATATATTTTAGAAGTTAAAATATTTTCAAAGTAATGAATCACTATTAAGTGTTAATTTTAGGGTAGTGGTACTTAAGGTTGAATTTCTATAAAATTGGGGGATGTTGTTATTCCATGAATGAAGGATTTGGATACCAATCTCACCATACCTAATCATTAGTATGTTTTGAGTTTCTTATAGAATATTTGGATCTCTACTTCTTTGCAGTATATATATATATATATCATTTAGTTTAATCCCAGGTTCTTTTTCCCAATCATGAGATCCTTCCCCCATTCAAGATTTGGCACCTCTATCATAGCCCTAGTGGACAATTTAACTTAACGATGAACATCAAATAGTTATTCATCCACTATATTTTATATAATCCCTATAATAGTGACATAGATTCTGAGTTCATGTGTATTTTAGAATGTATTTCCCCTCATAGATATTTTTAGGGTGTGTACATTTGAGGTAATGATTTTTTTATTATGGTCCACATTTGGATCCTTTTAAGTATTATCAACTTTTAGTGCATTTTCTTATTCATATATCATGTTCATTATTTCCTTGAATTTTTATTGTCATTATGGTTTTTTATGATTCAATACTTCATAATCCTTTCACTTATGTTATTTTTACTATATCATTCCATTTGCAGTGTTTTTTTACAACCTATGTTATTCTACAGGTGCATTACATTCTTACTATTTCTTATTTGATGATTCTCTGTCATTTAATCCCTTATTATAAGGATATATTCGGTTTTCTATTCATTTAAGTTAGTTTTCTATTAAATAGGTTCCCTATAATATTAGTACTTTTCTCCAGTGATGATAATGCTTCCCCTCATTGTTACGAACTTTGCAAACATATCGACCTGGAAAATGATATCATATATTTTGTCTACCTTAATGATATGAATTTTTAGGATTTCCAATTATGGGGGTTTTTCTATCTATAATCTTAGACCCATTCCTTTTTTAAATCCCTACAATTGGAACCTCCAATAGTGTTGCACTCTACACTTTGGAATTAATTTCCTTTGATTCATCTTCTTAATATAGGAATGCTCTCATTCATTTTGTTACACTTTTTATAATACCAGTTTAGTCTTCATTGGTGGTTTTCAATGAGAGTGGTCATTATTTTAGTAGTGACACTCTCCCTAGAATCGATGGATTCCCCCAGTGGTGGATTCCCCTAAAGGACACTTTAACATCATTGAGTAATTTTTGAATTTTTTTATTATAACTCTTTTATGGTTTATGACCCCATGTCTATTTCTTTTGTTCACAATCCTAAGGTATCTTTAAAAAAATACTTAAAAAAGTTTCTCAATGTTTTATTCCTATATATGGAATAGTTATATAAATTATTTTCATATGATTTATTTGGATATATGTTAAATATTATAATTCATATTTTATTATTTATGTAACACCCCAATCTTCCACGGTACACTTCTATTTGAATAATACAATAGTGTGTGAAGTACGCAACACTGAGTTCAAGTACACCACGAGTTACCAAACTAGCCGTTCAAAAGAGGTTATGAATAGTATTAATTTAATTTTAAATATTATATTATCCTTATAAATTAAATCCCTATTATGAGTTTCTAAGACATGATTTATGAACAAAATCATTTTTTCAGATAAAGGAAGTATTTTTCAAAAAAATGAAATTTTACCACCTTTTAATGGCAAAGCCTTCTTAAAACCAATATTTGAAACTTTTATATATTAAATATGAAAAAAGGAAATTCTTCTTTAGAATCGGGACATAAGAATTTAGTACCAAAAATGTTTTGGTATCTTTCTGATAACTTTCATATTTGGGTGAATAGTCAAAAATTAATAAATTTTAAATGAAAAAAACTTTTTAAATAAAATTAAATTATATTGTTAAATTATACATTTTATTGGTTTGGAAGTATAAATAGATTATATTTTTTCTATTTAATCTAATTATGGTCATTTTAAGTAATTTCACCATGAAATTGGACATAAACAAGTGTCAAACTTTTGATAGTTATTATTTCTTAAAAATATGCCTTTTGGTTTTGAAAGTAGGAATCAATTCAAAATTAATAAATTCAACTTTTATGTTTTTAATTTGGTAAAATAGACTTCATTTTTGTATTCTGAATAACGAAATTATCCTAGTGAGAAATTTTGGTACTTTTCGGATAACTTTTATATTTTGATGAATAGTAAATATTTAGTAAATTTTAATTAAAAACAAATTTTTTAATCGAAATAATTAATAGTGATAAATTATGAATTTGAGTGTTTTTAAATTATATTTAAAATATATTTTTACCATTTTATACAATGTGGGTCATTTAACATAATTTCACATTTAATCCAGACATAAACAAGTGCCAATCATTTGATATTTATTATCTCGTAAAAACACACTTTTTTGTTTTAACAACATTAATTAATTTTAAATTAATTTCTGCCACTTCTGTGTTTTGAATTTGGAAAAATATATTCCATATTTGGAATCAGGATGTTAAAATTTTGTAAATCAGTAACTTATATTTTTAGATATTTTGGATAATTACTTCGGTAAATATTTTTTTCAATGGTTAAAGGGTAAATCTGGTAAACAAGGGTTAAAAATAATATTATAATAATACTAAATTACCCTAAAACGTGAATTAACCCTATTTTTGGATACATTGTCAACCATGGACATCTATGGGTCGATTTTGGGACCCCAGGGATCCACTTGTAAGTGATAGTGACACATTATTTTAATTAAGTTAAAATGAATACAAAAATGACAGAAGCATATATCTTTTAAAAAAACAATTGTTACATAGGGTTATATATGTTGTACTTTAGACTATAAATATTCAATATAAAGATAAACAGATTTACTACATAATTATATTTTATTTATAATTTTTATACATTATATAATTTAATTTATTTATGACACAATGGTGATTCAGTAATTACCATAATAGTGAATCATTAGAATAATTGATATTATAAATACCCAAATAAATATAATTTGAGACTTTTATTGAATTACGCTAATTTTATAGGTTATTATGACATATTAGTATTGATTTAATTTACTTTTTTCTAAGTAATAATTCTGTTATGTGTTTAAAAAAAAATCAACTATTGAATAGTGTCAAAATTGACATAAAAGAGTTTTTAAAACAAATATTATATTAGTAATTGATATTAAATTAATAAAAATATATGGGTCGTCCAAGAGACTTATATCATGGTAGGTGGCTCATTAATGGACCATTTGGGGGTCTCTTGGATGTATATGGTATGATTATTAACCATATAATATAAAAATACAAAGAGACATTGTAAAAGTGAAACTAATTAACTAAGAGTTTATACTCAAAGATAAAGTTAATATAATGACCCAAACCTGTCTAAATTATATTAGTTGAGTGGTGTTCGACCCATAACCACCTTAACCTTTAAATAATAAACTTTGGAGCTATTAGAAACCGAATATGAATTTATTATAAATTAATATTTCTAGCTTTTCCAAAGGTGCCCCTTACCCCTCTTATAAAAGGTCACTCCTCATTCTCATTTCATCACACCTTCAAAGCCTTTTGGATCGGCCAACACCTGCCCAAATACTCTCTCAACATCCCTCAAAACAACCTAGAGGCCTTAGTTTGATCATAAAGGCAACCTAAGGAGCCCTTTTGATCAAATCAAAAGGAAGAACCCGGAGAAGAGGTAATGTTTTCACCACCCATTTTCAAGTTCCTTTGTTCTTCCACTTCTTCATTATTTGTTATTATCATTCTAAAATAAAAACTCCAGTATCTTATATATACTGTTATTTTATTATAAATATGGTACAACCATATTCAGTATTCTATCCACCCTTTGAATAACATGTCACCATATGTGCGTATGTACGGCTTACCGTCTCCACATTGTGGTGTAATTGTTATTCAATATAATATTATTTGCATGGGTATAATAATGATGATTAATTCATGTAAATAATAAATATAACATGATAATTATTATTTATATATGTTATAAAATCCAATTATATATTATTTTAATATCAAAAGAATGATATTGTCCCTCGTGTGTACGTACGGACTACCGTCTCCACGAACGTGCTGAGATTCATTCTCTATTGTACCCATTCAAGTATAATTATCATTTGATGATTTAAAAATAATGTTTAAGAACTTGATATAATTCTGTATATTAATAATATACAACCTATCCATGACAAACATGGCTTACGTAACAAAACATATAAAAGAAAACGAGTAAGTTAACACCCGAAACGACGATAATTCTAAGATATTATTAACCAAGAAACATTAAAAAATCATATATGATATCATATTAATGTATATGATTCATGAATAATTTAATACCAATTTTTTCAAAATTATATAGGAGGTTAACCTACCCCCAACCAAGGAAAAGTACAAGGTAATGGGTTTCTTAACTCACTTTTAATTCCATGAGAATTCCATTATTCACCAATTATTTATTACATGTGGTGTGTGTACTGCCCATGTTTGTATTCATTGTGTAATATACTTTAATTCATGTATATTTAAATCATCATTTTATGATCCTTCTTTCATGGGTCTATGTTTTGTATGTTACCAAATCAATATGGAAATTTGTAATTTCAATTTCAACTCATTCGGCTTTACGCATACTTAATTGATTATTTTACTCCAAGATTATGTGTGGAATCACTATTCATTTGATTATGTCATAATTTCCACTACCCTTTCTGTGGATATACATTTTATAAACATAATCACTCCATTGATAAATTCTCAAGTTATCGGTATGAACTTGATAAGAGTAATTTTTACTCAATCTCGATTTGTTGAGATAAACATCCAATTCATTGGTGTTGTTTTTACATGAATATATGTGAATGTCCCTTTATTGTTCTACACTGAATATCCAATCATTTTTATTGTATTTATATTTTTCACACATAATTATTTCATTTATTTATCCTTAACCTAAGGATACATACTTTATGAGAGATTTCATCTCAATTTACTTTCCATTGAGATTTCTTTGTTGTTATACACCAAATCACTTTTATATGGTGTTTATAATGTACTTTGAAATTGTTTATCATTAATCCCTTTATACTCATGATATTAAAAAGTTTTTATTACCTCAATTATTTGTATTCAAATGTCTCTCTTTTGGTTAGAAACTCTAACTAAAATACCTTTTTAAATGTTTTAAAGACTTATTCTTCTAAATCTTGCTCATTAATGTCCATGTTTTAAAATTTTTTTTACGGATTTATATATATGGACATTAATGTTTTAAAATTAAAACTCCTTTTAAATGTTGAAAAGTGGTATGGGACACTTTGATTCAAAAATCGTTTTTGAAAATGCTTCTTGACAAATAGGGTGATTTTTAAATGATTTCAAGAAAAAGGGGGATAATTCTCTCAAATGGTTTTGAAGATTGTTTTCATCTATGTCAACATCCTTCATTATTCTTGATTGAGGTTAATGTGATACAATACAATCTTCTATATTGTATCGAATGAGTTATGTTTGACTGTGGATGTGCTATTTTTATACCATTCATGGTTTTTTGTTAATGTATTGACATTTCATTTGCTAGTTGTAATACAAATGTTTATGTTATGTGTAAACCTGTTCATATGAGGAATGCATTGGGCTTAATAAGTGATTGGTGGATCCCGATATAGCTCATCGATGCATCAGTAGGTCTCATGAGAAAAACTAGTGTCTTGGCACAAGGCCTTGGAAAAATCTTATTTGTAGTCTTGGCAAGAGGCCTTGGCTATGTGGTTATGATAGTCTGGCATTATGCATTCCATCATTATGAAAGTGGTTATTGATATTGCATGTGATTATTAAACTAGTAGAATATCAATGTGAATAAGTAAATGGCATTATTTCATTTTATCTTATCCATATTATGCTGAAGTTCAAGTTTAAAAGGCTTTTGTTTTAATTATAAATTTCCTTAGGTGTTTATGCTTATCTATGAAAGCTTCTGCTATAATGTTATCCTTACTGAGTATCTAAACTCACCCCTTTAAATGTTTTATTTTTCCCAGGATTATGAAGAAGTAATTTATGAATGACCTGCAGGGATAGTATGAGGGGATATGAAGACAAGTTTTTTTGTAATGTAATGTAAAACTTTATGATTATATCTAGTGTTTCCAAGGATACTAAAAGAATCGGTCTTTCGAGACTTGATCTTTCTTGTGATCATGCCAATGTTATGTAATAATGCACCGACTCTGGGTAACTGGGTTCAGGGCATTATAGTTGGTATCAGAGGATGTTTAGTACAAACCTTTGAATCTAGATTTAGATAAACTCTGATTAGAGCACATAGAACTAAGATGAACATTGAGGATTAGTATAGAATAACTTCCTAGAATTTTGATATTGTAGAGATTTTGTGAGTTTTCTGAGCAATACATCCCTGTCTGGATACGAGCAGGTAGAGGCGGCTCTGGAACAGATGTACCTAGGGGTAAATCCTGAAAACACCGCTTTGAGATAGACTCGAATGGGAACTGGTGCACGACAACGGGCCTTTCTGCACTCATGGTTACGACACTCCCGGGGGATATGCTTAGGATAATTTACATTTTCTTTACTAACCGATTTGAAGTAATAAATATATAATATGAGATTAAATGACCTTCGTTAATCCTAATGTGTTTCAAATTGAGAATATGGTGACATGTTAATCTCTAAATGATTTTATGACTTTTGTTACTCACACAATGCTTTCGGGTTTTAGTCAATTGCCGGATTCCAAGGAAGTCATAGTGAAATTGAGAATGATGTACAAGGTGGGAACGGTGGTGTCAATGAGAAATAAAATTGAATGTTGATAGGCGTAAAAGATATAGTCATTATGCCAAATCAATTTTCCAAAAATATAATCAGCAATATATATATTAACCAATTATCGGACTCAAAAAAGCAGAGAAAGGTGATGAATGATAAGAGCTCCAGCAGTGGAGACCATGGAGAAAGGAATCCTCAATTTCCATCATGCAGGAAATGTGGAAGGAGACACCCAGGAAAGTGTCTCAATGGGACAATGCAATGCTTTACATGCGGGAAGGACGGACATAATGTGAAGAATTGCCGAAGAAAAATGAAGAGTATTAAGGAAGAATATAAAAATGTTCCCAAGAGTCCATTTACAGTCATTTTCCGTAAATGTAGGGGACATGGCCATTACCCGACTAAATGCCCTATTCTATAGGATATTTTCTTGGTCAATGAAGAAGCTATGTGGAAATAAATGGTTGGAGATATGATTGAAAAGTATTAGTGCTCCTTGTTGATGGGTTTACTTTGGAATAATTTTCTCTGGTTTTTGTAACCCCACAATTTGCCATGTGAGAATGATATTTCAGGAAGAATTATATCTTCTCTTGTGGATATAGGTATAAATAGACATCTGGTTTTATATGATCATTGGGGTTTGAGAGAATTATAGGTTATTATAATTTGGGATGAAAATGCAAGGTATGAGATAAGATTTATGGTTAAATTATGTTACGATTTTTTTGAGGAATTTATCTTATTTTGGTAATGTTATAAAACATAGTTTTTGAAAAGGACAAAACGCAGACCGTGTGACAACCCGTCGCGTCGGATAGAGCTGTGGGAATCAAACCCACATCCAAAGAGCGATTGGGATTTATCGCCTACCACTGGACTACGTGAAGTTCCTGGATAGTGTGACTAAGTATTTTTAGTTAAATGATTTTATTGATCAATAAAAAGTTGTTTTGGGTTCTTATGTATTATCATGTGAATACCCTTGCTATGGAAAATTATTTGGTGATTAAGTGATAAATGTTATTTTGGAAGACGTTCGCTTTGTTGGGAACACTATATGACCAAAGAAAATAGAATACTATGTGGTTTCATTTTTGGAGTAATGGTAGATTTTTATCTATGTTTTTATTGTAGATTTATAGTGATTTGGGTTATTTATGGAAATGATTAACCTATAATAGAGAACATGTGATGAGGTTAATTACTTTTAAGTATGTGACTTTAAGAGTATTTGATGTCATTTAGAGATACAATTTAACATGGGAGACTACATAATCAAATTCTTCTATGTATTGGGTTTCAATATTAGTTTGGATTATATTGAGGAATTTTGAGGATAATTGATTATTGAATGGTATTTATTTAACTTTGGGGTATTGTTGGTTTAATTTTAGAAATTAAGAATAGTGTTTATTTCTCTCAAGGAATATCCTTTTGGGGGATCATTAGATCTTGTAATAACCATTTTGGTTTTGAATGATCTGTAAAGTCAATGTAAATATATAGTTTAACTTGCATGGATCATGTAATTCAATAGAACATTATTCTAGCTCTTCCAGTGTGACCAAGACTTCTTGATTATTCTCGTTTAAAAAAATGAGTTAGTGGTGTAAATTTATTAAATAATGAAACTCTACTTAAAAAGTAAGTATATATCTTTATATTCTTAGTCAATATCATAAATTAATTCCTCCTCCTTATGTAATGTAACTTAAAACAAAAAATGTTGTCCGTTTACTTTTCCTACTATGAGATTAATGATCGTTTGTCCCAACAAAATTTTTATGTTTTCTTATTTTTAACTTTCTCCTGATCATGATTTCTATCCCTCTCCATCAGAACTTTACCCTTAGTTTATCATCCATATCCATGTTTTCCTACCTGGAATCCTAGTATGGGTTATCTTGGGTGACCTTTATACCTGTTTTTTTCTTATAAAGTAATAGTTTTATTGACTCTTTTTCTGATGTGGAATGTTCCATTATATTCTCAAGCCCAATTTTTACAATTTTAAGGACTCAATTTATTATAGGAGGGGTGAATGTAACACCCCAATCTTCTACAGTACACTTCTCTTTGAATAATACAATAGTGTGTGTTGTACGCCACACTGAGTTCAAGTACACCACGACTAACCAAACTAGCCGTTCAAAAGAGGTTATGAATAGTATTAACATAATTTTAAATATTATATTATCCTTATAATTTTAATCCATATTATGAGTTTCTAAGACATGATTTATGAACAAATTCAGTTTTCAGAAAAAAGAAGTATTTTTCAAAAAAAAAATGAAATTTTACCACCTTTTAATAGAGAAGCCTTTTTCAAACAAATATTTGAAACTTTTTTAAATTAAATTTCACAAAATTAAATTCTTCTTTAGAATCGAGACATAAGAATTTAGTATCAATAATGTTTTGGTGTCTTTCTGATACTTTCATATTTGGGTGAATAGTGAAAAATTACTAAATTTTAACAGAAAACAACTTTTTTAATCAAAATAATTTATATTGGTAAATTATAAATTTTAATGGTTTGGAAGTATAAATAGATTATATTTTTACTATTTAATCTAATTTTTGTCATTTTAAGTAATTTCACCTTGAAATTGGACATAAACAAATGTCAAAATTTTGATAGTTATTATTTCTTAAAAATACGCCTTTTGGTTTTGAAAGCAGGAATCAATTTTAAATTAATAAATGAATCTTTTATGATTATAATTTGTTAAAATAGACTTCATTTTTGGATTCATAATAACTAAATTACCCTAGTGTAAATTTTTCTACTTTTCGGATAACATTTATATTTTGATGAATAGTAAAGAATTAGTAAATTTTAATTAAAAACAAAATTTTTAATCGAAATAATTAATAGTGATAAATTATAAATTTGAGTGGTTTTAAATAATATTTAAAATATATTTTTACCATTTAATACTATGTGGGTCATTTAACATAATTTCACATTTAAACCAGACATAAACAAGTGTCAATCTTTTGATAGTTATTATCTCTTCAAAACACGCTTTTTGGTTTGACAACGGGAATTAATTTTAAATTAATTTCTGCCACTTCTGTGTTTTGAATTTGTAAAAATGGATTGCATATTTGGAATCAGGATGTTCAAATTGTGTAAATAGGTATCTTTTATTTTTAGACATTTTGAAAATTATTTTGGTAAATATTTTATTTACCATGGTTAAAAGGTGAATCTGGTAAACAAGGGTTAATAAATAATATTATAATAATAAGAAATTACCCTAAAACCTGTCTTAACCCTATTGGGTGATACATGGTCGATCATGGGCATCTTTGGGTCGATTTTGGGACCCCATTGATCCACTTTTAAGTGATAGGGACACTTTATTTTAATTAAGTTAAAATTAATACAAAAATGCCACAAGCATATATCTTTTATAAAAACAATTGTTACATAGGGTTATATATGTTGAATTTTAGACTATAAATATTAATTAGAAAGATAAAACGATTTCCTACATAATTATATTTTATTTATAATTTTTAGACATTAATGAATTTAATTTAGTTATGACACAATGGTAATGCAGTAATTACCATAATAGTGAATCATTAGAATAATTGATATTATAAATAATCAAATAAATATATTTTGAGACTTTTATTTAATTACACTAATTTTATAGTTTAATATTACATATTATGATTGATTTAATTAACTTTTTTCTAAGTAATAATTCTGTTATGTGTTTGAAAAAAATCAACTATTTAATAGTGCCAAAATTGACATAAAAGAGTTTTTAAAACAAATATTATATTAGTAATTGATATTAAATTAATAAAAATATAAGGTTGGGCCAAGAGACTTATATAATGATAGGGGTATCATTAATGTACTACTTGGGGGTCTCTTGGATGTATATTGTATGTTTATTAACCATATAATATAAGAATACAAAGAGACATTGTAAAAGTGAAACTAATTAACTAAGAGTTAATACTTAAAGATAAGGTTAATATAATGCCCCAAACCTGTCTAAATTCTATTTGTTTAGTGGTTTTCGACCGAAACCCACCTTAAACTTTAAATAATCAACTTTGTAGCTATTAGAAATCGAATATGAATTTATTGTAAATTAATATTTCTAGCTTTTCCAAAGGTGCCCCTCACCCCTCTTATAAAAGGGCACTCCTCCTTCTCATTTCTTCACACCTTCAAAGCCTTTTGGTTCAGACAACCCCTGCCCCAATACTCTCTCAACATCCATCAAAACAACTTAGAGGCCTTATTTTGACCAGAAAGCCATCCTATGGAGCCCTTTTGATCAAATCAAAAGGAAGAACCCGAAGAGGAGGTAATGTTTTCACCACCTCTTTTCAAGTTCCTTTGTTCTTCCACTTCTTCCTTCTTTGTTATTAACATTATAAAATAATAAATCTAGTGTCTTATATATACTTTTATGTTATTATAAATATGGTACAACCATATTCAGTATTATATCCACCCTTTGAATAACATGTCACCATACGTGCGTACGTACAGCTTACCGTCTCCACGTCCTGGTGTAATTGTTATTCAACATATTATTATTTGGATGGGTATAATAATGATGTTTAATTCATGTAAATAAAAAATATAACATGATTATTATTCTTTATATATGATATACCATCCAATTATATATTATTTTAATATCAAAAGAATGATATTGTCGCTCGTGCGTACGTACGGACTTCCGTCTCCACGAACGCGATGAGATTCATTCTCTATCGTACCCATTCAAGTATTATTATAATTTGATTATTTAAAAATAATGTTTAAGAAATTGATATCATTATGGATATAAATAATATACATGCTATCCATGAAAAACATGGCATACGTAACAAAACATATAAAATAAAACGAGTAAGTTAACACCCGAAACGACGATAATTCTAAGATATTATTAACAAAGAAACATTAAAAGATCATATATGATATCATATTAATGTATATGATTCATTAATAATTTAATAAACATTATTCCAACATTATACAGGAGGTTAACCTACCCCCAAACAAGGAAAAGGACAATGTAAGGGGTTTCTTATCTCACATTTAATTCCGTGAGAAATCCATTGTTCACCACTTATTTATTAATATGTGGTGTGTGTACTGCCCATGTTTGTATTAATTGTGTAATATACTTTAATTCATGTATATTTACATCATAATTGTATTATCCTTCTTTCATGGGTGTATGTTTTCAATGTTACCAAATCAATAAGGGAATTTGAAATTTCAATTTCCACTCATTCGGCTTTACGCATACTTCATTGATTATTTTACTCCAAGATTAAGTGTGGAATCACTATTCATTTGATTATGTCATAATTTGAACCACCATTTCTGTGGATATAATTTTTATACACATAATCACTCCATTTATAAATTCTAAAGTCATCGGTGTGAACTTGATAAGAGTAATTTTTACTCAATCATGATTTGTTGAGATAAACATCCAATTCATTGGTGCTGTTTTTACTAGAATATGTGTGAATGTACCTTTATTGTTATACACTGAATATCCAATCATATTTAGTGTATTTATATTTGTCACACATAATTATTTAATTGATTTATCCTTAACCTAAGGATACGGCCTTTATGAGAGATTTCCTCTCAATTTACTTTCCATTGAGATTTCTTTGTTGTTATACACCAAATCACTTTTATGTGGTGTATATAATGTACTTTTACATAGTTTATCATGAATCCATTTATTCTCATGATATTAAACGGTTTTGATTACCTCAATTATTTGTATTCACGTGTCTCGCTTTTGGTTAGAAACTCTAACTAAAATACCATTTTTAAATGGTTTAAAGTTTTATTCTTCTAAATCTTGCTCATTAATGTCCATGTTTTAAAAAAACTTTTATAGATTTATTTTTATGGACATTAATGTTTTAAAATTAAAACTCCTTTTAAAAGTTTCAAAGTGGTATGGGACACTTTGAATCAAAAATCTTTTTTTAAATGGCTTCTTGACATATAGTGTGATTTTTAAATGATTTCAAGAAAAAGGGGGATAATTCTCTCAAATAGTTTTGAAGATTATTTTCATCTATGTCAATATCCTTCATTATTATTGATTGAGGTTATTGTGATACAATACAATCTTCTATATTGTATCGAATGAGTTATTTTTGACTATGGATGTGGTATTTTTATACCATTCATGGTTTGTGGTTAAAGTATTGAAATTTTGTATGCTAGTTTTGATACGAATGTTTATGTTATGTTTAACCTTGTTCATATGAGAAATTCATTGGACTTAATAAGTGACAGGTGGAGCCCGCTATAGCTCCTTGATGCATCGGTAGGTCTAATGAGACAAAATAGTTTCTTGGCACAAGGCCTTGGAAAAATCTTATTTGTAGTCTTCACACATGGCCTTGGCTATGTGGTTATGATAGTCTGGAATTATGCATTCCATCATTATGAAAGTGGTTATTGATATTGCATGTGATTGTTCGACTAGTATAATATCCATGTGAATAATTAAATGACATTATTTCATTTTATCTTTTCCATAATATGCTGAAGTTCAAGTTTAAAAGGCTTTTGTTTTAATTATTAATTGCATTAAGTGTTTATGCTTATCTATGAAAGCTTCTGCTATAATGTTATCCTTACTGAGCATCTGAGCTCACCCCTTTCAATGTTTTATTTTTTCCAGGATTATGAATAAGTAATTTATCAATGACCTGCAGGGATAGTATGAGGGGATATTAAGACAAGATGTTTTTTTAATGTAATGAAAAACTTTATGATTTTATCTAGTGTTTCCAAGGCTACTAAACTAATAGGTCTTTCGAGACTTTATCTTTCTTGTGATCATGCCAATGTTATGTAATAATGCACCGACTCTGGGTAACTGGGGTCGGGGCATTACAATTTATATCTAACAAAAGTCATTAACTATATAAAGTGTTTTATAATAACATATCAGAACATGTTAACCTATCAAAAAAAAATACACATATAAAATAAATAAAAAATAAATGTGCATATATATGGTAAATACTCAAATGCAACACACACACATATTCATAACATGACCACTCATGGACTCCTCCTATGATATCAATGAGGTCATGACTAAACCCTAAAGAATGTATCTAATATACCATGGGGTGAAGACTAGATTTAAGTGGATAAAAAATATTGGGGTACATAAAATTTTAATATATATCAATTACTCAAATTATAATAACAACCACAAGTATGATAACTAATCCCCATATAAATGAGTAAACACATGCATGAGTATGTCAATAATTAAATAAAAATAAAAGCACAGTCCATCAATTGTAAGGGAAGCATTACAATATAAAAACCCCCTAATTATATATAGATTAACGTGTTCTTGATCTATCATTTCTATAAACCTCCCTCAATATGATCATGTATTTTTAAAAAGGAATAGAGAATAATGGGATGATCATGCAAGTAAAATTGCACATTCCTTATCTAACCTCTCCTGTATGAAGTAAAAAATGTATATTTAAATCTCAATAAAAGACATAATAGAATATAAATCACATAAATATGAATAACAATAATAATAATAAAATTAATATAATTATATTTCATCCACCACCTTATCTACATCACCATATCCAACACAACAAAAATTACCTAGAGCAATCCAAACCACTAATGATAGAAACACCAACTAAAATAACTAACTTCCTCTAGTAAAAATACTGGTTTTTATAGTGTAGTTTTCAAGTTGGTTATTTATAACCTATGTGAAAATTTATTATATTACTTTTTCATGTCGGTTTTCATAAAAATGATGTGAAAAAGTGGGTATTTGATTCCCTTTCATGTCGATTCTATAACTTATCTGATGTGAAAGAATGGTTTTTTACGTCGGTTATACTATAACCGATGTGGAAGACCTCTATCTATCAATTTTTCATGTTGGTTATAGTATAAACGATGTAAAAAACCTTTTATAATTTTATATATCTATCAAGGGTTTCATTAATCGGTCTTCCAATATTGTGACAGAGCTCTTGTTTCTATCTCAATAAAGCCCTAACGTTCCAGTTTCTTCGATCTGGTGTTCCAAATCTCACCTTACGATCCAAATCGTTCCATAGGATTTCATTAGCCTCGGGTTACACATCTCATGTAGGCCAAAAAAAATTTGGTTTCATTCTTTTCGGTAATTCTTTGGATTCAAATCTCTAACTTAGGATTGCTCAATTTTGTGTTCTTCATTCTCGCATTACCATCTTCAAACATTTCTTCATTATTGAATGTTTGATTATAGATATTATCTTCTCTAACTAGCTCTCCTGAAGGTTTAAATATATTTCATATTGTGTTAATTAGTTGTTCTTGAAGTGCCTGTTATTTTTTTGTAGGGATTGATAAGTATATTTTTTGAATGATATGCTAATTTATACATAGTGTAATCAACCGATTGCTTTATATATCATTGGGTGATGATTCCATAGTGTTAAAAGTTGAAGGTTGAATTGTTTAGTGGTTGTTTCATGTTACAGATTCCATAATTATTCAATTTTCGGTCCAAACAAATCTAAATAACGGATAGATTATTTTCTTTTGTTTTTTTGGGAATTTAATCCAATGTTACAAATATAAAATAGGAAACCTTCCCAACACTCCACATGAAAATTTAATTACGTATTAATAACGGGATTTTCACTTGATGATGGTTTGGTTTTGATGATTGCTGAAAAATATGATGGTGTTTTTAAATTAATATTGAATGGAGTTCATTTTTTTGGCCTGTGAACTAGCTATTTCATGGAACATCATTTTGTTAAATATTAATGTTTCATAAAAGAGTTAATTCCTTCAATATGGGTGCAATATGTAATATTTATTTTTGGATATTCTATTTTATGAATCAAATAGAACAATGATTTTCCATTTGTTTTCTTATAGAATAGTTACAATATTTTTAATCATTCATTTTTTTAATAAAACATGATAATGACTTGTAAATAAATCTTGGCAACAAGTTCCTATCATGGTTTGGGATCAGAATATTTTGATTTCTGATGGATTCAATGTTTTATTATAATAGTGTATCCCCTAAATTGTTGATAGTGGAATATAAATTTTATTTTAAATTAAAATTCACTTTTTTTCTCAGTTGATTTATTCAATTATTATAAAGTAGCATAATAATAACATCAAATGTGATAGCTATTTATTAGGTCTATAGCTCGTTAGAACATGTTAATGTCAGATTCTCAGTTAGTGCCTCACATGATTGAGGTTGTATATTCTAATTTTGATTTTATAATGTGTTAATTAGTTCCTGATTTTATTTAATGTGAAATTTTTTTAAACTAAGACTCAATTAATAATTGGATTATATAGTTAATTACAATATAGAATATATTTTTTTATTTTCATAAATACTAATCTATGAATTAGTTTTCCTCATTTTATATATTATTTTATGTATATTGTTTTATGTATATCTTTGTAAATATTTTTTGTAATAATTTCATAAGGTGGTATTCATTTAATTTTACTTGAGACATTTTTCAAAGGAACTTATTTTCTAATTCCTTCCTCAAGAATGAATTTTCTCATCAAAATTTTCTATTTTCCTTCAAATGTTATCATTCTTGGTTTTTTATATTTTTCAATGTAATTTCTAATCTCAATATTTTATAAATTAATACCTTTGTTTTTTATATTTATTTTTGATATGTTTTATAAATAATGAATCGAAGTTGGATTAATGCACCATGAATAGGTTTTGAGTGCGAGGAAGGTGTTGATAATTTTTTTGAATTTTATAAATAAAATATTCCAAAAAAAGATATATTGTTCTTTCCATGTCTGAAATGTTTAAATATGAAGAAGTTGAAATGTAGAGAGATCAAAGATCATTTGATTTTTTAGGGTTTTAATTCGAGTTACAACCCTTGGATTTGGCATGGTGAAACTAGGCAGAATTACATATTTATTGATGATGGTGCTTTGCAAGATGATAAATCTAATAAACTTGATGAAATGATTCATGATATTAAATTAGAAGCAATTGAGAAACAACTAAAAATTATATATATATATATATATATATATGTTGATGCCAAAAACCCATTGTATTTGGGTTGTATGGAATATATAGTTTTATCCATGGTGTTAAGATTGATAAACCTGAAGGTGAAACATCGATGGAGTGATAATAATTTTATAGTGCTTCTATAATTTTTTAAATAAATTCTTCCTAAAGACAATGATCTTACATATTCATATTATAAGGCTAAGAAAATATTATTCCTAATGGGATTAAGTTACAAGAAAATACATGTATAGCATCCTGCCTCTTTATCACATAAACTTTCATTACATTTTACAAAACCGAGGATCTTTAATGTTTAGTGTCTTGGAAACCAGGAACTTTAAACATGAAAACATAAAAAATTCTTCTAAAACACTTGAAAGGCTTCTCCTCATGTTCATCCTAGGTTCATTAGTTCATCACATAACCTGGGAGCATACATCAAAATAAAGGGTGAGCAAAAAGCCCAGTAAGGAAAACAAGAGCGAAATTTTACATGTGAACTTGAGATACTTAAATAAGGTCATAAAAAATTTCTTTAAGGCATGAGAATGAAATAAGGAGGCATATCATAATAAAAATAAAATTTTTCATAACATGAAAATGTGGCTACATCATTTAACATAGACAATCATGAACATATCACCAAGGTCCATCCCCAAGGTGTCATTTGAAAATTACCATGGTTATTCACCAAGGTATCGTGAAAATTGTAATCTCTAGTGGTTACATCATTACCCAATGCATTGGAGCGCTATCAAGGCGAACCCTTAAATTTGACTTTATTATCATGTGAGCCACATATATCATCATCAAACATTTCATAAATAACCCATATAGCATAAAATAAATGGGTTTCATTTCATAATCATAACGTTTTAAAAACTGCTTTAAAGACATGATCTTTACGTCAATTTAATCCCACGAAAGGGGAGAGCGGGTTTCATGTATGTAAATCCCAGAATTAAAAACAGAACATTTTGGTATATATGTGAATACCCATTTAGAAGAAATAGCTTTGAGTATTCACTTAATAATATAAAAGAACTTTAGAAAAAGAGAGAGACATTTTGAGATGGAAATTCTGCAGCATAGCGGCTATGTTACGAGGTTTTAGGAAACATTAAAAAGAGAGGAAAAATGGGTCAAACATTCATAAATGACCCATAAAACAGTATATGGACATAATAAGAAGGATAAATGATCATGGTAATGAAATTTAAATGACATACCATTTGAAATGAAAAACATGGAAGGAAGACAAAAATTAGATTTCTCTTATGAAAGTTCGGTAGCCTAACGGCATTACTTATACATCAACAAAAATGATTTGAAAAGATAAAATAGGGTCTCTCATCATGTGAACATAAGAGTTCAGTATTATAGATATAGAGATAATTCCCGAACATAATTAAAAAGTAACTTGAAAGACTTGACATGAAAGTAGAAATTTGAAAAGAATGAGAAGGGTGAAAGAATCCCCTAAAAAATTCGGCAGCCTAACGGCGCCACTTAAAACTTCAAAATACTGAATTGAAGAGATCAAATGGGGTCTCTAATCATATGAACATAAGATTACAGTATGATATATGTAGAGATAATTCCCCAACATAATTAAAAAGTAACTTGAAAGACTTGACATGAAAGTAGAACTTCAAAATGAGAAGGGTGAAGAACCACTTAAAAATTCGACAGCCTAACGGCGCCACTTAAAACATCAAAATACTGAATTGAAGAGATCAAATGGGGTATCTCATCATATGAAAATAAGAGCCCAGTATGATAGATATAGAGATCATACCCCAACATGACAAAAAAGAACTTGAAAGAATTGACATGAATGTAGAACTTCAAAATGAGAAGGGTGAAGAACCACTTAAAAATTCGGCAGCCTAACGGCGCGCCACTTAAAACTTCAAAATACTGAATTGAAGAGATCAAATGGGGTATCTCTTCATATGTTCATAAAAGATCAGTATGATAAATTTAGAGATCATACCCCAACATAATAAAAAGTAACTTGAAATTATTTACATGAAAATAAATCTTGAAAAATGAGAAGGGAGAAAGAATCCGTTACAAAAATTTCGGCATCCTAACGGTGCCACATAAACATTCATAAAATGAAATGATGAGAGTAAGAGAGGATATCTCATTATATGAAAATAAAAAGGGAAGTAAGAGGAGTATAAAAGAACATCCTCCAACATAAGAACATGGAGCATAAAAGGAATGACATAAAAGAGATTACTTGAAATGAAAGAGAGAGGTCAGATCCCTTACCTTAAAACATAACTCTTAAAACTCAAAGGTTGGGACCTTGAGGGCTTGGGGGCACCATGGGAGGACTCCTTGGGAGGTAATGAGACCAGAACTTCTTTGGGGGAGAGTGGTGAGTCGAATGTATGAGAGGATGGCTTGGTATTTATAGGGAAAGTGAGGGGACAAGGCATTAATGGCAAAGGGACACCTTATTAGTGGTTTTTGGCAAAACCATGGGCTTGCCCATGGTATTTTCCCATGGTATTGGCCACTTGGGACACCTCATACCTTATCTCACTATTCATAATTCGAACATATTTATTACAAACTTAATACATCATTTAATGATGTCATTAAACACCCGTAACTTAAAAACTGTATTTTCACTATTCATCAAAAATTCAACTTTCTCAGAATAATCCCAAAATTTCACCTTAACCAAATATCAACCCTATGATTAAAAATATGAACTCCATTTTATAAAATTAATTTTCTAAATATTTTTAATTTAATTTTTAAATAAAAACCCTATTCACCGAAAAATCATTTTTTTAAGAAAAAACCCCAAAAATTACCATAGCATAATATCGGTGCTCTGAGTTCAAAATTGAAATCCGTTTTATAAAAATAATTATATAAATATTTTTAATTAAATTTTTAATTAAAAAACACTATTCACCCGAAAAAACTAATACTTGAATAATAATTTATGAAACTATTATTTAACCATTTTATTGAATCACATTACTTAATCAAGGTGCCTAGATTATATTAATACTTTCTTTAAGTGAGATTACTAATCCATTTGGACACATTACTAATCCTAATCATAAAATCACTATTCATAATTTACTATTCATGAAAAATTATGTTGATCTTATTAGACTCTAAATTTCGTACTGAACATAATTGTAGAAGACCATTTTTCGAAAATCATTACACATTTTTAATTATTTAAGGTTTACACAACCATTTTTAAAATATCCTTTTTCTAAAATTCATCAAAAATATGCATACTATATTTATCCGGTCATTTGAAAATTCATAAACATCATCATAAGAAGAAATCCCAATTTTTATTTAAAAAAATGGATTACACAAGGCAGTTACGGTCTCCTTACATAGCCCCTTATCACACCAGCATAGGACCTAAGTGTAAGGTGTGCTAAGGTGAGAGAATCCGAGGGAGGCTTGGCCAACATAGCACAAGTATTAATTTCTATTAGTTTGAACTTCTCGCGAAGACGATCCCATTATCGCTTTATACGATGAAGTTCAGCTTGGGTTTGGTCCAGAGCAAATCCCAGTGGTGCTACCTCCTTCCCAAGTTCTGTTAGATGGGCTTCGATTGGTCCAAGACTACTGCTTGAGGCCATCGAATCTTCTTTCTATATTAATTAACCAAGATTACTTGTATTTAGAGACAATAATCAAAACGTTTAGTTTCCATTGGTCATATTGACCAATGGTCATATAACAGTCAAAAACCAACAGTACCATTTTAATTATACTCATGTTATCAAATGAAACATTTTTGTTGAGTATAAAAATAAAATAACACATAAAATTAGGAAACAATATTTATTCAAAATTTTGGGTTGTTACAATCTTCCCCCCTTAAGAAATTTTGTCCTCGCAATTTTTTTAAAATTAGGTTTTGAAATTTCATTGAAAGTCCCACATAGAAAAAGGAGTTAGTAAAACTATTACGTTAAAAGAAAGAAAGGGAAGTATGAAGGTCACCCAAGATAGCCCACACTAGGATTCCATGTAGGAAAACATGGACATGGAGGAGAAAACAAAGGGTCAAGTTCTGAGGGAGAGTGACAGAGAACATGATTAGGAGAAAGTTAACCATAAGAAAATCCCAAACTAATGATGTGTGTAAACGATCTTTGATTACCTAGTAGGAAACGTAAACAAACAATGTTTTTGTTTTACGTTCCTTTTCATAATTTTGAGGAATTCATTTACAAAATAGAACAAAAACATAAGGAAATATATCTACCTTCATGTAGAGTTTCACCCTTTAATAAGTTTCTACCAAAACTAATCATTTATCCCAAACGATGAGCATTCAAAACTACTTGGTCTCATCAAAACACATGAATCATCTTCTAGAGAATCACATAATCCACAAAAGATTATCTATCTATTTCTTCTATCTTTAAACATTATCCCAAAAACAGAAAGGGTAAGGTAAAAAAACTCTTCAAAAAGGAATAATCCCATAGGAATGGAAACTAATTTTAAATCTTCAATGTTCCATGGTAATACCCAAAGTTCATCATAGACCATCCCATAAATAACGGTCCTTAAAATTCCTCAAAATAAACCAAACTAAGATTGAAACCCCAAATACAAGAAGGATTTGATAACATATTCTTCCAAAATAAACTTCATTGTTCATCTCCAAACAACATCAACCACTCCTAACAAATTATAACAAAATTATCTAAAGTAAACATATTTTACCCAAGATAGGTTAATCATTCCCATAAGTAACCTAAATTACTATAAGTCCACCATAAATTCATCTATTCTTCAAAATATAAGTCAACCTTACTCCTCAATGAAAATACCGTAGTAATCTATTTACCTCGATCATATAGGGTCCCTAAAATATTGAACGTATTCCAAAATAATAATCATCTTTTAATCCCCTAATCACCTCTGTTATATTAATACAACAATCGTCTCATTTCCTATCACATTGGTTTTTGGGACATGTTCTTCCATTTCCCGCCATTAACTAAGAAAAGAAACTATAATTAGGGGCTTATTTACTTAGCTAATAATCATGAAAAGGAATCATTAAGCATAAAAAGATAAACACCTAGAATAAAAGTATATCCTAACTTGTGATCCCCTAGGTTCCAATCTAGGTTATCCATGATCATATATTCTTATGTGAATCTTTATTTGGTTTTATCATTGTTCCTTTAATAATGGTTCATACTAAGCATGTGAATTTACCAAAGCATATCCCCCGGGAGTGTTGTAACAAAGAGTGCAGCAAGGCCCGTTGTCATGTACCAGTTCCGTTCGAGTCTAGCTGAAAGCGGTGTTTTCAGGTTTTACCCCTATGTACATCTGTGCCAGAGCCACCTCTACCTGCTCGTATCCAGACATGGATGTATTTTCTTGGAAACCCCTTACTCAATACTCACCAAAATACAAGGAAGATTTCCTATATTTAAACATTTCTATAGGGTTCTTCCTAGATTTTTCATATCCTAATTTCCACAAATAACTAAACCATCCTTTGATACCAACTATAGCATCCTGCCTCTTTATCACATAAACATTAATTACATTTTAAAAAACCGAGGATCTTTAAGGTTTAGTGTCTTGGAAACCAGGAACTTTAAACATGAAAACATAAAACATTCTTCTAAAACACTTGAAAGGCTTATCCTCATGTTCATCCTAGGTTCATTACTGCATCACATAACCTGGGAGCATACATCAAAATAAAGGGTGAGAAAAAAGCCCAGTAAGGAAAACAAGAGAAACATTTTACATGTGAACTTGAGATACTTCAATAAGGTCATAAAAATAACTTTAAGGAATGAGAATGAAATAAGGAGGCATATCATAATAAAAATAACATTTTTCATTACATGAAAATGTGGATACATAATTTAACATAGACAATCATGAACATATCACCAAGGTCCATCCCCAAGGTGTCATTTGAAAATTACCAAGGTTATTCACCAAGGTATCGTGAAAATTCTAATCTCTAGTGGTTACATCATTACCGAATGCATTGGAGCGCTATCAGGGCGCACCCTTAAATTTGACTTTATTATCATGTGAGCCACATATATCATCGTCAAACATTTCATAAATAACCCATATAGCATAAAATAAATGGGTTTCATTTCATAATCATAATGTTTTAAAAACTGCTTTAAAGACATGATCTTTAGGTCAATTTAAACCCACGGAAGGGGAGAGTGGGTTTCATGTATGTAAATCTCAGAATTTAAAACAGAACTTTTGGGTATATATGGGAATACCCCTTTAGAAGAACGAGCTGTGAGTATTCACTTAATAATATAAAAGAACTTTAGAAAAAGAGAGAGACATTTTGAGATGGAAATTCTGCAGCATAACGACTATTTTATGAGGTTTTAGAAAACATTAAAAAGAGAGGGAAAATGGTTCAAACATTCATAAATTACCCATAAAATAGTATATGGACAGAATAAGAATGAAACATTATCATGGTAATGAAATTTAAATGACATACCATTTGAAATTAAAAACATGGAAGGAAGACAAAAATTTGATTTCTCTTATGAAAGTTCGGCAGCCTAACGACGTTACTTATACTTCAACAAAAATGATTTGAAAAGATAAAATAGGGTCTCTCATCATGTGAAAAAAAGAGTTCAGTATGATAGATATAGAGATAATGCCCCAACATAATTAAAAAGGAACTTGAAAGACTTGACATGAAAGTAGAAATTTGAAAAGAATTAGAAGGGTGAAAGAATCCCCTAAAATATTCCGCAGCCTAACGGCGCCACTTAAAACTTCAAAATACTGAATTGAAGAGATCAAATGGGGTCTCTAATCATATGAAAATAAGAGTCCAGTATGATAGATGTAGAGATAATTCCCCAACATAATTATAAAGTAACTTGAAAGACTTGACATGAAAGTAGAACTTCAAAATGAGAAGGGTGAAGAACCACTTAAAAATTCGGCAGCCTAACAGCGCCACTTAAAACATCAAAATACTGAATTGAAGAGATAAAATGGGTTCTCTCATCATATGAACATAAGAGTCCAGTATGATAGATATAGAGATCATACCCCAACATAACAAAAAGGAACTTGAAAGAATTGACATGAAAGTAGAACTTCAAAACGAGAAGGGTGAAGAACCACTTAAAAATTCGGCAGCCTAACAGCGCCACTTAAAACGTAAAAATACTGAATTGAATAGATAAAATGGGGTCTCTCTTCATATGTTCATAATAGATCAGTATGATAAATTTAGAGATCATACCCCAACATAATAAAAAGAAACTTGAAATACTTTACATGAAAATAAATCATGAAAAATGAGAAGGGAGAAGGAATCTGTTACAAAAATTTCGGCAGCCTAACGGCGCCACGTAAACTTTCATAAAATGAAATGATGGGAGTAAGAGGGGATATCTCATTATATGAACATAAAAAGGGCAGTAAGAGGAGTATAAAAGAACATCCTACTACATAAGAACATGGAGCATAAAAGGAACGACATAAAAGAGATTACTTGAAATGAACGAGAGAGGTCTGACCCCTTACCTTAAAACATAACTCTTAAAACGCAAAGGTTGGGACCTTGACGGCTTGGGGCACCATGGGAGGACTCCATTGGAGGTAATGAGACCAGAACATCGTTGGGGAGAGTGGTGAGTCGAATGGATGAGAGGATGGCTTGGTATTTATAGGGAAAGTGAGGGGACAAGGCATTAATGGCAAAGGGACACCTTATTAGTGGTTTTGGCAAAACCATGGGCTTGCCCATGGTATTTGCCCATGGTATTGGCCACTTGGGACACCTCATACCTTATCTCACTATTCATAATTCGAACATATTTATTACAAACTTAATACATCATTTAATGATGTCATTAAACACCCGTAACTTAAAAACTGTATTTTCACTATTCATCGAAAATTCAACTTTCTCAGAATAATCCCAAAATTTCACCTTAACCAAATATCAACGCTCTGATTAAAAATATGAACTCCATTTTATAAAAACAATTTTCTAAATATTTTTAATTTAATTTTTAAATAAAAACACTATTCACCGAAAATTCATTTTTTTCAGAAAAAACCACAAAAATTACCATAGCATAATATCGGTGCTCTGAGTTCAAAAATGAAATCCGTTTTATAAAAATAATTATCCAAATATTTTTAATTAAATTTTTAATTAAAAAACACTATTCACCCGAAAAAACTAATACATGAATAATAATTTATGAAACTATTTTTTAACCATTTTATTGAATCACATTACTTAATCAAGGTGCCTAGATTATATTAATACTTTCTTTAAGTGAGATTACTAATCCATTTGGACACATTACTAATCCTAATCATAAAATCACTATTCATAATTTACTATTCATGAAAAATTAAGTTGATCTTATTAGACTCTAAATTTCGTACTGAACATAATTGTAGAAGACCATTTTTCGAAAATCAGTACACATTTTTAATTATTTAATGTTTACACAACCATTTTTAAAATATCCTTTTTCTAAAATTCATCAAAAATATGCATACTATATTTATCCGGTCATTTTAAAATTCATAAACTTCATCATAAGAAGAAATCCCAATTTTTATTTAAAACAAAGGATTACACAAGGCAGTTACGGTCTCCTTACATAGCCCCTTATCACACCAGCATAGGACCTAAGTGTAAGGTGTGCTAAGGTGAGAGAATCCGAGGGAGGATCGGCCAACATCACACAAGTAGTCATATATATTTGTTTGAACTTCTCTCGAAGACGATCCCGTTCTAGCTTTATACGATGAAGTTCAGCTTGGGTTTGGTCCAGAGCAAAGCCCAGTGGTGCTACCTCCTTCCTAAGTTCTGTTAGATGGGCTTCGATTAGTCCAAGACTACTGGGTGAGGCCATCGAATCTTCTTTCTATATTAATTTACCAATATTACTTGTATTTAGAGACAATAATCAAAATGTTTAGTTTCCAATGGTCATATTGACCAATGGTCATATAACAGTCAAAAACCAACAGTACCATTTTAATTATACTCATGTTATCAAATGAAACATTTTTTTGAGTATAAAAATAAAATAACACATAAAATTAGGAAACAATATTTATTCAAAATTTCGGGTTGTTACAACATGTCTTCCCAAATGACTGTGTGTTATATAGAAAAGAATACAAATTTCTATCAGAGTGTCCTAAATGTGGGATATCACTGTATAAGTTGAAATAAAAATTACAGACTGATTTAGAAGTTTCAAAGACCCCTACCAAATCATATTTGTATCTTCATATAATTCATCATTTGAAATATTTATTTTATAATCCAAATGATGCAAAAAGGATAATATGACATGCTGATGAGAGGATATGTAATGAAAAAATACATCATTTAGTTGATTGTCCACAGTAGAAGAAAATTAATCAGAGTTTCCTACATACAGAAATGAGTTTTGAAATCTCAGACATGGACTGTGAATGGATGGAATGAATCCATATCAAATCTTTAGAAGAAAACATAGTTTATGGCCAGTATTATTGGTAATTTTCAACTTATCGGCTGAATTCTGTATGAAGTGAAAATATTTTATGATGATTTTAATGATCTACGGACCGAAACACTCAATAAATGAGATTGATGTTTTCTTTTCATCATTAATTGATGATTTTCAACTATTATGGGAGAAATTTATAAGGGTGTATGATTATTATAAAATGAAATATTTTCAACTACATGCAATGATTATTTTCACTTGAAATGACTTCCTAGTATATGGAAATTCGTATGGATACAGTGTTAAGGGGAATAAATCTTGTCCAATATGTTAACCCCAAAAATTATTTTGTCAATAGCTTTGTGGGAGAAAAATAGTATATATGGGTCACTGAAATTTGTTGCCTATGGATCACACTTATAGAATATTGAAAAAGGATTTCAATGTATGACAAGAATTTGAAAATCCTCCAAAACCTTTATCCACTAATAAGTTTTTTGAGATGGTGAAGAACATTGATGTCGCATTTGGAAAGGCACATAAATTTTGTAATGATATTAATATTTGGAATAAACTATCAATATTTTTTGAGATACCGTATTAAAGTTTTCATGAGGTGAAACATAACATTAATTTCATGCATATGGAGAATAATATCTTAGAAAATTTGATAGGAAAATTGTTAGATATTAAATGAAAGACTAAATATGGGTTGAATGTAAGAATGCATTTACTTTCAATGGGAATTCGTTTGGAGTTGGCCCCCACTCTTGATAGATGGAGAACATTCCTACCTCTGTCTTGTCATACCTTATCCAAGAGGGAGAAATGTATCTTTCGTAAATTTATTCATGATATCAATGTTCCACATGGTTATTCATGAAATTTAATAAAATTTGTTTTATTAAAGGATTTGAAGTTGAATGTTTTTAAATCTCATGAATGTCACATCATGATGCCGCATGTCATGGAATATTTACCACCGACATTAGAATGACTATCATAATGGTTTGTTATTTTTTATTTCTATTTGTAATAATGTGATTGATTTGAATCCTTTAAACATTTTCGATAATGAAGTGGTTTCTATACTTTTTCAATTGGAAATGTATTTTAATCTATCTTTTTTTGATATTATGGTACATTTAATGGTTCATTTTGTGCAAGAAATAAATATTTACAGACCTATATGTCTACATTGGATGTATCCTTTTGAAAGTTATATATAGATATTGAAGTGGTATGTTAGGAATCCATATCAACATGAATCATCCATTTTTAGAAGTATATTTCTGAGGAGGTTGTAGAGTTTTTTAAAAGTTAATTTTCTGATGTGTAGAACATTGATTTGCCTACAACTCTCCATGACTGGGTTAATTTTAGGGGAATGTGGATTCATGGGTTGAAACTGAAATCATTGGAAGGTGAACAGATAAAGAAGATATAGTTATACATATTGAATAACATAGATGACTTCCAACCATATATAACATTTCATATTAATGAGTTGAAACAAAGTTATCCAAAATAGAAAGACATTTGGATTTAGAATGATCCTAAAAAACATTTTCCCATGGTTTAATGTGACCGTGAAACCAGATGCATCAGAAACATTGAGATGGTTAGTGGGAGGTCTAAGATTACATTTGATAACAAGGTCCGGGTATGACATTAATGGATATAATTTTCAATCAAAATATCAAGAAATAGAAGTGTGGATTAGAATAGTAGTGTATTGGTGTTCGTAGAAGCAATGCATTTTTTTTGTTCCAAACACAATAACCCAATCTCTATATCAACCACATATTATGGTGTCATTGAAGAAATATGGGAGGTTGATTACATTAAATTACAAGTTCCAATGTTTAAGTGAAAATGGTTTATCAGAAACAACAGTGACTGAAATTATTAATTTGGAATGACACTGGTTAATCTGGATAAATTGGAATATGAAATGATCCTTTTATCATGGAATCACATCAAGAAAAATGTGTGTTCATGATCATTCTGTTTTGTGGTGGGCAATTTGTTTATGACGAAAAAATAGTATATTAGTGATGATAAACTTGACGAAGATGTTGATTTATGCGAGAACCCTACATCATTTTAATGATTAACAAATAATAATGATGAACATGTAGAAGACATAGTTTTTACCATACGGAACAATCATGATGAAGGAATTTGGGAAAACACTCTTTAGTATATTCATAATATTATAGTTAACATTTGTTTAATTATTATTCAATTTTTTAAATTTGATAAGTTAGATATTTTTATTTTATTTTCTTTATTAAAACATGTATTCTAACTTATAAGTTAAATTATTTGATTATATTAGTTTAGTTTTTCTAGTTTTATATGTTTAGACGTTTTTAACTTGTCAATTAATTTATTTTGTTGAAAATAAATTATTTTAAATTTAGCATTTGAAATAAAAACAAAATATATTGTATAAGATTATATATTAGAAAAATAATTAGTTTTATTGTAAAAATGATTTATCAGGTTGGTGTATTTTTACTATGTCATTTCATCTCATTAATATTGTGTAGTTTTAATTCATTTATGTCATTTCATCTCTCATTAATATTGTTAGATTTTTATTTATCTATAAAAAATATTAATAAAAATGCGTTATGTTTATATTAATTTTATTTTTGTTTTAAAATTGTTTATTTTTATTGATATCTGTATTTAATTGTTGGATTTGTATATTTTTGTACTAATTGATGTTGCTTTGATTTATAGGATAATGACTGATCAATTATCTGATCCACCATATATTTTTAGAGATGATCATACTCAAACCTCTGTGGAGGAACATACACAAACTCTTATTGATGAGCCTCCTCATCCTTCTTTACATTACACATCTACTTCCATGGGGGCGAAAAATAGTTCTAGGGTTGGTAAACATGGAAACACACGTTTACCGAAATTATCAATTGCCTATACCAAGGACCATATGATACCATTTTACATTGATGAGGATGATATTCAAATAGGTCCAAAAGAAAAACAATTATAGAATTTTGTATCAGAACCAGATAGAAGTAATGTTAGTATTTTGTTTGAATTTTGGTGAAGTGTTGACAAAGCGGCATTATCGTTATTTCGGGAAACAATTTTAGTATGATTGTTTTCTGTTATTTTAATTTTCATGAAATGTTTATAGTAATATATGTTTTCTCCATATTATTATATGAAATATGATATACCTAACACTGGAGGAGTCGGGAGGAAATGGTGCATGATTGGTTTTTCACATCATTTATTGGACAACTGAATTGAGAAAAAAAATCACACATGGATTTTCTATTCAGTTATTTTAATTAACCGACCTGATAAATAGTGTGTAATGTGTTTTTCTTGACTATTATCTAATAACTGACATGAAAAACCAATGAAAAAAATTATTTATAACATCTCTTTTAAGTAACCGACATGAAAAACATTATTTACTACATCCCCTATAACCACGTCGCATAGAAATGGACGTGAAAAATCATAAAAACCGACGTGAAAAAGGTTTTATACACTAGTGTTCCCTCGTAAAAGGAACATATAACTATATCAACAATAATTATATATAAATATAGATACGAAAATATGTACAAGTGTAAGGAAATAACATATCTCCCATATCACATCATCTGTACGGAATACCTTATCCATCCAATAAAGACATATCAAATACTCTAAGGAATTTTAACACAATTCTATAATATATAATCATTATCATATAATATAGCTAGCATACTGAATCAGCACAAAAAAAATAAATGCAAAACCTAAATCCACAATAATATTATATACACTACACAACATCCATTTAAACTCCCTTAAACCTTAGTGTAGATGCATTCATATGTATATGTCTTTCACTTAATACCTGTATGATGCTTCATATATACAACATAATCTGATTTCCAATAATTACTAACCTTATAATCAAAAATATACATCCAATTCCACCATATCAAAAAAATTATCATGGTTTAAAATAATAGTAAATCAATAATAGAATTTTCAAAATAGATTGAATCGACAAAGTGTAACACAAAAATAAATCAGATTCATTTATTTATTTTATTATTTTATCCCTTTAGGATTCCATATTTATAATATTATTTTATACTAATCTATATCTATAATTATGATAATTATAATCTATACATATATCCATTATTGTATGTCAATTGATGTGCCATTTCTATATAAAGTTTTCATTGGTTTAGTTTATTTCTCATTATTTTTCTTATAAATAAAATTATTTACTTTCCACCACATCAATAAAAATATGTAATTATATTTAAAATATGTAAAAAAATAATATTTAATCCTCTACCAAAATAAAATTTTCAATCATTGCATTTTCAAAGACAAGGTTCAAATCTCACTCATGCAGATATTATCTAAAAAACAATAACCCATCAACCAAACATCAATCCACTACCACATCAACCAATGTATATTGATCCTCAAAAAATAATAAAATGAAGAAATATGAACGGATTTTTACAAAGAGAACCTTATACCCTGATGATTAAAATCTAACAATATTCGGGGATCAAGGATCCAGAATAATTACTCAAAAACCCACAAACAAGGGATCTCATCCATTTAAGATTACAAATGAGATAAAATTATCGAGTTAGAGAGATAGGGGATAATGAAATTTATATATAATAAAAAAATACACTAAATAAAAATATATTTACATACCCCACACAATTATTTGGGTCAGTCATTGATGATATGAAAACTATGGTGATTTAAAAACATGACTTGTAAAATCTTGATGGATGTTTTCTTTCCAAAAAATATGAGTTTTATGAAAACCTTGACATTATATGAGAACCATGAGATGTTTTACTCATATAATTTCTAATAAATGTGATAAAAACTTTTCTCTTGTCACAAACTGAATCTGGTCTCCATCAAAACCTGAACCTAACCCAGCCCATGATAAGGCCCCAAGGGCGTTCTCTATCCCCACAGGCTGGAACAAGTGTCCAGGTATTATAAACTAAAAATTTGGAACGATTTAACCATGTTTATAAACATAAAACAACATACAAATACAATAAAATGAATTTGGATTTTTCAAACACAATCAACTTTTACAAAATTTTAGAACTAAACAGCATAATTTAAAACAACCCCAAAAGGCCATTAGATAGGTACAAAACCAAAAAATTTGACAGCCAAGAACCACTGAATAGCTACTAAATTAGGAAAATATTCATTGTTAATATATATAATATTCATGTTCTTTATTATTCATAAACACCATTTTAGTAAATTTTACACTTTGAACATCATTTCACATTATTATTGAAATTCTTTCTTAAAATGAACTATTATGTGGTACATTTTTTAACATCATTTAAAATACCCAATTATTCATATGATTTTATTTAATGTAATTATCCATATATTAATTTGATATTATGGGAAATTTATCTAAACATCAGTATGAACATGTTTTATTTAGGGATAAATGGATAATTCATGGAAGAAGATGGGTATATTTTATGATGAATGGAAGCAATTCTTGAGAAGGCAGATTGGACACCAGCCCACTGATAAGAATATGGGGCCCACATTACAAATCCAATGAAGCCCAAATTTCATTTAATTCTAGAAGGAATATAGTGGAACAAATCCGTCTTCAGGATGCAGTGCTAATTCGACATCCATGGTGGTCATTAATGCGGCCTAATTTAGAGGTAACATTCTGGGCCAGATTCTGAGGCCCATAAACAAATCCTACCAATATAATCATATCTCGGAATCCACTACTCCAAATGTTCCAAACATTACAGGGGGTTATGATAAATCATGGGATCCATCTTCTTATTCTATTTCCCACTCTAACCTTTCCATCTAGAAGGCCTTCCAAGCGCATCTGTTCGGTGGATGAATGTTGTCTTCCACCTCGGGTCAAGGGTTGAAAAATCTACTCTCCCTCAACATTCCAGCCCCCTATGGATTAACATAATCAGGTGTGATTCTTTTTACTAATGGAGGCTCGACTCAAGCCTCCCAAAATATCTATTTAAGGTAGTGGTGGTGGAGTAGTTGATCATCTTTAATCTTTGTTTCGTTTTAATGTTATGCTGCCAATTTGATGTTGTAATCGCATTCTTACAATTGTATGTTCCTTGAATTACCTTAGTTTCTTTATAAAACATCATCATCTTCTATTTTTATATTCTTCATCATATCACTTTGATACTGTTTCCTCAAGGTGTGAGCTTTTTCATACCAAACCTTGGGAGATATCACACAATGATGGAGTGATTGTTATTTAATATTTTTACTTCTCCAATTACTCCCTCCTAAGTCTACTTTCCCCTTCCATTGAAACCATAGAATCAATGGAGGGATAACCCTTTTATGGGTTGATCCAATGGAGTAGAAAGGGGGTGTATTTGATGTTATTTATCACTCCAGTAGTTGATAATCACTTCTTTTAAATGTGATTTTTATTTGATTACTTTAAAACTTCTTCATACTTATTGAATTTAATGTCACACATTTCAAGTGATCATAATAACCTTTACCTTGTAGTGGTAAAGAAATTTATCCTTAAATTGTATAGGTGATTAGTATTAGTTTTTTTGGTAATTAAGCAAGTGTGTGATGATTTTTTTGATCTCCTTAAATGAACTCATCTCAAATATAAGAAATTGAAATTTTTTAAAAGAAAAAGAATGCATCCAATCCACCCCTTGTAATAACCTAGGATCAACCCTTCTAATAATTTGAATTCACTTGAAACTTTTAGTGTTCACATAAACCCATCTAAAATCAACTCAAATTTGGCCACTTAATATCTGACAATAGTTCATATAATGTACATGTCCATAGGTTATTTCATAGGTCTCTGAGGATTCGACAACCCAAGCTAAACTACAAAGACCATTATACCTTATTCTATTGGGTAAATTTGAGCATGAATCAAATTTGTGTGCCTTTTCCAGGGACCCAATTAAGTCATCTAAACACCCATTCTATTCTCCCCCATTTCTTCTTTTCTCATCCAAATTCTCTTATCTTGCCCATTTCTCTTTTTTTGCTTTTGGCACATGTCTGTCTACACCCTCGATCCATCAAACCGTCTAGTTAGGGTGGATAGTCCTGTGGTTGTGGAGTCAAGTACACCAAGGGAACTATTTCCATTTGATACTAATCTTCCTAATACTCCAGAGTCAAAAATTGATCCTATTACAATGGATTGTCTTCAATGAAACCAACTCATAAACTCGAGTGGGAACCAAAATGGAAACCCAAATAAGGAAGCCCCAAACATGGGGAATGCAGTTGCCCAAATCATGAATAACTACCTCACACCTTCCTGGACCAATGCCCCATCAAGAATTAAAAATAATTACAAAGGATATGCTAACTACATCTTTAAATCCAATGTCTTAAACCACCTTCCAACATTCCATGGAATGGAGTCCAAGATGCCCTACCTTCGCATCAAGGAGTTCAATGACATTGTAGAAACCATGTGTCCCCCACATCAACTAGAATCAGCTAAGATGAGGATATTTCCTTTTTCTTTAAATGATAGAGCTAAAAATTGGCTACACAATTTGAGACCATCATACATTAACTCTTGGGACCAACTACAAATATAATTTTACAAAAAATACATTCCCCAACACAAAAAAATTTCACATAAAAAGAGAATCCAATACTTTTTTACAAAAGATGGAGAGTCATTCTATGAAACATGGGAGAGGATCAAGGACACTCTAAACATGGTTCCACACCATGGTTTTTCTATTCCTGAACAAGTCATATTTTTCTATGAAGGGTTGGTTCCAGGGAACAAACTATTCATTGACATGATGTGTAATGGAACCCTTAAACAATTCCCTAAATGATGCTTACGAGTATCTAGAAAGCCTTTCTGAACAAAACCAAACATGGGGTACTTCAATTTATTCTGAAAATACAAAATTAACTACTAGAATTCATACAATTATAGAAGTGTAAATCCTTAGGGATAAACTCACAGCACTCTCTAGGAATGTTGAAGAGATAGACCTTAGGAATGTTCATGAAATCAAAATTATTGACCCTGTTTGCACAATTTCTGATGTAAATAACCATAAAACAGACAACTGCCCAACCATTCCATCCATCCAGGATGTTCTTTTATGAGGACCCCCATCAGACGTAAATTCTTTGAACTTTAAAATTCCTCAATACCAAAACAACTTTAACCCAAGGTATAATGACCACCCAGGCTTCCGCTGGAAAGATAACCAACAACCTAGGCAACCACAGGGACAAAATAATTACACCAATCAGAACTAACAAACCCATAACCAGTTCCAAACCCAACCTATCCAATACCAACGTCCACCAGTCCATTTTCAGCAAACCATCCCACCTTCAAAATATCCCCTTGGGATAAACCAATTTTTTCATGTACCAACCCAAACTGTTCCACAAATCCTACTAGAACAACTGTACAAACAAATGGAGAGGATGAACTCGGAAGTCACTTCCCTTAAAAAAGAACTTCAAACCATCAAAACTGGAAAGGCACCCATGCCTACTCAGGTGGTTCCATCCTCAAATTCAAGGGGAGAGTCAAGTTGTACTCAAACAACTCATGAACAACTAAATGATATGATTATTTTAAGAAGTGGGAAGGCAATTGAGAAATCAAAACAACTAATTCATAACCCACATGAAGATTCAGACTTGGATGAAAATTCAAAGGAATTAAATGATCAAACTGAAAAACACAATAACATTATCAAAGAAACAACTCTTCAACAAACAACCCCACAACCAGCACCATTTCCTCAATGCATGATGGGGAAAAACAAGCCTGAATTATGTGAAACATTGAGAGAAATATTCTAACAAGTCAAGTTGAACATTACCCTTCTTGATGAAATCTAAATCATACCTGCCAACTCAAAGTACCTTAAGGACTTGTGCACTTTTAGAGGAAAATTTTCACATAAAAACCAAGTCCTTTTGTCTGATAATGTGTGTACCACCATTCAAGGGACTATTCCTCTTATGTCGAAAGACCTGGGGTGCCCTTACATCAATGTTGAACTAGGAGAGAGAAACGCTTTCAAGGTCTTGTGTGATCCAGGTTCTAGTGTCAATCTCATCCCCTATGATGTGTACTACCAGTTAGGCCAAGAAGAACTCCAACCCACATCTGTCAGACTTCAACTTGCTGATTGTAGCATTAGGGTTCCAAAAGGATTTTAAAGGACATTCTGGTAAAGGTTGAAAATGTCATCTACCCTGCCGACTTCATTGTCCTTGACAACCATCCAAAGATAGGAAATAAGGGAAAAATCCCAATAATCCTTGGCCACCCTTTTCATGAAAAAATCAACTCTGTTATACAATTCCAAATGGCAACATGACCATCACCTTTGGAAACATGAGTCTAGACTTTAACATCTATAATGCAAGATCAAAAATAGGGGATTATGAGGACATTCATGAAGTAAACATAATTTGATGCATTGATAATGAATCCATAAAAAATCAAGGAATATTTGATGGATGTTTAAGTCAGGATGAGATTGATTTCCTTTGTTCACATGAAGCATGATTATCTCCCTGGATTGAATAATTTTCAAATTACTCTTATGATGAAGTCTTAGTTCCAAAAATCAGTGAAACTTTTCAGCATACCTCATTCAAGGAGACCAATCAAACATCCACCCCTAAATTTGATCAATCCAATCTTGTAGCTGGAACATCTATATGTGGGGAATCAATCCTATCTGAAACTCTAAAAAAGGAATTGATACTGAAAAATGTCCCAATATTCTGTTGAAATTCTTAACCTACCTAATCTTGAATTTAAGGAACATCCATCTACACTCAACTATCCCTTCTTAGGGAACAATCAAACACATCCTATTTTCATTTCTTCTTCTCTTGAATCCAGTCATGAGAGGATGATTCTATATTTCCTTAGGAAATATAAGAAAGCCATTAGGTGGACCCTGTCTGATATTCATTGGATTATCCCACTTATCAAGACTCATAGGATTGTTCTGGAATCTGATTCAATGCCATGATGTCTACCTCAACGGTGACTCAATCTAAATCTCATGGAAGTAGTGAGGAAGGAACTTCTAAAATTGTTAAAAGACGGTATCTTTTGACCCGTAGTTGAGAGTGAGTGGGTGATCCCAATCCATGTGGTTCCAAAAAAGGATGGAATCACAGTGATAACCAATGAGGATGGATATATTCTTCCAACTAGGGTGAGTAGTGGATGTAGGGTCTGCATTGAATATAGGAAGCTAAAATCATCCACCAAGAAGGACCATTTCCCCTTACCATTCATTGACCGAGTCCTTGTGAAAGTGGCAGGTCATGCATTCTACTATTTCTTATATGGGTACTCAGGGAATAATCAAATTGAAGTCTCCCTAGATGATAAAGGGAAGACTACATTCACATGTGCATTCAGAACCATTTCTTTCAAAAGTATGCCCTTCGGGTTATGCAATGCCCCTAAAACCTTCCATTGGTGCATGATGGGAATCTTCTCAGACATGGTAGGGGATTTTCTTGAGGTCTTCATGGATGACTTATCTATGTTTGGGGATACATTTGAGGGATGTCTGAGGAATGTGGAGAGAGTCTCGTCAATATGTGAAGAAAATAATCATGTCCTAAATTGGGAAAAATTCAATTTCATGGTTAAAGAGGGACTCGTTCTAGGCTATATGGTCTCAAGAAATTGGATTGAAGTTGATAAATCCAAGGTTGACATCATTTTCACCTTCCATCACCCAAAACTGTCAAATAAGTGAGCTCTTTCTTAGTACATTATGGTTTCTATAGAAGATTCATCATGGACTTTTGTTCAATCTCCCATCCCCTTTGTGCTCTACTAGTAAAGGATGCTACATTTGTTTAGACAGAAAGCTGTGAGGGTTTATTCTCAACCCTCAAATCCTCTCTCACCTCCCCTCGAATTATGAAATCTCCAAATTGGAACCTTCCTTTCGAACTTATTGTGATGATAGTTACTTTTCTATAGGAGTTGGGTTAGGAAAACGTTCTTATAAAACTCCTTATGTCATTTCTTATGCAAGAAAATCATTAAATGAAGCCCAAATCAAATACACCACTACTTAAAAGGAGTGAATTTCTATTGTGTTTTCCTTATAGATTTTTAGGTCCTACATCTTAGGATCCCCCATCACTATGTTCACTGAACATTCTGCACTAAAATACCTCTTCCCAAAACCAGATGGTAAGGCTAGATTGATTAGGTGGTTCCTCTACATACAATAATTTGACCTCACAATCAATGATAAAAAGGGTGTTGAAAATGTTGTAGTCGATCACCTCTCTAGGATGGAATACAATGATAAATCAAATCACCATTCTGTGTCTGATTCATTTCATTATCAACACCTATACTCTATGAGTGACTACCCCTGGTATGATGACATAGCCAATTTCTTAGTTACAGGAGTCATTCCAAAATTCATAGGGACTTAAGCTAGAAATAAATTCCTTTCTGATGTTATACACTATGTGATTGAGGATCCATACCTCTATTTGTTCTGCCCTGACCAAGTCATTAAGAGGTGTGTCCCCAAATCTGTACAAGCTTCCATCCTTAAATTTTGTCATATGGAGGCATGTGGAGGTCACTTTTCCTATAAGAAAACAACTTCTAAGATTCTTCAGTGTGGTATCTTCTATCCCACCCTCTGAAGGTACTCCTACACATTTTGTAAAAGCTGTCCTAAGTGTCAAAATTAGGGTCCATCACAAAAAGGAGTCAAATCCCACTCACTCCCATCTTAGTGGTTGAAATCATTGACTGTTGGGGAATTGATTTCATGGGTCCCTTCCCAAACTCTAGGGGATATCTTTACATTCTTTTAGCTATCGATTATGTCTTCAAATGGGTTGAGGCCATTCCTACAAAATCCAATGATCGTCAAACTATGATTAAATTTCTCATGGAAAAAATATTCTCTAGATTTGGAATTCCTGGGGATATCATCAGTGATCGAGGAAACCATTTTTTCAACCGTCCTTTCTCTTCACTCATGTCTAAGTATTGGATTTATCATGAAATTTCCACTGTGTACCATCCTCAAACCAATAGTCAAGCTCAGTTAGAAAACGGAGAGATTAAGAATATTCATGAAAAAAGGTACAATCCTTCTAGAAAATATTGGTCCGAGAAACTCTTTGATGCTCTTTGGGCCCATAGAACTGCATATAAAACCATTTTAGGAATGTCCTCATATAGGTTTGTTTATTTTAAAGCATTCCATTTTCCAGTGTAGATGGAACATAAGGCTTTTTGGCCAATTAAGAAAATGAATTTTGACCTCTCATTGGCTGAACCAAAAATGAAATTAGATATCAATTAACTTGAGGAACTTAGGATGGAGGCTTATGAGAATTAAAGGATCAATAAAGCTAAAGTACAAGCATACAAATCTCGAAATCTTAAAGAAAAACACATTGTACTGGGTAAACCAATTATTTTGTATAGTTCTACACTTTATCTACACCCAGGAGTGTTGTGGTCCATATGGTCAAGCCCATACATAGTGTATAAGGTGTACCCACATGGGTCTATTGAAATTAATGAACCCACCAATGGTCAAACCATTAAATTTAATGGTCATAGAGTCAAACCATTTATTGAACCATTCCAAAAACATGAATTTGAAGATGAATTGTGTGAACCCACCTTAGGTGATGAAAATAATTAATCAATGAGGGGTCCAAGTTGAGCTAATGACGTTAAACAAAACACTACATGGGAGGCAGCCCATGGTTTTCATGTTTCCTATCATTTTGTTGTTTTCATCAACTTTATATTTTAAATAGGATTAATTAGTCATTTTGATATTTTAAAAAATAGACTATTGACATGTTCTTATTTTATGAGTATGGATGGGTATGAAAGGGGAGCGCCATCTTCATCCGTTTCATGCGGTCTGATCCCTGAGTAATACCTTACCTAGAAATTTAAATGAAGACAATGTATCATTATTTTGATTTAAAAAAACAAAAAAAAACAAAATAAACAAGGAAACCCTAAAAAATGACGATATCTAGAATTAAATAAGTCATTGTGCTGTTTGCTTTTTCTGGTTTGTTCTTATGTTTATGGTTCAAGGACTATTTTGGGTGATATATGTTCAATCAAAGAGGTTCCTACACCCCCCAAGAGATCAAATGACTAATTTGGAGCAGCACGAACTTCATCATCAACCACCAGGAGACTTCATTCCATGATCCACATATTTCAATTTTCCATTTGAAATTCCCTTATCTGCCTATACTCCTTATATCATTTCATTTCTGGAAACATTGGGGATAGTGTTGTATTAAGTTGGTGGGGAGATGAAATAAAAAAAATTATTTGGTGAAAAATAATGTTCTAAAAAAAGTGTGTAAATTGAAGGAAAATTTAATTTAACATTGAACATGGTAATACATATTTCACACTTTGAAACTAAATATCAAATAATTTAGAATGCCCCACCTCTGATTTTAATCCATGTATAATTTCATGAGCATAGAGTTTGGAAATTGTGGTTTTCCAATGTTATATTTCATCGTTTATATTTTCATCCAAATAAAAAAAGATCACAATGCACGTCCTTTGGATAGTAGGGTATTAGTTTGAGTTCATGGGGTCCCCCAAATAAATAGCATATGTTTGTTGATCATTTTAGTTTTAATATGTATATTCAATAAAAAATTAAAAAAAACAATAAATTTTCTCGCAAAGCAATGAAATGACCTAATGTGTGGCTTTCGGCACTTGGGGATCATGAATCCCTAGTTGTCTGGCCCAGAGTTAGTAATTTTAACTCTACATTGGGTAATTTGAATTTTTTTGACTGAGTTAACTTGAGATGATGCCCGAGTATGTGGGCTTCACGTGGTGCCCAATGGTATTTGAGCCTGGGAGTCATCGGCAAAGTCTCAGTATAGGGTTTTACTCTTTTGAGTGAAATTTCAATTACCATGGAAAGATTGCAAAAAAATCAAAACAAAACCAAACAAAACAAAACAAAAAACAAAAAAAATAATAAAAAAAAATTGATTACTCATCTTAATATTTAAATGTGATTACAACTAGTGCTTCTGTCATTTACCCCTAGAATTAAGATGAACCCCCATTTCTATTGTGATGCACAACACATACTCATACTCAATTGATATTGGATGAAATATGGCAATGAATTTGATCAAAGGAATGGTCATGGGAATGGTATATTATTATGAAACTATATTTTATTGAAATATTTTATGGGTTTCATGATTGTTTGGTATAAGGGTTTTTTGTGATCTTTGTGTATTAAAATGTTTTTGGAAAATGGAATTCAAATTTCATATTGTTGAGATATATTTTTCTCAGGACTAGAAAACCTCAAGTTAGGGGTGTAATTAGAAAATAAATGAGGCCAATATTTATTGTTAATATATATAATATTCATGTACCTTATTATTCATAAACACTATTTTATTGCATTTTACACTTTGAACATCATTTCACATTATGATTGTAATTCCTTCATAAAATGCATTATTATGTGATACATTTTTTAACATCATTTAAAGTACCCAAGGATTCATCTGATTTTAAGGAATGTAATTATAAATATTTTAATTTGATATTTTGGTATATTGATCTAAACTTCAATATGAACATGTTTCATTCCGGGATCAATGGAGAATTCATGGAAGAAGACGGGGATATTTTATGATGAAAGGAAGCATTTCTAGAGAAGGCGGATTGAACACCAGCCCACTTATGAGAATGTAATACCCACATTACAAGCCCAATGAAGCCCATAATTCATTGTATTTAGAATATATATAGAGTAAAAAATCATTCTCCAAAATACAGTGCTATTTTGGATTCCATTGTGGTCATTAAGGTGGACTAATTTGGATATAACATTCTGGGCCAGATTCTGCGGCCTAGAAAAAAGTCCTACCAATATAATCTTATCTCAGAACACACTACATCAAATGGGCCCAAAGTTTACAGGTAGTTGGGAGACATCTGGGGAACCATTTTCATCTTCTAAGGACCACTCAAATGTGGCCGTCTATAAGTTCTTACAAGCGCTTTTGATCAGTGGATGAAAGCTGGTTTCCACCTCGGGTCAAGGGTGGAAAAAGCAACTCTCCCTCAACCTTCCACCCACCTATGGCCAACCATAATCATGTGGGATAATTTTTACTATTGGAGACTGGACCCAAGTCTCCCAAAATGCATATTTAAGGCAGTGGTGGTGGAGGAGTTGATCATCATTGATCTTTGTTTCGTTTAAAACTTATTCTTCCAATTTTATGTTGTAATTGCATTCTTTTAATTGTAAGTTCCTTGAATTACCTTAGTTTCGTTATAAAAGTTATTCATCTTATATTTTTATATTCTTATTCATATCACTTTTATAACATTGGCTCAATCTATGAACTTTTTCATACAGAAACCTATGAGATATCACACAATGGTGGAGTGATTGTTATTTCATTTGTTTTCTTCTCCAATTCCTCCCACATGAGTCTACTTTATGCTTCCATTGAAACCATAGAATCAATAGAGGGATAACCCAATTATGGGTTGATCCAAGGGAGTATAAAGGGGATTGATTGGATGTTATTTCTCAATCAATTAATATATAATCAATACTTTTAAATGAGATTTTTATTTGATGACTTTAAAACAGCTTCATCCTTATTGAATTTAAGGTCACACATTTCATGTGCTAATAAGAACATTTACCTTTTAGTGGTCAAAATACTGATCCTTCAAGTGTATAGGTGATTATTATTAGGATTTGTTGGAATTAAACTAGTAAGTGATGATTTTGTTTGATCTCCTTAAATTAACTCATCTCAAATATAAGAAATTGAAATTTTTTAAAAGAAAAAGAATGTATCCAATCCAACCCTTGTAATAACCCAGGATCAACCCTTCTCATAATTTGAATTCACTTAAGATTATTAGTGTTAACAAAAACCCATCTAAAATAACCCCAGAGTTGGCCACTTAATAGCTGAAAATAGTCCATAGAATGTACGTGTCCCTAGGTTACTATTTAAGTCATCGAGGATTCTACAACCCAAGCTAAACTACAAAGACCGTTCAACCTTCTTCTATTGGGTAAATTTGATCGTGAATCAACCACCTCAAGGAAAGGGTAAATCACCCTCAAGAAAACTTCACCAAAACTCACCAAGAAGGATGGCTAGAAACCCAAACCACATTCACTAAAACTGTACCCAAACCTATGAAAAAATAACCAAGTCTACTTACACCCAAAGGTGTAAGTGGGGAATGAGCCAAAGACAGGTAGAATACCACCACTAAGTGATTCAATGTGATCAAAATTTAGAGACTAAAAGAATGTAAGTTTTAAAAACATGAAAAAATAGTTACATTTTCTAAATAATGAAACTTTATATCAAAATAGCATTCAAGTGGGATAATTTAAAGAATCAGCACATTTAATATAAAAAGGAAATCTACTGAATTTTACATCCAATCATACCATATTCCAAAGGTAATCACAAATCATCTAATGAGCAAAAGAAATAAGAAATAATTCCTCGTAACTAACTCGTTGTGGGTCCCAGGTACATCGTATCTCGGTGAATGTAACGATCACTATATTTGTTCTCGTGCATGAGCCACTAGTAGGGAACATATCCATAACACAGTGCTCCCAAATCATCATCATCATCATAGTTTAGTTAGTGTTGTAAGTGTTAATCGTGCTAAGTTAAATTGATGCCAAACCCCATGGGATCACTAGCAAACTAGTACACGTCCACCAACCTAGATAAATGGGTTTCCCTCTGGTGCTCAAACAAGTTCAACAAGGCATGAAATATAATTTGTACATGAAGATATCACTTCCACACCAAAAATTCACCAAACATCCCACTTTCACATCACACAACTCACAATATCCAATTTTTCATTCAAATTCATTTTGAAATAATCCTCACACCAAAATAGACCACAACAAGTTTTTGCATATCATTAAAAATTAAACAAATCATTCCCAAGATTCTAAGAATCACATGAATACCCAATTAAATGCTAAAGAATACCTTTTTTATAAAAAAAATCCAGTTTGAACATCACACTCACACAAATATCCTGCAAACATGTTTCGCACCCACATCACAATTTCATAAATCACCTCAAAAAATTACAAAACATTACCATAACATTTGACATTACAAATGACCACTTTATCTTTCGAAATCTCATTTTAATAACATAATACCACCAAAATAGTATATAAGCATCCGTTTCATACTTTGTGTAACTCATTAAGTCACTTACAATTTTCATAAAACCAACCAAATGGGTATAACCATGTTATGCATAAAAAGCAATTTCAAAACCCTCATTTAAGACCAAAACCATAACAATACTGACCCAAAAAAATTGGAATCCCTATAAATGTTAATTAAACCACAACCATGAGTTATGAAATTACCTCAAATAGTACCACAAATGATACACATGAAAACACAGATTTTCATAAAACACTTTCAAGAGGCATTACCTGGTTTCACACATAAAACCCATTCAAAAACCCCATTTCAAAGACCACATGAAACTAAAGATTTAACAAACCAGAATGGGCATCCACTTTCAACAACTAATAAATAACTTTTATAATATATAAAATACACCCAAACACTACCCCAAGAGTCACACATGAAAATCACCCAATATCAACCTAAAATGAAACTATAAAATTAAAATCATGAACAAATCTATCAAAAACAATTTTCGCACCACACACAGCAGATTAGAAACATTCTAAATTTATAAACCAAGAAAGCTAACTCATCATAAAATGGTTACACATGGACTCACCTACCTTTTTAGTCAAAACCCTTAAATCTTGGTGTGAATCCTCAACCGCACCTCCACCGCACCACAAGGGAGATAAATCCAGCCCTATACCACAAGATTTCACCAAAAATACTCGAGGTTAAACCCTAGGAATGAACCCTAGCTACTGGACAATAGGAACTTCAAGAAATAGTGGATGAAACCCTAAAGAAAGGGAAGAAATCAATGATAGAATGAATTACATTCATAATTGTTATGTTTACCCATCAAATCTCCCTTCAATGGTGAGGTCCAAGGGAGGGGGAGAGACCGTGGAGGCTGGACATGGAGGTAGGGCACGAAATGGGGATGAATGGGGATGATTTAGGTTTATTTAGGACGATAAAAATTGGAATTTCAAAAGTATTTTTAATGACCTGGAAAATCCTACACGGTTTTCCTACATGATTTAGAAGCATGCGTCCAAACCGTGTGGTATGATCTGGCCTCTCAAAAACCACCCATTCTCCCACAATTTTAAGAGGTTCCAAGGGGGAAAACAAGGGGGAAATATATTCCAAGAATAGGGGGAAATAATACCCAAAATAAAACCACCTTTTCACCCCAGGACTCATCCATCTCATTTGTTCAAACCAACTCAACAACATACCCCACAAGTGATGCCACTAGGAGACTCACAAAACAAACTCCAAAACACCACAAACTCACACAACCCATTTGAAAAAAGAGAAGTCCAACTACCACATATGACCATAAAAACTAATGTCATAGATCAGTAGTACAACAAGAACCAAAATTTCAAACCCGAAACACCCAGGAACCAATATAAATCTATAAATCGAAAGAGGATTTGAAACAAATTGTGGAATTGAAGTTCTAGGTGTGACAATTCTCCCCACCATAAAGCTTTACGCCTCCATAATTCCACATCAAGGACAATGAAAATCCAAACCAAACTGACAAACCATGATGTAATCCTTTTCCAAGCTTCAGTCTGCCCCCAAAAGGCCCAAACAATTCCAGTGATTAATTAAAGAAGAAATATTCTCACAATCCAAAACATACACCACGTTTTTGAAACAATCAAGAACGTTTAAACTTTATCCTAGAATAAAAATCCTCAAACACCATCCAAACAAGACTCCAGGAATTTACCCAAATGAACAACAATAACGAACAATGTTACAGTTACCTTGCTTTAACTAGACCGTTGGACGTTCTCCAATACCAACGTTTACCCAAGGAAGATATTGGTAGTTAGACAGCTCTAAAAATGACTATCTTCCACCAAGCCAAGAACAATGGCCAAACTGAGTTACTAGTATGGGGAGACACAAATGGGATCCCTACCATAAGAGACAACTCAAACTTTCCTGAGATAGGATTAGGGCACTAACAGGGGAGGCCTAAATGGACTCCCCAGTATAAGGGGTAGACTTACATTCAAAATTTATGAAGGAACATACATGAGAATCATAGTGGGACTCCCCACTATAAGAACCAACAATCATAACCGACCAGCATGGGATGGAACAAAAGACCCCAAAACTAAAAGAGTTAGGATGGTCGCACTATCTATTCACATTGTTTGGGAAGTCGTATGCTAACCGTGCAGTTAATTCTTTCCACATGGCTTCTTGACACACAATCACTATTAATCATACACAAATTTTGTACTGAACGATGATGACATCATAGGTTTAAACTATTACCATCATTCATGAATGGTTTGAAAAACCATGGGATTTACCCTGACTATGCTCCAGCTTCTCTCAAGACCTATGGCTAGAGCTCAAATGATTGAAGCATCATCAGCCTCATAGTTAGGCATTGGAAACCCCCAAATGGAACTTCTCCTTCCAGTGCTACAAATAACTACATTGTAATTCCGGATGGGTCTACCAAGACATAACACACTCCAAAACTCACTTTACCCTAACTTGATATTTCAATGAAACATGGTCTTATAAGATGAAAACACATCACACCTTGTTTATTTGGGTGAGAAACAACAGAAGGAAAGGACACATATAATCACCTTCCTCTAAAACATATGATTTTGATGTTTTTACAAGGGAGACATACTCCCAACATGACAAAGAATCTCATAGGATTACAAGAAATTCACTTTTATAGTCAAACGAGCACATGACATCACAAAGCATCGTCGAACATGACCATTACGACTGATAGAAATAATACATAGAATGGGACCTTATGCCATGTCCCCAAGCAACACACAATTCTAGAAAGTGTCCATAATAGCCTCTCATGACTAGATTTCCCACACAGGCGATTTAACGTGTACTCCTGCTTCAAAGAGACTATGAAAGACCTAGAGGCCCTCTTCGACACCATCCATATTGACAACCACATACTACTTTCACATTCGATAAATCAGGTAACCTAAGAATCTAAGGTATCTTTCAACCTTACACAAGAACTCTCCTACTACAAGAGGGTTCACATCACTGAAAATAATGGGGGGGGGGGTAAAATCAATCTCCAAATCTCAAGAAGAAATTCCTTATATTGATCAATTGGAGGGTCTTCCAATGGAAAAACATCATAGGTGTCACTTCAGTTGTGTACTATCCCTTAATGGGGGTGTACCTTATCCAACGAGAGAACCCAAAGACCCAACCAAGATGGTCCATTGGTCAACAAATACCACAAACCAGATCCAAAAACATGAAGGGAAACACTGTAAATGCATCCCAAAAAATTTCACAGAAGATACCACTAACTGACCCTTCTACCCAGCTTACCGACCAAACAAAAACACAAAAAATGGTTCAAATGGGAGGGGTTCTTGGACTCAAAACATCCCACAACATCAAATTTTTTTAAAACACATAATGCACAACATCCTAAACCAGTCATCAATATATAATGCTTTCCTTTAAAATCATCTCATTTAAAATAAATGGTTCAGCGGTTAGCGTATCCACCAATGGTACCCCACGGGCCTCGAACATGCATGTTTCTGTTCCATTTTGGGAACCCTCCTCATATCAATCCCAAAACTCATAAATTAGTTCCATTAACCATCCATTATCCCATATAACCCAATGCATGTGGCCACTCATGGAGATACTAAATGTTAAAACACAAATCTTTTCCACATTTCAAAACCAAAACAGTCAACCAATACATCCTTTTTCTCAACACTGCTAACCATGATATCAAAATCATGGTATAGTGCTTAAAAAACATTTCATAAAGATATAACCATTCATATAAGAATTAACTTTCAATTTATTCTCATTAATTTCAAAACAACTCATCCCCTTAAAACTCCTTTCAATTGTTTAGAAAACACCATTGGGAAAACTTTTTCAAAATGAACTTCTGCATAATTTCCTACTTCTAAAAGATATGTAAACACACAATTTTCCATTTCAAAACAATTATGAAATTTTAGTTCCACCATTTCAATAACCATACCATTCCCCCATTTTTAGAAAACAATTTCACAAAAACCCTACACTTTCTAAAACCATGTCATTTTTTCATTAAAACCGAACTTCCAAATTTCAATACTAAAGGACACAAGGCAATGCAAGGGGAAAATAGCATCGGTGGGTGACTTGGAAATATGGTTTGTGGTCATATTCCAATCACTTCACCATCATGGAGAGTTTTATAGGGAATATCCCATACTCCACTTGGTTTTCCAGGCCCTGCGAGCTCACTAAGACCATTAACCAAACTCTTTTTTCATTTCCCTTAATCATCATCAAACAAAAAAACACAAAGGACACTAACAAATATAGACTACCCCTGGCGACATGAATCATGTCATTAGGTTTGGTGATCAAGAAAACTACGCGTAATTGTAATAAAATGTCCTGAAAATATAGACTACATAATGTCTCTATTGTTTCCCAAATAACATGACCCAAAGAGTAAAGTTGAACCTCCTATGATACCATTTTATCACGAACCGAATCTGGTCTCCCTCAAAACCAGCACCCGACCTGGCCAGTGACAAGGCCTGAAGGGAATTACCTATCCCTATAGGATAGCACAAGTTCCTAGGTATCATAAAAAAAATTGGGAATGATTTACCCGAGTTTATAAACATAAAACAACAAACTAATCCAATAAAACATATCTGGATTTTTAAACACAACCATATTTTACAAAATTTCAGAACTGAACAACACAATTTAAAATAATGAAAAAATACCATTACATAGGAACAAAACCAAAAATAATGGACAACCAAGAACCACCTCAATGTAAGGGAGAATCACCCTCAAGCCATCTCAACGAAAACGCACCAAAAAGAACCGCTAGAAACCCGAACCATATGCACTAAAACTGGTCCCAAACCTACAACAAAAATATCCAGGTCTACTTACACCCAAAGGTGTAAGTAGGGTGTGAGAGAAAGTCCAGTAGGATACCACCACTAAGATATTCCATGTGATCAAAATTTAGATACGAAAATCATTCAAGTTTTGAAAACAAAAAAAAACTAGATACAATTTCTAAATGATGCAAATTTAAATCAAAATAGTTTTCAAGTGGTCTAATTTAGAGAATCAACACTTTTAAAATAAAATCCAAATCTACTGAATTTTCCAGCTTATCAAATCTTATACCGACGATATTCACAAATAATCTAATGAATACAATTAATAGAAAATAATCCCTAGGCACTAGCTCATTTTGGGTCCTAGGTACCTCATATCTCGGTGAAAGTAACTATCAAAATATACATTCTCGTGCACGAGCCACTATTAGGGAACATACCCATAAAATAGTGGTACCCAATCATTATTATCATAGTTTATTTATTGTTTTAAGCATCAATCTAGCTAATTAAATCTATGTCTAACCCCCACGGGATCACTAGCATACTAGTACACATCCTCCATCCTAGATACCTAGGTTTCCCTCTTGTGCTTAAAACAAGTTTAACAAGAAAATAAATATAATTTGCACATGAAAATATTACTTCCACACTACACATTCACCAAATAGCCCACATGCAGATCACACATGTCACAAAATATACTTTTTCATTCAAACGCATTTTGAAATCATACTCATACCAAAATAGCCCACATCACATTTTGGCATATCTTTCAAAATTATAAAAATACTTTAAAATTTTTATAAAAGTTTCCCTAATATGCTAAGAATAACATAAAATCACACTCAAATTGTAAAGAATACACTTTTCAAAAAAAAAATCCATTTTAAACATCACACTCACACAAATATCCCACAAACATGTTTCGTACCCACATCACAATTTCATAAATCACCTCGAAAAATTGAAAAACATTACAAAAACGTTTGACATCACAACTGACCACTTTAGATTTTAAAAGATAATTTTAAGAACATTATACCACCAAAATAGTACATAAGAATCCTTTGAACACTTTTTGTGACACATTAAATCACTTACAATTTTCATAAAACCAACCCAAGGTGTATAACCATGTTTTGCAGACAAACCAAATTCAAAACAAAAATTTAAGGCCAAAATCATACCAATACCAACCAAAAATAGAATTGTCATACCTATCAATGTTTATTAAACCACACTCAAGTATTAAGAAATTACCTGAAATAGTACTATAAAAGATACACATGAAATCAAACATTTTCATAAAACACATTCAAGATGCATTACATGGTTTCACAAATAAAACCCATTCAAAAAACCCATTTCAAAGCCCACATGTCACTAAAGCGTTATAAAAACATAATTGGAAGCCCCTTTCAACAACTAATAAATCACTTTCATAGTTTATAAAATACACCCAAACATTACCCCACAAGTCACTTATTAAAAGTACCAAATATCAACCTAAAATGAAACTAAAAAATTAAACTCTTAACCAAATCCATCAAAAATAGTTTTCACACCACAAAAAATAGATTATAAACATGAAAAATTAATAAACTAAACAATCTAACTCATTATAAAATGGTTACACATGGAATCACCTACCTTTTGGGTCAAAACGCTTAGATCTTGGTACGAAACCTCAACTGCACCTTCGCCACACCACAAGGGAGATAAATCCATCCCTAGACCATACTATTTTACCAAAAATACTCAAGGATAAACCATAGGTTCGAACACAAGCTACTGGACAAGAGGAAATTCAAGAAAGAGTGGAATAAAACCTTAAGAAACTGAATAAATCAATGACAGAATGACTTACTATCATAATTTTGATATTTCCCCCATCAAATATCCCTTCAAAGATGAGGTCCAAGGGAGGGGGATTGACCTTAGATGCTCTCCATAGAAGTAGGTCATGAAATGGGGAAGAATGAGGCGGATTTGGGTTTATTCCTGAAGGGCAAAAACAGAGTTTTTAAAGTATTTTTAATGACATGGACACACCTACACGGTTTTCCAGCACGGTTTGGAAGTATGCGGCCAAACCGTGTGGCCTGTTCTGGCCACTCAAAAACCACCCATTCTCCTACAATTTCAAGAGTGTCGAAGGAGGGAAACAAGGGGTAATGATAGGCCAAGAATATGGGTAAATAATACCCAAAAACCCACCTTTTCAACCTAGGACTCATCTAACTCATGGGAATAAACCACCTCAACAACATACCCCACAAGTGGTGCCACTATTTGTGTCACAAAACCAACTCCAAAACACCACAACCTCACACCATTACTTTGAAAAAAAAGAGGTCCAATTACCACACAAGACCCGAAAGACTATGGAAATAGATCTGTAACACAACATCAACCATAATTTCAATCCCGGAACACCAAATAACCAAGAGAAAGCTAAGAACCGAAAGAGGATTTGAAACAATGTGTGGAATTAAAATTCAGGGTGTGACATTTCATTATTTAAAATAGTGAAATTATTCCTGAAGTATGATAGAAAACTAGGATGAAGTGATCTCACCACATGATGTGTAATCCCCAAAAATTATATTTGGAATCCTTTTGGTGAAAAATTGTTGTTTTCTCCAAACCAATCCCTAATAAACTCAACAAAAATGTAGTTACTTTTATTGATGGCCATGAATCCTTTAATTAAATTCCTAAAAAAATTAACTCCCCTCCATAATAACATTACCAAACATAGTGAATGTTGAAAAACCAGGGCATAATTTCCCATGAACTATGGTGTGGCTTCCTCCAAATCTATATTTTCAGTTTAACTCTAATAATATTCTTCCTAACTCATTTCCTCCTCCCATAACAAGTAAAGATCTCAAATCATAGGTAAATTATTTTAGAGGACCGTAAATTAAATTCCTTTTAAATAATTCTCATTATTAAGTATTGAACAAAATATTGATTTGGAAGGTAAGAAATCCAAACTTCATTATCATGTGAGATAAGTTTTAAATAGGAAAATTTCTTTTGAAATAACCAGTACTAACAACAATATAATAGAAAATATTTCTCTCTTTAGCTATTAATGAAATAAAAATTCTAATAAAATGATTGAGGTTCAAAATAGTTCCAAGTACTAAGCTTATATATATGACTCCTTCTAACATGTATATTACTCCACACAAACATTCCTTAATAAGACATGCATTGGAGGATTGATGTGTCCTTACATATCCTTACCCAGACCCTCTAAATATCTAATGATCACTCGAGGAATTATGTGTACTACTTAATATTAAACTCACCCTAGTAAATAAAATGGAATTCATAATAAATATACTCTTAAATCATTAAAACATTGAAGAAAACATGAACATTCCTCATTGAGGTAGATGTGTCAATTTCTACGGCACATTTCTAATCTTCCCTAATGCCTGAATAGATCAAATGAAACAAGGGGAAAGCTTACAACCTATACAAATCCGAAAATATCTCTTTTTTGGATAAAACCTACAGAAAACATTATAAGAACCCTATAAATCTAATGGGATTCTCCTCTAATTTATGTAAATATTTTGGAAATATAATATAACATCCATTCTCTCTTGAATCACCCATACTTTCTCTATAATATTCTACACCATATCCATCATAATAATTATAGAGTCTACAAACTTATTTTAGAACAATGTTAATATATATGGATACCTATATAACTTCGAAAATGGTTCAATGATAATAGAAGAATATAAACTATTAATTTAAGAAAACAAAACGAAAGGAATATACTTTACCCATGAACCACTAAAATTGAGGGCTCATACCTAGAAAATAAACATTTATGTTTGTATATCCATTTCTATTTTCTCATCAGTCCAAGGATCAAACAATATTATAATGTATTATTAATATCAATATGTATATAGAAGCCCCTTCCATTCTCATAAACTCATAAAAGTGTCTCAATTTGATATGATCGTCCTTGAATCTTCTTTAAGGATCCCCACCTCTTCCATATAAATCATTGTTAATTGCCACACCCATTGGGCATCATTACTTCCATAGGGTGTAATCAAAATACAAATTTATAAAACTCAAAATATGATACTCAATTAATTAAAATACATTATTGTTATGTTTGAGGTTGAACCCACAATGGCGGTGAATTAGTTCGATTATGTTTTAAGAAGAATAGATTTTATTAAGATGGAGAAAGTGTTGAAGAATTTAATTGATTTTAAGAAATGTAAAGATGAATGAAAATAATATTGATTGTTTTGGAGCAAGTTTTGAGAAAGCATGCCTAGGTTTTGTAATTTCCGTGTTCAATTGCAATTGGAATTTAAAAAATAGGTTGATTGATATATGATTGGTTTCTGAGTCCAGATGGGGGAGATCCAATGGTCATTATATCCCCTCATTAATGAAATTCTCCCCTATTTCCCTTGGTCCGATAACATATAGTTTTGTCAAATCAAGCTTTTCTCGATAACATGTTTAAATTTGATTCCCCTATATTTGAAAATGGTCATGCCTTTTATAGGGTTGTCAGTTGAAAAATTTTAATGTAGCTTTCAAATTCAATTATCAATGGTCATGAATAAAGGAAATGAAAGAGATTGGATGTTGAATATTAAATCACAACAAATCAAATACATGAATAAAGAAGATGAAATCAATCCAATGAAATTTTCCCTCTTCTATTAAATATCCCTTGAACTAGTTGGGTTTACCCCTTTGTCTTAGTGATGAATAGATAAAATCGAAGGAGAGAAGAAAAATAAAGCATAACAAAAGTGGAGATGAAACTAGGGAGGACCCTACACAATGTTGATTCTCACTCCATGGTAGGGTCTTCCAGATCCACTAATAGTAGGAGGCTAACCCACAATTTACAGGCACCAGTTGGGATTGGGTAAAAATTAAAATCATTATGGAATTGTCAAAAAGTGGTCATGGGAGGGTCCCGAGTGATAAAATTGGTCAAAAATTAAAGATACATTAAATACAAATGCTTAAATGTTGTCCTAATTTTTTACAAGACATGTAATTGTTAAACTAAATCGAACATTCACTTTTCTTCAATTGAATACGTGTCTCTCTTCCATGACATGCACTGGTTCACATCATGTAATGATTACATGATGTGTAATATCATTTTTGTTCTCCCAAAGCCTCATTTTTTCTCGGTTCACTTGTAATGTGCTTTGTAAGAGCTCCATGATCATCCTCAAAAGCTTGTACTATGATGTGTATTCCTACTCCTTTTTTAGATATATATTTTATCCTACAATAAAATAAAAGATGATTTAAACCATTGACAAATTGACATGAATAATCATTTAAATACAGAAATTAATATATTAAAACACCATAAAATATATGCATTAAATACAGATATCAATAATGTATCTTCCACACTCAAACTTCTTAATATCTAATAAATGCAATTAATTTTTTATTTAGTAAATAATTATCCAGATGGTGTCATATGAGTTTAGGGAAAATAGAATTTAACTACTATTATTGAAAAATTCCATGAAAGGTGGTGTCTTAAATCATGTCATGGCCATTTTCCAAAAGCATCTTGAAATGTATAGCTGTGGGTTCTAATTTTTTTAATATTTTTTTTTAATTTTTGTAATCCTTTTAAATATTATAATATTATTTATTTATTCATTTAATATTTATTATCTATTTCAAACTAAATGTTTATGTTCCACACATTCCATGTAGAATTTCTGCATATATATGTGCGGAATGAGATTTGAACCCCTTACCCGATTATTCTATACAGAATTTATCACTATGGTATGCTATTCATGTGACGAGTAAACAAAATTAAACATAATTATATATATAAACCTACATACATACATACATATAAACACATATATAAAAAAAAAAAAAAAAAAAAAAAACTAAAAAAACAACTAATACATAAGATATATATACGAAATAAATAATAAATAACAAATAAATGTTTAACAAATAATAAATAATAATAATTAAACATTAAAAAAAGTAAAAAAGTAATAAATATTAAATGTTATATAAGTAATATGATAATAATAAATTAATAATAAATAATAAATACTCAACAATACAAACTAATATTATTGATGGGGATGGAGAACCCTATGAAGAGCAGGCTAAGAGTGGCGGTAAGGGTAAACCCTAACCCAGGAAAGGGATGGGCGGTGAGATCAGATCCACTGAGAAGAGGAAGGCCATGGTGCGTGGCACCGGAAGAGCTGTGACCATAGGGTTCACTGAGGTCTGGTCTCAGAAGAGGAAGCCTGGATGTTGTGTTCATGGATGATTCAAGCATGATGTAGAATCTGCACTTGTTTCAAGGGATCTTAGTGAGATTCAAAACTGAGGATCATTAGTGAGAATGGCCATAGGTGTAAAGGGATTTGATAAACACTTATCTCCTATTAGATGGAAGAGATAAGGAACATGTTTGCAGGCAAGGGAGACCTCCAATCATTTTTTATTTTGCTGGACAAGCCTTTCTTGATTTAGACAATTTTGAAATCAGTGATGAGATTTGAACCCCTTCCCAAATGGCTGGGGAAAGATGTGGGTGGAGGTGAAGTAAATGGGTTGGAGTTTATTTAACGGTTGATACTTCAATTTGATGCATACTTTATCTAAAATGTTGAAATGGGTTGGAGTGGCCCTGTAGGAATTTCAGGCAACGATGGAACTACGGAATCAGCATAGACAGAGAAAGGAAGGGTGGTAGTGGTGTTTGAGCAGGGAAACATTGACGATGTGTGCAACGAAATCTTGTTCTGCAGTCGGTGGCATTTTGGTGACTAGAGTGGGGTCGTCAGGAAGATCTACAGCTAGAGGATGGCTTCAGTGGATATGGCATTGAACGATGTAGCAAGAGATTTGTGATGTCCTTGGGCTGCAGCCGTTGACGCATGACGAAGACCTCGAGGCATGGGTTTACCTTGGGAAGAAAAAGCAAACAACATTGGTTGTTTTTGGTGTAGGACATCAGGCCGGGGAAGGATGGGGTCATACAATGCCTTTATTCCATTATTCCATGAAACATCAGGAAAGGGAATACAAAATCAATCTCATAAAGCATCAACAGAAAAAATAGATGAAAGGCCTTTCACAGAGAAAAACACATTGAAGATTATGCTAGAGGGAAATGAATCAGGTTGTAATAGGAAACCTGTCCACTCTGACCATAGCGCGTCTTCCCTATTCTACAATTTTTGATAGATTTCCATTGATTTCTTTTATCCTCCTCATCATCCTCCTTGGAATCAAGTTCCATGCACAACATTTTGTTCAGAAGTAGCGACCACAAAATTATTATCAGTTTCAATTTCCAAGATGATGTGAGACGCAGGGGGTGGCCCGATCTTCACGACGTAGGGCGGCGGTTGGAGGATGCAGTTTGAGGCTATGTGGCAGATTATGGGTATGGATATTGGATGCAAGTAATCAATCAATGCTATAAAGAGTGTGACCTAATACTTAGACAACACACTCAAGAGAGGGATGTGATATCCAATCCACACAACAATGCTTGTGGGTTGAGGCACGAAATTGGGTGCTTTGTGATCTAGGATCAACAATATAACTTATAGATTGACAAAACCATAATACACAAGAGTTAGGAGAAAAACCAGGACAATCCACACACAATGGAGAGAAACAATGAATATGCTCTCCATTAAGACTTTGATGAAAAATATAATTCCACGGGGTGGCTATTTATATCCAAGGGGGTGATACAATGTTCAAGGGTCTAATACCCTAAAGTCATAATGGCTAAATCTACCTTGTCCCCTTAAAAGTCAAAAAGATAAAGTCTAACAACAACTTTTGGAAATGTAGCGCAGAACATTCCAACATAGCCCACCAGATTTGACTTTGAGTGCATAGCCCACCAGATTTGACTTTGGCGTCCAAAGATGCCATTTCTAGAATCCTCTATGTGAAAAGGTATCCAAATTCTTGCAACCATGTGGGGAAAGCATTAAGCATCATTATTGGGCTTAAATAAGTGATATAATAGGCTCATTTTATCCATCAATGTAAGAAAAGATCCATTGGGCCGTTAATGAAGCAGTATGTGTACCCATTGTGGCATTCAGCCTCTTTAATCTCCCACGTGTCATCGGGCCTTGAAAATCCAACTCTTCCTCCCGTGCAATCGACTTGGTGGCTTTAACATGGTTCTCATCGTCCTCCACCTCTTGAAAATGAGTCTTCCTCGACTCTTCATTCTCTACACCCAAAAAAGGAGAAAAATAAGAGACAATGAAAGTGACACTTACACCATACTCACCTGGAATATCTATCTTGTAGGAATTGTTGTTAATATTCTCGGGAACTCAAAAAGGTCCATCTCCTCATGGAATGAGCTTTTATTTCTGCTTGTCGGGAAATCTCTCCATTCACATATGAATCCAGACCAAGTCCCCGGGCTCGAATAACACTTGTTTTCCACCCTTGTTTGCATGATCAACATATTTTTGGGTCATCCGCTTGATATTTTTCATTTCCTTATCATGGAGTTGTTTGATTAATTCTGTCTTCCCTTTTGCATCCATATTAGTTGCTTCCTTTAATGTAAAAGGAACTAGATCAATAGGGGCTAGAGGGTTAATACCATAAACAATTTAGAATGGAGAATATTGAATAGTTGAGTGCTTGGCCCTGTTATATGTGAATTCCACATGTGGTAGACACTCATCCCAATTCTTGATATTATTCTTGAAAATTGTTTACAGAAGGGATGATAGTGTTCGATTCACCACCTACATTTTCCCATAGATTTGTGGATGAAAAGTAGTAGAAAATAGTAACTTTGTACCTAGTTTTCTCAACATGGTCTTACAAAAGTAACTAAGAAATTTTGTGTCTCGATCTGACACAATGGTCCTTGGAATTCTATAAAGTTTGACTACATCTTGAAAGAAAAGTTATGCAATGTTAGTGGAATCATCATTTTTGTGACAAGGAATAAAATGTGCCATTTTATAAAACAGATCCACCACAAAAAAATAGAATCTCTCCCCCTATAGGTCCATGGTAACCCCACAATAATGTCTATTGATATATCTTCCCATGGGGTGTTGCGGATTGGGAGAGGAAGATATAGTCCTTGTGGGTTCAATTTTGATTTGCCTTTATGGTAGACAATGAACTTTCCCAAAAATTTCTCAACATCTCTAGATATCCTAGGCTAGTAAGAATGATCAATAAAAACACTTAGAGTTTTTGAAACACTAAAATGCCCCCATTAACCCACCCAAATGTGAATCCTTCAGTAAAAGTAAATGAATAGAGAAATTGGTAATGCAAATATTATCAATCCGAAATTAGAATCCATCATGTAAATAGATCTTTTCCCAACTAACTCCAGGTTTATTGTAACACCCCGATATTTTTTGAAAAATATTCTTTTAATAATGCCTTGTGTTGTATGCTACACCAAGATTACCTTGCGCTATATGCAACATCTTATTAGCTTGCAGTATACACAACACTATTCTTGGATCGTGTTACACACAATTTTGATAATAGTTATTCTATGGAACATTGAGTATATATATATATATATATATATATTCAATTTATAAATGAAATATGGTTGGATTATGTTATAAGAAACAATGAAGGATTCTTGCACAGCACGCAACCCTGACTTGTCTTGCATTACACGCAATCACGACCTTCCTCGATAGCGTGTGTTGTATGCAATACCGGGTTTTACTAAACAACAATATATTATTATAATATTATTATGAACTAGCCATTATGAATAGTATTAACTAAATTTTGAATCTTATAACATTATTATTCATCATTCACATTTTCTAAAACATGGTATAAGAACAAAATAAATGTTTCGTGTAAAATAAGTATTTTTAAAAAAATGCAGTTTTGCCGCCTTTTGAGGGCGCACCCACTTTAAATATAGATTTTTACATGTTTATAAGTTTAATTTGAAAAAATAAAATTCTTCTTTGGAATCATGAAATAAAAATTCACTTTGGATAAATTTTCATATCATTCTGGTAACTTTCATATTTTGATGAATAGTAAAAACACGCTATATTTTAATTAAAAACAACTTTTTTCATCACAATAATTTATGTGGTTAAATTATAATATTTAATGGTTTAAAAGTATAAATAGAATATATTTTTACCATTTAATATAATTTATGTCATTAGCATTCATTCTACCTTGAATTCGTGGGATAAATCAATTCAATCTTTTGCAATGTTTTAAAGAAAAACCCGTTTTCTTTCGACAACGAGATTAATTTTAATTTAATTTATGAAAATTTTGTGTATTGAATTTGGAAAAATGGATTCCATATTTGTAATCAGTGGATCCAAATTATGTTAATAAGCTACTTTTTATTTTTGGGAATTATGAATAGTAACTACGGTAAATTTTATTTACCGTAGTTAAAGGTAAATCGGGTAATTAAGGGGAAATATAATATTATAAAATTACTCTAACACATGTCAAAATCCTATTGGATGACTAAAAGTAGACCCATATCACCTAAGGGTCATATTAGATTAATTTAATGGACTCTGTTCCATGAAAATAATTTAATTATTATTAAAACCAAAGAATGTGACAACATGTCACTTTCTTAAATCCTATAACTATAATAATTTTAATTTATTGATACAATTCATGAAACATCGAAAATGAATATTCTACAGAAATATAATACAATTATATACATCTTAGGAATTTATTTAGAATTTTTAGGGATTAAATAATTATCATTTATTATGACACAAACATGATGCAGTAATTGCCTTATTAATGAAATATTGACATAATTGATGTTATAAATACCCAAATAAATGTAATTTAAGACTTTATATGAATTAAACTAATTTCATAGGTTAATATGACATGTTAGTAGTTATTGTATTTACTTTTTTTAGAACTAATCATTCTATTATGATTTTCACAAAAATCAATTACTAAATAGTGTCAAAATTGACATAAAATAGTTTTTAAAACAAATATTATATTATTAATTGTTATTTTTTTCCTAAAAATCTATGGTTCGGCCTAATGACTTATATATGTTTATATATATTAATAAAAAAAAACTTGGAGTTCGTTTGGCTTCTTATAGTAAGTGTATTAACCTTATAGTATAAGAACACAAGAAGACGCAGTAAAAGTAAAATTATTTAACTTAATGTTAAATCTAAATGATAAGGTTAAAATAGGAACCTAAACTTGTCTAAATTATATTGTATGATAGAATTGCGACCCCTACCAACCATATATTCAAAATAAATAAATTTTGAGGTATTTTAAACCGAATTTGACTTTATAATAAAATAATAGTTTTAGTTATTCCAAAGGTACCCCTCTCCTCCCTTCTAAAAGGGCACCTCCTCCTCACTCTTCCTCACACCACTTTGAGCCTTAAATCTCGGCAATCCCCTGCCAATTTCTCCTCTACACTTCCCTAGAAACATCCTAGAGGTTCTGTTCTTCTTAAAAGACCTATTTTAGTACCCTAAATGGAGGTCTCAAAGAAGCATTTCAAAGAAGAGGTAATGTCTGTTACCGATTCTTTCATCTTTATTTCTTCTTACACTTCTTCTTATTTAGTTGTTTCATTATGAAGTAATAACATCAGTATCACTAATATACTGATATGTTATTATAAGTATGAAATAACCCTATTTCACCATCTATCCATCCTACAGAAAAAGAAATCACCGCGCGTGCGTACGTATGGAATACCGTCTCCACGCCGTGGTGTAATCTATTTTCCACCACCACCTTACTTGGATGGGTATAATGGTGTCAATAATGACTATATATGACTATTAAAAAGTGATATTGATTCTGAAATAGTATACCTACACTCCAATACAATTCCACGATCATGACAATGATATCATCGCTCGTGCGTACGTACGGAATACCGTCTCCACGATGTGATGCGATTCGTTCTACATGATCTTCATTGCATAATGATTATATAAATTAATTGAATGAATGAATATGATATATATTACTATAATAACATTCGGTAAATGAGTTATCTATAACCTAAAGAGAAGAATAATAATTTATTCTACAAACATGCATAAGAACAAAAAAGTAATAAACACTCGAATAACAAGTAGTAATGAAATATTACTAATAATAAGCTAAGAATATGACCATATCTGATATCATAACAATTAGTATGATTCTGGAATAAGTCAATAACATTATTTAAATCATTATACAGGAGGTTTGGACACTTATAAAGCAAATCATACCTAAGGTAAGGGAAAATATCAAAATCTCATTTTTATCCGAGATTGTTTATACTTAAGTATTTACTGGGGTTATTTCTATCATCCATGTACATTTTTTATAAAAGTGTTTTCATGAATGTTTAATTTCCTTTTTACCCATTTTTGCCTTTTTGACTTTTACTACATGGTATGTAAGCAATCTTTCATTTGTTTACGTTACAAGGTACTTTTTTGACTTTTCTGGAAAAAGTACGAGAAGAATGTATTTTTAACTTATACAACATTAATGGATTTTTAAAACATTATTTCCAAGAATCTTCCTTTACAAGTTTTCAAGTTTATTTTTAATCAACTTCTTTTAGTTTAAAATTGTATGACATGTTAAGAAAGGAAAATGTTTTTGAAGTAGAAAGGATATTTTCCTCAATAATGGAGTTCAAGTGTTTTATCAAAATTATTTTCCATCTAAGATAATAAAGTATTCTGTTTCTATCCCAATTATTACATTAATTTGACTATGTTGTGATGGATTTTTTTATAAATTCCTTTATCTTATATGAATTGTTATATGATGTCATGATGTTTAAGATTACCATTTCTATTACATGGGTTATGCTATGATATATGGTTTATGATTATGTGGCACACATAAGAATGGTATTATTATGAGATGGGTGGAACATATATCTCCCTTCAATGCATTGGGTAAATATTTTATATCTCATGAGATATACATGGCTGGAACGGTAGGTTATACCGGTTCAGTGAAACAGGACTGAAACGAGGAGTGAACTCGGCTCAGAAAGGGACATTGTCCACTAAGATAGTCTTGACAATGAGTCTTGACTAATAAGAAATTATTGTCTATGATTATGTGTGTATGACACAAAGTTTCATGTTTTAATTTATGATTATTGGGATTACATTTCACTACTATGATTTATCCCATGTTATGAAATTATGATCTCTTTTGCAGGTTAATATTTCCAAATGATATGTTCTTATGAATATGACGTGATTTATATTTCTTTTGTTTACCATTACTGAGCATTTGAGCTTACCCTTTTATGTTTTCTTTTCCCCAGGACATAAAGAAAGGATTTATGTTTAAAAAAAGGAAGATCTTTATGGGAGATGTTGAAGATCTTTCACCACGATTAGAAGATTATATTATGAGTTTCCAAAGACACTAAACTATTATGGTCCTTGTGTGTGTGTTTTTGTTATGTACTAAGTATTCCGCAAAAGTAATGTAATGTCCATGTACGTCACGTTTCGGGTCTCTACAGTTGGTATCAGAGGAAAGGTTTAGTCAACGTTTGGAAACTAGGATGCGAAAACATTAGTGAGATCCCTTGAGATATTTCTAAGGTAAGTCTAGGGATGTATCTAAGGTTAAGTATACGTATAGGTTATAGTCCTAGAATTGCGTTAAAGATCATCGAATTTAACCTAAGATGTTAGATATTGAGGGTAATCCCCCTTTACTATGTTGTTTTCCCTAGAATTATTTTTTCCTCTCACACTATTATTTTTGGCTTTTAGAAAATGGCTGGAAATAGGAAGATTCATGATAATGGATGATATGACAGACAATGGAATGAAATTCTTCATGAGAATCCAAATGAAACGGGATTTGGAAGTCCAAACATCATTATTATGCCTAATCAGTAATCTCATAATATGATCAATAATATCAAATTTTGTAAGTTTCCCAACTCAGATAATAAGAGAAAGATGGAGTTTCATGATGATCATAGAGGAAAGAAAGTTCAATTTCCCTCATGTAAATCATGTGGGAAGAGGCATCAGGGAGATTGTTTCAAAAGAACTGGAAGATGCATTGGGTGTGGAAAAGAAGGACACAAAGCCAGTAAGTGCAAAGGAAAAGGTTCAGTTAACACCAGGGATAAGGATAATGGTATTGCTACGACATCAACAATGCTTAAATGTTTTAAATGTGGAATGTACGAACATTATGCAAACCAATTCCCTAAGGGAAAGTCTCATGAAGAGAATCAGTATGGTCATATGGGTAGTATTTATGTTGATGATGATAAAGAGACTACAAATGATATGTGAGATAACAGAATTTTTGAAGCTCGGTCAACAGTTTAAGAAGGTAGTGGAATGATTACATGACTATCAAGTGTAATGTTGTATAAGTAATCTCATGGTACTATGGAATAAATATACATCTAAGGATTGTTACACCGTTGTCTTTCCTATATTCTGAAAGTGTATGATTAATGGTATTAGTAACCATGAAAGGTTATTCAGATATTTTTGGAAAATAGATGATATGCGCATAATGAAGGGATAAAAAGATAATGAGATTATATTCATGAGCTCATGATTGATATAAGGACTAAGTGATATCATGGTTTGAGGATATAGAATTTTTAGGATTTTGATTTGTGGAAAGAGTTAACTTTTAACTACATTCATGTTTTCACTAAGGTTTAATGTGTATTCATTCTTCAAGAGAATACATGATTAAGGTATTCACATGTTTGTAATTTGACCAACAAGATATATCTTATGATATATGGGTGATAAATGATGGCATTCAATTGATTGTTATGTGACATTTCAAGTAATCATTTTCTTTATACTTAGAGCTTGGAACGAAGTATTTTAGATAAGCCTAAAGATTGGAATGGATTATGTTGGACATAAGTTAGTATTGTTTATGGATAAAACTTTTCTGATATTGTTGATGGGATGTTATAGTAATATAGATTTAGAAAAAGTACAACCTGCAGGACGAGCGACAGCCCATCACGTCGGACAAGGCTGTGGGAATCAAACCCACAACCGAAGTGCAACTGGCCTTTATCGCCTACCACTGGCCTACAAGAAGTCCCTGTTTAGTAGAAACTAGTTTTATTATATTAAGAAGTATGGTATATGAAGTATAAGTCCATTTTAGGAACCATATATGATTAATCTCACAGTATATGGACATATGTATTTTTTTGATAACATTTCTAACCTTTTGTTTGAGACAGATGGAATGACCCCTCATTCAATCACATGCTCTGCTAACACATCATGAATGACAAATTCAACTTCATTTCTTTAAGATATAAAGTGGAAATTGTCCAAATAATGACAAACGGTGAGACTATAGAAAAATCACGAATGTATTTTTCTAATTCCAATTTCATCAACTTTAGGGAAATGATCTTGAAAACCAAAAATGTTGTCCTAGTGCTCTTATATCTGATGAATCAGATGGTACCTTAGATTGTCACAAATTTATGGATTTTTGATTGCTGGATTTTCCATAGCCATGTTCTCTACCACTCTCCATCAGAACATGATGGTTAGATTTCTCTTCCATATCCATATTTTCACCTATGTAGAAACCCGATGATTAGTTTATATGGCTAACCGTTACGTTTCATAATTTTGTTTTTAAATATTGGTTTTGGTATTCTTTTTTACTATGTGGGTTTCTATAAAAGAAACTTTCGAATAGTAAACCATTTATAACCCCAACAAATTTTGAGGGCGAAATTCATTTTAAGGGGGGTAGAATGTAACACTCTGAGATTTTTTGAAAAATATTCTTTTAATAATGTCTTGTGTTGTATTCTACACCATGATTACCTTGCACTATATGCAACACTGTATTAACTTGCAGTATACGCAACACTATTCTTGGATCGTGTTACTCACAATTTTCATAATAGTTATTCTACGGAACATTGAGTTTATATATATATATATTCAAAGTATAAATGAAATATTGTTGGATTATGTTATACGAAACAACTAAGGATTCTTGCACAGCACGCAACCTTGACTTGGCTTACATTACACGCAATCGCGGCCTTCCTCGATAGAGTGTGTTGTACGCAATACCGTGTTTTACTAAACAACGATATATTATTATAATATTATTATGAACTAGCCATTATGAATTGTATTAACTAAATTTTGAATCTTATAACATTATTATTCATCTTGCACATTTTATAAAACATGGTATAAGAACAAAATAAATTTTTCGGGTAAAATAAGTAATTTTCAAAAAATACAGCTTTGCCACCTTTTGATGGCACACCCACATTAAATCTAGTGTTTGACATGTTTATAATTTCAATTTGACAAAATAAAATTCTTCTTTGGAATCATGAAATAAAAATTTACTTTGGATAAATTTTCATATCATTCTGGTAACATTCATATTTTGGTGAATAGTAAAAACACGCTATATTTTAATTAAAAACAACTTTTTTCATCGCAATAATTTATATGGTTAAATTATAATATTGAATGGTTTTAAAGTATAAATAGAATATATTTTTACAATTTAATATAATTTATGTCATTAGCATTGATTCTACCTTGAATTCGTAGGATAAATCAATTCAATCTTTTGCAATGTTGTAAAGAAAAACCCATTTTCTTTCGACAACGGGATTAATTTTAATTAAATTTCTGAAACTTTTTTGTATTGAATTTGGAAAAATGGATTCCATATTTGGAATCAGTGTATCCAAATTATGTTAATAAGCTACTTTTTATTTTTGGTAATTATGAATAGTAACTACGGTAAATTTTATTTACCATAGTTAAAGGTAAATCTGGTAATTAAGGGTAAATATAATATTATAAAATTACCCTAACACATGTAAAAATCCTATTGGATGACTATAAGTCGACCCATATCACCTAAGGGTCAGATTATATTCATTTAATGGACTTTGTTCCATGAAAATAATTTAATTATTATTAAAACCAACGAATGTGACAACATGTCACTTTCTTAAATCTTATAAGTATAATAATTTTAATTTAGTGATACACTTAGTAAACATTCTAACATGAATAGTATCCAGAAATCTAATATAATTATATACATCATAGGAATTTATTTAGAATTTTTAGGGAATAAATAATTATCATTTATTATGACACAAAGATGATGCAGTAATTGTATTATTAATGAAATATTGGTATAATTGATGTTATAAATACCCAAATAAATGTAATTAATGACTTTTTATGAATTAAACTAATTTTATAGGTTAATATGACATGACATTAGTGAGTTAATTAACTTTTTTAGAACTAATAATTCTTTTATTATTTTCACAAAAATAAATTACTAAATAGTGTCAAAATTGACATAAAATAGTTTTTAAAAAAATATTATATTATTAATTGTTATATTATTCCTAAAAATATACGGTTTAGCCAAATGTCATAGATAAGGTTATATATATTAATAATAAACAACTTGGGGTTATTTTGGATTCTTATAGTAGATTTATTAATCATATATATAAGAACACAAGAAGTCACGATAAAAGAAAAATTATTTAACTTAATGTTAAATCTAAATGATATGGTTAAAATAGGAACCTAAACTTGTCTAAATTCTATTGGATGAGAGAATTTAGACCCATCCCCAAATTAGCTTCAAAATAAATCAATTTTGAGGTATTTAAATCCAAATTGGACTTTATAATAAAATAATAGTTTTAGTTATTGCAAAGGTACCCCTCTCCTCCCTTATAAAAGGGCATCTCCTCCTCCCTCTTCCTCACACCACATTGAGACTTCAAGCTCGGCCAAAACCTGAAAATATCTCCTCTCCACTTCCCTAGAAACATCCTAGAGGTTCTGGTCTTCTTCAAATACCTATTTTAGTACCCTAAATGGAGGTCTCAAAGAAGCACTTCAATGAAGAGGTAATGTCTCTTACCGATTCTATCATCTTTATTTCATCTTCCACTTCTTCTTCTTTAGTTGTTTCATTATGAAGTAATAACAACAGTATCATTCATATACATATATATTATTATAATTATGAAACAACCCTATTTCACCATCTATCCATCCTACGGAAAAAGAAATCACCGCGCATGCGTACGTACGGAATACCGTCTCCACGCCGTGGTGTAATCTATTTACACCACCACCTTACTTGGATGGGTATAATGCTGTAAATAATGACTATATATGACTATTCAAAAGTTATATTTATTATGAAATAGTATACATACACTCCAATACAATTCAACGATCATGGGAATGATATCATCGCTCGTGCGTACGAATGGAATACCGTCTCCACGATGTGATGCGATTTGTTCTACATGATCTTCATTGCATAATGATTATATAAATGTATTGAATGAATGAATATGATATATATTACAATAATACAATTCTGGAAATGAGGTTTATATAACCTAAATATAAGAATAAGAATTTATTCGACAAACACGCATAAGAACAAAAAAGTAATAAACACCTGAATAACAACTAGTAATGAAATATTACTAATAATAAGCTAAGAATATGACCATATATGATATCATAAAAATAATTATTATTCGGTAATAAGTCAATAACATTATTTAAATCATTATACAGGAGGTTTGGACACTTACGAAGCAAATCAGACCCAAGGTAAGGGAAAATATCACAATCTCATATTTATCCGAGATTGTTTATACTTAAGTATTTACTGGGTTTATTTCTATCATCCATGCCCATGTTTTATAAATGTTTTTTCATGAATGTTTGATGTCCTTTTTAACCATTTTTGAATTTTTGACTTTTACTACATGTTATGTAAGGAATATTTCATTTGTTTACGTTACAAGGTACTTTTTTTACTTTTCCGGAAAATGTACGAGAAAAATGTTTTTTTAACTTATACGACATGAATGGATTTTTAAATCATTATTTCCAAGAACATTCTTTTACAAGTTTTCAAGTTTATTTTTAATCAACTTATTTTAGTTTAAAATTGTATGACATGTTAAGAAATGAAAAATGTTTTTGAAGTAGAAAGTATATTTTCCTCAAGAATGGAGTTCAAGTGTTTTATCATAATTATTTTCCATCTAAGATAATAAAGGAATCTGTTTCTATCCCTATTATTACATTGATTTGACTATGTTGTGATGGAATTTTTTTTATTAATTCCTTTATCTTATATTAATTGTTTTATAATGTCACGATGTTTAAGATTACCATTTTTATTTCAAGGGTTATGCTATGATGTATGGTTTATGATTTTGTGGCACACATAAGAATGGTATAATTATGAGATGGGTGGGACCTATATCTCCCTCCAATTCATTTGGTAAAGATTTTATATCTCATGAGATAGACATGGATGGAATGATAGGTTATACCGGTTCAATGAAACAGGACTGAAACGAGGAGTGAACTTGGCTGAGAAAGGGTCCTTGTCCACTAAATAGTCTTGGCAATGATTCTTGACTAATAAGAAATTATTCTCTATGATTATGTTTGTATGCCACAAAGATTCATGTTTTATGTTATGATTATTGGGATTACATTTCACTACTATGATTTATCCCATGTTATGAAATTATGATCTCTTTTGCAGGTTACGATTTCCAAAAGATATGTTCTTATGAATATGACATGATTGATATTTCTTTTGTTTACCCTTACTGAGCATTTGAGCTCACCCTTTTATTTTTTCTTTTCCCCAGGACATAAAGAAAGGATTTAGGTTTAAAAATATAAGATCTTTATGGGAGATGTTGAAGATATTTCACCACAATTAGAAGATTATATTCCGAGTTTCCGAAGACACTAAACTATTACGGTCCTTGTGTGTGTGTTTTTGTTATGTACAATGTATTCTTCAAAAGTAATGTAATGTCCATGTACATCAAGCATCGGGTCTCTATGTTTAAAATGTTCATAAGGTTCTCTAAAATCACTATTAGTGGAATACAAATACTAAATGTATTCAAAACCAAGGATTTTTTAATCCAACAAGGATAAAAGTGAATATTTACGTGAAAGTGCATCTGCCAAAGTATTTTCTTTTCCCTTTTTATGCTTGATGACATATGGAAATAATTCATTGAATTACAACCATCTAGCATGTCTCCTATTTAGTTTATAATGGCTTCTATGGTATTTAAGAGCCTTATGATCAGAATGGATCATAAATTCTTTAGGCCTAAGATAGTGATTCCATGTCTTTAGTACTCTAAACAATGCATACAACTCTTTATCATTTGTAGCATAGTTTAGAGTTTGGCCATTTAACTTCTCACTAAAGAAAAAAATAGGCTTACCTTCTTCCATGATTACTCCTCTTATGATAATTCTTCTTGCATCGCATTCAATTTCAAAGTTCTTTCTGAAGTCTAGAAGTTCAAGTAAAGGGGAATGGGTGAGTCTCTCCTTAAGAGCATGAAATGCCTTCTCTTGAGTTATCCCCCATTTGAAAGGACCATTCTTCTTTGTCAACTCATTCAATAGTGCTGCTAATGTGCTGAAGTCTTTCACAAATCCCCTGTAAACACTAGCATGCCCATGAAAACTTTTTACATGTCCAATGAAGGTTGGAGTTGGCCATTCTTGTATTGATTTGATCTTCTTGGTTTCCACTTCAACTCCATTTTCGGTCATAACAAATCCAATGAAAACAGTCTCATCGAGAAAAAATTCCCATTATATATGTTTCCAAATAGGTTTTCATTCCTTAACACCTCTAGGAAATTTCTTAAGTGATCTACTTGTTCATGAAAAGTCCTACAATACACCAGAATATCATCAAGGTAAACTACCACAAATTTTCCAATATATGCACGCAAGACATGATTCATTAACCTCATAAATAATCTAGGTGAATTAGTGAGACCATAGGTCATGACTAACCATTAATAAAGTCTATGTTTTGTCTTAAATGCAGTTTTCCACTCATCTGCTTCTTTCATCCTAATTTGATGGTAGCCACTTCTTAAATCAATTTTAGAGAAAATAGTTGAACCTTTTAATTCATCTAGCATATCATCTAACCTAGGGATAGGATGATGATACCTGACCATTATGTTGTTGATGTCTCTAAAGTAAATGCACATTCTCCATTTTCCATCCTTCTGTGGTTCTAGAATCACTAGTATGACACAAAGAATAAGGATCTCTATATAATATCCAACATCCAACAACTCATTAACTTTCCATTAAATTTCTTTTGTCTCTTCCGGATTGGTGCGATATGCAGAGCGGTTCGGTAGTGATTCTCCATGTATGAGGTCAATTTGATGCTCAATACCTCTAATTGGTGGCAAACCTAGTGGAAAATCTTCATGAAAGACATCATCATACTCCTGTAACAAGGACTGAACAACATTTGGAAAAGGAGGAAATTTGTTAGTATTTAGCAACACCTATTTGTACATGAGTACTAGGAGGGTTTGCTGTGAAAACAATGCTTCCATAACTTCTCACTTTTCTGCCATCATCACACTTTTCTCTTCTCTCAAATTATTTTTCCCACTTGATTTTTCTTTGTTCTCCATTTATTTTATTATCTCATTTTCTCTATTTCCCTCATTCTCTCCTTTTTCATTTTCACTAATTTTTTCATCATCACTCGTTTTTTCTTTTCTCTCAAAATGTGATCTTCCAGAATTTGTTTAGGTGACATGGGGTTGAGGGTTATAGGTTCCCCTCAGATTAAAAAAGAATGACAATTCAATAAAACTTCTTGGGTAACACGCCGATCATAATGCCATGGGCGTCCCAACAACAAATGGAAATACTTCATAGGAACAACATCACACAAGACCTCATCATTGTACTTCCTGTTGGCGAACAGTACCTTCAATTGATTAGGGACCTTAATATCCCCGCAATCATTCAACCATTGAAGTAGATATGGATGTTGATGCTTCAACATAGGAAGTCCAAACATCTCTACTAACTCAGTGCTCGCAACATTACTAAAGCTTCATCCATAAATAAAAACAATACATACATTCCCATTGATCTTGCATCGTGTATGGGAAAGGTTATCTCACTGCCCCTTTTCTCCAACATTCATTTGTGCACTTAAAACTCTCCTAGTGACAATAATCTCACCGTCTTCCGTAAATTTCCCGTTATCAATTTCTGGACATTATTCCTCCTCCACTTCCGAGCTCTCTCCATCAGTCTCCCATTCTCTATACTTGTTGATGGACATGGTGCACCGGTTTGGGCACTCAGTAGCAATGTCACCCCTTCCTTGACATTTGAAATGCTGAATATCCCTATTCCTGGTCTGGTTAGCCTCATAAGTAGGTTTCTTAGGTGGAAGACATACCTTTTCACTTTTGTGATCAACCACCACTTTTCCCTTGATGGTTCACCAATCTCCTTCCTTGGATTTCTGCATGGTGTGAAAGGGGTTGCAGGTTTCTTCAAGTTTCTCCTCCTTTTTGTTTGTTGCTCGATCTTGGTGGCTTGGTGGATCATATCTTGTATCTCTACATGGTGGTACATCTCCACTTAATCCGAAATATCTCGATTGATCCCATGTAAAAACCGTGCCATGGTTGCCTCCGGATCCTACACAAAAGTTTCCCGAATCATGGAAATTTTCAACTCTTATAGTAGTCTTCTACATTCTTACTACCTTGGGTGAGGCGTTGAAGTTTGTTGTGGAGATCTCTATGGTAAGTTTTGGTAACATATCGCTTTCGCATGGCACACTTCATGTCTCCCCAAGTGTTGATGGGATGTCCATCATATCTAGACCTCTCCTTTTGAACATGATCCCACCATATTAATGCATAATCATAAAATTCAAGGGAAACGTTTGGCCTTTTTCTCCTCGGAATACGCATGGCATGAAAATACTTGCTCGATCTGCATCTCCCACTACAAGTATACATCTGGGTCGCTTTTCCCTTGAAAATAGGGGACCTTCACCTTGATTCCTCCATGTAGGTCATCATCATGTTGTCTCCATTTTCCTCCTCTTAGTTGTTGGTACAACCCCCTCCTTTGTGGGACCTCATCAAGATCATCATCAAAGTTCACCATCTCCTCCTCTAGGATGTTGGGACGTCGTGGTGCCGGAGCACGTCGTGGGTTATCATGGACCATCCTTGGGCTTGGTTAATTCTCCAATTCATCAATCCTCTGATGTAACACTTCTGACTTCCTATCATGAAGCTTCTCGAATTGTCTCACCAAATCTTGCATTTGGAATTTCATAGCATCAGGTACGAGATATCTACTTCATCTTCCTTCATCGCTAACATGAGCAATGTTCTTCCCATGATCTTCTGCCATGATAAGTTATGCAATAAAAAACACACTCTGAGGGGGGAACACACACAATGATACACACTCACTCACACATGTGATATGTAAACACACACACATAAGAAGTACATAGACACACAAACAATTATACACACTCACTCACACATGATATAATGAATGTTTTATGATATTGTGGTACAAAAGTATATGGATTATATTATGGGTGGGACCTATATCTCCCTCTAATTCACTAGGTAAATATTTATATCTCATTAGATAATTATTGGGAAAAAGATGATGTTCTTGACCCTCTGTGGGAAAAAGTCAATATGCTCGATCTATTATGGGAAACATGTGATGATGCCCAATCCATTATAAAATGGGAAAATGGTTTTGATGCCTGACCCGTTATAATTTTATTATCTCCATTTTTATCCCTGATATGTTTATTTTTTTCTATACATGTGATGGTGCCATACTTATATGACATGAACATATGGTACATGATTAATTTATGAGGATTTCTCACTCTTATTATTCATATATTTTGAAATGATAATTTTTTATAACATGGATTATGTATATGATCCATGATATACTTGGTATTAAACTTTTATGTTTTATTCATAATCTTATACACTTATTCTTATCTAATTCTTTCTTATGATCATTAGTTGATATATTTCACTCTTAAACATACTGAGAATATGAGCTCATCCTTCATTATGATTTTCTCCAGGCTATGAGAGAGGTATATATAGGGAATTCCTATGAATTATACTAAGTACGAAAATAAGTATAGAATATTTTGAATATCTTTCATGAAATTAGAATATTCTGTATCCAGTCTATAAAGACAATAAACTTTTACGATCCTTGGGAATGTGTTTATGAAATATATTTAATATTTTTTTTTAAATGTAACATCTATGTTTGAAAAGCCTTAGTCATTATAAGTTATGTCTTATAATTAAAAAACATAATTTTAATTAGTTTTTTTCATAATGTATCCTAGTTTTACTTCTTGGAGAAATAATAAATACATCTTCCTATAGTGAAAATATAACGACACAGAATTTTGATTCACAAATATCATATCTTATTAAAAAATATTCATTTCATAACATAATGTTCCATGATCATATTGGAAAAATTAATTTGGATAATTAGATGTGTAAACAACTGGTTTATAGGTGAAATACATCATCTAATATAGATTTATTTACATTTATCACCATTATTAGGAATATAATACATAATATATTTCTTTATACCTTAAGGAAAGGGAAAATAAAAAAGGGTGAGCTTAGATTATGTTTATGGGTAAACAAGGGAGATATCAGTTTTCACATAAGTATAATATGAGCATAAGAATATGAAAACATGATATTAACATTTTGAAACCATAACCTATATATCATAGATCATAATCTTGAGTCATAACATAAATCATGGTAGTTTATAAGACATGAATCATAGAGTAATCAAATAACACGAGCCATGAGAATATAAAATTTTCATAAGAGATATATTTGTGGCATAAAATTCGTAAAAAATCATAAAAAATCACTTTTTTAGTATTCATGTATAATTTCCATGTCTATTATATTGGAATTGGTTCACTTACTAAAACATCATGGAATTTAAGGTTTACTCCCATGACTACCGTAGTTGATAGTATCCCTTACTAAACTGGGTTCAATCCCCTTATAGTCTTATTTATTTCATGAGATATCTATCTTTACGCATTGCATTTAAGGAAGATATAAGTCCAACCCATAACATAATGAAAATCAAACATATATGCTACACTAGATCATAAAACATTCATAATATCATTACTCGTAAAAAGAAATGAGTTTCATAATAATTTCTCCCTGGTATAACCTATAGAAAAGAATTGGTTTTCATAAACAATTCATCATAGTATAACTCATGAAAAAAAATGTTGCATAATAATTTCATCAATTCATTATATCATAACCTATGGAGAATAAAATGGTTTCATAAACATCTTATAATCATAAAAATGAACCATCCAGAGAAAGAAGAAGTATGCTTTCATTGGATTATATCCCTACTAATTATTTTGTAACATCAAAGTATGTATTATTAGATATAAAATTATTTTAAAAGATCACATGGATTATTTTTGGTGGAAAATATCTTTTCCACATTGAAATCAATTATTTTAAAATATAAATTACTTTTAAATACTAATGAAAACATTTTATTTAAAAATAACTTTTGAAAATTATAAATGACGCTTTAAATCAAAGAGATTTCATGATGATGGGACATAACATTCATTATTTACACATTATAACAAAGATTCTCTTTATATTTTCATTAAAAATTCAATAGTCCCTTTTTTGAACAAGATAAGAATACTAATTTAAATTTTTTTTCAGAAATTAAAACATGGGTAAAGATTTATTTAATCAATGATTTGAGAGAATTAATTTTTTTGGAAACCATTTAGAAAACATGGACATGTAAGGCAATAAATTCTTAGTCGAAGAGAGAGATAAAGTCAAATTTTCTTCAAAATATTCTTTCAATATATTTTGTACATAAATCAACTAAAATAAAGATAATACATTAATTATCTATAAATAACTATATTATAATAACGTACAAGAGATTATTGATAGACATATAAAAAGATTTTATCATTGGAAACTTAATCATAAGCAATCGTGATAAACAATTAAATTGTAACATAAAACCTTTACCAAATTGGCACATTTTGAATCATAATTCAATTTAAATAAAGAAACATATATTGATATGTATATAAAAAACTTTTCATGCTAATAATAATAAATTAAATTCATGGACAAAATATATATCACATAAAGGCAACCGTTTCTGAATATGGAAAGTGTCCCAAGTAAATGAAACTGAGAAAAAAATTCATTACCTCAAGTATCAACATTATTCATACATTTTTAAAGATAATTTATAATAAATATAATTTTTTATACATATATTCATTGTCCATGATCATATACATCATAATTTATATTATTTTCTACTTTTACCATCGATTCATTAACAATTCTTTATTGAATCCACTGTTTCGGGTGATAACTGCTTTGTTTTTCATATATGTTCTTGTTTGGTTGTTTTGGTCCTTGTACATTGATTATAGTTCCATAAATTATATAATTTTTACCATGATATAATTTCATATTTATAAATTATATTAATATATATATTCATTCTTGAAATTTATAGTTGAAATATAAATTACACTGTTCATGAGATGGTAGGTTGTACACACATTTTCTCAATGGATGGAAGAAAAGGAAGGTAAATAATATATAAACTTCTTAGAATAATTTTTATATCATATAAATTATATATATTTATTTAATCTATCATTATTACAATAAATTTCAAAAATAATATATAAAAGGAATCATATCCCTTTATAGAGGCGGTAGCCCACACATACGCACGGGTGATGTAATCATTTTCTAATAGATAGGATGGTAAGAAGGTAGATGTGATATTATAATTCAAAACGAATTATTTTGTAATAAATATTATATAAATATTTTATATCCATAATTTTATCTTTCCATTAGTGTTGGTGAGGGAAAATGAATTACATCGGTTCACAAGGCGGTAGTCCCCTTTATGCACAATTTAATGTTTCATTTCCTATTTGATGGAGGAGTAGATGGATATAGATTAATAAATTGACATAATATAATATATTTTTCTGTATTAGAGCGATTGTATTATATAATTATGTTTGAATAATTTTTTATGGAGTTATAAGAGGAAATAAAATGAAAATTTATGGTTAAGGATTATACCTCTCCTTTAGAGAGCCCCTTTAGGTTTACACTTAATGCCTTCTTAGGGGGATTTCATAATTAAAATAAGGCCACTAGAGAGTGGGGTGGACGAACTTATTATTTTTGGGTAGTTATGGGATGAAAAAAAAGTTTATTGATGTGTAGAGAGGAGATGAGTGTGGGTGTCCTTCGATGAGTTTTGGATGGGACCTTCTTGTAAATTACTTGGAGATTTTCCATAAGAATAAAAAATGATAAATTTATTACAAAGAAAAATGATTTCAAAATATTTTATATTAAAATTTAGGATAGTATAAGGTCTATATATTTTTATATAATAGAATTTTTTCATGTTTAATTGAGAAAACCACTGTTATATTTTGGATTAATTCCATGGTAAACCTATTTTAACCTTAATCATGCTAATTATTTTTTACCATTTCACTAATCATTATGATAAAACAATAAGTTCAACATGTTATTTAATATTTATGATTCTGAATAAAATTAATAAAACCATTTTATCAAATTTAATTCATATAATTGGGATAATTAAATTTAAAACCAAACTCACAAATGCGACGAACAAACGGTTTTCCAGCGAAAATGTTTTTATAATTATAAATATTTTTATATAAAAATTAAACATAAAATTTAATCCAATGAATCAAATTTGTTTAATAATAATATAATATAAGTAATTGTAATTTAAGAAATTTTAAATTAAAATTAAAATTTGTAATTTCTTAAAATGAAAAGGATGTTTTCAATAAAATTTAGTATTTTCAGTATTCATTAACAAATTATTCTTTATAGAAAATTTTAAAACATTCAACCAAAAATAATTTGGACATGTTAATTTAAAAACTAAAGTAAATTTTTCCAAATAAATTTTATAAAATTTGAAAAATTATATTTATTACTTGTTCTAAAAAATAAATAAAAATAATTTTTTGAGGGAAAAATATTTTTTCAGGGCATATAAAGACTTTACTAAAAAGTTTGTACATTTTTATCAATTTTTTTTTAATAATATAGAAAAATTATAATTAATTTTAAAAATTAGTTTATTCATATTCATATCACCTTGTTTAATGGATATGTTACAATGGTAATGTTTAAATAATATTATTAATAGTATATCATGATCCATTAAAACTTGATGTTATGTATAATAAAAACTATAAAAGAAATTAAATTTATTTGAATACTTTTTCATAAAAACTGAGGATGTTACATTCTATCCATTTAAAATGATTTTACCATTGAAATTTAATAACTATGATACAAACAAGGGATGATACTTCTACCTCATCATATCCTTATGTTCCCACATAGCTTCTTCAAGTTGGTAGTTTCACCATAAAACTTTGACTAGATCAGAGGACTTTTTAATAGCACTTTTTCTCTATGATCCAAAATCTCCATAGGTTGTTGTCCATAAGAAATATCATTATCTAGTGTTTTGACCTCTCATTTCTTTATATATGTAGGATTAGGAATGTACTTTCTCAATATAGATACATGGCACACATCATGGACTTGGGAGTGGTTTTGTGGAAGTGCAAAGCGATAAGAATTGTCCATACTCGATAGAGAATATAAAAATGGAAAATATGCCTAGAAAAAATAAGTTATTCAAATAAATTACTTATTTAAACGATATAATATATTAATAATTTAGGATGTTTCATTATCCATACATAAATAAATCATATCATTATAATTCGACACATATAAATTTATATGGGGATCTCATAATTTTCCATATTCCACTAGATGATAATTTGTTTAGTTAAGATGTAGAATGAGATTTATCTATATGAAAAATTATTTAAATAAATTTATAAATGGGATTGAACATTCATAATGTCACATATAATTATACAATGGGATGAAGATCTAGATTCATCAGAAATACATTCACAAAATCACTGAAAATGATTTATATGATAATTATACTATTAGTGGTTATTATTTATAACTTAATATGCAGTAGTTGGTGAAAACCTACATGACACATGAATCTATAAAATCTCAAGTGAAAACTCACTATCTAATTAATTAATAGCAGTTTCATAGGATTTTACATATTTACATGGATATTTGTTACTATCTCCCATATTGGACCTTTGGTTGGGATGTTGATTCACAAAATTCCCAACACCCTTGAAATTGAAGTAATTCATTTTCACATATTTTCTCTTTCTCTTACACTTATGAGTCTAAGGACCTTCATCACCTGATCTCTCATGGGGATATATAATTATCTTATTTTTTGTGTTTGGAAATTTTACAATGTTCATATTTCTTATCATATTTCATGATAGATGGTTTGGAATAATCAAAATATTTTTCACTATAGCTCCCAATATATTGGGTTGTACAATAAGGTAATATTTTCCTTATCTTTGATACCCATGGTTTATTCTTGTTCTAGCTATTAGTCAAACCAAAAGGGTTTATATGAGTATAGAAACATTATAAATATGAGGGAATTATAATAATCACTAACATAAAATTGATTTAACCCTATAAACCTTTACCCTTATCATAAATTATTCTTATCATTCCTTTAGTTCAACCAACATTAATATTATTTTATCCTAAACCATTCTTGGATCAACCTAGGTTTATTTGATTTGGATTATCTCATAATTCCCAACATAATCCTCAAAATAAAGATTCTAATTTCCTATAAACATTCATAAAATATAAAAAACCCAAAATTCATTGAAATATATGCTGTCAAAATCCAATTAATCCTTCCTTAAATAAATATAATCATTCCCACAATCATATACCTAATTATGTATATACTATAATCGTATATTCTCAATAAAATACCTTAACAAAAACCTATTTGAATATCCAAGATATTAATCCTCAACAAGATTGTATATTCCTCTAAAAATTACCACTATCATTAACCTAAAAATGGTATTAACTGATAGTTCATAAATATCATAATCCAAAAAATTAGAAAAACACCACCCAAAATACCATGAATTACTATTTATTGAAATAAATAATCAATTCTAAGGATATAAACACTATATAAGTAACTTTTACCAAAATCAATCAACCCTTTATTACCTCAACATCTATTATATTCTAATCCTATGATCTATCTATACCTTAGTCATGTATTCCATAATAGTTATCACAAAAAATATAACCTTTTTTTAAAATCTCTTTTTAAGGTCATAAATACTATTTAATATAATTCATAATAACTTTATTGTAAAAATATTTAATAATAATCTATATATGTTTCGCATAATCGTCATAATTTTTAGAACATACAAGAATATCATTGATAAATATCCCTCACAAATGAAAATATCTAATAGTTTCATGAAACTATTAGTCACACTACCCAATGATAGACTACAAAACTCACCTTTTCCATGACAATAGGTGTATAATAATAGTATCAACCATTTAATATTATTATTTATTCATTTATAAGGCATTGTAATTTTATGGTACATACCATTTTTAGCTTCATTTCCATGATCCTATTTTAACCAAACACTACAACAAAAGTAGTTATGATAATATCCTAAATATGTATATAAAAAAATTGGTCTAAATAGTTATCCCCTTAAGATAAAATTGTTTCTTAACATATGATATTTTAAATCATCTTATGATCTTTGTGTTAAATAGTGGTATATCCATAGTCATTTTTCTATTAGGTTCTATAACCAAACAAGTCAAAATCATTATCAAATCCTTTATAATGGTTAATAAATGGAATGTGATTAATCAAATCATATCCTCATGGTGTGTCTTTCCTGGAGTGAATTCATAGGCCCTCTCATCATGAATCAGAGCGATGATTGATTCAATGCTCAACCAACCCTTTTAGAGGTGGTTACTGTAAGGTGAATCTGTGCCATGATCACATCCCCATGCGAGTATCCATAATGGGATGAATTAATTGAAATAATTTCATACTCAAAACCTTTTTGAAACCTTATTATTTGATTCTATACTTAATATTATTCCATTAGTTTTCAATAAATTTCTCTTACACTAATCCACAAATAAAATGTGCATTAATGCCTTAGAATTAAATGATATACTATTCTAAATAGTTATCTAAACATTTGAAATTGTGATTAAACATAACATTTAAATCCTTAAATTATCCTCAATAAACATTCTAAACTCCAAATTTATCTAAAAAAGACATTTAATACAACCCATGATACCCTGGACATTCCCTCCCAGATCTAGAGCTCATGGACACATGATATAAAAAAATTCATTGATATCAAATTTAGATGCCCGGATACAACCATCCATAATTAGAAAATAAAAATTATCATCCCATATCTTATGTATTGATTATCTTTTTAGGTTTATAGATATTGAGAATTATAAAACAATATAAACTAATTAATTCCATGTTTTATGCATCAAATAAATAAAATTTATCATTTTATTAGAAACTACATAATTCATGAAAATTATTAAATATCTCCGAAAAATAATTTTAGTTGTGTTACCTTTCTAAAAATGTAACATTTTGTACTTTTCTCCATAACCAATATAAATGGAAGCATAAGAATTAGTGACCTAAATGTCTCAGCAAGGGAAATATATAACTGAAGAAATAATGGAATAAACATTATGGAAGGAATATTTATTTAACATGAATCCATAATCAACATGAGACTAAAATTATTCTATATCCATGAAAAAAAACCATGGCTATCAGTAATATTTATCTCATACTAACGAAATTCATAATGTTAGACATCAAAACCTGCTATCAAGGTCATATGCTATGACACTTTACTTTTCATCGAGACAATAGCCATGACATATAAATGAATTGTAAATGCATAAACCAAATAACAATTTTTTTGCATCATTAGTTTATTTGATGCATTGAGGGGATATGAAATTCTCTCCCCCACCTATCAACTGATTATGGGTAGCACCCTGAAAATTCAAAAAGATTAACTAATATTTGATAGCATATATGACACAAAACACCAAATATAGAATGGAATACAACCATTTGAGAAATTATGATATATTTAATATTATAAAAAAATTAATATATTATATATCATTCAATGAAATAAATACTGGGTTATCTTGAATTTCACATATGAATGATTTTCTTCGATGACTTTCATTACATGCAAGATCAAGTTTTACAAAAAAAACATATTATTAAAACATTATTATTAAATACAATAAGATAAAAAATATCTGTTAAATTAAAAAATTATTAATAGTATTAAAATAATCTTGAAAATATATATTTTATTAAAATCAGAAAAAAATTCATTGGTTATCAATTATTTAGAAATTAATATAAAAACAAATTGAATATAAAGGAAATGTTTTTATCTTCACAAACGTATTTTATCCTAATAAATTAAATTAATTTGTATTAGTGGATGATATTAATTATATATATATATATATATTAAATAATATATTTTTTATATTCATCCAATATATTTGATAGGAATTTGATAAGAAAATTCCCAATTTTACATATAAAAACATATATTTTTCTAAAGGTATTTTTACCACTTTTTAATGATGAACATATTTTAAATAATTTTTTTTATCTTTTATAAATTTTATATGACAAAAAAACTTCTTTTCTTAAATTGGACAATCAAAGTTATTTTAGGTTGATTATGTTTTAGAATTTTCCTTTTTTGATGAATAGTGGTAAATGCATAATTTTAATTCAAAACTTCTTTTTCTTCTAATTTACTTATAAAGAAAAATTATATTTTTTATTGTATTTAAATATTAATTATATCCATTTTACATATATTAATCAAATTTAGGTCATTTTAATCATTTTCAAATTGAAATTTCATATAAAAACTTCTCAATCATTTGAACATCTTTACATTAAAAACTAGCTTTAGTATCCTATTTGTGAGATTAAATTTAAATTAATTCCTACCACTTTTTTGATTATAATTAGGAAAATTTGATTCCATTTTTGGAATAAGAATAATTTATAATGTTTAGTGAGGTTTTATTAGTTTTTGAACAAAAATATTAGTGTAATAAATTAAAATTAATTTTAGCGATTAAGGTAAAATTAAGCTTAACAAGGGAATGAACCTTAAAATTAAGTTCCTAAATGACCAATAAACTTGTAAAAAATTTAATTTATGGAAATATTTATACACTATACTACATTTTATATAATGTTTCCCATTATTGGAGGCAGATGTTGTAAGATATACCTCATATTAGTGTTTATATATTTATATTTACCGAAATTCCACTCCTCCTCCACTATAAAAGGCACTTATCTGTCACAATTATTCAAAACATAAAAGCCCTTTAGATCATAAAATCTATGAAAAAAATAATATTCCAGCATCCCTAACACCCTTTTAGAATCCTCAATTTTTTTTTGCAGAAATCCAACCAAGGATGTTTTTTGTATAAACTAAAAGGAGTAACCGAAATAAGAGGTAACATTGTTCAATGATCTCTTTTGATTCATTTAATTCTTCAACCCTTAAATAATTTTTATTTAAGTGTTACATAATAGCCTAATTATATTAAATATACTTATATTTTATTATTATAAGACTTTTACCTACACTTTCAGACACATTCGTCAAAATGGGACACACAATCAGCATTCGTGTGTTTGGAGAACTATCGACTCACGAACCTATGTCATTAATTCTTCCCTTTAACACATTTCAAGGTTGGAAATAATGAGGTATTTATAGTTTATATATCATATATATTATATTTATAATGCCTTTATACTTTTTTAAAACATATATAACTCATACCTTCATGCTTTCCATTTTCTGGGAATATGATAACATCGTTTGTGGATGTGTGTGGACTACCGCCTCCTCAAAGAGATATGATTCAATATCACTTTACACGAAATTTATTATGAATTGTTTAAACAAAAATATTTTACATATATTACATAAATATGATACTGGATTTATAATATATATATATATATATATCATTTATTTTTAATTTTTATATATGACAAGAAATAGATGCAGCGTTCATGCGTACGCACAACTTACTATCTCCATGAATAGTGCATTTCATTTCCTATATCCAAATATTATGGATTATTATAATTAAATATATACTAGATATATATGATAATTATACCTTATTTTACATTATGAAGATTATTAAATCATGACCAACATAATATTTAAAAAAACAAGTCAAAGCATACTAAAAAAACTAGGAAATTAACACCCAAAATTGTAAATATAACAAAATATTATTAAAAAAATGGTTAATAATATATTATAAATATATAATTTATAATATTATAAATAATATTATAATTCTTTTATAAGTTATTAAAATGTTTAAAAATGTATACATCAGGTTAATGGACGTTCATCCAAAAGAAAATGCAAGGTAAGAGATTCTTGTCTCACTTTTTTCCATGATACATTATCCATTTCCACTACATATTTCTTTTTTGTGGTGTATATACTAACCGTATTTTATTTTATATCATGAATAAAGTTATATTCATTGTATTTAGAGTTTAATTTTTAGTTATATCATTCATGGGGATTATAATTCAAAATTTACAAAGTAATAAGTGACATTGTTTGAATTTCCATTCGTTGAGGCATAATTTTTTATTGTGAACCTAATTTATTATATATGATTTAAATGCAATAACTTAGACTTATAATATCCCAATTAATTCCTTATCCAGGAATTTTTTAGTTTTAATGTTAATTAATCAATCTAATGAGATTTACACAAAATGTTACTAATTGGTAAAGAAATTTCATAACCCAATTCCTTTTCCATGGGTTATATTACTACCTTATTTGTTGTTAAATTAATATGATTATTTGTATAATTATTTTTACCATATATTGATGTATTTAAACTCCCATTATTTGGATTTATAGTTGATACACATAAAAAATTAATTGGTTTTGTATCACTTTAATGTTACAGCCTTTTGAAGGCTTTACTACTCAACATCATTTTATTCGAGATTGTTTTCACATGAATTGATGTTTGTGGAAATTATTTGATAATTATTTAATAAAAAATTTTATTTTATTCTAATGTGTTTATAAATTACCCTTCTCAAATAATAGTACCATTTTCCCACTCTTTGGTACTTATTATTGTTTGGAAATTTTTTTAAAGAAAACCTGACTACATTTCTCTCTTTATCCAGATAACTTGTTTTCTGCTAAAAAACCTATTTCCAATAAAGTCATTAAAAAACGTTTTAACCAATAAAAAATTATTTATTAAATACATTTTTATCCTTTTTTTCTTTTACATATTTTTTTAAAAAGATCTTATAATAAATTTCCAAACAAGGCACTTTTATAACCTTTTATGTTTCAAAAGGAATTTTCTTTTTAGAATGTATGATATATACAGAATTACTCAGAATGGTTTCATTGAAGCTTTTAATGAAAGAAAAAAAGTTTAATTTTTTAAAGGATCTTTTTAAAAGCTATTTTCAATGTTTTTTTAACTTATTAAAAAATAAAAATAATATTTTACTAAAATATGTTTTTTTTAAAAGATCTTTTTATAGTATTTCTAGTCATCAATGAAAATAACCCTTTATCCTTACTCCACGTGTGATATATTATATTTATACCATCCATGTTCTTCCTTTTAATTGTTTATTGTTGATTTTTCCAGTGATAAAATTGACATTCACATCATTGATTCCCTTTTTTAGCCCCTTGAAATATTAAATTTCCTTTGACCATTAGAATTCAATTTTCCCATAAATATCTATGTTATTTATAATGTATATGTTTATTGACTAAACTGTGTACCATTTATACATACAATATTTACTTTGATATTTATTGATTTACTATCAAGATATTGATAAATATGTATTCTTTATTCAATATGTATATTTGATAAGAAATATTATTTATTATTTAAATCAATAACTCAATATGAGGAATGCTTTAGACATGTAGTGTTGGGTGGGTCCTGAACATTATATATCCCCTCGATGCATTTATTGGTTCTTATAAAAAAAATTAGTTTTGAAAATTAAATAGTTTTCCACCTATAGTTTTAAACCAGCTTTGAATGGTCTTGACAGTATAAGTTTTCACGTCCCTTAGATATGCCATCTAATAATTAAGCATTTCCTTAATTTTGATTCAATATTTATAATCCAAGAAATTTTCACTATGATAAAATCTATAGAAAAATTTCATTTTATGTTTATTTATTTAATGGAATGTTTTTTAGTTTCATACCTTTCCATATTGATTATACCTTATCCAGTTATTTAAATGGCATGTGTTTTTAGTTATTCACTTTTATATATTGTTTATAAAATTCCTTTATAGTTTACCAAATACATAGAATGTGTGTTCAGTTATTTACCATTCCATAATGATTATTATAGTTGATTAATTATTAACTCCTCTATATTTTACCCATACAAGTAATTTGAGCTCACCCTTATTTTTATTCCTTTCCCTAGAAATATATGAAGTGTACTATGATAGGTATGCAAGGATATATTAGATTGAATAAAGTTATCATGGGAAAAAATAATTTTGTAATTAGTGTATTCATTCGTAAAAAAAGACTCATGTATGTATCTAGTTTACAAGGACTACTAAAATAATTTTTCCTCTGGGATATGATTTACTTGTATCATAGGAAAATATAAAGGTAGTAGGAACCAAATCTTGGATTTATGGGGTTGGGGCATAATAGATGGTACCAGTGCCATGTTTATTATAAACCTAGGGAACTATATTTATTAAAACATAGATTATAAAAAATAAACCTATGATATAATTTTAGGATATCTATTGAATAACATTCTATAATTTTTTTAAGGTAGAGATTATGTGGGTATTACTAGAAATAAAACTATATCTGGATACTACAAGTGGACATGGTTCTAGCACATATGTACCTAGGGGTAATGACTCTGAAAAGATGCATCAATCATAACTTGAGCATAACCTGGTATATGAAAACAATCCTTACTATGCATTAATTTTGACACTCATGGGGGATATGCTTTGGATAATTAACATTCACTTTACCCATTATAATGGTTTTGAATAGATAATTAAAAAGAATGACCTAGGTTAAACAAAATGTTTCATAGTTTGAAAATAATGTGTCAAGATATAGATATCCTAAAAATGATTATATGGGTTTTACAATATGATAATTGATTCTCAAACTATGTTTATTGGTTTTAGGAAATTCCCTTTTCTAAATGATAAACTCTAGACCAAGGAAGAAACTATGTGGAAATAAATTGTTGAAGTATTTATTTATTGGGGTTGTATTAAAAACCTTATTAAAAAGGCTAATTAATGATTAAATTTCAAGGATGTCCATCATATATATTTTAGATATTATATTAATAAGGTTTTATCAATGGAAAAACTTTATACTGGGTGAGAACCTATAGAGTCCCGTAAAGCCACGTGACATGAGCACATGACTGAAGTATGCCAATGGTTTAATGTCGAACACTAACCTATGCAATGACCTAGTTAATATGTAGCTTATCTTAGCTAAATTTGTTTTTGAATAAAAATTAATAATGAACCAATAGTGTTGCTTTATTTCTTTAGTGGTTAATGTAATAACCATATTGGATTTAGAGAATAGTTAGGGACAGATGGAAAGACACGTCTCTCTCTTATGGACCGTATGATCTGTCAAATATGTATTTTTGATCTTCAGGCATCAAAGTTAATTTTTTGGATTTGAATTTATTTAAGTAATGGATAAATTTAAAATTAATAAAAGCACAAATAAAGTAATAAAATTGTGTTCATAGGAATATGTAAAGTAATTATATTTTCTAATATTATTAGGCAGTAAAATAATTACTCAACACTAGGAAAATGATCAAAAAAATGTTTTCCTAATACCTTATTTTTTTTGAATTGGTCTTCATTAAATAATCACATATTTCTGAATTTGAGACCCTCAAATTTCCAATAATCATTCACTTGTTTGTGATTAATGACCCCAATCACTCGTTATAAATATTTATATTTTTTCTCTTTGTCCATATTTTCAAATTCCACTAATGTTCTCCTACATAGAAACATAGTTATATGTTAGTCCACGTGACCTTTAACTTAAAATTATGTCTTTTCTAGAGAAAATTTTACGAACCACTATCATGAAGTGGTATTTAAACCTAGGAAATATAAAATAATCAATTTCCAAGATTGATCTTAAATTGTTAGGATGTAATATATTTAAGGTGGGGAGAATTTAACACCTCAAAAACTCTAAAATAGTATCTTTTATTCGATAACATGTATGACATGAAATGTCAAATATAGAAAGGAATATAACATTTAATGAGTTTATGGTATATTTAATATTTTAAATAAATTTAATATATTATATAGCTTTCAATGCACACAATACCGAGTTATCTTGCATTTCACTCAATAATGATTTTCTTTAATGACTTGCGTTACATGCAAGACCGTGTTTTAACCAATAACTATATATTATTAAAACATTATTATTTAATATAATTAGATATAAAATATCCATTAAATTTGTGGTTATGAATATTATTATCAAACTAATGAAAATATATGGTTTATAAAAATATAAAACAAATTCATAGGTTACAATTTAATTATAAATGAATATAAAAACCAATTGAATATAATGGAAATGCTTTTATAATCAAAACGGTGTTTTATCCTAATAAATTAAATTAGTTAATATTAGTTAATACTATTAATTAAATATATATATTATATATGAAATAAACTATTTTTTATATTCATCCAATAGATTTTATAGGCATAATATAAGAGAAACCCCAATTTTACGCATAAAAACTTATATTTTTCTAAAAGCAGTTTTAATGCCCTTTAATGACGAACCTATTTTAAATTAAATTTTTGGGTTTTTTATAAATTTAATATGTAAAGAAACTCATTTCTGAAATCATTACATTAAAGTTAACTTAGGTTAATTTTTTTATTATTCTAAGTAGTTTCATTTTTTGATGAATAGTGAAAACTATTGAATATTAAATTCAAAATTGATTTTTCTTCAAATTTATTTATAATAAAAAATTATATTTTTTATAGGTTTTAAAGACTAATTAGATAAATTTTACATATATTAATGTAATTTATTTCATCGGAATCCATTTCACAATGAATTTTCATATAACAACATCCCAAAAATTTGGATATTTTTAGATTAAAAACATACTTTATTTTACGGTATGTGGGATTAAATTAAAATTAATTTCTACAACTAATTTGATTGTAATTTTTAAAAAATATATTCATTATTTTTAATCATAATAATTTATAATTTATAGTAAGTTAAACATTTTTATTGTCAGATAATATTTTTAAATGTAATTAAAATAAATTAGAACTATTAAGTAAAATTAATCATAATTAGGGACTGATCCATAAACACGAGGGAAAATGACCTATATAATTGTAAAAAATATATGTTATGGCCATATTAAGACCATATACATCCTCTTATTTAATATGTACCATTATTGGAGGCACATTATTTTAGTGATACCTCTCAATATTGTTTACCATTTTATATTTAGAAAAATGCCACTCCATTTCCATAAAAACATGTAGTCACCCAATCCACTTATTTACAAATTTAAATCAAATTTTATCATCCAAAATATATGTAACTAATCTACCAAAATCCCTACCCTCCTCTTAGAATCCTCACCTTGGGTAGACATCCAACCAGGGAAGTCTTTTTGAATAAATAAAAAAGAGTGACCTGAATAAGAGGTAACATTCTTCAATAATCTATTTTGATTCATTTGCTTCTCAAAAACGTAAATTATTTTCATATCATGATTATATAATAAATACAAATTTTAAATATATTGAATTTTTTTATGATATGAGTTTTACCTACCGTGGAGACCTGAAGCTTGACGCACATAGACATTACATTACTTTTTCGGAATACTTAGTACAGAACAAAAAATAGACACACATGGACCATAATAGTTTAGTGTCTTTGGAAACATGGAATGTAATCTTCTAATAGTGGTGAAAGATCTTCCAAATCTTCCATAAAGATCTTCCCATTTTTGTTTCCTTACCTAAAATCATTCTTTTAATCCTGGGGGAATAGAAGGGGTGAGCTAAAATGCTCAGTAAGGGTAAAAAAAAGAAATATCAATCACATCATATTCATAAGAACATAACATTTTGGAAATCTTAACCTGCAAAAGAGAGCATAACTTTTTAACATGGGATAAATTATAATAGTGAAATGAAATCCAAATAATCATAATATAAAACATAAAACGTTGTGGAATACACACATAATCATAGAGAATTATTTCTTATTAGTCAAGACTCATTGCCAATACTATCTTAGTGGACAAAGTCCATTTCTGAACTGAGTTCACTCCTCATTTCAGTCCTATTTCACTGAACTGGTTTTACCTGCCGTTTCGGCCATGCCTATCTCATGAGATATAAAATATTTACCCATTGAATTAGAGGGAGATATAGGTCCCACCCATCTCATAATGATACCATTCATATGTGTGCCACAAAATCATAAATCATTTCATAACCCTTGTAATAAAAATGGGATTCTTACACAACATGACATCATAAAACAATTCATATAAGATAAAGGAATTCATAAAAATAATTCCATCACAACATAAACAAATCAATGTAATAATAGGGATAGAAACAGAACCCTATATTCTCTTATATGGAAAATAATTTTGATAAAACACTTGAACTCCATTCTTGAGGAAAATATCCTTTCTACATCAAAAACATTTTTTCATTTATTAACATGTCATACAATTCTAAACTAAAAGAATTTGATTAAAATTAAAGTTGAAAAATTGTAATGTAAGATTCTTGGAAATAATGTTTTATAAATCTATTCAATTCGTATAAGTTAAAAAACATTCTTCTCGTATATTTTTCGGAAACGTCAAAAAGTACCTCGTATGAAAAACGACAAAATATTCCTTTTATATCTTTTACTAAAAAATCACCAAAGGTTAAAATTGGATTTAAAAAATTGTAGGATGATGGAAACAATATTACATATTTAGGTAACATGGATGTGGATGATAAAATACACCCCAGTAAATACCAAAGTATAAACAATCTTGGATAAAATGAGATTGTGATATTTTCCCTTGCCTTATGTCTGATTTGCTACGTAAGTGTCTGAACATCCTGTATAATGATTTAAATAATTTTATTGACTTATTTCAGAATCATAATTATTTTTATGATATCATATATGGTCATATTATTAGCTTCTTATTAGTAATATTTCATTACTTCTTGTTGTTCGGGTGTTTAGTACTTTTTATTCTTATGCCCGTTTTGTCGAATAAATTCATATTTTTATTTTTAGGTTATAGATAACTCATTTCCAGAATGGTATTAGTGTAATATATATCATATTCATTCCCTCAATTCATTTATATAATCATTATGAAATTAAAATCATGTATAACGAGTCGCATCACATCGTGGAGACGGTATTCCGTACGTACGCACGAGCGATGATATCATTCCCATGATCGTGGAATTGTATTGGAGTGTATGTATACTATTTCAGAATAAATATCAATTTAAAATAATAATATATATTTGTTCTTTACACCATTGTACCCATCCAAGTAAGGTGGTGGTGGAATACAGATTACACCACGGTGTGGAGATGGTATTCCGTACGTACGCACGCGTGGTGATTTTGTTTTCCGTAGGATGGATAGATGGTGAAATAGGGGTTTTTAATAATTATAATAACATATCAGTATATGATTGATACTGATGATATTACTTCATATTGAAACAACTAAAGAAGAATAAGTGGAAGAAGAAATAAAGATGAAAGAATCGGTAACGGGCATTACCTCTTCTTTGAAGCGCCTCTTTGAGACCTCCTCTTAGGGCACTAAAATTGGTCTTTGAAGAATAACAGTATGTCTAGGATGTTTCTAGGGAAGTGGGGAGGAGATATTGGTAGTGGATGGCTCAGCATGAAGGCTCAATCTGGTGTGAGGAAGAGAGGGAGGAGGTGCCCTTTTATAAGGGAGGAGAGGGACGCCTTTGGAATAACAAAAAATATTATTTTATTATAAAGTCAAATTCGGTTTTTAATAGCTCAAAATTGATATATTTAGAATCTAAGGTGGGGATGGGTAGAAATCCTCTCATAAAATATAATTTATTCAAGTTTAGGTATCAATTTTAACCTTATCATTAAGATTTAACTTTAAGTTAGATATTTTTACTTTTACCGTGTCTTCTTGGTTTCTTACACTATAAGGTTAATAAACATACTATATCAAGCCAAAATAACCCAAAGTTGTTTATTATTAATATATATAACATTATATAAGTCATTTGGCCGATCCTTATATTTTTAGGAATACAATAACAATTAATAATATAGTATTTGTTTTAAAAACTATTTTATGTCAATTCTAACACTATTTGGTAATTGATTTTTGTGAAAATCATAACAGAATGATTAGCTTGATGAAATTTAATTAAATCAATACTAAAATGTCATATTAACATATAAAATTATTGTAATTCATAAAAAGTCTCAAATTACATTTATTTGGGTACTTATAACATCTATTATATCAATATTTCATTAATAAAATAATTACTGCATCATCTTTATGTCATAAATAAATTATATTATTGAATGTCTAAAAATTAAAAATAAAATACCATTATGTAGGAAATCATTTTAGATTTATAATTAATATTTATAGTCGAATTTATCTTATGTATAAACCTATAATACATATTATTTAGTTATTAAACTTTGATTATAACTATTTTAACCCTTCTGTAAATAAATTAATAATAAATGTCCTAATCTAATCCATGTGGGCCTAAATGGTCATATTTTATTCCTATGGTTTTTTTGGTCGAATTACACTTATCTAATAGAACTAGGACATGTGTTAGGGTAATAATAATATCATTTTTCCCTTAATTACCCTATTTACTTTTAACTGTGGTAAAAAAAGTAAAAAGTTACTATACACCAAAAATTATTTTAATCACATTGAACCGCATTTTACTTACTGACATCAACCGTGTCTCTTGGATTTTTGAAATTCCACTCACAGATGCGGTAAAATTAAGTTTTATGAAAAAATTCAGTTTTGTTAACTACCACATAGTGGTTTCACTATTCATAAAAAAATGAAAGTTTCCAGAAAAATACCAAAAATTTGGCCTACGATATATTTGATATTATGAATTAATTTTTATTTTTATTTTTCCAAATTCAAAACATATCAGTTACATTAACTAATTTAAAAATTAATTTCCGTCGTCAAAACAAATAACCTGTTTTTAAGAGATAATAACTATCAAAAGATTGACACTTGTTTATGTCTGGTTTAAATGTGAAATTAACTCCAATGAGCAACATTGTATTAAATAGTAATAATATATTCTATATATACTTTTAAACCAATCAAATTAATAATTTATCACTATTAATTATTTCGATTAAAAAATGTTGTTTTTAATTAAAATTTAATAATTTTCACTATTAATTAGAATATGAAAGTTATCTGAAAAGTACCAAAATTTCACCCTAAGCTAATGTCGATATTCCAAATCCAATAATGTTGTCCATTTTGAAAAATAAAATTTACAATATTTCAAAAAGTGGTTTTTACTATTCATAACGGCTAGTTTTAATAAAATTTTAATAGCATATCGTTGTTTAGTGAAACTCGGTATTGCGTACTACACGCGCAATTGAGGAAGGTTTTGATTGTGTGTAATGCAAGGCAAGTCAAGGAAGAATGTTGTGCAAGCTCCTTTTGGTGTAGCATACAACACAAGACATCAATGAAATTAAAAAAAATTTGTTTTATAAAATCTCGGGGTGTTACATTCTACCCCCCTTAAAATGATTTTCGCCGTCGAAATTCGTCGGGGTTATAAACGGTTTACTACTCGAAATTTTCTTTAATAGAAACCCACATCATTAAAAGGAATACCAAAAACAATCATTAAGAACAAAAGTATGAAACATAACGATTACCCAAATTAACTAATCAATGGGTTTCCACATAGGAGAACATTCGTAAAAATATGGATATGGAAGAGCAACCTAACCATCATGTTCTGAAGGAGAGTGGTAGAGATCATGGCTATGAAAAACCCGACATTCACAAAGCCATAGATTTGTGATGATCTAAGGTATCATCTGATTCATCGGATTTAAGAGCACTAGGACAACATTTTTGGTTTTCAAGATCATTTCCCTAAAGGTGATGAAATTTGAATTAGAAGAAATACTTTCGTGATTTTGATATAGTCTTATCATTTGTTGTTCTTTGGACAATTTCCACTTCATCTCTTAAAGAAATGAAGTTGAATTTGTCATTCGTGAAGTGTTATCAGATCATGTGATATAATGATGGGTCATTCCATCTGTTTCAAACAAAAGGTTAGAAAAGTCATCAAAAAATAAATAAGTCCATCTATAGTGAGATTAATCATATATGGTTCCTAAAATATACTTATACTTAATATATCACACTGATTAATATAATAAAACTAGTTTCTACTAAACAGGGACTTCCTGTAGGCCAATGGTAGGTGCTAAAGGCCAGTCGCACTTCGGTTGTGGGTTCAATTCCTACATCCTTGTCTGACACGATGGGTTGTCGCCCGTCCTGCAGGTTGTCGTTTTTCTAAAACTACATTACTATAACATCCCATAAATAATATCGACAAAAAACTTCTATCCTTAAACAATACTAACTTATGTCCAACATAATCCATTCCCATATTTAGTCTTATCCAAAATACTGTTGTCCAATCTCATATTACAGTGAAAACGATTACCAAAGAGTTCATATTACATGCATGTTAATACCATCCTTGATCCCCATATATCATGAGATATGTCTTGTTGGTCACATTCCAAACATTAGAAGTCCTTAATCATGTATTCACTTAGAAAAATGAATACCCATTTAATTTTAGTGAAGAAATGAGTGCTATCAAAAGTTAACTCTTTCCACATACCAAAACCCAAAAATTCTATATTCTCAAACCATGATATATCTATTTCCTTATATCAGTCATGAGCTCATGAATACTTTCAAACATTTAATTTTCTCCTTATCCCTTGCATATCATCTTTTTTTACAAAAATATCTCAATCACTTTCCATGATTACTGGTACCATATAATTATTGAAAACCATAATAGACCAATACATAAATATTCCAATATTACACGATACTATATACAACATTATTTTGGAATCCCATTACATAAAAACCTAATCATTCCACCACATCATTGTCGTATTCAACATCACCAATAGTGATCGCATGCGACTTCCATTTGTCCTTTTCCTTAAGTGGTTGCTCATGTAGATCATCATTAACCCTTGGATTAGGGCATTGATTAGCATAATGACTCATTTCATTGAACATGAAGCATTGAAGTGTTGTTGGTGCATTCTCTGCAGTCTTTTCTTTATTCACCCCATTAGCAACCCTTTTTCCATTACTTCGACACTCAGCTGCTCGATGACCTTCTTTTCCACACTTAAAACATTTTCTAGTCCCTTTAAGACAATATCCAACATGCTTCTTTCCACACCTTGAGTATAAGGAAACATTCATCTTCTTTTCACCATTATTATGAGATTTCTCCTTGAACATCATATTTCGTTTCTTGTCAAAACTATGAGATGGATAAGTAACACCAACTTCCATTTCTAACTTGATATCACAACGCACAATTTCTTCATAGCTACTGATGTCTTTTATAGCTAATTCCCTTCAAAGATTTGGTTTTAATCCACTGAAGAATCGATCGATCTTACTCTCAGGTTGGATAATAATACCAGAAGCATACCTTCCATGTCTTGTAAAATTAGCTTCGTATATACCAACAGATTCATTATCCTTTTTATTTAGTTCGAGAAACTCCTTCTCCATCTTTGTTTGAAGAATATGAGGGAAGTACTTATTGAAAAATAAGTTCTTGAACTCGTCCCATTCAATGGACTCAATTTCATCTCTTGGCCTAGTATTCTTGATAAGATTTCACCATTGATCATCATCACCTTCCAAACGATATACTACTAATATGACTTTATCATGTTTCGAACATTGATGAACTGAAAATATCTTTTCAGTAGTACTATTCCATTGTTCAGCAACTAATGGATCAGTAGAACCGCTGAATGAAGGTGGACGCTACCTCATGTAGGACTCAATAGAATATTGATCTCTTCTTTGATCAGTTGGAAGTCCATAATGATTCATAGATTGTGTATGTATAGTAATAAAATTTTGCACTCCATCTTCCATAACATTTGTTTGTTCAGGAGGACAATCACTGCATTGTCCATTACATTGATCAACACAGTTCCTTCGGTTTCCAGCCATCGTCTAAAACCCAAAAAGAATAGTGTGAGAGGAAAAACTCATGCTAGGGGAAACAACATAATAAATGGGGAGTACCTTCAATATATAACATCTTAAGTTTAATTCTATGATCGTTACCATAATTTTAGGACTATAACCTATACTTATACTTAACCTTAAGGACATCCCTAGACATACCTTATAAATATCTCTAGGGATATCACTTAAGGTTTTTCATCCTAGTTTCCAAAGGTTGACTAAACCTTTCCTCTGATACCAACTGTAGAGACCCGAAGCATGAAATACATAGACATTACATTACTTTTTTGGAATACTTAGTACATAACAAAAATAGACACACAAGGACCGTAATAGTTTAGTGTCTTTGGAATCATGGAACGTAATCTTCTTATCGTGGTGAAAGATCTCCAACATCTCCCATAAAGATCTTCCCATTTTTGTTTCCTTACCTAAAATCATTATTTTAATCCTGGGGTAAAAGAAAACAGAAAAATGGGTGAGCTCAAATGCTCTGTAAGGGTAAACAAAAGAAATATCAATCACATCATATTCATGAGAATATAACATTTTGTAAATCTTAACCTGCAAAAGAGAGCATAATTTAATAACATGGGATAAATCATAGTAGTGAAATGAAATCCCAATAATCATAACTGAAAACATGAAACTTTGTGGCATACACACATAATCATAGATAATCATTTCTTATTAGTTAAGACTCATTTCCAAGACTATCTTCGTGGACAAAGTCCATTTCTGAACCGAGTTCACTCCTCGTTTCAGTCCTGTTTCACTGAACCGGTTTAACCTGCCGTTCCAGCCATGTCTATCTCATGATATATAAAATCTTTACCAAATGAATTGGAGGGATATATAGGTCCCACCCATCTCATAATGATATCATTCATATGTGTTCCACAAAATCATAAATCATTGCATAACCCATGTAATAAAAATGGGATTCTTAAACAACATGATATCATAAAACAATTCATATAAGATAATGGAATTCAAAAAAATAATTCCATCACAACATATCCAAATCAATGTAATAATAGGTATAGAAATAGAACCCAATATTCTCTTAGATGGAAAATAATTTTGATAAAACACTTGAACTCCATTCTTGAGGAAAATATCCTTTCTACTTCAAAAACAGTTTTCCTTTGTTAACATGTCATACAATTTTAAACTAAAAGAAGTTGATTAAAAATAAACTTTAAAAATTGTAAAGTATGATTCTTGGAAATATTTTTTTAAAAATCCATTCATGCCGTATAAGTTAAGAAAACATTCTTCTCATACTTTTTTCAGAAAAGTCAAAATGTACCTCGTACGAAAAATGAAAAAAGATTTGTTTTAGATCTTTTACTAAAAACTCATCGATGGGTAGAATTGGATTTAAACAATTATAGGTGGATGTAAACAATATTATATATTTATGAAACATGTATGTGGATGATAAAATACACCCCAGTAAATACCAAAGTATAAACAATCTCGGATAAAATGAGATTGTTATATTTTCTCGTACCTTTGGTCCGATTTTCTTCGAAAGTGTCTGATCCTCCTGTATAATGATTTAAATAATGTTATTGACGTATTCCAGATTCATAATCATTTTTATGATATCATATATGGTCATATTCTTAGCTTCTTATTAGTAATATTTCATTGCTACTCGTTATTCGGGTGCTTATTACTTTTTTTTCTTATGTGTGTTTTGTTGAATAAATTCTTATTTTTCTTTTTATGTTATAGGTACCTCATTTCCAGAATTATATTAGTGTAATATATATCATATTAATTCACTCAATTCATTTATATAATCATTACGCAATGAAGATCATGTATAACGAGTCACATCACATCGTGGAGATGGTATTTTGTACGTACGCACGAGCGATGATATTTTTCCCAGGATCGTGGAATTGTATTGGAGTGTATGTATAATATTTCAGAATCAATATCACTTTAAAATAATCATATATAGTTATTCTTTACACCATTATACCCATCCAAGTAAGGTGGTGGTGGAAAAAAGATTACACCACGGTGTGGAGACGGTATTCCGTACGTACGCATGCGTGGTGATTTCGTTTTCCATAGGATGGATAGATGGTGAAATAGGGTTGTTTCATAAATATAATAACATATCAGTATATGAGTGATACTGATGTTATTACTAAATAATGAAACAAAAAATGAAGAATAATTGGAAGAAGAAATAATGATGAAAGTATCGGTAACGGGCATTACCTCTTCTTTGAAGCGCCTCTTTGAGACCTCCTCTTGGGGAACTAAAATTGGTCTTTTAAGAATACCAGGATGTCTAGGATGTTTCTAGGGAAGTGGGGAGGAGATATTTGCAGGGGTTGGCTCAGCTTGAAGGCTCAAAGTGGTGTGAGGAAGAGAGGGAGGAGGTTCCCTTTTATATGGGAAGAGAGGGGCACCTTTGGAATAACAAAAAATATTATTTTATTATAAAGTAAAATTTGGTTTTTAATAGCTTCAAATTGATATATTTCGAAGCTAAGGTGGGGATGGGTCTAAATTCTCTCATCCAATATAATTTATACATGTTTAGGTATCAATTTCAGCCTTATCATTTTGATTTAACTTTAAGTTAGATATTTTAATGTTTACCATGTCTTCTTATTTTCTTACACTATAATGCTAATAAACATAATATATCAAGCCAAACGAACCCCAAGTTGTTTATTTTTAATATATATTACCTTATTTAAGTCATTTGGCCGAACCTAATATTTTTAGGAATAAAATAACTATTAATAATATAGTATTTGTTTTAAAAACTATTTTATGTCAGTTTTGACACTATTTGGTTATTGATTTTTGTGAAACTCATAACATAATGAATAGTTCGAAGAAATTTAATTAAATCAATACTAACATGTCATATTAACATATAAAATTATTTTAATTCATAAAAATTCTCAAATTACATTTATTTGGGTATTTATAACATCAACTATGTAAATATTTCATTAATAAGATAATTACTGCATCATCTTTGTGTCATAAATAAATTAAGTTATTTAATGTCTCAAAATTACAAATAAAATATCATTATGTAGGAAAGCTTTTTATCTTTATAATTAATATTTATAGTCCAATTTATCTTATGTATAAACCTATATGAAAATTTATTTAGTTATTAAACTTTTATTTTAACTATTTTAACCCTTCTTTAAATAAATTAATAAAAAATGTCCTAATCTAAAAGAAGTGGGAATAATTGGTCATATTTTATTCCTAAGGTTGTTTTTGGTCTAATTAAACTTATCCAATAGAATTAGGACATGTTTTAGGGTAATAATAATATCATTTTCACCTTAATTACCCTATTTACTTTTAACCTTGGTAAAAAAGTAAAAAGTTACTATTCACCAAAAATTATTTTCATCTCATTGAACCACATTTTACTTACTGACATCAACCATGTCTCTTGGATTTTTGGAATTCTACTCACCAAAGTGGTAAAATTATGTTTTATGAAAAAATTCAGTATTTTAACTACAACTTAGTGGTTTCACTATTCATCAAAAAATGATAGTTTCCAGAAAAATACCTAAAATTAAGCCTAAGCTATATTTGATATTATGAATTAAGAAATGATGTTTATTTTACCAAATTCAAAACATATCAGTTACATTAACTAATTTAAAAATTAATTTCTGTCGTCAAAACAAATAGCATGTTTTTAAAAGACAATAACTATCAAAATATTGACACTTGTTTATGTCTGGTTTAAATGGGAAATTACATCCAACGAACAACATTGTATTAAATTGTAAAAATATATTCTAAATATATATTAAAACAACTACAATTAATAATTCATCACTATTAATTATTTCGATTAAAAAAAGTTGTTTTTAATTAAAATTTAATAATTTTCAATATCCATGAGAATATTAAAGTTATCCGAAAAGTACCGAAATTTCACCCTAAGCTAATTTCGATATTCCGAATCCAACAATTAATTCCATTTTGAAAAATAAAATTTAAAAAATTTCAAAAAGTGGTTATTACTATTCATAACGGCTATTTTAATAATATTTTAATAGCATATCGTTGTTTAGTGAAACTCGGTATTGCGTACTACACGAGCTATTGAGGGAGGTCGTGATTGCGTGTAGTGCAAGGAATGTCAAGGATGTGTGTTGTGCAAGATCCTTTTGGTGTAGCATAAAAATCAAGTCATTAATGACATTAAAAAGAATATTTTTCATAAAATATCAGGGTGTTACACCTACACTTTCACACACATCCAAAAAAATGGGATACACAATCATCATTCATGTGTATGGTGGACTACCGCCTCTGGTATCGATGTTGTTATTTATTCAATTTACCACATTTGAAGGTTGGATATAATGATGAATGTATAGTTTATTTATGATATGTATGATATTTATGATGTATTTATAATTTATGTAATTATTATATAACTCATACCTTTTTTCATTCCATTTTGGGGGAATATGATAACATCCTTTATGGACGTGCAGACTATCGCCTCCACAAAGCGATACGATTCGTTCACACATTACATAGAATATATTAAGAGTTGTTTTAAATAAAAAATTTGACATAAATTAAATAAATATGATAATATAATTATAATATTGATATATATCATTTAATTTTCATTCATTTAAATATGATACGAAATGGATGTACCGTTCATACATATGTACAGTCTACCTTCTCCAGGAACAATGCATTTCATTTTCTAGCTATAAATATTATAGATTATTATAAATACATATATAATCGATATATATGATAATTAAATCATGTTTTACATTATACTTATGATTAAATCATGTTCTACAAAATAATAACAGACATAACAAGTCAAAACATACTAAAAACCTAGACAATTAACACTCAAAATAATTAAAATAAAAATAGATTATTATAAAATGGGTAATAAGATATTATAAGGAGATAAAATATGATATTATAAATATTATTATGTTATATTATAAGTTATTAACATGTTTAATACTATAATATAGGAGTCGAAATGATGTTCACACAAAATGAAATGCAAGGAAAATGATTATTGTCTCCATTTTTTTCCGTGAGGCATACACAAATTTTACTACTTATTTATTTTGTACGGTGTATATACTTACCCTATTGTATTTTATATAATGAATAAAATTATCATCATGATATTTAATTTTTTTTTGATATTATATCTTTCATGGGTATTATAATTCAAAATTTACCATGTAGTAAGGGACTTCATCTCAATTTCTATTCTTTGAGGCATACTTTATTGTTGTGAACATAATTTACTATATATGGTGTATATAATATAACTTTGAATTAAAATAACCTGAATAATTCATTATTCTTGATATTAATTTTATTTATTTGATTTATTTAATCTAAAGGGATTCACACTTAAATTTACCAAATGGTAAATCAATTTCAGTGCCCAGTTCATTTGCATAGGGTTATATTAATTCCATAATTGTCATTGATATTATATGATTATATGTATATTGATACAAATAATCAATTAACTTGGTGAGTGTCACATTAATGATACAACTTTTCAAGGGTTCATGTCAAAATCTCATTTTATTTTGGATCATTTAAAAATGAATTTCCATTAGAGGAAATAATTTAATAATCTTTTATTAATCCCTTTATTATTATTCTCCTCTAGTAATTCACTAAATATTTAAAATAATAGTACCTTTTTACAATCTTTGGTACTAAAAATGTTTTATAAAATGTTTTTAAGAAAACCCGACTTTTGTACTCTCTTTAGTCATAAATCATGTTTTCATCAAATAACCCTATTTTCTAAAAAGATTCTCAAAAATGTTTTTATCCTTTTCTAAATGATTTATTATATACAGTTTACCCTTTTTTATTTTATGAATGTTTTCATAGGAATATTCTTGTCACTTTCCAAACAAGGAACTTTTTTAACCTTCTATGTTGCAAAAAGAATTTTCTTTTTTATATTGTACGACATCTACAAAATGACCCACCATTATTTCCTTGATTATTCCTTTGAAGGATTAAAAGGTTAATTTTTAAATGATTTAAAAAAAGTGATTTTCAAAGAAAAGTATTTTCATATAAAATTATTTTCAAATATTATTTGAAAATAAGTTTTTTTTTTCATCAAGGATGTTTTTAAAAAATATATTTTTATAGTATTATCATTCATTAATGAAAAAAACCCTTTATCCTTAATCCACTTGGGATATGTTTTATTGATATCATCTTTATTATTCATCTAGATGGTTTATTATTGATATGAGAAATTATAATATTGACATCCACTTCCTCAATTCCCTTTTTTATTCCTCTTAAAATATTAAATTTCCAATGACCATTAGAAATTAATTAAATTATAAATATCCATATTATTTATCATGGATATGTTAATTTCCTAAACTTATTACCATTTCTACATATGGTTTTTACTTTTATAGCGATTTGACTAATTGGGGAAATATTGATAAATATGTATTCTTTATTCCATAAATATTTTTGATAATGCATAGTATTTATTAATCAAATTTATTACTTGATATGAGGAAAACTTTGGAAACAATGTAATTGGTGGGTGTCATATGTTATATAGCCCCTAGATGCATTGACTGGTTCTCATGGGAAAAATTATTTGCATAAATTAAATAGGTTTCTACATGTACTTTTACTTAGTATTGTGGAATTTCTTGATGATATACATTTTCATGTACCGTAGACATGAATTCAAGTAAATAATAATTGCCTTATTTTTGATTCAATATTTAAAATCTATGACATTTTCACTATGAAAAAATATATTTATGCATTTAATTATAAGTTAATTGATTTAATGGCATGTTTTTTTAGTTTATTAACATTTTATAAATTTTATTCTTTATCAAACTATTTAAATGACATGTGATTTTAGTTATATTACTTTCAATATTGTTTATGTAATTACTTCTCTGATTATCGAATACATGGAATGTTTATTCAATTATTTACCATTCCATAATGAGTATTAAAATAGATTCATTATTGCTTCTATTTTACATTAATTTTACTGATAATTTGTTCTCACCCTTATTTTTTATACTTTCCCTAGGATTCCCTAAAGTTTACTAACAAATATATGAAAGAATATACTATATTAAACAATTTTATTCTTAATTAATGGTTTGTTGTAATTAGTGTATTCATTTATAATACAAGACTCATGGATGTATCTAGTTTACTAAGAATACTAAAATTGTTAGTTCTTTGGGACACACATTACTTGTATCTTATTCCAATGTAATGGTAGTTGGCACCAACTCTGGGATTTCTTGGGTTAGGTAGCTACACTATGTCCAATGCATTCACCATATGATCCATCAACATCTTTCATTCTATTCCAATAGGAAACTATTACTAAATAAAATTTGTCTATACATAAAATAGGAAATATAAAAATTAAACAAATAAACAACCTATATTAGTAGTTAAAAATAATCAATAATATCAATACTTTTCCCCAATTTTTTAAAATGGATAACAGGATCAAAACCCATCCAGATGAAGAAGGTTGATAGTTGAATACTATATAGTCAAATTTAAAATAATTATATATATTGTAACAACAATATATGAAATTACAATATTTAAAAAATTGATCATATTCCATCCCTGGGAAGAAGGTGGATGGTTTCAAAAGAACATATCCCATGACTAACAAAGGATACTGAGAAGGATGTTGACATACATGAAAAACATCTTCTAAAAATAATGCTTGATCAATACCACCCAATAAGGGTTCATTAATTGGATTGTTTGGTATCCTGAGTTAATTTCTCCAAAATTATAATATATACCTACATATTATAGGATAAATCATGAAAAATAAACACTATTTGGAAAAACATTTTAAAATTGAATGGTAAATTAAAAAATTAAACATAAAAGATCTTTTAGAGCACGTTTTTTAACATTTTCATAATAGAGGAAGTCGCAGGTCACATCCAAAAGTTTTGTTCAAAAGGTAAAGTAATAAATAATTGAACACTTTTACCTTTAAAAAAATATCTTTTAATGGATCTTGAAAATGAAATATAGTTTTCTATATGAAATGTGGGTCCAAAGGATTTTATTGTAAAGGGATTTTTTTAATATTAAATTCTCCTTTATTGAAAATCCACATTGTAAAAAGGGTAATATAACATTCTTTGTAAAAAAAATAATTTTCCAAATAGAATTTTAAAATTATATATAATAAAATAATAGGGTGGGAAAACCCAGTCATAGAAGAACAATTTTCATGATAAAAATTATAACTCAAAAATAGGGATTTGGGTTTCCAAAAATCCTTACTAGTGGGGGGAAAACTATATCACTAGAAACTAGAATAAGGGAACATGATTTGGATATAAAATCAATTTAAAAAAATTAGTATGATAAAAATATATCCCTGGGTAGTAAATACACCATTTAAAGTAAAAAAGGGTATTAATATGTAACATGTATCAAGGAATGTGAATTGGGGCCAAGAAAAAATATTATGGATTTAGAAATAATTTAATCAAACCCCATTAAAATTGAGTATTTTAATTGAATATAAAATAAAATTATTAAATGAGAATTCATGATATGATATCTCACATAGGAAATACATAAAAAACCCAAAAATAAATTTGGTATATAATATCAAATATGTCTCAAAGAGAAGAATTTGAGAAATAACCCTTACCGCTTCAGAAAATTTTGTATCAGAAACCATTGAGTAAAAACATGAAATTTATATCTTTATACCATGGAATAAAATTTATGAATGATAAAATATCTTAATTTATCAGTATACACACCTTGAAAATGAAAATAGGTGAATAAATACAATAGTTTTCTGAATTAAGGGAAACTGAGATGAAATCCCTTAACGTGTTCTAGATTCATTCTACGTACACTCATAAATTCATGAATAATAAAGTTGTTTTTATTAGTTAAAGTTTTAGTGACCAAATTATTCTTTATTTAATTTACTAAAGACCATTTCATATCATATTTTATATATTTATTATATAGTTTTCTTGCCTATGTCGGTCACTTAAGGTTATTTATTCATTTTTTTGTAACTCCTCATGTATGTTGACCATGGTATAAAGCATTATAAAATTGTCTCATAATATCCAGAGTCCTAATATTGTTATGGAAATAATTTTTAAAAATTAAATATATTTTTTAATACTTCTTTGTTGGGTGGTGGGGAAAAATTATACTCATTGTCATGGAGTTGATAGTTCACACAAACACACAATTAATGTTTCCATTTTTCAATGAATGAGAGAGAAATACAGTAAATGATAATTTGAAATTTTAAAATAATATTTATATTATATAAATCACATTTATTTATCTATTACATAGTTTTTATCATCCATTAATGACACTTTTGAAAAAAATGAAGATGTTGCTTTATGGTGGCGGTAGTTTGCGCAATTCATTAATGATGCTTTTGTTTTTATTAGAGGGGGAAGAGGAATAAATAATTATTATTAAATTAATATAATAAAATATCATCATAATTATGATACACATGTAATTATATTTTTATGGATTTAATAAACTTTGAAGAGAATGGGTAAGGAGAAAAACATAATAAAGAGATAATACGTACGTTGGAGACTTGATATTACCTTGAAAAAATATTTATAATTTAAGGAATTAGGCTATTTTAGTGAAAAAAACGGATTAATATATTATGAGTTATTTTTATTATTGTATATTTGGGTATAAGTTCAAGGAAATTTCAAATGTGATGTGTATGTTTGAAAGGTTGTAAGTGATACCTTTTAAAATAGAGGAATACAACACTTTTAGAAACACCAATCATATTTTAATAATTCCACGAAACTATTCCATGTTAAAATACAAAAAAAATTAAAAATTATAGAGTATTTGGTTACTTTGGGTTTATATATAATCAACTAAGTATTTCCACACATTTTTAAAATATGTTATATGGGTTTTACCATTATATTTCTTCATTTTCCCATTAACTTTTTAATTAGATAACTATTTTTAACTGAGTGATTTTATGTTTTATTAAAAAGATAACATAAAAAATATAACCAAATTGGGGTATCCTAGTAAAAATATTGAACTATATTTAATCCAATTATATTTATAACTATTATAATATTAACAATTAATTAAAACTGATAATGTGTATAAAACTGTTTTAGTAGGAAAAATAAATTTTGACCATTATGGGTTCTTAATGATAGTTTTTATTTATTAACAAATACATTAATGTTAATATATGTATTTATGTGTTTATACATCATATTGGATTAATTATTTAAATTATTTCAATTTATTTTATTTTATATAAATTCGATGATATTAATTAAACAACAGTTCTAAGATATTTGTTCCACCATCATCATGGTAATTAGAATTAATCATAACAATATAAGGTGTATAACCAAAAATTAAATTGGAAATATTGAATAATATTAACATTATTATAAAAAATTATGGAGTAATTTTATTAAATTACCATGTTATGTGTAGGGAAATTAATCTTAACAGTTTCACGAACAATGCATAAAAACCTGGTTATAAGAATATTTTATTTTTAAGGATAAGTATTTATTTATAAAATAATTATCAATGTTAACTATTATAATGTTATTAAAAAGATTACTATATATCATATAACAGTTATTTTAATGTAAAATATATTTATAACCATATTTCCAAAAATCATAAACTAATTAAATAAATAAATGAAAAATAGTTTCCACAAAAAATATAACATGATTTTCTAGAATAATATCCATGGGTTTTCTAAATATAGTTAGTATTCTTAAATGAATTATTATACACTATATATATATATAAAGTAAAATATTTTTCAAAAACTTTTAAGTCACATAAAATTGAAAACATTATAAAAAGTTGGTATTTTTTACTATTCACATAAAAGGCTATTATTTTATAAAAATATCAAAAATACATCAAAAGATAATTTTCTTCCAAGGAATTAAAAATAATAATTTTACTATATCAAATTTAAATTTAATTTTATTAAAATTATCTTTTTAAAAGAGAATACACAATATAAAGAAAATGGATTTTATAGAAATTAACCTTTTCATTTTTAGTTTATTTTAATTATTCACATTATAAATGTAATAACTATTAATGGTTTAACATTTTAGTGTTTATTAATGATTTGGTAATAATTTCTTCTTAATAAGTTATAGTTGGATTATTTTGGGTGTAGTATGTGAAAGAAGTTATAAAACACATTGACTTATATAAATTTTATCATATATTAAGATCTCAAGGTGTTACAAAGTCATTAAATGCATCCTATTTTTGAGTTTGGATGAAAACACAGTTCAAAGTATCCGTACTAATATAATAGACGGTACTTACAATTATTATAAATTCTTAATAAAGATAATGGGTTAACTTAATTAGATTGGAATTATGGGTAAAGGCCATAATATACTAAATATAATTTGGAGTCAAGTGATTAGGATATGTAGGATTAGGATTTCACGAATGGGTGTCCACTTAACAGAAGAAGGGGTTATGAGTTAATAAAATTACCCAAACTAAATCCTACCAGAGATACCTTCAAATAATGGTATGTCTATAGTATAATTTATGATAACGGGAACAAATATCCTTTTATTAGAATATTTGAGATATTGGATATCATGAATCCAACTTTAAGGGTTGTTAAAATTTCAATAATTAATGTGATATGTAATTAAATCATTATTAGTAATCACGATAAGGTAAAAAAATCTTATTTTTTACTGTATAGAATTCATGTAAAACTATGGGTTCATTATGATTATTTTTTGACAAATTAAATTTCCTTATAGTCATACATTTCCAAAAGTGGTACAAGATATTATACATTGTAATACTATAAGAAAATATGTTTTATGTGCTAGAATCCACTATACCTAATCAATTACCTCATTATTAGAGTAGATCATAAAAGGAATCTTAAAGAAGGCATACAGATGATGAAATAGGTGTTTGAGGTATCATGCTATCAACTATTTCTATTGAGATGAAGATTACCACATCAGAAAATGGATGGATAAACTAAGTTTACTAATCTCCAAGAACATGAAAAATAAAAAGAGATGAAAATGATATATGAGATTACCATTACATTATACAAGTTTTTGTTGAAAAATATCCTAGGTAGTGATTTTATAATCAATATTATGAACTATATTGATCAATTAGTATATTTTGAGTTCAATATTGATAAGAAATTATCCCCAAATCACATTTATTTAATATTACTACTCAGATTCTATAATTTCATTATGAACCATCAAATGAATATCATTGAGAGTCCTTTAAGAATATTTTAACTACGGTTTTCCTAGATGATATAGATATTTGGGAATTTCGATCATTAATATATATAGTGAACAAGGTGATGGAATGTCTTGAATGCCTATGGAAATTTTAATGTGAATTGTTCCTTTACAATTCAGTTCAATGAAACTAAAGATTTAAAGTCATAGTAATGAACAAGAAAATATTTTCTTCAAATTTCGAATTATCGGTAACTAGAAGAGGAATTTTGAAGAATAAATAAAGAACTAAGTATATTATTTTACTTAATGTATATTCATCATATCATGTAATATTTATATTTCACTTATTCTGTATTAAATATAATATGACACTCTCCTATTTTTGTCTAAATACATGAACTAAGGAAAACCACAAAGTTCACATAATGTAAATTGGACTGTTATTTTATTGATGGATCATGAATCCTATACTTGTGAAGAGAATATCAAAACTTCACATTACTATGTGGAAATATTCTTGCATATAATAATTGTTTTTTTGTATTGAGTGTCGGAAAAATATATTTTCAACATTGAGTATAGAAACATAGAGACTTTATTTCTATTTCAAATAAATTATGTTTTAGTATACCACACTTAATTAATAATTTAATTATTCATGAATAATAAATTACCAATATTAGTAATTAAAGATGAATATAAAAATATAATACTCAAATTATATTCATTTATGATAAGATAATTCATGGTCAACTAAAACTATAAATAAAATATAATGATATACTAAGAGGAGTATTTTAGACTCTTTGGAGTGAGAACTCATATGTATATAGCAAACTTTCTTGAAAGGTTTAGAGTGACAAATAAATATATTAGGTATTAAAAGCTGATAAATCCATAAATATTTTAGAAATATTTTAACAAGATATACATGAAATCATTAAAGAACATGCAATAGGTAAACTCATTTACATCATGATATTCCTTTAGGATACATAAGGAATGGAAAGGTATAGTAATTAATATTCTTGGTAAAAGATAAGAGATTCTTCATGTGGGGGATCTTAAAAATATCTTAACCAAGAATTTATTGATGATTAATATATAGAGTATAACTATCTATAAAGAAATATTCCCTTACAAACATCATAGTCATGGTGTTACTAAAATGAGGATTGATGAGGAGTTTTATAATTAATGAAAATATTTCGTTGGTACTTTTGATGAATTCTTATAAATATTATGGAATTAAAACATAACTATATTCCAACAATAGTTAAAAATGGATATCATATAAGTAATAATGTGAAATAAATAAATTATTTCACAAACTCATGTGTTTTTTATGATTTTTATGACATATTATTTTATAATCAAATATGTATCAATAAAAACATAATATTTATCTTATTAATTTCTATAAATGTTATTTAGTATGTCATATAAATCCTTAAGAGAAAAAAAATTACATCCAAGTGCAATACAATATGTATAAGAGAATACACATCTATATTTGAGGCCATGGGAGTATAGTGACCCATCCATTTAAAAAAATATAATTGAATGGTTTTTATATAAATATCTATTAATTCAAAATAACGATTAAAAAGAACAAGTTTATTTAGAAGATATGATTTATAATACATCAAGTGAAATTGAACATAAATTTTTTAAATTCATCATAATAGAATTATAAATTTCCTCAAACTCCTAAAAAATAAAGGGATATCCTGGGAAATACATATACAAATGGGGAACTATAAAATCCTAGTAGGGGAATATACATGATAAGGAAAAATAACTTTTGAGTCTAAGGTATAACAAGATGTCATAAAATAGAATGATTGTAAGTAATCACATGAAATCATAACATAAGGAACTTAGTATCATAGATTATGGTAACGTCGGAAATGTGTAAGAAACAAGAAAAAAAGTCATAAAAATGAGATAAGGATAACTTCATAGACAATATTTCATGGTTGAAAAAGTCTCATAATGAATTAGGTTTACTTTGTAATCCCATACATAAAATATCATGAGACTAAAGCTTTACCCAATGAATTGGAGAACTATTTGGGTGCACCCATACTAACATTTTCATGATTATGTGTGATATAAAATTTAATTAATCATAATTAATAAACATTATAAATAACTATGAAAATAAATGTGTTTCATAATATTGTTTCATTTCATAATCAAGGGGAATTTCATAGTGAAGTAATTTTAGAGATGACCATAATGAATGTATTAACCAATTAATGTAAGTGATAATAAGCTTGGTATATATGTGAGAGACATATATGCATAATTTATAAGCAATATATAACATAAATAATTTTAATCACTCATGATAATTTTTTTAAATATTACATGGAATACTTTTGAAGACATTTCCCTTTTCAAATTGAAATCACTTCTTCGAAATAAAAAAATTTATAAAATATTATAGAATTTTTTATTTAAAAATAACCATGGAATCATGTAAGTTATGCTCTAAATAATTGAGTGATCAAGATGGTTGGCTTCTCATACATTTAATACAAGTTAAAAACCCATTCCTTTTAAATTTTTGTAAAATGGTTAAAAGGTAACTTGTTAAGATAGTGATAAAAAGATTCACCATTCAAACCATTTTTTTTTGAAAATTTAAACATGGGTAAAAATTTATTTAAAAAGTCATTTTTATAACGATTATAAATATTATTGAATTTTTTTTAATAAAACATTTATATGGAAAAATATTTTTTGATCGAAGAGACAATTAAAGTCATATTTTCCAAGAAATATTCTCTATAATTTTAAGTAAAAAAGAGGAAAATGATAGTATTACATGAAAATTACATTAGTAAACGTAGGAAAAGAAAATATAATACCTTTAATATAAAAATATCAAACAATTTTTCCATGGGGGACTTAAACATAAATAATCCTGAATAATGATGAGATTATGAAATAAACCCTAACCAATATGGTATCTTTTGAATCATTAATCCATGACAGAAGTAATTTCAAATGAAACATTAAATACCATGAAGATAAATATATTCATGATATAACATTAAAAGGGGATCTATATAAACCATAAAAATATAAACAAGTGTTGAATTTGAAATATGTATTACAGAAGTAAAAATGATATAATAAATCCCTTACCCAATGTATAAACTTTTCATATATGAAATTTATCACCTGCATACTAAAATTATATAAATTATATTTTTATTAATAAATTTTTACATGTTTAATAACGTATAATTAATATATTTACTTAATTTATTTTAATAACACACTTAATTACTTATTCAATTTTTTCCATATTGGGTGTTTAGAGGATGCTCAATTCATAATTTTGAAATAGAATTAGTGTGTTCTCTAAAGTATAATGGAATGAATCTCCATCATACATATAATAGTAATCATGAAATAATAATAATTTTGATTTATCAATTATAATTTTAAAACCACCTATGAAATATGGTTAGGAAAAATGAACTACATTACAATCATAAAGATGGTAGGTCGTACGTACATATGAGTAACATTTCCATTTTTCAATGATCATGATAAAAAAAAGGAAAGTTTGATTTTGTATTTAATGAATTATAATTATATCATAAATATAATATTATTTTTTAAAATAAAATTAAATAAACTATTCATGTGATGTGGTAATATAAAATTAATCACATCGCTTCACGAGATGGTAATCCACCGTACACACGAACAATGTTTTCATTTTTCAGTTGATGGTAAGATAAGAAGGTATTTGATATGTTACTTTTTTTAATGATTAATATGTAATTAATATCATATATAAACATTACATGATTCATCTGGAATATATGTGAGGGGTGATTAATGAAAATGATTTACATCAATTTGCAATGTGATACACCACTGTAGGCATGAATGATGGTTTTTTTACCATTTGATGGAATATGAGATAGATTTAGATAACTAAATTAACATGATAACATAAAATTAAATGTTATATTTTTATCTTATTATATCATCATGATGAAGTAATATTTTAAGGATGTGGGAGAATAAATTAACCAATGAAGCTCAGTTAATATTGATACATCTTCTTTAGATGAAAATTTTTTATTGTACCTAATGACTCCAAAGATTGGATTTTTGATTTAAAAAGACCTCTAGGAGATAGGGAGGGATTTACGGAAGGTATTTGGGGAGTTATTTGCTTAACCAAAAGGCTTTTAAAGATTGTAAATGAGAGTAGGGTAGGTTCTCTTTTATAAATTGGGGAGATGACACACTTACAATATTTGAAAAAAAGACACAACCAATTTATTTACGAACTAAAAGATTCCAAAATGGACCATTTATTGAACATTATATGATTTATGGTTTAAATATTTCCATGATATGAATTGGAAAATTTTTTATGTCATTTTAAGCCTTATATTTTTAGTTTAACCCCCTGATAAACCTACTTCAACCTTAACCGTGGTAATTCATTTATAATATTTTTACAATTTATTATGATAAAAAATTAAGTTGAAATAATTATATAATATTCATTATTATTATTAAACATAAATAACCCATATTCCCAAATTCAATTCACCAAATTTGTATAATTTAATTTAAAATTAAACTCAAAAATTCGACAAAAAATAGTTTTCCGAAGAAAAAAAATTTAAAAGAATAAAAATAATTTATATCAAAATTTAAAATGAAATTTATTCCAATGAAAAAAAATTTATTAATCATAAAATAATATAAATAAGTTTATTTTATTAGATAATGATATTTATTTTTACAAACTTTAAATAGAAAGATAGTTTTTAATAAAAGTCAGTATTTTCACTATTCATCAAAAAAATATCATTCAGAAAATTCTCTAATATTAACCCTGAGATAATTTTCACATGTTTATTTAATAAATGAAATTCCTTTTTTCAAATAAAATTTTAAAAAATGGTAAAATTTTAATTCAAAAACTGGAAATCAATTTTTCAAATAAATTTTCTAAAAGCGGTAAAAATTAATTTTATTATTTTTTCACAAAAGCAATGAAAATAATTTTTTTCCTGAGAATAAATTTATCATTAAATTATATAAATATGTTATCAAAAATTAATTAATTAATTATCTATATATATTCATTCTACTTAATTTTCCAAATGCAGTTATTCATATTCATACAACCATATTTAATAGCTAGTGTAGAACAATCATGCTAAAATAATAATATTAATAGTATAATATAGATCATTAAATCCTGATGTTATGTGTTATATATGATATTGAACGTAGTGTTCTTTTACAATATCATGGTTTTCCATTCTACACCCTTTAATAATTTCATCCTCATAATTTGAACTTTTACCCAATAATCAAGGGACTGATATTAAAAAACTTCTTTTTGGAAAGACCACATCATAAAAATGGATAAGAAAACTCCATATTATGAATAGGGAACGGTAAATAAAAATTCCATATTAAAACTTGGTTTCCACATAGGAGACCATTATTGGGGATTTGAATAAACATTTATAAAGAATATCAATTTAGGAGATAATGTTTTTCTTTTTTAGAGAGAAGTGACCATTGATTTTTCAAAAATGAATAATTTTTTTTATTTCATGATGCTTTTTTTAAATTTAAGGGATCCTTTTACTATCTATAATAATAATATATGGAAATATTATTACTTGACACTTAAAATTTCACCCTTTAATAATTTTTCATTACAATATCATCTTTTAATCCAAATAATGAGTAATCAAGATGATATTTTCATGTTAGAAGCACTGAGATAAACATATAATAGATCAAATAATCCATAAAATAATAATAATAATATATTAATCATCTATCTAAATATTATCTTAAACTAAAATGGTTACCACAAGGTAAATTAACATCCACAATGTATAGACATTCATATTAATCCCAAAATCTAAAGGTCAACAAAAATCATTTCACAACCAAATAACCATATATCCCAAATAACCTTATCATTGAAAATTTGTATTGTTTTTTCCCAAATAATATTTTGTGTTAAATCAAATTTTATACCTAAGGGTTACATATTCCTCAACCCAATTAAAATTTTCCAAAAAAACATCATTAATCAACTCAAAATTCTAAAACATCAAAAATATTTGATATAATAATATATTTCCCAATATAAAATTAATGTTTATCCATAAAATAACTAAAGGGAAAACAATTTCATACTAAATAGTACATCACATTGTTCTCTGGTAGGTAATACACCCTTACCAACCTTTGGTTATGGGTTTAAGCACAGAGGCCTAACCTAATGTGATGGGTTGTTTCTTGGCATACAGGTTGTCATTTTTCTAAAACTATAGAAAATATATGACAATTAGATTCATAATTAACCTTGATCCTATCAAATTATTGAGAATATTATGAACATCGTCAAAAATACTATTAATCATCAAATCTCCCTTTTTAAAATTTATGGTTTTTTATCCAGTTTATCCTTGTCCAAAAGATCACATGATTATTGTTAAATATAAGTAACTCAACATTAAGAACATACTAGTGATTATATTTTTCCAATCATGTAATTTTACATAATATATCACCTTACCATTAAATCACCTTTATAAATCATTAATATTATTTAACTTATTCATGAAAGTACTAAATGAAAAAGTAATATATTAAATACATATAATTTTCATCATTATTATAACGATAATACCAATAATTAAAATACATCAAAAAAATAATTCTTCAGTTCCAACACATAAATACATAAATTAATCTACTTAACTGATTTTCATAATAGAAGTCATTAGTAATTAATCCATTGATTGGAGAAAAGACTTGAAAAATGACCAAGTTCCCCACATTTATGACATTAGACTGTTAGTGTTGCCTTATATTGATATATTATTAATCTGACTCTTAGTTTTTCATCAGCAATTATATATTTTATTCCATCCATTTCACCTTTAACACTTTAAATTCCATAAGACATCATCTATCTCTTATTTTATGTGTTTGGAAATTCAACTATGTTCTAATTATTAATCGTAATTCAAGAAAACTCATATAGAGTTATCACGATATGTCTAAATTCTATACCCATCAGTTTTGGAATCTTGATTTGGAAATCATTATATTTCACATCACATTGGTTATTGGCATGATTTATCCTATTTCCCACCATTAACTAAAAATAATAAAAGAAACAAGATTAGAATTAATTATCATACAAAAAGAAAAACATATAATCCTAGAAGTAATAAATTATAATTGATAAGTATATACGAAAATATAAGGCTCTAAGTTTCAACCAATGTTATCTATAGTAATTTCCCTATTAGGTTTTTAGAACCTAATAAATTTTTCATGTACTTCTAAATTGTTCGTAAAGAGTTAATAAATTTCCAAAAAAACCCATGAGGGTCAAACCAGGTATGAAACACGGCCCATAGTCATTCACCAAGTGATGATCGAGTCAATAAAAATGCACAATTTTCAAAGTTGTTTCCACTAGGTATTACCTTTTGAGATCTAAATAGTCATTTATTATCCAAATAAGAATTTATATTCTTGGAAACAACTTCTTCTATATTTTTACAAAATTTAGGTATGTTATCATATATTTAGCCTTGTATTTATGTATTTCAATGTAGTTTTCTAATACTAATCCTCCAGAATTACTAGACCATACTATGATACCAACAAAAGTTACCCAAGACATTTCAAACATACCATTTCATTATTTTTAAGAGAAATATCAATTAATACAAATCAAGGATAGAAAAAACCAAGTGTCTTTGGAAGATCGGGTTACAAAAAATCAAGTGATAATAAACATAACATAATTATATAATTATTAAAAATGGTCTCCTAATTTACTTTGATCTCATAAAAATACATGGGATAACCTAGGAAATACACATACAAAATGGGTGAGATAAAAATCATGTAATGGAATAATCATGATAAGGAAGAATAACATGTGATCCAAAGGTATAAAATGATATTATAAAAAAAGAAGGCTCATGAGTAATCACATTAAATAATAACATAGGGAACATGGAATAATAAGATCATGGTAACATTTGAAATGGGGAAGTAACAAAAAATGACATAAAAATTAGTTAAAGATAAATTCCAAGACAATATCATATATTGGACAAAGTACCATGATGAATTTTGTTTACTCTCTAATACCATACATGACACATCATGTGAATACAGGTTTACCAAATGCATTATAGAACTATCTAGGTTCACCCATCATAACATGCTCAAGATTATGTGTTATAAAAATAGAAATCACTCATAAGTTATGAACATAAGAGTTACCCATGGAATGAAATAGATTTCATAATCTTAACTCATATCATAATAAAATGAACATTCATAATGAATGAATTTTAGGGATTAACATAATGAATGTACTACCCCATATAAGTAATTGAGAATAATCTAGGAATATATTAGAGAGACATATATGGATAATTTAGAATAAATAAATATAATCAATGGTTGTTTTTGTTGATGAAAATGTCTTTAAAAGATTACATGGAATATTTCTGGATGAAAAAAACTTTTAGCTTTGGAGTCACTTCTTTAAAATCTAGAAATTTTCTAAGATATTATAGATAAAAATTTATTTAAAAATAAACATGGAAATTTATAAAGGCAAATTCAATGAATTTATTGGCTATAATGGTAGGTAATTTTATATAAGCTGTATAAGTTATAAAACTATTCCTTTCACACAGTTATAAAATTTTTAAAAAGTATGTTCTTCAAAAAGTGACATGAATATTTATTTCCAATTATTTTTATAAAAAGAAAAACATGGGAAAAAATTTATAAAAAAAATAATTTTTATAATGTTAAAAATAATTCTTGAAAATATTTTCAGAAAAAATGGATATAGAAGAAAATATATTTTTACTGAAGATAGAAATAATGTCATATTTTCGTAAAACAATTTCTCAGTCATTTTAAGAATCAAATAGAGAAAATGGTACAATTAATTGAAAATTTCATGAATAAATATATTAGAATAAAATATATAGGGTTTAATATAAAAATATTAAATAATTCCTCTATGGTGGATTTAAACATAAACAATCTTGAATAATGATGATATTATAAAATAAAACCTTACCACTGTAAATTTTGAATCATAACACAAATGAAAGAAGTAACTTTAAAAGGGACTTTAAATAAAATTAAGATAAATAGATTTATGATATATCATTTAATGATGTAGTATATAAAATACACAAAATAAATAAGTGGTGAATATGACATATGTCTCATGAAAGTAAAAGTGAGATGTGAAATCCCTAACCTCGAGTCCAGAATAGTCATGTTTATCCATTATCTCCTTTATAAAAAAAATATATCAATTAGATTTCTTCATTATAAAATTTTCTAGGTTAAATCCCTTTCAATTAAACCATTTAATATATTTATTTTAATGACATATATAATTAATTATTAGGTTATATACACGTTAGGTGTTTTGAGGATACATAGTTGATAATTTCAAAACGTTATCAGTGTCTTAACTGTGGGAAAAGGGGAAATTGATCTATCATATAAAGAATATTAATAATAAAATAACTATGTTTTTTATAAATAAATTAAAATTTTTAAGAAAACTATGAAATATGGTTATGAAAAACGAACTAGTTTACAATAATGGAGATGGCAGTCCATACATACACATGAATAACATTTTTATTTTTCAATGATCATGATGAAAATAAGGTATGTTTAATTTTTTACTTATATAATGATAATTTTATCTCAAATATAATATTATTTATTTTAATACACTTATATATACAATAAAATTCATGAGGTAAAAAATGAATCACATCGGTTCATTACGTGGTAGTCCTCCATACACATGAATGATGTTATCACTTTTCAGTGGATGGTAAGGTAAGAAGGTATTGGATATTTTACTCTTAAATTATGATTAATATATAATAAATTTAATATATAATCACTAACTACATAATTTATGATAGTCAATAGATTTTATGATGGAAAACAAATTAGATTGGTTCATGAGGCGGTAGCCTACCACACACACGAATGATGGTTTCGTTTCCCTTTTGATGGAAGAGGAAATGAAAGTTGGTCACTATAATAACATAAATAATGTTAATATAAAGGATATAATTATGTTATTATATCATAATTAATGAGTAGTATTTGATGAATTTGGAAGAATAAATATAACCAAGTTGCTCAGTTAAGAACAATACCTCTTCTTTGGACTAAATCCTTATGATTATACCTAAATCCTATGTATATTAGATTTAAATTTAAAACAAGACATCCATGACATGGTTAGGGAAGTATGTAAATTTATTTGGTAAATATTTTGCTAATATAATGGCTTTTTAGGTGTGTAAATGAGATGAGGGGAGATGCCCTTTTATAAGTAGGGGAGAGGACACACTTGGACGTTTTGAAAAAGAAACGATATAACCACATTTTTTAGACACAACAAGGCTAAAAATGAATAATTATCAACAATTAGATGATATAAGGTAAAAATAAATCTATAAATTAAGAAATTTACATTTTTTAGGCCATTTTATCTCTTATCTGTTTAGTTTAACACCCTAGTAAACCCATTTTAACCTTAACTGTGATAATTAATTTTTATAGTTTTTACTGTTAATTATGACAAAACATTAAGATAAAATTATTATATATTATTAAATTTTATTATTACAAATATGGAATCCATTTTTTAAACTTCAATTTATATAAGTGGATTAAATTAATTTAAAATTAAACTCCCAGATGCGATGAAAAAATAGTTTTCCAAAAGAAAAATATTTCAAAAGTATGAAATGTTTTTATTTCAAAATTCAACATGAAATTGTTTCCAAAAAAATAAATTTTATTAAAAAATAATATAATGTTTCTAATTTTACATTTAATGAATTTGGAAACAAGTTTAATAATTTTAAATAATTTAAATAAAAAGACATTTTTGAATAAAAATCATTAATTTTCACTATTCATCGAAATATTAATCTTTTTAGAAAAATATAAAAATTTCACCCTAATATAATAATTAAATATTGATTAATAAAATTATATTAATATTTTAAAATAAATTTTATAAAATAGGAAAACATAATAATATTATTTTATCACAAAAATAAATGAAAATCACATTTTGGGAAGAAATACATCTTCTAAGTATATAAAGATGTTACTAAAAAGTAAGTACTTATTTATCAATATATCTTGTTTATGTAAAATAATTAAAATTAATTTTAAAAATATGGATACTATTATTCATACCTCAAATTTTAATGGCTAGGTTTTAATAGCCATGATTAAATAATAATATTAATATCATATTGCAGCTCGTTAAAACCTGGTGTGGTATGTTGTTCATGCTATCAAAACTACTGTTATTTTAAAATCTGAAGGTGTTATAGTGAGAAATATAAACTTTATTGAATTTAAGGATTAAGACACAGTGGAGTTTTAATAGGAAAATTGAACTATATAATATTTTATTGGGAGTTTCAAATATTTCTAAGTTAAATATAGTGATATTATAAGTAAAATTAAAAACAGTCTTATGGATAGTCACAATTAAGATAAATAATTATTTATCTAAGAATAAATTAAAATAGAATCCCTTTTTAAAGGGAAAAAATATAACGAGATATTCCCTGTAAGGACCCAACCCTAGTTGCCCGGATCCAGTGCCTATTTTGATTACTTTGGCATATAAACAAGGAATATTCATCCCGAAGGACCATGTAGTTTAGTTTTATTGGAAACAAGATACAAAAATAAGTTCAAGATTACAGTTTTAAAATAAATACAATGTAGAAAATACTTAGAAAACATCCATAACTCATAGGTTATTTCAGCATGTCATTTATAAAAAACCTCTTCATGTTCTAATAAAATAAAACATAAGAAAGGTGTGAGCTCAAACAATCAGTAAGAGTAAGAAATACAATGGAAGATAACATAAATACTAGAAATGGTGAATAATGGGGAACAGATTCATTTAAAATAAATAATCTGGCAGGAATATGAGTTGAGTAATAAGAATTCCATAATAAAACATAATCATGGGTATTCTACTAGTCGAATGACCACATGAAATTTCAACTACTAGCTTAATAATGATGTAAGTGTATATTCTGGACTGTGTCAAGGCCTTGGACAAGACTTTAAATGATTAAGGCCTCTGCCAAAATCCATAAATCACAGTTTGGGAAAGGCCTCAGCCAATTCCGCTTCTAGTTGTCTCATGAGACCTGTCGATGCATAGAGGGGCTATAGAAGGCCCCACCCATCACATAATAAGTCCAATTAATTCCTCATATGACCAGGGATAAAGATAACAAAAATATACATTCATTTTGAAACTATCATATGAAATGTAACTAACAGTCCCCAACAATTAAACATAAAACACTAACCAATCTGAGTAATATGGTGAGTGGTTTTAGGATAGATCATCCACAATAGAGTGAGTCAGAAACTAATAAATCAAAATGGTAGATGAATGAAAAATTTATTAAACCCAATAATACATAATAATCAACAATCAAGTAAAATTTGATGAATATACTATTATGAAATCATTAAACAATTCGTGAGATATATACTATTATATTTTAAAAAGAGTAGTTATTTTGGTAAAATATTTGTAAAAAAACAGAATTTAACTAAGGTAGTATATTCATAATAAAATGAGTGATTTTATAAAGATAAAGGTTTCAAAAAAATTATTTTAGAGTGCCCTTCAAAATGGGTATGAATTTGAGAAATTCCCTTGAATTGGGATTTTATTTTGGAAAGAGTTTTGAAAGATTATTTTAAAACATTTAACTCTACATAGAATAGGGAAGTATTCTTGTTGGCGTACATATATATAACACTACCACATAATTTATGAGGAGTACATAATAATACCAAATAATTTCATCGAGGTAATTGGACAATGAATGTAACCTGAATGAAAATGGTAGTTTGGGTGGAAAACCCTTACATTAAGTCTGAAAGTGTTCCCCTCTTGAAATTAAAGTTTTGGAATATAAAATTAGACCCATTAATAAAATAATTAATAAATTATTATACATTTATTTCGTTTATCATAATTATTTTTTACGTCATTTATGTCTTTATTGATATGTTAAAATATCAAATTTCAGCATTCCGGAGTGATCATTTTCATGATTTTCATTATCGATTCTATTTGTTTTTAAGTAATGGAGCTCATATGGAATGGATGTAAATATCCATAATTCAAATTAAATATTATATATGAATATCCATAACTGTTAATGGTCATTTATATCAGTTGGTTACATGGACATAGGATGATTCATTAGATGAATTATTAATGATATTCACTTAGATTATTTAAGCGGTATTTTGACTATTAAGAACTTGTTTGGTCTTATGATTTATTAATATGTACATATACTGGTTCCAGAATATTAATTTGGTTATAATACTAATTTTATGTACTAGTTCAACCATCAAAATAGTTTCATGATTAGTAGTGAAGGAGAAATTTAAGAACGAATCTTCATCGTCCATAAAGGCTATGAATTCGAACATCATGGACGTTGATTTCGTTTATAAAATAAAAATGGGGAAAGAAAGGATATTGATGATGTTTAATCCAATAATATGATATAATTAAATTATATAGATGATACTAGATTTATCATGATCATTTGGGCTGAGTACGTGAGGATAGAAAAATAAAAAATATGAACTTTGAAAAAAATAAAAGAATAGATGAGAGATTTCTTCTGAAAATTCGGCAGCCTAACGGCGTCACTTAAAATTTCATAAAATTAAAATGATGAGAGAAAAAAGGTATCTCATAATATTGAAATAAAAAGGACATTATGAAGAAAACATAAAATCAAACCCCAAAAAATGATAATTGAAATTAAAAGAGATAACCTAAAATAAGTGTTGACTAAAAGAGGAGGTTGAAGGATTCCTTTACCTTGTAGATTAACTTCTAGAACTAGATGTTTGGGACATTGGGAGCTTAAGGACACCTTGGGAGGACTCCTAGAGAGGTAAAAACTCAAGATATTCGAGGATGAGGGATTTTTAATGAACTAAAACAAATGTATGGGTGGGTATTTATAGAAAAAAAGAGGGAGTTTTTTAATAATTTTAAAGGGACGCCTCGTTAGTGGATTTTGAAAAACGATGGGCTTTCCCATGGTATTTGGACATGGTTTTAGCTAATTGGGACACCTCATGTCATTTTTTACTGTAAAAAAGTCTACCAGAATTTTATTTTAATTATAATGTCACTATGTTGTCATTAAACTACCGAAAACTCAAATTTGTATTTTTTACTATTCATGGAAAATTTAAATTGTTAGAAAAATACCAAAAATTCACCCCTACCATTTTTCTATTTGTAGAATTAAAAATTGAAATCCATTTTTCAAAAATAATTTTTTAAATATTATTAATTTAATTTTTAAATAAAATCATTGTAAATTCGAAAAATAAAAAATTTAAGGTATAATTAGTTTTATATCACATTGAAAAATTAATTAAGATCTCATTATTATATTAATTTAAGAATATAAAATAATTTCATTATTTAATATTCATAAGGGTCATATTAGTATTCATATTACTATTCATAAGGGCATGTTACTATTCACCAAAAATTATATTTGTTTTATCAGACTCCAAATGACTTATTGGTCACAACTCTAGATGACCATTTTTTAAAATTCAAAACATATTAAAGGAAAAGTTGTGCTTAATGGCTTGCTTATAAAATGAATTCAATGTTTATTTTCAAAACCATGGGGTGTTAAATTCTCCCCTCCTTACAAAAATTTCATCCTCCAAATTCACCAAATGTTACCTAAAAAGATTCGGGTATGTCTTTAACATAAGCTCCTCAGGATCTCATGTTGCATCCTCTATCTTATGGTTCCTCCAAAGAACCTTTACCAGGAGAGTCGTTTGATTTCTCAATTCTTGTTCTCTGGTATCAAGAATCTTGATAGGCTCTTCAGATTAAGACAAATCATTCTAATGTTCTACTTCTTCATAAGTGAGTACATGTGTTGGGTCTGGAATGTACTTTCTTAACATTGATGCATGGAACACTTTGTGAACTTTGGATCTACTTGGTGGTATTGCCAAACGGTAAGCTACAGCTCCAATCCAGTCTAGAATTTCAAAAGGTCTGATGTACCTGGGACATAATTTTCCCTTCTTATCGAATTGAATGATACCCTACCATGGTGACACCTTTAAGAAAAAATAATCTCCTTCTTGAAATTCCAAGTCATTTCTTCAGTTATCAACATATATATTTTACTTACTTTGTGATTTTTTGATATGGGTTTAGATAATCATCACCTTTTCTGTTGTCTCTTCAACAAGTTATGGGTCTACGAGCATTCTTTCACCAACTTCTTCCCAGAAAGTTGGTGTACGACATCTCTTTCTATACAATGATTCATATGGTGCCATCCGAATACTTGAATGTAATCTATTCTTATTTGAAAATTCTACGATAGGTAAATAATGACCCCACATGCCTTGAAAGTCAAGTGAACAAGACCTCAACATGTTTTCCAATGTTTGAATAGTCCATTCTGATTTTACATCAGTTAGTAGGTGGTAGGAAGTGCTCAAACGAAGATTAGTATCAATGGACATCTGAAGAATTTTCCATAATCATGATGTAAAATGGGGATCATGATCATAAACAATTGATAAGGTCAAACCATGAAGTCTTACAACTTCATTAATATATAGTCTTTCTAAATGTTCAAGTGGTAAATCTTCTCTTAACGAAAGAAAATGTGCTGATTTTGTAATACGGTCAGCAAAAACCCATATCACATCATTTATTCTTGGATTCTTTTGTAGGCCCATGACAAAGTCCATTGTAATATCATCCCATTTTCACATAGTAATAGGAAGCAGTTTCATGACTCCTCCAGGACGTTGTCTTCCAGCTTTAACCTGTTGACAAACAAAACATCTCGACACATAATCATCAATCTCCCTCTTTATATTTTCCCACCAAAAATGATTCTTTAGATCTCTATAAATCTTTGTGCTACTAGGGTTTATATAGAAATTAGAGATATGAGACTCATCCAGTAGTTCCCCCCTTAGCTTAGGAATAATAGGAACACAAAGCCTTTTTCTGAATTTCAGAATTCCAGCTTCATATATGAACTCAATCAAGTTCCCATAATTTACAGCTTTAATTTTATGTTGAAACTCCTCATCATCATCATGAGAAATTTTTATCCTTTCTAGTAAAGAAGGATTGGAAATCATTTGAAAAAGTAGGGTTGTGTTACCTTTCTTGATAATTCCCTTCTTCATCTTTACTAGATCCATGAGCAAAGGACCCCTTTCAAATCTCATCTTGTTCAAAATTATATGATCCTTTCTACAAAAAGCATATTCTACATTATTTTCCTTCCCCAGGTGGTAGTGTATTATGAAATCATAGTCATTGAGTAGCTCAATCCATCTCCTTTGTCTCATTTTCATTTCATTATGTGAGAATATATATTTCAAACTCTTATGATCATTATATATCTCACATTTCTCACCACAGAGGTAATGTCTCCAAATCATCAATGCAAAGATTACCACTGCTAACTCAAGATCATTAGTTGGATAGTTATGTTCATGAATTTTTAGCTTCCTTGATGAATAGGAAATCACTAAATAATTTTGCATAAGGACACAACCAAGCCCTTTCTTTGATGCATCGCTATAGATATCAAACCCATCATTCCCCAATGGTAGGGTGTAGATAAAATCATTCACTAACCTCCTATTAAAATCATTAAATCATTATTCACATTCATTTTTTGATAAAAACATAACCCCTTTCGTGTGAGCATGGTCATTGGGTTGGCTAAACATGCGAATTTATGAATAAAATGCCGAAACTAACCTGCTAAATCAATAAAACTACGTACCTCAGTTACGTTCGTTGGAGTAGGCCATCTTGCACATGATTTTTCAACTTAGGATCTAAAAATATTCTATCCCTAGAGAAAAGGTGGCCCAGAAAAGAAACTGATTGGGGAAAAAAGTAAAACTTGTTAAACTTCACATATAATTTATTTATTCTAAGTGTCTTCAACATAGCACGTAAGTGATTTTCATGATCTTCATGGCATCTAGAGTATACCAGGATGTCATCAATAAACACCACAAAAAATTCCTCATGATATTCCTTGAAAACTCTATTCATCAGATCTATAAAAATATATGGTGCCTTAGTTAGTCCAAAATGTATTATTGTAAACTTGTAATGCTCGTACCAGGTTCGGAATGCTTCTTTTGGGAATTTCTTCCATCCGCACAAGAAATGTATGATATCCAGGTCAAAGATCAATCGTTGAAAAAAATTGGCCTCCATGTAGTTGATCAAACAAGTCAGAAATTTGTGGTAGAGGATACATTTTCTTTATTGTAATAGCATTGATTTCCCTGTAATCAATGCATAGCCTCATGGATCCATCATTCTTTCTGACAAAGAGGATAGGGGCTTCCCATAGAAAAACACTAGCTGGAATAAATACTTTATCACTCAATTACACTAGTTCTTTCTTTAGATCCACTAACTCCACAATGGCTATTATATAATTTTTCTTTGATATGGGACTTGAAATTGGAATTATTTTAATGGAAAAATCAATTTCTGGCTCGGGAGGGTGTCCAGGTAAATCCTATGGAAAGATGTAATCATATTCTTGGACAACAGAAATATCTTCTATTTGCACAATATTTTCCTCACCCGTAGTTATTTCATTCCATTCCTCCCTTATAATTGTATTTAGTAGAGTTACTAGGGGTGGATCTAGATAAAAATCAAATGGCGAGGCTTCAGCTCTAAAAATAAGATATTCTACACCATTCTCAAAAATTCTAACTTCCATATTCTTGTAATATATCTTCACATAATAATTGTATAGACAATTCATACCAAGAATTATATCATATTAAACAATTGTTATGATGATAAGTTTAGAATCTAAAGCATGTTTATGTGTCGTGAGGGGGACTAATCGACACGCCTTTGTTGTAATGATACATCCACTATGAGTTTTGACGGATAACTCCTCTATTAAATCAAATTGGACATATAAAATTTTATATGAAAACTGGGAAGATATAAATGAATGTGATGATCTAGAATAAAATAGTGAATTGGCTAAGTTTGATGAAATGATCAAAGTACCTATAACCATGTTATTCATAACTTCAACCTATGCAGTCATGATCGGATAATATTGCCCCTACTCCATTGGCATTTTCTATTGCATATTTACCTTATGCTTTAGATAATCATTAGCATAGTTTCCCATCTCCCGACAATTATAACACTGAACATCAATCGCTTCATTCTTCCCCTTGAAATCACTAGTTGTATGACCTTTCTGACCACATTTATAGCATACACCATTTTCCTTTAAGCACGTACCAGGGTGTTTCCTTACACAATTATCTCAGGGTAGAAATTCAACTCTTACCTTCTTCCCCGTTTCCTTATTTCCTTTCCTAGAGTTTTCAGCAGCCCCCTTCTTCTCTTTCATTCCCTTAAAGTGATAAGACTTAGAGAATTCATTTTCTGTCTTGATAGCACATGAAACTATATCTTCAAATTCTGGGAGACCAGAGCCCGCTAGAGGAATTGCTTTAGGCCATCAAATAATTGATCAATATTTTATCCTTGGATTTCGTATGTAATCCACAGCATGCATTTCCAACCTTGTGAAGTTCGCTTCGTACTTTGAAAAAATTTCATCATCCTTTTCCTTCAGATTCAAGAATTGACTCTCCATATCTGCTTGTTGTTCATGAGGAAAGTATTTCTCTAGAATGATTTCCTTAAAGTCTCTACATTCCATATCATCTATTTCTTCCTCCTCCTTTGTGTTTTGGATTAATGACCACCACTGATCCACATCTCTAGATAGATAATAAAATGCCATGTCGACATTATCTATTTTGTTACATCCCAAAGCAAGGAATATTTTCTCCAGGGAACTTATCCACTATTCAGAAAAAATGGGGTTTTCATCCCATTGAATGATAGAGGTTGTTGTCACATAAAGAGATACAACATATATCCTCCCCCTGGTGGATCTGGATTCTCCATACAGGTAAGGTTATTGTTCATAACCTGAGTAAGTTGTCTCAGTATAGTTATAAGTTGCTCAACACCCGTCACATCACCAGATCCAACATCATTATCTTGCATTCGAGGGAAATCCCTACAGGGGACACGTGTGTTCGTGCGATTTCCATTCCTTCCAATAGGAACCATTTTCATACGATGGAATACACCAGATTAGGTTATGAATCATAATGTATAATCTCATCTTAACAAAATACTTAGCATAAATTGAGATCCTACACATGGATAATCCCATAATCACAAAATTGGTATCTGTGAGGAAAAATTTACATTTAAATAAATCATAATTGATTGTAATGAAAATGTGTATTATCCTAAGCATATCCCTCGAGAGTGTCGTAAACAAGAGTACAACAAGGCCAGTTGTCATGTACCATGATACACTGGGTCAATCCTGAAACTCCATGTCGGAGTTTTCACTCCTAGGTACATATGTGCAAGAGCCGCATATACCTACTCATATCCAAACAGGGATGTATTGCTTGAAATATCAAAATAATCTATTCCTTACCAAAATACCATGACATTATTGTTTTTTTATCCTCAAAGACTATCTTGGGGACTCTTCCTTAATATACATTTTCTAAATCTAGTTTCCATGTTTTCTACTAAACTTCCTTTGATACCAACTGTATGGACCCATCACTAGTTTCCCAGAGCCGGTGCCTTATTTGATTAAATTGGCATATAAATAAGTAATATACATCCTAAAGGAAAAATTAATCTAGTATTATTTGAAACACGATACATACATAAGTTCAAGATTATAGTTTTAAAAGAAATACAACATAGAAACTCCTTAGAAAACATCCATAACTGCTTGGTTATTTAAGAATTTCATTCATAAAAAAGTTATTCAAGTCCTGAGAAAATGAAACATAAGAAAGGGGTGAGCTTAAATGCTCAGTAAGAGTAAGCAATACATTGGAAGATAAAATAAATATTAGACATGGTGAATAATTGAGAAGACATTCCTTTAAAATAAATAAACTTAAACATCATATGGAGGGAATATAAGGTGAGTAAATAATTACATAATAAAAAATAATCATGGGTATTCTACTAGTTGAATGGCAGCATTAACATTAAACTACAGGCTTTATAATGAGGGAAGTTCATATGCCGAACTGCGTCAACGCCTCATTCAAGATTTCTAATGATTAAGGCCTCAACCAAAATCCATAACTCATAGTTTGGGAAAGGCCTCAACCAATTCTGCTTCTAGTTTTCTCATGAGACCTCCCGATTTATTGAGGGGAAATAGAAGGCCCCACCCGTCACATAATAAGTCCAATGCATTCCTCATATGATTAGGGATAAACATAACAAAACATATACATTCATATTGAAACTATCCTGTGAAATGTAAATAACATTCCCCAATCATTAAACATAAAACACTAACAATTCTGAGTAATATGATGAGTGGTTTTAGGATAGATAATCCACAATAGAGTGAGTCATAAACTAATAAATAAAAATGGTAGATGACTTCATAAATTATTAAACCCAATAATACATAATAATCGACAATCATGTTTAATGAGACGAAAATACTTTTATAATATCATTAAGAAATTATTGAGATATATACTATTTTATTTTAAAATGAACAGTTATTTTGGAAAAATATTTGTGTAAAACCAGAATTTATGTAAGGTAGTATTTTAATAAAAAAATGTGTGATTTTATAAAGATAAATTTTTCCAAAAACAGATTTTAGAGTGCCCTTGAAAATAGTTAGAAATTTGAGAAATTCCCTTGAATTGGGCTTTTTTTTGGAAACGGTTTTGAAAATATATTTTAAAATGTGTAACTATCCATAGAATATGAAAGGATTATAGTTTGTGTACATATATAGAACACTACCAAATAATTTATGTTGAGTACATAATAATACCTAATAATATAATTGAGGAAATTAGACAATGAAAGTAACCCGAATGAAAATGGTAGTTCGGGTGGAAAACCCATACCTTATGTCTGAAAGTGTTCACCTCTTGAAATTAAGACCCCGGAATATGAAATTATCCCATTATTAACATAATACAGAAAATATTAGACATGTATCTAGTTTATCATAATAATTTTTAGTTCATTTATGTCTTTATTGATAAGTTATAATATTGAATTTTTTCATTCCAGAGTGTTCATTTTCTAGATTTTCATTATCGGTTCTATTTTTTCTAAGTAATGGAGTTCATGTGGAATGGATGTAAATATCCATAATTCAAATAAAATATTATTTATAAAAATCCATAAGTGTTAGTGTTTATTTATATAAGTTGGTTACATTGACATAGGATAATTCATTAGATGAATTATTAATGATATTCACTTAGATTATTTAAGCGGTATTTTGATTATTAGGAACTAGTTTGGTCTTATGATTTATTAATATATACATATACTGGTTCCGGTATATTAATTTGGATATAATACATATGTTATGTACTGGTTAAACCATAAAAACTGTTTCATGAATAGTAGTGATAGTGAAATTTAAGAGCGAATCTTCGTCATCCATAATGGCGAAAAATTGGAATCTCATGGACGTTGGTTTCATTTATAAAAAGAAAAGGGGTAGAGAGAGGATATTGATAATGGTTCTTAAATTCACATGATAAAATTATTGTATATAGATGATACTAGATTTATCATGATCATTTGGGAAAAGTAGGTGAGGAGAGAAAAAGAAAAAAGATGAATTTTGAAAAAAATAAAAGAAAAGATGAGAGATCTCTTATGAAAAATCGGCAGCCTAATACCATCGCTTAAATTTTAATAAAAAAGAAATGATGAGATAAAAATTTTATCTAATAATATTTAAATAAAAAATAAGTAATAATAAAACATAAAATAAAACCCCAGAAAATGAGAATGGAACTTCAAAGAGATAACATAAATAAGTGTCAACTAAAAGAGGAGGGTGAAGGATTCCCTTACCTAGTAGAGTAACTCATAAAACATGAAGGTTGGGAACTTGGGGGAATAAATATACCTTTAGCGGACACCTATAGAAGTAATAACACCATATCCTCTAGGATGAGGGATTTATAATGAATGAAAACGAATTTATGGGGTGATATTTATAGAGGAAGAGAGGGAGTTTTTTAATAATTTCAAAGGGACACCTCGTTGGTGGTTTTTGAAAAACCATGGGCTTTACCCTGGTATTTTACCATGGTTTTAGGCACTTGGGACACCTCATGTCATTAGGTATAGTAAAAATGTCTATATGACTTTTATTTTAATTATTATGTCATTATGATGTCATTCAACTACTGAAAACTCAAAATTATATTTTTTACTATTCACAAAAAATTGAAATATTTTAGGAAAATCCCAAAAATTTACCCATACCATGTTTCATCTTGTAGAATTAAAAAATGAAGTAAATTTCTAAAAAATAATTTTCTAAATTATATTAATTTAATTTTTAAATAAAATAAAAGTTAATTAGAAAAATAAAAATTTAAGGTATAATTGGTTTTATATCACATTGAAAAATTAATTAAGATCTTATTACTATATTACTTTAAGAAAATAAAATAATTTCATTATTTAATATTCATAAGGTTCATATTACTATTTATATTACTATTCATAAGGGTATGTTACTATTCACCAAAAATCAAGTTTGTTCTATTAGACTCCAAATGACTTACTGGTCACAACTCTAGTTGACAATTTTAAAATATTCAAAACGTGGAAGAGGTAAATTTGGGCTTAATGGATAGATTATAAAATGAATTCAATATTTATTTTAAAAACCTTGGGGAGTTACATTCTCATATGGTATCTTATACTGATTGATTTTACATGCATTCAAAATTTATTAAAATAATTCAAGACAGAACAATTCGAAAGTGATTTTTTTTCTATGTCTAGTGGAAAAAATATTTCTAAGATTAATTATTAAGATAAAAAAAGATGAAAATAGTTTTCATAACATTATATTCATAATGTAATTAGACCTATCATGTTATCCTTGATATTTACTAAGATTTTATATTTCTTATGTATATAACATGGAGGGTAAATATAAAATAAAACCCATTGAATTGATTGAGGTAGCAGTTAAGACTATCTAATAGTACTCGTGAAGGTATGAGGGATAATTACTTTTATATAAAGAATATGGAATAATAGTTATAAATATAGATGACCATGTGTATATAGATAATCTTCCCATCCCCTAATTATTGACATGAGGGTTTCTCCCCATCCACTTCTCAAACCGAACCCTTATCCCTTTCACGAAACCACATTCCTTCTTAATTTTTCCTTCAAATCATTGAGATCAAAATCCCCCATACTCAATTCTGGGATTCCACAACATTATTTATCTCTCTCTATGGTTTTTTATGAGGCTTTGACCCTATCAACCTATAGTTGTCCTATTTCATTGGTTAATGAGTCTCATTAGTAGATACATTCCATTTGTTTCCAACATTTATTGGTTCTTGAAAGAATGTGCTTCTATTGGCCTAATTGACCCTTGAAACCTTTTGATATTATTCACATGTGAATATAACATTACATTTTCTTGGTCCAATGGATTGTTTCTCATTGATTATTATATCATATTTATATTTTTATGGTTTTATTATTTTCATATATAGAGGGACCCCCGTCCATAAAAATATGGGATAGATTCTCAAAAATTCATGTTCCCTTACAAAATTTGACCATTATTACAATTCTTAGGAACTTGGTATGTTGTTTATTTTTATTTAATATAGTTCCCATTTTACCTTTCATCCCATTATGATATGAATTTGTGTTGAAGTAGAAATATCAATGTATCTAGTTTGGTCTATTTGGATTGTGATTGAAGAATAATTCCATTTTTTCCAAATTGTAATTTTTTAATCATGGAATCAATATTTTACCACTTGAGACCAGCTATTGAATCATTATCATGCTCATTTCCAAGGATCAAGAAGAAAATGTTTGAAGATAGTATAACTGATTAATTTAATGGTTTGTCTCTTGATCCATGATGATATGTTAATCCCATTGTTGGTAAGACACATTCATCCTCAATAGTTGGGATAACCTTGTTACGAAATACTAATCTTCATGATACATATTGTTTTATTAGATTATCTTATGTCATTATGCTGAATGATCTTGGACAATATACTCTATGTATTAGTAAACTGATCACCATCACTTCCCCATAATTGACAATTCCAGAAGTAGGTAGTCACTGCACCCAGTTCACCATAGAGAGTCTTCCTCAAACACACCTCAGTGCATAAATAAATTAAAAGAAATACATTCAATGGTAAAACATGAAATGTAAATATAGAAAGAAAAAAAGAAAAAAATTATTTATCATGATCCAGCCTAAGTTTTACATTCATGGGTAATCACACTACTACAAGATTTATTATCATAGGAAGATTTTAGGTGAAAACTGAAAATATTCCAAGGTAATGTAATCCTCACCAACCTCTTAGTGATAAAATAAATTCTCTATAAAAAAAAAATTTTCCCTAAAGATCCCATACACCTATATACTAAGCACAATCGGCTATAAAAGTATTAATTTTTTCCCTAATAAACAGGAACATGATTAATGACATATGATTTCAGTTACCCATCTAGGTTCCCTTTAGCTTTTATTAACTTTGAGACCTCTCAATGAATCACTATACCACCATTAGTTTAAAAAAACATATAACAGACCTACTATAATTAAATAAGATCTTCTACTGTGGTCTATGCCTCACGTTCATCCTCTTACTAATCACCTAAAATTTCAATGAATCTAATTATAATGGTTTCAATTCCAATAAAATTAAATAGACTTCACAACTCAAAAATATCCCACTTAATGTTTGTTTCAGGGAATCATGAAAATAATCCGACACTTAGCATTCAAAAACATTCACCATCCCATCATTATTTCATTCACCTAAGTAACAATGATTCTCTATTTTGCCTCAAGATTTCCTAAACTATCGGGTTAGGGAATTTGTCTACTAGATTTTGGTTTCATTTTATCTTCAGTATCTTTATATCCTTTTCTTCAAGAAAATTTCTATTGAAATGATACTTCATGTTGATATGATTTTCTTGGTATTGGGACACTTTTTTTTATCCATGTGAATAGTACATTAGTTTTCATAGTAAATCATTACATCCAATTAATCCCTTCCTATAACCTTTAGTAATTTTTTCATCCATACAATTTCCATCCCAAAAGTTGTTATAACTATATTATCCTATTTCATTGAAAATAGAGTAAAAATATTTTCCAACTTTGACCAAAAGTTGATAGATGTTCCTCTAAAAGTAAACAATAAACTTGTTTGTAACCCCCAATATCCGAGTCCATGAATCCTAAAAATGGATTATTCATTCTATATCACATGGATTATGTATCTGATCAATTCAAATATAGTATAATCCACTTCACAAACTCCCATTGTACTTCACTCAAACTTTCCATACATCAACTCAAAAATCCCACAAACTAGGAAATATATTACCAAGTTCCAATCAGTTCTTTCATAAAACAATCGACCTCTGATTCATATGGTAATTTTTCCATTTACTTGGTCTGAACATCATTTTTTGGCACCTATGACATGGAAAACATGAAGTGAGCAGTAATAGGGGTTAGAGAATGCCTAATTCCACCCATCCCAAAAAAATACATGATCTTTTAGATATTGTATATCTAAAATAGATCAAAATAATTTCCATTCCTATCTCTATAGATATTCATCCCTAAAATATTCCTTACATATCCAAGATCTTTTATCTTGAATCTTTTGTAAAAATCACAGTTATAATTTTATATTTTATGATAATTAGGTCTAAAAATCAGTATTTTATCCACATATAAAATCAATATGAAGAATTTTATCTCTTTCTATTACTACTACTACTAATAATGATATACAGGGAACCTGATGAACCCTTCCTGAAACATAAATGAACCAAATTTATTATTCTATTATCATGGAAATTTCTTCAACCCATATAAGATTTTAGTTGATCTATAAACCAAATTTAAATCCCTAACATCTTGAAAACCTATTAGTTTTTTCATGTAAATTTCAAAAAACTCACTAGAAAGTAAATAATTCTAAACATCAATATTCTTCATATATTAATATTTTGATTTAACAATGTTGAGAAACATTATGGTGGTATAATGATTAATCACTGATGAGAATATTTCAAAGAAATATATACCGTCCTTTAGATGAAACCGTTTCACTGCTAGACATGATTGTTATCACTTATTTCCATCAGTTTCATCGATAGTTTGATAAACCTAATAATTATCAACTGTATATCTACCTTCTAGAAGTTCATTCATCTCCCATGTTCTATTGAACTTTAATGAATCCAATTCATCATTCATTACTAACTCCCATGACTTAGAGTAACTAAGAGAATATTCCTCCTCCATATTTTTTAAGTTATCGTTCATCAATTAGAATTTTAAAATTCATATCTTCCCCATTACCATATACTAGTCTACTGATTATGGTTTATCTCCTCATCCAAATCAGGTAAAATGAACAAATTATCTCTATTATTTCTGTATGTACCTAAATATACTATACTTATAATTCTAGGGAGTGTAAATATTGTTCTCTAACTTGAGCATTAGTTTCCATAGAACTTTTTGGTTGATCGTATTGTTTTACTTGTAGACATATTATAACTTTAACCTCGATATTTTAGTTATCTAGGTTTTGTGAGCTACTGATACTCTAATCCACTTGGATTTCAATAGATTATTCCCCATAAATATCATACTAATCCATGTTCTAGTCATTCTATAGAACCTTCTAATCAAATAAAACATATATGCTTCAAAAAATTTAGTTTTATTCACTATCCCACAAGATATATCCAATATTTTCATCTCCATAACCATGTAAAAAACACAATTTGGATTTTAAATCACATTTTTCCTATCATTATCATTTACATGTACATAATATAATAATCGAAGTACATTTTTATAATGATATTCCAATCATTTTCAAGTCCATAACTCTTATGGATGTTCCTTTACCACTACTGATGTTGGAAATATGTTAGTAAGATAACCATTATTATTCAGTGCCTCTACCCAAATTACGTTAGGAATTCTCAATTCCAACCTTATACTTCTAGATTGATCTATTTATGTAATGTTCATTATTTTAGCCACTTCATTCTACTATGGAGTTCTAGGATCTATCATTTCATTCCTTATTTCTTCCTTTTTATAGAAATTCAGGAAGGTGTGTATTATATAGTCACTAACACTATATGTTCATGTGAATTTCAACATCTAGTCGCTATTCCTTTCTATAAATGATTTCCAAAAAACAAAAAAAAACAAAATATATCCGAATTATTCTTCAATAATTAAATCTACAATTTACTTATGTAACAACCAATGAACAAAAAATATTAAAGATAACAGCTATAGGAATAAATAGGGGTAGGTCCCTAAATATCTGAGTATAAAAGAACCAACATTCTTTACACGGGATTCAGACCACATAAGTTAAAAGATAGTCTTTCCTACATTATCATCACATAATTTTCACACTTTCCAATATATTTATGATCATGATTCAGTATGTTATTGGACTTTATACCTTTATGTTATTATCACTATTGTTTACCAACCTATAGTGAAATATTTCTAGACCATGGAAGATGAACTTCTAACTATTCAAATTTTATATGAATTTACATTCATCTAAAGAGCCCCATTATTTAATAAATTTAAAATCACCACAAATCCATGATTAATTTTACAGAACCCATTTTCAATGATAATGAAAAAACCTTCATCATTCAATTACATTATGGAAATAGGATTCTTCCATATAAAAATAATGGGGTGAGCTTATGATAGTTTCAATAATCTTCCATTCTTCATCTGGATGTTTACATATCATTTTTAAAAACATCCATGGATTCAACATCTGATAGTTGTAATCATACAAAATTTATGGATACATATTTGATTATGAATAATTGATCACTAGTTCAGTGGTTGGAGGCTCCAGATTCAATTTCCCAAGCATCTATGAAATTTACAGTTTATATCAAGTAAGTCTCACTATATTACTTTGTGTTAAAGGAATATAAACTACTAATAAATGATTTTTTAATTTTATTATAGTGAATTTTTCAAAATTTCAGGATGAATCTTTTCTTCTCATATTTCTAGTTGGATAGAGTGGTATTTTCGATCATTCCTTAGCTATTATCCCATTTCATTTCTTGATAATTTTTCACTCATGGATTCTTATAATAGATTTCATTTTTCTAAGTGAACAACATCTTTCATCAATATTAATGGAAGTACCTCTTGGAACCTAAAATTCCCTTCTCTAATGTTTATCACTGTTTATCAGATTATTGATATCCTTAAACACCAAGTCTTTTTTCCCACAAGGGTTAATAACATTAGAAACCATTAAATTTAGACTCTCATAACATTAATATAACAGTACAAACACACATAAATCTTCTGAAAAACCCACCTTTACTCACTAGAGCTACCTAAAAATCATGTCATAATCATTAACATGATCTATCACATGTATTCATTCTATAAAATTATACGAACAACAATTTAAACATTATGACATTGTTATGGGGCATTAGTTTTAGAAAAATATCAATTATTTCCTTCATAACATCCTTTATAGTCTTATTCTCTCTAATGTTGAAAGAAAAATTCCTTATAAGAGACATTCTTGCTAGATAAAACACCTTTCTATCCAAGTGATCACATTCATCATTCTCCATTAGCACCATCATTTCCCCAAAAAGTGGTAAATCCATGACTTCAGAATTAGATAGTCTTAAATATATATTTTCCAAAATAAAAAATAAGATCCATTTAATCTACTAATTTTGATCATCCCTTCATCTGATTTTATGCATGTGTGACTAACAGTTTGTTGAACTGATGAAAAAAAAACTAAATTAGATACAAATTTATAGGAAAACCAAAACCTGAAAAAATGATCTACATGCTACTGATGGGGCCACTAGATTATCACAAATCTGTCCACCATATGATCATATGTTTGATACTCTGTATACTGTAAATATGACCTATGGTTGTTCTCTTCCCCATGACAGAGTAAACTAAAAATTAGTAGCCAATTCACCCTACCCACTTCACATTGTTTTCCTCGCACACACCATAGTAATAACTAATAAAGTTCCATGAATAAATTCAATTGTAAAAATGGTTACATAAATATTGAAAGAGAGAAAGAATAAAAATCATGTGGGGTTATTTGGACCATGTCCTATGAGCACAGGGGAAACACATAACTATTTTCATTTTTTTAACCAGTATATTTCAAGTGAGATAAAATATTAGAAGAAACAATAATCCTCAAAAACTTATTTAATTCTTTATAAAATCTAAGTAAAACTACAAGTTTAACTAATGATCTCATAAACATATATACTAAACACATTTATTCATAAAATTTAAACATATAACCATGAAAACTCAGATATCATGGAGTGAATTTTTTATCTTAGTAAACATCCCAATGACCCTTTAGAATTTTTTAACTTCTTAAATTCTCTTCACATCAACATAGAACTGTATATAGAAACAAAAAATTGATGGACCAAATTCCAAAAGGGAATATTATCTTCCACTATATGCACCTCACATTCATCCTATCGCCCATTACACAAAAATCTAGTGAACATAATTCTAATGGATAAAACATTAGTGAAATATAATAGAACTCACCCCTAACAGATCTCTAGAAGAATAATTCTTCCCTCAAGATTTATTTTTGTCATTTTAAATGTACAAGTAACGTGACTAGGCCTAACCCATTAGAGTAATCCACATATTTCAATATATCTTCCAACTCTAGATATAGATATGAATGGAGTCATTGATGATAATACCCGTAAGAAGTTACGTGTTTCAAGGATTATGGAGAAAAACCCTGACATGAACCTGATATCCCTAGAAAAAAATCATAATGAAGGGGTCACAAGACATAATGATGATGATGGATGGTAGTCAGTTATTATATGATGTAAGTGGAAGTGGGATAAGTCAAATTAATATGAAGAAGGGTTTGTGGCATTGATAATAGAGGGAAATGTATGATCCAATAAAGAGCCAGAAAGGGATGATAACATTTCTTTATCATCCTATGACTCTAGGGAAGATAGTGAAATTGTGGAATTTTATAAAAATAATATAAGGTATTGTTTATTAATATAGTGGATTTCTAATTAAAAAAACCAAGAAGTGTAAGGATTACTCAAAGCTACCAAAACCTATGACCATTAGGTCAACGAGTAATTATATTTCTACCATTATGAAAGGGTGTATAAAAATGATAAAGGGTATCATTCCTAGGGGACTTCGGGAGTGTGAAGGAAGGGAAGAGATAAATAAGGAAGGAAAAGAATCATTCTCAGATTCTTCCCAAGGAAATATTTGGAGTTGATCTTGAAAGGAATGAAAAAGTGGACACTAAGTATTTGGTCATGTAAGGACCACTAGAAAAATAAATGGTTAATAAAGCTTAGGGCTTGGCAATAAATAGTACCTTGGGTATTAAAATAAAAAAGGATGAAATAGGGATGGGAATTGATGGATACTTAAATTATGATCTAGGTAACAATGAAAAATAGCCTCAAAACACCAAAAATGAGATCCATAACAACATCACATAGCATATAAGTGGATGTGGAGAAGATAGAACCATATTGAACCAATTAATTAATTATAAGGAGGAAATAGAGTAAAATAAAATTCAAATAAATTATATAATGGGTGAATATGAATATATGTATGGTAGATCGAACTGATTTGGTGCTAGCCAAGAATAATAAGATTGGATTAACACACAGAACTATATTATGATTCACGGTATTAATGGGGGGAAAATTAATATGGTGGATTTAAACATTTCATGAGACAAGATGGATTATTTATTTGAGGATATTATCCATGAGGAGAAGGATTTGAGTGAATTTCATATCGTTTGAGCCATAACATGATACATAGTACCATAAATTTAAAACTGTACTAGAGTGTTTCATCTTTTATCATTGAATCTAATAACTTAATAGTATGGGTTCCCACTCAATGATAAAATGTGGTTTTATTTTGAAAAAACAAAAAATGAACTTTGTAAAAATAAAAATTATATATATATAATAATAAAATGATTATAATTGAACTAACTATGATTTATTTTTTTGATAGAGTATAATATGCTATATACTCAAGGATATTATCTATTGAGAGGTTTTACTCAAAGGAATGGAGTCTCACACAATAGAATATCTATAGAGGATAACATGGAAGGGCCAGAAAAAATTTGTATAATGTTATAAATTAATATAATAATGATTTATCATGTAAAATAACAAAAGTTTTATTTTATTAGTTTCCTGTTGTGTGAGTGGGATTTTTTAGATCTAGTTTCATAAGGCTAACTACTGTTTTAGTTTTTTTTACCAAAATATGTAAATTTTTTTTCATATAATGGTTATTCTTTTGTATAATATTAAATGTGATAGTGTACATAGAGTAGTTATCACATTAATGTTTATAATATTTTCCCACTAAAATAATAACCAAGAGGTAATATGAAAGTATTCTTGAATTAATATGTGATATAGTTAGGATATATAAATGTGATAAGGCACATATGATTTTTGAATATGAGGTGTTAAGGGATTATAAACATTGTGGATTCATCTTATGAAGTTACTTGTTTCTCTACATAAAGAGAGGTTAGGGGTACATACCGAGTAATACGAACTCAATATGTTTTTTATTGGATATTCCAATTTATGAATTTTTGTATTGGTGCATATATATGGGATCATTATTATTGAATACTATGAATCATGTACATTGATAGTTATATGAAACCCATGACCTTATATTCTCTTTGTGAGCTATCATATGCTTGGTGTGTCATAAGTGATAGGGAAATAGTTTAATAACTAAGAAAGGGTTCTACCCATCCATGTTTTTGAGAGGATATATATCTAGATATTTTATTGAAATGGAATTATTTGACTAAAATCAATCACTATGGTAGTTTAAAGAAACTTTATTTTCAAAAATTATAAGAAGGATAAATCAATCAAATGGGGGTGATTACCCATGTATGAAACCTTCTTGATGAGGCATTAGTTAAAAATATGATTATATTATAAATTAGAATTCATAATAATGTTTTTGTAGTTTTTATACTAACTTATTTCCCTATTTGTGCCTTGACATGTAGGTAAATTATAATCTTTTAATTTAAGTAAGATGTCCTATTTCCATTGAAAATATCCCTAGATAGTCCCACACTAAATGTATCCATAATCTCACTAAATTATATTGAATTTATGATATTTAGTTGATTTATTACTTCCTAGTGGAATGATATTTATTTAAGTAATATTGATCAAAAAAATTCAATCATATGATATTTGAGTTTAGAATATGTGAGTATAATTTTATCTCTTTATTTTTTATTCACAAGATATTAATATAATATTTAATAATTGAAAATTATAGTAAATAAAGTTAAATTTTTTTTCCTATGTATGTACTAAAATATATATTTATCGACAACTTTATTTAATATTATATTTATTTATTTTATCAAAAGAATATATATATATATATATATATATTATTATTCATTGTTTGAAAAAATTTATTAGAGAATTTAGGGCATGTTTAATGACCCAATGGGAAGAATATATTTTATTTAATATCATTAATATAAATATTAATTTATTTATTTAATCAATGATATTTGATAAAAACTGTGTCATTTTAAATAATAATATAATTTATTATTATAATTATATTATATGTGACATGGTTTTGACTTAGATAAAATTGATCATTAATAATTAACCCTATGTATATAATAAAATTCATGTCATTTTCATGTTCCATTAGTAGAAAATTAGTTTTCAATGTCGACCTTTTAACATTTTTTTTAAAAATTCATGATAAAAACCTATATCATGTTGTTTAAAAAAAATAAAGTCAAAAACTACTTTAAAAGTTATATTTTAAAAATCCAACATTTAATGTTTACATTTATTGTTTATTAACATCTACCTCTAGAAAAATTGACCTTAAAAGTATACTATTAGCATCTTTTTTCCATAAAACAATGATTAAAGTATGTGACTAATTTTTTTAAAAGTGTATATTACTGATTTTTGTTTTTTCACATAATGAACTTGGGAATTTTGTAACCTCACTTATGAATTCATTGTGTGTGTAGGAATTTTTTTCTCTAGTAAATATATCAACCAGGTCTCTATTAATCATTTCACTTGAAGTTTCTATTTTTTAACCTTTTAATTTCTTTATCTACTTATAATTTACCTTTAAATTGATTTTAATTGGTAATTAATTCTTATTATAGTTTAAATTTTAATTTTAATTTTAATTATATACATGTTTTTTTGAAAATTTTAATTTATTTATGAAGATGATGCATTCAAAGATGATTAAGAATCCATATGAGATCTAAAATCTAGTTCTCAAATTTACACATGCGTGTTTTAATCAATAAATAATTTAAAATCAAGAAATTTTCTCTAAAATAGGAGGAAATGGGCACAATTAAAAAGAATAAGGAAAAATATTAATAATTTTTTCAATTAGTTGCTGTAATTTTTTGATTTTTATCTTATTTTTTGATCGATGTTATGATTTGTGCCCTACTTTTTGTCAAATGTTTTTAAAAAAATTCATGTCTTTTATATATATAAATGATGTTAATAAATGTCTTCACACCTTGGTTATATATATAAAGTATTTGAAAAGTTACTTTTCATATGATTTTTATAAATAATTAAAATAGAAAGTGTTCTTACATGTTAATTATTTTTTTCCAATACCATTCCACCTAAGTTTTATATAAATATCATGAAACGGTATTGACAAAAACAATAGAAATACAATTAGTAGAAAATGATGTTAAAATTAAAAAAAATTAACGCTAACAGTTATCTTTCAAATATTATGCACCATGTAAAACCCTCATAAGATATTACCATGAATTTTATTAATCCCAGGAGATAAATTATCCACTATTCATTATCAATAACTAACAGAGGATATAAGTGATAATTTTCAAGATCAATTGAGAATAGAATGATGAACTTTATTCTTCTATTCTAAAACCTAAGATAACAAGATCATTAATCATTGATTGATTTAGAATGTTTGGATATATGAAAAGGAATCCTTTAAAGTATTTTCCATTACATTGATAATGTGATAAGAGTGGAAAAAATAAATAGATCCAGAGGAAAGCATACCTGAGGTAATTATTATTTAAATTAATTAAAAATTTAATGATAATCATAATTTTTATGATATTATTGGGTGTTTTCAACTACATCATCAAATTAATCTATTAATATTGATGAAAATAAAAAATTGGGAATCCACTAACTAATTACACTATTTTATATAGCATTATACACTTACCTTTTCCACTATTCATACCTTTAATAACGTTTGGATATATCAAAAGGAATCCTTTACTAGATTCTCCATTGAATTTATAATGTGAAAATAGTGGAAAAAATAAGTTAATCCAGAGGAAAACCATAAACGAGGTAATTATTATTTAAATTATTAACAAATTTAAGGGAAATAATCCTTTTTTATATATTATTGGGTGTTTTCAACTAATTCATCATAATAATCTATTGATATTGATGAAAATAAAAACATTGGAATCCACTCACTTCTTCCACTATTTTTTATAACATTAAGCACTTACCTTTTTTCCTATGCAAACCTTTAGAGAATAATCATATAAACCAACTGAAATTCACAAAATCATCTTTATACTCTTATTCTTATCGATGTGACATATTGGATGTCATTATTATTAAGTATTTGGTTAATTTAAATAATGTTTCCTTTATATATTTCCCATTATTATTTAAATAGGGACCTCTTCTCATAGCATAGTTTACAAAGATTTTATACGGTATATCAATTGTAAACCCATAAAATTTGTGATCCTCAATAGTAAAAAAATAATCATGAAGCTCATCCAATAATATTATTTTAAATTTCTATATAATATTAGATCCTTTAGTAACCTCTAAAAACATCAAATTAATGTATTATTTTTCGTTCCCCAATTATATAACTTATCCACATATTCATCTTTATCCATTTGTATATCTTTTAATTTTTAATACCATGTTTGATTTTTTGAATCTATTACCTTTTTATCACCATCATGAATTTCATAATGTTTCATTCATGTGAGGTTTACTATTTTGGAACTCATAAGTCATATTAATTTATCAATGTGTTATGAGAGTACCGTATTTTGTACTCTCCTACAAGACTCAATATTATTTCAATCATGAAAATTAATGAGAGATCTAAATTTAGGTATATTAACCCCATTCCTAGTGATGTCAATAATATCCATCCACAATGATGAAAAATTTAAAAATATCCACTTCTTATATAAGAGATATTACATTATAGTAGACATGAGAACACCATTTATTTAGATTGATGTTATTCCCTCTAAGAAAATTAATTAATTTAATAGATATAAGGAATAAAGAAAAAAATAGATCCCTAGGAATACCTTGAGCTTCTTCTCTTGAATAGAATTTATTATTAATCCATGATATAAATTTATTTTTATATTAATTTTTAGTCTAATCTAAAATATATCCAACCCTAGATAGGGAGGAATGTCAATTATTTATAAAAACATTCACATACATTCATTTCATAAGATAATAAATGTATAGGATCAATGAATGATCAAATAATTAAAATTGAAAAGAGATATAGTGAAATTGAGTGAGAATAAAATTATTACATTATATAAGACATTTACAATGTTCACAAACTCTTTTTATCAAGTGGATATTTTTATTAACCTCATATTAAAACCCCAAATTCTATGAAATGGGATAATAGTATTGAATGATCTCAAGAACATCCTAATATTTATATATTATAGAAATTAATGTGAAGGAATAAACATAATAATTAGGGAATGAACTTCAATAAAAATTTAGAACAAATTATGTGACCCGTTTTTGTTTTTCATTTAAATATATAAATAACAATATAAAACAAATTTTTATAATTTAAATAAATAACTAAGTAGTGTGTAATGAAGTTAAATTATTTATGAGACCTGAGATGACATGACCACTAAACCAAACATCACCTATCCTTGGTGGATAATATAACTCTTCTAGATATACATGGTTGATGATCACCACTTCCACCATGATCCTAGATCCTAGGATATTTCACTAATTGAAATTAAAGTTATCCCCCTATCTAAATTATAATATTATTTATTTCTATAAAAAATAACATATGAGGGTATGAGTGAGTACGTAAACACCTAGTAGGATTAACCTATATCACTCCCATTAAATCCCTTTAAAGGACAATCCCCAATAACATTATCAATTTTATTAAAAAATTTAAACACATTTAAAAAACTAGTTTATCATATAGTACCAAAAAATTTGGAATAGAAATTGAAAAAAATACACTTACAATTATTTACACTAAATAATGAAATCCATGTTTATCTACAACAATTACATGTGAATCAATAAATAATAAAACATTTAACCTAAACACCTATTTCTAATCATAGAATCCACTCACTTTAGGCCAACACCCACCCTAGTGATTTCCTAAATTAATTACCCTCCCTATATGTATCACACAAAATGGTACAGATCTTCCATTATTAAAATTTTTCCTAACCATATATACCAAAAACATCCTAGTTATTTCTTATACCCAACTCATTCAATTTATAAAACTATTTTACCTCCCCAAAATATTTCATCAAAATGATAAATTAATATAATATATAAACATGATCAATTCTTGATATGAAATTATTATTTATTCAAAATCCTAGTTTTAAAACAAATTCCCATGGTTTAATTATAAATACATAAAATAATAAAATCTAGAAATTAGAAAACATGAAATTTATCAAATCAATTATATCAAATTATTTGATAATTACATAAAATATGAAAATATATTTATTGAAATTAAATCTCCCAAAAATTATTCATAATCCATTGATTAATTAGTAATATCCACGTACCTTAGATAATGAGTACTGAAAATTCATGAATCTTCAGATATAGTGTTAGTAATCCATTCCTCAGACGTTATTACTCTATAAACAATAATATGAGATAATGACCCTTCCATTCATGACTCATGAACCATAATTTCATCATTTTATATATAATCTAAAATGATAGATTTTTAGAGATATAAATATAAAGAGAGAGAATATATGGGTCTAATAACCAACGATATCAACATGATCTAACCCTTGGTCCAATATAAATCTAATTGACCAATGCAGAATTTTTTATCAATAGATATTATCCAATTTTACTCTAAAGAATAACTATTAACAGAAAAAATGAACAAGTTTTTTGATAGGGCTTATGGGAGGATAATCTTGTTTTAAAAAATTTAAAACTTATAACCTAAACAAGATAAGATAATCGACCAGATAGGTACTCATGAATATATATAAGATTATAACAACATCTTTCACCAGGAATACAAGTTTTATAGTTTTTATGCATGGTTATTAGGTAATGTTCACTCAACCATGAATTCCTCTTTTTATTAGTAAAATGAAATACATAATCATTGTGAACAATCCTAGGAACCATTCTTAAGATATTTTATTCTTTATTGTGTCTTTAAAAACTCTAGTATCACTACTAGAAATCTAGGCTACAGCCACGATTTGGAACCATGGCTATAAGCCTAAAAATCGTGGTTATAGGTTATAGCCATGATTCTGTGAAATATTGCAATAGGGATTTAGCACTTCCCATTTCATAAAAAAAATCCCAGCCCCCCGGATAGACCCCCCCCCCTCTAGGATAGACCCCCTTACCCCCCCCCCCTGCCCCCCCCCCCCTCCTGGATAGACCACCCCTGCACACACACTCCCCCTGTAGACCCCTCTTACCCCTACAACCCCCCCCCCCCTTTACCCTTGGAAAACCCCTTTCACCCTGGATAGACCCCCCTTGCACCCTGGACATACCCCCTCCCCCCCCCTCCTACACTAGGGACAGACCCCCTGCACCCCTAGACAGATTCACCTAGCACCCCTGAAGACCCCTTTCACCCCTGGACAGACCCCCTTGCACCCTTGAATACCCCCTTGCACCCCTAGACAAACCACCATGCACCTCTGCAGACCCCCTCACACCATGGACAGAGCCCCCTTTCACACCTTGGTAGACCCCTCTTGCACCCATAGACAGACGCCTCTCCCTAGAGAGACCCCCCTGCCCCCTCCACCTGGGACAAACCCCATATACCCCTAGATAGACCCTACTTGCACCCTGTATTACACCCTGGACAGACACCCTCCCTTGATAGACCCTGCCCCCTGTAGACCCCCCTTGCACAACCCTGCTGAAAACCCCCATGAACCCCCCTACAGACCTCCATCCGGGATATACCCCCACCCGTGGATAGACCCCCTGTTTCCAGAACAGACCCCCCACACCATGGACATACCCCCTCCTTCCTGCCGACCCCCATGCACCCCCTCCCCCCACTTACAGAACCCCCTTGCACCCCTCCCTCCTAGACTGACCCCCCTTCCTACAGATCCCCCTTTTCACCCCATCCCCCAACCTACAGACACCCTTGCACCCCTCCCTCTTGGACAGAACCACTCCTTCCTAAACAGACCACCCTTCCTACAGACCCCCTTCCACCCCTCCCCACCACCTAAAGACCCGCCTTGAACCCCCTAGACTTCCCTCTTGAACACCCCCTTAGACATCCCCTCTTTCATGGACATACCCCCCATCCCCAACCAAGACAACTCCCCCTCTTGGACAGCCCCCAGCCCCTCTCCTTCCTGCAGACCCCCTTGCACCCCTCCCCCCACCTGTAGACCCCCTTGCACCCCCCTCCAATACATACCCCCTCATTCATGTAAACCCCCTTACACCCCCTCCCCCCACCTACAGATCCCCATTGCACCCCCTCCCTCCAAGATAGACCCCCTCCATCCTGAACAGACCCCCTCCTTCCTGCAGACCCCCCATACACCCCTCCCCCACCTACAGACCCACCTTGCACCCCATGGACCCCCTCCTGGATAGCCCCTTGGACAAAAAACCTTCCTGGATAGACCCCCAATACCCTCCCTGGACAGAAGACCCTCCTGGAAAGCCTTCCACCCCTCCCTACTGGACAGAATCCCCTCATTTCTGGATAGACCCTCCACACCTCTGGATAGACCCCCCTCCTTCCTAGACAGATTGTCAAAGCAATGAGGAGGATTGGTTTTAGGTAATGGTATTTTAAATTTTCAGTTGTATGCTACAATATGTTATTATAACATTTTCATTATTGATAAGGATGTTGTAGATATAGAGAGTTGAGACATTCATGTATGCATGATCGAAACTATTTTCATTTCCTAGCATAAAAAAGACCGGGTTGATAAATCTACAACCTTATAGTACAACAGGAACCTAGATATGAAAATAAATTAAAGTTATTGTATAAAAAAAAGAAATTAGGAACAGTGAATGTTTCATGATACCGTGATATGTGACACTCTTTTCATGATCAGTATTCTCTCTTAGAAGTGGTTCCTAGATTGAAAACATGACATCGTGTTATATTTAGTAAAATAAGAATAAAAAAAGTGGATGTTTTTTGTTCAGAGTATGCCTAAATGTAGAAGAAACAAATATCTATTTATATAGTCTTGATGAAATGTGGTGTATTTGGATATATCTAATGTAATTTAAAATATCATATTGAATATAGCTATATATAGGTATATTCTTGCAGTGTGGTAGTGGAATAAACTCACCAAAAGGACGACAGATTGCAGGATCCAAATCAATCTTTATAAGCTATAATGAAAAAAATGGACATAAGGTCCATGATTTTAAAAAGAATAGGTGTTAAAACCATACCAATAACAACTAGTGGTATCATAAAAAATATGATTTGTTGCATGTTATATCAATCCATGATTTAGTGAAAGTAATTTGTTGTAAATAGGAGGTCATATTTGTAGAAACTTAATCATTAAGAAGTGTGGGAGTTAGAGATGGATTGCAATTGTTATTAAAACTTATCTACGATTAACGAAACCTATAAAGATTAACTACACCCCCTGCCCCACTTTCATGCCTCACCCCCTTTCCCAACTGCTCCACCCCCTTGCACCCCCTCCCCCTCCCCCAACCCTACAGACCCCATGTAGACCACCCCTTCCCCTACCCACCAGACCTCCCTACTCCCCCTACCCCCTACCCCCTACTCCCTCCACCACCCCTCCCCCTCCCCTGGTCCTATAGACCTTCCCCCTTACCCCTGCCCCTTGAACCTACCCTCTTCCACCATCCTCCTGCCCCTTCCCCTTACCCCCTGCCCTACAGACCTCCCCCTGCCACCTGCCCCCTCCACCCATGCCATGCACCATTCCCCTACCCCTACCCCCTACCTCTCCACTTCCCCCTGCCCCTACCCCTACCCCTACCCCCTCCCCCTCCACCCTCCCCCTTACCCTTTCCCCTGCCCTGCAGACCTCCCCCTTCCCCTGCCCCTAGCCCTACAGACCCCCCTTCCCCTTTCTCCCTACCCCCTACCCCCTTCCCACCTTAAACCTCCCCCTTCCCCCTCCCCCTACCATGCAGGCCCCCCCCTACCGACCCCCCATTGCAGACCACCCCCTTTCCAGTTTTCCCTCCCCCTAGCAGCCCCTACTAGGAAAGGATGGGATGATGCTATATTTAAAGACCTGGTTCACAACATGAATATATTGGAGGAATGTCTCCTGGATCATGAAGTCTCAACTCATAAGCAATCCTAGGTCACCTAACTTAAAAAAGAGACAAAAACACCACATTTTTTCATGATTTCCTCAAAGAGAAGATAAGAATTAACACACCCAATATTCTATGGGAGGATATTTCATTATCTATTGATCATGAAGAAGTCATAGGTATGGCCGATGAGAATTTTGGACTCTTCTTACATGGACCAGTCTTGCATGCTTAGTGGCTATCTGAGTTTTCAGATAGAGATCTTTGAAGCCTTATCCAGAGTAGTGAGTATTAGTTATAACTTCATCTTGGTTTTAGATTCAGGGGAGCATGAGATACATGAGTTAGTGCTTTATCATTACCATTCTTGCACACCCTGTCCCGAAGGTTATAATGGTTTATTCTACGTTGCCTCATTGAAACTATTCAATAAATATCTAGTTGATTCATTTCATGACATCTTCTGGGGTGGAAGCATCCTACGCATGGCCAGATCTACCTCCCTGGTTCATATCCCCAATCTTATAGATCATTATTCTTTGAGTCAATAGAGACCTATCATCCTTTGTAACTATTTCTATAAAGTTTTTCCTGGTGTGGTTAACATGCATATGTCCCAACATCTACCTCAATAGATTTTAGATGAACAACAAGGGTTTGTGAATAGTAGGACAATCCAGGGTGTTATCGGTTTGCACAAGAGATGATTGGTCATTTGAAACAAATGGACAGTAGATCCATTATTCCCATTATATTGGAAATAAACAAAGACTATGATTGGGTATAATGGTCTTTTGTTGTCAAGGTGTTATCATGCATGGGTTTTTCTATTGGATTTATTGAAACTCTTTTTAGGTGCTTTAGTTTACCATGGATTTGCATTTATTTCTTTGGGAAGAACTTCATATTATTCAAATATGTTTGGGGACTCAGGGAATGAGATACCATATCCCTAGAGATTATTCATCCTATCTCAATATAAACATTATAGAAATATTAATAAGGACATCAATGAAGGAAATGTAGTTTCATTTCGGTTTTGGAATCTTATACCGGGAAAATCTCAACTGATGTTCGCAGATGATATCAGTATTTTTGTTAGTTGAAGTAAACTCTTAATTTATCAATAAAACAGGGTCTATAAATAAGTTCAAGGGATATATTCATATCCTTCCATTAAAAATATAGTGTTTATTAGAAAAACATTTTCTAAAACAATAAAGAAATTATGGAAAAGTGTTTTTAAATCAATCAGGAATTTATAGAATTAAAATTTAATGATTAGGCAGTGCGAACCTACCTTAACCTCAAGGAAAATTTTCTTTTGTCGAAGAAAACTCAAATATTCCTTTTTTCCACATCCATGCATATTAAAAATTCACATATATATAAGTACACGTATCCCCTATGTACATATTTTCATGGCCAAATATGCACAAGGGGTACTTAGATATATGTTTATACTTGCACATACCACTTTACACTTACACATGTATGAATATTTCATATATATATATATGGGAACACCTATCCACCTGCCCCTCCCCACTGCACCCCCCTCACCCTTCACACCCCCTGCCCCAGCACCAGCCCCCACCACACCCCTACCCCTAGCACACCCTGCCCCTCCCCCATGCACACCCCCAGCCCCCTCCCATACAAAGGGAACCTACCTCAACCTCAAGGTGCATTTTCTTTTGTCGATGACAACATGAATCATCTTTTTTTATGCTTTCACGCATATGAAACTTCACACACAAATACATATAAGGACACCTAATCCCAATTTACTTATTTACATGGCCAAATATTAATAAGGGGGTCCTTAGATATATGTTTATACTTGCATATATCCATTTACAGTTACACATTATGAATTTTTCATATCTATATGTAATCACACCTTGCCCATGAACACCCCTCCCCTACCCCTCCCTAGTGCATGCACCCCCTCACCCTGCACCCCCTGCCCCAATACTAGCCACCCCTCCCCCCCAACAACCCCCATGCCCCCTGCACCCCCAGCCCCTACCCCTCCCCCATGCACACCCCCAGCCCACCTCCCCTGCACACCCCCCTGTACCTCTCTCCTTATCCTTTCCAACTGTCCATTTATGGCTAATCAAGAACCTATAACACACCAAAATTATTTCTTAAACATGATCCAATTCTATGTAAAATATATAAAGATTCATAACATATAATTTATGTGCCACAATCCTCCCCCACTTTCGAAATATTGTCTTGGATAAGTATCCCTTTAGGCATTATCAAACAACTTGGGCCACTTAATTCACACCTTAAATAAGTTAAGAAAACTTAATGAATATATAGTAATATGTGGTTAATTGAATTGGTAATTGGATCAATTTAATCAAAATATAAAAAAGAGTGACCCCTAAGTTTATGAGGTCAAGATCCAAACAACGTAGTGAGATATTTAAGGTAAAGTGTTTAAATTTGTTTTGAATAGAATACCCTTACCCCCTCTCATGTTATATCTAATGTTAAGACCCTAATAGGACATAACATAGTTGATTACTCAAATCATAATAACCATAAAAAATAGAAGGGATAGACAATCCTTTTCTAGTATGTCCAGTAAGATTCAAACTACTGTTTCACCTATAGTAAACCTTAATCATTGTGAAATAAAGGAAAATGAATAAAGAAACCCAATAATAAAGAATGGTTCAACATTACCACCCCATTAAATGTTTGGGCATAGTTTAGAACTAGAATAGCTATACCCAATGATGTGAAGAATCATTCTCATGGTCATCCAAAGAGGCACACCATCTATTATTTATACTAATACCTTTATGGGAGAATTAATTTAAATATCACATTCCTTGGTTCCAAACCATAAATGATTAATACCTCTAAAAACTGCAATCTCGTTTAAGAGCTATGGGATTAACTAAAATCACTTAAATAATGTCAAACAGTAAAAATAACTTTTTTAAATATCCCAACATTTTAAAAAAATTATCAAAACTCATTTAAAAAAGAAAGGAACATTGAAAGGAATCACACTTCCATAAAAAAAATACAAAATCCATTTTATAGTGTAATATTACAACTTCCAAAGTACAGAATCATATAATATATTAACAACAGATTTGATAATCATGAACTTATTTAAAAAAAATCTCACACAAAATTCATAAAGATCTCCTATATTTTCAAAACACCTCATGAATTTCACCATAAGACCAAAAAACATCCTAAAATCTCAATTCATTTTAAATAATTTCTCAAATTATATAATTTAATCAAACACTTTCAGGGCATCATGTGAATGTAAAAACAAATCATAAATGATTTTATTTAATCGTAAATATCCATGAGTCCCATTTGAAAATTAATCACTGAAAATGTTTTAAATTTAAACACTTTATGAAATGTATTTTCATTTTAAATAATTTCCCAATTTATTTTTAATCGTTACTACTCTTGAAAACATTATTCATGATATTCAATGTAATTTACAAACAGGCCCCCAAAACTGGTTTTGGAATCAAAAAATTTCAATAAATATACTTTTTTACAAAACAATTGATGTGACAAACATAAGCAACCCATAATGTGGCCCAACATACAAATGATCGATTGATTAATCATAAACAAAATCCCACCATGAGGTAAGACCCATATTAACCTCTCACATATAAGATTTACCCATCATCAAGGGGAACTAAAGGGAACCTAATAAGGTATACTAAGTCAATAATATCAAAGGAAACCCCTCTTAAGTTATCAATCCATAATTCCATAATGTTTTACATTATGTAGATGGTTATAGATGGCCATGTAGTAAAACACATCACTCGAAGGACCTCTCACAACCCTAAAATTGTTATTTCTCTCTTTAAACATGAAGAAATGCAATCCAGTTTCATCTCAAGACATTTTCACATGCTTTTCAAGAATTACACATCAAAAATCACACACAACTCATCCTTCATTCTCTCACTAAAGTGAAAGGTAACACATAATTATTCCCTTTATTTTATTTATAACAACTTGAAGGGAATTGAACGAAATATGGGGGACATAAAATTTTTTGACTTTGAAGAATTTTAAAAGGGTATAAATCAAAAACTACAAAGTGTTATACTGAAGTTCCCAAATAAAAAAAATTATTTATTTTCAATAAGTATTTGAAGAAGTATAGTTAATGTAAAATGGGTTTTAAGGCTACAACTTGATAAAGTCAATTAAATTGTTTCTAGACAAAGTTTAAATGTAATTATGAATCTTTAATAAAAATACAAGTTTTTATTGGTGAAGAAACTATGTCTCCATCATTTGATATAACTTTGATGTCCTTGGGATTGATTGAGAATTGTATAAATTCATTTTGAGTTGAAATTGTTACCTATGTAAATTTAAATCAATATTTATGTTGACTAAATAAAGGTAATACATGAAGTAAACTAATTGTATAAAAGTAGTATGAATCCTTTATAATGGTAAGTTATGTATTAAATAGCTTTAAAAATGTAATTGAAGCTCTATATAAAGGTTTCATTGACATTAGGTATATGTATAAAGGTAATTGGAGACCTATGTAATGGTGAACTCACTTTGCATAAAGTTCATTTAGAGATTTAACTACCTATGTAAAGGTATTCTAAGCACTATATAAAGGCCACTAAATAATAAATGGGCGAGTTAAGGTGATTCTAAGATACTTAAAGGTCATTTACAACCTATATGAAGGTCACACTAAAGAAAAGGATACTATAGGAAGGTAATTTGTGACCTATGTAAAGGTCATCTAAGAAAGATAATGGCTACGTAAGGTTAATCTATGATTTGTAGTAACTACATAAAGTTAACATTGGGATTACACAAAATGCATCAAGGTAATTGTGATCCATGGTGAAGAGAAAAAAAAAATTTCATAGGGTGCTGTGAAATTAAAATGTATCCACACCATAGTTAATTAATAATGGGTGTTTTAGTGATTTTGGTCAGATTATAATTTGTCTATGAGAAAATGTGAGTTAAAAAAATTGGATACGCTCATGGTGTATCAAAAATGAGAATAAGGGGTAAGGATAAAAATTGAAAACATCAACATAATAATCTAAAGAAAGCTATATAAGCATTATCTACCACTGTGAGTTTTCGCAGACAGTTATCCTCCATTGGAGGGGTTTTATTACAAAACCATGACTTGTTTATCAAATGAAATAATTTTCTTAACTAACACTTATTCATGAATTACAGTTTAATATAAAAAAGAAGAATTAAGAAGGTATATTAATTCAATTTAAAACACTATTGAATTAATGAGGCTGGGAGAGGGACCCTACCTCAAGAAATCCAAGACACACTCGGTGCTTGAAACATTTATCATTGACAACTCTAAGATGCTCTATCCATCATCCATACATATGCACCATTGCATATACATACGGATTCCATAACCCATATGTACGAGTATGCATGATCCTAAACACGCACAAGGGGATCCTTATATATACTCTCAGATGCATAATCCCATTATCACCCACAGACATATGCATTTTCCATATATATACATAATCACTCCTAGACCGTTATATGGAATCGCGCTGCCATAGGCGGACATACATATAACGGGTTATATATATGCTTACCTATGCATACATTGCAAGTCACCTTCGACAAGCAGCTTGAATCCACCTCAACAAGATCTAAAACATACTAAAAAAATATAGGAAACCCTAAAATCAAAAAAGACCTATTTAAAATTGAGCCAATGAATAAAAAATGAAGAAACCTTACCTGAATCTGATGTCGACATCACTGTATTTGATGGTGGGGGATAGAACCTGCCTCATCATAAGAAACCACATGTAAAGAAATAACAGAAACATTTAGCACACAGTGGTCACCTTAACCATACACACTTTTCATTGATTCATATTAATATCCATCCAAAAATAATCAAATATATAAGTTTCTTCCTCAAAAATTCAGTAACAACAACATATTCAATATTTAATCAACTTCATTACTTTTTGAAAAAATAATATCCCATTTTATATATTAATAATTTGGAATCACAATATACATGGAATTTACAAACTCAAATAAAAACATTCATTCACAGAACATAATGTGTCCAAATATATTGGGCTACAAAAACATTCTTGCATAAAAACTCCAAAAAAAAACTGAAAGAAAACTATAATGGGTAGGCTGCGTTTGGTTGATGATAACACTTTATTATCCATTATTTTTAATCTTACATATTTTAAGAAAAATAAAAATATAAAATGTCTCCATTAACCAAATTCACCAAAATGATTTATAATGTTTATGTACTTCATCCATTTGTTCTAGATTTACTTTCCATTCTGCTCCAAAAGATCAGAAACTGATCCGCAATGTCTTGACTTGCACTTGTAGTCTTTAAAACCGGTCTACTGTATCAAAATATCCTTCTGAAAATTTTTTAGATCAAATTTATTCTTATCGAGTCATGCTTGGAAATTTTAGGAATAGTCCTTTCATGATAAAGTGTTCGATGGTGCTATCTCCATCGCTCGATGTGGACTACAACCCTATCCCACACCCTCCCTCTCCATTTGTAATCAAAATATACTTCAGTGTTACCTTTTGATATTAGAGTCAGAATTTGATTGTTTCAGATTGATATATTTCTAAAGGGGGATGCTGAAATAGATCAAGTAATGTTTTACTAAATTATTTTTCATTTTACTTATTTAATCCAATTCACATATAATAATTAATGAATCTCATACACATAAACTAAAATATTCAAATTATATGCATATTGGAAAGTAATGATAAAAAACCACATAATATTTTTATATTATTGGACCCTAATGTGGGTGAAAAAAATCATATTATGTTCATGTCAAGCATGTGACAAAAATTTTATCACATGTATTTAAAAGTGATTATAATAGGTGAACATGTATCATCTATAACATATCACTTACACTAGGAGGGAACATATCATCCATAACTCAATACCATATCTAGATAGTTAGTTTTCTCTTGATATGTTATTTATATCAAATCCTTCAAATTGAAAATGGTCCTATAATACGTAATAATGGACAAGGACTTTCGTATGCATCAAGATGTCACTACATCACAAAATAGATCTATTTACTCAACTGTAGCTCTTAAAATTCTAGTGAATATATAACCTTAAATACAATTACACCATCCTTGTACTCTCAATCATGAAACTAATCAATTAAAAATTAATAAATCATCTCGTAGTTGTATTATATATCGAATTTCGAATTATCTTTTATATTTTAGAACCATCTCATATTCTTTTGAATCTTTTGAATCCCTTCAAGAATATCAATCTCCAGATGATGGATTGGTTTTAATAGGATGTTGATTTCCCTCCCCAAACATTGAAAACATCAAATATAATCTATTCTTATCTGTGAAATTGTAGAACTTTTGATTCATATCCTTCATCTCAATTTGATATTTTTATATATGCAAGACAGAATCAGTTCTTATATGAATTAAAAATATAATAAATCAAAATAAATAAATCCTACTAGTGCAAATCATAGAGGATGACGATCTAAATTAAAAGAAACATTTATTAGAAATTGGATTGAGGTGGGGTGGCCACGTTAGAGGAGAAGGATCTTGGGGAGGTGGGGTGGACACAAATGAGGAGGACTCCGGAATGTGGTGTAGCTGTGTAAGAGAAGTGTTGAGCGGTGGCAATCCACTGCGGAGGAGGAGTATAGAGGTGAGGTGGGGGTCGTCAGAGTTGTGTAGACAGGGAGGTAGGAAGGCCACAAAGGCAGGGTGGTGGCCTGGGTTCACTAGAGCCGCGTCGACGGGGATATGGGGAGGCTGCATCGAATGAGGGGTGGAGGAATCACAGGGGAGGGAACACAAGGGAGGGATGAAATGTGACACATCGTGAGGGGTGGATGGGGTTGGGGTGGAGAATGCCAGAGGGAGGGGGGATGAGGTGTAGAAAACCCGAGGGGTGGGAGGTATAGCCATGACCATCATTTGGGTCGTGTATTTAGGTTATATAAAGCCATAGTTATTATAAACTGTGGCTATAGCCCATATTTTCAGTAGTGTATCAACCCAAAACTACCAAAACAAAAAAAGTGACTTATCTACTAGATGTGAGGTATAATAATCTTCCCCATTATAGAAATTTTCATGCTTATAGAGTCATTGGGTTTTATTATTTGTGAAAAACTCTATTTATTTCCATTATATCATTTCCCATCACTATGTCTATATCTCCTAATTCACCTCTTAAATTAGTCAAAGCTACCATAAATCCTCACTGAAGGATTATTCATTCCTTTCACAATCATTTTTTAATCTAAAAACCTCAATTTTCATTCAAAAAATGTCAAATCTAAATTTATATACATCACATAACATTGAATAATATGTGTTGGTACTTATTTATCTATGAAATGTTTAAATAAGCATACAATATAATATAATTTGATGAAAAATAAAAATGATAATTCATGTATGCAATTATCTATATGATCTTTAATAGACCCACAAATAGAGATGAAAATGCCTCATGGTTTATAAAACCTCGATGTCCAAACCATCATGAAATTGGAAATAAGAGTGGATCCCATATTGGGTACTAAAATAGTAGTTGAAGATGTTAAAGATAATACTATTTGAAGTATAATCTTTAATTAATCACATATATATTAAATAAAATAATTTGATTATTTCTTATAACAAACTAGGACCCAAAATATATCTCTCTTCCACTTCAATCCGACACAACAGTTATTGACATGGTTTCTTCATAAAACATATAATAGATCCATCCAAATTAATAATTGATAGCCATTATTGTAGAAAATTTCCACTAAAGCAATATAATCCTCCCATGATCTCCCAAAATCTACCACATAAGAAGAATGAATATCTATCAAAGTATATATGGTTCATTCCAATTACCCTTATGTTTTAGGCTAATACGACATGCTTATCTTTAGCTAAGTACCATTCACTTTGTAAAACCATTTCTAAAATATCAATTAAATCATGGATCTATTTATATAATGACTGATAAAAAACACTATAAAGAATAAATTATTCCTCTATTTATCATTTACTCAGGCCTTCTATAAATAATATCTCCCAAATAGGTATGGAATGAGCGGAGTTCATGAGTCCACCCACTATCACCCATAGTGCATTATTTTTTCCCAGTTATATTTTAAAATAATTATAAAATCTTCCACAGTGTATTAACATTTCCATGACCTCATTGGTTATTGATGAAAAAAGTCATATAGGCCGCAAATATTATGTATTTTCCTTCCAAAAGGCGAAACATTGAGTGAAATAATTATATGTATCTTTTCTTATCCTTACATGAAGTACCAACCATATGATTTTGTTATTTTTCTATGATACATTAATATAAACTAACCAAAAAATTTTATGAAATGAATTCATATCCCCCTCTTTAGAAATGAAGGAATGAATCCTCTATCATCAAAATATAATATCTAAAAAACACTAATAACCATCCTTCAACAGACTCCATATTATTTATGACAAAAATAATCATCTTATATTTAGAATAATTCGTTTTTACCTCCCTTATAGAATCCACGTGAATTAAAATGATGATGATTTGATAAATAAACAGGTTTATTACATCCACCAACCTTATAAATAAACATCTATCATCAATCCCATCACATTTTATTGATCCTATAATTCCTTCACTATCTATGTCTTACAACTCATTGAATGCAACAAAATATGACCCTTACATAGTGTATAATAAAACTCAAAATAAAATTCTTCAACATATATTGACTATATCAATTTTATTCATGTTTAAGCCATATTACGAGGATATATATCTTGGTCTATTATGAGATTAATACTCTTTTGAACCTTTAATAAATACATATTACATCCAACTCTTCAGGTTATGAATAACCATCAATAACTATAGATCTTAATTCTAATAGTTTTTCTTAATTGTTCATAACATCCTCAGTATATACACAACTACATTATCTCCATGAATGAAAATACATCCTAATTTATCTCTATATTCATAATAATATACTAAAAATCCTTCACCAGATCTAGAAAATATTAACAATAGCATAGAATTCTACCTTATCTTTGTCTTATCAAAAGCAACTTGCCACTTATCATACTACATAATCTTCATTCCTTTCTATGTCAATGCTAAATTTAAAAATTATTAAATAGGCATCAGTAGTAACCTACGGATCCAAGGATACTCTAAATCTCAATGAAATTCTTAAGCCACTCCATAAATATCACTTATTATAAAAATCGTCATATCAACAAATATACCATTATTAGAAATTAGGTTCCCTATAAATTCCACCTCTTTTATTCAAAATTTAAAAATCGGATAACTTCATATATAACATTCAATTGAAAAATATTTTTAAAAACCTTATTAAATGACTTCTATGACCCCTATCAAATCCAAAATAAATCAAAATACCATCCATAAACACCATAAAAACAAATTAGGATACCTATTAATGAAATGATTTATTAGTGGCATATATTAGTAAACCATGAATGGAATCTATAATAACTCATAATGATTATTCTTACTTCTAAAATATGTATTTTGATTGTCCATCTCCTTCGCCCCTAATAGATGATATCTTGATCATAGGTTAATTTTAAAAAACCACATATCATTATTTAACTAATTAAAATAGTCCTTTATATGAGGAATACGTTATTTAGCAGTATCATCTCATACCTGGTTCACTCCTAAGAAATCAAACCCCATTGGCTATATGGAATCAAGTACACCTTCTCATAAAATAGTGGATACTGAACCACAGTGAGGGCCTAGGGTGTGTTAGTGGGGAGACTATACCCTCTCTCCAGAGCGGTTCACATTATTGAATAATAAATAAAATCATTTAAAGCTGTGTAATAATAATTTTCATTTCTATATGGATAAATAAATATTCCAAATAAATTTCACTAGTGTTATATTCAAAATAATTTTCATGTCCTGATACTATGATAAAAGGAAAATAAATGTGATTCATAACAATATGAATATACAGCATGCTATAAAATATAAAAAAAGTTTAAAAAAGAAACTCTAATTGCATCAAGAGAAAAAGATCACCCCTCTTCTCCTATACTCCATCTTATTATAGAAAAGTAATATTTTATAGGCATGCCCATACCTTTTTCCCTTACTAGAACCAAAAAGAATATTTGGGTACTAATAGTGGGCCAAATAGTGTGTGAGATATACTCAGTAGGACACCACCAATGAATTCAATTATGATCCATCTAATGCATATAAAATAATATTTTGAAGATATTATAAATGTTAAGTAGTAATGTAAGATATAAATTAGTTTTCTCAGGTTCTTAATGGACACCATGGTGACACTACCTACATTGGCTTTAAGCTGGGATACCTCTGGACATGTGTTACAATATATAGATAATTATATGGGTATATATGTATATATTTATGTATATATGTATATATGTATATATATATATATTCATTATACATTTAGTAGCATATATAGTCATATATATAGATACGTAGTACTAGTTAGGTCCTGAGGCATAACTCAGGCTTACATATACAGTCACAGAGCCTTGTGCTGTAGATAAGGTTACCATCCAAAGAATTCAATCATGGATATAGATGTCATCATATATATCAACCCAATAAGTGATGTGAAACATCATTTCCAACAAACACTAGGGGATTGTGAAACATAATGTCCAATGTTCAATTAATGATGTGGGATGTTATTTATAACATCACATGTCAAGGGAGCATGAACCATGATAGACACTCAAATTTACCTAAGAGATGAAGGTATAATGGTCCTTGTAGTCAAGCTTGGGTTGTCGAATCCACTGAGACCTAAGAAGATTACTAAGATACACAACCTATGAGATAGATTTTTGGCTATGAAGTGGAAAACATTGTTTTGATTTTATATGGTAGTGAATACTAAAAACCCTAAGTGAACTCAATTAAATGAAAATGGGTTGATCTTAGGGTTATGATCGAGGTGGATTGAATGAATTTTACTTCTTTAGACAATTTTGGTTTCATTAATTCTTGATTAATCCATTATTCAAAATAACACTAACATCATAATTTTCTGGTATGATGCTAACTAAAATCATTTACTAATCACGTACACACATATATGACCAAATTCGTGATCTCTAGAAGGTATATGGTCATTTTAGTACTTGTATTTAGCTTTTTCAAACACAGTGAATATGGAGAGTGGAAATAATTAAAGAATGGAAATATTAAATTAGTTAGCCAACTAACAAAAATTCGTTCATAAAATAAAATTCAATCAGGACATTGAATATTACTATGATCAACCCAATAAAGTTTTATCCCTCCATTCATGATATACTCTAAATGGTGGGTGGAAGATGGCTTACAAGAATTGTATTGAGGAAATTAAAACTGCGGAAATAACAAGCACTCCTCCATGTGTGTGAACAAAATTCACACCTATGTGTGAACTAATTCACTAAAAAAACGATATCACTGTAATATTTGATTATGTTGTTATAAATAATTAAATGGGAAGAATATAAGAGAAATATATTGATTAGTAACACGGAAATACAAAAAATAAACTTACATGGAAATTGAAAACATTACAAGGGAACATTGACATAATAACGTTACATTAAAAAACATGATCTCCCTTACCCCTCACAACCAGTTCCTTAAATAGGAAAATGGAATCCCATAGGCCAATAATAAATCAATTTATGAGAAATTATTAAATTAATTTAGGTATTAGGGTGGTGGAAAGTAGTGGATAAAAATTTACTCCATCATTTGACCCGAAGTGGAATCTAGTTTGCATCCATTGAACATACGCATCGAAATGACCTTCTAGATGGAAGAATTAGAGTATGCCATAGAATTTTAAAATTGATATCCTGATATCACCTCACATACTGTAAAAGTTGGGGAAATGTAGAGTTTTTTATTGGGATTTATGTCTGATTTAGTGGGCTAACATTTCGAGCATCAAATTCGGGCACACATTTTTATATACAATTTGGGAAGCCCTAATAACCACAATGGAAGAAGAATTAGGAATGAACCATGAATAATTATTTGTTCCAATATATGTCATATATAATATCACAAAATATGGGTTTTATGTTGCCTGTATGATGGGCCCCAAATTCTCATCAGTGGGATGGTGTCCAATCTGTCCTCTCCAGAATTGTTTCCTTTCATCGCCAAATATTACCATCATCCTTTATAAATCCTCCATTGATCCCTAAATGAAAAATTTTCATATTGAACTGGTGATACATTTCCCAAAATATCAAATTAAAATATGTATAATTACATTCCTTACAATCAGATGAATCATTAGGCCTAAATTGGTGTACATTAGGCATGCATTGCACGAATGTTGAGAATGGATGTTCAAAATTAAAATCCACTAACTCATGCCCATAAGATCAAAAATGGACATTTAATACCATTAAAATTTAATTAACATATGTTTTTTATTAGATAATCACACCCCCCAACTTGATATTTTCTAGTCCCGAGCAAATAAGTTTTCAGTTTATATTTGAATTATTTTTTACAAACACATTATAACAAACATTGCTCACAATGTAAACTACACACAAATATATCTTTATAGCCTATAAAAATAATTTAAAACAAGTTAAATTTAAAATTAGATTCCAATCCCAATCCCATTTTTTATCAAATCCATCATCATACTTCATCCTACTCAATTAGGTGAAATGATGTGTCATGAATCACAATATATATAGTGGTTTATTTTCATTCAAGGGGGAAATCCTGGAAGCGCTAGGTTGAATCACATTTAATACAAATATGAATTTTCATTTTTCTTGATTTTTTTCAATGTTTCCATAGTAATTGAGATTACATTTAATGAAATTAATCCATGTAGCAAGACTTTTCCGATGACTCCCTTGATCAAAGGCCTTTGGGCACCATGTGAAGCCCACATACTTGGTAATCAGCTCAAGTTAACTTGATAAAAAAATGTCATATTAACATAAATAGAGATATAGTGAAAAACTCATTGCTTGATAACTATAGAGAAATGATCCCCATGTTCCAAAAGCCTCTCATTTTATCAATCCATCAACACACATTTTTTTTAATTTTTTATTTTTTTAATTTTTTTTAATACTTGTGTTACTCATAAAAATCAAACTAAATTATTCTTATTTATTATTGGACCCCAAGAATTCAAATTAGTACCCTAGAGTCTAGAGGATGTGCATTGTGGAATTTTGATTTAATAGAACAATATAAAAATGTTGAAAATTCTCATTGGACAACCAAACTTGAAAAATCAATGCTTGTAAACTTAATAATGAATTAAATTAAGATTCAAGTAACTAAAAATTATTTCCTACGTAGTTTTAATGTTAGAAAAGAAGTTATTATATTAAGGATAAAAGAATTTACTTCTTTTTTTTCATTGTTTTTATTGACAATAATTTTGTTTCCACACCCCCAAATTAGAATGAAATTATCCCTAGTTTCGAAAAAATAAAAGAGAGGAGAATGCAGGTGGGGGTATGAGTTGGAAATGGCATAGAACAGGTTCACCTAGTGTCTTCATAATGATGATTGTGGTGCTCCCAAATCACTCATTGTTCGCATGGGAGATTTATGCAGATCCTTGATTGAATATGTATCACCTGAAATAGTCCCTAAACCATAAAATCAAGAAATAACTAGACATAACAACAACAAAACAATTTATTTAGTACCAAGTCCCATTATTTTTAAGGATTTCGTTTTTTTCATTTAAAAAAAAATAAAACTGATGATACATTGTCTTCTATTTAATTTCTGGGTAATGTAGTACTCAAGAATCACACCGTGTGACATGGATGAATATGTTTCCCCCCATTCAAACCCATCCATATTCAAAATAGAATAACAACTCAACTGTTTGAGGTAGAATAAGATTATATTAAAATGATCCACTAATCCTATTTGGAATATAATGTTTATTAAAACGAAAAAATGATTAAAAACTTGAAAACCATGGGTTGCCTCCAATTTAGTTCTTTTATAACATCGTTAGCTCAACTTGGACCCCCAAATTGATTAATTATTCTTTTCATCTAATGTAGGTTCACACAATTCTTTATTAACTTCATGTTTTTTGAATGTTTCTATGAATGGTTTTACTCCATGACCATTAACATTAAATGTTTCACCATTGGTGGGATCTTGAATTTCAACATCCCCATGGGGCTACACCTTATGAACATTGTATGTACCCGACTATATAGACCTCAATTTTCTCTGGTGTAAGTGAAGTTTCGAATTATACAAAAGAAAATGTTTTCCCGGTACAATGTGTTTGGTTATAAGGTTTCGAGAATGGTAGGCTTGTACTTTTTCATTATTGATCCTTGAATTTTCATAATCCTCCATCTTATGTTCTTCAAGTTCATTTAGATATAATTTCTATTTTTCTTCAACCAAAGAGAGGTCAATATTAACTTTCTTAATTTCCCAAAAGGCCTTATTTTCAATCTCCACTGTAAAAATGGAATGCTTAACCATAAACCAACATATGTGGAAAAATTTCAAAAAATGGTTTTAAATGTTGTTTGATAGGCCTAAAGGGAATCTATGAGTTTGTTTGACCAATATTTCCTAGATGGATTAACAGTTTTTCAAGAATTTGTTTAATTTCTCGATCGGCTAGCTTAGCATGACCATTTATTTTTGGGTGGTAAGCGGTGGAAACTTTGTGATAAATTCCATACTTTTCCATGAGTGATGAGAATGGAAGATTTCAAAACTGAGTTCCACGATCATTAATGATAGCCCTAGGAAATCAAATTCTAGAGGATATGTTTTATTTATGAATCTAATCACAGTTTGATGATCATTGGATTTTGTGGGAAGGGCATCAACCCATTTTGAAACATAATCAACCGCTAATAGAATGTAATGATATCCCCTAGAGTTTGAGAAGGGACCCATGAAATCAACTCCCCAATAGTCAAATATTTATACCACTATGATTGGAGTGAGTGGAATTTGATTCCTTTTTGTGATGGACCATACATGTTGACACTTAGGACAACTTTGAAAAAATGTGTAGGAGTCCTTTTAGAGGGTGGTAAAGAAAGGACCACAGTGAATAATATTAGAAGATGTTTTCTTAGATTAAAAGTGACCCCCACATGCCTCATTATTACATAATTTAGAATGGACTATTTTTCAGATTCTGGGACACACCTCCTAATGACTTGGTCAGGAAAGAACTTATAGAGTTATGGATCATCAAACACATTGTTCCTGACATCAAAAGGAATTTCCTTCTAGCTTGAGTCCCTTTGAATTTTGGAATGACCCCTGTAATTAAAAAGTTGGCTATGTTGGCATACCAAGGGTAGTCACTCATTTAGTATAGGTGTTCATTAGGGAATGAATAAGACACAGAGAGGTGTGAAAATTTGTCATTGATTTCTATCCTAGAGAGGTGATTAGCTACATCATTTTCAACACCCTTTTTTCCTTGATTGTGAGGTAAAATTATTGTAATAGAAGGACCCACCTAATCAGTCTAGCCTTAGAATCTTGTTTTTGGAAGAGGTATTTCAGTACAGAATGGTCCGTGAACACAGTGATCGGGGATCCTAAGAGGTAGGACCTAAACTTATCTAAGTAAAACAAAATTGCTAGGAACTCCTTTTCAGTGGTGATATAGTTTATTTGGGCATCATTTAATGATTTTCATGCATAAGCAATGAAATAAGGAGTTTTAACAAAATTTTTGTCCTAACACAGCTCCTATAGAAAAGTCACTAGCATCACAAATAAGTTCGAAAGAAAGGTTCCAATTTGGAGATTTCATAATGGGAGGAGAGGTGAGAGAGTATTTGAGGGTTGAGAATGAACCCTCATAGCTTTCTATCCTAAAAAATGGAGCATCCATTACTAAGAGTGATCAAAGGGGATTGGAGATTGAACTAATTTCCTTGATAAATCTTCTATAGAAACCTACATTTCCTAAGAAATACCTCACTTATTTAATAGTTCTGGGTGATGGAAGGTGAAAAATGATGTCAACCTTTGCTTTATCTACTTCCATACCCCTACCTGAGACTATATGGCCAAGGACTAGTCTCTCTTTAACCATTAAATGGCATTTTTCCTAGTTTAGGACTATATTATTTTTTTCACATCTTGAAAAAACACTCTTCGCATTACTCAGATATCCCTTAAATGTATCCCCAAACACAGAGAATTCATCCATGAAGACCTCTTGAAAATCCCCTTCCATGTCCGAGAAGATTCCCATCATGCACCGAGAAAAGGTTCTAGGGGTATTACATATACTGAAGGGCATGCGTTTGAAGGGAAAGGGGTCGAATGGATAGGTAAATGTAGTCTTCCCTTGATCCTATAGGGAGACCTCAATTTGATGGTACCCCGAGTACCCATCAATGAAATAATAGAAGGAATGACCTGCCACTCACTTAAGGACATGATCAATGAATGGTAAGGGGAAATGTTCCTTATTGGTCAATGATTTTAGCTTCTTATAATCAATGCATACTCTCCAGCCAGAACTCACCCTAGTTGGAAGAATCTCTCCATCCATGTCGGTTATCACAGTGATTACTGCCTTCTTTAGAACCACATGGATTTGGCTATCCTACTCACTCTCATCTACAGGATAGATGATACCAGCTGTTAACAATTTCAGAAGTTCTTTCCTCATTACTTCAATGAGATTAGGATTGATTCACTGATGAGGATGATGACATAGCTTTGAATCATATTATAGAACAATTCTATGAGTCCCGATAAGTGGGCAAATCCTAGGAATATCATATAGGGTCCAAATAATGGATTTCTTATGATTCTTAAGGACATATAGAAGTATCCATTCATGATTTCCTTAAGGAGAAGAAGAAATGACAATAAGATGTGTTTCATTGTACCCTAGGAAGGCATACATGAGTGCATCCGGAAGTTCCTTCAATTCAAGATCCAGTCGGTTCAGAATTTTAGTAGAATATTGGGACATTGGATCAAGATAGATTTTGTTTCTTAGAGTTATAGATAGAAATAAATTTCCATGTGTAGAAGTTTCAGCAACAAGATTTTTTTGGTAAGATTTATGGAATGAAGCTTGATTTTTTTCCATGAAAGTGGTTTCCTAAAAGGTTTACCTGATTGTTGGACCTAAGAATTCACCATAAGAGAAATTTGAAAATTATTCAATACAAGGTGATAAATTTCCTTCATGTGAACAAAGGAAATCAATATCATCCTGAATTAAACATCCATCAACTCTTCCTTGATGTTCTACGGATTCATTATCAATGCTTCTTATCATGTTTACTTTATGAATGTCCTCGTCATCCCCTATTTATGATCTTTCATTATAGATGTTCAAGTCTAGACTCATGTTTCCAGAGGTGATGGTCATGTTCCCATTTCTAACTCAAATAACCGAGTTGATTGTTTCATGTAAAGGACATCCAAGGATGATCTGGGTTTGTTCCATCATTCCTATGTTTGGATTGTTTTCAAGGAATATGAAGTTTGCAGGGTAGTTAATCTTTTCCACATTAACCAGAACATCCTTTAAAATCTCCTTTGGAACCCTAATGCTACGATTAGAAAGTTAAAGTGTGACAGATGTGGGTTGGAGCTCTTCTATCCCTAACTGGTAGTACAAAACATAGGTGATGAGATTGACACTAGCACCTAGGTCACACAAGGCCTTGGAAACTTTTCTCTCTCCTATTTCAACATTGATGTAAGGGCATCCTAGGTCATTTATCTTTTTTGGTAGGGTTCCATGGATGTTTGTGCGAACATTTTCTGCTAATAGGAGGTGGTTCTTATGTGCGAATTTCCCTTTAAATGTGTAGTGGTCCTTAAGGTATTTTGAGTATAAAGGATTGGTTTTAATTACATTGAGGATTGGAATGTTCAACATGACTTGTGAGAATATTTCCCTCAATGTTTCACTCAATTCAGTCTTGTTTTTCCCCCTCATACATTTAGGAAATGGTGAAGGTTGTGGGATTGTTTGTGGAAGAGTTGTTTCTTTTACATTGTTATAATTTTTTCCACTTTGATCATGTGGTTCATTTTATTTTTCATTAGATATTTAAGCACCATATTGTTTTTGAAGTATTTGTTCAGGTTTCTCAATTGATTTCCTACTTCTTAAAATTGTCACAACCTTTAGTTGTTCATGAGTTGTTTGAGTGAAACTTGACTCTCCCCTTGAAGTTTCTTATGGAATGGCCTGTGTGGGAAAGGGTGCTTTTCTATTTTTGATTGTTTGAATTTCTTATTTAAGGTAATATAATTAAGTGTTCATTTTTTTCATTTGTTTACACAACTATTCAAGGATCCGAAGAGGGACAGATTGGGTGGGGTCTTGTGTTGGTTGGTTTATCCCAGGAGGATACTTTTTTTGTTGGATAGGCTTCTGGATGGGTTTTTGGTATTGGATAAGAGGATGCCAGTATTGTACTGGTTATGGTTGGAATTGGTTAGGGTTTGGGAAAATTTGTGTATGGTAGGGGTTTAGTAGTTGTGGTTGGCTAGGTTGTTGGTTATCTTTCCAGTGGAAGCTAGGGTGGTCATTATAACAAGGGTGGAATGTGTTTTGGTATTGGGGATTTTAGAAGTTTAGGGTGTTGATTCAGCATGTTGTCCTCCAAGAAGAACATCCTTGATGGATGGAATGGTTGGGAAGTTGTCTATTTTGTGGTCATGATTGTCACAAATTGTGAAAACAGGGTCTATAGTTTGAATTTCATGGATTTTCCTAAGGTTTATCTCTTAGACCATCCTAGTTAGTGCTTCGAGTTTAGCCCCGAGACAATCCTATTCTATAATTGTATGCATTCAAGAAGTTCTTTGTGTCTTTTCAGAATTAGGGGATGTTCCCCATGTTTGGTTTTGTTCAGCAAGGCATTCTAGATACTTGTAAGCATCATTTGGGGATTTTTTTAAAGGTCCCATTACACATCATGTCTATAATGTATTGGTTCCCTAGGCCCAACCCTTCATAAAAAATTATCAGTAGTTTAGGAATGGAAAAACCATGTTGTGGGACCATGTTTAAGGTGTGTTGGAACCTCTCCATTGTTTCATGGAATGAATCCTACTCTTTTTCAAAAAAAGTTTTGGATGCTCTTTTTACGTTTAATTGTATTGTGGTGGGGAAAGTATTTTTTATAGAATTATCTTTTTAATTGGTCCCAAGAGTTGATGGATGATGGTCTCAAATTGTTTAGAAAATTTTTACTCGATCCTTTAAAGAAAAAGGAAAAATCCTCATATTAGCTGATTCTAGTTGATGTGGGGGACACATAATTTCTACAATGTCATTGAACTCCTTAACGTGAAGGTATGTCATTGTGGACTCCATTCAATGGAATGTTGGAAGGTGGTTTAGGACATGGGTTTTAAAGATTTAATATTTATATTCTAGATATTTGTGTCTAATGCATGAGGGGGTATTGGTCTGAGCTGGAGTGAGGTAGTCAATCATGGTTTGATCTACTATATTCCCCAGGTTTGGAGCTTCTTGATTTTGGTTTCCCATTTGATTTCCCTCAAGATTTAAAATTTGATTTCCTGGAATACCCTCCATTAAAATTTGTTAAATTTTTTATTCTAGAGTATCAATAATATTAGGGTATAATGGAAAAAATTACCTAGGTTCACTTGATTCCCCTATTCTATTACATTCCACCCAAACTAGTCTGTTTAAATTATCGCAAGTGTAGGCGGACATGCGCCAAAAGGAAAAAAGAGAGAAAGGGATAAAATAAGAGATCTTGGATGAGAATAGAATAACGGTAGCGAGGAAAAAAGGTTTTGGTCTAAGGTACTTACATGGTCTCTGGAAATGGCACAAAAATTTGATTCATACTCAAATTTACCCAAGAGATGAAGGTAGAACGGTCCTTGTAGCCTGGCTTGGGTTGTCGAATCCACTGAGACCTAAGAAGATACCTAAGATACACAACCTATGAGATAGTTCATTGTATATGAAGTAGAAAAAATGTTCTTGATTTGATGTGGTTTTAATGAATAATAATAACCCTAAGTGAATTCAATTCAACGAAAATGTGTCGATCTTAAGGTTATTCTCGAGGAGGATTGAATGAATTTTACTTTATTAAACAATTTTGGATTCATTAATTCTTGAAGAATCCATTCTTCAAAATAACACTAACTTCATAATTTTCTTTTTTGATGCTAAATAAACTCAATTACTAATCCCATACACACATATAGAACAAAATTCAAGATCTCTCCAAGGTATATGGTCATTTTAGTACTTAGATTTCGATTCCTCAAACACAGTGAAGATGAATATTGAAAATAACATAAGAATGGAAATATTAAATTATTTATCCAATTAACAACACTTTTTTCATAAAATAACATTCAAACCCGCATTTACATTGTCTTATGATCAACCCACCAATGTGTTATCCCTCCATTGATGGTATATTCTCAATGGTGGGTGGAAGATGGAATACAAGAATTCGATTGAAGAAATTAAAACCACTAAAATGACGAGCACTCCTCCGTGTGTGTGAAAAACATTCACACCTATATGAGAACTAATTCACTGAAAAACAATGATGTCAATATTCTTTCTGATTATATAGTTCTAAATAAAAAAATGGGAAGAACAGAAGAGAAAGATAATGATTAAGAACATGTAAATACAATAAAAAAACTTACAAGGCAATTGAAAACATTACAAGGGAACTTTGGAAAAATAACATTACCATCAAAAACAAGATATCCCTTCACCCTTACCAAAAATACCTTAAAAAGGAAAATGTAAAGCCTTAGGAAGATCCTCAATCAATGTATGCCCAATTATTTAATTACTTTATGCCTTAGGGTGGTGGAAAGTAGTGGATAAAAATTGATTCCCTCCTTTGACCCGAAGTGGAATCCAACTTACATCCACCAAACAGACACTTCGAAATGACCTTTTCTATGGCCTAATTATAGAGGTCCGTATAAGACGACAATGTATCTAAGGATATCTCCTAACATTATATAAAATATGGGACAATTTGGAGTTGTGTATCATGAGTTATGGCTGATTTAGTGGGCTAATGTTCTGGGCCTCAAATTCTGGCGCAGATTTTAATATTCAATTTGTGAAGCCTTAATAACCACCATGGAGGATTAATTAGGATTGGATCATGAATAATTATTTGTTATTATATATTTATTATATAATTCCACAAAATTTTTCCTTCATTGGACCTATATGTTGTGCCCCATATTCTTATCGGTGGACTGGTGTCCAATCTGCATTCTCCAGAATTGTTTCCATTCATCGCCAAATATCCCCATCATCCTTTATGAATCCTCCATTGATCCCTGAATGAAAAATGTTCATATTGAAGGTAATATCCATTTAAAAAAATTTCATTCTAAAATATGGATAATTAAATATCTTAAAATCATATGAATCATTGAGCCTAAATTGTTGTACATTAGGCATAAAGTGAAAAAATGATGAGAATAGATGTTCAAAATTAAAATCCACTTACTCAGGCCCATAAGATCAAAAATTAACATTTAATACCATTAAAATGTAATTAACATATAGGTTTTTATTTTTTAATCATAGAATCATGCTGAATAATATCCTTAACCATTCATCAACATCTATTATATATGAGCGAGTAATAATAATAATAATAAGAATAATAATATTAATAATAATCCATCATGCGTGAAATTATTTTATATAAACAAAGAGAATGTTTGCATCAATTTATCCTTTAATTAGACAAGGGAGTAATCCAATATTTATATAAGGTCACATGAAATGTTAGTTCCATTGACTTCCATTTAATTAAACTAGGAAATTTCAACATAATTCAGCAGCCAACCTCACTTAAAATGTGGGTTGGTCACATAAGCAATTCCATGGTCAAGGCATTTCATGAGCACACCTCTAGGGGTATAACTAGTAGAATGGAAAATCCTATGAAAATAACAAGAGTGTAGTGGGGGATTTCAAGGATGAACAATAATTTAATTAAGAATAATTTATTTTTTTGAGGAAACACAAAGTGGGTCAGATGTTGCAGGATCATGGAGCAATATATATAACAATGATACTATAGGAATAAATTCTGAACCACCTAACTTATAATGGTATTTTATTTATCATCTGGTATCAACATCATATTTGATCTAGAATATTTTGAATATGCATAATAGAAAATTTACATAAAAATAGAGTATATTAGATTTCCTATAAAGAACATTAATGAGGGTGATATAAACAAAGAAATGAAGGATGATTATTTATGACCTTACCATTAGCTATCCAACATAATAAATAGTTAGTGATTTTGATTCAATATGAGGGAGGAGGCTCAATTCTTTGATTTTATGGAGAAGGGAGATCTCAAGTACCTAGGGAGGTGCTTCAAGTGGAAGTGATGGAAAAAATGGAGGAGGTAACTTTAAATGTGTCAAGTTAAAATTTTATTTTTCCCACATTTTTAAAGGGATAATGGTTTCTCCAAACATTGCACTACCCTTGTGAACCCATTTCCAAAGTGGAACTACTCATGCGGTATAGGCGTATAGTTTTAGAAAACCATGTGTAGCCCCTGTAGTTCCAATGTAACAAACAATAACATGTCTATATGGCCGTACATATACCTTTAATGGTTTTCCTCATATGTTCATCACCCCTCAAGGACTGTACAGTTGAGTCACACGGTTAACACTAACTGTTAGGATCACACTGGCTTTCCAAAATACATTTCTACAGGCTATGAATAAGCCCTTAACACTCCTGAACAATTCATTATTTATTTAATCAAATTTTTAAGGAGAAAATGAATGGTTTGAATAGTTATTGAAATTATCCATACCCCTTATAAAATTTGGGATGTTACAATCTCCCCTCCTCAAAACATCTCTTCCACAAATTTCCTAGAAAGGGAGTTAAGGAATCATCTGAGAATAGTTCTAGTTACTAATCATGTACATATGATTCTAACTCCTAGGTCACATCTCATACATGGACATGATTCCATAGTACTAAAAATAGAAGAGCTGAACTACCTCAGAGTGACTTTATGATCTGATCAATGTTATGAATAGTATGATCCTCAAAAGATTCATTATCCTCTTGTTCAGTATCCTCAAGATCAAAATAATGAGAAAAGATGGATTAATAACATTAGAGCTACGATTTATTGAAGTATTAATCCATGACCAACTGCCTCTGAGGTAAGGCCAACTAATAGGATACTGACCTAACACTCTTTAATATTTTCAAATTCCCATCATAATGAGGTGATATCATTCCCTATTTTCGAATCCATCTATGATATAATGTAGATAAAAATCATATAATGAACCGATATCCCACCACACAATCCAATGGTTGGTGGTGAAAATCGACATAGTAATTCTTCATAGAAAGAGTTATATCCATACAATTTTGGATAATATATTCCTAGTTATATTTCATTGAAACAAGATGAGGTCCTAGTAGCACTGCCTCACCTGACTCAAACTAGCACATTGGTGAATGAAATGGTCTACTGTATAAGGCTTCATATGATTCCATCAGAATATTTTCCTAAAAACTATTTTTTTAGCAAATTAATTGAGAGGTTGGTGTTTCTCCCAAGAACCTAAAAAATCAATGACTCATGCTCTAATAATGTTCTCCAAACCTAATATTGTATGTTCCAACTGACTGTCAGTTAATGGGTGATAGGATGTACTTAGTAGTAAATGTGAGCACAGATTCCTATGTAACCCCTTTAAGAATCATGAAATAAAATGAGAATCCATGGAAGATAATATAGATTTGGGAACACGATGAAGTTTTATAACCTCTCATATGTAAATCCTACTAATACCATCCAATAAAATGTTCTCTTTGATAGGTAAAAAGTGGGAGTGCTTAGTAAAACTATAAAAAATCACACATACCATATCAAAACTAAGTGTAAATCTCTGAAATCCCATAAAAAATTAAATAGTGATGTCATCTCATTTCCATTCTGGAGCGGACATTGGCTATAAAATTTTAAAATGCTTCCAATACTTTACCTTCACCTTTTAACTGGTGGAACACTATATAATAAAATATACAATCTACCTCTTGATGTATGTACACCAATAATGAAGTCTAAATCTTGGTATATCTTGTTATGTCCATGAAGTATTACCCATTTAGAGGCATGATACAATCACATATATTTTACATACATGTCTATTGGTATCCAGACATGTCCATGAATGTGAAAAATCACATACTCATTAGTAACTCTACTAGGAAGTGTGACCTCCCCAAAGACTCTCTCCATTTGGATGAATCCCATACGGCTATAAGGCCATACCATCTTTATTATCTCCATAAGAGAAGATTTTATTGTGAGGGATGATAAAATTGGCCCATGTGATACTCATGAACCTCCAGATTCATCTTAGAAAACAAATTAATCAACATCCACTCACTACTGGGATATTGAATATCTTGTGTGTATTTTAGTATAGAGTTTCAGCCACTAAAATACCCTTCTTGGGTGTATAATAAAAATCTATGTCGAATTTCTATAAGTATTTTTCTGATCAGTGTTATACGATATTCATGTTATATTGAGTGGAAACGTATTTGAGACATTGATAGTCCGTAAAAACGATGAACCATTATCCCAATAAACAGTTCCTCCAATAGTATAAGGCTTGAACCAAATCTTCTATCTAGAGGTCATGCGAAAATCTGTTGTGTTTGTGGGGCCTTAAATGATGATACATGTATTCCACACCTCAATCTCCCTACATCTGAACAACTCCCAACTCGATTCCTGATGCATCTTAATAAATTGTATAAGCTCTTCTAGGATCAGGTAAAATCAGGATCAACATGAAGGTGAACCAACTATTAAAATCATGAAAGGCTTACTCACGTGCCTTGGACTAGAGTTTTATGACATAAAATATCGTAGATAAAGGAATAGGATAGGTACCATGAATTCCTATATAAGATTCAACAAAATATTCCGGCCCCTAATGATTGGTCTAGGTAAATCATAGATTATCATTATGTTGTAAGAGATAATACCTACTTCCCACCACTGAGGTAATGCTAGGGTCAAGGTCTCACATCACATATCATAGGTTCTAGTATATAGAGTTTTAATTATAATGTATAGAGGAAAACACACTTTATATTGTAATTGGAAGCTTCATTTAACTGAAATCATTTAATTTGAGAAATTGAGTTTATCCAAGATTCTACTCATTTATATACATATAAATACACACACACACATACAAATATATATATATATCATGGTCTAGTTAGAAGAGTCACCATTCCCATGTTGTAAAGATTTAATCCTTATATGATTCAATTAGCATGTCATTTAACTACAACCTGGCCCTTAGATCTGATATAATGATGTAACAAGCTGTATATGATGATTTAATTTTATGAACTTCCATTATTAATTTATAAAAGTAAATTACACGTAAATTTACAATTGAAATTCATGTAATCAAAATCTACTAATGTCTTAGCACTTATAAACATGTTACATAGCTCAAACATGTGATAATTGGTTACTTATAGTTAGAATATCAAGATATACATTAAAAACCCATTTAGGTTATTTAATACACTTTAATGAATGAAATTGTTTTATCCCATGAATATTCCTTAACACAATTTGAATATAACTCTCAATGAACTTATAGTAACCACATGAAACACATGAAATTCAAGAAATGAGATACACCTATATGGCATGGGATAATTCATGACATATGAATATTTACCTGCCTATGATGATTCAAGTACATCATTTCCATATAGAATAAGGATAAAAGATAACCTCATAAAAAAATAAGTTCCAAAAATCATTCGTGTCACCCAATAGTGAAATTATTAAAAATGTTTTAAGAGAATTACCAAACAATAAGTACCATCCCATGAAATTTGTATTTTCTCAATATATGTGTTATCTCATCCTAGTAACAAGATCATTACTAAATTAAAAAATTTCCTAATATATTTTGTACACATTACCTAAAAATAATACAAAATATAAGATAATCCTTGATACTACTATGTAGCATCATGAACCCAGTACAATAAAATTTAACTGAAACCAGTTGGCCATATGTCCTCAATAGCTCTCCCCATATGCTAGATGTTGTTGACTGGTAGTGAGTTCATAGGGTCTATCCATGTAGAGACTATTCCATTTGGAATGATTGGAGCAAATTAGTGAATAACAGATAAAATCAACAGAAGGAGTGCAATAATAATATGAATCAACATAAGCAGAATGTAATCATCTAGATAAATATCACTATTGTGATATACAAACTGATAATCATTTCATGATATTATACAGAAATGTAAAATACATGGGACACATATGAACATGAATAAACAATATGCTATCCAAAAATAAATAAAATTCAAAATCTACAAGCATATGTTCCATCCTCTACCAACATACTCTATCATAGTATAGAAAATCAAGAATCCATAAACATACTATTTCCTTTGACCCTACTTACAACCAATAAGTCTATTCAGGTATCAATAGGTGACCAAAATAAGGTGTGAGATATACTCAGTAGGACACCACCATTGTCATATTGTATGATATTTACACTACATATAATGTTACAATGTGAGGATAAAAAAATTTATGTAGTAATGTAAGCTTTAAACAAGTCGACTTTGGTTCCTAAGGGACAAAATGCTAAAACTACTTACTTCAGCTGAATTCAGGATACCTCTAGACATGTTTTACCATATATAAATAAGTATATTTATATATATGTGTGTGTATATATTCACTATATACAAAATAACTTATATAGACTTATATAAAGATACATAGTACTATCCAGGACCTGAGGAATAAATTATGCATCCATACATAATCATAAGAGTCTTATGTTGTATATATGGGTACCATCCCATAAATTATATCATGGATATAGATGCCATCATATCTTTCAACCTAATGAGTAAAATGAAATATCATGTCCAATAGACTATAGGGTAATAAGAAATATCATTCCCAATGTTCAATAAACACTTTATGACATCATGACCAATATCACAAGTCAAGGGAGCATAAAGAATCATTTCCAATGCTAGCCTTAACCATGTCTCAATATACATAATACATGGGAGATTAATAATAATAATAATAATCCATCATGTATGTAATTCATTAACATCATATAATATATGGTTTTCAACTATTTAATATGTAATTATGAAATTTTTAATCCACTATTTATATAAAGGCATGTGACATAGTTGTACCATTCCATTTAATTCAAAATACAACCCAACATAGAGGGTGGATTTGTCACATATGAAATTCCATGGTCAAGGAATTCCATTATCAACCCAAAAGGGGTGGTACTAGTCAAAATTAATGTCACTCAACAATCACAAGAGTGTATTGAGGAATTTTTAGCATGACCAATTACTTAATTAAGATTAATTAATATTTTTAAGGAAACACATTGAAGGTCTGATGATGCGGTATCATGATGCAAGATATATAGCAATCATACTTTAAGGATAAATACTATACCACCTACCTTATAGAGGTAGATGATTTCTCATCCAGTATCAACTTTGTATGAGATCTATAATGGATCGAATTAGAAAAATTAAAAATGACTAGAAAATTATGCATATTATATCTCCCTGAAATAACATTCATGACGGAATGGTAAACCAAAAAAAGAAGGATGGGGATTGAAGAGTTAACTGATAGCTATCGAATTTAACTGATGGTGATCAATTTTGATGTCTTATAATGGAGGAGGCTCAAATCCAAGATTTGATGGAGAAGGGAGAGCTCAATAAGATATGGAGGTTAGGCACATGAAAGGGAATGAAAAAGGGTGGAAGAAACATAAAATGTGTTAATGGAAAAATATAATCTCACCTATTTTTAAATGGAACAAGGTTTTTTCCATGCGGTTTGGGAAAATCATATGCCAATCATGTGCACCCACAACCTAAATATAATTACATATGCTAGCAAGGAACATAGTTTTAGATAACCATGAACAACCCATGTGATCCCTCTAAAAAATGAAACACACCCACATGGACATGAACCAACCATGTATGGTGTTCCTAAACCGTGAATCACCCCTTAAGACACACATAGTCGAGTCATATGGTTAGCACTATCCATTCACTAACTGTGCAGATCACACTGGGTTTCCAAAATTTGAAGCTCGAGGCTCCAAACATGCCTCAAATGCTCCAAATCCATTCTTGATAACTTCATCACATTTATAAGGATAAAATAAGAGGTTTGAATAATAATATAATGTATACATACCTCATGGAAAATGTAGGATGATAAATTAGTATTCACTATTTTCTGATTCAAAATTTCATATGAAATTAATATTCACAATCCTTATTAGAACATTGGATTTGAAAGACCCATAGTGAAATACTTTTTTAAAGAAATATATTTTACACTAAATACAATAACTAAATATTTAGATCTCAAAACACTATAGATTCTATATAAATTTAGAGAAAATATTCATAATAATTCCAAATATCAAGTTAATAAATAGGTCATATATAACTCTGGGGAAACACATAGAATTCTTTTAGAAGAATATCTAAGAAATATTTTATTAGTGTCAAGAAATATTAAAAATTCATAGAATATACAATTCTAAGAATGAAACCATCCAAATGAAATGTTAAAGCTATGAAGACTTAAATGACTAGTCCAAATTGACTAACATGAATATTCCATTATCCTTTAAAATTATAAACACTTCCATTAAGAATGATAAAGAAGAATATATATCTATAATAATCAATATGAGCCCTTAACTTTATCATCTAGTGTATTCTAATTATAAAATCATATTTTTTCATATCTGAAACCAAGAACTACCAAAAAAATATATAAAAATTATCTTAATTTAAAAATATAGGAACAACATTTATTATTTTATCCATTATCTAAGTGGATCCTAGATCTTTAATATGTAAGGCATCTAATCTGAATTTAAATTCAACTAGTCTACTATTCATGGATATATGAATGAATTATATGATCCTTTATTAAATATAGTAGAGACCATAGTAGAAATAATATATAAAGTATCTCTCATTATCCTTAGTCCATAAAAAGGCTCTACTGATACATACTAAATAAAAAAAATTATTTCCACTCATTTAATTCTAACCATATTGAGTATTTTTCTCTGTCTTTACATAAGGATATTCAATATCAAGCATTTATTTCCCTGGTGAAATACCCAATCATTTTGTTTTTTAGAACCATAGATACTAAAATTTCATGAAATCCAACAAAAAACTTTTTTAGACGCCTAATATTCTTGTATTGGTTATGTAATCCCATTATATTTCAGAAATAAGACTTTATTCGATAGATATAGGACAGAAAACACTGATATTTAATGACTCTGAAATATTATCATTTCAATTTGACCAGTATAACACAACTATTTAATTCGTAGGTATGAATAAGAGTAATAATTTTATGATATATATATATATATATATCCTACATAATAAAAATTCATTGATGAATTCTTAGGAAATACGCACTAAATTCATAGTATAGTAATTTTATGCTTTAAAAATATTTTCTGTTCAAAAATTGTTTTTATTTCTTTTGTGAGAAAATATTTGAATTATTTTTTCCAATTATAAAAATTTTATTTGTTAAAATTATATAATTATTTAAATCATAATATCCAAATTATATTATGGTAATGTTTTTGTATTTTTCTGAAAACATTAAATTTTTAGTGAATGATGAAAAATACAAATCTTATAGAAAACCCTCTTCTCTTTTCAAGAATTTACAATGACCAATTTCATTTTGAATTTGATTTTATAATTTCATTAGTTCCTTTTTATTTAATATAATTCAATTAATTTCATTGGAGATAACATTATTCTTACTGTTGGTATAGAAAAAATTTTATGCTAAAAATGAATTTATTTATAAGATTTTTTTTCATCATTATTTTTGTATTTATATTAAAAGTAATTCATAACACTTATTAGAATTGAATTTGAAAAAAAATCAATAATTGTAATCATCATGTAAATTTTTAGCAAAAATTTTCCTTTTATTTTTATTCATTATTAATAGTAATTTTGATAAATATTTGTCACCTCGTTAAGGGTAAATCGAGTAATTTAGGTTAAAAATAATTTGATAAGGCATTAAGAATCTATCAAACAGTTGAATTATTTCTCTTGGAAGAGTTCATACCAAATATACGCATCCAATATTAAACAATATGGAAAATTATTTTATTTTTTCTTTGATAATGATCTTAATATTATTATATGTAATTAATAAATAACAAATATCACCCTTTTTTATACCTATAAAATATTTTGATAGGGATAAAAAAAGTTATTAATGGTTATAAAAGTTTATTTTTAATATTGATATTTTTTTATAATTATAAATTAATTTTAAATTTTATTGATGAAATAATTACTTTAAATTCTTATACAACAGTAACATAATGCTTGGTCAAGTAGTAGAAAATTAAATTAAATGAATATGAAAATTTTACAATTAATACAATTTGGATGATTTATTGTGTTCAATTATTTTTTAAGATAAATAAATCTCATTTTTTATGTTTTTAATGATTATATTAAAATTAAATTACTATCTTGATGCCTTTAATGTCAAAATATGTAAATTGTATTAAAAATGAATAAAATGGTATCGTACGTTAAAAAATATTTTATTAAATGATTTAAAATTTGTAAAACCCCATAATTATCTAATATAATGGGATATAGTCGATAATATCATCTATTTTCCACTTATGGATCAATTTTACTTTTATAGTATCTTTTTTGACCCCTTAAGAGTAAAAAAATTGATATTAATGTAATCTTCAAAAGGGTTAATGAGGGGTTAAAACTAAGAGACAAGGCTTAAAAAATCACCTAAAATTGTATAACTTATATTAGATGGGATTATTTAGAATAATAATCATTATATATTGTAAATATATCAATTATGATCCAATTTTACATGAAAAATTATTTATAATTTTTTAATACATTATGTAATTCCATAGCCCCCCCCCCCCCTCTGTTATAAATGGGCACCACGACTCAATTTTTTACTCACACTTTTTTAGCACTCTAGATCATCCAATCACATAATAAACCATTTACCAACATTCTTATACATTACCTATAAGATCTTTTCTCATAGAATTATCATACTATAATGTTTAAAGTGTAATCTAAACGTGGTTTTTTAAATAATAGGTATGACACTTAATTGAGCATTTTCGTTTTACTTCTTCTTTTACTTCCAAAAATTCCATCCAAACCATTACCATATAAAAAATAATTGTCTACCATATACTTATATTTTATTATGTTATTTAATAACCTTTTCAACTCATTTTCCATCATATTAGAATGAAAACAATTCTTCGTGCGTACATTTGTACTACTACCTCCAATAAGCAATGTGTTTTGTTTTTAATCACTGACTCTGATGGCTATTTGTAATGATCGATTTAATATATATATATATATATGATATATTGGAAAAAATTATAATTTAGTAATATAATATATCTTATAAATTTATACCATTCTAATTGTTGAAAATAGAATCAGCACACATGCATAGGTATAGACTACCATCTCCACAGAGCAATAAAATTCATTTTTCAAAAATAACATCTCATAGATATTTATATGGATGGATTGTGTAAATTTATTTTATTTTTAACACGTTATATTGAATATTTGATTTTAATTTTTTAATTTTTTATTTATTTTCCATATAATAAGAAGTAAAAAATCACTCATTTGTATGTGTAAACTACCTCCTCATGGGGTGATGAGATTTGTTTCCGCAACCAATTTTCATGGATAAATCAAAAAAATTATTTTATGAATAAAAAATATTAATATTTCATGATTAATATTCATGATATTATGGAATAATTATCTCTTAGACCATGATTTATATACTGAAGTTTTTTATAAATTATGAACTAAACATCCTCAAAACACCCGATGTGGACTTAAGTAAATTAGTAATTAAATATTTCATTGAAATAAATTGTTTTATGATAACGTGTCAAACCATGATTATTTTCTTTAATAACTAAATAATTTATATAATTTTATTATATAGGATTTATAGGACATACATAGCTAGTAATAACTCAAGGTAAGGGGTTTCATAACAGTGTTTCCATTCATTGGGATATACTTCTTCTTCATTGGATATATTAGAAAATGACTGTGAGAGAAATGAAATATGATTATATTGTGTTTCATATACATTTTTTATTTATTTTTACAATTATTCAACATAACCAATTTTATGATTAATTCTCACATAATTGATATGATCTTTGTAAGGAATAGTCATCTCAATTTGTTTTATTTTAGACATGTTTCATATTATGTAATAACTTCCTTTTATATGGTGTATATACATACTATTGAGATATTATATCATGAATGAATATTTGATCATGATATTTATAATTCCATTTATTTTCTCTCTTTTATGAGAAATTTATTCAAATGTTATATAAGCTGCTATGTTTATCATGGTCTCAATTTTAGTTCTTTGATAGATAATTCATGTTATGATCCATGTTTTATTTTTTATGTTGTACATACTTCCCCATGATTTTTTTCAAATATTCATTAATTTAAATTATTGGTTTTATGGTATCATGTTATGTTCTATCATTTAATGTTTTTTTTAATTCAATCATTTTTTGGGGAATAAGGTTTTCTTGTCTCAAACTAACTTCTTTTGAGATAAGTTTTCATTGATGAAAATATATTAATTTATATGGTGTATATAATTACTCTTGAAATATAACATCATATCTATTTTTATACTCATGGTATTTTATGTTTCTGTTTATGTTCTTACTGTTAAAGGGTTTTTTGGTTTTCAAAAAGTTACTTTGCTTTAAAAATGTTACATTAACAGTTTTAATGACTTTGATCAAAATCATTCCTCTATGATATTTATCTTATATAAATAGTGTTATTTTATAAAAATAAATTATTTCCTAAACTTATATTCAAGGATATTTTAACTTATTTTAAATGTATTCAAAAAGGAAACTTATTAATTTTTTCCTTACAGTCACCTTTGACTCTCTTTACGAAAGTTTTAAAAAATGTTTATTTTTATCATTTATGATACGAATGTATTTTATCACAATCATTACTATTATTTTTTTTGAATCATCCTTTTCAAGTCCCCATGAATATTTTTATTTAAAAATAATTTTCTCAATATTCTGTGAATTTTTTGTTAAAATATTTTCAAATGAAAAGTATATTATCTTTTGATTTCAAAGAAATATTCAAATTATACTTTAAAGGTATTATTTTTCTATGGAAAAATATTTTAATTATTATTATGATTCCTTAGGGATATGATATTTTGATACCATTAACCTAGTATCTCTTAAAGGTTTATGATTTTGTTTTAAAGAGATTTTTGGGATCCAATTTCTTTTTAATTTGTAAATCAAGATATGTCAGGTTTGAGAAATGGAAGTATCCATGTGTTTTGTTTCATGATATGGTATATAAATATTATTTATGGAAGAATGATTTGATATTAAACCCAAATCCATAATTGAAATTGTATGATATATAATTGGTGGGTCCATTATAACCCTCAAATTCATTGGGTAATGAGGAGTAAATTGAATGGAAGTTACTCCAAAGAGATGATAGTGTTATGTTACTACTAAGAGTTTACTAAGTTTACTAATTGTATCTTAATATTACGAGTTGATTGAGTTTTCTGGTTATAGGTTACTCCTAATAGCTATGGAAATTTTCTAATTATGTGATCACATGATGCATGTTTTATGTTCCAGAAGACCTACACAGTTTTCCAATGATTTCTTTGAGTTCTAATAGATCTATTTCTCTAGGATTTCTTTCACATATCTCATTGATGTTCACTTATATAGCTTTGGTATTATTTAAATTATTTTTTTCCATGTCTCATAATTTATGATCCAGTTTTATAGGTGTATGAATTATATTATTTGATTCTCATAAACATTGATTAGATCATCATTCCATTATGCTCATCATATTCTCATTGATGTCGTTAATTTTTTATTATTATGTATTCCCTTACTACTCATTTTATCTTACCCTTATAATGTTTATTTTCCCTAGGTTATAAATAAATATGTTACGTAAGACATATCTAAAAAGTATTAATGTGGGTGATGATACATATATAATGTGTAATAAGAAATTATAGGCATATCAGGAAAAATAGTACTTTAAATACATTTGTATTATCATATATGAGTTTGTCCCTTTTCTCTAACACTATACACCTATATAGCCCTTGGTAATATAAGTGATCTAATATTTCTGTTTGATGATGTATGTTTTAAAAGGAAAATTTTTAGTCGTGTTTATTTGTATGCAATCTATATATTTAATGATTATGTTTTTATCACTGGGTTTAGGAATTTAGGTTCATGGTTATTATAAGTTACATATCCTAGGCTGATTATAACAATCCTGAATTAGGTGTGATGGGCTAACAAATTAGCAGCCCCGGATTTTTTTACTCCTTTGATATAAACCCATAATTATATATTTTTTAGGATACATCAATGTTGAGTTTCATCCTTATTCCTTTTATTACCTCCATAAAAAATATTACTTCCCCTAGACCAATATAAAACGTCCCTCTCACTCTTTACAACCATCATATCTTCCTCTACCATAGATTCTTTGTTCACCACCTCCAAATTATTGAGTAAGTCAACCAAAATAAACTTCAATTTTATCTTAGATAATAGTATCTTATTTAAAATTCACGACATAATAGTATTATAATTTATATTCATAGCACAAAAAGACCAACTTTAAAAAATGAGTATAATACTCCAACACTGTAATGTTCCCCTACTTTGGCTCAAATGATTCCTAAGATTTTATTGGATAGAGTTATTAACTTGATATTTATCATGAATGAATAAAGCGAACTAAAAATTTAACATCTCATTTTTATGAATAAAATAAAATATTTATTTTATCCTATCTAACCAAACTTATGCTTTCAATACTCATTAATAACTCCTAATGATGAGATGGTTCTTCTTTTAGAACTCTAACGATCAATCTACTTACATATGTATCTCTTGATAAATTCCATTTTAAATCACATAAATCTCTTTTACTAATGAATTAATGAGTTGTAGAACACTCTCAATTTAATAAGCCACAATTTTAAAAAAAAATATTTACTAAATATAAATCATGATGGGTTAGTTTTATTATGCGTAACACTAAAATTAAAATGTGCTATTATAAAATAATTTTTTAAAACACGAATGATAAATTATATTTATTAGATTACCAGGATTAAATAATAATTAAAATACATAGTAAATATATGAAAATAGTTATAGTGAAAAAGGTCATTTTATGCTTAAAAATTCACTTTTTATAAAAAATGGGGTTTATGCATCTAATGTGCTAATATGAAAAAAAATTCTACTCATCCTTTTAAATTTATTTAGTAAAATAGAGTTCATATTTATAATTGGTTGGTAACTATTATATATAATTTACCAATCCATTTTTATTCATAAAATAACTACTATTATAATTAAAGATAATTACTATGATAATGATATAACTATTTTTCATAAATTTTTTTGTTGACATTGTGTCATTTTTATGTAATAAAAAAAATTAACCTATTCCCAAATATTTCACAATTAAAATGTTTACAACTATATATAAATATATCATATCTCAATTAATTGGTAATTAATATTATATAAACTTTAGATCACTTAATGGATAAAACCTCATTTTTCAACAAAAAAAATCTTCTTTAAATATTATATATTTTAATTAAAAATTTAATTTCTCAAATTTAGAAATTGAGTTGGATAAAATAGAGGAATCAAATTAGGTTCAGCATATATATTTTTTGGAAGAGGGGTTATCTTTTATTTTTTAGTCGATCGTAAATTAATTAGCATGAAAATTAGTTTTGAATGTAATAACCGAAATGGTAAAGTGTAAAACCCAATGGTAAATGACTCAATACAAGTTTAAAACATTTGTCAAAATCAATGGTTGAGGATTTATCAACCTAAATCCCTCTACACTCAATTATGAACTATTTTTTCATCCTTTATCATTTGAATAATTTCATGGAATCATTGATATGAAATAGTTATTTATGATAAATTCCATTTTCCTCAACTTATAAAAAGAGTTCACTACCACCCTTTCAATGCCACACTTACATTTCAAAATAATCTTGAAACACTACCCAATTTACCTATCTTATAATTATCTTGAACACCCATAATATTATGGTCACTATAAGTATTCTTAATCCATTCATTTCTGAAAATAATTTCACTATAAAGTTTAAGATATCTATGATGTTAGAATGATGCACAAAATGAATCAACACCTGAGGTAAACGTTCTTCTAAACCACACTTGCAAATTTTTATTTATATATTCTATTAATTTATCTACCTTTATATAAATATTTATCACATTTATTTTTTCTATATTTCATATTATGTTACTTACGTATATATCATTTTTACCGTACCTTTATTTTTCTTATAATATGTTTTTTAATTTCCCTTAAAAATTATGATTAATAAGTATACCTGACTTGAAGAAACTTTTTGATTTCTTATCTCATAAAATGTGACACCTTCATAAAATTTGTTTAAACATGAATATATTATAAAACCCATATAATTTTATAGAGGACTCTACTAGGTTAATTATCCTTTCACTTAAAACATAATAACCCCTTTACATCCTTAAAATATCATCTTCTCATTTCGAAAATCATCACCTATGTGGTTCATTTTATTTCTTACTTGTCCTTGATCCTTATAATTAATTTTCCAATATTTTAACTTAGTGTTAATTAACTTTGTTTATTTGTTAACATATGAAAATACAAAATTATTTTATCCCTTCTTCTCTTGGGAATATTTATGATATATCGTTTTATTATTCTTTGAGACAATATTATGAAACCCACTCATTTCTCATGTATTTTATCATTATTTATATTTATTCATGGTTTATTTTCATCATGTTTCACAGTTATGCACGTATATTATTATTTTATTTATGTTATGGGTGGAGATAAAATTATATAGGCCTCCTAAGAAATGTATAAGATTTTTATCTCATGAGATTACATGTATGGGGTATGATAAGTTATCCTGAGCACACTATGTAATGTGGAGGGTGTTAATGAAATTTTATATCAATCTAAATAATTGGTTAAATATTTTTAACATCATGAGATAATACTAAGGGATTAAAGAGTGACCCCTATCCACCTAGTTACTCTGTCCACTATGTTTATGTTAATGGGAAGTGATCTAAATCCACTCTTTGACTCTATTTTTTATGATATTTTGGGGAATTATATTTAATATGTACTTATGATTTCATGTTTTATGTTATTTCCACATATTTATGATTTGATAAACTTATGATATCATTCCGTAATTCAATTTGTCAATTCTTATATTAATTCTCTTTATTATATCATGTTATTCATCCAAACATAAATACAGTGTGTTACCTTTATATTTTACTCTGATGGTTCCCTTATTGGCATTTCTGGATCACCCTTCTCTAAATAAAATTTTCCTAGTCTATCCTATAGAGTTTTAGAATACAAATTGCAGTTAAGAGAACTATGCAGAGTTCTAATGAAGGATTATTTAATTTATATATCTAATCTATAATGAATGTTGACCTCTTTATCCTTGGACTGTATATGATAGATAACTATGTGTGAAAATGAAATAAGATGTTTATAAATATTGGGTTTCTATAGTTGGAATAAAAGGGATGGTCTTGTTATATTTTAGATTTTGAATTGAAAACAATATTGAAGGACCTAGGGAGAAGTCTAACTATATGATAACATCCTGAAATTTTGGGAATGTTTTGAGAATTATATTTTTCAAAAAATTATATACTTTTATAGATACTAAAAAGTTGTTATGGCTATAGAACATATGTAATTAAGCATAATCATCCTCGAAAAGGTTGTTTGAGTATTAACTCAATCTTCACACGGTGCATGATGAGGGGGACTAAGACTGTACCCCTGGAAGGTCACTCTTGAGGGATATGATTTTGATAATTCATATTATTTTTATAAACCATTATTATGGATTTGAATATAATATTATTTTAGGGATATTAATAGAAAATAAACCATTAATAAACTTTATTGAGACCTATTAATTCATAACATATTGTATATATCTCATTTATGGCTTCTTCATTCAATGTTTATAGTTAACATTTTAGAGGATCTCACCCCAAATTTTCTTTTATTTAGAAAATATAATGAAATTGTAGGAACCCTTTAAACATATATGAAATAGGAAATGTGATTATATTTAGAATTAATTGAAAAATATAATGGGAATTGTAGCTAAAAACCTCATAATAATACAATAACAACTGATTCATGTTATCAATAAAAACTTGAATCATGTAGAATTCCTTCCAGGATAGAAAATTGTATTTGAGTCCATTATATGAAAAAATACTACAACATTTAGTGAAAATTATGATCCCTTAATTTTTGAAAATGGATTAACTCCATCAAGAAGTTAGTATGTGTCCTTCAATACTCTAAGCCAGAAAAGGTCATACTATCCATTTATCATCTTGAAGGATAATCTATTCAGTGGTGGATACTAATCATGGATACCAAGCCCATGTAGGACATATAATATATCGATTAGGATGAATTCAATTGTGTATTTATCAATAAATATTTTCTTTTCACTCTACACTATAAAATGGAAATAGATTTACTTGAACTAAAACAAAAGGAGGATGGATCTATCGGGTCTTGTGAGGAAAAATTCCTATGGTTCCCAGGATATTCCTATGATTTTTTTCATTAACACAAAAATTAAAATTGACCTCTTATTTAGTGGGATAAATATGATTGTACAAAGCTATTTGATAATTAGGTACTCTATAAAATATGAGGAATTTGTATGTTGTTCCCTCAAAATCGAAATAGTGATTGGTGATTCCCAATGGTCTCAAAGGTATTGAGATAAGAAGTGAATAATAATGTTTAATTGTGGGGGATCACTAGAAAAATATCATAAAGGAAAGAAGATACAATATCCCATATATCAAAATCTTGGTAAGATTCATCCTTAAAATTTTCCCAAAGGGATTATATAAAGTTTTGATTGTGGAAAAGAGGGACATCAAGCCAATGAATGTAAAAGAGATAAGAATAATCCTACCATTATTATTTAGGGAAGGAATTAACTGATCAATCCTCAACCTATGGTCTAATGTTTCAACTGTAAGGATCATAAACACTATGATAACCAATGCACCTAGCCAATGGTTTTCTGAAGATAACCATTAATAAAATCCTCAAAGTATAAAAAGAAAAGGGAATCATAATAATGTTACGTCTGTCAATATGGATCAAGAATACAATGTGGTGACATGTATACTAGTTATTCATTCAAGAGTATTGAATATACTATTTTATTACCATTTTATATATCTTCTCAAATCAATAAATTTTAGTATAACTATTCAAGAACACCACAAAACATGGCATTTAAACTATTAGTGAAAATAGAATATGGTAGAATTGTTGCATCTCAAGTATAATACTCATCCCCAGTGAAAATTTGGGGGATAAATCTCCTTTAAAATTTTATAATACTTCCATTAGTGTAATTAAAAATTATATAGGGAATATAATGGATATTTCTATACAAACTCCACATCAAAAATTGAAAGAAGGAAATCACTTTCTATATACAAAATTATCATTTGGTTCTGTACAAGTATAAGGAGGAGGATGAATCTCCTTTATAATGTTATTAAATATTATAGATATTTATTATTAATGAGAAATTATATCTAGCTTGAATGGCTAAAATAAAGGTGAGTACCACTCTAGAATACATTCCCATTTTAAGGGAATATGCTGATGCATTCCCCTAACAGTTTCCTAGTCTTCATCCAAACTATGATTTGAGTTATCAATTGATTTTATACCTAAATCCCTACCCTTATCCAAGACTCCTTAATGAATGTATCTCATTTAATTAGAGAAATTAAAGAAGAAACATTAGGGGAATCTGGATAAGGGATTTTTGTTCCCAAGTGCCTTACTATGGGGTGAACTAATCATCTTTTTCAAAATGAAGGATGGATCAACGCATCTATGAATTTATTATCATAAGATAATTAAAATCATGATCAATAAAAATCTTCCTCCACAATGTATGACTAATTTTTTCTATTAAATTCATGGAGATCATTAATTCTCAATGATTGGCCTTTAATTTGGGTATCATCATTTAAGGATCAAAAGGGAGGATATTTACAAAATAGATTTCTATATGAGGTATGAACAATCTGAATTTATAATGGTGAAATTTTGACTTACAATTAATTTTATAATCTTAATAGATATAATAAATAGAGTCTTTAGTGACTACCTTGTTCAATTTTTAGCTGTCTTCATATATGATATTCCCATAAATTCTAAAATTATATAAGAGAATGAATCCCATTTGTGGATTGTGTTGATGACCTAAAGAAATTATAAATTGTAGGACATGTATAAAAATTGTGAATTATGGTTATATAAATAATCATTCTTAGGTCTTGTAATCACCAGTGAGGGTATATATTTAGACTCATTAAAGATATAAATTATTTAATATTGGGTGGACCAACCTATGTGATAGAGATCTAATGTTTTCTTGGGTTCACTAGATACTATAGTGGTGCTATAAAAAATTTCTCATGATTAAAAAATCGATTAACCAAGTTTAAACTGATGGGAGTGTAGTATTTATAGATTTCATAATGTGATTAAAGATCCTTGGATGATAATAAGAGACTGGTCATTTCAATTATACATACATTACCTAGAAGTGGAGAAGGGTATTTAATATACAACAATTCTTCCTCAAAGGGTTTGGGATTAATTAATATACAGAATGAAAAAGAAATTTCTTATGCATCACATCAATTAAATAATCATGAGAAAAACTACCCAAACCATGATCTTGAGCTGTAGGTAGTTAACTTTAAATTTATAATTTTGGGATATCATATTTAAGATTAGATGTTTGGTATTTATAATAAACATAATACATTAAAGTACATATTCATATAAAATATATGACCATGCACTGAATTAGGTTGTTAAAAATGATAAATGACAATGATTTCTCAACAAAATAACACCACAAGAAGTCAAAAAATGTGTATAATAATCTAAATGGGAAAGATCATGTTACCTTATCCTTGTTGAGGAAAGAACATTATTCAATAATATGGGATTTTTAAACGATGAATCATGAATTATGAAACAAAGAGTGGGAGCTCAATATTTTCCTAATAAATTTTAAACCATCAATTCATGAAAAGATTAATGAGGCACAAAAAGATGATATGAAGTTATAATAAAACATAATGAACATTCTATATTTCAAAATTTTTAAATAAGTAGTTAAAAGTTTTTTAACCTAGATATGTGTCCCACTAATGCCAGTACAGATGAGGGATTTTTTGGATGATGCACACTGATTATTCTTCTCTATCAATCCTGAACGCATGAATATGTATAGAGATATAAGGGAATATTTTTTGGGGGAAAATTTGAAGTTGGAGATTTCATAAAACCCATTTTGATGATTTTTATGCCATCATGGCTGAGAGAAACAATTCAAATGTGATGATTCAACCATTACCCATACCTATATGGAAATTGGAACACATCAAAATGGATTTTTTCTCATTTGACTACCTAGGATATCTAAAGGCCATAATTTCATTTGTGTTTTCATTTAAAACCTTAATAATTAATTATATTTTATTTCTATTAGGGAACATTCATCTCATCACCAAATTACCAAGATATATATAGGAAGGAAGTGGTGAGGCTGCATAGAGTACCACTTTCTACTATTTTTCATCAAGATCAGGGTTTTTCCTCGAGGTTATAAAACATTATTCAATTAACATTAGAGATTGAGATATGTTTTACCATTTCTTATTACCCTCAGATGAATTTTTAGTCTAAAATAATAATTCAAAATCTTGTGGATATACTGAGATCTCATTCAATAGATTTCCAATAATATATGTACCAACACCTTCCCTTGGTAGAGTTCTCATATAAAATTAGTTTCCATTCAATAATTAAAATGGAATCATATCAGGATATATATATAAAGTTATACAAAAATATATTTCCCTAGGATGAAGTTATATAAAGGAAACTATTGTGAATTAACCTCTTATACAAAATAGCAAAGAACGATCAAATATTTTAACGACAAGTTAAAGAGGAACAAAGTCAAAAGAACTGTTATGTAGATAACTGATGATGAAATATAGAGTTTAAAGGTAGAAAAAAGGTTTTAATCTATATATCACATGGAAGTGTAATATGAGACTTGGTAATAAAGGGATGCTGAACATGAGGTATATAAGTCCCTTCTATATCCTTGATAATGTTAGGGATGCATCTTATTATTTAGGACTCCTTTCATCCCCCTCCAAAGTGCATGATGTGTTCTATGCATTAATTTTGAGGATGTAAATAATTGAATTATATTATTTAGTGAAATAAGAATATATAAAATTTAAACATGATATTTCTTATGAGGAGTAACTAGTGGATATCCCAGATAAATGAGTTAAGGTGAAACAAAATAACACCACTCATTTGGTCAATGTTTTATGGATTAACCATAAGTTTGAGGAAGGAAGTTGGAACCCAAGGATCTAATAAGATAAAATTACCCACCATTATTGTTTTCATAGTATAAAATTTTTTAGGACAAAACTTTTTTATGGGGGTATAATTTAATGAATGAAAAGTTTAGTAATTATATTGAATAACTCGAAATCATGTTGATTATATTATCTTACCCACAACACTAAATTAAAATTTGACAACTATAAGAGAAATTTATTAAACATGAACATTATATTATAGTTGTTATATTTTTGGGTTTCAATAAGAAATAACAACCTTAAAAAACTGTGTAAAAATTTATAATAAAGGAGAGTCCATTTTATTCTTGAAAATAAACTTTTTCTAAAAAACAATTCATGCATTAAGTGCTCTAATATAAAAAACTATATTTTCTCATCCATATAAATTTTATTTAGTAAATGGATTTAATTTTTAATTATTATTAAAAATTATATAAAATTATCATTTTATTTTTAGGCTTAAAAACAATATTAGAATGATGAAATATAATTACTATGATAATGGTAAAAACGTTATATTCAAATAATTGTATTATTAAAATTGTGTAGTATTTATATACTATAAAATTAATATCTTCACAAAAATGACTCCAATAAAATGTAAAAATGTATATATAAATATATTTTAATGAATTTAATAGGAAATTAATGTGATATAATTTTTAGAACACTTAATTATTAAAGGATCATTTTTTCTATCAAAAGAGGATTTTCTATATATTATATGTTTTAATTTAAAAGATAATTATTATCATTTTCCAAATTGAATTGGATTAAATAGAGGATAAAAATTGTTTTATCACTCCCATGTTTTATAAGAGGTGTTATCTTATATTATTTATTAAAACATAAATTTCTGGTTAAAAAAATTATTTCTGAAGGTAAAAAAATGGTAAGTTGTAATGATCTAATGGTAAAAGACACCAAACATGATTAAAAAGTGTGAAAATGCAATGTTAATGATTTCCTGACCCATAACCCTCTCAAGTATATTATAGGAAACTTTTATATCCACTTACCCATTATTAGTATTGTAGAATCATTAAAATGTAATGGGTATTTTACAAAATGAAATTTTCATCAAATTATAAAAGTAGTCCAATAACAACCTTTCAATGATACACTTTCCCTTCAAAATGTTCTCAAAACTCTACCAAATTTACCACCCCCAGAGTTATATTTCATTTCAATATGCTCTTGGTCTATATAAGTTATCCTAACACTATAATGTTTAAAAATAATTTCAAGGTAAATTTCATTCTCTCCATGATGTTAGGTGTATGTGCAGAATGAATTAGGACCCAAGGTAAGAGATCTTCCGCATCACCCTCATTAATTTTAGGTTACAATTTATCTTTTTTATTCCCACTATTTCCTCAATATTATTCTCATGTATTTATTCCATATTCCATATAGATTTTCCTTAAATTTATACCAATTATAATTTACCTTTCATTTTTTGAAAATACATGTCGAAATTTCCCTTTACAATTCCCACTTTTATGTAAACCCATCTTAAGTAAACTTTATGATTTTCTATTTCATGACATGTCAGACCTAAATAAAATTTTGGTAAGAATTAAATTAATATTAAACCCTCATTTTTTAGGTCCCTCCTATATTAATTTTTTTTAAATAAAAATAATTGGACATTTCATTATTTAATAGATCCTTTACTCATTTCAAGAAGAATAACTTATACAGATGGTTTTTATTCTAAAGTCTCCTTGATCCTTCTAATGCATTTTACAACATTTAAATTAAATGAGGAAGAACAATGATTCTTTATAAAAATAATAACTTAATAAATTATTTTATTCATTTTTATCTTTTGAATCATTATGATATTGACTTCATTTTTTCTTTGAGGTAAGATTATGATACCCAGTTCATTCTCAAGGGGTTTATCATGATTATGATTTATGTATGGTTTATTTTTCTCATGTGTGATAACTATGAATGTACTTATTATGATTTTCATTATATTTTAGGTTGCTTTATAATTATATATCCTTCTAATTAATTACGCAGTGTTTTAATCTCATGTATAGTGAATAAGCTATTATCGTGAGCATAAAATGTTATTTGATAGTTTAGGACCCCGGGACACCCTGAGAGGGGAGGGTGGAATCAGGGTGGCAACTTTTTCTTATTTTAGTTGTGGATCTTGTTCACACGTTGGTAGGAACTACTTAAACCTATATGATGGATATGAACAACAATTAAACATTCACATGCAGAGAGATGACACATCTATTTTTACTTGGTTCACCACTAAGGGCTACGTCCAAGGAGCATATTCCGACATGTTGTCAGTCTTACCTAAATCCACTATGCTTCACTAGCTACGGATTACAAATGTTCGGGTACAGACACTCTGTCCTAGGCTCCCTGCATTTACAATTGTTCAGGGATAGCTCACTGCGTCCCTCGAGTCACTCCCGTTGACTCCCCCTGGCACACTGTCGTTGGTGAAGTATCACTCAGTTTATAGACGTGAAGGTCTCTTCAATAGGTGTGCATTGAAGTTCTTCGTCTCCTGTTCATCATGAGACATTTCTTTCATCAGGGTTCAGATTTGATGCTCCTTTTAGTTCAATCCTTCTTCTTTAGTGCAATGAATGAATGCACTACATCCCCTTTTCTTTGTTTGCCTGAATCACAATCACTGATGTGATTTCTTACTTAATGAAGATCAGCTTACTCGGCGTTGTCAGAATTAGTTCTACATGTATGCATGAGATCATGCATGTATCATTTAGATTTCTTCTTCAATCTCACTTTTCACCATAAGTATCAGGCAATATTTCAGCTGTTGTGCAGCTCCAGAAAGGCGGCCGTTCTTTAACAATATCTGGCTCTTCTTTTTAAGCCCGACGTGAAAGTCTCCCCTGGCGCGTAAGTCTTAGGCACACAAGTATCAACTGGCACTCAATTGTCACAAAAGCACCTGCGTGACTCTGCCTTCTCAAACTTTAAACCCGCGCGACTCACTTCCTTTCTCGCCCAAATTACCTAGGGCGCGCAACCATCAAATGGCGCGCAATCACAACTTGCGCGGTTCAACCACCTGCGCGACGAGATCTCGAACAATCTCTATATCTTTAGCTCCGTTAAAAATAACGAGGGGTGGTCCAGTATTTATAGGCAAACTAGACCCCCTGCGTGGCGGCGTGCAAGTCATCCATCGGTGCGCAAGTCTCGGCCCCTGCAAGGCACTTGTGCGATCAACATCCAAACTTGCTAAATCATCTTGCCTTTTCCAAATTTGGATATTCTGATCTCGAAAAACCATATGCGTGCAAGTTATAATGAATTCAAGGCGTCGGCGTGCAAGTCTCTTCCCGGCACATAATCCACCTGCGCGACCTCACCAAACCTTGCGCGACCCTTATCCCTTTGCCATATTTTGATGCTCTAATCTTCAAAAAAATATGGCGCACTAGTTTCCTATCCTCCAAGATTATGGCGCGTAAGTCCCTTGGCCAAAATCACTCTTCTTCATTTGTTGATTTTGAGGCCCTGAAATTTGGCAAACACTGGAAAACGGCGCCACCTTGTATCTGCTCTTTTTTTTGTACCACCTCCAGATCATCCATTCCTCTTTTGTTGTTCTTGAATCAAACATAGATCATTGACCACAAATCATGAACTCGACATGTCACCATGGAATCTCCTTTGTCAACAAATTTGTATGTAGTTTTTTTTCTTTGTCGACAAGCACGATCACCTCAACAGCACTTCTTCTTGGTGATCTGTATCCTTCAGCAACTCTTTTGCTTTTATCACAAACTCCACTATTGTGATATGTATTCTTTGAAGGAGCAACTTTAGTACCATCATCTTTTATGACAATGTGATGTGCATGGCCATTTCATAAGTCAACTCATTGGCACATTGCCTCCTTCATCAGCCGTCATGATCAACTTCATGCGAACCATGTGATTCAATCCGTCAAGAAGTCTCTAGCATGGTTCTCACGCAATCATGAGTAATTGCATGGTATTCATCAAAACCCATTGTTCTCATGCAATATTGAGGAATTGCATGGTCTTCATCAAATCCCATGGTTCTTATGCAATAAATAGGAATTGCATGGTTTTCATCCAAAAACACCATCCTAATTTATTCATCCTTGGATGGATAACTCCTGACATTATTCATTGTTGTAAATAATGTATCACCTTTGACACATGTTATTTGAACTTACGATCATCGCAACAATCTTCTGAATCACTACTCCTCTAATTCATCAGAGTACTTCATGATCTCTTTCATTGTGAGCTTCCATTCCTCTATTTTATTGAGTACTTCTTGATCTCTTTCATTTTGATATTCCATTGACAACTATTGACAACAAATACAAACCTATATACAAATTGGTTCCAACAGATAGGTACACCCAAAATTATATAGCAATATAATTTATTGGGTAAATATTTAGATATCATATAATAATATGAAAGGGAATGGTTAGTGAACCCAATCCACCATGGAACTCTATGAAGTATTTTTATGGGAATAGGAAGTGAACCCAATCAACTATGCAGATTTATCCACTATGATAGTATTGGTAGTGATTCTTTAATCATTCTTATGATGTCATTTTTATATTGTTTCCACAAATTTATGAATCTAGGAACCTATGATATAATTCACTTATGCCATGTATCCAAGATTCTACATTATCTTTTTGATATCACGTCATACCTCATAAATTACGTGTTGTCAAACCTTTATGATTTACTTATATTATTCCCTTACTAAGATTTATATCTCACCATTTTCCGCTTGTATTTTCCCAACAATGTCATATATATTTTCATTATATGTATAAGTCGTTGATTTATAAACTCCATGTCTCATTATCCTTCCTAATGAACAATTTATCTAAACTATGGAATTTATATAATTACTCTAATCTAAATAAATATAAAACAAGTCACCCAATAGAAATACCCTATATTTAGATCATAAGGTCATCAACACAAACAAATTATTTTGAATCTATGATTAAGTGGATATATTCAAATTAAATTGATTTTCTACCCCATAAATTAAATTTCATATAAGAAACAAAAATGAATTCAATGAAAATAAATCTAAACATAAAAAAACCATTTAATATGATAGTGAAATAAAATTTTAGGTAAAGATAAAACTCATTTTAAATTCAAAGAAAATTTATGTTATCCATACACATGCTACTATGATAGACGAACACATCAAACATACTAACCCATTATAGGTGTAAAAATAGATAGGGAAAACATAAAAACACCCTAAAAAGGATCTAAAATCAATTTACTTTCCCAAAATACCAAGTTACTCAAGTCTCCTTATAAAATGGTTATTAAATTCTAATATGAGCGTATATTGAGTTTTGACCATTGTAATATCCATTCCTACCAGAATTACCAAGACACAATATTTAATATTAGGATTGGTACAATTTTTATTGACCATATATAGAAATAATGAATTCTTATACTGAAGTTAGTATTTCTTCAAAAAATCAAGAACCATTCATGATATCAAGAGGATGAATTTTTTCCATGGGATAAATATAACTATTTTGAATTTTTTTCCCAAGAATAATGGACCTGCTACATGAGTTAAATATACAGTTTCGTTTAAAAATCCAATCCAATTATTTTAAACAATATATTTTAATGTAAATATAAGACCATACATATTGAAGTATAAATAATCCATTCCTCCTCCAAAATGGAATTTTTTTGTTATCTTCCAACCACTTTTAAAAAGGAAAGTGGGAACCTGCACAATCAAAATCATCCCATTACAAACAAACACCCAAATTGGAAAGGCATCATTCAAATTTCAAAATGAGAATTAAAATTTCAAATTTTGAAACGTGATTACCATCATGCATGTTGATCGAGCCGTGAGGCCATCACACTCACCCAGCAATAGAACGTCTCCACCACGAATGGTTCTCCTATAATCACTGCCATGAATAATTTACTTATGAGCTGCATTAATTCATAACATAACGTGCACCATTCAATATTTAGATATCAATTTTAAAACACCACCTCACTCTCATGAATATTTCGATCCTCACGTGCATTAAGAACCTTGAGACCCGAGCCAACAGATCGTCCCACACATCCAGCCAGAACATAGTGACTAACACGAACACATGCCAACTTCAGCTCCTCCAGAACATAATAATCAGCATACCAAAAAAATATTCATGAAATGAATAATAACCCACAAACCATGAAGAATAGTCGCACCACATTCTTTATCAAAAATCGAAGCAGCAAAAATGAAGTACAATCACCATATAACATGAAGAAATGGTGAAAACCACCACAATTCGCACCTCCTAGAACACCCTATTTCCACCACAAACACATCCCAAAACCTATTCAAAAACAATCTCACCCACTCATCCTAGGAAGTAGAAATAGACCTGGAATCCAGAGAAGAGTAAGGGCAGAGATGACCTCCAAAGAAATCCACGATGGACACTGATATATCAACAATGATCAAAACACTAAATATATATTACCAATGAGTATAGGTGGATTTGCCATACAAGTATTGTGATATAATACATTTGGAACCACATTAAGATATATGGGTAGGGGTTAGTATATTAACACTTAGTTATATTTCTTTTTATGACCCCCATGAAATCTCATGAAGGAACTATTCTCAATCACTTGATAAATTCTACTGAAAACTATTGAACACAATAAAAAAATATTTTATGGAAAAATTATAAATCAATCTAAAATAGGTTGTAAAAAAATATTATTATTGTGATTACTCACCAAGAAAATAAATTCCAGGTTATCCATAGAAGTTCTAGGATTCAAAAGAATTAATACAAAATTTAATTCAAATAACAACATATGATCACAATATACAATCAATTTTTCTCATTATATAGCTGACTGTTTTCCATGATTTATTACCCTCATCACCAGCATTAGAAAAGATAAAATTAATTTACATTATTAATATATGATTTCACTATTCATAAGTGACACATTATGACCATTTCTCATACTCAACTCATTAAATATATAATACTATTTTAATTATAAAAAAGAGTTAACTAAAACCACTAATAAAAATAATTATGTTGACGCTCCTTTCGTCACAGAATCTAAAGATCGGAAAAGGGGGAATATCTGAGCTCAATGTGATTCATCCTTTGAAGAAACATCAAAAATAGACAAAGGGATGAACAAAGAGAACATTTCCCATAGGCCGCGCAAGTTCCCTCATGGTCGCGCAAGTACACTTGCGCGCCGCCTAGTGGTCGTGCAAGTACTTGCGCGACGCCTTATGGTCGTGCAAGTGACTTGCGCGACCTAAGTGATAACCGCCCGGTAACCTCCCGGTAACCGCCCAGGGTCTTCTTTTGCCTATAAATAGACCCTGTGGGCCCCCCATTCAAGAAGATCGGTTCCCAGAAACTCGGATCAAAGCTCCCGACGCCCAAGTCTCTTCTCAAAGCTTCCAGAACACTTCTAAGGTAATTTCTTACCTAGAATGGAAGATCTAAAGGGAAGAAGGAAGGCTTAAGTGTTGAAACTTATCAAACACTTGCGCGCCGACTTAATTCCTTCAATATAACTTGCGCGTCCCCCTTCTGGAAGAACCTCAAGAGGATGGGAAAGGGTTTAATAAAGAGTCACTCAAGTAATTCAACTCTGGTTGAAAATCGCACAAGTATCCCTTATGTCGCGCAAGTATACTTGCGCGACCAATACTTGCGCGCCGCCGCAGGACTTGCGCGACCTTCAATACTTGCGCGCCCCTATCTTTTTGGGTGCCCATCTTGCCCTTTTTCACCCCTCTTAAGCCATTTCACCCTTCCTATTCAAGATTCAGTCTTCAAGATACTCTTCAAAGCCATTTATGGCATGATTTCTTGATTTGACATCCTTATCTGAAAGGAATTATGTGAAATATCTCTCAAAACCTAATGATTTAAACATCTTTTATGTCATCAAAGATTGAGAGTTCATTCATTCAACCTCATCCTTTAAAATGAGAGAATCCTAACCTGGGTCTCCTTTTCAGGAATAAGACTCAGTCATAACCTTGGGCTTCCTTTTCAGGAGTAAGCCCCAAGTCCCCTAACCTAGGCTTCCTTCTCAGGAATAAGTCCTAGTCATAAATCTTGGGCATCTTCCTTAAGAATAAGCCCCAATCAAAGTCCTTTAATCTTGGGCATCCTCCTCAGGAGTAAGCCCCAAACCTTAATCCCTAACCTGGGTCTCCTTTTCAGGAATAAGACTCAGTCATAACCTTGGGCTTCCTTTTCAGGAGTAAGCCCCAAGTCCCCTAACCTAGGCTTCCTTCTCAGGAATAAGTCCTAGTCATAAATCTTGGGCATCTTTCTTAAGAGTAAGCCACAAGTCTCTTAAAATTTCTCTTAACCAGTCATAAATTCCCTTTGATTTGGGTTTCCTTTTCAGGAATAAAACCCAATCATAAGTCCCCTCCTAATTTGGGCATCCTCCTTAGGAGTAAGCCCCAAGATTAGAGTATTCAAATCTCCATAAAGCACATATAACTTTGTGGACCCTGTTCATGGATTTTCTTCCTAAAAGTAAATCCTAAACCTTCACCTATCTGGGCAGTCATCTATACATAAGCCCCAAAACAAATTCTTATGATTGCATCTTTTATGGCACAATTGTCTAAATTTTACCAATACCTCTTGTTTCTCACACCGAGCATGACTCACGTGAGCTTAGAGTGTAAAAGTAATTATGAAATTCATCTTTGAGCCATCAATCATAAAACATCATATCCCATTTCCTCGAACTACGTGGGTTCTGATTCCTTTTTCAAAACAAAGGATACGTAGGTAGCCCATTCATGGGTTCGATCCCAACATTGAAATAATCTCTGTCCTTCTGAATGACGATAAACTTCAAGTGCCCCACTGAGTGGCTTTAAAACCAGCCTGGTCATCAAAATGACCAAGAGACTTTTATATAAATGTTTTGAAGGATACCATTGACCAAGAATCTCTAAACAAATATAGATGATTCTATATTGATGAAGAACCTCGAATACATATAAAAGATTCTCTAAATCTCTTGCATATTTAATCAATGATTGTTAAAACTAAAGGAAAGCTCATTTTATACTTGGTAATGTAATAAGGATTCACGAACTTAACTTAAATCTATAAAGAGAGTCCCGGAGTAGACAATAATTCCCCTCAAAAAGGTGTGATGAGTCCGACCTCCCATCCTCTCGACCAATGCAAATTCCTAAGCCTTATTAGCCCACAAGCTAATGAGCGCCTGCCTTTGGAAAGTAGGTCCAAACGGATATGGAATCATTGGATGTTTCCGGTTCTACGAACAAACCCGTTAGAAACCGATCGGAACGTTTGAATCTCCCGTCCAGGAGGTCATCCCCGGATTCCGCGCGAAACAAAAAATGGTGAACCCGACGTGAATCCTTAACCAAGTTAAAGTGATGTTCTTCTTAGATGTTAGGCCCCTTGGGCCAACAAGGCAATCATTGACATATGATCATCCAAAAGATACAGTAGCCGGATTCATCTTGATTATGTCTGTTATATGGAACAGGCACTCTTTTTTCAAGATCTTCTACAAAAAATGGCTTTCCTTAAATTCACCCCTGTGAATACTGCTGCTGAGAACACCTCTACTGTGAGGTCTGCTGCCATGAAAACCAATGCTGCTACTCCTGCTGGAACGTCATCCGCTCTGAGGATGACATCACCAACTCAGCGTCTTCAACGCTGTGTTTCAAATGCACTGGTTAAGGAGTACCGTCGTAACAGTACTATCCCAACTCTGGAGGCCGCTCGTCAAGCCCTCCAAGTTAACAATTCTACCTGGTCGTCCGGACAACGGCGACCAGCAATCAAGAAGCAGGCGGTGCTGACTACCGTCTCCAACCGTTTCGGGTCGTTATCCCCGGAACGCAATTTCCATTCACTCCCTTATTCTGAGGAAGTGAATGAGCAGGTCCCGCGGGACCTTAATTCAAAGAGACAGGAGTCCTTCTCAAGGGCTCCCATCAACAATCGCCGCCAGACTCGTGCGGTAGTGCACCCTCAACATGATGAGGGTACCGGCTCCAGGCATTCAGCTCAGGTTCCTCGAACCCGAGCAGGCAAGATGAATCACCAGAGACGGAATCCGGTTAATAATAGGCAGGTTGTCATCCCTGCCATCTCCGGAGAAATCCACCAACCTAACTTGGTGGCAAACAACGAGCAGGCACACACACCTGCCCGTTTTAATTCAGCTGTCCAGCAGACTCGTCTGGCAGCATCAAGCCGATCCCGCCAGGCAATTCCGGCGGAGTACCATAGGCAGGAACATACACCTGCTTATACATCAGCAGTTAGTCAGCAGGCTCGTCTGACTACATATGATGGATCTCGTCAACAGCGTTTGGCGAAGTGTAATCAGCAGGCACATACACCTGCTAATACTAATCAAGTCTACCAACAGTCTCGCTTGGTAGCACCCGGAGAAGTCAGTCGGAAAGTCCCGACGACAAACAGGAGGCAGACTAAACTCTCTGCCTCCACACTTGAGTACTGTCAGAATTCACTGACAGGAAAAGGAGGACAGGAGCAGGCACATACACCTACTCCAAGCACGGAATGGACGTATATCCCTGTTCCGGCGGCTGAAGTCACCAAACATATTTTGTCAATGGTGAAAGAGCAGAAGAAAATTCCTGCTCATATTCTGGATGCTTGCCAGGATATCATAACAGCTTCAGCATCATCTCAGGGACAGACACATAAATCTATCCCTAGCAGTGGAGTGACACATCAACAATTCACTCCGGAACAGACACACACATCTGTTCCAGTCCAAGAGGGTTGTGGGGCCTACTCCCCCATATCATATGGACAACCAAGTCAGGCACATACATCTGATTTGAGCGATGATCGTCAGCCTAACCTGACCATCTTTCCTGATCAGGCACATACACCTGCTCAGAGCAATCACTTTCGTCATCAAGTGATTTCTAAAGCGAGTAAGAAGGCATCTAAGAAAAAGATCCGCCCAGCACAGTCAGGAGATCAAAGGCCAATCTGTAACAAGGCCTTGCTCGATGCTGGAGTTCTTGAAGCCCTCAGACATTTATCTGTCGGAATTCAAGATTCTACTCCCTCAGTTCCCAATAACAGGAACATTAATCCAGAAGGTCTTCAACAGACACTTCCTCATGAAGACTTGCTTCATGAAAATTCGGTCAATCTTGAAGTTTCTTCTTCAGATGAGAACCACAGGAACCCTCTGTGTGGTCAGAAGACCAAGGAGCAAGAGATTTCATCTTTTGCTGTAACCCATCATGAAGGTCCTCCTCATGGTGATGAACTTCGCTGCGAAAGTCCTCTCCGCAGTAGTGATTCACATTGTCTCGAAAATTCTTCAGAAGGCAATGTAGTGACGAGAAAGCCCTCCTATCTCGAGGCACTTGCAAACGTAAAACCAGTCATGTCTGAAGTTTTACTATCGGCAGGTGAAACTCTTTCTCCATCAGAAGATAGCTTGGGGTTCAGGTTATTCTCCGAACCTTCCCTAGGTCATTCATCTTCCAGCATGAATAGTGATTCCTCTACCAATCTTGTTGAATCTAATGAAGCAACAAGGAAACACCAACTCTGGTCCAAACAGGTAGAATAATCTTCATTTAATGATAAAGAGGAAATGCTGAACATGAGGAAAAAACTGGCAAAAGGTGAAGTACCAGTCATGTTTTGGCCTTTGGCTGATTCACAGTATGACATTCCAAAGATGTTGACGGATGATGGAATCCATGATATTCGTCTTAACATATGGAAAACTCTTTGTCAATTAAAGAAGAAGGTATTATCTTACGATGAATATGAAAACCATCTTAAGATAATAGAAGGGTTACAACGCCAGATTGATTTGGCATCTCTATCAGTCTCTCGGTATCCGAAGGCTGAAAAGCAACAGAGAACCCTTCAACGTTCATGCCTTGGCGCGCTGAGAAAATTGCGTCAGTTAATTTCCAATGCTCCATCTAATGTTCATATCAGAGGATGGGGTATTCACGGAGCACTACATTTCACAGTGCTTTCCGGTCAGCAAAGCCCGCCGAAAATGGTCTCATGCAATGTTATTGCCCATGGCCGGCCACAGTCAATGGGCTTTGTTCATAATCAAAATCTTGCTCGAGATCAAGCTTCAACTAGTTCCTCTCAAAATCAAGTATATAGAGAACAGGTTGTTGAATTGCTCCTACATCAAGCAGGCGAGAATATTGCGCAAGCCTCTCGTCTGGAGCAAACACGTCATCAAATGACAGAAGTTTCGGAAATCATCCAACGGTCTGTTGAACCAGGTGATAAAAGTGGATACAGGTTAATGCATCCAGCTAATTTCCGAACTAAGATCCGCAAGATCAAGAGAGATTTCAAGAATATCTCAGACATAGCATGTCAAGAGACACCCCAGCTTGCCAGACTGGGGACTTCTCTAACCCAACCCTCAGAATCAACGAATGGGATTCGAGGAGTTGAGCAGAAGCAACAGGAACACCCCCAGTCCACCGGACTGGGGACTTTTTCAAATCTTCAATCCCTCCCTCAGAGAAAGTCAGTATTCTCTCGATTAGGGAATAAGCCTCAAGAGGAACGAAGAGCCAAGATGTCAGGAGATTCTCTCCAAGTGACGGTTCACAAAGAAATTCCTGAAGGGTCAAGTCAACGGAATGCCATGTCTTATCATGGACATAAAAGGAGACAATATCATAGAAATGCTGATAGAAAGGATTTCATGAAATATGCATCCATTAATGTCATCGCTGCCGTTGCTGCTGATTCACCAGATGAGGCTCAATCAGAGGGATCAGATGAAGAGGTTCCTGCTCAAGAAGTTGCGCACACAGACCTAAATGAAGAAGGTGTGCGCACACGTAATCAAAGGCTTACCCAAAATTTGGGTATTCCTTCAAGTAACCCACTTCCCCCTCTCCGAAAAGGATCCAATAAGGGGAAAGGAAAGAATCAGGTTACTTCTCACCCTTCCTCTGAAGGAGGTCAATCGCTCTCATTAGAGCAAAGGCTTGCACAACAGGAGGAAGAAATGAAAGAATTAAGAAGGTTGAATGCAGAACTACTTCAGAGTAGTCTTCTTCTTAAGAATGCTGAAGTCCGACAACCGAAGGAATTTGTTGTAACTACTGAGATGGATCAGGAATATCCTCCTTTATCAGTACACCCACAGAGGTCTAATCCTATGGGTCAAACGCAACAACGGTTGGCAGCACTACCATTAGTTGCAGCACCAACCTCCACGGCTGTCCAAGCTCCATTCATTGCACCTACCCAAAACCAAGTTCAACCTGACATTTCTCAAAAGTTAATAACTACTATTGAGTCATTAACAGCTCGGTTAGAAACTATGGAAGGGAAACGGGCGCAAGTTCAACCTGAAAAGAAAGTTTACCCTGAATGGGTAGATTCAATTTCTCCTCCATCCAGTTTTGGAAACCCTATTTTCCCTACTTTCAATGGATCAGGCGACCCTGAACAACATTTGACGCATTACGTGTCTTGTTGTGATCCTATGATGGGAACTCCAGAACAACAAGAAGCAGTGAAACTCAGATGCTTCGTGCGAACCTTACAAGGACCAGCTTTTGTCTGGTATACAAGCTTGAAATCCCGGTCAGTCATCGGATGGGAGGATCTTCGTCAAAAATTCCTTCTTCAGTTCATCTCAACTTTGCCAAAAACGACAGTTTTCGATCTTACAAACTGCAAGCAAAGGGAGAATGAAAGAGTCTCTGATTTCATTGCTCGTTGGAAGGGACTAACGTATTCCTTGAGTTTATCACTCCCTCAGGAGGAATTATTGCCAATCTGTGTGGCAAATTTGCGTGACGAATTACGCACGCCATTGATCCCTGTGAAATACACAGGAGGGTTTCGAGACCTTACTTCAATCGCTCAACAGATTGAAGATTCCCTTATGCAGGCTAAGGTTAAATCTCGTGTAATTCCATCAGCTCCAGGAAGAAGAATGGGTAAAGCAGAAACTGCTACAGTTATGCTTAAACAGGCACCTGTACCTATTTCTACTTCAAAACCTTCATCTTCTCGAAGGGCTCCACCTCCTGAACGCCAACAACAAAGGCTGTTTCGTCCAAATGATCAAAAAGATCAACGACGAAAACAATTTGAGGATATGAAGAGTAAAACATACTCTTTCCGAAGTGAGCAAGTTCCTGGTTACTTCATTTCAGCTCTGGAAAATAATTTGGTTCAATTACCAGTGCCGAAGAGACCAAACAAGGAAGGAGATGAAGACCGTCCCAATTATTGTCCCTTTCATCAAATGTTGGGACATCCCATCCAGGAGTGTTTTGTCTTTAAAGACCTCCTACAAAAGATGGTTGACTTGGGACAAGTCAAATTGAAGGGTTCTTCAGCTCATGTAGCGTGTATTACCGCTACAGATCCAGAGGAAGGAGGCGAGTGGCAGGAAGTCAAAAGCAAAACTGCGAAAAAATATGATGATTGGATGGTCAGAAAGACAATCAATCGGACTCATTCCATTTTGCGAACACAATTGAAGAAACCAATTGTGTCTCCTACAAAAGCTGCAGTAAAGCCTCCATCAAAGGACAAATCCTCAAAAGGACAGCGTAATTCAAAGAAGAAAGAGGAATCAGAAGAAGATGAGTATGTATCAAAGCCTAAATTGTCTTTGACTCTGGCAGATTTCATGCCATCTACTTCAAAGTCACGGGCACCGCCCCATCAAACGGCACAGCCTAAACAGGCTAATCAGGCAGAGTCTTTATCAGACGAAGAGTTAATCTTTGGTTCTGTTTGATCTCAATGGATGGAGAACACATCACGACTCCAACTAATGCCAGATTTCTGAAGAAGTATTTTGTATAAACACAAAATATTGTTCACAGAACTAAGACTCTTACATTTGGTTCATACAGCAATGGTCCAGTATGACCTTAAACTACAACTACGTCCAGCATGACGATAAACTGTATGGTCCGTGCATATGACCTTAAACTATTCGCACTTATGTCCCTGCAACATGACACTAAACTGTGCAGCACCAATAGTCCTAACTGCAAGACTTTAAACTGCATAGTCCCTGATTTTGTCCTACATGACAATAAACCGTATAAAAGTTCTTATATTTTGTCCGAGATGACATTAAACTATATTGTGTCCTAGCAACATGACATTAAACTGTGTGGCACTTCCAACGTCCAGCATGACGATAAACTGTAAAAAGATCAGAACTGATATCCTCATATTGATTCACCTTAGTCTTAGCTACATGACTTTAAACTGTACAGCATCAGTTCGTCCTTGCTATATGACGCTAAAACTATACAGCAATGGTCCAGTATGACTTTAAACTGCAACTTCGTCCCACACGACATTAAACTGTGAAAAAGTTCCATAAACAGTCCAGCATGACCTTAAAACTGCATCATTCCTGGTCCATGTATACGACCATAAACTATTTGCAAATATGTCCAGCAAGACGTTAAACTGTGACGTCCTAACTACATGACGCTAAACTGTATAAAAGTCCCTCACGTCCGGAAAGACATTAAACTATATAATCATCAAAAGTCCAGCATGACATTAAAACTGCACAATCCCCCTTTCGTCCAATATGACGTTAAACTATATTGTCCCCTTCGTCTTAACTACATGACGCTAAACTGTACAGAAAATCCCTTTTTTATGTCCTACATGACATTAAACTGTACATCGTTAAGGTTGTTATTACCTCTTGTTTCTCACACCGAGTATGACTCACGTGAGCTTAGAGCGAACATCAACCATAACACTCCCTTTGGGCCACTAACCATGTGTAAGTCCCAACAACATTTTTTTTAGATCATTGTCCACAAGAACAACTTGATCATTAATTCATTCTTTAATTGAACTACACAGACTTTGATCCTTGCCCTCCAGGCTGGGTATGTAGGCAACCTCCCAAAGGTTCAAGCCCAAAAACAATCTCTTCACATTGGTTCACCACAATCTCATATGATGATGATTTGTGAAACCACCCTTGGAATCAATATCTTTACATTGATTTACTTTCGTCCTTGTTATATGACGTTAAACTATACAACACTTTTGTCCAGTACGACAATAAACTACAATATTCTTTGATTTCCTCATTTGAGAAGGAACCATTATTAACATTGATTCTTTTTCAATCATGGTTTTCATTTTCAAAAAGACTACGTACATACATGGTAATGCCTAAACTTTTTATCTTAGGTTAAAACCATCATTGCACTAAAGTCCCTTTTCACCCTTCACATGTACGAACCAAATTTGTACAAAGGGTAGTTTCTAGAACTACGTGGACTTGATTCCCATCTTTATGGGATACGTAGGAACATTCGAGTGTCCCTCGAATCCAGTCCCAAGTCTTTTGGGCCTAACCCCAAATTTCACTTTCAGTCCCTTGGCTGAAAAATCCTCATGAAAACACACACTGTGTATTCATTATTATGGTCCGAATTCTATGACCCAAAAAACTAAGATCACTCATCCTTTCGTCCTGCACGACGTTAAACTGTATTTCAAGAACTACGTATGGCTTGATTCTCATTCTTATGAGATACGTAGTGAAGTCCAAGTTTCAATTCAGGACCCAGCCACAACATGATTATGGTTTTCATTGACCTGTGTATCTCTATATACATTGGAAAATACCCATCTTTATGTATTATAATCCTAACCTTAAATATTTTCAGATCTTCATAACCCTTTTCATGACTTATGGTCACAAAAATGTCAAACTTCTGAGAATTCTTTTGCCTGACTATGCAGCACGTGCCCATAGGTGGCCTTGCATAAACAGTCCACATAACAGACTTGTCAGCCAAGAGATGCTATTTATTTGACCATGCAGCCAATGCCCATAGGTGGCCCTGCATGTTTTCAACCCCCTAACGGGTTTGTTAAATAATAGTAACTTCATTCTTGGGAAGAATGCCTCTTTTGTCCTTATTTGTCTTAAACGACAGTATGTAGGGATCCGCAAAAATAGTCATCCTTAACGTATTTGTCCCATATCCTTTTTCATGATCTGAAAGTATTCAAGTCTATGGTTTATTCTTCTTCCCTACGTTTGGGTCAGACCTTCGTAGGAGTGATATTCATCCAGTTCTTCGATATTCTTGTTTGAAAATATCTTCTCCATATTCAAGTACCTCTTTCCATACAACAAACTCTATTCTTTAGAAAATTTGAATCTCCATAAACTTTCACTGGCTTTTAGCACTAGGAAAGTAAATTTCTGAGAGTTCTTTTTCCTAACTATGCAGCACGTGCCCATAGGTGGCCTTGCATAAACAGTCCACATAACAGACTTGTCAGCCAAAAGATGCTATTTTATTTGACTATGCAGCCAATGCCCATAGGTGGCCCTGCATATTTCAACCCCCTAACGGGTTTTGTTAAATAATAGTAACTTCATTCTTGGAAACTACTTCTTCTAATGCTATTTAGCTCTTTTTCATATCATTCCTCAGATTCAAATATTCTTAAGTCATAGTTTACATATTTTCTCTCATACTTGAGTATGGTAATTTGTTTTCAGATAAATTATCAAGGAATTGAATCCATTTTAATCCATTTTTCGGTCAAAGCTATTTCGACCTTAAACATTAGCCCCTTTATGTCCGGCGTGCATGACTTTAAACTGCCCACACAAAAGACAAAGGAACTCTGAATAAAAGTCAAGTTCCAGCACACTTGTGCGCTGCCCTCTGTGCACTGAAGACTTGCGCGCCCCCATTTTCCTTTGAATGGATTCAATTTCCTCAGAGTCAAATCCTCATTTCTTTCCGGATCCAACTCTGAGGGGGGACTTTTGTTGACGCTCCTTTCGTCACAGAATCTAAAGATCGGAAAAGGGGGAATATCTGAGCTCAATGTGATTCATCCTTTGAAGAAACATCAAAAATAGACAAAGGGATGAACAAAGAGAACATTTCCCATAGGCCGCGCAAGTTCCCTCATGGTCGCGCAAGTACACTTGCGCGCCGCCTAGTGGTCGGGCAAGTACTTGCGCGACGCCTTATGGTCGTGCAAGTGACTTGCGCGACCTAAGTGATAACCGCCCGGTAACCGCCCGGTAACCGCCCAGGGTCTTCTTTTGCCTATAAATAGACCCTGTGGGCCCCCCATTCAAGAAGATCGGTTCCCAGAAACTCGGATCAAAGCTCCCGACGCCCAAGTCTCTTCTCAAAGCTTCCAGAACACTTCTAAGGTAATTTCTTACCTAGAATGGAAGATCTAAAGGGAAGAAGGAAGGCTTAAGTGTTGAAACTTATCAAACACTTGCGCGCCGACTTAATTCCTTCAATATAACTTGCGCGTCCCCCCTCTGGAAGAACCTCAAGAGGATGGGAAAGGGTTTAATAAAGAGTCGCTCAAGTAATTCAACTCTGGTTGAAAATCGCGCAAGTATCCCTTATGTCGCGCAAGTATACTTGCGCGACCAATACTTGCGCGCCGCCGCAGGACTTGCGCGACCTTCAATACTTGCGCGCCCCTATCTTTTTGGGTGCCCATCTTGCCCTTTTTCACCCCTCTTAAGCCATTTCACCCTTCCTATTCAAGATTCAGTCTTCAAGATACTCTTCAAAGCCATTTATGGCATGATTTCTTGATTTGACATCCTTATCTGAAAGGAATTATGTGAAATATCTCTCAAAACCTAATGATTTAAACATCTTTTATGTCATCAAAGATTGAGAGTTCATTCATTCAACCTCATCCTTTAAAATGAGAGAATCCTAACCTGGGTCTCCTTTTCAGGAATAAGACTCAGTCATAACCTTGGGCTTCCTTTTCAGGAGTAAGCCCCAAGTCCCCTAACCTAGGCTTCCTTCTCAGGAATAAGTCCTAGTCATAAATCTTGGGCATCTTCCTTAAGAATAAGCCCCAATCAAAGTCCTTTAATCTTGGGCATCCTCCTCAGGAGTAAGCCCCAAACCTTAATCCCTAACCTGGGTCTCCTTTTCAGGAATAAGACTCAGTCATAACCTTGGGCTTCCTTTTCAGGAGTAAGCCCCAAGTCCCCTAACCTAGGCTTCCTTCTCAGGAATAAGTCCTAGTCATAAATCTTGGGCATCTTTCTTAAGAGTAAGCCACAAGTCTCTTAAAATTTCTCTTAACCAGTCATAAATTCCCTTTGATTTGGGTTTCCTTTTCAGGAATAAAACCCAATCATAAGTCCCCTCCTAATTTGGGCATCCTCCTTAGGAGTAAGCCCCAAGATTAGAGTATTCAAATCTCCATAAAGCACATATAACTTTGTGGACCCTGTTCATGGATTTTCTTCCTAAAAGTAAATCCTAAACCTTCACCTATCTGGGCAGTCATCTATACATAAGCCCCAAAACAAATTCTTATGATTGCATCTTTTATGGCACAATTGTCTAAATTTTACCAGTACCTCTTGTTTCTCACACCGAGCATGACTCACGTGAGCTTAGAGTGTAAAAGTAATTATGACATTCATCTTTGAGCCATCAATCATAAAACATCTTATCCCATTTCCTCGAACTACGTGGGTTCTGATTCCTTTTTCAAAACAAAGGATACGTAGGTAGCCCATTCATGGGTTCGATCCCAACATTGAAATAATCTCTGTCCTTCTGAATGACGATAAACTTCAAGTGCCCCACTGAGTGGCTTTAAAACCAGCCTGGTCATCAAAATGACCAAGAGACTTTTATATAAATGTTTTGAAGGATACCATTGACCAAGAATCTCTAAACAAATATAGATGATTCTATATTGATGAAGAACCTCGAATACATATAAAAGATTCTCTAAATCTCTTTCATATTTAATCATTGATTGTTAAAACTAAAGGAAAGCTCATTTTATACTTGGTAATGTAATAAGGATTCACGAACTTAACTTAAATCTATAAAGAGAGTCCCGGAGTAGACAATAATTCCCCTCAAAAAGGTGTGATGAGTCCGACCTCCCATCCTCTCGACCAATGCAAATTCCTAAGCCTTATTAGCCCACAAGCTAATGAGCGCCTGCCTTTGGAAAGTAGGTCCAAACGGATGTGGAATCATTGGATGTTTCCGGTTCTACGAACAAACCCGTTAGAAACCGATCGGAACGTTTGAATCTCCCGTCCAGGAGGTCATCCCCGGATTCCGCGCGAAACAAATTATCATATACAAAATCAATTTAAGATACTAAAATTAATATTTTCAAAAATCCATTTTTAAAAGAAAAATCCTATAGATTAATCCAAAACAACTGACATCCTAAAATATTTTAAATAGAGAAAACGTTAATTTTATTAAATAAATATATGATTTTTTTATTATTACATAGAATTGGAAATAGAATAAAACCACATAAATAAAAAAATAATAATAGTTTATCATGGAATGAGTAGGATCCACCATTCTTAGATTTTGAGAAACTATAATCTATGAAGCCCTAAATCTATTTTTAATCAAGAATCCAATCCCTAAAACCCATGAAAATGGGACATGAAATCATTATGCGTTCATTTATGATTAAAGATATAAAATTCTGTTGTTATAAATATAATCTATCAAGATATATATCTAAACAGAGAAATTAGAATGATAAGTAAGAAATGGATATGATACAACATAACAACATTGAGATTTAACCCTTTATCATGCGTTGATTTGATATATCCTAGAGATAATTGTATTATTATAAAATATAATATCTCTAATTTAACTCCCACGAATCCATATGTTCATACAAAATTTATATACTGTGTTTATGGGATTTATATAGAATAATTATATTTTTATAATGTAAAAAAATGAAACCTAAACCCATCTACACAATTGAGATTGACATTATGAATAGGATGGTGAATGCCTCTTTTCCCACCAACTCAAACTACATGATATTGATACACGGTCCCCAAGGACAATTCCTCTAATAAAGAAACATTCTATACACTATAACAATCACATGAATGAACATTCTGTATGGTTCTTGAGACTGTGTATTTGACCTTTTGTTCTTTATTAGATCTCTAAACCCATATTCTCAAACCAAAAAAAAACCAAAATTCAAAACAACTTAGGCATCAAATTTTACTTTTGTAGTTAGATTATATTATCTAACATCATACATACATAGATTATTACCACATAGGAATAGAGGATATAGATCAAGAATATAATCCAAAACTCCAATATATTAATTTTAATTCTATTCATGGGAGAAGGATCACAATTCCATGAAAATATTACTAAAAGAACTCTTTAATCCTCACAAAATGTATTTAAGCATCAAAAAAATGCCTTCCTTCATTAGTTTACTAAAAAATTTCTCTAAGAAATATATAACACTACCAATAATATAAGAGAGGATATATATTGTTTCATTATGTAAAACCTAACAAAATAAATATTTATACATAGGCTTCCAAATCACGGAACATTCACAAGAACTGGGATTTAGTTTTGGATGGTAAATGTCAGATTAAAAAATAATGTACAAAAGAATTAAATTTACCCTAATTAAGATGGTTATATTCATTATTAAAATTTATATTTTACTAAGAAATTATATACTAATCCTATACCATATATTTTTTAAATTTATTTTCACTCTATAACCAACCAATTGTGATCGTTTTTTATTTTTAACATGCCATAATCATAGGAACCATGACTTGGTTCTATAAAGTATGGGATATCAGAGTTTTAAAAAATTAATTGATAAAACATGTTGACCCAAATTAATATTTTTTATGAAATAAATGATAATATTTATATCCATTATAATTTTCCTTAAGGAACGTAAGTACTTCTGTAATTTCTTCTCTTTAAACCACTAAATCATAAGTTATGGATGCTTCCTTCGTGAACCATGACATAAATTTATTTAAAATGATGTGAATTTTTTTGTAACATATAGGTTTATATATTAAATTAAATTCAAAATATATATGGTTAACACCCATATATTTTATGTAATAAATTTTGTTAAAATCAATTTAATTTCTTTGATATCATGTGTTGCACACAACACCGAGTTTTGATGAAGAGTGATGTAATACTAATATTATTATTTAAACATGAATATTATATCCTAGATATTAAAACATTATTTTTAATAGGAGTAAATTTATTTTTAAAATTAAGTTTAATAGTCTTATATTAATAAAATATATTGATAAAAAATAATGAATTTAGTGAAGTTTTTATATGCTTCAAAAATTCATTTTTATCAGAAAAATGTTTTTATTTATTTTTATGAAAAAATAAATAGAATAATTATTACAATATTAGAAATTTTATTTGAAAAAACTAACATAAATTTTGGAATCATCATTTTAGAATTATATTAGAGTGAAGTTTTCATATTTTTGTAAAGTTAATTTTTTAATAAATAGTGAAAAATACTCTATGTATTGAAAAATACCTCTTCATTAAAATCATTTTAAAAAATATATTTTTTTTAAAAAAATTTATAAAAGTAATATTAATTCAATATTTCTAAGATTAATCCAATTTAGATCATTATAATCAATTTATTATTGAATTTTTATATAAAAACATTTTATACTTAAGATACATCTATCTTTGGAAAACCATTTTTTTGTCTGAGTTATAGGTTTTATTTTAAAATAAATTATACCACTTTGGTGAATGGAATTTGATAAAATAGAATAAATATATATAATAAAAATAATATATATTACATAATAATATCAAATTATTTTTTCATACAAATAGTAAAAAAGTAAAAAAGTAATTATCATGGTTAATATTAAAAAGATGTTTTGCACATTACATATACATTTGTTAAAAAAAAATTCAACACATATTTGATATTTATTTAATAGATTTTATTTCAAAATTATGATAAATGTATAGAAATTATCTATTATTACACATTTTATTTTTATTTTTAAAAGATAAAGTATCTAGATAAATAAAAAAGAAACAGATTACCCTATTAAAAACTAAAATCATAAAAATGTGTAAACACAGGGGCTAAGGGAATAAAATGTTTAAAAAGTGTTTTTTTGTGAGTATTTGAGATTTATATAAAACTTTTAATCCTTCAAATCCATTATTTATAAATTTTGGAGGCACATGGAATAATATGGATTCCCATTATTAAACAGTTTTGGGTATTTTCAAAAATGCTAATCCACCATGATTATATAATGGGAACTCCTCCCCTCACTAATTCAGAACATATAATAAATTTGTATCTAAAAACTATAATAATATATTTCCAAAATAATTATAAATTTCCTATATATTCTATTCTTCTTAATAGACCATCCCTAGTGTTCTTAATAAGAGATTTAAATGAGGGTTTTCTAAGCAAATGTAATTGTCATCACAATTCTCTTTCTGTTCACTTCTTCTATTACCATATTTATTTATATATTAATAATTAAAATAAAATAAAATAATTATATAAAACACACATATATTGTGTTATTTTTATGTCATAATATATATTCATATCTTCTTCCAACAAATGTGAAACAAAGCTGTAGATTTTGCCCACGGCGAACTACCGCCTCACGAACCTAGGTAATTCAATTTCCCAAACCGCCTACCATGGGTGGATATAATTGTGGATTTAAAGTGTGTATATTATATTTAATTAATTATAATTATATAATTATAATAACACATAAACCTTCTTACCTTATAATCCATTCAAAAAACAATAACATCGCTCATGCGTAGTGTGGACTACCACCTCCACAATGCGATGTGATACATTTTTCATTTCATTTTGACATAAATGGTAATAAGTATATATTTAATGAATATAAAAAATATATATCTACGAAAAATGATATTGGAAATTATTATTAATATTTATGTTTCTTCTTTTCCTTCCTTCAAGAAAATGGAAAGAGTGTTCATGCGTTTGTACGACCTGCTGTCTCCAGGAAATGTGTAATACATTTTCTATGTCTATATTTTTCAGATTTAAATAAATAAATATTTTATGAATATATATGATATTAATATCATTTTTAAAATTCTAGAGATTATTTAATCCTTATCAAAGTAGAAGGACTAAAAATACCAAACCAAAACATACATAGAAAATAAAGCAGTTATTATCTAAAATGAGATATTAACAAGGAATTGTTAACAAACAGATAATAAAAAGTCATAAGTAAATTATATATGATATGATATATATTTTTATTTTTATTTAATAGATTTATAGTAAAATTATATTTATTTGACATGATTTGTTTAATGTGTTTGACGAAATTCGGGACTTAAGGTAAGAGATTTCTGTCTCAAATCGTCTTCATTGCGATATATGTTATGTTATGCATATATTTTATTTTATGAGGTGGATATAAATCTCTATTGTAATTTTATATCCTGATATTATTTTAAATAATTATATTTAATGTTTTATTTAAATTTATTCTTCATGGGTCTTACAATTTAAAAGATACCAATGTGGTAATGGTTTTATATTCCAATCTCATTATTTATTAGGATTGTTTATGATTAAGTTTATGATGATGAAATAATATAATATATATCTCAATAAACACATTAATTTTATTCTTCTATATTTATTTCATGAATATAAATGTTTTTATTTCATTTTTACTCTCGTTGAGAACTAAATATATACAAATAATATTTTTAAGAATAAATGGACTTTATTTATCTCTTTGGTCGAAAATTAATTTTATTCTATGTACATGTTCAATAAAAATGATTTAATTGATTATTTTAATGTTATAAAATTATTGATTAAATTAATTTATATCTATATTTTACTTTTTTATAAAATTGTTTAAAAGGATACTTATTTTCTTTTTCTGAATGAGGTTTTTTTGACTTATCACACAAAATTGTTATAGGAATCTTTGTATAAATGTGTACGATATGAATTTTTTTCTTCCAATATTTCAACTCAATTATTTGAGTCTTACATGTAAAATTTTCAAGGTTAATTTTAAATAAAAAGTTTTCATAAATATTTGTGTATTTTTTTAGATTTTAACATTGTGATTGCAAATTGAAAAGAATATTTTCCTCAAGAATGTTTAATGATCTTTTTATGGAATATCTATTCATCTCTATTTTTTTAGTTTTTCTTATGTTTTACTGTGGATATAATCAAATGGTACATTACTTATTATTTATTAGGATGGTTTCTCATTATGATTATAATAATGAGACGGTTAGGAAACCCATTTATTTTCCCATAAGTTAGGCTATAATGGATTGATTAAATGATTTGAAACCCAATTTCTTTGCACAGATTATGATATAATGAAATAATGAATGTTTAGTAATGTTATGGAACAAAAATTTATGGATTATGTGATTTTCTGGACCTATATATTAACCCAATTCATTGGTTAAAGTATTACATATCAAGATACAATGATAGAAAAAAAGCAGATGTGGTTGATCTGCTATGGGAAACATGTTGATGTGCTTGATCCACTATGTGAAACAGGTGAAGAGGATCGATCAAATATGAAAGGTGAAATAGGTTTTGATAACCTATATATTATTATTTGATAGTATTATATGTTAACCATAAAATATTATATGGTTTTTATACTTTTTATGGTACCACACTTATATAACATGAACTTATGGTTCATGATTGATTTATAATGATTTCACACTATTATGGTTAATTTCTTTTAAAATGATAATGTTTTATTCCATGGATATTGTTTATGATAATTGATGGATTATGTATGAACATTTTAATATATATTTATAATTTCATACACTTATAATTATCTTATAGTTTCATACGATCGTCGATTGATATCTTCCATGTTCAGCCTTACTAATCATCTGAGCTCACCATTTATTAAGTTTCCATTTTCTAGGTTGTGATGACTGTTTTAAGTAGAGTCTTATTATGAAGAATACTATATGGGTATATATTTATGGGACATGTTGAAGATATTTTATTAAATAATAAAATTGTGTACCGTATCTCCAAATACACTAAACCTTTACGATCGCCAAGAGTCTGTTTGTGAAATGTATTTAATATTAATCTAAAAATATATATTAATTATGTATAAAATCCATAGGTATCTAAAATATGTGTGTCATATTTTTTATAACATATATAATAATACACATGCACTATTAAATAAAAACAATTATAACATTATTTCATCAAAATAGAATATTACATATAATGAAAAAATATACATTATATAAATAAATAAATAGGTTTTCTCTTATATTGTGTATAAAAGGGATAAAAAAATCACCCTATTTTGGAAAGTATCATCCTTATAGCTATAATATTCTAATGTACCTTGATGAAAAAAGTAGGTTGAAGGGAGATTCTAAATGAATCAATATGATGGGATGAAACATATCAATGGATATGGTATATTTTTATAGTATTTTTGGAACTCCTTATTCCATTATGGAATTTAATATTACATTACATGATATAAAAGTAATGATTTGGTTAAAACCGATTATAACCAAATGGTTTATACAACTCTATCAAACTCTTCATTATATAAAGTGTTGATAAAAATAATGGACATCATAAAACATATTTAAATGTTATTATTCAACGTTCAACTATTATATTTAAAATATAATTTTATGGTTATTATAAAATACTAATCGAAAAATTATGAAAATCCCATATAATAAAATATAACATGCCAATTATGTAACACAATATAATATGTCATGTTTTATGATATTCCCTATACCAAGGGATACAATAATTCATGGATTCAAATATTTTATACTTTACAAAATAGATTTATATTATCCAATATTATATATCATAAATACATTATATAAATTGGTTATTTTGGTAATATCTATATCAATTTTCATCATTGATCACAAAACTATCTCAGAAGATGTTAAATGATCCTAGGATAAACTCTACCACCAAAACATTGTATTATGGGATCATGTATTTAATGGTGATATTTTTTCTAATCCTGTCATGGGTGGTAGTATTTATCATAGGATTTCATATCCACCATTACAATATGCCCTGGACAATACTATACCCTATGATATGACAAGAACATAAACTTTTCATGTTATGTTCCCTAAAATTAATAAAATATCTTATCTCCACCTACACATGAGGGATAAGAACATCAAAATCCTAAGAAACAAGAGTAAAATTTCATTTCCATATTTCCTAAACTGCTTGATATTGATGGGGTCCTCTACCTAGATCTGATATGCACCACACACTATTACCTAACATTGTTTTCTAATCAAATTATCTATTATGAATATTTCTCAATAGAATTTCCATTCATGAGTATCTCAGTAGAAATCTATAGTGTAAATGAAATAACTGACTAATAAATATTGTGAAATATTCCTCTCTAAATTTTTATGGTTTTTAATCTTTGTTGGTTAATATGTAAGGTGAATACCACAATAATCTCATGATTATCAATTCCTATCCTATAATATAATATCTCCATTGTTATATAAATATAAAATTAAATATAACTCCAAACAATGAATATCTTCAACAACTCTCCCAATAACTAATCTTGAAATTTCACAAATATTAACATAGATATATAATTATTACTTAACAATGGTTTATAGTAATATCATGTATCTCCTAGAAATAATCTCAAAACTAGTGGGATAAAATTCTCTACTATGTCTTATATTATTTTTAACTATTTATTCACATTGTCCATCCTTTAATCTATTTTATAATCTAAAATAGGTTCCATGTACTTTAGAAAATTCAACCATTGTATATCAAGTAAGGTAACCGAAAATAAATTTTCCACTGATGTGTCCACCCTTTGGTGGTCAAATATGGGTTTCATGGGAACCATATCTCCATATAATCTGATTTTAGTGGTATTACTATAATAAAAACAACCATTTTATCTTATGCCCTATATAGATGTTCATACTAAAACTAAAAAATGTTCGATCATATGAAATAACTAAATAAAAATAAGATGTAATTATTATAAATTTATCCTATATGTTTCATGACATTATAAATATATAATACTTTATTGAGAATAAAAAATCATATTACAGTTAATTAATAGACAATAAATATTTACAATTAGAATAATAGGATCCCACTATGACCAGAGATGATTTCCATTTAAAGATCCCAATTAATTATAGTGATGGTATTTTTCAATAACTATGGATTGAACTTTGAAGTGTGGTTTCCTATATTTCTTGTTTGTTTAAGGTTATTCTAATGATTGATGATTATTGAGATACAAAATAGAATTCATATGGACTACATTCATTGGTCTTTCCTATTATTATTGAATTAATATTCATTCTTATGTTGTAAAAAAATTATTTTAATGATTACATTACGAATAAATGTCAAGGAAAATGTGTTAATGCTACCAATACATATATATCATACAAAAATAGGATCAATGTAGTAGACCATAAATGTGATGATATAGATTTGATCATTATGGTATTTAATGAAAATTGTTTTTGGATGACTGAATAAACATCTAAAACATGTTTAATGTTAAAGTTAAGAGCAATATATGGAGAAAATCTTAAATATCATCGATTAAATGGGTAAAGATATTATTGCTTATTTAATAATATATTTAAAGAATTTGGAGTATGATTTCCTTTGTATATAGTTTTACATAACTCTTGAATGAATGTTTTATGAACAAGAGGTTAAGGCGTGAATTAAAGTGGTAGTGAAAATGTTATAGAATTATTTTCACTTTGTCTAAACTTGTTTCATTTTTAAAGTAATTGAGAATTCTCAGAGATGATTATAAGAGGTTCTAAGCATACATGATGATTCTGGAAACTCTTTTTTATGTTTGTGTTTATATATATGATTTTGGTTCATACATATGATATGTTTATTTTTATAAATAAGTAATATCTATCAATTTTTAATATATAATTTGTTTGAGAGAGCCAATGTATGAAATTTGTAAAGGAAAACATCTTATAAAGACTCAAAAGAAGCCAAGTTAAACTGTATATGTATGATCCTTTATGGATCATACATAATAATAATAATAATTAGAATATTTTAAATGAAAAAGAACATAAATACACAATATCTTATTAATTAGTAATTATAATGATTGTATGGATATAAAAAATGGAAGTGTTGAATTCACATATATGTGTATGTTAATTTTATTTTCTAAGAATAATTTTTATGATAAATAAGAATATCATGGATGATAGTGGGGAATTACTCTAAAATGATTTAGATAATTTTCTATAGTAATGATACAATACAACATATAGAACAAAAATTCAATATATAAGAAGCTTCTCTTTGTGGAAAATATGAAATGTAGTACATATGCTTTGACGTATAATAAATATTTATTCATACACATGAATAATTCTTCCCTAAGAATTCTGGAAAAGGGATGATCTCACTCTATGATGTGATTAAATTTTAATAATAATGTGAACTAAAATATTCAACACATGAAATATTTTTTCGTGGAAATAAATATAAGAATGGTTTGAAGGATATTATCACTCATGTTTAGAATAATGAATTATACCGAAGATTATTATGAGAAGTAAGGAAGTCACGTCATAATTTATTTTTCCATGACATGATAATGTTTATGTGAATATAATAATTAATTATAGTATGGCCATATGATTAATATCGATATATTTTTTAATGTTTTTGAAGAAGGAAATATTTAGAGTCATTATGCATTTTTAATAGTGATATATTTAATGGGGATATTAAGAGAATTTAAACATGAAATAATTAGTAGTTTTATAAGTATATTTCCTATAATAAATTAAATGTAGTATCCATATTTAAATTTTGGAAACAATATTAATTATATTATAGCAATATAAAATTATAAGTGATGAATAAGAAAACGTAAGTACCCTGATACTGTATTCCTTAGTATCATTGTGTATCAATTAGGAAACATACTACATTGAAGATACATAACCTGTGAGTCAAAGAAGAAGAAGGATGATGAAGTTATGTGATACCCTGTTATCATATAATATTTGAGAGAGATAAAGATGGATAATCCTATTGAGAGATTTAAAAAATATTATTATTGAAGATCATAGTGAGGATGAATTAAAGAACAAGGTTGACTCTCATGTAGTGTTACTAATTTTATTATTGGAGTTAAAGACCTATTCTTCGAGGAATAAGATTTATTTATTTTTATGTTATGATATTTGAAGTAAATGTTAGATCTTGTTCAAATGTTCCTGGAGGACCATGGAGACTGGTGGTTCTAGTATAAACAACATCTCTATTCTAGTTGGGATACTGAAGTGCTTTTTGAAGATCTTGACTACAGTGAGGCAGCATTGTGTATTGGATGATATAAGGCCACCCCTAACGTGTATAGAGAACAAAAAATGAGATATTGATGATAGAAAACCAACCCTTTTAGTATGTTTAATAAAAGTGGTAATCACAATAATATAATATTCATATCATATGTGTTTCAGTGGGAGTTGAAAAATGAAAGGAGTATGTAACGATTCAAACATTTATTAATAAAACTTAATCTTGATCTAATTAAATGTCTTATTATGTAATATGGTTATATAAAACATATTCACTTATTTTATTTTATGTTTTTTTGATTTTAACATACCGTTATGAATTGTGATAGTTGCTAATATAGCACTTGGACACTGATCACATGATTAGTATAAATATAGGTCTTTAAAAAATCCAATTTACTTATACAATGGAAGCGATGTCCTCATCCAGTAGAATTACTCCATATGAAGCTCATTTTCCAGAGCTTAGAAAGGAGGTGTCGTCATTGGGTTCACTCTTGACCAAGCCCAAGCTGAGCTTGAACAATTTAATCTTGCACAGAACCGCCTATGTGAGAAGTGGAAGTTAATAGAGATTACCATTTGAGCGATGTTATCTGAGCCACCCCCAGAGACTGTCACTATTATGCACTCTACCCTAAGGTCTTATGTGGGTGTTTTAAGGGGTTATGAAACAAAACCCTAGCACTATTATTATGTTCATTATTTTCTATTGGATAATGAATATACATTAATTTTGGTTATTATTACTTTGTAAATAGTTTTTAAAAGAACAAATAATATTTTTAGTTAATATTCAATTAAGAAATATATTTTGATGAATTAATGGATTTTTGAATTAAACAATATTTTAATAAAATATTATTATTTAATTACTGTATATTATATATAAATGATCGTATGATTTTTAAAATACAATTGTAATTTTTATTTAGGTTTGAAAGCTATTTTTGTCAAAACCCTTGAATTTTCGATAAATGTTGGTTTTTATTTTAAAAGTAAATTTTTAATATTTATAATATTATTTAGATAAAATTAATATTCTTTTTGGTATCATGATGTCGAAATTATCCAATGGTGAATTGTTTTCTGAGACAGTCGAATTTTTTGGTAAAAATTAAATACCATTTAAATATATAATGTGTTTTATGACACCAAAATGACCCAACAGTGATGTAATAAAATAATGTAAATGGTATTTTCGGTGAATATATGTTTTAATATTAAAATGTTGTGATTATAGGTTTATTTTATTTATTTAAGAAATCCTTAGTGGACTCTCCAAGACTTATAAAACATTTTATCTTTTTAAATTGTTTTCTTTAAGAGTGTGATTGACCTCCACATAAGCAAGGCAAAATATTTTAATAAGTTCGGTAATTGACCATATAAAATAATTTTTTCCACTACCATTTGGAAAAATACATGGGAAAAACCATGGGATGGTTTTTGGTTTTGCATAGTTTAATGTGTAGGGTGTAAAACCTAAATAATAAATAATTCCCTCTCCTTTTCTATATAAACCCACTGAAGCTCCAAATTTCTATTCACTCAAAGCCTTTGGATATCGAACAACCTATTCCATCCTCCATCTATAATCATCAAAAGGTGCCCCAAGCTCCCAATAATCCTCTATCAAGCCTCTCTAAATCATTTGGGATTACACTTCCATGTTAGAGATTTCTCCATTCTCATTTTTTTCCAAATTTATTTACATTATTATGCCCTTATATTTCCAATTAAAAATGTTGGGGTATGATTTATCACCTCCACCATACTTCCCTACTTATTTTTTTAATGATGATATACCCCTTTATCTCTCATTAATTCCTCCCATATACATTCATTACTATGATGAAATTCCATAAGGGATTTGTCTATTCTCATTAACATTCTAGCAATTATTTTTTATTATGATTTAAAATTACATTAAATATGTTGGGACATATATCTATACTACCCCCTTTACTTCCCATTTCATGTGAATATTATGAGATGCCCCTTCCAGTATCATCAACCATTTTTATGAATTCTTATGTCACGCCGTTATGCTGCCAAAATAGCACCGTGATTTTCCAAGCCAAAGTCATTATGTAGTGAATACTATACCCATTTATCTATCAAGGTTATTCAACATTATGTACATTTAATGATTTATTAAAGAGTTTCATGTATGAATTGCACATTCATTTTTCGTGGAATAAATGATTATGTTTAATGAATCCATGTTATATGATCCACGTGGCACACTTATATATGAAATGAAATGATTAAGAAGGGTGCACCCTGATTACTCTCCAATGCATTGGGTAAATATTAGATTCATGAAAATTCAATTGAAATGAGGGTTTAAAAATGATAATTCAACAACAATTTGGGTTTACTAATGTTCCATGCGCAATGAGCCTTGGATCATGCTAATATCATGTCAAATGTTGATGCCACATTTCAATGTTATGACAATCATGATATATCATGCCTTTATGTTCATGTTTCTCTTGTGTTCCATTGATATGCCTATTGCCTAACAAGTACTATAATCATAATAAGCCTTCTTTACTCACTTACTGGGCTTTATAGATAACATATTTTTTATGGATGTCCTTAGGTTATCCCATTCAATTCTATGTACGAGGGAATGTAGTGGTCATGTAAAGGATGTTTTCAATAAAGATGATGTGTTTTATATTCTAATTTGTTATGTAATGTTCCTAATACCCAAAGACACTAGACCTTTATATCTTCTATGTTGTATTAAGTGAAGGTTTTCATGTAATCAATCATGTTTAAGTGAGTAATAAAGAGCATATTTGTTATAGTTGGTATCAAAGGATAGGTTTAGTTATTTTTGAGATTAGGATTAGAAAACCCTAGTGAAAGCCTTAGGGATAAAAATAAGTATAATAAAAATATCCTAAACTTTTTTTGAGTATTCAGTAATTGTTTTATCAAAAAAATACATCCCTATCTGGATACGAGCAAGTAGAGGTGGCTCTGGCATAGATGTATCTAAGGGTAAAACCCGAATACAGAACATTGTGCTAGAATCGAATAAAAACTGGTGCACGACAACGGGTCTTCCTACACTCTTGGTTATGAAACTCAGAAGGGATATTCTTTGGTAGATTCAGAATCTTAGTATGAACCATTATTAAGGGAATAAAAAAATTCCCTTAATAATATATTTTGGGAGGTAGATCATGGATAACATATATTAAAGCCTATAAATTCATAGATTAAGGAAATAAAAGTGATTTATTAGTCATCGATTTTTTTTCTTTGGATTTCCCTTTTATGTGTTACCCATAACTTTCCTTTTATTCCATCCAATGGATGGTAATAGGAGGACTCGTGCTAACAAACAATCCAAAGATCAATTTGATGATTATTCTAATGCGAAGGCCAATCCAATTGGAGTGGGAATGACAAACATTGTCACGATACTCTCTCAGTTAAATCATTTCTTGAATGGAAGCATGGGTCAAGAGGAACATTCAACCCCCACCCCCCAAGAATGAAAATGTCATAATATAGAGCTTCCTGAGACAAATGCCTCCTAATTTAAATTGATCATCTGATCCATCAATTGCCGAACAATTAATCAAATCCATTGAAAATACATTATACATCCTTCAATGTTCTGAAAATGAGAAGGTTATCATGTATTATTATCATATAGAAGGTGAATCTATTCAATGGTGGACATTGATAACAAATACGAGGCACAAAGAAGAGATTGAGGCATTGAAATCGAAGGATTTCTAGAAAATGGTTTTCGATAAAAATTTTCCATGCACCCTCCAACTTAAGATTCAAAGGGGCTTCTTTTCCCTAAATAAAAGATGAAAAATCCATTGAAGAATACGAGGAAAAATTCACAAGTATTGATCTATATGCCTCCATCTTTGTCGTTACCCCCAAATTCAATGTTGATCGCTTCTTTGGTGGGATAAATCCTTTCCTACAGAAACACTAGGGATCCATGATTTTAGGAGCTATGAAAAAAATGTATTATGTATTCTCAATGTTTAAATTCATATCAGGGAATCTTAGGGGTATCATAGGGATAAGAAGTGTAAGGTGGACTTTAATTTTGGTGGTCTGATGGATAAATCCTATTGTGCCAAGAAAATCCAGCACCCCACTTTCCAAAGGTGTGGAAAGAAGCACCCTATAAATTTCTTGATGGGGAAAAGGAAATGATTTAGGTATAGAAGATAATGGTACCTAGCCATTAACTACCGAAAAGAGAAACTGGTGACTGAAAATGAGGATAGGGAAATTCCATTAAAAAATCAACACATTTTTCATTACTTCAACTACAAAGAACTAGGGCACTTGGAAAACTATTTCCCTAAGCTAAGGGTTTTTGGAGGCAAACAACAACATCCAAAGTAATAAGGGTGAGATTTTTCCCTCACAACTACTGATGAGTATGGAAAATGTGGAAATCATTGAATTCCATGAATATAACTCCTCCCCTATCATAATTTTTGGATTTAACATCCTAAAGAACCACATCATACCATCTCTGGTGGAATTTTATGCAATTCATGGCATGTATTGGCTTTCCTTATATAGAGCCAACAAAAATTTCCATGAGAGGGAAATCACTATCCATATGGAAAATTGACCCCCGATTCTGTACAAGTGAAAGGAGGGGGATGAATCTTCTTTAGCTCCATCATCTCCAGTGTGGATATTAATTCACTATGATCATGCATGTCTTTATCATATGATTGAGTCCAATGAAGAAACCATCATTGACGTCATGCCTATCGTGAGGTAATTCGCTGAAGTGTTTCTTACAGAATTTCCTAGTCTTCCTACTAGAATAGATGTTGAATTTACAATTAACCATATACCTGGGGTATTGAAAATATCCAAGAATCCATGTACAATGAATTTTGGGGAGCTTGAGGAGCTGAAGAAACAACTACAGGAGAATCTGGATAATTGGTTTATACTCCCACGTGCTTCCCCATGGGGTGCACTAGTCCACTTTTTCAAGAAGAAGGATGGGTCAATGTGCCTTTTCATAGATTATCATGAGCTCAACAAAATCATGATAAAGAACATGTATCCTCTAACCCAAATTGATGACTTTTTTGATCAGCTACATGGAGAACAATACTTCTCTAAGGTGGATTTTTGGTCTGTATGTTACCAAGAAAGGGTGAATAAGGAGGAAAGCCCCAAGACTGCTTTTCATACAAGATATGGGAACTAAGAATTCATTTTAATGCCTTTCAGACTCACTAATTATTCAGAAATATTCATTGACTTGATGAATATATTCTCCAGATATTACGTTGACAAATTTTTGGTTGTCTTTATAAAAGATATTGTAATATACTCCAAAACCATGGAGTATGAGGAGCATCTAAGCACTGTACTAGAGACCTTGATAAAGGAGAATCTCTATTAAATGTAGAGAAAGCGTGAAAAATATTTGAAGGAGGTCTCATTCATGGGTCATATCATTACAATAAATGACATATTTGTGGATCCCGGCAAGATAGTTTCAATTGAGGGATGGCTGAGGCCAACATCGGTAACAGATATTCATAGCTTCTTAGTGTTAGTAATATATTATCACCGATTTGTGAGAAATTTCTCACAATTTTCCAACCCTATTACTAAGATAACTCAGAAGTTCTTATAGTTTTCTTGGAGTGATGAATGCAAAATAGATTCAAGGAGTTTAAAAGTAGTCTTATCACTATGCCAGTGCTCACATTAACCACAAGTGGATAAATTTTTGTTTTATTTAGTGATGCTTTGAAGAAGGGCCTACGTAGCATGTTGATGCAGAATGACAAAGTCATTGCCTATGCTTTATAGAAATTTAAATTTCATGAGCAAAATTGTCCAACAAATGATCTGGAGTTGGCTTCGGTGATCTTCGCTTTAAAAATTTGGTAAATTTTCCTCTTTGGGGGGGGGGGTGGGGATGTGTGAAATATATATGGACCACAAATGACTCAACTATATATTCACATTGAAAGATTCGAATATACACAAAAGAAGATGTTTAGAGCTGATCAAAGACAATGACTGCTCAATCCATCACCGCCCAGGGAAAGTGAACAAGGTGGCAGGTGCTCTAAGTTGAAAGGACCCATCGATTCTATCATTTATGAGAATTGAAAAGGATCTGATCTTCATAGATTTGATGAAGACGGACATGGGAATCATAGATATGGAAACATCATCAATCCTTTCACAAATTATTTCGTGACCGTCTCTTTTGGAAAGGTTAAAGGATGATCAAAATGATGATGTGTGAATTCAGAAGAATGTGGAAACTATCAGAAAAGGTAAATCCTCATAGATCGTTGTTAATGAAGATGGAATTGTGAGATTTAGGGAAAGACTATGTGTTCCATTATATCCGAAGTTAAAGAATGAACTTTTGGACTATGCACATAGTTTTAATTTCAAAATTCACCTAGGAAACACAAAGATGTATCAAGATCTCTAAGAGCATTATTTTGGGACAAAATGAATTAGGAGATCGCTAAGTATACATCACGGTTCCTATTATGTCGACATGTGATGTCTTAGAGGCATAATTCTAGCGGATGATGCAACCATTACCCATACCAATGTGGAAACGGGATAACATCACCATGGAATTTTTCATCAGACTTTTGTAGAAATCCATAGGAAATAATGTTGTCTAGGTTGTTGTGGATCGTCTTACAATGTCTGGAAACTTCAATGCAATTTGAGAGGATTTCTCATTTGATCAACTGTAACATATATATATATATATATATATATTAGAGAAGTGGAAAGGATTCATGGAGTTCCATTGTCAATTATATCCAATCGAGATCCAAGATTCACCTCTAAGTTTTGGAAGAGCCTTTAACATGCTCTGAATACTGAGTTGAACTTCAGTACGACATATCATCCTCACAATTAAGGCTAATCTAAGAGGACAATCCAAACACTAGAGGACATGTTGAGAGCATCCTCAATGGACTTCATAGGAGGAGGGGATTAACATCTTCCTCTTGTTGATTTCTCATATAAAAACAGTTTCCACTGAAGAATTCAATTGGCTCCTTAAGAAGACCTTTATGGGAAGAGGTAAAGAACACTAGTATGTTAGGATGATTATGGGGATAGAAAACATCTATGTCCCTAAATGGTCATAGAAATGGTAGAGAAGGTTATGACCATCTAGTAGAACATTAAATATGCTCAGAGTCGACAAAAGAGTTATCTGGAAAATCATCGATGAGACCTAGAGTTTGATGTTAGAGACATTGTATTCCTTTGAATATCACCAAAGAAGAGAGTTATGGGATTTGGGATGAAGGTTAATCTTATTAAAAGGTAAGTCGGCCCTTTTGAGATCCTTGATCGCATTGGATTAGGGGCCTATCGAATAGTAATCCCACCGAACCTATCTCAAGTATATGATGTATTCCCTTAATCACCCTTGAGGAAGTACATTCCTGACCCATTTCATGTACTCAATTTAGAGGTGGTACCATTGGAGAATGACCTCTTCTATGAAGAGAATCTGTTGAAGATCTTAGATAACAGGGAAAAAGTTTTACAAAATAAGACAATGCCCCTAGTCAAGGTGTTGTGGTGCAACCACAAGGTTGAGGAATCAATGTGGGAATTAGAGAAAGTGATGAAGCATAGTTACCCACATCTGTTTTAGTGTGGAAAAATGAAATTTTTAGGGTGAAATTTCTTAAGGAGGGAAGATTGTAACGACCCAAACATTTATTAATGAAAATTCATCTTGATCTAATTAAATGTCTTATTATGTAAGATAGTTATATAAAACAAATGAACATCTTTTGTTTTATGTTTTTTGGATTATAAAATACCGTTAAGAATTGTGATCGTTGCTAATATAGCTGTTGTAGTGTGATCATATGATTAGTATAAATATAGGGCTTTACCAAATTCAATTTACCCAGAGAAAGAAAGTGATATCCTCATCTAGTATAATTGCTCCATACGAACCCAATTTGACGGAACATAGAATGTAAGTGGTCACAATGGGCTTTAGTCTGGACCGAGCCCATGTTGCGCTTGAACATGTTATGCTTGAGTGGAACCGCCTACGGGAGAAGTGGAAGATGATAGAGATTACCACTCGAGTGATGTTATCCAAGCCACCCCAAGAGCCTTCCACCATCATGAACCTTACCCCAAAGTTTTACACGCGTGTTTTAGAGGGTTATGTATAAAGACCCTAAAACTACGATTATGTGCATTATTTTTTATACGATAAAGAATATACATTCATTTTATTATTGTTACATAATAAATAGTTTTTAAAAGAAAAAATATCATTTTTAGTTAATATTCAATTAACTAATCTATTTTGATGAATTAATGGATTTTTGAATTAAAAACTATTTTAATAAAATGTTATAATTTAATTTTTTTTATTAAATATAAATGATCATATATTTTTTATAACACAATTGCAATTTTTATTAAGGTTTGAATGCAATTTTTGTCAAAACACTTGAATTTACGATAAATGTCGGGTTTTATTTTAAAATTAAAAATTTAAATATTTAGAAAATTATTTAGATAAAATGAATATTATTTTTGGAATCAGGATGTCGAAATTATTCAATGGTGAATTTTTTTCTGAGGTAGTCATATTATTTGGTAAATATTAAATATCGTTTAAATATATAATCTGTTTTATGACATCATATTGACCCAATAGTGATGTAATAAAATACTATAAATGGTATTTTCTGCCAATATATGTTTTACCATTAATATAATGTGATTTTAGATTTATTTGATTTGTTTACAAACCCTTAGTGGACCCTCCAAGACTTATAAAACATTTTATCTTTCAAAATTGTTTTCCTTCAGAGTGTGACTCACCTCCACATAAGCAAGCCTAATATTTTAATAAGTTTGGCCATTATCCATATAAAATAATGTTTTCCACTACTATTTGAAAAAAACATGGGCAAAAACTATGGTATGGTTTTTGGTTCTTGTTAGTTTAATGTGCAGGGTCCAAAACCTCAATAATATAGAATTTCCTCTCCTTTCCTATATAAACCCACCCATGATCCCACTTCCTCTTTACTAAATGAATTTGGAGGGAGACCAACCTCTTACCTCCTATCTATAGAATCCTCCCAAGGTGACTAAATCTCTTAATATGACTCTTTCAAGACACTTCCAAGCCTTTGGTATCACAATTCCAAGTACGGTATTTCTTCCTTTCTCATTTTTGTCCAAATTTATTTACATTGTTATGACATTTTATTTTAAATTAAAAATGTTGGGGTATGATTTCTCACCTCCAACATACTTCCTTACTTATTTTTGAATATTTAGAGTCCCCTTTCTCTTTAATTAATTCCTCCCATGTACACCCGTTACTATGCTGAAATTCCATAAGGGATTTCTTTCTTCTCATTTACACTCAAGCAATTATTTTATATTATGACTATAAATTCCATTACATATGATGGGACTTGTATCTATATGACCTTATTATTTTCAATTTCATGTAAATATGAAGAGATACACATTACACTCTCACTAACCATTTTATGAATTCTTATGTCACGGTGTTATGTTGCCGAAATTGCACCGTGATTTTCCAAAATAAAGTCATTGTGTAGTGAATACCATACCCATTAATCTATCAACGGTATTGAAATTTATACACATATAATTATTAATGAAACTATTTCATATATTAATTCAAAATTCCTTTTTTTTTGGAATAAATGATGATGTTTAATGAATCCATGTTATATGATCCATGTGGCACACTTATGCATGAAATAAAATCTTTAAGAAAGGTACGCCCTGATTGCGCTCAAATTCAATAGGTAAATATTAGTGTCATGATACATCAAGTGAAATGACATTTTACACTTTCTAATTCATATGAAATAAGGGTTTACTCATTCTCCATGTGCAATGAGACTTGTCTCATGCTATTATCATGTTAAATATTGATGCCACATTTCCAAATTAGGACAATCATGCTATGTCATGCCTTTATTTTCAGGTTTCTCTTGTTCTCCATTGATATTCCTATTTCCTAAAATGTACTATATTATTCATATGCCTTGTTTAATCCCTTACTAGGCTTTATATCTCACCCTTTTCTTATGAATATCCTCAAGTTATCCCATGAAATACTATGTACGAGGGAATGTAGTGATCATGTAAATGACATTTTCAATAAAGATGTTGTGTTTTATGTTCTAATTTGTTATGTAATGTTACTATGACACAGAGACACTAAACCACTCCATGTTCTATGTTTTATAATGTGATGTTTTATGTAATAAATCATGTTTAAGGGTGTAATAAAGTGCATTGTTGTTATAGAGTATCTTTCTTAATTGATGGTAAACCATATAAAAACCCTTTATCTAGTTGTTCCTTTTTAAATTTATAAATTGAATTTAGTGGTGAGGGTTAAGTATGTATTTATAGATCCATATTTAAAAACTAAAATATAATTTCTTTTATTTGGATAGGACAAAAAAAGATAAACTAAAACATGGTAAAATAGAGGAAGACTAACTGAGTCATCCCCCCCATGATTAGTGTCCCAATATAATCCAATGAGAACATTAATGGTATAAAATATAATCAAGTATCCTATGATTTAATATATACTATTTTCCATTGTTTTAATAGATCTATATGATGTGTATAGTTAAAGAAGTTTTTTTGGGATTACTCATATGATTTAAAATGAAGTCACTTTTATTGGTACCAATATATAGTTTTCGACATAATCATTCAAAAATGGAAAGAAAAGATAAGGTAACAAGTAGTGGAAAGTACAAATTCAAAAGGATGATCTACTAATAGTCAAAATGGATCAAAATTGTAATTTTTTATCCACTAAATTTGTTTATATTGATCCTATTGATGAATATATTTGAATCCATGGAGTGTATGTGGAGGATGGGTATATTGAAATAATTGAAAACCTATAATTTGAAGTAAAACAATTATTTGGAGATATTCCCCAATTAAGGGGTCACTTATAAATTTGGATTAATCAAGGGACTTATTGATGAAATATAACCACATTAATTGGATGATAAAGATATGGAAAAAATATTGGCTATGAAATTAAAAATATTCAGAACTCCCAGTAAAATTTTTGAATGCAAAGAAGATTCTATATTATTTTGAAATAACCATCATTTCATAGTTGAAAGAGAGTTAAAATTAAATTGTATAAAAATATTTTATTTTATAAATTTATTGATAATAAAATCAATTATTTTGAAGAAGTTCAGAATGAAAATAATGATTTCATGTATTCATAATTATAATTGAAAGGAAATATTATTCTGCACGTTGATAATTATTTGCAATAAAATATAGAAAATATATAAAAATTGTATTAAAAATTTAAAGAGATAATTGGAAGAAATTTTGGTATCATTAGAGTATAAGAAGAACTCCCACAATAATAAGTGGCTCTAAATTGAGGTAAAATTGTTAAATATTGAGTGTTTATGTTGAGATCCAAATCATAGATATGTGACAATTACAAATAAGTTGATGGAAAACTCATATTATTCCCCTATATTTATTTTATTTTGTTTCGTTTTATGGAATTAATGGTTCTATTTGAAAATTTATAACTTGATGATAGTTTTAATTATTTTACATATAAGAAAAATTATCCAATATGGACCTCCTAATACATAATTTCAACATTTCATTATGTATCAAAGTATGGTTGATATACATATAAAATAAATATAATAATGATAAATTATAATGGATTGAATCTCTTGGGTTTGTTCAAACAAGTGTATAGGCTACCTATAATGATTTATTTCATGTTAAACTAAAATCAAGGAAACCCTTAAAAACTGTAATATCAGCTTTGAAAACCAATTTACTATTCATTATTTAATTATATAAAATATGATTTTTAGTGGTTTTGATGATGAAAATATATATTCAAAGGGGATTTATTAATCATGAAAATAAATATTTTTGAGGTGTTTTTAAATAGTAGTTCGGTTTATAAATTTCCTGATCAATCTATTTTTAACATACCCTATGATGGGATATTTGAGAATTTTATCACATGTTGAATTTTTTTTGGAAAACATTGATCCTTGAGTCAGTCACACTTGTTTTATACAAGAAAATTGATAACATAGACATAGATTTGGTTGATGTATGGCTCATTTCTAAGAGAGTTTTTATACCAACATTATGTTAAAAAAATTAGGATATAACTTTTTTAATAACATAAAATATGTTATTTTAATTATGGAAGAGACCTGATGGTGAGAGACATTTTTACAATATATTTTTTCATCAAAATTTATTATAAATAATGGGGATACATAAAGTGATGATCAGAACACATGTTGAGATAATGTTATTTAATGGTATAGATAAAAAAAATAAAAAATGGGGATGTTTAAGAGACCAATGAATTAAAGTGATTGTATTGTTGTCAATAAGTCAAGATGTTATTATGAAGTTTGGTTATCAAATTTTTTTGGTGTTCATGAAGATCCTAAGTATTTAAGATTACTAAGATATATCCTGGAATTCATATGGATTAATTGAATTGAAGAAATGATCTATGTAAGTATAAACATTCATTAATACATTTGAAAAGATATATATTTGATATTTTTAAATTTTTATTGGATATAAAGAAGAAGGATTTGACATTAATGCTTCTCGAAGTTCCTAAAAGAAATAATTAAAAGTATCATATGATAAATATGGTGTCTAGAGAGATAATCATTATGGGAATCATTTAAAAGTGTAGTTGGATGAAATAAGCACCATAAAAAACATGTTTTAATTTAAATTCTGGAGATAGATGTGGAATAAAAATTTAAGAGATATAATAAAATAGGTAAAAATATAGTTAATTATCAAATAATACATTATATGATTATTAAAAAGAAATTCTTCTATATATAATATTAAATATCCCTTTAATGAAGGTTTAAATAAGCCGTATAAGGATATAATTCAATTAGAATGGATGGTGTATTATTAATTTTTTGAGTTGGCATGAACTTGTTTTTTATTTTTTAATGAAATTTAGAATTTCATGAGATTATTAGGATAGGTTCTAAGATTACTTAATGAATTTGGGAAACTCTAATATTAATTTTTTTAATTTGTATTTCATATGTATGTTTTTGGTTCAGTTTCTGAATATATGTTTGTTTTCATCAATTATATAATTTGTATGATGATTTGTTCATATATCAGATATTCTAGATATACAATCTATAAACTAAGCATGGGTAACCATATTACACAAATTCATAAGCGACATTGGTTAATTGTATGCCTAAGATGCTCTATGGAACATATATTAGTAGAATGTTTAGTTAGATATTTGAAAAATAAAATATCATGGAATATGTAACATCCTTTCAGAAAATATGTATGGTGATTGTTAATATTTCATACCAAATGGAAGTGTTAAATTCATTGTTATAGATTATAAAATAATCATATATGTGAATAAGTTTGATAATACATAAGATTAATATTTATGATACTTGAGAATTATTATAACATGAGGTGGAAATTTTGAAATGGTAGTGATACAATGTAATATATAATAATAAAATATTCTTATATTATAAGCTTCTCTTTAAAGTAGATAATTAAAAATGATAATAAATTATAATACATAAGAAAAAATTATTTTTATTTATGAAGAATTCCTTATTAAGAATGTTAGAAAATAGATAATCTCACACATTGATATGATTATATATTTTGATGAATTTAAACTAAAATTGTTAATGTATGAACTAATATTTTTGGAAATAAACATCACAACGATTAAATGGAGATTTTAATTCAAGATGAGAATGAAGAAGTATTCAAAATATTATTATTTCAAGTAAGGAAGTTTCACCATAAATGGATTTCATTACATTTTGATGATGTTTATGTGAAATAGAACATGAATTGCATCTTACTAAGATTTTAAATATCCGTAGATCTTTTGTATTTTTTTAAGACATATATAACTTCTGGATTTTATAATATTAAATGGAGATATATTAAACCAATATTTTAGAAATAATTAAAACTCTAAATATCTACTAGTTTAAAAATAAATATTTCATGTTATAAGACAAGGGTATTTACCCTTTTTGAATAATGGCAACAATATTTATGATATATGTGAATATTAAATATTAGTATAAGAAGAATAAAAAGTGACTAACCTGATATATTATACCTAGAGATCATAGATATGGAAACATCATCAATCCTTTCACAAATTATTTCGTGACCGTCTCTTTTGGAAAGGTTAAAGGATGATCAAAATGATGATGTGTGAATTCAGAAGAATGTGGAAACTATCAGAAAAGGTAAATCCTCATAGATCGTTGTTAATGAAGATGGAATTGTGAGATTTAGGGAAAGACTATGTGTTCCATTATATCCGATGTTAAAGAATGAACTTTTGGACTATGCACATAGTTTTAATTTCAAAATTCACCTAGGAAACACAAAGATGTATCAAGATCTCTAAGAGCATTATTTTGGGACAAAATGAATTAGGAGATCGCTAAGTATACATCACGGTTCCTATTATGTCGACATGTGATGTCTGAGAGGCATAATTCTAGCGGATGATGCAACCATTACCCATACCAATCTGGAAACGGGATAACATCACCATGGAATTTTTCATCAGACTTTTGTAGAAATCCATAGGAAATAATGTTGTCTAGGTTGTTGTGGATCGTCTTACAATGTCTGGAAACTTCAATGCAATTTGAGAGGATTTCTCATTTGATCAACTGTAACATATATATATATATATATTAGAGAAGTGGAAAGGATTCATGGAGTTCCATTGTCAATTATATCCAATTGAGATCAAAGATTCACCTCTAAGTTTTGGAAGAGCCTTTAACATGCTCTGAATACTGAGTTGAACTTCAGTACGACATATCATCCTCACAATTAAGGCTAATCTAAGAGGACAATCCAAACACTAGAGGACATGTTGAGAGCATCCTCAATGGACTTCATAGGAGGAGGGGATTAACATCTTCCTCTTGTTGATTTCTCATATAAAAACAGTTTCCACTGAAGAATTCAATTGGCTCCTTAAGAAGACCTTTATGGGAAGAGGTAAAGAACACTAGTATGTTAGGATGATTATGGGGATAGAAAACATCTATGTCCCTAAATGGTCATAGAAATGGTAGAGAAGGTTATGACCATCTAGTAGAACATTAAATATGCTCAGAGTCGACAAAAGAGTTATCTGGAAAATCATCGATGAGACCTAGAGTTTGATGTTAGAGACATTGTATTCCTTTGAATATCACCAAAGAAGAGAGTTATGGGATTTGGGATGAAGGTTAATCTTATTAAAAGGTAAGTCGGCCCTTTTGAGATCCTTGATCGCATTGGATTAGGGGCCTATCGAATAGTAATCCCACCGAACCTATCTCAAGTATATGATGTATTCCCTTAATCACCCTTGAGGAAGTACATTCCTGACCCATTTCATGTACTCAATTTAGAGGTGGTACCATTGGAGAATGACCTCTTCTATGAAGATAATCTGTTGAAGATCTTAGATAACAGGGAAAAAGTTTTACAAAATAAGACAATGCCCCTAGTCAAGGTGTTGTGGTGCAACCACAAGGTTGAGGAATCAATGTGGGAATTAGAGAAAGTGATGAAGCATAGTTACCCACATCTGTTTTAGTGTGGAAAAATGAAATTTTTAGGGTGAAATTTCTTAAGGAGGGAAGATTGTAACGACCCAAACATTTATTAATGAAAATTCATCTTGATCTAATTAAATGTCTTATTATGTAAGATAGTTATATAAAACAAATGAACATCTTTTGTTTTATGTTTTTTGGATTATAAAATACCGTTAAGAATTGTGATCGTTGCTAATATAGCTGTTGTAGTGTGATCATATGATTAGTATAAATATAGGGCTTTACCAAATTCAATTTACCCAGAGAAAGAAAGTGATATCCTCATCTAGTATAATTGCTCCATACGAACCCAATTTGTCGGAACATAGAATGTAAGTGGTCACAATGGGCTTTAGTCTGGACCGAGCCCATGTTGCGCTTGAACATGTTATGCTTGAGTGGAACCGCCTACGGGAGAAGTGGAAGATGATAGAGATTACCACTCGAGTGATGTTATCCAAGCCACCCCAAGATCCTTCCACCATCATGAACCTTACCCCAAAGTTTTACACGCGTGTTTTAGAGGGTTATGTATAAAGACCCTAAAACTACGATTATGTGCATTATTTTTTATACGATAAAGAATATACATTCATTTTATTATTGTTACATAATAAATAGTTTTTAAAAGAAAAAATATCATTTTTAGTTAATATTCAATTAACTAATCTATTTTGATGAATTAATGGATTTTTGAATTAAAAACTATTTTAATAAAATGTTATAATTTAATTTTTTTTATTAAATATAAATGATCATATATTTTTTATAACACAATTGCAATTTTTATTAAGGTTTGAATGCAATTTTTGTCAAAACACTTGAATTTACGATAAATGTCGGGTTTTATTTTAAAATTAAAAATTTAAATATTTAGAAAATTATTTAGATAAAATGAATATTATTTTTGGAATCAGGATGTCGAAATTATTCAATGGTGAATTTTTTTCTGAGGTAGTCATATTATTTGGTAAATATTAAATATCGTTTAAATATATAATCTGTTTTATGACATCATATTGACCCAATAGTGATGTAATAAAATACTATAAATGGTATTTTCTGCCAATATATGTTTTACCATTAATATAATGTGATTTTAGATTTATTTGATTTGTTTACAAACCCTTAGTGGACCCTCCAAGACTTATAAAACATTTTATCTTTCAAAATTGTTTTCCTTCAGAGTGTGACTCACCTCCACATAAGCAAGCCTAATATTTTAATAAGTTTGGCCATTATCCATATAAAATAATGTTTTCCACTACTATTTGAAAAAAACATGGGAAAAAACTATGGTATGGTTTTTGGTTCTTGTTAGTTTAATGTGCAGGGTCCAAAACCTCAATAATATAGAATTTCCTCTCCTTTCCTATATAAACCCACCCATGATCCCACTTCCTCTTTACTAAATGAATTTGGAGGGAGACCAACCTCTTACCTCCTATCTATAGAATCCTCCCAAGGTGACTAAATCTCTTAATATGCCTCTTTCAAGACACTTCCAAGCCTTTGGTATCACAATTCCAAGTACGGTATTTCTTCCTTTCTCATTTTTGTCCAAATTTATTTACATTGTTATGACATTTTATTTTAAATTAAAAATGTTGGGGTATGATTTCTCACCTCCAACATACTTCCTTACTTATTTTTGAATATTTAGAGTCCCCTTTCTCTTTAATTAATTCCTCCCATGTACACCCGTTACTATGCTGAAATTCCATAAGGGATTTCTTTCTTCTCATTTACACTCAAGCAATTATTTTATATTATGACTATAAATTCCATTACATATGATGGGACTTGTATCTATATGACCTTATTATTTTCAATTTCATGTAAATATGAAGAGATACACATTACACTCTCACTAACCATTTTATGAATTCTTATGTCACGGTGTTATGTTGCCGAAATTGCACCGTGATTTTCCAAAATAAAGTCATTGTGTAGTGAATACCATACCCATTAATCTATCAACGGTATTGAAATTTATACACATATAATTATTAATGAAACTATTTCATATATTAATTCAAAATTCCTTTTTTTTGGAATAAATGATGATGTTTAATGAATCCATGTTATATGATCCATGTGGCACACTTATGCATGAAATAAAATCTTTAAGAAAGGTACGCCCTGATTGCGCTCAAATTCAATAGGTAAATATTAGTGTCATGATACATCAAGTGAAATGACATTTTACACTTTCTAATTCATATGAAATAAGGGTTTACTCATTCTCCATGTGCAATGAGACTTGTCTCATGCTATTATCATGTTAAATATTGATGCCACATTTCCAAATTAGGACAATCATGCTATGTCATGCCTTTATTTTCAGGTTTCTCTTGTTCTCCATTGATATTCCTATTTCCTAAAATGTACTATATTATTCATATGCCTTGTTTAATCCCTTACTAGGCTTTATATCTCACCCTTTTCTTATGAATATCCTCAAGTTATCCCATGAAATACTATGTACGAGGGAATGTAGTGATCATGTAAATGACATTTTCAATAAAGATGTTGTGTTTTATGTTCTAATTTGTTATGTAATGTTACTATGACACATAGACACTAAACCACTCCATGTTCTATGTTTTATAATGTGATGTTTTATGTAATAAATCATGTTTAAGGGTGTAATAAAGTGCATTGTTGTTATAGAGTATCTTTCTTAATTGATGGTAAACCATATAAAAACCCTTTATCTAGTTGTTCCTTTTTAAATTTATAAATTGAATTTAGTGGTGAGGGTTAAGTATGTATTTATAGATCCATATTTAAAAACTAAAATAGAATTTCTTTTATTTGGATAGGACAAAAAAAGATAAACTAAAACATGGTAAAATAGAGGAAGACTAACTGAATCATCCCCCCCATGATTAGTGTCCCAATATAATCCAATGAGAACATTAATGGTATAAAATATAATCAAGTATCCTATGATTTAATATATACTATTTTCCATTGTTTTAATAGATCTATATGATGTGTATAGTTAAAGAAGTTTTTTTGGGATTACTCATATGATTTAAAATGAAGTCACTTTTATTGGTACCAATATATAGTTTTCGACATAATCATTCAAAAATGGAAAGAAAAGATAAGGTAACAAGTAGTGGAAAGTACAAATTTAAAAGGATGATCTACTAATAGTCAAAATGGATCAAAATTGTAATTTTTTATCCACTAAATTTGTTTATATTGATCCTATTGATGAATATATTTGAATCCATGGAGTGTATGTGGAGGATGGGTATATTGAAATAATTGAAAACCTATAATTTGAAGTAAAACAATTATTTGGAGATATTCCCCAATTAAGGGGTCACTTATAAATTTGGATTAATCAAGGGACTTATTGATGAAATATAACCACATTAATTGGATGATAAAGATATGGAAAAAATATTGGCTATGAAATTAAAAATATTCAGAACTCCCAGTAAAATTTTTGAATCCAAAGAAGATTCTATATTATTTTGAAATAACCATCATTTCATAGTTGAAAGAGAGTTAAAATTAAATTGTATAAAAATATTTTATTTTATAAATTTATTGATAATAAAATCAATTATTTTGAAGAAGTTCAGAATGAAAATAATGATTTCATGTATTCATAATTATAATTGAAAGGAAATATTATTCTGAACGTTGATAATTATTTGCAATAAAATATAGAAAATATATAAAAATTGTATTAAAAATTTAAAGAGATAATTGGAAGAAATTTTGGTATCATTAGAGTATAAGAAGAACTCCCACAATAATAAGTGGCTCTAAATTGAGGTAAAATTGTTAAATATTGAGTGTTTATGTTGAGATCCAAATCATAGATATGTGACAATTACAAATAAGTTGATGGAAAACTCATATTATTCCCCTATATTTATTTTATTTTGTTTCGTTTTATGGAATTAATGGTTCTATTTGAAAATTTATAACTTGATGATAGTTTTAATTATTTTACATATAAGAAAAATTATCCAATATGGACCTCCTAATACATAATTTCAACATTTCATTATGTATCAAAGTATGGTTGATATACATATAAAATAAATATAATAATGATAAATTATAATGGATTGAATCTCTTGGGTTTGTTCAAACAAGTGTATAGGCTACCTATAATGATTTATTTCATGTTAAACTAAAATCAAGGAAACCCTTAAAAACTGTAATATCAGCTTTGAAAACCAATTTACTATTCATTATTTAATTATATAAAATATGATTTTTAGTGGTTTTGATGATGAAAATATATATTCAAAGGGGATTTATTAATCATGAAAATAAATATTTTTGAGGTGTTTTTAAATAGTAGTTCGGTTTATAAATTTCCTGATCAATCTATTTTTAACATACCCTATGATGGGATATTTGAGAATTTTATCACATGTTGAATTTTTTTTGGAAAACATTGATCCTTGAGTCAGTCACACTTGTTTTATACAAGAAAATTGATAACATAGACATAGATTTGGTTGATGTATGGCTCATTTCTAAGAGAGTTTTTATACCAACATTATGTTAAAAAAATTAGGATATAACTTTTTTAATAACATAAAATATGTTATTTTAATTATGGAAGAGACCTGATGGTGAGAGACATTTTTACAATATATTTTTTCATCAAAATTTATTATAAATAATGGGGATACATAAAGTGATGATCAGAACACATGTTGAGATAATGTTATTTAATGGTATAGATAAAAAAAATAAAAAATGGGGATGTTTAAGAGACCAATGAATTAAAGTGATTGTATTGTTGTCAATAAGTCAAGATGTTATTATGAAGTTTGGTTATCAAATTTTTTTGGTGTTCATGAAGATCCTAAGTATTTAAGATTACTAAGATATATCCTGGAATTCATATGGATTAATTGAATTGAAGAAATGATCTATGTAAGTATAAACATTCATTAATACATTTGAAAAGATATATATTTGATATTTTTAAATTTTTATTGGATATAAAGAAGAAGGATTTGACATTAATGCTTCTCGAAGTTCCTAAAAGAAATAATTAAAAGTATCATATGATAAATATGGTGTCTAGAGAGATAATCATTATGGGAATCATTTAAAAGTGTAGTTGGATGAAATAAGCACCATAAAAAACATGTTTTAATTTAAATTCTGGAGATAGATGTGGAATACAAATTTAAGAGATATAATAAAATAGGTAAAAATATAGTTAATTATCAAATAATACATTATATGATTATTAAAAAGAAATTCTTCTATATATAATATTAAATATCCCTTTAATGAAGGTTTAAATAAGCCGTATAAGGATATAATTCAATTAGAATGGATGGTGTATTATTAATTTTTTGAGTTGGCATGAACTTGTTTTTTATTTTTTAATGAAATTTAGAATTTCATGAGATTATTAGGATAGGTTCTAAGATTACTTAATGAATTTGGGAAACTCTAATATTAATTTTTTTAATTTGTATTTCATATGTATGTTTTTGGTTCAGTTTCTGAATATATGTTTGTTTTCATCAATTATATAATTTGTATGATGATTTGTTCATATATCAGATATTCTAGATATACAATCTATAAACTAAGCATGGGTAACCATATTACACAAATTCATAAGCGACATTGGTTAATTGTATGCCTAAGATGCTCTATGGAACATATATTAGTAGAATGTTTAGTTAGATATTTGAAAAATAAAATATCATGGAATATGTAACATCCTTTCAGAAAATATGTATGGTGATTGTTAATATTTCATACCAAATGGAAGTGTTAAATTCATTGTTATAGATTATAAAATAATCATATATGTGAATAAGTTTGATAATACATAAGATTAATATTTATGATACTTGAGAATTATTATAACATGAGGTGGAAATTTTGAAATGGTAGTGATACAATGTAATATATAATAATAAAATATTCTTATATTATAAGCTTCTCTTTAAAGTAGATAATTAAAAATGATAATAAATTATAATACATAAGAAAAAATTATTTTTATTTATGAAGAATTCCTTATTACGAATGTTAGAAAATAGATAATCTCACACATTGATATGATTATATATTTTGATGAATTTAAACTAAAATTGTTAATGTATGAACTAATATTTTTGGAAATAAACATCACAACGATTAAATGGAGATTTTAATTCAAGATGAGAATGAAGAAGTATTCAAAATATTATTATTTCAAGTAAGGAAGTTTCACCATAAATGGATTTCATTACATTTTGATGATGTTTATGTGAAATAGAACATGAATTGCATCTTACTAAGATTTTAAATATCCGTAGATCTTTTGTATTTTTTTAAGACATATATAACTTCTGGATTTTATAATATTAAATGGAGATATATTAAACCAATATTTTAGAAATAATTAAAACTCTAAATATCTACTAGTTTAAAAATAAATATTTCATGTTATAAGACAAGGGTATTTACCCTTTTTAAATAATGGCAACAATATTTATGATATATGTGAATATTAAATATTAGTATAAGAAGAATAAAAAGTGACTAACCTGATATATTATACCTAGAGATCATAGCGTATCGAAGAGAGAAGGGTAATTCCAATTTTTTTTGGCCTAGAGAAAAAACATTTATGTATCAAAAAAGTAGGAGGCCCATGATATCCATGAAAGATATACAATCTATTAAAGAAGTTGAATAAGGAAAAATGATTCCTATGATAATATATTTTCATGGATTATTATCGAGAGAGATATCAACTACTATTGTTGTTAGATATACTTTATTTTGAGGATTTAGGATATCAAAGGTCCATTGTGGTTAAAGATTATAGTGAGATTGATTTGAATTAAAAGGACAGATTTCATATGGTTTTATTGATTATATCCTATTAGATGAATACCTATTCATTGAGGGAGAAGATCTAATTATTTTGATGTAGTGTAATGTTATGTAAAAGTCAGGTCTTTTTTAGATGTTCATGGAGGACATTTAGAAACTCATGGATCAATTATAAATAGTACCACCATTCTAGTTAGAATACTTATTGGATTTCAAGATATCTCTAATTCCAAGAGGTAGAATTGGGTATTGGATAATAGAATGACACATAAAAAGTGTAGGGAGAAAAAACATTGGGATATTTATAGTACATTACCAACCCTTTTTCCATTTATGAGCCCTTTTAATCACTATTATATATTAGTGGTAATATGAATTTATTTAATATTTGATCGCATTAAGGGATACGTTTTCATGGGATTCCAACCTTGTAAATGGTGGGGTGAAAGGGGCACATATTCCAATCACTATAATATTAATCTTCTAATTTTTTATAGTAGAACATCAAATATTAAAACTTTTCTTTCTTATCGAACATCCCTAAAAAGATATGTGTTTGAAACCTGGAAGACTAGGCACCGCAAGCACTGCATCGAGTTGTCCACCGCCATTAGTTCCAGTTAGCTCAAGTTATTCCATTTAAGAAATGATTAGCTATAAAAGCACATAAAAAGAATATTAATTTAAGGATAGACAAAAACATAGTGCCAAAGGACTATGTGGTTTAGGAATTGTGTGTTTCAGCTATGGTATAATGAAAGTATCTCTTTCATTTAGGGCAATTAAGTAAATATAACATTCATGAATAATAAAATTTTAAAAATGAAACTCAAACTATTAAAATAAGTCCCACCAATTCCTTAGCTATTTCATATTATGCAACTCCTCCTTTCATCCTTCTATGTTTGGTAATTCATCCTTCGACACCTCAATTAACCCAGGTGTGGTCCTTCTTGATCCACCCCTACTTCGTCTTAGGACCCATAAGAATTATATTAGTCATCCTTGAATAAGTGCACCAATGGATCATCTAATAGAGGGACCCAACTAGTCATTAAGTCCCACTACCAACTGAAATTTTTGGGTTTCCTCCCATTGAAAAGATATAATATTGATTCCATATAATAATCAATACTATAGAGACTAACTCTATATGAATAGTGTATGTAACTTTATAATAAATAATTGATGACTCAAAATCCATTTCATTTTCCCAATACTGAAATGAAAATAATTTAAAAAATAATCAATAGTGCCTTATCATCATTACATCTACACTACCATAACCTCCTCTAGAATATGAGATATATCTAAAAACATCCCCTTCTTTCTATATCAATGACGCATTCAAAATATGACTAAACCCACCAAGAAATGATCTAGATGTTACTCCATTACATTATCACACTTGTAATCCAATATTATCCATTCATAAAACTAAAAAAATTCCAAATCTTCCATTGAACACACTTTTTGGTTATCCCACCATCCAACATCCTTTCACAGATATAAGACATCTGGATTTAAATAAATCTTTTGTTCATTTGAAACTCCTACTTTTAGTGAATTTATTTTCACTACATATATAAAAACATAAATTGTGATGTTGTACTGTCTTCATATGATCTTCCCAAAGTATTACATACAATGAATAAAATTTTAGATCTTCGACAATTAACCTAGAAAATAAATACCACACAAAAACCAAAATATATCCCACTTGAGAATTTCTTTTTCATTTTAAGTCCAACAATATAGCACTTGAAGATAGTTCCCATGTTTACACCAAATTCACACAATCAATCTTTTATTCAAGAACAATATATAGAACCTACATGATTCTCCTCAATGTTTCATCAAATCATCATGTAACCCACTGAATGAATTAGTACTCAATCCTCTAAAACCATGTTCTGTTATTCCTCTAAATCTAAATAAATAATCTAACCACTTCCAAGGAATTCCATTAAATAATGTAGTAGCTGATTAATCATCATATAGATTTTTTCAAATCCCATCAATGAGATACATCATACAATGAGTCAATAGAATCTCTCATTTCATATGTCTTCTTCTAAAACATTGATCCCTCATGTTTCCAAAATCAGAGAGCATGCTGGTATACAGATCTCTAGTGAAGTCATCACAATTGAACTCCATCTGGAATATCAACTTTAGAAAAGATTGATTTTATCAAAGTGAAAAAATCCCAATGATATTTCCTTCATTGAAATAATATATTTGAGACCATCTACACCCACTACATTCAGCCTTGATTCCAAACATTGCAGGATTCCACCTTAATTCTAGAGGTACTTTTAATAATATTATAATATTTCCATAATAATTTCCATAGATTTATATGTATCCAAAGTCTTCAAAACTTATTTGTAAGGACAAAAATTCCAGGTATTTGGGAAGTCCTCCTTCAAGGATTATATTGATCATGATCGAATCCTTCTGAATACTTTGAAGATAAGATAAAAAACTTCCCAACATTCATAGTTCTAGAGTATCCTCTAGAATATTCTAACCCAAATAGAAATAAATAACCAATCCATCTAAACCCAAAATCTAGTACCAATCTATCTGAAACTCACCACTAAAAATCACCATCAAGAATACCTTATAAGTAAGACTTCTCATAGATCCAACACATGCTTTTAGAAAACATTTATATTCATTGTGACACCTTTCTTACAGGGTTCCAAGTCAATCACTTTCTTCTTTGAAAAAACTCAGGCAATAGATCTCTAGAATTATCAGAAATCATCACTCATCTTTATGATCAACTTCTTGTTCACCTACATCATTTTTCTTATTAATTTTATAAGAAAGGTAATTTAAAGTTAAATTTATTCTATAAGAGGGAAAAATTGGAACTGGTTATAGATTTTATTCCTATGCTTCACTCCATCTATGTCCTGAACACTAACCATAACTTCAAAGACACTACACATTTCCCTGTTCCAGTAAATCTGTATACCACTGAGAATCCTCATCATTCATTCTCTCTCACTCCCCAGAACACATGATAACCATTCCATACACTATAATTTGGATATATTTGATCCTTGACATGAAATTTTCTTTTTTAAACATCTCCTTTCAGAGATAGTAACCTTCACTAAGGGAAAATTGGGTTTTTTTTGTGATGGGTCATTTGGTACGGGTCATTGACCCATCGCAAATAGTTTTTTGTAGGAATTCTTTTCTACGGGAGAACCAATACATCACAAATAATAAGGTTTTTGTGATGGGGAGATGATTACCATCACAAAAGGTTTTGCGCACACTAGGAATCAAACCGCAGTAATTAGTATTTGCGTTTGGGTATAATAGCTTGTCACAAATACCCAATGGTGTTTTTAGTAGTTGCGGTGAGATATAAATCTCATCAAAAATACTTTGTATGCTGGTAGTCTTTTGCGACGGGTCCCGTCGCAAAAGATTTTTTGACCACAACCCCTAATTAATATGGGTGGTGGCCAGTGCGATTAGACCAGTCCCAAATAATCCCTTTGCAACTAATCTAACCTATATATACCCCACCCATATTTTTCTTATTTTACTCAATTCTATACTCCCCTCTCTCTCTATAGTGGAAAATTTTCTCTCAACAGTTCTCATAGTTTAAAAATTAAATTCAGGCCATTATTCGCAGCTTATATCTTTCAAAAGCCTCAGTTTTAAGGTATTTATCTATTTTTTTAATTTTTTACTAAATTGATTTTATTTTTTTAGTTATAATTATTGTTAATTAGCTACAGTTAAATTAAATTATTATTAGATAGTTTTGGTAATCATTTTTAGGTTTATTTTTACAAATAATTACGTGTAATATGTATGAATCAGTATTTATTAATAATTATTATATTATTTATTATTAATTAGTAAAAATTAGTATTAAATTTTATTAATTATTATTAAATTCAAATAATTATTATTTAATTGTAATAATTAGTTTTAAATTATAATAATTAGTAATAATTAGTAATAATTAGTAATGAATTATAATAATTAGTAATAAATTGTAATAATTAGTAATACATTATAATAAATTTCAATAATTAGTAATAAAATGTAATAATTGGTAATAAACTGTAATAATTAATAATAAATTGCAATAATTAGTAGCAAATTGAAACAATGACTAAATATTTGAAATAAATTACAATAATTTGTAATAACTAGGAATAAATTGCAACAATTTTTAATAATTAGTAATAAATAGTAATAATTGGTAATAAATTGTAATAATTGTTAATAAATTGTAATAATTGGTATTAAATTGTAATAATTTGTAGTAAAATGTAATAATTGGTAATAAATTGTAATAATTAGTAATAAAACATAATAATTAGTAATAAAATCTAAAAATAAGTAATAAAATCTAAAAATTAGTAATAAATTGTAATAACTATAATAAATTGTTGTAATTAGTAGTAAATTGAAAAAATGAGTAATAAATTCTAATAATTACTACTAATTTGTAATAAATTCTAATAATTAGTAATAAACTGTACTAATTAGTAATAAATTGCAAAAATTAGTAATAATTATTAAAAAAATATAATAATTAGTTAATGACCCATAAATTTCATGGAAATTTTTTATTAAATTCATTGGGATTTTATGAGTATGCAATTTTTGATGGCACCTGATTCCGAGGCCCGGTGTGCCCGGAATCAATTTCCGAAGTTTAGCTCGGGTACGTTCAGTGAACGAACGAGCGCGTTTTTCTATCATTTGAAATGGTGCTCGGAATGGAAATCTGAGGGCACCGATAAACTCACAGTGCCGATAATTGCTTAAGAGGACTTTTAATGAAGCTACATTGGCATGAGAGGAGAGGTAAAAAATTGTGGATTAATTGGGAAGTGAATAAAATTGTGGGACAATTTGATTGTTATATCTAAAGTGGATATATCCTAATTGAGGGGGTTGGGGTGGGACCCACTGGTTCCTAACTACCAATGTGAGGATAAATGTGATGTGGGGCCCACATGATCCCCAACCCTTTACATTCCCAAACTCTTTAGCCCTCTTTAAACCCCCATTATCTTCCCCTGAAATAATTGGATAACTCCTCTTAAATTAAGTAGCCTCTCCACCTTCCTCTCCCCCATTAATGTTTTCCATCAAACATAATTAATATCTTGAATTAATTTGAAAAGGGTGGATTACATTTAAATGGGAGTATGTTAATAAATTATTGTTTTTGGCAAATAAAATGGTGGGGGAACCTCTGAAGGAATAAGAGTAGTTTCATTCTTCAACCCTAAGGCGCAGAATGAGAACGTGCCACGCCTTACAATCTTATCTCCGTGACAAAAAGGGTAGATTTCGCTTCCTCCTTAGATTCACTTCGTTGACGTCTATGAAACCTTATCATGCAATGACGTCAACTACGACGTCGACGTTCAACATCGATTATCTAGGTAGGGGGTTATCATATTTAGTGTATAAGTAATTTATATCTCGTGCATGGGTATTTAATTTTTAGGGTTTTGGTATAATTTATTTTGAATAAATTAAACTCTTGACGTTGAAAAATTTTAGTTTCAGCCTCTAATGCGGAGGGCACGGGCTAACGAACAAGATGAACCCTCCACTAGTTTTTCTTTGGTGTGCCAATTGACAGGAGATGGTGAATTTGACCGTAATGGCGTTTGGAAGTCGTCTATATGATGAGTGGATCCCGAGAGAGCCGCAGGCACAACCGACGGGTGAATCGGACCACTGGAGTGCGTTCGGTGGTCCGTGGAAGGGGCTGTCGGTGCGCCATGCAGGAACAGTGGTGCCGGCGACAGGAGGCGGCGGCGCCCCAGCGCGCCGCCGGAGAAGACCCACCGTGGAAAGCCACGGCAGTGCGACGCGGTGGATCCCACCGCCGCAGGGGATCCCTGGACCATAACGGTGGGGCGCAGCGTAACGACGACCCGATCTAGCAGAGCTGCGGCCTAAGGCCACGGCGGAACAGAGGGGCTGCCGACTCTGACAGCCGCCAGTGCCAACTAGAGGCGGGACACGCTGGGGTCCCGCAGATACCAAGGGTCAGAAATTATGGCCGGACATTTCCGAAGAACTGGGGGGGGGGGGATGTAACCCCCCGACAAGGGTGGGTTCCGCTGGGTGTTGCCACCCGCCGGGTCTACCAGTGGGCCACCAACGCCCCTGGCCGGGTCGGGTCGGGCCACGCTGACCGGACCGCCAGCGCCGGGTCGGGTCGCACCCAACCGGGAAAGACCCAGACCCGGGTCGGGTTGATCCTGTTTGGGCCGACCCAGGGGGTATTGGGCCGGCTCGGTTCGGGCCCAATCCCTATATTTTCGGACCTTTTTCGGTTAAACAAACATATCATAGGATACAAACTTCTGATCTACACATCGTCAGTTGTGTAGGATTCCTTGGATCGAGAAGGTCATTTCAGTATATTACACTCAAGTTTTGGGCGAACTTTGGGTACGACCAGATTGGTTCAAACACGAAACCAACCAGGCCCTCGGAGCGGAAACACATATAACCTTAGCTCCGGACGTCCGAATGACGTGCTGTCAACTTGGATGGATTCCAATTGATGAGTCAGACATTTTGACATAATTAACCTGAGGTTTGGATGCAGTTGGAGTAAGGACAGGTTGGATTGTAACCGAAATCTAACTGGGCCCCTGGAACGGAAAAGCCAATAACTTTCAGACTGGATGTCCGTTTGACGAACCATCAGTGGCGTTAGTAATCACGTTGGTTAAAAGGATCTAAACATTAACCTACCTCATATTTGAAATTTTTTCCACATGGTTTAATTTTCACATGAAAAAATTTATTTTATTTACATCTTTTAAGTAATTGAACGGGTGTCATATCCTTCAATATAATAGGACACCAACTGCATACTATTTATCACACCACATTGATATACATATCTTAATGAAACCCCGAAAAAACCTCATATCATCTCTATTAAGATAAATTATATAGGTTCAATTATTTATAAAATATTATCCCTAATTTCCATAAGGAGATATCCAAAGGAGGTTCTTTAAAGATGTGGTAATGGTATTAAGTGAGAATTTGAATTTTACTTCTTCTTTTACCTCCTTAAATTCAAGCATAACAATTACAATATAACAACATCAATATCTCTAATATACTTATGTAATGACATTGGCTCCAGTATCCCAGATCTAGTTTATTCTTTGTAACATTGTCGTAAGATACATGGAATCACAACAAAAAGGACCAAACAGTTTAGTTGTCTTGGTTAAATAGATACATATATGATTCCCATATTATATTTGAAAAAATTAAAACACAAATTGTTTCAACAATGACGTTATTACCTATAGTATATCATTTCATATCAGTAATAATACACTTTAATGATTACTATGAAAGGAAACAAAATAATGGTGAGCTCAAATTCTTAGCAAGGGTTTTGTACAATTGAATAAATAACAAATCATTAAGTACAATAAATATGGAATGGTAAATAACTAAACACACATTCCATTTAAATAAATTGACTATCATAATAATTATTGAAAGGTAAATAACATAAAAAACCTGCAATTTAATCAATAACATGATTTTCATAATAGGATATGTAATAATCAATATTGAAATGAAAATAACTAATAAAAATTCATTTAATCACTATATTGAGAATGAAGTGCATCTACTGATAATATCATTATGAAAATATCAAGGATTTTAATAGAATAATTCTTATTAAATCAAATTATTAATCATTGGAATTTATGTTCTCTGACACATGATACCTCTACCATCAATATATTTCTTAATACGGTTTAAAAATATAGGTAGAAACACATTTTATGCTTTCATACAAAATCGCCAGATGCGACTATTGATGCATCGAGGGTATATATGATTATGGTTCCCAACCATCACTAAATGTCTAAATCATTCCTCATATATCGAATTATCAATTCAATTCATGAAAAATGTTCCAAATCATCAAATATACATATTGAGTAAAGAATAAAAATTTATCAATATTTCCCAAGATAAAATAATTACTTTTAATATAGAACACAGTATAAGGAAATGATATATTCTTTAATAAAAAAACATATCCATGATAAAAAAATATGGACATTTAGGGTATATTTAATGTCTAATAATCACAGGAAAGTTAATAATTCAATAAAAATTCAATGGATATAAAAATGAATCCAAAAACTGAAAGTCAATACTATAATTTGTAAAAATAATCATAAACCATCTGTAGAAATAATATGTATGGTATAAATAAAACATATAACTAGTGAATTATATGTAAAATAACATTTTTTTGTCATTGATGAATAGTAATACTATAAAATATATTTAAAAATTTTATTAAAGAAAATATCATTTCCATTTTGAAAGTCACCATTTAAAACTAAAAGTTAAAAAAATTTAATACTTTTTTTTAAAATAGATTATGAAACATATAAAAGAAAATTTAAAACATTGATTAGTCTTAATGATAGTAAATTATTCACATACCATACTTTTTAAAATAAATATTTCTTTTAATTTTTTAATAATATCCAAATGATATTTTATTGAAAACAAAATGATGATTCCATTTGAAAATTTATAAAAAATTAAAAAATGCGTAAAAATGTCTTCCATAAATCACTTGGAATAATTTCAAAACAAAAAATGGATTATTTATATAAAACATGGCTTTGGAAGAGAAAATATTTTTGGCCAAAGATAGAAATAATGTTCTATTTTACTAAAAACAATTTATCAATCATTTTAAGTACCAAATAGAGGGAAAATGGTAATATTACGTGAAAAAATTATCAATTACCAGATGAGGAGAAAATGAAATGGGATTTTTAGATAATGATCAAAAAAATTCATTTAATGGAAACTCAAGTATAAATAATCTTGATTTAAATGAGATTGTGAAATAAACCCCTACAAAGATAATAAAGTTGATAAAAGAATTAATAAATTAATCAATTATGTGTGTGAAATGTAAATCTATGTAAAAAAAAATTAAAGAAAAAATAACTTATTCATAATTAATTACACACATAGTCTTAGGATATCAAAGACAATGAACAAGTAATATAACCTAGGGAAAAAAATGTAGTTATGAAATTCTTCACCACTTTGTAATTTAAATGTCAAATTACATTGGATGAAAAAAATTCAAATTTAAATTAAAAATACAATTCATAATAAAGGATTCATGGTATTATATGTAAAACGGGTAGTATATACACCATATAAAAGAAACTAGGTTCATGACTTTAATATATACCACAACGAAGGGAAATTGAGGGGAAATCCCTTACAATGATCATAAAAGTGAAGTGCGAATTTATAAATGAATAGGTTATGTGTAAAATATGAAAATACACATAGAAAAAGTTTAAATAAAAACTAATATAATAAAAATTGATTATACACATAATGATATAATTCCAATGTAAAATGAAGAATTAATATAATCCAATGAAAAGAAATTGAGTGATGAATTTCATTACCGCATGTAAACATTCATATAAAAACTAATTTAATGAAATAATTCAAATTGAAACATAAAATAACCCGAATTATGAATTAATGATAATAATACATTTAAATTGTTTAGTAAACACACCATATAAATTAAATTAGTTGCATAACATTATAATATGCCTCAATGAAGAGAAATTAAGATGGAGTCCCTTACCTCATGCTTCAATTTGGATTAACATTCATTATTTTCATGTATAATAGTTTTAAACATGCTATTAAATAATATAAGAACCATATTAATAGTTTTAATATCATATAATATTCTTTTATAAAATTATATCACATTTTCATTAATAATCATTTATTATTTTTATTATTTTGGGGTTTAATTGCCTTATTTTCTATTTCATACTTTTTTATGAAAGTTCCTGTTCTTATGAATATTATATAGTTAAATAATCTACATAATAATAATGATGAAATAATTATCATATTAATATCATTTATAATTTTAATATAAATCATGAATTATTGTTTTTGAGAAATGAATCACATTACAATCATGTAGATGGTGGGCCATATATACGCATGAGTAGCGTTTCCATTTTTCAGCAATCACTATGGAAAGGAGGTAAGTAATATTAAATATTTAAAAAATTATAGTAATATAATAAATATAATTTTATTTATTTAAATATACTTATATATATAATCCATACACTCCAATGATGAAAAGATAGTCACATCGCTTCATGAAGGTAGTAGTCCACACATACGTGAATGATGTTATCATCTTTCAATGAGTGAAAAGGTAATATATAGAATGATATAATATTTTTTAATAATGATAAAAATTTAATTAATATAATAATTATTTCATTTATATAACATATTTTCATTAAATGTATTCTTATTACCTTCCATGTAATGAATTAATGAAAAATGAATCGCATCTTTTCTCGAGGTGGTAGTCTGTCGTACACACGAGCACTCTTATCGAATACCCAATAGAATGTAAAGTATATAGATTTATATTATATAATGTATATAGATATATACATATGTTATACATATAATATTTATACTTTATATCCATCATCATACCCAACATTGAGAGGTTTTCATGGAAAATGTGTTACATTAGTTCGTGAGGCGGTAGTCCTCCCTACACACGATCGATATTATAGTATCTTATTTGAGGGAATATTAGAGGGATATAGGTCATGAAATTAAAATAATAAAATAAAATAAATTCTATATAATTTTTTTATTATATAATACAAAATAAATAATTTTTTAAGGAGGTGGAATAAGAAATAAAATAAACATGAAAAGATAGGAATTTTACCTCTTCTCAGACCACCTCTTTAGGAATATACCTAAACTGTCCCTAGAATATATTTATGACCACAAATGGATTTTAGAATAATGGCATGGGATTTGGTAATTGATTTGGGTAGATATTGGATGATATAAAATGATTTTATGGTGTGAAAAATGGAGGATATGTGGTGTCATTTTATAAGTGAGGTGAGCAGCACATTTGTAATTAAAAAAATGTTTACCCATGAATTTTCACATGAAACATTCATCTAAAATAGATTATTGTTTATACTAATATTTTATAAGGTCTAAATATTTCTATAATATAGATTCTATAAATGTTTTAATGTCATTTTAACCCTTATATTTTTATTTTAACCCCCAGTAAACCCATTTTTATCTCAACCACGATAATTATTATTTACTGTTTACTCAAATAATTTTTTTTTTCAAAATTAGGTTTATATTATTAGATAATATAAATTATAATGAATCAAAATATGTAATAATTGTTTTGAAATTTTGTTTACATAATTGATAAAACCCAATTTAGAATTATACCCGGAAAAATGATGAAAAAGTGGGTTTCTGAAGAGACAATTATCATTAGTATAGAAGGTTTTAATATCAAAATTAAATATAAAATTTAATACAATTTCATAAATTAGATGAATTTTAATATAAATGAAATATATTTAAATATAAAAAAAATAAAACACAATTTTTCCTTGTATATTATTTAAATGATAAATCCGTTTTCAATAAAAAACAATAATTTCCATATTTATCAAAAAAATAAATATTTTCAAAATATATCGAAACAATTCCCCTTAAGATAATTTTTGTATTATGTTTTAAAAAATTAAATTCATTTTATCAAATAAATATTTTAAAATTGGAAGAAAATAATTTTAAATTATGCGTTGAAAGTGAAACTAAATCATCCTAAAAAATATTCAGAAAGCATTTATTTGTATTTTAATTAATTATTATTTTATTTCTATAAAATATATTAGTATAATTTTCATATTTTTATATAGTAATATTAATACCCCCCCAATTTAATGTTTATGTTATAATAGTATATAATATTATGTATCATTTAGAGTTTAGGTTGTGTGTTATACAAGTCACTAAGGTAATTTATAGAAATATATTTTGTGGGTTGTTTAAGATTGGTGTTGCGTATCACATTCAGTATCAAATAAAAAGATATTATTTTAGAATTTTGGTTAATTAAATATAACTCACAATTAATAAATTCCATCCAAAAAATTTTATCTTGTAGTCATAAATTAAAGGTTTTATATTTGAAATTTCATTAGTTGCAAACCCACATTCCAAACAGAGTTAATAAAAATATCCTCTTAATAAGAGATAAAGGGATGTAAAAAGGTCATATGAAATAACATAAAACTAGGTTTTTATGTGGAAGGAAATTTGTGGTAAGTAAGGATATGTAAATTTAATAAAGTTATAAATAATTATAGGGTGTCATATAGGTCATTGTCCACAATAAAGTGAATTATAAATGGAATTTTAAGGACCTCAAAACCATTAATATATGATTATTTAAAATTCTATTTGATTCAATGGATATGAAGGTAATATGATAGAATTCTTTTTTCATGATCATTTTCCTAATTTTGACTAATTCTTATACTTTATAATAATATAAGTATGTATAATTAATTAATATCTTTCTATTTTAAGAGCATAATTCCATCCTTTGGTTGTGCTTCGAATAATTTCTAATTGACCACTTACTCCATGAAATGAATATTAAAAAATATATTTCTTCCTAAAACACTAAAATTAAAATTTTATGGATAAAAAGATCCATAAAATAGTGATAGGTATTTCTATCTACCTCTAACTATTTTCAAAAACACTATGGTCGGCACAACTTATCAAATATAATGCATTAATCACTAAACCACAATAGTAACACCACTAGTTCATCATTACAATTTATCCAGGAAACCGTTTAAATAAAAACAATGATATATTAACCTGGATATCACATAATACAGTTGTAGGTTATAACACCTTATATTTCTTTGGTTATGGGTTCATTCTCTGAAATATTATCTGATTGAAATGAGATTTAAATTTTCCAAAAATTTATTAATATAATTCCTATAATGTTCCCAAATTATGATGGCCCATAATTATACCAACATCAATATAATAAAAACCCTAAAGGTTACCAATAAATTTAAGATTATTCCCATAAAATGTAAGGGAATTATTACTTATATAACCTTTTTTCTAAAACATATACTAAATCTATGGGTTTCAATGCCATAAATTTCTCCCAAATATCCTCAATCATTCTATATTCTTGGAACGAAATTTTTTTGAATGTGTTTTTAAGCCTATGAAATTATAATCAACCTTAAACCCATAACCCATAATGGTATATATACCTATTATGTCAATTAATACATATATGATTTTGATATTTTACACCATCCTTAACTATTTCATGATTCTTATAAAAAAATTACCATTGATAAAAAAACATGTACAATTTAATTCTTGAATCCCAATACAAAAATACTTCATCCATTTTATTTTAACATAGCTTATTCCATGGTTGAGGAGTTTTCATCTAGAAGATTGAATTGACTCAGATAATTACTAAGGTCCCCAATATTAATACCATGAACTATAAATCGATCCTTAAGATGAAATTTTTTCTATTATTTTACTCATTATTTTTCTGTAGAAATTAATTTTATATACAGTCTTTCTTTCCACACATAAATCATTTTCCCATTCCTTTGAGGAACATTCCCAGGTTTATATTTCCAAATTTCTCATATGATGGAAATATATCCATCAAACGACTGTGGTTTTACCACTCGAGGTATTAGAAAAATAAATCCTTCTCTTCATTGGAGAATCTAAGAGTTGATTGTGATATAGGTTGTTAATCATATTTCAGGATAACTGATTAGGAAAAATCATGATATAATTCAATCATTTTATCATCCCATATGTTTTCTCATAGTCACCATATTGTCTCTCATAATCATAGTTAACATGATTCCTTTGGGTTGCAACTATTAGCTAAAACAAAAAATCATAGATTTACCTACAATAAATATAGTTGGAAAACCAATAGCTATTTATAGGATGTTTAAAATATGAAATATTTTTGTATCTATAACACCATAGGGTTAACCTAATTCATTCATTGTAATCATCTATTCAAATAATTCAGAATGTTTTGTGAAGAAAATTTGAATTATCCCAAGCATATCACCTGATAGTGTCGAACCAGGAGTAATTTAAGTCTAGTTTTCTTATACTAGGCGACTGTCATCCCAATCCGGATTGCCCCTTTTCAGAGTTATTATCCCTAGGTACGTCTATTATATAACCATTCCTACTTTTACTATCTAGGAAGGCATGAATTTCTAATAAAAAACACATAATATCATCCTTACCTAAACATTAACATGTTCTTCTATAATTTTCCTTAAAGTATATCATATGTTTATGATCCTTGATGTATGTTTTCCTAATTCTAGTTCCTAAGGTTTCTACTAAATTTCATTTGATAAAAACTATAGAGACCCTGACCCCTGTATCCCTGATCCAGTGCCTGCATTATTACATTGGTATAAGATATAAGGAATCAAATCCCGAAAGACCAAATAATTTAGTAGTCTTGGTAAACGGGATAAATACATGATTACCTTATAACATTTGAAAAAAAAATTACAATATAATTTTTTTGAGGATAAAATTATTCCATTTAGCATATCATTTAATTTGAATCATATAAAATTTCATGTATTCCTAGTAAATGGAAAAAAATGGTGAGATCAAATTCTCGAAAAGGGTTAAGTAAAGTGGGATATATCATGAATCAATAATCATAATCAACATGGAAGGGTAAATAATAGAACAAATATGACATTTAAATAAATTGGCTATCGTAATAAATATGTAAATGTAAACAAAATGAAAACACATTCCACTTAATCAATATCAAGACTATCTTAACTAGATAAGGCTTAATCAAAATGTAATGGTAAATAAATTAAAATAAATAACCTTAAATCAATAAACTGCTAATGAAATGAATCTAAAGATAATATTCTTACAAAAAATATCATGTAGAATAATATCATAATTATTAATGAAGGAAATTCTTAATCATTGGAATTTATTTTCTTAGTCACATGATACATCTACTGCTAAGAACTTTTATAAAACGATTTAATACTCCAAGTAGAAACCCATTTAATTATAACCAACCAATTATTTTCATGTGACTATCCATGCATCAAGGGGATAAATAAATTTAGGTCCCACCCATCATTTCTTGTCAAAAGAATTCCCCATATATCGAACAATAGAATTAATTTAGGGAAAATTCACCTATCAGCAAATACTCTTATTGAGTAATGATTACAAATTTATCAATATTTCCCCAAATAAAAAAATAAATTTCAACATCAAACAATATACATAGGAATGAAATATCCATGATAAATAATACATATATTTCAGTTAAATTTATTGTACAATGATTATAGGAATGAGAATAATTCAACGGAATGATAATAACAACAAAAATGAATAACGGAAGTGAATACCAATACTATCTTTTGTCAAAATAATCATAAAAAATCAAGAGGAAGAATAAGGATGGTATCAATACAACATATCCTCAATAGAGTATACGTAAAGTACAAATATATTGTTGATGAATAGAAATATTATAAAAATATATTTGAAAACATTATTTAAGAAAATATTCTTTTCATTTTTTAAAAAAACTTTTAAAACTAAAATTCCAAAAAATTGAAATTATATTATTTTAAAAATAAACTTTTAAACATATAAAATAATATTTAAAACATTGATTGGTCAGGACTATAAGAAATTATATATGCTCTAAATGTTAAAAAAAAATATTTCTTTCACTTTTTTGATAAAAAACAAAAGAGATTTGTTAGGTAAATGATATGAATATTCCTTTGAATTTTTTTTAAAAAAATAAAAAAATAAAAATTTATTTATTACAAAATTATGAATAATATAAAAAAGAGTTTCAAAACATTTTTTGAAATCCTAGTTTTGGAGAAAAAAATTCTACTGAACAATGAAATGATGTCAGGTTTTACTGAAAATATTTTCTCAATAATTTTAAGTACCAAAGATTTGGAAAATGATACTATTACTTGTAAAATTAATAAATACCCATAGGAGAATAAAATAAAGAGTTTTATTTGATAGTGGTCAAATAATTTCATTTAATGGAATATCACGTATAAACAATCATGATTAAAATGTGATTGTGAAATAAACCATTATAATGATCACAACGTTGAAGTGAGAATTATGTGATGCATTGATTATGTGTAATAATTTTAAAATAATATAAAAAAGTTTAAATAATACATAATATATTAAAAAGTAAATATACACATAATCATATAATATCAATCAAAATGAAGAAGTAATATAACCCAATTAAATGAAATTGAGTTATGAAAATCATTACCACATGGTAAATTTCATAAAAAATTTTATTTGATGAAATAATTAAAATTGCAAATAGATATAACATTTAGTGGGAATAATTCATAATATTACATGTAAAATGGAAGGTGTATAAACTAAATATAATAAATTAGGTGTATAACATTAAAATATACCTTAATGAAGGGAAATTGAAATGAAATCCCTCACATTAATCATAATGTTGAAGTGAGAAATAATAAATGAATTGAATATTTTTATCAAACTCAAATTTTGATATAAAAAATTAAATTACAACATAAGATATTCAAAAGTAAATATTCACATAATGTTATAATATTAACAGAGAATGAAAAAGTAATATATCCTAATAAAAATAAATTGAGTTATAAAATGTTTTACTACATAGTAACTTTCATATCAAATAAAATTGGATGAAATAATTAAAATTGAGACTTAAATTTTCATGAATTATTACGGAATCATGATATTACATGTCAATGGGGTAGTATATACAATATATAATAAAACTAATGTCCATATCCTTATAATATTCATCAATTAAGAGAATATGAGACGGAGTCCCCTACGACACACTTACTTTTGGTTGAATGTGTTTTAACCTCATTTATAGTGGGATTGAACATGGTATTAAATTATAAAATAAACATATTCAAATTTAAAAGATCATATTTGATCCTTTTATATCATCTTATCACCCATTTTTTAATAAATTTTCATTATTTTCATTGTTTCGGGTGTTAATTGCCTTGTTTTCTCATTTGTTATTTGTCATAAAATATCCAATTATTATGAATAATATATATCAAAATAATATATTGAATAATAATAGTGAAATAATTATCATATTTATTCATTAATTATAATTTTACAACCTATAAATAAATATAGGTTTGAGAAATGATGTACGTTACGTCTATAGAGACGGTAGGTCGTACGTAAGCATGAGTAACATTTCCATTTTTCAACGATAATTATAGAAACGAAGTAAGTAACATTTTATCTTTATGAAATATCATAATATCATAAATACAATATTATTTCTTTAAATATACTTATATATATTTTCCATGTGGTGTGGTGGTGAAAATTGAGTCATATCGATTCATGAACCCAATAGTCTACACGCACATGAATGATGTTATCATCATTCAGTGAGTGGAAAGGTAAAAAATATAATGATATTTTATCTTTTTATAATTATAAATATGTCAGTAATATCATAATTAAATCATTTATATCACATATGTTCATTAACATTATCCTTATTACATTCCATGTAATGTATTAATGAAAAATAAATCACATCGCTTTGTTAGGTGGATGTCCGCCACACACAAGAGTGATTTTATCGTTGTAACATAATAGATTTTGTAAAACATATTAACAACTATTTTTTAGTTTAAATTCCTTTAATTGTCCCATATAATGTTTCCTAAGGGTGTCAAGGATGTCTCAGGGGAGTTTGGGGCTTGTACAGGGCCTGAAGCCCCAAACATTTATGAAACAGACTGGGCGACATGGTTAGTAGAAATAGTACCACCTAGCCTGTGTAGTTTCTCTAAAATATGTGGTTTTATGAAGTGGGGTTATATAGGGAACATCGGTTTTTTGAAACTATACTACCCTAGTTGCATGGTCGTATGATTCTGCACAGGTTTGGGACAGAGCCAATTCGCACGGTGAGCGCACATGGTAGGCCAACCGTTCACATTTGTTTTTGTGGGTGAAATTAAAATTTTGGCCCTCATTAATAATTTAATTAAAACCATTCTTATAAATTTATTCTCTAGGGGTTAATCCCTCCTTATTCACGAAAAAACTTCATCTTCCCCAATTTATTGAGTTTTTGATATCTCTCATAATCGGACTCCAAATCACTCACAGTGAAATCCTTTGGAAAGCTCTTAATAAGATCTACCATCCTCTACCTTATTTTTCAAGGTTCTTCCATCCACTATTACACTATTTTGGTGCACCATATTTTTCCATATTTTCAGGGTGTTAGTCATTTTATTTATTTCTCTCATTCTATCTTGATTCAAGAATCAATAATGAATGAGTGGAGTTAGACTACATCAAGGTAGGTGGGTTTAGGTCTTTCCCACTCATTTCGTCATATTTTAATTGAAACATCATAGTGATGTGTTTTGGAACCTTCTAGAGGAACCTTATGTTTGTAAAATAAATTAATTCAATGGGTTCCTCATTTATTTTAGGTCCTTCCCTTATGAAAAAATCCATATATTGGCTATTCTACTTATTTTTTTCCACCCATTTAGGTGTGACCACCTAAATGGAAAATTTTACCATGTCTAAAATTGATTACTACCTTGTGTGTGTGAGTTTCACGTATGTTAAACGCATAAATTTATTAATTGAATGATGATAAATGGTAGTCTTTGGGTTAGACCCTTGAGCCTTATTCCCATTTCCTTATGGCCAATGATTTGTGCTTTTTCCTATGGATCATGATAAATGTTTACACCTTATAATATAGTCCCTATACCATTAATTTAAGCATATTATTTATACTTTATTTCTTATTATTATTACATGTGGACTCATGATCACACCTTGTATATTATAGTTTATTCTTAAAACTAATGGGTTGTTCTTAATTCCATATTCCCTAATTGAGTGGCCTGATTAAAATCATTGTCCAATTTGTATTTCATTTGATATAGAGATTCTTAATGATGAAATGTGATTTTATATGACATTCCTTGAGATATGTGCCTTAGTTTCTATTACTCTCCTTCCATGGGTTGGGAGAGGAAACATGTCTCGGTTTAAGGATGTCGTTGATGTACTACCTCTACTTATTTGGATCTACTTGACATATCAGGTGTGAAACTTGGGATCGCTATGTACGGGCTCTCTGGTTGGATTATTTATACTCGTGGGTGACACTAGTTCTCTAAGGGATCAACCATGGACATAATCATTGGTAAAATGGCTACGCCACGACTTAGGTGATATCCAATCCCCTATGTGAGATAATTGTTATAGACTAAGTGTCACATTGACATGAGGGGTACAAAGGATTCATATATGTGTTTATGTGGATAGACTCGGTGGTATTGGTTATAATGGAGACACCTATAAATACCCTTGGGATGCATTATAGATCACCTTGGACGAACTCAATTATCCATACTTGAATTTAATGGATTTCTTACTTATGTCATATATGATGTTTCTTATTTATATATTATGAGCATGCTTGTATGATGTCATGGGGATGAGACCGCCATGCCAATGAAAAATATTGTGGTATTCCTTCATTAGTTTCTTTATTCATGAAATCCTATTTATTTACCATATCACTTTACATGTACCTTGGTTTAAACATCTATCTTAGGTCGAAACAGGTGGTCTCAGGTGGGTTTCCATTTAGGCACCCAGAATGAAGTGGTTATTTATTCATTTACTATCATATATTTATTATTGAAGGAACATTGTTCATTTAATTATTATATGAAATGGATTGATCTACACACTATTGGTTGTGGCCTAATGATACTGTATCTCACAAATTGTATGGGCATACTATGGTACCCAATAATACATTATGATTTCAAGTATGTATAAAGGGAAACAACCAGCTTTTGATTATTGATTGTTCTTTTTTGTTTGAGTATAGGGAAAAGGACTGAGACTATTCTCTAGATTATTATAACATATGTTTTTTCATTATTTTATATTTTCTCTAGAATGTGGTATATTCCCATATCCCCTTTTCCCCATGCAATTTTTTATACAGATCTACGGCATTCCCTAATCATATTTAGTATCTATTATTTTTCATTTTCTAATACCATTTGTTTATATTTAATGAAAGGTCTATTATCACTATAATAATGATTTATCTATTTATTGATTTTTTTTCATATTAATTCAATACAATATAATTGTTTAGGGAATAGTCTCCCTAAAGACACACACTAGTCTCTCGCTACTATTCGGAAACCTCAGTAGTTTGTGGAGGCGTTCTTGAGGTCTTGTGGCCATTATCTCAAGGATCTACGGAGTGGCATCCAGGGTGGGATGCTACAAATTGGTATCAAAGATTTTTTTCTTTTTTTCTTACTAGTTGGGTTTATACATGATACCAAGACATAGAAATTTGAGAATGAGATTTTTCTTTTGGGTACCTAACCCATGTAAAGGAGATACCACAATTTCTTAGGATGGGTAAATTTTTTTATTCTTGTGTTATTACAGTTTCATGGATTTCACCGCTCATAGAATCACTTGATTTGTGATGTCATTAGTGTTGATGTTATTAAAAATGGTTATTTAGCCTTGGGATGAAGATATGAGGGTGTTTAAAAGCATAAACCATTCTAGAAACCATAAGATTAACATCTCATGTGATATTCTTTTCCATATCTATTTTAACGTATTCATTGTCTATATTTTTTTGATTTATTGTTAGATATATAATATTGAAAAATTTTATTATAAGGATGGAAAACATAATTGGAACTCAATGTACCCAACTCAACCTAACAGTGTTTTACAATATAGGTTAAAGAAGATACCTTAATAAGTCGGGTGTGGGATGTTGATACATGGAACATTGGTCGCATGGGCTGAAACGTGTTATGGTCAGTATTAAGTGGACACACATTAAAATTTATAAGATGTATGGGCCATTTTAAATTTGAAATGGAGATCTATATAATTAAACCATTTAAGGTAATTTAAATATATAAAAGAATTAAAATTAATTCCAGCTTAAAATGAAATGGTCACTTTTATGAGAAATGTGAGGCTTGGAACCTGACCCAACCAAGAAGTGGGAAGTAACTCATGCCTCCTATAATCTGTATATGACTTTTTATTTCTGACTATAACATGCCTTAGGATTAGGAATATATGTTTGTTTTTTAAGAAGGGAATTTCATATGCCCTTTCTTTACAGCTTTCCATGTCTGTTATTAACACTTTTTGAGTTTTGAAATTTAAAATTGATGATCTATGCCACCATGAAGTCCTAACATTTTATGGAAAGAGAGTTGTTATGAGATTAATATATAGGGGTGGGACCTAAGACAACCTTGATACCTCATGTAGTTCCACATTTTGATCCTCTTGCAGATCTTCCATTGGGTTCTGATGCTCAGTTTTGTAATAGTTTCCTTCAGTTTATGATGTCCATTCAGGGTGCACACTGGCCTACCTCTACTATGGCAAAACTCACTCAGGAATTTCAGCAGTTGTATACTACCACCATTCAAAGGGATGGTAGACCTCATGATTCTGAGTCATGGATAAATGAAATGGTGTTAATCATTGAAAATATTGAGACACATCTTGAGTGGTGTGTCCATCTTGGTACGTACATGTTTCATGATTTCACTAAGAACTACTAGAAAATCATATTTTAGGATGAGAATAATTGGGGTATAGTTTGGTAATATTTCCATACATGCATATATTATCAATTATTCTCATAGACTCTAAGGTATTATCACACCTAGGAGTTCATTAATCTTCTTGTAGGGATCTATGAATGTCCTTTTTTTCCATTTTCTTCACTGAGCTCAAAAAATTTTCTCCAACTCTGACTGGTGATGAGTTGATGACTGTGAGGTATTTTGAGGATTTTTGGGGATACACTATCCAATAAAATATGAATGGCTTCTATTTTGATAATTTTATATAAATAACAAATCAAACCTAATAATTGAATGTAATCTCAGAGAAGCTGGCAATGTGAGCCAGGGCGGTTCAGTTATAAGGTTAGGTGATGGTTCATCTGGCAGTAGAAAGTGTTGTTTCATGGGTGCATGTGGGGATGGTTCCATCTAGGTGACACACATTGATATCTCTATAGTGTGTCACCAGAGTCTCATTCTAGGATATAAGAATCCTCAATGCATGATAAACCCAATTGAGTGCCATTCTTGTGGCAGGATGGGTACCTTTGGCACTTTTTCTAGTCTCTTACACCAGTATCTATTGAGAGGGGATCCATACCAACAAATATATCAGGTGCCTTCTCACCAAATCCATGTGTGTCTAGAAGTTAGTCTTCTACCTTCTAATTAGACCGAGGTGATAGTGGCTATAGATGAGGTAGTATGGCCCTAGAGAATCAATGTTAGTAGAGTGGATCTGCTCAAGCTAGTGATGAATAATCTTAAGGGTTAACCTAATTCCATATTTATGTAGTGAATATAGTTCCTAAGGAGCAAAATCTAGGGCCATTCATGGTTAGAGGTACTATTCTGGTATTCTCTACTTTATTTTCTTCCCTTTTTAATAAAGATGCATCCTTTATATCAACTATGGTTATGGAATGTCTGGTTCATTCAATTGAGTATTTATGTGGCATCATGTCTATCGACATGACGTTAGGGGTATAAATAATAGTTCATACACCAATTGATTTAGTAACCCTTTTAGATAGGTGGGTACTATTTCTTTTAGATTTTCATCATCCTCGAGATGATCGACTTTGACATCATTATTGGTATGGACTGGATTATTCTTTATCATACACAAGCTTGTTGTTCTCATTGATGAGTATCATTATCATAACCCAAGTGCAACACATATACCCATAAGGATGAATGGAATATCTAGGAAATTTGAGTTGGACCCAAGAGTACTGGGCTTAGAGGAGTGAAATTGTAGATAGACGGTCTCATTATGAGTGATAATGGAATGTAGATGATATAATTACCCCATGTTTTAATATGTTTTAGGGACATCTTCCTTGGTGATTTATATGTATTACCTCTTGAGAGATATTTTGAGTTCACTATAGAGATTATTCTAGGTGTAACATGAGTTTCCATTCCACCTTATAGGATGGAACCTACAGAGCTCCAAGAACTCAAGAAGTATTTTGAAAATCAAGAGGCTAATTATTTTATCTGGCCCAAAAAAATTAGTGTGGGGTTCACCAGCCCATTAAATATTGAATAATAATGACAACCTTATATTGTGTGTGGATTACCACTGACTGAATAATCTTATGGTGAAAAACGAGTATCCACTCCCTCAATTTGATGACCTCTATTACTAGATTCAGTGAGAATCCATTATCTCCATGATCGATTTGAGGTCAGGATACTTTTAGGTGTGAGTGATGTAATCCAATAGACCATGTATAATGTAATATAATATGTACGACATTTATTAGTATCTGGTCATGCTATTTATACTAAGTAATGCACCATTAATATTCATGTATTTGATGAATCATGTTTTCCACCTATATTTTGATTCCTTTATGATGGTCTTAATAGATGACATTTTAGTGTAATCATGCACTAGAAACAAACTTGAAAACCATATTTAGGTCATCCAGAGTACACGAAGATAGACCCCACTATATCCTAATCTCATTAAATTCCAATTTTGGATCAGCAATGTTAATATCTTGGGTTATATAATATCTATGTTATAAATATCAGTTTACCTAGAGAAGGTGTGTTTCATGGTATCCTAGAAGAATCCTTAGAACGTATACAATATACACATATTATTAGGGATAGAAGATTATTATAGGTGATTCATCTAGTATTTATCAAAATTTTACTTGCAACTTTTGATCTTGACTAAGAAAGGTTAAAATTATTTCTAGTTTGAAGGTGGTAAGATAACATTTCATGAGTTAAAGGGACGAATAAATTCAACATTGATCCTGATTCAGCCTAAGCCAGGAAAAATCTATACCATTTATTATGATTCTTCATGGATCAGGATTAGGGAAGTTCTAATGTAGTTTGAATAGGATGTGGTGCACATGTACCAATAACTAAGACATTATGATTGGAATTATCCTTCACATGACCTTGACCTAGCTGTTGTGGTTCTGGATCTTCACTGTTGGAGGCAGTATCTTTTGGGTGAGAAGTTCATTATTTACATAGATCAAAAAAGTATCAAATACATTAGTACTTAATGATATTTGAATTATTGGTAGCATAGGTTGGTGTAATTCCTATAATCGTTCAATTTTGAACATGCTGACACACCCAGAATGGGAAATGATGAAGCTGGTGCCTTAATCCAAAAGACTCAAACGCATTCTCTCATTGAGAAAAGAAGTGAGTGACAAATTATTGATATATTCTCTGTGATTCATCATTAGGTTAAGGAACAACACAAGAAACTAGTCTTAGTAACTCTAGTAGTGACATCCTCCCTCCTAGAGCAACTGCAGATGTAGAAATTATCTGATTTTTAGGGCCTTATTTCAAGGGTGAGTGTCACAGGAGGGAACCTACTTCCAAATTAGGTTGTTGATAGAAGTGAAACCCTAGTCTTCTGTGGTAATGAATGGATGGATATAGATATATGGGAAATGAGTTGACGAGGGAATCACATGCCTTATTTTGTAACATCATCCAAGGATTAACAAGATTTATAGAGATATACTTCATCAGTATTGGTGTCTAGGTTTGATGAGTCAAATCAATCAGTGCTCCAAATGTTAGTAGGTGAAGCCAGAGAACTAGTATCCTTCTAAACATCTATAACCCCTCTCCATTACTGAGTTTAAATGGAACGAAATCACAATGGATCTCATGGTAGGCTTGTTGATATCCCCATTGAGATAGCGACACAATATAGTAGATCATTGAAAAGTTGACCAATGTTTCTGTTGGAAATAAATCCCTCGAGGCCCCATTGAATCATTTGTTAGGTTGGTTGTGTATGTTGACAAAGCAGGCCTTGATGTTTCAGTTTATTGAAAAAGGGGGTATGCATGGTTATTTTTCGGGTTCAAGAGATGTTTTTGAAAAACAATGATTTAATTAAGAACCTTGATAAAGGAATGAACTATTTGGAGGCGGTAAAAAAAGAGAAGATACAAGGTGATGTTGTTTTCCAGTGTGCCAATTTTTTGGGCCTGAAAATCACAAAATGGAGAGATGAGTTTTTAGAAAAGGAAGGTGTGTGAAATATTGGAGTGGTGCGTGAAATAAAAGAATTTATTTTGCGTGCAATAAGTGTTTCGATATCATATGTTCGAAATTTGGAAAAGTCATGAGGTTCGGGAAAAATACGGAGATGTGGGTGAAAAATGGTTTCTGCGTGAAATGCATTGCCTGCAGAATTAGTTTTTTGTGTGACATAGTGGGTTTTGTGTGCACGGGTCAATAATTCCTATAAATAAGAGGTGATACCCTCATTATGTACATCTTAATACTTAGGGAAGGTTCAGTGTTTGACATGTGTAAAAGTTTCATGAAAAGAGGGTTGTGCGTAAACATCATGTTTGTACATAAAGCAAAGCTTATGTGTAAAAGAGTTTATTTTCACGTAAAGAGAAGGCTGCATGTAAAAGTGTTTTTCACGAAAATAGAAATCTATGCATAAAATGTGGTAGTTGCACGGTAAAATAAGGTGGTTCCATGTAAAAGGAGGTGTTGTATGAAAAATGGATTTTGTGTAAAAGTGTGGAATTACCTGTAAGTCCTATTTAAGGTGGCACTTAAAAATTAGTTTTCCCGGTATGCCTAGTGGAAATTGAAATTCATCTTTGGGTGAAATTTGGACATCAATAGAGCATCTATATACAGGGGAGGATGCATTCATGTGAGATAATTAATGGAATTACAAGTCTATAAATTGTGAGTGGATTTTTTGAGAAGTAGTGAGCACACATCAGATGAGAGAGCAGTGCCCTTTAAAATTGTGAATGGATCTAAACCAAGAGTGACAATGAGTCCAATTAGAACATGTAAATAGTAGTGCACATATAGTGGATTTGGTACTTCGACACATCACCAGTGTGTGCTCCTTGGATGTATCCTAGTGGGGGTGAACCAAATGAAAATTATTGTGTCCCGTACATGCCTTATGTTTTATTTATACTCTCAAACAAGAAGGAGAGAGAAAGGTGTTTTGTATAACAACAAAACAAGATCATAAGTGGAAGTTAATTTAATTTTTCATACCCTGATTCACCTCCCTCTCAGGGTATCTTTCCTAGTAGACCTAACAATTGGTATCAAGGAGAATGGTCAATATCAGCATTTCTCTCTCAAATAGAGGTAACCAATCATAAATGGATTCTGATCTTCGATGGGAACAACATTCTTATATGGAAGAATCAGATGAAAAACTACTTCTTATATTTGGGAATGGATATGTTTATAGCAGTTATGCATGGTATAACAACCAATATTAACAGTGGTACATTATTGGAAGCTAAGTAAAGAGAATTGGATGTAGACGCTAAGGGAATAAATGCTTTAGGGTGATCTGTATCCAATGATATCTATATAATGGTGATGTAATTAAAAACATCACATGCCATATGGGAAAATATTTTGAATATATATTAATGAGTTACAATGGTCGGAGAGGAAATGCTTCAAGTACTATGGAACAAGTATGAATATCTGAAAATAAACCCGAACGAGTCCGTAGATGCATTCATTGATAGGGTAAATATTGTTTTGGATGATATGAAAGGTATTAGATAAGTCAATGAATTCATAATGATCATAAAGCACATCTTGGGGAAACATCCACCTTGATTTAATCCAAATTATTTAGTACTGGAAGATAAATACCAAAAAGAGGTGAAACTGGATAATATTCACAGTACCTTGGTTTCATATGAAATGAGGAATGATGATAATGAGGCTATGGAAAAAGGGAAATATAAAGAGGTGGCATTCAAGACGTTGAAGAATATCACAATTAAGATTCTCAAGAAGACGAAAAGACAGATGAGGTGATGTCATTTCTCTCTTCAAATATGCAAAGTGGAAAAGGAAAGTTTATTGGGAAACATCTACTAGCATGATTTAGGTGTGGAAATGATGGTCATCTTGTAGCAAGGTTCCCCAAAAAGCATCAAGAAGAAAATAATGAAGATGATGTTGAAATTCCCAAGAAGAAATATTCAGTCAATGTAAAAGGGATGAAAAAATAAAAGAGAAATTTTTTCAAGGAGAAGAATCTTCTTTCACAAGAAATAGACAGTTCAGATGAGTCTGAGGGTGATAAGGTTGATGATATTGAAAACTTCAAAGAACATGGGGAGAATTCTACGGTGGATATTTTTGGTAGTTCTCAGAAAAAGTAAAAAACTGACGCTGATGATGAAGATGATGAAATTGAAGGAAGAGTCGACATGGGAGATAAATTAGAAGAAACTCTTGAATAGATAGATATTGGGAGAGAAAAAATGAAGAAAATCAATAAGGTGGTATATGATTCCAAACTCTACACGCACCAGTAGGAAGACGAGATGTCTGAAATGGTAAAAAATATTGAAATCATTAAGTCTTACAGGCCAAAGAGCATCGAAAAGGTTGAGGAGCATAAGCTCAAGATTGAATAATAGAAGAAGGAGATCGATGGCATGAATAAAAAAGTGAAAGATCAAGTATCAAAGAACATGAATAATAAGTGGTTAGTCTGTGAAAATAAGTAAAGGATCAAAAAATAATATTGACCCAAAATGTGACATTGGGAAAGCAGATCATTCAGAAGATTGAAAAGATGAAAGGGGAACCTAGTATTTCAGTAGGAATGAAGCAGCAATCCAGCTCAGATATTAAGGCATCTTCAGAAATTGACTAAAAATAGAAAGCAGTGAAAATTGAAGTCAGGCCGCAAGAACCCATTCTGAGATTGAAGGCTAACTTGAGTACAATGAAGAAGCAGAATATTTAGAGATCCCATGGGAACATTAGTAGTGTATAAGTGACATGCAGAAATGCACCCTATATCAGGTGTTATTGTTGTGGAAAGATGGGACATTCACAATATGTGTGTTCCATAGACAAGAGATACCTAATGGCATAAGAACAACAGTGTAATCCAAATAGAGATCGATTATCTAGGACATATATCGAAGGAAACTACTTTTGGTGTAGTGGATATGGGCACATGGTTAGATAATTCACATCGACTATACAGAGGAATGTGCCCAAGAAGAATAAAAATGTTTGCAAGAAGGAGATCAATGAACCAATAGGTGAGTTGAAAATGAAAAATCAATTTGAAGCTTTTCTAGATGAATTTGTTCATTCATAATATGAGAAAGATTAAAATTCTCAATCTATGATGAGTGTGAATACAAAAATATGGACCAAAAAGAAGAGATCAGAAAAGGTAGTGGTTTCTGAAATTTCCCTTAACGCATCAGACCGTTCTGGTGTTTGGATCCTTTATAGTGGTTTCACATATCACATAACATTCAATATGTATATGGTTATAAGAATAACATATGACAATGAAGTATTTCTCAATTTTGGAAATGATGAAAGATTAAGGATAATTGGATCGGGGAAGACCATGTTTGGGGGCAAAGAAATAAGATTTGATGATGTCTTGGTTATAGAAGGTCTCAGTCAAAATTTACATAGCGGCAGTGATCTGTGTGACTCAAAGAATTTTATACGGTATACCAAGAATACATGTGTTGTTAAGGGAAGATATGGCATAGTAATCTTGGAGGGAAAAATGAAAAAGGGAAATCTCTACCTTTTAAGTGGATTATAAGATATGTGATTACTGTCGAGAGAAGAAGAAAAAAAGTTTTGGTATAAACAACTTGGTCATCCATGACAACCATCCCTAGAATATCTGGTAAAGTGGGATATAGAAAGATACCTCCATAAGATATCACATGATGATACACATATGTGTGATCCTTGTCAATAAGGGAAGATCATCAGAAATACATACAAAACATAGGAAAAGAAGTAAAAAAGAGTTCTTGAATTGGTACATGCTGATGTATATGGACCCATCTAACCAATATCCACTGACAAGAAGAGGTATGAAACTATTTTTATTGATTATTATAGTAGAATGGAATGGGTTTTCATCATTTCCCATAAGTCTGATGTTTTTAGTTTCCAAACACAGTACTAGAGGGAATTTGAAATGATGCTTGGGTAGAAAATTCTTATGTTTCGTACAAACAATGGTATATAATTTACAAATAGTCAGGTGGAATACTATCTCGATAAACATGGGATAAGGCATTAAGTTTCTTTAGTGATAAATTCCCAATATAATAGAGTGTTTGAAAGGAGAAATTGGATCATCAACAATATAGACAGAATGATTCTTATAAAAAAAGACCTACCATAGATGTTTTGGAAGGAAGTAGTATTGACATCAGTCTACATTTCTAATGGGAATCTATTATGTCCGAAGGAATGAAATACTCCATATGAGATGTGGTAAAGAACAAATCCAATAGTTAAATACTTTCTAATCTATTGAAGTAAGTGTTTCATTCTTAACAAATAAAAACATATGAAATGTTAGTCACATGGAGATGACGGGATATTCCTTGTATACTCAGGAAAAAGTAAAGAATACAAATGCTTCAAAACGAGGCTGCGAAAAATAGTTGAGAGCACTGATGTCACTATCAAGGAAAATGAATAGAATACCCAATAACACAGTTACGAGTTTCTTGATGATAGTAACGAAGAGGAAACCAATGCAGGGGTAGAATAATTGGAGATGCAGATTCAGAAGAAGATACTGATGATGATCATGAGGAAGTAAAGTTTGTATCTGCATTGAATCCAAGAAGTTGAGTTGAAATTGACAGGAAGAATATCATTGGTGATCATTAAGCTCCAGTTCAGACAAGAAGAATTAAATCACTGTAGTATTCATCTTTCTTATCTCTTGTAGAGTCTAAATTCTTTACTGATGCAGATGAAGATGAAAACTGGATTCAGACTATGAATGAAGAGTTAGACGAGATTGAGAAGAATCAAACTTGGGAGATTGTTTCGAGGCTATCAGATAAGAATTTCATCGAGAATAAATGGGTCTATCGCAAAAATATGAATGAAGATGGCATAATGATTTGAAAAAAAGCACGACTAGGGTGAAAAGGATACTCCAAGATAGTGGGAATATATGTTGATGATACATTTACACCAGTTGCAAGGATGGAGACAATCCGATTATTCCTAGTTATAACAGTGCAATGAATGTTCAAAGTATTTTAGATGGACATGAAATCTTCATTCTTAAATGGGGTTCTGGAGGAAGAAGTGTATATTTAGAAATTATATGCTTTTTTGATTAATGAATATGAGAATATGGTTTATCGGATGAAGAAGGTGGTATATGGGCTGAAACAAGTGCCAAGAGCATGGTAGTCAAGGCTTAATTAGTATTTTATATATCTTGGTTTCCAACATGGTGGGGTTGATTAGAAAATCTATTTTATCAATGATAGTAGTCAAATGATAATGGTGATTGTTTCTGTTGATGACATAATATTCAGCGGATCAAATAAAGCTCAGTGCAAAAAGTTTTTTGAATCCATGAAAAGAGAGTTTGAAATGTCAATGATTTGAGAGATTATATTTTTCCTTGGTTTACAGATTTCACAAGGAAGGAATGGAACATTCATTTCTCAATACAATTATGCCAAGGAGGTTCTGAGAAGATTTTGAATGTAAAATTAAAAGAAGATAAAGACTCCAATTGATACCCAGATGAAATTATCAAAACATAATGATGGAAAGGTATTTAATATAACAGAATGCAGGTAGATTATTGGGAGTTTACTGTGTCTAACAGCGACACGACCTGATATTTTTTTCTCCACACACCAAGAAGCACAATATCAGAGAAATACCAAGGAAATCCACATTCTTTAATTTAGAATAATACTTCGGTATATCAAGGGCACAGTAGGTTTTATCATGATATATAATAAAAAATCTCAGATAGAGTAATTGGGATATACTGATGCAGATTTGGCTGGTTTAGCAGATTACAATGTCAGGATGTTTTTTCTACCTTGGTGGATTGTTAATTTATGGGCTAATCATGAAGAAAGACTGCATTTCATTGAGAACCTTAGAGGCTGAGTATATTACGGCCACTCAAGCATACACACAGTTATTGTGGATGAGGCACTAACTTGATGATATGGGAGTTGAAGTGAATTCTATGATTAGAATATAATATAATAACTCAAGTTCTATAAATCTCAGAAAAAATCCCATACATCACTCAAGGAGGACTAAAATTGAGGTAAAGTATCATTTTATCAAGGATAATTTTGAGTAAGAGATCGTGTAGTAGGTGTATGTGCCTACAAAACTACAGGTTGTAGACATTCTGAACAAGGCCTTACCCAAGGAATATTTTGAGAGGCATCGACTGGCTCTGGGATTTTAGTAGACTCCTCGCACTTGAAAAAGTTTGGCTATGGGACCCCCTCTCCCCGAGGTATGGAGTGTTTTCCCTAATGTACTAATCTGGGTTCTTTACATTGTGGTAGACCACAAAGGAGTGACCTTTTGGTTCATTGACAAAGGGGGAGAAAATGTACTATTCAAGGGGGAGAAAATGTCTTGATGATTTATTTATCAAAGAAATAGGGATAAGCATATTGGTGGAGCAGTGAGATATGGTGAGTTAATCAAGGCATGTGAAGAAGATGATAGGGGGATGTTGTTGGTGTGTGCTTCATTGGTGTTCAAAGTGATTAGCCATAGCTTAGCTTGGATAACAAAAGAACTCGAGAAGTGACGATGGATGAGTTTTAAATATGATCATGCAAGATGTGATCGATCAATGATTAGAGATTATTATAGCTGAGGTTCGTAATGAATACAGTTTATTGGTATAAGTAAGGATTCAAGAATTGGTGTCAGAAATGAAGCGATTCATTGATGAACTTTTCATATTATTGTTGTTTCTCACGCTGAGCATTGATCATGTGATCTTGTAGTATGTGTTGAGTGAATCATTGATCACTATCAGAATCACAAGAGGTGAATGGTGGCTGAATCATTTACCAGGCAACATCTTAGGACATAGTTTTCAACAAACCCAAAGGGGGATATTGTTGGGAAAAATCCCTCAAGGCGTCATTGAATCATTTTTGGATTGTTGTGTTTATTGACAAAGCGGGCCTTGAAATTTCTGTTTGTTGACAAAGGGGGTATCCAAGGTGATTATTTGGGTTCATGATATGTTGTTGACAATCAATGATTGAAATAAGAACCTAGATAAAGGAATGGATGATTTGGAGGCTGTACAAAAAGAGTAGATATAAGGTGTCGTTGTTTTCTAGTGTTTTCCTATTTTTTGGGCCTGAAAATCAGAAAATGGAGAGATGTGTTTTTAGAAAATGATGGTGCATGAAATATTGGAGTGGTGCATTAAATAGTATAATGGATTTCGTGTTCAATAAGTGTTTCAAGATCATATGTTCAAAATATTGAAAAGGAATAAGGTGCATGAAAAATCATGAGATGTTCGCAAAAAATGGTTCTTGTGCGAATCACTGTGCATGTAGAATCAGTGGTTTATGCGACGCGGTGGGTTTTTCACGTAGGGGACGACGACACCTATAAATAAGAGGTGACCCAACACATTCGGTATAGCTTAAGACTAAGAGAGGATTTTAGTTCTGATGCGCGTAAAAGTTAAGTGAAAAGAGGATTGCGTGTAATCGTCAAGTTTGCGCATAAAGCGAAGCCTACACATAAAAGAGGTTGTTTGCGCATAAATAGAAGGTTGTGCGTAAAATAGGTTGTGTGCGGGATAAGTGACATATACACGTAAAATAAGGTAGTTTCATGTAAAATAAGGTGGTTGCACGTAAAAGGAGGTGAGGTCTGAAAGGTGGATTCCGCGTAAAAGAGGGGAATCACGCGCAAGGCCCAGTGAAGACTGCATGTAAAAATTTGGATTTTCGGGTACACTTGGTGCAATGTGAGATTCATCTATGGGTGAAATTTGAACATAAATAGATCATATACATATAGTGGAGGATGAATTAATGTGAGATAATTAAGTGACCCACAAGCCTATATAAGTTTAGTGGATCTTCTGAAGAAGTAGTGAGCACACTTCAAATGAGAGAGCAGTGAGCTTTCAAATTTTGGATGGTTGTAAACCAGGAGAGACAGTGAGTCAGATTAAAACTTTTAAACAAGAGTGTTCTTATAGTTTATTTTCTACATCATCACATTGTCAGTGTATGCTACTTGGACATAACCCAGTTAGGGTGAACCAAGTAAAAATTGGTCTGTCCTGTGCTTGTTTTGAGGATTATTCATACTCTACAATGGTAAAGAGAGAGAATATGGGTTTTTCTAACAACCTTGAAAGATCATAAGGGGAAGCTATTTTAATCTATCATACACTGAATGACCCCCCTACCTGGGTATCTTTCCTAGTGGACCTAATAGTTTCCCAGTTTCATTGAATTCAGTAAACCTTCTATGTGGATGATTTGGGAAGGCTATAAAAATAGGAGATAGTGAACCTTCATATTGTTCACTATTATATCATTTTAGAACATGACACCCATTTCACCTCACTATTTTGGTAAGGGTTTTAGAAGGTACTGGGTTATCATATTCTCTTGATTACAACATATCACCCTCAGACCGATGGTTAGTTTATGTGGACGATTCAGGTGTTAGAGGAAATGATTCATCCATGCATCCCATATATTGGCGGTTCATGGAAAAAAATATTCATTTGATTGAGTTTTCCTACAAAATAGCTTTTATGAAATGCTTTAGATGGATCCAAATGAGGACCACTATGGTAGACGATGTTTTTCATGCCTATGCTGGCTTGAGGTAGGAGAGGCAGATCTATTGGGTCCCTATCTCATTCAGGGGACTTCAAAAAAGTCTAGAAAATTTAAAAGTGGATTTTTATAGCTCAGTCCAGGCATATGTCTTATATAGATCATTTCGGTCAACCTCTAGAGTTTGATGAGGGACACTGGGACTCCCTACATGTATCATCTAGATTGGATCATAAAGGAATCAGGAGACATGGAAATTCATCACCTCATTATGTTGGGCCTTTTATGATAGTGGATAGGTTCAGGACGATAGTCTATTGGTTTTTATTACCATAGATGTATCGTTCCATAAACAACATCTTCCATGTATCACGGCATCAACGGAATCATGACGACCCATCTCATTAATTGGAACCCGAAGATATTGATATAGAGGATGATGCATCCTTCAAGGTGAATATGATACATTTCATTGATCGAAGAACAGATTATCTCTAAGACATGTTATTTACTCTATTCTGGGAGATATGGTAATATAGACATGTACAAGATGATACCATGGAGCAGGAGGCTGATGTACCTACATAGTGGCTCAAAATATTCTCGAATGATGTGTTACCACCCTCAGAAGGGAAAATTGGGGATGAGTTGTCTTAAGAAGGAGAGGTCGTAACATCCCAACTTTTATAAAAGGTAAGGAATATTGATTTTTAGTTCAAATTACTTTGTTTTACCATTTTAATGTAGACTAAGGGAGTCAAGTAGGTATCGATGGTGTCTGGGGATTGTTCAGATCCCAAAATACTTATATAAATAAGAAACAGACTTGGTTCCACATTTAGTAGAGACCTTGACGCCCTACACACATAGTTTATCTAAACAGTGTGGTTGAAAATAGTGGGATTCTATAGGTACATGGTTTTTCTGTATCCATTAATCCCCAAGAGAACATACTTGTGGTGCTACAGAGGTTTGGGAGAAATCCCATTCAAACGGTTGGGGCATGGTTTGGCCAATCATGCTGTTAAACCATGAACATTTGTTTTTAGGGTGAAATTCCAATTTTCCGTCTATAATAATTTAATTAAACCCATTATACTCCCTTACTTATCCAGAAGTGCATCCATCCTCCCTCACGCACAGACTTACTCTTCCCCTCTTCATAGGTTCTTTGATAACTCTCTCATTAGGACTCAAAATCACTCACAGTTAGATCATTTAGAAATATCTCAGTATGTTATATCATCTTCTCCCTTATTTTTCAATATTCTTCAATCATATTTTTAACTATTTACATGTGATCAATTTTTCCATTTTTAAGTCCTTTGATGATTTATTTTTGTCTATCATTCAAGAATAATTTATGCTTTGAAAAAAAATTAGTGGAATTATATTACATCAAGGTAGGTGGTCTAGGAATTTCATACACATTTTCTCACATTTTAAATGATGCATCATTGTGCCACACATTGAACCCTTTTGGAAGTGCATAAAATGTGTAAAATAAATTAATTGTTTGTCTTCATCATTTATTTTGTGTCACTTACTTATAGAGAAATCCAACTGTGGGTTGTTCTCTTTTCCATTGCCCACCCCTTTGGGTGTTACCACCTAAATGGCCTATTTTCCCATGCCAAAAATTGGTAACATCCATGTGTGTGTGAGTTGCACCTTGGATAAATTCCTTATATTTATAAATTGAATTAATATAAATGGAAGGCCTTGGGTTAGACCCTTGAGCCTTTTTCCCAATTATTTGTGCTTATGCCTATGACTCATGCTTAATGTTTATTCCTTATACTACATTGTACATTGCATTACATTATTTTTATTCTATTTACTTTATTATTTATGATTATTCAATATTGCCTCGTGATCACACCTTGCGACTTAGAGCTTATTCTTATGCCTAATTCCTTATACATAATTCCATATTCCATGACTGATGGGATTGATTGAAATGTATTGGAAAACATGGTTAGTAGTTTATATGGAGAGTCTTAATGATGAATCATGATTTTATATTATATGCCTGGTGATATGTGCCATAGTTTCTATGCCTCACCTTTTATGGGTAGGGAGAGAACACGTGTCATGATTTAAGTAAATCTTGGATGGACTTTCCATACTTGTTTGGATCTACTTGAAAATCTAGGAATGATACTTTGTCTTTCCTCGTACAGGCTCTTAGGGAGGATTCTTTATACTCATGAGTGACACTGGTTCCCTAGGGGTAAAACTGTGGACATAATCATTAGGAAGATGTCTACACCATACCTTAGGTGATACCTAGTCCCCTATGAGATGTAATTGGTATATAACCAGAGTCACCATGCCGTGAGTTACATAAATAATACCATTATGTGGTTTCATGGATAGACTCAGTGGTATTTGTTATATCAAAGACACCTATAGTGATACTTGGGTTTCATTATAGATTTACATCGGCAGGGTTAGGTCTCCATCCCTGGATTTGAAAAATTGCTTTCTAATGTCATATGTTTTGTTTCTTATGTATATATTATGAGAAAGTTTGTATTATGTCATGGGGATGAGATCACCAAGACAAATCACAAGATTGGTATCTACCTACATTAGTTTCTTTATTATTGGTGGCCTATGTATTTACTATATCACTTGTACATGAACCTTGGTTCATACATCTGACTTTGGGTGAAGAAGGAGGTATTAGGGGCATTTCCCTTTAGGAAACCAAACCAATTTAATTACTTATTTATATATTTACTACCCTATACTTATTATTTATGGAACACTATTCATTTATTTATTCCATGAAATGGATTGATCTAGACACTATTGGTGGTGGCCTACTGAGATTGTATTTCACACCGAGCATGGGCCACCTATAGTACCCAAGAATTCTTTATTGTTAATAGTATAGATAAATGGAAGTGAGAATATTTTGATGCATTATTGTATAATGGAGTAAAGGGAGGAGGACCAATCCTATGCTTGAGATGCTTGTAGAAGCAGTTTTTACCCCTTTGTATATTTTAGATAGGATGTGGTATATTCCTATATCCAATGTTTCCCATTTAATCATTTTTTATTGATCCATGAAATTCCATGATCATCATTTTTTCACTTTTATTGTTGAATTAGCTTCCACTAGTTGTTTATATCTCATGTGTGGTCTATTGTCACTATTATAATGTTTTCCCTATTTCATGATTGTTCTTTTCATATTTATGTGATACAATCTTATCCATGATGGAATTTTCTCCCTACATACACACCCTAGTCCCTCACTTCTTGTTTGAAGCCTCTAAAATTTGTGGATGTATGCTTGAGGACTTGTGGCCACCGTATCGAGGCATTGTTGAGTGGAATTCAGGGCATGACGTTATAATCGTATCCCCTAAAAAATGGAAAGTAAAATAGTATATATGATATAATTAATAAAAAGGTATAAATATGATATAAATATAATATATATACTTTACATCCATCATAATATGAAACCATGATAGGTTTTGATGGAAAATGTGTCACTTCAGTTTGTGCGGTCGTAGTCCGCTTTACACTCGAGCGACATTATAATTTCACATTTGAGGGAAGTGTAGATGGATTTAAGTGATCCCCTTAAAAAATAAAATCTTATTATATGATATATTTTATTTTTTTATATAAGAATAAATGATGAATATTTCAATTATTAGTAAGAAGAAATGAAACCAACATGCATTGTTATGAATTTTACCTATTCTTATACACCTTTTTATGATAATTAATATATCATTACAACAATGGATTTATGACTAAAACTAGGATACTAAGATGAGGGTATGTATGTTGGTAAGTGATTTGGTTAGGTATTATTTGAACCAAAATGGTTTTATGGTGTGAATAAGAGAGGACAGGGGGTGGCCTTTTATAAGTGAGTTGAGTGGTACACTTGTAATATTTGAAAATAAAAAGGTATACCCACTTTATTCACATTTAAAAATGGTCCAAAATATATTAAAAAACAGTCCAAAAAAATTTTTTAAACCAAAATATGGTTTTCAATAAAAATCAATATTTATTAATTTTCATCCAAAAATGAATCGTTTTATAAATATACCAAAAAAAACCCCATGATAAGTTTGATATGATGATTTTAGAAATGAAGTTATTTTTATTAAATAATTTTGACAAATTTTGTAAAATTCAATTTTAAATTATGTGTGAAAATTGAGGCTAAACAATCTTCTAGAAAAAATACATGTTTACAGAAAAAAACATTTGTTTTCTTTTAAATTATTATTATATTATTTTTAGTCAATAGATAATAATAATTTTCATAATTTACTTAGTAATATTCATAAAATCATGTTTAATGGATATGTTATAATGGTATACTATATTAAGGTTCATTTATACACAATGTTTCATATTCAATAAGCTATCAAAGATATTTAAAAAAATATATTTTTGTGGGTTGTTTAAGTTTAGTGTTGCGTGTATAATATGATATAGAATAAATTTTTTTAATTTATAATATCTACGTTATAAAATTAAGATGTTATTATATTAATTTTATATCACTATTCATCATATTTTCCATCATATAGGGAATGAAAACATCATTTATTCATATGTGTAAACTACCACCTCCTTGAACCAATGTATTCCATTGCTCATAATCTCCTTTTTTGGTTGTTATTATGATTGATTTAATTGAAATATATTATATTAATTACATAATTAATATTTTTTAAATTTAATATATCATCTATATTCATAATATTATATCCACTAAAAATGATGATGTCATTTGGGCTTATGAAGCAATGTGATTCATTTTTCATGTATGCAATTTATGGATGGTTATAAAGTTGTATTTAAAATAAAAAAATGGTAATTGTTTCATGATTAATATTATAAATATGAGTTAATAAAGAACCATTTGACCATAATCATCCTACTAACGATTTTTTGGGATAATGAACCGAATGTCCTCAAAACAACTAACATAAAATAAACAAATATGCATCAAAATAAGACATGGTAATAAATGAAATAAAAGGGATAATGATAATGTAATGAACATGTAAAAGTTTATTAATGATTTAAATAATTAATAAAATTTTATTATACATGAGTTAAATGACATAGGTGACAAGTTGGAAATGAGGTATGTGATTTTTAGTTAAAATTTACTTTCCTTGAGTTTTAGCAATTTTCACGACCTGTATTTTTTTATGGTGTATAAAATTATTCAGCGATTAATTTTATCATAATTACATAAAAATTAACATATTTAAAAATATATTCTAATTTCATTCCTTAAATGTTTCATTTTATCAAAATTCATCATGTTGTAAGAAAAAATTTACATTAAAACCACATTTTAATGTTTAATTTTTAAAATTGTTTCCCTTCTTGTAAATATTATTACAATAACTTTACAGATGTATTTATATTTGAATAAATAGTTTATAAATGAAATATTATATCACTTTTTGTTTTATATCAATGTTTTTTAAATGGAATATTTTAATTTATTTTATATGGAATGTTTTGACATTATTTAAAAAAGGAAAAAAGAAATGTTATATTATAATGTATAAAAGATAAATGGAATTTCTCACAACTAATACTATTATGTGACGGCTAGTTTCCATCATAAGATTACATGTTTTATTCATAGAAAAAATCTCCATCCCTTTTTTGTAGCTAGTTTTTTTATAAATTGTATTTTAATGGAAAATGATATATCAATATTATAAAATTATTTTCTTACGGGTTTAAAAGGATATTTTTAAGTGTTTGATGATTGAAATATGAGATTATAATAAATTTATGTATGTTATAGTCCTTTCATATTATTTATGATGATAGTTGTGCGTGATATATCTATTTAATGCATTAGGTAATTATTATGATATTTATAGAATTATATTTGAATTAAGTGAGTATGTTATTCGATTTGTAAGGGTTTATTTAAGGGTTTATTTATGTATTCTATGAAGATAATGTCCCTAAGCACATAAAACAATTTTATATGTTTGAAAAAAATTATGATGGAAATATTTTGATTTCATATGGTATTATAATGAGCATTTTATTAAAGGAATCATTATTCCTTTTAAGGGAAAAATGTATGTTTTTAGGATAATAATTTTCATGGATTCTTATGTTTTCTATGAAACCCTCAAGATTTTGATTTTTCTATTATGATTTATTATAAATTGTTTTATGAAAAACATTGGGCAGTAAAACTGATTTTATGTGTAGGTAAATGATTCTTTGGGCTTAACATTTATAATATTAAATGAAAAATCTAATATATGATTTCATGGTTTTGAAATGGATGAATGGATTTCATTATTTTTATACATCCATTATTGTGTTTTTTTCTCTTTGAAAATGTTTAAAAGATATTTCATAGATAATAAGGATGAGTATAAAAGTTAATAATGTCATAGTTCTAGATATGAATGTTACCTTGAATGAAGAAATTGTGTCTTTATAAAGAAGTTATTTTGTGAAAAAAGGATATTTTGTGGAAATTTCCACAATAAAAGAGATATCCATAATTTTTTAAAACTGCAAACGTAAAAGGTCCTATGGTATTTAAGTTACCCCATATTTCCATTAGATTTTATAAATTTTTTATGTTTAAAATTTGTTAAAACTGGATAAAATTGGAAAAATTGGTTAACATTTCCATTATATGTAGTGATTATGTTTTAGAACCAGATCTTGGAGTGTGGGTTTGGGGATATTAAAGTTCGTATCATAGTAGAGTTTATATAAATTTGGATATTATCGTATTATTATGTGAGGTAAAATTAAAAATTATGGATACCATCACGGTTTTATATGTTTAAGGTTCATCATAAGTTCTAAGGAATAAACAACCCTTTTTAGGTTTTATGTGGTGATATTTTAAGATGATTAAGAGTATTTTGGGAGAAATGTTTTGTAATAAAACCCCTATGTTTAGTATACAATTTAGTGAAAAGGTTATTTTAGGAATATTGATTTTATTTTTTATTCACATAAGTTTAATGTTATTGATAACCTTTATGGTTAAGATGATATTTTACATTGAGGTAATTATTGTTAATTAGGATAAAAGTGTTATTTTATATTGGGAACATATAGTTTATCATATAGAAAACCATGGGGTTGAAAATTAATTTGGTAATAATGCGATCAATGTAATTTTCAATAAGTATTATATTTTGGGAACATTACATGATTAAGGTAAATTAAAATACATTTGGATATGATGTGGTTTTATTTTAGCAATAATCATTAAATTATACTTTTGAATTATATACAGTAATATTTTTTATTTATGATTATATAGGTTATTTATGGAAACAAATCATCCAATTTAGGATATTATATTATTAATAAATATAATTTTTTTGGTATATGAATTTATGATTTAATAAACATTTATCAGAGGTAAATATTAAATTCATCTTAGAAAAATATGTGATTAATTGTTTTTTTTTCAATCATTATCAGAAATATTATAAAGAATTTTATGGTTAGTTATTTATTAGGTGATTTATATAGAAATTGGTGTTTTTTATTGAATATTTGTAAATCAATATTTTATTTATTTATATAAAGGTGTATTAATTTTGGTGATTATACTACCATGTGCTAAAAATTTGGTTTTATAAAAGATAGGATAAATGTCATTTCATCCTTTTATATACCTCAAGGTTAACTAGAAATTGATTATAGTTCTTCAAGAATTAAATTTTCATAATTATAATTTAGAGTAATTGATGAGATAATGGTAGAAAGTATTTGAAAAATTACAATAGAGGATGAAATTGCATTTATGGATTTGAAAAAATTAAGTAAGTTTATTTTCATACATTTTGATCTTAATTAAAAATTTATCCCTCATATTTAGATAAATGATCATGAAAAGGAAAATGTATTCTATTCATATAATCATTTTCGATGAATTGATGGCCTTTTTCAGAACTAATTTATTTATGGTTTCACGGTCATTAAATTTATCATGATCATTGACTATCTCATGATCAATATTCTCCATCACTCTCCATCAGTATTTGGACATTAATTGTTTCCTTTATGACCATATTTTCACATCCCCTTAAAGTTATTAACTTTATAAACCTAGTTATGTGTTATTTCAGATGACCATCATATTTTCATTCCAATATTGTCAAAAGAGAGATTAGTTAAACATTTTTATAAAGTATGTTTACAAAAAATGTATCTTATAATGTTAAACAATTAATTACTGATCTCATGATAAAATTGCGAGGAAAAAATTTATTTTGCTGGGGGGATGATGTAACACCCCAAGAATTTAAAAGAGAACTATGTTAAATAACATATATTACAGGAAACATGATCTTAAATGATCTAATATATATTATTATTTAAATATAATTATCATAACCTAGTTGTTTAATTGAAATATATGAATAGGATTAAAGATAATATGAAATATATATATAATGTTCCCACTCAATACAAATGTATTAATTTATTCTTAGGAAATAAGAGAACAATTATTTGAGAATATATTATAATTAAATTATGAAACATATATAAATTATTTTAATAAAAAGGATATCATTTTTGAAATCATAATATCGGAATTATATTAGGATAATATTTTGGGTAATTTTTGAAAAGATTGATTTTTCTAGGGAATAATGAAAAATACCAATTTTATAGAGAATTGTTTCTTATTTTCAAGTATTTTCAAAGTCGCATTTTATTTTAAAATGATTTTAAAAAATAAATTGGTATCTTTTTGTTAAGTTATATTTATTTAATTTTCTTGGTATTAACATTGTACTTATTTTTTGTACAAAATAATCTTATACTTAAAAATACCATTTATGGAAAACTGCTTTTCGTTGAGTTTTGTGAGTATATTTCACAAGTACTTTATTCTACTTATTATAATTTAATTTGATTAAATGGTATTTATTTATGTATTAATATGGTAAAAGTTATCCTAGGTTGATTTTTTTATATTTTTTATAAGAAGTTGAATTGTTAGTAACAAATATATGTTTTTTGAAAGATTGTATTTTTTAGGATATCTCCAAGACATAAATATGATATAAAATAATTTTAAAATTATTTAATGGATAGTTTATGATAATAAAATATAAATTTATAAAATAAATTCAAAACATATAAATTTGAATTTATTTTATGATAAATGTGAAATTAATATTTAGTGATGATAGAAATCTTGGCAAACATTTGAAAATTAAAATTTCATGTACTAAAGATAATAATCAAGAGGTTAGAATATTTTCACAATGTTTTTAATTAATATGATGTTTTATTTATGATATAGACTAATAGTTTGTATTTTTGTGCTATATAAAACGAAACATATCCAAATTCTTGGGTAGTGACTGTGCAAGATGAGAAACGATGAAAATAACATATTAAATAAGTTGACATGACATATATGTGAGAAAATATACATAGTGATTGAAAATAAAATTTTATTTTCCTCAGAATTTTATTATTTTTATTATGGTAATTTAGTTTTAGTTTTTAGTGATGGAATAATTGCCTAAAATTCTTACACAAGGCTTTTATATTATAATTAAATACCTGTATTTATTTATTTAAATTTAAAAAATGTGAATACTTCTTATATTGATTTTAATGGTATTTTATAATAAATAATATAATATTAAATGATTTAAAAAAAATTAAAAAATTTATATAGGACAATGGGTATGATATATGGTATAATATTTCATCATTTGACCATTTTAATCCTTTTTAGCATAGAAGTAAATTTATAACTCATTAGTGTCAAAAATGTTGTTACCATGATTAATGTTAAAATTAGTTACCAAAGGGGTTAAACCCAAAGATAGGGTTTAAATTTTTTCATAAGACTATAAAAAAAATTTATGAATGTATTTAAACCATATAAAATCTTATATTTTCTATTTTTTCCACTTTAATCTATTTAAACATGAAAAATCATTTATTATATTTAAATAATTTATGTACTTTCAAGTGCGTTGTGTCCTTCACTATAAAATGATACAAACTCTCTTATATTATTCATACCACCAAAAACACTTATCTCAACCAAACACTACCAAAATAACTTATTAAATTATTTAGATACATACTCTAGGTTCTGGTGTTCTGAAATACCATCCTTAAAGTCATTAAGGAGAGATCCAAATGTGAATTTTCAAAGAGGATGTAATCATCTTAACTGAGATTTTTCATTTTACTTCTTCTTATACCATCATAAATTCTATTATAAGAAATAAAATTTAATAAAATTTATATTTAACATATTCATATATGTTATTATATAAATTTAATAACCTTATTCAACTCCATTTCCATCTAATGGGGAATGAAAACATCATTTTTTCGTACATGTGGATTACCACATCCACAAATAGATGCATTTTGTTTATCATCAAAAATATTCATGGTTGGTTTTTATGATCAATTTAATTTATATATATGATATTAGTGACATAACTAACTGTGTAAAAATATAATATATAATATATTTTCATACCATTCTATCCATTGAAAAATTATAATATTGTTTTTCCGTATGTGTAGACTACAACCTCTATGAAGCGATGTGATTCTATTTTCATATATGCCTTAAAAATATTGTTATAAAATACTATTTAATGAAAAAATATAATAACTATGTCATTATTAGAATTATATATATTATTTAATAATGATATTATGTACTATGACCATCTTACTCAAACTGTTTTGGGAGTATGAACTGATCATCATCAAAATGTCTAGCATAAAATTATCTGATTAAGTAAAAAAAGAAAACATGGTTATAAATGAAATAAAAGAAATAATGATAATTGGATGAACCTAAAATATTATATTGAGAAAGTAAAAAAATAATATATATTTATTATTTCGTATTTGAAGATCTTACGTGAAAATTCATACTTGAGTTAAGGGGTTTCTAGTCTCAATTACCTTTCTCTCAGACTTAAGCTATTTTCACCACATGTTTTATTTTATGTGGTTTATAAGATCCCTTATAGATGAATTTATGCATTAATATTTAAAAAATAATATATTTAAAAATTTATTTAATTTTATATTCTTCAATTATTTATTGTATCAATGGAAATCAAATCATAAGGGGCACATTACCTTAAATCGTCGTTTTACAGATTTATTTTTCTAAATTTTTTTCCTCTATGTACATATTCATAAAATCCATTAATATATGTATTTATATTGACATAAATATATTATAATGGATAATTTATTTCTATTTTTACATTATTATTATGGTTTTGAAAAGGAATATGTTGACGTATTTTGTATATAATGTTTTGAATTTATCTAGAAAAGGAAAACATGTTTTTTATAAAATATATGATTTCATAGACACTTCATTCCACCAAAATTATTATTTTATGTTTTGTTTACATTACAAGATTTCATTTTTTATTCAATGGAAACCCTTTTCTATATGATATCTTTAATTTAATTTTGTAAATTATATTAAAATACCAATACATCAATATACAATAATGTTTTTTTATGAGTTGAAAAGTATATTATTAGGAGCATGATGACGAAAATGTAATATTTTATGTAATTTATGTATTTTATTCTCCTATAAAATTATTTTGGATGATTGGTGGTCCTGATACAGAACTCTAATTCATTGGATAATTATTGTGTTCTCTATAGTTTTATGTTAGAATTAACCAAGATGGTTATTCAATTTTATTGGGTTTATGTATGGTTTTTTATAAGGGTTATAATAATGATATAACAAGTCAACTACCTAAACATTCTATGATTTAAAATCAATTTTTGTGGAAATATTTATATTTCATAAGGTAAGATAATGATCATTCATTATAGAAATGATTATTCACTTTTAAGGGAAAAACACCATGTTTTTAAAAAAATGATTTTTTGATGTTCTCATGTTTTATAATAAACTCTCATGATGATTAATTTTCATTTATGTTTCCTTAAAAAGTTTTTTATGAAAAAACTAGGCACTAAATAGGATTTGATGTCTTAGTACATGATTATTTTAGCTCAAAGTTTCAATTGTTAAAGGAAAACACACATATATGATCTCATGGTTTTGAAATGGACATATGTGTTTCTTTTATTTTTAAATATACATTATACCAATAAATTGTTTTCTCATCCCATGTTTTAATATTATTTTTTATAGGGATTAATGATGAGTAAAATTTAAATATTGTTAGAGTTCTAGATATGGACGTTAAATTGATTAAAGAAATTATGTCTTCATAAAGAAAATGTTTTGTATAAAAATTATATACAGTGTGAAAATGCACACTTAGAAAGTGTTTTTTCTATTTTTTAAAAAATATAAACCTAAATTATCATTGGGTATTTTATAGATCCAATATTTTTTTATATTTTTCAATATTTTTATGCATAAATTTGTCTCATATTTATCGTTATAAAATACATAAATGTAATGATAATGTTTTTATTAATGAATCATAGAGTGAGGGCTTGGGTATATTATAAATATTTACCTAATGTTAGTAATTAATATTATTATTTCAACCATGCTACCATAAGTACTCTAATGACTCAACTTATAAAGGCCCACAATTTATCATTATGTTTCAACACCATCTGAGACATGATAGTGACCTCAAACTGACATAATCTTCTATCGATTCCTTATTGGAATCGACACTCAAACTAAAAACTCCTAAGACGAAATACCAATCATCTTCATATCCAAAATTAAGGATTTTAAATATAATTACATTTTTTAAACCAATAGGGAATGTCATTATAACTTCCTGGACTAATTCCCACTAATCTGGTTCCCCAATCCAACACCTCACATGACCTCAAGCATGCCTGAATGTATTCCATAGGATGTCAACTAACAGAAGCTGTCCAATGAGGTATATGTGGAGACTATAAAATCATTACCAAATTAATACAACAATATAAATCAAGATAATAATAACCATTTATTCATGATCAAAAACAATGAATCATACAATCAATTCCTCAAAATGGATAAATTCCCCTAACCATGAAAATAAACATTCCACATCATAGTAGTGTTAGGTTCCAAGAGAAAGCAGTAAATAAGATACTAAAGAACATACAAATAAATGTGCCCCAATATCATGTTATGTCCCCTCATCGATGCTCCATACCAAATCCTATATCCAACATCTAACATAGGGCCCTTTATTTTGACCTGAAACCATGAAGTCTACTCATATACCCAATGATGGATCGAGTAGGGTGTGAGTAAAACTCTATAGGAAACTAGCAATAATGGCTTCAACAACAACCAATACAATAATAGTTTATCCATGAGAATAGTAATCAATCAATAAGAAATATATAAACCATGTTTTATTATATGAAAATATTTAAATTAATCTCATTTTTTATTTCAAGTGACACCATACCCATCAAACATACTCGGGCCCATGGTGGTCATGTGAAACATATGTCATAGTGGTCAGAAGTAAACATACAAGGAGATTTTTTCCAAGTATCCAATTAGGATTCAGAATGTCATGTATGACCATCCCAACCTTGATATAGAACACTATTTAAATACCCATATAGTTAGGATCATTGGTCTATGCAAAAAAATGATCAATCAGAGTGGATGGAGAATCACTCTAGCCCTCCCAAGGGAGTGGGGCTGCGGTCCAACATCTCACCCACCATTAGTCACATATCTGGGGTTAGTATGAGTGACCTTTTTATACAGCAATAACAACCAGCAAACAAAATTTTATTTTCCCAATTCCATGGTTCATTTCATTTAACATGTTCTCAAATCTCAAAGAAATCACATTTCACCATTTAAGCACATTACCACCATTTTCACCCCTTTCAAGCAATTAGGCCACATAGACATGCCTCTTTTACCATTAATCAAATTTACCCATTTATAATCTATAACACATTTGACTTATTCAATTTAATAAACTCACTACCTTATTCCATGTTAACATTTTAAAAACATTTCTAATTGTATTAATTCCATAGACCCTTCAATTTTTCATTTAGAAACCCCACAACCATGGACAAAGGAGTGGAACACGCCACTGGTGACTAAATTCTTAGTCTACCCATCATAAAAAATTCCCACAAGGTCTGGGAGAGGGCCAACACCTCATTTAGACACCCAAAATCTCATTTCATATCATGGAATCAAATTTGCAACACAAAAACACAAAACCACAACCATATACACATGAATAAACACCAAGACGATGGGGTGTAACTTTTAGACCACCAACCTCAAGTCTAGAAAAGCACTCACATAACCAAGACCCTTGACTAATGCCTAAGGAACCTTTATTTACCAAACTATGAATCTTTTATAAAAATGGTTTAGGGATTTGAAAGGAGAGAAAGCACTCCACTATGATTTTCTCATAAACTAAAACAAAGAGGAGTGGTAAACTCACCAGAATCATCGATTCACAACCAACTCTGCTTCAAATAACAAAATATTGATGTTGAGTGATCCTTGGAAAATGGAATCTCTCTTAATTTGTAATCCTTGATAATATAGGTGGAAATGGTAGGAAAAATGATGAAGATCACATAAATGCACATGGAAACATGATAAAATCTCCCTCTTTTAATGAGGCACATGGTTTGGATACATGGTTGGCTAACCTTGGAACAACTATGAATCTATCTCTATTAAAGAGGGGGAAAGGCTGCAAAGTTTAGATGCGCTACCCACACAGTTTTAAAAATTATGTATTAGATTGATCCGACCTTTATTGAAGGGGTTCAGGACACAAGATCCCATAGGCCATGGAACACAGTTTGTACTAACCATGAACTGACCATACTCCATGCACAGAATAGTCCCTTTCTCCATTTTCTTCTTCACAAACCCCCAAAAGACCCCCAAAGACCCCCATATATCCAGGGAAAATTTTATTAACTAAAAAATTAGATTTAAAAAATATATAGAGTAAATATACCTCAAATGAAGGTTCAGATCTAATATCCTCCAAAACATATAATAGCACATCCTCTAGTTACACTCCAAAGACCCAATAAGTCTCCAGGGTAAAGATATTGGTCCCCTACACCTGCATATCAAATACCCTATCTCAAGATTCATTCTTGAAATTACAATGATAGCACAAAACTTGGACCAATAACAGGGTCTTACCCCACAAGTCTTTCTGATCATGATCTACATAATGAACCATATACTCTTAAAAGGATGAATTAGACTCCATCTCAACATCAACAACATAAATCACATGAAATGGGTCATGGTGATATTTCTAATGTTATGACACATGGAAAACATCATCCATAGAAATATAATAATGTGGAAGATCCAATCGATATGCCACTAGTTTGATCATATCCATGTTCTAAAATGAATCCTCATACCTAAGTTCTAACATACTTGACTTTGTATCCTATGAGGACCCCATCTAGATCAAATTTGAATGAACACAAGGTCACCCATTTTAAACTCAAGAGTTCAATGATGTGAATCAGTATATGAATTTTTTATTCTATGGTCCATAGTGATATGATTTCAAATCAACTGATCCTTCGATAACATCTCCTACAAGAGACTCGAACCGTAAAACTATGATTCCACTACTTCTATCCAACATAAAGGGATATATACATGGAAAAACATAGATATAATCACATTATTTCATCTTAATAGTCACCTGATAACTATTTCTATAAGATAAATCAACAAGTGCTAAGTGTTTCTCCAATGTCCCACAGAAAATTAGGACACATTCCATCAACTTGTCCTCTAATAACATGATAATATATTCTAACTATCTGTTGGAATTTGGGTGAAAATATATAATCAAAACCACATGGGTACAATAAAACCTCTTTAACCCTTTTAATAAGTGAAAATTAAAATTTGGATTCTCGTTCAAAACTATATTTTGTGACACCCCATGCAAATGCATTATATTATTGATATAAAATCCATCCAACTAGTTAATGGTTAATATATCACGGGTTAGTAATAAATTTAAGAACATTTTCAAATGATATAAAATCACTCAAATCACACCATTATTATGATGTGTCCTTAGGAGACCCACCAAAAAATAAATGGTAACATCATCCCACTTCCATTCCAGAATGGGCAATATCTGTAAAATTCCTAAAAAATGTTGATACAAGGACATCACCTCCTAAAAACTATAGAATACTATCACGAGGCATACATGATACTTTTTTATAACTGATTTCAAATAATATCTCCAAATATCATGGTACATTTTGGTCAAACCAGGATGCACCTCTCACATCAAGGAACAAAACTCACACATTATCTCTTTTAGAATACAAATAGGGACAATAATACAACCATGAATGTGAATAATCTCATACTCATGAATAGTCCAATCAGAAGGTGGCTCTCCATCATTAAAAATATCTCTCAATGACAAAAACTCTATGTCCTCATAATTTATCCTCTTAACACGGTTCAAAAGAGATGATTCAATAGAAAAGGAAATGAGTTTCAACAATCCATGGTCTTATTAAACACCTATATACATCTTAGTAAATAAAGAAATCATCTTCCACTAAGAACTAGACTCCAGAACCACCCGAGTCTATGTTATCAAAATCAAAACATCTATAACACAATTTCCATTCCTTGACGTATATGCTGGATCAAAGTCAAAAGACTGCATATACTCATCCAATATCTTCTTCTAAAGATTTAAATTATACTAAGATAGATATATTTGAGGCCCATCTGATCAGTGTAAAAAATAGACCTCTAGACCAAAATATAATGTCAGTAGCAATTCAAAGCATAAACCACAATGGGAAAATCTTGATTGCACAAAGGATATTTTATTTCATGTGGCAACAACTACCATAATCCATATGCTATGAATCGATCTACATGCATCAACACTACCCCATGTCCAATCCTAGATGCATCACAAAACAGAGTTTACTCTTTACCCTTGTCATGTATGATTAGAAGTTGTGCTATCACTATATTATTATTTAGTTCCTAGAAATAATTCTCATATTCTATAGAACAATCAAATTTTATACCCTTCTTAGTCAACCTCGATAGTGGCACTTCCATGTTAAATTGTTTTGATGAACTTTTTTAAATATCTTATTATACCCAAAAAGCCTCATATATCAAAAATATTATTAGGCTCCACCCAAGAAACCACCACTTGATCTTTCTCTTGGAAAAATGAAAAAACTACTTATACCATGATGTTACCCAATAAATTCACCTTATGGATCCACAAATGGAAGTTAGATATATATATTTTATAGATAATTCTCTCTCAAAGTACTCAATATGATGTCACGATATTGGTCATGATCATTATAATCTTGAGATTACACCAAGATTTCATCCAAAAATTTAAATACAAACCGATCCGTGTTAAAGTGAAAAATTTAGTTCATTAGGGACATAAACACAAAAGGTGTGTTGGTTAACCCAAACAACATTATAATGAAAATATAAAACCTGTACAAAAATCTTAATGATTTCTGTGGTATATTGGAAGTCATCACTCTAAGATGATAATACCACAATCTAAAATCAATATTGAATAAAACCCTAGAACCCTTAAGCTGGTAAGAAATATCATAGATACATGGGAGATGATAACCATTCTTAATAATCATTATGTTCAACTTCTAGTAATCAACACATAATAGTAAGTTTCCACTGTTTTTCATAGAAAACAAAACTAGATAACCCTAAGGTGATGCACATAGGAAGATAAATAATTGATCCTTTAATTCATTTAGTGAGTTTTAAGCTCTTGAAGCTCTACTGGTATAATTATATAAGGTTGAATGGAAACTGGATCTGCTCCAGGAACTAACTCAATCATGAACTCAACCACTTTCTTAGGAGGTAACACTGAAAAATTATCCATAAAAATATGCAACAATTGATCCACTATAGGAGGGAAGATTTCATGATCCACTCCCCCATCATCAAGAATACTTCCTTCTACCTTGGTTGGGATCTCACAGAATTTTAGATGAATTGGCCCTGAACGTTCCCCATGACTAACATAGGTGTCATCCTTATGATACATGAAACTCACACTCCTATAGAAGAAATTAATGTGATCCCAGTATGTAAACATTTCTTCCATCCCCAACGTCAGGTAAAAACCTTTCATCACATGCAAATAAAAGTACAAAAGGAGACGATACCCACCAAGCTAGAGGTAACACCCCTTATATTGATGGATATCCTTCAAATGAACCCCAATGTCATGTCAATCGACATAATCCCAAATGTAAACTCTATATTTAGACCCAAACCATTTACAACTCCAATGGTTATAAATGAATGTGAGCATCCATTATCAATTAGGGTAATTGGAAGTATATAAGCTATAAGAATTGTATATAGAACAATTGATAGTCCAACCACACCATCGATGGGTGCAGGATGAAAAAAATAAAAGGGCCAATACCTATTCCCTAGGCTCCAGTCACAGTCCCCTATGTTTCACTTCCCTACTGATATAGATTCTATTCTCCTAAAATACCACATCCTGCACCCCAACTGGTATATCAATTGAAACTCTAACTGCCCCACTGATATGGAGTAATGGACCCCAAACCGGTGCTCTGCATCAGACTAGGTCCCTCATCACTGCTTATTTGTCATGTGTTCTTATAGAATATCTATACATGACCCATCATCTCATAAGATTAACATTCCACTGGTGGTCATAGACACTAAAAATATATATGGTAATGAATTTTCAAACTAATAAAAGAGCACTCGATTGGTACTCTGTGAGACAGATCTTCATCCTTAGCTACTTTTTCCACCACCACATTAATAGAATTTCTCACAATGGGGATTCCTTGTCACAAACTGAATGTGGTCGCCACCAAAACTGGCACCAAACCCAGCTCGTGACATGACCCGATGGGCGTTCCCTATCCCCACGGGCTGGCACAAGTGCACGGGTATCATTTATTATTGTTTGGGAACAATTTACCCGAATATGAAGGCATAAACCATTAAAAACAATCAATTAACTGAATCTGAATAATTTATACCAAACGATGTTTACACAAAAACCAGAACTGAATAAATATGTTTAGAGTCAATAAAATAAGTCTATAAATAAATTAAAACATTAGAAAAACAAGATCCAATACTCGACATGACAAGGGGTCATCACCCTTGAGCCGTCTCCACAACACCGCACATTAGGAGGGGGCTAACAACCCGATCCTCCTTCACCTGAGGCCTTCCCTTTACCTGAGTCAAGCATATGTACGTCTACTTACACAAAAGGGGTGTAAGTAGAGTGTGAGCCTATGCCCAATAAGATACCACCCGATGATTCCAAATATCATGCAATACAATGTGAACAAAACAAGAAATTTTAATACACAATGTGAAACAGTGTTAAAATTCAATGAAATGCAACATTCAAATGAAAAAAGCATTCAATCCGAGAATTTAAGAATGTTAGCAAATTAAATAGGCATGTGACATACTGTAATGTACTACCAAAAACACCCCACAACAAGGATAAATACCACAAATCCAATGAGCATCAAAATCGGGAACACCCTTAAGAACTAGGTTGTCTCGGGCCCTATGTACCTCGTACCTCAGTGTGGAGTAACCATAGAAAAATCTGTTATCGTGCACAAAACACTAGTATGGAACATACCCATAACCTATTTTTCTCCAATAATCATTCACGTAGTTTAGTTACATTTGTAGTTATCCAAATTCTATGTGGAATAGGGACACAATCCATCCGATCTACTAGCCGTACTAGTACAAATATGCCCCACCTAGGTACCCAGGCTTCCCCTTTTGTGCTCAATCAATTTCAGAAAACAACACACATCCTTTTGCATATAAAATATCACTACTAGTCACAAAAAAATATTATACTAGCTACACATATTTTATACCATTTAAAACACACAATAAAATAATTTTATTTTAAATAAAACAACCTCTCAAAACACCACATTATATTTCACCCAAAGCACTTTAAGATATCCACTTTGCACACTCTGTGAACAATTGTAAGTCATTAAACCAAAATTTCCGTTCAATACCATTTAATGAAACTAACAATTCAGTTATGGGTCAGCCCAATGTGAACCAAGATGTTATATCTTTTAAAAATCACCATTTTCACACAAACATGGCACTTAATGCCCTTCTGCTTCCCAAACACCATTTAAACAAACATTCACAGAAACAACAAAAAAGAATAAACATTAAAAACATGATTTTTAGTCCTAATAAATTTCAATAAAATCAACTACGTAATTTTAGGTCATCCCAAAAGGAGCCAATAAAATATTTGAGTGAAAACCCCCAATTTCACCAAAAATTAAAACTTAAAATTCATTTGCATTATAAATGCAACTAAACCCAATTTTTACAGAAAAATTCAAGTGAAATAAACATTAAGGTACTATGAACACAGAAAGATAATTCACAAAAATTGAACACACAATGCAATCACCTACCAAAGTAACAAAAACCCTCGAATCTCCAAGTGAAAATTAAATCGCACCCCCACCGCACCAAGAGAGACATAGACCAAACCTAAAACCACATCAATTGGCAGAAAAAGCCCAATGATAAACCCTAGTTTAGAAAACCTTGTTTATGGACATTGTTAAACTCAATGATAACTAATGAAACCCTAAGAACTATGAATGAAACCCAAAGAAGTTTGGAAGAGGAAAGAAAATGGCTCATTTACATGAATTATCTTGATGTAATCACTCCAAACCACCAGTAGATAAAATTTAAAAGAGACCAAATTTAGGTTTCATTCGTACAAGATATATTAGGTCAATTAGGAACTATAAGGGTGAAAAAATCATGGGAATTGAGAGAGTTATGAATGAAATACTTTACCTCTTCAAATCTGGGAGATTTGAGGAATCCTATGACGTTCAGCACCAAATCGTGATTAACCAGAGCTCCAAAGAGGGGGGAGAGAGCTAATATGCGCGGATGGGTTAATTTTTCTTAGGTGAGACTTGGAATCAACTAACAATCCCAAAAATTTAATTAGTTATAAAATAATAAAATTTATTTTTAAAATAGGAATTGGGCTTTCGAGCAGGCCCAACCCCTTAGATAAAAACCCAAATAAACCCTGGTTATGGATTTTTAAAAGCTGCAAATTACCTTGGTGGTGTTAATAGTTTATAGGAGGTCAAGTAAGAATTTGAATGGATGAAAAATTTTGAAAAATGAAAAAGTTATTAAAGATACAAAATTTATTTGTTTAATCTGGAATTGGGCTAACGGTTATGCCCAATTCATGAATACTCGTCTATTTCTCCCTAAAACCTTGGGAAATAACAAAAAAAGTAAAGATGTAAATTAAATGAAAAATACTTATAAATATGTCTTGTATGTGACAATTCTCCCCACCATAAAGCATTACGCCCCCGGAATTCAACAACAAGACCAGATGCAAAAGCAATGCCCAAACGATAGACCAAGACAGACTTCCTTGCCACGTTTTCACCCACTTCAAAAAGGACGAACATATCCAGTTGATCAAACAAATGAAGATAATACTCCCACCAAACAAAAATAACCCCACTTAATTAAAACTATGAAACATATTCAAAACACATCCCAGAACAAGACACCTCAAACACTACAAGACGACGCTCAATCAATCCACTTGAAACGAACAACGAACTCAAATAACGCTACCACAACATTACGTAAACAAAACCATTGGGAGTTCTCCAACCCCAAATTTACCCAAGTAACAAATTTGTGGATAGATATACTTGAATTATACAACCTATTACCTAGAATACACCAAGGAGAAAACTGAGTCACTTGTACGGGGTGACCCAATCTGGACATCCCACCGCTAGGGACAACTCAATTTCTAAGACAGTATATGGATAACAATTGGGGAAGGAATGAATGATCTCCCCATAATAAGGGTTAAACTAACACTATTACTTTTCCAAGAGAACATACATGATACCCACAATGGGTCTCCCCACCATAATAACAAACACAACATTCCTTAAGACAATATCAAGACACAAACCGGGGACCTCGAACGGACTTCCCAGCATTAGGGGTAGATTAATATCAGAATTCATCCAATGAAACTTACAAGAGACCCATTGTGGGTATACCCAAAACAAAACTAAATCATATTAACTAAAATAGTATGGGATAACAAAAAAACAATAGAATTTTAGCGATATGGCATGGCTGCACGGTTAGTTCACACGGTTTGGGAAATCGTGAGTTAATTGTGTGGATCATTCTGTCCAAAGAGGAAACTTCACACAGTTTCCTTGGCCAAGGATCATATATGTGTGGAGACCATGTGGTATCTACTGCCTCTTATAACGCGATCCCCTGGGATGGCACACTGTTACTTCTAACCACGCACAAACTATGCATTTCAACATGCCTAACCCAAATTTTAATCTTTTCTCCAAAAACACAAAGGAAACCAAAGGGGAACAATTCAACTCAGGGTACGACATGGAAACAAGGTAATCACACCTCTTTCCACCAAATGTGATAAATTGGAACAAGACGATGAAACTAGGGGTTTAAACTATTCATATCATTCATATTGAGGATATGACCTTGACCAAAAGATTGAATGACTCTATGATTTCCCCTAACTACGCACCAGCTTCTCTCCAGGGCCTATGGATGTAGCTTAATGGATTAAAGAATATTCGGCCTCGTAGTTCAGATTTGGAAACCCCTAAACTGAATGTCTTCTTCCAGTTCCAAAAACAATTATACTGTAATCTCAGATGGTCTCATTGAGACATGACACACTTCAAACCCACTTTTCCCTAACCCACAATATTACCAAAATAAGAACTTAGAGGATTCACACACATTGCCCCCTTTTTTTCTTCGGATGCTAAATAGCAGAATGAAAGGACATATAGATACACATTCATATATATCATAGGTTTTATAATTTCCTATATGGAGACACCCATCCAAAAAATAGTTACTCTCATAAGATTTCACAATTTTCACCCTTATAGTCAAATGAACACATGACATCGAAGGGCGTCACCGAACATGACCATTGTGGATAAAAGAAAACACAACGATAGGGACCTTGTACTGAGTCCCAAAGAGCACACGATTCCAACAAGTCTCCATAATAGCCACTCTTGGCCAGATCTTGCACACTGGTGGCCTAACATGAACTCTGGCTTCAATGAGACTAATGAAATACCGAGAGGCCCTTTAAGACAACATTCAACATTGATAACACTAAACATCATTGACCTTCGAAAACATAAGAAACATAAGAAACTAAGGTCTATTTCAACCTCCCACAAACACTCCTCCACTGCAGGGGGATCCACATAATTGAAAAAGAAGAGGGGTAAACTCAATCTCCAAACCTCAAGAATAAATCCTTATGTTGATCAACTGGAGGATCATCCAACGATGAATCACCATAGGCCAAACATGAATCATACATTTAAATTTTATGGGGGCGTACCCTAGCCTACAAGAAATCCCAAGGACCCAATCGATATGGTCATTTGGTCACAACAAACCACAAACCTGAACTGAACACATGAGGGGAGCCACCACATTGGCCTCCAAAACTTTTCCTCAAAAGAGACCACTGACCAACACTTTATTCAACTTATCAATTAAACACCATCCCAAAACATCTTCCAAACAAGAGGGGTTATTGAACTTGAAACATACCACAATAATAATCCCGAAAACACGTAATCCATACCTCTCAACCCTACATTATCAAAACACAACACTTTCATTCAAAAACATTATTTAAAAAAAATAGTGTTGGTAGGTTGCACATTTACCGATGGTATATCATGAGCCACACACATGCATGTTTACATGCCACACTGGGAACCCATCTAATATCAATCCTATTCCCAAATAAACCTATGCATGTGGTCACCCTTGAGAACACAAAATACCAAAAATCAAACCTTTCATCTTTTTAAAATAAATAACTTTTAACCACACTTTGCCTTTCTCAAAAACACTAAACATAATATCAAAACCCAATTCTTCATCTCAAAAACCAATTTAGAAAAGAATACATAATTCAAAAAAGTACATATTCATGCCTTTCACAACCATTTAGAAAAATTTCAACCCATTTCAAAACACTTCTAATTTCATGAAAAATACCATTCCCTAAATCACCATTTAATTAAGAACTCAACTCATATCATTTAAAGACATGGTTCTAAAAGATAAAAAAAATTCAAATGTACAGCAGTCACAAAACCCAAAATCCATCTTTATCCCCCACAAAAAAATTCTAGATAACTTAATTCAATCCAAAACACATTTCCACGGTTTAAAAAAAATCAACTAGAAACATATTTTCAAAACCCCATTTAACATAGTTCATAATTTCAATAGAGGTGTAAACACATAATTTACTCTTTTGAAATAATTCTGAAATTTCATTTATAGACATTAAAAAAATAAAACTATTTTCACTTTACTAGAAAATAAATTCACAAAAATTCACACTCCTTAATGCGAAGTCATTTTTTTGCTTAAAAAACCATGTTTCCACGATTCCAAAACAAAGAGACACAAGACAATGTGAGTGGAAACCAGTTTCAGTGGGTGACCTGGACATATGGCTGGCAGCCATATTCCAATCACTTCTCCATCACAGAGAGTATTCTAGGGAAATATCCACGGCTCCACATGGATTTCCAGGCCATGCGAGCTCACTGAGATTATTTTCCCAACTCTCTTTTGATTTCCTATAGTCATCATTAAAACATGAAAACCAAAGGACTCAAGATAAATCCATACTTCCCCGGGTGACATGAATCCCGTCGTGAGGTGTGCTAGACATTCACACTACCCATGACTGAAATTTCATGTCCCGACAATCCTAGCTCTAGACTATCCTGACTCTTCCCCAAATAACATGACCCAAAGAGCGAACCCTCTCTAATACCATTTTGTCACAAACTGAATGTGGTCACCACCAAAACCGGCACCAAACCCAGCCCGTGACATTACCCGAAAGGAATTCCCTATCCCCACGGGCTAGAACAAGTACCCGTGTATCATTTATTTTTGTTTGGGAACGATTTACTCGAATATGAAGGCATAAACCATTAAAAACAATCAATAAACTGAATCTGAAAAATTTATACCAAACGATGTTTTCACAAAAACCAGAACTGAATACATTGGATTAGAGTCAATAAAATATGTCTATAAATAAATTAAAACATTATAAAAAAAAGAACCAAGACTCCACATTACAAGGGGTCATCACCCCTGAGCCGTCTCCACAACACCGCACAGTAGGAAGGGGCTAACAACCCGAACCGCCTTCACCTGAGGCCTTCCCTTTACCTGAGTCAAGCATTAGAAAGTCTACTCACACCCAAGGGGTGTAAGTAGGGTGTGAGCCTAAGCCCAATAGTATAGAATAGAAGATTACAAAGAGCATGCAATACAATGTGAACAAAACAAGCAATTTTAATACACAACGTTAAACAATGTTAAAATTCAATGAAATGTAACATTCAAATGAAAACAATTTTCAATCCGAGAATTTCAGAATGTTAGAACATTAAATAGACATGTGAGATACTGTAAATTACTACCAAAAACACCCCAAAACAAGGTTAAATATCACAAATCCAATGAGCATCAATATCAGGAACACCCCTAAGCACTAGGTTGTCTCGGGCCCTATGTACCTCGTACGTCAGTGTAGCGTAACCATAGAAAACTCTGTTCTCATGCACGAGCCACTATTAGTGGAAATAAACATAACCTAGTGGTCCCCAATCATAATCCACAAATTTTAGTCAGAGTTGTCGTTATCCAAATGTTAATTGGAACAGGGACAAAACCCATCAGATCCTCTAGCCCTACTAGTACAAATACGCCCCACCTAGGTACCCAGGCTTCCCCTTTTGTGCTCAAAAATTTTAAGAAAAAAACACACATCCTTTTGCATAAAAAATATCACTACTGGTCATAAACAAATATTACTCATGCTACAAACATTTTATTCCATTTAAAACACACATTAAAATAATTTTATTTTCAATAAAACAACCTCTCAAAACACCACATTGTTCTGCACACAAAGCACTTTAAGATATCCACTTTGCACAGTATGTGAACATTTTTAAGTAATTAAAACAAAATTTCAGTTCAATACCATTTAATGAAACCAAAAATTCAGTTATGGGTCATCCCAATGTGAACCAAGAAGTTATATCTTTTAAAAACCTCCATTTTCACACAAACATGGCACTTAAAGACCATCTGCTTCCCAAACACCATTTAAAAAAACTTTTACAGAAACAACAAACAATAATAAACCTTAAAAACATTATTTTTAGGCCTAATACAGTTCAATAAAATGAACTCTGTAATTATAGGTCATCCCAAAATGAACCAATAAGATATTTGAATGAAAAACCCCCAATTTCACCAAAAATTGGAACTTAAAATTCATTTGAATTATAAATGCAACTAAAACCAATTTTTACAGAAAAATTCAAGTGAAATAATCATTAGGGTACCATGAACACAGCATGATAATTCACAAAATTTTCACACACAATGGAATCACCTACCGAAGTAACAAAAACCCTTGAATATCCAAGCGAAAATCAAATGGCACCCCCACCGCCACAAGAGTGACCTAGATCAAACCTAAAACCACAAAAATTGGCAAAAAAAGTCAAATAGTAAACCCTAGGTTCAAAAACCAAGTTTCTATACATTATAAAACTCAATGATAACCAATGAAACCCTAATAAAAATGAATGAAACCCAAAGTAGTTTGGAAGAGGAAAGAAAAGGGCTCATTTACTTGAAGTATCTTGAAGTAATCACTCCAAAACACCAGTAGCTTCAATTTAAAAGATCCAAAATTTAGGTTTCCTTAGAAAAAGATATATTAGTTCAATTAGGAACTGTAATGGAGGAAAACACTTGATAATTGAGTGAGTTATGAATGAAATACTTTACCTCTTCAAATCTGGGCGATTTGAGGAATCCTATGAAGATCGGCACCAAATCGCGATTAACCAGAGCTCCAAAGAAGGGGGAGTGAGCTCCGATGCGCGGCTGGGTTAATTGGGCTTGGTTGAGATTAGAGATCACCAAAAAGCACAGAAATTGAATTTGTTATAACATAATTAATATTTATTTTTAAAACAGGAATTGGGCTTTCGGGCAGGCCCAACCCCTTAGATAAAAACCCAAATAAACACTGGTTATGGACTTCTAAAAGCTCAAAATTACCTTGGTGGTGATAATATGTTATGGGAGTTCAATTAATAATTCTAATGGATGAACAATGATGAATAATGAAAAAGTCATAAAAGATACAAAATTTATTTTTAATGTGTAATTGGGCTCACAGTTTGGCCCAATTAATGAATACTTCTCTATTCCTCCCTAAAACCTAGGGAAACCCGCAAAAAAGAATGGATGAAAATTAAATGAAAAATACCATTAAAATATGTCTTGAATGTGAAAATTATCCCCACCATAAAGAATTCCACCCCCGGAATGACACAACAAGACCATATGCAAAAGCAAATCCCAAACGATAGACCAAGACAGACTTCCTTGCCATGTTTTCACCCGCTTCAAAAATGACAAACATCTCCAGTTGATCAAAAAAAGGAAGTTAATACTCTCACCAACCAAAAATAACCCCACTTACATAAAATTATGTAACACATTCAAAACACATCCCAGAACAAAACACCTCAAACACTACAAGGCGATGCTCAAGCAATCCACTTGAAACGAACAACGAACTCGAATAACGCTACAACAACATTACGTAAACAATACCATTGGGTGTTCTCCAACCCCATATTTACCCAAGTAACAAATTTATTGATAGATAGACTTGAACGATACTACCTCCTACCTAGAATAAACTAAGGAGAAAACTGAGTCACTAGTACGGGGTGACCTAATCTGGACATCCCACCTCTAGGAACAGCTCAATTTCTAAGACAGAATAAGGATAACAATTGGGGAAGGAACGCATGATCTCCCCATAATAAGGGTTAAAATAAAACTATTAACTTTCCAAGATAACATACATGATACATATGATGGGTCTCCCCACAATAATAATGAACACAACCTTCCTTAAGACAAAATCAAGACACTAACAGGGGGCCTCGAACGGACTTCCCAACATTATGGGTAGATTAATATCAGAATTCATACAAGGAAATTACAAGAGACCCATTGTGGGTATACCCAAAACAAAACCCAACCATATTAACTAACTAGTATAGGATAACAAGAAAACAACAGAATTATAAGGAGCTGGAATGGCCGCATGGTTGGTTCACACAGTTTGGGAAACTGGGAGTTAACTGTGCGGATCATTCTGTCCAAAGAGGAAACTTCACACAGTTTCCATGGCCAAGGATCATAGACGTGTGGAGACCATGTAGTAGCTACTGCCTCTTATCACACGGTCCCCTGGGGTGGCACATGGTTACTGCAAACTATGCACAAACTCTGCACTTAAACCTGCCTAACCAAAATTTTAAAATTTTCTCCAAAAACACAAGGGAACCCAAAGGGGAAAAAATTCAACTCAGGGTATGACATGGAAACAAGGTACTCACACCTCTTTCCACCAAATGTGAGAAATTGGAACAAGTCGATAACACCAGAGGTTTAAACTATTCCTATATTTCATATTGAGGATATGACCTTGACCAAAAGATTGAACGAATCTAGGATTTCCCCTAACTATGCACCAGCTTCTCTCCGGGGCCTATGGCTGGAGCTCAATGGATTGAAGCATCTTCGGCCTCATAGTTAGGATTTGGAAACCCATAAACTGAACATATTCTTCCAGTTCCAAAAACAATTATACTGTAATCTCAGATGGTCTCATTGAGACATAACACACATCAAACCCGCTTTTCCCCAACCCATCATTTTACAAAAACAAGAACATAGAGGATTCACACACATCATCCCTTATTTTCTTCAGATGCTATACAGCAGAATTAAATGACATATAGAAACACATTCCTCTATATCATAGGATTTAGAATTTCTTATACAGAGACACCCATCCAACATAATAGTTACTCTCATAAGATTGTACAATTTTCACCCTTATAGTCAAATGAACACATCACATCGAATGGCGTCACTGAACATGACCGTTGTGGATAAAAGAAAACACAACGAGAGGGACCTTTTACTAAGTCCCAAATAGAACATGATTCTAGCAAGTTTCCATAATAGCCACTCTTGGCCAGATCTTGCACACTGGTGGCCTAACATGAACTCTTGCTTTAATGAGACTAATGAAAGACCTAGATGCCCTTTAAGACATCATTCTACATTGACAACCCTGAACATCATTAACCTTTGACAACATAAGAAACATATGAAACTGAGGTCTATTTCAACCACCCACAAACACTCTCCCACTATTGGGGGATCCCCATAATTGAAAAAGAAGAGACGTAAACTCAATCTCCAAACCTCAAGAATAAAGTCCTTATGTTGATCAACTGGAGTATCATCCAATGGTGAATCACCATAGGCCAAACATGAATCATACATTTAAACTTTATTGGGGCGTACCCTAGCCTACATGAAAACCCAAGGACCCAACCGATCTGGTCATTTGGTCACAACAGACCACAAACCAGGACCAAACACATGAGGGGAGCCACCACATTGGCCTCCCAAACATTACCTCAAAAGAGACCATTGTCCAACACTTCATTCCAACTTATCAATGAAACACCAACCCAAAACATCGTTCAAACAAGAGGTATTATTGAACTCGAAACATACCACAATAATAATCTCGAAGACACATAATTCATACCTCCCAACCCTACATTATCAAAACACAACACTTTCCTTCAAAAACATTATTTAAAAAATAGTGTTGGTGGGTTGGGAATTTACCGATGGTATCTCATGAGCCACACAAATGCATGTTTACATGACACACTAAAAACCCACATAATATCCATCCATATTCACAAATAATCATATGCATGTGGTCACCCTTGACAACACAAAAAACCAAAAATCAAACCTTTCCTCTTTTTAAATTAAAAAACGTTTATCCACACTATCCCTTTCTCAAAAACACTAAACATAATATCAAAACCCAATTCTTCATCTCACAAACCAATTTAGAAATGAATCCATAATTCAAAAAAGTACATATTCATGCCTTTCAAAATCATTTCAAATCATTTCAACCCATTTCAAAACAATTCTAATTTCATGAAAATTGACATTCCATAAATCACCATTTAATTATGAACTCAACTCTTATCATTTCAAGACAAGGTTCTAAAAGTTCATAATTTTGTTTTCAAATGTTCAGTAGTCACCAAATCCAAAATCCATCTTTAACCCCAACAAAAAATTCTAGAACACTTAATTCAATCCAAAACACTTTTCCACAGTTTAAAAAATAATCCACTAGAAACATATTTTCAAAACCCAAATTAACATAGTTCATAATTTCAATAGAGGTGTAAACACATAATTTACTCTTTTGATATAATCCTGAAATTTAATTTATAGACATTAAAAAAAATAAACCTATTTTCACTTTACTAGAAAATAACTTCACAAAAATACACACTCCTTAATGTGAAGTCATTTTTTTTCTTTAAAAAACCATGTTTCCATGATTCCAAAACAAAGAGACACAAGACAATGTGAGAGGAACGTAGTTTCGGTGGGTGACTTAAACATATGGTTGGCAGCCATATTCCAATCACTTCTCCGTCATAGAGAGTATTCTATGGAAATATCCACGACCCCACATGGCTTTCCAGGCCATGCGAGCTCACTGAGATTATTCTCACGACTCTCTTTTTATTTCCCATAGTCATCATTAAACCAAGAAAACCAAAGGACTCAGATAAATCCATACTTCCCCTGGTGACTTGAATCCCATCATGAGGTGTGCTGGCTAGGCACACTACCCATGACTGAAATGTCAAGTCCCGACAATCCTAGCTCCAGACTATCATGACTCTTCCCCAAATAACATGACCCAATGAGCGAACCCGCTCTGATACCATTTTGTCACAAACTGAATGTGGTCACAGCCAAAAATGGCACCAAACCCAGCCTGTGACATGAACCAAAGGGCGTTTACTATCCACACGGGCTTTCACAAGTACTCGTGTATCATGTATTTTTGTTTGGGAACAAGTTTCCTGATTATGAAGGCATAAACCATTAAAAACAATCAATAAACTAAATCAGAAACATTTATACCAAACGATGTTTACACAAAAACCAGAACTGAATACATTGGGTTAGAGTCAATAAAATATGTCTATAAATAAATGAAAACATTAGCAAAACAAGAACCAAGACTCCACATGACAAGGGGTCATCACCCCCGAGCCGTCTCCATAACACCGCACAGTAGGAGGGGGCTAACAACCCGAACCGCCTTCACTTGAGGCCTTCCCTTTACCTGAGTCAAGCACAAGCAGGTCAACTTAAACCCAAGGGGTGTAATTAGGGTGTGAGCCTAATCCCAATAGGATAACACATATGATTCCAAAGATCATGCAATACAATGTGAACAAAACAAGCAATTTTAATACACAATGTGAAACAGTGTTAAAATTCAAAGAAATGCAACATTCAAATGAAAATAGTTTTCAATCCGAGAATTTCAGAATGTTAGCACATTAAATAGACATGTGAGATACTGTAAAGTACTGCCAAAAAACCCCCAAAACAAGGTTAAATACCACAAATCCAATGAGCATAAATATCGGGAATACCCCTAAGCACTTGGTTGTCTCGGGCCCTACGTACCTCATACCTCAGTGTACAGTAACCATTGGAAATCTGTTCTCATTCAAGAGCCACTAGTAGGGAATATATAATAACCTAGTGGTCCCCAATCATCATCAACATAGTTTAGTTAGAGTTTTCATTATCCAAATGCGAAGTGGAACATGGACAATACCCATCTGATCCACCAGTCGTACTGGTACAAATTCGCCCCACCCAGGTACCTGGGCTTCCCCTTCTGTGCTAAAAAAATATCAGCAAAAAAAACACATCCTTTTACATATAAAATATCATTAATGGTCAAAAAAAAATATTATAGTAGCTACACATATTTTATACCATTTAAAACACACAATATAATAATTTTATTTTTAATAAAACATCTCTCAAAACACCACATTATTTTGCACACAATGATCTTTAAGATATCCACTTTGTGTAGTATGTGAACACTTGTAAGTCATTAAATCAAAATTTCAGTTCAATACCATTTAATGAAACCAAAAATTCAGTTATGGGTCAGCAGAATGTGAACGAAGAAGTTATATCTTTTAAAACCCACCATTTTTACACTAACATGGCACTTAAAGCCCATCTGCTTCCCGAACACCATTTAAACAAACTTTCACAGAAACAAAAAATAATAATAAACATTAAAAACATGATTTTTAGTCCTAATTCAGTTAAATAAAATAATCTAAGTAATTATAGTTCAGCCCAAAATGTACCAATAAAATATTTTAATGAAAAACCCCCAATTTCACCAAAAATTGGAACTTAAAATTCATTTGCATTATAAATGCAACTAAAACCAAATTTTTCAGAAAAATTCAAGTGAAATAAACATTAAGGTACCATGAACACAGCAAGATAATTCACAAAAATATCTCACACAATGGAATCACCTACCAAAGTAATAAAAACCCTTGAATCTCCAAGCAAAAAATCAAATCGCACCCCCGCCGCACCAAGAGAGACCTAGATCAAAACTAAAACCAGAAAAATTGTCAAAGGAAGCCCAATGATAAAAAATAGGTTCTAAAACATAGTTTATGGAAATTATTAAACTCAATTATAAGCAAATAAACCCTAATAACAATGAATAAAGCCCAAAGTAGTTTGAAAGAGGAAAGAAAAGGGCTCATTTACTTGAAGTATCTTCAAGTAATCACTCCAAAACACCAGTAGATGAAATTTAAAAGAGCCCAAATTTAGGGTTCGTTCGAAAAAGATATATTAGGTCAATTAGGATCTAGAATGGAGGAAAAAAATTGAGATTTGAGATTTTTATGAATGAAATAATTTAGCTCTTCAAATCTGGGAGATTTGAGAAATCCCATGAAGAACGACACCAAATCGCAATTAACCAGAGCTCCAAAGAGGGGGGAGAGAGCTAAGATGCGTGGCCGGGATAATTGGGCTTGGGTGAGACTTGGGATAACCGAAAAAGCCCAAAAATTGAATTATTTATAACATAATTAAACATTATTTGTAAAATAGGAATTGAGCTTTTGGGCAAGCCCAACCCCTTAGATAAAAACCCAAATAAACCCTGGTTATGGATTTCTAAAAGCTCCAAATTACATTGGTGGTGTTAATAGTTTAGGGGAGGTCAAGTAAATATTTGAATGGATGTAAAATTTTGAAAAATGAAAATGATATAAAAGATACAAAATTTATTTTTTAATATGTAATTGGGCTCACGTTTTGGCCCAATTCATGAATACTCATGTATTTCTCCCTAAAACCTAGGGAAACCCCCAAAACAATGCAAGGATGAAATTTAAATGAAAAATACCATTAAAATATTTCTTTTATGTGACATTCCTACTATTGGAAGATGTACTACCAGATCCCCAACTAAAACTATCTTTTCACCACTAGAATCATCCTTTAGGTTCCCCTAAAAAATTAGAGTTTGACCCACCACCTTATAAAACCATTTCAAAAGGAATATATTTATCTATGTCTTAATCTCACATCATATTCCATAATAAAAAATAATGGTAGTATCTACCTCATCTCTCACGAACATTGACGGAAAACAATGAATGTTAGTGAAGAGGCCAGTGTAATCCATTATAGATATTCTAACCTATGTGAAACACATAAAATCATCAGCCTTACATTCCCTTAGCTTCTCTAAGTAAAATTTCTCTAAGAACATCTCTTGGACATCGTTACAATACATTCCTTGAATCCCACTACTGCTTCACTGGTCCTCATAACATATATATTACCAATTTGAATACCTTAACGATAGGAGTCTCTAATTGATCTAGTATCATATCGATGGACTGAATCAGGAACTATACTGCCGTAGGTCCTCCCATTCTGGAATACATTAGTAGGTTCTATAAATGAAACTCTCTCTTCAGATCAAAAATACCAAGTTATTCCTACCATCTCTATCTCTCTATAAACTATATATAAAATGTGAATTTTACATGAAACTTCTCTTCCCCCTATTACGTAGATCTTATGGTGGTTCTTATCTAACTATTAGAGGAACATTCTTAGTGGCACCCTCCTATTTCCGAACCGGGAAATGTCGTCGTGATGGAATATCTATAAAATTATAAACATGCATATTAATATAGATAACAAATATTTTCCATAATTTTAATAAAATAGGTCCCACTACTATCCATAAACATCCCACTTTTTATACACTATCCCAATAGATATAATCACAAATATTCCACTACCGCCAACCATCCCTATCAAGGTCTGTGGCTATCTCAGGGTAATCCAAACATATATAATCACAAGGCTTCTATTATATATGATTTTAGCCATTATAATTTTAAAGAACTTACATATTTCTCATTAAGGATGTATTTCAACCATTTAAATTTATCACTTAATGGTAAAAACTATCTACTATTATACTTTAGGAACTTCATTATTAAAACTATAAGAAATCCAGAAAGAAATTTCATTTCATATATCCTTCTATAAACATCTCTTCCATGAGTGCCTAATTTGATACATGTCATATAAATCCTAATTGCCAAAAATGATTCATGCTTACAAAACCCAAATTCCATGTTTTTCCATGAATAAAAAATTAGGAAAATAATAACATCACACAATAAATGTATCACCCAATGTGAAATAACAAGCAACCATAACAAGAAAAAATCAAGAACAACATTCCCACACTAAGTACTATGGCTCCTCCACATACAAGGTTTATTTAATCCCATGAATGAAGTCATTTAAAAGGATCTTAGTATCCTAGTCTCTTGAATACATTTATAAAATTATAAATCAAAAGAAAATAAAACCACTCTGAAACCATTTTGTAAATTACTAGATCGAGTGCCACTAAACTTGAGCCATGATCTAGTGTACCACATGAGGTCAAGTGTGCCTCCCGCTATGAAAGAGGATTACAACTAGAAGTGAGTGTATAATGAGGTATGTGAGGAGACTATACTATCTTTACTAGAGTAAGATAAGAAATATAAATTAATATAAATAATAACTAGACAATAATGATCAATAACCATTCATCATTTAATTAGTTCCCTAAATGAAACAATTCCCATTACCATGAAAATATGGATGCCTTCTCATAGTTGTGTATGGTGCCAAAAGAAAACCAAAATAAGATATTAAATAAAACCCCCATAATTATTTCAATAATAGTATTCATTCATCTCACCCATGCCCCATCCCAAATTCGATATCATCTATCTAACAGAGGGACCTTTCACTAGTCCTGAACTACAACCATGATGTTTTCTAAGGTACCCAATAACGACCCAATAAGCGTGTGAGTACAACTCTGTAGGCCACCACCAATAGTTTCTATAACAATATCAATTCTAATAGAAGTATATGAAGAAGTTTAATAAACAATAGGTAATGAATAAATAAACTAGGTTTAATTATTTTATAATATTTAAATTAATCACATTTGTTCTCAGTTCCAAGTGATAACCATACCCATAAAACCTACTTCAGACAATGTTGGTCTTATGAATAATATTTAATAGGGTTCATAGGTCGATATATAAAGATAATTGGCCCATGTAACCAACAAGAATTCAGAACACTATGTACGACCATCCAAACCATGATGTAGAACAATATTTCCATACCCATGGAGTCGAGAGAATATATTCGTCCTGTGAATCTGTGATGCATTGGGGAACCTGGAACAACCATTTGGACAACCCAAGTGAGAGGAGAAATTGGTCCACAATCCCACCAAACAAAAGTTAGATATCTATGGTCAACATTACTTACCCTTTTTATTAAAGAATAACAACAATGATATACCATTAGATTTTCTAATTTCCATGTTTCATTGCATTCAACAAGTTCTCAATTCCCATAGATATATTATATCACTATTTAAGAACATTACATGAATTTTTCACCTTTTTTCAAGACATTTTACCACACATACTTTCCTGATTAATCATTTATCACATTTACCCATTTAGAATAAATAACTCATTTCACTTATTCACATTACTCCAAACACCACCTTATTCTTTATTTACATGCTAGAAACATTTCCAACTGGTGTAATCCCATAAATCCATCTATTCATAATTTAAAAACTCAATTCCCATATTTAAATGAGTCGAACACCCCATGGGTGGCCTAGGCCTAGTCTACTCATCAACAATTGATACAATAAGGTCAATGAGAAGACCAACACGACATTTGGACAACCAATTTATCATTTCCTATCATGGAATCAAATGAGTAACATAAAAATAGAAAATCAAAACCACATACACATGAATAAACATCAATAATATGGGGTGTAACTTGTATAAAACCCACCACATTCTCGCAAACAACCTCTCAATTTACCATGAACCATTAATCAAGGCCAAAAAAATATTAATTCCAAAAATATGATTCTTCTAAAAAATGATTGTTTAGGGATTTAGAGGGATAGAAAAAATTCCACCATGATTATCAAATAAAATATAAGAAATAGGATTGGAAGACTCACCTAGAGATTTTATTTGAAACCAATGGAAGTTCATGAAATGAATGATTAAAGGGGAATGATCCATAGAAGAGGGAAGAGATCCCAGTTTATAATCCTTGATTCCATAGGAGTAAATGAGAGGAAAAACATGTAAGTAATTATAAATCTTGAGGGAGAAATTGTTAAAATCCCCCACTTTTCAGGAGGTGAACAGTTTCACAAAATGGTTGCAAAAACAATGTGCTAAAGGAATGGCTCCCTTTGACCAAGAGGGTTAAGGCCACATGGTTTGGATGGGTCACCCCCATAGTTAAAAAACTATGTGGTGTTAGTGAAACTACCATTATCCACAGATGTCATTAAATACTATCTTCAAGTCCAAGGCACATGATTAGTACAAACCATGTTCTAACCATGAACCTATCATAGAATGGAGTATATTCTAACTTTTTTGCCTCTCAAGTCCCCGAAACACCTCACAAATCCACTCATATCATTAGAAAACATTTAATAAAAAACTAAAGTCATTTAAAAAAATATTAAAGATAACCTACATTGTACAATGGTTGGGATCTTATAGTATTTGGAAATCTTTATTAGTGACCTCTCATTATGACTTCCCGACAATAATCATTGGCTCCATAGTATATGAAACATCCAAAATATTCCCCTTTCATATGAGTCAATGGTTTTTTGAAATATGACCAACCCTACCTAGTAATATTCAAGATCTTCCTCCTTCACATTATCCCACTTGGAATCCATCATGCTCGATCTTTTGAACATAACACGTCAGAATTCTTCCACGAAATGCACCTTCCAACTACCTTATGGTAAAACATCATTCCATTGTTCAACGAAAAAGAGAATTTAGTCAAAAAACAATTACAATGACACTTCCACTTCAGATGAACTTATATCATATTCCTAAATTCAAAAATCCATCGTTCTTGGGTTCTGCCTTCATCCAGGCTTCCTAAAGTTTTAATTTAGTGATTAAACATCCAGATCATTGAAACATAACCAAGAGAAAAGTTTTCACACCAAAAGATAAAAGAAAAAATCTTACACTGAATGCCCCAAAATTTTACAGTTTGTCTTTTATTAAATAAATCTATTCTCTTCGATTGCTTACGTTGCACAAAATACCAAGCTTAAATGTACATAAAAATATTATTATTTTAATACAACCATTATCACCTTTCCATTGGAATAGCGAGAATGAATGATCCTAACAAAATTATGAAAATTTCATCTTAATAAGTATATAAAAATAATTCATTAGTTACAAATTAACTAGAAATGTAAACAAAACCTAATTGAACTTAAATGAAGTGTTTTTATAAAAAAACTATTTTATGCCCACAATAGAATTTTATATTAAAAAAATAAATTAATCACTATTAGGGTAATATATAAATGAAATATATAATTTTTATATTCGATAATGTTTTTTAATATTCACCGAATATGTTTTATTTGATTATGATAAGAATAAATCCATTCTTAATCATAAAAATCTATATTTTTAACAGCAATTTTTCCGATTTTTAATGAAAAACATTTTTTTAAATAGAATTTTGACACTTTTATGAATTTTATTGGAAAAAATAAATTAATTTTTTGAAGTATTAATACTACAACTAACTAAGGGTTATTTGTTTATTTTCCGGAGAAGTTTCATTTTTTGATGAATAATAAAATTAGTAAATTTAAATTGAAAAATAAATTTTCATCCAATTAATTTATATAGTTAAATTATATTTAGAATTTGTTTTAGAGTATAATTAATTCTATTATATATCAGTACATACAATTCATGTAATTTAATTAAATTTAACATTTAAATTTGATATAAAAACTTTTTAATCATTTAAACCTTTTTACATTAAAAACCTTCAATCATGTTGCGTATGTGGGATTGATTTTAAATATAATTTTTAAAATTATATGAATTGAATATGTAAAACTGGATTCCATATCTGGAATATGAAGGTCCAAATTAGCTTATAATGTCATTTTTAGTTTTAGTGAGAAAACATTTACTGTGTTAAAAAGAAATATTAACCACGGTAATGGTAAAATAATGTAACAGGTTAAAGATAAAAGGAAAAACATTAAAATAAATAATAAATATAATAATAAATGGTTGTTTAAAGTTTATCTTGGCCCTAACCAAAATTTAAAACACTAATTATCATTCTAATTACTAGAAATTAATGCCTCCTCAATGTGGATGGCTTTAAATAAAAAATAATCATTATTTAATAACTTCAAACAACACATCCTCAAGTATAAATACCACCCCTCACTTCCCCATTTATCCCCACAAGCCTTGAATCTTTAAAAATCTATATAAACCCTCTATTCAAAACTATCCACATACAATTTCTTCTTTTATCACCAAACTAGAATTTCTAAGGCCTTTAATGGATCCTTCAAGGAGGTGATATCCAATAAGTAATTTTCTAAAAACATTTCTCTTATTTTATTTTATTCTTCTACTTTATTTTGAAATACATAATACATCAAGTAATTATAACTAAAAAATCATATATATAATTAATTTTTATGTTTATAGTGTAATATTTTATATCTATTTGATTTCTAATCTCCTCTTATTCAAAGAAACGACACCATTGTCCAACTTATATCAGTTATCACCTCAGTGGATAATGAATTTGTTCGTTTTCCATTATTTCCTTCATAGATGGTCATAAAACACTTATTATTGTTAAATAATATTTGAATCTGTATATTATTACTTATTTTATATTATGTAACTAATATATAGATATTAAATTATGTAAAACAAAACTAGTTCATGATGGTTGGAAAAACCACCCAATTAAACTAAACATTTATCATTAATAGTTTATAAAATGAATCATACAAATTTAAGAAATAAAAATGATATATATGACCATTTAAGATTGTTGTAGTGTAGGAATACCAATTCATTTAACTTATATAGTTTTAATTCCATTTGACAAGAAAATCCTTAATTATACACAAATTAACAAATGATAAACCCATTAAATAAACCCACCCAAAATAATAAAAATAATGAAATATTATTAATGGATAGGTTGTAACGAATTATAAACTTATAAAAAAGTATTATAAATATTATTATAATTATATAATTAATTAATATATTCCTTTAATTATTTATATGGGAGGTTAAGGAATAAAAAACTAAAGGGAAGCATGAGGTAAGGGTTTCTTGTATGAGGTTTTCTTCTGTGAAATATATTCCTTATTCAACACTTATTTATTATGTGTGGATTATAAAATTACCTTTGATATATAATTTCATGAATATGATTTTACTCATGATATTCAATCTTTTACTTTATAATTATTACTTTTATGGGGCATAAGATTCGATTGATTAACAAGTGGCAAGGGATTTCTTAACCTAATTTCCATTCTTTAGGTTATAATTCTTCTTCATTATTTTGTGATGCTAAGAATATGTATGAAATTAAATTTCATTATATAATGACTATATGTACACTTCTTTATGTGTATTTACAAAATATAGACATATTAAATTTATTTGATTAATGCTCACTTCAATGATATGATATTTATATGGGAATTTCTCATAAAAATTATATTTTTAAATGTTTCAATTAAAACTCCCATTTTCATCCAGGTCCATGTTTCCTAAAATTGTTTCAAAGAAATATTTTTATAATTTTCTTATGATTATTTAAATTCATTTTTACTCATGATTTAAGTTTTCTAAATTAATTTAAAGGATTGTTTTTATCATCTTCTATACAATGTTCTTTATGACTTTTCCCACAAAAATATTGAAGGAATGGTTTTTTTAACTTATAAAGAATGCGATACCTTTCCAATCTCCATGATTACTTTATTCCTTAAATCATACATTACAATATTAAAATATTATTATTTTATGAATTTTTTTTATAATTTCATGAGATTTTATTAAAAAACACATTTTCAAAATAGAAATGTTATTTTCCTCAAGATTTATTTGAAGTGATCTCTCAAAATTATTTTCCATCAAACATAAAATTATTTGATGTTAGTTATGATTTAATGGGGATATTATTCATGGAAAGTATCCTTATTTTTTATGGGTTTTTTATGTTTATATTAATGAGACCCATTTTTTTTCCATGGGATATGATATGATGGAATTATTATGTAACCTATTTCTTTTTATAGGTTATGATATTATCATTGAATTATATTCATATAGAACAGATATGTATAGTTTTAATTATGAAAATAGTGGGAAATATATCTCACTTTAATGAATTGGGTAGTAATATTATATCTCGTGAGATAGATAGGACTAGAGTGGGGATGTAATGTAGTTTAGACAAGAATAGAGCATAAAGTGATACCAATTTAGTAAAGGAATTTTTACACCATGATAATATTGGGAGTGAACCTTGACTACTAGTATGTTTTGGGGTGTAAGACCAATCTATAATGAAAGACTTTGGAAAAATCCTTGTATAGTAAGGAAATTATTCTCTATTCTTGGTTGTTTGAAATGATTCCATTTATTATGCAATGGTATTCTTTTATGAATCACAACATTTGAATTTTTTTGATTTATTCTATGACTCAAGATTCTTATAATTGATATGAAGGTTATAATTTTCAAATGTTATATTCATATTCTTATACCATTATGTTTAATCTATGATTCATATCTGCATTGTATACTCTTACAAAACATCTACATTGGCCCTTATATTATGTTTCATTCCACCTAGGATATGAGGGAAGGTATTAATTATGATATATCAAGAGGGTTCTAGTTATGATGAAACATGAAAGGGCTGTTGCAAAGTTTCTATAAACCAATTGTTTTTGTCTTCTAGTTTCAAAAGACACTAAAACCATATGATTCTATCATGGTTTTTTCATGTCATGTATTTAATAATCATCTATTTTGATATAATATCCATGTATGAAAATAGTGGGTCATTATAGTTGGTATCAGGGAAACAATTATTTATCCTTTGGAAACTAGGATGGGAAAGCCTTAAGTCATATCCAAAAGGATATGTGTAATTATAGGTTACAGTCCATGTTTTTTTGTAAGGTTTATGAATGAACAAGGAATAAACTTAATATTATACGGATTGAAGGTAATTTCCCCCTATTATGTGGTTAACTATGTTTGATTAGTGTTATTCACATTATACTTTTTTAGATTTTAGACAATGGATGGAACTATAAATATTCATGTTAATGGTGAATTTTATGGATAATTGAATGATCTTCCTCATGAGAAACCAAATGAAATGGTAGTTAGAAGGCGAAACCTTGTTATTATGAATAATCAATAATTTATAAATATGATCAAAAATATGAACCATGAGTAGATTCTAGAACTATCTAAAAAGATAATGATCGAACTTCATGGTGACCACAGATGAATGAAAGATGAATTTTCTTAATTTAAAACATGTGGGAAAATGCAATAAGGAGAATGTTGAAAACCCACTGAAAGATCATTTGGGTGTGGAAAAGGAAACAAAGAAGGTAATTTCAATAGAAAATGATTAGTTAATTCAATGGATAAGTATAATTTTATTCATATGTAATCAATGACAGTTAAATGTTTTAAATGTGGAATGTATGGGTGGTATGAAAATTGATTCCCTGGGGGGAAATATCATGAATAGAATCAACAATGTTTTATTAGTAATGTTTATATTGTTAATGATGAATAAACAATGAATTGAATATGATATAGAATAAGTGTTATTGAATATAATATTAAAACCTAGGCCACGATTTAAGAACGAAGTGGAATGATTGAGTGTTTATATATTGGAAATCAAGAATAATTTTGTAAAATTAATTTTATGGTATTATGGAATAATGAAACATCTAAGGATTATTCCCATATAGTTTTTACATAAGTGATTGAAAGTATATTTCGAATGATACTGGAAACCATATAACGTGATTGAGGTGTTAAGGTGATATTTTTTGAGAACAGATGATCAAGGGAAAGATAATCCTTAATATGTGAATAATGAGATGTTTTATTGTGATAAAAATAAATATGATACTATTGATGTCCTTGTAAATGATCAGTAGTATTTTAACAAGGTGGTTTATTGATTTATTTTATTGAATTTTTGGATTTGAGGTATGAGTAAAGAGTTAATTTTTGAAATCATGCATGTTTTTAGTAAGATTTAAGTGGAATTCAGTTCATTAACATGTTTTAAAATCATACCTAACAATGATCTTCACATGTATGGTGTGTGAAAATTAATAGATAAAACAAAAATTTTAGGGTATTAATGATAATTGTATTTTGAAACTTTAGTGACCTTCAATCAAAAGTTTTTGATTTCAATATTTTAGAAGGTTTATAAGTGTAACAATTTATGAATTTTTTACATTTAACATTGGATGAGGTTTAGAAATTAATGTATTAACTAAACATATGAATATTTTTGAGTATTTTATTACTTATGATAAACATTTTTTTATGATGATAAATAAGAATGGAATTAGTGACATATCATCCCATTATGGATCTTATGATCCACTATTTCTGTAGGCACTGTAATTTCAACTTGATTCCTTATAGTAATAAATGGAGTGGATTTTGATCAAGTCACAATCAAAGTGTGATAATGGACTTATGTGATGAAATAAAGTATGTATATCATCTCATATTATTTTGAAATAAATTATCAACATATTATCATCATTTATAATTATATCAGTTACCTTTTTGGAAATATTTGGTCTATGGTTTTGTGATCCTTAACATTATAATGACCATATTCTCAATCATTATCCATTAGAACACGATAGTTATAATTCCCTTCCATGTCAATGTTTTCACTTTCAACTAATTTTCTCCTAATCAAAATCCTAGTAATGTGGTGAACTTTTCATTTTACTTGATATCATTTTAAGAAGAATTATTGTTGACCCCTTATCCAATGTGGGTTTTCTACAAAGGTGATTTTCATAAATACAACTTATAATTTCAAATTAAATTTAAAATCTATGAGGAAACAATTATTTTGAGATTATTCACCATATTGGGATGATATATTATTGATTGGATATTCCACTGAATCTCTCTCAAGTTCATGAAGTGTTCTATGTATCTCTCCTAAGGATGTATGTACATGATTTTTAACAAATACTAATCTTAGAGGTCATAATTATAGAGAATGATAATTCTAATAAATAAAATTAAAAAAATATTCAATGTTGTATAGATAATGTTGTACAAAATAAGACCACCCACCTGGTAAATGATTAATAGCCGAACTACATATTTGAGGATGTTACGTTGGACCCTGAGGATATGATGAGGAAGATGTATCCTCTTATATTTATGTTCATGTAACTAATTTAAATAGAGAAATTCATTATAAGGGGGTTATATTGTAACATCCCATGAATTTATGCTACGTATTTTTTAAAAAATTTAATATATTATAGAGCATACTTTTCACAAAACACCGAGATTAAAGAAACATCAAACTATTATTATTTTAATAAAACAATCATCACCATTCCATCCGAATATTATGAATTAATTATATTAACAAAATTATGAAAATATAGTTTTTCACATGTTTAAAAAGTGAATATATTGGTTTCCTATTAATTCGAAATGAAAATAAAAAACTATTGAACATAAAGGAAATGTTTTTATAAAAAACTATTTTTATACCCATAATTTTATTTTATCATAAAATATTATATTACTAAATATTGGTGAAATATATTAATGAAATTTATATATTTTATATCCAATAATTTTTTTTAAAATTTATCCAATACGTTTTATAGTTTAGTGAAAAGCATAAATCCAAAATGCAAAAACGCTATATTTTCTTAAGGCAATTTTTACACCGTTTAATGGCGTGCCTTTTTTGAAACTGAATTTTCTAAATTTTATAGATTTTATATGAAAAAATAAAATTATTTTAAATTTTAATATAAAAATAATTTTATGGTAATTTTTTTCATTTTTCAGGGAATTTTATCCTTTTGATGAATTGTAAAAATATAGAATTTTAATTGAAAACTATTTTTTTCTATATTATTTATATAGTTAACTTATATTATAAATTGATTTTAAAGTATAATTAGTCATATTATACATATATAAATCCAATTTATGTCATTTTAATAAATTTTACAATTATTTTTGATAGAAAACCATTTTAAACCTTTGAACCTTTTCAGTTTAAAAACCTGGTTTTCGGTTACGTGTACATGATTAATTTTAAATCTAATTTTAAATATAATGTTAATTTAATGTGGTAAAATGGATATAATTTTTGTAATAAGAACATACAAATTAGTTATTAAGTTCATTTTAATTTTTAGGCAAAAAATGTTACCACGGTAAAGACAAAGATTTACTGCGGTAATGGTAAAATAATGTAACAGGTTAAAAGTAAAAGATAAAAGCTTAAAATACCTAAAGAATACAAAATTAATTGTTTTCTTGAATTAATTGTAGACCCTAAATATCCTTTAAAAAATTAATTATCATCGAAATTCTTGGAAATTAATTCCGCCCCAATGTTGTGGATTTAAATATAAAATAATTACTATTTAATCACTTAAAACCACCCCTCCCCAAGTATAAATACCACCCCCACTACCCCATTTCTCATCACAAGAAATTAATCTCATAAGACATATGAAACCCATATTCTACCCAATTTACTCATGTAAAAATATTTTATTCTCAACCAAAGACCATTTCTACGTTCTTTATGGGATCCTTTTAGGAGGTGATAATCAAGAGGCAATTTTCTCAAAACACCTCTCTTATTTTCTTTTATTCTTCTACTTTATTCTCACATCCTTTATAAAAAACCTACTAATTATTTCATAAGTAAACATATTTTATTACATTAAAATTTTATTTTATACGAAATTGAATATGGATAGGTCTAGTGTATTTGGGTCCTAGGAACAATACATATAAACTTAAAACATAGAAAACAAAATTTTTATTGAAAACTTCTTTTACATGAAAAAAATATTCCTTCATAATTAGCATTTCATGGGATAACCAGAGGACATTCATAATAAAAGGGTGAGATATTGAGACCCATAAGGGAGTAAAAAAAATGAAGAATAGAGTACATTTTAGGCAATAGGAATATCAATGGAGTGCAAGAAAAACATGAACATAAAGGCATGATAAAGCATGACTATCATAACATGAAAATGTGGAAACAACACTTTTCATGGTGTTAGCATGATCCAAGGATCATTTCACATAGAGAATGATTAAAGCCTAATTTCACTTGAATTATCATGAGTAAAACCTCGTTTCACTTGACGTATCATGATACTAATCATTAACCAATGCAATGGAGTTATATCAGGGTGCTCCCTTCTTAATCCATCCATTTCATGCATAAGTGTGCCACATGGATTATATAACATGGATTCATTAAAAATCATCATTTATTCCAAAATAAAGGAATGTGTAATTCATACATGAAACTTTATATTCAATAGGTAAATGTTCAAAAAGGTGAATACCCTTTATAAAGAAATTGGCATGGTATTCACTACATAATGACTTTGACTTGGAAAATCGCGGTGCAATTTCGGCGGCAAAACGACGTGACATAAGAATTCATAAAAATGGTTGCTAATTGAGAAAGGGGTGTATCATCACATTTACATGAAATGTAAAGTAAGGAATACGTATAGATACATTTCCATATATATGCAATTTAATTTTTATTCATAATAAAAAAGAATTACTTGAATGTAAATGAGGAGAGAGAAATCCCTTATGAAAGTTTGGCATGGAAACATGTGTACATGGAAGGAATTATGGAGAGAGAAAGGGGACTCTCATTACCGAAAAAATAATTAGGGAAGTATAGGGGAGGTGAAAAATTATACTCCAACATTTTTTATTGAAAATAAAAGGGCATTAAAACATAAAGAAATTTTGACAAAAATGAGAAAGGAAGAAATCCCTTACTAGGAAGTGTGATCCCAAATTCATGGGAGAGGCTTGAGAGAGGCTTTTAATCATATTGGGGGACCTTCGGATGATTATAAATAGGGTAGGGTAGGGGTTTTTTGAGCTCCAATGTATTTTTGTTAAGAGGAAGTGGGAGCTTGGGTGGGTTTATATAGGAAAGGAGAGGGAATTCATTATTATTTATGTTTTTGACACCACATATTAAACAAATGAAAACCACAAACCATGACATGGTTTTTTACCATGTTTTTTTTTCAAAACTGGAGTTGAAAATATTATTTTATAAGGCCAATGGACAATCTTATCAAAAATATTAGGCTTGCTAATGTGGAGGTGTGTCACACTCTCAAGGAGAAAAATTAAAAAAGATGAAATGTTTTATAAGTATTAATGGGTCCATTAAGGGTTTGTAAAATAAATAAAATAAACCTAAAATAAATTTATTTTAATGTTAAAAAATATATTTTCAGAAAAAAACCAATTATAGTATTTTATTAAATCAATATTGGGTCATTATGATGCTATAAAACATATTATATATTTAAACAATATTTAATTTTTATCGAAAATCTTGAGTTTCTCAAATAATTATGAAAAGTTAATAATTGGATAATTTCAACATCCTGATTGAATAAATAATATTCATTTTATTTAAATAATTATCTAAATATTCAAATTTTTTACTTTATAAAAATACCTACATCTATGCAAAAATCATGGGTTTTGAAAAATACATCTTTCAAACCATAATAAATATTGCAATTTTATTATAAAAATTATATGATCATTTATATTTAACAAAAAGTAAATAAATAATAATAATTTATTAAAATATAATTTAATTCAAAAATACATTAAATCATCCAAATAAATTTCTTAATTAAATATTAACCAAAAATACTATTTGTACTTTAAAAACTATTTACAATGTAACTTTAATAAAAATGAATGTATAATATTTAATGTGTAAAAAAATAATGCAAATAAACATAGTACTAATATCTTGTTACATATCCTTTTAAAACACCCGCATAAGACTTAAGGGTATGGTGAGCGATGGTGACAGACTCTTGGGGTTTCTCGAATTACATCGCTGGAGTGGTAATCTCTATTAACTTCAACTTCTCCCGTATGTGATTCTACTGAACCTTAATGTGTTTAATATTGGCTTGGGTTATGTCATGAGTGATTCCTAGCGACAACAAAAAATTTCTAAGCTCCAATAAATGGGCTTCGTACGGAGAAATTCTACTAGATGTGGACATCTATTCCTTTTTTCGAGTAAATTGGATTTTTTAAAGCCTTATATTTATACTAATCTTGTGATCACTGTTCAAAAAATATATTAGAAATTATTACAATTCATAACGGTATTTTAAAATCAAAAAACATAAAACCATGGATGTTCATGCATTTTATATAATCATTTTACATAATAATTAATTTAATTAGGTTAAGAGGAATTTTCATCAACAAATGTTTGGGATGTTACACCTTCCCCCCTTAATAAATTTTTCCCTCAAAATTTCATTTCCACGCAGTAAAACAGATGTGGGTAACTCTGCTTCATCACTTCCTCCGATTCCCATATTTCTTCCTCAAACTTGTGGTTGCGCCACAAATATTATCGAGGGGCATTGTCTTATTTTGTTGAAACATTCCCCACGATCTAATATATTCTCAAGCTTCTCTTCCTAGGAGAGGTTATTCTCCTGTAGTACCAACTCTGGATTGAGTACACGCGATAGATCAGGTATGTACTTCCTTAAGAGTGATACATGGAATACATCATTTACTTGAGATACATTTAGTGGGTGTGTTAGTCGATAAGCCACTTCTCCAATGATATCAAGGATCTCAAAAGGGATGATGTACCTTGGACTAATCATTCCCTTATTCCAAAATCTCATAACTCTCTTCCAGAGTGATATGCCTAGGAATTCTATTTTTCTGACATTAAACTCTTGGTCTCATCGATGATTATCATCATATCTCTTTTGTCGACTCTGAGTAGCTTTAATATGATACTGTATGGTCCTAACCTTCTCCACCATTTCTTCGACCATTTCTGGACCAAGGAGTTTTCTCTCCCCAACTTCATCTCAATATGCTGATGTTCATCACCTCTTCCCATACAATGCGTCACAAGGAGCCATTTAGATTCTTGAGTGGAAATTGTTATGATATGATAACCCAACCATAGGAAGATGTTGATCCCATCCTCCTTTTAAGCCCATTGAGCATTCTCTCAACATGTCCTCTAGTGTTCTCATAGTCCTCTCATATTGTCCATCAGTTTGAGGATGATAATCCGTACTGAAGGTTAGCATAGTATTCAGAGCATATTGAATAGTCTTCCAAAACATAGATGTAAATCTAAGATCTCGATCAGATAAAATAAATAGTGGAACTCCATGCATCCTTACCACTTCTCTAATATATATCTGTGCCAATTGATCAAGTGAGAAATCCTCCCGAATTGCAAGGAGCTATGAAGTCTTTGCAAGACAATACACAACAACCCATACAACATTGTTTCCTTTGGATTTCATTGGAATTACTCTAACAATGTCTATGGTGATGTTCTCCCATTTCCATGCTGGTATGGGTAATGGTTGCATCATCCACTTAGACTTATGTCTCTCAAACTTCACTTGTTGACACACCAATCACTTTAATGTATACTATGTGATCTCCTTCTTCATTTTATCCCACCAATAATGTTCTATAAGATCTCAATACATCTTTCTAATTCCTGGGTGAATGAAGAAATTTGAAATGCATGCATCATCCAAAAGTTCCTTATTCAGCTTCGGACTTGATGGAACACATTGTATTTTCCCAAATCTCACAATCCTTTCTTCATTAACATTGAACTATGATGATTTCCATTTTTCGATAATTTCCACTTTCATCTAAATTCCCACATCATCCTTTTCATCATCCTTTAACCATTCCAAAAGAGATGGTTGAGAAATAATTTTTTAATGGATTTATAATGTTCCCTACATTATGATTCCCATGTCTATATTAACCAAATCTAAGAAGATTTGATCCTTTTCAATTCTCATCAATGATACAATCGTTGGGTCCATTCTAATTAGATAATCCACCACTTTGTTCTCTTTCCTTGGGTGGTAATGTATTCAGCATTTATAGTCATTGATCAGCTCTAACTATCTTCATTGGTGCATATTCAAATCTTTCTATGTGAATATATACTTGAGGCTTTTGTAATATGTTTATATTTCACACTTCTCCCCGAATAGGTAATGTTGCCAAATTTCTAAAGAGAAGATTACCTCATCTAACTCCAGATCTTATGTTGGATAATTTTACTCAAGAACAATAAATTTCCTTGATGCATAAGAAATTACTTGGTCATTTTGCATCAACACATAGCCTAGGCCCTTCTTTGAAGCATTACTAAATACCACAGAAGTTATCCACTTGTTGGTAGTGCGAGCACGGTCATAGTGATACGCCTCATTTTCAAATCCTTGAAGCTATATTTGCATTCACCACTCCAAGAAAACTTTACTCCATTTTATTTTTTCATAGTAAGAGGGTTGGAAAATCATGAGAAATTTGTCAAAAATTAGCGATAATATCCAGTGAACCCCATGAAGCTGGGAAATATGTTACCGATTTTGGCCTCGACCATCCCACTATTGCAGATGTCATGGAGGGATCCAAAAATATCTTATTTCCTGTGATGATATGACCCAATAATGATACCTCCTTCAATATAAACTCACAAATTATATACATTTCATAGAACTTATCCTTTTACAAGGTCTCTAGTCCAGTGCTTAGATACTCCTCACGCTCCTCCTTGGTTTTGGAGTATATTAGAATATCATATATAAAGACTACCAAAAAAAATTCAAGGAGATATTTAATTACATTATTCAACAAGTCCATAAATATTTATGGAGAATTAGTGATTCTGAAAGGCATTACTATGAATTCATTGTGCCTATATCTTGTACAAAAATCAGTCTTGGGGATATCCTCCTTCTTCACCCTTACTTGGTAATATCCCAAACGCAGATCCACTTTGGAGAAATATTGTGCTCCAAGTAGCTGATCAAACAAGTCATCAATTTGTGATAGAGGATACTTGGTCTTTATCGCGATTTTATTGAGCTCATGATAATCAATGCAAAGGAACATTGACCTATCCTTATTCTTGAAGAAGACCTGTGCACCCCATGGTGAAGCACTTGGGCATATAAACTCTTTATCCCAAATCTCCTATAGTTGTTTCTTTAGCTCCTAATGCTCTAAAACAACCATTATCTATAGATTCTTGGATATTAGAAATTCCCTAGGTATAATATCAATAGAGAATTCAACATTTATTCTAGGAGGAACACCAAAAAATTCCTCGATAAAAACATTAGCTAATTCTGTCAAAATTTTCATGTCTTCAAAGATGGTTTCTTCTATCTAATTAATCATCTGAGAAAGATACACATGCTCATAGGGTAGTAATATCCATTCATGAGATGATGGTGCTAAATAATATTCATCCTCCTCCTTGAACTTATACAGAATTGAGGGTCGATTCAACTTATAGAGAGTTATTTACCTCTCACGAAAATCAATGTTGGATCTATATAAGGAAAGGCAATCCATGCCATGAATTGTATCAAATTCCACTAGAGAGAGTATCAAGAGGTTATATGGGAATTTCAAACCAAAAATTGTGATAGGGTAGGAGTTATATTCATGGGATTTAATGACATCCCCATTTTCTATTCTCACCAAAATCATTACTTCCATGATTTGTAGTGGTGTTGGGATTGTTTCACTAAAAGTTTGGGATATAAAAGAATGTATAGAACCAGAATCCAAAAGTAAATTCGATATTCTTTAAGGAATAACTAGAGTATCTACCACCACTTCATTTTTGGGGTTCTCTTCGGTAGTAGTGATGGAAAAGGATCACCCTTTCTACCTTGGAGGTTATTGGTTGTCTTCAAAAACCCTTGTATTAGGGCATTGGTTTTTGAAAGTTCCCTAGTTCTTTGTAGTTGAAGTAATGAAAAAATTATTGAGGGTAGAACATAACATTCCTCTCTTCTGTCAAAGCCAATAGTTTTTCTTTTCAGTAGTTAATGTACAGGTGCCCCTCTCTTCCACACCTAATGTATTTCCTCATCCCCTTCAGGTAATTTCTAGGGTGATTCTTTCCGCACCTTTGGCAGGTAGGGTGCTGGATTTTCATGGAACCATTGGATTTATCCATCATACTACCCAAATTAAATTCCACCTTATTCATCTTATACCCATGATACCCCTTAGACTCACTACTATGAATTTTGACTTTGAGGGTACATAGAACAATTTCTTCATAGATCTTGAACTTACAAATCGCTAGGTCTTTCCATAAGCTAGGTTTTATCCCACCAAAGAAGCGATCAACCTTGCATTTGGGGGTAACAACAAAGGCAGAGGCTTATTGTACGAGCCATTTGAAGTTTCTCTCAAATGCTCCGTTGGATTCATTGTCTTTTTTCATGAGGGAAAGGAAGCCCATTTCCATCTTAAGTTGGAGGGTGCGGGGAATTTTTTTTCGAAACACATTTTCTGAAAATCATTCCATTTCAACACCATAATATCCTCCTCGGGAATCATATTTTTGATCAATGTCCACCATTGATCAGCTTAACCCTCTATACGATAAAAAACCAGAATAACCTTCTCTTGTTTGGATCATTGAAGGATGGAGAAGATATTCTCCATGGAGTTGATCGATTGTTTGGAAATTGAGGGATTAAATAATCCATTAAATGTAGGAGGCCTTTGTCTCATGAAGCTCTTGATTGTGACATTTTCATTCTTGGGTGGGTTTAAAATTACACTTAACCCATGTTTCTGTTAAAAAATTGAGTTAACTAGGAGAGTATCGTGATAAATTTCACGATTCCAGCTCCCATCGGATTAGGAATCTCATTAGGAAAGTCATCACATAGATCTTGACATCTTTTGTTAGCCCGAATCCTCCGATTAGCAGCCATTGGATGGAATAAAAGTAATTTTAGTGGATACAAAAAAAGGTTAATCCAAAGAAAAAAAGGGATAACTTATAAATGACTTTTATTTCCTTATCTTATGAATATATAGGCTTCAATCTATATTATCCATGATCTAATTCCCCACATATATTCATAGGGGAATTTTTTTAATTACCTTAATAATGGTTAATAATAAGATCATGAATTTACAAAAGCATATCCCATGGGAGTGTCATAACCAATAGTGTAGCAAGGCCTGTTTTCGTGCAACAGTTCACATTCGAGTCTATATCAAAGTTGTGTTTTTGGGTTTTACCCCTAGATACATCTGTGTTATAGCCACCTCTATATGCTCGTATCCAGAGAGGGATGTATTTTCTAGATAAACCACTTACTCAATAATCCCCAAAATTTAGGAATGTTTTTATTATAATTAGCCTTATCACCAAGGCTTTCACTTGGGGTTTCTAATACTAATCCCAAAAATAACTAAACCTATCCTTTGATACCAACTATAAAAACCCTGATATTTATTTCATACTTTAAAATATTTTATTCAAATAAATTTTCTTTTGATAAAACAAAGAATATTGATAGGTCTAGTGTCTTTGGGTCTTAGAAACATTGCACAATAACTTGAAACATAATACCCAACATCTTTATTTAAAACTTCTTTTACATGACAACAAAATTACTTCATAATTAGAATTTGATTGCATAACATGAGAACATGAATTAGAAAAGGGAGAGATATAAAGCCTAGTAAGGGAGTAAAAAACGTATATGAATAATATAGTACATGTTAGGAAATATTCATTTCAATGTATCACAAGAGGAAATGAACATAAAGTCTTGATAAAGCATGACTATCACGAATGGAAATGTGACAATAACACTTAATATGGTGTTAGCATGAGAAAAGGCTCATTGATCATGGAGCATGATTAAACCCATATTTCAATTGATTAAGAATTATTAAAACCTCATTGCACTTTACATATCAGGATACTAATCTTTAACCAATGCATTAGAGCGTTATCACGGCGTACCCTTCTTAATCCTTTCATTTCATGCATAAGTGTGCCACATTGATCATATAACATTGATTCATTAAAACATCATCATTTATTCTATGAAAAAAAATTTGGAATTAATATATGAAACATTATATTCAACAAGTAAATGTTCATAAAGGTGAATACCCTTGATACAGAAATGGGCATGGTATTCACTATAAAATAACTATGACTTGGAAATTCACGGTGCAATTTCGACAACATAACGACATGACATAAGAATTCATAAAAATGGTTGATGATAGAGAAAGTAGTGTATCATCATATTTACATTAAATGGAAAGTAATGGGGTCAGATAGATACATGTACCAACATACGTAATGGAATTTAGATTCAAAATTCAAAATAATTTCCTGGATGTAAATAAATAGAGAAATTCCTTACGAAATATCGGCAGGTAACAAATGTACATGGGAGGAATTATTGAGAGAGAAAGGGGTCTATAATCACTCAAAAATAAGGAGGACAATATAGGTGAGGTTATATATCATAAATCAACATTTTTAATTGAAAATATAAGGTCATAACAACATAAATAAATTTGGACAAAAATGAGAAAGGAAGAAATACCTTACTAGGAAGTGTGATCCCAAAGGCTATGGAGAGGATTGAGAGAGGATTATAAGGAGCTTGGGGCACAATGTAAGAATTTTAGATAGAGGAGGGTAGGTTTTGGGCGAGTCCAAAGTCTTTGAGTGCAGAGTAAGTAGTAGTTTTGGTGGGTTTATATAAGAAAGGAGTGGGAATTTATTATTATTTTTTATTTGGAAACCACACATTAAACTAATCAAAACCAAAAACTATCCCATGGTCTTTTCCCATGATATTTGGAAAAGGGGAGTGGAGAAAACAATGTTTTAAGGCCAATGGGAGAACTTATTAAAATATTAGGCTTGATTATGTGGAGGTGAGTCACACACTCAAGGAAAACAATTTAAAAAGATAAAATGTTTTATAAGTCTTGGAGGGTCCACTAAGGCTTTTTAAAATAAATAAAATAAACCTAAAATCACATTATTTTAATGTTAAAACATATATTGTCTGAGCATGACATTTATAGTATTTTTTTACATTACGATTGGGTCATTATGATGTCGTAAAACAAATTATATATTAAAATAGTATTTAATTATTACCAAAAAATTTGATTGTCTCCGAAAATTATGAAAAATTCACCATTGGATAATTTTGACATCATAATTCCAAAAATAATATTAATTTTATCTAAATAGTTTTCTAAAAATTAAAATTGCTACTTTTAAAATAAAAACCTATATTTATAGAAAATTCATGGGTTTTAAAAAAAGAGATTTGAAACCTTAATAAAAATTGAAATTGTATTATAAAAATTATATGATCATTTATATATAATAAAAAGTAATTAAATAATAATTTTTTTTTAAAATATTATTTAATTAAAAAATCCATTATTTCATCAAAATATATTTATTAATTAAATATTAACCAAAAATACTATTTACAACATAACAATTATAAAAATGAATGTATAATCTTTATTCTATGCAAAAATAATGAAAATAAACATGGTTCCATGGACTTGTTACATAACCCCTTAAAACACATGCATAAGTCCTAATGGTAAGTTGCGCGATGGTGGTAGACTCTTGGGGTGGCTCGAATAACATCTCTTGAGTGGTAATCTCTATTAAATTCCACTTCTAGCATAGGCAATTCCGCTCAAGATTAAAATGTTGAAGCTCGGCTTGGGCTTGGTCAAGAGTGAATCCTATGATGCCAAATACTTTCTAAGCTCCAACAAATGGGCTTTGTATGGATCAATTCTACTAGATGAGTCCATCACTTCCATTGTCTGAGTAAAATGGAATTGTTAAAGCCTTATATTTATATTAATCATGTGATCACTGTTCAACAGATATATTAGAAACATTCCTAATTCGTAACAACATTTTAAAATCCAAAAACATAAAACCACGAAAGTGAATACATTTTATATAATCATTTTACATAATAATAAATTCAATTAGATCATGAGAAAATTTCATTAACAAAAGTTTGGGTCATTATATCCTTTATCCATAAAAACATGATAAATATTGAACCCTATATATAATAGTTTTTTATTTTACTAATGTAATATATCATATCCATTTGATCTCTCATATCTTCTTATTCAAAGAAATGAAACCATTTTCCAAATTACTTTAGTTCATCACCGCCCTAAATAATGGTTTTGTTTATTTTTCATTAATGACCTCATGGATGATCATAATACTATTATTATGGTTAAATAAGATTTTGATAATTATTTAAAATTTTATTTAATGTTATAGAACTAAAACATAGACATGATATTAAATAAAATAGAACAAGTTCGTGATGGTCAACAAATTTCCAAATTAAACTAAACATATATCATTAACATTTTATCGAAGGAATCATCCTCATGTAATAAATAAAAATGATATAGTATACAATTTAAACTTATGGAAGTTAATTTATACCATTTAATTTAACTGGTGGATTTATAGTTCAATTTTACTAGAAAATACATAATTATACACAAATGAACCAATGATAAAACTGTGAAACGAACACAACTGAAACAGTGAAAATAATGAAATATTATTAATTAATGGGTGGTAAGATGTTATAAAAATATAATATAAGGTATTATAAATATGATTATAGTTAATTAATAAATTAATAACATAATTTAACCCTTTATACTGGAAGTTAAATTATGAAAAACTAATGGGAAGCATGAGGTAAGGGTTTCTCATATCACTTTTTTTCTTATGATATATTTACATTTTTCAACACTTATTTCTTATGTGTGGTTTATATAATTACCATTTACATATAATATCATTGATATCATTATATTTACGGAATTAAATGTTTTACTTTATAATCATTACATTTATGGGACATATGATTTGACTAATTACATATTGATAAATGATTTCTTAGTAAAATTTCCATTCTTTACATTAAAATGTTGCATCTAGATTATGTCATGCTAAGCTTATGAGTGAAATTAATTTTGATTATATTAGAATTTTATTTCAAATTTTTTATTTTAATTTATAGAAGATACTCATATTCAAATTATTTTATTAATTTCCGATTTAATTATATGATATTTATAAGTTAATTTCTAATAAAATTTAAATTTTAAATGGTTTCACTAATAACTATATTTTTCCTGTATATTCATGTTTCCTAAAATTTCCTTAATATATATATATATTATCAATAAATTATTATTTTTAATTCCATATTTAAGCATGTCTTACTATATAGAAAATGTTTTAAAAGTTTCATTTTTATCCTCTTCTAAATGACGTTCTTTGTTACCTTTACAAACAACTATAGAATATGTTTTTTGTTATATAGAATGATAGGCTATCCCTACCATCATGAAACCTTAATTAATTGAAGATTAATTTAGAATATTTCAAGTTTAATTTCAATTAAAATGTTTTCTTTTATAATTGGATCGCATTTTAATAAAAAAAATTGTTTTAAAAAAAGATATGTTATTTTTCATAAGAATTATTTCAAGTGATCTCACAAAATTATTTTCCATCTAAGATAAAATTATTTGATGTTAATTATTTTTTCTGGAGACATTATTAAAGGACATTATCCTCATTATTTTATGGCTGGTATCTTTTTATATATATGAAACCCATTTCTTTTCTATGGGTCATGATATTTAGAAATGTATAAAAAAAATTATAGGTTCTTATATGATGAATGAGTTATGCTCTTATTGTAAAATATTTTATGGTTTTAATTATGTGACGATTGTGACCTATATCTTCATCCAATTTATTGTGTAATGATATTATATCTCATGAGATAGATTGGACTAGAATGAGGATTGAACTCGGTTTAGACATGACTAGAACGTGAAGTGAAACTAGTTCAGTAAAGGACTCTATCCACCATGATAGTCTTGGGAGTGAACCTTGAAAACTAAGATGGTTTGGGGAGTGACCCCAATAAACCATGATAGTCCTGGTAAAGATCCTTTACTACTATGTAAATTATTATCTATGATTGTGTGATTTCCATAATTCCATGTTTTATGAAATGTTATTATTTTATGATTCTTGTATTATAAATTTTTATGATTTATTATATTAATCAAAATTGTTATATTCGATATGCATGGTATAATTTTCAAATGTTCACACTCATATTCTTAAACCCTAATATTTATGTTATTATTTATATTTACCTTGTTTAGTCTTATTGAGAATCTAAGCTCACCATTCTCTTATATTTAATTTCCCACAGGATATGAAGGAAGGTGTTAAGTATGAAATGTCAAAAATGGTTGTAGTTCTGATGAAATAGGTAGGAGATGATGTAGATGTTCTATGAACCAGTTTTTTTGTTTCCATTTTTCCAAAGATGCTAAACTTATATGATTTTGGTGTGGTTTTTTCATGTTATGTAATGATTTTCTATTCATTTATATGTAATATTTATGTATAAAAATAGTGGGTATTTATATTACATGATTTTATTAATTGTTTAATTTCACCATAGAATGTTGTAGTGAGGAATTGTGTCAATTAACAGATCCAAAAATCATAATCAAAGATGAGGATTTTTTATCACGAATAGATAGTTAAAATATAAATTAAGCCCTGGTAAAATAGGGGAACACTAATTCACCCCCACTCCCTCAATGTTTCTTCTTGTTATACAGGGTACTTCACCATTATCTACTTCACATAATACACTCAAAGAATATGAAAAAATTTCCAACTCATAAATTATTAAATAGTTCCTACTATATAATCCATCATAATACTATTGTTTTATTCTGCACTATCATGGATCAACTCTACATGGTTTCCTATTAATTCGATAACAAGATTTATTGTGGCCCTAAATCCAACCCCAATAGAACAATGAGGGGTAATAAGAACCAAGGGTAAAAATCAAAAAATTTGGGAGGTATTACCATTTTTTTAAAATAAATTCAATGTATAAATGATAATCATATCAATAAGTAAAATAACTAGTCCCCACATAAATGCTTAAAAATATAAATAAATGTATCAATAATAAAACTAAAAACATAATGTGATATTTCAACTCCAAGGGAAAGACACAAATATATGACTCAAACTATTCTAATCTAGATCAACTTATTCCCAAACTAAAATTTCTTACAACCACTGTCAACACAAGTTTTATGTCTAAAATGAAATAAATAACAATAAGGTGAGAATTGAAGTATACTAGAATATTACATTTCTAACGTCTCATGTTTCAAGTAAAATGGAATTGAAAAAACATATTAAATGAAAATAAGATTTTTAAATAGTAAAACATAGAAAAAATAGGAAATAAACATAAGTATACTGATCATAGAGAATTTATTGACTCATCTGAATAATCACAACAAAAACGAAAAAAATAAACTCATGTAATCTACACCTAGAACAATAGTAAATATAACTATAACAACTATATTTTACTATAACAAGGATCGTATAACTATGATAAAAAAAATTATAGAGTGATTTAGCTACCACATTAAAAATTTTAACTATAGAGGGACAACCATATCCCCCACACTATCACATTATCATGGAATACCACATACCTATAATGACAACATTCCAAACATTATAAGAGAGGAAAGCACAATTTTATAATGTAAAATAAATATCATATAATCTAGTAATAAAAATGAATCAATGAAGTAAGAGAAACACTTATCCATTATCTACAATACCAAAAATATCAAAACATATAAGCCATAATAACTTCATATAACCTCAGTTTACATAACCTAACCTCTATATGAACATTCACATGTCTATGGATAATTACCCCCACAAATCATCATCAAAATTTTAAATAAAATTTGTTTAACATTAACTCTTGAACTCATAACTCTATAAATACCTCTAATTCCACCATAATAATGAATATTCATACTGTTTATGACAATAATTAATCATTAATGGAATCTTCATCTATAATTTCCTTAACTAAGGATACTATAATAATAAATTAGTCACATTAATATTTTTTATTTTCATCCTCATTAAATTTTCAAAATTATTTTTTTTATTTAATATAATACCACACTCTAATTACCAAAATTATCATCTATACACTGATAGATTCATTATTAAAACTCATTTAAATTATCACTCCTCATAAATATATCATTAGTTTAGTTTATCTATCAATACATTTCTATTGAATCAAATAAATTACATGCTAGTACCTCTACCTAATGATATTATTTAATACTATATAAAAAAATATAGGCTATAATCCACTTTTTTAATTAATGATTTAGTTATTGTGTTTTCGAAGTCAGGGTTTATCAAAAACACCCAAAACAATTCTCTAATAACATATAACCCACTAACCATAAATCAATAAACTACTATATAAACACATCAAGAACATATAATTAATCCTTGAAAAGAATGAAATGGAATAAAAATAAAATATTTTGATAAAGAGTATCTTAGATCATGGGGATTCAAAATTCATGATATTAGGTGCTCGAGGATATGATAAATCACTTAGAATCTACCAAAAAAGTTTTTCAGAATTTATGGCGATATGGGAGATTAAAGGATCAAATAATAGAGATACCGGATGGTTAAATTTATATATAATTTATATTGTACAAAACCAAGGCATAGTGATCGAAAAAATTCCATGTATTAGGTTATTCAAAGTGAATCAAAAATCCATTGTGATTTTAATACTCAATCCCCTCAAAAATCACAACATATTTTCATTATAGAATATCTGTTTGACCAAATACAAGACATGGTATAAGGGCTATGATATGTTTTTATCTACTCCTTTATAATCCATGTGATAAAAAATAAAATAATTATTTTAAAACATGCTAGTTTTTTCAAACCATGGAGAGAATATACTTGTTAATGATCTTCCCATTTTGAATTGAAGCTATTATAATCATACATTGAAAATGTGATATAAAAAATTGTTATTTTTTGGAAACCAAGTTGTAGTGGACTAAACCAAGACATAGTTGATTTCTATATATTTATAAAGTCATTTCAAATTATATCTTCAAAATTATGACCTATTCACCATAATAAAGCTTCCAAATATGATGAATGTATAAAAGATGTGAACCATAATAATGTTTCCTTAAAATATATATTCTCATATTAAATCTTACAATTCACCTCTAATAAAAATCTCCCCCATTTAATACCTAAAAACACAAGGTAGTGATATAATTATTTTTTGGGGTCCTATATATAAGATGAATATATTAACTATTAAATAAATTAAAACCCATTTAAAAAATTCAGAGTGTTATACATTAAAAAGTGAACAATTATCAATACCATTATCATTCAACATGGGTAAATTGTTCCATTGTTGAGTTCATATAGAGTATATTGTGGAAGGAAAGTAAAATATAGGTCTCCATAAAGGTCATGTGAATATACTTGATATAATATTTGGTATAAACACATCTTTCTGACCCAAATGGTTATGTTCCCAATGGAATTAATTTTAGACTATTTATTTGAATAATATTATCAAGGTGTTATCTATTAAATTATAAAAAAAGAATACTTTGGCATGTTTATTTATGAAATTGATATATTGATGTACCCAATGTGTTATACAATGAATGTATTTATAAATATTAATGAAATAATAGAGAAATTTATATCATTTACACTAATAAATATAATAAAAATATATAGTCATTATTTTAGTGCTAGAATATTTTTAAAACGTCTTCAATAAATAGAAATAAATTGTTAGTATCATCTAATAAATTATTTTATTTAATAAAAAATGCATAATACTATTTCTTAAAATATTCATTTGCGATCAATCATAGAGAATGAAAAGTAAAATGGTATCAATTTCATTGACCAATATCATAATTCAATAATAATTCTTATAAAATAAGAACGGTTTCGTATCTAATAGAAACCACTTCTTAATTCTTCTATAATGGAATCTAGTGAAAAAGATAATGATGATTATTGTATTTCATAAACTCCACCTCCAATGGTAACCCTCGTGTGTTGGAAATAAAGGAAGAGAAATAATTCCCCCAAATCGTGAGGACCGTGGTTGGTGGCTAGCATTGAGGGTATAATAGTCTCACATATGGAAGTAATTACCCTAATTTATATAATAAGTATCATGAGATAAGATAAATCAACCACCAAGAAATACAATAATAAAAAGGGAAAAATGAAAAACTAAACCATCAAATAATTTATGTTTGAGGTAAATTAATAAAAATAAAGTCTTTCAATAAATCACAAAAGAAATCCTATGGATGTGACTAAGTGAAAACTCTGAAGTCCATGCTAGTTATGTTTGGATTGGTCCCCATAATACCTTTAGAACCCTAAAAAATTGTTTTTATGTAATTAGGGTTGGAATTAAAAATATAATAAGTAAGATCAAACCCTAGGTCTCTCATGCGCTTCTAAAAACAGAATACTAAATAACTGGTGGAAAAAATAGCTGAAACAACATGAACCATGAAAGGTCAACTAACCAATCACATCTTTTCTAGAAAACACTCACAAATTAAGAAACCCAATGTTGTAACATAATAATAACCATATCAATAAAATGAACTCACCCCGCTTTCCTATGAATTTACCAATCTCACTCCCAAATATCATACTTACTAGAACTCTTATCCCTTAATTAATAGTCATTCTCAATGAAACCTAGGAAACCACATGACGTCCCAATCAATGACACTTTAGGAGGACCATTGTACTATGAACCACATGCACCATTTCATCATATACACATACACCCATAAATACTCCCATATAACCATAATAATAGGGTATCATGAACATGCACGACCTTAACCTCGTTCCCCCCTTCAACCAAGAACTACCACCACTACAAAGCACCTCATTTTCTCTTTAATCACCACTTACACTACACTTTAAACTTATGAAAATCCCTACCAGTGTGTATCAATATTTCCTGAAATAAAAAGAGGGCAAGAAGGGGTAGTTATTCATCTATCTTCATCATTATATATGTTTGGAGAAACCACTCTGAAACCAAAACCTTTGGTCATCAATGTAAACAGATGACTCAGGAAGGGTACATATAAAAGAATCATAAATGTATAGGATATATAGATAAAAAAGGCCAACATAATAGTTCAAAAAAAGAGAACCAAAATATCTCACAACATCTCCATAAAGTCTCACAACCTTTTCCACTACCACCACCACCCCTATATTACCCTCACCATAGAAGCAAGACCCGCACACATGATACTTTCTAACCTTCGTTTCTAGGTCTACCCATTACCAAATATTCCAATTACCAAACATATTCAATTAAAATATTATACATTTAATATTTAATGATAACCAATTTAACCAAACATCCCACATTAATTCTATACGTTCTTCAATCATTCCAACACATTCCCTTTATTTATCCATGTCAACATTTCAAATTTACTTTATAGATATCACAAAAATACACAAAAAAACACATAAAAACCCATCCATCTCACACCAATGAAACCCACATCACAGAAACCCCACATCAAAACCACCACACATCACAACCACCACTAATCTAATCCACCACAGATTTCATATTAGTTTTAAAAATGACCTTCAATGACAATTAATTATTTTCAAGAGTATTTTATCATAAATCCAAGATTCTATTGACCACCAATTTATTATCCTAATATACGTTCATATATTTTTTCATGTATAATGATATTAATAAAACCATCACAATGTGGTTAATAAATTTTGAAGACAACAATAACACATCAACCTTTCCATAATTCAATGTCTAAAAAACTACTATAATTAATAATAATATAGGTAAATATCATAATAAAAATTAAACATCATGTTATTTCCTCCCCTAACCTTCAATTTAAATAAATAAAATTATTTATTTCCATTAAATAAATATTTACCATTTATCCAAAGGGAAAAAAATCATGGTATTTCATCCCGCACATCTGTAGAGGCGGAGAATGAGAATCCAATACCTTGATAAAAGCATAAAAGAGGACCAATTCTCACAATGGAACAAAATAAGAGATAAAGAACCACAAAAAATAAAGGGAGAATTCACCAAAGCCTAATGATATTAATACATTACCAACCAAAACCAAAAGAAAAATTTAATTTTAGATTCACATTGATGTGATAGTCCCAAAAAAGTAGATACTATTTAGAATAGGAACATAAAAGAAGAGTGATCACACCTAGATCGATAGTACCTGATCCATTACTCAATGTTTTTTTTCAAAATTAATGGATAAAGAGGGATATCGAGGTCTAGAAGTCTCATGGAGATCAAAGGGATAATAAGGGAATCAAATCAAGGTTGATCTGAACCCCTTTTATTGTTAAAGCCCACCGGACTCCACCATGGCATGGTGGGTAGTCAAAATACTTGCGGTGGCTCTATTAAAAGTGAGGTTTGAATATACCATAGTAATTTCCCCATTTTCCATGAATTTTCTAAACAATATTTTTCCACAATCATGATATAGAACACAACATGGTCCATGTTGTGGTAAACACTTTGATGTCTATCATGGACAAACATCATGATCTGGCACTAAATTCTAGGTGGGTGTTCATCATCACACCCAAATCCTTAGGGTGGTGAGATCTTCTTCCCCCTTTTGGGAAGTAGGCCCCCTGAGAAACCATTTCCCATTCCAAAAATTTTAATGAGAGTTTATGAGCTACCTATTTTATACAGGGAATTATCTTTACTAATATGGCCTTCAATATGGCTAGACAAGACATACTGTTGGTTGTGGTGCACCCATACCTACATGAATAGCTCAACATGCCCAGGGCGGGACCAACACTTGCCCAAAATGTATCAACTTAATCCTCAACCAAATAATTACCTCCACCATTCCCACAAACTAAGCATGGTGACTCCTAGAATGGCCAAAGGCCCTGTCCTATACACCCAAACTACCCTAAACTCATAATCAAATACACCAATCATCATGAATCCAAAAACGAATGTCCAAAAAGTTCTATAACACTATTTTAGGTACCTATAAAAAAATTATATTCCCCATTAATCAAAATGAAAAGTGGAACATAGAAATGTAGAAGGTATAATAAACCATCCCATGAGATAACTCTCAGGGGTATTGTGATAATAATAACCCTGCCATTTTCTCACACAAGTCTGAGAACATATCTTTTCCAAAAAACCACACACACCAAAATTATAGAATATACATAGACCAACCAAAAAACAACTAAAACATGTAAACAACACTACCTAAGGAATATAAATAATGGAAACCCACCTTTCATATCAAGATGATGTCCATTTTGGGTTGCACTGACTCGCTTGTATAGTTTAAAAAGGTGTTGCAAACATAAAACATCTGGATTTCAAGGTATTTACCCTTATTTATTTACTAAAGGCCATATTAAACATTACATAAAAAGAAAAGGTAACATTTCATCAATAAAAAATATTCTGGAATCATGACATTAAAGTAAACCAGAGAAATGAAAAACTCAGAATAACATAGGGAATTGGGAATGAATCCATATATCATGGTCTCATGTAATCTCATCTAACCCACCATACCACCAAAACACACAAACCAAAGGAATGAATCATCCATTAAATACCTTCTCTCAATGATCCTGTATCTTTACTACTCTCTCCATGAACTTATGTCATCTTCAATATCCAAAATCTACCTCATCAATGAATTGGGAGTCATCGTGAAGATGCCAATGGTGTTTGAACATGTGGAAGATATCATGGGTGTTTTCTAGAAATTTTGGGATCCCCAAAAAATATTCTATAGTTCCAACATGCTTCAACACCTTTAAGGGTATTATAAACCAAGTATGAAGCTTATAACACATGCTATAAATTTTCTGCCATTGAAGATGGGAAACCATTAAGAACACATGGTTCCCAAAAATGATATAAATGGATCTCCTCTTATGATTGATATTATATTTATGCTTGTTTTACACTGCCTTCATCATCTCATGAACTACATAAACCTTATTTTTTGTGCTCTATACCATATCATGTACAATAATAGATGACTATCTATACTCGATCTAGAATAGTCTGGATTGAAATGGTCTCCCATAAAATTCCTCAAATAAGGCCATGTAGTTGGATGAGTGGTTGTTAGTTTCATAATATCACTCAAATAAAGAAATGGTAATTTACTACGATTCACTGAAATTCATGATAGATGTGCACAAAATATTCTCAAGAATTTGGATGGTCAGCTCCATATGTCTGTCTATATGTATTTCAAAGTGAGGAAACTAGTGTTAATTCATTACTAAGTCTCGAAATAATTATTCAATACACTCTATAAAAATGATGTAAAATGAGAATCCCAATCAAAATTTATCAACCTTAGAACTCTATAAAATAGTGAAACCTTATCTACATACTTATTTTGGATCAAATCTATGGATATTAACTTCTTGATTGGAAGGAAGTGAGATAACATCATCAAATGATCCACAATTTCCCAGATAACATCATATCGTCCATAAACAGAGGGCAATTTGATGATGAAATCCTTCAGTATTTCTTCCCACACCACTTGGTGACATCCAAGGGCTACCACAAACTGCGATGAACATGATGTTATACCTTTATGTACTAGAAAACCAGAAACTAATAAAAAAACTCTTCCAAATACAATTTCATCCTGATCCGCAAAAAATGCATCCTCAAACCATAGTGCATTATAAATAATCCTAGGTGTACTGTTAAAGGTGATCTATAAAACTCATGAAGTAGTCCATCATGAATTCCTATTAGGATGAACTACATCCCCTGAAATAACAATTAGTTCATACAATCCTTCGAACATCCCTCAAGGGAATCACTAGACCAAAATGGTCATGCATCACCTATAAATCTAAGTCTCCACATTGAGATTCTTCCACCTAATACATTAGAGAAGATTTCACTATCATATTAAATATGCAACCTCCTCCATCAGCCACCCTTACATCTAGTTGAACAGATGCCAACTCGTCTATCTCCCCAAAAGAATCCCCAATATTTTGAATAACAATCCCTTCCTGAATTCATGATCAATTAATGAGTTATGAAATTAGTCTTCCCCATGGTGTTATATTTCTCAAATTCATTATCATAAGAAAATTTTATCCACCTTTATTATCTTAGTTTTATGTTCCACTAAGCGAAAATAAACCTCATTCTCCTAGTATTGGTAAATACATAAAAGCATTTTCTGATGAGGAAATGTCACCATATCTTTAAAGAAAAAACAATTCCTACTAGCTCTATAATAAGGGTAGAATTGTTATACCTGGGGTGATGAAAATTATTATGCCTATAGGATATCATTTTCTTAGGTTTCAACAAGACTCATCATAGGAATAGATGGGAAGTGTCATTAAAAACCTCTAAAATCACCCCTACTACTAGAAACTGAATCACCAGAGCACCAATAAATCTCTAATTCAAGTAAAAAACATAGCCAATAACTAATTATTCCGATTTAAATTATGGTCCTTACTGGAAAAATCTATCAATCGAGATGTAATTCAAGAGAAATTAGACAAGGAATGCCGATAATAACCTAAAAGTACTAGAAAATTGAAAACCACTTCCACGTTTTAGGATGATACCTAAGAAAAAACAACCTCAATCATTGATGTTTCTATGAGTAAAATCTACAAAGACACCACATGCCGAAGGAAATAAACCTTATATACCAAAACATTTAAATGGATAACTTCCCTTAGATAATGTTGTATTGAAGGGACTGCAAGGTAGCTCTAAGATGATCAAAATCCTCCTACTTGGAATTTATGTAAATCAATATGTCATCAATGAACATGACTATAAAATAGTCTAGAAACTCATAGAACATAGTGTTCATAAGACCCATTAAAATATCAGTTGTATTAAGGGCACAAAATGGCATGTCCATGAAGTCAAAGTGCCTATAACTACATTGGAATGAAGTCTTCGGGATGTATTCCTCCTTCACCATCAGCTGATAATTTCCAGACCATAGATCAGTCTTAGAAAACCAACTATCTCATCTCAATTAGTTATAAAGATAATAAATCTATGTAATAATCTAATCATTATATATTTTTGACTGATTTGGTCTCTTGAAGTCTATATAAAGACTCTGGATTCTATTTATCTTATGGGTAGATAACACTAGATCACCAGATGCCGATGCACTAGTCCAGTTGAAATATTTCTGTATGAGTTCACCTATCTGAATTCTCAATTCATAAAACTCATAGTGTGATATATAATAAGTATCTATTGAAATTAAACAACTTCCTGACTATAAATATGTCTCAAACTTGATATTATATTGAGGGGAAGTGTCCAAACCACATTAGGTGAGACATCTAGAAATTATATGATAAATGAAATATTTTACACCATTCCAGTGTCTATTGACATTACTGATAATTCCTTCATCAAGGAAATAATGTACTCCACCTGATTACTTTCCTTCTGAAAAACCCATTCACTAATGATAACTACATACCGAGTATCCACATATCATATTGAGACCATACTATTAATGAAATCAATAACCACACACATAGAATACAACCAATCAATTTCAAGGATCAAATCATAAGACTATAAATATAGAAAGAAGAGATAACCATATGAATAATGTTTATATATCATCAACATACACCGTGACTCACATCAAAAAAGATATTTTAGTCTTTGATTAGAGTATTTAAAATCAATGGGACAAAAACGAATCCATGTACAGTTCTAGGGAATAGAATAAGGTGGGTTTTACAAAAGAGTGTTAGGATCCCTAATCAAACAAGTATGAAATAAGGGTAGATGATAATCTAATCATACCTAACAATTTTTTTATCCCCTCTAGAACTAGAACCTCCATGGAATGAAATAATCCATGACTAGTTCTTAGCCATGATGAATAGGGCCACCACCATGGATAATCTCTATACATGATACTTGAGGATGATAATTATCATGGGGATGACTCCCACCACATATATCTCTCATTATATGCTAAAAACCTGTAGAGACCTCTGTTTATAATGTGGATGGGCCTAACCACAAAAACCAAACCATTCTCATTGAGAATTTTGGCACTGACCTTGAAAGAAACCCTAACCCCCACATATTTAAAACATGGAAATAAATCCTAAATTAGATACTAATGACTAACTATCCCTAGTAAGTGATTGAATCCCTTATAGTCGAAACCTTGAAGGCCCTGTCATCTGAGACCTTCTACTAAAAACTATTCTCCTCAATGAGCCCTTATGGATCCCCTATTGTAATAACCCCTATCATGAGTGAATATGTTAAATCATATCCAATTTCATATTAACCTATAAATACATTATAAACAAAAATGTAGCAATCATATACTAGATATATTGGAATACTTCCTCCTGAAGATGCCACACATGAGACTCCTCATCAGAAAAAAGATCTTGGGTGAAATGAAAATGATAATTAATCTTGATCCCAATCTCTCATACAGACACATGATTATATTACACAGACCATGCCCAAGTACCATATAAATTACATACATATAAAATACATCATTTTTTTTAATATTTATTACATTACATAAACACTTACCCAAATACAATATTAGTTTATTTCTTTTGGAAACATGAAAACATAAACACTAGTCTACAAGTGAACTAAATCATCTCCCACTATATTATTCATAACTGGAACCCATATTAGACACATCATACATAATACATATATTCATAACCTATATAAAGGAAACATAAGGAATGATGAGATCAAATGCTCAGTAAGGGTACATAGTGAATATATTTAAGGATAACATAATCATAAATGTATAAGAACTTGAGAAAAAAATTTAAGAACCATACCCTACATATATGAGATGATAATCAAATGTTATGGAATAAATATTGGTAGTTCATAAGAAAAGAGACATAAGTAAATAAATAATATAATCCACGAGAGAATAACATAGGAATAATAAATTGAATTTTGAAGACACATAAATATATGAAATTATTTCTATAGTAGTCAAGGCTCTCTACCAAGGCTATCTTAGGGGAGTGGGTTCAATCCCAAAACAATTTTAGTAGTTCATTTTCACTCCCAAGACCTTATTTAGTAGTCAAAGTTATATACCAACACATTATTAGTAGTCAAGATTCTCTCCCAAGACCATCTTAGAGGGAATATCCCCTTACTAAACTGGGTTCATTCCCCATTCCAGCAATACGTATCTCATAAGAAAAGAATCTTTTCCAAATCCATTAGAGGGAGATGTAGGTCCCTCCCATTATATAATGAAATCATACATACATTTTCTACAAGATAATAATAAATTCTCCATATCATGACCCATAAAAATAGATGGGTTTCATAAACATCATATCAAAACCCATGAAATTAAATGAGAATCATAACAATTTAATCATATCATAACCTATGGAAAATAGATAGTTTTCATAATCATTTAATCGTAGAATAAACCATGAAATGAGGTGGGATTTATGAGAATTTTATCATGGTATAAGCAGTGGATGATAAAGTGGTTTCGTAAACAATTTTTCATCTTAAACATAAACCATTAAAAGAAATAATAAGAATGGTGTCCTTAGATAATGTCTCCGGTAAACCATAAACTATATCAAAGGATGTAATATTAGATGGAAAAGGATTTTAAAATATCTCATTGATAATTTATGAAGGAAAATAAACTTTTTAAAAATATTATTTTTAAGACATAAAACATTTTTGAAATCATTTTCTTTGAAATCCACTTTTAAAACTTATTATGTAAATTTAAAAAAGCATTTGAAACATCTCTTGAGGAAAATATCCTTTAAACATTGAAAAATAAATTTCAATTGATAATTTTTTTGAGAAACTTTTTATTTTAAGATAATTTTGAATAATTACTAAGGAAGCATATAGATAATCATTGGTCTTGACATCAAAATATTTTGTTGATGATGTACACGTAAAAATGAAGGTTCCTTTCACAGTTTCGGTAAATTCCAAATATGAATTGTATTAGAAGAGGACATAAAAAATAATTTAATTCTTTTTTGTAAAATGTCAAAAAAGGGTTAAAGTGAATTTTTAAAAATTAAAATATAGTAATAAAATATTTTTGAAAAAATCTTTAGGAAATAATATTTTGATGGAAAATGGATATCTAATTGAATAGAGAGATAAAGTCAGGTTTTCATAAAAACATTTTCTTAATACTTTTATGTATAAAAGACTGAAAAAATCACAATATTACTAGAATATATAATTAATAACCATTTTAGAATAAATTTAATGATAATTATTGAGATATATATAATAATATTTCATCAATGGACGTATACTCATAAACAATCCTGATAAACAATAAGACTATAGCAATAAACACTTACCACTATTGTAACTTTGAATCTTAAACCACATGAAATAATAAAATTAATTTTATCTTAAAAATACCATTACATGAACAATATTCATGATATAAAATTTAAAAGAGAAATATATTCCCTTTATAAAATAATATAGGTGCATCCCATAACATGTTCCTCAAAGAAGGAAACGTTAGAGAAAAATCCCTTACTAATTTGGTATCTCTTGAACCATAAATCCCATGAAAGAGAGATACTGAAATGGATATAAAAATAAAAATATATTTTCATAAAATCATAATAAAATAAATTCTTGGGTATTATATACACTACATATAATAAAGAGGTGGTGATTAAATCTTGTGTCATACAAAAGTAAAAAGTTGTATGGAAATCCTAGGCCATAAGTATTGAATATCATCGCACAAATTATATCATACCATATAATAAATATAAGTTTATTATACATATATTATAGAACCATATTCATTTATATCTTACCATATATGATTTTCTTATGACCTTTATTACCTATTTATTAAAAATTTCAAGTTAAATTGATGTGTTGGGTAACAACCACTTTGTTTTTTGAATATGTTTTGATTTGTTATATTTGGGGTCATATTAATTTAATAATGAATTTATGATATCCATAATTTTATCCATGAAATAGATATCATATATTTTTAGTATATATGTATTTTCAATAATCTATAATTTACATAATTAATAAATCAAATACATCGTTTATGGAGATGGTAGGTTGAACGTACTCATGAACAATATTTCCATTTTCTTATTGGATTAAAAAAACTAAAGAATATATTATTTTATAATTAAATAATAATTTGTATTTCATATATATCACATATGTTTATTAAACCCATCCTTTATATATTCCATGTAATGTGTGAATGAATCACATCCCTTCGTGAGGTGGTAGTCCAGTATACACATGAACGACTTTATCATATTCCAAAAAATGGAAAGAATGAAGATGCATGTGATATATAGATTCCAAAATCGTAAAAAAATCCTATAAATTATAAATATAATATATAAATATCCTGACCATCATTATTCCAATCCTTTATAGGTGCTAATGGAAATAAAAATGACATCGGTTCGCAAGGCATTAGTTCACGAAACACACGAATGATGATTTGGAAACCCATATAATGGAAGTGTGTGTGGTTTTAGGTTATAACCAAACCATAAAAGCAACTCATTATATTTAATATATTTATTTTATTATTTAATCATGATATAAAAATAATTAAATGGGTTATAGGACGAAATAAAAAATGTCTATCGATGAATGTTTCCACTTCTTTAGGTATCTCCCGTTGGTTTTATTTAAAGGACTCCATTGGATTGATTTATAGAGAAAGTATTTTTTTAACAATGGATGGAAGAAATTTGGGAAGATATTTGGATAGGTATTGTCTAAGAAAAAGGTATTTAGTGTTGTGAAGGGGTAGAGATAGGGGTGGCCTTTTATTAGGGAGGTGAGCGGAAAACATGTATATTTTTTAAAGACGGAATTCCAACCAACATTTTCCATGAAAAGTGGATACAATAATGGTAATATATTGATATTGGAAGGGATAAGGTAAAAATATGGCTTCAACGTTGGTGTTTGATATGTTTATAGGTCATTTATCCCCTTGAGATTAATATATAGTTCCTTAGTAAACTCGTTTTTCTCTTAATCGTCGTGAGTAATTTTAATTATTTTCACTAATTACATTTCACTAAAATCAAGTTATAATTATAAAAAAATATAAATATAAATTATTTGTTTTATGTAATCAATTTTTCCAAACTAAATTCAAAATAGGTCCCAAAATTAAATTAAAAATAATCCTGCAAACGAGACGAAACATTGGTTTTTTGAAGTGAAAAAGTTCAAAAAATTGAAATGTTTTTATATACTACTTCTAAGTGAAATTGATTAAAAATAAAGAAATTTAATTAGTAAATTTAAAATTAAAATATTTATAATTTAAAAAAAATTAACTATATAAATAAATAAAATGAAAAGATATTTTTTATTTAAAATTCAATATTTTCACTATTCCACCAAAAATGAAATATTTCAGAAAAGTCCAAAAAATAAACAATAATATGATAATGTTACTCTAAAATTAAAAAATGAAGTTTATATTAACAAGTTAAATTTCTAAAAGTGTTGAAAATTATTTTTATTGTTATTCACATAATGATATAAACATCTGTTCTTTTGAGAAAATAGTATTTTTAAAACATATATAATTTACTAAAAATTATATGATTCGAAAAACATATTTTCTCATTAAATAAATCGATTATAAATCATAATTTAAAAATTCATTATTACTATTAATATTAATAATTTTAAAGTCTAGGTTATAACTATCTTGTTTAAATAATTATAAAAATAAAATTCTATTTCGTTGAAACTCAGTGCAGTATGTAACACAAGTAAAACCAAGTGTTGTGTGTAACTCAAGGTTAAATTGTTGTATAATGTAATTTAATGTGACATAATAATTTTTATAATGAAATACCATGATCTACGATAAACATAATACACCACATCAAGTATAAATGAACAATTAAATAATGTTATTTAAATGTTACTATTATAACCTAGTCATTAGAATGATGGGAATTAACAGTATTAACAGAATTATAAAAATATGTTTTAAACATTTATGTATAATTATTTAATTTTTGAAAACTTAACTATAAATTAATATAATTTTTTTTAAAATAAAAGGGAATTTATTCCTGAAATACTAATTAAATGTGCACAAGTGTGTTTTATAGCGATAAGTTAATGAACCTCTATTGTTGGATTATATTAAATAAATATATATAAAATATATTAAATTTAATGTTTTATAATCATCTTATGTATTTTACAGATAGTATATAATAATAAATCCAATTTTATGAATAAAAGAGGTATTTTTAAAAAATGGTAGTTTTGACTATTTTTTATTGCGACCATACTTTAAATATATTTCACACACTTCTATAAGAAATATTTTGCAAAATAAAATTCTTATTTGGATTTGGGAAATCAAAATTTAATTTGGATAAATTTTTGGTATTTGTATGATAAGATTAATTGTTTTGATGAATAGTGGATTAAACAATGAATTTTAATTGAATTCTTTTTTTCATCAAATTTATATATAGTGTTAAATAATAATTTTTAATGGTTTTAAAGTATAATTAGAATATTTATTTACGATTTAATAAAATTGAGATAATTGTAATGAATTTCATGTTGAAATTGGACATTAAAACTTTATGAACGTTTGAATGTTTTATTACATCAAAAACCTGTTTTATCGATCCGTCAATGGGATTAATTTTAAATTAATTTTATCCACTTATATGTTTTTAATTTTTAAAGTCATAAATACATAGTTACAATCAACATGAAAATTTTAATCTAAAATTATCAACATAATTTTTGGAAATTACGAATAGTAAATTATTAATTATTCTTATTACCATAGTTGAGGGTAAGTTGGGATATTAAAGAAACAAATAATATTATAAATAAAATAAATTCATGATAAAAGTTATCCTAATTAAATTTTATGAGTGTGTTTTGATAAAAATAATCATTGGGTCAATGTTATACCCTTTAGAATCCACTTGGGTGTGAGAAATACATTTATAACATTATATTGAATGAGAATACAAATTTTGTCACACCCTGGTTTTTAGCAAGAAATATATATTTAATATGGGGTTACACATTGAATATCTTAATCTATAAATATTATTCATAAATATAAAAGTTTTACCTACATCATAATGATATATTCTTATTTTTTAGGAAATAAATAAATTAATTAAATGGTGACACAATGATGATGTTGTAGTTGACTCATTAATGAAATGCTCAAATAAATGATATTATAGATATTAAAATAAATATAATTTTTTATAGTTGATTCCATCCACGAATTTTATGGATTAATTTAATATGTTAGGTATATGTTAATGTATTTTTGTCGAATCTATCAAGTTGGCATGATATATTTAAAAAGTTAAGAAATGAATAGTGTTAAAATTGACCCTAATGATATTTTTAAATATAAACTCTTTTCTTAAATGATATAAAATTTATAAAAATATATTATTTGAAAATATAGTTCGGATAAGTCTTATAACAACATAAATTACTCATTCATTAATCGTTTTTCATGTTATAGTAAATAAATGTACACTGAAATTGTAAATTACAATATATCTTGGTAAGAATTAATAAGGGTTACAACAAAAAGATAAGCATTAAATATAATAAATATATGTATACTTTTAATTAGATGATTTAATTTCGGCCCATTATCATCCAATATTTTTAAATAAACTACTTTTTTACCAATTTTAAATAGAAAATTAATTTATATTAATTTAATATTTTAACGATTTCCATGAGTGCCCCTCCCCTCTACTATAAAAGGGCTCGCATTATTCCCTATTATTCACACACCAAGACCTATTTGGTTTGGCCAATATCAACCCAATTAATTTCCTATAATTCCTCCCCTTATCCTAGAGGGATTATTTTAATCAAAACACCCTATATTAAGGTTTTAAGGTGTTAATCAAAAGAGGTCAACTGAAGGGATGGTATCATTTTTAATAAACTGTTTCTATTTTTTTATTTTCTCATATTCCTTAAAATAATATTAAACCTTGATTAATTAATAAATGGGAAATTACTTTTCATTCAAGTGTATGACGGACAACCACCTCACGAACCATAATAGTTATATTTTCATTACCATTTCTAAAGACTGGTTATAATGATGTTATTAATATTTATATTTAATATTCATGAAATATTTATCATTATAATATAAAAATATATCATATACATTCTTAGTTTCCATGCACATAAAAATGAAAATTTCGTTCGTGCGTCCGTGTAAACTATCACCTCCACAAAGTGATCTAATTCATTTTTATTCTCCACGTCACTTGTATAATATATATATCAGTATATTTAAATTATTAATATTATTTTAAAAATATAATGATTATTTTGGAAAGATAAAACAACAATAACCTTACTTCCATAATGATCAATGAAAATGGAATCGTTACTTACGCATACATACAACCTACCATCTCCATGATAAAAAAGTTTTTCATTTTTCAGAACCATAAATAAATAGTTTTATTTAAAATTATAAATTATGTATAAAATTTATTATTATGTCATGAATATTATTTTTCATATGTTGTAATTATGACCATTTTGACTATAGACATAATTTCAAAGTCATTTTTTACTAGAGTACCGAATATCGACAAAACATCTGATGTGAACACAAATAATTATGTAACAATTATAACATGATAATAAGTCATATAAAATAAATAATAAACATTAAAAAAGGTATAAATAAAGTAAATAATTAAAAAAATTAATTATTTAGGAAGATAATGATTTCATTTGATGAGGTAGACTCAAGGTAAGTGACTTTCTTTAAATGAAATTTCTTTTAAAGTTGTTTCTTAACTATTTTTACAAAATCCAAAAGGAATGTGTTTTAATATATAAATCATAAAAAATATGTATCTATTTTATATCACTTTAATGTTTTCATTCTTCCATTACAATTTTATCATTTTATTTTCAAATAATTTCTTTTTCATTTATGAGTGCACATCTCTGTAAAAATAAAATTTTATTTCAATGTGGAAATGTAATTTTGTTTCCTTTAATCTTGTTTTTTGTGTTATTCTCATGTTATCATACTTGGGAATAATTTATGAATATCGGTGGTTTCATGAAAATCCAACGGTGGGTGAGCCCATTATAGATCTTCAATGAATGGATTTTTGAGATGGCGTTAAACATTTGGTTTTCTACTAAGTGATTAAGGGAATATATTGTGATAGGTATTCCAAATGTGAAAATGAAATTTACTCCATATGTAGCAATGAAAGATAAATTTTATGAATGATATGGATGACACAAGTTACCTTTATGAATTATGATTTCAATGGAATTTTATAAGTATCTTATGATTTTATGAGGTAAGATAAAGAGTTTTCATTTTATGGGTCAAATGTATCGTTTGGTGAAAATGTTTTCATGAGTTTAAAATATTAATAGAATAATGGGGTTTTCACTTATTTTATGTCTCTTACTAGGATTTTTCCCCATCTTATGTTTTAAAATGTTTTTGATAGGGTATAAGGATTGGTAAGATAATGGGGGAAGTTAAGAAGAATGTTATGATGATTTTATCAAGAAAAAGAAATCACACTTACTTTTAAAAGTTTTAAATTTTCAAAAATTGATATTATGTTAGTATTATCATATTTTTATAATTATGGGATTTTATTTACAAATTAGGGCATAATTATCTAAAACTATAATCTTTATAATATCCTAAATATGAATGAAATGAAATTCTTGACTAAAATTCAAGATCATGTAATATTTAAGTGAGGGGCCTTATAGTTAGCATCAAAGGACATTTTAGATAAATTTATAAGTTAGGGTGTTATTTAAGAATAAGTTACGCGTTTTATATAACCACAATGGTAATCATATTAGAAAGGGTTATAGTTTTTTTAGATAAACTGAATGAGTTTGAGATGACATGAATAAGTATATCTTAGTTTTTACCTTCCTCATAATATTGTATATAATGATTGTATTGATATACTCACACTAACCTTTTTGGTTTTAGTAAATTGATGGATCGAGAAGGCACGAAAGTAACAATGTATGCAAAGGAAATGTGGTGGTTCTATAAATAAACAACCAAATTAAATGGGAGCTGCAATGAGAACTCATGTGGTTATTTTAAACCAACTATCAGTAGTCATGATTAAATACTTGTACCTTGGTGAGTTTTATAATGAATCATATATGAGAGAAATGAATCCCTGTAGAAGGTCAAGTAAAATGATAAAAAATTAAAATACATTGAACGATATATATGTCAATAATGTGGAAAGAAACACCTAGTAAAATGTGTTAAAGTGATGGGTAGATGTTTTAGACATTGTAATGGATGTCATAAATCAATAATCTGCTATGGAAAAAAGGAAGTGTTCAGTTGACTCTATGAAAGGGAAATAAGTTCTTCCTGATTTATCAATCAAATGTTTTAAATGTGAGGGAGTATGATAATTATAAAAATAAATTTACTGTCATGAATGTTTTCGAATGGGATCAGCAGGACCATTCAAATATATGTTTAGTAATACCTAATTCCATTTTAATTGAAGACGATGAATTTGAAAATGAAATATTAAAGGTATGCATTTTTTATTGACTCATGTTTTGACATTATTAAATCTTAGGACATGATTCATGTTCTTTATTGTTGGAATGAAATATTAAATAATAATATGGGAAACATGGTTAAAGGATCATAAATATCACTGGATGATTAAAAAGTATACATATAAGGGATTTTAGAGTTATGGTAGATTGTAGGATGATTAAATGTTTAAAATTATTAATACACTTTTAATAATGAGAGTAATTAGGAAGATATTTTTTAGTTTGTGTTATATTCAACCCTTAAGTTGTTATGATAAAATGTTATTTAAGGAAGATTTATCTTTTCTTTTGAGCACATAATTATAATAGTATGTATTACCATTAGGGATTATATGAACTTTATTTTAGAGGTAATTGTGGTTTATTAAATTTTGGGATGAAAAATGAAAGGTACGAGACAACCATTGAGGAAAAGAGATTTTATATTTATTTTTAAGACTTTATCATATTTTGGGAGTGTTATATGGATTATATATATTTATAATGAGGATAACCAATAGGATTGGTGATAACCCATCATATTCGGTAAGGTGGCAAGAATCGAATTGAAAAATAAAGGGAGGCAATAGTGCATTTACTACCACTGGCCTACGTGAAGTCCTAGTTAGCATGAGTTAATTATTTTTATTTAAATTATTTGATGGATTAAGAATATGTTTATTTTGATAACCCATGTATTATTCAATAGATAATATTGGGATTGGAAAATGATTTAGTGGATAAGTGGATAATGTTATTTTGGGATATGTTCACTATTTTAAAATTACTACATGATCAGGGTAAATATAATACAATGGAATTTTATTTTAGGATATTAGGTTTAAATATATTTTGAAATAATATATTATTTTTTAGTGACTTATAATGATTCAGGTTATTTATGGAAACAATTAGTGTAACACGAAGAATATGTGATTAGGGTAATTAATTTTTGAGATGAGACTTAAAAAGTATATGATGTTATTTGGAGATAAATTTTTAAATTTATTTATAAATAATATGTGATTAATTCCTAGTTATTCTTGGGTTATAATATTATGAATAGTTATTTTTTGAATAGTTTTTGTTGATATTTGTGTATTATTGTTGAATTTTTTAGATTGAACTAGTTTTTCATATAAGGTTTATTGTTTTTATAGAATTATATTATCTTATAATAACAATTTTGGTTTTGGTTAATGATTCATGATAGGATAAATATATATATTTTTGGGAATATGGGATTCTCTAGAAGTTGATTCTAGTGCATAAGGTGTAAAAAAATTCATCTTGAATACTCTTTATTTAGAGAAAAGGATGGGTTTTTTGTGGAATTTTTTTAAAGGATGAATCTATAATTATCAAGTATGTATATTTCCTTTTCTTCTTATTCCATGTTGTAAAATAATTATTCAACTTTATGAAAAGGATCTTATATTAAAAAAATATCATTTATCTTTTCTTACTATGGAATCAATGACCTTTTAACCAATAAAAGATTTATGGTTTTTTGATTTTCAACTTTCTTTGAACCATGTTTTCTATCACTCTCCATCAAAACATGATAGCTAGTTTTACCATCCATATCCATGTTTTCCTATATGGAACCCTATTATATGTTATCTCAAGTGACCTTTGTACTTCCCTTTATTTATTTTAAAGTGGAAGTTTCATTGAACCATTTTCCGATGTGGGATATGAATAATGATATTTTGAAACTTCAAACTCCCTTTTTTAAATATCGAGTTCAAGTTTTGATGATGCAATTTATTAATGGTTGTATAATATAATATCCTAAGTTTTTAAAAATTAATAATATTATAGACAACGTACATAATATGCCGCATCAAGCTGAACCAAACAATTAAATAATGTTATTTAATGTTACCATTATAACCAAGCCTTTATAATGTCAAGAATCAAAAGTTTTATCAATATTATGAAAACATGGTTTGTACATGTATATACAATTCATTATTTTTTTAATAAATAATTAAAATTGAATGTGATACTTTTTAAAAAATGAAATGGAATGTTTTCATGGAAAACTAATTAAATGTGCCCAGGTGTATTTTATACCAATAAGTTAATAAATAACTCTTGTCGGATTATATTATTGGTATACATATTAAATATATGTAATTTAATTTTTAACAATAATATTATTTATTTTCTAGACATTATATAAGAACAAATCCAATTTTATGAATAAAAGATGTGTTGTTCAAAAAAAATGAATTTTTATCACCTTTTGATGGTGAATCCATTTCAAATATAGTTTATAACACTTTTATAAGTTATATTTGATAAAATAAAATACTTCTTTGAATGATGGACATGAAGATTTACTCTTGATAAATTTTGGTATTTTTCTGATAAGATTCATTTTTTTGATGAATAGTGGAAAACACAATTCATTTTAATTGAAAACTATCTTTTCATCAAATTTATTTATAATGTTAAAAAATATTTATGAAATTTTTAAATTATAATTAGACTATTTTATAATTTAATCAAATTTATCTAATTAGAGTCAATTTCAAATTGAAATTTGATTTAATGACTTTATGAACTTTTAAATGTTTTTTTTAAAAACATGCTCTCTCAATCCATCAATGAGATTAATTTTAAATTAATTTTACCCACTTTTGTGTATTTAATTTTGAAAAAATAAAATAAAAAGTTTCAATTATTATGAAATTTATGATCTATTATGAAGAACTTATTTTTTTGGAAACTATGAATCGTAACTTTAGTAATTATTATTATTACCATGATTAATGGTAAATTAGGTAATTAAAGGTCAAAATAGTATAATAATAATATAAAATAACCCTAAAAATTGTCTTAATTTTATTAGTTAAGTTTTTCTTGACCAATATCATCCTTGGGATGATGTTATACCCTTTGGAATCCACTTGGGTGTGAGAAAGGAATTTTTAATATTATATTCAAAGAGAAGGCAAATATTGTCACACCCTTATTTTAAAAAAGTAAAGTATTTTTAATATGAGGTTATATATGATATATATTCGACTATAAATATTATTTATAAATATAAAAAATTTACCTACATCATGATATATCTTTTATAATTTTTAGGAAATTAATAAACAAATTTAATGACAATACAATGATGATGCATTAATTGACTCATTAATGAATGTGCCAAATAAATGATATTGTAAATATTAAAATAAATATAATTTGATATAATTGATTACATCCACGAAATTTTTTGATGAATTTTAAATGTTAGGGATGTTTTAATCATGTTTTTTCAAAGATATCATGTTTCTATGATATTTTAAAAAAGTCAATAAATGAATAGTGTCAAAATTGATACTAATGATATTTTTAAATATAATGTCTATATTGAAATATATATAATATATAAAAATGTAATATTTGTAAAAATACTTTGGAAAATAATTCTAATCTCTAAAATGTTGCATTCATTTGACTTTTGATATGTTATATTAATTACATGTTCACTCAAAGTGTAAATTACATGATATCATGAGAAAACTTATTAAGGGATGAACAAAATATATAAGAAATAAAAAATAATCAAAACATGTATAATTTATATTTGATGATTTAATTTTGACCCATACTCGTCTTTTATTCTAAAGAAACTACTTTGGACCCATTTTAGATAGGAAATTAATTTATATTAATTTAATTGTTTATCGTTTTCCATGAGTGCCCCTCCCATATCCTATAAAAGGGTACACATTCTTATCTATTATTCACACATAAAGACCTATTTGGTTCTTCCATGATCTATCCATTTACTATACTATAATTCTTACCCTTACCCTAGAGGCCTTATTTTTGGCATAACACTCTACTTAGAGGGGATATGGTTTTAATCAAAGGAGATCATCTGAAGGGAAGGTAACATTTTTAATTAAGTATTTTTATTTGGTTTTTTCTTCATCTTGCTTAAAAAATTATTCAACCATGATTAAATAATAACTCCAATATCCTCAATATTCTGAGATTTTATTATTTTTATATCATCAACTAAATATATCTCCAATTCCATCAAAGTGTAAATGATCTTTTCATTCGTGTGTTCGACGGACTGCCACCTCACGAACCAATATAGATCATTTTTCATTATCAACTCTCAAGACTGGTTATAATGATGGAATTAATGTTTATATATGATAATCATTAAGTATTAATCATTATAATTTAATATTATATCAATTACTTTCTTACTTTCCATGTACATAAAAATGATAATGTCGTTCATGCGTACGTGTGAACTATCACCTCTACGAGGTGATGTGATTAATTTTTATTCTCCACATCACTTGTATGATATATATATATAAGTATATTTCAATGATTAATATGATTCTAATAATATTAGTATCACTATGGAATGATAAAACAATAATTACATTATTTCCATCATGATTAATAACAAATGGAAATGTTACTCATGCGTTCGTACGACCTACCATCTCCATGGTTATAATGTTGTTCATTTTTCATAACCATAATTAAATGTTGTGATTGAAAAGTATAACTGATATATAAAAGTGATTACTATGTCATGAATATTATTTTAGATATGATGGAATTATGACCATTTTTACTATTTACAATCTTTTCAAAGTAATTTTTTACTCTAGTTTGGAAAATCGACAAAACACATAATGTGAACATAAATAATTATGTAATTCTTATAACATGATAATAATTAATCTAAAAGGAATAATTATCTCTACAAAAATTATCTATAAATTAAATAGCTAACCAATTTTTATTATTTAGGAATATAAAGATTTTACGTTCTTGGTTGTTACATTATACCCCTCTTAAAATGATTTTCTCCAAAAAAAATCATCACTCTAATACGAAAAAATATGGATACTTCTGCCTCATCATATTATAAAGTTCCCACATCACTTCCTCTAATAGGTTCTTTCTCCCAAAAACTATGACTAGGTGAGTGGTCTTGTTTTTTATAACTTTATCTATATGATCTAGAATCTAAACTGGTTTTAATCATAAGAAATACCTTACTACATTGGTATAACCTCTATGTTTACTGCATGTGAAGGGTAAGGTATGTAAGTTATTAGGAGAGAAACATGGAACAAATCACATAATTGAGTGAGGTTTGGTGGAAACATCAACTGATTGGCTACCTTCCTAACATGTTCAAGAATTTAAAATGGACTGATATACCTAGGGATTAGTTTAACTTTATTCATGAATTTGATAACCTTCTTATATAGAGATATTCTTAGAAATTCATCATCACAAATATCAAATCCTAGATCACTACATTAGTTATTGGCATAACATTTTTTCGAATATGAGTTTCTGTGATATGCTTCAGAATAGATCAATCCTTCTTGGCAATTTTTAGATATATTTGGTCCCAATATCATTATATATCTAAATTCATTAAAAAAATATTTGAGCTATACTAATCATTCCATAGTGGTCTCTATAAGAATAATCAGAATTCTCGAGTGAAATTTATTGTTGTAGGAAAACTAAAGTATATGAAGGTATTGATCCCAACAATATTTGAAATCCAAAAAAAGGTCTCAGCATATCCTACAGGTTTTTAATTGTCCTTTAATATTAACTATAATTTTGAGTATGATAATTAGTGATTAAACTCAACTATATATCAAGGTTTGGTGGAAGACTTCTCCAAAACATTAATATAGGCCTCATATACCTATCAGATATTATGGAAGTTGGTATTCCATACAACATTACCACTTATTTATTGTATATACAGGAAATCTTATCTAGAGATAATCTTCCACGATATTAATGAAGTGTGATGCATTAAAAGGAGATAAACTACCACCCATATTGAATTATTCCATTTAGTCACTCTGTGGAGTCCTAGGAAAAAAATTCAAGGTGATGTCTTCCCATTTCAATTATGGTGTGGTTAATAGTTTTAGAATACCCTTATACATTTTTATTTCAGTCTTATCTTACCAGTACAACAAACAATGAGACATAAACTCTATGATATCTATCTTAATTCCATTACACTATATTTATTATTTTATATATATATATGTCTTCATACGTCTTGGATGAATAGGGAATGAAGAACTATTACATTACTCTAACATCTCCCTCTTCAAATTTGGTATAGATAGAATGCATACAGGGTTTCTGAAACTTACTATTCTTTCATGATCAAGGATAATGTCTGGAACATTTGTAACCTTCTTTTTCTTATCTATATCTTCCTTATTTTCTTTTTTAATCTTCACTTTGATTGTTTGTTTAACATTCAATAGTGAAAGATAATATTTTACCTATTCATTTAGGATTTATATATCCAGCCTTAAAAAATATATGAATATTGTATCTTTTCTGATCCTCATCATAGATAAGATAGCATGATCCTTTTGACTCAATGCATTACCACCTTGTTATCTTTCCCTAGGTGGTAATGTATTGAGCAGTCCTAATCCTTTATTATCTCTAACCATCTTTTCATTCACATATTGAACTCCTTATTTGTGAATATATATACTTTAAAATTTTATGACATGTATATATGTCTCAATTTTCTACATAAAGGTAATACATCAATATATTTAAGGCAAAAATTACCACATCTAACTCCAAATCATGAGTTGGGTAATTTTTCCCATGAATCTTCAATTTTTGAGAGGCATGAGCTATAAATATTGAATTTTTCAAGAGAACACATCCCAATAAATTATAAGATTAATCACTATAGATTACATACAATTATCCACTTTAAGGTAATGTATTAAAAGGTACACTAAATAATATTCCCTCCATTTCCAGAAAATTCTCATCACATTCATCTTTTTAGAGGAACAATGCACACTTCTAAGCTAACCTTGTCAGAGGATTAGATAGCCACGAGAAATTCTTCAAAAAGAATCATTAATATACATCCAAATCGATGAAACTTTGGTTCTTAGTAATTTATATTGGTCTAGTATAACATTGAATAATTTTTATCTTTTATAAATCCATATATATACCCTCTTTTGTGATTATGTCACCAAAAAATGAATCTTCTTATAACAAAATTCACACTTCTTAATTTTTTCATAAAATTTATCCCCATTTAGGGTTTTCTTTTAAATTATAAATTGAAATTCATGGTCTTATTTTATATTTGTATATAGAATAATGTCATCTATAAAGACTACCATAAACTAGTTGAGGTAATTTCTGAAGACTATATTCACTAAATCCATGATGATCATGGTAGCATTCATAAGACCAAAAGGAATCACTATATATTTATAGTGTCGATACCTTGTATGAAAGATTCCTTTAGTATATACTCCTTATTAACCCTTAATTTATGATATTTGTAATTAGGTTCAATATTGAAAAAGTATTGAGATATATATAGTTTATCAAACAATTCACCAATACCGGGTAGAGGATACTTGTTATTGTTGGTGATCCTTTTAAGTTTCAGATAATCAATAAAAATCCTAATTAATCCACTTTTCCTCTTAAAAAATATAACGGGTTCATGCCAAGGTGATGTACTTGGCTGAATGAATCCATTTTCAATATTCTCCTAGAGTTTCTTCTTCAATTATTGCAATTCAATCAGGGCCATTCTATAGGGAGACATTGAAATTTTTGTTATACGAGGTATGAGTTATATTATGAAATAAGATTTACATTTGGGTGGAATATAAAGAGATTATTCTGGAAGGAAATCCAAAAACTCATGAAAAATAAGCATATCATCGATGTTGTGTTTCTTCCCAACCATTTGGGATAAACTCCACTTCTAAAAAACACCATAGCTCATACAATGGATATGGTTTCCATATAAATTTCATATTTATCATGACACTAAAATATGATCATAGGCTCATTTGGAATTTCAAACATGATTTTACATTATTTAAAATTAATGTAGTCCTTATATAAATAAATACAATCTATTCCTATGATATCATAAAATTACACCAGAGGGAGAATAACAAGATTTCTGGGAAGATAATTCCAAAAACAATTAACTAAGGATGAAACATAGACTTATGATGAAATCATAAAACCATTAAGGTTTTTGTTTATAATTTAACATCTAATCACTACAATGAAATATTTATACCCTTAACAAATTATTTATATATCAAATAATGGTTATATTGATAGTAAAATAAGATATTTGAAGTTCTATAGTGAAGGGTATGTGTACTATTCACCACATAGTTATCATTATACTCATTAGAAATGGTTATCACTTGTTATTTACATTTTCTTATTAGAATATGAGTTTACTAATGTTGATCATCATCATTAACCCTTTTATTTGGGAACTGGTTAGCATAATGACCATTATCCTTACACTTGAAGCACTAAAGTGTGGGATGTGCATTCTGTGAAGCTTTCCATATATAAGTATCATTATATACTTTTCTTATCAACTTCGATAGTAAAATTATATATGTCTATCATACCCACACATAAAAACTTTTATTTTCACCTTAATATATTTCCTCTATGATTCTTTCCACACATTGAACATAAAGAAAATGTCATCATCTTTCCCCCTGGTTCATAGATTTACCTTTCAATTTTATATTTATCTTCTTATCAAACCCAAGAGAATTATGTACAACTCTATCATCCATTTCCACATTAATGGATCATCTAGAAATTAATTCATAGCTACCGATGTCTCTAATAGAAAACACCATTTGGAAAGATAACTTTAATTCACTAAATAATCAACCACCTTACTTTTAGATGGAATGATAATTAAAGAAGCGTTCCATGAATTTCATGTACAGTTTGCCTTGTAAATACCAACCGATTCATCATCCCTTTGCATCAACTTAAGGGTCTCCTTCTATATCTCCATATTAAGAAAGCACGGAATATACTTATCGAAAAAAGGGTCTTGAAGTCATCATAATACATGGAGTCAATATCATATTGCTTCCTTGTATTCTGGATTAGATTCCACCACTGGCCCACTTCAACTTCTAAATGACAAACATTAAGAATTACTTTCTCATTTTTTGAACATTGTAGAATAGAAAATTTCATCTTAGTAGTAATAATACATTGCACCACACCAAGTGAATTAAAATACCAACTGAAGTAAGGTCGATGTTTCCTCATAAAGGACTCAACATAATGTTGTTCTCTCATTTTCTCTTTTGGGATCCCAACATGTTTCATATATTTAAAATGTTTTGTGATCATAACTATAATATTTTTCATTCTATATCACATAGCATTCAGTTTTTCAATATGACAATTGTTGAAGTATTCAACACATTCAATATTAACACAGTCTATTTGGGTTCCAACCATTGAATTAATCAAAATAGAATATTTTAAGAAATAATTATTATAGTAGGGAACTATATAATCATAAAAAAATTTATAGGATTTATAAATCATGAAAAATTCATTTTTATTGTATGAAACCTTAGGTTTATTGTTTGTCATTCATAATTATCATCTATTTAAATCATTCATAATGGTTCATAAAGAGTTTGTGAATTCCCATAGCATATAACCAAAGAGTGTTAAACTACGTTTGAAGTAAGGCCCATTGTCAAGCACCATTTCCCCCATCAATTCTACTTAATACAGTGTCTTTCGGATTGTTACCCCTATATAAATCTATTCTAGATCCATATCCACTCATAGTATCTAGATAAGGATTTAATTACTTAGAACCCACTAACTTTATTCTTTTGAAACATTCCAAGACATTTTTCTATACTTTTATCCATCCTTATAACTATACTTAGACTTGTCCTCATAGTTCTCACAAAGATTTTATCATCGTTGTTTCCAAAGGATAATTAAAATATTGCTAGGATACGAAATTTAGTGACCCACAAACACCATACATATACATTACATCATTTTTGTGGAATATTCATTACATTAAACAAAAAAACACCAAAATATGTATTAGTTCATTGCCTTTGGAAATAATGAAAAAAAACACTAGTCCATAAGTGAACTACATCACTTCACACTAGATTCTTCATTACTAGAAACCTAATTAGATACATAATACAAAATATATATCTTTATAAACTGGTAAAATAAAACATAAAAAAGGATGAGACGAAATTATCAGTAAGGGTAAACAAGGGAGATACATTAACCTAAGGGTATGGGAATATGATCATAACAATAGAAAATCTTACCATTCAAATCAGATATCATAATAATTGATCATGGAACAAATATTGATAGTTCATAAGAAATGATTCATAATGGAATCAAGAATATAATAATTGAGATCATAATATAGAAATAATACATGGAATTGTTGAAGGCACATAAACATATGTAATTATTTCCATAATAGTCAATGATCAATGTGAACTATATCATTTTGTTATGGGTTCACTATTTATACAATTTTAATAGTTAATTTTCATTCTCAATATCATGATTAGTAGTCAAAATTCAATCTCAAGAACTTATTAGTAGTCAAGGTTCACTGCCAATAACATATTTGTGGACAAAGTCCTTTACTGAACCTGGTTCAATCCCCATTCCATCCATGTATATGCCATGATATATAAATGTTTACCCAATGCATTGAAGGGAGATATATATACCACCATCACATAATAAAGTCATACATATCTCTGCCATAAGATAATAAAATATTTGTCAAATCAGGACCCATAAAAAGCGATGGGTTTCAAAAACATCACATCATAAACACTGAAATGAAATGAGTATTTTAATCATTTCTTCATATCATTACCTAGAGTAAAGAGATAGGTTTCATGATCATTTCATTATATATTAAACTATCAAATGAATCATGTTCCATAGGCATTTTATCATGGTATAACCCATCAATGGGAAATGGGTTTTATAAATAACTTGTTCGCCTAATCATAAATAATTCATATAAATAATATGAATGGTGTCCTTGTATAATATCCTTAGTAAATCATAAAATATAGCAGATGATGGAATGATAGATGGAGAAGTATTTTGAAAGATCACTTGGATCATTTATTAAGGAAAATAAACATTATTTAACTTCTTAACACTTATATCTTTTTGAAATTTCATTATATGAATCCCACTTTGAAAACATATGATGTATGATTTAAAAATTATTTGAAACAATTCTTGAGAAAAATATACTTTCCACATTGAAAAAAATTAACACATAAAACATTTTTAAAATTTATTTCTTTGAAAATAAATTTGAAATATAGTAAGGATTATTTGTGAAAAAGATTGGTCATGTCATTAAAATATTTTATTCATTTGTCACACATAAAAATGAAGGTTACATTCAAATTTTTTGAAAAATCCAAATACGAATTGTTTTGGAAAACACCAATAATATTCATTTAAAAACATTTTTCGTAAATTGTAAAATGTCGGTAAAATATTCTTTTTGAAACTCATAGGAGAGTAATAAAACACTCTTGAAAACATTTTAAGAAAACATGGTTTTGAAGTAAAATATATTTCTGATTGAATAGAGTGATAAAGCAAGTTTTTTATAAATACATTTTCTTAGAACTTTTAATTACCAAAGTGTGGAAAAAATTATAAAATTACATGAATATATAATGAATAACCAAATAATTATAAAATTCATGAGATTTAATGAGATGTGGATCATACTATTATATAAATGGAAACACAATCATAAAAAATCCGGATAAATGATGAGATTGTAGCAATAAACTCTTACCAACTTTGTAAATTAGAATAAAAATATCCATGAAAGATTAAAATTAGATGAATATTTAAATATCATAAAAATAAGTACATTTGTAATATAATATGTAAAAGGGTATTATATACACCATGTTAATGAATAATGGTTCACAACAAAACATGTGTCTCAAAGAAGGCAAATTGTCACAAAATACCCTTAATTATTTTTTAAAATTTTGAACCATAAACCCAATGAAAGAGAGATAATAAAATGGATATTTAAGTACTAATAAATTTTTGGAGAATCATCACAAAATAAATTCATGGGAAGGATATGTTCCATATAGAAGAAAGCGTTGGTGAATATAGGGCATGTACCACTAATGTAAATAGTGAGACAGGAATCTGTTACCATAAATCTTGAATCTCATCATACTCGTTGAATCCTCATTTATAATAGATATAGGTTTATTATAATTCTTTACACAACCATAGTCATTTATATCATACCATATATTATTTTCTTATGTCCTTTTATTACCCGTTTATTCACAATTACATGTTAAAACTATATTTCAGGTAATAACTGATCTGTTTTTCAGATATGTTTTGATTTTTTATATTTTTGGTTCTCTTAATTTAGTCATGATTTAATCATCTAAAAAATGATAAATATGATATAAATATCATATATATTTAGTATATATTTATTTATAATAAACTATATGATATAGAAATAGGAATGACATTATAATATTCCTTATAAATGGAAAACATGAAGGTATGTGTAATATAACTGTTAAAAAATCAGAATAATATAAAAAAATCATAAATATAAATTTTAAGTAGTATGTCCATCATTATTCCAAACCTTTATAGGTGGTAATTGAAAAACAGACAAAATTTGTTTGTGAGTCAGTAGTCCGTCGTAGACAAGAATGATGATTTTATAACCTATTTTAAGGAAGTGTGTGTCGTTATAGGTTTTAACCTTAACACAATAATATCTCAGTATATTGAAGATAAATATAAAATTATTTAAGAATTATTTTAAAATAATTAAAGGGGTTAGAGTACGAAAAAAATAAAAACATTCATCCATGAACGTTATGTCTTCTTTCAGTATCTCATTTTGGTTTGCACCAAAGGACTCCCTTGGTTGGACTTCTACCCAAAGGATTATAGATTTAAGGTAAGGGATTTGAGAAAATATTTTGAAAGGGATTTTATGAGACAAAGGGCTAGGTAGTTATGAGTATAGGGGGAGAAGGGGTGTCATTTTATAATGGAGGTGAGTGGAAAACATGTAAATTTTAAAAAGAGGGAATTCCACCAATATTTGTTTTCCAATTCCAAGTGTCTCTAATAATGAAAAATATCTATACTAGTTGGTATAACGTATAAATATAGCTAAATTGTTTTTTCTAAAAATGTTTCTATATCATTTTACCTTTATTTTTAATGTTTTCCCCTTACTAAACTCATTTTTCTCTTAATATTTGTAATTAATTTTAACTATATTCACCAATCACTTTGGTCAAAAATAAATTTGATATAATCAAAAATTATAAATAATTACAATTCCAAAAAATGGAATTATTTATTACAAATTAAATTCATATAAATGGTATAAATTATTTTAAAATTAATCCCATAGACATGATGAAAAAATGTGTTTTAAGGAGAAAAAGTTCACAAATTTGCAATGTTTATATATCCATTTTTCATGTGAAATTGAATAAAATGATATAAATTTGATTTATTGATGTAAAATTTAACTAATTATACTTTAAAAACAATTTAAAATATAACTATATTAAATAAAATAGAAAAACATTTAGTTTTCAATTAAAATTCAGTATTTTTCACTATTCATAAAAAAAGTGAAATATTTCAAAAAAATACAAAAAATACACCCTAATCTAATTTTGACACTATGTATTAAAAAAATGTATATTATTTTATCAAATTAAATCTATATAAGTTTTAAAAATTAATTTTATTATTTTTTACAAAGTGACATAAAAATTAGTTCATTTGAGAAAATAGTATTTTCAAAACATAATGATTTACCAAAAATTATATATTTCATTAGAAATATGTTTTAATCATATAAAATCATTATATTTCATATGTAAAATATATTTATTACTATTCATATTAAAAATTTTAATGTCTAGGTTATAACAGTCTTATTTAAATAATTATAATAAAAACGATGATGTTACGTATAAACTAATTGTTGCAGGTAATGCTAGTTAAACCTGATGTTTCATGTAGAGTAATATTACCTTGGTGTAGTGTATAATTAAATATTAACATGGTGTACCGTATAATTCAATCTATTAAAGAAATTTAATTTATGTTAAAAATTTCATAAAAACTCAGTGTGTTACACATACTTCCCTACTAAAGAGAATGAGGCTATTGCCACTTTACAGACTTCAAGGTCAATGATAGGAACATCAATCTAAATTCAATCGATTAATATAGCCAAGAAAAATTTAGATCCTATAGACAACTAAGATATAAAATCCACCATTGAAATGTATCAGAACTCATATATTATTTTCCAATAGAACCCAAAACATAGCCTGAGCCTATATCATATCGAAAGCAATCTCAATATCCTCCAACCGGTGATTTTTTATATATTTAATATACTCCCACGTTCTTTGAAAACCCCTATTATTAAAAAAACACTCACATCCATCACTCATCCATATTTTTCAATTTGATCATTCTACAATCAACTAGACCAGCCTTCTAAACCTATATTTCTTGAGATGCACACAGACAATGAACTTGGTCAATCCTTGAAAAACAAGGAGAAACCATAAGCCCAATATCATCACATTTTTATTATGTTTTATTTAATTAATTAATTTTAAATTTCATTAGGATATCTCAATTCAAACATGAATACAATAAATCATGAAATATATACCTCTCTTAGGTCACTACCCATAAAAAACCACCTAACTTTGTTATTTGAATGACTTAGGTTTCTTACATAAGATCATGGGAGACCTAAAGTCTTATGTCCCAATTTTTCTCCCTATCTAATATCACACACCAAGATCAATGGACATCGTATCCCTAAAAACCAAGAAATAAATATAGTCCCTATCTCAAAAAATCTATCCCATATATTAACCTAAACCTTTGATACCACTCTTTCATGACCCCCTCCCTCTAAAGGAACCCTCATTGGCTAGTAATAATGGATTCTAAATAATGACCTCTAAGTCATGGCTTTAGTAGACCTCTTGTTAGTGAAAAGACTTATGGGTATGAAAATACCACATAATGAATCCATTAATATAATTTACATAATAAGGATTATAATATAGGACAAATAAAACACTTAGGAACTCCGTCACAATAAAATCTTAAGGGAAAAACTAAATCCATATTTCATATATAAGGTAAAAAAAGATCAACTATGTCTCCAAATAAATTCGTAAATAATTATTAAGGTAGTGACTCAGTGACTGCTCTGATGTCCACGCTGATAATGTCTAGTTCAGTATGGGAAGTCCTCCTAGACACTTAAAAATTAGTTTAAATATACGTAGTGTGATAATAACATATATACATAGTAGGTTCATACCCAAGGTCCCTTGTTCACATGTGAAAGTACCATAATAATTCACCAGTGAAAAAATAATAGAACCAAAATGAAAATTGATATGTCAACAAACCAATCCCATCCTTACCATTTAAGACTCTCCAAATAAGGTATCCTATGTTGTAACATTATAAGAATCAAATTGATAAATGGTTACCTGCACATCATTTCTAATGACTTTCCATTATCATACCCCAATTTGATATATCCTATCACTCCCATCACTTCTGTAATAATAATTCCCGGATAACCCTAGTAAACTACATCACATCCCTCCCAGAAACACCTAGGAAAACACATCATAATATGAACCCTATGAAACATGTCATCACATCCAAATCCTCCCATAACCACTGCCATATAATTAAAATAGATGGGTATCATTAACATAAAAGATATCAACCTCATTCCATAGTCCTATTATGAATGACCAATATTATAAACTACCCTATCCCCTTTGCAATCACCAAATCTAGTGAAATTTTGGTTTCTTCCCATCACAACCTATGTGTATCAATCTCTCATGGAAGAGAGATAAGGTAAGAGCAGGTATCCATCCAAACATCCTCTACATCATGTATATTTGGGAAAATCACCCACAACCCTACAAATTTTGGTGTTAGTGTAAACAAGTGAATAAGCTAGGGTGCATAAGGAAATAACATAATAGTACATGATAGATTAATAAAACAAAATCTCAACCCAGGGGTTCAAAATAAGAGCACAACCATATCTCAAAACATCACCACAAACTCTCACATATCCCTCTACTACTTCCACCAACTATAAAAACCCCTCAATACATAATAAATCCATAGATAAAATCCATTTTCCATATTCTTTTTCAAGTAAACCATTTCAAGATTTTTCTATTATCACCCATCTTCACTTACTAGGACTTTTCATTTTATTTTTATTGAAAACTACATTCACCACACCCTCCACTTTAAATTTATGAGTTAATTAATTATTCTATCATATTTTATTTTGTTATCCAAGTTAAGATTTCATGTTTAATCAATACATATTAATAAAACATAGTACACACCAAAAAATAACCCATCCATCTCACACCATTGAACCCCACATTACAACAACTATATATCAAAACTAGTGCACATCTCATCCACCTTAAGTAAAATATTAGTTTTAACAAAGGGTTTCCTCATAATTATTTATTTTCAAGTGTATTCTAATATAAATTTGAGATTCCATGGAAATACAATTTATTATCTGGATATATGATTACAGAATTTTTATTGTGTGATGAGTATAAACAAATAATTAAAATGTTGCTTAATAATTTCCCCAACTATAATATCACATTAATCTCAACTTAGGTAAATGATAAAAAAATGACTATCATGTATATGAATATAGATAAGAATCACAAGATCGAGTAAATATCACATAAATTCTTACCTTAAATTTATTTTTTATTGTGCTGGATAATTATATTCATTATGGAGATATAAACCAACTACCCAGAAGAGGAGAAAGGTATTATACTCATGAATGTACATATAAAGAGGGAGAGAATGAGGATCACCTCCCTTCATTGAATCTGTAAAAATGATCGCTACTAATAATTGAAGAAAAAAGAGATCGATCCCCACGAAGCATGAATGAGAACTCACTAATACCTAATGATAGAAATCCATCACCTACCCACATCAAATGATCAACTGAAATATAGATTCCCATTATTATAATCCACCCCAAAGTAATAAACTATGATGAATGGGAACAAATAAGAGGGGAGATCATACCTCAATCCAGAAGAATTGATAAAATGATCCATGGTGTTAGGTTATATGAAGGAATGGGTGAAGAGTTTTAATGAGATCTAGAAGTATCTTGGAGATTGAAGGTATAATACGGAAATCAAACTGGGGGTGAGACAACCCCCTCCTATATGTAAAGCCCGTTGGACTCCACCATGATATAGTGGGTAGTCAAAATTCCCATGGTGGCTCTATTAAAATTGATATATTGATCCTCCATGAACATGTTATCTTTTGTTTTTGTTTTGAAAACTAAATTTTATGACCACCATGGCCTATACCACAACATTTTCCAAGACATGGTGAATCCTCTGATATTTTCAATGGTCTGGTACCAAATACTTGGACTATTTCCCCTCACCACACCCATGGTCATGGAGTGGTGAAATACACTTCACTACTATGGACATGAGGTCCCTCAATATGCCAGACCATGTGCCATTCCCCTCACTAAGAATCTCTTTGTTGGTTGTTTTACACTAGGAGAGTTCTCAACCAACACAATATTCAATATGGCAATACAAGCCATACTGATATCTGTGGTATACCAAGAACTACATCCAAGATGAACAAGCCTAGTAATTGAGCACATCTATCCCAAAACAACTTAACTAAACATCATCTTTTACACTACCTCCACCATTCCCACCACCAGTGAACGTAGACTACCAGATTGGACCAAGGCCCACTTTTATCCCCTAAAACCCCCAAATATCATCATAAACACCATTAATACTTTGGAAACCATAAATTAAATTTTGTAAAGATCTGTACCATTACATGGTATCCATTAAAATTATTATCTTTACATCTCTAAGCTAATATTCGGGAATTCTAAAAGAAGATATAAACAAGAAAATATAGATTCATTTTGGATGATAAAAATAGAAAAGGTTTTATAATAAAAAATCTACACATGAGCAATATAGATTTTTGAAAGTGATATTTTTTTAAATATGGACTAGGGTACATTAGACTCCTCAAATTTACTAACTATGATTGGGTACATAAAAGACATTGATATATTAGGATCACTACAAAGATAAGATATTTCATTCACTTTATCTCACAATAATTTGTAGATTTATTTTTTTAGTTCATCATTATTTATAATATAAATTAATTTGACAATACATTAACAAATATTATGAAAAATGGTGTTTGAGACTGTAATTATAAGTTAGATCTTATGTTCCATGATGATAGTATAAAATAGTGACACTAAATGTTTTGATTGTGAATGAATGAAAATGTTAATGGTTACTATAACCTACTCCATTGAAATTAAAAATAGGTATATCTATGGAAAATGTTTTTAGTTTAGTTTTTCCATAACCAAAATAATAAATAATATAAGATAATAACATGGGATTAAAAAAATATAGATATTCCATATTCATTTTTGACATTACATAAATAAATTCTTCTACATTGAAGGATATATTATTCCAACTAAATATAATTTAATTATTTTATGTATAATTGAGATAAATGAATATGAAGGATTTATGATAAAATCTATTGATTTGAGGTATAATATGTAAAAAACGAGGGATTACTTAAATTTAAGAGACATTAATTCATATTTTTGTATAAATACTGATGAAATTTTGTTATTTCATTATCTCTTATATTATAAGAGAATTAAATTTATTTAATTAAAATAACTTTTTTAATTAAATAAAGTTTTTTATGAAAATTCATGGTTTATATTCATATCTACATTATCCTAATTTATGTAAATTAAGTTTCATGAATAAAAATATTAATATTTAACTTAGATAGAAACAAAACCATATGTGATATGATTAATGATTTTTTTGCTATCCTATAAATTAAATCATTTACGATGTGATTTTGGTGTACATGATGAGGTATATATAATAAATAATACATTTGAGGAATTATATTTTAAATAAATCAGTGGGAGTTAATATTTATCTTAGATAACTTCAAATTCAAATAATAAAATAAAATATTTCATAAATGGTTATTTCAAGGATTTTCGTATGAATAAATTTAAATATAGCTTGGAAAATATATTTAGTACAATAAGAATTATTTTTAATATTATTGGTAACTAGAAGTTTTGAATGTAATGAGTTACATTATTTATTATTACTAATAATAATTAATATAATTTCAATTATTCAAAAGAATAATAAGTATTAGTCATTTTTAGAAAAAATATATACTGAATTATTTTATGAAGTAAATTTAGTTGGATAAATTTTTAACTGTTTAATATAAATATTTTCAATCATAATTAAATAGTTATCAAAATATTATTTATTTAAATATCTGATCATACTAAATGAGTTTAGTGAGAGGAATAATTTATCAAATTTCTCCAGGGAAATGTATCACATGTTACAGAGTGATATAATGGGTGTTATATAGATATCTAACATGTTTTAATAAATCCACATAATGAAAAAATGAAATTATTTTTATAGAAATTATGTGTAAAAATTATGTGGGACTAATGTTTATCGATATTTTTTAATTATTATTTTATTAATCTTTTTTATGATTATAATAATTAATCATGGTATATATTTCCACTTCCACATTACTATTCATTCAAAATATGTTAAGAGTTAAATTATAATTTACTCCTTCGAGTTAGATATCAGAGTAATACCTTGTTTATTGTTGTTATAGAATGTCATGTGTGGTGATGATAAGTTAAGAACAATATAGGTATGTTCTTGAATGCATATACAAAGTACACTTATGAGAAATAAAATCTATTTTTTTCATATTGAACATATAAGTATACAACATAGAATATCATAAATTATGTCGTAGGTATACTATGAGTACATTTTTTATAGTAACAATCATTATAAGTGGTTAAAAAGAAAATTTCATGGAAAATTTAATAATTTAATAAATTTATGACACTAAACATTATGTTTCCCTAATCAGGCTCTGTTTGGATATTTAGTAAATAATTTAATAAGGTTTTCAAAACCATGATGGGATATTTGTGTTTATACAATGGATATGGAATAATTTCTCGCCATGAGAAATACAAAACTTCTGATTGTCCATATATATATGAGTGAAATTTGGTTTTATTGACAATTGTGATGATTTATTGAATAATGTTTTAACAAAAATAGTGAAATTTTATGTATACATAAATTCTATCAATATTCACTAATAGAATCTAAAATATTTTAGATTTATATAAAAATACGACATGTTTTTTTTGTTTAACAAGTTAGATAGAGGGTTTTTATGGATATCCTTAATATATGAAAAATGTGTAATGAAAAGTTTTAATCTGATACATGTTTTTGAATGAAATTATGTCAAATTACATTATAGAATTTGTAATAGTGACTCTTATCGAGGGGATACTTTTTTTAAAAAAATCAATTGGGATATCATAATCATCTATAATACTATAAATGTTTGTAAGACCACATGACAGTATGTGTTAATAAATATTTTTTATATAAAATTCTGATAAAAGTCACAAGAGTTACCTGATATCTTATTTAAAAATATTTTTAGAGTATATCTAAAAACATTTTTGATAATGGTTTCTGATGTTCTTAAATATGATTATGTTTTTGGTTAAATAAAAATATATTATAGTAAATTTATTACAAATGGTATATAAAAATATATTATATTCAATAACCATAACATAAACAAAAATATGTTTGAAGAATATATGTGAAATTAAGTGGCCATTCAATATGATTTTATTAATAAGAGTGATAAACTTCTATCATAGGTAGGTATATAATAATATCACTATCTATAATATTGTTATTGTGTCTATCACAATGATATATATATTAATATAATTTTATATTATATGTGTGTGATATGTAATAAAACATTTCATATTTTAAAATCATTAATTTAAAGCTACAAATTTAGTAAAATTAATATCATTTAATAATATTTATGGGATCATAGAAAAATTTTAAAGTGTTAAAAATTAAATTAAATTATTTATTTAGTAAATATAGTGGATTTTATAGATGATTCAATAGATATATATTATTTATTTAACCCTTGGATAATCCAAGGACTACCTACTTAAAAGATGTTAATGTAATGTGTTTCACATATGATTTACTTCAAGGAATTTATAGATTAGTATCTTTTTTATTTAACATTGTCCTTTAAAAATTGTTTATAATGGTCCTGTAGAAAGAGAGAATTTATACCAATAAGTGATTTTTATGAATCATACTTCTGATTGATACATTTGGTGGTGAGAATTCATTATTTGTTTCTAAGAGATCTTCAATCAGCAATACACAATAAGTTTAGGTAACATGAAATAAATGTTACGTAATTAAGTTATGGTTTATTAATCTTTTTATATCATGGTTGATGTTATATTATTATTTTTTATAGGTTTCACAGAATTGTTTTTATAGGCCTAGCATTTTCTTCAGATCCATTAAATATTTTTAATAATATATATTAAGTGGTTGTGTAGTTTCATAGATTTTTGTTGGTTTTATGTGATACCAAAAAATATTTAAAATTTTAAAATATAAAATTTTGGCCCATGTTCATAAAAAAATATAACTTATTTGTATTTTTAAAACAAATTCTCTTATGAAAAATTTATTTTCATAGTTTTTCTCAGGATAATGGTTTTATCTAGTAGTTATTTAATTTTAATTCTGAATTTTAGGCCCTAGACCATTCCCATTTTTGTTCTTTAGAAATACTTAAATATACCAGCTCTATAAAACCCACACCAATAGTTTTATTATTTGATTATTTTTTTATATAAACCTTATAGTATATAGGGTTTTTAAATATTTTATATGGACATGATAGATTATTGAGTTGAGGTCAATCCATTAAAAGATGACGCATCCACACTCATATAGGTCTGTATTTTTGATTCTTTATCCATTCTTATTTAAATTTAAATAATGATATAATATTTTCATTACATTAATCTGAAAAATTGATTATATATATATATATATATATCTTCATGTATAATTTTTTTTTGTATGGAATAACATAAGAGTTATATCATCTTATAAGATGGTCAGGTGGTCATATCATCATCAACCACTGTTACCCCGACCCCTCACTATTTCACATCTCATGGTGGTGAATTTGGTAATATTGTAACCATAATTTAGGGTATAATGATGAAATGTAGGAATGAAACCCCATTCACTACTACCCCATTAATCATTCCCTTTCAAACTCTCTCTACTGCCCATCCCAATCAATCATCCATCATAGAACATTATGGTGGGAGATTGTAACTACCCCCATCATTAAGGTAGGTCTTCAATTAAAATTAAGGTATTTAATTTTGTTTTGAGATTTATTTAGAGTTAGATTTGGAGTTTTTGGTGATGAATTATGAGTAAAGAGTATTGTTGTCTCTACATAGCTAATATTTCCCAAAAAAGTCCACTGGGTACTCATTGGAGTAGTACAGAGTAATTTAGGAGCCTAAAAGAGGTTAATGCCCCCCGAATTATCCCCCAGGTGGTTGGTGGGGTACAGTAGGGTACCTATTAATATCCAATTTGTTTTTATAAAAAAGGAAAAACATTTATTCTTATATTCATGATTTTGTGTTTTATTTATTATATTCATTCTATTTAGAGATCAATTTATTAAATTTTGTTTCTCATATGGAGTCTTAACCTCTCCCTTCATCCTCAAGATTCAAGGAATGATTCCATTAACATTTTGGATCATATTTGACATCATATCAGGGTGTTGGATTCATCTCTTTTTATACTCTATGAATCCTACAATTTTGTATGAATGCAATTGAGATATTTCGCTTTCATGTTTCAATTTAGTCTTCCATGCTTCTATTTTAGTGACTATTTCATTACATTAGGTTTTTTTCTTCCTTAGATATTGATAAATATATTAATTAATATATTTTATTATGTTATGTGGCCTATTTTCTTTAAATTTGTTTTTGGACTATGATTATACATGATTTTTGTAAGGATAAATGACTTGATAGCTGATCATAATGTGTTTTCCTTGGTTAATTGTATTAAATAATAGCGAATAATTATCTATGAATTTTAATATTTTTCCATTCTTATATGTTGGTTTGGTGATATAAATGTAATTAAAGATAGTTAAAATGATAAAATCAATCAATAAAATTGTTGGAAAATTCAGTTAATTTAATAATATGATAATCATATAAGTTTCATTAATAAACTAATAATGAGAATGGTGTTTAGAAGGATAATTTAGTTTTAAATGGTTTGTTACTTCACATTTTTTTTATTTTCAGCTTTCATGTGATGTGATTAATTATTATAATGTGTTTATTTATATTAAGTATGTTTTGTAAGGCGATAAGGTGTTTCATTGGTTATAATTATGAAAATAATAGAGACTAGTGATTTTAACATTGAGTGTAATATATTCATTTAATAAAAGAAATGTTATTGGGGTAAGGGGAAATGGTTAATTAAAAAATGAAACTTCATGATTTATTTTGTGGATAAATTGGGAAATGTTGTGTACATACCTGGGATATAAATTATAATAAAATTATAAGAAATTGATGAACTAATGGGGAAATATTTTTCAATCCTAGCGTAAACTGAAAAGGAGACAATAAGAAATTAAAAAGGGTTTTTGATGTTCTTACCTATTGAATTCATATGTTTTGGGGATAACAACGTGTTAAAAATATTCATGTTGATGCTTGTTATTTTCAATTTAGAGGGATTACCTAAGTGGAATATCTTGGGATCATCTTGATGCATATTACTATGATTAAAGTGGTGAATTAAATGTTTTTCTCTAACCATTATTTTTTATATTATACAATCAAAGTAGAAACTTTTCAGGGCCTTGATTTCGGTTGGGATATTATTTCCATCCATGATTTTTGTATGTATTTGGGAAAGGTCAAGATATTGTGAGATACCTTGAGTATAGTAAGGTCTTGTGTTATGATGAGATAATATATGATTACATGCATTTGCTATGTGTGAAGATATATTTTGATGTTTTAGGAAAATGCGATGATGGTTTACTATGTGTTTTTAAATTGGATAATGTTGGTCATTGTGGTTTGAAGAAAAACTCATTGGTATTGGGATTGATCAAAGTTGGTATGAGGTAACAAACTGGGACAGTTTCTTCGGTTACATTAATCTCACCTTAGATATGGTACCTATTTAATCATTAAGTGATTACATAATTTTCTTATCATCTTGAATGAAATCTTTAGATGAAAAGTTATACAATGGTTTCTACTGAGGATTTTATTCTCACTTATGGTACATACACACCTCATGTGCATATAGAATATTTTCCTAGAAATTTATGTAAAGGAAAGAGTCGCTATAGCTAGGATTATGTGGCTGGAAATACAGGGATATTTAGTCATGGTGTTGTTAGATTCTTAAAATGTGGGATATTAATTTTGACATTTATAGAATTTTTAACTAATTGTTCTTACATTTATGTTATTGAGACTTATTTAGTGTTTTTTACATATATGATATAACACCCCAAGCTTCCACACTATATTTCTCTTTGAATATTTCAATAGTTTTCGATGTACGCAACACTGAGTACAAGTGCACCACAACATATCAAAATAACCGTTTTAAAATTAGTTATGAATAGTAATACCCATTTTTTAAATTTTATAAATTTAATTTTTTAAATCGGACATAATTTATGGATTCAGATTATCAAAATTAGCTTAGGGTGAATTTTTGGTACTTTTCGGATAACTTTGATATTTTGATGAATAGTGAAATATTCTAATTTTAATTAAAATCAACTTTTTTAATAAAAAACATTTGAAGTGTTAAATTATACACTTTAGTGGGTTTAAAGTATAATTAGATTATATTTTTATCATTCAATATAATATAGGTCATTTTATTTAATTTCACATTTAAATTTCACATAAATATATGACAATCTTTTGATAGTTTTTACTTCATAGAAACCCGGTTTTTTATTTTGACAATTGTAATTAATTTTAAATTAATCTCAGCAACTCCTATTTCATGAATTTGGAAAAATAAATTTAATATTTGGAATCTAGAGGTCCAAATTGTGTAAATAGGTAACTTTTGTTTTTTGACATTATGATTAGTTACTTCAGTAAATATTTTATTTACCATGGTTAAAAGGTAAATCTAGTAAATAAGGGTGAAAAATAATATAATAATATTATTAAATTATCCTAACATGTGACTTAACCATATTGGAAGATATATTTCATAAATGGTTATCCTTTGGTCGATTTTGAGACCCCATGGAGCCACATGGGAGAGATAATGACATTTTATATTAATTAATCTAAAGTAAAGACAAAAATAACAAAAACATATATATTTTAGTAAAAAAAATTTTATATGGGATAATATAATTTATATATTCTGATATAAATATTAATTTTAAAGATAAAATTATTTCCTACATCATGATATTTTATTTATAATTTTTAGACAAAAAATACATATATTTATTTATGACACAATAATGATGCAGTATTTTCCTTATTAATGAACGAATCAAATAAACGATATTTTAAATAATAAAATAAATATAATTTTATTTATTTATGCAATAGAAGAATTTTATTGGTGAATATGACATTTTGGGGTTGATTCAATTTATTCTCCTGAAGTAATCATGATGTTATGACTTTCACAAAAACCAAATACTATATAGTGTCAAAATTGACATAAATGAGTTTTTAAATTAAAAACTATATTACTAAATGATATAATATTTCTAAAAATATAAGGTTAATTCCAAGGAATTATATAATGATATATATACAATTAATGAACCACATGAGAATGTATTGTCATTTTATAGTAAGTTTATTATCCAAGTAATATAAAAATACAAGAAGTCATAGTAAAAGTTAAACTATTTAAATAAGAGTTAAATCTAAATGATACGGTTAATATGGTGACCTAAACTTGTCCAAAACCTATTTATTGAGCTTATTTCAACCCATAATCACACTAGAGTCAAAATAAATCCTTTTCGATCCATTATAAACCAAAAATTATTTTATAATAAAATAATATTTCAAACTTTTCCTAAAGTGACCCTTACCTCTCTTATAAAAGGGTAATTCCCCTTCTCTTAATTTCACACCTCCAAATCCAATTGGCTTAGTAAAACACTACTAAAATATCATCTCAAATACCCTCACTTCAAACTCAAGTCCTTAATTTGATCCAAAAACCAACCTAAGGAGCCCTTTTGTTAAAATCAAAAGGAAGAACCCGAAGAAGAGGTAATTACTTCATTACCTCTTTCAATGTTTTTTTCTTCTCCCACTTCCTCTTTAATTGTTGTTTCTATACCAGAATATTAAATATAGTACCTTATACAGACTTTGAAGTTATTGTAAATATGGTATAATTATATTCATTAGTTTATCCATCCTAGGAATGACAATGTTCTAACGACCCGAATCTGGAGCCACTCAATTGGTGCCCCATGCCCGGCTCGCTACATTACCTCAAGCGAATTTCCACAAACTCCAGTGGCTAACGACTAGCAGCAAGGGCCTTGGTAAGTAATTGGGGAAACTATGCCCTCATTTGTTATGGTATACAATGGAAAATAAGCAACAATCAATAATGGAAGCAGTAAACGACATACAACAACTGAAACTAAACAGCAGAAGCAATGAAAATATATAGAAATGATGATAATGATGTAGCATGTAAAAATATCTAAGGAAATAATCAAATAGCACAATTTGCTAAAATAAAACTAAAACCAAAGTACTAAATGTAATAGAAACTCCAGTAGCATCGCAAGCCTAGGCTCGGTTCTATGCTCTCCAGCTCTAACCAGCAATCATGTACCTGAATAAGAAGGTCCACAATCCATATCCACACCTACCAATATATAACCTATCAGGACCAAAAAGTAGTACCCATAGAGGGTGTTAGACTAATCCTAGTTGGAAATCAACACAAGATCTGTACCCTATTGTCAGTGAGAAAAATATAAAAAGTAAAGGAAATAAATGCAGCAGAGAAGAAAAGGTACACCAAATTAACAATCCTACAAATCTCCATTCACATTTATTTATTAATATAATACAATCATTTAATTATCAACCAAGGAATCTACAAAACAGCTCTATATTCTCAAGGCACAGCAAATTACACAATGAGTATCTCAATAGACTACCTAGACAATAAGTAGTACCAACCCATGCTTGTTCTTTGGCTTGGTGGACTCGTCACAACCAACCAAACAAATAATAATGACTCATTGGGTGGATCCTACTAGAAGACCCCTCTAGTCAAATAATCATACACGACACAGACACTCTGGGAAGTACTCACCATCAATTCCCCAATGGTCTTGCAATGATAGCTACAGGCTCTCTGAGGAAGCACTTACGTCTAATTCTTATTGTGTCCTCAATACGTGTGTAAACTAAGGACACTCTTGGGAAGAACAAAGTCCAATTCATGTAGGTCCTGCATATGAAGCTATGTTATAACAGGCACTCTAGGTAATCCCTTAATTGTGAATTCCATCTTTAGTCTACTGCACTGGGTTCACACAGCCCTGAGCAGTCTAGTAGTGCGTAATAGACTATCTGCATCCCAACGTCGGTTCAACCACTACTTGGATAATAACTAAAATTCATCCAAAGAATATAAACAATAGGAAATACAAGAAATTGGCTATAACAAGGCAGACAAATAATTCTACAAGGTGTGCCTCACAGTAAACCTAATACAAACGATGATAAACAGCCAAAGCAAGAGAAATCACCCATGGGTGATCCTCGAACATGCAACTAAGTATATATTTCTATCAATTAACCTCAATAAAAAAATAAATCTAAGGAAATTAAACAATTGAATAAAAATCCTTAACCTGAGATACCCGATACATGGGTATCCCGAACTTTTTGCACAAATACTCAAAGACATTCAACGTAAGGAACCAGACCACCTACCTCGATCCTTGGAGATCAATATACTTGATCCACAATGACTAATTCTCCTTTGAACGATTAATATATGAGAAAAAGTACAAATTGCTCAACCCATGAAAACTTGAGAAAGAGGAGGAATTGGAAAACAAAGCTCTAGGAGAAATAAGCAATCACCATTATGGTTCCAACGCAATAAACGGTGGTTAAAATGAAGATCAGACAGAGGCACGAGGGTTCGGAGAAAAATCGCATTTGTATGACTTCTTTCGAACGAATGATACCGAGACGATAGGTGTTATGTCCATCAAACATGAGCCTGGTCCATTTAATGAAAAAAAAACTTGGCGTGTACTTATATGGTACACGACGTGTACTATGTTTTCCATACTCTACTTTATGCAGCCTCCACAACACCCCACACACCATGTGTGTCGCCCGGACACAGCCAACACACGGCTTGGCGTGACAAGGGAGTACACAACATGTATTTTGAAAGTACACGGCGTGTACTACAAAAATTTCTAGAAACAGCTCATTTCTCAAAAACTCCAAGAAAAAGGAAGACATACCAAAAACGATGATTCGGGTTCTTACAAACTTCACCACATAATGAAATTAGTCCCCGAATTTCCCTAATGATGTGGAGAAGATGAAACCCCGAACAGCTCCGGCCACTGTAATCGTACATTGGCCTCTCTTTCCTAGGTGTCGTCCTGTACTCACCTGTGCATCCATTGCACCCGTACTAGAGGAACATACCACCCACAGAGAACCGTCATATGGTGATCGACAATCCGGATAGGATGCTCCTTAAACGATGCATCTGCTTCGAGTTCAACCTCCTTGGGCGGAAATACATGAGACATGTCTAAAACGTAATGTCGGAGGTGAAAGATGTGGAAGACGTCGTGCATGGCCTGGTACCTCTGAGGTAATAGCAACTGATAGGCAACCAGTCCAACTCTCTCCAAGACCCCAAACGGCCCGACGTATCTCAACGAAAGCTTACCCTGCCTTCTAATCCTCTTGTGTCCCAACCTTGGGGTAACATTTAACAAAACCTGATATCCTACCTCGAACTACAGAGGTCATATCCCCTAATCAGCATTAGATTTTTTATGTGACTGTGCAGTATCCATCCTCTTCAAATCAACTCTATCTGCTCTCAGGTCTCCTGAACAAGATGAGGTCCCAGAAATGCTGCCTCTCCTCCTTCCAGCCAGCACAAAGGAGATCGGAATGGCCTACCGTACAAAGCCTCGTAAGGTTCCATCTGTATAGTCTCTTAAAATATGTTTTTATAGTAAAAATCAACAAGAGTAATCTGCTTTCCCCAAGAATCGCTGAAATCTAGAATGCATACTCAGAGCATATCCTCAAGCACCTAGATTGTGCGCTTTGACTGGCCATCTTTCTGGTGATGGTAAGATCTACTCAGAAGTAGCTATGTACCCAAAGCATTCTATAGCACTATCCAGAAATGTGAAGTAATGCAGGCGTCCCTATCCAAAATGATAGTACTCTGAACCCTGTGCAAGCGCAAAATCTCACGGACATACAATCCTTCAAGCTCATCGACGTCGATGGTTTCCTTTATCGGCAAGAAGTGAGCAACCTTCGTGAGCCTATCATAGAAAACCCATACTATGTCGTTCTCTGTCGATGATCTCAATAACCCTGCCATGAATTCCATCATGACATCATTACACTTCCACTCGAGAATGGGTAACTGCTACAAAATCCCTGTTGGCCGACTGTGTTCTTCCCTCACCTACTGACTAGTGGAACATCTCATGACAAAACCAGCAACATCTCTCCTCATACCTGGCCACCAGTACTGGCATTGTAGATCACGATACATCTTGGTGATGCTAGGATGAACTGCCCAGATGGAGGAATGAATGACTTGCATCAACTCCTTGAATATATCTGTCTGTACCCATACACGTCCCTAGAAACGCAAGATCTCATCCTCACCAACAGTCCAATCGGGAAGAAGGTTCTCTCCTGAAAGGATTTCCCGTAGGACTAGGCCTTCAGAATGTTCTAGATGCCTCATTCGAACTCTGAAAACATGTTCATAGGTAACAACTATATAAGATAGGAACGTCTTCCCCTACCTGTCGTGCTCCTCCAAATGTATTTTAGAGAACAGAGCCACAATATTCCACTCAATGATGGCCGCCTGAACTGCATGTATTTTATTTCTTCTACTCAGTGCATCAGCCACTGCATTGCCTTTCCCAGGAGTACATGAAAGCTCTAATTCGAAGGACTAGAGATACTCAACCCACCTCTGTTGTCTCAGATTTAGGTCACGCTGCGCGAATATGTACTTGAGACTCTTGTGGTCAGTGTATACCACAAAATACTCTCCCAAAAGTTAATGCCTCCAACAAAACAAAGCATGAACAAATGCATCCAACACCAGGTCGTACGTAGGATAAATCCTATAATGTGGTCTCAACTTACAAGATCCATATGAAAGAAAATGATCCTCCGGCATAAGCACTACTCCAAGCTCGATGCCAGATGCATCACAATAAAATTGTATAACTCCTGCCCAGCTCTGGAAAAACTAGAATTGGTGTCGAATTCAACCTTTCCTTCTGGTCCTTAATGGATGAATCACAGGCTTCTGACAAAAAAAACATTACCCCCTACATAGTCACGACCGTCAACAGCACTGCTAAGCATGATAAGTCCTGTATAAACCACCTATAGTAACCAGCCATCCCCAAGAAACTCCGTACCTTGAAGACATTCTTCAGCTTCTTTTAGGTAACTGCTGCTCTCACCTTCTCTGGGTCAACTGATACCCCTCTCTCTGAGATGACATGACACAATAAGTTGATCTCGTCCATCCAAAAGTGGCACTTTGAGATTTTAGCATATAAATGATGCTCCCTCACTATTCTCAAAACAATCTCAAGATGAGTTGAATGGTCATGTCGAGTGTGAGATTACACCAAGATGTCATCAACCAAACCCACCACGAAGGAATCTAGGTATGGATGGAACACATTGTTCATCAGTTCCATGAAGACTTTCAGAGCATTCGTGAGACAGAAAGGCATAACCAAGTACTCATACAGACCATACCTACTCTGGAAAGCTGTAAGGGGTATATCAGATGGTCTGACACGCAATTGGTGATAACCATATCTCAAGTCGATCTTTGAGAATACTTTGTCTCCTCGAAGCTGATAGAAGAGATCATTGATCCTCGACAAGGGATATCGTTTTTTGACAAACAACTGGTTCAACTTCTGATAATGCACACAAATCCTAAGGGTACCGTCTGCCTTCCTTGCAAAAAGGGCAGGCGAACCATAAGGAGAATTACTAGGTCAGATGAAACCCTTTGCTTGAAACTCCTCAAATAGCATCTTGGGCTCCTGTAACTCAGGTGTAGCCATCCTATAAGGAGGAATGAACACCGGTGCCTCTCCTGGTATGAAATAAATCAAGAAGTCTACCTCACGCTCTGGAGGTAAAACTGAAAAGTCCCCTGGAAAGTCATCTCTAAAACGATCCACCGCTGGAGGAACGTCTAACTATGAAGTCCCTTGGAAATCTAGATAAATATTAGAAAACTAGGCCATAACCCCTCATAGCCTATGATGCTCTGGTCCAGCTCTACCTGCCTAGACATCCCACTCATCTTTATGAAGAAAGGGCCCATCGTCTGGTGATACGAAACTCACCCTACGGCGGGAGCATTCAACGACTTCCTGGAAGGGAACCAACAAGTTCATCTGGAGAATGACATCGTAGCCTATCATCTCTAGGATATAGAGGTCCCATTAAAAGTGACACCCTGAAACCACTAGAGGGAATTCTCTATACTAATGTACGCTAGATGTCCTCGTTCCCAAGGGCGTGCCGAGAGTCACCATGTCAGCAGATGAAAAGACACCGAGCCCACAACTATCCACGACAGCAACAAAGATAAAGCTATACGAAGCACCAGTATCAACAAAGAGATGAAGATAAAACTATGGCAACTAAGATTGTTCCTCGAATTGTAGAGCGTCCAGGATCATGCTCCTGATGAATCTGCTCTACAGCAAAAGTATGGCATGTACCGCAGTCCTGTGTAGCAGCCTGAAAACCTTAAGCTGCTCCTCTATAAGCCTGAACCATGTGTCCATGACCTCTACCATGACCTAGAAGACCTAATGAACTCCATACCCCAGTCTGCTGCGGAACTGGTAGCCATGCTCTTGTATGCGCGGTCGAAACAGATCTTCCTTTACTAGCTGCTGGAAGGGGAACCCTGCAGAATTGCTGCAGATGACCCATCTTGTCGTAAGATCGGCACTCCAATGGGTCCCTAGGGCACTTTTTATTATTATTCCCATTGCTCCCACACTAAGAACACAACACTTGGGTTACAGAAGGGAGATCCCATCTACCAAAAGGAATACCTCACTTCCTCGGGTCGCCTCGGGTAGACTCTCGGTGGTGCTTCCTGCTGTTTGTCTGAAAAGAGTCAGCCCAGGATGATGAATCGCCCTGGTCCACAGCTTCAGTATCCCTCAGGTTCCTTTCCATGATCAGCTCCAGGTTGACTATCATAGTAATAGATGTTAACTGGATGGCATTCACCTACGATCTGATCTCTGGTCTGAGTCCCTCCTCAAACTTCCTTTCCATGAACAACTCGTCATTACCTTGAATGAGAGAGAAATGCTGCAACTCTTTAAAACAGGAGGAATACTCCATAACTGAAAGAGTACCCTACTGCAGGTTCAGGAAATCCCTAGCTCTGTCATCCCTCAGCATCTCTGGGTAAAAGTAGTCAGAGAACTTAGGCTGGAACTCATCCCAAGCCGTAGTCTGTTGGCGCCCATCCTGAGAAACTACGTCCCACCATCTTTGGGAAGAGTATCGCACCATGTATGTCGTGAGATTCACCCTCCTATCTGGGGGTGTCTCGAGAAGGTAGAAGACGGATAACATGGCTTCTAGACATGTATCCGTAGCATGCGGTCCTCCATCCCCTGTGAACGTGGGAGGATGCTGCGGCTGAAAAACCCACGTTAGCTCTGACATAGTCGGGGTCGGATGCTGAACTCCCTGGAAGGTCTACATGAGTCTCATGAAACCCTCTCTGAACTGATCATCAACACCAGTGTCCAGAATCACTATAGGTTCCATGTCTAGAATGATAGGCGGAACTACTGGTTGTCCCTGATTAGCCACATCATCCGTACCATCACTTCCTGGTTCCTAACGTGCAACGAGAGGATGTCTTTCTTCCATAGCTCTGAAAGGTCAAAAAATAACCTTCATTAACAAAAAAAACCATTGAAACATAAGATATTAAAATGGAACAAGAGGGAAAACCATTATAATTTGAAAAAACATGACTACACTGCGTGAATTATGGCTACACGGTGTGTTCCCAATTTGTTTTTCCCTGGGCGTGAACATTTTCCATACAAGGCTGTGTAAACAACCTGACTACAGGGCGTGTCCTCAAACTAAACGATGCGTAATGAACATTTTCTCCCTTCCCAGTTACTCATACATGGCTAACTCACCCGGACTACCCAAGCCGAAGACTACACGGTGTGTTGGGGAAGACACAACGTGCACTAGACATGCCTTACCTGGCCCATGTTTTTAGCGACACGGCCTGACACATATTCAAAAATACACGGAGTGTTCCCAAGGGACATGGTGTGAACTTAAAGGAAAACCACAACCTGTGTGGTTCGTTACACGACTGGCTACATGGCTGACCCTTACACATAATGTTCCGAACCAACACGGCGTGTATAGGAGAAGATAACACCAACCCGTGTTGTTCGTGACACGACCGGGTACCTAGGACAAGACTACATGGCATGTTCATACCAAACACAGTTTCTACTACTAGAGTTTTCCTGACACGTGTTGTTAGTGACCTGACCATCTATACAGTTTACCACTACATGAAATTTACATACCGTTCACGGAATGTTCCTAAGGACCCTTTTACAGTCCTGTGTCCTTGTCCACACGGTCAGTGACACAACCAAAAACAACACGGTGTTTATTTAAAAAGTACACATTGTGTATTCTGGGTTTTTCCAGATAGTAGCCTTAGAACATCACCAGAGCCCAAAAAACACAGATAACAGAGGTTAAGGTGCCAAATACCGATCCGTGGGGGCCAATACTCCCTGTGAATCAAATTTTGGCATCATAACAATACATATAACAAGAAACAGTATAACAAACTCACAACCCACCAAATTCCGATCATCGAGGGCCCAGAACACCTCTAAGACCAAAGTTTGGCTTCAATGATAAGGATGCTCGAAACAATTGATACCTTATCCACATAGTAGGTATTTTATCACAGCAGCTATCAAAATAACATGCATTGTCTATCACAAATTCTATCACAACAACATGAAATCTATAATGCATCCTAGATGGCATGACAAGATTCATGGCATGTGATTTTCTAACATATTCTTATATGATGCATGAGATGTCATACCCTCATCTCATTGGGTTGCAACAAAATAGAACCGCAGTCATATAAACAGTAACATCACAAAATAAGTGCATCACCCAACGGTGAAATCAGTTAAACTATAACATTTTCAGAACTAAAAAATCACAACACTAGAGGTAATTTGGATTTTTCCCTATAAACAAGTTATAGAACACATGGGAATAGCTATTTAACATTTACCTATTCTGTCCTATCCTCATCTAATGTCGCCACATAGTAAGTCAAATAGAAAACGAAGAACCTCCTCTGATACCACTTTGTAACAACCCGAATCCAGAGAAACTCAATTGGTGCCCCATGTCAGGCTCACCACATGACCTCAAGCTCATTTCCCCAGATGCCAGTGGTTACCAACTAGTAGCGAGGGCCATGGTATGTGTTTGGGGAAACTATGCCCAGATTTGGTATGGTATACAAGGGAAATGGAACAATAGTCAATAGGGGAAGCTGTAAACGACATACAACAACTGAAACCAAACATAAGAAGAAATGAACATATATAGTAATGATGATAATGATGCAGTAGGTACAAGTATCTATTGAAAGAGGTAAACACCACAACATGCTAAAATACAACTACAATAAAAGTACTAAAAGTAATAGCAACTCCAACAGCATCGCAAGCATAGGCTCGGTCCTATGATCTCTAGCTCCAACCAACAATCATGTACCAGAAATTGTAGGGCCACAATCCCAATCCACACCTGCATCCATATAACCTGTTTGGGATGACAAACAGGTCCCAAATAGGGTGTGAGACTAATCCCTACAGGCAACCACTACAAGAACGGTGCCCTAAAGTCAGTGAGAAAAATAGAAAAAGTAAAGGAAAATAATGCAGCAGAGTAACAAAGGTACACCAATGTAACAATCCTAAAAATGTTCATTCTCATTTATTTATTAATTTAATACAATAATTTATTTATCAACCAAGTTATTTAGAAACCAGATCTATATTCTTAAGGTATAGCAAGTAACACAATAGGTATCTCAACAGACTTCATAGACAACAAGTAGTACAAACCCAGGCTTGTTCCTTGGCTTGGTGGACTCGTCATAACCAAAAAAACCAAAAATACCGACTCTCTGGGTGGCTCCGACTAGAAGACCCCTGTAGTCAAATAATCTTACATGTCACAGACACTCTAGGAAGCTCTCACCGTCAATTCCCCTATGGTCTTGCAACGATATATAAAGACTCTCTGAGGAAGCACTTACGTCTAATTCATCGTGTGGTCTCAATACGTGTGTAAACTAAGGACACTCTTGGGAAGCACAAAGTCTAATTCCTATAGGTCCAGTGTACGAAACTAAGTTATAAAAGACTCTCTATGGAAGCCCTTAATCGTCAATTCTCTCTTTTGTCTACCGCACCAGGTTTACACAGCCCTGAGCAGTCTAGTCGTGCGTAATCGACTGTCATCATCGCTAAGTAAGTTCAACAACTACTTGTATAATAACTAAAATGTATCAGAAGCATATAAAAAGCAGGAAATACTAGAAATCAGCTATAATAAGTCAAGAAAATTATTCTACAAGGTTTTCCTCACAAGCAACCTAAGATAAAAAACGATGAAAAACCAAAGAAAGCGAAATCACCCATGGGTTATCCTCGAACATGAAGCCAATCATATATTGCTATCAATTAACCTAATGAAAAAAAATAAGGAAATTTAACAATAGAATCAAAATCCATAACCCGGGATACCCGATACATGGGTATCTAACAATTTTTTCACAAAAACTCAAAGACATTTAATGTAGGGCAACAAACCACCTACCTCGATCTTATGAGATCGATATACTTGAGCCACAAAGACTGAATCTTCTTAGAACAAAGAAGATGTGAAAAAATGTCCAAAACACTCAACCCATGATAACTTGAGAAAGTGGAGTAATTGGAAAACAAATCATTAGGAGAAAGAAGAACTCACCACTACGGTTCCAATGCAATCGACGGTGGCTGAAACAGAGATCAGACAGAGGCACGGGGGCTCGGAGAATAATCAAGGTCGTACAGCTTCACTCAGACAAAGAAAACCTGGAATAAAGTTGTTATGTCCATTAGACGCGACCCCGACCCGTTTAATGAAAAAAAAACAGCGTGCATTCTAGGGTACACATCATGTACTCTGTTTTTCTGTACTCCACATTAAGCGGCCTCCACATCACTCCCACACACTGTGTGTGTGGCCCAGACATGGCCAAGACATGGCATGGCACAACAAGGGATTATATAGAGTGTAATCATAAGGCACACTGCGTGTACTTCAAAAATTTCTAGAAACCCCTCTTTTCTCAAAAACTCAATGGAAAATGAAGAGATACATGAATGAAAAAGTCACCGTACGTGCGTACCTATTGAATATCGTCTCCATGTCATGGTGTAGTTTGTTATTAAACACTTCATTATTTGGATGGGTATAATAATGAGTATAATTGATGTAAATAATAAATATAACATTTTTATTCTTCTTTATATATAATATACCATCAAATTACATATGATATCAATATCAATAGAATGATATTTTCACTCGTGCGTACGTACGGATTACGGTCTCCATGACGCGATGAGATTTCATTGCCTATTGTATCCATTTAAGAATAATTTTAATTTGATTATTAAAAATAATTTTTAAGAACATGAAATCATTATTGATATGAAAAATATATATCATATCCATAACAAACATGACATACGTAACAAAACATATAAAGGAGAACAAATCAGTTAACACCCGAAACAACGATACTGCTGAAATATTATTAACAAAGAAATATTAGAAGATCATATATGATATAATATTTATGTATGTGGTTCTTGTATAATTTAATAACAATTATATATCTATTATACAGAATTTTAATGAACCCTTGACTATGGAAAAGTACAATGTAAGGGGTAATTTTACAATCTCTTCATTTTCTAAGGTTGTTTATATGTATGTATATACAAGGACCTCTTTATCATCCACATCTGCCTTTCTTAAAAATGTATTTCAAAAAAATTTAAATATTTACTATACTATGGGTTAGAGTCATTTATACAGTTGTATGACTTTTTATAAAATGTTTTGAAAGAAATATTTCCGTCACATTCCAAACATTGTACTTTTTGACCTTTTCGACAAATTAAGGAAATAATGTGTTTTAACTTATACGGTGGGTGTGGAAAATTTAGGGCATTATAACTCCTTCAAATCTTCTCTAAAAATCTTATAAGAATGTTTTCAAAAAAAATGTTTTCTTTATTTTTTAATGATTTCGATGTAGAAAGAAATGCTTCACTCAAATAGTTTTTGGATTGATTTCATCTATGTCAACATCCTTCATTGGATTTTACATTTGTTTGAAGTTGATTTATTATGATAAAATCGTCCATAATTTATTGAATGTTTTTGGATATTTTTTACGGTGGATATTCTATTTTTATACCATTCATGAATTGTGGTTAATGTATTGACATTTCGTGTGTTAGTTTTAATACGAATGTTTATATTATGTTTTGACCTTTTTCATATAAGGAATGCGTTGGAATTAGTAAGTGATGGGTAGATCACGCTATAGCTCTTCAATGCATCAGTAGGTCTCATGGGACAAACTAGTGTCTGGGAACAAGGCATTGATAAAATCTTATTTATAGTCTTGGAACGAGGACTTGACTATGTGGTTATAATGTCCGACATTATGCATTTTATTATTAGGAAATTAGCTAATGATATTTCATGTGATTATTCGACTTGTAGAATATCCATGTGAATAAGTAAATGTCATTATTTGATTTATATTTTCAATATTATGATGGTGTTTAAATTTAAAAGGCATATATTTTAGTCTTATAATTTTCCTCAAATGCTTATGCTTATTTATGAAAGTTTTTGAAATATTGTTATCCTTACGGAGCATCAGAGCTTGCCCATTTCTATGTTATATTTTTCCCAGGATGCAAAGTAGTATATTATAATTTACATATAGGAAAAGGCTAAGGCATATATGTGTTTTCAATGGGGAAAATATGTTGTTGTTTTTCCATTTCATAATGTAATGTAACACTGATGTATGTATCTAATACTTCCAAGACTACTAAACTTGTCATTCTTTTAGGATGTGATTCCTTGTATCATTCAAATGTTATGTAATAACAAAAAAACTCTATTTCTCTAGGGTCGGGGAATTATAGTTGGTATCATAGTAAGTTTAGTGAAATCCTTGGAAACAAGATTTAGGAAGACTCTGATTAGGTAAAATTACCCTAAGATTAACATTGAGGAAATTATATAAGAACATCCTAAAATTTTGGTAATGTAGAGATTTTGTGAGTTTTCCAAGAAATAAATCCTTTTCTAGATACAAGAAGGTAGATACATCTCTGGAACAGATGTACCTAAGATTGACAACTCTGATAATGTGTTTTGGGCTTGACACGGGGTTTCCTAGTACACGACAGCGGGCCTTGGTGCACTCTTGGTTACGACACTCTTGGGGGATATACTTAGGATAATTCAAATTTTATTTACAAATGATTATTAAGTATTTAGGAGTAAATAATTCCTGAAATATTTTTTTTATGATTATATATTATATGCATAAACTGTTAAATTTATGTTAGGTATTTTACTATTTTGGAATTATGTATTGTGATACATAAACTAATCTCGTGTATTCCATTGTTTAGAAATGGTACCTAAAGGAAGGAATGGAAATTGTATTAATTCACGTATTCCATGTAGTGATTTCCATCCAACTCAAGATAATTATAGCGGAGATGGTGATGCAACTGGTGCTAAACAGCTTATAACCATACTAGGAAAACTCACTTGGGTTATGAATAATAACCTTACCCATATGAAGCACCCTTATCCACAACACATGGGATCAATGTTTGACCGATTCATGAGGAAATAGCCACCAACATTCAATGGGAATAAAAATCCATTTGTAGCAGAGAAATGGATAAGTTCCTTAGAGAAAATATTTCATGATTTGGGGAGTAGTGAAAGGGAAAAACTTGTCATGGATGTTTATCAATTCACGAGAGATGCAGATCAATGGGGGTCATTAACTTAAAATGAAAAGGAGGGTGAAGAAGTATCAAATATGTAATGGAAGGAGTTTAAAGACATTTTCATAGAAAAATACTTTCCTCATGACCATCATGAAGATATGGAATGGAAATTTTTGAGTCTGAGGCCAAAAGAGGATGAGAATGTCGCAAAGTATGAGGGTAACATTACAAGGTTATGAAGGCATGCTACATATAACATATGTAACCCAAGGAGTAATATTGATTGATTATTTTATGGATTAAAACCATTTCTCTTTTTATCATTAGCCTCACAATCCTTCTCATCATATGCAGTTATAGTCTTGTGTGCTATCAAGACAAAAATAAATATCTAATTCTTATGAAAATAAAGTAAAGCAATACAAGAAGAGAATGGTTGAGAAAGAGACAGATACATAAAAAAGGGAGAGAAGAATTATTACATATATGATAATTGTGGGAAGAAAGACCCTTGTACTTACTTAAAAGGAATGAGAGTTTGTTTCAAATGTGGAGAAAAAGGTCACCAGGCTCGTGATTGCAAGGGAAAGAAAGATGTTATCAGTATCAAATTATAAAATTGTAGAGAATTAAATCATTATGCAAATTACTGTCCTAAGGTCCAAGGAAACATACTCCAGAAAAGGCCAAGGGATCATGGCCATGCATATACTGTTACTACAGTTGAATTGGAATATTTAATATATTTGGGTATTTGGATTCAAGAATTATATTTTGGTTATAAGAAAAATTTGATATATATATATAAGGATTTTATTGTAGTACATTATTTTTTCATTATGGTTTTAATATGATGAAGGTAGTCATATTTTTAGTATGTGACAATAAAAACAACTTTATGTTGCTTGGGTAATCTGATGTTACAATTGATTTTGGAATTTAGAGATCTTTTAGAGTGAGTTTGGATGGAAGTATTTTAGATAAATATAAATGTTGGAATTGATTATGTTGAACATTGGATAGTGTTGTTCAAGGTTAAATAATATCTTAAGATTATATTTGGGTTGTTATAAAAAGGAAAACATTGGAGTTCAGGAAACAACCCTTTGTGTCTGTCAAGGCCACGAGATTTGAACTCGCAACCTAAGGGCGACAAGGGTGCATCGCCAACGGCTTGCCTACTTGATGTACTGGTTTGTATAATGTAGTTTTTTTATGGTCTTAAAGATGAATTATAAATTTTTTTTGAACACTATATGATTAGGATAAATAGAATATTTTTGAGTTCTATTATCCTTTAGAGTGAAAGATGAGTTTGTGGTAGAAATTAGTTAAAGGATGGAACTCTACTTGTAATGTATTCCTTTTTTCTTATTCTATGAAGAAATTAATTATTAAATTTTAAGGATAGGATCTTAATACCAAAAATTTGTTATCTTAATACCTTATTTTTTTTGAACTGATGATATTTTAAATCATCATAGATTTAGGGCTTGAGGCCATTAATGATCCATTTAGTGTTCACTTGTTTGTGATTTATGACCTAAATAACATAAATATAAATATTTAATTTTTTTATCCAATTATCTGTCTCTAGTTTCCACCAATGTTCTCCTATTAAAAATCCTAAATTTGTAGTGACTTTTTAACTTCTGCATCCCTCTTATTAAGACTAAATTTTATTAACCTTATTTCTTATGTGTGTTATCCACAAGGTATTTCCAATTTTCAACCTTTTATTTTTGGAGAACAGTTTCAAATTACTAGGACACAATTTATCTTAGGAGGGAATAATGTAACATCACAAGATTCCATGGTACATTTCTCTTTCAATAATACAATAGCATGTGATGTACGCAACATCGAGTTCATGTGCACGACGACCTATCAATCTAGCTGTTGTAAAAGTAGACATGAATATTAATACCCAATTTTTAAATTTTTTAAACTTTTATTTTTCAATTTTCACTTCAATTATGGATTCTTAATATCAAAATTATCTTAGGGTGAATTTGTAGTACTTTTATGATAACTTTCATATTTTGATGAATAGTGAAAATACTAATTTTAATTAAAAACATCGTTTTTAATTTAAATACTTTAAAGTGATAAATTATACATTTTAGTGGTTTTAAAGTTTCATTAGATTACATTTTTATCCTCATAAATAATTTAGGCCATTTTAAATAATTTCACATTTAAATATCACATGAAAACATTTCAATATTTTGATAGTGTTTGCATTTAAAAACCCAGTTGTTGGTTTCAACAACGAGAATTAATTTTATATTAATTTCTGAAAATTATTTGTCTTGAATTTGGAAAAATAGATTTAATAATTGTAATAATGAGGTCCAAAGTATGAAAATATGTGACTTTTATTTTTATAAATTACGAATTGTTACTTCAGTAAAAAGTTTATTTACCATAGTTTAAGTGTAAATCCAGTAAATAAGGGTAACAAATAATATTATAATAATATTAAATTACTATAACACATGTCATAACACTATTATATGATACAATTACGACCATCTATATATTTTAGTAGATTTTGGGACCCCATGGAGTAACATGGGAGTGATATTGACATTTTATATTAATTAATATATTGCAAAGACATAAATAACAAAATCTTGTATCTTTTAGTAAAACAATCATTATATGGGGTTATATAATAGATATATTCGACTATAAATATTAATTTGGAAGATAAAAATATTTCCTACTTAATTATATTTTTTTTATAAATTTTAGACATAAAATAAATACATTTATGTATGACACAATAATGAGGAAGTATTTTACTTATTAATGATAGAATCAAATAAAGGATATTATAAATATTAAAATAACTTAAATTTTAAAGTTTTGATACCATAAACTAATTTAATAAGTTAATATGTCATGTTAGGGTTGATTCAATTTATTATTTGGAAGTAATCAAGATGTTATAACTTTCACAAAAATAAAATACTAAATAGTGTCAAAATTGACATAATTGAGATTTTAAAGCAAATACTATATTATTAAATGATATAATATTACTTAAATTATAATGTTATTTCAATGTAATTATATAAGTATATATGTATATATAATCAATTAACCACTTGAGGTTATCTTGGCATTTTATAGCATGTTTATTAACTATGTAATATAAAAACTACAAGAAGACATGGTAAAAGTTAAACTATTTAACTAAGTGTTAAATATAACAGATAAGGTTAATATGGTGTCCTAAACTTATCTAAAATCTGTTGGTTTAGAATATTTAGATCCATCCACATCTTGTCCTTGAAATAATTCTTTTTGGAGCCATTATACACAAAAAATTATTTTATAAACAAATAATATTTCATTCTTTTCCTAAAGTGACCCTCACCTCTCTTATAAAAAGGTAATTATCCTTCTCTTAATTTCACACCTCCAAAGCCATTTGTCTCGAACAAAACCTAGTAAAATATCCCCTAAACTACACTCCCATAAATATAGAGGTTTTATGTTTATCATAAAGCAAACCTAAGTATCCCTTTTGTTCAAATCAAAAGGAAGAACCCGAAGAAGAGGTAATTACTTCATCACCTCTTTCAAAGTTCATTTCTTCTTCAACATAATCTTTATTTGTTGTTTTAATAAGAAAATAATAAATCTAGTACCTTATACATAATTTGATGTTATTATAAACATGGTCCAACCCTATTAATTTTTCTATCCATCATATGATGCACAATGTCACCATACGTCTATACGTACAGTTTACCATCTCTATGTCGTGGTGTAGTTTTTTATTCAACACATCATTAATAGGATGGGTATAATAATGAGTATACTTGATGTAAATATTAAATATAACATTTTAATGGTTATTTATATATAATATAACATACAATTACATATTATTTCACCATCAATAGAATTATATTGTCGCTCGTGCGTACGTACGACTTACCGTTTCCTCAATGTGATGAGATTTCATTCCCAATTGTATCCATTCAAGAATAATTTTCATTTTATGATTAAAAATAATGTTTAATAACATGATGAAATTTTAAAAATGAATCAAATATTTCATATCCATAACAAACATTACATATATAACAAAACATATAATGGAAAATGAATTAGTTAACACTTGAAATAATGATATTACTGGAATATTATAAACAATGAAATATTAAATGATCATATATGATATCATATTTATGTATGTGGTTATTTTATAATTAAGTGAAAATTATTTCTCCATTATACAATATGTTAATGTACCATCAAGTAAGTAAAAGTACAATGTAAGGGTTAATCGTACAATCTCTTCATTATCTGAGATTGTTTATACGTAAGTATCTACTGGGACCTCTTTATAATCCCCATCCCTGCTTTGTAAAAATGTATTTCAAAAAAAAATATTATTTAATAGACTATGGTTTAATGTCATTAATACCATTTTTTGACATTTTATAAAATGTTTTGAAAAGAATCATTCCATCTCTTTCCAAACGAGGTACTTTATGACATTTTTGAAAAATTAAGGAATTATTTTTTTAACATATACGACAGATGCAACTATTTTATGCCATTATAACACCTTATAAGCTTCACATAAAATCGTATAATAATATTTTCAAAATTAATGTTTTATTTACTTTTTAATGATTTCAATGTAGAAATAAATACTTCACTCAAATAGTTTTTGGATTGATTTAATCTATGTCAACATCCTTCATTGGATTTTATGTTTATTTGAAGTTGATATATTATTGTATAATCATCCATATTTCATTGAATGTTTTGTGATATGTTTGACCATGAATGTGATATTTTTATACCATTAATGGTTTATGGTTATATTATTGACATTTTGTATGTTATTTTTAATACTAATTCTTATATTATGTTTCAACCTTTTCATATGAGGAATTCATTCGACTGAGTAAGTGACGGGTTGAGCCCACTATAGCTCTTAGATGCATCAATATGTATCATGAGACAAACTTTTGTCTTGGAACAAGGCCTTTAAAAAAATTTATTTGTAGTCTTGGCATGTGGCCTTGACTATGTGGTAATGATGTCCAGTATTATGGATTCTATCACTATGAAATAAGCTATTGATATTTCATGTGATTATTCGACTAGTAGAATAACCATGTGAATAAGTAAATGGAATTATTTTATTTATATTTTCTATATTATACTAAAGTTTAAATTTAAAAGGCTTTTTTTTAGTCATATACTTTGCCATAAATGCTTATGCTTATTTATGAAAGTTTCTGCTAAATTTTTATCCTTACTAAGCATCTGAGATCACCCCTTTCTATGTTTTGTTTTTCCAAGGATGTAAACATTAATATTAAAATTAACATGAAGTAATAGGATAAGGGATATTATTTTTTTCAAAGGGGACACAATTTTATTGTTTTTCCAGTTCATAATGTAATGTAAAATTGATGTATGTATCTATTACTTCCATGGCTACTAAACTTATCAGTCTTTTAAGAAATTATTCGTTGTATCATGCCAATTTTATGTAATAACTCACCGACTCTGGGCTTCTGGGGTCTGGGTGTTACATATGTAATACATGGGAATTCATGGGGGTATCTTATGTAATGTTGGTTATGTTTATATCATTTTTTATTAATAATGATATTGATTGATATATTAATAAATATTTTATATGGTATACCAATATATGGTAAATCACTCCCCAGGTGATGTCCCTAGACCCATGTATATGGTGTCTATCCATTGGTGACCAGGGATTACACTTGAATTCATGTTATTATTCACATAGTTGGATCGATTATACTTGGGTGGAATGTTACAAAATGGTATCAAAATAATTAAACTTATAGTTTATAGATTTGGGATGTGGTTGGTGAGAGACTATGGTTCAAAACATGGTATAGAATCTATGTTTGGCTACCTTGGAGAATGAACGTAGTGTAATTTGATGTTACTAGGTGATGTACTAGGTTTAATTGTTTTTATTTTACTAAGGTAATTTTGGATATGATGTTCACCTAGTTGAATGTTAGAAATGAAGAGTTCATGAACCATTTATATATGTAGTAGATTGGCATCTATGTGCATGTGTGTTTGAGATTTAATTGGATTATTAATTACCTAACCACTTTTTTACAAAACAGTATATTGATGATGATTTAATTGGATGGAATTCATGGTATAGATTGATGAATGTGATTATTTTGGTTGAATTGTTAATTTTCTTAAGTCTAGGGGATATTTAATGGTTTCCTTTTTAAAAGATGATATTTAACTTATACCTCCAATGGGTGTCCTAATTCTTTTATAGAACTATGGTGATAAAATAGTGGGTTTGTAGGACTCATGGAATGGAGGTTGAGAAGGAGAACTCAAATAAGGGGCATATGGAAGGGGAAGATGAGCATGTTCACCAAGTGATTAGCTTAAGACTCTAGTTGATAGGAAGATCACATAGAGTCTATTGAGGGAGATCCTGAATCAATAGATGTGATCACATTAGGTTATATAAGTGGTATCTAATGTGAATAAACTTTTTTAAGAATATATTGCACTGACCTTTAAGAGTGATGATGTGTAACACCGAGAGATTTTGTGAAATATTTTTTTCAAATTAATTTATCTTTTTGATATTATTCATTTCATGTGACATTGGAAATAGATATATATATATATATATTTAAACACAAATAAAAATATTCCTTTCACATGAAACTGAATTTTCTTATGCTGCATAAAATACCGACTTAGATTTCACTATACACATTACCATCTTCGCTTGCACTACCCGCAACTCCGACTTGGTGTACATTACATGCAACATTAATGTTTCTATGAAACATCATTTTTTTATTATAAGTTTTTAAAGAAGATAATCCTACAATTTCCATTAAAAATAGTTATATGAATAGTAATAAATATTTTTTAAATAATTTTTAAAATTTACTTATATAGATAAAACATATTGATAATGAAAGATATGATTATTGGTAAAGTCCTATGTTTAGAAATAATTTTTTCTCGAATGAACCGTTTATAAAAATAAAAGTATTTTTAGAAAAATTTATAAATTCAACTTTATAAAATAAAAATAAGTATTTTTTTTATAATTCCAATATTATTTGAGGGTGAATTTTTGTGATTTTTCTAAGAAACAGTATTTTTTGTTGAATAGTGAAAAATACAGCATTTTAGTTAATAACTGTCTTTTCGTTTGAATAATTATTAATGCTAATTTATTATTTAATTATTTTTAAGATAAAATTAGATAAAATATGCATATATATGAATACAATATATTTCATTATATACAATTTCAATTTGAAATTGAATAAAAAAACATAATAAACTTTTGAACATTTCCCTTCTTTAATAACTTGTTATGTCGTCCCGTCTACGGGATTAGAATTAATCCTAATTTTTCCGCTACTATGAATTGAATTTTGAAATACCGATATACACAATTATAATTACTGTAATATTTGGAGTATAATAATATCAACTTAATTTTTAATAAAAAAGATTTGTAAGAGTGAATAAAATTAATCCCAACGATTAAGGTCAAATTGAGAATAATTAGAGACTAAACCTTAATCATATGGGATGAAATGACGTTAAAAATAATCCAAACCCCCTTTTTAGGACATTATTAATCCATAAAACCTAATTTATTTATTTATGTAGGTTTGGAATGAATTTGTTATATAATACCATGTGTACACCTAACTTGTTTTCAAAAATTCCAATTGAGTCCTTTTCAATCCCTATATAGGCCACCACCTCTCCCACATCCTCAAAACTCTACCAACTATTATGTTCATCCATGATATGCCATATAATCTTCCCAAAATACCCAACTTACACTTATAATCCTTCTTTTGTGTCGAAGGAAATCCAAAGAAGCCTTTTGGTACAAACCAAAAGGTGTTACCCGATTAAGAGGTAACATCTTCTCTCAAGTCCCTTATTTTATTTTACTTATCCACCCACTCCACTTCATTTTTTCCATGATTGTATAACAAAAAAGTATCCTTAATATAATTGGAATTTTTTGGTTTAATATTTCAACCTAAACTTAAACACACCTTCATCTAATCAATAATGAACATACTGTTTATGAGTACGACGAATTACAGCCTCAGTAAACAATGATTGTTCAATTTTCCTTACCACCTATCATGGTGGAAATTATGATGGAATATATATTTATATATGATATATATTATATTAATTATTTCTTTATGTTTATTTATTCCTTTTATAACACATATCTGTTGGAACAGTGGTCTTCTATGCATGATTTGGAATATGGTTTGTGTTTGTTGTCAATCATCAATGCATGTTTGGATCATGTACCAACAATGAGATCATACCGTTCAAGCATAAAACAGTATTGAAGGTGGATCTGTTTCCCAGTGTTTGCCAAATTTTTGGGGTCCAAAATCTGGAAGTTTCTGAGCATCGTGAAAAGTGTATTTCCATGATGATAATAATTAAATATGGAAAAGGGATGAATTTCGCGAAGAAAGGATGCATGGTTTGGAAATTGTGAAGGAGAGAAAAATGATGTCGGTGAGGCTTCGCGATTACGTCAAAGTTTCGCAAACGACAGAGTTGAAGTGTATCGCGGCAGTAAAGGGAATTGTGAGGGAGCTTCGCAGCGAAGGCGCGAAGGAATGATGACGGTGATACTCCGTGATTACGACGTGTTCCGCGATCCGAAAATTGCCGAGGTGCATCGCGATTTGGACAGAATTCCGGTGGAAACTTCGGAGCTTCGCGATTTGATATGATGTGGCATTGACTTCACACGGAAAGTTCAAGGGTCGGTGGAATCACCTATAAATAGAGGCCGACCACCTCAAGAGAAGAAAAGAGAATTTCAGATAAAATCCTTTGCTCTCGGTTTTCAAAGGTCACTCGCAAAGGTAGTGTGCTTTGCGAAAGAGGAGCTTCACGGCAGCTATTCTAGCTCCATGAAAGTCGTGCGCCCCACGTTGGCTCAGTGAGCTTCATGAAGAGGCAGGAGCTCTGTGATATCCAAGCTTTGCGAAGGTTGGAGCATCGCGAGAGTGCTTCGAAATTGAGCTTTGCGGAAAGGCAGGGACTCCGCGAAGGCTTGTTTGAGCTTTTCTAAATTAGGAGTCTTGCGAAGTAGAGTACTTTGTGAAGGCATTTTCCAAAGGTTTTTTCCCAGTGGACAAGGGGAAAGGGGGTTTTAATCAGTGGTTGGAATTTGTACTTTAATAGAGCATTAACTCAGGACTCTGATGCAAGCAAAGTCTCATGCTGAATAGGAGACAATGAACTTAATATCTATCTATTGAAGAGACCTTCACATCTATAAACTGAGTGTGACTTCACCAATGGCAGTGAGCCAGGGAGAGTCAACGGGAGTGACCCAAGGGAAGCAGTGAGATATCCTTGAACCTTTGCAAAGGCAGTGAGCCTGGGATAGAGTGACTGTGCCCGAACAATTGTAATCTCTAGCCAGTGAAGCATAGTGGATTTTGGTACGACCGGCAACTTGTCGGCGTATGCTCCATGGACATAGCCCTTGTGGTGAACCATGTAAAAAGGGTTGTGTCTTCTCTATGCATGTGCATGTTTTCTTTTTGATCATTTTCATCATACAGGTTCAACATGTTACAACCAACGTGTGAACAAGATCCATCACATTAAATGAAAATGTTGTCACCCTGATTCACCCCTCCTCTCTCAGGGTGTCCCGGGGTCCTTCAAGTGGTATCAGAGGCAGGTTTCTGGTGTTGAATCTGACATTTTTCGTCATGGAAAATGCGGTCAATGTCAGGGGAGTCCCTCCTTTCGATGGAAGCCATTTCCAGATCAGGAAGAACAGAATGAGATCTCATTTAATATCTCTTGGAATGGAAGTTCTATTTTCTACTGATCAAAGAATATATGTCACTGATTCAACAGGCCTAGCTATGACTGAAACATACAGGAAACTTCTTGGTGCAGATGCTAAAGCACAGAATGCACTCACAGCACCCCTTTCTGATCAGATCTACCTAAATGTGATGAATTGCACCTCAACAAAATCCATGTGGGATAAACTTGAGAATATTTATGAAGGAGATACCAAAGTGAAGGAGGCAAAACTACAAGTGATGCACAATCGGTATGATGATCTGAAGATGCATCCAGACGACAATTCAGACTCTTTCTTTAATCAAATTTCTGAAGTGCTTGGAGCAATTTGGGGTCTAGGCAACGAAATAGAAGACATTGATATTGTAAAGAAAATATTGAGAAGACTTCCACCTCTGTATAATGCGATGGATTCAGCCCTTGAGGAATGAGATCATTCCAAACATTCTCTAGATGATCTATTGAGCAGCTTGGTAGCATATGAAATGAGAGTCAAACCAGAAGATGCTGCGACTTGGGTTACCAAGGAAATGGCATTCAAGGCCATGGATAAACCGAAAATCTCAAAGGATAGCAGCGGCGAAGATGATGAAGAAAAATAAATTCTTTCTCTCATTTCAAAGAAGTTCCAGAAGGTGAAAGGGAAATTCAAAGGGAAGTTACATCTCATGTGTTTCCATTGTGGAAAAGTTGGGAACATTGCCTCTCAGTGCTTAAAAATTATCAATGATGAAGATAGTGAGGATGAAAACTTCAAGAAGCCTCGGAGAAGGTTCTTAAAAAAGGGAGACTTCATATCTGGTAAGAAAATACAAAGGAAGAGTTTTGTATGTGAAGAGGAAGAAGATGATATTGAATTATGTGATGAAGAAGAAATAGAATTCAAAACTGGGAACCATGCTTCTATGATGGCCACTGTTGAAATGTCAGCAGATACTGATGGAGAAAAACAACTGAGAAATTTTTTAGATCCTGAGATGCATCTTAAGGATGCGGATAGTAAACTTATGACTAAATGTAAGAGCTATAATAAGTGGAAATCAATTGTAGAATAATCAAATGAATACGTTGATCAAATTGAAGCTGAAATTGGATGACTGGAAGAATTTGTGAAGGTACAGTCTAAAATAATTGAAAGAAATGATGATATAGTAGATCTGAAGCTTAGAATTGAAGAGAAGCCAAAGGTCTTCATTGACCTCACCTCCAGACTAGATGAAAAATCCAAGACCGCTGATGGTCGTGAGGAGGAAGTAGTTACTCTAAGGAGTAAACTGGAGACTGAATCAGTTCCAAAAGAATCGAGGAGGAAAATATAGTTTGGAAGATTCTCATATGCATAATTACTAGCAAGTGCGAAGTGTGGATCAGATGGGGTTGGAAAAATCTTGTGTGATCAAAGACCCGCTTGCATGGGAAAGAGTGGAATTGGCTGTGAGGCGGAGACATCAACTGCTGGAAGTGAAAAGAACCAAAAGAAAGATAAGTTGAAAGTTGAACATGTTGAAACGTTACCTAGAGTGCCGAAAAAGGAACCCTCAATCCAAACTAAAAGGAGACCTGAAAATTATCCTCAAACATTTAGAAATGACATACAATATTACTATTCTACCAAGGAAGAAGGTATGAGGAGAAATTCAAGTGAGAAGACATTTACACTCATGAAGTGTCATTTTTGTGGCTATCTAGGCCATACCATGTCTTATTGTGAAGAGGAAAGAAGCTATCTGAATAGAGAAGATATAGAAGCTCAACAAAGCATAACAATTTCATATCCTAATTATTATAGAAGAAATAATTTATATGGATATTGTATTTTTTGTTCTATCTTTGGACATAAGGCCGTTAATTGAAGGTAGAGTAGGGACATGGACACCTCATACAGAAGTTTAAGACAAGTCAAGTCTCATCAGCAAGACAATGTTGCTGTTTCAAATAGGTTTTCACCTCTCAAAGAAGACTTTGATTATGAAGAACATGGGTATGTGGAAGATATAATTGAAAGACCATCAGTTCTTTATACTCGATATAATGTCTCATGAAAGGAAAGGAAGAAGATTGAAAAATCCAACCTTGTAGAGGTGGCCCTCAATGCTACAAAGAACAACAGTACCTTGATTCTAGATAGTGGTTGTTCATCTCATATGATAGGAAATGTCAGCCTACTAACAAATATCATAAGGAATGTTGATGGTACAATATGATTTGGTAATGATGGGGATATGAAAATCAAAGGGAGTGGAAGTACCAGATTAGCTAATGGAGAACTAAAGAAGACTGAATTCCTTTACGTAGATGGCCTACGTCATAATCTCCTCAGCGTGAGTCAACTCTATGACTCAGGACTTATAGTTACGTTTAATCAGAAAGGCTGCACTATCAAGGGAAAGACTGGCAATTCACTTATGAAGGGATGCAGAACAGAAGACAACATGTATCAGGTTGATAGTGAAGAAAATGTATGTTACTTGACTGTTGAAGAAGAAAACAATTTATGGAATCGGAGACAGGGACACATCAATCAACAAGACATAGAGAATATATCAAAATTGAATATTTTCATGGACATTCCCAACCTGAAGCGTGAGCGTGAAAAATCTTGTGATGCTTGTATTCGTGGGAAGCTGTTCTGCAGTTCATATTGACCAAAGAAGAAAATGGCGTCTCATATTCTTGATCTAATTCATACAGATGTTTGTGGGCCAATAAATGTTGCCGGAACTCATGGAGAAAGGTACTTTGTCCTTTTCATGGATTCTTACAGAAGAATGTCTTGTGTGATGGTCATTCATAGGAAACGACAAGTCCTTGACTGCATGAAAACATATCGGTGAATCACCGAAATGATACTGGACGAAAAATCAAAGTGTTTCGATCTGACAATGGAAGAAAATACACATCCATTGAATTTGAAAATTATCTGGAGAAGCGTGGGATACATCATGAGGTAGCTGCTGTGAGAAATCCACAACAAAATGGTGTTATTGAACATAGGAATTGACAGGTGAACAACATGGCACGAACTATGCTGATTGAGAGTCGTATTCCATGACATTACTGGAAAGAGGTTGTTCAAGCTGTAGTGTACATTCAGAATAAAACAGGACATTATATGGGTGAGACGAAGACACCATATGAATTGTGGCATGGATGGAAGCCTTCTCTAAAATATGTTCGTGTCTTTGGAAGTAAATGCTTTATCAGGAAAAAGAAGGAAATCAAGGGAAATATGGCGACAATACAGATGAAGGAATTTTCCTCAGTTACTCAATGAACAGAAAAGCCTACAAATGTTTCAAGAAGCGTTTGGGAAGGATTTTGGAAAGTAGCGATGTTAATATAATTTAATAGAAAACCACAAATGCTTCAAGGAAATCATATGCTGATGTGATAGAAAGTCATGAAGAATGTGAACGTTAAAAAAATACTAATGCAGAAATAGAGGACTCTATTCAAAACACTCAGCAGTCACATCATGATGTTGAATCAAAAGAAGAATCTGAAGAAGAAACTATGGCTGAAGAGAATACTACTGAACCTTGTAGGAGAAATCAAAGAGCTGAGATTGATCCATCCAACATAATTGTGGACAAAAGTGCACCCACTCAAACAAGAATGATGAGGAATACCACACAATCTACATTTCTATCAGTTGTAGAGCCATCCTCATTCGAAGAAGCTGCAAAAGATAAATCTTGGGGTGAAATCCATGAATGATGAATTAGATCAGATTGACAAGAATCAGACATGGGATCATGTCCAGAGACCTGAAGGTCACAATGTGATTGGTACCAAATGGATCTTCAAAAATAAGATTGATAAGAATGTAAGTGTCATTAGAAACAAGGCACGACTGGTATGTAAAGGATACTCCAAGAATGAAGGCATTGATGTTGAAGAAACCTTTGCTCCAGTGGCTAGACTGGAGGCAATCAGGCTTTTCCTTGCTATGGCACTCCAAAGATGATATAAAGTATATCAAATGGATTTCAAGACAACATTCTTGAATGGTGTACTCGAAGAAGAAGTCTACATTGAACAACCAGTGGGTTTTGTTTTGGGTGCTGATGAAACAAAGGTCTGCAAACTGAAGAAAGCTCTATATGGTCTGAAGCAGGAACCACGGGCGTGGTACTCACGGCTAGATTCATATCTCAAGAAGTTGGAATTCAATAGAGGAGGAGTTGATCACAATCTCTATGAGAAGAATTCTCCAAAAGATAAATTCATGGTTATTATCTACATTGATGATATCATATTTGGTGGAAACAAGCAGAAATCAGTGGATGAATTTTCCAAACACATGAAATCAGAATTTGAAATGTCTATGATTGGGGAGCTCACATATTTCTTGGGGCTGCATGTGATTCAAATGAAGGAATACACTTTCATTTCTCAGGAAAAATATGCAAGAGAGCTGCTGAAGAAGTTCAATATGAAAGACTCCAAACAAATGTCAACTCCGATTGCAGTTGGAACAAAACTTGGAAAGCATGAGGATGGGAACTCTCTTTATCCCACCATGTACAGGAGGATCATTGGAAGCCTACTGTATCTGACAGCGACAAGGCCAGATATTGTCTTTGCAACATTCCTTGCGGCCCGCTTTCAATGTAATCCAAAGGAGGAACATATGGCAGCAGTAAAAAGAATCATGAGGTATATTCAAGTTACACATGACTTCAGGTTATTTTTTGCTGCAGGCAGGGACATTGAATTATCAGTGTTTTCTGATGCTGACTGGGTTGGTGATGTAGTAGACAGAAAGTCCACTAGTGGTGGAGCTTTCTATATTGGGCAGAAATGTGTTGGCTGGTTGAGCAAAAACAAGAAAGTACTTCTCTTAGTACTGTTGATGCTGAGTATATCTCTGCCACAAAGTCATGCACTCAACTGCTATGGATGAAGAAGCAATTAAATGATGTTGGCGATGAGGTGAAGCAACCAATGGTGATTGACTGTGTCAATAAGAGCACAATTGATCAGACAAAGAATCATGTTCAGCATTCTCGTACAAAACACATTAAAATCAGGTATCACTTTATCAAAGAGAATGTTTAGCAAAGCGTGATTAGATTTGATTGTGTGGGAATAGATGAGAAAGTGACTTAAATCCTGACAAAGCCACTGTCAGTGGCTGTGTTTGAGAAGCATCGGTTGAACCGCGGTGTCCAGCCACCTCCCAGTGTATAAGGAGGATATTGAATTCCCCTCTCCCCATTTGTTATAACTATTTTAATCTGTTTATGGATGTGATGCAAGTTTATGGGGGAGATACTATACAAGGGGAGTATGGTTTGGGTTGAACGTGAAAAAAAATTTAATTTACTGGTCTTTGGATTTATTGTCAATGGGGGAGAAATGAGAAAGGAATAAATTCTGGAGACTTCTGTGATGAGAAGAATGTGAAGGAAAACAGTGGAACCCAATTCAAGCCTCCTATCTTATTTTCTACACTGATCATTGCTCACGTAGACATAGTGTGTTGGCTGAGTTGATTCCTGCTTTTTTGGTTTCCACATGGATGGAGATCTATTGAATTTATTTTCTGATTTCCAACAAACCCAAAGGGGGAGATTGATGGAACCACGGTATTCTATGCATGATTTGGAATATGGTCTGTGTTGGTTTTCAATCATCAATGGATGTTTGGATCGTGTACCAGCAAAGATATCATTCCGTTCAAGCAGACAACAGTATTGAAGGTGGCGATGTTTCCCAGTGTTTGCCAAATTTTTTGGGTCCAAAATCCGGAAGTTGCTGAGCATCTAGAAAAGTTGATTTCCATGAAGATAATAATTAAATATAGCAAAGACATGAATTTCGTGAAGAAAGGATGCATGGTTTGGAAATTGAGAAGACGAGAAAAATGGAGGCGGTGAGGCTTCGCGATGATGTCAAAGCTTCGTGAACGACGGAGTTGAAGCGCATAGCGGTGGTAAAGGGAACTGCGAGGGAGCTTCGTGGCGAAGGCGCGAAGGAATGATGACAGTGATACTCCGCAATTTTGACGAGCTGCATGATCCGAAAATTGCTGAGGTGCTTCGCGATTTGGACAGATTTCCGGCGAATGCTTTGGGGCTTCGCGATTTGAGATGACGTGGCATTGACTTCGCGCGGAATGTTCGTTGGTCGGTGGAATTTCATATAAATAGAGGCCGACCCCCTCAATAGAAAGAGGGATAATTTCAGAGAAAATCCTTTGCTCTCGGTTCGCAAAGGTCTCTCGCGAAGGCAGTGTGCTTCGCGAAAGAGGAGCTTCACGGTGGCTATTCTAGCTCGGCGAAAGTCGTGCGCCCCGCATTGGCTCAGTGATCTTCACGAAGAGGTAGGATCTCCGCGATAGACAAGCATTGCGAAGGCTGGAGCATCGCAAGAGTGCTTCACGATTGAGCTTCGCGAAAAGGCAGGGACTCCGCGAATCCTTGTTTGAGCATTGCAAAATTTGGAGCCTTGCGAAGTAGAGTAATTTGTGAAGGCCTTTTCCAAAGGTTTTTTGCCAAGTGGACAAGTGAAAAGGGGATTTTCATCAGTGGTTGGAATTTGGACATTAACAGAGCATTAACTTAGGACTCTGATGCAAGAAAAGTCTCATGATGAACATGAGACAATGAACTTAATGTCTATCTATTGAAGAGACCTTCACGTCTATAAACTGAGTGTGACTTCACCAATGGTATTGAGCCAGGGGGAGTCAACGGGAGTGACCCGAGGGAAGCAGTGAGCTATCCCTAAAACATTGCAAAGGCAGTGAGCCTGGGACAAAGTGACTGTGCCCGAAAAATTGTAATCTACAGCTAGTGAAGCATAGTGGATTTTGGTACGACCGAAAACTTGTCGACATATTCTCCTTGGACGTAGCCCTTGTGGTGAACCACGTAAAAAGGGATGTGTCTTCTCTGTGCATGTGCATGTTTTCTTTCTGATCATTTTGATCTTACAGGTTCAACAAGTTCCTACAAATGTGGGAACAAGATCCATCATATTAAAAGAAAAAGTTATCACCCTGATTCACTCATCCCCTCTCAGGGTGTCCTGGGTTCCTTCAATATCTTCTTTTTCCATTTGGTGTTAATACGATAATTTAATTTGAGGAAGTGTGGACTACCATCCCTTCAAAGAGATATGATTCGCTCATACACTACATGGATTATATTAAAGATGTTTTTAGTGAATATATGAGATATATATGATATCATAAATATAATTCAATAATGATATATATATATATACATATATACATATATATATATATATATATTTCTTTTACTTTCTTTTTTTCAACACGACAATAAAAAATAGAAACAACGTTCTTGCGTATGTACGACCTACAATCTCTATAAACAATGTATTCTATTTCATACTTATATATTATGTAGATTATTACAATAAAACTATATTGTATATAAATGATATTTATATCATTGTTTAAAATCTTTAAATAATTATTTAATGTAAAAGTTCCAACTTTATAACAAATTAATACTCATGCGAAGAATAAAGAGAATATTACCCGAAGTGAATCCTTAACATACGATTGTTAACAAGTGGGTAATATAAGCTCAGAATAAAACCATATATGGTATTTGATATAATAATTTGGTTTTGTAAAAGAAGAATAATAAAATTACATTTATTATATAGGTGATTTTATTGACTACGATGAGAGTCAAGACACAAGGTAAGGGGATTTCATCTCACATTATATTTTCCTGAGATACATGCTATATTCGCCACTCGTTCCTTTTATGTGTTGTCATTAAATACTAATTTTTTATTATATGTATCTTATAAATAAATATATGGGTATTCACATATCGATTTTAAGATATTTCATTCATGGGGATTAAATTTCCAATGTTACCAAATCAGTGAAATAGTTTTGTCTCAATTTTCCTTCTTTGAGACTCCTATTTCGTTATTCACAAAATTTATCTTTTAGGGTGTATATACATAAATTTTACATGTTATATCATGAATTTAATTTTTTTCATTAAATTATATGTTTAATTTAACTACATTATTTACATGAATATTATTATCCCAAGCTACCATGTTATAAGAGTTTATTGAAAAAATATCATCACTTTTTGAGATTGTCTATGTTTATGATTCCTATGATGAAATTTTATGATACATATCTCAATAGAATTCATAAAGTTTATTATCCTTTACTAATTCCAGATTTATCCACATATTAATACCATTTATTCTACTCTTTGGAACATAATATAGTTAAAATTTTGATTTTAAAAAATCCCGACATTACCATCTCTTCGGTCAAAAATCTATGTTCCTTTAAAACAAAGTTTTCTAAAAAGGGTTTCCAAGAATATTCTGATAATATTCAATGATCATTAAAATAAATTTATACCCTTTTTGTCTTTTCCAAATGTTTTCAAAGTAATATTTTTGTCACTTTCTGAATGAGGCATTTTTTCTATCCTTTTTATCATACAAAACGAATGTTATTTTTACCATATATGAAATGTAACGATTTATCCTATGTCAATCCTTTGATGAATTGTTTTCATGTTTAAAGGTTAATTTTTAGAAGATATTTTCAAGGAAAAAGGTTTTCAAAACGTTTTGAATAACCTTTTAAATGTTTACAAGAAACATGTTTTTAAAAATGTTTTCATGACTTATATATAAGTTTACATAGTATATTCAAATAAATGGTTTTCAAAACAATTTCCTGATTTCTATATATTTTTTTAATATATTTTCAAAGAAATGGTTTTAAAAAACATTTTTAAGATACTTTCATATGTTTTCATGTAAAAAAAATTTCCAAAAATTTTCAAGACTTATTTATAAGTTTTCGACGTGTTCTCAATGAAAATGGGTTTTAAAATATTTTGAATCCAGTTTTATATGTTTTCATGGGAAAATGTTTTCAAAATTATTTCAAGACATATTTTTAATATTTCAAGGTATTTTTCTATGAAAATTATTATCAACTGTTTTTTTGTATAAAAAATAATTTTTCAAAGAATAAATGATATTTTCCTCAAGAAACGTTTTTGAAATATATTTAAAAACATTTCCATATAATATTACATCTATTGATGTTACTCAATACCTTATATGAAATGATCTAAATGTTCCATTCATATTATTTTTATGAATGGGTTATGATTAATGTCACTGTCTTTATGAAACTCATTTCTATTTAATTGGTTATATATTTATGAAATCCTTTTTTCTTTAATGGGTTAGGCTTTGATGAAATGATTATGAAACCTACATCTTTTTCAAAAGGTTATGATATGTTTATATCTGAATAATACCCATAGAATTTTATGGGTTATGATATGATGTTTTAGGATTTTTTGGAACAATTATGTATGATTTAACTATGATATAGGTGGGACATATATCTCCCTCCAATAAATTGGGTAAAAGATTTATATCACATGAGATAGATTAAGATTGTCTTAGGAGTAAACCATGACTAATAAGATGGCCATGGTAGTGAACCATGACCAAGAAGATGGTATGAGGAGTGAAATAATGCTACAAAGACGTCTATAAGAGTGAACCATGACTGCCAATATGGTATGATGAGTGAACTCATGATACTATGATGGCCATAGGAGTGAACCATGACTAAGATGATGCTAGGGGGAGTGAACCCATACTATTAATATGTCATTGAAATGATGCCTTAGATACTATAAAAATCATATTATATGATTATGTGTCTGCCACAATTCCATATTTTATTCTTATGTTATGATTTAATGGCTTATGTCCTCTATTTCATTATGATTCTTGCCTTATGGACTACCATGATTTATGCCATGATTAATGTATATGATCTTTTATATATAAATTATGATATACTATTTTTATGATCTTTTTATCATACACTTATTCTCATAATTATTCTTACATATTACCCTTATTTACCCTTACTGATCATTTGATCTCACAACTTCCTTATGTTTCTTTTACATAGGTTACAAATAAAGGTTTTAAGATTAAGTACTAAAGGTAGAGATATTTATGGGAGATGTTTAAGATCACTCACTAGGATAGAAGATTTTATTTCCATGTTTCCAAAAGACACTAAACTATTATGTTCCTCAGGCATGTATTTTCTTAATGTACTGAATATTCTTCTAAAATGCTGTAATATAAATTTATATTAAGACTAAGTCACCATAGTTGATATCAAAGGAAAGGTTTAGTAAAACTTTAGAAACTAGGATGAGAAAACATTAATGACATCCCTAGGTATATTTCTAAGGATATGTCTAGGGATGTCTCTAAGGATAAGTATAAGGACGAGTCAACATCAAGGAATATGTCTAGGATTTTTTTAATGGATGGGTTGAGTGGTTTTCTAGAAATACATCCTTGTATGGATACTAAAAGTGGATGTGGATATATAACAAATTTATATAGGGGTAAAAACATAGACAAGATATTCCGGGCCTGACTTAGGGTAATCTAGTACATGACAACATGCCTTGTTGCCCACCTAGTTTGACACTCCCGAGGGATATGATTTGGGAGTATAAAAAATCATCATGAAGTATCATGATGGATTCAAATATAATTTGAATGTGAATAACCTAGTATTAACCTAATATGTCATAGATTATTTGATGTTTCATGATTTAGACATTCTATAAGTAATTATTTTTGTTACTATGTGGTCTTATGCTATAATAAGTAATGATATCACTATGATTCTTGTAAGTCCCCAACCCTAGATGCCCAAAGTCTGTAAATTATTTTAATATAATGGAATTATAACAAGGAATAATGTCTAAAAGGACAGATCAGTTTAACAGTATTATAAAATAGATTACATATATGAACATTACATCACAATTTATAACATAAAACACAACATAGATAATCCTGTGAGAACACCGTTAATCCACTAGCATAACCTTCCATATAAATCAAAAAACACTTCTTGGAATCATGGCAAAATAAAACATAATAAAAGGGTGAGCTGAAATGCTCAGTAAGGATAAATAATATAGTGTAAGCTATCAGAAATAAACATAATCTTTTAAGGCAAGAAATGAAACTAAAACCCAAGCCTTTTAAAACATTGTCATCAGCATAATATGGAATAAATAAACCAAATGAATCCATTTAAACATTCATAAATATTTTCTACTAGTAGAATTATCACATGTAAAATAAATAACTAATCTCATAACGAGGGAATTCATAATGCTTGACATCTTAAACATACCATCAAGTCATCAACCAAGATACCATATCTAATTGGGTAAGAAAATATAAAAAACCCAAAAATAATTGTCTCATGAGACTACCAATGCATCAAGGGTAAATATAGGTCCCCACCCAATAATTACAAATTATTATGCAATACTCTTGTAAAAGTGGTAAAACATAACCAAGATAAACATTCGTATTAAAACTAGCATATGAAATGTTAATACTTAACTATAAAACATGAATGGTATAAAAATAGAACATCCACGGTCAAAAAAAAAATCATAACAGATTCAATACAATATAGAAGATTGTATACTAATAAATCAACTTCAATCAAGATTAAAATCCCATAAAGGATATTGAAATAGATGAAAATAATTAGTATAACTCGTTGGGAGAAATATCACTTTTTTCCTTTTAAATCATTTAAAAGTCATTCAATTTTTAAAAGATGTCATTTAAAATAGATTTTTGAATCAAAGTGTCCCATACAAATTTGAAACATTTAAAATGAATTAAAAATTTAAAACAATCATGTCCTTATAAATAAATCCTTAAAATAATTTTGAAAACATGGACATTAATTAAAAATATTTAGAAAAGTAAATCTTTTTAACATTTCAAATTCTTTTCTAGTAATAGAGTCACTTCCATAAAACTTAATTGTCTCCTTTTGATGACATTTTTATGAAACTTTGAAACGGATGATAAATAGATACCAATAAATATTTACACATAAAAAATCTCGGATAATAATGATATGGAGAAATTAACCCTTACCTTATGTCTAATGCTCTCCATACATGTCAGAAACTCATCTTATTATGGTTTCTCCTTTTTATTTTCACAAAAAGACTCCATAAGATCATTTTCTTCCAATAGGATAGAATCTAGGATGATTTTAGGGAATTTTTTATGAGATTTGGTCAGGTTTTGGTCGATCCAATGGGCATTGGGGGTGTGAATAATGGTGAAGGAAAAGTTCCCTTTTATAGGTGATGTGAGGGGCACTTTAAGAAAGTCTTGAAATATTAATTTATTATAAATTTATATTCGATTTTCAATGGCTCGAAAGTGAATTAATTTTATTAGAAGATGATTTTATGGCAAAATACTCTAAAAAATAGGTTTTAGATAATTTTAGGTTATGAATTTAGCCTTATCTTTTGAATTTAACCCTTAGTTAAAAACATTGTCTCTTACCATGTCTTCTTGTATTTTCGTAATATATGGTTATTATAGTTACTATAAAATTCAAGAGAATAAAAAGTAGTTTATTAATGACTTTTTTTAACATTATATAAGTCATTTGGAAATTTTTTAGATTTTTATGACTATTATGTAATTTAATAAAATAATATTTTTTTAAAACTCACATTTATGTCAATTTTTACACTATTTAGTAATTGATTATTGTTTAACTCATAAAAAATTGATTAAATAAAAATAAAGGAATTAAATCTACTATAATATTTCATAATCATCAATAAAATTCAAACATGGCATAAAAACATTCAAGTTACATTTATTTTAATATTAATAATATCATTTATTTGATTCCATCATTAATAAGGCAAACTTTGTATAATTATTGTGCCATCAATAAATTTTATTATTTAATGTCTAAAAATTAATAATAAAATTCCATGATATAGGAAATATTTTTAGATATCCAATTAATATTTAAAATTTAATATATCACTTATATTAATCGAATTAAAACTATTTTAGTTATAAGAAACATGTTTATGTTCTATTTCCCGTTACATTAAATTAATTATTATAACTTGTCATTTTCACACCCAAGTGGCAATATGGGATTCTAAAATAGACCTAAGGATTATCATGGTTAGAAATATATCATCCAATAGGACTAGAAAACATTTTAAGGTAGTTTAATGTTACCATAATATTATTTTTTACCCATATTTACCAGATTTACCCTTTAACCATGGTAAATAAAAATATTTACTGAAGTTACAATTCATAATGTCCAAAAATAAATGGAACCTATTTAAACAATTTGTACCATCAGATTCCAAATATGGAATCCAATTTTCCAAAATCAAAACACATAATTGGTATAAATTAATTTAAAATTAATTCCCATTGTCCAATCTAGAACGCAGGTTTTTTAGAAGTAAAACTTATCAAAATGTTGAAAAATGTTTATATTTAATTTAAATATAAAATTACATAAAATGAAATAAATTATATTAAATTATAAAAATATAATATAATTATACTTTAAAAATAAATAAAAATAATAATATAACTATATAAATAATTTAGATGAAAAATAAGTTGTGAATTCAAATGCTTTATTTTTCACTATTCATTAAAATATGAAAGTTATCTGAAATACAACAAATTTTTTTCCAAATTAAATTTTTAGGTCCCAATTATAAATAATAATTTAATTTTTAAAAATTTAATATATAAATGTGTCAAATAATTGATTTAAAAAGTGTTCTCCATTAAAAGGAAAGAAAACTGTATTTTTTCAAATATACTTATTTTATCTAAAACATTAAATTTGTCCTTTTCACTATATATAAAAAAAGAATAATATGAATGTTAAAATTATATGGGATATATAAAATTTATAATGTGGTTTAATACTATTCATAATCTCTTTTTAAACAACTAGTTTGATAGGTGTGGTGCACTTGAACTCGGTGGTGCGTATATCACACGGTATTGAATTATTAAAAAAAGGAAACATATTGTGGAAGATTTCGGTGTTACATAATCCACTAATTCAATAAATTGAGTCCTCACAATTTAAAATTATGATTGAAAACCAGGGGTTTGACATTTCAAAATATCTTAGTTGAAACACCACATTGAAAAATGGATTAATGATATCAATATTTTAAAATAAAGAAAGTTAAGCGTGAAGGTTACCATAAATAACACATACTAGGGTTATATGTAGGAAATAATGAATATGTAAGAAAAATATAACAATCATGTTTTGATGAAGATTGATAGAGAATATTATTAGGATAAAGTTAACAATCTGAAATCCATAAATCTATGATGATTCAAGGGACCATTTGATTCATCACAAAAGAATGTACTAGGAAAACATTTTTTGGTTTTATATTATTTTCCCTATAGTTGATGAATTACTTCATAGTCTAATAACACAAGGTAGAATAATTAATCTAGAAGTAATGTTTCATCTGTTAATGAATTCCTACCACAAACTAATCTTTCTCTTTAAAAGATAATAAAACTATAAAAAAATATTTTATTTATCTTAATTGTATAATGTTACAAATATAAACATATACAAGTTAAATAAATAAAACTATGTTATACTAACTGGGGAATTCCTATAGGCCAATTATATGCAATAAAGCCTTATCGCACATCAGTTATGGGTTTTATTCCTACAGTGTTATCTGATGCGACAAGTTGTTTCCCAGCCTACCTATTGTCCTTTTTCTCAAACTATATTATTATAACATTTTAGAAAGGACCTTAAAAAATTTTAAACTTAAACAATATGATCCAATGTTTAACTTAATCCATTCCAACCTTTATAATTATCCAATATACATCTATCCAAACTCATTCTAATAGGTTTATAAATTTGAAAAATCAATTATAACATTAGATTCTCCAAATAATGTAAATTTTATCTTATTGTCACATACTGAATATATAATTACCTTCGTCATATTAAAACCATAATGAAAACAAAAAATTATTACTGTATAATCCATATATATATAACCTTTTTCTTATAACAAGTCTATAAATCTTTTATCCAAAAACACAAATACAATAATTATTCCAGTTCTACCATAGTAATATCATAAGCTTTTCCTTGACCCATTTTCTTCTTCTGAGCTATATTTCCATGATTCTTTGGAAAACCATTTGAATAATGTCCCATATCTTTAAAATTGATGCGCTGCACATTACCATCTTCTTTCATTCCCTTATAATCACATGCATGGTGGCCTTTTTCTCCTCACTTGTAACATGATCATATCCCTAATAAGCATGTTATAGGGTGTTCATTCCACATTTATTATAAGATGGAAAATCAACCTTTCCCTTATCCCACTTTATATTGTTTCCTTTATCAGAATTCTCAGTATAACTATTCTTATCCTACTTCCCTTTAAAGTTATAAGTCATAGAGATTTCCTTCTCTATCTTCATGGAACATAAAACTATATATTCATATGCAAAGAATTTTTGGGAGACTAGTTCCCTTTGAAGGAATTGTTTTAACCCATAAAATAATTTATCAATCTTACTTATTGGGTTACCTATGTAGTATGCAACATATCTTGATAACATTGTGAGGTTAGCCTTATACATTGAGACATTCTCTTCCTCTTTTTTCTTAAGACTCATAAACTACATTTCCATGATTGTTGTTCTGGAGAAAATTATTTATCTAGGAAAATTTCTTTAAACTCCATACATTCCATATTTTCTACTTGTTAATACTCCTTTATGTTTTGAATTAATGACCTCCCCTGATTCGCATCGCATGAGAGATAGTAAACGTCCATAACATCTTTATCTATTTCATCACTTCCCAAAGAAAAAAATATTTTCTATAAAGAACATATCCATCGCTCTATAAAGAAAGTATTTTTAGTCCCATTTAATGTTGGAGGTTTTTGTATCATGTAGCAGTCTAACATTGATCCTCTATGTTGTGGATAAGGGTGATCCATATAGGTAAGTTTGTTATTCATAAAATGAACCAGCTATCCCAGTATGGTTATAAGATGTTCAGCACTAGTTGGATCACTAGCTCCACTATAATTATCTTACATAGGAGGGAAATCTCTACATGGATTATGTGCATTGATACGGTTACCATAAATTCAAGTAGGAGGCATTTATAAATGATGGAATACACAATATTAGGATATGAACCATAAAGCTTTATTCCAAACTAGTAAAATACTTTACATAAATTGAAAAATTTATGGATATCTAATCCTTAAAAATATATATGGTTCCTTTGAAGAAATATTTACTATAAATACTTCATAATGGGTAGTAAATACAAAAATGAATTATCCTAAGCATATCCCCTGAGAGTGTCAAACCAGGTGTGTAGTAAGGCCCATTATTGTGTACTAAGTTACCTCAAGTCAAGCCTGAAACACCTTATTAGAGTTTCTAACCCTAGGTATATCTTTTCCTGAACCAATTCCACTTATTGTATCCATATCATCATATATTTAGTAGAATATTAATGTAATCTCTACATTAATAAAATTCTAGGGGTTCTTATGTACTAATCCTCAATGTATATATCTTAGAGTTATGATTCCTAATCTATGTTTTCTAAATCTATTCCCATGGTTGTTATAAAACTTCATAGGATAATAACTGTAATTCCTCGATCCCAGAAGCCTAGAGTTGGTGCATTATTTTAATACATTGGCCTGATAACAAGGAATCGTGTCCCGAAGGACTGATCAATTTAACAGTATTGGAAAATATATTACATACATGAACAAGACATCACAATTTCTTACATAAAACACATCGTAGGCACTCATTTGAGAGAATAATTATTCCCATATCTTAACCCTGTATATCAATCATAAAACACTTATTGGAATCTTGGGAATATAAAACAAAATAAAGGAGTGAGCTTAGATACTCATTAAATATAAACAATATAGAAAAATATATCACAAATAAAAATAAAATTTTAAAGAATGGTACAAAACTAAAACAGAAGCCTTTTAAAAAATTATCTTCTGCATAATATAGAAATAATAAATCAAATCTTGTCATTTAAACATTCACATGGATATACTACTAGTAAAATAATTACATGTAAAATAAATAACTAATCTCATAATTAGGGAATACATAATGTAGGACACCATAAATATATCGTCAAGGCTTCGGCCAAGACACCATATCTAATTGGGTAAGGCAATAGCCAAAACCCAAACATAATTGTCTCCTGAGACTACTGTTGCATCGAGGATATATATAGGCATCCACCCAATACTTACAATGTGCAATTCATTCATCTTGTGAAAGGGGTAAAACATAACCAACATAAACATTCATATTAAAACTATCATATGAAATGTTATTACCTTAACCATAATCCATCAATGGTATAAAAATAGCACATCCACATTAAAACATATCATAAATCATTCAATACAATATTGAAGATTGTATTGTAATAAATCAACCTCAATCATGAATAAATTCAAATAAATTATACTAATATAGATGAAAATAATCAGTAAAACTCATGGAGAGAAATTTTCTTTTTTTCCTCGAAATAATTTAAAGGATACAAATTTTTTAAAATATGTCATTTAAAATATATTTTAGAATAAATGGGTCACATAACAATTTGAAAAATTTGAAAGGAATTAACATTTTAAGGAAATCATGTCCAAATAAATAAATCCTTAAAATCATTTTGAAATCATGGACATTAATTAAAATGATTTAGAAAAATATATATTTAAAACATTTGAAAAGATGGTCTAGTTAAAGAGTCCCTTCCATAAGCCCTTAAAAGATTCATTTTGAAGACATTTTTATAAAACATGAATATGGATTATTAATATATACCAGTATATAGTTACACATTAATAATCTTATATAATAATGAGATTGATAAATTAACCCTTACCTTAAGTCCAATAATCTACATACATGTCTGAAACTCCTCTTTTCAAGTGTATCCTTTTGATTTACAAAAAAGAACTCCTTAAGATAGTTTTCTACCCAATGGGTGGACTCTAAGGAGAAGTTAAGGAATTTGGTAGGAGATTTGGTCAGGGTTTGGATGATCTAAAGTGATTTGGAGGTGTGAATAAAAGATAAGGATATGTGCCATTTTATAGGAGAGATTAGGGGCACGTTAGGAATGTCTTGAAATATGAATTTATTATAAATTAATTTTCTATTTCTAGTGGATCAAAGTGAACTATTTCTAGAATAATATGAGTATGGGTCAAAATCCACTCAACCAATAGGTTTTAGAATATTATAGATCATGAATTTAACCTTATCCCATTGCTTTAACCATTAGTTAAAAACATTAACTTTTACCATGTCTTTTTTTATGTTCATAATAAATGGTCACTATAGTTACTATAAAATGACAGGAGAACCAAAAGTGGATCATTAATGAAATTGGTTCCATTATATAAGTTATTTGACCAAATCATAGTTATTTAGGACCACTATATCAATTAATAAAATAGAATTTGTTTTTAAAAACTCATTTATGTCAATTTTGACACTATTTAGTAATTGATTTTTGGTAAAGTCATAAAACATTTATTACATAGAAATAAAGAAATTTTATGAAATATAATATATCATGATCATCCATAAAATTATTGTATGGAATAAAAACATTCAAATTACTTTTATTTTAATATTAATAATATCCATTATTTGATTCCTTCATTAATGAGGAAAACACTACATAATTATTATGTAATAAATAAATTTAATTATTTAATGTCTAGAAATTACAAATAAAATACCTATATGAAATATTTTTATATTTCAAATGGCTATTTATAGTTGAATATTTATTTTGAATAACTCGAATTAAAATTGTTTTAGTAATATGATATATGTATATGTTATATTTCCCTTTACATTAAATTAATTATTATAAAATGTCATTTTCATACACAATTGGCTCTATGTGGTTCTAAAATCTACCAAAGGATTCTCTTGTTCGGAAATATATTTTCCAATACAATTGGGACATGTTTTAGGGTAGTTTTATATTACTATAATATTATTTTTTACCCTTATTTACCTGATTGACCCTTTAACCATGCTAAATAAAATTAATTACTGAAGTTACTATTCATAATATCCAAAAATAAAAGGTAACATATAACACAATTTGGAACTTTTGATTCCAAATATGGAATCCATTTTCCCAAATTTAAAATATAGAATTGGTAGAAATTAATATAAAATTAATTCACATTGTGAAAACCAGAAAGCGAGTTTTTAATAAGTAAAGAATATGAAAAGATTTACATATGTTTATATTCAATTTTAAAGTAAAATTACTTCTAATAACCAAAATAATATTATATGAGAATATAATAATATAGTTATAATTTAAAATAAATTAAAAAGATAATCTATCTATATAAATAAATTTTGATGAAACAACAGTTTTGAATTAAAATGCAATATTTTTCCTTATTCATTAAAATATGAAAGCTATTAGAAAAACACCAAACGTTTATCCAAAATAAATATTTTATTTCCAAATTATAAATAGGATTTTTATTTTTTTTTCAAATTTAATATATAAAAGTGTCAAATATTGTATTTAAAAAGGGTTCTCCATTAAAAGAGGAAAAAAAAATTTTTTGTAAAAAACATCTTTTATATATAAAATTGAATTTTTCCTTTTCTTATTTATATGAAAAATAACAAGATTACTGTTAAAAATATATGGGATATATAAAATTAAAATTTTGTTTAATAATATTCATAAACACTTTTTAGACAGCTAGATTGATAGGCCATGGTGTGCATGGACTCGATGTTGCGTACATCATATGCTACTAAATTATTTAAAAAAGAAGAATAAGGTGGAATAATTGGGTGTTAAACTATTATTTTAGTTAATGAAAATAAGTAGAAGGAACTGGGTTAACATTTAATGTGATGTAATATTTTCTGATGTGCAGTCATGTGGGATGATCACTACAGGGAGAGATGTTGTGATCACGCCTAATTAGTTTTCACAAAACATGACTTACACAGTGAAATTTTACCAACTATTGGAATCACCAAGGAAGAGAAAGAGTGGTTTACCTAAGATTTGGGTAATGGAGACCCTGGAATAAAGAAGAATCAGTTTCTTTTGGGTCAATAATGTGTAATGAATCACCTAAGTAAATGTCTTAAAGGAATAAGAAATTGTTTTATCTATGTAAAATAAGGACACAAAGAAAGTAGCCACAAGGGAAAAATGAAGAGTTTGGATAATGAAATGGATGAGAATTTTATCCTCCATAATACATAATCTATGGTTCTATGTTTTAAGAGTGGAGAAAATGGTCATTATATAACTCAATTTTCCAAGAGTAAATCACATGAAGAGGATCAACATTGTGGTATGATTAATGGCTACAATGCTGATGATGAAGATGCTATAGATAAATGTGAAAGGAAAGAGGTATAGTATAATAAGATGAGGTTGCCTTGCATGTGGTGTAAATATTAAGGGGAATAATATATTATTTTATGTATTTTGATTCAAGAATTATGTTATATGAAAGGTGAAATATATAAGGATTGTTCAGTTTATTTTTTCGTTACAAATTTACAATAACACGCAGAATGGTTCCGATGAAATTGAAAAATGCTAGAATGGAAAGGAAATCTCCATGGAAAACACATTATTAAGGTAAAGATAAAACCTAATATGTTCCCTATGTTATGATGATGTTGTTTGTATAAATATATGTGGGATACGAATAAGTAAATTGGACAATACTTATTACCATGGAACTAATTAAGGACTTGTTGATATCTAGTTTATTCTATAATGGATGATGTTTAAAAATTCTTGGATTTATAGAACATATATAGTAATCAATGAAATAAACAGGCATGCAAGTTTTCTAGAAGTATTTATAGTAATTTAGGTTGTTACTATGGTCAAAAGTAATTTATCATGAGGGAATTCACATGTTTGGAATGTGATAACCAAAATTTACTTTGTGATATATGGGTGATCAATGTTTATCAAATTTCTCAACTCTTTTTCTAGTGTTGTAGATTTTAATATTTCATAATGGTTATAAGGATTACCATTCATGAAAATTGTTAGGTCCAGTAGGATAGATACACTTGGGGGTGAATCAGGGTATGATAGATTAAAACAATTCCCCCTTTTGGAGTGAGATCACTATTCCTATTGGTTTACAACTAATCCTTATTGAAAACTCACTACTCTCTCAATTTATGTGTGCTCACTACTTATTCAGAAGATCCACTCAAAGATTAAATACTTGTAGGACCTTTCATTATCACAAATGAATTCATCCTCCATTGTATGTAGATGCTATATTGAATTCCCACTTTTATCTAATTATGAATATCACTATTCTACTAGACACTGGGAAATACCATTTGAACTTACTTTCACTAAGCTCACTACTTCACAAATCTCCCAATTTTGCAAAGCTAAAACATGATTTTTCAAAGATCCCACCTCTTCACGAAGCTCCCATGTTCACAAATCTCACTAGTTTGTAGAGCTCACTCTACCCTTTGTGATTTCGCTAGGCTCCAACAAGACATTGTGAAGCACATTTCTATTGTAAATATGAGCTAGACTTCGTAGTGTGCCTTACTTTCATAGAGCTAAATTGGACTCTGTTAATTACCTTAATTTTGTGAAGCTCAACGCCTTCGCAAACCTTTTTTTCGATTCAAGAGCCTTATTTTTTTCGTGGAGTTTCTCTACTCTTCTCTTGGCGGTGGACGCCTATTTATAGGCATTTCCCACTAACTGTAGAACATTCTGTGACATGTCAGTGCCACATAATCCCATTTTTTAGAGCTCAATAATTTCATCTGAAATTATCTCTTCTTTATGAATCACTATGAGAATTTTCCATATTGAAATGCTCGTCATAATCATGGAGTGTTATGTAAATTCCTTTGCACTAATGCATTGCTCCCTCACAATTCCATTCACCTCTCCAATTCATGAACCTCATCATAATCACAGAGATCACAATACAAATTCTTTATGTCTTTTTGAAATTCACTTCATGAATCCCATCTTGGTGAACATTAATCCTTTTCTATATTTTTATGATATCTTCATGGAAATCCATATTTCATAATGGTCACAAAACACCAAATTTTCAACCAATTTTTTTTTAAAATACAAGAAAATAGCACCACCTTGTATCTATTCTTTTTATAACACCTTCAGATCTTCCTTTCCTTTATCATGGTTCTTTTTCAACTTGGGTTGTCAACCATATCTCTGGAACTCAACAATTCACCATGAAAATTTCATTTTCAAAAAACACAACCAACCAAAAATTGCTTCAATGATAGCTAGGGGGATTTTTTCCCCAATAAAATGACTATGTTCAAATCGGGAGGAAGTATGTATGAATTGAGTTCATTTTGAAAACCATTATTAAAAGGAAATTTATTGATTATCCTTATTTCAAGGATGTCTATATTATTTATTTTTAAAATTATATTAGTTTTGTTTTAGAAAAGGACATCATAATGATGGGTGACAACCAATCAAATCTGGTAAGGTTGCGGGTATTGAAACCTTGACTTATGGACGATAACTGTTTCACACCTACCGCTAGCTTATATAATGTCCTGGTTAGTTTGTAATTATTTTTATTGAATAATTATTAATTATAAACAAGTAGATTTACTTTTTTAGTTTACATATTAATTTATTAACCGTATTTATTTTGAAGAGAATTTATAGACAAATATTTATTCCTTTCATCCATTTAAGGGACTTATGATCTACTAAATGTGTATTGTATCAATTTAGGAATCAAAGTTAATTTAAAGATTTCCAATACATGAAGTAATTGATGAATGAGAAAATAATAAAATCACAACTAATGAATGAATTTTTTATATAGAAATATATCAAGTAAGTATATTTACTTATATTCTTGTTCAATAAAATAATTACACAATGTTAGGATAATTATCAAAATTAAATGTGTTCTCCAAATAACTTAATTTTGTTGAACTTGTGGCCTTTTAAATCTTCATATGTTTATGACTTTGCGGCCCTCAACATTACTTTTATCATTAAATTATTTGTGATTGATGACCCAAATCACTACATATAAATATTTACGCTTTTCCTCCAGGTCTAATAATCACTCCCAACCTATCTTATTATTTGTGGAAACCTAGTTTTATTTTACTTTGTGTATCCGTTATGGTCCCAAAATTTCCCTTTAGGGGATGTTTTTGTGATTTATTTTTTTGAAATATTTTATCTATTTGAAATTTTTCATTTCATGTAACACTGGAAATAGGTCTCTCTCTATCTATCTATATTTATATTTTTATTAATAAAATAAGTCATACATTCCTTTAACACAAAAATAAATTTTCTTACGCTACATTCATTTACAACTTTTCATGCGCTATAAGTAATACCGACATGGTTTGCGCTACCCATAGCATCGACTTGGCGTACGTTACATGAAACATCGATGTTTCTACAAAACATCATTTTATTATTAAAATTATTTAAAGAAGATAATTATAACCTATCTGTTAAACATAGATATATGAATTGTAATAAATAATTTTCAAGTATTATTTATAATTGATTTTTATAGATAATACATTTTGATAATGAAAGATATGATTTTTGGAAAAAGGTCTTTTATGTTTAAAAATATCATTTTCTTGAGGGAACCATTTTTAATAATAAAATTAATTATAGAAACCTTTATAAATTTAATTTGATAAAATATTCTTCATTTTCTAATTTTAAATGAAAAAAATTATCTTAGGTTTATTTTTTGGGATTTTTCTATGAAATTTATTTTTTGACGAATAGTGAAAAATATTCCATTTTAGTTATTAACTACCTTTTCATTTAAATAATTATTAATTATAAATTATTATTTAAAATAATTTTTAGATCAAATTAGATCAATTAAATATAATTTAATATAATCTAGGTCATTATAAACAAATTCACTTTGAAATTTGATATTAAAACTTAACAAACCTTTGAACATTTTTCTGCATTAAAAACCCTTTATTTCATCCCATTGCTGGATTAGAATTAATGTTAATTTTTCCGATTTTATGAAAATAATTTAAGAAAATTAATTTACACCATTTTAATATGTATAATATTTATTTTTTATACTATAAACATAATTTTTGACCAAAAATATTAGTAAAGGTTATTAAAAGTAATCACAATGATTAAGGTCAAATTGAGATAAATTAGGGACTAAACCTTAATCTTAGGGGCCAAAATGACCTATCCACTTGTCCAAAACCCATTTTTGGAAATTATTCTGACATAAAACTTATATGATTTTATTTATGTTTTTTTGGTATGACTTTTTGTTGGTAGGTTCATTTGTACACCTAACATACTTTAAAAAATTCTAAGTGAGTCTTTTTCCCTCCCTATAAAAGCCCACAAACACCCCCACATATAGACACCTATAAAACCTACTAGGTTCAGAAAATATCTATCAAATACTCTTACAAACATCCATAGCTTAATCCTCTAATCCTTACTTTGGTCATAAGGAAATCTGAGGATGCATTTTGGCACCAACCAAAAGGAGTTACTTGATTAAGAAGTAACATCTTCTCTCCAGTCCTTTCTTTTATTTTCGTTATCCACCTCCTAAAATTAATTTATTAAATTATTATAAAAACAATGTAACCTAAATACACTATTATTTTTTTATTTTAGGGTATCAATGTACACTTATACACAACTTTATCTAATGGATAATAATATTGTTGTTTATGTGTACAATGAACTACCGCCTCACTGAATGATAATTATTAAATTTTACTTACTGCTTATCATGGTGGAAATTATGATGTAAAATCTATTTATATATTTTATATACTATATTTATTATTTATTTAATCTTATTAATTACTTTTATTGCACATATCTCTTTTACTTTCCATTTGGTGTTAATATGATTATTTCCTTTGGGGAAACATGGACTCCCGCCACATCAAAGCGATTTGATTCATTCATACACTACATGGATTGTGTTAAGGATGGGTTTAGAGAATTTATAATATATATGTGATATAATAATTCTAATTTAATGATGATATAAATATATATATACATTTCTTTTAATTTCTATCTTTTAACACGACAATAGAAAACGGAAACAACGTTCATCCATACGTATGGCCTATCGTCTGCACGAATGATGTATTCTATTTCCTACTTATATATTATATAGATTATTATAATACACATGTAATTTATTGACATGAAATTTATATCATTTTTTACATTCAATAAATCATGATATATTGTATAAGTACCAAATATATAACATTTTAAGACACATGTGAGGAATAAAGAAAATATTACCCCATGTGAAAACATAACATTGGATTATTGACAAGAAGGTAATATAAGGTCATAATAAAACCATATATGGTATTAGATATAATAATTTTATTCTGTTAAACATTTATAATAAATTTATATTTATTATATTTGTTATTGGAATGAGTATGATGAGAGTCAAGATAAAACCTAAGGGGATTTCATCTCACTTTTTATTTATGCGAGATACATGATAAGTCCCCCTCTCTTTCCTTTTGTGTGGATTTTGTACTGAAAATTATTTTATTATATATAAATTATACATAATATTATTGTAATTAACATATCCATTTTATGATATTTCTTTCATGAGGATTAAGTTTCAAAATTTACCAAATTAGTGAAAAAGTTTTGTCCCAATTTTCTTTCTTTGAGACTCATGTTTTGTTATTCACCTAAATTATCTTTCAAGGTGTATATATATACATTTCATATGTAATATCATGAATTTAATTCCTTTGATGATATTTTATGTTTCATTTATTTAAATTTCCTTACATGGAGAGAATAATCACAAGTTACCAAGTTCTATGAGTTTATTGAAAGAATCTCATCGCTTTTCGAGATTGTATATATTTATGCTTTGATGAACTTTTAGGATCCATATCTCAAGAAAATTCTTTAATGTTCTTATAATTTAGTTATTCATGATTTATTTATATATTGTTTCCAATTATTCAACACTTTGGTAGATAATATAGTTAAAAAGGTGTTTTTCTTAAGAAATCTTAACATTACCTTGTCATTGGCCGAAATTATATGTTACTTTAAAACCATGTTTTCTAAAAAGGGTTTCTAAGAAAATTATTCTAATATCCTTTGATCAGTACAAGAAATTTTTACCCTTTTTTTTTACGAATTGTTTCAAAGTAATCTTATTTTCACTTTCTGAATGTGGAATTTTTCTATCCTTTTTACCATGAAATAGTAATGTTGTTTTTTCTTCAAACGACATGTATGGATCTATCCTCCTCCAATCCTTTGAAACTATATTTTCCTGTTTAAAGATTGATTTTTAAAATATATTTTTATGGAAAATGGTTTTCAAAAAGTTTTCAAGAACCTTTTATAATTTTTTATGGAAAATGAGTTTCAAAATGTTTTCAAGCATGTTATATATTTTTTAAAGGAAAGTGGTTTGAAAAATGTTTTTAAGCCTTATTTATTTTTTTTTAATTTTTTTCAAATAATTTTTTTTCAAAACATTGTCAATACATATTTATATGTTTTCAAATTATATTAAAATAAATGGTTTTCAAAAAACATTTAATTTTCATATAAATGTTTTATAGTAAAATTTTTTTAAAAATATTTTCAAACTTTTATTATAAGTTTTCAAAGTGTTTTCAACGAAAAAAGTTTCTAAAATATTTTCAGGATACTTTTAAAAGTATTCAAGGAAAAAGGATTTCAAAATTATTTTATGTATTCTTTTTAATATTTTAATGTATTTCTATGAAAATTATTTTCAAATGGTTTTATATATTAGAAATCATTTATTAAAGAAAAATGATATTTTCCTTATGAAATTTTTTTGAAATATATTTTAAAATAATTTTCTATCTAAGATTACATCTATTAATGTTACTCATTAACTTATAGGAAATGATCTAAAGGTTCTATTCATATTCTTTCTATGAATGGGTTATACTTGATGTCATGGTCTTTATGAAAACCATTTCTCTTGCACGAGTTATATGTTTATGAAATCTATTTCTCCTTCTTGAGTTATAAATTTGATGAAATGATTAGGAAACTCGGTATCTTTTACCATAGATTCTGATATGTTAATATTTTTATGATAAAAACTTAAAATTATAGGTTATGATATTATTATTTATGATTTTTTGGAACATGTATGTTTGATTTCTCTATGAAACAGGTGGGACCTATATCTCCCCACAATGAATTGGGTAAATATTTAAATCACATGTGATAAACTATGATGGTAATGGTAGAAAAACTTGACGACTAATATGGAAATGAGAGTGAACCATGACTAACAAGATGGTATGAGGAGTGAAATCATGCTATTATGATGGCCATGGGAGTGAACCATGATTATCATGATGGTATGAGGAGTGAACTCATGTTACTAATATGGTCGTTGGAGTGAAACATGAGTACCAAGATGGTATGGGGAGTGAAGTTATACTACTAACATGGTCTTGGAAATGATGCCTTGGCTACCCTAGAAATCATATTATATTCTTATGTGTCTACAACAATTCCATGTTTTATTACAATGTTATGATTTCATGTATTATGTTCTTTATTTACTTATGATTCATGTCCTATGAATAACCATGCTTTATGAAATGATTCATGTATATGGTCTTTGATTTTCAGGGTGATATCTTATATTTTTATCATCATGTTATCATACCCTTATGCTCATAATTATTCTAACATATCTCTCTTATTTACCATTACTAATAATTTGATATCACCCTTATCTTATGTTTCCTTTACACAATTTATGAAGAATGGTTGAATATAGAATTAAAAAAGGTAGAGAAATGTATAGGATATTTTGAAGATTATTCACTAGGATATGAGAATTTTTTTTCCACATTTCCAATGATAATACAATATTACGGCCGTCAGAATTGTTTTTTCATATTACACTGAATATGCATATAAAATGATGTAATATCCATGAATATTGGGCCTAGGTCACTACATTCTAGGTATCCTTGGCCTAAGGAGCGTCATGTGATATGGATTAGAAATTATAGCTATTGAAAATCTTAAAAGGATGAAGGGGAAGATCATTGTCTTCATTCTTTAGGGATCATCCTAGGGTTAGTGGGATATTCTAGATAATGTAAATAGAATCAAGGGGTTATTATGAGAATCTTACTAGAAACTCTTTTTTCATGTACTTTTATAATCATATTCTTAAAATATACTAGGAATGTGAATTTGTAGGGATATAATAGAGGAATATGTTCATTTTTAACTATACCTACAGGTTTAAATTGTTACATTTGTTTGGTCCTACACTGGGTGGTAATGATATTTCAATGGATTATAGTTTGTGAATTTAATATTCTGGATATTTGAAAAAATATTTATATATTTTTTTTACATACCTATATGAAAGTGGTAAACATGGATCTTATAGTAGTGAAGTATCTTGAGGAGGAAAATATATATTTTGCAGGAGAAGGTGGATTTGGGTTCAAGAATAAGAGGATATGAGATATTCTTTTAGGAGTGGTGAGAATTTAGTGGCGCAAAGGAAGTCTATCCCATATCTGTTTTCTATATTAAATGTGTCATTAGTGTGTTTTTAGTGTGTCTACAGATTCCATAATAATATGGTTTGTTATAGTGAGCCAAAATAATGATACTCTTGTGAAAAGATAAAGAATCATTGGATGTTTTATAGAGGATCTCTAGTGGTGATGAACATCCTGAGAATTTCTATATCATGGAATCATGTGATTGGGCTAGTGAAATACAATATAGCATGAATTTCATTTCATATTATAGATATATATTAATAGTTGGTATAGGTTTACTGGGGAATGTTCAACAAGGATAATGTTGTAAGGGAGAAAGGAAACGTTTGGGTAGGTTAATAATGCTAGTTCTATGATTTTTTACTATTTAACAGGAACCAAAAGATCTCACAAATGATTTTTCTATGTTTAATTTTATTATAATGGTTACCTATACCTTATAATACAATGTATTTAAATATCATTAATCTCATTCCCTTTTTTATTATTACTTTTTTTTAAACTGGGTTTTGATGTGGAGCATTTTTCCATGGTTTTATTTTTTAATACATGACAGGGGAGAAATTGGAGCACATCAGAAGGATTATATTATGTGATTTTCAAATATGTGGTTTTTCACATTCCTAGTATTTAATTATATTATTAATAATGGTTTTCAATGGGATAATCAAGATGGTTTCATTATCAAATTTTTAGCAATATACTGACTGGTACTAGTAAAACATGACATTCTATCCTTTTAGTGGAGAGTTTTATGTTTTTAGGGAGATAGATTATCATTATATAATATTTAATTATGATTTGAATCATTTAAATAATATATGTCAATGGTAGAGGGGATATACCTATTATTGACTAACAATGGTTTCAGTTTAATTTTTCCACCACTAGTTGATCAATACACATGTGTATTTCCTTTGGATTTTACTGAAATTCCCACATATTGTATATTCCTCCTTATTATATAGAATTAATTGATATCAAAGAGCTAATGAATTTATTATAGTATTTTGAATATAAGTGATTCATTTAGTAGAGCGTGTCTCAATCAAGATATCTGATGTTTTTTGGTAAGAAATATAGTGGGTTCTTGTGGTTCTGTGTTGATTATAAAGTGTTGAATTTGATTACCTTAAATATATTTATCCTTTACATTAATATATGATTTATATAATTAGTTGGGAGGGGAATTGAGGTTTTTTAAGATTTATCTTTAGTCAAGTTATAATCATAATAGGGTGTAAGCTTAATATGTTCCTATGAATTCTTTCCAAACATGGTATGGTGATTATAAATTTTAGGTAATTTTTTTAAGGTAAAGAACATAACAAAAATTTTGATTACCATAATTAACCATATATTAATTATTTATTTGCATTCCTTTTAATCATTTTTTTCAAAGAAATATTGGTCTACTCCTAATATTAGGAAGAGCATGATAAATACTTTTCAACAGTTTTATGTATATTGTGAGCTCATAAATTGTATGAAAACATATCCATGTTCAAGTTTGGGATTTACAATATTTTTTAGGTCATTTACTTTCTATGTTGAGAACATTGAGTAGGTTGTGGATTATAAAACAATTAAGGAAACAATTAAATTATTCAATTATTTTTTCAAGTTCATGAGATTTTACTGAGAAAGTGCATTATAGTCACAATATATATTATGATAATGTTATAGAAAAGGTACTATCCACAAAGATAACTTTATGAAAGAGGAGATATAATGTATAAAAATATATATCAAATCCATGAGAATATGTTTCCTAGAGAGATAAATGTACAATGTGAATATTATTCCCAAAGAAAACCTGGTGGCATAGTGACAAAAATCCATAACTCAAAAGAAGTAATTATATCATGTCATAGATTATGAGTTCATAAATTTTTATAGTATGATCTAGTGAAATTGGGAGTCTTTTAGATTTTTTTCCCAAAAACCGACTAACATTATAATTTTTATTTCCATTATATAGATACTGTTTTCAAATTATGATTATTTTTTAGTGTAACATTAATGTGATAGTGTCCATTTAGTATTGGTCTCATTAAAGGGTTATAATAGTTCCCCGCTATAATTTGAACCTAGATATTCTATAATGAAACTATTAAATAATTTATTATACAAAACGATAATATATATTATTGGAAAGAAATGATATTTCAGTCTCATGTGTTAGAGGATCATAATATGTGAATAATTATTCTTATAAATTTCACACTTGATCTCCAAGTAAAAAGGTTCATCAATACAATCCTAAAAATAAGAATTCAACATATTTTTTGGGTCATTGGATATTCCAATATATAAAATTTTTTATTAGTCCTTGTAATTGGTATTATTATCATGATTATATGAATCTTGTACTTTTTTGTATGGATGAAAATCATAGAAACATATGCTCTTAGATAGGTGGAGTACATTTTGTGAATTATATGTGATTTAGAATTAATTGAACAATTCAAGAAAGAATTTTTAAATTTTATTATAATGGAAGATGATATCTATGGACTTTTTATTGAAATGAAACTATATTATGAAATCCATGTCCATGATAGTTTTTAGGAATTTTTATTTTGTAAATTCAATGAAATAAAAATTGTGAATACATGGTTATAAGAAAAGAATGCAGCCTACTTAATGAGTTATCAATAGAAAAAGGGATTATATTACACTACAGAATTTCAAGGAAGGTTTTTTAGTGGCTACCCTAACTTCTTTCTCTATGTATCTTGATTTGTTACTATATTGTGATAATGGATATTTGACAAGTTCACTTATTTACATTGAGAAAGGGTTAGTGAGGGTTTCACACTAAATGTATCCATAATTCCATTAATGTTTATTGAATTTAGAATTAACAATAATTATAATTATCATCTTGTGAAATACTATTTATTAAATTATTATTGATCATAAAGATAAATAATGAGATATTAAAATTTATAATATGTGAGTTCAATTTTATCAATTCTTTGAATTTTTAGAAGGAGATATATAAATATTTATTCATTCGTGATTTTATTGATTAGAATATAAAAAATATTCATAAAATTACATAAATATTAAGAAAAATACTTACTCATGAGTTTATTGAATATAATATCTATTTATTTTATCAAAATAATAATACATACTTATTATAAGGAATACATTTATTAATAAAGGTTTGATAAAACCCATGTGATGAGAAATGGTCCAAGATAATTAATCCATTGAAAATGATATATTTTATTTAATATTTTTTTAATATTTTTTTCACTTTTTTATGTACTGATATTAGATATTTCACTTTTAATTGAAATAATACTAATATTTTTGTTGTCTCTATTTTTGTTTTTATTGTTCTTATTTTTTTATTATATGAAATAGAGAATAACTAAGAATAAATAATTTTATAAAAGACCATTGTGAAATTATTATTTATTTAAAAGTACCTATAAATTTGAAATAATATTAGTTTCATTGGGTTTTGAGTTTATACAATAGAGACATTTCCAAGAGAATTATCTTAATCTTTAAAGCGACCATTTTTCTCCCAATCCCCCTCTCAGGAAAATTGATAGAATAAGAGATTTGTTATTACGACAGACTATGAATGGAGTGAATGACATTATTCCTCCCCATTAGAACCTAAAATATGAAGAACATCATCCATATATTCATGGAGCATGTGTGGACATATTTATATAAATCCCCAACTAGATTATCTACAGTAATGAAAATTTGAAAATAGTGGCAATGGAAATTGATAAAAATTAATACCATAGTTTGTGGTAATTATAGATTTTCCAATATTTATTAATTAATTTTTAATGATCATATATTAGGATTATGGGGTGTATTTTACATTTTCCTTGGATTTATCTATGGATATTGAAAAAAATCTAAAATTGGGCATCCACCCAACACTTCCCCAACGACACGGAACCTTAATACACATGCATCAGTTACACTAAGATTTCAATAACCATGTCATATAATGAAAATAATATATATATATATATATATTATGCTTCATTACATGTCCATTGTGGGCTATATGACTTCTTATCCTCGATGGTATACATATTTTTTTGATTTTATTACTCAATGTGTACATTCCTTCTCTTAGGTATTTTCACATATTCTCACCTGGGTACCAAAACCAAACAACTTAATAGTTTTTTTTAATATTTATATCAACATATTGGTGTCATAAACAACATTAAATAATGGTTTTTAGCTGTTTTGGAAGGTTAATTGTTTTAAAATTATAGGGAAAAAAACTGGGATTGAGTGAGACATTCAGAGCAGAAAATTGGTTTGGCACTACCATAGTGGTATAGTAAAGAAAGTGAAGGGCTACGACACATAAATTATAGAGTTATATAATTAGTAATAGAGTAGGGGTAAAGCTCTTATATTAAGGGAATGTGGTGAAGGTACTCCCTTTATGGTGGATCACATGATAAGGAACTCCTCAGTCATATTCCTAATAATGTAAGGAAATCCCCTACAAAATGGGATAAAAGTCCCCCATATATAATATCTATACTCCCTAATTTGGAATTATATCCATGGAATAGAACATTTCCTCTATAATTTTTGGTATTCCCTTTATTGGTATACTAACCTCAAAGATGCGTAGGTCCCTATAATTCAATTTTAGAGAGGTGTGTGGCTTTCAAGAAGTACTATAGTTTTAAACTTTTGGATCATGGGATTCATTTCGCACCTTTGGTTAACAAAAAATATAATATTTATGTATGTAGGTTCTGGTTTAGGGGACTTTCCTATTTACCTGATATCTTTATCCTTAAACCATATTTATCTTTTTTATACCATTTTCATTGGTTTTGAGTTGAATTTCCATTAGATTTCCTATATTTTTTTAGTCATAATACAAGGTAATTTTTTAACTATCCATGTATAAGAATTAATATCACTTATTTTTTATTCTATCCTGATGATGTATGGTTTGGGGATGATCATAGAGGACGTGAAGTTGGTAGATATGGTTCTTATTGGTTCTCAATGTTGACAAATACTATTAATGTTTGTTTTATGACTTGTTTTAATGATCAAGATACTTTTACATTTTATAAGTCAGTCTTTACAATAGGATTTTAGTCTCTTATATTGCATTTACATTTAGTATTTTCATTATCTTAATATTAAGGATTATTAGAGTCTGTTACATATATACTATTCTATCATTGGATATTGTGTCCAGATTTTCAATGTTTTATGGTTGTGTTTTTTTGGGATATGGAGATATATGTTTTTTACATGTTAACTAGGTTAAGAATTCCCATTTATGTTATTCATTATTGAGGGTAGTCACCTACACCATGATTATTGGGTTTTTTCTTAATATTTCATACCAAATATAACTTATGGCCCAGATTGAGCACCAATGTATTAGTTTATTTTTTTGGGGTATCATAGTGAGTTTTTATTTTCAAGGATCAATCTTTTAATTAGGATTCCTTTGAGTTTTATTATGGATAATACAAGAAAATGGTGTTAATGATTATTGAGTTTGGTTTTTAGACCAGGGAATCTAATATTTCGTGTGGAGGATTGAAAATATCTTTCCAGTACTCAGAATATTTATTAATTTACGTGGAACCCTAAGGAATATTTTTTATGGAATGGAAGGGATGGCACATGCATCATGTAATGGTCATTTGTGTAATTTTATGTAATTAATTATTTTTGTGAACTAGATAATCGTTATTTACCAGGGGCGTTTCTCATCAAATATAGTATGTCACCATGCATGTAGCCTATAATTATGATAGATTCTTCAATCTCTAATCAGTTATGTTAAAATGCAATGATTTTGGAACCTGATCATGTGGTATCATTATCAGGTGTGAAAAGGGAAAACCATCTTTCTATTATGTTAAGAGAATATCCTCCACCAATAATACTAGGGGATGATTCCACTATGAAATATTTCAATTTTTCCAACAGGTACATATCTGTTGGTAAAAGAGCATTTTTTGTTGGTAAAATGTTTTACCAACACATATATATTTTTCACAAAACTACTGGTAAAAACTAAATCGCTAAATGTTATTACGATAAATAAAATAATTCTATTACAATTATAATAATACGAGGAGATAATATATATGTTGGATAATGTGTATAAAAATATATCATGTGACAAATTTTTCTCTTGGTAATAATATTAACATTATATAAAATCTGTTCATAAATTATATTTATATAAAAATTATAAATATATATTGCTAATAAAATTTCAAATTATATTTTTTTATCAATCATGTATAATACACTTATTTAAATTATTAATGTGAATATCATTTTCACACAGGGTAAAACATATGAAAAATATTTATTATATTATTAATGAAATTTAATACATTATTAATAAATACATAGTTGGAGTTGGTTGATACCCAAAAAGTGGATAAAAACACAAAAAACATAGGATTCGACCATACACCCCCAACCCCACATGAAAAAGGGTATGTAGAAATCCTCTAATATGTCTATTGACTGCAATAATCTAGCAACCAATACATTTCTACCATGGTAGAATAATGTTACTCCCAACAGCCTGATGTAAAAGATATCTTTCATCACCATCCCAAGTAGTCCACTAGAATAAACAAAGTCTGCTCTAGTATTAGTGAGGAACCTCTAGTTGCTACTATATCACACCTTCGAGCTCCAAGATCTACACTACACATAACCAAAGATCATACACACACATTTCGGTGAAATATGTACATGAATTGAAACCAAAATAGAAATAAATGTAATTATTAAAAAAATAGAATGCAAATTTTTTAATCATTCCTATTAAAATATCAAGGATATATAGTATAAATGACTCAAAAATATTCCAACAAGATATCAAACACTATATTGTATTGAAATATCATTTCCTCTTTAAATAAGTATCGATGGAGTATATTAAAAAGGTCTACTTCTTATCATTACCAAAAAAATAGGAATTTTGAAAAACTCATAGAATAAAATTCATGCTTAGCTATAACAATAAAATGTGAATAATCATTAAAACAACCATATCATCTCCAAAATAACATTTTTTGTGTTCATTTTCAAACGGACAAAAAACAAGACAACGCACATGAGTGAACCCAATAACAAAAAAATCATGAATTAATGTGTATGAGGTGTTAAGTAACCATACTATCCCAAAATTTCCACCCCAACAATAATTTATTATAAGGGAATTTGTCTAATTTGAAGAATTATGGAATACCAATGTGAATAAATATGAGAATATGAGCATATTCTAAATAAAATATGGGACCAACTTTGTTGTAAGAACTCTTACATTTAAGATCGAATGTCTTAAATAAATGGAACAATCCGGAATGAGTGTGTCCATGGGTCTAGTCGGATCAGGTTTGTGGAAATTTTTGAAACAAGACTGATAGAAAGAAGATGGGTCAGGTCGGGTTAGATGAAGTATGCCCAATGAACTAGAATTGACCTATATCAAACTGGGTCGAACGAGTTATGAAACCGTTGAATGGGTTCATAATTAACTAAACATAGTGCCAAGAATTCAAACTCTTGTTAGATAATAAAATTCCTTTCAAATGAAACACCCCTATTATAAAATGAAGTAAATAGTACAATAAATGCAAAAAAAGAAGTAATACATTATGTAATAGAGTAAAGTCATCTGAATAGAAAAATAATGTGTTAATATAACACACCCCTATCATAAAAACAACCAATGAAAGAAGGAAAACTCTTTCCACAAATGCATCATGTAGCTGGACACACACAAACGCACACACACCTGAAAACATGTGAGAAACAAACAAAGATGTCCAAAGAAACAAAATGTCTATTAAAACAAATGAACTGAATATGCATCCAAAACAAATATAAACCAACTATCAAAGAACATGAATCCCTAGAATTGACAATATACAGACCAAATGTAATTAGTTATTTACTCTAAAAAAATTCAATCTGAATATATATCCAAAATAAATACCAACCAGTAACCATCAAAAACAAAAAGTGTTCTAGGAATTATTATAACATAAACCATAAAAAATGGAGACTTTTTTACTCTTCAAACTGTCAATATCTAGCCCAAAAGAAATAAATATGCAACCAAAACCATAAAACCCATAGTATACCAGACATCATCTAAATCCCAACCATGTTGAACAGACAATGTTCTAATGGCTTGGATTAACCATTTTTGTTCACATTCCCAATCAATAAACAGTATAATTTGCATCATTTGGACTGTGAGAACTCAACAAAAATAATGATTTATCGCATTCCTTGATTTTCATTATATTTAAATAACCATGAATATATTTACATTAACAAAATATAATGATTCCATTCAATAGTTGGTAAAGATCATTACAAAAATGATATGACTTCTCATATAATATGAAATCATATAAATGTGTTTTTTGTTTCATAGAAAATACATTTATTTGTATTATGTTAATTGAAATAATTAGTGTTAAGAGAATATATTTAAAACAATTACCATGTTATGTACTTTTTTGGAGAAACACTTTCACTGTATTTTTACAAATATGTGAATATATTAGGGGCATTAATACTATGAACCAGACAGACAAAAAAACTGCCTCCTCCAAAGAATAAATAAATGCATGCTGAAACGAATTTAGAAAACATTATAAATTTTGTGCCTTAAATGAATGGCCTATGTGTTACCTAGATATTCTTAGAAACATTCTGATAAAAACCCTTACACCCTTTAATCATAGTGAGAGTTAAAGAAAGGGGTAGAAAAAACAAAATCCAACTAAAATACTGGAAAACAAATATTCATTAATAACTTTTACCGATGATAAAACAAAAAAAATAGACATGAATGATTAAAAGAAAACATTTGGGGATAAAATCAATAAATTATAATTTGGAAAACATTTTTTGGGTTTTGACTATTTAGAGGATTTGTAAATATATGAGATTCCATATAGGTTGCAACGTTAATTCATTATGAAAACCCTTACATGCAATCTTGTAAACTACACACTAATTGAAGAACATTGAGTTGTTTCCAATTATAAAAAGAGACAAATGTAGAAAAAAAGAGTCAAAGAAAAATAAAATTACCTTATTATTTTCTATCTATTTCTCATAATTTGAAGAACCATCTATATGTGGTGTGGGCATTCCCATTTAGGAGAATGCATTGGGGGATTCCTGAATTCAATATATGAATATTGAAAGCATGAAAACCCTATAAAAAACTAACTTCCTAAGTTATAATTATATTGAACTATAAGTGTTTCCAAGATACATAATTATATGTATTATTATTTAATTTTATAGGATAAATGTGGGTATATAAGCTGCTAAATTATTTATGGGATCTTAGAGAAAATGTTCTATCTTCAATTTTTCATCAAAAAACTTGTCGAGTGTTTTCATGAGCATGTCTAGTATAGATTGAAAATGAAACATGACACAAAAATTGTTTTCCCAGTATTAATAATGTAATATTATTGTTGATCTTAGCTATCTTACCTCAAGGAAGGTAATTTATTGACTTTTACTAAGTATTTTATATGGATTTATGGTTATAACAATGTAAATCATATAAAAATGAGATATTTAAAAGAATATATGAAATAAAACAAAATTGGAAAGAGAAAACATTGATTCATATTGAAATAATTGAAAATATGACATTAATCAAGATCCAAGGATATATAAATCAATAAAAAGCAAAATTTCAAAACCTAAAAGGCCAAAATTCTCAACTGTTACACGTATAATATAGAAATAGATAGATTCAACACACTGTTTTCATCTTTATTCAATAATATATCATTAATCCAAGAGTATAATTTTGAATAGATTTCAATGGTCCATGAAATCAAGTAAATCTTCTGTGATTAAGATCAAAGAATGGGTAACTTATTGATATAAGTTGACTACTAATAATTTAAAGGTGAACTATAGAATTAAATATATACTAAAAAGTGTTGGAATCTATGATGACAAAAAAATTTAGGATTTAAAATAGGATAACATATTATACTTACAATGGATAGAAAAAATGTATTCCTCAACATTACATATTATACTTAGTGGATGGAGGATATAATTGTGATATTTGTCTACTAGAACATTGAAGGACAACCTAATAAAATATAGTAAATATAATGTTTATGCTACTGATAGAAAGAGAGAGAAACAACTACAATGAAGGAAACAAATATATTAGATATGGTGAAATATTTCTCGAACTACTGCTAAAAATGACTACACTGCATAACATACTGGTGAAAACATACTACTGCACGGACTGAGAACTAAAGAATAAGAAAATCCCTATGAGGTACTGATATTTCTTATTGTAACTTCACTACCGAGATAGCCACTAATACAACCCATCTACTACAAACTACCTAATAAAATAGAGAAAAATATTGCAGAATAATACCTACTACTAGTTTTTCTCTAATAAAAACTATGCTACCCGACCACAAAATGATTGTAGTGATAATCACCGAACCATAGGCCTACTTCCAAACTCTTATTTATTTACGTCGATGAAAACAATATCGATAGAATATTCCTTTCTAGAAAATCATCCAAACTCAATTTCTCGAGACTTCTTCAATGATCACTACGACCAAACGAACCACTCTAGCAGATCATGCATGAGTCATTCATTGAATTTAGAAAACAAATCCCCTTTTAAGAACATCTTTCTTCAAGAACTATCTATTTCACAATGATAAATCAAATTCATTAGATTTGGATAGAAAATTTTCAAATGTCATCCATCATCGCTGGTTGACATCATGCATCACGAATAGGAAAACCTTCGAGCACCATCAATCAATGGTTTTGAACCTCAAAAAAATTAAGATCGAGCACCTAGGATGAATTTGGTGTATGAGATGATTAACAAAATGAAAAAAGAAAAGCTATGTAAGGTCAGGTAGAAAATCACTGGGGAAGGGGCAGGCGATGAGGAGAAACGAGGAAGGGGTGAGTGAGGGGCACGCAGGATGGACAAAAGGACAAACACAATGTGAAAAGGGGGCGATGAAGATGAACCAAGCGGGTAGGAAGGGAATCAACAATAAAAAAATGGGTAGTGATTGAATGAGTGTTGATGAACTGATGAAGATGAAAAGGGGTGGATTTTTGGGTTTTTAGGTTATAATCGACGGCGCTGAAATGAATTGTATAGGGAGAATTGATGTGCGTGGAAAATGAATTCGATTTGGGAATTGGGGATTGTTCTATTGGTTGTAGAATAATAATTAATCTTAGAAATAATATGGTTTATGAGAAATGTATATATCACGTTTTAAATTTATATATGTTTTATAATAAGAATTTTTTATATACATATAACTAATATATATACATAGGAATTTCTGTTTTATGCATTTTCAAATTAAAAAAACAACAATAAAAAAATTTTAAATCATTAAAAATCAATGTTATATCATATGTATATATATATATTTATTTCAATAAATAAGGTAATTAATCATATAAAGTTATGATTTACTATCAAATGATATGTTTATAATAAAATATTTGATATTATTGTATAATATTTTGTGGATATTTATTATAATTATAAAATATTTCTTTTTAAAAATAACTAATAATAATATGTTCATATGTTGATAAAGAAATTGTTGGTATTAATATGACAACGAAACAAATTAAAATGTTATGAAAATATGTTTTTGTAAAAAGATACTAATATAAACAAATATATCTATTGGTAAAAATAATTATTGGTACCTATAATAAATACCAATAGATTTTAATATCTATTTTAATTACTCATTTTTACCAATAGACATATTATATGTTAGTAATTTTATGTTGGAACATGTGATTTTTTTATAGTGCTCTCCCATTACAAGGTGGTGTATGGATCATTCAAAGAATGATGAGATAACTCATAGGTCAGACACATTGCAAGAATTATATATATATAGATCACTCAATTAATAAAGTTATCCATATCTACAGTTTTTCCAAAAATTGCTAGAGGTATTGACCTGGGTGTTCCACTTGGTTCAAAAACTCACTAATCAAATGGTGCTTATGAATTTTAGTATTATTCATGGTGTGATAATTCATTATTTGGATTTGAATACATAGACTACAAACTAAGATACTCTTCCATTGTAAGAGTTTTAGGGCCTCTTTAGGTACGAAAAATACCTAGATACATTGATGATGGTTTTTGTACTAGAGCTGTTAGGCCTCTTGTATGGTATAGTGATCATAGTATGTGTTGAGGTTCACATACCTTATAAGGTACTCCATTTAAATGGATTAAAAATAATTATAAAATCCAATAAGTTAGATAAATCCATATAATGTTGTATTTGAGATGCGGTTGTACCTTTTATACATCCCCGTCTATACTAATGCTCGAGTTAATGTTATTGTGATCAATATATTCTTGTGGGAGTCATTGTCATATACCAGGGTAGGATATTTTTTCTATAGGGAAGATTCATCTATATGATCAAGTAAATGACTGAAATTAGGATCTGTTTAGAGAAAATATATACATACACAATCCTACTATTCATGATTAACGAAATTAATGTCTTCTTGTGGTTTTATTCATCTACAAATGTAAAATATTTTATGTTTACAGTACCAGAATCCAAATGGGTTAAAACAATATAACCATATGATTAAAAGAGGGTGGAAAATATGGTGTGGTGTATAGAAATCTATATCATAGGCATCATAGATATTAGGGGCCTCCCCATGGAGGTCAAAGTGTTCCTCCAAGAATATGTTTGTGAAAATGATATAATTGTTCAATAAAAGTATTTATAGGGGGGAAACAATGTAACCAACCTTCTCCCTTACCATATCCATGTTTTTAAGTCTAGGATCAGGGTTTTAGTGGTTAGGACCATAAATAGACGCATTTTAAATAGTAATTAAATTATGAACCATCGTATTTTGACCAAGTTATGATATTTATCATCTTTATATTATCACCCATACATGTTAAAAAACACGAGACATTATTTTATTGTTACATCTATAGTATGAGAATAAATCATTCTTGTATATTCTCTTTCCCAACCAATATATAAAGAAACTCATAATAGAGTTGACTAAATTATCAATCATATCTACAGACAATGCTCGATTTCACTTCAAAGAAAGGGGTTTTATGGGACCTAATCATGGAATGAATGAATCCCTATGATACTGTATTCAGTAGGAACTATTTATCTATAATGAACTATACCTTAAACCATCCATAATTTCAATATTTATAATAAGGGTTTTACTTTATTACATTTCAAGGATAATTTCTATTTAGTGTTTTCGAGAATTATGAAATACAATTATATATAGAACCCTTACGAAACAATGTGGTCACATCAACTCAAAATACATTTTTTCCAAAAAAGAACATTCATAAATTAAACTCATGTTTCATTAAAAACATGTCTGGTTTATAAATAGTGGATCCTCATTATGGAATGAAAGACCTTTATTTTATAACAATTCAACCTTAGGACCTACGATTTTTATTAAAACATAGGAAGAGTACAGAAGCACTATAATTGATACCAAATGAATGAAACTCATTAGATTATTTTAAAATCCATGAAATACATTATGTAAATTATTTATATTTTTGTAATAAACACAAATCTCAAATATTAATTTCCTTATGCATGAAATAAGATTCATCACACAAGTATTTTCATAAAAAACATATAATAAAAATAAATGTATAATAATAATCATGTTGGTTTCGTGTAATACATGGGTACCCATAAAAAACACTTTTTAAAAAACACATTTTTCACCCTGAAAGGGGAATAAAAATTTCTTTAAACATAAGTTTATTATAATAACATATAAAATCAAAATTCACCACTAAAAAATATTTTGAAATAATATATCAGTAATATAGGTATCCGGGTACAATATATTTATATCAATCTTATAATCACTCTTACAAGTACTCTAAAAAATGTTAAAAATCCATCTCTTAATTCTAACATAATGACCTAGAGAAAAAATCATTATCCAATGAATTAAAGAGCTATATAGGGATCACCTATCATCATGAAAAATTCAAAAGAACCATAAAATACATAAAAAACATAAAATATTTCATTTAGATCATAAAATATCATAAATTATTCAATTTTTCATATTTACAGAAGCACCTTGATCCTTCACATAAAGGATAATGAATATTTTTATATGAATACTATTTAAACTAAAATTACAAGAATAGTGGATAATAGGATTTAAAACATGGATAATAATCTACTTAAATTACAATTACCATGATGATTTGAAATCCCACTCCTACCATATATTTTAAATAACATTATTTTACACCATAGTAAAAAGATTAAAAATTTACCCATACAGAAAATGATAAAAATATTAATTTTTTGATCATTTTTGAATAAAGAAGTTTTTTAAACTTTATTTAATTATATTTTAATTAAAAATAATACTATTATTGGAATTTCTTTTAGAAATTTAGCTTTGAGGAAATTTATTTGAAATGAATAATTTAAAATTTATTTTTAATTAAAATCCCTTACATTTAGTATGAATAACAAAATACATAATTTAGATCCAATATAATAAAATTATTATAATTAATTACTTTTTAAAAAGGTTTTTATAATTTATTAATAAATTATTTTCCTTTTTATTTCATTCATCAACATGTCTTAAATAGTTACTATATCATATAAGTTCTTATCAGACCTTTTGAGAACGTTTAGTTCATTTTTCCAAAATAAAATTGGTAGGATTACCATGTAAAAATGTTTCAATATTCAATAACCTAAATAATATTAAACATAAAATAATTATAATTTTTATATATTAAATAAAATTTTATAACCATCCATGAATGAAAAAAAAGAAAAATAAACCACCACACTCATTGAGGGTGGTAGTCCACACGTACACAAAAGCGACATTGTAATTTTAAAATTAATGGAAGGTTAAGAATGTAATTATAATATCTTATATGAAGGTTAATAATTATGTCATTAATATCAAATATATTATTTGAATCCATCATAATTACCATCCTTTTGAGGTTGTGATGAAAAATAAAACACATCACTTCATGGAGGTGGTAGTCCCCACGTGTGCAAGAGAAATGAATATATTTCCCATAATATGGAAAAGTGTAGAAGAAAATATTTTTCAAAATCATAATAATTTTTTATGTAATATAATAACTTTGTTATTTCAAAATGGTTAAACTAGATTTTAATGTTGTGGAATAAGATAAAAATATGAAACACTTCATGAAGAATTATACCTCTTTTTTGAAAAACCACTTTTAAATTAAAACATAATCTTTAATAGGATGGTATATTTGCGTGAGTGAAAAAATATTGAAAGTGGGGAGGAATATTGGGTAGATATTTGGGAAGGTATTTTTTGAGATAGATTTCTCTAATGTTGTGGGTAAGAGAAGAGAAGAGGTGATCATTTATAAGAGAGGGGACTGACACACTTTTCATTTTTCAAAAAATATAAATAATACAATTATATTTATCATGGTAAATTTGATAAAGATAAACAATTTCAAATATAAGATGATAATGGCATAAATAAAATCATCTAACAAGAAAAAAGAGGATATTTTTTGGCATTATCACAAATCTATTCCCCAAATTAACAAGATTTAACCATTTCTATGGTAAAAAATATTTTTCATTATTACCATTCAAAAAGAAAAAATTAAAATTAACATCACTACTAAATTTAAAAATATTAATTCCAAATATGAAATCCATTTTTCATGATGCAATGTTTAGATGCATAAGAAGTGACTTTTAATATAACTATGGAAAACATATCGAAAAATATTTTTTAATATAAAAAACTTACAACAAAATTGATTATAATGTTGATTAATATATAATTATTTTTTATTATTTTTAATAAATTGGAAGTTATTTTACTTTATAAACAAATAAAAAAATCTTCTTACTTTTTATATTGTTTATTTAAATAAAATAATTCATTGTTTTATAAAAACTGCTATTATTTACTATTCACGCAAACACGAGACTTATATTAAAAATCCCAAATATTCATTTGAAGACTATTAATATATTATTTGTTAAAAAATGTTGAAGTTTTGTTTAAATTAAATTTCTAAATGTGTTATAAATTAATGATAATATCTATGAACAAAAAGTAATAAAAACGTTTTTTAAAAAATAATGTATTTTTGAGTGATAAACTACATATATAATCATTCCATACCTAAAAATCATAATGAAATAATTTTTAATTCATTAAATTAAAAATATTGTCGACATATTTCATTAAAATCATTAATATACATTGTTAAATTTAATCTATTATGATAACTGCAGATTTTACTTATAAAATTAGTTTTATGAAAAACAAATATTTTACCTTTAAAATATTTAATCTCCATTTCTAAAGAATTTATAATTAATTCTTGATCGAATCATCATTTATGAAGGAATATAAAAATATATATGTTTCATAGTGTAGCAATTTCTATTCAAAAACACTAAACTAGTGACTATGTCATAATAGTTATAATTAAATAACAACATTGCTTTAGTATATCATGTTTCATTTAAGCTCGATGTTGTGTATACAAAATTTTATCAAATATATTGGTTAATGAAATTAAATTCAAAAATATTTGGGTGTTAAATTATATCCACTATTAAAGAAATTGGTTCCTATAAATTTATCTCATGTTCCATAAAATTGGTGTAGAAAATTTTCTTATCATCACTTCGAAGAAGTTGAAAATAAATCATACTATCACAAAATGAAAAAAATATAATAATTAAAAAAATATTATTTGAAACCCACATTATAAAAAAGTGATAAGAAAACATTATTTTGAAGTGTAGAAGGGAAATTTTAAGGTCTCCTAGAATACCACATAATCATGTTACAAAATAAGGATAAGATTAATGAGACGTGAAAATATAGATTTAGAAATAGGAACAACATAAGAGATAATGTTATACTCTTATGAGAAGAGAGGAGAAAATGAATTCATAATAAATGATTATAAAAGTAAAATGTTTTCATTTTTAGGATTATTTTCTAGAAGCATGTTATTATTTTTCCATCAGGATATAGAACACAAGAAAATAAACTTACCTGATTTCTTTCCATTATATTAGTAAAACTTTAATATTTGGTTGTGATTAGAGAATTTTTACTACTTTTATATCATATCTTTCTCTATAAAATGATTATACAAAATGAATTTATCATACATGATGAAATAAAATCAAATTCTAACCTATCACATGTTCCATTATAGTATAACTTGTTATTTATCATATCATTAGACATTACACAAAACCAAAATTATAAGAATAAGATAATATTATATCATTATAAGGGAATACTAAATTAATCCCCAAATTTTAAAAAATAACACTGAGAGTTAAAATTTAAACATTCCATAAAAATAAAACCATAAATTTCTTTAAAATATGCCTAACCAAATTGAAAACCTAAGACATAGAAATATTTGATCACATATTTTTCAAATATCAACATAAAAGAAACCTCCATACAAAAATAATAACCTATAATGTAATATCGTATATTATCCAATGTATATTAACATTTGCAAAATAATAAGATTCATCATAAAGCCACAATAAACTCATATATTATTTAATAATATAACTCATGAAAATTTTTTCAAATAAAATATCATATTAGATAAAATATTTCATGTTATATTAATCATATAATATTACCAATATAGTGGAATTAATCAATAATAACATAATAACTTAGTCACTAAATCCCTTATAAATTCACTAGATATCTATATAATAGATGAGATGTTCACAAAATGTAATAACCCTTTTTCACTAAATCCCTTTTCAATTCACTATATATCTATATAATAGACGAGATGTTCACAAAATGTAATAACCCTTTTCTAAAAAGGAACTACTATTTCTACAACATAAAAGATTATATTATCCATTAGGGTTATCAATACCTATCATATTTTTTCATCATAATATAAAATCATTATTCCTCAAATAATATTTCATTTAAATACAAGTTAATCCTAAGGGTTACATATACCTAAGAAATATATTAAAAATTAATAAATGTCTCCGAGATTACTCTAATCATATAAAACATTAAATGGTTAAACATTTTTCTAGGCTCAAGATCAACCTCAAAGCGTGCCAGTCCCTAAAGAAAATACAAATCCATCATAACTCTTAATACCATATATATATACGGTAATTAATCAGTTAATATTACTTATAATTATTTAATAATAGTTTTCTTATTATGCCTTAATACTTCCTACCTAAAATAAAAAATATGAATCATGTCCTATGATTTATCAATATCAAACTAATCACATTTTATAATTTTAAAAAAAAAACTATAAAAATAATATATACCTTTAATATGTTATTCAATATTTCTTCATCTTCAACATATAACCTTTTTATATCATTACACCTTAATGATTATTACACCAAAGGAATAAATTTTCATAATGAAATTATATTCCAAATTTAAAACACTCAATTATATATTATGAATAAATTTATTACCCTCTATAATGTTAACTGAACTCAACATTTTCCTTGGTAATTTATTCCACTAATACCTCCTTTATCACATATGATACATCTTCACGTTCTTTTGAGGTGTTTTTTCTGGGTGTTTAATCCCACATTACTGATATAGAATATGTTTAATCTATTTATTTTCACAATATTTATCACTTAAATTCTTGGAAAATATATTTTGTACTTATCTAGAGAATTAGAAAACTCAGACAGGTTCAAGTTGTTAATAATAACTTTAGATTACTAGTTAAGCATAACCATAAGTGATTTCACAATATCTCCAATCCTGTTTTGATTCATAGTCTAAAAAACACTTCAATTTCATTTACATCAATTGTTAACATGGTTCCTACTAGTCTCATTAAATTATAATATCAAAAAATTCTTAGTGTGAGTATCAGAATAAACCATCTTATAAAGAGGATAAATGTTAGGTTATCATTTAACATGTCATATTATATAAAAAAGTTTAGATTAATCCAAAAAAACAATAATTATCCATAACATATTAACCTTTTATGTTATAAAATACATTTATTTTATGCTCAAATAAAATCCTAATCACTAATTTAATCTAAACCCTTTCTGATAATACAAACTTTAATGACTTGTTCTATAAACAACCCATAATTACTTGAATTATAAAACAGTTTTCACTTTCTTAGATTTCATGGATATTTTAAATTTATTGGATTACATAATTATGTAAAACATTTACATATCAATCACTTATAAAAAACTGGAAATCTACACTCTATAAGTGTTTTTCTAGAAAAATAGGATTATTATGTTTAAATTTCTGTTTCATTCAAGACTTGTTTGGTTATTTAAATATGAATCCCTATAGTGGAAATATAGATCTTTTTATAGTTCCAAATAATTTTTAGGATCAGTGAAAATATTTATTAACATGGTAAGATCATATAAAGCTTAGTAATGTATAATAAAATAATTAAACCCATTATTCCATTTTGAAAACCATGAAATCCCTTAAGAAAATGTCCCATTTTTACATAATAAACATTAAGATAAATAAAATTTTTATTAAAATTGAAATATTATATAAACAAAAATTATTTTAATAATACATATCATTATAATATGAATGTAAAATTAATAATCATTAGGGTTTCTCAGAGAATTCACGTACTCATAATGAAATTTTCTTAAGAAAATTATTTTACTCCATTAAATGGGGAATAACATTTCCAGAAATTATAATATTATTTGGTTAGCTTATATAATAAAAATAAATACATGATAATTATTTTGAATAATATAATATTCATTTAGATACCTTCATAAAATGTCTTCATATCACTTATACTATCACTTATACAAACTCTCTTACAAATTGAATAAGCTACTTATTAAATTCCAACATAATTACATAGAGGAAAAAAATCAATTCCCAATTAATTGACGAGCTAAATATGGATCACCCATCTTCATTTACATCATACAGGTACCATAGAATACTTAATACACATAAACTATTTCATTTAAATCATATAAAATAATAAACTAACTTGTTTATCACATTTGTATACTCACTATTGGGATTTATATAAAATTAAGTATACAATGCCCTTTTCTTTAAAAACTATTCAAACAAATCTTCTTATAAGTAAAATCAATATGATATTATTTATAAAACATATAAAAACCTATAGATAAATATTATCAAAGAATAATTGTCCTGATAGTGGGAAATTTTTATCATTTAATATATATTAAAAATCATTTTTTTTCACCATGGTAAAAAGAGTCAAATGTAACCCATACTGACTATGTTAAAAATTATCTTTTCTAAAAATTTGTAAATAAATCAAATATTAGATTAAAATGAAAATTAAATATTATTTAGTTAAAAATATGAACATTATTGAATCATTTAATATAATATGGACATAGAGCCAAATATTTTATAGGAATAATTTAAAATAAGGTTTTAAAGATAAAAATCTTACCTTTAGTCCCACTCACCACATATGTATTTTAAATTTTATATAATTAAACTATATTAATTATTTAGTTTCTTAAGAAGAATATTCTATTGTATTAGTTTATTTTAATCCATTTTATTTTATTTATTACCTTGTCTTATATAGTTGTTGAATCAGTAAAGTTAATGTAGTATTTTTTATCGATGTTTTGTTGATATTCCCAAAAAATAATCGATAGGTTAACCATAATAATTTTTTCCATATTCTATAGAATATTAATCATGACATAATTAATATATTTATACATTAAATATAATTTTATAACTATCAATGAATGTTGAACATGAAAAATTTATAACATCACTTTGTGGAGGTGGTAGTCCACACATACATGCTAGAAAAATTACCATTTTCCAATGAGGGGAATATTAAGAAGTTGAGTAATATATTATATATACATAATCCTAATTATTTCATGAATATAATATATATTCATTAAATCCATCATAATAACCATCCTTTGGTGCTGGTGATGAAAAGGGAAAACATCACTTCATAGAGGCGGTAGTCCACACATATACATGTCTACTAATTTCATTTATTATAGGATGAAAAACGATATGGAAAATTATTGTTACTTAATAATAATAATATATATATATATGATAATTATGTTATTATTTCATCATATCATAACAATATTTGAAGGATATAGAAAACAAATAAATATGAAAACCTTGGTTAAGAATTATACATCTTTTTTGGAAAAAATGTCCTAGAGTACACCTTAATAAATGGTATTTGGATGATAATAGGACATTTAAGACATGGTCATGGTTATTTTGAGGTATTTTCGAAGTTATTAGATATGATAGAGTACTAAAATTTGTGGTTAAAAGAGGATATGAGGGCCACTTTTATAACTAATGAAAGTGTCACACTTATAATTTTAATTCACATTTAAATAGTATAAACGGATTACTCATGGTCATTTCACTATAAAATATAAAATATAAAAGATAAGGTGATTATGTTTGAAAAACTATCATACAATAAATATTAATATAATATTTTTTTGTCTTATCACAATGTTTTTACCCAAATTAAGCTGATTTAAACATTTCTATATTGAAAAATATTTACTATGGTTACAATATATACCAAAAAAAATGAAACTGAACTCATCGTTAAATTTTATACACATTATTACAAATATAAAATATATTTTTCATGATTGAATTTTTATAAATGTGGATCACACAATGAATAACATATTAGAATACAAATAATCTTCTTCCAAAATAGAATATAATATTTTTTCATACAGAATTATTTAGATTATGATTAATATAATTAATCTAATTTTATTTTTAAGAAAAAATAAAAAGATAATGTGACTTAAAAAATAGATTATTTAATGAAAAATATTGACTTTTTATTTAAAAATAGTCATTTTTCTATGTTCACTAAAAATGAATATTTTTAGGAAAATTCAATTTATTTATCATAAGCCTAAAATTAAATAACATTTAGAAATTTATTTCCATGTTTCTAATATTATTTCAAAATGTGGTATAAATTAATTATAATATCCACACATAAAGATCAATAAAAACAATTTTTGAAAGAAGAAGTATTTTTAAATCATAAAATAGTTGTATTCTGACTCCTTAAATAATAACAACAACTAAATGATTATTAATTAATTAATTAAGATATATATTCTAATTATTTTACTATAATCATTTATCAATAATGATAAATTTAATTTATTATGAAAAAATAATGATGTGATATTAAAATTTTATAATAAAAAAAGATATATTTTACCTTCAAAAGATTTTATCTTCATTTCCAACCAATTTACAATAAATTAATTATTGAATATTAAAGTTAATAAATAGAAAAATTCTATATATATTTCATTATTAATTCCTATAAATGGGGTTCTCATCCACTATCAATCGTAGTAGTGTTTCCTAGCCTATGATTGTAGACCCTAAGCTAGTAAGGATATTTAAAGTTTATGGTGGTTTGGTTCATTGATTATTGTTGTGTTTGGTCACTAATCTAGCAATTATGTCTGATTTTGAATCCTAAATAAGGGTAGTTGTCCTTTTATTCATTTGGTGTGGTGGATTTTTTGTCTTTATATCTCATTAAATATTCTCATTCTGTATATACCATCATGCAAGAAACCATATTTATTATAGTGTGATGATTCTTAGTGAATCTTGGGAATGTTATGGTGGATGGGATAATAGTTTATCTTATGAGTGTGAAAAAATTAATTTATCATACTCTTCAGATTCATGGTGTCCTTCCCTAGTGTGTTATTCATCTGGATTTGTGGGTCTCAGGGGTGGTTGTGGAGTTTTTTTATTTTTAGACAAATTTGAGGGATGTGTGTGGTTCCTCTTCCAAAGGTATATTGAGTTGAATATTTAATGGTGTCTAGATTTACCCTAAATGAATCATGAAATTATTAATGTAGATTTTTAGGTCATTATAATGATGTGAATGATAATGATTTTTGAAGGAATTTCAACAGGTTTATTCTATTTATAGGGTGGTTATTAGGAAGATATTTTTGAAATTTTCTAGATATGACACTTTTGTATGAGATTGAAAAGTTAGTTGTATACAGTTGTTTTAATGGATTGGTGTTTATGGTGGCAATGTGTGTGGGGTGAAAAGTGACTGGAGTGATTTTTAGTGATGATAATTTCATTACATAGGGATAGAAATGGGTACCCATTTAGATAGAATATGACCCCATATAAACTGATTAAATAGAGTTTGGATACCCCTTAACTAGGTTAAGGTAGGGTTTATATTCTATGAACACTACTAGATTATTAATCAGATAGGGATTCAGTATTAGTGTATGGATACTCGAGCTCGTTTATTATATTTTATATTTATTTTAAAATAATTTCATAGTGACTTCCTAGTGAATAAAATAAGTTTTATGGTGGATGGTGGGAACGTTAGTGTAGGGGATGCATACTTCAGATGAGATTGAATAATACTTTTCAAATTCAGGGTAATGTCGATACTTATAAATCCTCAGATGTGAGTTTTGATAAGAATCTTCCCCCACTCACATTGAAACCATTTGTGCCATTGATCCCTCATGTGTATACTTTCCCCACCATGCTCTATTGAAGAGAAATTCCCATAGATATAACGTTATAATTATGTTAGAGGCATTTAAATATATTAAAATTAAAAATTAAAAATCAATAAAAAATAAATTTTCTCTAAGAGTTTAAGATATATTTAGGGTATGGGTTATGTAGTATATATACATGTATAAACAAGTTTGGGTAGGGTAAAAGTTATTCATTTTCACAATTGGTTACCTCAAAAGAAATGGGAACCTGACCAATTTCCATCCCTAATACCAAGTAAGGAAAAATTATCAAATAAATGATGAAATTTTGTTTTGGAAATAATGGTTACAATGGGATTAAACTATCCCCAGACACCCAATTGTCTACCATCTCACCCCAATTAATTCATTATTTTTAATGAAAAATATAAAATTGTATTGGAATTTTTTTTAGGGTTTTCTCACCTCTAAAATTTCCCACAAAACCTATATAAGTTTATTTCCGAAAAACACTAAAAGTTGATTTGAGGAACAGTGGATTGATGAACTATTAAAACATCAATAGAGAGACAATGTGGATCCTAAAGATCGATCACAAGTGCAGATATAACTAACATCATGTTTACAAGGAAGACATCCTAAAGAAGGGATTCCTATGTATATATGGAAATTATTAATTTATCATGATGTTTTTTTCATGAATAAACCTTATCCTTGTTTATAGAAGTTATAAACCATATATTCTAGCCATTATTGAAAAGATTCATAGTAAACAGACATGTATATGGGTCTGGGTACCAACCCATCCTGATAATCATAACATATAAAAATTCCTTTGAGGATTAACTTGTTATGCCTAGTTATTAAAAATTCCTAAATGTAAAAGAACAATTAATAATTTGGATGGTCTCTAGCTTTAATTAGTATCCCAATAACTGAAACATCTAGACCGGTTGAGCTAAGTTATTATTATATTTTTCTAAAATGAATTAATATTTATTACTTATTGAATATCAGTAAATATTAATGATTTTAATAATAAAATTTATATAAAAATTTTTAATAAAAATATTTAATTATTATATATAAAAAATTATGATATATATATTATTATATAAAAATCTGTTTTCCATTTACATTTATTACAGATTATTATATATATTTGTGATTTTATTTAATAATTTAACAATTCTTGATATGATTTGTTTTCTAGACATAATTATTAAACTTTATTTTTTTTCATGGCCTGATTAATAAATTGGTTAGGTCATGGTCTGTCCAGTCAGGCCCAATTAACAACTGAGCTAGGCTTTTCTGGACCAAACCTGACAGACCTGACATATGTACAGGTCTAATAGGGAACTTTAATAATGACATCCTTATTTATTCTAGGCCATAAGAATGTACCATCTATTACTTTACGGTTTCATTGGAATTTATTCTAGAGTACCAAATATATCATAAATTCTTGTACTGAAAATTATAGATTATGGATGTTTGTTCTTTTACGAAAAATATATCAGCGGGTGGGGTAGTAGTTTTCCTGATGAAGATTAAGGTTTTTATCTATTAAGATCCTTTTATGAATATGATTGTGTTACAAAACTTTATTATATTTGAAGGATATTACAAAAGATTCACGGTATATTTCTCGAAGATTGATCCTCCTGTGACTGCCCTTACCTGAATAGTGTGGCCTTTAATTTGGCCCAACTAATTCCAAAGAGATTTCTAGGAGCTAAAGAAATTATTATAACACTCCAAAACATTATTTTAAATGAAAAATAATATTGAAAGTTTTATTAACATGAAAAATAAATCTTTATGTGAATTGTGATATACTATAGAAATATTATTATATAAATGGGACCTTTATAACCATGCCATTGAATTGGTGGGTATGAATACAAGTGAAAAAATTATGAAATATATATATATATATATAATGTTCCTACTAAATAAAAATTCATTGATTAATTTTTAGGAAATAAGAACTCAATTTTTATTAAAATCATTTAATTCTTCAAAAATACCTTTTCATTAAAAAATGGTATTTATTCACTTTTATGATTAAATATTATAATCAGTTTATAAAAATATAAGAAATTATATTTTATAAAAAATAAATAATTTTTCAAATAATCAAATTATTGTTATATTATGCTGAAATTTTGGGAATTTTATGAAAATATTAATGTTTTCCATGAATAGTGAAAAAATACCGATTATATACAAAACAGTCATTACCATTCAATTTTTTAAAAAGTAAAATTTTTATTTGAATTTATTTTAAAATTAAATTATTTAATTATGATTAAAAATGTTCCATTTACTTTCATTTAAATTTATATTATGCCTAATTTTGGTATCAAAACAATTTTATACGTAAAAATGCATTTTTCTAGAAAACTATTTTTCATCGTGTTCTGTCGATTAATTTTAAATGTAATTTATCAAACTTATATAAATTAAATAATATAAAATGATTAAATATTTTTAATATTAAATTCCAGGTTTTTTATATGTAGATCAACTTTATTCATTTTGATCATGAATAATAACCATGGTATATATTTTTCACCATGATAATGGTATTTTCCGTAATTAAGCTTAAAAATAATGTTATATGGCTTTATGAATATACATAACAACTAAATTATTTATATTGTAAATGTTTAGTTCATAATTTATCATCCAATATTATTATATATTGAAACTTTGTGTAAATGTTCATTCATAATGACCATTATATTATCTTAAGTACAGAATAAATACATAATGTTACACAATTTTATTTAAAACCTATAATATTTTTTCCCGAAGGAGTAAAAAGAGTTTATGTGGAATTGTAAAAGTTTATTTTAAATATGAATTAATTTTTTTAATAATGCTAATTTATTATTAATTTTTATTGACAAAATAATTATCTTAAATGCATATGAAAAGATGACACAATTGTTCTGCAAGCAGTGGAGAAATAAAGTAATTGATTTTAAAAAATTATAAATTAATTTTTTTAAATTAGTAATTTTGTTACAAGAATCATGTGTAAAATAATAATTTATTAGGTATTTTTTAAACTATTATATTTTAATTACATTACATTATTTAATTTTTAAAAAATTTAACAATGTGAACCATTCCGAAAATGAATTTAATGGTATTTTATGTTAAATAATATTTTACTAAATGAATTAGAATTATAAAAAAATTCAATTTTTTCAAAGTGAGTGGGATATTGTTGATCATATAAACGTTTTTCCACTTATGGGTCACTTTTTCTTTTATATTGAAATGCATTACCCCTAAAGGATAAAAAATATTGATATCACTATAATCGTAAAAAGGGTTTATCAGGGGGTCAAACTAAGAGATATAGGTTAACAATTGACCTAAACATGGATCTATATTCTATGATAATATTATTAGAACTTATCTTCATCTCATATTCTAAATATACTAATTTTTATCCACTTCAACATTAATATTAATTTATATAAATTTACTACTTTAAGTAATTCCAAGGATAAGGGCACCACTTATCCTCTGTTACTAAAAATTCATAGGCCACATGGCTCAATAAAATCCTTCCAAAACCTGTATTTAAATTCATTAAAAACATTTGAGGGTTTCTAGAATTATTAAAATATCATCCCTATGGTCCTTGAGAAGATATTTAAAGGTATTTCTTCAAAGATAAGGTAATCATCTTAACTAAACCTTTTGATTTTAATTATTATTCTACCTCCTTAAATTACTATTTGTTAAGAGTAATATGATAATGGGTGGTGGGAGTAAATTTCTATTTTAAATATAAAATTGATAAGGTAAATTAAGACTATAAAATATATGATGACATCATGAAAGAAGTTTATATTATCAAAGTAAACAGTAGTGGAATATAAAATACAGAAATTAAAAAATACCTGGAAAAATATAATAACATAATTCAAAAATAGCATAAAAAGGTTTCTTTAAATCTTCTCCCCTCAAGATGAATTGAAGTGGTTTGTAAAACCTAATGTTTAATATGAAACAAGAACCAAATAATTACCTTTTTAATGTAAGGGGGAAATTGTGAAAACGTCATTTTAATAGGAACCACAATCCAAATGATTAATCTATTTCTTTGGATAGATATTTAAAAAACCAATGATGAGAATAACAGGGAAAATTGTATGGTTCTAATTTTTGGAATACCCATTAAAATTCCGTGTCAACTCTCACTAAAATATTAGAATATCAAATAATGTGAGAGACACATATATTTTACAAATGAGAGAAAGGAAGGGAGATATGTGTTATACAAAAAGACCAATGTATAAAATGAATAAATGGAAATGGACCAAAATTAAGAATATAATTAATTGATTTGATGGTTCTTGATAAAACATGATTAAAATCACACATTTTAATAGTTACCTTTGATATAAATAATTCTAATAGAGAATGTTCACTTTGATATTTTTTAGAAGGAAGAGAGATGTTGGCACATTGAGTCACTTATAGTATTGAGGATTCATTGAAGATAGGAGAGTGTCACATAAGTTTTCTATCATGATCCAAGTACATAAGGCCTCATTTTATAGTCTTAAAAACCATAAAAACATCAAGAATTTACATGGAGCAATTAATGATTTTTTGACTAGATTTAAGAGAGGTTTGACCATCATTAAATGCATCTTGAGTCCATAAAAGGATAAAATTTCATAATCTATAGCCTGGTGTACAAATATTTATCGTTTGTTTTTCTTCTAATCCTACCGCCCTAGAATGATCATCATCCCCCAAACCCAGAAACTAGTCCAACAATCATTGGAACCATCTATTTCTACAATTTTTCAAGGAAATTCGACTAGGGCCTCTTCAACTTCCATGAAAGGATTTATAAGGTTATTCAAACCTAATTGCATACACCTGAGAAATGGAATAAGATTTCAAGAATATCATGAAATAAACTTATATCCTTTGATATGAATTTATAATGTAAAAACTTTAGAAACAAATTAAATTATCAATAATCATTTTAATAACTACAATACAAGTGTAAAAAATACCTCTATTTTTTATTGACAAAAAATGATTTAAAAATAAATTAATGGAATATGGAAATGATAAAAAAGAATATAGTTTCCAAATTTCTATTAAAACAATTCTTCCCTTTTGAGAAAATATAAATCAATGTTCTTTTTCTTTATAAAATAACATTTTAAATCATGCACTATTTTATCTTTTTACTCTATAAAAAATATCTCCCACATTGATATTATTAAAAAATTTAATTTCAATGAAATATGGTTAGGGAAACAAGATCATACGAAATAGGAATTGATCATTTATAAAACATGAATATAAATAACTAACCACCTACGCCCTTAAGAAAATGAGGGCATATTAAAATGAAGGGATATATGAACTATCATGCTTCTATATAGAAAGAGATAAAACATCCAACTCAATAATTCATATATAAATTAATAATTAGGAAAATTACTAATAATATACAAGAACTATACTTGGACATAATATCCATTAAATACCAAAACTTTGAAAACATGGATTTTTCAAACATGTATAAATATATTAAATGAATTTATAAAATATATTAAAAGAATTAAAAATGATTTTAAAATAATTTTTATACAACACCATTAAACATAAAATTTTAAACATTCTTTTAAGAATATATATGCAAGATATAACATTATTTCGAATAATATAGAACCTTAGAACATAATTTTATTAGATATAGGAGAAACAGAAATTATCATTCAAATAAATACCCATTAAATTTAACAAATAGTAGATAAAACTATATACTTCTTAGATTTTTTAAGACATCTAAATCCATGTATTTTCTTTACTAAAAAAACATCTTTAGTTTAATAATCCCTCTATTATTGTTTTTTAATATCCATAAAATGGAGTGTCATTGCGGTTCTATGGAAAATTATAATAAGATAACAAAACGAAATTTTTTGGTACCATTAATTGTAACACCCCAGGTAAATAAAGAATATGACATTTTTATATTTATCCATATTTGTGAATAAAATATTAATATTACCATAAAGGTAATGCTATGCTTGATGGCGTACCCAATACGTAACAACGAGTTCCATTGAAATCATACATTGCACTCTAATAATAAAATAATTTTATTTTAAATGGTAGTTAACACCTAGCCGAAGTAATGAAGGGAATTAAAAGTACTAACTACAAAATTATTATATATGTTTTCCAAATATTTTTACTTTTTACAATAAATTTTAGAGGATTAAAAACACGAATGAATCCAATTTTAAGCGTAAACATTCTAATATTCTTTAAAAGGTTGATTAACCACCTATTGATGGCGAACCTCTTTTAAATCCGTTTTTTCACAATTTTATGTGTTATATATGACAATATAAAAATCTTCTATATAATCAAGACATCAAAATTTACTTTGTGTAAATTTTTGGTATTTTTTCGATAAAGTTCATTTTTTAATGAATAGTGAAAATATTGTATTTTAATTAAAAACCTCTTTATAATCTAATTTATTTATATGACTAGATTATATATTGAATTGGTTTTAAAGTGAAATTAGATATTATTTTTAAACTTTAATCCAATAGTGGTCGTTGGAAAAATTTTCATCTTGAAATTGGTCTTAAACTAGTGTCAATCTTTTGATACTTATTAGTTCATTAAAACACGCTATTTCCTCTGACAGCGGGAATTAATTATTAAATTAATTAATGTAACTTATATGTTTTTAATTTTGTAAATTAGACATCATTTTTGAATTCGGAATATCAAATATAGCTTCGGGTGAATTTTTGGTATTTTCCTGGAAAACTTCAATTTTTGATGAATAGTGAAACCACTAAGTGGTACTTAAAAACTGATTTTTCGTTTAAATGATGTTTTACCACCTCTGTGTTTTGAATTTCAAAAATCCGACATACATGGTTTTCATTAAGAAGTAAAACGTGGTCTAATGGGATTAACATAATTTTTTTATGAATAGTAACTTTTATGTTTTTAATCACGATTAGAGGTAATTAGTGTAGTTTAAGGAAAAATAATGTTTAATAATATTAAATGACCTATACACATGTCCTACCCTTATTCTATGTGTCATTTCCGACCATGAAAAATCATAGGACAACTTGGGGACCCCATGGAGACACTTTGGTAACATTAATAAATTTTTATTTTAAGTTAAAATAAAAATGTCACAAACATGAGTTGTTTTACTAAAACAATTCTTAAATGGGGTTATACAAGTCATATTTTTGACTATAAATATTAATTAGAAATATAAAATAATTTTCTACATCATGATAGTTTTTCTATAATTTTTATACATCAAATAAATTAAATTATTTATGACAGCATGATGATGCAGCGATTACCTCATTATTTAACGATTTAAATAAATTGAAACAATAATGTAAAATCTAAGACCTATACATGTCAAAAACCTATTGGATGTGTTGATTTTGAACTCGTATCACCTTATCCTCTAAATATATTAATGTGGGACCCTTTGTATCTGAAAATCATTTTATAATAATGTATCTTTTCTTAACATTCCAAGAGTGCCCCTCCTCTCCTCTTATAAAAGGCCCCACCTCTACCTCATTACCCACACCTCTCAAGCCATTGGTTCAGAAATTCTCTACTCTTTCTGTCTCTCCACATCTCCCTCTTAGTACTATAATCCTCACATTGGGATGAAGTCTTCCCAAGTAAGACATTGAGCTCAAATCAAAAAGAGTTGCCCGTTTTTATGGTAATGTCTTCACTTCTGTTATTTTGTTATATTTTTCTTCTCCAACCACCTAAACTATTTTTATTCATTTATTTTGTAACAAATCATGTATCTTAAATATACTAGGATATTTTTATAGAAATAATTAGATCTAAACTTACACACACCGACATATAATTGTTAAATAACATACTCTTTCTGTGGATGGTGAATTCTTTCCTCAAGAAATGATGATTGTTCAATATTCTTCTAACACCTTCAAAGGTGGACATTAATATGTAACTATATTTATATATGATATATAATATGTTTATGTTTTCCTTAAGCATCTGTATGTTTCATTTATGGCATAACTTTATGGCTTCCAGTATGGGTATACACGATATCTTCATTTTAGGAGGTACGGACTACTGCCCCCTCAAAGTGATTTGATTCATTAATGCCACATGTGGGACATATAATGGATGGATATAAAGTAATTATATATGATGTTATACAGGAATTATATTATTCCTTTATATAATTATTATTTAATTCCATTGGATACAAAAAAAATGAAAGTAGCGTTCATGCGTACGTACGACTTATCGTCCCCATGAACGGTACATTTCATTTCTTATCTCCAAATGTTATGTAATATTATAAGTACATATATATAATGGATATATATGTAATATATTACATCTAAATTATTGATATCATTCTGGAATTATAATATATATATATCTCATTTTTTTTAATTCCATTAATATGATAATAAAATGAATGTAGCATTCATGCGTACGTATGGCCTACCGTCTCCAAGAACGATGCTTTTATTTTTTTTTATCAAAATGATATGTAATAGTATAAAATTAATATATAATGGATATATATGATATTTAAAACATCATTACTATTCTTGATATGATGTACCTATAACTACATGGAAAATTCTTTTCCAACATGTTCGATTTTTACTCATGTACCGAACATCGACAAAAACATCTGATATGAACTCAGTTTATTAACCAATTATTATAACCTTATAATATGTGATATTAACTGAATAATAATATTTAATTTATGTCCTTAAGAAATTATAAATTGACAAAATTTTATTATTCAGGAGGTTAAAAAACGATCGAGTCATGTCAGGACACGAGGTAAGGGATCCTACTCCTCTCTTTCTTTTTAAGTACACTCTTTCGTGTCATTCCTTTTATGCTCATCTTTCTTATGATTGGGATGTTATTATATATTAAAACTACTGTACATTTTATGTTCATATGATGAGAGACCCTATTTTCTCTCATAAATCCATTTTGGAAGTTTTGAGTGGCGCCGTTAGTTTGCCGAATTTTCGTAAGAGATCTAACCTCTCTCTTTGTTTTTTTAAGTACTCTCCTTTATGTAACTTATTTTAAGCTCCTCTTTGTTATGATGGGGGATGTTATTTTATATTCCTAATTCTTTACATTTTATTTTAATATTATGAGAGACTCTATTTGACCTCATCAATCCATATTTGGAAGTTTTATGTGGCGCCGTTAGGCTCCCGAGTTTTCGTAAGGGATTGTTCATCTCACTTTTAGTCCCGTGAGATTTATGCTACATTTTCCCCCATTTCCTTTGATTGGTGTATGTAATTCACATTATTATACTTTTTGTGTAATATAATTTCATTTATGGTTATTTACATATTCATTGTATGACCCTTCTTCAATGGGGTGTACGTTTCGAAAGTTACCCAAGTCGGTAAGGGAACCTTTCCCCCTCCTCTTTTTAAATGACTTATTTTGTTATGTATTTTAATTCACATAATATTATGTTGGGATATGTTCTTATATATCCTTATTGATGTAAATTTTATATCCAATCGATGAGATACCATTTTTATCTCTCATCAACTCATTTTCTGAATTTTGAAGTGACGCCGTTTGGCTATCGAATTTCTGTAAGGGAACTTCTTGACCCACTTTCAATTCTTTGGGTTAAACCTCTACATCTTGATTTTATTATGCCAATATTATGTTTTAATATCTATTTTGTAGTTTCCACAATCCTTTGTGTGGATATACAATTTCTACACATAATCATCTCATTGGTAAATTCCTATTTCATTTAGATGAACTTGTATCAGAAATCATAACTCAATCTCATTTCATTGAGTTAAATATCTATGTCATTGGTTTTGTTTTTCCAAGATTATGTGTGAATGACCTATGATTGTTTTACACTTAATATCCACTTATATTTTGTGTATTCATATTTGTCACACATAATCTTGTAATTGATTTATCCTTAATCTAAGGATACCGACATTGTAAGGGACTTCGTCTCAATCTCATTTCAATGAGGCATATTTCATTTTATAAACAATTGTCTTTTATATGGTGTATAAACCCCGTTGACTTTTACTTTTATAAAAAAGAAATCATTTTCTACGAAGCGTTTTACTAAATGTCAAAAAGGAATGTTTCTTTTAATGTACGCGGTGACAACTACCTTTTTCGCTGCCGCGAGAATTATTTGGTCTTTGGCATACTCAACAAGCCGTAATGTTTTTTAAAATGAAATAAATACCATATACGCTTTTATGTATTTTGGTATTAAAAATGGTTTTTATAATGTATTTGTTATGTCAATATATTTTAGTGATATATTGTGATCGAAGAGTGGAAATGTTTTCTTTCCATTATATTTGTTTTATGTCTTATGATTTTATAATGGTACATTGAAATTTGATGGGTGGTTACGTGATAAACCATATGACGGGTGGTGCCGTGAATACCAGGACGGGTGGTTACGTTATAATCTCCAATGCATTGGGTATGGATGTCGGCCGTATGGAAATTCCATTAAGTGATATGTGTGGATGTTGACCATATGGTTATTCCACTTTTGTATGTTTATGTCCAAAGTTACCTATATATGTTATGTGATATTTATATGGGTTTTATGGTAAAATTTTGGTTATAAAAAGGTAAGTAATGATCTTTTATTTCAGTGAAGAGTTTTTACTACTTCATAAAGGTGAAAAGTATTACTTTGAAAATGTATACATGGTTTACTTGTTCTTTTCAAAATCTAACAGTTTTCAATAATTGTTTATCCCTTACTGAGCTTTTTATGCTCATCCCAGGTTTTTGAAATGTTTTTCATAGGACATAAAGTGGAATAGGGACAAGGATGGGATCATGTAAAAGTCATGCTATCTAAAACATGGAAGGAGACATGTTTATTTTTTAAGAGTTTTTATATTATGGAAACTTAGTAGAAGTGTCTACTTTGTAATCTTGTGAGATGTAATTGTTATGTCCTAATTCTCTAAAACTCTAAACCTGAAAAGATCCTCAATTATTCATTTAATTCAATATTAAGTATTGTTTAAGTTCGGGGCCTTATAATTGGGATCAAATGTCTGTTTAGATAACTTTAGAGGTTAGGGTATTATCTAGGCGTAAGTGACATTACCATAATGGTTAGGATTTTAGAAAGAGTCCTAGTTTTAGATAAAGTGAATGAGTAAGTATATATTAGTGTTTATATTCCTCATTAGTACATGATGGTTTTGTTGATATACTCACACTGACATTTCTGTTTTTAGTGAAAGGATGAATCTAGTGGGCACCAAAGTGACAATAGGTTTGAAGGAAACTGTTGTAGTTCTCTGATTAAGAGACTGGATGAAATGGGGGATTCAATGAGAAAACTCGTGGTTGTTCTAAACCAACTTTCAAGGAGTCATGATTAACCACTTGAACCTTAGTGAGTTATCTAATGCATCATGTACGAGATGACCAACTCGATGTTGATGTTCAGGTAATAATTATAAATTTAACCATTAGGGTTTATATGATCCTTACTTTAAAGGTAATTATAGGTTACTATATGTTATGATGGAAAATGAAAGGCATGAGGTAAAATTGATGTTAAAATATGTTATGGTTATTTTTGAAGATTTTATATTGTTTTGGGGAATGTTTTAATAATTATATAGTTTTGGAAAAAGGACAACACACAGACCATGTCACAACTCGTCGCGTCGGAACATGACCCATTATTGTTTCCTCCATATCCATGTTTTCCTAAATGTAATCCTAGTATGGGTTAACTCGAGTGACCTCTGTACATCTCTATATTTCTTTTAAAGTGATTGTTTTACCGACTCCTGTTTCGATGTGGGACTTTCAATGATGATTCCGAGCCCAATTTTAAAATCGCGAGGATGTAATTCCAAAACGGGGGGAAGGATGTAACCCCCCTGGTAAATAAAAAATAATACTTTTTTATATTTATCCATATTTTTGAATAAAATATTAATATTACCATAAAGGTAATGCTATGCTCGATGGCATACCCAATACGCAACAACGAGTTCCTTTGAAATCTTACGTTGCACTCTAATAATAAAATAATTTCATTTTAAGTGGTAGTTAACACCTAGCTATTGTAATGAAGGGAATGAACAGAACTAACTACAAAATGATTATATATGTTTTCCAAATATTTTTACTTTTTACAATAAATTTTAGATGATTAAAAACATGAATGAATCCAATTTTAAGCGTAAACATTCTAATATTTTTTAAAAGGTCGATTAACCGCCTATTGATTGAGAACCCCTTCTAAATCCACTTTTTGACAATTTTATTTGATATATTTGACAAAATAAAATTCTTCCTTAGAATCGGGACATCAAAATTAACTATGTGTTAATTTTTTGTATTTTTCCGATAAAGTTCATTTTTAATGAATAGTAAAAAATGTTGTATTTTAATTCAAAACCTATTTTTAATCAAATTTATTTATATGATTAGATTATATTTCGAATTGGTTTTAATGTGAAATTAGAATATATTTTTACCATTTAATCCAATAGTGGTCGTTGGAATTAATTTCATCTTGAAATTGGACATAAACTAGTGTCAATCTTTTGATACTTATTGTTTCATAAAAACACGCTATTTGCTCTGACAACAGGAATTAATTATTATATTAATTAATTTAACTTCTATGTTTTTAATTTTGTAAAATAGACATCATTTTTTAATTTGTAATATCAAATATAGATTAGGGTTAATTGTGGGAATTTTTCTGGAAAACATCAATTTTTGATGAATAGTGAAACCACTAAGTGGTACTTAAAAAACTGATTTTTCGTTAAAATGAAATTTTACAACCTCTGTGTATTGAATTTCAAAAATCCTACATACATGGTTGTCATTAGGTAGTATAATGTGGTTGAAAGAGATTAAAATAATTTTTTGGTGAATAGTAACTTGTAAGTTTTTAATCGAGATTAGAGGTAATTAGTGTAGTTTAAGGTAAAAATAATGTTTTAATAATATGAAATGACCTAGAAAAATGTTTTACCATTATTGGATGTGTCATGACCGACCAAAAAAACCATGGGCCAACTTGGGGACCCCATGGAGCCACTTTGGTTGGAAAATTTACATTAATACATTTTTATTTAAAGATCAAATAAAAATGTCACAAACATGAGTTGTTTTACTAAAACAATTCTTAGATGGGGTTATATAAGTCATATTTTTACTATAAATATTCATTAGAAATATAAAAACATTTCCTAAATCATGATAGTTTTTTTATAACTTTTAGACATTAAATAAAATAAATTATTTATGACACCAAGATGATGCAGTGATTACCTCATTATTTAACTATTTAAATAAACTGAAAATATAATGTAAAATCTAAGCCCTACGCATGTCAAAAACCTATTTGATGGGTGGATTTCGAACTCTTTTAACCTTATCCTCTAAATATATAATTGTGGGACCCTTTTTATCCGAAATGTTTTTTATAATAAAGTATCTTTTTCTTAACATTCCAAGAGTGCCCCTCCTCTCCTCTTATAAAAGGCCCCCACCTCTACCTCCTTACCCACACATATCTTGACTTTGGATCGGACAATCACATCACCTTTTGTCACTAAACATCCCTCCATTACTCCTTGAAGCCTCACATTGGGCATAAGTCTTCCCAATGAAGCCTTTGAGCTCAAATTAAAAAGAGTTACCCGTTTTTAAGGTAATGTCTTCAGTTGTGTTCTTTTGTTTTATTTTGATTCTCCAACCCCCTAAACTCATTTTATTAATTAATTTTGTAACCAATACAGTATATTCAATATACAAGTATGTTTTTATAAGAATAATTTGAGCTACACTTACACACACCTACATCTAATGGTAAAAGAACATATTGTTTCTGTGGATGCTGAATTTCCGCCTCACGAAACGATGATTGTTAAATATTCTTCTAACACCTTCAAAGGTGGCCACTTAGATTTCACTATATTTATATATGATACATAATATTTATATTTTTTCCTTGAGATTATGTATTTTTCATTTATGGCATACCTTTATGGCTTCCCTTATGGGTATACGCGATATCTTCATTTTAGGAAATGCGGACTATCGCCCCCCACCCAATGTGATTTGATTCGTTAATGCCATATACGGGACATATAAAGGATGTATTTAAAGTTATTATATATTATGTTATACTGGAATTATAATATACCTTTATATTATTATTATTTAATTCCATTGAATAAAAAAAAGAAATGAAAGTACTGTTCATGCGTGTGTACGGCTTATCGGCCCCATAAACGGTACATTTCATTTCTTATCTCAAAATGTTATGTAATATTATAAATTCATATATATAATGGATATATATGTAATATATTACATCTAAATGATGGATATTATTCTTTAATTATAATATATATCTCTCTCATTTGGTTTTAATTCCATTAATATGACAAAAAAATGAAAGTAGTGTTCGTGTGTACGTACGACATACCGTCACCATGAACGGTGCTTTTAATTTATTATCTCCGAATGCTATGGAATAGAATAAAATGAATATATACTGGATATATATGATATTTTAAACATAAATACTATTCTGGATATGATGTACCTATAACTACATGGAAAATACTTTTCCAACAAGTTCGATTTTTACTCATGTACCGAACATCGAGAAAAACGTATGATTTGAACTCACTTAATTAAGAAATTATTATAACCTTATAATATGTGATATTAACTGAATAATAATCTTTAAATTATGCCCTTAAGAAATTATAAATTGACCAAATTTTATTATTCAGGAGATTAAAGAACGATCGAGTCATGTCAGGACACGAGGTAAGGGATCCTACTCCTCTCTTTCTTTTTAAGTACACTCTTTTTTGTCATTCCTTTTAATCTCATTTTCTTACTATTGGGATGTTCCATTATATTTATCCTACTGTAATTTTTATTTTTATATGATTAGAGACCCTATTTTCTCTCATAAATCCATTTTGGAAGTTTTGAGTGGCACCGTTAGACTGCAGAATTTTCGTAAGAGATCTAACCTCTCTCTTTTTTTAAGTACTCTCCTTTATTTCACTTCTTTTAAGCTCCTATTTGTTATGATGGGGGATGTTCTTTTATATTTCTATTGCTGTAAATTTTATTTTAATATTATTAGAGACTCTATTTGATCTCATCAATACATTTTGGATGTTTTATGTGGCGCCGTTAGGCTACCGAGTTTTCGTAAGGGATTGTTCATCTCAGTTTTAGTCCTGTGAGATTTATGCTACATTTGCCACCATTTCCTTTGAGTGTTGTATTTACTTCCCATTATTATACTGTTTGTGTAATATAATTTCATTTATGGGTATTTACATATTCATTGTATGACGCTTCTTCAATGGGGTGTATGTTTCGAAAGTTACCCAAGTCGGTAAGGAAAACTTTCCCCCTCCTCTTTTTAAAAGACTTTTTTGTTATGTCTTTTAATTCACATACTATTATGTTGGGATATGTTCTTATATATTCTTATTGATGTAAATTGTATGTCCAAGTGATGAGATACCCTTTTTATCTCTCATCAACTCATTTTTTAAATTTTGAAGTACATCGTCAGGCTCTCGAATTTCGGTAAGGGAACTTCTTATCCCACTTTCAATTCATTGGGTTAAACCTCTACTTATTGATTTTATTATGCCAAGATTATGTGTGGAATCTATATGTTGTAGTTTCCACAAACCTTTGGGTGGATATACAATTTCTTTACATAATCATCTCATTAATAAATTATTATGTCATTTAGACGAACTTGTATCAGAAATCATAACTCTATATCATTTCATTGAGTTAAATATATATGTCATTGGTTTTGCTTTTCCAAGATTATGTGTGAATGACCTCTGATTTTTTTACACTTAATATCCACTTATATTTTTTGTATTCATATTTGTCACACATAATCATGTAATTGATTTATCCTTAATCTAAGGATACCGACTTTTTAAGGGACTTCGTCTCAATCTCCTTTCATTGAGGCATATTTCATTTTATACACAACTATCTTTTATACAGTTGAGAAACCCCTTTGACTTTTAATTTTATACAAAAGGAATCTTTTTCTACGAATCGTCTTACTAAACATCAAAAAGAAATGTTTCTTTTAATATACGCGGTGACAACGACCTTTTCTACCGCCACGAGTATTATTTGGTCTTTGGCTTCCTCAACAAGCCGTAATGTTTTTTAAAATGAAATAAATACCATATACTCTTTTATCTATTTTGGTATTGAAAATGGTTTTTATAATGTATTTGTTATGTAAATATATTTTAGTGATATATTGTGATCAAAGTGTAGAAATTTTTTCATTCAATTATATTTGTTTTGTGTTATATGATTTTATAATGGTACTTGGACATTTGACCGGTGGTTATGTGATAAACCATATGAAGGGTGGTGTCGTGAATACCAGGATTTGTGGTTACATTATAACCTCCAATGAATTAGGTATGGAAGTCGGCCATATGGCTATTCCATTAAGTGATATGTGTGGAAGTCGACCGTATGGTTATTCCACATAAGTATGTTTATGTCCCAAGTTACCTATATTTGTTATGTGATATTTATATGGGTTTTATGGTAATCTTTTGGTTACAAAAGGGTAAGTAATGATCTTTTATTTTAGTGAAGAGTTTTTACTACTTCACAAAGGTGAAAAGTATTACTTTGATAAAGTAAACATGGTTTAATTCTTGTTTTGAAAAACTAACAGTTTTCATTCATTGTGTATCCCTTACTGAGCTTTTTATGCTCATCCCAAGTTTTTGAAATGTTTTTCACGGGACTTAAAGTTGAATTGGTTCAAGGATGGGATCATGGAAAAGTAATGCTATCAAAATCATAGAACTAGACATGTTTATTTTTTAAGAGTGTTTATTTTATGGAAACGTAGTAGATGTGTCTACACTGTAATCTTGTGAGATGTAATAGTTATGTCATAATTCTCTAAAACACTAAACCTGAAAAGATCCTCAATGTGAATTATTAATTTAATTAAATATTAAGTAATGTTTAAGGGTGTGGACTTATATTATTGGTCTTATAGTGTCATGATAACATTATTTGTGAATATAAATAATTTTAGGTCAGAAAACACTTCCTAATAAGGATCTAAAGACACAAAATTGATTAAATTTTTAAAAAAATATTTTAAGAATGATGAATAGACTAATCCTTCAATATCTTGTGGTTTTTAAATTATATATATATAAGACACAGTATTTATGACAATATTTGTAATTTTATTTTGAGAAACACCAAACAAAAAAATTGTTGGTTTTTGAAGAACTTTCATTATTATCTGAGAAAAAGAAAACATAATTATTCCCTCTGACTCATTAAGAACCAAGGATCATATTAACATTTTTTTCACCATTGGTAAATTTTGAAAGTGATATTTTGAGGTATATGATTTTAGTCTTGAAAACATTAATATATGGTTGTTTTTTTAATTTTTAAATCAAATCATCATTTTTTCATTAAATGAATATATTTTTGCATTAAAACTTATTTTGTGTTTCTCATTATGAATTACGAAATAATAATCAATATTTAAGAAAACATTAACAATAAAATGATATGAATTTTCAAGATCCCATATTTTTAAAGATTTAAAGAGAAATATTAACTATAAGAGGTGATAGAAGATGAATGAGAATGATAGTGAGTCATTAGTGTATTAACCACCTTACCTTCCTTGAGATGTTCTATAAGGGATTTATAACATTCATCAGTTGATGGGAATGTGTCATTCCAAATAAATAATTTAAGGTCATTATTACCTTTCTTCATGTATTTTAACCTCTTTAATTTAGATTGGTTATTCTAATATAATATGATCCTTTTTTATACATTCATATTATCTCATATGTAAACCATCAATTTGGTCAATATTTTTAGCATGTCCGGATGATTTATTCTTCTTTTTGAGTTTCTACACCATTTTGAGAAGCTATTCATGTTTTTTATCATCATCAATGCAACTTTTTGAATAATTTTTATATTTAATTGATTTAAATGAAATTTTATTCTTGGTTTCATTAACCTCTATTTATTATGTAACCTCATGTAATTTAATCATTATATCATATGTCATTAAGGATATGCTGAGATATTCAACCACTATATTTTTTTTGTTTTTGACTTATTGGATCATCATGACTTTGGGATACCACTATATTGGTGAACCATATATTATTTTCATCGTGAGAATTTATATGGATTTTTCACTATAGTGATATTGTATTTCATTGAAAATGTTAGTGAAATTAGTAATAATTATATTAATATGTTTATTTTCATTCATAAAGATAAATTTAAATATTTCTAATACATATTTAACCTAGAATTATTTACTTTATTGGTTTTATCATTATTAACTCTAATAGTTACCAAATTTTATGAGATTTTTTACATCAATATATTCTCTTAAATTAATGTTTATTTAAACAAAAATTTAAGAAATTCATAGATTTATTATTATGTTTAAAATAAAAAATATCTTCAAGAGACTATTTTTCATTAGATTCTTTAAATAGAAACACCAATGCCTAAATTTTTCATAAATTGGACAAATATTTATATTAATAAAATTTGACATCTATTATTTGCAATTTGAATAATTTAAACCATCAAATAAAGTACCATGTGTATAAAAAGTAGGTACCATTTTAAAATTGATCATTGTAAATCATTAATGATTTGAAAATAAAAAAATTGAAAAAAATATTTTAAAATAAAAAATGACCCCCTTTGATATAAAATGTTTGTTAAAAATTTGAAAAATATTTTCAAAATATATTTTGAAATAAATTCATAAAAAACATTTATAAATTTTTTTTGGTCTGATAAATATAGAAAGTAGGGGGGATTTAAATTCTAAAAATTATAGGAAAGAAGTAAATTAAATCTATAAATGATATTAATATATATATATATATAGGAAGTGATTTTATCAATATAATGTGTATTGGAAACTAAAATGGGGAATGAAAAAAATAAAAGGACCAGTTTTATAATGATGTGTGGTAATATCACACAAAAGTCCACCTTTGTATCCTCCCTTTAAAAAGGATTCATATGGTATATAAACATCTGGTTTTAATAGGAACCAAGCACTAAATAATTCCTCTTCATTTGAATAGAAAAATATATAAATGAATAACCCTTGGTTTTAATGTTAACCATGAACAAAAAATAATTAAATTATTTTTAAGAGAGAATGAGGGAAAAAATAACGAGAAGGAAGGATAAAAAATATGGGTTTACTTTTTTGAAATATACTTACAAAATAATCTATAATATAATTTAAAAATTTGATGATAAAATAAGTATGGGGGGAGAGATTAAGAGAGAGGTTAAAAATTTGATAAATAATGATAGATAAGGTTTCATACAACAAAGAAAAAATATTCAAAAATAAAAAAGAGAACAAAACAAAAGAAAAATAAAAAATATATTTGATGGATCGTGATGAATGTTTATAAAGATAATTCCTTTGGATTGATCTATTTGATTTTCATAATTATAATATATAATTTGCACCTTAACAATCTCTAGTAATGGAAGAGTAATGTTGGAATGTTAAAGCCTATGAAGGATTGATGATTCATTAATGATTAGTGAGTGATGTGTATGTTTTTATTGAGATCTGAGCACCCATGGACTCTATTTATTGCATTAGAAATAATTGGAACACTTCTAGAATATTTATATAAAAATTATGACTTTTAATTTTATATTTATGAGAGGTTTTACAGTCCTTAAATTCGTATTGAGTCTATCACAAGTTGAAACATATTGAACAATGCCTTTGTACACAAATCTAGGGAGTTGTGTAAATCCATCTTTCCTATCCACCATACCCAGGGTCCACAATTTCATGTAATTATTTCAACACAGCCTAGAACTATTCCAACACTACTTATTATTATATGATTTTGATATTTTTCATCGACCTTTGACCAAGGACTCCACTAATTCTATTAAATTTATTATATTTTGTTTTATAAATTTATTTCAAGGACCTAAGACTAGAAATAATACTTTAATAAGATCATGAAAAATACTCAAAGCCATATATAACATCCTATAACTTAGAAAACTTATAAACACATTAATGTGTCTGCAATCATGAAAACACCTAACCTATAAGAGTCATCACTGGAAATTAAAGTATATAACATTAGTATCGTATATATATTAAGATGTAATTATGTTAATGGAATGACCTTATTCATCTCCTTTTTATATAAAATGGGAAATGAAAGTATCGATTGTGAATACATGTGTCCTACCACCTACACAAAGAGAAACAATTAATTTTCCATCAAATCCATGGATGGATGATTATAATGATGAAATTAAAAAATAAAAATGATATTTATGATATTATTTTTTTAATTAAAGGTAAATTATTAATTATCATTGTTTTATTCCATCTATCAAAAAATGGAAACATCACTCCTGTGTATATATGAACAATCGTCTCCAGGGATTGATGAAATTTATTTCTCATCACCAATTTATATGAATAGTTATAAAAATTTAAATAATGATTAAATATGATACCCATAAAATTATTTAAATTCTAGATATTCTTGAACCATGATTAGTGTATAAGTAATGGAACTATGGAACTGAAACTAACATAAAAATGAAACCGTTGAAATCAAAAAATGATTATTTTAATAAAAAATTATTAATAAATGGGAGTTAATATATTATAAATGGATTATATATAATATTATCATTATTTATATGTTTATATTAAATAAATATAATAACTATAAATTTATTATATTACAGGTTACAATTTTTACAATGTAAATCATATGTGAGATAAGGGTTTCTTATTTCACTTTTATTTCAGTGAGATATATGTCATATTAACCACTTTTTTTCATCATGTGGTGTATATACTACCCAAAAATCTATTTTATGATTATTTTATTTAAAATTATAGATATTTAAAAATATATATAAGGTTTCTCTTTTTCATTGAGTTTTTGATTCAGAGATTACCAATGTTGTAAGGGTTCTTTTTCTCAATATTGTTTTGTTGAGACACGATCAATGTTATACACATATTTATGTTTACAATGTGAAAATACTACCACATTGACATGTTATTTCATGGATCATTATTAATTATTGGTATTTAAATTTATAATAGAGATTATTTAGTCAAAGGGGTTTTTATTTGGATGTTATAAAAGATGTAATGATTTATCATCTCAAATCATCTTCTTTGGGACATATGATATGTTATGAGCCTATATTCATTTATGAGGTGTAAATAGTTACAATTTTAAATGTAATCTCATGAAAATCATTATGTGTATGATATTTAATGTTTCATTTTATTTTATTCTTTCATGGGGCTTACGATTCCAATGATTCCAAAGTGGTAATGGTTAATTCTTCAATCTTGATTTTAATTGGGATCACTTATAATTAAATGTCATTGAAGGTAATTGTATGATTTTATTATTTTAAAATACATTTATTTTTTTATCCTTTGGTTACTTATAATGATTTCATGTTTTCTTATCATTTAATAATCTTTGGTACTCAAAATGAATCGAAATAATTTTTTACGGAGAATGACCTTATTTATCTGTTTGATTGTGATTATTTCCATTCCATGCCCATAAAGTATAAAATGAATTGAATAATGTTATTTTATATGATCCAGTTACTATTTTATTTAATTTTTAACTATGTTTTACATTTAAAAAAAGTTTTAAAATTTATATTATTTTCATTTTCTAAACGAGTCCCTTTTTGAAATTTTTCAAATGTTTGAAAATAATTTTTTTGAACGCATAGGATGAGTGTATTATTCCATCAATATAAAATTTATTTTATTTTATGATTGATTTATAAGTTTATATGGTTATTTTATAAGAAGAAAATTTTCTCAGTATTCAAGGTGATTTTATTTTTTAGGATATCAAAAGAAGGTGACATTTGCAGTTTTTTCAAAGAACATTAGTAAATATTAATTTTAAAAAAACTCATTGTCTATGTTAGCATCCTTTGATTGTTATTATTATCCAGTAATCATATGTTATTATGATACAATATATATTATTTATTATAATTATTTATGATGATGTGGAAATTGACATGAAATCTTTTTTCCTTTCCATTGGATGATTAAGAAATGATGAATGATTTTATCATTATAATGATGTGGTGTTTACAAAACTTGTTTATTTTACAAAAGTTATGATATAAAGATATGATGAAGGTTTTATGATCTAGATGAATATATATTAATGTATTTTTATTATTATATGGGGGTACTTTAAATCCCACAAAGGAATTTGGTAGTTATTAATGTTTTATAATCTCAAAGGGTACACTGGTTATCCCAATCCAATAAAATTGTGTACTATTAGTTATCCCAAGCCTGAAAGAGGGTACACTAGAGGTTATCCAAAGAACAAAAGATGGCACATGAGATGTTATCCAAAGCCTGAAGCAATTACACAGGTGGTTAGTCCAAAAATAAAATGTCATGAATGTCTTAGTGGTTAGCCTTTCCATATGATTTATATGATTATAACTATTACAAATTTCATACCACTATTTTATGAGATGATTATAAGTTAATTCTATGATCCCATGGATTATATTATTTGATTTCATTATGATTTATGTCTTATAAACTTTCTTGATTATTTATATTACCAATTATAATGATCTATAAAATTCTTATTATAATTTTAAATCATTAATATCATGTTCTCATACACTTAAGCTCATGTTATTATTACATAATCATTAATATATCTTTTTGTACCTTTACTGATAATGATATAATACCCAATATTAGGTTTCTATTTCCATAGGATATGAATAATTTTCTTAAGTATAATATGTATATGAAGGGTGTATGATGTGAAGAACTATGTGGGTGAAGATATAAATATTTGTTTGAACTAGTTGGTTATTCATCCACATTTCCAAAGGCACTAAAATTTTATGGTTCAAGAGTGGATCACATTGTTATATAATTAATATTCATCTAATATGATGTAATATTTATGTATGTAATTCTTATGTCACTTTAGTATCTATCAGAGTAAGGTTTAAATATTTTTTGAAACTAGGATGTGGAATATTTAGGATGAAACCATAGGATAATCCTAATTATAAGAAAAGATCATATACTACGGTAATGAAAGGAGTCTATTTCTTCTAGAAAACTCATCATAAGATACTATAATGTCGATGTTTTTGTGAGAAAAAATCACATAATGGTAACAACTATGAATGGGGAAGATTGAGTATTAACTCAATCTTGCTTAGTGTGTGATGAGTGGGTCTAGGACTATACATAAAGAATGACACCCTAGGTGGATATTATTGGGTAATTTAAATTTTTTAATAAGCCATTATGATGGATTTTAAATGATGATCATGGATAACATAGGTTAAATCTGCAATGTTATATATTGAAAAGAAGGTTTCATTATTTAAACATTCTATAAAAGATATTCATGAATATATGGTTTCTCACTATGATTATTTTCGGACAAAATATGTTTTTTGGTTGAAGTTAATGGATGAAACTAGAAGGAACCATGTTATTTCTGAATGTGATAGGAAACATACTGATTTTTTTCATGAGGAACCAAATAAAATGGGTTCTAGAATGAAAAACCAAAAAACTAAACATATGTGAGTTTTTTAATAAACCAAATAAAATAAAAATATTTTTTATAAAGACAATATAAGATATAATATTTATATTCTTATATATCAAAAATGTGGGAAGAATCAGTCAAGAAAATGTCTCAAGGAAACATGAATACGTTTTATGTGTTGAAAATAAGGGTACAAAAGAAAGTTACTATTTTGGAAAATGAAGAGATCTATTAAGAGAAATAAATTATGTCATAAGGTTTCATTTATCGTTAAATTTTGTATGTGTTAGTAACATGGGATTTATCAAAATAAATACTCTAATCCAATAGAAAAATCATTGACCATCTAAGGGTCTATGTTATACCAATCATTGACGTAGAATGTTTTTATAAATTGGGATTTTAGATTTATATTTTAGAAGTGTTTTATCAATTATATTTCAATCATAATAATCATAAAACATCTAAGGGTTTTTTAGTAGTTTTTTATTAATTATTTGAAATTATATGTTGAATAAGAATGATAACCTAGAGAAGTGATTTGGTGGTATGGTGTTATTTTTTAAAAACACAAGATTGAGCCATTAATATATTAATGAGGTTGATATAATAATTATTATATGGGATTAAAAGATTATTAGAATTGATAATGTATTTTGAATATTATTTTGGATCTTTAAATTTATTGATGATTTGATGACAAAGTGATTTATATTATCTTTATTTAAGTTTATTTAATTTTTTATTTATGGAGTATATTTGATCTTATGTTATTTTATTTTAGGAGTAAGGATATAGTTAATTTTTGGAGCCTTAAATGTTTTCATGGATGATTTATAATCATAGAATTTATTGTCATATTTTATGATAATATATGATCAAGATGTTCACATGATTCATATCTGGAATGTAGAGTTACTTTATAGTTTTGGGGAGTATTTTTTTGTTCATTTTGTAAATTTTGGGCAATTTTCATAGATTTTTATGTTTTAAATACCGATTAAGCATGATTTGGGGAGTTTTTTAATCTGGATATTTATGTAAATAATTAATTAGATCTTTGGGTATTATTATTTAAATTTTTTTTGATGAACATTCAAATGATTGTTTATTCATATTAGTTATCCTAGAATGTACTATCTATTTTTGGTTTCAGTAACAAGATAGTTTTAGGGAGAATATATTTTCATCCTTTTAGAGATAGTGTAATCTATTTACACATTATATTAGTACTTCAAACATAAAAAATTTATATTTTTCATTTTTCATTTTAATATGTAGTGAAAATAGCTGGGAAGTAATTTAAACAGACAACCAATAGATGAAATTATATTAATAGATTTGAAGAAATTAAATATGTATAATTTATTATATAAATGATTAAAGGTTTACTTAACTCTTAAAACATGGATATTGAAAATGATTTCATTTTCTTTTTATACAATTATTTTTGAAGAAATCATGTTCTTTTTCACACCTCAAATATTTTTGGTTTTGGGTCATTAAAATTATCTTGACTATGTTCGTTATCACCATATATTTTTATATGGACATTATTATCCTCCTATTTGTAAATATTTTATCATCCATCCAATTTAATTCTTATATAGGAAACACATGTTTTGTTCTTTTAGGTAACACCTACTCAATAGATGGATCAAAATAAATGTGGATGATGCCTTAAAATAGAACCCAGGACCTGTGGGCTATGGAGTTTTATGAAGAAATCACAATGGATTTATTTTGGGATGCTTCTATGGTAAGTGTGGTTTTGCATCCTCTTTAGAATATGATATGTAAAACGTCATTATTTCCATCGGTATAATCTAGAAAAAAGGATGGAATAACATATGGATCGAAAAAGACTCCACTACCATAGTAGAATCCCTTCGACAAGGGGTGGTTCACATGGTGTGGCCCCCATAGAAAGATGGATGGATTACCTCAAACAACTGACACAGCTCAATAATATAATCCTTCATGCTTACCGTTAGGTGAATTGGTTGGTAGATAGAATATCTAATAAGGGAGTTAGCACTGATGATGTGCGGACAAATTACCTCTTAATAGATCTCGTCATTCTTCATGAAAAATATTATAATAACTTTCCCTTCTTCAGATTTCTGTAATCTTTTTTTTTATATTTATATATTTTAATGCTTTCGTATTTTGACCAAGGTATCATCATTTTTTAAAAATTTATAATTTAAATGTGATAGTTATTAACTAACTACTAAATTTATCGGTATGAATATGAGATAATAGGTTATGAATTATATATATAATGTACCTATTCATTATACTTTTTTACTAGTTATTAGTAAATAAGGACTAAATTTTTAGTGGAGTCCTTTTATACTCCAAAAATACTTCTTCAAAAATTGGTTTTTATTGATTTTTATGAGTAAATATTATAATAAACTGATGATCATTTTATAAATTACATTATATAAAATCAAAATTATTTAAAAAACATAAATATTTATCAAAAGGTTAATTTTTGGGATTTTTTTGAAAAGAAAAATCTTTCAGTGAATAGTGAAATATACCAAATTTATAGAAAACTTCCTTTTTCCATTAATGTATATAAAAAGTATATATTTTTGAATTTATATTAATATTTCAGCATCTCTGTTTTATAAAAAATAATCTTATTAAATTCCTTTTAATCTACATTTTTCTTAATTTTGTTATAAAATTGTTGTTATACTTAAAAATGTATATTTATGTAAAATCATTTTTCATCGTTTTTTGGGGATTTATTTTATAAGTAATTTCCAAATATTATTTAAATTTAATCTTTAAAAATGGATTAAATATTTTAAATCCTAATTTCCAATTTGTTTTAAACAAGAACACTTTATTTTGGTAAATTATTATTTGTAACCGAAGTAAATAGTTTTCACCTAAATTATGTTAAATCCTATAATTAATGTTAAAAATAATGTGAAGAGACTTTAAAAATATATGTACCACTTGAATTGTTTCTATTTATATTATTTTATTTATATAATATACAAATATATTGAAACATGGAGTAATGTTTCTTTAATAATGACCTTAATATTATTTTATGTAAAGAATTAGTTCAAAATGTCACTCTTTTTGCTTTGTTGTACCTAATATTTTTTCACAGTGATAAAAAAGTTGTTTTGTTATATTATATTTTTTAATTTTAATTTTAAATTAATTATTTTTATCATTTTAATATATTTAATTTTTTTAATGAAATTACTACCTTTGTTTCTTACGCAACCCCAACACATTGCTTGTGTACATATTCAAAAAATAAGGTATGTGAATTTAAACACATTCCAAGGAATATTTTGGGATGAGTTATGCTATTAATTTTTTTAAAAAATTATAATGTATTAGGGATACTCAAAAAATTTATTTTTAAATTAAATTACTACCTTGATTTTTTATAAAGTCAACTATTAAAATAGTCCTAAAAATGACTTAATGTTATACTATATTAATTAATACATTATTAAATGAATTAAGATTTTAAAAAATATAACCTTAAAAAAGTGAGTGGGATATGGTCATTAATATAAAACATTTCCAATAATGGGTTGATTTTCCTTTTATAGTAACATTATTTACCCCTAAAGAGTATAAAACTTTGATATCATGGTAATCATCAAAAGGGTGAAAGAGGGTGGGGTTTAAAATATAGAGATTAGTGTTTAATTATAAAATAAACTTATATAAATATTATTTTATGAGATTATTCCAACATATATTAATCCTATATTATAAATATATCAATTTTCATCCACATTAACATGAAAATAAATTTATATTAATTTAATCAATTATGTAATTATAAGGGTTTCCCACTCACCTCTTATATAAGGGCACAAACTCTCTTCTATTACTAACACATATCGAGAGAATTATCATAAAAAACACTTAAAAAGTATTATTAAATTCTTTATATACATTATATAGTTTTTTTATTCCTAAAATAACATTCCTTGGGTCCTTAAAAAGATATCTAAAGGAGATTCTTCAATGAGGTGGTAATCGTTATAATTGAGGGTTTAATTTTTTTTTATTTTTATAACTCCTTCAATTTTTCCTATATAATCCAATATAATAACATCTATATATATAATATTCTAATATATTATTATTTCAATGTTATAACATTATTTATCTTTATTTTCCATCAAATGTAAAATAAAGCAATTGCTTATGCATACGTGTGGACTACCGCCACAATAAAGTGATACGATTCATTTTCCATAACCACCGCATATAGATATTAAAAATGATAGAATTAACAAATATATCTAATATTTATGATATTAATATTTTTTTATAAATTTTAATTATTAATTAAATTTCTTTCATTCCATCCATCAAAAAATGGAAACGTCACCCATGCGTATCTACATATTGTTGTCTCCATAAGGTGATGTAATTCATTTTTAATCAAAAATTTATTTAAATAGTTATAAAATTGTATATATTGATTAAATATGATACATATTAAATGATTATAATTCTGGAGATGTTTGAATCACTATTAATATACAAGTATTGGAACTACCAAATCGAAACATAAATGAAAAATAAAACAATTAACATACATGAACAACAATTTTAATAATTAATTGTTAATAAATGGGTGCTGAACTTTTATAATTTGATCACATGTGTTATTAAAAGTATTTATATTATTATATAATATAAATATAATAAATTTTAATTTGTTATACAAGATTTTAGAGTGATTACAATGAAATTCAAATGTTACAAAATGGTTTCTCATATCACATTTATTTCCATGATAAATATTCCATTTTTAATACTTACTTCATATTTGTGGTGTAGATAATTACCATTAATTTATTTTATAATGCTTTTAATGAATATAATGAGGATTTAAAATATATATAATATTATATATTTCACGATTTTTTGATCTGTAGATTACAGTATTTGTAAGATTTCTTTATCTCAATATTGTTTTGTTGAGACATGTTTGATACTATGCACTTATTTATTATTGTGAGGTGTATATATTTAAAATTTGAAATATTATATCATATAGATTTCATAATTAATTGTATATAAATTAAAAATTGGGAAAATTTTATCTACTGGTTTTTGATTCATATGTTTCCAAAGTGGTAAGGATTTATCATCTCGAATAAAATTATTTGGGAAATACATAATGTTATGATCCTATATTATTTAATGTGGTGTAAATAATACCTATTTGACATTTATATCATAAATATAATTATTATAATGAAATTTATAGTTTAATATTAAGTTATTATTTCATGGTTCATACAATTAAAAAGTTACCATAATGGTAAGGGTTAAATCTTTGATTTCATTTTTCGTTGGGATCATTTATGTTTGAATGTACTTAGGGGGAATTGAATTATTTAAATATTTTAAAAGACATTTTACTTTATTATGCTATTTTTATTTAAAAATTTAATGTATTCTTTTCATTTTTATTTTTTTGGTACTCAAAAACTATTAAAATAATGTTTTTAGGAAAACATACCTTGTTTCTCTTTATGGATGGATATATTTTAATTCCATCTCCGTATTTTCTAATGAAATGTAAATGAATTTATTTTAAATTCTCCAAATATTTTTTAATGAAATATTTTACTACTTTTTAGATTTAATTTTTTTAAATGAATCTTATTATCATATTTCAATGAGTCAATTTTTATCTCTTTACCAATATGTAAATTTTTTTAATGTACATGGCATGAGAAATTTTCCCAAAATTTATTACCATTATTTTATTTAAATATTCCTTTAAAATATTACATAGTTATTTTTAAATATATTGTTTTCCTAATATTATCAAATTTTTTAGCTTTAAGGATATCTAAATAAAAGGATATTTTCCATGTTTTCAAACAAAATTTTTAACTATTGTTTTAATGTAAATTTTCATCTATATAAATATAATTTTTTGTTTATTATTCTATCATAGGGATATGTTATTATGATACTAGCTATACTATATCTCTATATATTTTATGATGATGTTAGAGTTAACATGAAACTTGTTATCTTTCCATGGGTCAATTAAACCATGATTAATTCCTTTATGATAATTATAATGAGATATTTATGAAACCTATTTATTTCCACATGTTATGAAATGATGATAGGATGAATGTTTTGTGATCTTGTGTAAAAAATATGAAAGGGTTATGATTATTTGATTGGTTAGTCAATTATATCCATCCAATTCATTAGGTTAGGATTTATGTTTTATGAAATCAATGGGTACATGAGATGTTATCACTAGACCAAAAGAGGCTACATGAGACATTATCCTATGCCCAAAATTGTGTACATGGGATGATATCTAAATCCCAAAAAGTGTTACAGATGTAGTTATCTCGAGCATAAAATACAGTATACCAAAGGTTATCCCAAGCCTGAAGGAGGTACATCGATGGTTGGGACAATGCTCATGTGATTAATGTCTTGGTGGGTAGTGTTGAAAAAACATTTATATGATTATAATGTTGTCACAATTTATTCCACTATTTTATGACATGATATGAATCCAATAATATGATCTCATGGATCATGTTATTTGATTTATTTATGAATATTATCTTAATAACTTCAAAGATTTATGTTGTGACTCAAGATTATGATATATGAAATACTGGGTATGATTTTCAAATGTTACGCTGATGTTTTCAATCCAATTTACTCATGTTATACATTAATTATCATTTTCATATCTTGTTTACGCTTACTAAGAATTTGAGGTCACCCTTTTTTGTGTTTCCTTGTCTCCATAACATTAAGAATGAATTTATGTATAATATGACTAAGAAGGGAATTATTTCTAATGACCATATTGGGGGAAGATATATATCTTTTATGTACTAGTTGTATATTTATCCATGTTTCCAAATATACTAATAACTTATTTTTATGGAGTGTATATTAATGTTATGTAATTAATATTAATCTAATAAGATATAAAATTTATGTTTGAAATATTTAGGTTTCCACAAATATTGACTAGTGTTTATGATTTATGATAATCATAGGATGAATCTATGTATGTGGTGTTTTGTGAAGCCTTTAGAATATAGCTTATATGTACATTGTTATAGAGGTGGGTGGTTATTACTGATGATTCTAGGTATCGAAGGCCTCAGAAGTGGAACTATATAATCCAAGACTTACAACATTATGTGGTTGTGTTTTTTATAAATATATAGATTTGTTACATTCATGATAAGTGATTTTTATTCAATACTGAAAAAATGATTATTAGGTAAATTTTATCCCATTTGCGCCTCAACGTATACTAAAAGATATGGTTAGAGTTCCTTCATGATTATATTAGTGATATGATCTACACATATTAAATGGGAAATGTTGAGGGTATTTTCCTAAGAAATAAATATGATACTCAATTAGAAAATGGTCAATATAAAGTGTGGTTTATCAAAAAGTTTACATCTTGGATGAATTTTGGTATCGTGAAAGAAGGTTACATTCTTTACCATTAATCAATTATGGTGTCCCCCATTCTTCTTCACTGTGTAAGTAAGGCCATACTTAGATACATTGACTTTTAGATCTTACATCACCAAATATTTTCAAGCAATGAACCAAAGAGAATATCTAATGATGTGGAGGATATAATCATATTTTTTTAATAGACAATGGTTTTAGTTGGGCTATGTTAGGAGGTGCTGATGGAGTTTCAAATATCCTCCTAGAAGTACATTATGGAATAATAAATATATTATAATAGATCAAGCATCAGTTTTAGTGTCAAAACCTGAAAGGATGTGTTTTATAGTTTATCTCATAGTGTCTCACCTACTAATAGGTGAAGGCAGAGTACCATGTCACAACTACATTGATCTATAATATCAAGGTTCTATCATGGATGTTGGATAGAATATCTATGGACTCTATAACCATATTTAATGAATGTTCCTGATACTTTGTGAGTAATACACAAAAAACTGAACATGTCTTTACACTTATTCCATATCTAAGAGCTGGGTTTAGTAGATAGTTTTGGGTTTATATACTTGGATGAGATAAGATTTTTTGATGTTTCACCAATGATAATTTATTATCAATATTCATTATTCATGTTCTAGTTATAGAGGGGATAATATGAATCATATAAAACCCATTATTGATTATGTTTAGAATTATCCCCATATATAAATGTCCAAACTAAGTGGATCATCTATGTGATTGAGGAAATATTTATGAAACTATTCCCAATTTTGAAAATATCGAAGATGATAGACAATAATATGTGGATTTTTAAGAAAAATTTGTTACTACTCCATTTCTTTGACACATTTTAATTCAATATATGGGTGAATCAGTAGGTGTCTGTTTTGTTGGACAGATATTTAAGCGAATTTGATTATAGGGGAAACGTTGGTGTAGTTGACAATAGAGTAAGTTTGGTTGACAATAGAGTAAGTACATGTGATCTAGAAGTGGATGAGAATAGATTAAATCCAAATAAATTCATACGAATAAGAAAGCATTAGGATTTGTAGTTTGAGGAAAGATATTATGGGTTTATGAAGGTTTCACCATGAAATGTTTTGGGGAGGTATGGTTGGGGTGCTAGATCTCCATATGGTTCATTGTGCTCATATAGATTCTTCATATGGTAGGAAAGGTAGATTACTACATTGAACTACCCATGATGTTATATTAGGTATTGAATGAATTTTGTGTTTCATATATGAGAATTCATTTTCATGACTTATCATAGATTATAAAATGGACTAATCCAAACATTGAGGAATATACCATCATTACAGACTATTAGTTGATATTGAGTACTAATAGGATAATACTATTCAATGGGTGAGGGAACCACTTGTTTTTATCATTTGGACATATACAAATCATCAGGAGAGATCATGGGGGCATGATAATTTGATCTGTGCTCAGTAATATACTATTAATTTATTTAATCTGCATCAAATAATCAATTGGGTGTTCATTTCATTTATCTATAGATATGCTTCATTAATGGATCAAATCATAAACCTTCCAAATCGATTCTTCGGTTTTTGTAATGAACTCCAACAAAAGCCATAACAGTAATTGAATATACATCATTGAAATTCAATGTATAGTATTCCAAATTAACAGTGATCTAAATTCCCACAAGTTATGGATGACTCCTTGAAGATCTTTGATCATTCCAAAAACAACTAGTCATGAATAGATCTCTATAATAACATACGTATAGCCTTCATCTCATCTATAGAAACATGAACGACTAGGGTCATTAGTCAAAGGATCCTATGGAAATAATTTAAATATATATCCAAATTATGACGCATTATTTCCTAACCAGGTATTCACCAATGTTTATCTTCTCTCTAAAAATACAAAATGATCAAATATTCATCAATGTTGATGATCATCCCAACATTTCATGGTGTTTATTGTGCAAATTTTAGAAAATCTGTACGGGAGGTTTCTATCAATTTTCCTTCTTTGATAGACATGTTATAGTCTGAACCTCTATTCTTCTACGAGGTGTATATTATGACCCTTGGAAATGTCTTGAAATAAATATAATTATTTTAATAATGTTATAATATTAATGTAATTCTATTCTTTCATGTGCCTTATTATTTGAATATACCAAAGTGGTAATAGATTATTGTTACAATCTCATTATTTTTTGAGATTGTTTATGTATATGCTTCCATTAATGAAATATTATGATGAATCCGTAATGAATTATCATGCATTTTATTCTCCTTTTAATTTTCAAGATATATAAATGTAATAGTGAGAATTTTTTAGTCTTTTCTTACTTATGATAATTACGAAAATATTTTTAGGAAATTATCGCTTTATTTATCTCTTTGGTTAAAAATATGTTTTCTTCTAAAACCATGATTTCTAAAATTGTTTTACAAAAAGTTTTTAAATGATATTTTATGATATTATTAATGGAAAATTATTTTGATAATTTTTCATGATTAAAAACTATTTTAAAAAATTTTCAAAACATCATTTATAAGTTTTCAAATTTTATTTTCAAAAAAAATTGATTTTATTGATTTTCAAGGCTTCCTTTATATGTTTTCAAATGATATTTTCAAAGAAAATGATTTCAATGATATTCCATGATTCAATTATATTTCAAAAAAAAATATTTTAGAATAAAATTATTTCCATTTTTTTATATATTTCATTATAAAATTTCAATGCTATTTTCATATAAAAATGTTTCAAAATTGTTTGATGTTTTATAAATCAATTTTCAAAGAGAAAATGATATTTTCATCAAGAAGTTTCTTAAATGATAATTCAAAATTATTCTCCATATAACATGACTTCCTATTATATAGTTTAGGATATACTAGGGATTTGATCAATTTACACTGTTCTTATTCATTCTTTAAATGGTATATGTTTAAAATGAAATGTTGTTTATGTAACCAATTTATCTTCCTCGATATATAACAGTTTAAAATAATGATGAATCCCATTTATTATGATAGGTTATGCTATGATAAAATGATTTTGTAACCTGTTTATTTTCAATAGGTTATGATATAATGATTTTCTTTCTCATTTCATTTAATGGGTTATTATATGATAAATATTTATGATCTAGTGGAACAATTGTGTGTATGATTTCATTATGTGATTGGTGGGAACTATATCTCCCTCCAATTCATTGTGTAATAATAGAAGGCTCACGAGTAAATATGGAATACATGAACCTAATTACATGTACAAAATTTTATTAGTGAATATAATTAACAGTCATAATGTTATGTGTGAACCTGATTACATGTTCACACTATTATATGTGAACCTTATTACATGTTAAAAATGTTATTCATAAACCTAATTAAATGTTGATAATATTATTAATGAATATTATCACATGTTTATAATTTTATGTGTAGACCTATCTTTCATTTCCATAATGAAATGCATGGACCTAGTTTCATGTCCATAAGTTTATGTGAGTTCCTCGTTTCATGTACATAACTTAACAGATGAACCTATTTCTATTTAAACTTGTTTACAATGTCGTAAGATGATATTTATGTGAAAAATACATGTCTTATACCAATTATTTTCTATCATGGATAATTTTATTTTCTTTTCTTATGATTCATGTCTTATAAACTACATATCCTTATTCCATGATTCTAATTTTTGGTCTACGATATGTAGGGTATTCTTTTCAAACTCTACACTCATGTTATCATAAATTTATGTCCATTTTACTCTTATGTATCTTATTTTCTTACCCTTAATAAGCATATGAGTTAACCTTTTCTTATTTTTCCTTTACATGGGTTATAAAAGAAGTTTTTATGTAGGGTATGTCTATGAGGAGTACTAAACGAGTTCATATTTTTTTGGAAAACATAAGATCATTCACCAGGTTATAGTATTATGTTACAGGTTACCATATACACTATACTATTATGGTTTTCAAGAAAATTTCTGTGTAATGTGTTGAATATTTATCTAAAAAGATTTAATATCTATGTATGAGAAGCCTATGTCGTTATAAATACCATATGTTTAGTACAAACCATATAATTTCAAATATACTTTCATAGTTATCCACAGGTAGAGTAACACCATGTTGAATTAGACATAGAAAAGTTCAGAATTTTGAATGATTTTGGAAATTTCTACATTGATTTCACTAGAATAAAAATACCAACAAGATTGATTAATATTTCATTTTATAATATATTAAATAATGGATTAATTTATTTCTATTTGAATGTTTTGTTTTTATTTTATATGGATGAATAAATTTTAATTTCAAATATGCTGATAATTTCAATGATCTTGATTTATCAAGTTATTTATTCCAATATATTTGAAAGTAATTACCTCAGGTATCCAATTTAAATCTCTAATTGATATATCTATACAGGAGTTGTTATTTTTCACTAATGAAATGTTTTTATAGAATACTGATGACCAGATAGAATATTATGTTTTGTTTTTTAATGCTCTATGAAAAATAAATATCTCTTCCTTTGAAATTACGTTAATATTTTTTATTTACATGGGTAGTTGTTTGGTCTATTTAAATATATGTTGTTCTTATATTTAAAATATATTCGGTATTTTTTTCTATTAGGACTACATTTTGGAGATATACATGTTATAATATGATACTATATGTTCATCCTACTATTAATATGTTTTTTTATACCTTGGTGTTATCTAGACATTTTCAATATCAACTCAGTGATTCTTCCTGAGGATAGTGATTTGAGGTGTTTATTTTATTCCTATAAAGATCTTTACATTATTCAGTTATAATTAGTATATTTTAATTCTATAGAATAGAATTTCTCAAACCAAATAGTATCTATTTTGGTGTTGGACACTCGGGTGATTGAGTGTTTATAGGGATACAAATTTTCCACTTTAGAATACATATAAAAGCTTTTCTAAGAAGTTGTAGTAACTTGAAATCAACTATAAAGGTCCCTTGAAAAGTATCTTCAAGTGAACACCACCTTGCTCATAAAGAGAGTTTTGTTGGAGTAGAATATATGATCTTTGTTCCAAAAACCACTATAAAAATTATTATGACTCTTTATTTTATTTTTATCAGTTTAATATATTAAATAAAAATGGTAAAATCTCAATTTCTATGTTTTAAATTGGGATCAGTTTTAAATTATCAATGTTTTTTAAAAAGGAAACAATTTACCACCATGCTTGTGTCTTTTTCACCACTATAACCTAAAAAGTGGTATTAAAGGGAGATTATCTATTTATGATTTCCTTTATCTCTTGAAAGATTGAGGTAAAGATACAATTAAAGAATAATGTCAATGGATGATATAATAGAATTTATGTCTATGATTATAGATCTATATCCTAATGCTAAATATTATGATTTCTGGAAATATTTAACTTTTATATATTTGAATAATCTTAGTTTAAAATTTTATCTAAATTCTTTTTTAGCCATAAGAAGTTCCAAGGATGAAATATAAAATTAATATACAACAAAATTAGGTAAATTAAATATAAATTAAATATACATGAACAAAATCATTTGTCAACATGGAATAAATGAGTTATACTATTCCACTTAGTGTTCACCTACATATGAAATGTAGAAGATAATTTCTATTTCTTATGAATGAACTGATAATGATATACCGTTCAGGTTTAATATGATAAAGCAAAAATTTAATACCATTAGAATTTACAAAGGTTAATTTATCACAAGAATAAATTATATATTGATATAAGTATTCAATGGTGTTTCTGTTTTAATAATTTTTGTTCTTGAGCTACATCTAGCATTAAAAGTTCTTATAGCTATACTGTCTATGTGAAATGGAATATCATATTCTATCAGAAAATTTAATCCTGTAAAAAAATATGGTAAAAAATTAATATGTAATCCCATGGTGTATGAAGTTAAGTTTCAACAAAACAGAAAGTATAAAATGATGATAAAAAGGTAAAATAAAACTCTTAAAGTTTTTAATTTATATAAGTTAAAATATGTTAAAAGTTCAGGTTATATTCTCTAATGGTACAATTTGTTAAAATTTTGGAGATGATCTTTCTCACAACGATAGAAGATTCGACATGTTTAATAAAATAAATAAAGGGTCTAAGATTCCATTCAATTATTATACAAATATTGTTCATTGTTTGAATAAAATGATATGTTATAAATAAATAAAATTTTTTGAGTATATAAAATTATTTCCCACACATAATAGAAACAATAAAAATGTTGAATAAGTAAAAGAAGATCCACATAAAGGTATATTATGATAAAATGGGGAATAAATCCATTAGGCTATATGGATACTCTCTAGATTCCAAATTAGATCATAAATTTATAAATTAGAACAAGAAAAATCAAGTAAAAAAGAAAATATGATCATTATCACTCAAGAATATTAGGTACAATCTTACTACACTTCTATTTCTAATTATTACTCCGAAAGCTTTCCAAATGGTAATATAGTTAAATATTATTAAATGATATAAGAAAATATGAATACATGAATAGAAATAACAAATATATAATGAATATTAACAATTATATCTATTGTTATAATGATACAATGTTAAATCAACACCTATAATTAAAATAGAAATTAATCATATATTCATTACTCTTTTTTGAGAATGAAAATAAAATAAAAGAGTTACTTGATAAAGTATAATATTTTAAAATTATTAATAGTGTATTTACTAAAGGGCAAGATCCTTTAAATTGGATTCTTGGGAATAATTTTGATAAGAAATAATGATATGATATTGGTAGTAGTGTTGAAAATCTCAATAAAATATAATTTTTTTCATAGCTCAATAAATAACAATATTTTTTTGTTATTTGATTTTATTTTGGAATTGGAGGTAATTAATTAAATAATTATTTCTCAGAGAATACTTATATTATTATTTTTTATAAATATTATGTTTTATTGATTTATATAATATTTTTTCTTGCAAGGATAAATAGATATAGTTAACCAGATCATTACTCACTGAGATTGTAGGTCCCCGGATAATTTAGGAAAAAAACACGTTTTTGTTTCATGTTATTTTAGGTGAAAAGACATAGTGATAAAAATGAAATATAATATTTGGATTGTGGATATTTAAGACACATGAGCGAAGACCTATCCAATACCATTAACTATCAAAAATTGATAGAGGTTTGGTTACCTTTAGTGTCAATGCTAAAGTAAAGATAATAAGAGTTTGATATGTTGGAGATTAAAAATTTATCCTGATAAAAATGTATCTATATGTTCAAGGGTTGATGCATAATCTGATAATAATATCTCAACTCTATAATGATTGATTTACTATTTATTGTTATAAAATATTTTGTTTTATCTTTAAGGATAAGATACTTCATTTTATAGCATATAGAACTGAAAATGAATAAACATTGAATTTTATTTCACTATGTGAATAGAAATTAAATTGTTTAACTAATGAAATAAGTTAATCCAAAATAAATAAACACAAACATCTTCATTGTATTATATTTTATTTATATAAATTACACAATAAGAATTAATTATTTGATATGCCTTTTTGTATGTATAATGAGAAAATAAGTTTTGATAAATGTTAAATTGGAAAACAATAAAAGTCATTTTAAATCAATTAATAACATTTCTTAAAATAAACCTTTAGAAATTATCTATAAGGATTTTTTTAGGAAAACTAGAGTGGTAATATTGGATGGAATATAATTCATCTCTGTGATAGTTAATTATATTTTGATATTTACCAGGGATTACTTTTTTCAGTTTAACAGTGATACTTATTGGGTTTTTTTGAGTTTTTTTGAGTTTTCTCCAAATGAAAAACATGTCAAAATAATTTCATTAATTTGTGATATTGGAGTAGAAATTTAGAATTAAAAATTTAATTCATTCAACCGAAACCTATGTATTAAACATAGATTTCATACTCAAGGAACTCTTTATCAAAATAGAATTATATAAATAAGAAATTGAACTATTAAATAAATGGATATAACAATATCATATAAATAAATAATACCTACCTATTTTTAGAAATCTATTTTTGATAAAAAAATTTATATTATGAATTGAATTATAATTTGAAATATTATTTAAAAGACACCTTATGAGTATTAGATTAACAGAAGACCTAAATTTTGATACATTATGGTTTCCTGATGCAAGGTGTATATCATGAATACTTAGGTAAAACATGAAAATTTTAATCAAACAGTTTATGTAGGAGCCTTTATTGGGTATTCTGTACCTTCTAATGCTTATATGTTTTCTAAAAATGGTAAGGATAATTAAATTGTATGTTCATATGTAGTTTGATGAAAGGGATCCATTTGATCATAATAAAATTTAAACAGATGTATCTATTGATTCTTTGAGTTACTTGATACTTGAATATTCTAATGATAAGACTGAATGTAAATTAGAACATGATCTTAAATAGCCCAATTTTGAAGAACATGAAATTGAGGAACCTGATTGTTTTTTTACCAAGGAATATTATAACTATAATGGATAACCCTCTAGATACAGTTTTAGATCATTTAGATGATGTAGTTAGGACTTTTAGAAATGAAGGAAAACTAGTTGATTTATTTTCCTTTCTACCCTAGTTTAAACATGAGTCTATAGAAGAATCCTTGATGATCAGTGTTTTATTTTGGGTATACAAGAATACAGAAATAATATTCATAGATGAAATTTTTTTGAATTAGTTGATAGACCCTTAGACCATCATATAATTTGAACGAAAAGGGTTTTTATGAATTGGCAGGTTGTTCAAAGTATACTTACGAGGTATAATTCTTGGAATGCTACTTAGGGTTTCAATTTTGGTTAAAGAATATACTATAAGGATACATTTTCCTATATTTTATGTCTTGAATCCATTAGTATAAATTTAAAATACTTATCTTACCTGAGTATAAATTTAGACTAGATAGATGTTATTTTTTTTTCTAAATTTCCATAGAATAGAGGATGTTTGTGTTGAATGAAAATCAAGTTTTGAAAATATTCATCTACCAGATTTTCTTTTAAACTTAATACATCTATTTATGGTCTTAAAAATGTACCAAGGGCTTGGTATATTCATATGATTTAATTTCTTATAGAAAACATTATTTATTGGTCTAGAAGATCCAAATCCTTTTAATAAGGTATCTTCTTCTAAATATTCATTCAAATTTATGTAGATGATTTTATTATTTCTTGAACTAATAAAAATATGTTAAATAAATTTTCAAAACTCTTGTAAAAATATTATGAAATCATTTTTAAGGGATAAATAAATTTTATTAATGTATTTCAAATCTTACAAAATTAATTTGAAAATATTTAAAATAAAATTCAATATATATTTGATTTTTTGAAATAAATTTATATTGAAAATATTTAGCTATATAAAAATCCTTTCTGTATTAATATAAAACCATATTTGGATGATGTTGGTATACTAGTTGACAAAATGTTGTTTAATGTTCAGATTTTTAGTTTTTTGTTTCTTACTACTAGTAGATCAAATATATGTTTTCATGTTTTACTTTGTACAATATTTCAATAAAATAAAAAAAAGTCACATTTAATCTTAAAAAAGGATTTTGAGATATTTATAAAAAAAATTATATCATTTTTCTATTAAAAAATATATGTTTTGTTTAAATTTAATATTAAAATGAATCTTTTAGAGTCTGTAGATTATATTATAAAAGAACATGAAAAACCTGACACATTTTATGGAAATCAATGGTTTCATGGTCTAGTAATAAGTAACATTTAGTTTCATTGTCAAATGATGAAGTAGAATGCATATGTGTTGGAATCTATTTTTCACATGTATTGTTGATAAAACAGACACTTATAGATATTGGAATTAATTTTGACCACATCCATATTTTATGTGATAATACTAGTGCTAAACATATTTCAAAAAATCCAATTAATTATTTTTGGACTAAGAATAAAAATATTTGACCTCACTTTTAAAGGGATCATGTCCAAAAAGAAGATACCTCTTTGGAATTTGTTAATAATGAATATCATATTGATGATATTTTAACTAAACTACTATGTAATGCTAGTCTTGACATTACAAAGGGAGATTTATGATTATTTAATTCTGAGTAAATTTTTTATATTTGTTTAATATCTATTTAATTTACTATTTTTTAATATTTTAAAATATTTTTAATGAATACATAATTACTCTATTATTTATTTAGTCTGTAATTAATTTCATTAAAATTTTAGTATGTGTATTTTATTTTTCAAATCTTTATTTTCTTTTTAGAATCCTCTATGATTACACAGAATATTCGACTTGGGAAACCAAACCTTCACAGAAAAGTGTTAGAGTTAATCCTTCTCTATTTCTTAACATAAAACCTATACCATTTAAATATATTGAACATAAAATATCTTGAACCATTGTTTTTAAAAATAATAAAACATATACTCCTTCTTGTAATCGAGAAGATGAAGAAAACACATGAGGCTTATCTTAGTGGTGTGAGGAGGAAAATATATTTTAGTTTAGATTAGAAATTAAGATATAGGTAAAAGTCAGAGAATTCAAATGTTTTTTGAAACGATTTTTTTTTTGAATAAAGTTTTGTGATTTCAAGTACTAGAATTCATGTTTGATGTATACCATTTCAAGAGAATCTTTTAAAGAGTAGAAAATTAATTGTATAAAAATTCACACTATATATTTGCAGAATTTTTTGATTTTCTCTCTATAAAAGTGAATACAAAATACTTCTCAGTATATTTAGTGGAAATGGGTCAGTTCATTTAGTTTCCTCATGAAGAACATTTTAATTTCAGGATTATATCATCTAGAGATGGAATTCAAATGTTTTAGGACATTATTTAATTTTTTTGGTACATATCTATTAATAAAGATACAGGTCAAGGATCTTGATGCAGTCCAGATGGTGTTGGTTATGTTTATTTAGATAGTGGTAGTTCTAAGGATTTTTGAGACTATGAAAATTACATTAATGGACATGTATATCATTTTCCTTTTGTTAAAAAACAAGATGTTTAATATAAGTGAGTACATGTTAAGGTAATTTAACCATCATTGTCAAAAGGAATCTCAAATGTATCTTAATACTTTTGGTAGATGGGTGTCACTTATTATTTGTAATATGGATTTCTTGCTAACAGTAGGATATGTTTGAGATATTTTTATTTTCAATATCCTCAATTGTTTAACTTTAAGGAATTTTTATTTCTTCTAGAGTGTGAAAAATTGAATGTTAATTCTAGTTGGTGCTGAAAAGTATAAACCATCTGGTCCTTAGTATAATGGGGGGAATAAAATTTTAAATCCGTTGGGATATCTAAGGATTTATATATAAGAAATTAGTCAATCACGGTTAGTGGGAGAAGATGGTACGCCACAAGTGTCTCAAGATTTATAGGATTCATTTTTTAGGGTTTCATATATCCCAATCGGTACTAAAAAAGGCATGTATTGGAATAAAATATTATTTCTAGGATTTTTGTTTTTTGAAATATTTTAATGAACCTTATGCTAAAAAAGATAATTGTGATATTATAATCGAGAGACCTTGATGAAGAGAAGAGAATATAGTAGTAGAGAATGTTGTTGAATCTTATGCTATGGATGTTGTACTTTGAAAACTATAACTAAATAAAGATATGATAATGTTTTTCATGGTTTATAAAAAATAAAATAGGAAATCACTCATTCTAAAGGATCTCAAAAAATAGAAGAAATGTTTCATGGTTATGAATAACCTACTGAGGTTTTTTTTTCTTTTCATATTGCTTAAATAGAGAGTGTAAGCCCATTCTACTGATTTGGAAGGTACTCCTCTTGCGGATATGATAGAATTGATTGAGAATAAATTATAGAATTTAGTAGATAATTCCTTGGAATGAAATATAGAATAAACTTATGATGTCTCAAAAGTTCATTAAGACATATACTACCCAACTATTGAATATGTGGAAGTCAAATCCCATCCAATAGTTGTGGTTCAAGAAAATTCTCCAAGGGTTGAGTAAATAGAACCAAAATCAAAAGATGATTATAGCTTTCAAGGTAATGTTCAAAATTTTATTGAAATAATTATATCAATATTTGATCTGTTTAAATAAGAGGTCCTAAAGTCTCAAATAAAACAAAAGAAATCATGGAAGGATGTTGAATCTGTGATAAATTATTATGTTCTCAAAACTGAATATGTGTCCCTTGAATATCAATATTAATTTTTATAGGAAAAATCTATTTTTAAATATTATGTTGATTATTTTATAAGGGATATATCTGATCAAGTTTTAATGATTCATAAAATAGTTTAAAATTCAAATTTCATTGTCCTAAAGTTTTTTTTGTTCAATCCATTTGAATCTATAATAGTTTCTAGTTTAAATCCGTGGAGAGAATCACCATATGGTGGAGTAGGTTATGAATATTTTTAGAGGATGGTAGTGTGTGTATATATTTATCATTAATCTATGGATAAAATGCTTCCTAGTTTTCATAGGAATGATGCACTCCTAAACACTTAGCTAAAAAATCATTAAGAGTTTGTTATAATTTTGTCTTCTATTTAACTGGGAGTCATATTTGTAGTTATCTAGTTATGAGAAATTTTTGAAAGATATTTTTAGTCTCATATGACTATTCATACATTATAAATATATACCCGGTAGAGGTGTTGAGGATGAGTAAATAATAAAGGTATCTGATGGACTGTACTTTCTCGATAAATCCATATTTTTAAGGGTTTCAGGGTGGATGAAATTGATATACCCCAAAATCATAGAGATTAAATACCTTCTCAATAATCGTCCTTTATAGAACAAAAATAAATTCCGTCCACTCTCCCTACACCTTAATCTATTTAACATTTATTCTATGTTTATTGTAATCTGTGATGATTTATAGAATAAAGTTATATTGTTATTATATATTATCATTATTTTTTTTATGATATTTTTTATGTTTTTAGGACTATCTATTTTCATTACAACCTTAAAATTTGTTTATATAGAATTCACTAATGATTAGGTACTAAATTAAATGTATTTTAATCCATTTTATTTTTTTTTTGATTTTAGAAAATGTGATGAAATATGGATAAATAAAAAATATTATCTTCAAATATTTTTAAGTATTATAATATTTTATTAAAAATGAATCTTTTTTTAATAATGAAAACCTACAAGAATTTTTTTATTCATGTTTATATGGGTCTTGTGACATCAAAATAGGGGGATACAATTAGGTATATTGATGTTGATCCAATAATTTCTCGTTAGGTTCTCACTGATCTTGATCCTCATAAATACCCTTACATGTGTTACTAATGATTTAACATTTAATGTATTTCTTGTTTATATTTTTTTGAATATTTATTTTAATTTTTATATAATTCTAAATGTTTGAGTTCTATATTAATCTTTTATTTTAAAGAATGCGTGTCCTATAAATTTTGCTGGTTGTTCTTAAGAATTAGAGAATCAAAATTGAAAATGTGATGATGCTAAAAAATATTGGAATCCATATCTACATTTAGAAACTATTATGTAAGCTATAGGTTTTGTTATAGAAACTAACTTTTGATAAATCATGTCACTTTTTAGTACCTAATTTTTCATTTAGAACCCTATGATTCTGTATACTTTTATCTTGAAGAACCTAATGTTTTTTAAGGGTCCTCATGTTTGGATAAGTAATATTTGATATGTACTTAACATAAGTAACCTAATATTTTTATCATACTCCACATTCTATAACTTTACCTTTACTATTAACCATACACTGTGAACTGAACTTTTAGAGTCATCCTGACACAGAGAAACCTGATGTTGAAATAATCGACTGTGAGTTATCATTTTTTAATTATCTCTTATATGGTTTTCCTTGATTTCACTTGAATAAATATCTCGATAAGAGAGATTCAAATGCCATTTCAAAATATATTAAACAATGGATTAATTTTTTCCCATTTCTAAGGGAAATTATGATTTTTCATGGCTAATTATAATCAATTTTATAAATACATTAACTGTTTTTAGGAGAATGATTTTTCTAGTGACTTTTATGAATATATTAAAACCTAATTAATCGAAGCTACATTTTTAATTCTTAAATGCATATATGTGTATGAGGGTTGATCAATCTGACTAATGATCTATTTTATTAGATTATTGATTATAATATATAATCTATTTCTGTCTTTCTAATGCTCTGTGAAGAATAAATATCACTTTCTATGAAATTACGTACAAATTTTCTATTTATAGAGGAATACGATATTTTGATAATAACTATTTTTGTTCTTATCTATAAATTATCTACTACATTTATTTGAATCTATTAATTAATACAACTGACATACATATAGCTTATAATCTACTATTGTGTGGACATCATACTTATAATATTTTTTTTTCTATTATTGTTTTATCTGTATATTATATAGATAAAGTCTTGGATTTTTTATGAGAACAATGTTTTGAATTAATTCTATTATTCAATGGAATATATCTATATTTTTCAGTTGAATCATCTAATTTTAAACATTATTAATGTGAATTTCTCTTACGAAATGAAATATATTTTGGTATTGAATAGTATTTTTATTGACTGTTTTTAGGGCTATTTATTATATTAATTTAAATCCTTGTAATATCATTTGTAACAAGTTGATGTTTCTTGTTCAAAACTATTAGGATCCCTTGAAAAAATATCTTCTAGTGAAAGTCACAATGATTATAGAGAGAGTGCTGGTGGAGTGTACTAGGTTTTATTTGTGTCTCCAACCACTATAAAAATTATTCCCTCACTTTATATTATTTTCCCCTACATAATAAATATAAATAAAAGGTAATGACATCCCATTAAATGTCACTAAGGGTGATAGTTTTAAATTATTAAAGTTTTTTAAATGAAAAATTTCACCCAACCACTCTTAGGTATTTATCCCCATTCTGACATAACATTTAAAACTAGGGAAATGAAATATCACCTAATAAAAAGGTAATTTATAGAAAATAAAATTCCAAAAAATGGAACAACCTAACCCGATAAAAGAAATGAGAAAGAATACCAATGATGGTTCATTCATAATCCTCCTGATCCTCTGAGGACCACATGAAAATAAAAATCCAAAATTTTTATGTGTGGTGGGGTTATGATGGAAAAATTAAGTGTCGGATAAATATGTAATTATCATATATTTCCTAATGACGAAAATTAATCACACACTGGTCATAGAAACTAGATTTCCTCGAAAGTCTTACTTATATGCATTTATCAATATTCTAGGAGGAGGTATCCTTTCATATTAAAATATTATTTTACAGTGGAATCCCCACCATACTAAGAACACTATTTAACCCTCGTCATTTATAATACAAGGTTTCTCCTAGGAATAAAAATAAAATAATGTATTAAAGAGAATAAATAACTTGATATAAAATTCCACTAACATCTAATAAAAATATCGCAACATCATGAAAAATTCCCAAATTTCATCATCAAAATGTTGAGTTAAAAACTAAAAAAATCATATATTGGCTTTAACAAATCCAATTTTTTTTTGTCATTAAAAATAACACATAGGTAAAATGGATCAAACAAGAGAAGATAAAATTAAATAAACAATAAATCAATTAGTCACAAAGATAAAATTTTGTTTATAAGGTCAAATTACATAAATTTTAGAGAGATAGGCCTATATCCACCATTATCTCATAAAAATCCTCTAAAGAACCTGTGTAAATAACCTAGATAAACATTTTTATGACAGATCTTATGATATTCATAACAAAAATGAATTTATATTTCAGAACATCCCACACTGATGGAAGACCTAAAGATTATTGTCATATGAAAATGATGTGAATAATCATGATGTACTTTTCATACGACCTCCCATTTTGTTATATTTGATTCATTTTCCTATAAACATATTGGAACATCTTCTTCCATTTCCTAGGACATTGGTATGTTCCATCATCTCTAGAAATCTGATCATTCTAGCTTCAACTATAATGCCCTGTTTCACCACCACTTCAAAGGATTCATGAATGATTTAACAAACTCTCAAAAAAATATTTCAGTGAAAATATAATATAAAATAAAAACTATTCCATTAATTAAACATATATAATTCTTGGGGATATGACTCAAATTGCATAAAAGAGTTGGAATAATCCAATATTGATATCCCCCCTTGACCAAGGTAATACATTCCCATTAATCTTGGAACTTACACATCTTTAGGGAAGTACTATTTAAGGAATAATGATTTCAAACATTCCCATGAATGTTACTTCTATACCTCAGTCCAAATAATGAACTCTAAAAAATTCCAACTCAGAACTTATAATATAGTGGTTGCATTCATGATCTTAAGAGAATTAAGGTTCTCAAGATAGATAAATATATTCTCATTATCACATTATAATTTCTTATCATTATTTTATCCTATATATCCATTGAATAGGGAAGGTTATACATTCTAGAGATATCCAATTTAAAACCTATGTTGGGATAGAGGAGGATGATTAATTTACTCCATGTCTTGGGTAGATGGATTAATGATCCCATATGGGACTTGATAAACTAGAAGGTATATTGGGGGTGAACCAACCATAGATCCTTCATACTAATCAATGGATAATTTGTTGGGGAATACTCCAAAAATATATAGGCAAAAATAATCATTAAAAATGCTTAAAAATTGAAAAATTTATGAAATCATGTCAAAATAAATAAATAAATATAAACATTTAAAAAAATTCACCCCCATTAAACCCCAAAAAATTTACAAAAAAATATCTGAAAAACAATCATCATCATAATCAAAACATTAACAGGCTTAACATTGAATCCCTACTAGAAATTAAGCCTTTACCAACGGTTTAAAACTTTTGGTATACTATATACCAATGGTTTGGAAAACCATTGGCATGTAAGGCGTAGCAGTAGACCATTACCAGTAGTTTTTGTATAACCATTGGGAAAGGTGGTTTGTATAGAGCATGGCCAATGGTTTTATAAACTGTTGGCATTGCTGGAGGAATAAAACACTATACCAACAGTTTTCTAAAACTGTTGGGAAAGGCGGTATGTAAAGAGTATTGACAACAGTTTAACAGAGCTATGGCACTTCTGAAGTATTTTAATGTTTTACCAACGGTTTACTAAAACCGTTGGTGAAAATATGTATATAACTATACCAGTGGGTTAGTAAAACATTGGTATAGTGTATTACCATAATTTGACAGCTCCTAAAATAATCCACTGCACACTCAACTACACACCTGTGTACACTCATAAAACCAAAAAAAACACATTATATATCACACAAAAGAACATAAAAACATGATACTAATATAACCATGGAATGTAAAATAATTATAATCATGTATATGAACCCAATTAACCTATGCAATACATAATTCATAATTGAATTCTCAATTGAATACAAGAAGAATTAATTATGTAATGAATTCTGAATTATGAATCAATAACAAAAACAAAATTAATTATGTTGCATTCTTAATTCTGAATTATATATAACACAAATAAAATATGACATACAAGGGGTTGGGGGTGTCCCGAGGGGTGTTGGTGTTCATGTGTGAGGAAAAACCAACATGTTATAGGATGCACATGGGATGTTTAGTCATGGTCTTGGGTTTAGTATCTTAAAACCAATAGAAAAACGTGGGTAGAGTGTCAAGGATCATGATATCCATAATATAGAAAATGGTAGTGGTCACGTGCTTAAACCTAGGATAAGTTATAGGAAGCACATGGGATGTTCATATTCCTCTAATTATTATATATCCATGTATAAATGGTTCCTAATGTGTTAGTGGGAAACATTGTCCAATCTCAACATATGAGATGGGTTACCGGAATAGCCTACATGTTTTTTATAGATTTTTAAATTTGAATAAGGGGGTATGTAGCTAATTGTAATTTCATCTCCTGGGTGTGATGTAAGATGAATCCCCATCATGGGTAGTGGGTATGAATATTCAATTAAGTTTTTGGTATTGGGTTCCCAAAGGAAATTTGGTTTGGTCCTAGAACCCACTGTTTGAAGATGGGATTGAGGTGATCCATGGGGAAATGTTTTCACCATATGCATTCGTCACCATTGGGGTATTTTTATGAGACAATGAAATTTATTTTTCAGGAATCTATGTGTATCCTTATTGACCAATTTTTTATATGGTATGCATGAGTGTTCATAGATTTAATATGAAATCACTATATGATATTTATTTGTTGTATGTTATTTTATAGAATGAACGTCCTGTGATTGAGAATTAGAACATGAGTGTTGGTACATGTTCATGATGGGATGTTGAGACTCATTCCTAATATATTTCATGATTTTCTATATATACTATAACCCATTGTGTTTAAATATATTCCTTATGAATATTTTCTTCTAATAATGTATGACCAATAGACCATGTTTTATTTTATATCCCTTAATTTCATGAATCTATGTGTATCCTTATGAAGATTTTTCGTATGTCAATTTTTTTTCACATAAAATGTTATCCATTTCAAACAAAAGTGAGACACTTTTAGTGATACCGGTCACACTGTGCCTCAGATTGAGGTGGGATAGACTCGTACCCGTCACAAATGATCAATGGATCGTTCGACATGCATTTGATCGTTGAACACATGTTTTGGCCATTTACGACACGCAGAGTGCATTTTGACGAATGCGGTCACATGACACCTCCAATTTAACATGTCGTCTAGCCGACCAGTTTACAATTAACCCACCAATTGTTGTCATTTGATTTCATGGCTTTCCGAGGTCGTTTTATAACGACCCATACTTTACATACATTGTTAATACTTCAAAATTGAAGCACACTTATTACAACATATGACAAAACCACAAAGGACCGTATAGGTATAGTGTATTTAGAAACTGGGAAACATAAACATTTGGTTCATAAATATTCTACAGTGTCTCCCATTTATTTCATCATATCTAGGGTCCCTTTTAGCATATTCTACATAATATCCATCTTCCTGACACGGGGAAAAGAGAACATAAAAGGGTGAGCTCAAATGCTCAGCAAGGGAAAATTAAGGAAATAAAAATCATATCAAATCTTTTTGAAAATCATAACCTGCAAAAGAGATCATAATATCTTAACATGGAATAAATCATAGAAGTGAAAATGAGATCCCCATAATCATAACATGAAACTTTAAACTTTGTGGCATGCACACATAGTCATGGAAAATCATTTCTTGTTAGTCATGACTCATTTCCAAGACTATCTTAGCGGACAAAGTCCATTTCTGAACCGAGTTCACTCCACGTTTCAGTCCTGTTTCACTGAACCGAATTATCCTTCCGTTCCAGCCATGTCTATCTCATGAGATATAAATCTTTACACAATGCATTGGAGGGAGATATAGGTCCCACCCATCTTATAATGAATCCTTTCTTATGTGTTCCACATAATCATAAACCATACATCATAGCGTAATCCACGTAATAAAAATGGGATTCTTAAAAAACATGAAATCATAAAACAATTCATATAAGATTAAGGAATTCATAAAAATATTTCCATCACAACATAATCAAATCCATGTAATAATAGGGATAAAAACAGAACCCTTTTATTATCTTAGATGGAAAATAATTTTGATAAAATACTTGAACTCTATTCTTGAGGAAAATATCCTTTCTACTTCAAAAAACACTTTTCCTTTATTAACATGTCATGAAATTTTAAACTAAAAGAAGTTGATTAAAAATAAACATGAATACTTGTAAAGGAAGCTTCTAGGAAATAATGTTCTAGAAATCCATTCATGCCGTATAAGTTAAAAAAACATTCTTCGTACTTTTGTCGGAAAAGTCAAAAAGTACCTCGTACGAAAAACGACAAAAGATTCCTTTCATACATATTACTAAAAACTCACCGAAGGGTAAAAATGGATTTAAACAATTGTAGGTGGATGGAAATAATATTACATATTTATGAAACATGGATGTGGATGATAAAATACACCCCAGTAAATAATTACGAATAAACAATCTCGGATAAAAATGAGATTGTGATATTTCCCTTAACTTAGGTCCAATTTGCTTTGTACGTGTCCGAAGCTCCTGTATAATGGTTTAAATAATTTTATTTACTTATTACAGAATCATACATATTGATATGATATCATATATGGTCATATTCTTAACTTCTTGATAATAATATTTCATTGTTACTTGTTACTCAGGTCTTTATTGCCTTTTGTTCTTATGCGTGTTTTGCCGAATACATTCTTATTCTTCTTTTAAGGTTATAGATACCTTATATCCAGAATGGTATTAGTGTAACATATATCATATTTGTTCATTCAATTTATATAATTACTATGTAATGATGATCATGTAGAACGAGTCGCATCACATCGTGGAGACAGTATTCCGTACGTACGCACGAGTGATGATATCGTTCCTATGATCGTGGAACTGTATTGGAGTATATATATATATATTATTTCAGTATCAATATTACTTTATAATAATCATAAATAGTTACTCATTACACCATTATACCCATCCTTGTAAAGTGATGGTGGAAAATAGATTACACCACGGCGTGGAGACAGTATTCTGTACGTACGCACGCGTGGTGATTTCATTTTTCCGTAGGATGGATAGAAGGTGAATTAGGGTTGTTTCATATTTATAATAACATATCAGTATGTAAGTAATACTGATGTTATTACTTTATAATGAAACAACTAAAGAAGAAGAAGTTGAAGAAGAATGAAATTGAAAAGATCGGTAATGGATATTACCTCTTCTTTGGAACGCCTCTTTGAATCCACCACTTAAGGAACTAAGATTGGTCTTTGAAGAAGACCAGGACCTCTAGGATTATTCTAGGGAAGTGGAGAGGAGAAAATGGTAGGGGTTGGCAGAGCTTGAGTGCTCAATTTGGTGTGAGGAGGAGGGGGAGGAGGTGCCCTTTTATAAGGGAGGAGAGGGGCACCTTAGGAATATCTCAAAATATTATTTTATATTAAAGTCAAAATCGGTTTATAATGGTTCCAAAGGGTCTTATTTAGAAGATAAAGTGGGGATGGGTCGAAATCCTATCAAACAATAGGATTTATACAAGTTTAGGGTATTATGTTAACCTTATCAATTAGATTTAACTCTAAGTTAATTAATTTAACTTTTACCGTGTCTTTTTGTTTTCTTTCACTCTATGGTTAATACACTTACTATAACATGCCAAAAGAACCCCAAATTGTATATTATTAATATATATATCCATATCTAAGTTCTTTCGCCGAACCTTAGATTTTTAGGAATAAAATAACAATTAATAATATAATATTTGATTTAAAAACTATTTTGTGTCAATTTTGACACTATTTGATATATGATTTTTGTGAAAGTCATAACAGAATTATATGTTCGAACCAAGTTGATTAAATAAACATTAATATATCATAGTAACCTATAAAATAAGTGTAATTCATAAAAAGTCTCAAATTACATTTATTGTGGTGTTTATAACATCAATTATGTCAATATTTCATTAATAAGATAATTACTGCATCATCATTGTGTCATAAATAAATTAAATTATTTATTGTCTAAAAATTACAAATAAAATACCATTATGTATGAAATCTTTTTAGCTTTCTAATGAATATTTATAGTCGAATTTATCTTATGTATATCCCCATATTAAAAATGATTTACTTATTAAACTTTGATTTTAACTATTTTAACCCTTCTTTAAATAAATTAATAATAAATGTCCTAATCTAATCCAAGTGGGCCTAAATGGTCATATTTTATTCCTAAGATTGTTTTTGGTCGAATTACACTTGTCCAATAGAATTAGGACATGTGTTAGGGTAATATTAATATCATATTTACCCTTAGTTACCATATTTACTATTAACTGCGGTAAAAATAGTAAAAAGTTACTATTCACCAAAAAATTATTTTTATCTCATTGAACCACATTTTACTTACTGATATCAACTGTGTCTGTCGGATTTTTGAAATTCCATTCACAGAAGCGGTAAAATTAAGTTTAATGCAAAATTTAGTTTTTAACCTACCACTTAGTGGTTTCACTATTCATCAAAAAATTGATAGTTTTCAGAAAAATACCAAAATTTCACCCTAGGATAATTTCGATATTCTGAGTCCAAAAATGAAGTCCATTTTAAAAATAAAATTTATAAAATTTCAAAAAGTGGTTATTACTATTCATAACGGCTAGTTTTAATAGCATATTGTTGTTTAGTGAAATTCGGTATTGCGTACGATGCAAGCTATCGAGGAAGGTCGTGATTGTGTGTAAAGCAAGCCAAGCAAGTGTTGTGTAGAAAAAGATTCCTTTGATGATTTATATAACATAAAAGTCTCAGGTGTTACATTCTACCCCCCTTAAAAAGAATTTCGCCCTCGAAATTCGTCACTTTGTAACAAACTGATGAGGATACTTCTCCCTCATCATATCCTCAAGCTCCCATGTAGCTTCTTCAAGTTGGTGGTTCCTCCATAAAACTTTCACCAATCGAGTGGTCTTACTTCGTAGGACTTTTTCACTACGATCCAGAATCTCTATCGGTTTTTCTTTATAAGAAAGATCTTGCTCCAGCGGTACAACTTCTGAGCTGAGTACATGTGAAGGATCTGGTATGTACTTTCTCAGGAGAGATACATGGAACACATCGTGAACTTGAGAGAGATTCGGTGGAAGCGCCAATCGGTAAGATACCTTCCCAACACGATCTAGTATTTTGAAAGGACCGATATATCTAGGGCTCAACTTCCCCTTCTCTCCAAATCTCATAACCCTTTTCCAGGGAGATATTCATAAGAACACTTTATCACCCACTTCAAACTCTAGGTCTTTTCTTCGGTTGTCGGCATAACTTTTCTGTCGACTCTGGGCTGCTCTTATGTGTTGTTGAATAGATCTGACATTTTCTGTCATTTCATCAATGAGATCAGGTCCTAATAGCTTTCTTTCCCCAACTTCATCCCAGTAAGTTGGAGTCCTGCATTTCTTTCCATAGAGAGCTTCATAAAGAGCCATCTGAATACTGGAGTGAAAGCTATTATTATAAGAAAATTCCACCAAAGGTAGGTGTTCATCCCAACCTCCTTTGAAATCCATAGAGCAAGCTCTCAACATATCTTCTAGGGTTTGAATTATTCTCTCAGACTGACCGTCTGTCTGGGGATGATAAGCAGTGCTGAAACTCAACTCTGTATCCAGAGTATGCTGAAGACTTCGCCAGAACTTCGAGGTAAATCTCGGATCCCGATCAGATATAATAGAATGTGGTACTCCATGCAATCTTACCACATCCTTTACATATATCCTGGCAAGCTGATCTAGAGAGAAATCTTCTCTAATAGGAATGAAGTGTGCAGACTTTGTAAGACGATCAACTATGACCCAAATAGCATTATTGCCTTTGGATGTTTTAGGAAGTCCTGTGACAAAGTCCATTGTGATGTTTTCCCATTTCCATTCGGGTATGGGTAATGGTTGTAACATCCCCTTAGACTTTTGTCTCTCAGATTTAACTTGTTGACAAACCAAGCAGCGAGAGACATATTCAGCAACATCCCTTTTCATGCCATCCCACCAGAAGTACTCTTTCAGGTCCTTATACATCTTCGTGCTTCCAGGATGAATAGAGAATGATGAACTATGAGCCTCATCCAGCAGCTCCTTCTTTAATTCGGGGATGGGAGGAACACAAGCCCGATTCCTGAACTTTATTATCCCATCACAATCAAGGTTGAATTCAGTAACATTTCTCACCATCTTTTGTAACTCGACATCTTCTTTCTGTGCCTCTTTAATCTTCACATGTATAGATGGTTGAACATTCATTTGAGAATGATAAGATTTTTCCCCTTCCATTATAATTCCAAGATCCATCCTTTGTAAATCCATAAATATTGGATCTTTTGTGATCCTCATCATGGATAAACTAGCATGGTCTTGTCGACTTAATGCATCTGCCACCTTGTTTGGTTTCCCAGGGTGGTAATGGATTGAGCAGTCATAATCCTTAATCAGCTCCAACCATCTTCTTTGGCGCATATTCAACTCCTTTTCTGTGAAAATATACTTTAAACTTTTTTGATCAGTATAAATATCACACCTTTCACCATAAAGGTAATGCCTCCAAATCTTTAATGCGAAGATTACCGCAGTCAACTCCAAATCATGTGTTGGGTAATTTTGCTCATGGATTTTCAACTGTCGTGAGGCATAAGCTATCACCATATCATTTTGCATAAGAACACACCCCAATCCCTTCTTGGATGCATCACTGTAGATCACAAACCTTTCTCCACTACAAGGCAGTGTGAGCACAGGTGCAATGGATAACCTTCTTTTCAACTCCTTGAAATTCTCTTCACATTCCTCTGTCCAGACAAACTTAACTCCTTTCCGAGTCAACTTGGTGAGTGGATTAGATAATCGTGAAAAATCCTTTACAAAACGTCGATAATATCCAGTCAAACCAAGAAAACTTCGAATCTCAATTACTGTTGTTGGTCTCGACCATCTTTCGATAACCTCTGTTTTTGCTGGATCCACATATATCCCCTCTTTTGAGAATATGTGACCCAAAAATGAAACTTTTTCAAGCCAAAATTCACACTTGGTAAATTTGGCATAAAGCTTCTCCTTTCTCAGGGTCTTCAATATAATTCTCAAGTGATCTTAATGATCTTCCTTGCTCTTTGAATAGACAAGAATATCGTCTATAAAAACTACCACAAATTGATCAAGATAGTCTCTAAAGACTCTATTCATTAGATCCATGAATATAGCAGGGGCATTAGTAAGACCAAATGGCATCACTATAAATTCATAGTGTCCATACCTTGTACGGAAAGTCGTCTTTGGTATATCCTCCCTTTTGACCCTTAATTGATGATACCCTGAACGAAGATCAATCTTGGAAAAGTATTGAGCTCCGCGTAGTTGGTCAAATAAGTCATCAATGCGTGGGAGAGGATATTTGTTCTTGATAGTGATCTTGTTAAGTTCTCGATAATCAATGCAGAGTCTCATTGATCCATCTTTCTTCTTAACAAATAGAACAGGTGCTCCCCAAGGTGACGCACTAGGGCGTATGAATCCCTTATCAAGATTCTCTTGGAGTTGCTTCTTCAATTCCTGCAACTCAATTGGGGCCATTCTATAAGGTGTCTTTGAAATAGGCAAAGCACCCGGTACGAGTTCTATTGAAAACTCAACTTCACGAATTGGTGGAAGACCCGGTCATTCCTCCGGAAAGACATCATCAAACTCCCTTACAATGGGCATATTCTTAATCGTGAGTTTCTCACCAACCATTTGAGATAAATAACCTTCATTTATTGGAATCAATACCCATAATATGGAATAAATTTCCACTGGAAGGTTATGATCATCCTTGCATTGGTATACGATCGTAGATTGATCTGGAATATGAAATGTGACTTCCCTTCTTTGGAAATTGATATGAGCTCCATGTAGAGAAAGCCAATCCATTCCAAGAATCACATCAAATTCCACTAAAGGAAGGGTCACAAGATTTGCAGGAAGCACTTTCCCACAAACTTCGATCGGAGAGGAATTATAAACTTTTGATGCGACTGTTGTGCCATTAGGTGTTGTCACACCTAACTCAACATCTAATTTTTGAGGTAATACGGTGATACCCTTAGAAAATTCTTTAGAAATAAAAGAGTGTGTGGATCCAGAATCAAATAAAACATTTGCTACTATAGAGTGGACGGTAAGTGTACCTTTCACCACTTCGTTATCGTACTCCACATCGCTGATAGAAATTTCATGTGACTTTCCTTTGTCTTTAGCCTTAATATTTTATTGATGTCGACCATCATCATCAACCCTTGGATTTGGGCATTGATTGGCATAATGCCCCATCTCCTTTCACTTGAAACATTGAAGTGTAGTAGGTTCATTCTGTGTATCCCTTCCTTTGTTTGCGTCATTAGACATCTTCTTCCCATTATCACGTCATTCAAATGCCCGATGACCTTATTTTCCACATTTAAAACATTTACTTGTCCCTTTAAGACAACTCCCTCCATGTTTCTTTCCAGATTTTGAGAATAAGGAAAAGCTCATCTTCTTTTCCGTGTTCTCTTTAGATTTTTCTTTGAATTCCATCTTCCTCTTCTTATCAAACCCATGTGACTGATGGGTTACTCCAATCTCCATCTCGACTTTGAGAGCACATCGAACGATTTCCTCGTAGCTATTGAAGTCCCTTATGGCTAACGCCCTTTGAAGACTTGGTTTTAAGCCACTAAAGAATCGATCGATCTTACTCTCAGGTTGGATAATAATACCAGAAGCGTACATTGCATGTCTTGTAAAATTTGCTTCATAGGTACCAACAGATTCATCATCCCTTTTCTTCAATTCAAGGAACTCTTTCTCCATCTTTGTTTAGAGAATACGAGGGAAGTACTTATTGAAAAATACGTTCTTGAACTCGTCCCATTCCATAGACTCAATTTCATCCCTTTGCCTCGTATTCTTAATAAGATTCCACCATTGATCAGCATCTCCTTCCAAATGATACACTGCTAGGATAACTTTATCATGCTCAGAACATTGAAGAACTGAAAATATCTTTTCAGTAGTACTAATCCATTGTTCAGCAACTAATGGATCAGTAGACCCACTGAAAGAAGGTGGACGCTGCCTCATGAAGGATTCAACAGAATGTTGCTCCTTCCTTTGCTTGTTTGGAAGTCCTGCATGATTCATAGCTTGAGAAAGTTGTGTGAGCATGGCTACAAAATTTTTCATTCCATCTCCCATATCGTTTGGTTGCTCAGGGGGACAATCATTGCATTGCCCATCGCATTCCGCATTAACACGGTTCCTTCGGGTTCCAGCCATTGACACAAACCAAGAAGAATAGTGTGAGAAACACTAATTATAATAGGAAAACCACATAACTCAAGAATAAAATTTTCATCCTTAAGGTCTTATCCTAGGTTATTCATGGCCATTTCTAAAACACTAATATTGTGTTCTATTCTTAGACTTATCCTTAGGGTTCTTACTAAGGCATTCACATCCTAGTTTCCAAAGGATGACTATACCTTTCCTCTGATACCAACTATAACGACCCATACATTACATACATTGTTAATACTTCAAAATTGAAGCACACTTATTACAACATATGAAAAAACCACAAAGGACCGTATAGGTATAGTGTCTTTAGAAACTGGGAAACATAAACAACTGGTTCAAAAATCTTCTACAGTGTCTCCCATTTATTTCATCATATCTAGGGTCCCTTTTAGAATATTCTACTTAATATCCATCTTCCTGACCTGGGGAAAAGAAAACATAAAAGGGTGAGCTCAAATGCTCAGCAAGGGCAAATAAAGGAAATAAAAATCATATCAAATCTTTTTGAAAATCGTAACCTACAAAAGAGATCATAATATCTTAACATGGAATAAATCATAGAAGTGAAAATGAGATCCCCATAATCATAACATGAACCTTTATACTTTGTGGCATGCACACATAGTCATGGAAAATCATTTCTTGTTAGTCATGACTCATTGCCAAGACTATCTTAGCGGACAACGTCCATTTCTGAACCGAGTTCACTCCTCGTTTCATTCCTGTTTCACTAAATCGAAATAACCTTCCGTTCCAGCCATGACTATCTCATGAGATATAAATCTTTACCCAATGCATTGGAGGGAGATATAGGTCCCACCCATCTTATAATGAATCCTTTCTTATGTTTGCCACATAATCATAAACCATACATCATAGCGTAATCCATGTAATAAAAATGGGATTCTTAAAAAACATGACATCATAAAACAATTCATATAAGATTAAGGAATTCATAAAAATATTTCCATCACAACATAATCAAATCCATGTAATAATAGGGATAAAAACAGAACCCTTTTATTATCTTAGATGGAAAATAATTTTGATAAAATACTTGAACTCTATTCTTGAGGAAAATATCCTTTCTACTTCAAAAAACACTTTTCCTTTATTAACATGTCATACAATTTTAAACTATAAGAAGTTGATTAAAAATAAACTTGAATAATTGTAAAGGAAGCTTCTTGGAAATAATGTTCTAGAAATCCATTCATTCCGTATAAGTTAAAAAAACATTCTTCGTACTTTTGTCGGAAAAGTCAAAAAGTACCTCGTATGAAAAACGACAAAAGATTCATTTCATACATATTACTAAAAACTCACCGAAGGGTAAAAATGGATTTAAACAATTGTAGGTGGATGGAAATAATATTACATATTGATGAAACATGGATGTGGATGATAAAATACACCCTAGTAAATACTTACGAATAAACAATCCCGGATAAAAATGAGATTGTGATATTTCCCTTACCTTAGGTCCAATTTGTTTGTACGTGTCCGAATCTACTGTATAATGGTTTAAATAATGTTATTGACTTATTACAGAATCATACATATTGATATGATATCATATACGGTCATATTCTTAACTTCTTGATAGTAATATTTCATTGTTACTTGTTACTCGGGTCTTTATTGCCTTTTGTTCTTATGCGTGTTTTGTCGAATACATTCTTATTCTTCTTTTAAGGTTATAGATACCTTATATCCAGAATGGTATTATTGTAACATATATCATATTTATTCATTCAATTTATATAATTACTATGTAATGATGATCATGTAGAACGAGTCGCATCACATCGTGGAGACGGTATTCCGTACGTATGCACGAGTGATGATATCGTTCCTATGATCGTGGAACTGTATTGGAGTATATATATATTATTTCAGTATCAATATTACTTTATAATAATCATAAATAGTTACTCATTACACCATTATACCCATCCTTGTAAAGTGATGGTGGAAAATAGATTACACCACGGCGTGGAGACGGTATTCCGTACGTACGCACGCGCGGTGATTTCATTTTTCCGTAGGATGGATAGAAGGTGAATTAGGGTTGTTTCATATTTATAATAACATATCAGTATGTAAGTAATACTGATGTTATTACTTTATCATGAAACAACTAAAGAAGAAGAAGTTGAAGAAGAAAGAAATTGAAAAGATCGGTAATGGATATTACCTCTTCTTTGGAACGCCTCTTTGAATCCTCCACTTAAGGAACTAAGATTGGTCTTTGTAGAAGACCAGGACCTCTAGGATTATTCAAGGGAAGTGGAGAGGAGAAAATGGCAGGGGTTGGCCGAGCTTGAGTGCTCAATTTGGTGTGAGGAGGAGGGGGAGGAGGTGCCCTTTTATAAGGGAGGAGAGGGGCACCTTAGGAATATCTCAAAATATTATTTTATATTAAAGTCAAAATCGGTTTATAATGGTTCCAAAGGGTCTTTTTTTGAAGCTAAAGTGGGGATGGGTCGAAATCCTATCAACAAATAGGATTTATACAAGTTTAGGGTATTATTTTAACCTTATCAATTAGATTTAACTATAAGTTAATTAATTTAACTTTTACCGTGTCTTTTTGTTTTCTTTCACTATATGGTTAATACACTTACTATAACATGCCAAACGAACCCCAAATTGTTTATTATTAATATATATATCCTTATCTATGTCATTTGGCCGAACCTTAGATTTTTAGGAATAAAATAACAATTAATAATATAATATTTGATTTAAAAACTATTTTGTGTCAATTTTGACACTATTTGATATATGATTTTTGTGAAAGTCATAACAGAATTATATGTTCGATCCTAGTTGATTAAATCAACATTAATATATCATAGTAACCTAGAAAATTAGTGGAATTCATAAAAAGTCTCAAATTACATTTATCTTGGTGTTTATAACATCAATTATGTCAATATTTCATTAATAAGATAATTAATGCATCATCATTGTGTCATAAATAAATTAAATTATTTATTGTCTAAAAATTACAAATAAAATACCATTATGTAGTAAATATTTTTAGATTTCTAATGAATATTTATAGTCTAATTTATCTTATGTATAACCCCATATTAAAAATGATTTACTTATTAAACTTTGATTTTAACTATTTTAACCCTTCTTTAAATAAATTAATAATAAATGTCCTAATCTAATCCAAGTGGGCCTAAATGGTCATATTTTATTCCTAAGTTTTTTTTGGTAGAATTACACTTGTCCAATAGAATTAGGACATGTGTTAGGGTAATATTAATATCATATTTACCCTTAGTTACCCTATTTACTATTAACTGCGGTAAAAATAGTAAAAATTTACTATTCACCAAAAAATTATTTTTATCTCATTGAACCACATTTTACTTACTGATATCAACCATGTCTGTCGGAGTTTTGAAATTCCATTCACAGAAGCGGTAAAATTAAGTTTTATGCAAAATTTAGTTTTTAACCTACCACTTAGTGGTTTCACTATTCATCAAAAATTGAAAGTTTTCAGAAAAATACCAAAATTTCACCCTAGGCTAATTTTGATATTCTGAGTCCAAAAATGAAGTCCATTTTAAAAATAAAATTTATAAAATTTCAAAAAGTTGATATTACTATTCATAATGGCTAGTTTTAATAGCATATTGTTGTTTAGTGAAACTCGGTATTGCGTACGACGCAAGCTATCGAGGAAGGTCGCGATTGCGTGTAAAGCAAGCCAAGCAAGTGTTGTGTAGAAAAAGATTCCTTTGATGATTTATATAACATAAAAGTCTCGGGTGTTACACGTTTGGCCGATTTCGACCACCCCACACACGCTTTTCAAGCGTTCCAAACACCTAAAAACAAATACTCCGCCATGTCGTGAAAAAATGTGCATTTGAATTACATGTCGTCTCCTCGTACACATCACGTATACTAATTAAGGTGTTTTTGTATGATTTAAATTTATTCTGATGTCGTTTGACATTCATTTGACCGTTAAACGAATGTTTGGGCCATTTACAACATGCATAGTGCGTTTTCGACTAGCGCGGTCACATGACACCTCCGATTAATGTGACGTCTGGCCAACCATTTCACAATTCACCCATCCCTTTTTGTCGTGTGATTTCATGGCATTCTAAGGTCGTTCAGCCAGTTTTAACCACCCCATGCACACTTTTCCAAGCGTGCCAAACACCAAAAAAACACATATTCAGCCATGCCGCACAAACCATGTGTCCGAATGATGTACCCTCTACCTGTACACTGCATTAATAATACATAGGGTGTTTTCATGTAATTTCAGGTCATTATGATGATGTTCGACAAGCATTTGACCGTTAAACACATGTTTTGGCCATTTACAACATGCCGAGTCCTTTTTCGGCCACCGCGGTCACACGACACCTCCGATTGACATGTTGTCTAGAGTACAATTTCACAATTCACCCACCCTTTGTTTTCGTCTAGTTTCATGGCATTCTGTGGTTTTTAGGCTTTTACAACCACCCCACACATGCTTTTCAAGCGTGCCAAACACTTAAAAAAAACATATTCAACTGTGTCGTGCAAGCCAAGTGTCTGAATGATGTTTCGTCTCCTCGTACGCCTCTCGAATAATTATTAGGGTGTTTTTGTGTGATTTAATGTCATTCTGATGTCATTTGGAATGCATTTGACCATTAAACACATGTTTTGGCCATTTATGACACGACGAGTGCATTTTCGGCCTACGTGGTCACACGACACATCCGATTGACATTTTGTCTGGCCGACCATTTCAAAATTCACCCACCCTTTTTTGTTGTCAGATTTCATGGCATTTTGTGGTCGTTCGGCCAGTTTCGACCACCCAACGCATGGTTTTCAAGCGCGCCAAACACCTAAAAAATAAATAATCAGTTGTGTTGTACATACCACTCGTCCAAATGGAGTTTCGTCTCCTCATAAACCTCAAAAATAATAATTAGGGTGTCCTCGTGTGATTTCAAGTCATTCTGATGTCGTTCGGCATGCATTTGACCGTTAAACACATGTTTTGGCCATTTACGACACACAGAGTGCATTTTCAGTCACCGCGGTCACAAGACAGCTCAGATTGACATGTCGTTTGGCCGACCATTTAATCATTCACCCACCCTTTGTTTTTGTCTGATTTCATGGAATTCTGAGTTCGTTCAGTTGGTTTCGAACGCCCCACTCACGATTTTCATGCACGCCAAACACCTAAAAAACACATATTCAGCCGTTCCATGAAAACTGTGCATCCTAATGATGTGATGCCCTCTCGTATACCTCATGAATCATAATTATGGTGTCTTCGGGTGATTTCATGTCATTACAATGTTGTTCGGCAGGCATTTGACTATTAAACACATGTTTTGGCCATTTACATCTCGCGGAGTGCATTTTCGGCCAACTCGGTCACACGACACCACTGATTGATGTTCCATCTAGCCAGAAATTTTAAAACTCACCCACCAATTGTTGTCGTGCGATTTCATAGCATTCCGAGGACGTTTGGCCGGTTTTGACCACCCCATGAATGCTTTTCAAGCACGCCAAACACCTAAAAAACACATATTCAACCGTGCCATGTAAACCGCACGTATGAATGATGTTCTATCTCCCCTTACACCTCATGAATAATAAATAGGGTGTTTTCATGTGATTTCATGTCATTCTGATGTCGTTCGTCATGAAGTTAACTGTTAAATGCATGTTTTGGCCATTTACGACACGTGGAGTGCATTTTCGGCCAGCGAGGTCACACGACAACTCTAATTGACGTGTCGTTTGGCTGACAATTTCACAATTTACTCACCCTTTATTATTGTCTGATTTCATGGTATTCCGATGTCATTCTTCCGGTTTCCACCTCCTCACACGTGCTTTTCAAGCATGCCAAACACCTAAAAAACACATATTCAGCCATACCGTGCAAACTGAAAGTCTGAATGATGTTTTGTCTCCTCGTACACCTCAACAAAACTAATTTGGGTGTTTTTATTTGATTTGAAGTCATTTCGATGTCGTCTAGCATACATTTGACCATTAAACTCTTATTTTGGCCATTTACGACACTCGGAGTGCATTTTCGGCTAGCGCGGTCACACGACATCACCAATTGACGTTCTGTCTATCCAACCATTTCACAATTCAGCCACCCTTTATTTTCATCTGATTTAATGGCATTATGAGGTCGTTCGTCCGGTTTCGACCACCACACGCACACTTTTCAAGCACGCTGAACACCTGAAAAACACATATTCAGTCGTGCCACCCAAACCGCACATTCGAATGTTGCACCGTCTCCTCTTAAACCTCACTAATAATAATTAGGGTGTTTTCATGTGATTTAAAGTAGTTCTAATGTCTGTTGGCATGCATTTGACCGTTAAACTCATGTTTTGTCCATTTACCAAATGTGAAGTGTGTTTGTGGCCAGCGTGGTCACATGACACCTCTGATTGACGTGCCTTATAGCCGACCATTTCACAATTCACCCACTCTTTGTTGTCGTTCGATTTCATTGAATTCTGTGGTCATTTGGAAGATTTTTATCACCCCACGCATACATTTCATGCTCGTTGAACACCTTAAAAACACATATTCAGTCGTACCGTGCAAACCAAACATTTGAATGATGTGTCATCTCCTCGTACACCTCACGAATAATAATTAGGGTGTTTTTGCATGATTTCAAGTCATTATGATGTAGTTCGACATGCATATGACCGTTAAATGAATGTTTTAGCCATTTACGACTTGCATAGTGCGTTTTCAACCAGCATGGCAACATGACACCTCCGATTGACATTGCTTCAGGCCGACCATTTTACAATTCACCCACCCTTTTTTTCGTCTGATTTCATGGAATTTTGAGGTCGTTCGACCGTTTTAAACCACCACACACAAGCTTTTCAAGCACGCCAAAATCCAAAAAACACATATTCATCCATGCCGTTAAAACCGTGCATCTGAATGACACGCTTTCTCCTCGACCACCTCACGAATAATAATTAGAGTGTCTTCCTGTGATTTCATGTCATTTACATGTTGTTCGATATTCATTTGACCGTTAAATGCATGTTTTTCCCATTTACGACACGCTGAGTGCGTTTTTAGCCACCACGGTCACATGAAACCTCAGATTGACATGTCGTTTGACCATCCATTTCACAATTCACCCAACCATTGTTTTCATCTAATTTCATGGAATTCCAAGGTCATTCGGACTTTTTCGACCACCCCACGCATGCTTTTCCAGCGTGCCAAACACCTAAAAACACATATTCAATCGTGCCGCACAAACCGCACATCCGAATGATGTGGTGTCTCCTCTTTGACTTGAATAATAATAATTTGGGTGTCTTCATTTTATTTCATGTCATTCTGATGTTGTTCGGCATGCATTTGACCGTTAAACGCATGTTTTGGCCATTTACGACACGCCGAATGTATTTTCATCCATCACGGTCACACGACACCTCTAATTGACGCTTCCTATGGCCGACCATTTCACAACTGATCCACCCTTTATGTTCGTCTGATTTCCTGGCATTCTGATGTTGTTCGGTTGGTTTAGACCACCCAACGCATTCTTTTCAAGCGCACCAAACACATAAAAAACACAAAATCAGTCGTGCATCACAAACTGCACGTCCTAATGATATGTCATCTCCCTTTAAACCTCATTAATAATAATTAGGGTGTCTTAGTGCAATTTCAAGTCATTATGATGTCGTTTGTGATGTATTTGACCGTTAAACGCATGTTTTGGCCTTTTACGACACGTGGAGTGCATTTTCAACCACTACGGTCACACGACACCTCCGAATGACATTCTGTCTGGCCGAAAAATTCAACATTCACCCAGTATTTGTTTTCTTCCTATTTCAAGGCATTCTGAGGACGTTCGGCTAGTTTCGACCAACCCACGCTTGCTTTTCAAGCGCACCAAACACCTAAAAAACATGTAATCACCCGTGCTGCACAAACTACACATTCGAATGAAGTTCTGTCTCCATGTACACCTCATGAATAATAATTAGAGTTTCTTAGAGTGATTTGAAGTCATTACAATGTCGTTTGTCATGCATTTGACCATTAAACACATGTTTTGTCCATTTACGACATGAAGAGTGTGTTTTCGGCCAGTGCGGTCACACAACACCTCCGATTGACATGTCGTCTAGTTGACCATGTCAAAATTCACCCACCCTTTGTTTTGTTTTGATTTCAGGGCATTCCAAGGTTGTTCGACCCGATTAGACCACCCCACACATGCTTTTCAAGTGTCCCAAACACCTAAAAAACACATATTCAGCTATGTCGCGCAAACCGGACATCCGAAAGACGTGTCATATCCTCTTAAACCTCAAAAATAATAATTAGGGTGTCTTCATGTGATTTCAAGTCATTCATATGTCTTTAGGAATGCATTTGACCGTTAAATGCAAGTTTTGTCCATTTACGACACGCGGAGTTTATTTTCGGCCAGCACGGTCACACGACACCTCCGAACTACGTGCCTTCTGGCAGACTATTTTTAAATTCATTCGCAATTTTTTGTCATTTGATTTCATGGAATTCCAATTTTGTTCATCCGGTTTTTACCACCGCACACATGATTTTCAAGCGCGCCAAACACCAAAAAAAACATATTCAGTCTTGTTGTGAAAACCGCACATCCGAATGATTTGTCGTCTCCTAATACACCTCATGAATAATAATTATTGAGTTTTAGTGTGATTTCAAGTCATTATTATGTCATTGTGTATGCATTTGACTGATAAATGCATGTTTTGTCCATTTACGACATGCAGAGTGCATTTTCGGCAGTGATGAATATAAAGCATTCATTGGTTTCATAAATTCTTTGTCCCCCATTTGAACATATACTTCCAAATATTCGACCGTTTTATCAGACTGTACTGCATGATCCTGGACCTGTTCCAACTCAGTGGTACTTGAATGGATACCTAGATAAGACCAATACATCGTCGAGACTATATTCTTACCAGGTCGATAGCGTACTCGACCAGAGTTCTCATCTCCCAACACCTGATATTAATGATCATGTGTCTCTAAATTGTCTGGCTATTGGGCTTCAAGTGCCCATAAATTAGCCTATTAAAAATATTAATAGATTATTAATTTTTAAAATCTATATTTAACTTTGAAATAATCAAATTAAATTTTAGAAACAGATAACTAATGTGTATCCCAAAAAACTAAATATAGGAAAACCATTCTGATAAAAAACATAAAGAGAACAAAATATTTATTGTGGTTTGAAGATATGTACTTGGATACACACTCTGAATGATATAGGTGAAAAATGTTGGTGATAAAATGATTGTATGATTCTATATATATTTCTCAACACAACATTGGGTTCACAATCAACTCTGACAATTCAGTCATTGGAGTCATCATAAGTAATAAACGGATTGCTTCCAATTGCAGTAAGGATAGTTTCAACTTCATCATCACCATCACCAAACAAATTTCTGGAATTTACATCAATAATTCCACTGAATTTTGGATGACGATGATCTTTGACATAAAAAACATATTTCACCATTGATGCCAATACATATGGATCATCGGTGGCAAGAGTGTGAGTCATGTCAATAACTCGAAATCCACAATCGTCAATAATGGTGCCTTGCCTCGTCATTGAATCAAACCATTGAAATATCTTCATCGTGACTCGACCATGCGAGTAATAATCCAAAATTATTATTTTCTCCATGACTCAATAATAAGCTACATATTCCGAACGAGGTCTATTATCTGATGAACTGGCGTAACAGTTTGTTGTGGCAGTTAGCATAACATCATCATGCTGTGTTCTCATGTTTTTTTCCCAATTAGTGATAATAAATTTTTATCCATTGATCACAAGTGATTTACAAGCACAAACCATGGTATTAGGACCAAAAGAAAAATCTCTTATTTCCTCAGAAACAGATTCTGTTGAAAAAATCGATACCTGAAATTTTAAAAAATAGAAAACTTAAATAAATATTAATTTTATTTACATATTACAGAAATATTCTTACCTTCAATTTCAACGAAGAATAAAACCCTTTGCTATGAAAATTCTCTTTCCTTCTCGAATATAAAGAACGATTCTTTATATATATAAATTCTTTATGTTCCCTAAAAATAAAAATAATAATTGTTTTACAAATATTTAAAATTACAAGAGATAAGATAAGAGATACATGTACAATTTACTTGATATACTCATCGAACAAATCACAATTGAACAACACTGTGCGATGTGCCATCTCCCCCTCTTCAAGGTTTAATGTCGTCAATTTATATGATCCTACAATTCATCCTGTCTGAGGAAGTAATAAAACATTGGGTTCAATTTTCCAATACTTTTCTTCTTCATTTCTCATTGGTCTATTTATTCTCGTAGTAGGATCAAACAAATACATTGAGTGGAAATCCATACATTCTTGAGCCAAGTAATCGTTCACAATAGAACCTTCAGGATAATTCATGTTCCTAACATATGACTTCAATGTGAACATGTTTCTTTCAGGTGAATACATCCAATGGAAAGCAACAGGTCCTCAAGAAGTGTTTTGGTCAGAAGATGGATAGTCAGATGAAACGTGCATGTAAAAAATGATGTAGGGAATATTTTCACTAACTCAAAAAGAAATTAATGGTGTCTCTTCAAACATTTTTTGGAAGAAGGATATTGAAAAACTCATATCACAAAGATCATCTAAAAAAATAATACAACCAAATAATTGAGACTCTTACATTATTGGACAAGAGATGAAGGATTGTTATTGGAATCCACTCATGCCAAAGGAAATGATAATCATGAGTCATTAAAGATTTCAAATTCAACTCTTTTCTATTGACCAATTTTTATATATTTCTTGAATATCCCTCAGGAACATTAATAGACTCTAGAACTTCAAGAAATTTATTTTTTTCAGTAGGTGTCATCACATAAGAAGCACATGAAACATGAAATTTATTTTCACTGATACATATTGTTCGTAATTCTGGTCTGATACCCCAATCCCACAAGTCAAACCGAGATCGTAAATCATCTTTTTTCTTCCCCATGACATTTATAATAATCGAACGAAACATTTCACATATATTAATTTCAATGTGAATTACATCTAAGAATTTACGTACCAAGTTTGTTGACCGATACGACAACTTAAAGAATAGACTCTTCTTCTTCCATATGTAATAGGTATCATTGGATACATTTTTCCTCTTTCTATATTTCATTACACCCTTCCGAAATGAATTACTGAAATATTTCAATTAATTAATAACATAAGTTCCAGACATACTCTGAGATGGATCTTCATTCTCCATGGTATTGTCAAATCATCGATGATTGATTCTCGATGGATAGTCTATTGGAAAGAATCATCTATCTCCTATAAAACTAATACTACGAGGATATTTCAGTCTTCTCAATTGAGTTTTCTTCCATAAAATAGGACATGACAATTTTCCATTTTTTCTCCATTCATACATCATTTCATAAGCATGAAAATCATTGATCATCCACATAAGCGCAAAACGCATCAAAAATATGTCTTTCAAACATGTATCGTATGTGGGCACACCCACATCCCAAAGAAGTTTCAACTATTTTATTAAAGGTTGCATGTATACATCTATATCATTTCCAGGATCAGAAGGACTAGATATAAGTATCCTCAATAACGTGTAAGGATTTTTCATACACAACAATAAGGGATGGCTATAAATGTGTATGAAACCCGGCCATGTGCTGTGTGAAGTAAGTATCTACCCAAATGGATTAAAACCATCACATGAAAGACCTAGTGTCACATTAAGCACGTCAGCTGCAAATTTATGATATTGAGCATCAAATCTCTACTATGAAAATCCATCATTAGGGTTAACCAAAACATCATTATTATTTTTTCTCTCAGTGTCATGCCATCACATTTTTTCTGATATTTCATCAGACATGAATGGGTTATGTAATCTGGGGATTAATGGAAAGTTCCACATTACTTTTTGTGGAACATTAGACGGTGTTCTATAATCTTTTGGCTTCCATCGGGAGGTTCCACATTTGATAAAATCATTTCTTTCATCAGTTTCCTCCCAAAATAAGTTGCAATCATTCGGGCAAGCATGAATCTTTTTTGAGAATCCAATTTCATCAACTAATTTCCATTCCATATAGTGGTTTGAGGGAATTTCTGCATCATCTTGAAGTTAGTCCTTCAAGAAGGTAAGAATGTAATCAATTTCAGTATATGAAATCCCATTCATTGTTTTCCCATGAAACAATCAGATTAAAAATTACAACTTTTTCATTTTACCACATTGCCAATATACTGGTGTCGTCCTAGGATCATTCACTTGTTTCACCCTAACAACGTCGTCATTTTCATTGGACGTATCATGTGTGGTTGTATCGAAATATTATTGGATGGACATTCTTTCATTCTCATCATGCCGAATAAATGGAAATTAATCATATATCAAACTCTCTAATTCAGTCCAATCATTTGGATCATCAACATTTTGAGATCCCATTTTCTCTCCATTCTGATACCACACATAATAGTTTGTTTGGAAAAAATATTTTGTTATATGATAGCTAACAACTTCACGACTCAACCAAGGTATTCCAACACAATTAGAACATGGGCAGTGTATATGAACACTATCTGATGCCTTGTCAAATGCAAAATCTAGAAAGCAGTTCAAATTATTTTGAAGAGCGGTTGAAATCCGATCAGTTTCATATATCCAACTTCAATCCATTCTGTAAAAAACTTTCAATAAGTCATTTCAAATCAATTCAATAATGTTGACGTTCTATCAAAAAAAAATTATGTAAATGAAAATTGTTTACTTTAAATAAAAGCATAACAGACACATTACTCTATATGAGAATCATATCAAGAAATACAATAAAATATAGTGTCTATAAGAAAATAAGATATATAATTTCAAATCCATATATTCAAAGATTTCCCAATAAGATAATGGAAGTGAATCAAGGAACACATAATACTTAAGGCTCTTGTTGGATGTACATGAGTTTTATTATTTAACTTCTTTAGGGAGATGAGGATGACGAGTAGGATGAGGATCACATCAAAAGTAGTTATAGCCTCATCAGGTTTCACCATAACCTTGGATTAAAGGATCCTAGGTTTGGGGCCATAGATCATAGGTTGGTAGGGTGTATTCATTGAATCATGTCCCAATTGATCATGGAGAGGGACCTTCAATTGTTATGGGTATGGATTTGATTAGAAATACCAATAAAAAGGATATCCAGGAATTGTGACATCCAAAACCAAGAAGCCACTCATTAGTGACCTGATCCTAGATAGCCACTCATTGGAGAGGGACCTTCAAGTTAAATTGTGTTTTTTACCACATAAAAATAATAATTTTTGGGATTTCTGGCGTCTAAGGAGGAGGGTGGTGGGCTGTCCGGGGTCAAGGGAGGAGGGTGGGGGGCTGTCTAGGATCCAAGAATTAGGAGGGGCTATCTTTGTTCCAGAAATTTGGGTGTGGGGATATCTGGGGTCCATGGAGGAAGGGGTTGTCCAGGGTCCAAGAAAGAGAATGGGGGGAAGTCCTAGGTCTTGGGAGGAGGGTGGGGGGGGGGTTGTCCAGGGCCCAGAATGAGGGGGATTTTCCTGGGTCAAGGAAGGAAGGGGTTGTCATGGGTGGACCTCAAAACATCGAATGGGGTTCCACTCTCTAGTTCTGAGAATATATTATCTAAAGCTACAAAGATTCCACCTGTAAACATGACAACTTTAAATCAGTGCCTACAATAATTTAATGACATTTATGTGATATGTGTTCTGTGAAAATCCTATATATTACAGTAATGTTCATGAATGATGGGTTTTTCCCAAATGTGTATAGAATTCAGCAATGTGGATGATTTCATTCATTTAAACAATGTTATATTTTAAATTTAGGATGAATTCTTGCATTTAACTAGTGTTTTAGATTATTTTTAGGTGGGGTGAGTTAGAAACCATGTTAGGCATGTCATTAGAACATGGGTTCTTCAATTTAACCATGTAGTCTTGAATTCTAGGGATGAATGTGTTTTGACTGATCTAATTACTACCTACCCTATACTATGGCCAACACATCATGTGGGCATACCAATGAAACAAAGCCATATGTAAATGGGACGTTTTCAGCACCCCATTTGGCCAACCATACTTTTCACCATATGGGATTGGCCATGTATATTTACATGGCTAACCAAGTCATGTACTGTGTGTACATTCCCATGTAAATTCCCAGGACACTAGATTATAGTAGACACCAGGTCAACCAATATACACACCATGTGAACCCTTATACCATATCGACATTATTACAACCATTAATAACAACTTATTAAACAACATAACTTGTCAATGATATTAAAATTTAACATAAATCAATAGTAATATTGGATATATCATGTAAAATGAAGTCATACTATCTTACATCTTAATGACCACCCACAACCATGATTAAGAACCACAAAGCACCCATTTTGGCCAAATCAAAATTGAAAACAAATTCATATAGTTGTAGAAAACAACTTCATTTCTATGAAGAATAATAATCCCATTGTCCTATTGATATTTGAACCATGCAGTCATGATTTTCGAGATGAACCTGTATCCATGAAACCATATGAGAAACACGATTCAAAACATATGGTTTTCTGAATTTTCCATGCATTTTGAGGAACCCCAGATCAGTGAAAATGGTCATTGTGTTTTGAAACGGTGATTGAATAACTCATTTATGATATTTTAGGAAGAATGATTAATGGTTATATTAGGAATACTAGAATTCATTAATCCTATGAATTTGACATTCTATGAATCAAGTTCATGAAGAAGGAAGAAGACCTACATGGAAAAACGAGAGGTCCCACCGAGAGTTCCCTTTATAGATATTTTATTCATAAAGAATGTTGGATTATACGGTTAAGTATTTATTATATTTTCTGAGAAGAATAGTTAGGGACCACATACTATTTTTCAAAGTTCATAAATATACTCTATATGTTCTGTTGTGCAAAGGATAAGTGAACAGTGTGTCATTATATATTTATATATAGATTTTGGTAGAAACATGATACATACTTGTAATGTAATTGATATAGTCTACAAAAATTAAGATGAATAAGATCTTCATGTTTAACAAAATCTTAATGAATGGAGTGATTTTAATGAAATACAATGAATAAATATTAAAAACAATTTCTTATGGGTTCATATATATGAAGCTTTATTATTTTAGGAATTGAGATTAAAAAACTATGAATCTTTAAAATTAGAACACAAGAAAGAAACACCATGCCCTTATAAATGAATATGTGTAATGAAAACATTAATTGAACAATGTGTATACTGATATAGTGATTTGAGTACACAATTCATGTATTTAGTGATTTGAGTACACAATTCGTGGAGTATTGAATCATAAATTTTCCAAAAAACCAAGAAATAGGAAATAACGATATCATTGAGAATATAAGGATATCCTTGAGAAGTGGTGGAAGGAGTCTAACCTGGCATCTGATCCTTCGGAAGAGGTGCACCTGTGCTGGGGCTTTTCAAGGGCTTTTGGGATTCAAGAATCTCTTCTTGGAGAGTCGTGGAATGCTTCTGGAATCGAGGGGGGTGGGGGGTTTGCCTGTGTTTGTCGAATTTGGGGTATATTTTTTCCAACTATTATTAAAAACCATTGGGAAATCAATTTTCCCCAACGGTTTGATGAAACCATTTGGAAAACTCCCTCGAAATCCATCTTTACCAATGGTTTATGCAAAACGTTGGTAAAACTCCCTTGAAATCCATCTTTACCAATGGTTTATGCAAACCATTGGTAAAGATCACCCATACCAACAGTTCTTTTGAACCATTGGTATAAAAGTTTTGGGAGAAGTATAATTTCCAGTAGTGATTAAGAAAACAACTTTTAATTATGTAACACTAAAAATTATTGTTTAAAAACGTTATTGATTTAATTCATTTAACTTTTTATAAATAAATCTTTTAAAAACCCATATGAATGATTTAAAACCTTCAAAGTTCAAAACAATGTATTCATAATACCAAATATCATTTTATAAAAAAATGGTTTATAAATGTTCCTGAATATTTAAAAATCCACCTATTTTAGAAACAATGACAATAATTTCACAATAAATTTCAATTTTTTAAACAAAATAACATCAAATACCCATATAATTTATCCTCAAATCAATCAGAAAGGATAATAAAAGAATATTAATTCATATAGAACTAAAAATTTAAAAAAATTGAAATTTAAAATAATAAAATTTTAGGTTGAATTGTCCAAAAATACTATACATTAACCATAAAATGTCCATTGATGATATTAAGATTGGTCAGTATGTTTGCACATGGTGTTCCAGACCATTTATAGTAAACCATGTGATCCTAAATCTATTCCCACATTTACATTAAAATAGGTGATTTATAAAAAAATAACATGAATATTCTTAATAGAAACCATAAATACCCCAAAAAGACTCAAAATCATAAAAAACCAAGAATAGAGGTAGATTTTAGGGCACATATATCTCATACATTACTTGTAACTAAAATTTTAAAGTGAATGCTATTTATCCTACACATACACCTATATCTCAATCCATGAAAATAATATTTCATACAAACAATGATATCCCAAATACATGAAGAGATATAATACCATTTTTCATAAAACAATATATTATTCCTCCAACCTATGCCCCAATCCAGTATAAGATAAGGTATGAGGGGAATTATTGATCCCCCAAGATAGAAAATAGTGTTAGAGAATCCTATATACAACATTGGAAATGATTAATACTAATGAATAGTTATAATATTAAGAGACATTAAGCTATAAAACCGACATTTACATTACATAAATTTAAATACCACAATAATAATATAAACTGTTCTATAATTTTTTTTTAACAAAATAGGGTTCCTGAAAAATATATGTTACACATAAAAATAAATCAAAAAAATAAAATATCTATACTACAAAAAGCATAAAAGAACGTAAACTGTGAAATAAGGAAACATAATTATAAAATAACGAAGGATGATATGGACAATACATAAAATTAATCATATACAAAAATTAAAATAAAACTGTTACATCCCATATACATGCATAAGTATATCATCATTACATACAATATTTTTCTAACCTAAAACTATACATCATCTTGAATTTCTATGGAAAACCTATGCTAAAACTATAATATGATAGTAATGGGAAACATATTCCTATAAGGTATCCTCTCCACACCCCATGCATATATCTTAACAATTAAATCCACTACATGTGATTTTTATATTGTAGTAGGAAATAATATTTTATTTTATAAAAAAAGTTTCATATTACATTCCCGTGAAACAATATTTGACATCTATAAATATATATCTTTTTCAAGTAAAATAAATATTTATGAATATTTATAAATTAATATTTTAAAATAAATGAAAATTATTTCAGTAATAATTATATATATATCAATGTAAACAGAGATAACCTATGACATATTTATTTTAATAATGAATAATGAAAAGTAGAAACAAGATATAATGTAACACCATGAGTTTTTATGTTTTTTTTTGAATTAATTAAATTTTTTTATTTTATTTACTTATTTGAAACACCAATTGTAACTTTTTTTGTCACCCAAAATAGGGTTTAACTTATGTTTCATGCAACACTTAGTTAATATGAAATGAAATTTTATTATTAAATTTATAAAAACAAGATAGTTATAACCTAAAAATTAAAATTAATAATAATAATAGAAATTAATAATTTTTAAATAATATTTATAGTTATTTTATATAAATATAAAAAATTTATAATTAAATATATAATTTTTGGAGAATTTCCATATATTTTGAAAATACTATTTTTCCAAAAGAACCTATATTTATGTCCATATGTAAATAATAATAAAATTATTGTTTGATATTTTAAGAAATTTAATTTGGTAAAATAAAATTATTTATTCAATTTATATTGTTAAAATTATCTTAGGTTTATTTTTTTTCTGAAATATTTCAGTTTTAGAGGAATATTGAAGAATATTAAATATAAATTATAAACCACTTTTTCATATAATTTATCTATATAATTAAATTTTATTTTAAATTGAGTTTAAATAATAATTATTTAAATTATACATATATAAATATTATGATTTTCATTGAAATCAATTTGACATTGAAATTGGATATAAAATGTTTCAAAATTGTAAACATTTTCACTTTAAAACCCCATTGTTTCGTCCCGCTTGTGGGATTAATTTTAAATTAATTTCTACAACTCTTTTAAATTGAAATTGGAAATATGGATTCCATATTTGTAATTATAATAATTTATAATTTCTAATGAGTACAAATTAATTTTTTACAAAATTGATTAGAGAAAATAGTTAAAATTAATCATTGGGAATTAGAGAAAAACCAGTTTACTAAGGGACAAAACATTAAACATAAGTGGGAAAAGGACATAAAAAATTATAAAAAACCAATTTTATGTAAATATATAGACATTATAACTTTATTTATAAAGAGTTTTCCATTATTGGATCCACTTTACATGGAAAATTCTGGTTGTAGTTATCCCATTCACAACTTTACATTTTTTCCAATCACCTCCCTTATAAAAGGCCTCATAATTTCTCCCTATTCATGCCCTTAAATTCATTTGTCTTGAAAATACCTCTAAATATCTCTAACCAAATACCATAATATAATCATAGAGGCCTTACATTTGTAATAAATCCAACCAATTAAATTCTTTGGTGAAAACCATAAGGAGATACCCAAAGAAGATGTAGCATTCAACAACAAACGTTTTTGTTTTACTTGTTCCTAAAACACCAGAAATTATTTTTATAACATGATTATTTAATAAAATAATTATCTTAAATATTCTAAAAAAATTATGCTTAATTCATAATGTAAAACCACACACGCTTCTATAAAATGGGTTGTGAAATTATCGTTCGTGCATATGGTAAAATACCACCTCATGAATTGATGTCATTTTTTTTCTCATTGCCACCTAAAAAGGGTGTGAATAAGGATGAAAATACGATTTATATATTATATATATGATTTATTTGATTTTAATATTATTTTGAAATTATTATATACCACATACATTCATTCATTCCATTTTTTGGGAATGTAATAGCATCATTCTTGTTTTTGGTGGACCACCACCTCGCAATGCGATGTGATACATTCATGATTTACATGGAATGTATAAAGGTTGAATTAAGTAGAAATATTTGATATATATTACAAAAAAAATATACTGGAATTATAATATATATATCTTGTTTTCTTTTCATTCTTTTAATATAATAAGAAAATGGAAATAGTGTTCATGCATACGCACGTCCTACCATATCCCTGAGTGATGTTTTTAATTTCATATCATTAAATTTTATGGATTACTATAAATAAATATTCAATTAATATATATGAAATTAATATCATGTTTATAATTCTACAGATGTTGAAATCATGATCTACGTGGGAGGACCAAGAATAACATGTTCAAACATTTAAGATAAAACAAAGCGATTATTAGCATGAACATAACATTAACATGAAATTGTTAATAAATAGGAAATGTAATGTCATATGTAAATCTTATATGGTATAACATATATCAATATGATTCTATTATATATTTATAATAAAATTATATTTATTAAATAGGAGGATTGAAATAGTATGATAAGAGTTAAGAATTAAGGTAAGGGATTTCTGTATCACTTTTATTTTCCATGAGACACAAGCAATGACCACCACTTATTTCATATATTTGGTATTTATAAAATCCATGGATATATTTTATAACTCATCTATTGATATTTATTTCTATTTACCTATCCATTTTTTGGATCTATCTTTCATTCAGTTCCATTTTCAAAGTTACCAAAGTGGTAAGTAACTTTTGTCTCAATTTTCCATCTTTGAGGAACATGTAATGCTATGAACCTATATTATTTTTCAAGGTGTATATACTTCCCCTTTTAAATTTTATATCATGAATCTACTTGTTTTTATAATATTGTTTTTTGATTCAATGTTATGATTTCATGTGTATTTTTATTCAAATTTACCAAAGTGGTATGAGTTTATTGCAAAAATATTATTCTTTATCAAAATTATTTGCGATTATGCTTCTATTGATTAAATATACAATGAATTATCATAAATTTTCTTTTCCTATAGTTTTTCATGATATATCCATGTAATTTTACCATTTTTTCAACTCTATGGTGCTAAAATTTTTAAATAAAATGTTTTCATGAAAATTATACATTATCTATCTATTCGGTCAGAAATATGTTTTCCATTAAAGCATTGTTTTAGAAAAATGCTCTAGAAAATGTTTTACTAATATACGATAATTTTTAAAAGAACAATTTACCCATGGTTTAATTTTTAATTTTTTTTGAAAGTTATATTTGGGTCATTTTCTAAAACAATTCTTATTTGGCTATTACCTAAAATGTGAAAGGAACCTCTTTTTTTTACGTGTCAGTCACATGGAAAATATTCAGACATCATCGCCGATCATTTCCTCACATATTCCTTAGCTAATTTTTAAAATTGATGTCAACTAGTTTTTTTCAAAATGGTTTATTTATTAAAAATGTTTTTTAAATTGGAAATTGTATTTTCCTAAAGAAATGTTTTAAATGATCATTCAAAATTATTTTCCATCTAGGATGACATATGTTGATATTAATCGTGTCTTATAAGGGTCATGTTCTATGTTTACCATTCATATTTTATATATTAATGGGTTATGTTTTCATGGGATTATATTTACAATACCTATTTCTCCTCCAAGAGTTATATACTTATGAAATCCTTATTTGTTTCACGTGTTATACAATGATGAAATAACTACGAAACCAATCTCTTTAATATTGGTTAATATTTGATAAAAATTTTGTGATACCCATTTCATTTAATGTGATATGATATGATGAATTTTTATGATCTTATGCCACACATATTTATTATTTCATTATGTGATGGGTGAGACATATATCTCCCTATAGTTAATTGTGTAACGAATTATATCACATAAGATATACATGGATAGAATGAGGAGTGAACTAGATTCTGTATAAGACTTTATTCACTATGTTGGTCTTGGGAGTGAACCTTTACTAGTAATATTGTTTGGGATTGAACCCATTCTACAAAGATAGCATTGCAAGTGAGCCTTAACTATAATGGAAATGGTTTTATAAGTTTATGTGTATACCACAAATTCATGTCTTATGACAATGTTATGCTATGATGGTTCATGTTACCTAATTAACTTATGATTAATGTATAATGAATAAAAAATATATATCCTATGACTCATTATTATGATATTTGATATGTATATTATGGTTTTAAAATGTTACGGTCATGTTCTCATAACCTTATTCCCATGATTATGCTTATGTATAACCTTTGTTTACCCTTATAAGTCATCTGATCTCACCCTTTCATATGTTTCCATTCCCCGGGTTGTAATGATATGTATTAAATATAATGTTTTTAGGAAGGGTTATAGTTATTATGAATATTGTTAGAGATGATGTAGTTCACTTATAAACTAGTATTTATGTTTCGATGTTACTAAAGTCACTAAACTAATACGATTTTTGGATGCGTGTTTTCATAATGCAATTATAAAAACATTATCTAATATGTATGTTTGTTAATCCTGGGTTTTTGTATTTGGTTTAATAGAAGAGGTTTTTTTAAACATTTTAAACTAGTATAATAAAACCATAGTGAGATAAAAAAGGACTTGTCTAACGACAAGTCAAAAGATGAGTAATAGTATAGAAAAATGTCTTGGAAATTTCTTAAAGTATAGAGTGAGTGGTATCCAAGAAGTTACATCCTATTATAGATACAACAAGTGGATTTGGATTTGGTAAAAATGTACATAGGTGTAAAAACCCTGAAAATACTGTATTGAGCTATACGTGATCGGGAATAGGTAATCAATTATAATGACCCGAACTGTTATAAATAAAATTCCCCTTTTAGTGTTAATTAAATGTATTATTATCTAATATGTTTATAGATAAAGCATTAAATTTTGTTGTTTTATTATATCCTATTTAAAATACCCTTAAGCATAATTACCATTGACAATAAATCCATTCATTAATGATCACATGACTAGAATAAATTTAAGGTTTTACCAAATCCAATTGACACAAACACTAGATGTGATGGTCTCAACCAGTAGGATGATACCCTACAGAGAACATTTATTGGAGATTATGAAGGGCATATAATCAATGTTATTTTAGATTTGGAAAGACCAAATTTTTACCTAACAACATATGATGGAAACCATTTACATTAAAGTTCTGGCACATTTAGATCGCGACACAATCTATGTATACCAAACCACCCCATTAAAGTCTCACTGTCACATACCATACTCTTATGGATATTTCTATTGTTTTAAAGGGATATTTCTTAATACCCTATAAAAATTATTATGTAAATTATTTTGTAGAGAATAATGAATACATTTTCATCATTTTATTATCACATTATAAATGATTTTTATTTCGATACAATAGAATAAAAATAGTATTTTTGGGAAATATTCAAAATCAATTAAAGAATTTATTTTGATAAATTAATGGATTTATGAAATAAAAAATATTTTAATAAAATATTTTAATTAAATAAATTTAATTAAATATAAATGATCATAGAATTTCTATAGTGTAAAATAAAAATTTTATATGGTTTTAACAATTGTTATTGTCAAAAAACGAAGCATTTATCAATAAATGATGATTGTTAATATTTTAAAAGTAAGAATTTCCATATTTATAAAAATATTTTGATAAAATAAATATTAATTTCGGAATTAGAACATAAAAATTATCCAATACTCTCTTTTTCACAATTTTGTTAGACAAGTGAATTTTCAGGTAGAAATTAAATACCATAAAAATATTCGGTATGAATAATGACATCATAATGAACCAAAAGTGATGCAATAAATATTAAAAAAGATATCCACAATCAAATCAGTGTTTTAACATTAAAATAATGTGATTTTATGTATATTATATTTATTTTATATTTCTATTATGAATCCTCTAAAGCATACAATATATTTTAATGTTTTAAAATCCTTTCATTAAGACTATGACTCACCTCCATATAAGAAAGGGAATTATTTTATTATGTTAGGTATTTTGACATATAAATAATTTAATGCACTCCCGTATTCCAATAATGATGGAAAAGATATTGGAAGTTTGGTGGTTATGGTTATTTTATTATATAGAGTCCAAAACCTATGTTTGAAAAATATTAAATAAATCCCTGCTCATTTGTTACATTAATTCACCGAAAATACCATTTTTCATTACTAAATATTATTGGAGAGCATACCTACTCTTCCCTACCCTCCATGTATTCCACCCATGGTGCCACTAATCTCTATAGAAGCTCATCCCAAGCATTTGGAGTCCCAATCTTAAGTAATGGATCCTCAATTTCTCTTATTTATTCATGTTTCATTATTATCTTAGGTCTTATATTTCCAATTAATAATGTTAGGACATGTATTTTCATATAAATATTACTTACCATTTTATATCCAAATTAAGAGATACCCATTTATCTCTTATCAACTGATTTTATGATTTTAAGTGATGTTGTTATGCAACCGATGTTTCACGATGATGGTCCATGGGGAAAAAAATTGTGTAGTGAATACCATACACATTTCATTTCAAGGGTATTCATATTTATAAACATATAAATCATTTAATTGGGACTTAAATTTATTTACTCCACAATGCCTTATCATGGAATGAAAAAATGAAGATGAATGAATCCATGTTATATGATCTATGTGGAACACATAAGCATGATAATGAAATTAAAGTGACGGGTATGTCCAGAATTATATAGTGATACAATGAATTTGGTATTTTTTTATTATCACGAGATTTCATGATGGGTTTGGGAGTGAACTTGATTCCTTTGTGTGACTTTTTTGTCATTTTTTCTTGGAATTTTACCATGACATATGTTTTTTAAGTAGTTTTTTAATTTGTTTCTGTATTTACCATGTTTCCTTTATGATGTTTTATGCTATATCGTGTATCATTGTTCATGTTTATGATTACTACTCTTTTTATAACTTATTGATTCTATCATTTATTGTTCTATTCATGTTATTCCATGATTATTTCCATTCAAGGATGTATTTCTCACCCCTTTCTTATATATGTCCCAATGTTATCCCAGGCAGTTTTATGTGTGAGCATGTTAAGGAAGTTTTCTATAATGTTATTATATTCCAAGTTCAAGGTGTTATTATATGTACCTAATTGCCAATGAAAAATTAAATATCAATCTTCCAGAATCTATTAGGTTTAACTTTATGTAGTAAATCAACCATTAATGTGAAATAAAGAGATGGTTTGTTATAGTTGTTATCAGATTAAATGTGTATTTATTTTTATGATTATGAATAGAAAACTCTAGAAAAATACTTAAGAATAAGGCTGTATAAAAGCAAACATCCCTAATTTTTTAAGTCTATAGTATATGGTTTTCATGTAAATACATCCATGTATGGATACTAAAGGAGGACATTGTTCTAACACATATGTTCCTAGTCAAAAATGTTTTGACATGGTGTATCAGTCCTGACTCAACGTAACAGGGTACATGACAATGATACATAATGTTAACATAGTTTGAAACTCCCTGAGGATATTCTTTAGTAAATTTATAAACTCATTATGACCAATTATTAAGGTAAAAATTTACCATAAGAATATATGTTAGGTAACAGATAATGGATACTAAATATTGAAGCCTAGAAATTCATAAGTTATTGAAATAATTTTAATTTATAATTTAGCCCTTCAATGTTATTGGATTCCCATTTCAATGTTTAATTATTTAAAAATAATCCTACTTAAATTTTACTTCATTCAAGAAAATGGATGTAAATTGGATGAATCTTGTAAATTATCAATGTGATGGGAAATGTGATGATTGAACCAATGAGATTCCCAACCCAATTAAAGAAAGAATTAAAAATATTGTGATGATATTATCTCAGATAAATTTGGTTCTAAATAGAAATCAGTATTTGGGGGAGCATCCAAATCCCCCAACGAAAAAATAAGATGAAATTATGATCTTTATGTAAAAAAGGCCTTTTTCGTTCAATGGATCATTTGATCCCCTAATTGCCAAACAATGGATCAACTCCATTTAGAAGATATTCTCTACCCATCAATGTTATGAGAAAGTGATGTTTCTACTAGATTTTTACCAAATGGAGGGAAAATATGTTCAGTGGTGGACATTGATGAAGAATACAAATCATGAGTAATAGATAGTAATGATGTGGTGGCAAATATTTTGGAAAATGATTTCCCTTAAATATTTTCCTCACACCCTTTATATTAAAATGGAAATAGATTTCATTTACGTTGTGAAAAAATACCATGAATCTATCAAGGAATACGAGGAAAAACATCACAAAACATGCTTGATATAACTTTTTCTTTATAATTACTTCTTAATTCCAGTTTGACAACCTATTTTGTGGGATAAAAAAAGTATAAGGAATGCCCCTGAAATAAGAGACTTCAATAGCTATGAAGATATTGTCCAATGTGTCCTAAAATTTGATATAGATATTGAGAGTCTCAAGGGTATCATGCTGATAAGAAGTATAATTTGGTGTCTAATTATGGAGGTTTTATCGAGAAATATAATGGTGACATGAAATTAAAACATCCCACATTTCAAAGGTGAAGAAATAATTTACTTGAAATTTTCAAATGAGAAATGGGGAAATTATTTAGGTGTGGTAAGGAAGGTCACCTAGATAATTATTGACTATTGGAGAACCCCACTCTTCTGATTTAGGAAAGAATGATTTGGTCTACCCTCAACACATGTCCATTTCTTCAATTTCAAGGATGAATAGAACATTGTAAACTAGTGCACTTAGACAAGGGTTTTTGGAGATAACCATCAACCTCTAAGGTAGAAAGGGAGAGATTTTTCCATCAAAACTATTGAGGTGGAACCCAACAATGAAGTGGTGAAAGGTATGTTAGTTATTCATTCATGAATAGTGACCATACGTTTTGTTTATTATACAATGTATTCCTTCATATCACTAAATTTTATAATAATTATTCCAACACCACAAAAAATCATTTTATTAGATGTTTCATTGAAAACAAAAAATGGGGAAATTATTGAATCCAAAGTATATAACTCCCCCTATAAATATTTTTTTGGATAAAAATCCCAATGAAAATTTTCATACTCCACTTGGTGGGATTTGATGCAATTCTAGGTATGTATTTGGTTTCAATGTATAGATCTAACATAAATTAGCGTTAGAAGGAAATCATTCTCTGTATCACAAACTGAGCCCCAATTTTATACAAGTGAAATGATGAGAATGAATATTTTTTATAATTAACATCATAAGAATTGATATTACTAACCTACAAGCAAGCGTATCTAACTCAAATGATTGATTATTTTTAAAGAATCATCCTCGAAGATATGCCAATTATGGGGGGATATTCTGTTGTGCTTCTTAAAGAATTTCATGGACTTCCTCCTCGATGAGAGGTTTAATTTTCAATCGATCTTGTAAGAAGGGAGTAAAAATTATCCATGAATTAGTATAGAATGGTTATTTTGGTACTTTTGGGGGTGAAGAAATTACTATAGGAGAATTGTGATAAGGGTTTCTTACACCCAAGTGCTTTACTATGGAGTGAATTTGTCCCCTTTATCGAAAAAAAGTATGGTTCAATGTGCCATTTCATTGATTAATGTGATCTTAAAAAGGTCATAATAAAAATAAGTATCTTCTTCCATAGATTAATTATTTGTTTGATCAGCTATATGGAGTAAACTTATTCTACAAGGTGGATCTTTCGTTAGGATATTAAAATGTTAGGGTGAAGAAGGAGTATATCTCCAATAATAATTTTTATACAAGTTACGGGGACTATGTATTCATAGTAAATCCATTCATACTAAATGATGCCCCATTAATCATCACGGACATGATTAATATATTCTTTAGAGATTACCTACAAATATTTCTAGTAGTATTCATAGATAATATTCTAATATTATCCAAAACTATTCAGGAGCATGAGGATCATCTGAGAACTGTGATAAAAACATTATGAAAGTAAATGATTTATCCCAATTACAAAAAATAGAAGTTATGGTTAAAGTAATTATCATTCATTGAGAATATCATCACAAGTAATGGGATATATATAGACCCTTCAATGATATAAGAATATAATGTATGTCTAATTCCAACATCTGTGATAGATATCCATAGTTTCCTTGGATTAGCTATGTATTATTGTCAATTTTTGAGTAGTTTATCATGAATATCAATCCCTCTATCTAAGGTAACTCAGAAGGGAGTCAAGACTTCTTGGAAATATGGGTTTGAAGAGATCTTGAAGGAACTGGATAGGAGGTTTATCATTTCCCATATGATCACACTACCTACAATTCAAGAACGTTTCCTGGTATTCAGTGATATGTTGAAGAATGTATATAATTTTTTGTTAATGAGGAATGAAAAAGTCATAGCCTATTCTTTACGGTACTTGAAATTTCTCAAATAGAACTACCCAACACATGAACTAGAGTTGGATTTAGTATTCATCTCTTTGAAAATATGGAGTCATTATCTCTTTGGGGAGATGTTTGAAATATAACGGATCACAAAAGTGGCAAGTATATATTCACACAGAAACAACTAAATATGCACTAATGAAGATGGTATGTACTGATCAAAGATTATGACTGCTCAATTAACTAGTATCCTGGGAAAGTGGATAAAGTGGTCGACAGTCTATGTATAAAGGATCCCACAATTATTTCATTCATGATAATTTAGAGGGATTCAATATTATAAAATTTTGAGAGGATGGACATGTGAATCTTAAAGGATGTAACATCATTAATCCTTTCAAAAATTATTGATCAACCATCCCTTCTAGAGAAGTTAACAGATGCTTGAAGAGAGAATGTGGAATTGTTTTTGAAACTATAAGAAAATTGAAATCCTAAGAGTTTAATTTTAAGGATGATGGAGTTTTAAGATTTGGGTCATGACTCTGTGTACCATCAGATACTAAGATAAAAGAGATGTTGGGTGATGCAGGTAGATCAACCTTACACATCCACCTCTGAAGCATAATGATGGATCTAAATATCATAGAACACTATTGGTGGGACAATACGAAGAATGAGATCTGGAAATATAATTATGGATGTATTATATATCAGTAAGTGAAAGTGGAAATAAAAAAAATACAAGGGTATGATTCAACCATTACCCATACCTACATAGAAATTGGTAAAATCACTTTGGAATTTTCCAATGCTTTTCCAAATCCATCAAGAGGGAATAATACTATCTGGGTTGTGGTGGATTGTCTTACGGGCCTCATCCCCTAACCAACTAGGGTTTGAAGATGCCACTGTCTGGTGCCTCTTTTCTGATCAGGGTCCTGGATGGTGTCTATAGACGATTCATGCATGGTTCAATGAAAGAGTCAAAAGAATTATACTGAGTACCCCCTGGGTCCCAGACGTAGGCCCCGACCAACTCTTCTCGATCAACGACCTATCGGGATCCTACATAGTGAAGTCCAGATACCGGCTCTCCATTAGTAACCAATATGTCAATTGGGATGAGGGACCCTGGAAGTCTATTTGAAACTCAACATCCCCAAAAAAATCCACCAATTTTGGTGGAAGGTGTGAACAATAACCCTTCCTACCATGAGACTTCTCGGCTTCCAGCATATTTCCAGTGACAATTCTTGCCATTTTTTCCTAAATGTCCCAGAATCTCCCTTACACGCCATCATCCTGTGCCTAGGGGATAAGGAAAATTGGACAAAATAGGGCTCTACTTTAGACACTTCACTAGCTATGGCCTCTGACCTCCCATCCTTCCTGATATGATGGTGATCCTCCTTTTCTTCAGCTAAAGCGGGTTCACTTTTCACCCTAGCATGGATTATTTGGGTCTATCGCAATGATGCAGTTTTCAACCAAGTTCATCGAACCCCCAATTCACGATTAAACAGGCCTTTTTGTGGATTGAGGGATCGATGCACCAAAATGGTAAACAAAATCTCTTAGGATCCCCTTCTTTTCCCTCCCACTGGTTTCCTCCAAGTGAGGGGATTCTTATGATTAATGTGGATGCGTCTCTCCCCAAGGATGAGCCTGTTTCCCTCTGCATCCTGTACCGGAATTATCCGGGGAAGGTCATTGCAGCCAAACATAAATTACACATTGCTTTTTGGGAACTTGTGGTGGCTGAGGCTACTGCCATCCTAGAAAGTATGATTCTCACCAAGGATCATGGATGGGATAAAATCAAACTCAAATTAGACGGTCTTAGCATTATCAATGCTATCAATTTCAATGATTGTGGCCTCCAGTCTTTTGGATCACTCATCAAGAGAATCCTTTCTCTCCGTTAAGGCTTCTCAATATGCACTTTATACTTTACTAAAAGGGAAGGAAACACTACTTCCCATCTATTGGTGGCCTCAGGAAACTATGATGTTAACCATCTCTGGATGGACCATTTCTCTTCATGGATTTGTGAGTGTACAATGGTTGATTTTCGACATTAATGAATTTGTCTTTTCAAATAAAACATTCATGGATATACATCAGAGAAGTGGTAAGTCTGCTAGGATTACCACTATAGATTTTATCTTGTCAAGATTCAAGATTAACTTCCATGTTCTAAAAAATTATCAAACACTCTCGAAACACTAAGATGAACATCAGTACAACCTATCATCCTAAAACTGATACCATATCTAAGTGTGATATTCATACACAATAATACATGTTGATAGAATATTCAATGGACATAAAAGGAGGAAGTTACCAACATATTCCTCTGGTTGAGTTCTCATACAACAATAGTTTCCAATCATGAATCCAAATATCCCCCTTTCAATCTCTTTAGGGGAAGAGGTTCATAACACATGCATGATAGGATAACGTTGGGTAATGAAAACGACTAGGTCCTGAAATGGTTGAATAAATGGAGATAAATATTAGGACTATTCGGCAGTACGCCAAGGCAGCTCGGAGTCGACATAATATATATGAGGGAAATATTCCTTGATACCTAGAGTTTGATGCAACAAACATGGTATTCCTCAACATATATCCATAGAACAAGGTGATGAGAATTGAGAAGAAGTGAAATCATAGTCTAAGAAACATCCACCCCTTTGAGATCCATGATTACAGCAGAGTGGTGTCCTACTAATGTGTAGACCCGCCAATCCTATCTCAAGTACATGATGTATTCGATGTATTTCTCTTGAGAATGTACATACCATAACCATCACATATACTCAATCCTGAGGTTGTTCCATTGGATAATTAACTTTTCTATGAGGAGTAGTCGGTGATGATCTTAGCTCATTGAGACAAAGTTCTACGAGAATAATACAATCCACCAGGTCAAAGTGTTGTTTAGAGACTAAATGTTTGAAGAAGAAATGTGGGAAATGTCGGATGTTATCAAAAAGAGTTAACCAAAACTATTTTAGTGTGAGAAAATAAAATTTTGGGGGAAACAATTCTTAAGGGGGGATATTGTAACGACCCAATATATTATAAAAAAATTCCCATTTTATTTTAATTACATGTCTAATTATGTAATATGGTTATAGGAAATACATTCACTTTTTTGGTTTTATTATATACTATTTAAAATATTGTTAATAATATTTATCATTGATAACATTTCCATTAAAAATGATAAATGGATTATTTTAAATATATGGTTTTAAAAAATCCAATTGACACATACAATAGAAGTGATGGCCTCAACCTGTAGGATCATAGCCAATAAATCTCATTTATTAGGTTTTGAAAGGGAGATAACTTCACTAGTATTTTCCCAAGAGCATTCCCAACATGATATCCAATAACATAAGAATGAATGAAACAATTTATGGGATAATTTTATGCAAATTAAGATCATGACCCAAACCATATTCTCTGAACCTCCCCATGACAGTCACACCATCCCGCACCTTACCCTTAGGGAGTTTGCTGGTGAATTAAAGGGAGATGTATCGATACCCAAGAAATAGGAATATATACATTATTTTGTAAAGAACATTGGATATTTTTTCATCCTATTATTCTAACTCTGTTAATTATTTTTATTTTGACATAATAAAACCAAATCATATTTTTGGGTAATATTCAAATTCAATTAAGGAACATTTCTTGATGAATTAACCTATTTTTTTGAACTAAATAATATTTTTATAAAATATTATTTTTAAATAATGTTTAATAAATATAGATTATCATATAATTTTTATGATTTAAAATGGATTTTTTATTAGAGTTTGAAAACTATTATCATAAAAAAACCCTGCATTACATAATAAATGGACATTTTATTTTAAAATTATAAATTCACATATTATGAACATTTTTAGATAAAATGAATGTTATTTTTGGAATCAGAAATTTTAAAATAAACAATGGTTAATTTTTCATAATTTTATGAGCTAGTCTAATTTTCGGGTAAAAATTAAATACCGTATAAATATAATTTGTGTATTATGTCCTCATAATGACCCAAAATTGATGTAATAAATATTATAAAAGGGATCCAAGAACAAATATTCGTTTAATATTTAAAATAATTATATTTTGAGTTTATTTTATTAATTTTATAAATTCATTATGAATCCTCCAAAACTAGTAATATATTTTATGTTTTTAAAATCATTTCATTATGGGTTTGAGTCGCCTCCACATAAGAAAGGGAAATATTTTTTTATCTTAAGAACATGGAATTATAAAATAATTAAAAAAACCAATTTGGAAGAAACTATGGGAAAACCATGGGATGGTTTGTGGTTTTGGTTATTTTATTATATAGAGTCCAAAACCTATGTTTGAGATAAATTATAGATTACCCCAATTTTTTCCTCTATAAACCCACCCACGATCACATTTTACTTCACTAAATATACATGAAAACATATGTAATCTATACTAAAATCTCAAGAATCCATCGAAGGTTCTCCAGGATTGCATGAAACTCCTCTTATGCATTTGGAGTCACATAGTCTAGTAAGGGATCTTCCACCCTCCTCTTTTTATCAGGCCTGAATGGCCTTAAGGCCTTCTTTTTATTTTATTTTTGGATTACCCCCCTTTTAAGGGTTAAAGGGGAACCTTAACATGACCTATATTCCCATGGATAAAGGCCCATACCAGACCCAATACATGCCCTAAAATCCCCAAGATCTGACAAACTAGAAACAGTCCCTCTCTAGCATTTACATCTTGAAGGCACCTAACTCCCCACCTTGCATGGCTGATCGACTAGCATTTCCTCGTTTAGAGACACATGGTACTGGGTCCAAATGGTATTTTCAATACAGTATTTTTTATCAAATGAAGTTAGATCTACTCTCATGGTTCCTATATTTACTGTGAATCCTCATCTGGCCCTGCTCATGTGTCGTCTTCCCTTCTTTTGGTCTTTTATGTGGCCCAAAAGCCACCATTGCCCAAAAGAAATTGGTGGACTGAATGAAATTGGTGGACCAAAGGCCATAGGTGTCCCAAAGGACCTATATACCAAAGTCCATATGTACTAAATGCATTTGGTGTCTTGAAGGCCCTGAGACCTATAGGCCAAAATCCGTGGCCCGAAGGCCCAAATCAGATGAATAGTGCTAGCTGCAATAGTATTGAACAATATCTTCTACAATACTGCTAGATTAATGATACAGTATCTCATAAATTCACCCTCATCGTGATTTATTACTAGGTCTTTTGGATACAAATTAGTATCCACTGCCACTTGGGTACATGCTCATTGGCCTCTACCACTTGGATAGAGGCTCATTAGCCTCTTCTATTTTATCATGCCCTTTTTTATTATATTATTTAATTTTCGTTTTACAATGTTGGAATATGTTCATCGATATTTAAATTAATATATATTATATGTATAAATGAAGAGATACCATTTTCACTCTCATTAATCCCTATAAAAAACATTTATGTACACCCATTAACTTGCCGAAATTTAGTAAGGGGTAATTTTCCTTCTCTTTGTTAATTCATGTTTCTTTATTATCTTATGCCTTATGTTTCCAATTGATTATTTTGGGAAATGTATTTCAATATCCTTATTAATTAATATCAAATTTAAAAATGATGTTATACCCATTTCTCTATGATCATCTCTTTTTTATGAATTTATAAGAGTCATTGTTATGCTGCTGAGATTTAAGTGCAATTTTATATGACAAAACAATTATTCATTGAATACAATGCCTATGTACTATCATGTGTTTCAACATTAATACACATAAAATTATTTGACATGGGTATTAAATGTATGTATTCCACACTTCTTTATCATAGAATAATATATTCTGATCAATGAATTCTTGTTGTAAGACCTATGTGACTCACTTAAGCATGAGAATGAAATGATTGTGATGGGTGAACCCATAATTAAATAGCACCCTGAATTGGGTAATATTTTGTATCAGGAGATGAAATTTATTAAAATTATTGAACCTGATTCCTTTAAGATAGTTCTTCCTTCATGATGTCTTGGATGTTAGCCTTAACATGTGTTAAAGATGCAGTGTTTTAAGTTATAGCCACATTTACCATGTTATGATTATCATGAAATATAATGCCTTGTTATTATGGTTACTTTAATTCTCCAATGATATTACTATTGAATAAAATGTGTTACTCTACTTAGGTTATTACACATTTATTTCTTTACTATGATTTATATCTCACCCCATTCTTATATATGTCCCCAGGTTATCCGATGGAGTTTTAAAGGCCGTGGAATTTTAGATGAATGTTAAGGATGTTTTTAATAATTTTGTTGTATCCCATGTTCAATATGTTATTTTATGTACCTAATTTCCAAATATACTGGACTTCTTAGTCTTTCAGGTTGTATTATGTGTAATTTAATTTAATTTATCATAAATTAGTGTGAAATAAATAGAAGGGTTATCATAACTCATCACTTACCTTCTACATTCATTTCCTAGATTACTTGGCTTCCCACCCTTGAAACACCATATTGTTCCTTTTAGGTACTCAGCTAAGTTCTCTTTCGCATAATTTAGGAATATAGGATTTTGAAATAGTTTCTTCCCTCCATGTGACATATCATTGGATTATCCATGGAAAACCATTTTTTATATCTTATCACCCGAACCAAGAGGGTTTATAACTTCCATTTCTACTTTTAGTTCACATCGAATGATTTATTCATAGAATCCAAATTCCATTATGGATAATTCCCTTCAAAAATATGGTCTCAACCCATTGCATAAATGGTCATTCTAATTTTACGATGAATTATAATACTAGAAGAGTACATTTTATATGTTGTAAAATTTTTGTTTTAGGCACTAACAGATTCATCATCCCCCTTTTTAAACTCTAAGAATTACTTCTCCTTTTTTGCATGAAGAATATAAGGAATGTACTTATTGAAAAGTATTATTATAAACACATACAACATCATTGAGCCAATTTGTTCTTATTTCCCGTATTCATAATAATATAAATTTTTTTTTCTACCTCTCCATCCAAATGGAAGACAAAAAGAGTTAATTTTTCCTCCTCTGAACTCTAGAGAATAGATATTATATTTTCATTTGTACTTATCCATTACTCTGAAAATTTTTTTTAAATAGAATCATTGAAAAAAGGTAGTTTTTTCCTAATTATGGACTCAATATAATGTTATCCACTTCTTCTATCCTTTTTATTATTTCCACAATTTAAATCATGGGAAATTTGTGAGAGAATAGAAACAAGGTATGTATTCAATCTACCATAACATTCAATTTCTCAAAAGTAAAATCATTGCATTGTTCATCTAATTTTTCATTAACATGATTACTTCATGTTCCATACATATAATTAAACCAAAAATTTATAGTTCGAAACACTAATCATATTTAGGAACCACGTAATCCATAAATATCACTTATAGGATGTCTAAATCATGATGCCTACTTATTTTATTTATGAAACCTTATGTTTATCCAAGATTATTTATAGTCATATTTTCCCGAACCATGATTCTTAAACATAGATATTAAATTTCATTAGATTAATATTAAATAAATTACACAAACACATTCATGATGACTATACTAGTTTAGTGTGTTTAGAAAATTAGAACAAAATATTATAATGTGGGTAATGCTATTTAGTGTTTCCCAAAAATATTTTACCATTTAGTAGTCCTTATAGATATTCCATATACAAATACATTATTTATATCCTCGGGAAGTAGGACATAATAAATTGTGAGATTATATTCTCATTAAGGGTATGAAAATTAGACACATAAGAATAATATAGACATAATTGTATGACGACATGAGCATAACATTTGAAGAGCATACCCAACATATCATGGATTACAATATTGAATTATGGAATAAATATAGAATGTTCATAAGAGATGAATCATAAGGAAATAAATGAACATGATCCATGAGTTATGAAAAATTTCATGAAAAATGATTTTTTTAGCAGACACGTCATCTAATAACATTATGACCATGTATAAATAGAAACAGGTTCACTCATTTAGTTAAGGACATGAAACTAGTCCCTCACATAAACTTATTGACATTTAAATAGATACACACATATCATTGTGAACATGAAATATAGGTTGATGAATAACATTTTTAACACATAATCAGCCTCACACATAAAAATGTGAATATGTAATCATGTTCATGCATAACATTGTGAACATATAATAAAGTTCATGCATTGTTGTGTAAACATGTAATCTGGTTCTTGCATAACATTTTGAAGATGTAATAAGGTTCAATAATAACATTGTGACCATGTAATCAATTTCACTCATAAAATATATACTCATGAGTCATCCATTATTACTCAATTCATCGGAGGGAGATATAAGTCCCACACGTCACATAATGAAATAATACATAACTGTACCATATAATCATAAAAAATCCTCATATCACAACCCTTGAAATGAAATGGGTATTATAAACATTTAATCATATCATAAAATATATAAAATATATAGGATTTATAAAAATTTCATTAGATAATAACCCCTGAAAAGAAGCAGGTTTAACAAGGATATTTGCTTAGTATATCCCATGGATGAGAAAAAGGTATCTTAAACAGCATATAATTTTAAACATAAAAGATTCAAAGAAATAATTATAACGGTATCCTTAGATCAAAACCCTAGTAATGATTAATCTATATCAAAGGGTTTCATATTATATACAAAATAATTTTTTAATATCATTTAAAACATTTCTTGAGGAAAATTTCTTTTATTCTTTGAAAAAGGCTTTTTAAAAAATAAAACAACTTGAAAAAAGTATTTGAAAATATCTATAAAAAATTATGAAGCTACCTTTGAAATTATTGAAATCCCAATCTACAAAAGAAACTCTGACAAAATATAATAAAATCATTAAAAGTCACCGAGATCCTTTTCATAGAAAATAACCATTGAAAACATATAAAGGAATCATTCAAAATCTTTGAAAACTTTTTCTTTAAAAATTAGCTTTGAACAGTTATGATGGAATCATTTAAAATAATTTAATTATTTTTAGAATAAAATATTTTCAAAGACATTTTACTTGAAACATTATGTAAAATATCATATATATATATATATATATATATATTTGACATCTTTTATAGAAAACCCAATTTTTGAAGGAAACAGATTTCTGACTAATGAGATAAATAAAGTAAGATTTTATTAAAAACTTTTTCTTAATTATATTAAGTTCCAAATATTGGGAAAATGGTACCATTATAGGGAGATATCCTAAAAATAATAGGATAATAAAATTCGTGATAATTCGTGAGATTTGGATAATAATATTTCATCAATGGAAGCATAATCAGAAACAATACAGATAAATGACTAGATTGTAGTAAAAAACACTTACCACATTGATAATGTTGAATAATAATTTCTATGAAATAAAAACATTAAATTAAGATTAGAATATCATGAAAAAAAGATAGTCATGTTATAACATGTCATAGTAGCATTATATACACTTCCTATATATAATGTAACTTGTGCCTCAAAGAAGGAAAACTGAGAAAAGATTCCCTTATAAATTTAGAAACTTTTGAATTGTTAAACCCATTAAACATAGATCCTAAAATGGATATGTATGTACTAATAAATTTTAGGAGATTAATAATAAAATAAATTCATTGGAATTATAAAAACCACATAGAGGATAGAGGTGTTGAATATATCATGTGTCTCACAAAAGTAAAATGTGTGACGAAAATCCCTTACCTTAAGTCTAGACCTCCTTTGGACACATTAAAAAATCCTGTATAATAAATATAATTTTATTACAAATATATCATAGAACTATATTTTTATGCACCCTAGAATATATTATTTTATTATGACTTTATATTACCAATTTATTAACTATCTCATGTCCACATTACGTTTTGGGTAATAACCACTTTCTTTAATAAGTTTTGACTTGTTTTTCTTGGTCTACATTTCATGATCATGATTAAATCATTTACAAAATATAAACCTTTATATAAATATCATATATATTCATTATATATGTATTTATATAAACCCATATAATTTAGTTATAGGAAAAGAAATACATCATTCATAGAGATGGTTGGTCGTACGTACAAATTAATAATATTTCCATTCTATTATCATAATGAAGGAATGAAAGTAATATATATATATATATATTATCACTCCATTGTAAAATTAATAACATATATATCACATATTTTTATTAAATATATCATTAATAAATTTCCTGCATAGAGTGAATGAATCACAGTGATTCGATAGGTTGTAGTCCATCGTACACACAAACGATGTTATCGTATTCCAACAAAATGAAGATAATGAAGCTATGTGTTATATAATAACTCACAAAGCATAAAGAAATCATAAATATCTGATATAAAATATATAAACTATATTTATATGATAATTACCAACCTTGAATGCTGGAAATGAAAAAATGAATGACATGGGTTCGAGAGGCGGTAGTCCACAGTACACATGAACTATGATTACATAACCCATTTGGTGGATTTTTTTGTGTTTTTATGTCATAATATTAGAATAAAAACAACCCAGTATATATGTGATACTGATTTTATTATATAATCAGGATAAAAACGATTCAAGGGTTTTGATTAGGAAATATATCAAAAAACATTGGTTGAGGATCATTACATCTCCATCGGGTATGTCATTTTGGTTTATAGTACAGGAATTCATTGGTTGGCTTTAAACCCAATCTAATGATTCTATAAAGAGTTGAGGGAGGTTTATTAGTGAATTTTAATGGGTTTTTATTGTTCAAAATGGCTTGATAGGTGTGAATATGGGGTGAGAGTGAGTTCCCTTTTATAGTTGTGGAGGAGTGGCATTCTTGAAAATACTCAAAAGTATTTACTATTAGTAGGTATCCCATACCTCATGTGACTCCAAAACAGAATAATAATTGTGGGAATGACTTAGTTGTTCGAGAAATAACTCCATTAGAAAAAAATAAATGCATTTTTATAACGTTATTTTTTAACATCTATGTTCCCCTATTTTTACCATTTTGCTTTTTATTAAGGTAAATAATATTAATCCTTGGTAATTTAACCATTAGGACTAAATTGAAGTGGGGAATATTAGTAAATTTTTAAAAATTTATTCTAAAAATTTATTTTTAATTTATAAAATAAAAATCATGTATGTGTCTGAAATTTATTTTAATAGGAGATCAAGCAACTCACAAAAACATAGTTTTAACACTAACCACATTAAAAATGTTTTTACTATTTAGAGGTCCACATGTAAATTATAAAGGGTAAATTGGTCTATTAATGGACCATATATGAACTTTATTATCCTTTAATAGAAACTTTATGAATATTATATTTTTATTAATTTTGTATCATTTAATATAATATCATATATTATAAAATAACATTATTTCCAATTTTAAGGTGATTTATTTAATTTGAATTTAAAAATATCAAGAAAATAATGTAATTTTAATTTATTTTGTTAAAATATATTCAAAATTATTTACTTAACTAAAAAAATGGAATACTATAATTCATTCAATTTAACTCATTTTTAATATTTTTAGTATCATTTATTTTAGTTAATTATTAACTAATTAATTCCTCCATTAGCCTTTCGTAATAATTTAAAGTAAATATTTAATCTTTTAAAAAATTAAAATATACTTTAATGATATAAAAACACATATTAATTTCATAATAAATATTTATAACTGAATTTATGACGTTTTATTGTTTAAAAGCATTGTAAATATTAATGGAAAGGAAGGTCTATTCTTTTCGTTTTTCATCATTTAACTTATTATATTGGTCATTTTTAGGGAGTAGTATTTCAATAACTTCAAAAAATATTTAATGAAGTGGTAGTGGTCAAAATATTTCTATCCAATGGGTTTTTTACATGTTTTTAGATCACTTTACACAATTTATTCTATGTTTAACCACTAAGTAAATTCTTTTTTCACCTTAATGACTATAATTATTTTTGATTATTTTCACTAATATCATTGGTAAAGTATTAATATGTACTCATTATAAATTATATATTGCTAAAATTCATAATATTAAATATACATTTTTAATTAAAATTCACATATGTGGTAGAATCTAATTTAAAATTAACCCTGCATATGTGACGAGAAAGAGGGGTTTTAAATAGGAAAAGATCAATATTTTATAATGATTTTATTTCCAATTTTAATATGAAATTGGTTTGATTGACATAAATAGTATTAATTTATATAAATATGAACTAATATTACTTTAAAACTAATTCAAAACCTTTTTTAACATTATAATTATTTTAAAAAGGTAGTTTTCAAGTAAAATTCAATATTTTTCACTATTCCTAAAAAATGAAACTTATCAGAAAAACACCAAACATTCGCATTATGTTAATTATTATATTATTATTTAAAAAAGATTCATTATTTCAAATAAATTTTATAAAATTTGTAAAATTTAATTTAAAATTATGTGCGCCAAGCACATTTGACCCATTTATTAGAAAAGATAATATTTTTCGAAGAAAATTTATTTTTTTGAATGATTCGTATTTTATCTAAAATATATAGAAAAATATGGAAAATTTGAAAATAATATATTTAACAATTTATTTAATAATATTTATTACCACCATTCCAATAGTTAGGCAATAATTATAATTTTAAATAATAATAATAATAGTATATTTTATTTTTATAAAACTCAGTCTTGCATGTTACAAAAGCTATTGAAGGAACTTAGTACTATGTATAACATAATTCCAATTTATTATTTCATATACCAAAATATAATCTAAGATTTTCATATATCCCAACAATAACGTGGTGTTGCGTATAAAGTAAACTAAACATGGTGTAGTGTTCAACAGAAGCCATCAAATAATTTTGACTTAATAAAAAACCAAATATCATAAAAACATGGGGTTTTACATTATAACCCCCTTAAAATTAATTTCTCCTTAAAAATTAATCTACATACTAAAATTTTTAATTCTTTTATGTTCCTTTCATAGAAATACACAATGTAAAAAATAAATAATAAAACTGCCTTTAAAAGGAAAATATAGGAACATAACGGTTACCTAATGTAACTCATAACTAGGTTTCCAAATAGGAGAACGCATGAGGGAAGTGAATATTTAGACATATTAGAAAATATTAAATAATTATTGAGACTGATAGAGATCTCTTTTCATAGGAAAGTGGGTGTTCAATAGAAATTAAATGATCACAAACCCATAAATATATGATGATATAAGGGACTGTTTTATTCAACAAAATATTAATGTACTAGGATGAAATTTCTATTTCAAGATACGTTTCCTAATGTTGAATAATTTTCATAGAATTATTTGACTTCATAATCACAATCTCACCCATTTATTCCTCAAATATGATCTTGTCCTATAGAAAAACATTTTCATTAGAATACTAGGTTCATACTACAATAGATGTAATATAAAATTTGATTTTATTATTCTAGAATCTATGTAGAGGGAGATAATCACAAGAAATTTAAGTAGATTATGAAAAATAATATTTTTCATATGAAACAACATATTAATGTGGTCAGGACAAGTATAAACTAATTATGATTATTCGCTTCATCCATTGTGATTGAATTATCTTTCCCTTTGTTATTTTTCAGATGTTTTTTGTGGATTTAACTTGAAACACATAATTATTGGTGGTTCATTTTGTTTAGATCTCTCTCTTGTCATTTCATTTAATATCCTCTTCATATCACTTCTACATTATTTTTTTCGATGGTTAATATTCCCACACTTGAAATACTTTTTTATTCATTTTAGGAACTAACCTAAGTGTTCTTTACCATATTTCTGGCAAGTAGAAGTTTGAGAATTTTTTTCTCTATGCCATAGATAATTTTATTTTTTATGGAACCCGTTTTTTTTTCTTATCACCAGAACCAAGGCTATTTCCTACTTCCATTTCCACTTTTATTGGTCATAAAATGATTTCATAACTGAATCCAAAGTCCCTTATAGCTAATTCCTACAGGAGATTTGGTTTCATTCCAGTTAAGAATTAGTGAAAAATACTTTCACAATGAGATATTATACCATAAGAGTACCATGTAACTCTTGTAATATTTTATTCATATGAACTAATAGATTTATCATCCTTTTACCTAAGCTATAGGAATTCCTCATCATTTTTTTGAAGATTATGAGGAAAGTACTTATTGAAATAAAAAGATTGTATAATCATTCCAATTTATGGTTTCAATTTATTACTGTTTCTTCCTATTCATAATAATATTCCACCATTGATCCACCATAAATTTTAGACATTAGATATCCATAGTGATTTTTTCACAATTTTATCATTGGGGAGTGGAAAATATCTTTTCAGGGGTGTTGGAAAATTTATTTGTGATTAAAGATTCATAAGAACCACTAAATGAAGGTGGGTCATTCCTCTTGATGGACTTAATGAAATTGTATTCCCACCTATTATGGTTTTTATATTCACTATGATTCATTTCATGTGAATTTTTTTTGAATAATCATTGCGTTTTTTCAATCCATCTCAGATAACATTCGATTTATTAGGAGGAAGATCACTGAATTATCTAATAAATTACACATTAAAATGGTTCCTTCAGGTTCCATCCATTGATGAAAACCAAAAACATTTAACGTTAATCACTAATTATAGTGGGAAACCATATACTCATGGGAAATAACTTAATTTATTTCTAAATGATAACACATTCTTCTTTAGTCAATGAAACCTTATATTTATCCTAGGATATTTATAGTCATCTTTTATTTAATCATTCGTGATTATTTTTAATGATTTTGTAAATTTTTAAAGCATATAACTCGGGAGTTTCAACCCAATTGTGGAGAAAGGCCCATTGTATTTCCCTATTTTTCGACCAAGTTTAGCTCAATATAGTTTTTTCAAGGTTGATTCCCCTATGTAGATCTATTCCAGAGCCACGTCCACTTGTAGTATAAAGTTGGGAATATGACGTCTTATAGACCACTCCCTTATTCATTCTCAAAATTTCTAGGGAATTTTCCATGACATTTAGTAATCCTTAGTTTTATCCTAAGAGACATCCCAAAACATATCTTTATAAATACACCTAATTTTCTCAGAAAAGATTTCTCATCCAAGTTTCCAAAGGTCAATTAATCATTTCCTTTGATACCCTATATAGGGACCCAAAATTCTCAAGTATGGATATATAATCTTCTTATATTTTTTTAAACAATGACATGAATTTGTAAAACAATTAATGCCTAAAAACATTTATTAAAACTATAGGTTTACAACAGAAAACACGAGGTGTAATATATTAACACTAGTATAAAAAATATAGCATTATAAAAAGAAATGATGACCCAAACAAGAAACCTCAAACCTGATTCACCATCACTCAAGGAGTCCACATGAGATTTCCACTTTTGTTGATTAAAATTGAAGAATAAGTCGACAGTGGAGCATCCATAGAAGGACTGCAGCCATCCGTAGAATAATAACCAGTTGGAAAAGTATAGAGCATCAGATCTAGACAGAAAATGTCTTCTATCTGCAATCGAGAAAGTCAAAACCAGAACGGCATGTCACCCCTAAAGGGACTTCTAGTGTAAGAACAATCTAATGAAGCTTCAAAACAATGGAAAACCAAGAATACTGTAAATAAGTGAAACACATATCAGAAAAAGCTATGTACACTGCTTGAGAGAAAAGGCTAAAAAAGATATCCATCAACAACCAGAAATGATTCAACTAGAATCCACAAAAAAGTCTATTTCCAAAGGATGTAATTAAAAGTAAATCATGGGTCCTTTTGAAATTTCTCAACCAATTTGATGAAAATAATCTTTCAATGATCAAGATAGGTGTTAGATGAAATCTCTTCATTTTTATAATAACCAAAATTAATATTTTCTTTCTCTTTAATCCATTAGTCAAGCTCATTTGGGAGCTCAATATCAAAAAAAAACATTTATTGAAATACCTATATACATGGTCATAATTCTCAAAAGAAAACTCCTATAAGTCATGTTAAGAAGATCATGTTATAGCATCTGCGGAGGTAACAACTTTATCAGAAGGGAGTAGCTTTGGGGTAATTGTTTTTTGTTACTTCATAATAAAATCAAGAAAACGTGTGACAATTGTTCATTCAACATTGGTGTTATCCATTTACATATTGGTGTTTATAGAATCATACTCTTTAGTGGGGTTAACCAAAGAGGGATGAAGATCATGCAAGATCTCAGAATCATACTCTTTAGTGGGGTTAACTAAAGAGGGCCTAGAAAAATTCATAACGTTAGTATAAACAGGGGGTTTGAAGGATTCTTTTTTCACCAAAATAGATTTTTAGAAAGAAGGAGCATGAGGAGCACTGTATTTATTCACAAATTAGTTTATAGATTGTCCAATGCATTATCATTTTTTACAAAATGCTAGGACATTCTCAGTGACCACATCTTGAATGAATCCATTGTCCCCATTTCAAATTAAGAATCGTGATGGTAGGTTTTTTGAGATATCGACTTTAGTGTAAATTCTAAAAACAGAGGGGCGAGTATGATTTAAGGTAGAAAAATCTATCTTAAGGGGTCTCCCGAATAGAACTATGATGGAAATTAAAAATTATGTTTAAATATGTGCAGGAAACGATTACAGAATAATAGACCTAAAGGAACGATGGGGGGCTTAGAATCCAAATAGAAATCCAGAGACCATTTAATCACCTTCATTCCACAACCCCTCAAAGAACAGAAGCCCTGAGTCTATAATCAATATAATTCATTCATCCAAGAAAATTGAAAAAGTACCTGAAAATAGTTTATTATAACAATGCACAAATTGGAAAATCCTATGCTTTCCATCTTTTTATTTGAATTATCAATACATTACAATAACACATGCTGGGGGACTATAATAGTTTAGTGAATTTGGAACCATGGAACACAATATTCATATATGGTGAATGATCTTTGTTGATTTATATAATGATCCTCAAATTCTGAACTCCTTATAAACATACCCAATACAAAAATTTTCATCATTACATGGAGAAAGGGAATATAAGAATGTGGGATCTATGATTGTAACACTCATATGTTTTTACAAAATATTTTCTTTATATAATTTTAATTCTAAAATAGATTTCATCGAAAGAAATCAGGAGTTTAAATGAACTACAAGACACCCTTATTATCAAATGACCATTATAACCTAGTTGTTAGGTTAATGAGAATAAACATAACTAACTTATGAAAATGTATGGTGAATTCATTGACAACAAAATATTTGTGAAAAATATAAATTAATAATAAATTTATATTTTTAAATTGAGGTATTTACTATTTGTAAATTAAATTAATGAAATATATATTTTATATAATTAATGAAATATTTTTTATATTAATCCAATAGGTATTTCTGTCCTTGGGAATGAATAAACCTGATTATTTGTATAAAACCCTATATTTTTCAAAAGGGAAATTTTACTGCCTTTTAATATAGAACCCTTTTTAAAGTAAAATTATGAAACATTAATAATTTTTATATTAAAACATATAACTCTTCTTTTGAAGTAGGATATAAAAATTTAATTTTGAAGATTTTTGGATATTTTTCAGATAACATTCAAGTTTTAATGAATAGTAAGAATACAATAAATTTTAATTGATGACAACTTTTTTCATAAAAATAATTTATATGGATAAAAAATTTTATTTAAAGGTTTTAAATTATAAATATAACATATTTTTATTAGTTAATATATTTTAGGTCGTTGGCATTAGTTTTACATTGAATTCAGATGTAAAAAAATTTCCAACTTTGGTAATATTTTATCTTTAAAAACATGTTTTCTAATTTTGTCAACATGATTAATATTAATTTAATTACTAAAAAATGTATTTTGAATATATAGAAATGGATTCTATATTATTAATTAGTAGTTATAAATTATGTAAGTAGCTTTATTTTATTTTTGGGCTTTACATTGATTATGTTATGATGGAATGATATTTAAGAAACCCATTTATTCCTTGGGTTATGCTATGAGGAATGATTTATGTTTTTGATGAACACGTAAGAATGATTTCAATACAATATGGGTGGGTCCTATATCTCCTCGAATGCATTGGGTAAATATTTATATTTCATAAGATATATAGGGTTAAAATGGGAAATGATCTTGGTTCAAAAAAATATGGATAGAATGAGGAGTGATCCCCATTCAGTAATGGACTTTTTCCATTATTACGGTCTTGTAAATGAACCATGAAAAATTTGAAATGATTTTATAATCTTATGGGTATGCCACAAAGTTTTATGTCTTCTGTTATGACGTTTGGTACTACATTGATTGATTATTATGAACTTTTTGGATTTATCCCTTGGCATGATATCACGATCTTCCATATTCTAGATATGATTTTAAAATTTCATGTCCTTATGTGTTATGCTTATGATATGATTGATATCTCCCTATTTACCTTTATTAACAATACGAGCTCACCCTTTCTTATCGTTCTTTTATTACCCCTGGTTTGAGTTATGTTTTATTTGATTATGTTTTTTATGTGTTTAAAGTGCATGTGAGGATTTGGGAAGATGTTGGGAGTGTTTGGATTGGTTTTAGATGAGTTTGGAAGCTATTAAAGACGTGCACGGTTTGAGCACAATTAGTGGAATCCATGTAGGTTCTCCAAGAAACCATTCATGGGAGATAGTTTGCTTCACACAGCCTGCATACGGGTTTCCAAACTGTGGGGGGAAACCCTGTGGTCCCTAGCTCTTGAGGCGGTAGTGTGCGCACAGTTAGCGCACGGTTTTCCAAACCGTGCGGACTAACCGTGTGACCACTTAAAAATAGGGCTATATATTCTAGGCTCCCCTGGGCTTAACCTCAATCATCCCAAACTTCCTCCCACTCATGAGTCACTCGGTTTCTTTAGTTCATAGGTGTAGGAGGACCATTCACACTAATTTGTGAAGCATTTTTAAGAGGGTTCTTGGTGTTTTAAGGCGATTTCTCCCGGGTAAGTCTCTCCTCTTGGTTTCCTTGTGTTTTACTCTATATATATATCCCTATCTTTATTTTTTTTCTAGATCTACACTTTTTGTGTGTAGATCTAGGTTTTTGGTTTCCTTAGATGATGATTTTAAAGCTTATGGATGCTAGAGAGAGGGATCTAGAGAGGTTTTGGTGGTGAGTTTTCCGGATTTGAGGTGTGGTGGCTTGTGGGTTGATTTCTTGGGAACCCTAAAGGTAGGTGGATTCTCTCTTGACTCCACATTTCTATAGCTAATGGGTTTGGTTACAATTTATTTGTTGTGCTAGAAATAAATTGTGCTTGTTGTGTGAAATTGGTGAGAAATCCCTTTGGTGATGTTTTGGGGATTTTTGGAAAAAAGTGGGTTTTATGGTAAAATGTTATTATTTTGGATTTTAAAAAGGTAATTTTAAAATGGGATGTTATAGGTGATTTTTGAAAATTATTTATGGAAATGGTTTTCAAAAAAAGGGTTGTTTTGTTGAAATTTTGTTTGGCATGGAAAATGGTTTTCAAAAAATGGTGATTTATTGAAGTGGATTGATATGCAATGGAATTGGTTGATTGCATGTGGTTGTGACCATTGTGGGTTAAATTCTTGGCATTGGCATGTTTTTAATGTTTTGTAGAATTTGGGAGAAGTACCATTATAAAAAGGGGATGGATAGTGGATGGAAGGGCCACTATCAAGGATATGTGGATGGGAAGTTCCGCCTGGTGTGATAGGGTGAACGAGTTGGACGAAAGCTCCACCATTTGGTTGTTATGGTTTTTTATTGTGAATTTCTTTGCATGTTGGAAATGGTTGTGATAATGTCTGTATGATTAAATGTCTTGTGGCATTCTTGGTTGGCTTTCCCTTGGTGGTTTTGTTTTTTTGAAATATCTTGGTAAGGGTGTGGTTGGCTTATGGTAATGGTAGCACATGTGATTATTTTATATAAATTGTTTTATATAAATGTGCCAACAGTTTTATCCTTGTTTCATGTGTAGGGATGTCATTTGGGGAAAACCTACTAAGTTATAGTACTCACCCCCTGATTTGTCACGTTGGTGTCTTTATAGATGTTGTGTACCATGATGTGGGAAAAGAAAATACATCTCCCTCCTTTATGGGTGCATTGTGATGTATTGGTGGAACTTGGAGCTTGGAGCTTGGTGTGGAGCTGTGGTGGTGTCCAGGCTAATAGTGGTTGTTGTTTAGTTTTCCTCTTGTACTCTGATAAGGTTGGTTGTTTTGGTTTTGGGTTTTATTGTGGAACAACATGGTTGCCTTTTGGGAATACATGTTTGTGTTTGAAAGTGCATGAATCATTAGTTGTTGGTTTTGTTGTTTTTTGTATTAAGGGAAAATCATTCCCTAACTTGATCTTGAATCCCTCGACAATTATTTCCAGCCTTTGGATTATTGGGAATGTCTCTTATGGACAAGTATCCCTCACCGCCTCCTCAAGCCATTGAGGTAGGTGTGGGGAATTTCATGTGGTATCACCTTCTTCTGTCCTTTGGTGTTGACATTCGTTGTGGTATATTCCTTGAGTCGGGATGGTTGAAAGGTGTAGGATTGTCAGAACATTGAATGTATAGAAAAAAAAGTACATATCTAACCCTTTTATACTGAAATTCATGTTACCATGGAGTTGGGTACATAAGTGTTTTGGAGACACTTATAGGCATTGGAAATCTCATTGTCGTGGGTGTAGCCAATGAGATGTGCATTACATATAAGGTAGAAATTACATCCCTCTAGAATGCATATTTCATTGGGGGTATAATGATTTATGATGTGATATGAATGTGTGAAATTGTAATGTGAATAAATAGGTATTTTGAATATTAATTTGTTTCAAAATGGTGAAACATTTCACATGTGGAAAATGGTGGAAAGCCTTATTGTGACAGTGTTGGGTAATGATATTTGAAATGGGATTTCATGATATCTACAAAAGTGAGAGTCATTATTTTTTGTTTTCTGTGTATAGAAATGACACTAGGAAGGCATCGTAGAGACCAACTGGAGGAGGCTACTGAGAATGTGGTAGCACCAGAGCCTCGGGTGAACCAACTATTAGTGCAGAGTATAGTGAAATCTTTCCAAGCTGTGGAAAGTGGAAACAAAGCTGATGAAACAAGGCATGTGGATCATGAAGTTCAGTTTAAAAAGTATAATCCACCCATATTCTGGGGTGATTCAATGTCAGAGAGGGAAAAATCATGGTTTAATAGAATGAACAAGATTTTTGAGTTCTTGGGAAAACTGGTAGAGTTAAAAGTGAAGTGGGCCACGTATATGTTGGGAGATCTTGCCCTTCAATGGTAGGATTTGTTAGTCTATTTGAGGATGGACCAGGGTATGATGTGGGAACACATTGAAGAATGGTTTAATAAAAAATTATACCCACATACGTTTATAATTTAGCATACCACTGATTTATTCAGTTTGAAGAAAGAGCTTATGTATGTGACAGAGTATGCAGCTAAGAATATGATCTTAGTGCGGTTTACACCCAAGGTGGCGGGAAGCACGTCATTGAAGGAATGGATATTTTAAGTGGGTCTAAGGCAAGAAAACCATTCAAAGATAGCGGTGTTTTGTTTAGATTATTAAACAGAGATGGTGAATAGAGCCTCGGTGGCTGAGAGGGATTTGTTGGGCGCTCTGGGTGGAGGAAGCATGGTGGTACCCATGTTTAATAGTGGGAACTCTAACACTGGGTTCAAGAGAAGGAGGGACACATATTCCTAGGGCATAAATATGGCATATAATCCAACAGAAGGATCGGTAAATCTTCCCTTGAAACCCCAGGTCATGCCGAGATGTTTTTAGTGTGGTTCTATGAGCCACATCAAGAGGGATTGTATAACCCAACTTCGATCATTTCATAATTGTAAGAAGATGGGCCATCTGCAGTGTTATTTATGGAATGCTCCAAGGTCGGGGTCACATGACACTCCTTAGGGATCGCAGAATTCGTACGCTTTGACAGGATGGGGATAGTAGCATACCCCTCTTCAGCAGAGTAATGTGGGTCATGGTGATTCTCAGAATACCACAATGCCTCAACAAATCAATAAAGAGTAGAGTGTGGCAAGCAAACATGTGTTTGGAGCTGAGCAGGTTGGGGTGGTTGATCAGTCGGGACCATGCACTGTGCGAGGTACTATTCTTTAAAATTATATCGTGATTCTAGTGCTATTTAATAAGGGTGCTTCACACTCTTTTAATGATACACATGTGGTTGATTTTCTGGGTTTATGGGCATAAATGATGCCTTTGCTTTTCAAACATCAAAATATTCTCTGTCGAAGAGAGTATCGAGCCTTCTTATGTAGAGCACGTTTTATTATTGTGGGTGAGGTTGAGATGGCCTAGAATTTATCAGTACACGAGTTGGATGGGTATGATGTAATCCGAGGAATGGATTGTATGGTGTCATTTAAGGCCCAAATTTATTTTGATGTGCGAATAGTGGCTTTCACGACACATGATGGCTTGAGACATCTCTTTAAAGGAGAGAGGCGTGAAAGGCAGGGGAAACGGGTTTGTTGGCACCAGTAGTGGGTACGTTATTGTATCAATTGGCAGTATTGTCGTTGGAATCGGTAGAGGGTGTTGAGAAGAGTGTTCCTCTGGCAGTGGTGGATCAGTTCATTGATGTTTTTCCTGAATAATTCTCTGGGTTACCTCCCATAAGATATGTGGCTTTTAGGATTTATCTCTTTCCGAAGACCATTCTTATCTCACTTTTATCTTATCGGATGTCACCAGTTGAATTGTGGGAATTGACAGTCAAGTTGGATGGGTTAGAAAAAAATGATTTATCTGTCAAGAACGTCTCTGTGGGTAGCACATGTATTGTTTGATAAAAAGGTATATGTAACCTTGAGGTTATGTGTTGATTATCGTAGACTTAACAAAGTTACAATAATAAATAGATATCCACTTCCATGAATTGATGATTTGTTCGATCAGTTGAGGGGATCCCAGTGGTTGTCCAAGATCGACTTGAGGTCGGGATATCATCAATTGTGAGTGTGGAAGGATGATATTCCAAAAACAGCATTAAGAAGTAGATATGGCCATTATAAATATGTGGTTATGCCCTTTGGTCTAACGAATGCGCCAGTGGTGTTCATGGTATTGATGAATCCGATATTTCAATGATATCTGGATTCATTTGTGGTGGTATTTACAGACGATATTCTGGTGTATTCAATGACAAGGATGGAGGATGAGAAGCACATGGCGATAGTGCTGGGGATCTTGAGGGATGATTGGTTGTATGAAAAATTGTCAAAGTGTGACTTTTGGATACAAGAAGTTCTTTTTCTTGGCCATGTGATTTCTAAAAGGGGTGTTTCAATGGATCTAGAAAAGATAGAGGATGTTATCTTGTGGCAACCACCAAATAATGTGTTTGATATATGGTGTTTTCATGGGATATCTTGGTAATATCGGTGTCTGGTTCGAGATTTTTCACGTTTTGCTTTGTCGATGAAAGCTTTGAAAAGAAATAATGTTCCATTCTAGAGGAATGAGCATTGTCAGCTGTGTTTTGAAGAGCTAAAGGGTCATCTTAGATTAGCATGAATCATGGATTTACCAGAACTATGAAGAGGGTATATGGAGTATGGTGATGCATTGGGATCGGGGTTGGGGTGCGTTCTCATGCAAGGGAATCATGTGGTTTCATATGGCTCACATCAGTTGAGGGTGAATGAGAAGAACTACCCAACTCATTATTTGGAGTTGGCAGTAGTGGTCCCTGATTTGAAAGTGTGGCATCATTATCTCTTTGGGGATAAATTCATGGTATATATAGATAATAAGATCTTGAAACACATTTTATCACAAATGGATTTAAACATGAGGCAAATTAGATTGATGGGATATTTCTAGATGTTCGATTTTTACTTGATGTACACATCAGGTAAGGAAAATTCGATGGCAGATGCATTAAGTCGAAAATAATATGCTCAGGTGGTGAAACAAGCATCCGAAAATTGGAAATTAATGTCGGTTATAACCGATATATGGTTGGAATATGAGGACAAGAGTGATAGAGCAGTATTAATTCCGGTTTTTTGATTTCTGACTTGGTTGGCCTAGTTATAGAGGCACATATATATGATTCTGAGAGTGTTACCGTGGGGTTAAGACTCAATGGTGGGGAGACCATTGGGGGTTGGAAACTGAATGGAGATTCAGTTTTGTGTTTTCAGAATCAGTTGGTTATACTAGTTTCTTGTCAAGAGGATCTTCTTAGGGCGTATCATCATTCCGGGTGGGTTGTTCATCATGGAATTCTAGAAAATGTTTAAAGCATTTAAAGTGAAGTTCTGGTGGGCTGGAATGAAAATAAGAGTGGCTATGTTTATTTAAAGATGATTGACTTGTCAGCAGGTCAAGGTAGATCAATAGACGCCAGCAGTAAAGTTGCAGTCTTTACCAATCCCGGTTTAGATGTGGTAGCAAATAGTAATGGATTTTGTTAAAGGTTTCCCAAGAATAGTCAGAAAGCACGATGCCATTTGGGTGATAGTGGATCAGCTAACGAAGATGGAAATTTCATTCCAATTCGTGAATCTCAAATGGTGGAGGATCTTTCCACAATCAATATCTAGGAGGTGGTAAAGATGCATGGGGTTCTAGTTTTTATTGTATCATATTGAGATCTGAGGTTTACATCTCGTTTCTAGAAATCCTTGCAGCAAGCCCTTGGGACATAGTTGACTATGAGCATGGTGTATCACCCTTAGACGGATGGTCAATCTGAGAGTATGATACAAACTCAGGAGGATATGTTTCGGTCTTGTGTCATTGATTTTGGTGGCCCATGGGAGGAGAAATTGTCGTTGGTTAAGTTCTCATACAACAACAGTTATCAGTCGTCTATACAGATGGATTTTTTTGAATCATTGTATGGGCAGCCATATCGTTCTCCACCATGATGGGTGGAAACGGGGGAGTCCTCGATGGTTGGACCAAGCCTTGTCCAGGAGACTATGGTGAAGATTAAGTTGATTAGGAAGAGAATGGATATGTCTTAGAGTTGTCAGAAATCGTATATGGGTCATCATCGACGGCTGTTGTCCTTTATGGTGAGTGATCATGTGTTCTTGAGGATCTCTCCTAGGTTGGGACATCATCATTTTGGAAAGAATAGAAAGTTATTTCAATTTTATATTGGACCTTTTGAGTTTATTGAGTGGGATGGTGAGGTGCTTTATCGTTTGGATTTTCTTCCTAGGTTCAGTGTGGTGAAAAATATGTTTCATGTGTCACAGTTGAAAATGTATTTTCCAGACTGTGACAATGTGATTCGATGGGATCATGTTGAGCTAGTACCGGATGCTTCATTGTTGCACGGGCCAGTGCGGGTTGTGGATAGTAAATAGAATGCCTCTTGTGGTAAAATAATCTGTTTAGTGCATGTTTTGTGGCAATGTGGTCAGATTCAAGAGGAGACTTGGGAGCGGGAGAAGGAAATGGTTGAGCAGTGGCCCGAGCTCTTTCGGTATAGTGTTGGTTCACTACTTTTCGAGGATGGAAAGTCTAATGCTGGGGAGAATTTAGTAACCCCAATTTGAGTAATGTGGCCTTTTTTTATGTTTTTTACGTGTTTAATGTTCATGGGATGAGTTGGGAAGTGGTTGGGAGTGTTTGGAATGGTTTTGGATGAGTTTGGAGGCATTTAAAGGGGTTCATGATTTAAGCATGGTTAGTGGAAACTGTGTGGGTTCTCTAAGAAACCGTGCAAGGGAGATAGTAGGATTTTCATAGCTTCTGCATGGGTTTCCCAACCGTGTGAGGAAACCATGAAGACCCTATCTTTCAAGGATGTAGTGTGTGCATGGTTAGCACACAATTTTCCAAACCGTTCAGACTAACCATGGGACCACGTAAAAATAGGATTCTATGTTCTGGGCTCCCTCGGACTTAACCAATTTCACCCCAAACCTCCTCCCACTCATGACTCACTCATATTCTTCAGTTCTCAGGGGGTGTAGGAGATTTCCCACTCATTTTGGAAGCATTTAGAATAGGGTTCTTGGTGTTTTAAAGGTGATTGCTCCCGGGTAAGTCTCTCCTCTTGGTTTCCTTGTGTTTTCCTCTAGATCAACATCACTATCATTCTAGGTTTTGTAGATCAACACTTTTTGTGTGTAGATCTTGGATTTTGGATGCCTTGGATGATGATTTTAATGCTTATGAATCCTAGGGTATGGAATCTAGAGAGGTTTCGGTGGTGCGTTCGTTGGATATGAGGTGCGGTGGCTTGTGGGTCGATTTCATGGGAACCCTAAAGGTGGGTGGATTCTCTCTCATCTCCACTTGGTTAGAGCTAATTTTTTTTGTTACAATTAATTTTTGTGATTGAAATTAATTGGGCTTGATGTGAAAAATTGGTTTGAAATCTCTTGGGTGATGTTTTGGGGATTTTTTTGAAAAAATAGGGTTTTATGGTGAAATGATATTCTTGTGGATTTTAAAATGGAAATTTTAAAATGGTATCCTATAGGTGATTTGTGAAAATGATTGATGGAAATGTTTTTCAATAAAAGGTTTGTTTTATTGAAATGTTGTTTGGCATGGAAAATGGTTTCCAATAAATGGGTGATTTATTGATGTGGATTGATATGCAATGGAATTGGTTGATTACATGTGGTTGTGAACTTGGTTAGTTATATACTTGGAATTGGCATGTTTTGAATGTTGTGTGGAAGTAGCAAGAATTACCACTATAAAAATGGGATGGATAGTGGACATAAGGGCTTCCATTAATGATAAGTGGACGAGAAGTTCCACTTGGTGTGATTGGGTGAACGGGTTGGAAAGAAGCTCCATGGTTTGGTTGTTATGGTTGTTTTCTTTTGCATTGCTTTTAATGTTGTAAATAGTTATGATAATGTGTGAATGATGAAATGGATTGTGGAATGCTTGGTTGGCTTTCCCTTGGTGGTTTGGTTTGGGTGAAATGGCTTGGTAAGGGTGTGGTTGGCTTAGGGTAATGGCAGCACTTGTAATTATTTTATATAAATTGTTTTATATAAATGTGATTATGGTTTTATCCAAGTGGCGTGAGTAGGGAAGTTATTCAGGGAAAACCTACTATGTTTTAGTACTCACCCCTACTTTGGAACATTGTTGCCTTTGTAGATGTTGTATACCGTGATGTGGGAAAAGGTAAGGCATATCCCTCATTTAGTGGTGCATTGTGATGTCTTGGTGGAGCATGGAGCTTCGAGCTTGGTGTGGATATATTGTTGTTTCATGGATCATAGTGGTTGTTGTTTAGTTTTCGGGTTGTACTCTGATATGTTTAGTTGTATTTTTTTTAGGTTGTATTGTGGAATAACATGGTTGTCTGTTGGGAATACATGTTTCGGTTTGTAAGTGCATGCATGATTAGTTGTTGGCTTGGTTGGTTTTTCCTTAATGGAAAATCGTTCCCCAACTTAATCTTTAAGCCCTCAGTATTTATTGCCAGGCTTTGGCATCTTGGGAATGTCTCTTAAGGCCAAGTAGCCCTCACCTCCTCCTCAATACAATGAGGTAGGGTAAGGGCATTACATTTCCTTACCCCATGTTATCAAGAAGGGTATTAAGGAAGATATGTCAAAAAGTGGTTTATTTGTAATGGAATAAGAGGGTGATAATGTTGATATCTTATGAAACAACTCTTTATTTTTCCCAGTTTCTAAAGACACTATACCTATACGGTATTGTCATGGACTTGTTATATTTTGTAATGAATATTCTGAAATTTTGATGTAATATCTTTGTATGTAAATTATGGTTTGCTATAATGATTCTTAGTAATGGTAATAAAAGGATATACATAAAAATAACAAAAACATAAGAGAACATGAGGATAACATTTGAAGATCATACCCTTCATATCAAATATCATAATCATGAATCATGGAATAAATATAGGAAGTTTATTATACATGAATAATTGGATAATAAAAGAACATTAACCATGAGAGAATAAAAAAGGTACAAGACAAGGATTTATGGAATACACATAATCTTATAACATTGTGACCATGGTTAAATAAAAATAGGTTCACACATTAAGTTAGGGACATGAAGCTTTACCCCCACATAATATTATAGACAATAAACTAGGTCCACACATATCATTATGGCCATGAAAAACATGTACATGAATAACATTGTGAATATTTAATCATTTTTATGATTAACATTGTGAACATGTAATTAGGTTCACACATATCATTGTGACCATGTAATCAACTTCATGCATATCATTGTGAACATATAATCAGGCTCCGGCATAACATTATGAACAAGTAATACGGTTCACTCAAAATATTGTGAACATGTAGTAATGTTCGTGAATAAAATATATAATCATGAATCATCCATACGTACCCAATGCATTGGAGGTATATATAGGTCCCACCAGTCACCTAATAAAAGAATACATATTATGCCACAAGATCATAAGATTTCAAGATATCATAAAAAATTAAATGAAATGGGTATCATAATCATTTCATCGTTTCAAAATTATTAGAAGAGAGATAGGTTTCATAATACTTTATCCATATCCCAACACATTTAAATAAGTATGTTTCATAAGCATTCTATCATGGTATAGCCCATGGAGGGGAAGTGGGTTTGAAAAACAACTTGTCATTTTAAACACAAGCCACTCAAATAATAAATAAGAATGGTTTACTTGGCTGATATCCACCGTAAATAACAAAATATATCAAAGGATGTTATCTTAAATTGATAATACTTTTCAATGATCATTGAAAACATTTCTAGATGGAAATATGCTTTCTGCACTAAAAAATGATTTAAAAAAACAATTAAAAAATGATTTTTTGAAAATTTATTTGAAACATTATAAAGGAATCATTGAAATCATTGGAATCAATTTATTTTAAAATAAATTTCAAAAATATAAATAAATTTTTTAAAATCATTGAAATATTTTTCTTTGAAAATAACCCTTGAAAACATATAATGGAATCCATGAAAATAATTTAAATCATTTTCCTTGAAGATACCTTTTGAAAACTTATATACAAATATATGAAAATAATTTAAAAAAATTTAAACATAAAACATTTTAAAAATCCTTTTCTATGAAAATGAGCTCAAAATATCATATTAATAAATTTTGTTTTTAATAAAACATTATTTTTGAGGAAAATCTATTTCCAACCGAAGAGAGAAATAAAGTGATATTTTCCAAAAATATTTATTTAATTATTTTAAATACCAAGTTGTGGGAAAAAGGATCCATTACATGGAGATATAATTAAAAATAATATTAGTTTAAAATTAATTAAATTTTATTATATATGGATCATAATATTTCAACAATGTAAGAATAATCATAATCAATCCTAATAAAAGATAAGATTTTAGCTATAAACTCTAACCACTTTGGTTAGACTCTGTCATAATCTCATGGATAGAATAATATTACATCAATAATAATTTATAAAGAAATTATTATCATTCAAATTATAAATTTTCAATGGGTTAGTATATATACCTTGTAAAAGAATATATCTCTATAACATAACATGTGTCTCAAAGAAGGAAATTGAGAAACAATTCACTTACCGATTTGGTAACTCTTGAACAATAAAATAAATGAGATAATAACGTAAATGGATATTTAAATTATAATAAATTTTATTATAATAAACTTTAAATAAATTCATGGGTATTATATACACTATATATAAGAAAGAGGTGGTGAATATAGCATGTGTCTCACAAAAGGTAAAAAGTGAGATGTAAATATCATCCCATAAGTATTAACATCATTCATACACATTAAATAATCCTATATAATAAATATATGTTTATTATTAATCTATAAAATAACCTTATTCATATGTATCATACCATAGATGATTTTATTATGACAATATATTACCCATTTAGTAATCATCCAATGTTGAAGATACATTTCAATAAATAACCCCTTTTTAAATAAGTTTTGACATGTTATTTTTGGTATTCATTCTTTGATTATGATTTCACTCTTTCCAGTATTTAAACATTTATATAAATATAATATATATTCACTATACATGTATTTAGAGTATGAAAAAATATTTAGGGATAGTAAATGAAATACATCATTCATGGAGACAGTTGGTCGTACATACACATGAATTCTATTTCCGTTTAGTTATTATATTGAAAGAAAGTAAATGATATATAAATATATATTATAATTACTGTAGAACTATTTTGTAATATATATATATATATATATATTTTGTTTATTAAACCCAACCTTAATACATTCCTCATAAATCATGAATGAATCACATTACTTTTGCATGTGGTGATCCGCTATACAGACGAATGACGATATCATATTCTCACAAAATGGAAATCATGAGGATATGTGATATATAATAAGTATAGGATCATAAATACATCTTAAAGATGATTTATATAAAATATAAATAGTACGTACATCATTATTCCCAACCATAAATGGTGCCAATAGGTAAACAAACAATATCGGTTCGTGAGGCGGTAGTCTTCCATACATTTGAATGATTTTTTCGTAACCCATTTGATGGATGAATGTGTTTTTGTAGGACATAAACAGATAATAAAAACATATAAATATGTCAATGATATTGAGGTTATTATATAATAAATATATAAAAATTATTCAAGGGTCTTCATGAAATGTAAAACAAAATAGTTCGTCGATTAACATCACCTCTTCTTCAGGTTTCTCTTTTTTTCTGTACCAAAGAACTCCATTTCCAGTATTTGTACCCAAATTAAGGATTTTATGGTGAGTTTAGGGAATTTTAGATGTATTTTGGGTAGGGTTTTCTTGATCCAAATGTCTTGAGAGGTGTGAAGAAGAGGGGAGAGTGAGTGCCCTTTTATAATTGTGGAGGAGTGAGATTCTTGTAAATACTAAAATGTATTTACTATTGGGAGGTTTCCCTTATGTCATGTAGATACAAAATTGAATAATAATGAAGGGGTTGGTATCTATTATTAATACCCAACACTACCACACAAAAACAAATTCATTTTTAAATATTTATTCCTTCACATATAAGTTTTCATATTTTTACTCTTTGGGTTTTTACTAACGTAACTAATTTTATAACTTACATAATTTATTCATTATCACTAAATTAATATTGGAATTATTAGGATCATTTAGAACTAATTATATTAAAATTTTATATATTTTTTATAAAATAAAAAAAACATATTTTTTTTGGAAAATAAATTTAAAAAAATTGCATGTCATAGAAACACTACTCTAACCTTAACCATGGTGATAGTGTTTTTTACTCTTTAGGGTTTAATATGTTCATTAAAAAAAATGAATTTATCCATGAGTGGAAAAAATTTTAAATTTATTAACATTTAATTTTTACCATACTGAGGAAAATGTGTTTTGTAATTTTAAATCAATTCACAAAATATAAATTATTGTAAAATAACATTAGTCTCTATTTTGACATAATTTATTTAATTTAAATATTACAACCTAAATAAAATACTATAATTTGAATAAAATAAGTCCATAAAATTAAAACATGACTTATTTATCTATAAAAACAATTGAATATGATAATTCATTAAATTTATTCCATTTTTAATTTTTTAGTATTATTTACTATAGTTAATTTTTGACTAAATGATTATTATAATGGAATTTATTTATCCTTTAAAGTAATTATTTAATCACTAAAAATTAAAAATATATTATCATGATAGAATAAACTTATTTTAATTTAAAAAATAATTATAACTTAATATATGATGTTTTCCTTATCCTGAAGGTTTATAAATATTAAATGAAATGAAGGATCCAATTTTTTTATTTTTTAATTAACTTATTTTATAGGTAACATTCATTGCATCGCATCCCAATAACTAATAAAAATATATAATAAGGTGAAAATGGTCCCAAAATTTCTAGAATATGGGTGTTAAAAATTTGTACAGTCATTTTACACCATATATTACAATTTTTACAACTATGTAATCTCCTTTCGATCTTAATCACTGTAATTAATTTTAATTATCATCACTAATTACTTTGGTAAAAAAAATTACATTGGACTCATTATTGAACATAAATTATGAAAATTATAAATATGGAATCCATATTTACAAATTAAATTCACAGAATTGGTGAGATTTAATTTAAAAATAATCCTACAGATATAATGAGAATGAGGGATTTTCAAATGAAAAAGATCAAAAGTTTATAAAGATTTTATATCCAAATTCTATATGAGATTGATTATAATAAACTAAATTATAATAATAGATACATAATTATACTAATAATAAATGAAAACCAGTTCAATAATATAGTTTATCATTATAAATTTTTAAAAAGAAAGTCAGTTTCCAATTAAAATTCAATATTTTTAACTATTTATCAAAAAATGAATATTCTTAGAAAAATACAAAAAAAATCATGATAATATATTTTTGATATTATAAGTTTATAATTTTATGTTATTTTTCCAAATAAGTTTTACAAAGTTTTAAATTTCAATAATAAATTATTTATGTCTAGCACAATTTAACCGTTTTTTTAAATGATACATTTTTGTCAATAAATATTTCTTTATATTTTTAATGATTCATATTTTTATAATAAATAGATAAATAATAATAATGTAAAAATAATATATTTTTATAATTTAGTTAATCCTATTAATTCTTGCCATTCCAACAACTATTCCACTACTATCATAATAAATAATAACATTAATAGTACAATGTAGTTCTGTGAAACTCAGTCTTACGTGTTACACAAGCCATCGAAGGAACTCAGTATTGTGTGTAACAAAATAAAAAAATCATTTATCATATACCACACTTTAATCTCAATGTTTCATGTAGTGCAAGATTAACTTTATTTTGTGAATAAAGATTGATTAACTTGGTTTAGCATACAATACAAGCCATCAACAAATTTTTATTAAATCAAAGAAAATAATCCATAGGAATGTGGTTCATTAAAATTATTTAATTTAAATCATTTATGTTTTGTTAAAGATTTTTTGAATTTCCAAATCATATCCCCTTGGAGTGTAAATATAGGGGTCCATCAAGTTCAATTGTCATGCACTAATTCCTAATCAAGTCTAGCCAAATATGGTGATTTCGGGGTTGTTACCCCTTTGTATATCTGTGTTAGAGAGTCATCCACAGGAAGTATCCAAAAAACGATGTAATTTCTTATAAATAAATCTCAAAATCCTTTACAAAAATTACAAGACATTATTTAAAACATTTAATAATCAGTTGATTTATCCTCAGAGACATCCCTAGACATATCCTTAGACAAATTCCTAGAAATATCACTAAAGTTTTATCATCTTGGTTTCCAAATGATAACTAAACCTTTCCCATGAAACCAACTATATAGATGCATGCTTCATATACATTGATATTACATATTTTTAGATGAATATTCACTACATTACACATACAAATGCTTGAGGAACGTAATAGCTTAGTGCCTTTAGAAACTTGAAACCTAATATTTTAATTCAGTTATTGATCTTTAGTGTTTCCAATAATGAAATTACTATTTAGTACTCCTCATAGCTATACCCTATACAAAAACATTCTTCAAAACATGGGGAAATAAAAAAAATAAAGGGTGATCATAGATTCTCATTAAGGGTAAGGAAAAGAGATATTTAATAATAATATGGAAATAAGTGTACGAGTCAATCAACATAACATTTCAAAGGCATACCCTGTATATCAAATATCAAAATGTTGAATCATACCATAAATATAGGTAGTTTATAATACATGAATCATAATATAATCAATGAACATGATCCATGAGAGAATCAAAATGGCATAAGACATGTATTTCTGACATACACATCATCTTATAACATTGTGAACGTGTTTAAAATGATATAGGTTCACTCATAATGTTAGGGATATGAAATAAGACCCTCGCATAAACTTATTGAAATGAAATTAGGTCCACGCATATCATTATGGACTTGAAATATATGTCCATGTATATCATTGTGAACATTTAATCATTTTCATACATAACACTGGGAACATGTAATCTGGTTCACACATAACATTGTCTATATGTAATCTAGTTCAAACAAAACATTTTGAACTTGTAATCAGGTTCACACCTAACATTGTGAACACATAATAAGGTTCATTGATAAAAATTTGAACATGTAATATAGTTCACACATAACATATATACTCACGAGTCATCCATTACTGACTAATGCATTGGAGGGGGATATTGGTCCCACCCATCACATAATGATATCATATATACGTTTTCCACAATATAATAGAAATTATTCATATCATATACTAGTAAATTAAATGTCTATAATAATTATTTCATCATATTATATCACGGTGAAAATATAAATCATTAATAATGTTCTCAGCAAATCTTAACCCATTAAAATAAGTGTCTTCCAATAGAGTTTTCACATGGTACAATAATGGAAGAGAATATTTTTCATAAAGAACTTATCATTTTAAACATAATAGATTCAAATAATGAATATGAATGGTTTCCTTGGATTATATTCATTCTAAGGAACATACTATATTAATGGTTTTCCTGTTATATGATGATTTTTTTTTGAAATATCATTTAAAACATTTCATGATGAAAATTTCCTTTTTCTTTGAAAAACACTTTCCAAAACATAGAACAATTTGAAAATGTTTTTATTTAAAAATTGAATTAAAAAATTATAATTGAATCTCTAAAATCATCAAAATCATTTCCATTAAAAATATCATTTGAAAAATTATAATGGAATATTTTAAAATAATTTAAATCCTTTTATTTGAGAATAACCTTTCAAAATAAATAAAGGAATATTTTAAAATCATTGAAACCATTTTACATAAAAATAACCTTTTAAAATATACAAAAGAAGGTTTAAAAATCATTTAAAACTATTTTTGAACATAAAAATGTTCAGAATTACTTTTCATTAAAATGATAATAAATGATTGTGTTAAAGAAATTTAAATCATTTTTAAAAAACATTGTTTTGGATGATACTATATTTCAAACTGAAGAGAGAAATAAAGTCATATTTTCTTAAAAACATTTTCTTAAATATATTAAGAACCAAAGAGTGGAAAATTTGAACCATTACATGGTAATATCCTAAAATACCATAGTATAAAAAAAATAATGAGAATAATTGAGATATGGATCATAATATTTCATTATTAGAAACATAATAAAAAATAATATTTATAAACAATGAGATTATAACAATAAACTCATACCACTTTGTTCATTTTGAATCATAATCTCCTTGAAATAATAACATTACATGATGTTTAAAATATAATTTAAAGAATTATATTCATGGTATAACATGTCATAGTTGATGTATATACATATCATAAATGAATATAGGTTCATAACATAACATGGGTCGCAAAGAAGGAAAATTGAGACAAAATTCCCATACCGATTTGGAATCTTTTAAAACGTAACCCCCATGAAAGAGAGATATTCAACTGGATATGTATATAATAATAAATTTTCATATAATAATTAAATAAATTCATGATTATAATATACACCACTTCTATGAAAGGGGCGGTGAATATAGAATTTGTCTCACAAAAGTAAAAAGTGAGACATAATTCCCTTACCATAAGTCTTAAATTCCTTCATACATTTTAAAAACTCTTGTACAATAAATATAAATTTATTATAAATATATAAAATATCCATATTCATATATATCCTACCATATATTATTTTCATATGAATTTATATTAACCATTTCTTAACCATCCCATGTTAAGGATACATTTTAGGTAATAAAAACTTTGTTTTTCATATAAGATTTGACTTCTTATTTCCGGTATGCTTACATTGATCATGATTTAATTATTTTCATAATATATATATAAAGATATACATATCATATATATTAGTTATATATATATATAGTAACCCAAAAAATTTATTGATAGTAAATGAAATACATCACTCATGGAGACAATAGGCTGTAAGTATGCATAAAATCTATTTCTGTTTTCTTATCGTATTAAAAGAAAAAATATTATATTATAAATATTTTATCAATATTTTAGCACTAATATGTCATATATATCACATAGTTTTATTAAACTCATCCTTATAACATTCCAAATAAATTTTGAACGAATGACATCACATTGCGAGGAGGTAGTTCACTATACACACAAATGATATTATCATATAATTATAAAATAGAATGCCTGAAGTTATGTCTTAAAATATATTTCTTAAAAAATAAAAACATTTTAAATATATTATATAACATAAAAATAGTATTTATATCATTATTCATAACATTAAAAGGTGGTAAGGGAACAATAAATGGCATCGGCTCGCAAGGGAGTAGTCTGCGATACACACAAATAGTGATTTTGTAACCCATTTACTAGAAGTGAATGTGGTTGTAAGTACTAACATTATAATAAGAAAAATGTCAGTATATATATGATAATGATTATATTTTATAATAAATATATAAAAAAATTTAATTTGATTGAGGGATAAATAAAACCATAATGTTTGTTGATGAATGTTACATCTTCTTGAGGTATTTTCTTTTAGTTTTCAGTAAATGAATTATTTTTTTGGTTTTATGAACAAATCAAGTCTTCTATTATGTTTTTAGAGAGTTTAAAAATTTATTTTGGTATGTTTTGGTCAATAAAAATAACATGAGGGGTTTGAATAAGGTGGGAGAGTGTGTGGCCTTTTATTGATGTGGAGGAGTGAAATTTTTATAAATACTCAAATGTATTAACTATTGGGAGGTCTCCATTACCTTATATGGAAAGAATTGTTTACTAATGGTGGTAAGGGTATATTTTGTTGATAAACTCCTCCACCACACAAAAATAACTGGATTTTTATAAATTTCAACCTTAAAATCTATATTTACTTATTTTTTCCATTTTGGTTTTTATTAAGGAAAAAAAAGTTCAAACAATGGTAATGTATCAATTTAGACTAAATTAAAATTAAATTTAATAGTAAATTTTAACCCACTGATTCTAAAATTTTATATCAAATTTTTAAAATAAAAATACCATAAAAGTTAGAAATTAATATTAATATAATCATAAGTAACTTACAAAAATACAAATTTATCCCTATTTGCTTTAAAAATGTTTTTACTATTTAGGGGAAAGAATTTTCATTATAAAAGATAAATTTATCCATTAATTGGCCCTATTATATTGTTTTTAACATTTAATTATAACTTTATATAATTTCAAATTTGTATTAATTTTAAATCATTTAAAAAATATCACTTATTATAAAATAACAATAATGTCAATTATAAATACTCTATTGGAAAGAGATACATCACAAGAAAAATGTGAGGAGAAATTTGAGGATAAAACTTGATATAAAATTAGTGAGGTTGGGACATTAATTGATTGAATTAAATCTATTTCTCTATTAATGGGGAGAAAGAGAGGTTGGGTGCGTGGTTACGGTTGTGGAAGAGTTGGATGTCATGGAATCAGGGAAGAGGAAAGGTAGCTAACTGAATGGTTGAAGAAAATGATAGGAAGACAAATTTTTTTATTTTTTTTCGTTATATGTTTTCCCATACTGTCATGGAATTAAATCTCTTCCTTTTTTAAATAAAAGATGCACAACTTATATATTAATTTCATAAAAAACTCATTTTTTAGAAATGATATTATTTTTTCAAAAATATTTCTTTCTATTTTAAATGATTATTATTTTATTTCTAATCTGAAGATAAGTAATAATCAAATTTAAAATAAATATTTTCATAAGATAGTTAATCCTATTAATTCCAATCATTATAATAGCTAATAGAAAGCTATCATATAATATAATATTATTAATAGTATATTATTGTTTGATAAAACTTGGTCTTGCATGTAATACAAGGCATCGAATGAACTCATTATTGTTTGTAGCATAAGAAAAAATAGTATTACATGTACCAGAATATAATCTTAGTGTTTATTTTAGCACAAGATTAAATATATGTTGTGTATAAAGATATATTAACTTGATTTAGCATATAATGAAAGCCATTATACAATTTTAATTTAATTAGAAATAATAATTCATAAAAACATGGGGTATTATTTTTCAGAACATGTATTACGATACCATTGTTGGTTACATATGTTAAATACATACCAAATGATACTTAATAGAATGTGAGGTTCCTTATAAAAATTTATGTTTTCAAGCATAATATTCAGCACAAACATAGTGTTTGAAACATGATGGTACACAATGAAATGTGTTGTTCCATATCAAAATGTAGGTTCCCAAACATAATGCTAGCATAACAATTGGTGTAAAAACAAATCGGTGGATTGAATGTTTAGGTTTTGAAATCACTTTTTTAAATGTTATTCTAGAACACTTCATACTATAAATAATACATTATATAATAAAGATTTCTCGAAATAAATTATTATTACAGAATAAAGACTTCCAGAATTAAAGGAAAATTAAAATACAATTTCAATAAAATATTAACCTATAATTTAAATGGTGTAACTTCATTAGTAATATAAATGAAGTTATATTTTAGTACCGAAATAAATTATAACTTAATGATAAATTTTTTGATGATCATCTATATAGCCAACATCAAATCAATCAAGGATATGATATAGGGTCTTAATAATTACCTTTTTATGAAGGATGTTGTGTGATTATATTGTGATCAATTTCTATATTGATTATATAATACCTAGTTTTTTGTGGAAATATCTGTTGATCTTTGTGAAAATTGGTTCATTGAATCCTATCTTCAATATGGAAAATTGGAATTATTTTCTTAATTTATAAATCATTCCTCCTAAAAATTTATAGGGGTAGTAAGTGATATAGTAAGGAGAATTATAAGACCTGTATTAGGATTTCTTAGGTAATTTATTTATTAATTAGTTTTTTTAAAATTTATTTTTCTAATACTTACATTTCTATGTATTAGATGAATTTTCATGTCACCAAGATATGTCTTGTAAGTGAAATATCTAGGAGGCCATCTATTGGGGTCAAAACACCTATTTGGGGAACAACTATGACATGGTGGAAACCTAGGGAATCATGAAATGCATGGTGACCAAAAAAATGGCAACCATGTCACGGTCAGTATAGGATGACCATTTTTATATGACCATGGAGTGCTCCATGATATATAGGATGTCCTACTATGAAGAGGAACTCAACATCTAAAATTTGGAGACGGGTACCATGATATGGTGAGACCCTTGATAATGTTTTGAATGGGATGTGATGGAAGAGAACCGTGTTGTTGAAAGGGTAGGTCACACCATAGTGGGGCCCCATCTAGGATTTTATTTAAAATAGTGAAGATACATATCTACCTTAGCTTGGATTAAAGCCTTCATCCACCATTTATCTTTGTAACTTAACTCACTTGACTCATCGAATCCACCTCCATAATCTCTATCAATTTATGGTATTTTCCAATGTATTTTATTATTATTTTTGGAATTTTCTTGAGGTTAACTCATCTAAAACATATCATGCTCATTCATTCCTTGTTTTATTCTTTTGTCCTCTTCATAATATAGAATTTACAACGTATTGTTTCTATTTAAATGAATTTCATTGATTGTTTCTTAGTTTTATGGTTCTATTCAGTCTTCTAGGTATTAAATTTTCCCTTTTAAAGATGATTAACATTGAGGATTATTAATGTGGTGGATTTAAAGTAGGATACTCTAGAAATTATTATTTAAACATAAGTCCTTGATCTATTTTGACTTATAACATATTTATTTAATTTTTTAAGTACCTTACAAACTATTTATATAATGATTTACCAAAATAATTTTGATTAATTGAATTTCATTGAATACAAAAGTGGTTCCTCATTCCTTTTTAAGGTTTAAAAAATATTTTATAATACCACATACTCCTAATATATGATAAAATTATTAATAATCGCTTTAATATTAGTTTTCAATATTATAAATGTTTTTTTTGTTTCAAAACTAAAATAGAAGATTCATTTCAAAAGAGGTGGTTGTACATTAACTCTTTTTGGAGGTTTTCCAATTATTTTGTTACAATTGAGATGTTATAGGTGGTTAATGTGATCTGGTTTCAATGTTCATTCCAATAATTTGGTTTCTCAAATATTATTCCTATCTAGTGGTTATAAACTTTTAAAATTGGGTTTTCTAAAGATGTTAACAATTAAAGAATTCCCCCTTTCAGTATAATAGAATGTTTTTGAAAATAATGATACATTTTGATGATTCCCCTCATAGAGGGATGTGTTTATTGATATATAATTTTTAATTAAATGGAATATTTCCATGAATGGTGATTATAGGTGAGGCTGATATTTGTTCCTATTGATATGATTATATTGTAAGTATTAAATTTTTTATCCCTCCTCTCCATTTATATTTCATGGGAATTTTTTGAAATAATTGTGAAGCTTGGTGGAAAGTCTAGGAACACATGTTTCATTAGTTTGGGATAATGATCTAGCATGTAGCCCTAAATTTGTATTATTCACTACATGGTTAAATTCCCCCTATTTAGGCCTGGTAGGGTAAAACCAAGTGTTATGGAAATTTATTTTTTATTCTCCACCCATACGTATATAGATTTTTTATTAGAATTGTTCTATATTTTCCAAAATTATCCTTAATTTCAATGATAATTTTGATTTTTTATATGTTTTTATATTGTTGTGATGTTAGATGTTTTGTACACTTTTCATTATTCAATACTATTTTTTTTATCTTTTTTGGATAGATATATCAAAAACTACTTATGAAATCATTTTCATTAAAATAAAAATGATACTTTTATAAAAAGATTTAAATAGTTGTGTTATTTGAAAAAGATCTATATCATTATATGAAAATAATTTTTTAAATTTAAATTAATATAATACATGCCTTAAATGAAATGAAAAAAATTATTTCCTATAATTATTTCAAACATGAATAAAGTGTTTTTATTTATAAAGGTTGTGCATGGGTTGTAAGGAAGATAAATACTAGGAATATTTTTCTCACACCTATCATATTATAGTTTTTGTGATGTTTATGATTGGATATGGATGGTGTTGTTTAGAATGAGGTATGATAGAGGATGTAAGAATGGATGTTTCAAATATACATTGAGATTGGTAATTATAGTTTTATTTTTATTTTTTGTATGATTATTATGATGTTTTCTTATTAAAGTTTATTCTTGATGAATAATTATTTTATTATTATATAGTTGACTTTATATGATATTGAGGGTATTTGAGATTTTCCACATGTTTTGATTTATGGTTATGATTTATGTATATTTTTCTTTTAGATAATTTGGTTTTCCTTTTTATAGAACTAATTACCTTATTTGTGTGGCCTTCCATTGTATAGAATGTCATTTATGAACATTTGGGTGAAATTATCATTGTGATTTCTATATTCATCAAGCTAAAACATTCCTATTGTAGTATGGTAAATTCCCTTGTAATATTTTCTGACCTATGGGGATTGGGAATGTTTCTTAGGCCTTATAGAGTACCAGATCGGGTCCCAGATAAAGGTATATAGTTACTAATGCATTTCAAACAATGATATTATACCTTATTAGATGAATATTCATTATATAACATAATTATCCATTCATCACTTGTATTGTTCTAATATATTTGGAAACATTGATTCATAAATAGTTTTCATAAGTGAACTATATATTCTTCCACTAATTTATTCAACACTACAACCCTCATAGAACTATCATAATTAAAAGATATATTTATAATATGGGGAAATAAATCATAATAAAGGGTATGTTTAGATACTCATTAAGGGTAAATAGGGGAGATATCAATGGTCACTTAAACATAACATGAGAATAAGAGAATAAGAACATCAACATAAAATTTGAAAACATTCCATTAATGTAATAGATAATAATTATGAATCCTGGAATAAATCATGGTAGTTAAAAAGACATGGATCATAAAGGGCTCATAGAGCATAATCCATGACAGCATAACATTGGCATAATACATAGAGTTATTTCATTTAGATAAGAATAGAAAATAATTTCCTTAGATGTAATGGATTACTATAGATACCATCATATTTGATTGGGTTCACTCCCCAAAACATCATAGTAATCAAGGTTCACTCCCAAGACTATCATATTGGATATAGTACCTTACTGAACTGGGTTCAATTCCCATTGGGGTCCTTTTTATCTCATGTGATATCAATATTTACCCAATGTATTAGAGGGCTACCCAATTCTGGACCCTCCCATCACATAATTCAAATCATATGTTTATGTTACATAATATCATAAATCAGTCATAATATGATAACCCATGGAAATTAAATGGGTTTTACAAACATTTTATCTTTTCAGCATAGTATAACCATTGAAATGAAACAAGTTTCATAAACTAATATACCCATATAATGGAAACAAATTCCATAGAATCATATTTAAATTAATATCATTATAATCCCTAAAAATAATGAACTTGGATGACATAATTGTATTATATCCCTAGTAAATAATAAGTAACATGAATTTTCATCATATTAGATTAAAATACTTCTAAATGACATCTACAGTATTTCTTCAAGAAAAGATCCCCTTTATTTTCAAATCACTTATTTATTATCTAAGAAATTAAAGAAAAATTTGAAGAAAACATTTTCCTTCAAAATAAACATGTAAAAATTTAATTAAATATTCTGATCATTAAACATTCATGATGGAAGAAAATTTCATTCATGTCGTAAAAGTTAAATGAAATCATTCCTTTAATACATTTATAAAAATCCAAAAAGTATCTCATTCTAAAAATTAAAATAATTTAAAATTTAAAGAATATTTTTTAAAAATAAAATAATATATAAAATGTATTTAAATAATCATTGAAAATATTAAAAAGAAATCATGGACATTTATGAACAAGGACATTCGTCCGAAGAGAGAAATATAGTCAATTTTCCATAAAAATGTGATTCCATTAAATAGAATTATTAAAATGAGTAAAATGAAAATAAAACATAAAATATTAAGAAATGACCAATTTATAATAAAATCCAAGAGTTGATTGAGAGTTTTATCATAAAATATCATCATTTGAAACTTATTCATAAACAATCCAGATGAAAAATTTGATCTTAACATAAAACCCTTACCTCAAGTATGACTTCGTTCATATGTGTTCAAACTTCCTTTATAACTAATATATGTTTATTATAAATATATTACAGAACCATAAACATATATATCATACCATATATATTTTACATATAACCTTTTATCATCTGTTTTTTTAACAATTCTATATTAAAATCTCTATTATATGTGATAATTTCTTAATTTCTCATGTATGATTTGGTTCGTTCATTTTGGTACATATACATAGATCAAGTTACCATCATCTTCAAAATTATAATAATGATATTAATATCATATATATATTATTTATATATTCATCAATAAATTTTATGGTTAGAACAATGAATTACATCATTCATGGAGATCGGGGGTCTTACAAACGCATGGACACTTTTTTCATTTTTTGATGGAAGGAACATAAAAAAGGTAAATAATAATTAAACAGTAAATAATTATTATTATATCATATAAATAATATATAAACATTAAATCCATACTTATTACCATCCATGTAAAATATAAATAAATAATGAATCACATCACTTCCTGGAGGTGGTAGTCCACATGTATGCACAAGCGACACTGTCATTATTCAACAGATTAGAAGATAATAATGATTACATGATATTTTATTTACCAATGTTTAAAAGTGAATATGGTTTATGAGTAGGGACATTATAATAGATTAGGGTAGGTATTTGATTCATCAAAAGGTTCTTTAATTATGGGGAAGAGAGGGGTGTCCTTTTATATGTGGGGGAGGGGACACACAAGAAATTTTGGAAAATAAATTATATATAATTTTATTATTCACAATAAAATCCTACAAAATGAACCATTCCTAAAGATGATATGTGATAAGTTAAAAATAAGTCCATAAATTAGAATTTATACATATTTTCGTCCTTTTCAATCATTATCAATTTAGTTAAACCACCCGTTAAACCTATTTTAATCTTAATAGAGGTAATATATTTTCTTAATGTCATATGAAATTAATAATGTTATATTCTAAAAAAAATAAAGGAAAAAAAATTCAAGGGAAAATATTTTTTTGAATCATATAAAGACCTTATGAAAAAAATTATTTATATGAAACCTTAATACAATTTTTCTTAAATTTTTTTATTCATATTCGTATTTAACATTTAATTTCTATGTTATAATGGTATAATATATTACAATTGATCTATACTTAGGGTTGTGTGTATTGTAATTAATGGATGATATAAAACTTATTTTAAAAATAATATATCATAAAATCTCAGGGTGTAACATTCTACCCCATATAAAATGGGTTTTCCCTCAAAATTATAACACTATGATACAAAAAAATGTCCACCTTTATTTCATTTAATCCATATGTTCCCATGTAGCCTGTTTAAAATTATAATTCATCCAAATAACATCAAATGGAGGACTAGCCATCTTTAATATAAATTTATATCCATGATCCAAGATTTCTACTAGTTGATATTCATAGAAAAGGTCATAATCCCACAGTATGACCTATGAGTTCAGTACATGTGATGGGTCAGGTATTTACTTAGGAGAGATACATGGAAGACATCATGAAATTGAGAGTGATTTGGTGGATGCACCAAGTGATAAGCTACCATCCCTACTCGATCAAAAATCTCAAAAGGTCCCATATACCTAAAGATAAACTTTCCCTCATTTCCAAATATCATAACATTATACCCTTTCCAAATATCACAACATTAAACCTTGGATAAATTCATAGAAAATACATCGCATCTACTTTAAAGACCAAATCTCACTGAATATTATCAGTATATCTTTTCTTTCATCTCTGAGATACCTTATTTTATTTTTGAATGGTTTTGACTAACTATATCATTTCCTCTCCAGGATTAGGTCAGAATATATTTCTTTCACTAAATTTATCCTATCGTGTTTGAGTTCTAGAATTATTGTAATTTAATTATTTATAAGGATCCATATGAATGATTGAGTGATATTGATTTTTGTATAAAAACTACAATTGATAAGGTGTTGATTCCAACCACCTCTAAAATCCATAGAACAATATCTCATCATAATCGATAGGGTTTTACTAATTCCATCAGACTGAAAACCTATTGGAATATGATAAGTTGTATTGAAACATAACTATGTATCTTGAGCCTAATGAATAGTTTACTATAGCATCAAGGAAAAACTCAGATCCGGAGGAGATAAAATAGAATATTGTTCCTCAGAAAGATTACTATTTTATTATTATCAATACTAAAAAGTTGATGTAGAGATAAATATTCTCTAATGTAAATGAAGTGTGCTGAAATTATTATGTGATCAGGTAAAACCCAAATATTATTATGAAATTTAAGCATTTTGTGGAGTCCAATGAAAAAATTCCATGATGATGTCCTCCCATTACCATTCTCATATGGGTAATGGTTATAACATCGCCTTGTAATTTGTCTCTTAACCCTAACTTTCTAACATACCGAGCACCAAGATACATACTCTACGAAATCTCTCTTCATGCTATCCCACTAATCATAAAATTTCAGATATCTATAAATATTTATAATTCCATGATGAATAAAGAATAATGAACTATAAGGGTCATCGAATATCTCATTCTTAAAATCTAGTATGGAGATATCACATACATGGTTCCTAAACCATAATATTCCAAAAAAATCAATGTTCAAATTCAAAACATTTTTGAGTCTCTTCCGCTGCTCCACATCTTCCATATGCTCCTCTTTAACAACTACATGGATAGATGGTTGAAAACTCATGTAAAAAAGATAATATTTCTCCTATTATAGCAATATTTCAAGATCCAACCTTTTCAAGTAATGAAATAATGGAACTTTTTTATCCTCAATATAGATATGATAGCATGATCCTTCTAACTTAGAGAATCATCCACCTTATTTACTTTTCTTGGGTGGTAATTTATTGAGCATTCACAAACACTGATAAACTAAAACCATATTTTATAGATCATATTCTACTATTTATTAGTGGATATATAATTTAAACATGTTTGACTATTATATATGTCACACCTTTCTCTGTAAAGATAATGGATCCATATCTTCAAAGAAAAATATACCATAGCTAACTCTGAATCAGGAGTTGGGTAATTTTTCTTATGAACCTTCAATTTTAATGAATAATAACCAATCACTGTATAATTATGCATGAGAATGAATCTATGTCCCTTGATTGATGCATAACAATAGATTACAAACCCTTCCCCACTACAGGGTAATGTAAGAACATGTGTGTTGACTGACCTTTTCATTAGTTCCTTGAAATTTTATTCACATTAGGTTATCTAGTTGAACTTGGATGCCTTTAGTGTTTACAAGAATAATAGATTAGAAATATGTAAAACATTCTCCAAAAATAATCGATAATATCCAGGAAAAAAATAAAACTATAGATATTTTTCATAGTGGCAGGACATGGTCAGTTTTGAATAACTTTGTTCCTTGATGGATCCATCGATATAACATTTATTAAGATTTTACTACAGAAAAAACCAATTTAGTGGGCGTTTTTTCATGGAGGTTTTCAATACCACTACTATTTTTTAATATATTTATTTTATTTATTTTTTGTTTTTTCCAATAAAACTAAAATTTATTTTTAGCGGCGGTTATAAAAACCTTATGCTAAATTAATGGGAAAATTTTAAAAATAAAATATCTATTTAAGATTAATTTTTTCTTACAAACTATCATGCATTGGTTATTATTTAGTGTTTTAATTAATTATAATCTATTAATTTATAAATATTCATAATTTATAGTTAATAATAATTTTATACATAAATGAAATCTTCTATAATTTGAAAATAAGAGTTAGATATCAAATGACCATAAATTTTTATATAAGAGGCCATATTTTCTCCACAACCAGTAAAATAAAATCATACGAAATGAACTAAAACAAAATTATATTTTAATTTCCAAATATTTTATAGGAAAAAATTTATTATAGTTTCAAGAAAAGTTAGAAATCAAATTGAAACATCAAACTACCAAAACATTGGATCCCAGTGTCTGTTTGAGCATAACCACATATCAAATCAAATCCTACAAGGATATCTATTCCAGGATTACCAAGGGGACCATGCTCACTATTTTTTCTAGGTTAAAAGAGGCTCAGAATCCCTCTAAAACAAAGGTTTTAGTCATGGTAGCCAAATTTTTTAACATTCAATTGAATTGAATCCCCATTTAAGGGGAACGTATTGTATTTTTTTGGTGGGGAATGAGTTTATTCAAAAGGATTGAATTCTTATTGATATTTTTATTTTGAATTTTTATGATTTTTCACAATACTGTTTTATTTATAACTAAATATATTAATATTTTCTTATATTTAGTTATAATAATTCAACTTTATAAATACATATTTCTATAAAAATGTATCTTTATACTTATAAACCATATATAAATAAATATTTATTATTTATTTCATTTAAAATAAATAATTTTGAACTTTATTTAACTTATAGAAATGCATTAATATGTGTATATATACCTATACAAGTAATGTGTATATATAAATTAGTTTGTCAATAAAAAAATTTATATTTATGAGTTCATACAAATATATGTAAATAATTACATATATATATAATTATTTGACTGTATAAATAATATATAAATATATTTTTATATTAATATATCATTATCATTAAATATTTTATATAAATGAATTTACAGTAAAACTATAAGAATATATATATACATATATATAAATAATTTTTATATATATAAACATGCGTATTGATAAATTTATGTATATATTTATATTATAATATAAGTAAATAAATAATAATAAATAATATATTTAAATAAATTTAAGTATATATATATCATACACATTCGATGAAATTTCTTCTTCGTCTTATAGTGTCTTCATATTCTTTTTATGTCGTTTATTATTTTTTTCCATTGATTTACATTCTTATTAATTTTTTGGTGTTGTAATTATTGTGAATTCTACTCTATTTATTATTTATTATCAATTATATACATCTCTTTATATAAATTTGTGAATATTTTCCTATATTTATATACATATGAATATATTTATACATATTTATGTTTGTATATTTTTATATAATATATGTGTAAATAAATAAATATATATATATATTAACTTCCGTTCTATATATATATATATATTAATATACAATTATATATTTAAGCATGTTATATATTTTTGTAACATAAATGTCTGTTTATATATATTTATGTAAAATTTGTAATATGTATATATATTTAAATATATTTATATCCATTTATTATTTTATTATTTTATTATTTTATTATTATGTAATTTGGTTATTTTATTAATTATTTGTTTTTATTTATTCAATTATTATTTAGTATTTATTAATTATTTATTATTGATTTATTTTAATATTTATTTTTTATTTTTTTTGATTTATTATTTTTGACATATGATTTATGATTTATGATTTATATATTGTTTATTTATTTTTCATTATTATTTTAATATTTTAATAACCTATTATTTTATATTTTATTATTTATATATTTTTCAATTTATTTATTATTAATTTATTAATTATTTATTATTTATTCACTATTTAGTTTTTGTGTATATGTTAGTTTTTAATTTAATATTCAATTATTATTCATTTAATATTACTTAATTATTAATTAATTATTTACATATTATTTATTATTTATTATATATTTATTTTTCATTTTTATTTTATTTTTTATTTCTAATTTATTTGGTTATGATTTATTTATTCCTTATTTTTTTTATAGATTAATTAATACATTTCATTAACTTTTTATAAATTTTTTATTATTATATTATGAATTTTCCATTAACGTATTATTAATTACTTATTTATTATATATTCCTTACATATCATATATGTTATTAATTTATTCATAATTCATAATTTTTTATTTTTTATTTTTTATTTATTATCTATTAAGTTATTTTTTATTTATTATATTTGAATTTATGTTTTTAATTAATTAATTATTTATACATTACATATATATTATATATTATAGTTTTTTATATAGAATTTATTATATATTATATAGAATTTATTATTTATTATTTATTATTTATCACACATTTTATACTATTTATTATTTATTATTTACTAAATATAATTTACCACATATTTCCATATTAAATACTTATTAATTAATTTATAATTAATTTATATTTTATTTACTAATTAGTAATGTGTACTTATTAATTATTCAATATTAAAAATTACGTATTACGTATTCATTATTATTTAAAAATTATTCTTTATTGATTATTGATTATTGATTAATCATTATTGAATAATAATTATTTATTACTCATTATTTAGTTTATATCTATTTGTTATGTATTATTTGTTTTTTAATTAATATATATATATATATATATATATATATATTAAATTCTATTCATTCACCACATAAAGAGGCTATTGGAGTGGTAACGTCTCTAGTGAATAAGCAAGAGGTAAGAGGTTCAAATCTCCACCAACACAGAACTTCAATATATTCCATATAAAACTGCATGTCCATGTGTATATGCATGGTAATATATAGTAAACAATAAAGAATAAAATAAATAAATTAAAAAAATAGCAAATAATAAAATAATCAATACTAAAATAATAAAATAATAAATAATTACTCAAATAAATAAATAAAATGAAAAAAAATAATAAACCATGAAGATAATAATATAAATAAATAAATAAATAAATAAATGCATTTTGAAAACATAAAAAAGTAAATATATTGAAAATATTAAAAACAACAGCTAAAAAACTGCTGCTAAATCATTCACCGATGATTCTGAAAAACCATCGCTCATTAATTGTCGGCACATGATTTAACATTGATTTAAAATGCCATTAAACTCCAATTATGGCATAGTGTTATATGACCCTCAATTGAAGCTTTGTATGGCCAAAATTCACACTTCATTAATTGCTCATATAGCATTTCATTCCTTAGGGTCTTTAGTAAATTCATAAGTGATCTTGAGTATCTTACATTAAATTTTCATATATTTGGACATTATAACACACTGGTATTTTATGAATTTTTTAAAATAAATTTAATTTATATCTTTTGTTACACACAAAACCGTGATTTAACGAACCATAATATCATATAGTGTTATAAAATATCCATTAAATTAAAATGTATGAATCAAAATAACTAAATTATGAAAATTATAAGGTTTACAAATAAATAAAATAAATTCATTTTTGATCAATTGATTTTAAATGAAAATAATAAATCATTTGAAAGTAAAATAATTTTTTTTCAGAAAACAAACTTATTACATATGTCCAATGTGTTTTTATTATAATAAATTAAACTAATAACTATTGTTTAATAACATTAATAATATTAATTTATTATTTTAAATTTAATGTGTTACTGTTAATATAATAATTCCTCTTGTCATGAGATTAGAATTAATCTAGTTTTATGATTACAAATAATATTTTTCTAAAAAGCGATTTCATCACATTTTCATAGTTATCTTTAAAATTAATTTTGAGACATTTATAAAATTTATTAGAAAAAATTACCTTAATTTTTGAAAACAACAATTGAAAATTATCTTAGAGTGATTTTTTTATAATTTCATAAAATGATTAATCTTCTGATGAATAGTGAAAAAAATGTTTTGTATTGAAAATTTTCTTTTAGTTAAAGCATCTACGAAGATAAATATATACTAAAATGATTTTAAAATTAACATTATGTAAAATTATTTTATTATTAATCAAAAATAGTTCATTGAAATTAATTTCATGTAAATATTTCATATATACAATTTTTATACATAAAAAGTATTTTCAATTGGAAAATCTCATTTTCCTCGTGCTTCTGGGTTTGATTTTAAATTAACATCCACCACATAGGTGAATTGAATTTGGAAAAATTGATTCCATAATTAGAAAAAACATAAATAATTTTATGTCATAAGTTAAACTTAATTTTTTTTCATATTGAATATTATAAATAATAAAAATTAATTACCGTAGTTAAGGTTAAACTGGGTTTACCGGTAGATTAAACCAAAATAAAATGGTTTTTTTCGAATTAACTTATATAAATCCTATGTTTTAGTCATATTTGGACCTTATCATATGATAACAGATAATATATGGTCATTTATAAGAATTTTTCTTCTAGATGACATTATCATTTTGTATTATTTTAGAAAATTTCCATGTGGTTTGCAAATGGGCCCTTTATATTGGATCTGGTGATCCAAAACCAACTTATGTGTACTTTAGGATAACTTGTATTCATAGTTTTGAATTTTAATAAAATTATTTTCGCATTATGATTGTTCTTCTAAAGAACATATTATGTGATAATATTTACAGAGTAGGTGTCACACTGAAAAGATCATATTAGTTCCCCGCTGTGATGAGAACAATAAAGTGCTACGACACTATTCTTAAATATATATTCTATATTCGGATTATATCATTTTAAGGACCCAAATGATACATTCTATTAGGGGTGGAGACTCATAGGACTTTTAGGCACCCTCTCATATTGTATGCCATTGCTAATATCTAGTAGAATATTATGAGAACGGGACAAGCCAGTAGAAAATCCACATTTATTTCTGTATTTGGGTGATCAAATATACGAACGTTCATGTTGGTCCTTAGACTTTAATATTATTATTAATGAGTATTATGATTCACCAACTTTAATTTATTTATGAAAACTAGGATGGAATATGTTCGTGGTGAGGTATGATATGTTAGGTGTGTCATAAGTAATACTACATTAATGAATAATGTGAGAAATGATTTATCCCTTCACTTATTTAATAGAATCAAATATCTTAGGTCATTTTATGGAAATTATATAGCCAAAATAAATCCATTTCCATTTTGTTCTATAAGAATGTTCTATTTCCAAAAATTCAAAGAAAGAGATATCGAGCACATAGGTTGATGGCACTAGCATGAAACCTACTTGATTTGAGATATTTTGATAAAGAGATTACATTACAAATTCAATTTTTGTATGAGGTATTATATCATTGGAGAATTAACATATTTCTATATGGGTGTCTTGGCGTGTTGATATATGATAACCTTGGACTTTAGGATGGTTCTTCTAGCGCTATTGAGAAAGAGGCCTAGAGGGTTTCACACTATGTGTATCCAAAATATCAGTTGAATAATATTTTATTATATATTTTTTAACAACTTGAATAAATATTATTCCAACATTTGATTTAATATTTATTCACGTTTTCTTGATCACATTTATTCAATCACCAATTATTTGGGAGAATATAATTTGAGGTAAATATTTAAAAGTATTAATTTTTTTATTAGCGAATATTTTATTTATTTATTTATTGTAGAAAAATTTAGTGATGTTTAATTAATAGATAAATAGAATTATTTCATGTTTTTATAAATATTATGGAGGAATGATTAACAAAAATTTTCATACTCGTGAGAAAATAATAAATATTGAATATTATTTGATTAAATAATATTTAATAAGAATTCAAAATTCAATTGCATGTTGAGAAATAATAATATTAAAATTATTATTTGACATAGGGTTTTTTCTTAGATTAAATAAATAATTAAAAACACTTGTGAAATTATTTTATTTAAACCTTAATGATATATACACCTAGTTATGTTATTTTCTCAAGAAGAGATTTTTTTGGGTTGTACACAATGGAATTGGATAATTTCCTTAAGCCCTTGAGATATCTCTTCTCCAGGATTTCTCCCAAGAATGGAGGGACATCATACACAACCCGATCAAGGAGACTACTTTGGAAGAAATTCTCACATTGGTCAAAAGTGAACAATGCGAGCCCAAGGATCTATCATTCTAGCACTCTCTAATTCTTTAGGTGATGTTTGGAGATTCATTGATCACATGTGGATCAATGCTAAAGGGAATATGCACTTTATTTGCAATGGCCCAGACCCTCCAAGACCACTGCTTTCCAAAATTTCAGTTTGACCAAACAATTCCACCAAAACAGTGGCACCAGTCACGGTAGCATCGTGACGGTGGCACCAGTCATAGAAGCACCAGTTATAGTGGCACCGTGATGGTGGCATTGTGATGGTGGAACTACTTATGATCTTCCACGAAACCGGTGGCACCATATTGGTGGCACTGTGATAGTGGCACCATTATGGCGGCACCGTTATTGTGTCTCACCATTACAGTGCCTCACCAAATGGTGTCTCACTCTTTGCCCGGTTTTTTCAGTTTCCCAATTTTCCCTCGTAACATATCTTATGATGTAAATCTGTTTTAATACCCCTTTTATATACTTTTAAACTGGTAAAAGGTGTTTTTAAACCCCCATTAATTGGGTGACCCTTGGGTTACAGAAATGTGTGGATTCTTCCTCGGTGTCACCCCTTTTCACTGTATTTTCTAGTTCCTCTCCTCTTGGATGTTTTCCTCTGTTTAAAGGAAATCCCTTAATGCATAGCTGTTATCGACACCTCTCTGATAAGAATTATTAAATGACAATTAATCTTATCGTGTGTAACCACCCAACTACAAGTAGAAACCAAGATCTGACTTTTAAGTCGTTTGATATTTCCAAATCTTGTAACTCTAGGATCTGACCCTTTTATCGCAAAGAGCACTTTTCTTTCTTCTTGGATACTCTATTCTCCTTTCATTGTTACATTTGGACTCCCCATTCTCGAGACATGTTGTGTGCTTGAGCCTGAGCCCTTCCTTACCACTCTTGGAGTCCCTGGATCCCTTCCCCCGCACGTCGAACATCCCCAGTTCTTGGAATGGGGTGTAGAACTTCGATCATTTAACATCTAAAAGTGGTTTTTTCTTTGTCTCTTTATACTGTGCATCATGCAGGGTGGGTATGATAATTTTTCTTTGGGGATGGGTGAAACCATGATTTTAAAAAGATAATAAATGGTTTTATAGATTGAATAGGGTGTGATCGATGATGTTGTTGTACTATTTTATCTTTTCTTATGTGTTATGAATTCTATGGGATTATTTTTATTGAACACTATGGTCACTGGTGGTATATCATTGAGTAGTAATGAACCTCTATTTTTTCTGAAATTTCTTGTGATTGAGTGGTTGTAACATGGGAACCGGTTAATCATTTAAACTTGGATGAATAAATAGATGCCTCATATAAAAGAACCCTTGTGTGATCACCTCGGTTAACCAAATGGAACGAAATAACTTTATGATTGGTGTGGTTAAATATAAAAACTCTCTATTCTACTAGTGGGCATGGTTGTCCTGCATAATGATTGTTGGTGACGGGAGGGGGATGGGATCTCTTGTTGTGAAGTTGATGGGTTGTGATTCTTGGGTCCGTGTGGGGTCGTATTCTGGGGATTGGTTTGGTTCCTGTACTTCCTGGTATCTCACGAATCTATTTTGTCAATGTGACCTTAAAGGAGCATAGGTGTTGAATGCTTAAATTGTTGATTGGATGTTTTTTCCTTGGATCGTGTCTATTCCTGTTAGTTTCCTATTAGTGGATAATTTATTTAAAAGGAATACCTTGAATGTGATAACAAGAATGGGTTCAATGGGGTATATCATTCCTAGAATGAGCTGTGTTGTGGTTGTGAGGTTGGCTTTTTCTATGAATGAATAGTAATGTGGGTGTTTGAGTATGTTATGGTTTTGGAACCCTTAGGTTGGAATAAATTATTGATTACATATATGTATATAAAATTTAGCCAATATGTTTCTTATTATCACCCCACCCATGTTGATCACTTCATGCCGAACACCCCCATTTCATGGGGGAGGGTGTTCTTCACAAAACTTCTACATGTGGGTGGTTATTAGCTTCTTTTATACTCCCTATCCCATGTTGCCCAATACTATTTGGGAAGGATGTGATGAATGAGGTCCATTATAGCCTAATAATCCTCAGGTAGGTTACATTGTGGTGGTTGGACTAGGTGTTTGCGGAAAAGTTTCTTTCCCAAGGGTCTTCGAAATGAGGCCCAGGTGTCTTCAGGTGTGGTAGTGGTTGTTCTGGCCTATGTCTCATTAGGCATGATAGTGGTTGTTGTTGACCATGTGTGTTTGGGTGGGGACATGCGGTTGTTGTGGATTAGGTTTCTGCGGGCGGGATGTGTGGTTGTGGGGGCCTAGGAGTGTGCAAGCGGGGTATGGCAGTAGGACTATAGTGAGAATGGTGGAGGAGAACGGATGCGTTGGATGTCTTCAATAACCAGTGGGAAAGTGGTACGGGGTACCCAAACATCGATGTGTTATTATTATTACATTACCTGACTTGTGTTATTTGGGAAGTGTACCTTGGAGAGGTTGGGTGGATAGTTTCCTTTCATGGTGCTTCGGTTATCTCCTTTTCTCAGAGGACATTCAAATGCCTCCCTAATTGTGTACGAGATCATTTGGTTTTTCCCTACTAATTATACATGTATACTCACCCTACGTATATAAATATGCTTTTAGGTTTTCAAGAGGACTTTGAGGAACATGTCGGACCTTATTAGCTCAGACACCGAGATCATTAATGCTGCTGCATTTATTTTATTTTGGTACCTTAGTTTTGTGTTTTTTAGAATTTTTAGTACATTATATTGGAACATGCATGTGGGAAGGGATTGTTTTTTGATTTACTTTTACATCTTGTCTTGGTGTTGTATTGGATTTACTATCTTATCTCTCAATAATTTCTACAAAAAAGGGTAATGCCTTCCATATTATGTGTGATATTATACCCTTAGTGTTAGTCACATCTCCGAGGCCTGCTGATGGTGGGACTCATGGGCCATTATCTATCCTTCTACTTGACGAAGGGAAAGTCTAGTAGTTTGTTGTCCCTTCCTCCATCTCGGTAAAGGCGGGTCAAGACAGAATGTTATTAGTGGTGATGGTTGAGAGATCAGATGGAGTTCAGAGTTAGGTATAGTGAGAATTTCATGGGATGGTATGGAAATAGAGTTAGGCGATCTTAGTGCATGAAATATGCTTGGGAAGACTGGCTAGGAATTGAGATTTTAGGACCCCCTATGATCCGATGGAAGGACTATAGTCCTACTAAATGGCCAAGTGAGGCTGCACTTATTATAGGGTAGATACCATAGGAAAGGCACATGCAACATAAAAAATTGTGTTCTTGTGTTTCTTTGGTGTTTTAGGAATATTAAAATAAATAAAAGGTTTAATCAAAATTTAAAAGAAATATTTTACACTGCTCAGGCTTAAGCATTCATTGTTTACCTTGAAACTATGGAACCCAGACAACGTCCACGAGTAGTGCGGATGTTCGAGGCCCATGAGGCTGATTTGGCGGATCAACATAGGGTTGATCGAGAGGAGGAGGATGAAAAGTGGCAAATGATTCTTTGTTCCTTTCAGCATTAGACCCTTAGGAAGTACGAGGGTAGGGTCTCGGTTATAGAGACAGAGAACTAGCTTGAGGATCTAGTAATAGCTTTCAGCATGATTTGGCCTCCGATGGTGTAAGACCCTGAGATTTTTTGAAAAATATTATTTTAATAATGTCTTTTGTTGTATGATACACCATGATTACCTTGCGCTATACGCAACATAGTATTAGCTTGTAGTATACACAACACTATTATTGGATCGTGTTACACACAATTTTGATAATAGTTATTCTACGCAAAATTGAGTATATATGTATATATATATTAAATGTATAAATGAAATATGGTTGGATTATGTTATACGAAACAACGAAGGATTCTTTCACAGCACGCAACCTTGACTTGGCTTGCATTACACACAGTCGCGACCTTCCTCGATAGCGTGTGTTGTATGCAATATCGGGTTTTACTAAACAATGATATGTTATTATAATATTATTATGAACTAGCCTTTATTAACATTATTAACTAAATTTTGAATCTTATAACATTATTATTCATCTTTCACATTTTCTAAAAAATGTTATAAGAACAAAATAAATTTTTCGGTTAAAATAAGTATTTTTTAAAAAATGCAGTTTTCTTTCCTTTTGATAGTGCACACACATTAAATCTTGTTTTTGACATGTTTATAAGTTCAATTTGACAAAATAAAATTCTTATTTGGAATCATGAAATAAAAATTTACATTTGATAAATTTTCATATCATTCTGGTAACATTCATATTTTGAGGAATAGTAAAAACATGCTATATTTTAATTAAAAACAACTTTTTTCATCACAATAATTTATATGGTTAAATTATAATATTGAATGGTTTTAAAGTATAAATATAATATATTTTTACCATTTAATATAATTTATGTCATTATCATTGATTCTACCTTGAATTCGTAGGATAAATCAATTAAATCTTTTGCAATGTTTTAAAGAAAACCCGTTTTCTTTCGACAACAGGGTAAATTTTAATTTAATTTCTGAAACTTTTGTGTATTGAATTTGGAAAAATGGATTCCATATTTGGAATCAGTGGATCCAAATTATGTTAATAAGCTACTTTTTATTTTTGGGAATTATGAATAGTAACTACGGTAAATTTTATTATTAGCATAGTGAAAGGTAAATCTAGTAATTAAGGGTAAATATAATATTATATAATTACCCTAAAACATGTCAAAATCCTATTGGATGAATAAAAGTTGACCCATATCATCTAAGGGTAAGATTAGATTCATTTAATGGACTTTTTTCTATGAAAATAATTTAATTATTATTAAAACCAAAGAATGTGACAACATGTCACTTTCTTAAATCTTTTAAGTATAATAATTTTAAGTCAGTGATACACTTCATGAAACATCGAACATGAATAGTATCCAAAAAGATAATACAATTATATACATCATAGAAATTTATTTATAATTTTTAGGGATTAAATAATTATCATTTATTATGACACAAAGATGATGCAGTAATTCTCTTATTAATGAAATATTGACATAATTAATGTTATAAATACAGAAATAAATGTAAATTAAGAAATTTTATGAATTAAACTAATTTAATAGGTTAATAATAATTGTTATTATTTATTTAATTAACATTTTTCGAACTAATCATTCTGTTATGATTTTCACAAAAATCAATTACTAAATAGTGTCAAAATTTACATAAAATAGTTTTTTAAAAAACTATTATATTATTAATTGTTATTTTATTCCTAAAAATATAAGGTTCAGAAGAATAACTTAGATAAGGTTATTTATATTAATAATAAACAACTTAAGGTTCGTTTGGCTTCTTATAGTATGTTTATTAACCTTATAGTATAAGAACACAAGAAGACACGGTAAAAGTAAAATTATTTAACTTAATGTTAAAACTAAATGATAAGGTTCAAATAGGAACATAAACTTGACTAAATTCTATTGGATGAGAGGATTTAGACCCATCCCCACCTTAGGTTCAAAATAAATCAATTTGGAGGTATTTATAACCGAATTTGACTTTATAATAAAATAATAGTTTTAGTTATTCCAAAGGTACCCCTCACTTCCCTTATAAAAGGGAACCTCCTCCTCCCTCTTCCTCACACCACTTTGAGCCTTCAATCTCGGCCAACCCCTGCCGATTTCTCTTCTCAACTTCCCTAGAAACATCCTAGATGTTATTGTATTATTAAAAGACCTATTTTAGTACCCTAAAAAAGAGGTCTCAAAGAAGCACTTCAAAGAAGAGGTAATGTCCGTTACCGATTCTTTCATCTTTATTTCTTCTTCCAATTCTAATTCTTTAGTTGTTTAATTATGAAGTAATAACATCAGTATCACTCATATACGGATATGTTATTATAATTATGAGACAACCATATTTCACCATCTATTCATCCTACGGAAAAAGAAATCACCGCGCGTGCGTGCGTACGAAATACTGTCTCCACGCCATGGTGTAATCTATTTTCCACCACCACCATACTTGGATGGGTATAATGGTGTAAATAATGACTATATATGACTATTAAAAATTTATATTGATTCTATAATAGTATATATACACTCCAATACAATTCCATGATCATGGGAACGATATCATCGCTCGTGCGTGTGTACGAAATACGGTCTCCACGATGTGATGCCATTCGTTCTACATGATCTTCATTGAAAAATGATTATATAAATGAATTGAATGAATGAATATGATATATATTACAATAATACCATTCTGTAAATGAGTAATATATAACCTAAAGAGAAGAATAATAATTTATTCGACAAACACGCATAAGAACAAAAAAGTAATAAACACCTGAATAACAAGTAGTAATGAAATATTACTAATAATAAGCTAAGAATATGACCATATATGATATCATAAAAATATTTATGATTCTGGAATAAGTCAATAACATTATTTAAATCATTATACAGAAGTTTTGGACACTTACGAAGCAAATCGGACCTAAGGTAAGGGAAAATATCACAATCTCATTTTTATCCGAGATTGTTTATACTTAAGTATTTACTGGGGTTATTTCTATCATCCATGTCCATGTTTTATAAATATGTCTTCATGAATTTTTAATGTCCATTTTACCCATTTTTGAATTTTTGACTTTTACTACATGGTATATAAGGAATCTTTCATTTGTTTACATTACAAGGTACTTTTTGGACTTTTCCGGAAAATGTAAGACAAGATTGTTTTTTAACTTATACGGCATGAATGGATTTTTAAAACATTATTTCCATGAATCTTCCTTTACAAGTTTTCAGGTTTTTTTTAATCAACTTATTTTAGTTTAAAATTTTATAACATGTTAAGAAAGGAAAATGTTTTTGAAGTAGAAAGGATATTTTCCTCAAGAATGGAGTTCAAGTGTTTTATCAAAGTTATATTCCATCTAAGATAATAATGGATTCTGTTTCTATCCCTATTATTACATTTATTTGACTATGTTGTGATGGAAGTTTTTTTATGAAATCCTTTATCTTATATGAATTGTTTTATGATGTCACGATGTTTATGATTACTATTTTTATTACATGGGTTATGCTATGTTGTATGATTTATGATTTTGTCGAACACATAATAATGGTATAATTATGAGATGGGTGGGACCTATATCTCCCTCCAATTCATTGGGAAAAGATTTTATATCTCATGAGATAGACATGGCTGGAACAGTAGGTTAAACCGGTTCAGTGAAACAGGACTGAAACGAGGAGTGAACTCGGCTCAAAACGGACTTTGTACACAAAGATAGTCTTGGAAATGAATCTTGACTAATAAGAAATGATTATCTATGATTATGTGTGTATGCCACAAAGTTTCATGTTTTATGTTATGATTATTAGTATTACATTTCACTACTATGATTTATCCCATGTTTTGAAATTATGATCTCTTTTGCAGGTTAAGATTTCCAAAAGATATGTTCTTATGAATATGACATGATTGATATTTCTTTTGTTTACCCTTACAGAGCATTTGAGATCACCCTTTTATGTTTTCTTCTCCCCAGGACATAAAGAAAGGATTTAGGTTAAAAAAAAGATCTTTATGGGAGATGTTGAAGATCTTTCACCACGATTAGAAGATTATATTCTGAGTTTCCAAAGACACTAAACTATTACGGTCCTTGTGTGTGTATTTTTGTTATGTACTAAGTATTCCGCAAAAGTAATGTAATATCCATGTAAGTCAAGCTTCGGGTCTCTACTGATAAAGTAATGGGTTCCTCTGGTAGTGAGCCAGATGCCGGGAGCAGTGCATCAATGGTGGACGCTATATCTTGGGGAGAAGAGGGAGGCTGAGGTTTTATAGACTGACTTCGAGAGGGAGTTTCAAGATGAATTCCTCTCTTCAACTATAAAGACTGAGAAGTGGCCGGAGATACTCTCCCTTCAATAGGGGAGTATGTCAATGAGGGAGTTGGGGATCAAGTTCAAGTATCTCCTTCACTTTTCTCCAGACCACTTCCTAGATGAGGAGTATCGGGAGAGACGTTTAGTGGAGGCACTCTGACCTTCTCTTCAGTATACATTTACTCCCTTCACTCTACCGACAGACTTAAGGGTTTAGAAAAAGGCTGAAGTGGTGGAGAGGATGCACAAACTGGGTGGTGTTCTGAGATAAGGGCGCTAATTGGGCTTGTCAAAGGGGAAGATCATCAGTAGTAGGCCTCTAGCATTAGGGCTTTCAGGTTTTGGCCAGTGGGGAGTAGGCCTCAGCAGTTACAGTTTCGATCTCCCAATCCTCGCCGTTTCTCTACGAGCCCAGGATCGAGGTGCTTCGTTTGTGGTAGATGTGGGAACTATTGAAATCAGTTTCCGGAATGAGTTTAGTATAGTGGTGGTGAGAAAGTTCAACGCCCACCTCATTACCAGTAGATTCTAGCCAGGAACGTTTTGCAGCAGCAGTAGGGACAGCGAGATCCTGCTTCTCCGAGTGCAGACGTTGTAGGAGGAGGTCGGCCTTAGGATGTTCCCTAGGGACCTCGACCAGGGCGTGGTTGGGGAGACGACTGAAAGCCTATGGCCAGAGGATCTAGGAGTTGGAAGTTGCACACCGCAGAGGAATCAGTTACAACATGTCCAAATGTTGTTGGAGGTATGATTAGCTTATTTAGTAATCTTACATATGCCTTGTTTAATTCAGGAGCTTCGCACTCCTGTGTTACACCCATTCTGGTCTATGCTCTGGGTCTAGATGCCTAGAGACTTCCCATTCCCTTGGCATTGAGTACGCCTATCAGAGGTTAGACAAACTTTTATTATGCCTTTTGAGGGTGTAGGCTGATGTTAGGGACACATCATTCTAGCAGGAAACTTCTACTATTGTAGATGCAACCGTATGATGTCATCCTAGGAATAGAATCGTTTTTCTATGTGTGTTCTATTATAGACTACTCCTGAATGTGGGTTGTGTTTTTAGATATGGTCATCCATCATGTAAATTTTGTTGGAGAGTGGGGTTTCTAGTTGTGCAGCAGGAAAGTGGATCCCCTTCTGTCACTGTTAGCTGAGTTATCAGTAGATTCAGAAGATATAATGATGGTGGATGTCCCATGGATCATCAGTGAGTTCCTGGACTTCTTCCCTAGAGAGGAGGTGACTCTACCACCTCGATGTGATGTTGAGTTTGGGATATACGTGCAACCTGGTGCTCGCCCGATTTCGATTCCACCCTATCAGATGGCGCCTACTGAGTTGCTAGAGTTACGGATTTAGATTGATGATCTGATGAAGAAGGGTTTTGTCCAAACTAGCACGTCACCATGGGGTGCTCCAACCATGTTCAAAAAAAGGCATATGGTTTTCTAAGGCTGAATATATACTACATGATGCATGAACCAAGTGATGTTCAAGAACCGTTACCCCCTCTCATGGATCGATGAAATTTTTGATCAGTTGAAGGGGAAGGAGGGTTCTCCAAGATTGACCTACGGTCAGGATATCACCAATTGAGGGAGAACAAGGGTGACATCTCGAAGACAGCTTTCAAGTGCAGATATGGGCACATTAAGTTTGTGGTTATGTCATTCAGCAATAAAAACGCGCCATCCATGTTCATGGGGTTCTTGAACTCTATCATTTAGGAATATCTGGACTAGTTTGTGGTTATGTTTATTAATGCATTCCTGATATTCTCATTATTAGGGGAGGATCACACCGAGCATCTTAGTACGATTTTAGAGGTCTTCCGACAACACCATCTATATGGGATGTTCCCCAAGTGGAAGTTCTGGATGCGAGAGGTGCACTTACTTGGACACATTGTTTCTAAGCAGGGAATATCAGTGGACCCATCGAAGGTCGAGGTGGTTGTTTCTTGGGTATCACCAAATAACGTAGCATAGGTTCATAGTTTCCTAGGTTTATCAGGTTATTACCAGAGATTCATGCCCAGATTCTCCAGAGTTGAATCACCATTAACAGCCTTCACCAATAAGGACCAGGATTTTGTATGGAGTATGTTTTGCGATGTAGCCTTCCATTACCTGAAGGGGAAATTGGTCAGTTATAGTGCTGAAGTTTTTAGAAGAAGCGGTAAAGCTTGAATTTTTATGTGATGCTTCAGGCATAGGATTGGGATGTATACTAATGAAACATAAGGGAGTGATCTCTTATGGGTCTAGTCAGTTACATCCCCATGATCATAACTATGCCACCCACGCCCTGGATCTTGCAGCGGTTTTGTTTGAATTTAATTTTTTATGGAATTACCTAATAGGGAAACACTTTGTAGTCTTCACTGAACACAAGTGATTGAGGTACATCTTTTCCTAGTAGGACCTGAACTAGCAACAACAGAGGTGTATGGAGTTTCTTTAGCACTACAACATCGATATCTCTTACACTAATGGTAAGGGGAATGTGATGGCAGATTCCTTGATCAGGAAGTCACAAAAGGATGTGGTTCAAGAGTTAGTGTATGCTTGGAAGGTGATGGAGGAGTTGGCTACCTTGCACCTTGATGCAAGGGAGGAGGATGGTAGAGGCTGTCTCTTTCAGATGACAGTGCAATCTTTTCGGTTATAGTAGGTTGAGGAGTCTTAGTGGGGAGACCTAGAGGCTAATGTAATGAACGATCATGTTATCCAAGGCAATGTTTTGGAAGGATGGTCGGAAGATTGTGAGAATCAGATACTATTTCATGGAACGTTTTTCATCCCTGTGGAATTTCACAAGATATTTCACGGGGAGTTACACAAATCACCCCAAACTAGTACATCCAGGAGATTACAAGTTGTACCAAGGTGCGAGGAAAACGTTTTGGTGTCCCGGGGTGAATAGAGAAGTGGTAGAGGTTATGGAATGGTGCCTCGTGTGTCAGTAGATGAATGAAGAACACCGCATCCCAGGAGGTCTTTTGTATCCTTTACATCTCCCAAAGTGGAAGTGGGATGACATCTCGATGGATTTTGTTATGGGACTACCCATGTTTCAAAAATTATGTGATGTTATCTGGGTATTGGTGGAACAGCTGATGAAATAATCTCACTTTTTATCAATCAAGGACTCAGGTGTAGTGGATGCCATAGCACAGAGGTACGTGGAAAAAGTGGTGTGGTTTCATGGAGTTATGAGTTCTATAGTCTTAGATCAGGATACCTGGTTCACATCACGAGTCTGGACGGTATTGCAACGTCATTTTGGAAACTAGTTATTCCTCAGCACTGATTTCCACCCAAAGATAGACAAACATATATAGAGGACCATAATGGCATTGGAAGAGATGCTATGGGCATGTTTTTTGGACTTCGGGGAATCGTGGGTGCGGCACTTGGCTCTAGTAGAGTTTTCCTACAACAACATCTATCACTCTACGATTTTCATGGCTCCATTTTAAGCCTTGTATTAGAGACCAAGTCGCTCTCTCTTGTGATGGATAGAGGCCAAGGAAGCTAGTCTTCATGGCCTGGAGGTTTTGCGGTGCACGATATTGAGGGTTCATCTTGTACGAGAGAGGATTAAGACGACTCAGGTCCGACAGAAGTTGTATGATGACCATAGGAGGAGACCCTTGGAGTTTGAGGTTGGGGACCATGTGTTTTTTATGGTCACCCCTTAGTGAGAGAAACGATGGTTCGACAGGGGAAGTAAGCTTTATCCTAGTTTTGTTAGACCCTTTGAGGTGTTGTGGTGGGTCGGCAAGTGGATTATCGGTTGGCACATACACCACCGCTACAAAGGTTGCACGATGTCTTCCTTGTGTCTCAGCTCTTTCTGTATCTACATGATGATTCGAATGTCGTCGAATGGGGATGTTTAGATATCAAAGACGACACGATGTTCGCAGAGAGACTAGTGAGGATCGAGGATAATTAGGGAATTGTGCTTCAAGTATGATCCATTCTCTTGGTTCGTGTGTTATGGAGGTATGGTGATCTCGAGGAGAGTACCTGGGAATATGGGTAACAGATTGAAGCCCAATACCCAGTGTTGTTTTGAGTTCATTATATGTTATTTTTTGCTTTAATACGATGTAATGATTGAATTTATTGGCTATGATACTGGCTATTTTCATTGTCCCCTAAAAGTGTGTACAATGTATTGACTATGGGGAGGGGAGGACCTGATTCCTACTCAAGACGCATTAAGGGTGGATGCGATTAAACCTATGCAGGTGAGTTAGTGATACCCAAATCATAAAATATCTTGACATGGAGGAGGGGACTCCCTAATCCATATGCTTTGATGGTATGATCCTAGTATTTTTGTGTGGATACTTAAGGGAGAAGAGTTCTTATGGATCGAGATTTGTTCTGACTATCAAAAAACTATAGGATAGTGTTTCCCCTGATAGGTATCCTACGAGGTGGTTTTTAGACCCCTATCGTTCCTTCAGGTTTGGTTTTGATTCTTGAGGACGAGAATAGTTTGAGAGGTATCTGATGTAATGAACCTGACCCTCCTTGACCAGTGCTTTTCTAAATTTCTGTTTCACCTAACAGTTCCTCTGAAATGGTGGGACCTATCATGGTAGCACCGTGACTGTGGTACCGCTGATGGTGGCACCATGACGGTGACACCGTGAGGGTGGAACCACATGCGTTCTTTCACAAAACTGGTGGCACCGTAACAGTGGCACCATGATAGTGTCACCATTACAATGGCACCGTGATGGTGTCACCATTACGGTGTCTCACCATTATGGTGCCTCACCAAACTGTGTCCCATTATTTTCCCTTTCGTTTTTTCCAGTTTCCTAGTTCTGCTCCCGTAACGTATCATATGATGTAAAATTGCTTTAAAATAACATTAAAAGCCTTTTAATACCGATAATTTTTTTTAGACCCCAATTAATTGGGCGACTCATGGGTTACCAAAGTGTGTGGATTATTCCTTGGTGTAAGACCTTTTCCCATGTTTTCTAGTTCTACCCCTATTGCACATTTTCCTCTATTTAAAGGAAAACCCTTAATGTATAGCCATTATGGCCACCTCTTCGATAATAATTTTTAAATGAAAATTAATCCCATCGTGTGTAACCTCCAAACTGCATGGAGAAACCACAATTCGACTTTTAAGAAGTTTGAGATTTTCAAATCCAGTAACACCAGGATCTAACCATTTTATCACACGGATCTCATTTCATTCTTCTTAGCTGATATCATCTCCTTTCATAGGTACATTTGGAGTCCCCCTTCCCGAGACAAATTTTGTGCCCATGCCCGAGCCATTCCTACCCACTCTTGGAGTCCATGGAGCCCTTCCCCTACAAGTTAGGAATCCCAATTTCTTGTAACAAGGAGTAGAACAACGATCATTGATCTTCCAAGTAATGTTTATATTTTTTCTCTCATTATTGTGCATCATGTGGGGTGGGTATGATAATGTTTCTTCAAGTATGGGTGAAACCATGACTTAACAAAGATAATAAATATTTTTAAATAATGGGAAGGGTGTATTAATTGATGTTTTTATGCTCGTGTTTGTTTTCTTATGTTTTGTGAATTGTATGGGGTTATGTCCATTGAAAATTGTAACCAATGGTAGTCCTACATTTAACAGTGATGAATCTCTGTTTTTTTTAAAATTCTTGTGACTTTGTGTTTGTAAAATGGAAAATAGTAAATCAAATAAATTTGGCTGAATAAATGGATGCTTGATGAACATGAACACTTGTTTGATCACCTCTGTTAGCCAAATTGATAGATCAAACGTGATTATTGGTGTTATTAAATCTGAAATCTCTCTCCTATACTAGTGAGTATTGTTTTACTGATTAATTGTTGTAGGTGACGTGGATGGGGATGAGATATCATGTTGTGTAGTTGATGGCTCGTGGTTCTTGGGTCCATCTGGGGTCATATTTTGGGTCTTGGTTTTGTTCTAGTACTAACAGGGATCTCATGGATTCCTTTTGTCATTTTCACCATTCAAGAGAACCGGATGTGAATGCTTAAATTGTTGTTGGGATATTTTCTTTCCTTGGATCATGGTTGGGCATGTTAGTTTCTCGATAAGGGATAATTTATTTATATGGTATAACTTGAATGTGATAAAAAATTGATGGGTTCAATGAGGGATTATTTTCTAGGAATGAGTTGTGTTGTTGTTGTAATGTTGTGCTTTTCTATGAATAAATAGTAACGAGGGTGTTTGTGTATGGGTTGGTTTTGGAACCATTATGCTGGGATGAGTGATTGATTACCTATATATATAAACTTTAGTCCTCATGTTTCTTATTCACATCCCACCCATTTGAGCACTTAGTGCCAGACACCCCCATTTCATAGGGGAGGGTGTTTTCCCAACACTCCTACGAGTGGCTAGTTATTAGCTCCTTTTCTGCTCCCTCTCCAGAGTATCCCAAGACTATTCAAGATGGCTATGATGTCCGAGGTCCATTATAGTCCAAGACTATTCAGGCATGGTACGTTGTGGTGGATGGCCTAGGTGTGCGCATATAGGTTTGTATCCCATGTGCATTCGTGATGACGCCCAAGTGTCTTCGGGTGTGGTAGTGGTTGTTCTAGCCTAGGTGTCTTCGAGCATGGCAGTTATTGTTGTGGCTTAGTGTTTGAAGGCAAGGACATGTAGTTGTTGATTCCCAGGTGTCTACGGGAGGGATGTGGGGTTATGGTGGCCTAGGTGTGTGAGGGTAGGGTATGGAAGTGGGACTACAGTAAGAATGGCGGGTGAGGTCTGACACGTAGGATGTCTTCAATAACCAGTGGGAAAGTGGTGTGGGGTACCTTATTAATAGATTACTTTATTTTATTCATGTGTAAACCATATATATTTCATAATTTATTCTATCATATTCATAATTTTAATGTAACTGTTAGGTTATAACGGTATGCTATATTATGGGTTGTTAAATCTTAGCATTGCATGTAATGAAATATATCAAACAAATTAAATTTCCTAGAAAACAATATTCTATAAAATCATGGGCTATTAAATTATATAACCCCTAAATTGAATTTTATACATCAAAATTACATTACTCTAGTATAAAAAATAAGGATATTTTTTCATTATCATATACTCAGTTTCTCAGGTTCCATCCTTAAATAATATGCTTTTCCAAATAACATTGAGCAGGTGAGAGCCCTTGTTTCATCGAAATTTCAATATCTGATCCCAAATATCCACTAGTTTTTACTCATTGGAAATATCATTATTTAACAGTATTATATCTAGGTTTAGTACATATGAAGGATCAGGTATATCCTTCCCCATGAGATATTCGTAGAACTCATCATGAAATTGGGAGAGGATCATGGGGAGTTCCAAGAGATAAGCTATCATCTGTATTCAATCAAAGTGTCTTAAAAGGGAAAATATACCTAGGTATAATATTGCCATTATATATTAATCACATAATCATCTTTGATGGTGATGTTCATAGAAATTCATTCAAACCAACTTCAAATTTCAGATCACCCTGATGATTGTCATCATAACATTCCTGTCGACACTCAGTTGCTAAATTATGCGGCTAAAAAACTGTAAAATTATCTACCACTTCCTCAACCATCCTTGGTCCCAATATATATATTTCTCTAAATTATAATTATTATATTGGTGTTTTAAACTAATTTCTCTATAGTTATTCATAAGGATTCATCTACATGCTCGATTAAAAACTACAATTGTAAGAAAACACAGCCAGAGAATTGCATTGATCCCAACCACCATTAGAATACATAGAACAAGGTAATAACATATCCATTAAGGTTTAAAATGTTCTATTGGGATAACCTCCTATCTATTTATGATATGTTTTATGAAAAATGACTCTATATCCAAATCTTGTTGAAGACATAACCTGAACTTTGAGGTAAACCTCATATTCTGATCAGATAAAATAGAATGTGGTACTCCATGAAACCTTAACACTTAATGTATATCCTGTATAGTTGATATAGAGAGAAAAATTATCTGATAGTGATTAATTATGCTAACATTGTAATTATATTGACTATAACCTAGATATATATTTTTTCCTTTAGGAATTTCGTGGATTCCATGGATAAAATCCATGGGGATGTTACCCGATTTCCATTATAATGTTGGTAATGGTTATATATAACCTTTAAAATTTCATCTCAAAACCTAAAAATAGTAACATACAAAGACATAATTTCCATAATAAGAAATATTCATATTCATTCCATCCCACAACAAATAGTATTATAAATCTCCAAAAATCATTATACATCATGTATGAATATAGAATAATGAATTTTGATCTTCCTCTAATATCTCCTTATTCAAATCAATTATGAAAAAGAACAAATGCATGATTCATAAACATTATTATTCCATCATAGTCAATATTAAACTTAGGAAAATTTCTAACATACTTCTACATATATACATATTCCTTCTACACCACTTTAATATTTATATGAATAGATTGTTGAACACTCATTTGAGAAAGATAAGATTTACCCACATACATTGAAATTAAAAAAAATAGAATTTATATATATATATATATATATTAATCCTCATCATTGATATGCTAGAATGTTTGTTTTGAGTAAATGAATAACCCACCATTTTCACTTTCCTAGGGTGAAAATATATTGATGAGTCATAATATTGAATTAATTACAACCATTATCTCCGGTGTATATTGAACATGTTCTGTTTGAATATATTCTTTATAATTTTATTGTCAGTGCATTTATCACACCTTTATCTATAATGGAAATTCCTCTATATTGTTAATGAAAAATTTACTACAGCTAACCCCAATTCATGAGTTGGTTAATGATTCACATGAACATTAAATTTTCATGAGTGTAATGTATCACTATAGATACAAAATAGTTCTTCACTATAGGGTAGTGTATGAACTAGTGTTTTTACTAAACCACTACATAGTTCCTTGAAATTTTCTTCACATTAATTTTTCAAAATTCTATTTGATCCCTTATGAGTTGACACAATGAGTGGATTAGAATGTTGTGACAAATTCTCCACTAACTATTGATAGTATCTATCTAGATAAAGAAAACATTTGATCTTCATCATAGTGGTTGATCTAGGAAAATGTTTACTAACTTTAGTCTTTGATGGATCCACATATATACCATCTCATGAGATTTTAAGAGGTAAAAATTAAACTATTTTTCAAAACTAATACTTGTTATAATTTTCAAACAACTTCTCCTTACTCCGGCTATTTTTCTCAATTATCAAGTGATCATAATTCTATTCCTTAATCTTTGAATATATAATAATATTATCTAGTAATGCTACCAAAAAACCGATCATGGTAATCTATAATATATAAATTCATTAAATCCATAAAGATAGATGGGTAAATAGTTAGTCCAAATAGAAATGATATATATTCATTGTGTTCATACCTTATATGGAATGATGTCTTAGGTATATCCTTATTTTTTAAATTAAATTTATAATATCCATAATGAAGGTGGGTATTTGAAATGTATTGACCCTTAGGAAGTTTATCAAATAATTCCTTGTTAGGACTAATAGGGGCCTATATACCCTGAGAGGGGGGGGGGGTGAATCAGGGTATGGATATTCTTTTTCAAAGTTCTTTCTGCCCCACTAGATCTTGACCTCTTTGTTACAAGGGTCACTTTGTTTGCACTTGTGTGGTTACTGTGATCTGTGTGGTTACTGTGATCTCTTGTCTCCTTTATCTGATGATGATGCTTTGAATGCAATGTAGGGGAGTAAGCAGGCAGACACATAGATTTTTACTTGGTTCACCACTAAGGGCTACGTCCAAGGAGCATACGCCGACAAGTTGCCGGTTCGTACCAAATTCCACTAGTCTTCACTACCTGTGGATTACAATGTTCGGGCAAGATCACTTCTATGCCCAGGCTCACTGCCTTTACAAGGTTTAGGGTCAGCTCACTGCTTTCCCAAGGGTCACTCCCTGTTTCTCTCTCTCTGGCTCACTGCCGGTGGAGAGGATCACCTTTTCCTCTTCCTAAGCTCACTGCTCCAGAAGGGATTCACTCACAGTTTATAGACCTGTAGGTCTCTTTATTTTCATGAAGGAATGCATCTTCCTCTGTATGTAGATGCTCTGTTGAAGTCCAACTTTCACCCGCAGATGAATCTCACTTTGCACCGGATGTACCAGGCAACCTCAATTTTTACGCGCAACCCTTACGGTGTCTTGCGCGCAATTTCTATGATTTGCGCAAAATTCCTTTTTCGCGCAACCTCCAAATATTACGTGCAGCCTAGAAACTGCCTTGCGCGCAATTCACTACTTTTGCGCGAAATCCACTTTTTGCGCAATCTTCCTTTTACGCACCAATCACCAACTTTCTGCGCAGCCTTTGCTTTTCGCGCAATCTGACGTTACGCGCAAACTTTATGTTTACGCGCAACACCCTTTCTAACTTCAATTTCGCACACCAGAGTTCGGGTATTTTCTATGTCTTGAACTCTCTTGAAAGGAGGAGGGTCACTTCATATTTATAGGCAAAATCGACCCCGCGCGAAAAACCCTCCTTGAGCGCGTAATCCGCTTTGATCGCGAAATACAAATCTTCTGCGCACAACCATTTTCCGTTCACTGCTCCATAATTTCGCGCACCTCATGCCTTTGCCATTTTCCGAGCTTCGGACCTCGAAACATCTTTTGCGCGAAATACTTCATCCGCTATTTCGTGCGCCACTTCAATTTTTCGCGCACGCCTCCAAAGTTTCGCGCGCCTCATGCCTTTACCGATTTTCAAGCTTTCGGCCTTGAAACATCTTTTGCGCGAAATACAATTTCGCGCAACCCGCTGTTTTGCGCGCCACACTTCAAGATTTTGCGCAACCCGCTAATTTTGCACGCCACGCTTAATGTTTCCGCGCACCTCCTTCATTTCTCTCTCCTCAACCTATGCCAACAACATATCACTCCATTTTCCATTGGCGATTTTCAGGCCCATAAATTTGTAAAACACTGGGAAACGGCGCCACCTTGTACTGCTCTTTTGTACCGCCTCCAGATCATCCTTTCCTTTGTCATAGTTCTTTGTCAACATGGAATGTCAACAACTTCTCGGGAACTCGACAATTCTCCATGGAAACCTGCTTTGTCAACAAACACAATCAACCCAAAATACTGCAATGTTACCTTTAGGGATTTTTGCCCAACAATCTCCCCCTTTGGGTTTGTTGACAACTCTTCACAAATTTGCTCAGAATTATTTTCTGCACGTTGATACCTCACTGAGTCTTCTTCCAGCTGCTACCACCATTCGCCTGTTACGATTATGATATAGGTCAAGGATTCACTTAAAACGTACTCTAATCCCACATGAGCAATGCTCGGCGTGAGAAACAAGAATAGTATGAAAAGTTCATCGATGAATCACTTCATGTCAGACCCCAATTGTCGATTCCACCCTGATACCAATTCTTTAAATAAAACCAGTTGATGAACCACACTGATACCAATTGGTGAATTCTTAAGTTGATACCAATTGTTGAAAGCTGGACACCGTCTCACACCATTCCAACACCACTGTTCTGCTTTTATCACGATCCTCAGCTGTCGTGATTTCTATGATTTGATCGATCACTCCTAGCATCGTCAGATTTAATATACTCTCCCTTTCTCATTGCTCCCCCTTTCTGGCTACTCCACCTGTCAGCTTCTCCCCGTATCAATTAGGATACATCAAATCTCTACACTGTCTCCCCCTTGAACAATCACTATTTTATCCTCCTTTAACAAATTAACAAACACTTTTCTCCCCCTTTGTCAACGAACCCAAAGGACACTCCTTTGTAGTCTGTAACATAGTAGAGAACACATATCAGCATATTAGGGAAAAACACATCATACCTCGGGGAGAGGGGGGTGGGGGACCCACATCCACAAAATTTCAAGTGCGGGGAATCGACTGAACTCCCAGAGCCAGTCGATGCCTCTCAAAAGCTTCCTTGGGTAAGGCCTTTTTCAGAATGTCTGCAACCTGTAGCTCTGTAGGCACATACTCCAACTTCACGATTCCCTGCTCAACCTTCTCCTTGATAAAATGATACTTAATCTCAATGTGCTTTGTCCTTGAATGATGAATGGGATTTTTGCTAAGATTTATAGCACTTGAGTTGTCACACTGGATTCTGATCGGAGACTTCACTTCAACTCCCATATCATCAAGCTGCTGCTTCATCCACAATAATTGTGTGCATGCTTGAGTGGCCGCAATATACTCAGCTTCTGCGGTGCTCAATGAAATGCAATCTTGTTTCTTGCTTAGCCAAGAAATACACAATCCACCAAGATAGAATGCACCACCTGACGTTGATTTTCTATCATCTGTTGAACCGGCCCAGTCAGCATCAGTATATCCCAATAACTCTGTCTGAGATTTGTCGTTGTATGTCATGCCGATGTCCACCGTGCCCTTGATATACCGAAGTATTCTTTTCACTGCAAGCATGTGACTTTCCTTGGGATTACTCTGATACCTCGCTACTTGGCATGTGGCGAAAAAAATATCAGGCCTTGTTGCTGTTAAGTACAACAGACTTCCAATGATTTGCCTGTATTCTGTGATATTAACTGGCTTGCCATCCTCATCATCCTTTGATTACTCTTTATCTGGGAGTCTCATTTGCACATCAGTCATGCTTTGTTCCGAATCATCATGCCATATTCATTCATCTTGTCTTGATAGACCCATTTTTTCTTGATGACATTTTTATCATCTAGCCTCGAAACATTCTCCCACGTCTGATTCTTCTCAAGTCTGATCTATCTCTTCATCCATGGTATGATCCCAGTTTTCATCTTCAGTTGCATCAGCAAAGCATTTCGGCTGAACCTGAGATATAAAAGATGTTTTCTGCAGTGATTTCATTCTCCTTGTCTAAGATAGAGCTAACTAATCACCAATGATATTCTGCATGTCAATTTCAGCTCAACTCTTTGACTGTTGTGCAGATGAGGACTTTTACTTTCTTGTACTCACAAACTAGACACTTTCATGTTCATCATTGGTGTCTTCTTCTGAATCAGCATAAGCCACTTCTGATCTCCCTATGTTGCTTTCTTCCTCAATACTTCCATCAGGAAGTTGTTCACTGACTCATTTTTCAGTGGCTTCATTTCTTTCATCTAGGTTTCTCAAATTTTTGTTGAGACGCCTTTGATTTTCTCTTGTAGCTTCTTGGTATCCTGAAAACAGTCAGCTGATACCATATTGTTAGAGAAAATAGATAAGCATGAAATGCATTGTTATTGCTGCTTCTCCCTGTGTGTCTTTCTTCCCTCAATAAAAAACACCTGAGCCGAGTCATCCAATTATTGCATTGATGGCTCTTGAATCTGATTTGGATATAGAATGCTCCCCCTGTGTTATGCAACTCTTCCAGTTGTTAGGCCCAACAGTTTAGACCCATAACACGTCTTTTCCTCCAGCATCATTTGTTTTCATCTTCCACTCAAATTTAAGCCATTAACAAAATCTCTAAGCCTACGGAGTTGAAACTCGGTGTAGGAAACAAGAGATAAAGTTAATAACACAATCACTTCCTATTGTGCTCTGTTGCTCCCTTTCTTCATCAACTCTAGTACCTGATTTGAATCAATTGAAATTTTAGAGCAAATCACTTCTCCACTTCGCATCCTTAGATACCACTACCCCATGGATCATATCTCCCTAAATCCTGAAACACATGAATCATCAGTTAATAGAATTTAAATATATAGGGAGAGGGGTAACTTCTGGACTCCTCAAGATGAGGATTGTGGTTGATCCTGATGGGTCAACCCTTTGATTCTTTCTTGGAGAGCATCACACTCCTTTCTTGGTTCCTCCAATTGCCTAGCCAACTTCAATTGTTCTGGCCATATAACTAGGCATTCATTGCCTACATTCTGAGCCTTTTTCTGATATGTAGATTTGGTAGGCTCAGCCTTTCTTACCGCTTGAGGTATAAGACCACTGGTACACATTTCCTTCTTTGAGGTTCTACCAAAGTTCCACTTTCCTTGATAATATCTCTGATTAGAAACCTCTCTATTTGGCATCTTCCATTTCTTCTTCTCCCATCTTAGGGGTCTTCCTCTTTCCTTCACTTCTCGCTGAGAAACACGACATGTGGATTTTTCGATGCATTCTTTTCTTATCTGCCTTTTATCAGATTTATGGGTCACCACCCTATTTTTAATTGGTGATGGGTCCTCCATTGAACGTCCATTCTTCTTTATCACCGCTGGAGTAGATCTCCCCTTAATCTTCTAGGTTTGCTCACATTCTCTCCTTGAGAGCTGTTGTGAGTATGATAGAGGAGGTGACTGGTACACCTTTCGTTCAGCTCCATGTGATTTTCCCGAGGCTCGAAGCCTATTATTCTCCTTACCACTTTGTCTCCCAGTACATGCTTCTTTCTTGTACACTTCCTGTGGTGGAGATCTCTTTTCTTGTTCCTGTCCCTTTCCGGCTTTCTTCTTACTGCAATGTCTCACCATGTGCCCATAGTGAGAACATATAAAACATTTTCCCTCAATGGAATACCTCATTTTATCATCTCTCTGCTGAGATGTTGATGCACCTTGAGTTCTTCCTCTGATATTGTTCTCTTGAGCTTCCTGACACATGCTCATGGTGTGTCCCATTCTTCCGAAGTAATAGCATCTAATGTATGCTTTCCTCTGAGAAGCTCTTCTTTCTAATTTCCCATGATGCTTCTTCCTGTTCTCAGATTTATTAATGATTCTCTTTACACAGCCTAAAATGTACTCCAGAGACTCTGTACAGAAGCTTGATGTGTGGCCACGGACTCCACAGAAATAGCACATATCATCACTCCTTGAAACTATCCTCATAGGCCTATCTCCAGCACCTACAAGATTTTTCTTACCCTTGGAATTTTTCACTGCATTTTTCTTATCATCCATAGGAGTGGAATTATCATATCCAATTCCAGATTTTCCCAAAAAGGTTGACCTTTGGGGAGATACAATCCTTTCATGCTTCTCCTCTGATGCAGCATATTTGGACTTCATTTTATCATCACCTGCCGAAGGATGATCAAATAATAAGTGCAGTGCATCCATCAACTTGGGCTTATCTTTGGATTTAGACTTCTCTATTTCCTTCTTGACTGATTGTAGCTCTTCTTCCAACTTTTGAATCTTCAAATCTCTTGATACAAGTTGACCATCAAGTTCTTTTCTGAGATTCTTTCCACAACTCATCTCATCTTCCAGTGCATGCTTCAGCTTACTAACCACGTCGTTTTGCTCTTATACTTTCAATTTTTCTTGAGCAAGATAATCGGAGCAACATGCATTCTCTTTTTGTAGTCTTTGATTCTTCTGAACTAACTAAGACAGCTGTGTAGCTAGATCATCATTCTTGGCTTTCAGATTCCGATCTTCATCAGACTCTTGATTCTCTTCACACTTACCAGCCTTTTGTTTTCCTTTTCCTTTAGCCAGCTTCTATAGTTCCTCACCTTGAGAATCATTCTTCTTTGTTAGGTCAGTAACTATATCAATAAGCCTTTGATTTAATCCTCTTAGCTTGTTGACCTCAGTTTCCAGAGCATGGATCTGTATGCCTTTAGATTTAATTTCTTCAGTGGATTTCTGATCCAATTCTTTAGTCCCATGGACAACTTCCACCTTTTTGTTTAGGCCATCGATCTCTCTTTTCTGTTCATCAACCTTCAGCTTATACTTACTAACGGATTCTGAGTTCTCTGATGTTGATAAGTTTAGTTTCTCAATTTCTTCCATCATCTCAGATTTCACTTCTTCCTGCTGCTGCATATAGAGTTTTGCATCGCGAACAATTTTGTTAGCTTTCTTGGTTTTGGCCCTCCAAACATCTATCTCTTCAAGAGCAGCCTCCAACTCAGCTCGCATATCAATTCTTCCTTCAATTTCTTCTTCTTCATCGTCAGTGGTTCCAACGTCACTTGGAAATTCAGGTTCTTCACTCATTCCGTCAACATCTTTGAATGAGTAAGTATTTTTGTTGTATGATTTATCCAAATCATTTTTCTGTTCACTACATGATTCCTTTAGTAAGATATTTCATTCTTTTAGTTGAATCACACTTTTTCCAGAAACACTTCCACACTGAGGGATACCACCTGACTTCTGATTCTTCTTTGAAGATTTTCTTTTCCCCATGGTAGACCGAGATAAGTGAAAACAATATCTTCAACTACACAGAAAGACTACACCAAGTCCAAGCAAACAAATCTGATAAAAGCAACCTTCCTCTGATACCAATTGTTAGGACTAATAGGGGCCTATATACTCTGAGAGGGGGGGTGAATCAGGGTATGGATATTCTTTTTCAGAGTTCTTTCTGCCCCACTGGATCTTGACCTCTTTGTTACAAGGGTCACTTTGTTTGCACTTGTGTGGTTACTGTGATATGTGTGGTTACTGTGATCTCTTGTCTCCTTTACCTGATGATGATGCTTTTAATGCAATGCAGGGGAGTAAGCAGGAAGACACAGAGATTTTTACTTGGTTCACCGCTAAGGGCTACGTCCAAGGAGCATACGCTGACAAGTTGCCGGTTCGTACCAAATTCCACTAGTCTTCACTAGCTGTGGATTACAATGTTCGGGCTAGATCACATCTATGCCCAGGCTCACTGCCATTACAAGGTTTAGCGTCAGCTCACTGCTTTCCCAAGGGTCACTCCCTGTTTCTCTCTCTCTGGATCACTGCCGGTGGAGAGGATCACCTTTTCCTATTCCTAAGCTCACTGCTCCAGAAGGGATTCACTCACAGTTTATAGACCTGTATGTCTCTTCATTTTCATGAAGGAATGCATCTTCCTCTGTATGTAGATGCTCTGTTGAAGTCCAACTTTCACCCGCAGATGAATCTCACTTTGCACCGGATGTACCAGGCAACCTCAATTTTTACGCGCAACCCTTACGGTGTCTTGCGCGCAATTTCTATGATTTGCGCGAAATTCCTTTTTCGCGCAACCTCCAAATATTACGCGCAGCCTAGAAACTGCCTTGCGCGCAATTCACTACTTTTGCGCGAAATCCACTTTTCGCGAAATCTTCCCTTTACGCGCCAATCACAAACTTTCTGCGTAGCCTTTGCTTTTCGCGCAATCTGACTTTACGCGCAAACTTTATGTTTACGTGCAACACCCTTTATAACTTCAATTTCGCGCACCAGATTTCGGGTATTTTCTATGTCTTGAACTCTCTTGAAAGGAGGAGGGTCACTTCATATTTATAGGCAAAATCGATCCCGCGTGAAAAACCCTCCTTGAGCGCGTAATCCGCTTTGATCGCGAAATACAAATCTTCCGCGCACAACCATTTTCCATGCACTGCTCCATAATTTCGTGCACCTCATGCCTTTGCCATTTTCCGATCTTCGGACCTCGAAACATCTTTTGCGCGAAATAATTCATCCGCTATTTCGCACGCCACTTCAATTTTTCGCGCACGCCTCCAAAGTTTCGCGCGCCTCATGCCTTTACCGATTTTCAAGCTTTCGGCCTTGAAACATCTTTTGCGTGAAATAAAATTTCGCGCAACCCGCTGTTTTGCGCGCCACACTTCAAGATTTCTCGCAACCCGCTAATTTTGCGCGCCACGCTTAATGTTTCCGCGCACCTCCTTCATTTCTCTCTACTCAACCTTTGCCAACAACATATAACTCCATTTTCCATTGGCGATTTTCAGGCCCATAAATTTGGAAAACACTGGGAAACGGCGCCACATTGTACTGCTCTTTTGTACCGCCTCCAGATCGTCCTTTCCTTTGTCATAGTTCTTTGTCAACATGGAATGTCAACAACTTCTCGGGAACTCGACAATTCTCCATGGAAACTTGCTTTTTCAACAAACACAATCAACCCAAAATACTGCAATGTTACCTTGAGGGATTTTTTCCCAACAGTCCTCAATATAGGGTAGGAGATATATATTCTTTATTTTGATCTTGTTCAGTTTGTGATAAACAATGTATAGTTGTATTGATTCATATTTATTCCTATAAAAATAATAGGTGTACCCCTAGGTGAATCACTTGAAAAAATTAACCTATTTTCAAGATTATATGGGAGTTCCATTTTCAATTCATGAAACTATATTGGGGATATTATATAGGGAGTCATTGAAATCGGTCTATCATCAGGTATGAGTTATATTGAAAACCCAACTTCAAAAAGTAGTGGCATTCTAGATAACCATTTTAAAAAGAGATCAACAAACTCCTGCAGAATAGGCATATCATTGATGTTGAGTTTCACCACAACAATCTACGGTAAACACCCCTTTTTAAACGGAATTAAGACCAAAAAAATGGACTCAATTTCTAGTGGGTGTTCATACATATCATCAAATTGATATATGATCAATGGTAGGTTTGTAATAATAAAAAAATTAACTTCCCTTCCATAAAAATTTTTGTAGGATTTATGTATAGAAATCTAATCCATGCATAAGATAAAATAAAATTCAACCAAATGGAGAATAACATGATTTTATGGATTCAGGTTACCACTAACATAAACCGAAGAATAACAATAGAGTTCAGAAACAACCATCATGGCATTTGGTCTTTTCACTACAAACTCAATATATAATTTTTGGGCGTAGTAATTAACAATCCTAGAAAATTTTCATAAAATATAATAGAATTTGTATGAATAACATCAAATAAGATACTTAAATATTTTATCATACCTTTCAACACCCCACTTCAATATTCTATCTTAAATCCTTTACTAAAACCAAAATGGTTATCATAACCATCATGAATATTTAACTGTAGTTATTAGTCATGGAAAAATACATTATTCGGTGTCTAAATATTGGAATATTATTTTTAATCTATGACACATTATGTTTATCCTAGGCCATTGATGGACATCATCTACTAAAATACTAATGATGGTTCATAAAGTGTTTGAGAATTTAAAAAATATATACCCCGTGATTTTAAAACAAGGTGTGTATAATGTACCATTATCGTTAACCAGGTGATGATCGATTTAATGCCAAATGTAACCTTTTTAGAGTCATCCCCCCTAGGTACAACTACTCTAGAGTCACATCCACATGTAGTATATTGATAGAGAAGAAATTTCATTGAAACCAATGATTATATCAGACACAAAAATAATAGTACATTTTACAATACATTGATTATCCATAGTCTTCTCACTAAATGTTTTCAATTTAGTTTCTAAAGGATAAATAAAATCACCTTTGATACTAACTATAATGATCCATACTTTTCTTACATATATATTACACCTTTTTATATGAATTTTTAATAAAATTTATAATTACTTAACAAAGGATCGTAAACGTTTAGGGTCATTGGAGATAAGATAAACAATATTCTTATTTCATGAAATATCGTTAACATATCCCACAAAGATATACCAATTTTTTACTCTGTGAATACATACCCTACTTAAAACCATTAATCATAACCCACGGAAATGAAACTTATAATTAGTGATGTTTGATATTCAGTAAGGGTAATGATGGGAGATATAGATTGATGATCATATGGAAGCATAATATAAGAATTTTGGTATGAGATCAAGAACATAAATTTAAAATTTCATACCCATTTTTCATCAAATGTATGAGTTATGGTATAAAACAATATCTTTTGAGAATACATGAATCATATTAGAGAGAAATCATCATATATCAATCACGAATAATAAGTGAATGTCGTATAAATATGGAAACATCATATATATATAGCATCTACAACATATTTCATAGTTTACTACAAATACAATATAATAATAATTTATCAGGAATCAATATATGTTTCCTATAATGGATTAAGAAATGTAACCTCTTTTCATAACAGATCAAACACATCTACATATCTTCCATAGCAGATCAAGGACATAGACTTGGTTGCAATTATTAACTCCTAAGAGATAATACATTAACCAATTAATTGGAGGGATATATATTTCTTGTCCCACCTATCACATAATGAAAACCATAAATATGTGCACCACAAGATCATAAAACATTCAAAATTTCATCATAGTATATCTTTTTCAAAGAAGATGTGTTTCATAAACATTTCATAAATACATCATAGAATAATCTAAGGGAAATGAATGTGTCCTATAATAATCAAATAATCATAATAATTAACTCTATAGGTAAATAATAAGTATGTTACAACTTGTTCATATCCCCATAAAAACATAATCAACACCACAGGATGTTATCATTGATGAATAAGAATACAATAAAAAATTACCAAGGATACTGCCCTTTCCACATTGAAAATCAAATTTTGAAATATAAAAATTTCCTAAATTTTAAAAAAAAAATTTATATTAAAATAACCATGAAAATTTGTAAATGAATCTCTCAATCATTTATTAGTCATGATGGAAGGAGTTATTAATCAGTTTGTACATAATAAAACAATGATTCTTTTAAAAATTTTGGTAACAAGTTAAAAGATCCTTATTCAGAAAACTTCAACAATAATATTTTTACATAAATTTTTAAAAAATAAAACATTTGTAATGATTTTTTTGAAAAATAATTTTTTGAATAATCAATATAGTATTTATAATATTTTTATATAACCTGGATATGGAAGAGAAATGGTTTTTTACCAAGGAGATAAATGAAGTCAATTTTTCTTAAAAACATTTTTTGGTTAGTATACTTAGTAAAGAGAGAACAATGATTGAAAAACATGTATTTCCCATAAATAGAAATAATATAATAAACTTTATTCATTTATTGATAAATATATCAATATATTTCATCATCTAAAACATTTTCTTAAAAAAAATCCCCATAAACATTGAGATTGTAATATAAAACCCTTACTACTTTAGAATCTTTTGAATCGTAATTAAAATGAAATAAAAAACAATAGATATATATTTAAATACCCATAAATGTGGTCTTAATAATAATAATAATGTTCTTTAATGTTTTTTATATACACTCATCAAAGAAATAGGTTTTGAATATGGCTTCTGCCTTACATAATTACAAGTGATACAAAAATCGCTTACCACAAGGCTCAACAAAATATGTACACATTAAAAAGTTGTGTATAATAAATAAAGATTTATTATTAATATATTTCATAAAAATAATCATATATATTATACAATATATGGTTTACTTATAACCTTTTAAATCCCATTTATTAATAATTTTTCTTAATCACTATCTTGGGTGATAACTACTTCATTTTTAATGTATGTTTTGGATTGATAAATTTGGTCCTTGTACTTTGAATATGATTAATTAATATTTAAATGATAATCCTGATATAAATATAACATATATTTATTATATGGATATTTATTTTTATCCATAATATTTATAGATAGAGTGATGAATTATACCGTTCATGGAGAAGGTAGGTCGTACATACGCATGAACATTGTTTCCATTTTTTTTGATGGATTGAATGAAATTAAATTATATAATAATTGAACATTATAGAATCATTATTTTATCATATTATAATGTTATTCATTAAATCTATCTTATCACTACCCATGTCAAAATAATATTAAAAAACACATCACTTTGTGGATGTGGTTTTCCACACGTATGCATGAGTGAAGTCGTTATTTTTAAATAGATTGGATGGTAAGAAAGTATATGTGATAATATAATTCTAGAAGTATAATTGTGTAATTAATATAATATAAATACATTAAACCCATATTTATATTCATCTAATAGAGGATGTGAGGGAATATAATTTACATAATTTTGCATGGTGGTAGTCCACCTTAAGAGCGGATGGGTTTAGGTTATTCCATTAATATAATAGAATTTAATAATATGGTTAATAACGATGGTATTATATCATTATGTTTCAATAATATTTTTTGGATGTGGAAGAAGAAAAAAATAAATTTCTTGGTTAATAATGATACCACTTCTTTAGAAAACCACTCTATGTTGGAAACAAAAGACTTATTAGGAGGTTTTACCAATAAAAACGTCTTATATGTAATGGGATGGGAATTAAGGAAATTTTATCAGTATAAAATTTAAAACAAAGGGTTTCTATGTGTAGACTATAGGAGAGGGATTTTTATTAGGGGGGAGAGTATAAGATTCAGTCGCAGTGGAAGAATTCTATGGGTGTTGCTCAACATTTTGTTTGACATCATTAATGATCAATACAATATATAAATGACTATAAACAATGTGTTCAATAGAATTTTATCAAATAATACAGAAAAATGAATCATTCCATGACCATAGAGATTCGATCATTACATATTATTTATAAATAATTTAATTAAATAAGAAATTACCTGATGAAATTATTTCTTCATTTATGGATCTATTAATAGATATAGGATGCACCATCATTGTGTTGTAGGAATCATGTCATTACCCAGCTTCACCGAGATGAGGGATGACACAAAAAACTACCAGACCCTTCATTCTTCAAGTTGAAGGAGATATAATGACCCTCGAGTCCTGCCTTCTGTAGGATCTGGAGTGCTGACTAGCACCAAAGGTATAAAATCACACAAAATATAGGAGGCATTACCATTTTTTTGTAGAAAAGTTCTAGATTTATGATAGTAAATCCCATACAACACCAAGACTGGAAGTAAAAGTAATGTAAAAAACAATCCATTCTCACATGCATGTTCCAATAGAATGTGTTACAAAAGCATGAAAACTCCAATGGAAAATAACAAAAGAAAATAAAATAAGAAACGTCAATGATCCCATCATCCGAGCTAATAAGGTCTCACATGGTCCTTGTAGTCCTCAGGAAAACCTGAAATTAGTTTTATATACAATGGTTGAGAATACATGTACTCTGTAGGGAAAATGATTTTATTGAAAGTTATATATTATATTCAATCTACTTTTTTATCATTCGTATAATATTTTATATTGTAATGGGATAAGAATAAATCATATTTTAAGTTTAAAAACTATATTTTTCTAAAAATAAATTTCGTGGCGTTTTTCACACTTATTTTAAAATTAAATTTTCAAATTATATAAAATTTATTTGAAAAAATTAACTTCATTTTCTAAATTAACAAATCAAAATTATCTTAGATTGAATTTTTGATATTCATTAGAAAAGAATAATTTTTCAATGAATAGTGAAAATAATATTTGTTTATTGAAAATTATATTTTCATTAAAAATTTTAAAAAATAAATCTTTTTTAAAATGTGTTTTAGAGTAATAATAGGTCAATTATATCATTAATCTAATTTAGGTGATTGCAATCAATTTTTTTTTGTTAAACTATTATATAAAAATGATTTATACTTAAGAAACCATTTTCATTGGAAAACATCATTTTTATCATGCTTTTGGGTTTATGTTTAAATTAAATTTTAAGAAAACATTGAATTAAATTTAATAAAATGGATCCCATATTTTCAATCAGAATAATTTTTATTATTTAAAAACTAAAAATAATGTTTTATAATGAATAGTAAAAATAGTATCAATTAATTACCCTAGTTACAGTTAAAATGGGATAATTTGTGGTTAAAACAAAATATAAGAGCATGTTTTGAAAATAAAATAAACAAAATATTATTTTATTATAATATATTGACCTTATAATATCTCAAATTATAATCAATGGTCATTTTATTGCATTTATTTTAGAATGAATTTATCATTTTTAATTATTTTTCGAAATTTCCATGTGGTTTCCATGTGGGTCTTCTATCTCACTAATAAACAATACCTCATATCCTCTCCTATTCACACTTCAAGTACCTTATGGTATGTCCATGAACTAACAAAATCATTTCCTTTATTACCTTCCCATATACTTGTAACATCCCAGGTAAATAAATAATACTACTTTTTCATATTAATTTATTATTTTAATTAAATATTAGTTTTACATTAAAAGAGTTTCTATGTTCGATAGCGTACCTGATAAGAAACACTAGGTTTCTTTGAAATCATACATTGCACACTAATAATATATTATTATTTTAAACGGTAGTTAAATCCATCTCGTTGTATTTGCGGGAATGAATGAAACTAACTTCAATATGATTGTACACGTTTGTTAAAAGTATTTTCATTTATCTAATAAAAGTTAGAGGCTTACAATTTGAATTAATCTAATTTAAGCATAATTTACATTAAAAGACCCATTTATCACATTTTAGTGGCGAAACCTTTTTTAAATATTGTTTTGGTCCCTTTAATATATTCCATATAACCAAATAAAATCCTTCTTTAGAATGGGGACATCAAAATTTACTTTGTGTAATTTTTTGGAATTTTTCGGATAAGTTCATTTTTTAATGAATAGTGAAAAACATTGTATTTTAATTAAAAAGTGCCATTTAATCTAATTTATTTATATGGATAGAATATCTTTTAAATTGGTTTTAAAGTGAAATTAAAATATATTTTTACAATTTAATCCATTGTTGTTAATTGGAATTAATTTCACTTTAAAATTGGGCATAAACAAGTATCAATCTTTTGATAGTTATTGTGTCTTAAAAACACGCTATTTGTTTTGATAATTGGAATTAATTTTAAAATTAATTAATTCCACTTCTATGTTATGAATTTTTCAAAATAGACATTATTTTTGAATTCAGAATATCAAATATAGCTTAAAATGAATTTCTGGTATTTTTCTGAAAAAATTCAATTTTTGATGATTACTGAAACCACATAGTGGTAGTTAGAAAGAAACTTTTTCATTTAAATTTAACATTACCACTTTTTTGAAATTAATTTCAAAAATCCAACATATATGATTTTTATCCAGAAGTAATATGTGGTTCATTAAGATGGAAATAATTTTTTGGGTGAATAGTAACTTTTGACTTTTATTTACCGCGGTTAAAGGTAAATAGTGTAATTCAAGGTCAAAATAATATTATAATAAATCAAAATTACCTTAACATTTGTCAAAACCTTATTGGTTGAGTCATTAATGACCATGGGTATCTTAGGGACGATTTTGGAACCCCATTGAGCCACATGGGAGTGATAATGACAATTTAGATTAATTAATATAATGTAAAGACAAAATTGTCATTAACAAAATTAATTTAGTAATTAATTTGTATATGGGGTCATAGAATTCATAATTTGGACTATAAATATTATTTGGAAACATAAGAAGATTTCCTACATCATCGTATTTTTTGTATAATTTTTAGACATCATATAAATTATATTATTTATCATAAAATAATGATGCAATATTAACTCATTAATAAATTATTTAAATAAATATCATTATAATGATTAAGATATTATCCAGAACATGTCCAATTATGACTAGATGATTTTATTTCGATCATGAGTCATCTTATCTTCATTTATAATTATTTTTTGACCTTTTGAAACTGAATATCATTATATAATTGAATAATATTATCACACTTTCCTAAAGAGCCCCTCCTCTCCCTTAAAACATGAGACCATTTATATCCAATTCCTCAAACCTCTCAAGAAAGTTGGATTGTCAAAAATCTCCACAATTAAGCTCCCTACATCCCTCTCCTCCCCTCTGAAGCCTTTCCTTAAGCAGAAGGAACTTCAAGATGTCCTTTGGTTCTATTCAAAGGGAGTTACCAAAATTAAATGTAACGATTTCTCTTAAATTATTTTCTTTTAATTTACCTTTCCTGTAAAATCCCAGGTAAATAAATAATAAGACATTTTCATATTTATTAATATTTTTGAATAAAATATTAATATTACTTTAAAGGTAATGCTATGTTCAATGTTTTACCCAATACAAAACAATGAGTTATTTTTTGAAATCTTACGTTGCACACTAATAATATAATAATATTATTTTAAATGGTAGTTAACTCCTAAACATATTAATGGTAGGAATGAAAATAACTAACTAAAAAATGATTATATATTCTTGTCAAAAAAAATTTCATTTATCCAAATAAATGATAGAGGCCTAAAATGCAAATGAATCCAATTTTAAGCATAAATCTTCTAATATTCTTTAAAAGGTCGATTAACCACCATTTTATGGAGAACCCATTTTAAATATACTTGTGAAAATTTTATATTTTATATTTAAAAAAATAAAATACTTCTTTAGAATCTGGACATCAAAATTTTCTATGTGTATATTTTTGTTATTTTTCCGATAAATATCATTTTTAGTGAAAATGTTGTATTTTAATTCAAAACCTCTTTTTAATATAATTTATTTATATGGATATATTATCATTTTAATTAGGTTTAAAGTGTTATTAAAATATATTTTTACCATCTAATCCAATGTTGGTCATTGGAATTTATTTCACTTTGAAATTGGACATAAACAAGTGTCAATATTTTGATAGATATTGTTTCTGAAAAACACGTTATTTGTTTTGACAGTGGGAATTAATTATAAAAATAATTAATGAAACATTTTTGTTTTTAATTTGGTAAAATGGTCATCATTTTTTAATTTAGAATATCAAATATATCTAAGGGTTAATTTTTGGTATTTTTTTCGAAAACAACAATTTTGATGAATAGTGAAACCACTATGTGGTAGTTAAAAAACTAATTTTTTTAAAAATGAAATTTTACCACCACAGTGATTTGAATTTCAAAAACCTGATAGACATGGTTGTCATTAGGATGTAAAATTTGGTTCAATGGTATTAAAATAATTTTTTTGGTGAATAGTTACTTTTATGTTTTTTTAATCATGATTAAAGGTAATTACATTATTATAAGGTAAATATAATGATATAATAATATGGAATTACCTTTACACTTGTCCAACCATTATTTGACAAGTCATGGATGACCATGAAAATCCATGGGTCAACATGGGGACCCCATGGAGCCACTTGGGTAATAAAATGACAATAATAACTTTTTTATTTAAAGTAAAAAATAAAAGTGTCACAAACATGTATTGTTTTACTAAAAAAAATTACATGTAGTTATACAGGTAATATTATTTACTATAAATATTCATTAGAAAGATAAAAATATTTCCTACATCATTATAGTTTTTTTTATAATTTTATACATTAAATAAATAAATTTATTTATTAACCCATGATGATGAAGTGATTACCTCATTAATGAACGATTTAAATAAAATGATAAGATGAGGTAAAATATAAGATTTAAATTTGTATAAAACCTATTTTATGGGTTTATTTCGATCCCTTATCACCTCGTACTAGAAATATATAATTTTGGGACCTTTAATATCCGAAAATCATTTTATAATAATGTAACGTTTCAAGACATTCTAAGAGTGCCCCTCCTCCCTCTTATAAAAAGCCTCCACCTATACCCCCTTACCCACACCTCTCAAACCATTGGCTTGGCCAAAAACTTTTCATTTTATCTCTCCACATCCCTATATTCATCTTAAAAGCATTACCTTAGGCACAAAGCTCTTCAAAAACCCTTTTGGTTCAATCCAAAGGGAGTTACCCGATTTAAGGGTAATGTCCTCTCATATGTTCTTTTGTTTTATTTTTCTTCTCGAACCACCTAAACTTTTTTTATTCCTTTAATTTGTAACAAAATAAGTATATTAATTATACTAGGATATTGTTATGATAATTAATTGTACAACTCTTACACACACCTCCGTCTAATGGTTAAATAACTTACTGTTTCTGTGGATGGTGAATTACTACCTCACGAAACAGTGATTGTTCTATCTTCTCCTACCATCACTCATGGTGGCCATTATGATGGAAATATATTTATTTATGATATATATTATATTTATTTACTCTCTATGCTTCTGTATTTTTCATTTTCAAACATACCTTTATTATTTGCAAGTTGTGAAAATACGATAATTTCATTTGAGGAAGTGTGGACTACCGCCCCCTCAAGTGATGTGACTCGTTCATGCAATACATGGTATGTATAAAGAATGAAATTAATGAACATATGTGACCTATATAACATATATATTATACTGGAATAATTACATATATATCATTCTCATTTACTTTAAATTCTTTCAAATGCGAAATAGAAATGAAAGTAGTGTTTTGCGTACGTACGGCTTACCATCTCCATGAACGGTGCATTTAATTTATTACCTTTAAATGTAATGTAATATTATAAATGAAATTATATACTGGATATATATGATATATATGATATCTACATCATGAATATAATTCTGGATATAATGGATATTTTACCACATGAACAACTTGTAATTATAAGAAGGTTATTTTTGACTCAAGTAACAATGATCGTCAAAACGACCGTTATTAACTTATATAATTACATAATGTTAATAACATGGTAATAAGTGATATAAAAGGATTAATGAACTTGAAAAATGTTCTTCAGAAAGTAGAAATTAACTGTTGCTTATTTTTCAGGAATATAACGAAACGAACAAGACAAGTCGAACTTGTGGTAAGGGTTTCTACTTCTCTATTTCATTTTAAGTACTCTCTTTTATGTCATTTCATCTAAGCTCATATTTATTATGTTTGGGGATGTTAATTTATATTCCTAATTCTGTAATTTTTAGGTTCATATTATTATAGACCCTATTTGATATCATAAATCCATTTTTAGATGTTTTATGTGGCGTTGTTAGGATGCCGAGTTTTCGTAAGGGATTTTTCATCTCATTTTTATTCATGTGAGATTTTTGCTACATTTTCCCCCATTTATTTTAAGTGGTGTATTTATTGACCATTATTCTACTATTTTTTTAATATAATTTCGTTTATGAGTACTTACATCAATGTTTTATAGTCTTTCTTTAATGGGTTGTATGTTTCGAATGTTACCCAAGTCGGATGGGGAACCTTTCACCCTCTTATTTTTAAAAGACTTCTTTTTTGTTTTTTATTTTAAATTACATATTATTATGTTGGTATATGTTCATATATATCCTTATTTATGTAAATTTTATGTCCAGGTTATAAGATACCATTTATCTCTCTCATCAACTCTTTTTCTAAAATTTGATGTGACGCTGTTAGGCGATCGAATTTTTTCAAGGGAACGTCTTAACCCAATTCCAAATCTTTGGGTTAAACCTATTCATCTTGATTATGTCATGATATTAATATTTGTGGATGACATATGATTGTTGTACACTGAGTATCCACTTATTTTTAGTGTATTTATATTTTTCTCACTTCATTATGTCATTTCATTATCCTTTCTCTAATGGAATGATCCTTGATTGGGATTACATCTCAATTACTTATCATTGAGACATTTCTTAATGATATTCACTTTTATTATTTTATAAAGTGTATATACAGACCCTTTTACATTCCATATACATATTATGACTATACTAAAATAATTAAAATGTTTTTAAAATTGTATTCTTTCATGTGTATTATAATTTAAATGTTCAAAATAGAAAATGACTTTCTTATTAAAACATTGTCTTAAATGGTTTTAATGATTTATTCTTTTAAAAAGTTATCATCCATGCCCATGTTTTAAAAATTGTTTTAAGGATTTATTTATATGGACATTAATGTTTTAAAACCCTTTCAAAAGATTCTATGTGGTATGGGACACGTGGATTCTAAAATCTCTTTTAAATGTATTCTTTTAATATTTTCAAAGTATAAAGGTATATTTCTCTCATAGAGTTTTAATGATTTTATTAGATGTTTTTATTTATGATTATATCATGTTATGATATATTGTGATTTAAATGTGGAAATTTTATGATTCTTTTATTCATGTTTTATGTTTTTTGATTATGTTATGGTTATTGGGAAATGTTTATGAAATCCAGTGGTTCCGTGATAAACTAAGGGCGGGTGAGCCCAAGATAGCTCTCCAATGCATTGGGTAATGTGAAGGAGTTAAACGCTAATGTTTATCCAAATAGATTTAGGGAATATACGGTTATGGGTATTCCAAATGTAACCTTGAGGGTTACACCCTACATAGGAATGTTTTTAATGCATCAAGTTACCTTTATGTCTGATGATTTCTCTGAGTTATTCATAAATCTTATGATTTCAGGAGGTATGTTAAAGTTCTTATGTTTTATTAGTAAAGTGTGTTTTCATTGATTCATATGTATATGTGGAATAATGTTCCCTTTTCGTATTTTTATATCCCTTACTGAGCTTTTTGTGCTCATCCCATGTTTTTGAATTGTTTTCCACATGACTTAAAGTGGAATACGGTCCAGGATGGGATCAAAGAAATGTCATTATGTCTAAAACATGGAACTAGACATGACTCTTTTGTTCAAGAGTTTTTATTTTGTAAAAAAATGGAAACTGAGTAGATGTATCTTCTTTTTAATCATTGAGGTGCAATAGTTATGTCCTAATTCTCTAAAACTCTAAACCTGAAAAGATCCTCAATGTGAATTCTTCATTTAATTCATGATTAATTATTGTTTTAAGGTCGGGTCCTTATATCTGCAACCCCAAAACACTTTCTATTCCATTCCTTTGTAACAATACCAGTATCCAAAATATACTAGGATGTTTTAATGAGAAGGATTTGAACTGCACTTACACACACCTCTATCTAATGGATGAAGAACATAATGTTTATGTGGATGGAAAACTAACACCTAACGAAACAATGATTGTTCAAATATCTCCAAACACCTCTCATAGTGGCCATAATGAAGGAACTGTATTTATATATGCTATATATTATGTTTATACTTTCTTTATGATTCTATATTTTCCATTTATAGCATTCCGTTATGGTTTCCATAGTGGGTAAATACGATAATCTCATTTGAGGAAGCGCGGACTACTGCCCCCTCAAAGTGATGTGACTCATTAATTCCTTATGTGGGTTGTATAAAAGATAGAGTTAACTATATTATATATTATATTATATTGGAATAGAATATACCTATATAATATTATTCCATTAAAATACGATATAGAAATTAAAGTAGCGTTCATGCATACGTACGGATTACCATCTCCATGAATGGTGCATTTCATTTCATACCTCTAAATGTTATTAAAACACCCCGAGATTTTAGGAAAAATATTATTTGAATTTTATTAATGTCTTGTTTTGTATGCTACACCAAGTTTTCCTTGGGCTATACGCAACACTGTATTAGCTTGCAGTATACGCAACACTATTCTTGGATCATGTTACACACAATTTTGATAATAGTTATTCTATGCAACATTGAGTATATATATATATATTCAATGTATAAATTAAATATGGTTGGATTATGTTATACGAAACAACGAAGTATTCTTGCATAGCATGCAACCCTGACTTGGCTTGCATTACACGCAATCGCGACCTTCCTCGATAACGTGTGTTTTACGCAATACCAGGTTTTACTAAACAACGATATATTATTATAAGGGTAAATATAATATTATAAAATTACCCTAGAACATGTCAAAATCCTATTGGATGACTAAAAGTCGACATATATCACCTAAGGGTCGGATTAGATTCATTTAATGGACTTTTTCCGTGAAAATAATTTAATTATTATTAAAACCAAAGAATGTGACAACATGTCACTTTCTTAAATCATATAAGTATAATAATTTTAATTTAGTGATAAACTTAATCAAACATTGAACCTGAATAGTCTACATAAATCTAATACAATTATCTACATAATAGGAATTTATTTAGAATTTTTAGGGATTAAATAATTATCATTTATTATGACACAAAGATGATGCAGTAATGAAATATTGACATAATTGATGTTATAAATACCCAAATAAATGTAATTTAAGACTTTTTATGAATTGAACTAATTTTATATGTTAATATGCCATGTTATTATTGATTTAAATAACTTTTTTCTAACTAATCAATCTGTTATGAGTTTTACAAAAATCAATTACTAAATAGTGTCAAAATTGACATAAAGTAGTTTTTTAAAACACATATTATATTATTAATTGTTATTTTATTTCTAAATATCTAAGGTTCAGACAAATGACTTAGATAAGGTTATATATATTAATAATAAACAACTTGGGGTTCGTTTGGCTTCTTATAGTAAGTTTATTAAGCTTATATTATAAGAACACAAGAAGACACGGTAAAAGTATAATTATTTAACTTAAAGTTAAATCTAAATGATAAGGTTAAAATAGGAACCTAAACTTGTCTAAATTATATTGGATGAGAATATTTCGACCCATCCCAACCTTATCTTCGAAATAAATCAATTTGGAGTTATTTAAAACCGAATTTGACTTTATAATAAAATAATAGTTTTAGTTATTCCAAAGGTGCCCCTCTCCTCCCTTATAAAATGGAACCTCCTCCCCCATCTTCCTCACACCACTTTAAGCCTTCAATCTCGGCCAAACACTACCAATTTCTCCTATACACTTCCATAGAAACATCCTAGAGGTTTTTTTCTTCTTCAAAGACCTATTTTAGTGGCATAAAAGGAGGTATCAAAGAAGCACTTCAATGAAGAGGTAATGCCCGTTACTGATTCTTTCATCATTATTTCTTCTTCCACTTCTTCTTCATTAGTTGTTTCATTATTAAGTAATAACATCAGTATCACTAATATACTGATATGTTATTATAATTATGAAACAACCCTATTTCACCATCTATACATCCTACGGAAAAAGAAATCACTGCGGGTGCGTACGTACGGAATACCGTCTCCATGCCGTGGTGTAATCTATCTTCCACCACCACATTACGTGGACGGGTATAATGGTGTAAATAATTACTATATATGACTACTATAAAGTGATATTGATTATGAAATAGTATATATACAATCCAATACGATTCCATGATCATAGGAACGATATCATCACTCATGCGTATGTACGGAATACCGTCTCCACGATGTGGTGCGACTCGTTCTACATGATCTTCAGTGAATGATTATTATATAAATGAATTGAATTAATTAATATGATATATATTAAACTAATACCATTCAGGAAATGAGGTATCTATAACCTAATGATAATAATAAGAATTTATTCGACAAAACATGCATAAGAACAAAAAGTAATAAACACCAGAATAACAAGTAGCAATGAAATATTTCTAATAAGAAGCTACGAATATGACCATATATGATATAATAACAATAATTATGATTCTGGAATAAGTCAATAACAATATTTAAATCATTATACAGGAGGTTCGGACACTTACGAAGCAAATCCGACCTAAGGTAAGGGAAAATATCACAATCTCATTTTTATCCGAGATTGTTTATACTATGGTATTTACTGAGGTGTAATTTAACATCCACATTCATGTTTCCTCAATATTAAATATTATTTTCATCCATATACAATTTTTTAAATCCAATTTTACCCTTCGGTGTGTTTTTAGTAAAAGATATGAAGGGAATCTTTTGTCGTTTTTCGTACGAGGTACTTTTTGACTTTTCCAACAAAAGTACGAAGAATGTTTTTTAACTTATAAGGAATGAATGTATTTTTAAAAACTTATTTCCAAGAATCTTCCTTTAAAAGTTTTCAAGTTTATTTTTAATCAACTTATTTTGGTTTATAATTGTACGACATGTTACGAAAGGAAAAGTGTTTTTGAAGTAGAAATGATATTTTCCTCAAGAATGGAGTTCAATTGTTTTATCAAAATTATTTTCCATCTAAGACAATAAAGGGTTCTGTTTCTATACCTATTATTACGTTGAGTTTTTTATGTTGTGATGGAATTATTTTAATGAATTCATTTATCTTATATGAATTGTTTTATGATATCGTTATGTTTATGATTCCAATTTTTATTACATGGGTTATTCAATTATGTATGGTTTCTAATTTTGTGGCACACATAAGAATGGTATCATTATGAGATGGGTGGGACCTATATCTCCCTCTAATGCATTGGCTAAGGATTTTATATCTCATGAGATAGACATGGCTGGAACGGTAGGTTATACCGGTTCAGTGAAACATGACTGAAACGATGAGTGAACTCGGTTCATAAAGGGACTTTGTCCACTAAGATAGTCTTGGCAATTAGTCTTGACTAATACGTAATGATTCTCTATGATTATGTGTGTATGACACAGAGTTTCATGTTTTAGGTTATGATTTTTGTGATTACATTTCACCACTATGATTTATCCCATGTTATGAAATTATGATCTCTTTTTCAGGTTATGATTTCCAAAAGTTATGTTCTTATGAATATGATGTGATTGATATTTCTTATATTTACCCTTACCGAGCATTTGAGCTCACCGTTTTATGTTTTCTTTTCCCCAGGATATAAAGAAAGGTTTTAGGTAAGAAAAAAGGGGAGGATCTTTATGGGATATGTTCAAGATCTTTCACCACGATTAGAAGATTAAGTTCCGAGTTTCCAAAGACACTAAACTATTACGGTCCTTGCGTGTGTGTTTTTGTAATGTACTAAGTATTCCGCAAAAGTAATGTAATGTCCATGTACGTCAAGCTTCGGGTCTCTACAGTTGGTATCAGAGGAAAAGTTTAGTCAACCTTTGGAAACTAGGATGCAAGAACCTTAGTTAGATCCCAAGAGATATTTCTAAGGTATGTATAGGGATGTATCTAAGGTTAAGTATACGTATATGTTATAGTCCTAGAAATACGCTAACAATCTTAGAATTTAACCTAAGATGTTAGATATTGAGGGTACTCACCCTTTTATTATGTTGTTTTCTCTAGCATGATTTTTTCCTCTCACACTATTCTTTTTGGGTTTTAGACGATGGCTGGAACCCGAAGGAACCGTGTTGATCAATGCAATGGACAATGAAATGATTGCCCTCTTGAACAAAAAAATGTTATGGGAGATGGAGTGCAAAATCTTATTGCTATACTTACACAAGATATGAATCATTCTGGACTTCCAAATGAGCAGAGTAGTGAACAATATTCTATTGAGTCATTAATGAGGCAACATCCACCTTCATTCAGTGGGTCTTCTGATCCACTTGTTGCTGAACAATGGATCAGTACAACTGAAAAGATATTTTCAGTTCATCAATGTTCTAAACATGATAAAGTCATCTTAGCAGTATATCGTTTGGAAGGTGAAGTAGATTAATGGTATAATCTTATCAAGAATAGGAGGCAATGAGATGAAATTAAGTCCATGGAATGGGATGAGTTCAAGAACTTATTTTTCAATAAGTACTTCGCTCATATTCTTCAAACAAATATGGAGAAGTAGTTTCTTGAACTAAAGCAAAAGGATGATGAATCTGTTGGTGTATACGAAGAGAATTTTACAAGGCTTGTAAGGTATGCATCTGGATTTATCATCCAACTTGAAAGTAAAGTTGATTGATTCTTCATTGGCTTAAAACCAAATCATCGAAGGGCATTAGCTATAAGATACTTCAGTAGCTATGAAGAAATTGTGCGATTTACTATCATGGTAGAAATGGAAGTTGGTGTTACTTATCCATCTCATAGTTTTGACAAGAAATGAAAGATGGAGTTCAAGGAGTAATCTCAGAATAATAGTGAAAAGAAGATGAATGTTTCCATATGCTCAAAGTGTGGAAAGAATCATGGTGGAGATTGTCTTAAAGGGACAAGTAAATGTTTCAAATGTCTAAAAGAAGGTCATCAAGAATTTTAATGCCGCAATGATGGGAAGAAGATGACTAATGATTCAAACAAAGGAAGGGATACACAGAATGAACCTACTAAACTTCAATGCTTCAAGTGCAAGGAAATGGGGCATTATTCTAATAAATTCCCTAATACAAGGGTTAGAGATGATCGACATGAGCATCCACTTAAGGCAAAGGACAAAGGGATGTCACATGGGATCACTATTGGCAATGTTAAATATGACAACGATGTGGTGGAATGATTAAGTGTTTATGTAATGGGATTCCAAAATAATGTTTTATATAGTATCGTGGAATATTGGAATATTTATGTATTAGCCTATTGTGGTTTTCAATAATTTTATGCTATCGGTAACCATGAAAAGTGATTGAAATATTTTTGGAAAGCAGATGATATTCACATAATGAAGGGATAAAGAGAATCTAATATGTTTCATAGTATTCATGAGCTCATGATTGATATAAGGACTAAGTGATATCATGGTTTGAGTATATAGAATTTTGAGGATTTTGGTATGTGGAAAGTGTTAACTTTTAAGTGCATTCATGTTTTCAGTAAGGTTCAAAGGGTATTCAATAGAATACATGATTAAGGCCTTTTAATGTTTGGAATGTGACCAACAAGACATATCTTCTGATATATGGGGATCAACGATGGTATTAAATCTCTGGTAATCGTTTTCACTATATTATGAGAGTGGACTGCAGTATTATGGATAATCCTAAAGATTGGAATGGATTCTGACAGACATAATTTATTATTGTTTAAGGATAGAAGTTTTTTTTCGATATTATTGATGGGATGTTATAGTAATATAGTTTTAGAAAAAGGACAACCTGCAGGATGGGCGACAACCTATCGTGTCGGAAAAGGCAGTGGGAATCGAACCCACAACCAAAGTGCGACTGGCCTTTATCACCTACCCACTAGCCAACACGAAGTCCCTGTTTAGTATAAAATAGTTTTATTATATTAAGCAGTATGATATATGAAGTATAAGTCCATTTTAAGAACCATATATGATTAATATCACTGTAGATGGACTTATGTATTTTTTTTGAAAAATTTTCTAACCTTTTGTTTGAGACAGATGGAATGACCCCTCATTCTATCACATGATCTGCTAACACATCACGAATGACAAATTCAACTTCATTTCTTTAAGCGATGAAGTGGAAATTTTCAAAAGAATGACTAAAAGTGACACTATACCAAAATCACGAAAGAATTTATTCTAATTCCAATTTCATCAACTTTAGGGAAATGATCTTGAAAACCAAAAATGTTTTCCTAGTTCCCTTATATCCGATTAATCAGATGATACCATAGATCATCACAAATCAATAGCATTGTTATTATTGGATTTTTCATAGCCATGTTCTCTACAACTCTCCAGCAGAACTTGATGGTTAGATTTTTCTTCCATATCTATATTTTCACCTATGTTGTCCTACGTGGAAACCCAGTGATGAGTTAATTTGGGTAACCGTTAAATTTCATACATTAGTTTTTAAAGCCATGTTTTGTTATTCCTTTTTACGATGTGGGTTTCTATAAAACAAACTTTCTAGTAGTAAACTATTTATTAACCAGATGAATTTTGAGGGCGGAATTCATTTTAAGGGGGGTAGAATGTAACAACCTGGGATTTTATGAAAAATATTCTTTTAATTTCATTAATTTCTTGTGTTGTATGTTGCACCAATATTACCTTGCGCTATACGCAACACCGTATTAGCTTGTAGTATACGCTACACTATTCTTGGATCATGTTACACACAATTTTGATAATAGTTATTCTACGCATCATTGAGTATATATATATATATATTCAATGTATAAATGAAATATGGTTGGATTATGTTATACGAAACAATGAAGGAATATTTCATAGCACGCAACCCTGACTTGGCTTGCATTACACGCAATCGCGACCTTCCTCGATAGCATGTGTTGTACGCAATACCAGGTTTTACTAAACAACAATATATTATTATAATATTATTATGAACTAGCCGTTATAAATATTATTAACTAAATTTTGAATATTATAACATTATTATTCGTCTTACACATTTTTAGAACATGGTATAAGAACAAAATAAATTTTTCAGGTAAAATAAGTATTTTTCAAAAAATGCAGTTTTGCCGCCTTTTGATGGCGCACCCACTTTAAATCTAGTTTTTGACTTGATTATAAGTTCAATTTGACAAAATCAAATTCATCTTTGTAATCATGAAATAATAATTTACTTTGGATAAATTTTTCATATTATTCTGGTAACTTTTATATTTTGATGAATAGTAAAAACAAGCTATATTTTAATTATGAACAACTTTTTTCATCGCAATAATTTATATGGTTAAATTATAATATTGAATGGTTTTAAAGTATAAATAGAATAAATTTTTACCATTTAATATAATTTATTTCATTAGCATTGATTCTACCATGAATTCGTAGGATAAATCAATTCAATCTTTTGCAATGTTTTAAAGAAAAACCCGTTTTCTTTCGACAACGGGATTAATTTTAATTTAATTTCTGCAAATTTTTTTTATTGAATTTGGAAAAATGGATTCCATATTTGGAATCAGTGGATCCAAATTATGTTAATAAGATAATTTTTATTTTTGGAAATTAGGAATAGTAACTACGGTAAATTTTATTTTCCATAATTAAAGGTAAATGGGGTAATTGAGGGTAAATATAATATTATAAAATACCCCTAGCACATTTAAAAATCATATTGGATGACTAAAAGTCGACCCATATCACCTAAGGGGCGGATTAGATTCATTTAATGGTCTTTTGTCCATGAAAATAATTTAATTATTATTAAAACCAAAGAATGTGACAACATGTCACTTTCTTAAATCTTATAAGTATTATAATATTACATTAGTGATAAACTTCATGAAACTTCTAACAAGAATAGTCTCCAGAAATATAATACAATTATATACATCATAGGAATTTATTTACAATTTTTAGGGATTAAATAAGTATCATTTATTATGACACAAAGATGATGCATTAATTGTCTTATTAATGAAATATTGACATAATTGATGTTATAAATACCCAAATAAATGTAATTTTAGACTTTTTACGAATTAAACTAATTTTATATGTTAATATATCATGGTATTATTTATTTAATTAACTTTTTTCTAACTAATCAATCTGTTATAAGTTTCACAAAAATCAATTACTAAATAGTGTCAAAATTGGCATATAATAGTTTTTTAAAACAAATATTATATTATTAATTGTTATTTTATTCTTAAAAATCTATCATTCGGCCAAATGACTTATATAAGGTTATATATATTAATATTAAACAACTTGGGGTTCGTTTGGCTTCTTATAGTATGTTTATTAACCTTATAGTATAATAACACAAGAAGACACGGTAAAAGTAAAATTATTTAACTTAATGGTAAATCTAAATGATAAGGTTAAAATAGGAACCTAAACTTCTCTAAATTCTATTGGATGAGAATTTTTCGACCCATTCCCACCTTAGATTTTAAATTAATCAATTTAGAGTAATTTGAAACCGAATTTTACTTTATAATAAAATAATAGTTTGAGTTATTCCAAAGGTTCCCCTTTCCTCCCTTATAAAAGAGCACCTCCACCCCTCTCTTCCTCACACCACATTGAGCCATCAAGCTCGGCCAAACCCTGCCAATTTCTCCTCTAAAATTCCCTAGAAACATCCTAGAGGTTATGGTCTTCTTCAAAGACCTGTTTTAGGGCCCTAAAAGGACGTCTCAAAGAAGCATTTCAAAGAAGAGGTAATGTCTGTTACCGATTATTTCATCATTATTTCTTCTTCCACTTCTTATTCATTAGTTGTTTTATTATGAAGTAATAACATAAGTATCAGTAATATAATTATATGTTATTATATGTATGAAAACCCCTATTTCACCATCTATCCATCCTACGGAAAAAGAAATCACCGCGCGTGCGTACGTACGGAATACCGTCTCCACGCCGTGGTGTAATCTATTTTCCACCACCACCTTACTTGGATGGGTATAATGGTGTAAATAATTACTTTATATGACTATTATAAATTTATATTGATTCTGAAATAGTATACATAAACTCCAATATAATTCCACGATCATAGGAACGATATCATCACTCGTGCGTACGTACAGAATACTGTCTCCACGATGTGATGCGACTCGTTCTACATGATCTTCATTGAATGATGATTATATAAATGAATTGAATGAATTAATATGATATATATTACACTAATACCATTCTGGAAATGGGGTATCTATAACCTAAAGAGAAGAATAATAATTTATTTGACAAAACATGCATAAGAACAAAAAGTAATAAACACACGAATAACAAGTAGCAATGAAATATTACTAATAAGAAGATAATAATGTGACCATATATGATATAATAACAATAAGTATGATTCCTTAATAAGTCAATAACAATATTTTAATCATTATACAGGAGGTTCGGACACTTACGAAGCAAATCGGACCTAAGGTAAGGGAAAATATCACAATCTCATTTTTATCTAAGATTGTTTATACTATGGTATTTACTGGGGTGTATTTTATCATCCACATCCATGTTTCCTCAATATGTAATATTATTTCCATCCACCTAAAATTGTTTAAATCCAATTTTACCCTTCTTTGAGTTTTTAGTAAAAGATATGTAGGGAATCTTCTGTCGTTTTTCGTACGAGGTACTTTTTTCCTTTTCCGGCAAAAGTACGAAGAATGTTTTTTTAACTTATACGGCATGAATGGATTTTTAAAACATTATTTCCAAGAATATTCCTTTAAACGTTTTCAAGTTTATTTTTAATCAACATCATTTATTTTAGAATTGTATGACATGTTATGAAAGGAAAAGTGTTTTTGAAGCAGAAAAGATATTTTCCTCAAGAATGGAGTTCAAGTGTTTTATCAAAATTATTTTCCATCTAAGATAATAAATGGTTATGATTCTATCCCTAATATTAAATTGAATTGTTTATGTTGTGATGTAATTATTTTTATGAATTCCTTTATCTTATATGAATTGTTTTATGATGTCATGATGATTATGATTCCCATTTTTATTACATGGGTTATGCAATGATGTATCGTTTCTGATTTTGTGGCACACATAAGAATGGTATCATTATGAGATTGATGGGACCTATATCTTTCTCCAATGCATTGGGTAAAGATTTTATATCTCATGATAAAGACATGGCTGGAACGGTAGGTTATACCGGTACAGTGAAACAGGACTGAAACAAGGAGTGAACTCGGTTCAGAAAGGGACTTTGTCCACTAAGATAGTCTTGGCAATGAGTCTTAACTAATAAGAAATGATTCTCTATGATTATGTGTGTATGCCACAAAGTTTCATGTTTTCAGTTATGATTATTGTGATTATGATTCACTACTATGATTTATCCCATGTTATGAAATTATGATCTCTTTTGCAGGTTAAGATTTGCAAAAGTTATGTTCTTATGAACATGATGTGATTGATATTTCTTTTATTTACCCTTACTGAGCATTTGAGCTCACCATTTTATGTTTTCTTTTCCCCAGGATATAAAGAAAGGTTTTAGGTAAGAAAAAAAGGGGATGATCTTTATGGGAGATGTTGAAGATCATTCACCATGATTAGAAGATTGTGTTTCTAGTTTCCAAATACACTAAACTATTACGGTCCTTGTGTGTGTGTTTTTGTAATGTACTAAGTATTTCGCAAAAGTAAAGTAATGTCCACGTACGTCAAGCTTCGTGTCTCTACAGTTATGTACTGATATAAATACATGTATATACTGGTTATATATGATATATATGATATCTAAATCATTAATATCATTCTGGATATAATGAAATTTTGAACACATGAACAACATGTAATTATAAGAAGTCCATTTTTGACTCAAGTACCAAATATCAACAAAACAAATATTATTAACTTAAATGATTATATAATGTTTATAACATGGTAATAATTGATATAAAAGAAATAATAAACTTTAAAAAGGTTCTTTATAAAGTATAAATTAACATTAGCTTAATATTCAAGAGATCAAAGAACGATCATGTCAATTCAGACATGAGGTAAGGGATTTTCTTATCTCATTTTTAATTTTGTGAGATTTCCATTGTTCGCCACTTATTCATTATATGTGGTGTATTTTTTACTGAAATTTGATATATATTTTCATTATTCTATTAATATTCATGTTATTATGTGAATCATTCAGTGGTTATTAGTTTTTGGTCATATGACTCAGTTGATTACAACGTGGTAAAGGGTTTCATATCACTTTTTATTCCCATGAGATTCATGCTATATTTTCCACTATTTCCTTTTTTGTGGTGTATGTACTGCCAATTATTGTAATCTTTGTGAAATATAAATTAATTTATGAGTATTTAAATATTCATTGTATGAACCTTCTTTTATGTGGCATATTTTTTGAAAGTTACCAAATCGATAAGTGAACCTTTCACCCTCCTCTTTTTTAAAAGACTTCTTTTTGTTATGATTTTTAATATACATCTTCATATGTTGGGATATGTTATTCTATATGCTAATTGATGTAAACATTATGTCCATGTTCTGAGGTACCCTTTTTATCTCATCAACTCATTTTCTGAATTTTAAAGAGACATTGGTAGGCTGTTGAAATTTTACAAGGGAACTTCTTAACCCAATTTCAATTATTTGGGTTACACTTGTACTTTTTGAATATGTCATCCTAATAATATGTGTGAATTAACTCTCATTGTTTCATACATAATATCCACTTATATTTTATGTATTTATTTTTTTCACACTTAATTATGTGATTGATTTATCCTAACTTTAAGGATACCATCTTTATACGGGATTTCATATCAATTTATATTTCCATTGAGACATCAATGTTGTTATGCACCAATTCACTCTTATATGGTGTATATACTGTACGTTGACATATTATATCATGAATAACTTTATTCTCATGATATTATAATGTTTTGATTAAATTTTATTCCTCAATAATTTGTATTCTTGTGTCTCTCTTTTTGTTAAAAAACTCTTTAACTAAAATATTGTTTTAAATGTTTTAATGAATTATTCTTCTAAATATTTCAAATTAATGTCCATGTATTAAAAATGGGTTTTTGGATTTTTTTATATGTCAATTAATGATTTCAAATGATAATTCATTTAAAAGATTCAATGTGGTATGTGACACTTTGATTCAAAAATATCTTTTTTAAAGGTTTTGAAAATGATTTGATAAAACATTGTTTATTTAAATATCCTGATTTGATATATTGGAATGTGGAAATTTTATCTTTCCTTTATACATGTGTTATATGTTATGATTATTTTATGGTTATTGGGCATTCTTTACGTATACGGGTGGTTCCGTGATAATCCTAGGTCAGGTGAGCCTGGGATAGCTCTCCAATGCATTGGGTAACGTGATGGAGGTGAACTTGATGTTTCTTCTCAGAGATTTAGATAATATACCGTGATGGGTATTCCAAGTGTAACTCACTATGAAGTTGTAATAGCTACAATGCAATATTGATATGTATTCCATTTGTAACATTTATGATTTCTAATTTGTTTGTGTTATTTATAAATATTATGATTTCATAAGGTATGTTATGATTGAAAAGTATGGTTTCATTGATTTTTATTTATTGATGGTATAATATTTTACTTATTTATTTTATAACCCGTACTGAGCTTTTTATACTCATCCCATGTTCTTGAAATGCTTTCCACAAGACTTAAAGAGGAATAGGGTCAAGGATGGGATCAAGGAAAAGTAATGCAATCTAAAACTTGGAACTAGACATGTTTCTTTTTAATAGATTTTATTTTATGAAAAAACTGGATACTCAGTAGTAGTGTCGACTTATAATATTCAAGTTGTAATGTAATAGTTATGGACTCATTCTCTAAAACAATAAACCTAAAAGGATCCTCAATTTGAATTATTCATTTAATTAAATATTATTTAATGTTTAAGGTCGGGTCCTTATAGTTGGTATCAAATGTCAGTTTAGATAAATTTAGAAGGAAATTCTTTAAGCATAAGTGACATTTCCACAATGGTTAGGATTTCAGAAATAGACATAGTTTTTTTAGATAATATGAATGAGTTTAATATAACATGACTAAGTATATCATGGTGTATACCCTCCTCATAAGATATTATATGATGATTTTACTAATATACTAACACTGATCTTTTTTGTTTTAGTAAATTGCTGGATCTAGCAGGCACCAAAGTAACAGTGGATGTGAAAAAAAATAGTGATAGTTTTCCAAACGAGCAACTAAATGATATGGGAGCAACAATGAGAACACTTGTGGTTCTTCTCAACCAACTATCTGGAGTGTTGATTGACCACATGAATGTTAGTGATCTTTATAAGGCTTCATATATGAGAGAAAAAAATCCCTACATAATTTCAGGTAATAATAATAAAGGTAAGTGTGTTCAAAAACCTATGTTTCAATGATGTGGAAAGAAACACCTAGGAGAATATTTCAAAGGGAAAGAAGGATGAAATAGATGTGGAAATGAATGTAATAAAGAATGAACCTGCCTTGGAAAAAGGAAGCATCTAGTTGACTCTAAGAAAGGGAAAGAAGTCCTTTCTGAGGGATCAATTGAATGTTTTAAATGTGTTATTCATGGTCATTATGCAAACTCATGTCCTAGGAAGAATTTTTGGGAATGGGATCACATGGATTGTTCAAATATATGGTTACCAACACCTAAATACATTCCTATTGAGGATGAAGAAGCTGAAAATGACCAGTGAATGGTATGGATTAATTTTTAACATATGTTTTGATATTATTGAATCTTAGGATATGATTCAAGTTTTTTGTAAGTAGGAATGAAGTATTTCAGAAGAAGCTAGTAATGAATGGTTAAGGGATCATGAATGATGATGAATGCGTAAGAGGTAAACAAATAAGGGATTCGAGAGTTATTGTAGATTTTAGGATGGTGAAATGTTTAAAAGTATTAAGGCTCTTTTGATTATGGGATTACATTAGAAGACTTTTTATATTATGTGTTACCCTGAAGTTTGAAATATTAACATTTTATTGAAGGAATAATTATATTTTATTTTGTGTTTATATTTACAAAGAACAATTTGGGTTTATATGATCCTTGAATTTGAGGAAATTATCGGTTATTACATTTTGGGATGAAAACAAAAGTTATTAGATAACCTTTGTGGTTAAAATATGTTATGGTTATTTTTGACGAATTTATATATTTTTGGTAATGTTATAAAATGATGTATTTTTTGAAAAGGGACAACACACAAACTATGTGACAACCCATCGCGTCGGACGAGGATGTGAGAATCGAACCCACAATGAAAGTGCGACTAGTATTCATCGCCTACCACTGGACTACATGAATTCCTTGGTTAGTATGACTAATTATTTTTAGTTATATGATCTTATAAATCAGGAATAATTTTATTTTAGTTTATCTATGGAAATGATTAACCTATCATGGATGATATGTGATTAGGTTAATTACTTTTTAGTAAGAGACTTTAAGAGTAAATGATGTTATTTGAAGATAAATGTTAAGATTTAACTTGGAAGTCTATGTGATTAAATCCTTCAAAGATTTGGGTTTCAATCTTAGTTAGGATTACTTTAAATAATTTTACGGATAACTATTTATTTAATGGTCTTTCATAAACCATGGGTTATTTTTGATGAATTTTGGAGATTAAGAGTAGTATTTATTTTTATAAAGGATTATACTTTTGGTGATTATCTGATCTTATACTAAACGTTTTGGTTTTTGTTAACATCTAAAGAAATGGGAAATATATAGATCATCTTTTGAGGATTATGTGATTCTATCGAAGTTGATTATAACGCTCTTAATGTGAAAAAAGTCATCATGAAGACTCATCTTCGGAGAAAATATAAGTTTGTGTTAGAAATATAGTAAAAGATGAATTTTTACATGATAAGTAAGTATATTTCCTTATGTTTTTGGTTAAGCTCATAAATAAATTCCTCAATGAAATGTAACTTTAAACAAAAACCTTGTCTGTTACCTTTTCATACTTGGGAATCAAAGGTTGTTTAAGCCATCATAGGTTTGTGATTTTCGGGTGGTTAACTTTCTCCTAAACATGTTTACTATCACTCTCCATCAGATCATGACCCTTTGTTTTCTCGTCCATATCCATGGTTTCATTGAATCTTAGTATGGGTTAACTCGGTTGACCATTGTAATTATATTTCGTTCTTTTAAAGTGATAGTTTTACTAACTCTTTTTTTCGATATGAGTCTTTTAATAAAGTTTCCGAGCCCAAATTTTAAAATTTCAGGGACTCAATTCCCAAAAGGGTGGAAGGATGTAACATCCCTGGTAAATAAATAATATGACTCTTTCATATTGATTATTTTTTTTAATTAAATATTAATTTTACTTTAAAAGTGTTGCTATGTTTGATAGCATACCTGATACGCAACAACGAGTTTCATTGAAATCATACGTTGCACGCTAATAATATATTATTATTTTAAATGGTAGTTAACTCCTAGATGTTGTATTAGCGGGAATGAACAAAACTAACTACAATATGATTTTACATGTTTGTTAAATGTATTTGCATTTATCCAATAAAATTTAGAGGCTTAAAATGTTAATGAATCTAATTTTAAACATAATTTACATTAAAGGTCGATTTATCACCTTTTAATGGAAAGACGTTTTTAAATCTAGTTTTGGTCACTTTAATACATTCTATATGACCAAATAAAATTCTTCTTTAGAATGAGGACATCAAAATTTTCTTTGTGTAATTTTTTGGAATTTTTCTGATCAAGTCCGTTTTTTAAAAAATAGTGAAAAATATTGTATTTTAATTCAAAAGTGCCTTTTAATCTATTTTATTTATATTTTTATATTATCATTTTAATTGGTTTTCAAGTTAAAAAAAAATATATTTTTACCATTTAATCTAATGTGGCTAATTGGAATTAATTTCATTTTAAAATTTGGCAGAAACAAGTATTAATCTTTTGATAGTTTTTATTTCTAAAAAACATGCTATTTATTTTGATAATTGAAATTAATTTTAAAATTAATTAATGCCACTTATATGTATTGAATTTATAAAAATATACATCATTTTTTAATTTGGAATATCAAATATATCTTAGGCTGACTTTTCGGTATTTTTATGAAAACCCTCAATTTTTAATGAATAGTGACACCACTTAGTAGTAGTTAAAAAACTGACTTTTTCATTTATATTAAATTTTACCACATCTGTGGATTGAATTAAAAATATATTACATACATGGTTGTTGTCAAGAAGTAAAATTTGGTCCATTAAGATGAAAATAATTTTTGGTAAATACTATCTTTTGACCTTTATTTATCACGGTTAAAGGTCAATTGGGTAAGTTAAGGTTAAAATAATATTATAATAATTCAAAATTACCTTAACACTTGTCAGAAACTTATTTTTTGAGTCATTAACGACCATGAGAATATTTGGGTCGATATTGGGACCCCATTGAGCCACATGGGAGTGATAATGGCAATATAGATTAATTAATATAATGTAAAGGCAAAATTGACAATAACAAAAATCATTTAGTAATTTATTTTTCTATGGTGTTATATAAGTCATATTTTCAACTATAAATATTAATTGGAAATATAAAATGATTTCCTACATCATGGTAGTTTGTTTATAATTTTTAGACATTAAATAAATTAAAATATATTTGACACTATAATGATGCAGTCTTTACCTCATTAATAAATGATTTAAATAAATAAGATTATAATGATTAAAATATTATACAAAACATGTCGAATTCTGATTGGATGATTTTATTTTGATCATGAGTCATCTTATATTCATCTTTAATGATTTTTGGACATTTTGAAACTGAATATAATTATATAATAAAATAATATTTTCACACTTTCCTTAAGAGCCCCTCCCCTACCTTATAAATGGAGACCATTTATATCCAATTCCCCACACCTCTCAAGTCATTTGGCTCATCCAAACGCTCCCCAATTAAGCTCCCTACATCTCTAACCTCCCCGTAGATACCCTATCTTAGGTAGAAGGCACTTCAAGAAGTCCTTTGTTTCAATCCAAAGGGAGATACCCAAATTAATGTTAACGATTTCTCTTAAATTGTTTTCTTTTATTTTACTTCGCTAACCCCAAAGCTCTTTTTATTCATTTATTTTGTAACAAAAACATTATCCTCAATATACTAGGATTTTATTATGAGAAGTATTTGAACTACACTTACACACACCTCCATCTAATGGATGACGAACATAATGTTTCTGTTGATGGAAAACTAACGCCTAACAAAACGATGATTGTTCAAATATCTCCAACCTCCTCTCATGGTGGCCATTATGATGGAACTGTATTTATATATGATATATATTATGTTTATGTTTTATTTATGCTTCTGTATTTTCTATTTATATCATGCCTTTATAGTTTCCATAGTGTGTAAATATTATAATCTCAATTGAGGAAGGGAGGACTACCGCCCCCTCAATGTGATGTGACTCATTAATTCCTTATATGGGATGTATAAAAGATAGATTTAATGATATAATATATGATATTATACTGGAATTGAATATACATATGTATGATTATTCCATCAAAATAAGAAATACATTTTAAGTAGTGTTCATGCATACGTATGGCTAACTGTCTCCATGAACGGTGCATTTCATTTCTTACCTCTAAATGTTATGTACTATTATAAATACATGTAATACTGGATATATATATGATATATATGATATCTAAATCCTGAATATGATCTGGATATAATGAACCTTTGACTACATGAACAAGATGTAATTATAAGAAGTCCATTTTTGACTCAAGTACCAAATATCGACAAAATGAATATTATTAACTTAAATGATTAAATAATGTTTATAACATGGTAATAAGTGATATAAAAGGAATAATAAACTTGAAAAAGGTTCTTAATCAAGTAGAAATTAACTTTAGCTTATTATTCCGGAGATTGAATGTAACATCCCAATTAAGTAATGAATATTATATTTTCATATCTATGTCTATTTATGAATTAGATAGTGTTTTAAGAGGCATAAAATGAGAATAAATCCACTCTAAAGCATAAAATTCTCTAATATTTTTAAAAGATTGTTTTATCACCTTTTAATGGAAAACATTTTTAAGTCAAACTTTTGAATATTTTATAAGCACTATTTGTCAAAATAAATTTATTCATTATAATTGGTAGATTTAAATTTCCTTTGGATAAATTTTCGGTATTATTCTAACAATGTTCATTTTTAATGAATAGTGAAAAAATACTACATTATACTTCAAAACTTATTTTTCATCAAATTTAATTATATCTTTAGATTATATTTATAATTGGATTTAAATTTTAACTAGAATATATTTTTACCATTTAATCCAATGGTGGTAATTATAATTGATTTTAATTTGGAATTGGGCATAAACAAGTGCCAAACTTTTCATTGATATTGTTTAAAAACCCCACTATTTGTTTTGACAACAGGAATTATTTTTAAATAAATTATTGAAATTTCTGTGATTTGAATTTGGTAAAATGGATTCCATATTTGGAATCATAATGTCCAAATTATGTAATTAGTACTCTTTTTTTGGACATTATGAATAGTAATGACGGTAATTATCTTTAATTTTCGTGATTAATTACTAATCATGTAGTTAAGGGTAATAAAATAATATCATAATCATAACAAATGACCCCATAATGTTTCCTAATTCTACTGGTTGTGTCATGTCCGACCATGGGTTGCCTTGTGCCAAACATTGGGACCCCATGGAATCACTTTTGTGTGATAGTGAATTTTTATCGTTTTATTTTTAAAGAAAGTTAAATATAACAAATTATGTAACACCTATGTAAAACAATTTTAATTTTGTCCACATAAATTATCTCTAGGACTATAAATATTCATTGTAAATTTAAGAATATTTCCATCATCATAGTAAATTGTTTATATATTTTAGACATTAAATAAATTGAATTCTTTATGACACAATGATGATGCAGCGATTACCTCATTAGTTTATGATTGAAATAAAATGAAAATATATTGTAAAATATAAGACATACACTAGTAAAAACCAATTTTATGAGTATATTTCGAACCCTAATAACCTTATCCTCGACATATATCAATTTGGGACCTTTAGAATCTGAAACTCATTTTAATATAAAGTAACAATTCTTGATATTCTAAGAGTGCCCATCCTCCCTCTTATAAAGGCCCCCACATCTACCTCCTTACCCACACCACTAAAGCTATTTTCTTGACAAAGAAATACTCATTTTATCTCTCCACATCTAAATCATCATCCTAGAAGCCTTACCTTAGGCAGAAATCTCTTCAAGAAACCCTTTTGGTTCAAACCAAGAGGAGTTACCCGATTTAAAGGTAATGTCTTCACTTGTGTTCTTTTGTTTTATTTTGCTACTCCAACCCCCTAAACTCATTTTATTCAATTATTTTGTAACAAAACCATTATTGTAAATATATTATGATGTTGTTATGTGAATTATTCGAGCTACACTTACACACCCCTCTGTCTAATGGTTAAAGAACATTCTGTTTTTGTGGATGGTGAATTTCTGCCTCACGAAACGATGATTGTTCAATATTCTTTTAACACCTTTCATGGTGGCCATTAAGATTGCACACATTATATATATGATATATATTATGTTTATGTTTTATTTATGCTTCTGTAATTTTCATTTATGGCATACCTTTATGGTTTCCATTATGTGTAAACATGATATCTTCATTTTAGGAAGTGCGGTCTACCGCCCCCTGAAAGTTATTTGATTCGTTAATGCCATATGTGGGACATATAAAGTATGGAGTTAATGGTATTACATATGATATCATACTTGAATTCTAATATACCTTTATATAATTATGATTTCATTACATTAAATATGAAATAGAAATGAAAGTAGTGTTCATGCGTACGTACGACATATCGTTTCCATGAACGGTGCATTTCATTTCTTACCTCTAAATGTTATGTAATATTATAAATGCATGTATATACTGGATATATATGATATATATGATATCTACATCATGAATATAATTATGGATATAATTTATATTTTACCACATGAACAACTTGTAATTATAAGGAGTTTATTTTTGACTCATGTACCAATGATCGACAAAACGACCATTATTAACTTAAATAATTACATAGTGTTCATAACATGGTAATAAGTGATATAAAAGAAATAATTAACATTAAAAAAAGTTCTTAATCAAGTATAAATTAACTTATGTTTATTATTCCTAAGGTTAAAGAACGATCAAGTCATGTCGGTCACGAGGTATGGGACTTCGTCTCAATCTCCTTTCATTGAGGCATATTTTGTTTTATACACAACTTTCTCTTATATGGTGTATAAACCCCTTTTAGTTTTATGTTTATTCAAAATGAATCATTTTTATATGAAGTGTTTATCTAATGAAAAAATGGAATGTTTTTTTTGTACGTGTGCGGAGGCAACGACTTCTCCTCCCCCATGACCATTATTTGAGTTTCGGCTTCCTCTACAAGACATAACTTTTTTTAATGAAAAATAAATACCATGTTTTAATATTATTTTACTTTATTATTTAAAATGATTTTGATAATGTTTTTATTATATCAATGTGTTTTTTATATATCTGGTGATTGAAACGTGGAAATGTTATGTTTTCTTTTTTCATGTTTTATGTGATACGATGATGTTATGGTTCTTGGGCATTGTTTATGAGGACAGGTGGTTCTGTGAAAAAATAAGGGTGGGTGATCCTATGATAGCTCTCCAATGTATTGGGTAATGCGAAGGGGTTAATCTCTAAGGCTTCTCCGAAGAGATTTAGGGAATATACTATGATGGGTATTCGAAACATAACAATGAGGGTTACTCACTATGTAAGAATTTTATCAATGCCTCAAGTTACCTTTATATATTATGATTTCTATGAATTATTCATGATTTGATGAGGTATATTATATTGCTTATGTTTTATGAGAAAAGTATGATTTTATTAATTTTTATGTATACATTGAAAAATGTTTTCATTTCGTACTTTTATATCCCTTACTGAACTTTTTATGCTCATCCCAAGTTTATGAAAAGTTTTTCACAAGTCATGGGAAAGGTACATGATGTGATGATAGTGTCAAGTAAGTGTCATGAAAGAATCCATGTTTTTTATTAAATATGATTCCTTTGATGGGAAAAGTGAATATTTTCTCTAATGTGACCACCTTGTTTAAACGTGGAATGTAATTCATGATTTAGGATCTAATTCTCTAAAACTCTAAACAAGAAAAGATCCTCAATGTGTAATCTTTTAATAACTCAAGATTAAGTAATTTTTATGGATGGGCCTTATAGTTGGTATAATAGAGAGGTTTATATAACTTTAGGAGATATAATTCCATTAAATGATTATCCAAAAAAAATTTACGGTAAAATTTAAATGATATAGCATTTGAAGATTACCATGTTTCTTTATCTAAGTCATGTTTGTTCAGAATGGTTTTCTGCAGAGGAAATAGGGAAGCCATGCTAGGAAGTCATACAGAAAGAAATGACCTTCCAAATCAGCATCCTAATATAGTCAGAATTGGAATTGAATAGTTTGTTGCAGTAATTGCGCAGTTCACTCAGGTGATAAATGGTTGTGGTATCCATGCACGAGATCTGCTAGATCAACCACATAGGAACATGTCAGTGGTGGAACATTTAATGAGGCAACATCCCCCATCATTCAGAGGATCATCTGACCCTGTTCTAGCTGAAGGGTGGATTAAAGCACTGGAGAAGCTTTTTGATGTCATGGGGTTTCATACAATCAAAAGGTTAGTCTTGCAATTTACCATTTGGAGGGTGAAGCAGATCAGTGGTGGTCGATGGTTAAAAATATCAGATACACTGATGAGATTGATCCTCTTGACTGGGTTGAATTCAAAGGTATGTTTCTGGAGAAATATTTTCCTAAGTCTGTTCGACTTAGGATAGAAAAACAATTCTTGGAATTGAGGTAAGAGGAAGACTTAGTGGTTCCTTATGAATAAAGGTTCACTCGATTGGCAAGGTATGCTCCAAATTTTATCTGAGAACTTGATAGTAATATCAATCTTTTTTACTCAAGATTAATGAAAAAATATTGAAGGGAATTACCTTCTCGTGAGATCAAATGTTATGAAAAACTTGGTCGATGTGCTGAGAAGGTGGAAATGGAGTTTGCCGATGATCAAGTGTTCTATAACAACCAACAGAAGAAGAGACCGAGGTGGCAGGATAAAGGGAAGAATTATTCAAAAAGGTCTGATGGTAAGAAATCTATGTTTCAAATTTGTGATGAATGTGGTAAAAGGCATGATGGAAAATGTCTTCTAAATTATGGAAAGTGCTACTGATGTGGTAATATGGGATAAGGCTCATGATTGCACTGAACAAGATCAGGGTGATGGTAAGACCAAATTTCATTTATAGTTAGTGAAATGTTTCAAGTACAAGGAGATGGGTCATTATGCAAATGACTGTTCGAAAAAGATCTCAAATGATGAGAAGCAGTCAGACTACAATCAAAAAAGGAGTGGTGAAATCCTTTGCAACTTCTTCAGCAGATGTTGGGCCAGCAAATGAGGTGGTATCTGGTACTTTTTTTGTTTTCTCAGATTATGCTAATGTGTTGTTTGATTCGAGGTCTACACATTGTTTCATCTCTGAAAAATTTTCTAATAAATTGGTAATTCCATCTCAATAAATAACTCTTGAACATATGGTAAAAACACCTGGGGGAAACGTAGAGGGAAAAATAATTTATAGGCATCTTCCTATCATTATCCGTGGAAAGAACCTACTTTAAAACCGTATTGTTTTATCTCAAGTAGAGTTTGATGTTATCCTGGGTATGGATAGGATCTCTGTTTATCATGCTATGATTGATTGTAGAGATAAGGATGTTTTTTTCAAAAATACTTTGAGTTTGTGTACATGAATGATCCCTTACTATAGACAATATATCAAGAGGCATAAAAACTTGTAAAATATGGAAGTGAATGTTACCTTTCACATATTGCTGAAAATAATGGAACTGTTAAGATTAATAATGTCCCAGTGGTAAATGAGTACCCCGATGTTTTTCCTGATGAGTTTCTGAGAATAATACCAGATCAGGAAGTTTAATTTACTGATGACTTAGTTCCTGATGTTAATCCAATTTCAAAACCCCTTTATCCAACGACTCAAATTTACCTTTTAGAGTAGAAGTAGCAATTGCAAGATTTATTAGAGAAAGGTTTCATTCAACCTAGCACATCACCATGGGCTGCTCCTGTCTTATTTGGTAAAAAAAATTATGGTTCAGTGAGACATTTCATTGATTATAGAGCCTTGAATAACATCACTGTTAAGAAAAAATATCCTTTGCCTCATATCGATGATTTGTTAGATCAGCTCCAGTGAGCTCAATTTTTTTCAAAGATTGACCTGAGATCGGGGTACCATCAGTTGAAGGTAATAGAAGCAGATATTCCTAAGACTGCATTTCGTACAAGATATGGCCATTATGAATTTGTAGTAATTCCTTTTGGGTTGACCAATGCACCTCATGTATTAATAGACCTTATGAATAGAATTTTCCATGAGTTCTTGGATAAGATTGTGGTTGTTTTAATTGATGATATTCTGGTGTTTTCTAAAAGTAATGAGGAGCATGAAATTCATTGAAGGGTTCTTTTTCAACCATTATGATAAAATAAATTATATTGTAAATTTAGAAAGTGTGAGTTTTGGGTGCAACATAATTTTTTCCTTGGTCGTATTGTTTCTAAAGATGGAATAAATGTTGATCCGGTAAAAACAAAGGTTGTTGAAGAATGGCCATGACCCAAAAATGTAAATGATATTCACAGTTTTCATGGTTTATAAGGATATTACCAAAGGTTTTTTAGAAATATTTCCCAGTTATCTAGTCCAATGACTAAGCTAACTTGGAAGGGTGTTATGTTTATCTGGACAAAAGAATGTGATGATTGTTTTCAGGAATTGAAAAGAAGATTGCGGAATACTCCAGTTTTGGATTTACCTTCCAGGAATGGTGAGTTTGTTATCTACAATGATGCTTAATTGAAAGGACTTGGTTACATCCTAATGCAAAATTATTAGGTAATTGATTATGCTTCATGATAGTTGAAAACTCATGAGGTAAATTACCCTACACATGATTTGGATATCAGTTGTTTTTTTTTGCTTTAACAATTTGGAGGCTTCAATTGTATGGAGTAAAGTGTGAAATATATACTAATCCCAAAAGTTTAAAGTATATTTTCACTCAGAAATAATTGAACATGAGCCAGAGGATATGACTGGATTTAATCAAGGGTTATGATTGTACAATTAATTATCATACGGGAAAATCAAATAAAGTGGTTGATGCTTTGAGTCAAAAAAGTAATGCTTCATTAACAATGTTGTCTTTTGAATGTGATCCTTGGGTTAAGGATTTGATGAACTTTGGAATAGAAGTTGTTGGTGCAGGATGTTATCTTATGTTGTTTTAGGTATCAGTGAAATCTTCTCTATCAGACAGAATTAAGCAAGCACAGAAGCAAGACAGGGAGTTGCAGAAAAAGGTAGAGCTGGTTCAGAAGGGTATATTTCAGGAATTCAACATTGATAATGATTGTGTTTTGAGATTTGGGAAGATATTGTGTGTGTCATGTGATTCACAGTTGAAGATTGAGTTGTAATGTGAAGCTCATAGTTCTCCGTTTTCAGTTTATCCATGTAGTACTAAGATATATAGAGATCTTTGAGAGTACCACGAGTTTGAAGGAATAAAATGAGAGATTTCCAATTTTGCTGTGAAGTGTTTGACTTGTCAGTAGATTAAATCAGTGCGACAGTTACCGAAATGGATGCTTCATCCTTTACTAGTACCAGATTGGAAATCGGAGAATATATCCATGGAATGTTTTGTGGGATTATCGAAGACACCTTGAGGTAACATTGGTGTCTGGGTTATTTTTGATCGCATGACTAAATTTTCTCATTTCCATTATATACGAGGAACTTTTTCCCAAGATCAACATTCTTGTTTTTATCTTAAAAAGATAGTCATGTTACATGGGGTTCCCCTCTCCATTGTATCTGATCGTGATCTGAGGTTTACATCTATCTTTTGGAAAAGCCTTCAGAAGTCGTTGGGTACTGAATTATATTTTAGTACAGCTTTTCATACTCAATAAAATGGGTAGTCAGAACAAACAATTCATATGTTGGAGGGTATTCTACGTGCTTGTTTGATGGATTATCAGGGAAGTTGGGACCACCATATTTCTTTGGATGAGTTTTCTTATAATAACAGTTTTCATTCCAGTATACGGATGGAACCATTTGAGGCATTATATGGGAAGTGGTGTCAAACTCCAGTTTTTTGGGATGAAGTGGGTGAATGGAAGTTGATGGGACTAGAATTGGTAGAAGAATTGGCAGAAAAAGTACAGCTGATACAAAAACACATGATAACAGCTTTGAGTAGGCAGAAAATGTATGCGGACAATAGGAGGAAGGATCTCTCTTTTGTGGTAGGTGATCATGTCTTCCTCAAAGTTACACCATGGAAAAGTGTTATGCGATTTTGGAAGAATGGAAAGATGAGTCCAAGGATCATTGGACCATATGAAATTTTGGAGAGAATTGGATCAGTTTCATACTGAGTGGATTTACCTCTGCGATTATCTCCGGTACACGATTTTTTTCATGTATCAATATTAAAGAAATACATGCTAGATCCATCTCATGTTTTGAGTCTAGAGGTAGTTTAGTTGGAATAGAATCTATATTATGAGGAAAAACCTATCCAGATTCTTGACCACAGAGAGAAGGTGTTACAGAGTAAGGTTATTCATCATGTAAAGGTTTTTTGTAAAAACCACATGATTGAAGAGGCAACATGGGAATCTGAAAATGCAATGAGGGATAAATACCCCCACTTATTCGATAAGTAAATAAATTACGGTGATGCAATTTTCTATAAAGGGAAGGATGTAACATCCCAATAATGTAATGAATAATATATTTTCATATCTATTTCTATTTATTAATTAGATAGTGTTTTTAGAGGATTAAAATTAGAATAAATCCAATCTTATGCATCAACTTCTCTAATATTTTTAAAAGAATAGTTTAACGCCTTCTGATGGAAACAAATTTTAAATCAACATTTTGACAAATTTATAAGCTATTTTTGTCAAAATAAACTTATTCATTAGAATTTGTACATTGAAATTTACTTTGGATAAATTATACGTATTTTTCTGACAATGTTCATTTTTTTATAAATAGTGAAAAAATACAGCAATATACATCAAAACTGTTTTTTCTTCTAATTTAATTATATGGTTAGATTGTCTTTATGATTGGATTTAAAGATTAATTAGAATATATTTTTACCATTTATTCCAATGGTGGTTATTATAATTTATTTCAGTTTGGAATTGGGAATAAACAAGTGCCAAACATTTCATAGATATTGTTTCAAAAAAACCAGCTATTTGTTTTGACAACGGAAATTATTTCTAAATTAATTATTGAAATTTATGTGTTTATAATTTCATAAGATGGATTCCATATTTGGAATCAGAAGGTTCAAAATATGTAATTATGATTCTTTTTTTGGACATTATGAATAGTAACGATGGTAATTATCCGTAATTATCGTGATTAATTAGTAATCAGGTAGTTAACGGTAATTAAATAAAAATATAAAACCAAAAATGACCCAAAAATGTGTCCTAATGATACTAGTCATTTCATGACCGACCATGGGTCTCCTTGTGAAAAATTCTGGGACCCCATGGAATCACGTTTGTGTGATAGTGACTTTTTATCTTTTTATTTTTAAAGAACGTTTAATATAACAAAGTGTGTAACACCTAAGTAAAACAATTCTAATTTTGTCCACATAAATGATCTCTTGGACTATAAATAGTAATTGTAAATCTAAAATGATTTCCTACATCTTAGTATTTCTTTTATAATTTTTATACATTAAATAATTTAAATGTTTTATGACACCATGATGATGTAGTTATTACCTCATTAATAAACGATTTAAATAAAATGAAAAGATAATGTAAAATCTAAGACATAAATATGTCAAAAACCTATTGGATGAGTATATTTAGAAACCATATCACCTTTTCTTGGAAATATATCAATGTGGGACCTTTAAAATCAGAAAATCATTATAATATAAAGTACCATTTCATGACTTTCCAATAGTGCCCCTCCTCCCTCTTATAAAAGGCCCCCACCTCTACCTCCTTACCAACACCACTCAAGCCATTTTCTCGGCCAATATCTGATCATTGTATCTCTCCACATCCCTCTATTCATCCTAGAAGCCTTACCATAGGCAGAAAGCTCTTTAAGAAACCCTTTTGGTTCAAACCAAGAGGAGTTACCCGATTTAAAGGTAATGTCTTCACTTGAATTCTTTTCTTTTATTTTTCTTCTCCAACCACCTAAACTCTTTCTAATACTATATTTTGTAACAAAACTAGTATCTTCAATATACTATGATGTTTTTATGAGAAGGATTCGAGATACACTAACACACACCTCTATCTAATGGTTAAGGAACATATTGTTTCTGTGGATGGTGAATTTCATCCTCACGAAACGATGATTGCTCAATATTCTTTTAACACCTTTAATGGTGTCCATTAATATGTCACTATATTTATATATTATATATATTATGTTTAGGTTTTCCCTATGCTTCTTTATTTATCATTTATGGAATACCTTTATGGTTTCCATTATGTGTAAACACGATATCTTCATTTATAAAGTGCGGACTACCGCCCCCTCAAAGTGATTTGATTCGTTAATGCCATATGTGGGATGTATAAGGTATGGAGTTAATTGCATTACATATGATTTCATACTAGATTTATAATATACCTTTATATCATTATGATTTCATTCCATTAAATAAGAAAGAGAAATTAAAGTAGCGTTCATGTGTACGTACGACTTACCGTCCCCAGGAACGGTGCATTTCATTTCTTACCTCTAAATGTTAAGTAATATTATAAATTCATGTATATTCTGGATATATATGATATATATGATATCTAAATCATGAATATAATTCTGGATATAATGGATATTTTACCACATTAAAAAAATTTAATTATAAAGAGTTTATTTTTGACTCATGTACCGATGATCGACAAAATGTCCGTTATTAACTTAAATAATTAAATAGTTTCCATAACATTGTAATAAGTGATATAAAAGGAATAATTAACTTGAAAAAAGTTCTTAGTCAAGTATAAATTTACTCAAGTTTATTATCCCAGAGGTTAAAGAATGATCGAGTCAAGTCAGACACGAGGTAAGGGACTTCGTCTCAATCTCCTTTCGTTGAGGCATATTTTGTTTTATACCCAACATTCTTTTATATGGTGTATAAACCCCATTGAATTTTAAATTTATTTAAAAGGAATATTTTTTATAAGAGGAGTTTTACTAAATGACAAAAGGGAATGTTTTTTGTCGTACGTATGCGTCGATAATGACTTCTCCGCCACTATGACCATTATTTGAGTTTCGGCTTCTACTATAGGCCATAACATTTTTTAATGAAAAATAAATACCATGTTTTAATTTTATTTTATTTTGGTATTGAAAATGGTTTTGATAATGTTTTTATTATATCAATGTGTTTTTGATATCTTGTGATTGAAATATTGAAATGTTATGTTTCCTTTATACATGTTTTATGTGATACGATTATGTTATGGTTATTGGGCATTGTATATGAAGACGGGTGGTTCCATGAACAAATAAGGGCGGGTGAGCACGTGATAGCTCTCCAATGCATTTGGTAATGCAAAGGGGTTAAACGCTAAGGTTTCTTCGAGGATATTTAGGGAATATACTATGATGGGTATTCCAAATGTAACCATGAGGGTTACTCCCTACGTAAGAATGTTATGAATGAATGAAGTTAGCTTTGTGTCAAGGAAGTTTCACGAAACAATCCATGTTTTGTTTTAAATATGTTTCCTTTGATGGGAAAAGGGAATATTGTCATTTATGTAACCACCTTGTTTAAATGTGGAATGTAATACATGATTTATGATATAATTCTCTAAAACTCTAATCCTGAAGAGATCCTCAATGTGTAATCTCATAATAACTCAATATTAAGTAATGTTTATGGCTGGGGCCTTATATTGAAAAATGATCGAGTTAAGTCAGACACTAGGTAAGGTATTTTCTTATCTCATTTTTAATTCTGTGAGATTTCCATTGTTCACCACTTATTCATTACATGTGGTGTATTGTGTACAGAAATTTGATATATATTATCATGATTCTCTTTATATTCATTTTATTCTATGAATAATTCAGTGGTTATTAATATTTTTTCATACGACTCAGTTGATTAAAATGTGGTTAAGGTTTTCATCTCACTTTTTATTCCCATGATATTCATGCTATATTTTCCCCTATTTCCTTTTCTGTGGTGTATTTATTTCCAATAATTGTAATCTTTGCCTAAAATACTTTCATTTATGAATATCTACATATTAATTTGATGATCATTCTTTCATGTGGCATATGTTTTGTCTGTTACCAAATCAGTAAGGGAACCATTCACCCTGTACTTTTTTAAAAGACTTCTTTTTGCTTTGACTTTTAATTTACATCTTATTTTATTGGGATATGTTCATATATATCCTTATTGATGTAAACATTATTTCCATGTGTTGAGGTACCCTTTTTATCTCATTAACTCATTTTCTTAATTTTAAATAGACACCGTTAGACTGTCAAATTTAACAAGGTTACTTCTTAAACCAATTTCAATTCTTTGGGTTAAACTTGTACTTCTTGAATATGTCGTCCTACGAATATGTGTGAATGACCTCTGATTGTTTTAACCTTAATATCCACTTATATTGGGTATATTTAAATTATTCACACATAATTATGTGATTTATTTATCCTTACTTTAAGGATACCATCATTATAAGGGATTTCATCTTAATTTACATTTCCATTGAGACATCATTGTTTTTATGCACCAATTCACTCTTATATGGTGTATATACTGTACTTTGACATATTATATCATGAATCCATTTATTCTCATGATATTATAATGTTTTTATTAAATGTTATTCATCAATTATTTTTATTCAAGTGTCACTATTTTTGTCAAAAAATTGTTTATCTAAAATATCGTTTTAAATGGTATAATGCTTTATTCTTATAAATATTCCTCATTAATGTCTATGTCTTAAAAATGGGTTTTATTATTTCTATATATATATAAATTAATGATTTTAAATGATAATTCATTTAAAAGCTTCGATGTGGTATGGGAAAATTTGATTCAAAAAATCTATTTTTAAATGGTTTTGAAAATGATTTGATAAAACATTGTTTATTTCAATATCATGATTTGATATATTGGAATGTGGAAATGTTTTCATTCCATTATACATGTGTTATATTTTATGATTATATTATGATTATTGGTCATTTTTTACGTATACGGGTGGTTCTGTAACAAACCTAGGGCGGGTGAGTCCGAGATAGCTCTCTAATGCATTGGGTAACGTGACATAGGTGAACGTGATGATTCTCCTAAGAGATTTAGAGAATATACAATGATGGGTATTCCAATAGTAACACCCTATGTAGCTGTGAAAGCTACAATGTAAGATTGATATGTATTCCATAAGTAGCCTTTATGATTTATGATTTGTGTGTATTATTCATAAATTATATGATTTCATAAGGTATGTTATGATTGAAAAGAATGGTTTCATTGATTTGTATTTATTGATGATATAATGTTTTAGTTCCTTATTTTATAACCCTTAATGATCATTTTATGCTCATCCCATTTTTTTGAAATGTTTTACACATGACTTACAGATGAATAGGGTCAAGGATGGGATCAAGGAAAGGTCAAGCTATCTGAAACATAGAACTAGACATGTTTATTTTTAATTGTTTTTATTTTATGAAAAAAATGGATACTGAGTAGTATTGTCTACTTGTAATATTCATGTTGTAATGTAATAATTATTTCCTAATTATCTAAAACACTAAACATAAAAATAAAATCAATGTGAATTATTTATTTAATTCAATATTATGTAATGTTTAAGGCCGGGTCCTTATAGTTGGTATCAAAGGTCAGTTTAGATATCTTTAGAGGCTGGGGAATTAATTAAGCATAAGTGACATTACCGTAATGGTTAGGATTTTTGAAAAAGACATTGTTTTTTAGATAGAGTGAATTGGTTAAGATAACATGAATTAGTATATCTTAGTGTTTACCCTCCTCATAATATATTATATGATGATTTTACTAATTTACTCACAATGACCTTTTTGGTTTTAGTAAATGGATAGATCTAGAATGCACCTAAGTAATAGTGGATGTGATGAAAACTATGATAGTTTTCCGAACGAGAAACTGAATGATATGGGAGATACAATGAGAACACTTGTGGTTATTCTCAACCAACTATCTGGAGTCATGATTGACATCCTAAACAATAGTGATCTTTATAAGGCATCATATATGCGAGAAAAAATCACTACGGATATTCATGTAATAATCATAAAGGTATGTGTGTTCAAAAACCAATGTGTCAAAGATGTGGAAAGAACCACGTCGGAAAATGATTCAAAGGGACATAATGATGCTATAGATGTGGAAATGAAGGTCATAAATAAAGAACCTGCCATGCAAAAAGGAAGCATCTAGTTGACTCTAAGAAAGGGAAAGAAGAACATTCCGAGGGATCAATTGAATGTTTTAAATGTGGTGTGCATGGTCATTATGAAAACACATTTCTTATAAAGAAGTTTTGGGAATGGGATCACTTGGATATTACAAATATATGTCTACCAACAACTAATTCCATTCCGATTGAGGATAATGAAGCTGACAATGACCAATGAAAGGTATGGATTAATTATTAACATATGTTTTGATATTATTGAATCTTAGGATATTATTCATGATTTTTGTATGTAAGAAAAAAGTATTTTAGAATATGTTAGTAAAGAATGGTTAAGGGATCATGATGATCGTTGAATGAGTATGAGGTCAACATATAATGGATTCAAGAGTTATGATAGATTTTATTATAGTGAAATGTTTAAAAGTATTAAGGATATTTTGATGATAGGATTACATTAGAAGACTTTTTATAGTATGTGTTAACCTGAAGTTTGATATATGAAAATTTTATTCAAGGAATAATTAGCATTTATTTTGTGTTTATAGTTATAAATAACCATTTGGGTTAACATGATCCTTGAATTTGTGGCAATTACCGGTTAATACATTTTGGGATGCAAAACTAAAGTTATTAGATAACCTTTGTGGTTAAAATATGTTATGGTTATTTTTGATTAATTTATCTCTTTTTTGGAATGTTATAAAAAAATTTAGATTTTGAAAAGGGACAACACGCAAACCGTGTGCAAACCCATCGCGTCGGACGAAGCTGTGCGAATCGAACCCACAACCAATGTTGAACTGGTAGTCATCACCTAACACTGAACTATGTGAAGTCCCTGGTTAGTATGAATAATTCATTTTAGTTATATGATCTTATAAATCAAGAATAAGTTTATTTTGGTTTATCTATATAAATGATTATCCTATAATGGAGGATATGTGATTAGGTTAATTACTTTTCAGTAAAAGACTTTAAGAGTAACAGATGTTATTTGGAGATAAATGTTAAGATTTACCTTGGAAGTCTATGTGATTAAACATTTCATAGATTTGGATTTCAATCATAGTTTGGATTAATTTTATTAATTTTAAGGATAACTATTTATTTAATGGTCTTTCTTGAACCTTGTGTTCTTTTTGTTGAAGATTGGAGATTAAGAGTAGTATTTCTTTTTATAAAGGATTATATTTTTGGTGATTATCTGATCATATACTAAACGTTTGGTTTTAGATAATATCTAATGCAATGGGAAATATATAGTTCATCTTTTGTGGATTATGTGATTCTCTAAAAGTTAATTATAGCACTCTTAATGTGAAAAAAGTCATCCTCAATACTAATTGGTTGGAGAAATATGATTTTCTATTAGAAATATAGTAAAAGACGAAAGTCTACATGACATGTAAGTATATTTCCTTATGTTTTTTGTTATGCTCATAAATAAATTCCACAACGAGAAGTAACTTTAAACAAAAACCTTGTCTGTTGACTTTTCATACTGGGGAATCAAAGACTGTTTAACACATCACATGTTTGTGATTTTCTAGTGGTTAACTTTCTCTTAAACACGTTTACTATCACTCCCCATCAGAACCTGGCCCTTTTTTTTCTCCTCCATATCCATGTATTCATTGAATCTTAGTATGGGTTAACTCGGGTGACCATTGTACTTATCGTTCTTTCTTTTAAAAGGATATTTTTACTGAATCTTTTTTCCGATATGAGACTTTCAATGATGTTTCTGAGCCCAAATTTTAAAATTGTAAGGACGCAATTTCCAAATGGGGGGAAGGATGTAACATCCCAGGTAAATAAAGAATATGAATATTTCATATTTATTAATTTTTTTAATTAAATATTAATTTTCCTTTTAAAGGGTTGCTATGTTCGATAGCATACTCGATTCGCAACAACGGGTTTCTTTGAAATCTTATGTTGCACACTAATAATATATTATTATTTTTACTAGTAATTAACTAATAGCAATTGTATTGGTGGGAATGAACGAAAATAACTACAATATTATTATACATGTTTGTTAAATGTATTTTTATTTATCCAATAAAATTTAGAGGCATAAAACGTGAATGAATCAAATTTTAATCATAATGAACATTAAAAGGCCAATTTATAACATTTTAAAGGCAGATCCTTTTTTAAATATATTTTTGGTCACTTTAATACATTCTATATGACCAAATAAAATCCTTCATTAGAATGGTGACATCAAAATTTACTTTGTGTAAATTTGTGGAATTTTTCCGATAAAGTTCATTTTTCAATCAATAGTGAAAAATATTGCATTTTAATTCAAAAGTAAATTTTAATATAATTTATATATATGGATAGATTATCTTTATAATTTGTATTCAATTGAATTTAAAATATATTTTTACCATTTAATCCAATTTTTGTCATTGTAATGAATTTCACTTTAAAATTGGACATAAACAATTATCAATCGTTAGATAGTTATTGTTTCTTAAAAACATGCTATTTGTTTTGATAACGGGAATTAAATATAAAATTAATTAATGCCACATCTATATTAATAATTTTTTTAAATTGGAATCATTTTTGAATTCGGAATATCCAATATAGTGTAGGCTGATTTTTTGGTATTTTTCTGAGAAACATCAATTTTTGATGAATAGTGAAACCATTTAGTGGTAGTTATAAAAACTGACTTTTTCATTTAAATTAAATTTTACCATTTCTGTGAATTGAATTTCAAAAATCCTACATACATGGTTTTTATGAAGAAGTAAATTGCGGTTCATTAAGATAATTTTTTTTGGTGAATAGTAACTTTTGACTTTTATTTACTGCTGTTAAAGGTAAATAGGATAATTCAATGACAAAAGAATATTATAATAATTAAAATTTACTTTAACACATGTCCAAACCTTATTGGTTGAGTCATTAATGACCATTGACATCTTTTGATCGATTTTGGGACCCCATTGAGCCACTTGGGAGTGATAATGACTATTTAGATTAATCAATATAATGTAATGTCAAAATTGACATTAACAAAAATCTTTTAGTAATTAATTTTTATATGGTGTTATATAAGTCATATTCTCGACTATAAATTTTCATTACAAAGATAAAACTATTTCCTATATCATGGTATTTTTGTTAATTTTTAAACATCAAATAAATTAAATTATTTATGACACAATAATGATGCAGTATTTACCTCATTAATAAATTATTTCAATTAATAAGATTATAATGATTAAAATATAATCCAAAAAATTTCCAATTCTGATTGGATGATTTATTTTCTATCATGAGTCATATTAGCTTCATCATTAAAAAATTTTGGGCTTTTTGAAACCGAATATCATTATATAATAAAATAATATTTTCACACTTTCATAAAGAGCCCCTCCTCTCCCTTATAAAAGGGGACAATTTATATCAAATCACTAGAACCTCACAAGTGATTTGACTCATCCAAAATCTACCCAATTAAGCTCCCTACATCCCTCTCCTCCACCTAGAAGCCTTACCTTAGGCAAAAGACACTTCACGAAGTCCTTTGGTTCAAACCAAAGGGAGTTACCCAAATTAAAGGTAACGATTTCTCTTCAAATTATTTTCTTTTATTTTACTTCTCCAACCCCTAAAATCTTTTTATTCATTTATTTTTTAACAAAACTAGTATCCTCAATATAATAGGTTATTTTATGAGAATTATTCGAACTACACTTACACACACCTCTATCTAATGGATGAAGAACATAATGTTTCTGTCGATAGAAAAATAACGCCTCATGAAATGATGATTGTTCAAATATTTACAATCGCTTCCCTTGGAGACAATTATGATGGAACTATATTTATATATGATATTTATTATGATTTGTTTTTCTTTATTCTTTAGTATTTTCCATTTATAGAACTCCTTTATGGTTTCCATAGTGGGTAAATACGATAATATCATTTGAGGAAGCGCAGACTACCGCCCCCTCAATGTGATGTGACTCATTAATTCCTTACGTGGTGTGTATAAAGGATAGAGTTAATGATATTATATTTGATATTATACTGAAATATAATATTCCCATGTATCATTATTCTATTAAAATAAGAAATACAAATGAAAGTAGCGTTCATGCGTACGTACAGCTTACCATCTCCATGACTGGTGCATTTCATTTCATACCTCTAAATGTTATGTACTATTATAAATACATGTATATACTGGATATATATGATATATATGATATCTAAATCATGAATATCATTATGTGTATAATTAACCTTTGACCACATGAACAACATGTAATTATAAGAAGTCCATTTTTGACTCAAGTACCAAATATCCAACAAACGAACATTATTAACTTAAATGATTACATAATGTTTATAACATGGTAACAAGTGATATAAATGGAATAATAAACATTAGAAAGGTTCTTAATCAAGTATAAATTAACTTTAGTTTATTATTCAGGAGAATAAAGAAAAATCGAGTAAATTTGGACAGGAGGTAAGGGATTCTCTAAACTCATTTTTAATTCTGTGAGATTTCCATTGTTTTCCACATAATCATTACATGTGGTGTATTGTGTACTGAAATTTGATATATATTATCATTATTCGCTTTATATTCATGTTATTCTATTAATAATATAGTGGTTATTAATTTTTGGTAATACGACTTAGTTGATTACAACGTGGTAAAGGGTTTCATCTCACATTTTATTCCAGTGAGATTAATGCTATATTTGCCACTATTTCTTTTTGTGTGGTGTATGTACTGCCAATGATTGAACTCTTTGTGTAATATACATACCATTATGAGTATTTATATATTCATTTTATGATCTTTCTTTCATGTGGCATATGTTTTGTATGTTACCAAATCGGTAAGGGAACCTTTCACTCTCTTCCTTTTTTAAAAGACTTCTTTTTTTATGACAATTAATTTACATCTTATTATATTGGGATATGTTCTTCTATATCCTTATTGATGTAAAAATTATGTCGATGTGTTGAGGTACCCTTTTTATCCCATCAATTCGTTTTCTGAATTTTATAGAGACACCGTTAGGCTGTTGAATTCTTATAGGGGAACATCTTAACCCAATTTCAATTCTTTGGGTTAAACAAGTACTCCATGAATATGTTGTCCTACGAATATGTGTGAATGACCTCTGATTGTTTTACACATAATATCCAATTATATTAGGTGTATTTAATTTTTTCACACATAATTATGTGATTGATTTATCCTTACTTTAAGGATACCATCTTTATAAGGGATTTCATATCAATTTACTTTTCCATTGAGATAGCATTGTTGTTATGAACAAATTCACTATTATATGGTGAATATACTGTACATTGCCATATTATATCACAAATCACTTTATTCTCATGATATAATGATGTTCTGATTAAATTTTATTCCTCAATTATTTGTATTCGAGTGTCTCTCTTTTTGTTAATAAACTCTTTAACTAAAATATCGTTTTAAATGTTTTAAAGAATTATTCTTCTAAATATTTCTCAATAATGTACATGTTTTAAAAATGGGTTTTAGGATTTATTTATATTGACATTAATAATTTCAAATGATAATTTATTTCAAAGCGTTAAAGTTGTATGGGACACTTTGATTCAAAAATATCTTTTTAAAAGGTTTTGCAAATGATTTGATAAAACATTGTTTATTTCAATATATTGATTTTATATTTTGGAATGTGGAAATGTAATCTTTCCTTTATATGTGTGTTATATTTTATGATTATGTTTTGGTTATTGGGCATTGTTTATGTATACGGGTGGTTCCGTGATAAACCTAGGGAGGGTGAGCCCGAGATAGCTCTCTAATGCATTGGGTAATGTGACCATGGTAAACGTGATGTTTCTCCTAAGGGATTTATGGATTATATCGTGATCAGTATTCCAAGTGTAACACCCAATGTAGTTGTGATATCTAGAATGTATGTTTCATTTGTATTCCATAAGTAACCATTATGATTTATGATTTGTGTGTGTTATTCATAAATATTATTATTTCATGAGGTATTTTATGATTGAAATGTATGGTTTCATTGATTTGTATTTATGGATGGGATAATGTTTTCCATATTTATTTTATAAAATTTACTATGTTTTCTATGGTCATCCCATGTATTTGAATTTTCTTCCACTGGACTTAAAGATGAATATTTTCAATGATGGGATCAAGGAAAAGTCATGCTATATAAAACATGGAACTAGACATGTTTCTTTTTAAGAGTTTTTATTTTATGAAAAAAATCGATACTGAGTAGTAGTGTCTACTTGTAATATTCATGTCGTAATGTAATAGTTATGAATTAATTCTCTAAAAAACTAAACCTAAAAATATCTCCAATGTGAATTATTCATTTAATTCAATATTATGGAATGTTTAAGTCTGAGTACTTATAATACAAGAGGTATTTTTTATTAGGAAACCCTCCTAATATATTTTTTGATGATTACCTAAAAAGGTTGTCTGAAGAATATGTATCTTTCCTAACCGAGCATTTTATTTTATTTATTATTTCTCATACATGAAATATTATTATAAAAAGAATAATTATCATCCATTAAAATATATTTTAATATATTAATTTAATAAACTATACACATCCCCTCTTCCATCAAATGTGAAATGAAACAGTCGATCGTGTGTATGGAAGACTACCGCTTTACATTCTGATGTAATTCGTTTTCCATCACCACCCCTCAATGACATATTTAATGATGGATATAACATATTAATATATTATAATAACAAAATAAATATAAGTCTATAATTATAATATCACATCTTCATTCTTACATTGAAATCCATTGAAAAATGATAATGTCGCCCAGGCGTATGTGTAGACAACTGCCTCCACGACGCGATGTGATGCATATTTAAGTTTATTTTAACCTGGGTGTAAATAAGGATAAATTTAATGAATATATATTATATATATGATAAAAATATTATTTTTTAAAGTTAAATTATTATATACCTTTTTCTCAATCCATCCATTAAAAAATAGAGACAACGTTCATGCGTATGTATGTCCCACCATCTTCATAACCTGTCTAACACTTTTTTTCTATCTCTAAATTTTAAAGATTATAATGAATAGCAATATAATGAATATATAATATATTTATTTCATGGTTAAAATTATATATATTATTGAACCAAAATAATTATACAAGGATCTAAACTACCGAAACAAAACATAATTGGAAAACAAAGTAGTTATCACCCAAAATTGTGATTGTAATAAATAATTATTAATAAATAGGCAGTAAATGATTATAAGTAAATCATAAATGATATTATATATATCATTAGGGATATATATAATATATATATATATATATAATAAATCTATATTTATTATAAATTATTTTTGAATGTGTATGAATGAAGTCGATACTTGAGGTAATAGATTTTCATCGCACTTTTATTTCTCTGAGACACATTACATATTCAACGTTTTTTATTTTATGTGCTGTATATATTACCCATGAATTTATTTTGAAAAGAATATTATTAACATTATTTATATATATATATATATTCATTTATATGTATTACTATTCATTTTTTACCAATGTGCTAAGGGTTTTATGTGACAATCTCATTGTTTTTCAGGATTGTTTATGATTATACTTATGAGAATAAAATATTTTTATCTATATCTCATGAAAATAATTAAATATATTATACTATTTTTATTTCCATAGAATACATATTTTCAATTAAATTTACTCTCTTGAATAACATAATAGACCAAAATAATGATTTTATGGAATAATCGACTTTATGTCTCAATTTAGTCAAAAATAATTTCTCTTCCCCATCCATGTTTTATTGAAATATTTAAAAGAAATTTTTTACTAATATAAAAATATTTTTAAATAATTTATAACCATTTTTTAATTTTTAAAAGATGGTTTAAATTTATTATTCTTGTCATTTTTCAAATAATTGTTCTTTGTATTTTTACAGAGAATGTGAAAGTAATTTGTTTTAACATGTACAGAATAAACAAAATTTAACACAGAAAATATTATTCATTGATTTAATGAATTATTTAGGATATTAATTGGTTATTTTATTTTTTTCTTTAATATTATTGAAATTTTTTATATTTTAAAATTTATTTTTAAAAGTTAAATGGATGTTTTCTTGAGGAATATTTTTATGCAATTCTTATTCATCAATTATAACAAATTTTGGTGTTACTTATATTTTAATGGGTATATGATCTAATGTTAACATACTTATTCTCTATCTAGATGGTTTATTATTATTATTATGATATTTATATGAAACCCATGTATTTCCCATGGGTTATTCTATGTTGGATTGATGAGATGATTATAAAACTCTTGTTATTTTAATGATTTATACTATGATGATATGACGAATGTTTTATGATCTTTTGGAACATATATATATATATATGGTTTTAATGATGTGATTTGTCGACCTATAATTATTTAGTCCTCTAATCAATTTGGTGATGTTTTATATCTCTTAAAATACTTATGGGAAAGAAGTCAATTTGATTTATCCAATATGGGAAATGAGTCGATTTGCTTAATCTTTGAGGAAAAAAAGTCTCTATGCTTGATTACTATGAGAAATAGGAGTTGAGTATAGATCAATTATGAATTTATAGTGTCATTATTTGACCTTGAAATATGAAATAGTTTCTATAATTATGACTGTGTACACTTATATGAAAAGAAATTATTGTTCATTATTTATTTATGATGATTTCTCAATATTATTATTTATGTATTTTTAAATGACAAATTTTTATGCAATGAATGATATTTACAATCCATGATAAATCAGTTATAAACCTTTTAATTCATATAGATAATATCATACCCTTATGCATATCTTATGCTTTCATACAATCATCAATTGATATCTTACATGTTTACCCTTACTGATCATCTGAACTAAACCTTTATTATGTTTCCCTTACCCCGGGTTGTAAAGATAGTTTTTAAGTAAGGTCTTTGTTTGAAGAGTATTAAATGGGAAAATCTTTATGGGAGATATTGAATATCATTCTTGAAAAAAAGATGATTCAATTCCTATTATCCAAAGACCCTAAAAATTTATGATCCTAGAGTTAGTATTGGTAAAATATATTAAATATTTATATAATTTTTTTTAATATTTATATATGAAAATCCTGGTTCATTATAAACATCATCTATAAAGACCTCCACAAACTGATGGACTTAGTATCTAAAGAATCATGACATTTAATCCATAAAGATAGAAAGAGAATTGGTAAGAACAAATAACATTAATATATATTTATATTATTCATACCATAAATGTAATATTTTATTGGGTATATCATCCTTTAAGAACCTCAATTTATGATATCTATAATGAAGTTCAATCTTTGAAAAATGTTGATATACATTAGATTGTCAAATAATTTATCAATATGGGTAGAGGGTACTTGTTCTTTATTTTTACCAAATTCTGTCTCTAATAATCGTACAAAGTCCCGTTGATTGATCATTATTATTAACAAAAAGAACAGTTAAACTAAAAGGTGATTCACTTGGCTTAATGAATTCATTATCAATATCCTCATAGCGTTTATTCTATAATTCATGAAGTTCAATCAGGGACATTATATTTGGTGTATTTTAAACATGTGAATCACCAGGAATATGTCCTATTAAGGTATCTACATCATGATTTTCTATAATACTATGTAACTCTTCTTGAAAGAAATCAATAAACTCTCACAGATTTGGAATATCATTAATATTGAGTTTCTCCCAAACAATATGATATAAAAACCCCTTAGATTTAGAATCATGTCCCACAAAATAGATGTGATTTCCATCAGAAGTCCAAATTTATCATTGCACTGATAGATGAACATAGTTTTGTTGTTAATATCAAACTTGACATCCCTTACTTGGAAATTGACGTGGGATTTATGTATAGAATCAAAATCGATTCCCAATATATGATAAAAATCTATTAGAGGTTGGATATAAATATTTTTAGGAAGAACATTCCTAAAAACATCAACTGAAGAAGATTGATATAATTTAGATGTGATCATTGTAGCAATATGGGTTTTCACTGAAAAATTAAATATCCTATAATTAGTTTTGAATTTTTATTCCCTTATAAAATTATTTACATATAATATAGTGGTAATATTTGTAGTAAAATAAGACATTAGCAGTTCTATAGTAGATGGTAAGGTTACCTCTCTCCATACTGTTATCATACCCCTCATTATAAAAAGTTTAGATGATACTTTTCTTTGTCTCTAGGATTAAAAGGTTTATAACTTCAAGGATATTCACTAAAATTCTAATTTGACACTAGTTAGAATAATTACCATACAATAGACATTTGAAACTCTAGCATGTGGGTGTTTTATTCTATGGATCTTTCTCTCCATACACATCATTAATTGACTTCTCCCCATCGTATGAACATTTAGTTTCCTGATGACCTTCCTTCAAACACATAAAGCATTTAATAGTCCCCTTAATAAAACATTCATAATTTTTCCTTCCACACTTCATTCATAAAGGAACTCTTATATTATTCTATCCATTTTTTTGAGAATTTCATTTGAATTCCATATTTTTTTTTTCAAAATCATGAGATTGATCGGTAACATTAATCTCAATTTCCAACTTGATTTAACATCAAAATATTTCTTTATAGTTACTAAGTAACATATGTATAATTCCCTTCAAACACACAGTTTTAATCCACTAAAGAATCAATCAACACTAACTTATGTTTTTATGATAATACCAAATGTGTGCCACACATGTATTGTAAAATTTGAATCAAAGGTACCCATGGATTCATCATCCTTATAATTTATCTCAATGAATTCATCCACTATTTTAGTTTGAATAATAAGATATGAGTAATTATTGAAAAATAATCTCTTAAACACATCCCACTCTAGGTTATCAATTTCTTTAACTTTACTTTTAATCTTGATTACTTTCCACCATTGATATTCTTAACCATTGATATGTTGAATATCTAATGCGAAATTTTCTTTATCTGAACACTGTAGAACAGAAATTATCTTTTTAATTGTTCTATTCCATTGATCTGAAACTAGTGTATTAGTGGACCCACAAATATATGTTGGATAAAACCTCATGATGTACTCAATAGAATGTTGTTTCCTACATTTCTCATTCGGATGTCCTTTATGATTCATAGCTTGTGACTGTTTCATAATCATATTAATAATATTTTCTTTTCTATAATGGATAATATTATGTTTCATAGGAGGACAATAATTAAATTTCCCATCACATTTAGCATTAATTCGGTTATATTGGTTTCTGACCATTGACTAAGACTAAACACCATATTGTGAGAAATTGTAATCAATGTAAAAAACTATATAATCATGGAGGATTATTTATATGGTGTCTAAATCATGAAAACTTATTCTCAATCTATGTCTTCTTTGTTTTTACTTAGGTCATTCATGATCATAATTTAGTTAAATATTTAATGATGTTATGTAAATGAATTGTGAATTCATGTATGCGTATCACCTAGGAGGGTCAAACTAGGGTTTTAGTAAAGGAATACTCACTATGTACCAAAATAATTGATGAGATATACTTGAGAAACCCATTTTAGGGTTATTACACATCGATGCGTTTATTCCAAAACCACATCCACTTATAATGTCCAAACATATTTTTTACTAGGAAAACCATAATCCATTCTTTACCATAAAATATGTTGTTCTCTAATTCATCATATTATCCTTTGGGTTATTACTAAACATTTATCATCTTTGTTTCCCAATGTTATCTAAATCATTATCTTATACCAAAAATAGTCATCCAATATTTTAATACATAGATATTAAATATTATTTAATGTATATTAATTATATAACATAAGGATCTATTGATTATAGCGCTCTTAATGTGAAAAAAGTCATCCTCAATACTAATCGTTTGGAGAAATATGATTTTCGGTTAGAAATATAGTAAAAGATGAAAGTCTACATGAAAAGTAAGTATATTTCCTTATGTTTTTGGTTATGCTCATAAATAAATTCCTCAATTAGAAGTAACATTAAACAAAAACCTTGTCTGTTAACTTTTCATTCTAGGGAATCAAATGCTGCTTAACCCATCACATGTTTGTGATTTTCTAGTGGTTAACTTTCTCTTAAACATGTTTACTGTCACTCCCCATCAGAAACTGACCCTTTTTTTCTCCTCCATATTCATGTATTCATTGAATCTTAGTATGGGTTAACTTGGGTGACCATTGTACTTATCATTCATTATTTTAATGTGTTAGTTTTACTGACAATGTTTTCCGATATGAGACTTTCAATGATGTTTCTGAGCCCAAATTTTAAAATTGTAAGGACGCAATTTCCAAACAGGGGGAAGGATGTAACATCCCAGGTAAATAAATAATATGAATTTTTCATATTTATTAATTTTTTTAATTAAATATTAATTTTACTTTTAAAGGGTTGCTATGTTCGATAGCGTACTTGATTCGCAACAACGGGTTTCTTTGAAATCTTATGTTGCACACTAATAATATATTAATATTTTTACCGGTTATTAACTAATAGAAATAGTATTGGTGGGAATGAAAGAAACTAACTACAATATGATTTTACATGTTTGTTAAATGTATTTTCATTTATCCAATAAAATTTAGAGGCATAAAATGTGAATGAATCAATTTTTAATCATAATGTACATTAAAAGGCCAATTTATAACCTTTTAAAGGCTAATCCTTTTTTAAATATATTTTTGGTCACTTTAATACATTCTATATGACCAAATAAAATCCTTAATTATAATGGGGACATCAAAATTTACTTTGTGTAAATTTTAGGAATTTTTCTGATAAAGTTCATTTTTCAATCAATAGTGAAAAATATTGCATTTTAATTCAAAAGTACATTTTAATATAATTTATATATATGGGTAGATTATCTTTTTAATTGGTTTTCAATTGAAATTAAAATATATTTTTACCATTTAATCCAATTTTTGTCATTGTAATTAATTTCACTTTAAAATTGGACATAAACAATTATCAATCGTTTGATAGTTATTGTTTCTTAAAAACACACTTTTTGTTTTGATAACGGGAATTAATTATAAAATTAATTAATTCCACCTCTATATTTTTAATTTTTTAAAATAGGAATCATTTTTGAATTCGGAATATCCAATATAGAGTAGGATGAATTTTTGGTATTTTTCTGAGAAACATCAATTTTTGATGAATAGTGAAACCATTTAGTGGTAGTTATAAAAACTGACTTTTTCAATTAAATTAAATTTTACCATTTCTGTGAAATGAATTTCAAAAATCCTACATACATGGTTGTTATGAAGACGTAAATTGCGGTTCATTAAGATAATTTTTTTTGGTGAATAGTAACTTTTGACTTTTATTTACCGCGGTTAAAGGTAAATAGGATAATTAAATGTCAAATGAATATTATAATAATTCAAATTTACTTTAACACGTGTCCAAACCTTATTGGTTGAGTCATTAATGACCATTTACATCTTTGGATCGATTTTGGGACCCCATTGAGCCACTTGGGAGTGATAATAACAATTTAGATTAATTAATATAATGTAAAGACAAAATTGACATTAACAAAAATCTTTTATAATTAATTTTTATATGGTGTTATATAAGTCATATTATTGACTATAAATTTTCATTTCAATGATAAAACTATTTCCTATATCATGGTATTTTTGTTAATTTTTAAACATCTAATAAATTAAATTATTTATGACACAATAATGATGCAGTATTTACCTCATTAATAAATGATTTCAATTAATAAGATTATAATGATTAAAATATAATCCAAAATAATTTCCAATTCTGATTGGATAACTTATTTTCTATCATGTGTCATATTAGCTTCATAATTTAAAAAATTTGGGCTTTTTGAAACCGAATATCATTATATAATAAAATAATATTTTCGCAATTTCATAAAGAGCCCCTCCTCTCCCTTATAAAAGGGGACAATTTATATCCAATTACTCACACCTCACAAGCGATTTGACTCATCCAAAATCTACCCAATTAAGATCCCTAAATCCCTCTCCTCCACATAGAAGCCTTTCCTTAGGCAAAATGCACTTCACGAAGTCCTTTGGTTCAAACCAAAGATAGTTACCCAAATTAAAGGTAACGATTTATCTTCAAATTATTTTCTTTTATTTTACATCTCAAACCCCTAAAATCATTTTATTCTATTATTTTTTAACAAAATTGGTATCCTCAATATACGAGGTTTTTTTATGAGAATTATTCGAACTACACTTACACACACCTCTATCTAATGGATGAAGAACATAATGTTTCTGTCGATGAAAAAATAACGCCTCATGAAATGATGATTGTTCAAATATTTACATTCGCTTCCCTTGGTGAACATTATGAAGGAACTATATTTATATATGATATATATTATGTTTAGTTTTTCTTTATTTTTTAGTATTTTCCATTTATAGCACTCCTTTATGGTTTCCATAGTGGGTAAATACGATAATATCATTTGAGGAAGCGCAGACTACCGCCCCCTCAAAGTGATGTGACTCATTAATTCCTTACGTGGTGTGTATAAAGGATAGAGTTAATGATATTATATTTGATATTATACTGGAATATAATATTCCCATGTATCATTATTCCATTAAAATAAGAAATAAAAATGAAAGTAGCATTCAAGCGTACATACGGATTACCATCTCCATGACTTGTGCATTTCATTTCTTACCTCTAAATGTTATGTACTATTATAAATACATGTATATACTGGATATATATGATATATATGATATCTAAATCATGAATATAATTATGTATATAATGAACCTTTGACCTCATGAAAAACATGTAATTATAAGAAGTCCATTTTTGACTTAAGTACCAAATATCCAACAAACGAACATTATTAACTTAAATGATTACGTATTGTTTATAACATGGAAACAAGTGATATAAATGGAATAATAAACATTAAAAAGGTTCTTAATCAAGTATAATTTATCTTTAGTTTATTATTCAGGAGAATAATGAACAATCGATTAAATTTGGACAGGAGGTAAGGGATTTTCTAAACTCATTTTTAATTCTGCGAGATTTCCATTGTTTTCCACATAATCATTACATGTGGTGTATTGTGTACTGAAATGTGATATATATTATCATTATTCACTTTATATTCATGTTATTCTGTGAATTATATAGTGGTTATTATTTTTTGGTAATACGACTCAGTAGATTACAACGTGGTAAAGGGTTTCATCTCGCCTTTTATTCCAGTGATATTAATGCTATATTTGCCAATATTTCTTTTTGTGTGGTGTATGTACTACCAATGATTGAACTCTATGTGTAATATGCATACCTTTATGTGTATTTACATATTATTAGTATGATCTTTCTTTCATGTGGAATATGTTTTGTAAGCTACAAAATCGGTAAGGGAACCTTTCACTCTCTTTCTTTTTTAAAAGACTTCTTTTTTTATGACAATTAATTTACATCGTATTATGTTGGGATATGTTCTTATATATCCTTATTGATGTAAATATTATGTCGATGTGTTTAGGTACCCTTTTTATCTCATAAACTCAATTTCTAAATTTTATAGAGACACCGTTAGGCTGTCGAATTCTTATAGAGGAACTTCTTAACCCAATTTCAATTCTTTGGGTTAAACATGAACTTCTTGAATATGTCATCCTACTAATATGTGTGAATGAAATCTGATTGTTTTACACATAATATCAAATTATATTAGGTGTATTTAATTTTTTCACACATAATTATGTGATTGATTTATCCTTACATTAAGGATACCATCTTTATAAGGGATTTCATCCCAATTTACATTTCCATTGAGACATCATTGTTGTTATGCTCAAATTCACTATTATATGGTGTATATACTGTACATTGACAAATTATATCACAAATCACTTTATTCTCCTGATATAATGATGTTATGATTAAATTTTATTCTTCAATTATTTGTATTCGAGAGTCTCTATTTTTGTTAATAAATTCATTAACTAAAATATCGTTTTAAATGTTTTAAAGATTTATTCTTCTAAATATTTCTCAGTAATGTACATGTTTTCAAAATGGTTTTTAGGATTTATTTATATGGACATTAATAATTTCGAATGATAATTTATTTCAAAGCGTCAAAGTGGTATGGGACACTTTGATTCAAAAATATCTTTTTAAAATGTTTTGCAAATGATTTGATAAAACATTGTTTATTTCAATATATTGATTTTATATTTTGGAATGTGGAAATGTTATCTTTCCTTTATACATGTGTTATATTTTATGATTATGTTTTGGTTATTGGGCATTTTTTACGTATACGGGTGGTTCCGTGATAAACCTAGGGAGGGTGAGCCTGAAATTGCTCTCTAATGCATTGGGTAATGTGACCATGGTAAATGTGATGTTTCTCCTAAGGGATTTATGGATTATATCGTGATCAGTATTCCAAGTGTAACTCCCAATGTAGTTGTGATAGATAAAATGTATGTTTCATATGTATTCCATAAGTAACGTTTATGATTTATGATTTGTGTGTGTTATTCATAAATATTATGATTTCATAAGGTATGTTATGATTGAAAAGTATGGTTTCATTGATTTGTATTAATGGATGGGATAATGTTTCCCATCTTTATTTTATAACCCTTACTATGTTTTCTATGGTCATCCCATGTATTTGAATTTTTTTCCACAGGACATAAAGATGAATATTTTCAATGATGGGATCAAGGAAAAGTCATGCTATCTAAAACATGGAACTAGACATGTTTCTTTTTAAGAGTTTTTATTTTATGGACAAAATCGATACTGAGTAGTAGTGTATACTTGTAATATTCATGTTGTAATGTAATAGTTATGGCTTAATTCTCTAAAACTCTAAACCTAAAAATATCTTCAATGTGAATTATTCATTTAATTCAATATTATGTAATTTTTAAGGCTGAGTACTTATAATACTAGAGTTAATTTTTATTAGGAAACCCTCCTAATATATTTTTTGATGATTACCTAAAGAGGTTGTCTGAAGAATATGTATATTTCCTAACTAAGCATTTTATTTTATTTATTATTTCTCATACATGAAATATTATTATAAAAAGAATAAATATCATCCATTAAAATATATTTTAATATATTAATTTAATAAACTATACACATCCCATCTTCCTTCAAATGTTAAATGAAACAGTCGATCGTGTGTATGGCAGACTACCACTTAACATTTTGATGTAATTCGTTTTCCATCACCACCCCTCAATGATATATTTAATGATGGATATAACATATTAATATATTATAATAACAAAATAAATATAATTATATAATTATAATATCACATCTTCATTCTTACATTGAAATCCATTGAAAAATGATAATGTCGCTCAGGCGTATGTGTAGACAACCGCCTCCACGACGCGATGTGATGCATATTTAAGTTTATTTTAACATGTGTGTAAATAAGGATAAATTTAATGAATATATATTATATATATGATATAAAAATTATTTTTTAATGTTAATATATTATATACCTTTTTCTCGTTCCATCTATTAAAAAATAGAGACAGCGTTCATGCGTATGTATGTCCCACCATCTTCATAACCTATCTAACTCTTTTTTTCTATCTCTAAATTTTAAAGATTATAATGAATATCAATATAATGAATACATAATATATTTATTTCATGGTTACAATTATATATATTATTGAACCACAATAATTATACAAGGACCTAAACTACCGAAACAAAACATACTTGGAAAATAAAGTAGTTATCACCCGAAATTGTGATTGTAATAAATAATTATTAACAAACAGGCAGTAAATGGTTATAAGTAAATCATATATGATATTTTATATATCATTAGGGATATATAATATATATATATATATATAATAAATCTATATTTATTATAAATTATTTTTGAATGTGTATGAATGAAGTCGATACTTGAGGTAATAGATTTTCATTGCACTTTCATTTCTCTGAGACACATTACATATTCAACATTTTTTATTTTATGTGATGTATATACTACCCATGAATTTATTTTGAAAATAATATTATTAACATTATATATATATATATATATATTCTTTTATATGTATTACTATTCATTTTTTACCAATGTGCTAAGGGTTTTATGTGACAATATCATTGTTTTTCAGGATTGTTTATGATTATACTTATGAAAATGAAATATTTTTATCTGTGTCTCAAGAAAATAATTAAATATATTATACTATTTTTATTTCCAGAGAATACATATTTTCAATTAAATTTACTCTCTTGAATAACATAATAGACCAAAATAATGATTTTATGAAAAAATCGACTTTATGTCTCAATTTAGTCAAAAATAATTTCTCTTCCCCATCCATGTTTTATTGAAATATTTAAAAGAAATTTTTTACTAATATACAAATATTTTTAAATAATTTATAACCATTTTTTAATTTTTAAAATATGGTTTAAAGTTATTATTCTTGTCATTTTTTCAAATAATTTTTCTTTGTATTTTTACAGAAAATGTGAAAGTAATTTGTTTTAACATGTACAGAATGAACAAAATTTAACACGTAAATATTATTCATTGATTTAATGAATTATTTAGGATATTAATTGGTTATTTTATTTTTTTTCTTTAATATTCTTGAAATTTTTTTATATTTTAAAATTTATTTTTAAAAGTTAAATCGGTGTTTTCTTAAGGAATATTTTTATGCAATTCTTATTCATCAATGATTACAAATTTCGGTGTTACTTATATTTTAATGGGTATATGATCTAATGTTAAAATCCTTATTCTCTATCTAGATGGTTTATTATTATTATTATGATATTTCTATGAAACCCATGTATTTCCCATGGGTTATACTATGATGGATTGATGAGATGATTATAAAACTCTTGTTATTTTAATTATTTATACTATGATTATATGATGAATGTTTTATGATCTTTTGGAACATATATATATATATATGGATTTAATTATGTGATTTGTGGACCCATAATTATTTAGTCCTCTAATCAATTTGGTGATGTTTTATATCTCTTGGAATACTTATGGGAATGAAGTCAATTTGATTTATCCAATATGGGAAATGAGTCGATTTTCTTAATCTTTGTTGGAAAAAAGTATCTATGCTTGATTAATATGAGAAATAGGAGTTGAGTATAGATCAATTATGAATTTATAGTGTCATTATTTGACCTTGAGATATGAAATAGTTTCTATAATTATGATTGTGTACACTTATATGAAAGGAAATTATTGTTCATTATTTATTTATGATGATTTCTCAATATTAATATTCATGTATTTTTAAATGACAAATTGTTATTCCATGAATGATATTTACAATCCATGATAAATCAGTTATAAACCTTTTAATTAATATTGGCAATCTCATACCCTTATGCATATCTTATGCTTTCATACAATCATCAATTGATATCTTACATGTTTACCCTTACTGATCATCTGAACTAAACCGTTATTATGTTTCCTTTACCCCGGGTTATAAAGCTAGGTTTTAAGTAGGGTCTTTGTTTGAAGTGAATTAAATGGGAAGATCTTTATGGGAGATATTGAATATCATTCATGAAAAAAAGATTATTGAATTTCTATTCTCCAAAGACCCTAAAAATTTATGATCCTAGAGTTAGTATTTGTGAAATATATTAAATATTTATATATATTTTTTTAATATTTATATATGAAAATCCGGGTTCATTATAAACATCATCTATAAAGACTACCACAAATTGATGAAGTTAGTATCTAAAGAATCATGACATTAAATCCATAATTATAGAAAGGGAATTCGTAAGAACAAATAACATTAATATATATGTATATTATTCATACCATAAATGTAAAATTGTATTGGGTATATCATCCTTTAAGACACTCAATTTATGATATCTATAATGATGTTAAATCGTTGAAAAATGTTGATATACATTTGTTTGTCAAATAATTTATCAATATGGGTATAGGGTACTTGTTCTTTATTTTTACCAAATTCTGTCTCTAATAATCATACAAAGTCCCGTTGATTGATCATTATTATTAACAAAAAGACTAGTTAAACTAAAAGGTGATTCACTTGGCTGAATAAATTCATTATCAATATCCTCATAGAGTTTATTCTATAATTCTTGAAGTCCAATCAGGGACATTCTATTTGGTGTATTTTAAACATGTCAATCACCAGGAATATGTCCTATTAAGGTATCTACATCATGATTTTCTATAATACTATGTAACTCTTCTAGAAATAAATCAATAAACTCTCACAGATTTGGAATATCATCAGTATTGAGTTTCTCCCAAACAATATGATAAAAAAACCCCTTAGATTTAGAATCATGTCCCACAAAATAGATGTGATTTCCATTAGAAGTCCAAATTTATCATTTCACTGATAGATGAACATAGTTTTGTTGTTAATATCAAACTTGACATCCCTTACTTGGAAATTGACGTGGGATTTATGTATAGTATCAAAATCCATTCCCAATATATGATAAAAATCTATTTGAGGTTGGATATAAATATTTTTAGTAAGAACATTCCTAAAAACATCAACTGAAGAAGATTCATATAATTGAGATGTGATCATTGTAGCAATATGGGTTTTCACTAAAAAATTAAATATCCTATAAATAGTTTTGAATTTTTATTCCCTTATAAAATTATTTACATATAATATAGTGGTAATATTTGTAGTAAAATAAGACATTAGCAGTTCTAGAGTAGATGGTAAGGGTACCTCTCTCCACACTATTATCATACCCCTCATTATAAAAACTTTAGATGATACTTTTCTTTGTATCTAGGATTAAAAGGTTTATAACTTCATGAATAGTCACTAAAATTCTAATTTGACACTAGTTATAATAATTACCATACAATAGACATTTGAAACGCTAGCATTTGGGTGTTTTATTCTATGGATCTTTCTCTCCATTCACATCATTAATTGACTTCTCACCATCGTATGAACATTTAGTTTCTTGATGACCTTCCTTCACACACATAAAACATTTAATAGTCCCCTTAATAAAACATTCATAATTTTTCCTTCCACACATCATTCATAAAGGAACTCTTATATTTTTCTCTCCATTTTTTGAGAATTTCATTTGAATTCCATATTTTTTTTTCAAAATCATGAGATTGATCGGTAACGTAAATCTCAATTTCCAACTTGATTTAACATCAAAATATTTCTTCATAGTTACTAAGTACCATATGTATAATTCCCTTCAAACACACAGTTTTAATCCACTAAAGAATCAATCAACACTAACTTATGTATTTATGATAATACCAAATGTGTGCCACACATGTATTGTAAAATTTGAATCAAAGGTACCCATGGATTCATCATCCTTATAATTTATCTCAAGGAATTCATCCACTATTTTAGTTTGAATAATAAGAGATGAGTAATTATTGAAAAATAATCTCTTAAACACATCCCACTCTACGTTATCAATTTCTTTAACTTTCATTTTAATCTTGATTACTTTCCACCATTGATATTCTTAAACATTGATATGTTGAACATCTAATACGACATTTTCTTTATCTGAACACTGGAGAAAAGAAATTATATTTTTAATTGTTCTATTCCATTAACCTGAAACTAGTTTATTAGTGGACCCACTAATAGATGTTGGATAACACCTCATGATGGACTCAATATAATGTTGTTTCCTACTTTTCTCATTTGGATGTCCATTATGAATCAGATCTTGTGACTGTTTCATAATCATATTAATAATATTTTCTATTCTAGCTTGGATAATATTATGTTTCATACGAGGACAATCATTAAATTTCCCATCAAATTTAGAATTAATATGGTTATTTTGGTTTCTGACCATTGACTAAGACCAAACACCATAGTCTGAGAAATAGTAATCAATATAAAAAACTATATAATCGTGGAGGATTATTTATAAGGTGTCTAAATCATGAAAACTTATTCTCAATCTATGTCTTCTTTGTTTTTACTTAGGTCATTCATGATCATAATTTAGTTAAATTTTTTATGATGTTATGTAAATGAATTGTGAATTCACATATGTGTATCACCTAGGAGGGTCAAACTAGGGTTTTAGTAAAGGAATACTCACTATGCACCAAAATAATTGATGAGATATACTTGAGAAACTCATTTTAGGGTTATTACACATAGATGCCTTTATTCCAAAACCACATCCACTTATAATGTCCAAACGTATTTTTTACTAGGAAAACCATAATCCATTCTTTACCATAAAATATGTTGTTCTCTAATTCATCATATTATCCTTTGGGTTATTACTAAACATTTATCATCTTTGTTTCCCAATGTTATCTAAATCATTATCTTACACAAAAAATAGTCATCCAATATTTTAATAAATAGATATTAAATATTATTTAATGTATATTAATTATATAACATAAGGATCTATGAAAAAATAATATAATTCGTGTATCTTTTTAAACATGGATACATAAACAACAAATTTATAAGTGAACTTCATTATCTTTCACAAAGTGACTCATAACTAGAACCCTTCTTAGATGAATCATAAAAATTATGTCTATTTATAACATGGTGAAAAGAACTAAAATAAATAGTGAGTGTGGATATTCATTTGGTAATGTAAGTCAGATATCAATGTTCACATAGAAATAAAAAGAGCATAATGGTATGAGAACATGAATATAATAGTTTAAAACCATACTTTTCATGTCATGGATCACAATTTCAATTGATGGAATAAATCATGGTCATTTATAAGACAAGAATCATAATGGAATAGAAGTACATAATCCCGAAGGGAATAATATTAACATAAGACATAGAATTAGGGAATTTAAAAAAGTACAAAAAATAATTTCAATTATAGTCATGTTTTCCAGTCGAGACCATCATAGTGGATTGGGTTTTCCCCTGAAACCATAATAGTAATCATGTTTTACTAACAAGTCTATCATAGGGGATAGAATCCTTCATTAAATTGGTTAACTCCCCATTCCAATGTTTTTTTCCCATGAGATATCAATCTATACACAATGTGTAGGAGGGTTATATTATACCATGGCAACCCTTAACATAGTGAAAAAAATATATTTATCTTCCAAATATCACAAATCAGTCATTATATTATAACCCATGATATATAAATGAATATTATGAATATTTAATCATTTTTTAAAAGTATGACCTCTGGAAAAGAAATGGGTTTCATAACATAATTAACACATGGAAATGAATTGGGTTTCATAGTGTCATTCGTAAATCATCATTATCAAAATCTACCTATATAATGTAATTGGGTGGTATCATTGGATTATATCCCCAATAATTCAAAACTAACCTAAAATGTTGTTATATTAGAGGAAAATATCTTTAATACATATTTGGAATATTTCTTGAGGAAAATTACCTTTTGATTTTGAAATCACTTCTTTAAAATTTAAAAATTTCCAAAATTTTATGTAAAAAAATATATTTTAAAATATGCATATAAACTCTTATAGTATGTTTTAATTCATTAAATTATCATGATATTGGGAAATTTTATTAATGATTTATCAGTTAAAATATGTCATTCCTTTCACACTTTTGTTAAAAGTTGAAAAGTAACTAGTTTGGAAAATAACAAGAAGAATCCTATGAAGTCTAAAAAAATATTCAGTAAAAATGAAATTAAATAATATTTTTTAAATATTTTAAACCCCTTAATTTTTATATATATAACATGGAATTGGAATAAAATGGATTTTCAACTAAAGATATAAATAATGTCAATTTTCCATAAAAATTTCGTTTTTGTCTTGAATTATTAAATAGAGGAAAACGAATGGAAAAAGAGAACTATTTTTAAATAAACATTTGATATTAAATATCACGAGTTTCGGAAGATAAAATTCGTCATTTGAAACGTAATCATCATCAATCTCGGTGAACAATGACATTGTAACATAAAACCATTACCTTAGGTTTGACATCCATTTCCAGTTTTAGAACCTCCTATATCATAAATATAGGTTTATTAAAAATATATTATAGAACCACAATTATATATATATCATTCCCTATATTATTTACAATACCCTTTGTCGACCATTTAATGACAATTCATAATTAAAATTACAATTTCTAGAGATAACTGCTTCATTTTTCATGTATGTTTAGGTTTGGTGGGTTTTTACTTGTAATTTGATCATTTTCCCAAAAAATCCCCAATTTTTATCATGATATAAATATCATATATTAATTATATATATATTTATATTAATCCATAAAATTTACATATGTAAAATTGAATTTCATCATCTTTGGAGACAGTAGGTCATACATATGCATGAATGAGGTTTTTATTTTTTGATAGATGGAATAAAAGAAAGATAAAAAATAATTCACATTTAGCAAATTATTATTATAATTTATAAATAATATATATATATAATCCATAATTATTTTCATCCATTTAAAAAATAAATAAAAAATGAATCACGCCGCTTCGTAGATGTGGTGTTCTACATAAACGCAAGAGATATTTTATAATTTTCTAATGTATTGGAAGTTAACATGGTATATTTGATACTATAATTATAATATATATATATATATATAATAAATCTAATATTATATCCAACTATGAGTGGGGATGATGTAAACCGAATTAAATCCATTCGCGATGCGGTAATCTACCGTACATAATATTGATGGGTTCGTTTCTAATTTTATTGAATAGGAAATGGATATAGGTTGTGTAATTAATATAATAATATCTTATTATATGTATAATACTATTTTTATTATTTAATACTATTTTAATAATTCTTTTAGGAGGTATAATAAGGAATAAATTTAAAATGAATCATTAAAAACCACACCTATTCTTCAGAAAACCTTTATATGTTTAAAAACAAATCATTATCTGGATGGTTTTATACTTCAATCATGTACTCTAGTTAATATGGAGGTTTTTAATTAATTTATTTTATTAGGCCTTTGATGTACCCAAAGGATCGTTGTGTGTGTTTATGAAGGATAGTGGGTGGGAGAGGACATCCTCAGAATCATTGATATGACTAAATTAAATAAATATCTTATTCATAAAAAATGCAAATGAAACATAATTTTACTGAATATTAAATGATATAGGTCTAATATTTGTAGATAAATAAATTTATATTTTTATTTATTTTATTTTATCCCTTATCCCTCAAGTTCAATCCCTTAGTAGACTTTTTTAAACCTTAATCATAGTAATATATTTTTAATATTTTTTATTCATTATAGAAAAAATAATGTTACCTAATTAACTAATATAGTTAATTAAAATAAAAAATATGCAATCCATTTAATCAAATTCAATTCATATTAGTGGAATAATTTAATTCAAAATTAAACACACAAACATGATGAAATGAGGTTTTCCAATGAAATAGTTTTCTTATGTACAAAAAGATTTATATCAAAATTCAAAATGAAATTGATTCTAGTAACCTAAAATGGATTATTAAAAATAAAATTTAACTTCTGTTACTCTTAAAACCATTTCGAATAATATTGTAAGGTTTTCAATTTTTTAAATGTAGAGAGAATTTTTTAACAAGAATAAGTATTTTTTACTATTCAATGAAAAATATTATTTTCAGAAAATTCACCAAAATTAAATATATGATGATTTTGACATGTTTATTTGAAAAATTATGATCATTTTTAAAAATAAAATTTGAAAAAGTAGAAAACTTTTATTATATTATTTTCTCACATAAATAAATAGAATCAATTTTAAATAAAAATTATCTTTTTGATACATATACAGAAATAAAATTATTTATATAAAACATTTATCAATGTTTTAATAAGATTTTTATTATTCATACCCCCAATTCAATGGCTCAGTTGTAAGAGTATATTAAATAATGTTTTATTTAGAATTAGGTTTTCATGTATACAAAGCTATTGAAGTAATAGAATTTGTTAAAAAAAGAAATATAACATAAAATCTCAATGAGGTGTAGGGTAAGGCTAGGTTGGATCATTATAAATTCAAACAAATATAGAAATATATAAAAAAGTGTAAATGAATTATAAAGTAAATATTAAAATTAAAGAGTCTATGTTATTAATATGGAAATATATATTTTAATATATGATGATGGATAATTAAGATAATATTTATGAGTACATTAAAATAGTTAATGAGATTGTTAAAAATATCCAAGGATATCATAAAAATATGGATCACTACAAAATTTTAAAAAATATGATAAGAAATTTCATGGATAGATTTCATCCTAAAATAAAATTATTAAAAGTCAAATAGAACATTGACATTGATAAATTTCATAACACTCTCACTACTTATAAACTAAGAATGATTTTTGAATAAAAGAATAATAATTATAAAGAAATGGATGCTGAGGCCATGTGAAAAATAACAATCAAACAAGAAGGAGAATAACCTCCATGTGAATTTGAATATTTAGAAGAGGATTAGAAATTTTAAATACTTATTTTAATTATTTTAAACATATTTATAAAATTTAAGGGAAATCAGGAAGAAAAATTACCACCGAGTGTTTTAAATGTGATGGAATTAGGAGTTTTACAAGTAACTTCCCGAAGAAAAAGTGATGAGTATTTTACTGGTGAACATGAAGATAATCCTAAGAAAAATATTTCGGTTAAAAAATAAAAATTTCATTTGATATTTTAAAATGGAAAAAATAGTTTCTATAATGGAAGTGAAGAAATATGACGAGTAAGGAAGAGAAAGGATACACAATATAAAGTAGCCAAATTGGGGAAGAAGATGATGAAAAACAAAAAATAAATCATGTATCATATTGGAAAACATGAAAAATCCTCTAATATTGAGGAAGAACAAGGTGATATAACATATTTAGACAAGATTCTGGTGTATAAAAGTTATGTTTGTCTTGAGTATAATATTAATATTTAGAAGTAAATTTAGATATTTTACAAAGAAAGTGGTAATAATATTTAAATTAATGATGTACATATTAAAGGGAAGATAATTATATAGATTAAATCAAAAAATAGAAGCTAAATATTACGGAGCAAGAAAAAATGGTTGAAGATTTTGGAGACAATTGACTATGATTAAGTAAAATGAAAAATGTGATATAATCAAGGTGTTTTAAATCCAATAAATCCCTAATTAATTTGAAAATATATTTCCACAAGGCTATGGTGGTTAAAATTTAGACCTCTTAATCTACGGAAAATAAATATCTAATTTGGAATGTTAAATATTATCTTATTAAAAATAAAATAAAATTATTTAATCCTGACAGGTTAGTTTCAAATTCAAATGTTAGAAATGTTTGGGTTATAAATAGTAATGAGAAATATTCTACTACATCAAGAGAAGGAAATACTAACTTCAAAATAATTTCCCATCACAGATATATGGAATAATGAATCATGGCATTATTACAATAACAATTTCTTAAATAAATGTTTTATTTATATTGAAGATTCTGAATCAATGGTATATGTGGGAGATATAGAATTTTTTGGGTGTAAATCCAAATCATGATGTTATAATATATCATTTCTATAGAGTTATAAAAAGAATCAATCAAGAGGGAGTAACACTAAAAAATATAGAATATACACTCAAAGAATGAATTCTATGAAAAAAATTAATCAGGTTTGTGTACACAGAAAATATATTCATTCTTGGAAGATATTTTTAGATGATGTGAAAAACGAGGTCATTATTCTGAAGATTTCATGAAAAAATTCCACGATAGTTTCAATTTAATATTAAATGAAACATATACATTTAATTAATAAATTTATTCACCCATTAATAGAGTTTCATTGAATGACATTAATAGAAATAAGTCATTGAATTTGATAGTGGTTATTCATATCACATGTATGTTGATATAAAAATATTAAATAATATAATAATGGGTTAGTGATTTTGGAGATGAAATATCTTAAAGAATCATAGTTTTTTCCACTACTATGAATAAATACCAAAATATAAAATTTAAAGATGTATGATTTTTTATGTGTTTAAACACAATATATTAACTATGAGTTCAATATTCTGGGTTTTTGAATGGGTTGGAATTCCAAATTTTTTTTAATATCTATGCTTGTTGGAGGAGGGAACATTATTTTATTCTTAAGGACAAAATTCTATAAGTTTCAACACCTTAATGAGTTTTTTTATATGGGTCTTGATTCTAGGAGAGTTTTTTAAGATTTGGATTGGTTTCAGAAACATCAAGTTCATAAAACACAGTTTTAGTATATGTAGGCCAATATGTACAGTGAGTGCATGGTTTGTTTAACCATGTGGCCTCAATTGTGTAACCTGTTTTCAATGGGTCATAGTTTTATTTAACTGCACAACACCCTCCTATCAACTATTCATGGTGGGGTATCATTTCCCAGAGGGTGTGCATGGTTGGTGCATGGTCTAGCCAAACTATGAAACCAAACCACGTGAGGTGTCTATCCATGGTATAGTTGATACCACATGATTGGTGAGTATTTTTACAAATCATGTGTTAATCATGAATCTGTTTAAAAAGTTCCAAAATACATTTTTCTATTCTTTCTTTAATAGTTATATACCTTTTCTCTCCCACAAGTGGCCTTCTCTCTATAGTTTCATGGATCTCTCCTTCCCCTCTCCCTAGGATTTGGACTCTCTTCTCCATCTCTTCTCAGATATGAGCTCCATCTGTCGCATTTGAAGCATAATAATATGTCCTCCAATTATATTTATTATCTTCTTCTATTACCTCACCATTTGGAATACCAAATCCATTGGATCTATTTTACCTGATTTTTAGGGTGTGTGTATAAAACACTAATTTATCTCATTTCATCTCGAGTAAGAGGCTGGTTTTTTTTTTGATAAAACACATATAAGAATAAATTATGTTGTTCATAGATTGCTCTATAATTTTTTGGATATTTTTGTTTGTCCACTGAAATAATAATTTTGGGTTGTCCAATTGAGACACCTAATTATTTAATAACATATTTAAATTGATTATCTAGTATTATGAGATTCTAATGGGAATTCTCTAACCTATTTACATATGCTAATCCATTTTAAGGGATTTTTATCAATTGGGAGAGACAGGATTGTTGTGTGATTCAAATTAAATAAATTGTATATATTTATTGAAAAGGTTATATGGGAAGGTGACATGCATGAACCAAGGATCGAGGAGATTTAGTTCACCTAGAATGAGATGAGACTATTTTTAATGGTGGGATTGGCTTTAAATTCATTGGTTGATGACGATGACTAGGTTGTGGGTACATGGGTCATTCGTTTTTAGGTCGTTTGTTCTCTTGGAGGAGGTAATGGCTTGCGTGGCATGAGATGGGTTTGGTCATTTGGATTAGGTCATTATGGTCACAATAGAACATGGTTCTAGATTATGTGACTTAGGTAATGTTTGGTTATTATCACACACTATTGTTGGATGGAATGTTGTTTGAGTCATGTGGACTCATATATTACTCATTTGAGGTGGTGTTGAACAATCATTGTTGTTTGAGGACACTATTGATATTTCGACTTATGGGATTTTCTAGAATATAAATTATGGATGTGGTGCTCACCATAAAAATACATTATTATTAGTGACGGAACATTAGTTGATGGTGTTGATACCATCAGTTGGGATATGAGGCTCACTATTTTAGTTGAGGAAAATGTTTTGGAATTATTGGATGATAGATATTGTCATTCCATGGGACTTCAGTATATTGAATATATAGTGATTATATATTGGACGATAGATATGACCATGCCATAAGACATCCAAATGTGGAGAAAACAATGAATTTTTTAGTGCAGGTCTGAGGGACCTGGGACTGGTGGCTGACCATGATAACAGGATAACAAATACATTATTAGTGGAATGTTTTGACCTAGATAGCAAGAGGTGGCTTTTGAAATATTTATGGTTGGAACATAAGGGTTCACCAAATATGTTATTTTTCATGGGACACCTGAGAATTAATCCATGGGTCCTCACCACATCAAATATATATTTATAGTCATACATTGTTCGATTAATATATTATTGGGGGCATGTTTTAGAGATATACTGGAATTGAATGAAGTAGGAAAATGATTTATTGGACTCTCTGAGGGAAAGGGTGGAAACATAATTTTTAAAAAGTTATGAATTTCTATTTCATTTAAATATTTACAATCATTATATTTATGTATTTTAGATAGGAAAATGTTAATGTTGAAAGATTGAGTTTATAATCACACCCTACACAGGACACTCAAGATGTGTGTAGAATTTTTGTTTTGAGATTATACAAGGTATTAGGATCGTGTGATGGACCATAGTGATCATTGATATACCATTTTCCTCGCATGGATGTATGTTTACCAAGTATTTCATCTGCATTGATTTTGGTTATATTTTGGGGGTTTTATATTTGTACATATATTGTAAACATATTTTTCTATATACATGTATGATCTAAAATATGTTTCATTCTACAAATTATATTATTCTTGAGGTTATTATTACTATTGTTGATTATGATTTTACTGTGTTTATTTAGTTACTTCTACTATTGTGGTCCTTCCACTATGTTATATAGATATAGACCATTATTTTTATCACCACCAAAGGTTATGGTCTCTCCACTATCACCAAAATAGACCATTTCTACTAGTTAGTAGCCGTTGGTGTATCCCGAGGTGCACCTAAGGCATAATGGCTGACTGGCCTAGAGCGAAGTTTGAGTGGAATAATGGGTTGGAGTGTTATAAATCGTATCATAGGAGTATTATTTTACTTCTTGGTATTTCTACTAGGGAGATGGTAGACAAAGGACTAGGATGTAGTCAAAACTATGCAAATAGATCGTGTTTCGGTGCCTCTAGCCCATTTATGGGGTATAGACCATGTTTTTAGGGGTTGAAAATTGATCTAATTCTTCTCACTTATACATTCGATTGATTCCAACCTCGAGTGGAACACCTGAGTATTATATTATTGGATTATGTGGTGAAAACCTTGGTTTTGTATGGAAATGGGGAATTATATATTCATCAAGGTAGGAAATTAAGATAATTTTATGTTTAATGGTTCTTGTGATTTTCATTGGGATCCTTGAATACACTAAGAGGGGATTGGGTTGTTAACCATTTCATCAAAAAAATGAAATTGTGTTTTCCATCATAGCCTTTTTAGTATAATTCTACTAATTCATCCCAGGTATGTGGTTCTTGATGAGATGAGTATGTGATGCTATGTGTATATAGTATGTTTGAGCATGACTCTATTAATGGTAGGAAGGAATGACTAAAGGGTATTAGTTGTTTAAAATGTAAAAAAATTCTAAACTGTGCTTTCCTATATAGTGTTTTAGTGAAATTATACACAGTTACCATTAATTTATGATATCTGATAAGTATGATATGTGATTCCTAATTTTTTTATGTGAAAAAAATGGGCCACGGGGTTATATTATATGAGATACCTAACTCTGTTATGGGTAGGTAAGGGGATATGAGGTATAATGTCATGTAACATGGGTGTGGTAGGGGAGTGTAAGGGTGGTGAGATTCACTTCATGTTATAATGTTCCTTATATATGATAAATATATCTTTTTATAGATATTTGAACATTCTTTATTTTCACAATGTGATGCAATATATATGGATTCTGATGTAGTGTTGAGAGGGAGGTGATGTGGTTCTACATGAGCATGCACAATATGAGACACCTAAGGGTAAGGATGAGGTCTCTATGGGTCAGAATTATAATGAGCTATAGGTATAGGCATAAGTACATTTTGTGGTATAGAAATAGAAATCCGATAAGATAGAATCATTTTTTCCATAGTTATATGAGCATCATAGGGAGAGCATGGTATGGGCCATATAGGGTATTGAAAGGGGAGCTCAGGGAGAGGATTATTCTATAGAGTATCTGACTCATGAGTTCTAGTCTCAACACCAACCATTATTTGTGGGTGAGGTTGGACTGAATATGTCTAATAATTGAATCAGTTTGGTGATGATAAATTTTGAGCATCATGAGCCACCCCTAGGTCGTAGGGTGAAGCTGGGTATGTACATGCTCAGAGGACCAACAAAGTGTTTGTGGGATATAGAGAATTAGGTGGACAGACAAGAGGGAATTGATAGATTTCAATGTTAGGATCTTAAATCACTTCATCCTAGATATGGTTAGGGTGTATAAAGATCATGAGTTCATGAATCATTAGTGGGGAGATATGACTTTTATGGATTATGATGACAAATTCATAGGATTCTCCAAATTATTACTTTATATGGTGGGTGAAGACAATGCTATGGTGAGGCATTTCGTGGTTGGTGTATGGTATACCATCAGGGTGTAGGTTAACATTTTTTGGTTAACCTCATTCTTAGAGGAGATGAATCAAGAATTAATAGTAAAGAGAATCTTGATGTGCATTCCATATTCAAACTAGGTGAAAACATTAGTTTTTCATAGCGGTGATGTTTTAGGTGGCTGAAAGTACGACCATGAGCAGTCTTAGTAGGGTTGTCATGATAGAAATTTAGGAAGTCCACTACAAAGTTTTTATCTAATGGTGTGATTCCATTATGAGAAGATTGGGCATGTGTAGACTTAGTGTGAGTGAGATCTAATGGATTGTTGGGCTTGTGGTCTGATGCGGCATACATAGAGGTTCTATAGGAATCCTTTTTAGATTGCTGCATTCTAGGGAATGGGTTAGAATCATGGATATAATGTAGCTACCAATAGAATTATAGGGAGCTGTTATTTGGGATTCAAAAACACATGAATATCATGGAAGTGAAAGAGGAACAATGGTGGGATAGTTTTTGGAGCCTGTTGTAGATCTGCAGGGAGGTTAGGCCTCTGGTAGTCAAGAATCAATCTAGGTGCATGCTATTAACATGGTATTTTTGACTAGGCTAGTGAGATGACTATGATTATAGGTATGATTTTCTTGTGGCATGAACTTTGTGTTATTTTTTCATGGACATTTGTTTTGGTCATGGTTGGTTTTCATTAATTATGTTCATGTCTTCTATTTGGACCAACCAGGGACTAGTTAACAAGTAGGAATCACATAAGATGCTTGGTTTATATTGAGTAACTTTTGAGATTAAAGACTTATGGTAATCTGATGAGACACATGATTTCATGAGTGTCTTGTATGACACTGGTATTGATGAGAATCTGATGATACGCATGATTTGATATGTGTTAGGAATAAAACACGTATTATTTTTCACCTTATGAGGTTATGGAATGAATTTAGGTCAGGAGGGGATTTTTATTCGTGGGTATGGTCGATGGAACAATTTTGAATGATTAATTTAGGTTAAAAAGAGACCATGAAGATAACTTCTAAGGAATGAAGTTCCACAAGGGGAATTATCCTTGAATGTATAACCAAGGTAGACCTAGGTGATAATCAGGGGATGGGTATTTCTAGTTACATATCTACATAATACCTTATATCTATGTTATGAGCTATTACAAGGTGGGGAGAATATAACATCTTGGGTTTTTGAATGGGTCAAAATTCCTGTCCTGTTCAATTTTTTAGGTTTGGTGGATGGACCAACTTTCTTTTGGTATTCAAAACCAATATATTAGAGTTTTAATTACTCAATAAATGTTTTTTAGATTTTTCATGAGGATGGTTTAGTGCCTCGATAGTTGGAATTGGTTTCAGATGCATTGGGATCCAAAATTCTAGTTTTGGGAAATGGAGACCAAGGTGCATTGTTGGGGCACTATGTTTTTAACCATGTTCGAAAAACTGTGACACCTATTTTCCAAGTTTAATGGATTGATTTAACCATGTGTAACCATCATATAAACTTTGTAGGGGTAGTGAAAATATTCAGAGAGTGTGCATATGACCGGTGCATAGTTGTGGTAAAATGTGTGGCCAAACATTATGAGGTGTCTATCCTTTTGAAAGTGGGCACTGCATAGTTGGTGTATGGATTTCTAAACCATGTGGTAAATGTTTATCAATTTGAAATGTTTGAAATTATATTATTCCCTTTTTATCTACAATAGGCTTCTCTATCTTTAATCCTCGCATGCGTGGACTTCTCTTTATAGCAGAGTGGATCTCTCCTTCCCATCATCATAGTCTTTCCCTCTCTTCTCCATCTGAGCTCCAATCCGAGCTCCACATATCACATTTGATGTTTAGTAGAAATAACTTCAATCCACTTCCTTCTATTCCTTTTTATGTATTCACATGGTTTGACAATTCTGTGAAAGAACATTTTCCCTATTTTTGATGTGTTTGTCTAAAACTATGATTTCTTGTGTTTGAGCTTGATTTAGAGGCTGACATTTGACAAGAGATAACGTATGAGTATAATTTAGGTGGTGTATGAATTTATCTTTAATTTTATGGGTGTTTTGTTGTGAATACCTAAATACAGATATTTTGTTGTCAGACTGAGACCCTTATTAGTTAATTCTTACTCTAAATTGATTATTTGGGATTATGAGATGCTGATTGGTGATCTATAACATATTTAAATATGCCATGATGGGATAGGGGGTTTTGAATAATTGGGAACGATAGTCCAATTTTGTGACTTAAATTAATTAAAATGTATATATTGATCATAATGGTTCCTTGGGGACATTATGGGAATTGCCCGAGGATTGAGATGGTGTTGGTCATCTAGACTAATGAAGAACAACTTGTAAGGCTGGTCTTGGACTGAGATACATTGGGTGATGATGATCACCAAGATAAGGTGAAATTGTTTGTCATTTTTATGTGATGAGGTCATCAGGAATATGGTGTGTTATGTGTATCTTAAGATGGTGTTGACCACCAAGATTTGGGTGATGTGATCACCGGGGAAAGGGGGGTAAAATGATGTCTCTTAGGTAGTATTTTGAGATTAACTCTTACCATTTTTAGATAATGCACTGCTGGAGTCATTTTCATACAGATAGGACCCTATTGATGTGGTGTTGAATGCTCATTGTGGTTAAAGAATTCTATAGATACTATTTCATAGGGGATGATGTCGACCATCAGCTATGGATGAGGTTCTCAACGTAGAAATCCATGTCTGATGGTGATGGACCATCGGTTTATGGAGGTGAGACCATCCGTTAATGGTGGTGAGAACATCAGTTGATGGTGTGGAGACCATCAGTTCATGGTGGTGAGACCATAACTTGGGGTATGAGACTCACCATTGTAGTTGAGGCCAATGTTCTAGAATTTTTTAAGGATAGATATCACCATTCCTTCATATGTTGTGTTGTTGAGCCAATGGTGATTATTCAATGGAGGGAAAATATAGTTTTTCCCCACTACATCAGTCTATAGATCTGATGGTGAATTTTTGAGTGGGGGTTTGGGTGAACTAGAACTTATTAGTGGGTGTGCCATCATGATATCAGATACCTATTTGGTGGCATGTGAGGTGTCAGATGGCATGGGGTGTTAGGTGAAATGATTATGGGTGTATCCTGAGGGTTCACCAGATATGATATTCATTAGGGAACACCTGGGAATTAATCCATAGATCCTAAAAAATGAAAACATATATTTTAATTCATTTGTTTTATGTCAAATATATATTTTGGGTCACGTGTTTGGAGATATAACGGTGTTGTATGAAGTAGATAAACTCTTCCTTTTGGCTGTTGAGAACAAGGGGAGATGGTTAATCATTAAACATGTGTGCATTGAATTTTAATATATATAATTTACACATTTCGTAATTTTGGTGGTAATATAGGAACATTTTAGTGGTGCCCTACTATGTTCATACTCACATCATACATTGGACGCTCAGGAAGCATGTATACTTTATGTTTTTAAGATCAGGTAAGGCATCGAGCTTAGGAAATGTACCTTAGTGATCATAAATGTACATGTTTAATGCAATGGATGCATGTGGACCTTGTGGTTTCTATATATTGAGGTGGAGCTTATTTTGGGTTTTATATATGTGTACTTATACAGGTGGCACTGCTTGTATATTTCCTTCTATGAGCAGGAATGTGTTTTATTCTATATATTTTATTATGATTGGGATTATCATTACTTCTGTTGATTATGATTATACTATGATTATTTAGTTGCTCCAACTATTATGGTCCATCTTTAACTGTGTTATACACACATGGACCATTACTATTATCACTACCAGAGATTATAGTATCAGCACAATCACCTAATCAAACCATCACTTCTAGTAGATACCCTTTGGCATACTATGAGTTTTGCCTAAGGCCTAGTTTCCACCTGATCAAACCATCACTTCTAGTAGAGATGAATGTTGTATTAATAACATGTCTAAAAAAGAAAAATGTTCAAATAACTCAAAAAATATCAGTGATTCAACACACTTTAACACTTCATTTGATTAATAATAATTTCTATGGACCGGTGGAAAAAATTCAACAATAAATGATCTTTATTTTTATGAATTCATAGACTATTTCACTCAGATTCCCAATTTCATGTTTATGATACCCAATTTTGATATAATAGATATGTCTATAATTTTAAATGTTATGTTGAGAAAGAATTATAAATCTATATCAAAAGGGTGAGATCTAATAATTACAAGAAGTATACCTATTATTATTTTGGTAGATATTTTTATGTATAAAATTTAACACCAATATAGATCACCCTACACTACCTTGAAATGGTGTATTGGAAAGGAAGAATATGAGACAAGTTGATATGGGAAGAACAAGTCTTACTAAGGGTAAAATCTCAAAATTATTATTTAGAGGATTTTTGTGTATAATTTTTCAAATAAATAATAAGATATTTATAATAATTGAGACACGCTTAAATCATATGAAATGTGGGATATGAAAATGAGAACATTGAAAAAATTTAAGGTATTTTGTAGTCATAGTTATATGCTGATAAGGAATGGAAATCTTGAAAATGGATCTTAGCGATTAATAAAATTACTTATATAAAAATTTCCATTTGTTCCACATGATTGAAATATATTTTTTTACTCCCTCAATGGGATTGTTAAATAGATTTTACATGAATATTTTTATCTATATTTCCAAAAACTCTATAAAAATTTCTAATATTTTTGGATAAAAAGTGTTACTACTAAATCTCAACATACACATCTAGATTATTAGGAATCATGATATCCAATTATTTTATACTGATCAATATATAGGGTCTATCCTTGCTTAAAAGATCATGTTTTACGATAATTCCAAAATAGAATTAGAGTTGTAGTTATTTACTAAAGGGGACTAGCCCTGTTTTATTTCATCCATTATTAGGGGTCTCACAGGGTTCAACAATGTATATAGTACCATTAATCACTTATTTGATGCATGTTTTCTCGACCATAAAGGTGATGGACTGACATCCCAAACCTAAAGTATACTTACACTAGTGAAATTTTGGGTAATATTTAATTATGATAATAGAGTGCACAACCATTTCATGAATCTTAATGAAGAATAACTCAAAGGAATGATTTTTCCCTCATTATTTCTCTCATATCTATTTACAAGGGGTGTTAATTATGTAGTACATCATGGTAAAGCATTATCACTCCACTTAAGATGGGATAGAATCTTTCGATGTCAATTCAAGTAAGTTTAGTGTGTTGGAAATTACCTAGGTAAGGCCTCAAGATTAATTTAGATAGATAATGTGTCATATGTATTATACATGGTGTTGTAATTACCTAAGAAAATTGATATTCTAACATGTTGGATCTCTTAACATTTTATGGTGAGGTAAAATATATTAAACACAATGACCTTGTAATGTTAACTGGTATCTCACTTTTATATTACAAAAGGTTTCACCTCTCTGAATTTGTTTTAGATTCATATATGTTGGTTGATGATTTGTCAGGTTAATCCCCCAGTTATAGGAGCATCACTTACACAGTCATATCATGTATAGACATGATTCATTAGTAAATGAAGATATTTCACACCTAGGATAAGGGGAGTAAGGTGTTCAGTTATCTTTCATCCAATGGTGACCTTGTGGATGGGTTTCTGACTTACTCTAGTGTCGGTTCATTAACATTATAATATATCGACATTTTCAATGGGGATTTTTTTCTCAATACTAATTTAATTGTGATTTTTTCTGATTATATAATTTACTATTTTCAAAATAAAAATACCAAATTTTCGGTCAAAAAAATATATGAGAGTTTGAAGAGAATTAAAAAGAATTGATATTCTTGGGACACTTATAAAATGAAAGGGACAATAGATGTTGAAATAATAGGTTACAAAGAGTGGTTAATTTTTTGATGTGAATGTTATGGTTAATCAGTGCATATCAAATATAAAAAATAAATTATAATTTAAAAATATCGAAGTATAAATGTATAAGATTTAGTTAAAAAAATATAAAACTGAAAAACAACAAATTTCGGCTAATTTTGATTCTAAAACAATTGTTGATGATCATGAAAGAGGTGCAATGTAGAAATAAAAGATTCATATATTGAAGATTTATATTTATTTAGAAACTATTATTTCTAATTATGAATCTCTAGTGAATATAAGAATAAGGTTGTGGCTTGAAAATGTAATTAAACTCATTACATAGTTTTGTGAGGAAATTTAGAGTAAGATATGGAAAAATTTAATGAATGAATAATTAGAATATATTTTTAAAAATTATTATTGGGAACATACACCAATACTAAAAAAATAATACAGGTTACAAGTGGGTATCATGTACAAAATTATTCAAAAAAATGTGAGGTGTCAACAAAAAATCCAAATTTAATGGAAAAAGTGACTCAAATGAAGAAGGCATATATTTTAGATAGAATATTTTACCAATGGAATGATTAAAAACATTCGGAATATTTTTTACATTAAGAACTCATATGATGTAAAATAAATATTTTATGGTAATTAAGACTTCCTTCATAAATGGATAATTAGAAGAATAAGTATTTACTAATAATCATATGATAATTATTCTTAATCATTATGAAAATATGTTTCCTAAAATGAGGATATCCTTATATGATTGGAAATATAACCCTATATAGTGGTACTACAAATAATAATATTTCTTGAAGAAGTTTTACTTTTCAAATGTAAAGGCAGATAGTGAATTTCAGGTGAATTAGATAATAAAACGTACTCTAATACATAATGTTTATGTTATTCGTAGGTGAAAACAAGTATGTCTATATAGAATCTTCAAATATTAGGGAGAAAGTTTTTTAAATTTATATATTTAATTAAATTAATCATTATTTTCAATTATTTATTTTATAAAATTAAATACTATATATTCTTATAAACAAGAAATATGGTAGTGAATTTTGGAATAAATTTAGCATAGAACATTACAAAAAAGGTTTAACATCCATTATAGTTAGAATGTAATTGAGTAAAGAAAACATTTGAATTATTGTTAATGAATATTATTTATGAAAGATAATATAAATATTACTCTATCTTATATTATGAACACAAGATATAATATATATAGATACTATTTGTTAAATATTTTTTAGTTATCATAATGAGTCCCACATGCCAGTGGTAAAAGTATTTTCTAATATGTCAAAGTCACACGGAGTAATGGTATGTTGTATATGAGAATTGAACAATTGAATCTACTAGGATTCATATATATATATATTGGTTAGGTGGCTACATTGATAGAATATATAATTCTTATGTAACATTATTTTTATGTAAACATTGTGGAATATTCCATACCAAGAAGCAAATATTACAGACTTTGTGCACAACTAAAGATTTTTTTTTTAGAAAAATATTTTTTTGTATGAAAATTCAATTGATGAAGTCGCAGTTTCAAGATCTAAATATTGTATTTTAGAAGAAACTTGGGATTTCTTAGAACATTAAATGAGCTGTTGAAATATCCTAAAATATTATCCATCATTAATGATCCAAACACATTACTACCAGGTATAATTTTATCAAATAAAATTACAAAATGGAGATGTCAGAATAGAAAAATTTCCACCAAGAACTAGATATCATATATGTTTTAAAAAATAATTCTTATAGAGTGGTTTCTGGGTTTAATGTTATAACTTCTTGTTTATCCATATCCTATCACTTGAGGATGTTTGATAACCACCCCTTAAGGATTTTAATTCTATTATTAAAGTGGATATTATTACAACAATTCTTGTGTATCTTGTGAATATGATTATGTAGATAGTATAAATAATAGGGAAAATTAGTTGACATCATTTATTGAGGGGGAGAACAACTAGGTCACTAGACCGAACATTACACGTCACTAAAATATAGAATTCTTTAAAAATAAATTATTTATCCAATTGTGTGGAATCAAAAAAATTCAACATGATATATTATATTATATTAGGATTTTACTGTTAAAATTATTTAAATTTTCAAGGATTTGGTAAAGTAGACAACAAATACACATGGGGGATTGAAGAGCCTAATAGAATTATTTGAATGGCTGCTTTTTTTTCAAATATGTTTGTGAATATTTTGAAGTTGTGGATAATTGTTTATGATTTGAAAAAGGTTGATAATGTTTTTGATCTGATTTGAGTGGCCCTGAGAAGAATTGATTAAGTTTTGGATTGATTTGAAGAGATACTGGATATTAAATATTTAAGGATGGAAATGAAAAAGGAATTTTAATTTTTAGTTACTCTTTTGGAATTTATAATATTATTTTTTTCAGGTAAGACAGTTAAATATGTCATAACATTTTAAATATTTTTGAGATATTTTATCTAAAAACCAATGTATTTGTCTATGAAATAAGACATTTTTTAAAATGTAATACATTGTTAAATAAGTGTAATACAGCTATCAGAGTCAAAATTTGGTACATGCATGAACCATAAAGACATTTTTGTAATTTATTTAGAGTCATTGAGTATTATTGATTACCAATTTCAATCTAGAATATTAGAAAATACATGGAACTAAATGGATTTTGTAATAGTCCAATAGAATTAAAAAATATCAGTTTCTATATGAAAACATGCTAAAGGGAAATGGGACTCATATATTTTTATAAAAAAATACTAAAAATAGAAGATTCCAATAGTTATAGAATTTTCTAATAAAGTAAAATTTATGGATGATACTTAAGAATGATAAATGGGATGATGTTTTACTATTATAAAGTTAAAAAATCCCAAGATAAATTATCATGTTTTCAATATAATTATGGTTTGATGAATATTTAATTTGGGGTAGATGAGGAGATCACTTTCCAAAAATTCTATATTTTTAAAATAAAAATATTAAAAAATTATAAATAGTTATCACTATTGATTACATTATTGTTGGACTGGTTTAGGCTGATATTTATTGGATGATGATGGTTAGAATTATTGTGGCCCATACTATGAACCAAGCCACAAATATCCTGGGTTGAGATATGCAGTGAGATCATTAGGGGTTGCTGGGTGAAATGCACCCTTACAGTAGGGGTTCACGGGAAAAAGGATGATAACCAAAAATATTGAGCACTGTAGAAATTTTGACCAACTGTAGGAGAGCTGTTCGGACGAAACACATAGGTAAATTTAGTATTGTAAGCATTGAATATAGTTGTACTATATATCAATATACATTCATCTATAATCTACTATAACAACATGGACTGAGGTGGAATTGACATTGTAGTGATGAATACTTCCATTCACCATTCACTGTAGCAGTGATTATTTTTTGTGTGGATGTTGGCATAATACTTGATCTTCATTATAAGACCATTTTGGGATAGGATTATTGTGTGTGAATCTTCGAGATCTCCCATTATTTTTTGATCTGGAATCTAGTAAAATTATGACTCACTATAGATGTAGGAATAATTTTCAAAATCATATATGTATCCAAGAACCAATATATTCTTCTCATATTTTTGTTTTTTCTTTTTTAATTTAATGTGAGTCATCCATCGATTCATTTCTTGCACCATTTTCTACATCAACTGGTATCATAGATTGAGTTCAAATTTCCTAAATTTCATGATGGACATTGAATAATCCAAGGGTAATTTTGATCACTATTATGGAAATGACTTCAATTACTAGGGGATGTATATGAAGAACAATCTTTATGAAAAAAATATACACTTTTCAATTCTAGGTGGAATCCCAATTACTATGGATCAGACATAGGGTTCATATCTTGATTGACATGTTTTACGTGTTTTGTTCCTTATCTTGGCCAAAAAAGTAGAGTCCATCATCATAGAATAAACGATGATGGTAGGCCTAATAATGGATCTCATAAATATGTATGAGACGCCTTCTACATCGAATAAGGTGTAAATTATGTAATGATTTTTTAATAAACAAATTTTGATGGTGTGATTTTTTATATCACATCAAATAATTCAATACCATCACATATTAGTTGAAATTGCTCGAAATTCCACTTGATGAAGAGCTATGTGCACTGGTTTTACTATCTTCTTTACATGATAATTGGGAGGTAACTACAACATCCATGATCATTTATTCAGGGACTCCAATGTTGGTTATGAAGGATTTGTGGGACCTCATCCTAAAAGAGTATATTTAAAATAGAAAATCAGGTAGATTATGTAGTTCTTCTTTTAATATAAAAGGAATAATAAGATATTTATAGTAAGATAACCATAGAGTATGATACAAATCAAGAAGAAAGAGATAAGATATGGATAAGTGGAATTTTCCCACCCACCAAATTTATGGGAGGAAAGGACACTTCAAGAACGAGTGTAGAGAAAAATGATATGTACATGAAACAAATGGAGAAATTTCGGTTGTTTAAGGAATGTAAGATGCATTTCTACTGATCATGGACAACCCGATGGAGTATTTTTTAGAATTAGGGGAGTCTTTAAACTCCACATCTAGGTAGGGTTTCTTGAACAAATGATTCGGTGGAAATTTTGACTAGGTACATCTTGGTGATGATGAACTCTTTCAAATCATGGGGAATAGAGATTCAATGATCAATACCAAGAGTGGGAGTTTTTTGGTTCAACCAAATGTGATATATATCCCTGGTTTAAAAATAAATCTGATTTCTGTTGGGTATCATCATGATGCAGCCATCAATACCCTGTTAACTAGTGGTTATTGGAAGATTACTAAGGGGTCTATTTTCATATCTCTAGGATTAAATAATGGAACCCTTTACAACATAAACAAGACTAGAATAGACATGTTTTCATCAATAAACTCTACTAGAGATACAAAATTGTTGCACTATAGGTTATGCCACATGAGTGATATGGTGATAATGGTGTTTGTGAAAAAAGGAATGCTATTAGAGATGAATTATATTTAAGATGTATTATTTTAAGATTGAATCTTTAGAAATAATAAGAAGGTATAATTTGAAATGTTAGATAGAATCCCAAAGCCATAGAAGCTAGAATTGGTTATCACTGATGTTTAGCGGCCCACACTATCACATTCCTATAGAGGGTCCAAATATTATGTGATATTTATCAATGAATCAATAAGGATGGTATATATTTTATTTTTTAGAAGACAATATTATGTGTTTAACATGTTCAAAAAGTGGACAACCATAGTGGAGAGTGAGTGAAGATCACAGATAAAATTTTTGAGGTCTAGCAATGGAGGGTAGTATGGTAGTTAAGTGTTAAATGAATATAGTGCTAATAATGGAATTCCATGGGAGAATACTATTCCAGGTACAAAAAATTTGATTTATATGGATGATATAATGAATAGGAAATTTAAAGAACATTCTACTAGTGTGAGAATTTACTTGGCGTTATCCAAAACCTTCTGGGTAAAGGATGTCAAGATGTCATCATATCTCATCAACTACAGTCTATCTATACCAATAGGAGAATGTATTTCAAAGGAGATCTGGTCTAGAAAGGAAGTCATAATCTTATCCTTATGAGTGATTTGTTATTTGGAATATGTACATGTAGATGTTTATAAAAGGGAAAATCTTGTTCTTAAGTCCAAACTAGGTTTCATTATTGGCTATGGTGCTGAAGAGTTTGGCTATCGATTTTGGGATGTTCAAAATAAGATGATCATAAAAAGCTATAACGTGGTATTAAATATAGTTTTTATGTACAAGGATCACCTTGAAATTGAAGATGAAAATGTAAATAAAGAATTAGAGTGAAAAGATAATGTGGATCATGATGGTTTACCCGAGCATGATACATAAGAACTAGTGGATCTAACTCCTCTAGTGGAGTCGAGGAGATCAAAAAGGGAAAGAATACATGTTCAAATGTATTCACCATAATTATAATATTTTTATTGACTAAAGGTGGAGAACTATAATGTTTTGAAGAGGAAATGTAGTAGAAGGATTTTAATAAGTGGAAGTTATCCTTGAAGGAAGAGATTTATTCAATACAAAACAATAATAATTGAGAGTTAAAACCTATTCTATAAGGAATGAAAGCATTTTAGAACAAATGGGCATACTAGTTCAAGGATGAACATTATGGGATGATAAGTTACCTGTAAAATGTGCTAATGAATGGTTTTCCGAATAATTAAGGCATGGAATCCACTGGAATATTCTCTCTTGTAGTTATGCTTACCACCATCCTGGTGGTTCACAATATTGATACATAAGAAGAATTATTACTTCAAAAGATTGTTCTTAAGAATGATTTAAATCATTGAGTTTTGGAGGAGGAAATCAATATGAATCAACATTGAGTTGATAACAGACGGCATGGGATGAAAACTCTAGAAAATCCTATATTGGTTAAAGTAGGCACCCATGTAGTGGAACAAAATATTTTAAGCATTCATGACTAAAAATGAATACAAAGAGTGTGTCATGGATCAACGTGGCTATATAAAATCATTTGGTTATGGATATATTATATTTCTTCTATATGTTAATGATATTATTATTACAAGATAATGTATGCATATGATAGATGAGATGAAAGGGAAGGTGGTTGAGGAGTTTGAGATGAATGATATTAGGAAAACTGGAACTATTAAGGGGATGAAGATCAAGAGAGACCATGCATCCAGATCCTTGATTATATCATAAGTTGACTATATTGGAATTGTTTAAAGAACAATCAGCATGATTTAAGATAACCAAGTTTCTAATCCCTTGGAGAGTATTTTAAAATAATCAAGTGTGAATTCACCAAATATAGAATAAGAGGATGAGTTCATGGAAAAATTTCCATAAGCATCATCTTTTGGAAGCTTGCATTATGCAATGGTACATACTCAACCTGAAATTTCTCATTTTGTGGGAGTTGTGAGAAGGTATATGTAGAACCTTATAGCGAAACAATAGGATGCTATGAACTGGATATTGAGGTATCTGATGGTACGAAAGGAAGTATATTTATGTTTTGGTAATGGTAAATCATTGTAGGGGTATGTGGATGCTGACATTTGGAGGTGATATCGATATTATGAGGAGAAACATAAGTTATATATTTACATATGGAAGAAATTTAATGAGATGTATAACTCAAATATAGATAGTGGTTGACTTATCCACCATAGTGGTAGAATACATTGTTGTAACAGAATATGGGAGAGAGATGGTCTGCATAAATAACTTCTTGTATAAACTGGGTAGAGACCAAGAGGAAAATATATTTCACTATTATAGTCAGGGTGTTATATATATTTCAAAGAACCCAGTGTTTCATACTCAAATAAATCATATTTAGTTGAAGTACCATTTTATCATAGGCATGATATTGTTTTGGTTAGTGAAATTACAGAACAATCATGAGACAAACAATCTGGAAGACATGTTGATGAATTTGATGGTAATTTGAAAACATGAGGAACTGATATGCCACAATTGGTCTCCAATGATTAATAGAGGATGAGAGGTAGAATATGGGATAACACTATAGATGAAAAAAGGAAAAACATATGGTATTTCATGAACTATCATATTGAAATTGAAGATATGAATGGATATCACACATCGATGAGTAAATAAATGTAGGATATCAGATCAGATAAGTTTTATAAGTATATGGCAACAAAGTAGATTAGCATAGTGGATCAAGAGCCAAGTGGGATATTTCTGGATTATTGGAGGCCAATAATTCTTGGATGATTTTGGCCCAAATTTCTATGGCCCATACTTTCCAATTGGTCAAAACTCTAGTTTGTTCATTCTATTCACAAGACAATATATAATCTTAGACTTGGTTGGCTACAACACTATAGCGATGCAGACTTCAAGAAACCATTCATCCTAGCAGTGATGACTTTATTTGCAGTTATTGGCACAATATTTCATCTTCCTTATTATCCCATTTTGGGATAGGTTTTTTGTGTATGGAACATTGAGATCCCCGTATATTTTATGCTCTTGAATCTAGTTAAATTAATACTCTCTATTGATATAGGGATAATTTTTTTAACTATGTAAATATCTGTGTCCTATGATCTTCTTCTCATTAATTTAATTTTTTCCCTTTTTTCATCATCAATGAATTGTTTTTCACATCATTTCACCCACCATTTTCTATAACACATCTCTGGTATTTTATATAATAATATGAAATCATTAAATAGTTATTTTTGAAATTTGATTTTAGTATTATATGCATAAAACCTAGGTGAATGGTTAAATGTGGAAGCTCATAGAGGATCATTTTTTAGAGACCTATTGTGATAATGTTTTATAATTTGATATGACGTTGATTTTTTTTAATTTAGTTAACTTCATATTATTATGATCTTCTCGATTAAGGGTAGATTATTTTTGAGAACATTATATTCACTGAGACAACTATATATAAAAATGAAGAGATTAAAGTTGTATGTTAAATAGAGATAGAAGATATACTTTTAGATCCTAGTTATTTAGCGATAAAAGACATAAAAGTAGATAATTGATAATATGAAATAAGTGAGAAAGTATAAATTATTTTATTCTCATTATAACTATGTGAGATTGAAAATTTGAAGAGTTAATAAAATTATAATATTATTATAATGAACTCTCCAAGAGGAATATCATGTTCATCAGTTGTTAAAGAAACCTGGATTCTCTTTTTATCATTATCTCCAAATTCCAAAACACTTTTTACAAGTAGTGTGATGTTATGAATCCATTGAGATGCTGGGTAATTTTGTGATGCACTATGGGTTCAAGATGATACAAAATTTTACCACATATATTATGTAGTGGAAAATATATGGATCTAGATAATATTCAATCATCGTAAGGATTGGGTTCCCACACTAGGAAAGGTAGTTGTAAAAATTATATTTTTCTTTTTTCATTTTATTTCCAACAATATTTGGGTAATTTTGAGAGTTCCATTTGACGGGATCCAATTATAATTGATCATTTAAATTAATTTCAATTGAAATTAATTTTAGAATAATAAACCAATTATTCCCCCATCCCCCTCTCAGTTGTATAACCCATTTCAGGGTAACTTTAAAAAGTTAATGTTAGATGTCATAAAATAAATGAATACGAGTGTACCAAAATAATATCCATTAATTTATAATGGTTATATTGATTCATTATACAATATTCAATAAAAATAAAAAAACAATGAAATGGAAAATAATGTATTCGAAACATCATAATCCTGGGTTTCCTCACATATAACACTGAGTATAATGGTCATAGTCAGACTCTACCATTATGTCATCTAAAATATGAATTTCGAAACTATGTCTTCTAATGGAACCACAACATAATTGTGGGTTTAACCCTTACAAACAAATATGGTAATTATTTTTTGGATGAGGTAGTAGACTATATTTTTCATTCATGGTAGAAATTATTAATTCGGTTTCATCCATGAATTTATATATTTTGTGTTAAATTTAAATTCCCTAGTAGTTATGTGGTAAGTCCATTTCATGTTTTCTTATTGGGGGATAGAGATATAAAATTTTTATTTTCATTATATTAGTAAACCAAAATATAAAAGGAAATTCTCCTAATTTTAATATTTCCACTACCTATGTGTAATTTATCTAAATTTTCTATCACCAACTCGTTATACATAAATTTATAGAGTTATTTGACCCTTTTTCAGGATTAGAACATAAAATTCATATATAGAAACATGAATATTTTATGAAACATTAAACTCAACATGAAGAAGAATATTATTATTTCATCCAAAAAAAATTAAATTAAATTCATTCATATTAATACTCTTACCAACCAATTCATCAACTTTAATTTCATTAATAGTTAAATGGTTCTTAATTAAATTGATCACAGTGAAATTAAATAGTGAAAAATCATCCATGTATCTAACCTTAAACTCTATCATTTCCTTTTCAACATCAATATCATGTCCAAAATAAGTTGAGGTTTTCATGTATAAATAAAGATAAATAGTTTTATATTTAGCCTTTGAAAGATCACAGTATGTCTTACCAAATTTGTAGTATTATCCTCTAAACTCTCAATATCAATTTATTTATAATCAATAAAAAATTATAAATAATTTATGGAAAGGTTGCATAATGAACACTCATAAATGACCACTTTGTCGAATTATAGAACAGCATCATATAAAGATAAAATAACATTAAAAAAATAATTTATCCGGATGTCATGATCATTACATTTCTTTTCAGTTTCAAAACCCTTAAATAATAAAATTCTTTATTTATATTTTATTTGAACAAAAAATCATCGATTTTAAATCTATTTTCAATATTTAAAACCACAAAAAACTATTTTTTTGATAATTTTAAGTAGAGACTAATTTTTTACACATTCATTCCTGACCTTAGTACAATATTATTGAAAAATATTATAAATAAAATATTTTCAAATTAGAAAAAGAAAAATTGAAACATATTAATCTTCTTCATCATTCATTATTTTATTCCCACATTCCTCGTTTTCATTTTTTTATAAAATCATTCCAAGTTCCTTTATTTTATCAATTTTTCATATTCATAACATTATCCATTTTATATTTTTATTTTCCCAAAGATACCAAATTATAATGTTTAATATATGAATTATATAAGATTTATCTTGAGAAATATTTTTTAGATTATTAAGGCCTTTTCAAAATATTTATTGAACATTTATATCACTTATTCTAAGATTATATGATTTTAAACTTTAGGATGAATATGGTAAAGGTTTTCAATATATTTTCGTCATTTTAATTGAATGTTATAAGATAAATACTACACAGTGTGCTCATAATAGCCACAATAAGTACAACGGTATCTATAATATTTATTCTGACCACTAAAACAATTGTTTTGTTAATGAAAGGTTATGAAAATATAATATATTTTAATATCTATTAAATAGTCGATAAATTTATGAACACATAAAAATATGATAGAATCAATAATAATGCATGTAAACCTTAACCAAAAATTGTACCAACTTGAGGTTATGGAGGATGTAGTGACCAAGATTCTTATATGGATAATAAAGATATTTTTGTTAATATTTTTTTATGTGGTTGTGTATGTTGATATATTTTAGTCGGTGTTGTGGGTCCTTGAAAAATATTAAATATTATGAAACATAATATTCTCATACCCACATAATTGAAAGTGTAATTAATAGTGAATTTATTCTGAATGGATCCATGAATGGAAAACCCATTATCTTAAGAATTTTTTGGATAAAGGGTTTTATCTATGTGTATTAAAATATGTATTATGGTTTCAAGTTTGAACTAGGACAATTTCAAGATTTAATAAATACCTAGATGTCCTAAAAATATATATGGATCTTCACTAACGTTGGAATATATTTTCAACTCATACGTCATTATTTGTGAAATTTAAAATAATATCTTATATTATTATAAAACTAATACCCAAGAATTATTTTTCTATTATTATCATTTTTTATATTTATATGCATGTCATGAGTTCATGAAGTAATAATTTCAAGTGTTCAAACCAACAAAAACTATAAAAACCCCACCCCTCACTGCCACATGTCACACAATGGTGCATGTAGTACAAATCTAGCCCATAGGATAGCATATATTTTTGAAACGATGTTGATATACCAAATCCACCACCCTCTTCACCCCTTGTTCATTCTATTTAATACACCCTATTTTATTCCTATTGATGAATAATCTACCACCTACCTTAAAAGTGACTAGTAATTCCATACAGGTGGACCAATTATAGGGTCTTGACATAGGGTGATCAAAATAGAGTTTACTGTTACATTTTGGTGTCTTGGTATAGAGAAAATTGTGGATAGGTGGGGGAATGTTATTTGGTGGTACAACAAGGTGACATCAGATGATAGGTTACTTGGTTGGGATAGTGAGTGGTGGTTATAGATGTTGTGTGATCTTGGTAATAATTGATAAGGTTCTTACAAGGAAGGAATTATGGTGGATGACATTTGAAATTTTATTAGTTAAAGGGATTGTTGGAAACCCACTCACAATGTGGTAGTTGTGTGACGAGTATACCAGGGTGCCGAACCAAATATAGGGCAATGTATCGGCCCAAAATTATGTTGGGATCAGTAGTGTGGACCATCATATTAGGTTGACCATGATCAGTTCATGTGATGCTACATTGAGGGATGATATCTCTGAACTAACCCAACCCATTACCGGGGTTTGTCTACCCTAAGAAAACCTTCCATAAATCAGCATAACCATCTAGCTGGGTAGTTTTCACTAATATAAGGAATGTATGTAGGAAATAAATATTATATCTGTTAAATGACATGAGTAGGACTCTACACTATCTATTAAATTTCAAGTATTATACTCTCTAAATAACAAGTTGTGTATGTCAAATAGATGGACTAGGCTATGGTGGAGTACACACATGGATAGTCTTTGGAATGCCTACAAAATATTGATTAGATCGTACACTATATGTTTTCTTTCTCAAATAAATTTTCACAATTTTTCATCAAGGTATTGGGACTATAAAAATAAATAGTTTATTCTGTGTTGTTTTCAAATAAAATAAAACAATGGGACTATTTTTGTTATACAAGACTATTTTAGTGGAATTTATAATTTTTTACTTTTTTTTAAATTTATTAGGATGGTGACTATTTTGGGGTAATATTTCTAGTGAAAACCTAAAATTTGATACACCCTTAGAGATATACCATTGATAAGTTATGGGCCCCTGCATTAATTATAGAGTTTTGAAATCCCCCATACACATGGTATGTGGTTCATACATTTTAGGAAAGGGGTGATGGTACTCACTAGATCATGGCTCACACTATAAGGTGGGATTTGGGGAATGGGTCACACATACCTGGATATGCTACTGCCTTGATCAATACTCTATGCTTGATGAGGCATGGGTTCCCTATAAGGGATGTACTCCCCCGATCGATATGATTACTTAGTGTGATGAGAGTCCCCCAATTTAATTTCCTAGAAATTATATAGTTTTTAAGATGTATTATTCTCATTTTAGGATTATAATTACTCAATTGTTAACATAGATTTCCTAAAAATACTTTCAATATAGATCTAGGATTTAGAGTTAAGAGATTTCCAATATCAACAGCTTTTCTATCCTAAAAGAATATATGGATTTATTTTCTTTTTTCATTAGTTTCAATTTTTTACATTTAATTATATCTATTTTTTATTGGTTCTGAACTTGGTATATTTATACTCACCCCTATATGAGCATTCTACTTAAAATAGTTATCTTCTTGGAAAAACATATATGATTAGAGGATGATCAAGGAGAACATAAACTCAAAAGAGTAGGTTTTAATAGTTTTTGATGGTGATGACTATAATCAGTTTTCATTTTAAGATAATCAATAAGAAGTAATATTCTTTACACCTACTTTATATCAATATTTACATAATAATATTGGTCGCATATATTGAATATTTCTTTATAGTTTTCCTTTATCATACTATTATCAATAAGGGGTGATTTTTACATATTTTTTATTTTACAATTGAATTTTATGTCTAACTCTTCATAATTGATGGTTTAGTTTCTTTTTGAAATAGAGATATGTGGTTTTATAAAAATTCATTAGGATAAGTCCTCTGATGTTTGTTATCCCTTATTAGTGATAGTATCCATCCCCTAGCCTTCTGGAGGTGGGATCAGGGTTGAACACTGGACCTACGACTCAGCCCATGTAGGGTCGTAGTGGGTTGGTTTATCTTAGGCTAGAGAATTACATATACAAAAAACCCAAAAATTCAACTAATAGAGACATGATATATCTAGAATATCTAAATTTAATGAAATAATATGTGTATTTGAATTTATTGATTTAAGTAGATTTAACATTTTATAAAACATATGGGGGGTTTTTCATGAATTTATTGAATAAAAGTACTATTTATTAATGTTGATACCCTTCAATACATCCTTATAATTCACATTATCATATTAGTGGATTAATTTCATTCCTATAATATACGAATCATAAAATCGGCATAGTAACCACCATTAAGGAGGACCTTCTAAATATTTTTATGCTTTGTTCGTATATTTATATTTATCTATATGTGTAAGTGAGAGTTACTTAATGAATTATAGATCCATGATTACTTCAACAATAAATTATTTATTTATTTAATGGATCTATAAAAACTGTCCAACATTGATTAGCCACAAGTATTAGATCCACAACATTATTGGGTATATAAATTTGTATCATAGAAAAAATATTTTCTTTTTTTAGATATATTTATTAATTATCATTTTTCTTAAGACAATATGAATATACTAATACATAAGATAGTAAATTCTTTCTAAACATTGATGGAATATCCACCTATAAAAAGAAATACATAACATCAACCTATCTTTTGTATTAGCGGTTAAATGTTCCTGTTCAATTAATATTGTTTTTATAAATGTTGAGAAATATGAAATTATAACCTCTACTAGATAGAATACATATGATATTTGTGGAAAATAGAGGAATTTAATTATTTATTCAATAACTATGATAAACTTTACAATTGTTTTCCACCATAAGACTATAAAAAATCAAAGTTGAAATATATAATATATATAATAAAAATTTAAAATTTCAAATGCTAAAATTAATCTTTATGGATACATGTTTAATGATATTAAATATTATGTTCCATAATAGTGGACAAGTTCATTAAAAGATTCATAGAAATAGTATGAACTATAAAATGATGTGGTGAAACACTTGAATAATTAAAAGTTTTAAGAAAGATTTCTACAGTGGGAATAGTAAGATTATATTGTAAATTAAAATCCCTTAAATATAGAAATATCAATGAATTATATATAAATAATATTTATAGTTTCTTAATTTCTATTGATATTATGTTTTCTTAATAACATAATTGGATCCGATAAGGAAAGGAAGAAAATTTCAATTAAATGATGGATCTCAAATTAAAATAAATTTAAGTTAAGTATTTCAATATTTTTTAAGATGATATTGATGATAGAGAATTATAGAAAGCTATGTTACTACTCTAGGGAAATTATTAAATTAAAAATTAAAATACAATGGTAAAATTCCATTCAAATGTCTCTACTTTGGAGGAGGGGTGCACTTCAAAAGGGGTTGTCTTAATTAAAATATTATTGAATACGATGTAGTGGGGGGAACAAAAATAATGACCCATAATGAAGAAAATTTAGAATGGAATAGAATCAGAAAAAACAGAATAATGTTCTCTAAGAAGTATATGTATTTCATTTCTTAATAAAAATACACATATGTCATATTGAGGAGAGTAATTACAATACATCACTTAAATAAGATTTATTTAGTGATTTATTACATAATATTACACATTAAAGAACAAGGAAGATTGAGATGTCTTGTGTATTTGGGAAATTGGTACGTTACTTAAATTCATACAATAGGGGGTACGTATCCGTTATTGAAATCTTTTTTAACAAACTCATAATATTCCAACATACTTAAAACTACAATGGATAACCCGAGGATATACATAAGAAATGGGTGAGCTATAAAGATCATTAAGGGAATAGCTATAGAATAACATGAAGAAATAATTACATGTTTTAAAAAAGGAATATCAATGAGACATAATATGGGCGAGAATAAAAAACATGAATAATGAGGCAGGATATATCAAGATAACATAATGGAAACATGGGAAAATATGGAAATGACATTAAAAATGGAATTATAAACATAGGTTAAGGATAACGGGTAAGAAATTATGATGGAACATGTACCACAATAGATTTGGATCACTCTATAATCCATTTCATTATGTATAATGGGAGTAAAACATTACCTAATGCATTGTAGCTCTATATAATTATGGGTGCACCTCTCACATTCATTTCATTCACATGGACAAGTGTTCCACATAGTTCATACAACATGGAATAATTTATCATCACATTTTATAACAACATAAAGGAGTGTGGAATAAATACATGTAAGGCCTGAAAAGAATAAATATAATTTCATAATGGTGAACACCCTTTATAGTAAATTGGTATGAGTATTCACTACATAATTGTTTTGCATGGAAATTTGTGGGGAAATTTTGGCAGCAAATTTTGGGACATAAATAATCATGAGAGGATTTTATGAGAGATAAAGGGTCCTCTAATAATTTATAAATCATAAGGGATGTATGGAGGATATTTAAGAACATACCCAAACATTATTAATAATATAATAATGGCATAAGATAATGAAGATGCATGGTTAAATAGGATTAGGAGAGGATCCCTTACCATAAGAGTTTGATTCCAAAAGGTAGAGATGAGCTTACTGGGAGCTTAAGGGGACATAGGGAGGACTCTATAGAGGGGAGGTAAAATCTAGGATTGGATACAAGTTTTTTATGTGATGATTAATGGGTTATTTTGTGGGTTTATATTGTAAATTAGTTTTGAATTCATTATTATTTATCAAACGTTGGTTTTGGACCCTATATAATAATGTAATCAAAGAAAAAACATTCCTTGAGTGTTTCCAATGGTTTATACAAAATTGGGATGGTTTTAATTATTTTATATATCAAAGGGAAAACATTAATAAAATAATACCCTTGATGATGTGGAAGTGAGACATATCCTTATGTTTTAGATGATTCATGAAGGATTTATAAATTTAATAAGATAAAATTAAAAACTCATTATATTAAATGGAAAATATATATGTGGTCATGGATAACCTTTACATTCTTTTTTACACTATTTTTATGTTTATAATGATGTAATAATACAATCCATATAATTATACCTTTTTTAGTTTTTTACCCAAAGATCTGATTGACTAATAAACATATGAAAAATTCACCATTGAATAATTTTGATGTTAGGTTTCTAAAAATAATATTTATTTTATCAAAATAATTTTCCAAATATTTTAATTTTAAAATATAAAATTTGAATTTACATTTTTGAAAAATGTATGTTTTTTTATTATTATTTTTTCAAACCCTTAAAAAGTTATATTTTGACTTCATAAAAATTACATGATTATTTATATTTAATTAAAATTATTTATTAATTATATATTTTTTAAAAATAATTAATGATTCATCAAAAAAAATTCTTTAATTTAATTTTAATATTACTCAAATGATTTTTTATTATTGTATCAAAATCAAAATCATTTATTATGAAAATAATAATAATAATAAAATATATTCATTATTCTATACTGTTTACATATTAAAATAATTCAGAAATTGATACATTAACCATTATTACACTTGAAAACTCCATAGTGGTAAGGTTCACAACTATGAGACTTTCATGTTGTAGGTTAGAGTACATGGTTTGGGTAGTGATCTCGATGAGCTTGAGCATATACCGTAAAAACGTTTTCTCATGCTTATGTTGTTGGATATCAACTTGGGTTTGGTCAAATGAAAATATGATTGATGCTATATACCATAGATTCTTTGAAAAATGGGCTTCATAGGGTACAATCCTACTGGTTGAGGCCTCCACTTCCTTTTTATGTGTCAATTAGATATTTGAAAACCCTATATTTATAATAATCATATGATCACTATTCAATGAATATATGACATATGGTTATGATGATTAACATTATTTTAAAAATAATTATATATAATAAAATCAAGGAAGTGAATGAGTTTTCGATAACCAAAATATATAATATATAATTTAATTCCACCCCAAAAAGGGAATTTAATTTTCAAAATTTTGGGTAGTTAACATCTCCCCCTTCAAAAATTTCACCCTTAATTTTTTTTTATAAAGTAAAACAAATAAGTGTAAATTTGTTTCATCAATTCCTTTGGTTCCCACACTGCTTCTTCAAACTTTTAGTTACATCATGGTACTTTGAACATGTTCATTGTCTTATTTCAAAGAACATTTTATACATGATCTAAGATCTTCAACAACTTATCATCATATAAAAGATGATTTTCCAATGGTACCACATCAGGATTATGTAGATGTCGGTGGTCTGGTATGTACGTCCCTATGAGTGATATTTAGAATAAATAATTTACTTGAGATAGGTTAGTTTGGAGTGATAGTAGATAGGCCACTACACTAACATGATTAAGAATTTAAAAGGCACCAATGTTTCTTAAACTAAGATTCCATTATTCCCAAATCTCATGAGATTATTCCATAGAGATATATAGGGGAATATCATGTACATAACCCCAAACTATACATCTCATCTAATATTATCATCATAGTTCTTTTTCAACTATTAGTATCCTTAATGTGTGGTTTAATGTTCTTGACCTTTTACACCATTTCAGATCCTCGCATTTTGTGTTCACAAAATTCATCCCAGTATACAGATGTTATAAACTACTTTATATAATGGGATTCATAGGTACACATATGGATATTTGAGTGGAAACTATTATAGTATGAGAACTTAGATAATTGAATATGTTGATCCCATCCTTTATTGAAGTCAATTGAGCATGATCTCAACATTTACTAGTCATTCTGGATAGTCTTCTCATATTAGTCTTCATTTTGAGTGTGATAATCCATACTGATGTTTAACTCAGTATTTAGTGCATATTGGAGACTCTCCCATAACATTATGGTTAATCTTGGATCTTGATTAATTGGAACAAATAGTGGTGTTTCATACAACTTCAGCACTTCTCTAATGTATAACCTCACAATTTGATTAAGTGATAATTCCTCTAAAATTGCAATGATGTGAGTATTCTTTATAATATTTTCCACTATAAAACATATATCATTATTTACTCTTGATGTATTTAGAAGAACATTGAAAAAGTTCAACATTATTTTTTCCCACTTCCATGTACTTATGGGTTATGGTTTAATTATCCCGGTGGATTTTTCCTTTCCGCATCCACTTTCTAATATACAAGACATATTAAGGTATATTATGTGATCTCTTTATTAATATTGTCCCACTTATAATGCTCTCCGAGATCTCAATATATCTCTATTCTTCCTAGATGGATGGAGAAGGTCAAGCTATGTGCATCATCCAACAATAGCTACTTTAACATATGATTTTATGGTACACATAGTCATTCCCAAATATCACTACTCCTTATTCATTAACACTGAACTCTAAGTATTTCTCTTTTGTTATATCTCCCACTTTCTTCTGTGTTCCTACACCATCTATTTGAGAATCCATTATCCTCTCTAAAAGATATGGTTGAGAAAAAATTTGTGAAAGGATTGATTATGGTCCTTCTTTTATGGTTCCCATGTCCATATTTTAAGGTCTAAGAAGATAGGACCCTTCTCAGTTTCCATCATTAATACAATTATTGAATCCTTTATACATAGAGAATCATCCACTTTATTTACTTTCGTAGGATATTAGGGGATTTAGATGTTATATTACTTAGTAAGTTAATATCATCATTGTTGGGGAATATTAAAATCTTTACATGTAATTATATACAATCTAGGCTCTTTTTATCCATATATATATTTTACACTTCTCCCCAAAGAGATAATTCTACTAGATTTTAAACTCAAATATCATTATAGCCAAATTCAAATCATGTGTTGTGTTATTATGTTCATGGTATTTAAAGTTCCATGAATAATTGGATATAAATGTATCATTATGTAGTAACACAAATCCCAATCCCTTATTTTAAGAATCCCAATACACCACGAAATGTTCTCCGCTTGTGCGTAGTGTAAGTACAGGTTCAATGATATGACTCTGTTTCAACTCCTTGAAACTATCTTCATAATAATTTTTGAAAACAAAAATTTCTCCCTTTCCGAGTTATCTTGGTTAAATAGTTTTTAAAATTATGATAAAATTCTCACAAAATGATGACAATACCGATCTAATCAATGGAAACTACTGATTTATATCACAGATTTTTTCCTCATCCATCCATAAATTTCCTCTATATTTGAATGTTCCATATATATCCCTATAAATGTGATAACATTTTCCAGGAATTATACTTCCTTAAACTAATACACATAGTTTTTTTACTTTTCATAAATCTTATCCATTTATAATTTCTTTATCATAATTTTCAGATCCTCCACATGCTCCTCATTGCTTTTGGAGTAGATTAGAATCTCATCTATAAAGACTACCAAAAACATTTTTAGGAAATATATAAAGACTTTATTCATCATGTCAATGAATATTTATGGGTTATTAGTGGGTATTAATGGTATTAATATGAACTCATAGTGTTGGTACCTTATACGAAAAGTGGTATTGGGGATATCCTCTTTCTTTACCATTACACGATAATACCATGACTTATGATCCACCTTGGAGATGTATTGGGATTCACATAACTAATCAAGAAAGTAATAAATTCATGGAGGATGATACTTTTTTATAATCATAATCTTGTTGAGATCATGATAGTTAATGTAAAGTTTCATTTACCAATACTTCTTCTTGATAAAGAGGACTAGTGCGCCCTATGGTGAAGCACTTGGGAGTATTATCCATTTATGTAAATTCTCCTATAGATTTATTGTTTAGATCCTCAAGTTAGAGAACAACCATTATATACTGAGTCTTGGATAATGGAAACACATCATTTATAAACATGATTAATAATTCAACCTATCATCTTGGTGGAAGACCACACCATTATTTGGGAAGCACATCAACATATTCCCTCATAGTGGTCATGTATTTGAGGATGTTATTTTCCTTAGAATAAATCATTTATGCTAGATACAATTTGATATATGGAAAAAATATCCATTCCTAAGATATATTTTCTAAACAAGATCCATCCTCCTCCTCAATCTTGTACAAATTTGAGTATTTTTTTTCAATACAGAGAGTTGTTTCATTATCATAAAAATTTATTTTGTCACTATATAATGAAATCCAATCAATGCTCAGAATTATATAAAATTATATGAAATGGATTATCATAATTTTTTTTGGGGTTCATCCCATAAAATTTATATTGGTGGATTTATATAAATGGAAATTAATAATTTCTTCATTTTCCATTTTCAATGATAGCTCAACTTCTTGGATTTGTGGTGGGGTTTGAATAATAATACTAAACATTTATGATATGAAGGAATGTGTATAATAGGAATAAAAAAGTATGTTCACTATTCTTGCATGAATAACTAGCAAACATGTCACCACTTCACTGTTGGGATACACCTTAGTGGTTGTTATGGAAAAATAATTCCCTTTTTTCCTTATAGTTTTTTGGATGCCTTCGAAAGTCCATGTCATAGTGAACTTGTTTTCAAATTCCCCTTGTTCCTTGAAATTGAAACAATGAACAATTAGTTGAGGGTTGATAGGAGCATTCTATTATTGTATCACATTAGTAGGTTTCTTCCATCCTAAATTGCTAGCGAGGTTTCCTTCCTTCCAATACCAAATACATTTCCTTTCCCCATTAGGCAATTTATGGGGTGCTTATTTATGAACTTTTGACAAGTTGGATGTTGAAATTTCATAGAACCATTATATTTATCCATCACACCACCAATATTAAACTCCAATTTACAGGTCATATACGATGATACCCTTGAAATTCCTCGATCTCCATTTCAAGCATTAGATAACATTGTATATTTTCCTAATAGCTATCAATGTCTACGATCACTAGAGATTTTCATAGACTATAATTTAGCAAACTAAAGAAGAAATCAACATTTCATTCAGTGTAATGTCAATCCTAGAGGCATATCATACAAGTCTTTTGAATTTTTCCTCATATGCCCATATGGAATCATCATCTTTCTCCTTCAGGTAATGGAAATACCTTTCCATTTTAAGTCAGTGTGTGTATGTAAATTATTTTCCGAAAAACATTTTTTGGAATTCCTTCAACCACATAACTTTGATCCCTTCATCTAGCATTGTATTATTTTCCAATGCCAACCACTAATCATCTTCTCCTTAAATATAATAAACTCTAGTATAACCTTCTATTGGTCAGAAAATTAAAGGATTGATAAGATATTTTCAATGGAGTTGATGAATTTTTCCATGATTAAGGGATCAGGAAATCCTTTGAATGTCAGAGTCCTTATAGAATAATGGTATCAATTGTATATTTTTCTTCCTTATGGGGATTTGGGGGCTCCTACTAATCCTAGATTCTGTTTATAACTTGAGTCCACTAAGAGAGTATCATCACAATGTTTTTGATTCCTACTACCATTGAGATATGCATCTCATTTAGGAAGTTATCACATTACCCATCACATTTGTTGTTTACTTGGTTCCTACGATTTCTAAACATTAGCTAGAATAAATAGAAAATTTGGGATGACTATTTTTAATCTATTAATTCATAATTAGTAATATAATTAAATTAAATAGATAATTTATAAATTCATTTTATTTTATATATTACGAATTTCTAGGCTCCAATCTATTTTATCCATGATCTATTTACTAAAATATATATTTATAGGAATTTTTTCACGTAATAATGTTTTATGATGAGATTGTGAATTTACTGAAGCATATCCCCAGTAGTGCCAAACCCTGGGCATAGCAAGGAAAATTTGTTTGCAGCAGTTACTAATCAATTTTAACCCAATGCGGTGTTTTTGGGTTTTACCACTAGCTGCATCTGTTCCAAATCCATATCCACTTGCAGTATCCTGATATGATTGTATTTTCTAGGAAAACACATACAATATACATTACTAGAAAATGGGGAAATATTATTCTGTTTAGTCTTATCCCTAATTCATTTTCTAGAGTTTTCTAGTCTTAATCTCCAAAATAATGCACCTTTACTTTGATACTAACTATGAAATCCCTAAATAGAGTTTCACGTAGACTTGGAGTTAAGATATGTTCATTAACTTTTATCTATATTGGTGTTCCACTGATTTGGGATAGGATTAAGCGTGCCCATCTTGAAGGTATTTCCCTTAAGATTACAAATCATCTTGCTAGCTAGAAGGGTAAATCAATGTCACAGGCTGGTAGAGTGTGCCTTGTGAATTCTGTGATATCATCTATGTTTGTATATTCCTTCTCTATATATAGATCGAATGTCCAACTATTAAAAGAACTGAATGGAAAGATTAGAAATTTCATTTGGACTGGATCAATTCATGAATTGAAACTAGTGACTGTTGCTTGGAAATAATGCATAAAGCCAATAGATATGGGAGGTTTGGGGTCAAAGCTATTATAATTTTCAGTGATGCCCTTCTCCAAAAATTCACTTGGAATCTTCTATCCAAGACTTATTATTCTATAGAATTCCTGGCTTGTATGTTTGTGGACATGTTACAAAAAGGTACATGCAGATTTTTAAAATCCTCTGTCAGACCCTCAATTAAGTACACTAACTCATCGATAATGTCTCAGACTTTATGGTTAGTCTCTCTTGACTCTAATCTGAATTGTTTGGACACTCCATGGTTGTCCAATGTTCTAAAAGATCATATGGAGATTCCACCAAGCTTTGCTTCTCTTTCTATTTCTGAATTACTTGGGATCTCGACTGTTTTTGAAATGTTACCCAGTAATTTTTGGATGGAAATGGACAGATATATTTATACAGATTCTGATATTTTGATCTGGAAATCTGCGCTCAATGGTTCATTATCTAGAAATGAATGTTATAAACTATATTGTTCTACGACTTCTGCTACTCCTTCCTGGCTAATAGGTCTTCGCATGCCATATATTTCACCTAGTGATTTTTTTATTTGGTGAATATGGAACACATGATTCATGTTTAGTATGTTTTGCAGCGAGCTGTAGTAAGTCTTGCCTCGGTATTTCATTTATGTATCAACAGTGATGAATCTTTGTTGCATTTATTTCTTTACTAAAATATATATGTTCAGTTATGGGATTATGTATAGGCCACTTTCAAATGCTATATTGATTTCTATTATATTGAAATGGTGATAAATTATTCATTGAAGATTGAGTTTAGTGAACAACTGAAGGCTCTACTACTTGCTGTTGTAGTTTTGGTAATTTCATTCATATAGAAATCCCATAATTCTCTTGTTTTCAGCAATATACAGCCCACTGTTCATGAGGGAATTCTTTATATTCATCATGGAATTCATGCTTCCTCTAGGATACAAACTGGATCCATGAACAATGATATATTTGACCTACTTATTTTGAGATCTCTTGGTGTAAGTGGAAGGGAAAGGAAACCAAAAATGGTGATGTCCATTCAGTGGACACCTCCTATTCCAGAATGGATGAGAGTTAACGTCGATGGGGCAGCCTCTGGAACACCTAGCCCAGCAGGATGTGGTGGAATCTTTAGAACATATCAATGATTTGTAAAAGGTTGCTTCTTCCATTATATCGGTCAAGATTAGGCTATTGAAGCTGAGTTGTGGGCGATGATTAAAGAAATCAGGTATCTTGTCCATTATTGTTGGAATAGATTATGGATACAGTCAGATTCGGCCCTTGCTGTACAGATTCTCAAAGAATGATCCCATAACGTTCTGTGGAGGATTCTACATTCATGGATTTCCTTCCTCAGACTTTCTGGAAGTTTTTTGTATTGATGTCTCTCATGTATACTGGGAGGCGAATCAAGTTGCAGATGTTTTATCAAAGAGGGCGATTAAAGAAGTGAGTTCTTGTTGGTCCTTTATTTTTACATATCTCTTTGAAGATTTGGTCTGTAATGATATGAATGGAACTATTTACACAAGGTTGTGTAAAGTTCCCTAACTTTGATTTGCTTTGTATTGTTTACTCCTTTTCCTCTTTTTAATAAATGCTGGGAGTAGGTTTCTGCCTGCCTCCTGAATCATCTGGATAACTATGAAAAGCCTTCTCAATAATATACTTTATTTCATTATTTATTACATTATATTACACATAATACATCCCAAAATATTGAAAATTATATTTTCATTGGGAATTGGAAAATTATATAATAATGTAAAATAAGGGGTATATCATCATTATTGAAATATACCTTAACATTCTCAAACTATTACACCGTAGTTAAAACATTATGGGAAAACCTATTGATATACATAAGAAATGGGTGAGCTATAAAGCTTGGAAATGGAATCAAAATTGTATTATATAAATATATAATTATGTGTAATAAAATAGTAACATAAATAAGACATAAAATGGGTATGATTAATGAACAAAAACAATAAGGCATGATATAAAATGATAACATAAAGTTAAAATGGGAAAATATGGAAACAACCTTAAATTTGAAATCATAAACAAAGGTATACGATAACAGCCAAGAAATAATAATTGAAAAAGTAAAATGATGGATTAGGATAACTCAATAATAACTTGTATGATGTCTCATGAGACTAAAACATTACCCAATGCATTAGAGCACTATATAATTTTCATCACACTCATCACTTGCATTTGATTCACATGCATAAGTGTGGTACATATATCATAAAACATGGAATATTATCATCAAATTTTATTCTATGATAAATGATTGTGGAATAAATACATGTAAAACACAATAAATTATGTTTAAGTACATCATGGTCAACACCCTCAATAGGAAATTGTTATGGGTATTCACTACACAATTCTTTGGCATAGAAAATCATGGTAATATTTCGATACCATAGTAGCGGCTCATAAATATTAATAAGAGAGATTGTTAAAGGTGAAAGGTAATCATTTATATATCCTAAGGTATGTAAAGGGGATATTGAATACGATATCCCAACATTAAGAATTAGGGAATTATAACCTAATATAATGAAGATGCATGAATAAAGTGGAGAAGGAGAGGATCCCTTACACTGAGAGTGTGATTCCAAAAGCTTGGGAGGAGATTCTTGAGTGATTGGGGAATCTTGGGAGGACTCTAGAGAGTAGAGGGAAGAGTAAGGAAATTATCGATATTTTTTTGTGAAGATAATTGTGGTTATGGGTGGGTTTAAATATTATATAAGTGTGGAATTCTTTATTATTTCTCAAACTGAGGTTTTCAGACCTATATAATAATGTATTCAAAACCACAAACCTTCCATTGGTTTCTGTCGATGGTTTCTACCCAACTGTGCTAGTTTCATTATTTTATAATTCCAAGGTCCAAAATAATTAAAATAAAACCCTTTTTTAGGTTAAAGTGAGTCATATCCATAATGAAATTATTTTAAACCCATAAAATATATTATAGCATTGGGATGACTCATAATGTATTTATAAAATAAATAAAATAAATAAAATAAACTTAAAATCACATAATTTTAATCGGGAAACATATATTTAGTTAGGGATACCTTTTATATAATTTATTACATAATTTTTTTGGTTATTATGATGTCATAATACACACCATATATTTATATCGTATTTAATTTTTTTACATGAAAAATTGTCTATCTCATAAGAAATAATGAAAATTCTTCATTTGATAATTTTGATCTTCTGATTCCAAAGATAATACTTATTGTATCCAAATAAATTTTTAAATATGTGAATTATAACATTTACAATAACAATTGACCTTTATTGAGAAATTTTTTGTTTCTGACAGTAGTGGTTTTTGAAACCTTATAAAAATGACATTTTATTTAATAAAAATTATATGATCAATTATTTTTAATACCAATTAATTATTAATAAAATTTTATTAAAATATTATGTATTTAAATAATCAATTAATTATTGAAAAAAAATTCTTTAAATAAATTTGAATATTACTCAAAAATACAAACTGTCTTTGATTGTATGAAAATCAAAATCATTTATTATGTAACACTAACAAAATGAAAATATATTCATTATTTTATACCACATACATATTCTTATTATTAGGTTCTTGATACACAACATTTTATTACACCATCAAAATCCTTATGGGTAAGGTGCATGAGTGTGAGACATTCATGGGATGGTTCATCGTACATAGTTTTGGTTGTGATCTCAACGATCTTGAACTTATACAACATATTATGTCGATCATGTATAGGTTGTTAGATCACATCTTTGTAATGGTCGAGGGAAAATATCATTGATTTTATCTCCAATGTATTCTTCGATAAATGGGTTTCATAGGGTATAGTCCTTCTGGTTGAGGTCATCACATTTTCTCTTTCAATTGGATTTTTAAAACCTTGTATTTTAACTAATCATATGATCCCTATTAAAAATAAATATAATCAATGTTTATGCTGATTAGTAATCTCTTAAAAATGATAATATATAATAAAACTGAGTATGTTCATGAGTATTATATAACCGTAAAACATAATTGTGAATTTAATTAATCTACAGAGAGAATTTTATTTAAAGAATTTTTTATCATTAAAATAGTGATCGATTCTAATGTAGTAGAAATTATTATTAAGACTATGTCTAACTCAACTTTTATTAGATTCATTAGACCATATTCAATGTAAATGATGTGAGATCCATGACAAATGAAATTTTTTCCTTACAATATTTAAGACTATTTTTCCATAACTAAGAGAGTGGATATTTCATTTAAATTTATAATTAATATTAAAAACATAATTAAGTAGATTACCATGTTCTGGTGATATTTCAATATTGATGACGTTGGACATTAAATACTAATTAGTGTTCATTATTTTTGTGTGAATGACGCAATCATTACCCCGTATAGTAGTGATCCACATATGCTTCTTCTATCTCTAAAAAACACTGATGAACAATTAGTCAGTTGTATGACCATTTGACCATCTGGTTCTATTCACCTTGATCACTCCACATTCCTTCAAGCTCGAAGGATTTTTGTCTTGTTCTTCATGATCTTTAGAGGAAGAGAATAGTAGGAATATATCGAGAGAAATTTTTTGGGGACAATAATTAACTTGTATCCAATTTATATAAGAGTATATTTATAAAACAATTGTTAGGGTTTAATATTTAATTAATTAAATAAAGGTCCTTAATAACATTTTAAACTCATGAGGAACATTATGTTATGAAATAAAATAATAAAAAATAATTATTTTATTTATATGGAATGAACTAACACTTGAAATGATTAATATTTACTTTAAATGATTGTAAATAATATTCATCCTTGGAGAAAATATGGTTCGTTCATCATCCCCAACATTTATTAAATTCTAGAATAAATATTTAAATAAATAGTATTTATTAAATTAATAAACTACTATTTTAGTCATTGTCTAGAGAATAAATATTTATATAATATTCGGTAACTAAAAATTAATTTATTTTATAAATAAAAAATAATTTTTTATGATGTGAATAAAAAGTGATAAATAGATTTTATATATTATTATGATTAAACAATTACCTTATGAATAAATATTTTTTTAATATGTATAGTAATGTTAACAATAATAAATAAGTATTAATACTTTATCTATAGAATAATATGTATTCAAACAATTAAATTTAAATAATATTTAACAATGATTAAATAGAAAAAAATTATGTTTGATCATTTATGGATCTATATTAGTGGAAATTGGCATGCTAGTATAAATTCCCAGAATTCAATCTACCAATGGGTCAGAGAAACAATATAGAAAGAAGGAATGTCACAAAAAATGATATATGATCATTCACATTGTAACATAATACTATTTCATGATATCTCAACAAGAAGGTTTCACACCCATTATATAAACATATATGTTTGATACGTCATTATTTTAAAATTTGAAAAGAACTCGTCAAAAGTCCATAGCCATGTAATTAAATGGAATGATTCCTCTTCAATCAAAGGATTGAGACATCATCATCTTTAAATATGAAAGTGAAAAATCCTTCCCTGACTAATTTATTCAAATCATATCCTTCGTAATGCACCCAACATACCGAACTTCTCCATGATCACATATCATCAATGTTTACAAAAATACATCAAAGTGAACAAGCCATGCCAGTCATTAGTACTAACAATACATTCATAGGATCATTGAACATTATCATTAAATGAAATATCCAATTGACACATAAACAAGTGAATTTACTTTAGTTAGATTCTTTCTGATAATCTACCATCTTGTATATTAACAAATGCGAACTTCATGAGATGAAGTATCATATTATTATAAGAACTTACAACTAATAGTAAATCCAAATTTTCCCATCATAGATTTGTATCTTATTGAACAAGGTATATGAATATCTTCCTGGAATTTTTGGGATCTCACATTAGTGAGACACTATTTATTCCTTTTCATTATGATCGTTATTTTTGGACACTATTACATTAATGTCACATAGAACTATGAATGATATGTAATAAAAAAAATTAATAAATATTCAATTCATTTAATATACATGAAATATAAAGTATAAAACGTTTTTTATGACACCAACTCCAACTAACCCCCCTTGGACTAGAACCAACTACTAATGAATTTCAGTTTTTTAGCTCTCAAATGACAATCATGATTATAATGAGTTATCGATTTAGTTAAGGGGTATGTCACATTTTATTTTTTGGATACTATTCATGCATCAATGTTGAAACTATGTGAAAATTCCTAAATATATTATATTCCCAAATTACATGCTTCATCAACTGTTGTGACCATAACTCCTTTTAATGATCCACGACTGTAGTATAATCACTATAGAGTGTGAGAGTGTTTTTATTTATAGTCACTATGTCAAAATCATGGATCAAGTTATGTATCCAAATCGCTTCAGTATTCTCCTTAGAGGCCACAATATACTCAATCACCTTTATTTCTCATGATCTTTATGGGGATATATTTTCATTGAAAAATGAATACCATGTGAAACTATAAATAATCCATTATTGTATTATTTTACACTGAATCTATTAAGAGTATTTTCAATGTGCGTACGTTGAATTAGTCTATGAAACCTCTTAGATATATCAAGTTTCATCTTGATCCAAATAAAATATTATTCTTCTCCATTGTCCTTCATTGAGAATCATGTGTCTAAGCTAGAATTAATGGACATCAATACTGGTATTTTATTTCAATTAATTAGTATTTCATCAAGATAAAATATTTTAAAAATGACCAAACACAAACTAAACCTCATATAGACACAATTATTAAGTTCATTATTTAGGAAACCAAATTCTATTATTACTTCATCAAAATTATTTTTCCATTAGAAGGATGCCTTCCTTAATCCATAAATGGATCTCTGTATCTTTCATACCTTCTTGGAATCCATTAGAGTCATAATACTTTTATGTTGTACCATATAGAAATCATCTTGAAGGTTCTGATTATGCAAAGTTATTTTGACATTCATATTCTAAATCTCATAGTCATATTAATATATTATAAAAGTATAATTTTGATTTAATTTAGATAGAAACTGGTGGAAAGGATTTTTCATTGTCTATGTGTTAATTTTTTATACCCTTTTATAACCTTTATTTATTTATTAGTACTGAATTTTGCATCCATGTTTGTTTCTTCTTTAATACCAATTTAAAACTAATGGAATTTACATATACTGGGGGATCTTCCAATAATAATAATTTTTTGGGTATATGGAATCTATTTCAAATTTCAGAGCTTCATTCCATTTTGTATCTTCTATTCCACTATCTGCTTACTTGTAGGTTAAAGGGTCATTATTATCAACTAATAATGAATCACTATCATAGGTGACTATAAAACCATATATTATTGGTTACGTAACATCTCTTAAACTCCAATAAAGTATTTATATCATTTAAACATACTTTTTCACTAGGAATATTGGAATGTATTCATATACCAAATCTTGGGTATCTTGAGCTTATAATTCATCAAATTCTATCTCGATCTCTCATTCCCAGTTAGATATATGATCCATCTCATGTAATGTGGGATGTTTTAAAACTATTGGAACTTTATATAAAGGGACTTATAAGTCTTATAACATGGTTTTCTAAGGGTATCATATTAAGATACACCCAGTGCATTAGGGGTACAAGTTTTCTGCTTGAAATTGCTTTAATAAATTCTTTGCAACCCCACACAAATAAATGTCATAACAAGACTTTATTCCATAGAAAATATCATATTGAATATTTTTTTCTAATTTAGTTCATAGTATGTTTTGAATTAATTCTAATATTTATAATATATATCCATAATAAGAGAATGGAATACTTGTGTGGCTCATCATTAATTTCAAAATGTTCTCTAGAGTATGCTTCCTCCTTTAAATTATGACACTTTATATTGGTGAATAAGAATATGTGAATTTTTATAAAACCGAAAAATCCCATAAATATTCAATGATGTCATGATTAAGATACTCTCTACCACAGTCTAAGTGGCATTTCATAATGTTCATACCAAGCTAGTTCTCAAATGTCATTCTTATATTACTTCAATTTGTCAAAGAAATTTGACTTGGACCTCATTGAGTATATATATCAATATCTACTAAAATAATAAATAAATGTTATGAAATAAGATTTATCACCCATGGATTCAACTGTAAATGGAATGTATACATTCCTATGAACCAACTCATCAAGATCTTTAGCCTTTTCATCTTTTCCCCTAAATTGGGATTTGTTCATTTTTATTTTCAGACGTGAATGAAAAAAAGTTGTTCCAGTTTAAGTAAATCCAAATATCCATCTAAATGAAGTATAATTTAATGTATTTCATTCACATGAACTAGTCAGTGAAACCATTTTTGGTAATGATATGAGTTATTTGAAGTATTTTTTATTGTTTTTCATTAATTTTTTAATGTAATCCAAAATTTAAAGAAATTATTTAAATATTTCAATATGTAAAAATTGATTTATTTATAAAATAAAGAAAAAATACTTCTAAATTTTAAAAAAAAAATCTATCGATATCAATTTTGGACACAAAAAATAATATTTTTCGTTACTGAAGGAAAATAATAATAGTCTATCAAACCCAAGATCATTCTAGTCAACAACATTATGGGGTGGTCCCCAATAGACACTATAGAAATTATATTTCTATTGGATCCTCATAGATCTACATCACCTTAGAGAATCCTCTAAAATGTACATGGGTTTTTTATTTTTATTCATATGTGAGCACCGAATGATGTATCTAACAACCAATTTGCAGAAATAGATATATTACATTTGATAATAGGCACACCTAAAGATTCCCAATATTTCATTTATATGGTACAATTTTTCATACAATGATCCATCGGTCCAAATTTGAAATAGATAGTTTCATACTCATTTTCAAAATTATTTATCCTCCTTTTATTCAAATTTATTTTAAAATAATCTTTAGACTTGGAGGATATCTTCGACTATCCTTTCCTAGTTTTCATCTTGAGGATAAAATAATTATAATTCTTTATAAATATTTCAACATTGTGATGAAGAGTGATAATATCGTGGAGATAATTATATATATTTTCAAATTGAAATTGGAATAATTTTTAGATTAAATCTAGGGGAGTCATGAATAAATTAGACCCGTTAATAATTCATCAGGTTTGTCAAACCCATGAACCTCTAGTCTCATAATATTTCAATCAACTTTGACTACATGAGGACTATCTAGAACACCTTATCCAATATTTCTTGGGAATTGTGCTTGTAAATCTGAAATTGTTCATGTCTAGATCTCTCCTGATAAATATCGTGGATATTCTAGAGAATGATCTAAGAATACATGACTACATGTGACTTTCTGAGTTCACTAAAACATGGATAAAATCACCAAGCACTGTGAACCTAGTGAATCATTCATGTGTTTTTTAATACTATATTACTTATCAAGGATTGAGTATTATAGAATGTAAGACGTCTTTTCATGTTTCAACTCTACCAATAAGTGTTTGAATAATACCTTGAAGGGACATCTAGTTAAAATATTATCATTTTATATAATTGATCAAATGGATAATGTCGTTGATGAGATTTTCACTAATATATAATAATATATTAGATTATTAGTACATATCTAGTTACATTTAGTGACAGACAATGATGTCATGTAAGAGGTATCATATATAATGACATCATCGGTACAACCTAGATGTGTTAGCGATTCCACCATAGATAATATAGTAAAACAAACATGATAGGTCATGGGGCTTACACTAGGTCTTATAGGCCTAAAAAAACCTAGCCCATGCACACCATCTTTCCTTATCGTGCTTCCATAGCCAAAACCTATAACCATCTATACAAATCCACTATATGGGGTGTGAATATTATAGAAAAATATATTGTTCATCTCATCCAACTATCAAGGTCCCCATGAGTAGTAAAATAAGGTAACTGAGATAACTACGTATTACAGATCCTAAGGGGGATCCTCATCAGAAACAACACCTTCCAACAAAATCATATACCATTCAAAGTTTACATCTCACCCTCACTATGATGCCCCCTCAAAGTGAATAATCCCTTCTAAAACACCCATCAATGGGATGTTCCAGAATCAAGTAAGACACATAAAGGGATAACTGGGATGCCAAGAATCATCAATCTTAAAACAATCCATTATTTACAAATCATCATTAAAAAGAATAATTGTCCCCACTTCCTTTCACAAATAATTTTAAAAATTCTAAATGATCCATTAAAAAATATTTTCATTACTAAAATTTCCTAGGCCTTTCACATGATTTTTTTTTGATGTTTAAAGGACTAAAATAATTTTGAAAAATGGTTCTTAACCATTTCACACATGAAAAACCCAATTATTTAAAATCTCTAAAAAATGACAATTTTATAAACAAGAAAAATAGTTATTAAAATATAGGTTTTAGATATTTCAAATATTAATGCATTAAAATCCAGTTTGAAAACATATGATAATTGAACCTATTTATTTAAATAATGAAATATAACATTTAGATATCAAGCTTCATCCCAATCCATTACTTTCCAAAAAATAATATTCTTTAAATTTCATTAAAAAAGGTCAACAAAAACATGGAGTTACACAATCTGTTAACAGTTATTGGATTCAAGATCAGAATAATTCCATCCATGCCATGTTCAGTTCAAAGAAAATTTGATCAAATAATATTTCATGTGATATTTAAATTTCAGGAATCATAGAAAATATGTTTATAAAATATGAAAAAAATTTTATAAATACACATCAAAAAATGAATTACAGGATGAAAAAGTTTCAATTAAACTCCTAACATGGTTATAACATAGAAACTCAAATCATTTTGTGGACCCCCAAATTGAGATAGTGGAATAACTTATAGAAAAATAAATGTGGGGAGGAAACCAGATTTAAATCTATTTTAGTAAAAATACAAGTACTATTTTTGAGAGGACACCATAAAATATAGAACAACAGTGGTTCAGATTCCTTAAATAACAATACCTTGTGTAGCATCATTTAAACCTCCAAAATCAAAAACTCTAATTATGTTTTTGTTTTAATCAAATATATAATTTTGAGGGTTTAAAATCACTTAATAAATGAGGTAAATACTTTTAAATGTTTTAAGAATCAATTACATTGATTTTCAAAATTTAGAAATCATAAGAGGAAGTTATATAGGCTTGTTGGTTACAAAATTGGGAAAAAGAATATTTAAAACCATTTTTATCAAAAATGTAATTGTGTAAGGGTTACTTGGTTTAGCCTTGAATTACTCATATAAATCACATAAGGTCAAGGAGTTTTACCCCTATGTGGGCACATGTAATTTTCCAACCTTAAAATTCACATAATCATGAGTTTTAAGTCAAGAAATAATTATTTTCCCTTTTAGGATATTTATGGTTTAGTATTTTAGATAATTAAGCTATCACCATTACAAAAAATAATTATTATATCCCAAAGTGTTCACTTCCACATAGTGTTAATTTTTTCCATAAAACAAAAAAAATATGATATAACATGTTTTCTTTTCATGACATATATTCACAACATTCATCTTCACCTCATCATTTTACTTACTCATCCTTAAAACACTGTGAAAAAATATTTTAAAACATGGGATGATCATAGAAAGTTCAGTAATGGATATATAAAAAGAATAAAATAAACCTATTAATTCATCCAAACTAATAAAAAATCCTCCTTGTCTTAAATAATCAATGGGATAAAATAAAAATTATCTTACCCATGAAATCATATTTTCATCCAAAATATTTTCATAATAAATATTAATAAATCATAAATGAAAAATAAAAAACATAAATTTTTCTTTGATACCATGAAAAACATTTGATAACTTTTTAACAATGTTATAGATTCCACCATTAAGAGGTAGAAAGAAGTTTCATTTTAAAAATAATATCATTAAGATGCCTAGTAAAATCGTGATATTTAAATAAAAACAATAGAAAGCATAAAAAATCATGTAGGTAACTTGGGAAATCATTTTCCATAACATTCATATAAATAGAATAAGAAATACATTTAACATCAATCATAATTTCTTAGATAAAATAATCATTAACGTATGAATTGGGTGTATATAATTGACACACCCATCCTTAGTTTATAACATAACCACACATCATTTGTTTATACCCAAACCACCTATCCATGGTTTGTATAAAAAACCACCCATCTATGGTTTATAACGTAATATCCCTTTCATTGTCTATAATGGAACAAACCATCATCAAAAATAACTCCCAAGAATCATTATAGATCTATAATAGAACCAAATATAAATATAAATAGTTCATAATAACCATAAAATAATCATATCACATGAAATATTTCATACATATAAAAATATTTATTTCATTCATTAGAAAAACATTCTTGATATGAAAATATCTATTCTATTTAAAACCATTTCTCTAAACTCATAGAAAATTAGGATGGAGGTCTTTTCATTGAAGAAATCATGGGTGGTAATAAAGGAACCCAAATATTAAATAACTATTATGATGGTGGTAAAACCCATTGACACTGTATATGTTAAAATAAATCTTTTTTGTCTTTTATAATGAAAATCAAAACTTTCTGTAAAAAAGCTTCATTTTGAAAACCTTTGAAAGGAATTAAAAAAACATATAATATAATTTATAATTATTTTATTTTTATATAAATACATTTTAATTTTTTATTAATATGGTAAATGGAAGAGAAATATTTAGAAATTAAATCCTTAAAAAAAATTAGAATAAGTTTTTTAATGTAAATTATCCCTTCCGTCAAGTCTGAACCTTCATATGTGTAATTTATATTATTGAATAATAAAATCACGTAAATTATTTACATACTTAAGAACGTTTTTACATTTTATTATTTAGTTTATTTTATTTATTACCATTTTATGTATAATTACTAAATTTATTAACTTATCCTTGGATGTTTTGACAACATTCATATCATACGTACAAAATGAATTTCGTAGGTTAACTATGGTCGAAGAGGCCATTATTCAATCATCACCATAATAATAATAAGGAAAAAATTATAATTTTAGTACATTAATTAGTATTTTTAAAACAACCTTGAATGATTGTTATGAAAAATGTACTATGTTAGAAGCATGGAGACCATAGGTCATATATACACTTGAGTAATTCATCAATATTTCAATGATCATTATGAAAATTAGAGAAGTATTATTTTATCCTAAAATAATTATCATTATATCATAAATACCATATTATTTATTTCAATGCACTTATATATACCATCCACAAGATGTGTAAAAAAAACCTCATCGATTTGTGGAGGTTGTAATCCACATGCATGCAAGAACAAAATTATCTTTTTCTGTGAATGGAATGGTCAGAAATTAAATGATATATTATATTTTCATAAGATAAATAATTTCATGAATATCATATATATACATTAAATATATCATAATAACCATTCTGATAGGTGGCAATGGATGAAAAATTACATCGGTTAGTGAGGCGATAGTCCACTATACACACAAACACAGGTTGTCATTTCCCATTTGATAGAAGACTAGATAGATATAGTTGATTAAATTGACATAAAAATTTTCTAGTACATGTAACATACTGTTTTTATTATATTTCATCTTATTAAAGAAGAATTTTTGGAGTTAGAATAATAAATAATACAAAAACACTTGGTCAGCAACTATATATCTTTTTTAGAAAACCTCATTTTCTTTACAGCTTAACCCCTATAAGTTTTGTTTTCTGCCTACAATAAGACAATTATAACATGGATTCATATTATAGGAATGTATTTTTATAGGTATTAGCTAAACCAAATGGGCCCTAAATTTTATATAATGGATGATATGGGTTCCCTTTTATAATGATAGTAGGGGCATTCTTAGAATTTCATAAAGTATTAAATTAATATAAATTAATTTTTATTTTAATATCAATTCAAATTAATTTAATTTAGTGATATGATGACTATATTTTAAATACAATGATAAAAAATTATAAAAGTTTTGGTTATTCTTTCACCACTCGTCTTTTAGTATTAACCTTCTGTTAACCCTTTTAATGATTATTGCGACAACAATTGTTTTTACTCATTTGGGGGTAATATTGATAATATAGAAGAAGAATTGGACCATAAGCATACCATGGGTCATATTTTCATACATATCACAATTATTTGGCGGATGATAGTATTTTTTATAATTATAAATAATTTATTAAAATAATGTTTATTAAAAAATATCATTTATGTCTTTTTTGGAAATACACGAATTATTATAACATAATATTTTTCTAACCAGTTAATAAGGTTAAAAAATGACATGGGTTTAAAGATAATTAATTTATGGTATCAATATAATCACCCAATAAAATATTTATATTTTTTTAGGTAATTTTAAACCTTATATTTAGGATTAATCCCTAAGTTTAAAAATATTAACCTTAACCATGATAATATCTTATTGAATATTAAAGGGTTATAATTTTACTTATGAGTTGAAAATTGGACCTTAAATGGAATATTTATGACATTTTAGACCATTTATCAAACTAATTTTCCTATTTCAAGAGTTTTTATTATTTTTAAATAATTTAATAATATATTAGTTAGTATAAAATATTGTTAATATCTTTTTATGAACTATTTAAATAAAATTACTTTGAAAACATCATGAAAGACAATTAATTTGAATATAATCCTTAAAAACATCCCTGACATGTTTTAATTATCTAAAAAATTATTATAACACAATAATTTATTCAAATTATATTATTTTAAAAATTTTATATTCATTTATTTTATTTTTCTACTAATTGAATAAATATTGTGATGGCATTGCGCAAGAATTTCAGTTAATTATTTCGTCACTAAAAATAATAAATAAATTAATGTGAGTAAAATAAATCATTTATCCTAAAAAACATTTATAACTAAACATTTGTTTATCCCTAACAAAAATATAATAGATATTAGAAGAAATAATTTGTGATTTATTACCTATCTTTTACTTAAATATCATAAAGGTCAATATAAAAGGAATATGTGACAAATTTTTCATATTTATTAAATGTGGACATATATTGTGAAACCACACATGTCAAATAGGATAATGTAAAGTGTTAGGGCAATTTTTTAGTTCTCATCATATTATTTTTAACCTTAATTAATCAATTTAACCTAAAAGTGGTGAAAATCATTCACTATGGTGGCAATTCATAATGAAAAAAATAAATGGGAAATATGTTCCAAATTTGGACATTATAATTGAAAATATAGATTAAAATTTTCATGATTAAATTTAAATAAGTGGATGAAATTAATTTAACATTAAAATTCAAAAATCAATGAAAATTATTTTTTTAGAAAAAATCCTTCTTAGTATTTAAAATGTTTTTATTAAATCATTAACCATAAAAATGCATAAATTAAACATATTTTTATTTTTAATAATATAAGAATACTAATTATACTTTGATATAAATTGAAAATAAAATTTAACTTTCTAAACTCTTATAACTAAAATTCAATTTTTAATAAAAATCAGTATACTTCAGTATTCACTCAAAACCATTTTTTTCAGAAATGTCTCAGAAAACTACTCTAAGATAATTTTATCATGATAATTTCAAAATTTATATCCTTTTTATCAAATAAAAATTCTAATAGTTCCTGAAATTATTTATAATAATTATTCATAAATGTAGTAAAAACTATTTAAAATGAAGACATATTTTTTCAAATAATAGAATGAATTTAATAAAAATTTAGTGATTATTTACTAAGAAATAATTAATGAATTTTTATTGATTGACACCATTAGACAATTTTTTATAATTTGTTTAATCATATTCATACCTTCCAATTCAAAATAAATTTTATCGGTTTCATATTTAAATAATATTATTTTCTGGTTCATTTAATCTCGAGGTTGTGTATCATATACACTATCAAATACAATATTCATATTTTAAAATATTGGGGTGATAGATTCTACCAAATTTAATAAATTTAATCCTCTCTATTTTTTTAACCTTGGAAATCAATGGTCTGATATTTGAAAATATTTTTTTTAGATATCCAACATTGTAAAAAGAATTAAGAAAACATTCTCTTGAAGGGAGCGAAATCAAAAGTATGAAGGTAATCTCAAAAAACACATACTAGGTCTCCAAATAAGTGAAAATTAGTGGGATGTGACAATATATAAATAATGAAAAAAAATGTCTTAATAATGATAGAGAGTGATGTAGATCATTAATCCTAGGAAAGTGAATGATTTTGAGAAACTAAAAGACCACAAAACCACAAACCAATGAGGTTTGAGAAATTTCATCAATTCATTAGAAAAGAAGGTAATATGATATCATTTTTTATTAAATATCCTTTTGTGACACATTATTAATTTATTTACTATTTATAATTAGAAAATATGGGAATAAACTTTCTTAATAAGTAGAATCTTATCTTCGAATCAGTTTCCATCACAATTTCATGTATGTCTCAAAATGATGTGTAGTCAAGATGATTTTATTAATTAAAAAGTAGTAAAAACAACTTCTAATAGACATCATAATTCTATAAAAGGATGAAATGGTATTCCTAAAATAATTAGCTATTAACCAAAACTATATTTGTTATCACAAGTTAAGATAATTATTAAAATGAATAAACCTTCACATGAGTAAATACACCATTAATATCAGAACCCTCATCAATAACACACAATTTTCAACATAGAACATTCATTAAATTTTTATCCTTAAAATTATTTAAAATATTCCCGACCAAGAGTGAAACACAATAGGTAGAAGGATTTGATGACATATTTTTCTATATTAATTTAATATTTATCTCCAAATGACATCAATCAGTTTAAAATCTCAATATAAAAATTTATATACACTAATTATATAATCTCCATGTTATTAAAATAATTTACATAAATATCCCAAATCACCAAAAACATATTAAAACCATATATGACTCCAAAATGAAATTTATCCTTTATAACTAAAATAAAATCCCCTAACATTCTTCTTACCGTAATATTATAATGATCACCAAAATTAAAGCACTCTTCTTCTGATATGCACTAATCACTTAATCACCAAATCACTTTTTAATCCCATAGTTAACTACACAATAAAAAAATATACTTATAACTTATAATAACTAATAATTTACTCAATTTAATGATCCCCAAAACCCTAAATGTTATCAATACATTTATTCATATGTCTATAATGTGTAAATGAATTCTTCCTCAAATAATAATTCATTTTATAATTAAGGGTTACATATAACTCATACCAAAAAATATCTCCCAATATATAATTAATTAACTCAAAGTTCCATAAATTAAAACATTTAAAGGGGTGTGTGGGAAATTGAAATTTTGATAAACCAAAAACTCATTAACCTTTGATGGTATCCAAAACTCTTATGATAACAACTCATAAAAGCATCATAATCTCACAAGTTATCAAAAACTTTATTATAATAACAATAGTAAGGACTCAACCATAAATATTACAATTTACTGAGCTTTAAGTAATGATATCATTCATTTAAATTTTAGGATCTTTAAAGTTTAGAGTTTTAGAGAACCATTACAAAAATAAATATTAAATGCCAAATTTTTTACTTCCATATTCTATCCATTTTTTCAAAGAACAAAACTTTTATGATAAAAAATGTTTTCATTTGAATACATATATTCAAAATTTTCTACATGGCCTCATCATGATCCATTCTCATCCTTAAAAACATATGGAAAAAACATTTTAAAAACTATTATGAAAAACTATATATAATTTACATATAAAATGAATGAATACAACTCATTTGATCATGAATACTTATCAAAAATATGCGTACTCAAAAATAAAATTTGGGTTCAAAATAACCATTTTCAAACCAAGAAGTCAAATTTAATGCCAAATAATTTCATGAAACACTTATTAAGAAATTTTAAATATAAAATGAATCTAATTACTATTTCTTTTAAATCGTTAAAAAACAAAACATTTTTTCCAATGTTATAATTTTCACCCTCAGGAAGTTGAAAATACATTCTATTAAACGTAATACCATTCGCATACATTGTGAGATAAATAGATTTATATAAACACCATATAAATTAAAAATGAATCATATTGGTGAATTGGGAAATTATTTTACATATCAATATTAAAATTAGAATACCTAATGGTAAATATACATAATAATTCATTTGGGAACATTATCATTACACAATGCATTAGAGGGCTATAACTAAACCACTTATCCTTGGTTTGTAACGTAACCACCCGTCCATGGATTATAAAAGAAACACCATTCATTATTGATATTATAACCAAACATTATTGGTTTATAATGGAACCACCGATCATCATAAATAATTCCCAATATCCATAAAATTATCATAACAAATAAAATTTTTTATAATTAAAAACATATTCAATTCACCCCTAAGAAAAATATTTCCAGATATCGATGTGTCCATTAAATTAATAAAAAAATTCATGAAGATAACCAAAATATAGGTAAGTAATGGATTCCATTGAACAAAAATTGGTTTCTTATAAAGGAATCCAAACATGAAATACTGGTTATGGTAGCGGGGAAAACTGTTCATGTTGTATCCGTTAATGTAAAAAATTAATTTTTTTCTTTTATGATTATATTTAAAATATTCCCAAAAAATATTTCTTTTTATATAATTTGGAATAAATAAAAAATAAAAATTAAATTATTTATGTATACATAAATAAATATATACAATAATTTTGATAATGTGGATATGGAATGGAATTAATTTTAATATAAATAATTAAAACAATTAAAATGATATTTTTGAAGTAAAGTGTCACTTACAAAAATTCTGAATCCTTATATATGTTATTTATATTCCACAATAATAATTTTTTTTTAATTATTTACTAACATTACAAAAATTTTAAATTATATTATTCCTTATATTTTATTTTTTACCATGTTATACATAATTAAAAATCAATTAATTTCTCATAAAATATTGTAATGAAATTCAACTCATATGTTGCAAATGGTTTGGGTAGGTCAACAATGGTAAAAGAGATCATTATTTAATCATATATATAATAATAATCATGATATAATTATCATTTTTATACAAAAATTATACTTTTTAATCCAAACAAAAATATATAGTTATGAAAAATGAACAATGTTATAATCATAGAGACGGTAGGCCTTACATGTGCATGAGTAATGTATCAATCTTTCAATGATCATTATAGAAAGAATATAAGTAAGATTGTTTCATTCTATAATTATAATTATATTATAAATATCATATTATTTCTTTAAATACACATATTTATACTATCCATGTTATATAGTAAGGAAAAATTAATCACATTGCTTCATGGAGGTGGTAATCCATGTTGGTGCGCAAATGACATTATCATTTTCAATGAACTCAAAGGTAAGAAAATATATTATATAATAAAATTAAATATTAGTAATTATTTCATGAATATCATATATATATATTAAAGTTTTCATCATAACCAACAATGATAGAAAGTGATTTAAAACAAATTACATCGCTTCCAAAGATGGTAATATGGCATATACATGAATTATGATTTTAGTTTCTCATTTCATGAAAGTGGATATGGATATACAGTATAAATTAAAATAGCAACATATTATAATATGAAATACATAGGTTTTATTATTTCATTGTTTTTTATTAATATTTCAAGGATTTGGGATAAGAAATAAAACAAAACCAATTGTTTTAGAACTATACCTCTTTTTTGAAAAATTGCCTTTTCATTACACTATAATCCCCCTAAGGTTCATTTTATGAAACAAATAATACATAGATATTTTTTAATGATTATAGTAAGTTATTTTGGTTGGTATTGGCTGAATAATATGGTTTTTTATGTGTTTAATCAAGTTGAGAGAAGGTGCCCTTTTAAAATGAGGGGAGGGGGTAATCTTAGAATTTATTAAATTATCAAATTATTATAAATTAATTTTCAAGTTCAAATAGCTGAAAATTAATATAATTATTAGATAAAACATGAATTATATGATATTATATCATAATATAAAAATTTGAAAAAGATAGTTAAATTTTTGTTCCTTAATTTTTTAACCCTCTGTTAAACCTTTTGTTGATTACAATAATAACAATGTTTTTTAAACTTTATGGTCCATTAAATTTTCTATAAAAAGAAAATTGGAAAATAAATGGACCATGATTGATATTTCAAACAATATCATAATCAATTATCTTTATATATAATTTTTATAAATTTTAAATCATTTAATAAATTTTTTATTTTTTTAAAATATCAATGTTTTTCATTTTTGGAAATAACTAAAATATCTTAATATTTTATATGGATTACTGATTTAAAATTATTCAATAATGACATGTATTTTATGATAAGGAAGTTATGTTATCAATATTATCATGAAATATATATTTAATAGGTCTTTATATCATTTTAAACCTTATATTCTATATTAACCCCTTGATTAACCAATTATAACCATAACCACAATAATGAATTTTTCTTCAAGAATTTTAATTTTACATATATGGTGAAAATTGTTGTATAAATGGAATATGGGTGATGTTTTATACCATTTATCTTCCTAATTATCCTCTTGAATTATTTTTATAATTTCAAAATATGTTAATAAAATATTATGTAACATAAAATACCATTAATGTCATTTTAAGAACATTTCACATAATTTGAATTTGTAAAGAACACGGAAATAATAGAATTATAATATAATCCATGTACACATCCAAAAAATGATATAATAAACTAAAAAGATATTAAAAACTTATAATTAATTCATATTATATTACCTTTAATATTTTTAGAATCATTTATTTTATTTTTTAATTAATGATTAAATATTATGTTGGCATTGTGTAAGAATTTAGGGTAATTATTTCATCATTAATAGTTATAAATAAATTACCATGCTAAAAAAATAAATCATATTTAAAATAAACATTTATAACTGAACATAGTTCATTCTTATCCTTATCACAAAATATTATAGTTATTGAAAGAATGATAGTGATATTTTGGACATTATCTTTTACTTAAATATTATCTGGTTGAAAATCAATGTCATATAAAATAGGGATTTTATTTTTAAAATAAATATATCTAAATGGAATAAATTAACTCATATAATAAGATAAATTGAAGTATTATGGTTATTTTTTATTCCATATCGTTTTATTTTTAACCTTAATTACACTATTTACCCTAATTGTGTTGACAATTATTTAATGTGTTTACTATTCCAAATTAAAAAAGGGTCTTATTTACCAAATTAGGGAATTTGTGATTAAAAATATGGAATAAATTTTTCTTTTTCAAATTAAATTAATTGGAGGAAATTAATTTAATATTAAAATGAAAACCACAATGAAAACATGTTTTTCAAAAAATAATTTTTTAGTTATAAAAAGAGTTTTTGTTGAAAATTAAAATATTAAATTGATTTCAATGAACATAATTAAATTATTCATAATATTATAAACCTAATCATCCTTTAAAATAATTTTTTAACAAGTATTAACGTTTTTATTTCATGAAATAAAAATATATTTCCCTTTCAAATTATGTACTTTTCAATTTTCATTAGAAAATCAGTCGTTTCCAAAAAATCCAAAAAATTCACTCTTCCATAATTTGGATATGATGTTTTATGAAATTATATCCTTTTTATAAAATAAAAAATTTTAAAAGACCAATAAAGTAATCATAATATTTTCTCAAAAGAGGAGATATATATAATTTTTAAAGAGAATGTATTTTCTGAAAAATAAAGTAACTTTACTAAAAATTAAATGCTCAATTATTAAGAATTAATCAACAAATCAATATCTTGTAGTTACTTTATACATATAATACAGAATTACTTAATCATATTCATACCCATCAAGTCAATTACTATATTAGAATTGTCATATTTAAATAATAATAATTCTTGGTTTGTTTAAGCTCAGTGGTATGTGTCATATATGCTATTGTATATAATATTCATATTTTAAAATATAAAGGTGTTACACAACCCTCTTTGGATTAAACATATAAAAATTTAATGTACCCTTATCCATAATTTGGATTATATTTGTTTTCGTTATGTAATGACTAGGATTCCCTTATGTGGACATTGAAAATAAAGCCCACCATTATGCATCGAGGGTTTACTTTATACAGTGGGATTCTACCCATATAGAAAGGCTAACTACATTCATGTAACCCTTATAAAAATTGGTTTTTCCTAACATAATTCCAAAATTACCCTTATGTTTTACATATACATAGGGGCTTACCCATACGCAGTGCTATGAATTCCCTTACACAGTGCATATGCATTGTGTCTTACCCTTACACCATTCTTGGATTACCCTTACACATCGCATAACATCCAGTACATTGATCATATAAAAAATAATCCACCCCTTTTTAATGAATTGAAAATCCAACATACCATTATGAAACTCATATAATCTCTTTCATAGCCTTACACAAATCATGAGAATAAAGTGTTACCCATACACAACCCCAAAAATCCACCCAGTGTAAAGTTTAGAGACCCTTACCCTTACAAAAACCCTATAACATGCATACAGGTAAATATTTATGTTAATTTTTTGTCATTTTTATTGAAATTACATGTAACATAATATTAAAATGGGTCTTAAATTATAATCACAATGAGGATATTATATTTGTCCCCCCCCCACAAAGATTTGATTCCACATGATGTTTTTAGGCTAAAAGAGTGAAAAATTATACGACTATGAGACACTACCACAATCAATCCATGTGGGTTACAGTCCAATAAATTGAAGGAGACGTACCAAAAATCATTCATCTAGAAAAACTCCTATAGAATTATATAACAATAATTAAAAATAGACATTTAAGTAGAACTACCATGATAAATAGTCTTCCCAAAAATGATGAATAACAACAGCAAGAGGGACTAGGAAACAATCGAAAATAAAAAATGGCATAGCAAAGGATTCCCTAAAATTTAAATATTCTCCAAAAATGTGTAACATGATTAAAAAATCATCCTCTAAAACAAATCTCTTTGACATAAAGAATAGTCTTCAAACACATGTCACAATGAAACATCCATGAGCCAAAATTGATACTTCATGGAATGAAATATCTCAAACTCTTATTTTTTTAATATATATAATTATCTCAAGTTCCATATATGATCAATGACCTAACAAAATGGCATAATAATGATGATTATTTTTACCATGGGAAATTAATTGACAGTATCCTAGGATTTTCATCATCAAGGCTCCCCTGTGATGGGTTCATCAAATCAAACATTAACACCTCAAGGTACCTAGTCTATCTAGAATCCAAATTTTCCCAATTACCCATGTACACTTCCAAGTCCAATCCCTGTACAGGTTGGAAGATATTGAAATGAATATTAGAGTTCACAAAATGGTCACAAAACTCTCACGAGGGTCCATCATATCAATATTCAAGTTCTAACAATTAATAAAAAAAGCAGACACCAAGGAACAAAAACAAAATGAATGTTATTAAACACTGAAAATTGGGAGACTCCCATTGAAGGAAGTAACAAGATTTATTTTGAAGAAAAAAACCCCAAACATTTATAGGTCCTCAACATAAGATTCCACTACATCCACATGATCACAGAAAAATGAAGGAACTAAAACCACTAAAGAATAATGTTAACCATTAAAAATTGAACATCCACAAGGCATAGAAATATATATCTCAAGAAAACAAAACCATCATCATTATCACAAACAAGTTCCATGAGAAATCATTCAAACAAATCCAAAGGAAAATACAGAAGATCCTTAAAATAAGAAAGTCTTTAAATAAATATGTTCTACGATAAGGAAAAAACAAATGGTTTTCAATCCTATATCAAAAACAACAATATGTAACAACCTCAACCACCACAATAGGATCATCTACTATATGAAAATATTCACTTAAAGGCATATGGATGGATTCATATTATCTTGAAGCTAATACACCCATAGTTAGGAGGTGATGATCCCAAGATAAATCATTAGCTTTTAGTATCCCGATATAAATAACAACTTAAGGTGATCCATGAAGCAACACCATTTACAAACTCTTGGAGTGTATAAACAAGAAATATTATAATGAAATTTTTTTTTTCATGGGAATCACATGAGATTCCTCTTCTCTATTGACCCACCTTTTATTTCATAAACCTTCAACTAAAAAGGGCATCATTTAACAATACCTGTGATCTTTTATGGTATACTGTGTTTGAAATGTGGAATATAATACATGATGAACACAATATATATACATTCATATAATAATAAATTATTTTTATATTCTTCAAATTTTACGTTTCATATATCTCATATCCTTGGGTCATACATCAAATAAAATGGTGGGTATAAATCCCAATAAGGGAATAAACAAGAGATACTTAGAACGTGACCAATGGGAATACAAATAATGAGTGCTTATATGAACATGAGAAATATAATATAAAATGAATCATAACATGGAAATGTGGAAAAAAATAAAATTTATACATTTTAATTCATGTAAATAAGGTTTATCACAAAGTTATCATAAATTATAATTACCATGGTTATTCACCAATGTATCAAAAAACATGTCATCAATTAAGATTAATTATTTACCTAATTCATTAGAGAACTATCCGGGTGAACCATTTATATGTCATTATTAATGTGAGACAAATTAATTAGAATAAATTTGTTCATCATTAACCCATGGATAAAAAATAGCTGGTTTCATATGAAAACAATAAGTACATAAGTTCTTAAATACTTTACAATTATATCATTTTTAACAGATGAATATAGAATTTTTATTTCATTAATGTAAAAACCCAAATCGAAAAATTATAGGTGATTTTTTTTTGGAAGGTAATTATAGTTGAATTTCCATGTGTAACGAAGAGGATTGGGTATTCAAAACATAAGAATATTTCATGAAAAGGCAAAAATTAATGAAAAGATTTTAGCAACCTGATGGTTTAAAATATAGATTATGGAATATATATAATGAGATATAATTAAGGTCTCACATTGGTAAAAAATATTTGAAGAATTAATAGGAATATATAATGTTCCTAATTAGAAGAAAGATTTTTACATTTAAAGATATAAAAAAAGGAGTTTCTTGATTGAAAAGGAAGAAGTGTATAATTTCACATACCTGAAGTTTTACTTCTAAAAAATGGAGGGTGGCTACTTGAGACCCTCAGGTCACCTTTGCTGGACTCTTTGGGAGGTAAAATGATACAAAATTCCGGGATTATGAATTTATAGTTTATAGGAATGAGTAATTGTTGGCATTTATACTTTATTTATGATGGGTTTTAATTGATTAAATATGTGTCATTTTATTATATAAGTTAAGCATGTGTGGGTGAAATAAATTAAAACAAATTTTATAGTCCCTTAAAGAGAGATTGTGTGTGTTTGGTTTCTTAAGGACCTAAAAAACAAACCTAACCTTTAATAAAAGTCAATTAATGCATCAAAAAAATAATTCAAAAAAAATAATTCTTGGTTCAAAAAATTAATGCTTAAAATTTTAAGTTAAAAATAACAATTAAAAATTAATTTTTATACTTATTAAATTTAACTAATATTGAATAAATTATATATAAATTTTTAATGAGGGTAAAATAATTATGATTTTATAAAATTACATTGGTCGTAAAGCAGATGTTTTATGTTTTCTCCAAAAAATCATCTTTGTCCAAAATTTCCACAAAAAATTACCATAATATAATATTGATGTTCCAAATTTAAAATTGATGTTTATTTAATCAAAATAAATCCATAATTATTATAATTTACACTATTAAATACAGATCCTTATTTATTAAAATTAAGTCATTTTATAGTAAGATAAATATTCTGACCATTACAATTATTATTTCGCACTTCATTAAAATATATTTTCATTTGAAAAAGTTATTATTATGATTATATCATGAAAAAAAATTATTTAAAACATATACATTTATCTTAAGAATTATTTTTAACAAAATATTTTAATTGTCTCTAAAAATACTATAATTTTGATTGTATCATTAAATAATTCTGACAATCACTTAAATGAATCTACATAAACAACAATAATAATGAACAACCATTTTACTGCCTAATGGTCATAATGTTGATCAACCATATTCACCAATAGTAATAAATCTATATAATCATATTTATATATAAATAAAGCATCATTATAATAATTTACAATTTAGTTAATTTCTATAAAGGTTATATATCATTTCTAAAATGAATATTGAATTACTAACTCTATGATCTTTTATTATAGGCATGTTCATGGGTGAATTGATTATAGGGTATCGACTCACTAGAAATATTTATATTATATATAATTCATCTAAACTCTATTAGTCTTCCAATTGTGATATTTAGTATTATTTTTCATCTAGTTATCTACAGAATGTAACATTATTAAATAATAAGAATATGTGTTGCTGGTTTCTAGTATGTGTTTTCTATCCCTTTATTATTCCTAGTTTTACTAATTCATATCAACACATGATGTGTATAGTTCTTATGAAATTTAAAATCTGTTCTATGTTCTTATTCTATAAAACATATTAATAATTTATTGAGAGGCAAGAGATCCATTATTAGAATAAGAACATTTTTTAAGTTGTTACATTCTCCCCCCTTAAAAAATTACATCCTCACAAATTTATTTTTTAATTGATAACATGAAATTTATACATATAATTGAAATGATTCGGCAATTTTTTAATGTTGTTGATATTTAATTCATTCTTAATCATTTAGTCTATAACTCTAGTATAAAAATCAATAAGTCCATAGTGGTTATTCCTTTCTCAAAAGAGATGTTAGAATTGAGTAATTGATATCATAACACAAAAACTAAATGGTCCATATATTTTTTTAGAAATGAATAGGTATTGAATAAATCAAATTGTTTCTTGTGAGAAAGTTGAATATTTGAAAAACACTCAATATCATTTTAACTAGCCTTTGAAATAATATTTATGATTAAATCATCTAGAATATTTAAGAGTATTATATGGTATTACGTTCCATCCATCTAATAAATGATATTTTATCAATTGAAATGACAAAGTAAAAACATGAAATTAATTATCTTCAACCAAATTATAACATGTTTAATTGCCTTCAATTTCCATCCATTTTTTAAAAGAAAAAATTAAATAATAATAAGGATAGATTAAAAACATGTTTTGGTAAAAAATTCAATATGTGCGTTTAATGTTATGTTTTTTCGATCACACAGATTCTAGGATCTTATACATTAATCATTCCTTATTTTAAGAGAGTCAATTAAATTTTCAATTCATTATTTTAGGATGCATTTAAAAAATATTATGATAAAGAAAAAAGTTCACATGGGTGTTTCAAACTAGATGCACCTAAAGGACCATTGTCATTCACTAGGTGATTATCATTTCCATCTCAATGCACACTTTTTAGTGTTATTACCTCTAGTTACAACTATTCCAGAGCCACATCCCCTAGTAGTATACATACAATGATGTATTTTATTAGAAACCACATACTTCATACTTAATAAAAATACTAATAATTTTCCCTATATTAGGAATTATCTATAAAATTTTTACTAAATCATTCTAATACTAATTTATATAAATAACTAAACCACCCTTTAATACTAACTACACCGACCAATAATTTTATATCATATAACTTTCATTAAATGTTCATTATTTAACAATATAGTGTTTTTTAGGTTTAGAGTCTTGGAAAATAAGAACATAATACACTAAGAACATAAATATCATAAAAATTATTATAATGCACTTGGTATAATTATTTATAGCTTCTTATTATGTTACTTTTATTACCTCCCAAATACTTGGTACATAAATCAAAGAATAAGATGACCATAAAGACCGTAAAGCGAATAAACAATGACGATACTTATTCTATGACCAAGAGGTATATCAATAAAGCAGGATCATATGAACACATGGAATGTAATATTAGAAATAAAAGGAATTGTAACATTGAAATGTTTCTTCAATGTAAAATTTATACATTCATAAAAATATAACCACAATTTTCCCTATGATTTCCTAAATCAAATTTGTGGATCTCATTCACCAGGGTATCAAAAAACATGTCTTCTCTGGATATTAATTATTTACCCAATGCATTGGATCGCTATCATGAAAAACCTATCATATTTATTAATTCATTGTATCCATATTTATCATAATCAACCATTTCATTAATAAGATAAGTAGTGTAAATAACTAATTTCATATGAAATCATTTAATATATAATTGGTTAAATACATGAATATTATATCATTTTTTACTGAAGAAAATTTATTGATGGATTGATACTTGTATATAAAAAAATAAATAATTCTTCATATTTTGGTGAATTACCATCACTAAGGAAGAGATTTGAGTATTATCAATATAATAAAATTTCATAAAAAGAAAAAAAAATTCATGAAATGATTTCAACGTCATCACAGTATACAACAAGGATTATACAAAAATGATCTGAGGCATGAGTTGGCCACCCAAACCATATCCCTATTATTTAATTAAATAAAAAGGAATTAACAGAGTACACATGAGGTATAATGAGATTAAACCATATATAAATTGTGTGAAAACACACATTCAGTCATAGATATGTCCAGAAAATGCCCCTAAATGATGATCATATTTGATATAATAAAACAATCATCATTCTTCAATGTAGAATAACATATACATGAAAAATAATCAAACCATGTTGTTCTGGTATGCTAAAGAGACATTCAATTCCCAGCTTCATTCCCTATTAATTCCTAGTGTTAAAACACCATTAATTTTAAATGAGGAAAAATGATGAATCCAGCTTCAATAGTCACTCACTACAAATTCACCAGTCACAGAAAACAATGAAAAAAGTCTAACATTCCATCTTACACAAACCAACATTGATGAATTGAAATAATCCCATCATGGGAAGTAATATCAAACTCAACAACCCTCATGTACCCCTGGAGATCTTTCATATTTGAGGCCACCAATAACGATTTATTAAATTTTAATTCTATTCATTCCCGGTAAGATTCAATGGAATGAACATAAAATTATGTTTCCCCATTAAACATCCCTAATATCTTATAAACATTATACAACAAGTAATAATGATCAAAGACAATAAATTTCAAAATAATTCCAAATAAATCATTAGAAAAAAAATTTCATGTCAGCATTAAACCCCTCTTGAAGGAGGAATCTGAATATGCACCATAAAATATCTAAAAATTGAGAGATTAAACACTAAGTCCAACAAAAAATATAAAATTATCAAAAAGGGAGCTTTCAAATTGTGAGCATATTTAATATCATCAGCGCTTGTGAGCCTCTCATCACTGATCCATAATCCATTCCCAAGATTGGAAGAGATATTTATACAACATGGATTATAGAAAAGGAATAGATAGAGAGAATGGAGGTCTCCCATTTATAAAAAAATTGGTTGTAATTGAAAGATCAAAAGATCATGAAAAACAATATATTTTTTCATTTGGAATACTTGAAAAAAGGAGGTACATGAATTAAAATAAAGAAGAGAAGAATTTCCCGTACATTGGATATCATATTCTTAAAACTTGAGGATGGTTCCTTGAGACCTTGAGGGTGCCTTGGAGGGACTCTTTCAGAAGTAAAATTACCACAAATTAATGTATTGTGAATTTTGAGTGGAGATGAATTGGTTATTGGTTGAATTTATACATGAGGAGGGGTGGGTTTCAAATTATTAAATATTGGTTATTTTATTATATATAGTAAACAATTATGGGTGAAATAAATTAAAACACATTTTATTGACCATTAAAGAGTGATAGAGTTTGGTTGGACATTAAAATACCTCCAAAAGGAAACCTAACCTTCCAAATAACCAAATCAATAAGAATAATTCAAAAGATATTATTTTTAAAAAATCTATTTTTTTTAAAAAGTTAAATTATAAATTTATAAATTGAAATTAATATTTTTAAAATATTTTTTATAATTATTAAAATCAATTTTTATTCAATAAATTATTTCATAGTGTTTTTAATCGTACTATCAAAACAATGATTTCATAAAATCATAGTACCCGTACAATGTAAATTTTCACTTTTTTCACCAAAAAAAATCAACTTGGTCTGAAAATTCTAAAAAAACCTAAGATAATGTTAATGTGTTGAGTCTAAAAATAATTTCTATTTCACCAAAAAAATTCTATATGTAATAAAATTTTCAATCTTATATTATATTCAATATTTATTTAAAAAACTCCTTTATAGAAAAATAAACATTCTGAACATTATAAAAATAATTTAGGAAATAATTTAAATATATTATAATTTTAAATGTTTTTTTAAATGTTTTTTTCATGAAAAAAATTTATACAAAAGTTATAATGTTATAAAAAACAAATTTTTAATAAAATATGTTTATAGACTCCAAAAATATTACATTTTTGATTATATCATTGAATAATCCCAATGATCACTTAAATTTATCTACATAACCTACAATAATAATGATTAGTTGTTTCATTAAATAATGGTAATAATGACAATTATTGATATTTTTCAACAAAAATAAATTTATATGACAATATTTCCCTATAAATATTCCCCCATTCTTATAATTCATCAGTAAATTCAATTCTATCAAGGTTCAATATCATATCTAAAATGATTATCTTATTAATAAATCATGTTTCTTATATTATATTGATGTTAATGGGAGAAATAATTCATCGAGATAAAGTAAACACAATATTTGTATGTTTTACTTTATTAAACCTTTATTATTCCTCACATTGTAATATTAACTGAATGTGACATTCTTAAATAATGAAAAATTGTGTTGTTGGTTTTTAATATGTGTTTTATCCATATTTTATTCATTTTTTAGTAGTTCATATCAACACACAACATTAAAAGTTATTATGAATTTTATAATTATTTATATCTTCTTCTATTGAAAAACATCATAAATAGTTATTGAGATTAAAAGAGATACATTACTAGAAGAATATTTTTTTCTCATTACATATTCCTTCCCCGAGTGTAATATCCTTACTCAAATAGAATATCTCCACTTAATCCAACTACATATGATCCATTAATAACTTATTGTGGATTTTCTTGCACTGCTTCGACTAACAATCAATGTTCAAGAACTAATGGAAAAGAGGTCATCTAGATAGCTGGAACAATTGTTCCATGGACCAGGTGTAGACATCTTTTGATGTAATGAACTTTAATATTTGAATCACCAATACTATTACGTGAGAAATATATCCAATTGGAGACTTTCTTAGCACACTCTATAACCAGTATCACTCCTTTACTGAATCCCAAAAACTCATAAACATTCTGCTTCTTAAATTCAATATGATTCTACCCCAAGATGAATAATGGTTTGATGAATTAACAATACACTTCTTCATGACAATATGAAGTAATCATGACTACCAAACACTCTCATCTTGGTAACTCAAAAAATGATTTGATAGATAAGACCCTTAGAGTATCATTATTCTCAAGAGAATCATATATATCCTCAAATTAATAAATAAAAATTATTTCTTCAAGATGGCCCTTCAAAACCTCTTTAATAAGGTCAGAAATAATTAACGAAAACCTGGGTGATGTTCAGTGACAAGAAACGCTCCAAATCAACCAATTAATTTTGATATTGGGTATAGTCTTCAACTAGAGATGATTATTTTGAAAAAAAAATGAATAATCTAAAGAAATAACTATAGAAATCACTTTCTATATTTCTTGAAGGAATTTTTATGAGATATTATTGGACCTCACAATATATGGGATTATTATCTATGGAATAAATAAACATGAAACAAAATAAAAACATACCAAAAGATTTCAAAAAATCCACAAATAACCTTTATCATAGAATCATTATCTCCAAATAACAAAACATTTCCTCATTTATAAAACAATACATTTTTATTTAAAATTGGAAATATTGATATTAATCCATTATAATTTAAAAAAATTCATTTCTTTATCATGAAATTGTTCCATTCATTTCAAAATAATTAATCAATTGTTTCAATTTCATTACGATTTCCATCTAAAATACATAATAAAGAAATCCTCCTAAAAAATTCGTTTATTAAATCACATAAGTGTATTTAAATGTTAGTATTATGAAAAAATATATCGATAAAAACATAAATTTTTTAAATTGAAAACACTCTTTTTGATTTTCACTAATGATCCAAAATCATAACCAAAGGGATTTAAGTTGAAATAAATAGCTGGAATAAAGTAGACCATACCTGAAATATACCTAAAAACAATAACCCTCCAAATTAACCTCACATGAGTGATTCCATTTTGAAAAAAAATTGGATAGGTCACATAGATTTTTATATAGTTGAAAAATGAATAGTGTAGTTACATGGGCTAGTAAACCATTAACCAAACTCACCAAAATTCAAATTTCATTTTCTAATTAGTCACAAATATTATTCATAGTTTACCATATTATGAAGTTACCATGTGGCTCTGTTCAACTTTTTTTCCCCACCTATAACTCACAATTGATTCCCAAAATTGAATATACTCCCATAAAATAATATAAAAATAATTTATCAATCGGAAACTTGTAGCTCAAAATAAATCATCAATTTAACACTTTCCCAGGTAACTCAATTGTTATCATGAAGAAGAGGTTATCAAGAACCAATAATAGAACTACATCTTGTGTCCTTACATGTTATAAATCTCCATTCTACCATGACTCACTACAAATAAAATAAAGTATTTCAAGAAAATGTACATTATTTAAAGGAAATTAATCCATTGATAAAATTTTTAATGAAGTGGCCCGGAGTACAATATAAACTTATATCAAATAAAATTTCCCACTAAAAGATAGAAAATACATGATCCCTATAGGCTAGAGACAAGTTACTTGGCATTTAGAAATGACTTTCAATAACAATTTCACCAATAAAATATGAATAAAAAATTAAAATAAATTATAGAAACATCATCAGATAAATAAATCAATAAAAAAACCCTGGTAAATAGAGATGATATGAGAACTGAACATTGAAAATAACTACAAAACCCAAATTGTAGTGGTCTATGACCACCCACTATAACGACCCATACTTTAAATACATTGTTAATACTTCAAAATGGAAGCAAACTTATTACAATATATAACGAAACCATGAAAGGACCGTATAGGTATAGTGTCTTCAAAAACTGGGAAACATAAACAACTGGTTCATAAAGCATCTACATTGTCTCCCATTTATTTCATCATATCTAGAGTCCCTTTTGGAATATCCTTCTTAATAACCTTCTTCCTAACCCGGGGGAAAAAACATACAAAAGGGTGATCTCAAATGCTCAGTAAGGGTAAACAAAAGAAAAATCAATCACATCATCTTCATAAGAACATAACATTTTGTAAATCTTAAACTGCAAAAGAAATCATAATTTCATATCATGGGATAAATCATAGAAGTGAAATATAATCCCAATAATCATAAAATAAAACATGAAACTTTGTGGCATATATAAATAATAATAGTGAATAATTTCTTAGTAGTCAAGACTCATAGCCAAGACTATCTTAGCGGAAAAATACCATTTCTGAACCGAGTTTACTCCTATTTTCAGTCCTATTTCACTGAACCAGATTATCCTACCGTTCTAGCAATGTATATCTCATGAGATATAAATATTTACCCAATGAATTACAGGGAGATATAGGTCCCACCCATCTCATAATTATACCATTCTTATGTGTTCCACAAAATCATAAATCATACATCATAGCTTAACCCATGTAATTAAAATGGGATTCTTATGCATCATGACATCACAAAACAATTCATATAAGATAAATGAATTCATAAAAATAATTCCATCACAACATAATGAAATAAATTTAATAATAGTGATATAAAGAGAACCCCATATTATCTTAGATGGAAAATAATTTTGATAAAACACATGAACTCCATTCTTGAGGAAAATATCCTTTCTACTTCAATTTTTTTTCCTTTCTTAACATGTCATACAATTTTAATCTAAAAGAATTTGATTAAATATAAACTTGAAAACTTGTAAAGGAAGCTTCATGGAAATAATTTTCTGAAAATCCTTTCATGTCGTATAAGATAAAAAAACTATCTTCTCGTATATTGGTCAGAAAAGTCAAAAAGTACCTCGTACGAAAAACGACAAAAGATTCCTTTAATATCTTTTACTAAAAACTCACCGAAGGGTAAAATTGGATTTAAACAATTGTAGGTGGATGGAAACAATATTACATATTGAGGAAACATGGATGTGGATGATAAATATTCCCCAGTAAATTATGAAGTATAAACAATCTCGGATAGAAATGAGATTGTGTGATTTTCCCTTACCTTTGGTCTGATTTGCTTTGTAAGTGTCTGAACCTCCTATATAAGGATTTAAATAATTTCATTGACTCATTCCACAATCATACTGATTGTTATGATATCATATATAGTCATATTCTTAGCTTCTTATTAGTAATATTTCATTGCTACTTGTTATTCGGATGTTTATTACTTTTTGTTCTTATGCGTGTTTTTTAGAATAAATTCTTATTCGTCTCTTTAGGTTATATATACCTCATTTCCAGAATGGTATTAGTGTAATATATATCATATTTATCCATTCAACTCATTTATATAATCATTATTCAATGAAGATCATGTAGAACGAGTCACATCACATCATGGAGCTGGTATTCCGTACTTACGCACGAGCGATGATATCGTCCCCATGATCGTGGAATTGTATTGGAGTGTATGTATAGTATTCCCAAATCAATACCACTTTAAAATAATCATATATAGTTATTTATATTCACCATTATACCCACCCAATTAAGGTGGTGGTGGAAAATAGACTACACCACGGCGTGGAGACGGTATTCCATACGTACGCACGCGCAGTGATTTCATTTTCCATAGAAAGGATAGTTGGTGAAATAGGGCTGTTTCATACATATAATAACATATTTTTATATGAATGATACTTATGTTATTTCTTCATAATGAAACAACTAAAGAATAAGAAGTGGTAGAAGAAATAAAGTTGAAAGAATCGGTAAAGGACATTACCTCTTTGTTGAAGCGCCTCTTTGAGACCTCCTCTTAGGGCACTAAAATTCGTCTTTGAAGAAGCCCAGAACCTCTAGGATGTTTCTAGGGAAGTGGATAAGATAATTTGGTAGGGGTGGGATGAGCGTGAAGGCTCAAAGTGGTGTGAGGAAGAGAGGTAGGAGGTGCCCATTTATAAGGGGGGAGAGGGGCACCTTTGGAAAAACATAAAATATTATATTATTATAAAGTCCTATTCGGTTTTTAATAGGTCCAAATTGATTTATTTCAAAGCTAAGGTGGTTATGGGTAAAAATAATCTCATAAAATAGAATTTATACAAGTTTAGGTTTCTATTTTAACCTTATCATTTAGATTTAACTTTAAGTTAGATAATTTAACTTTTACAGTGTCTTCTTGGTTTCTTACAATATAAGGTTAATAATCTTACAATAACACGCCAAAATAAATCCATGTTGTTTATTATTAATATATATAACCTTATCTAAGTCATTTGGCCAAACCATATATTTTTTGGAATAAAATAAAAATTAATAATATAATATTTGTTTTAAAAACTATTTTATGTCAATTTTGAAAATATTTGTTAAATGATTTGTGTGAAAATCATAATAGAACTATTAGTTATAAAAAAGTTAATTAAATCAGTAATAATATGTTATATTATCCTAGAAAAGTATTCTAATTAATAAAAATTTTCAAATTGATTTTATTTGGGTATTTATAACATCATTTATGTCAATATATCATTAATAAGATAATTACTGCATCATTATTGTGTCATTCATAGATTAAATTATATAATGTCTAAAAATAACAAATAAAATACCATTATGTAGGAAATATTTTCATCTTTCTAATGAATATTTATATTCTAATTTATCTTATGTATAACCCTATATTAAAAATGATTTACTTTTTAAACAATGATTTTAACTATTTTAACCCTTCTTTAAATAAATTAATAATAAATGTCCTAATCTAATCCATGTGGGCCTAAATGGTCATATTTTATTCTTAAGGCTGATTTTGGTCAAATTACACTTATCTAATATAATTAAAAAATGTGTTAGGATAATAATAAGATCATTTTTACCCTTAATTATCATATTTACTTTTAACTGTGGTAAAAAAAGTAAAAAGTTACTATTCACCAAAAAATATTTTCATCACATTGAACCACATTTTAGTCCTTGATATTAACAGTGTCTCTCGGATTTTCGAAATTCCACTCACAGAAGTGGTAAAATTATTTATTATGTACATTTTTAAATTCTCCTAGGAGGTGGGTAAAAGACGGTGAAAAGTTCAATAACATTTTTATATATCTGAAATTATTGTATAATGACTCCAATGAATTGCATTGAACATATAGAGGTATTATGTAACAATTTTGATCTAAATGAATTTTAAATAAAATAAATCATTATTTAAATAAAAAGTCGATTTTTAAATAGTAACCTAGTGTTTTCACTATTCATCAATAATTGAAAGTTTTCAGAAAAATAACCAAATTTCACCCTAGGATAATTTCGATATTCTGAATCCAAGAATGAACTCTATTTTGAAAGATGAAATTTCAAAAATTGGTTATTACTATTCATAATGGCTAGTTTTAATAATATTTTAATAGCATATCGTTGTTTAGTGAAACTCGGTATTGCGTATGACGCAAGCTATCGAGGAAGGCCGTAGTTGCGTGTAAAGCAAGCCAATCTAGTTTTGTGTGTAGTGAATGATTCATTTGATGATAAAAACCAATTATTTCTCATAAAAGTCTCGGGTGTTACATTCTACCACCCTTGAAATGAATTTCCCCCTCGAAATTCGTCACATTGTAACAAACAGATGAGGATACCTTTCCTTCATCATATCCTCAAGATCCCATGTAGCTTCTTCTAATTGGTGGTTCCTCCATAAAACTTTCACCAATCAAGTGGTCTTATTTCGTAGGACTTTTTCACTACCATCCATAATCTCTATCAGTTGTTCTTCATAAGAAAGATCTTGTTCCAGCGGTACAACTCCTGAGCTGAGTACATATGAAGGATCAGGTATGTACTTTCTCTGGAGAGATACATGGAACACATCGTGATCATGGGAGAGATTTGGTGGATGCGCCAATCAGTAAGATACCTTCCAAAAAGGATCAAGTATTTCGAAAGGACCAATATAACTAGGGACCAACATTCCCTTCTTTCCAAATCTCATTACTCTCTTTCATGGAGATATTCGTAAGAACACTTTATCACCCACATCAAACTCTAGGTCTTTTCTTTGGTTGTCGGCATAATTTTTTTGTCGACTCTGAGATGAACTAATGTGTTGTTGAATAGATCTGACCTTTTATGGAATCTCATCAACAAAATTAGGTCATAATAAAATTCTTTCCCCAACTTCATCAATGCTAGTTGGAGTCCTACATTTCATTCCATAGAGAGCTTCATAAGGATCCATCTGAATAATGGAGTGAAATATATTATTAAAAGAAAATTATACCAAAGGTAGGTGTTGATCCCAAACACCTTTGAAATCCATAGAGCAAGCTCTCAACATATCTTCTAGTGTTTGAATTGTCCTCTCAGACTAACCGTCTGTTTGAGGATGATAAACAGTGCTGAAACTCAACTCTATATCCAGAGTATACTGAAGAATTCACCAGAACTTTGAGGTAAACCTCAGATCCAGATTAGATATAATAGAAAGCTGTACTCCATGCAATCTTACCAATTCAATTACATATATCCTGGAAAGATGATCTAGAGAGAAATTGTCTCTAATAGTGATGAAGTGTGCCGACTTTGTAAGGTGATCAACTATGACCAAGATAGCAATATTGCCTTTGGGTGTTTTGGGAAGTCCAGTGACAAAGTCCATAGTGATGTTTTCCCATCTCCATTCTGGTATGAGTAACGGTTGAAACATCCCCTTAGACTTTTGTATCTCAGCTTTAACTTGCTGACAAACCAAGAATCCAGAGACATATTTAGCAACATCTCTTTTCATGCCATCCCACCATAAGTACTCTTTCATGTCCCTATACATCTTCGTGCTTCTAGGATGAATAGAGAATGAAGAACTATGAGCCTCATCCAGCATCTCCTTCTTTAATTCTGGGATGGGAGGAATAGAATCCCGATTTTTGAACATTATTATCCCATCACAATCAAGTTTTAATTCAGGAATATTTCTCACACTCTTTTGTAACTCTACATCTTCTTTTTGCACCTCTTTAATCTTCACATGTATAGATGGATGAACATTCAATTGAGAAAGATACGATTTTCCCCTTCCATTATAATTCCAAGATACATCCTTTGTAAATACATAAATATTTGATCTTTTGTGATCCTCATCATGGATAAGCTAACATGGTCTTGTCGACTTAATGCATATGCCACCTTGTTTACTTTCATATGGTGGTAATGAATTGAGCAGTCGTATTCTTTAATCAGCTCCAACCATCTTCTTTGGGGAATATTCAGCTCCTTTTGTGTGAAAAAATACTTTAAACTTTTATGATCAGTATAAATATCACACCTTTTTCCATAAAGATAATGCCTCCAAATCTGTAATGCAAATATTACCGCAGCTAACTCCAAATCATGAGTTGGGTAATTTTTCTCAAGTATTTTCAACTGTCGTGAGGCATAAGCTATCACCATATCATTTTTTTAATAACACACTCCAATACCTTCTTGGATGCATCACTGTAGATCACAAACTTTTCTCCACTACAAGGAAGTGTGAGCACAGGTGCACTGGATAACCTTCTTTTCAAATCCTTGAAATTCTGTTCACATTCCTCCATCCAAACAAACATAACTCCTTTCTAAGTCAACGTGGTGAGTGGATTAGATAATCTTGAAAAATATTTCACAAAACGTCGATAATATCTAGCCAAACCAAGAAAACATTGGATCTCAGTTACTGTTGTCGTTCTCAACAATTTTTGATAACCTCTATTTTTGCTGGATCCACAGATATCCCCTCTTTTGAGATTATGTGACCCAAAAATGCATCTTTTAAAAGCCAAAATTCACACTTGGTAAATTTGGCATAAAGATTCTCCTTTCTCAAGGTCTTCAATATAATTCTCAATTGATCTTCATGTTCTTCCTTTATCATTGAATAGACAATAATATCGTCTATAAAGACTACCAAAAACTGATCAAGATAGTCTCTAAAGACTCTAGTCATCAGATCCATGATGATAGCAAGGGCATTAGTAAGACCAAATGGAATCACTATAAATTCATAGTGTCCATGCCTTGTATGGAAAGACGTCTTTGGTATATCCTCCCTTTTGACCCTTTATTGACGATACCCTGAACGAAGATCAATCTTGCAAAAGTATTGAGCTCTGCATAGTTAGTCAAATGAGTCATTAATGTGTGGGAGAGGATATTTGTTCTTGATTGTGATCTTGTTAAGTTCTCGATAGTCAATGCAGAGTATCATTGATACATCCTTCTTCTTAACAAACAGAACAGGTGCTCCCCAAGGTGATGCACTAGGGCGTATGAATCCCTTATAAAGATTCTCTTGGAGTTGCTTCTTCAATTCCTGCAACTCAATTGGGGCCATTATAAAAGGTGTCTTTGAAATAGGTAAAGCACCAGGTACGCGTTCTATTGAAATATCTACTTCACGATTTGCTGGAAGACCTGGAAATTCCTCCGGAAAGACATTGTCAAACACCCGTAAAATTGGTATATTCTTAATCGTGAGTTTCTCACCAACCATTTGAGATAAATAACATTCATTTAGTGGAATCAAGACCCATAAGATGGAAGAAATTTCCACTGGAAGGTTATGTTCATCCTTGCATCGATAGATGATCATAGATTGATCTGGAATATAAAATATGACTTCCATTCATTGGCAATTGATATGATCTCCATATAGAGAAAGCCAATCCATACAAAGAATCACATCAAATTCCACTATAGGAAGGATCACAAGATTTTCAAGAAGTACTTTCCCACAAACTTCAATCGGAGAAGAATTATAAACTTTTGATGTTACTATTGTTCCATTAGGAGTTGTCACAGGTAACTCAACATCTAATTATTGAGGTAATATGGTGATACCCTTAGAAAATTCTTCAGAAATAAAAGAGTGGGTGGATCCAGAATCAAATAAAACATTTGATACTTTAGAGTGGATGGTAAGTGTACCTCTCACCACTTCGTTGTCGTACTCCACATCGCCAATAGTAATTTCATGTGACTTTCATTTTTCTTTAGCCATAAGAGTTTGTTGACATAAATCATCATCATCAACCCTTGGATTTGGGCATTGATTGGAATAATTCCCCATCTCATTGCACTTGAAACATTGATTTGAATTAGGTTCATTCTGTGTATTCCTTTTTTTGCATCATTAGACCTTTCTTCCCATTATTTCAACATTCAATCGCCCGATGACCTTCTTTTCCACACATATAACTTTTTCTTGTCCCCTTAAGACTATTTCCCCCATGTTTCTTTCCACACTTTGACCATAAGGTAAAACTCATCTTCTTTTCAGTGTGCTCTTAATATTTTCCTTTGAATTCCATTTTCCTCTTCTTATCAAACCCATATGACTAATGGGTTACTCCAATCTCCAGCTCCACTTTGAGAGCACATCGAACGATTTCCTCGTATCTATTGATGTCCCTTATGGCTAACTCCCTTTGAAGACTTGGTTTCTAAGCCACGAAAGAATCGATCGATCATACTCTCAGGTTGGATAATAATTTTGGATGTGTACCTTACATGTCCTGTAAAATCTGCTTCATAGGTAACAACGGATTCATCATCCTTTTTCTTCAGTTCAAGAACTTCTTCTCCATATTTGATCGAAGAATACGAGGGAAGTACTTATTGAAAAATAAGTTCTTGAACCCATCCCATCCCATGGACTCAATTTCATCCCTTTCCCTTGTATTCTTAATAAGATTCCACCATTGATCAGCATCACCATCCAAACGATACACTGCTAAGATGACTTTATCATGTTCAGAACATTGAAGAACATAAAATATCTTTTCAGTGGTACTGATCTATTGTTCAGCCACTAATGGATCAGAAGACCCGCTGAATGAAGGTTGACGCTGTCTCATGAAGGATTCAATAGATTGTTTCTCCTTCCTTTTCACATTTGGAAGTACTGCAATATTCATAGCTTGAGAATGTTGTGTGAGCATGGCTACAAGATTTTTCATTCCAGCTCCCATAATGTTTGGTTGCTCAGGGGGACAATCATTTCATTGCCTGTCACATTCCGTATTAACATAGTTCCTTCGGGTTCCATCCATTGACTAAAACCAAGAAGAATAGTGTGAGCAACACTAATTATAACTGGAAAACCACATAATCAAGAATAAAATTTTACACTTAAGGTCTTATCATAGGTTATTCATTGCCATTTCTAAAACACTAAGATTGTGTTCTATGCTTAGACATATCCTTAGGTTTCTTACTATGGCTTTCACATCCTAGTTTCCAAAGGTTGACTATACCTTTCCTCTGATACCAACTATAACGACCCATACCTTACATACATTGTTAATACATCAAAATTGAAGCGCACTTATTACAACATATAACAAAACCATGAAAGGACCATATAGGTATAGTGTCTTTGGAAACTGGGAAACATAAACAATTGGTTTATAAAGCATTTATATTGTCTCTCATTTATAACATCATATCTAGAGTCCCTTTTGGCATATCCTACTTAATAACCTTCTTCCTGAGCTGGGGGAAAGAAAAAATAAAAAAGGGTGATCTCAAATGCTCAGTAAGGGTAAACAAAAGAAAAATCAATCACATAATATTCATAAGAACATAACATTTTTTAAATCTTAACCTACAAAAGAATTCATAATTTCATATCATGTGATAAATAATAAAAGTGAAATGTAATCCCAATAATAATAACATAAAACATTAAACTTTGTGGAATACACACATAATCATAGAGAATCATTTCTTAGTAGTCAATACCCTTAGCCAAGACTATCTTAGAGGACAAATTCCATTTCTGAACCGAGTTCACTCCTCGTTTAAATCGTGTTTCACTGAACCGGATTAACCTGCAATTCTAGCCATGTCTATCTGATGAGATATATATCATTACCCAATGCATTGGAGTGAGATATAGGTCTCTCACATCTCATAGTGATATCATTATTATGTGTGCCACAAAATCATGATTCATACATCATAGCTTAACCCATGTAATAAAAATGGGATTCTTAAGCATCGTGACATCATAAAACAATTCATATAAGATAAATAAATTCATAAAAATAATTACATCACAACATAATCAAATCAATTTAATAATAGGGATAGAAACATAACCCTATATTATCTTAGATGGAAAATAATTTTAAAAAACACTTGAACTCCATTCTTGAGGAAAAAATCCTTTCTACTTCAAAAAACAATTTCCCTTTATTAACTTGTCATACAATTTTAAACTAAATGAAGTTGATTCAAAATAAAATTGAAAAATTGTAAAAGAAGCTTCATGGAAATAATTTTCTGAAAATACTTTCATGATGTATATGTTAAAAAAACATTCTTCCCGTACTTTGGCCAGAAAAGTCAAAAAGTACCTCATAAGAAAATTGACAAAAGATTCCTAGCATATCTTTTACTAAAAACTAACGGAAGGGTAAAATTGGATTTAAACAATTGTACGTGGATGGAAATAATATTACATATTGAGGAAACATGTATGTGGATGAAAAATATTCCCTAGTAAATTTTCAAGTATAAACAATATCAGATAAAAATGAGATTGTGAGATTTTCCCTTACCTTAGGTCCGATTTGCTTCATAAGTGTCTGAACCACCTATATAATGATTTAAATAATGTCTTTGACTTTTTCCAGAATCATACTCATTGTTATGATATCATATATGGTCATATTTTTATTATCTTATTAGTAATATTTCATTGCAACTTGTTATTCGGGTGTTTATTACTTTTTGTTGTTATGCGTGTTTTGTCGAATAAATTATTATTCTTCTCTTTAGGTTATAGAAACCTCCTTTACATAATGGTATTAGTGTACTATATGTCATATTTATTCATTAAATTCATTTATATAATCATTATGCAATGAAGATCATGTAGAACGACTCACATCACATCGTGGAGACGGTATTCCGTACGTACGCACGAGCGATGATATCGTTCCCATGATCATGGAATTGTATTGGAGTGTATGTACACTATTTCGGAATCAATACCACTTTACAATAATCATATATAGTTATTTATTTTCACCATTATATCCATCCATGTAAGGTGGTGGTGGAAAATAGATTACACCATGGCGTGGAGACGGTATTCCGGACGTACGCACGCGCGATGATTTCATTTTTCGTAGGATGGATAGATGGTGAAATAGGGTTGTTTCATACATATAATAACATATCAGTATATGATTGATACTGATGTTATTACTTCATAATGAAACAACTAAATAAGTATAAGTGGAAGAAGAAATAAAGTTGAAAGAATCGGTAACGGACATTACCTCTTCTTTGAAGCGCCTCATTGAGAACTCCTCTTAGGGCAGTAAAATTGGTCGTTGAAGAATACCAGTACCTATATGATGTTTCTAGGTAAGTGGATAAGAGAATTTGGCAGGGGTTTTCTGAGCTTTAAAGATCAAAGTTGTGTGAGGAAGAGAGGGAGTAGGTTCCCTTTTATAAGGGAGGAGAGGGGAACCTTTGGAAAAACTAGAAATATTATTTTATTATAAAGTCCTATTCAGTTTTTAATAGCTCCAAATTGATTTATTTCTAATATAAGGTGGGTATGGGTAGAAATAATCTCATAAAATATAATTTAGACAGGTTTAGGTTTCTATTTTAACCTTATCATTTAGATTTAACATTAAGTTAGATAATTTAACTTTTACAGTGTCTTCTTGGTTTCTTACACTATAAGGTTAATAAACTTTCTATAATAAGCCAATAGAAATCCATGTTGTTTATTATTAATATATATAACCTTATCTAAGTCTTTTGGCCAAACCTTGTATTTTTAGGAATAAAATAAAAATTAGAAATATAATATTTGTTTTAAAATCTATTTTATGTCAATTTTGAAAATATTTGTTAATTGATTTTTGGGAAGATCATAACCGAACGATTAGTTCGAAAAAAGATTATTAAATCAGTAATAATATGTAATAGTATCCTAGAAAAGTATTGTAATTCCTAAAAGTTTTCAAATTACATTTATTTGGGTATTTATAACATCATTTATGTCGATATTTCATTAACAAGATAATTACTACATCATCATTGGTCATTCATAGATTAAATTATTTAATGTCTAAAAATAAAAAATAAAATACCATTATGTAGGAAATCTTTTTATCTTTCTAAGGAATATTTATAGTCGAATTTATCTTATGTATAACCCTATATTGAAAATGATTTACATTTTAAACATTGATTTTAACTGTTTTAACCATTATTTAAATAAATTAATAATAAATGTCCTAATCTAATCCAAGTGGTTCTAAATGGTCATATTTTATTTCTAAGGTTTTTTTTGGTCTCATTTCACTTATCCAATATAATTAAGACGTGTTTTAGGGTAATAATAATATCATTTTTAGCCTTAATTATCCAATTTACTTTTAACCATGGTAAAAAAAAGTAAAAAGTTACTAATCACCAAAAATTATTTTCATCTCATTGAACCACATTTTAGTCCATGATATTAACCATGTCTCTCATATTTTCAAAATTCCAATCACAGAAGCGGTAAAATTATATTTTATGTAAATTTGCAAATTCTCCTAGGAGGTGGGTAAAAGACGGTAAAAAGTTCAATAAAATATTTAAATATATAAAATTATTATAAAATTACTCCAATGAATTGCATTGAACTTATATAGGTATTATGTATCAATTTTTACCTAAAATAAATTTAAATAAAATAAATAATAATTTAAATAAAATGTCGGTTTTTAAATAGTAATCCAGTGTTTTCACTATTAATCAAAAATTGAAAGTTTTCAGAAAAATACCAAAATTTCACCCTAGGCTAATTTCGATATTCGGAATCCAAAAATGATGTTCATTTTGAAAGGTGAAATTTAAAAAAGTGGTTATTACTATTCATAATGGCTAGTTTTAATAATATTTTAATAGCATATCGTTGTTTAGTGAAACTCGGTATTGCGTACGACGCAAGCTATCGAGGAAGGTCGTAGTTTTGTGTAATGTAAGCCAAGCTAGTGTTGTGTGTAGTGAAAGATTCCTTTGATGATAAAAACAAAATATTTCTCATAAAATTCTCGGGTGTTACACCCACCATGACCCGAGTCACTATCCCTCATCCAACCACGAAAAAACAGAGAAAATAATATGAAGAGAACATGAGAACCTGTTATAAGAACACAAATGCTGAAAACACGACATGGTATAAGTAGAGTGTGAGATACTGATCCCAGTATGATTCCACCAAATACTTTTTCCAATTAATTTATTAGGTAATTTTGAAGTTCTAAAAGGGATTTTAATAAGATAAGAAGAGGAAATGCATTTTAGAATAGGAAACTAAAGCCATCAAGATTAGATTAGAACAAGGTTGGTTTTACAAAAACTGACAATAAATATTTTGAAGACATTAATGATACAAAATATGGATACATGCCATTTCATCATTTGAAACCAAACAAATTGCTTCAAATTATTTTAAATTTATTTGAAAACATAAACTCATATTAATTGAGAAAAGTTAATAAAATGCACCACATATAAAAAATTTGTACAAGAGTCAATAAAATAGAATCAAGGTGCATCATATCAATTAGAAACCCAATCATGAATGATACTCAATCAAGAAGGGAAACTCTAGTTCCAATTAGTGATAATAATCATTTTCATGTATTGGTTATCAAGTATAATGTCCACATGGGTACACCCTATACATGATAGTGAGTCAACCATAAATAGTTTAAGCAATAACTCATAACTGTTTATTAGTCTTACATCAAGTCTCATTTATCTTAGGAAAACCAAGTCCATGAACACTATAATTCCTTACCACATGTACATATCTTGAACATATCATGTTCTCTACATATATACTAGACTATGTTTGAGTCTTTTAAAAAATCATAAATCTAATATATCTTATCAAACTACATAGGTTCCCTTTACAAATAAAATGAGGTGAGTGAGATAATCAAATAACATAGATCACAATGGGGATCCTCATCGACAACATCATGTCACATCAACATTCCAAACCATTAAATGTTCAGATATCACTGTCACCCTCATGCTCCCATAAAGTCAGTAATCCTTTTTTTTCAACACCCATAAATTGGATGCTTTTGAATTAAGTATTATATATGAAGGGATTATCTCAGTATAAAATCATTATAATGTGTCATCTAAGATTTCAAGAATCATTGAGTTAAAATTATTTCTTTATTTTATATTTAACATTAAAAGGGTTAGGGTTCATTCTTTTTATCATGATTCATTATCAAAATTGAAAATGGGACATTAAACTAAGAATTTGTTTAAAAACCCCCCAATTGATTAAAAGGATGTTTTTTAAATTTGAATAACCTAAATTCAATTCGAATTGTGTTTCTAGGATATTTTCCAACATGAAAAAATAATTTATAAAAAAACCCTCATGAATTCCAATTTTATAATCTAGGTGAAAATTCATTCAAAGGGGGATCCTGTTCATTTAAAAAATTAAATAATTTAAATCAATGTGGACATTATTTTTTAAATTAACCTTTATTATTTGAACCAGTAAACATCACTTTTAGAAATCATGATTAAACCTGATACCTTACATTCAATTAATTAGTGTATAAATATCATTAAAATTTTCTCAATATAAAAATGTATTCAAAAATATATAAATAGTTAGGGGAATAAATATTTTAATATTTCAAAAAATTCAATTTAAAATTCATAAAAAAAAGATGACAAAAGAATCATTCATGAGTTATTACATATTTAAAATTCATAGAACTTTAATTAAAAAAAATGAGAAACACGTTTCTATGAATTTTATAGAAATAAATTTATACAGGATGAAGTATTTCCATAGAAAGGAACTCCTTATTTATTACTTAGAAACTCAAAACACTGGGAGGTAATTTTAGATGGAGAAATAGAAACAACTTGGGGAAAAGGAAATGAGGTAAATGAATTTGAACTTCTTATACTATAATCGAACACCCAAAACAATTCTTGAGAGGACACCAGAAAATTATGGGAAACTAATGTTTGGTTATTTCATTTAAAAAAACAAATCATATAAGCAATAAAATACACCGAAATTAATAATGCAAATTAATTTTTCACTTCACTCAAATCATGAATTTTGTGGTTTAAAACCCATTTAATACAGAAGATAAAACATTTAAAATTTTCAAATAATATATTCCTGTGATTGTAATCAATTAAAAATCACAAAAAGTTGTTATAAGGGAATTTTAGGGAAGGAGTGAAAAATAAGTTTTATAAAAAAATTACCCTAAAGGGAACTTTGTAAGGGTTACATTATGCATCTCATATTTTTCATATATGGGTATTTATTTTTACCCCACACATGGGTTTAGACTTACAAAAACATGGATTACCATTATATAGCAATTATAAAATAGATGTTACATTTATATAATTCATAGGGTTAGATTATGAATCATTTGAAAACATAGGGTTACCCTTACAAAGTATGGGCTTACCTTTATGAAATTGGATTCTAGCCTTATACAGTGGATTTCTACCATTCTGAAACCACAATTAAAATAGGTTTAGCCTTACAAAGTTATAGTATTTCCCTTATTAAATTCATGTATTAAGGGTCTTACCCTTTTAAAACACTAGGATCACCCATAGATAAGTAATATGCACAAGGTATTACCCATATATAATTCTAGTATTACTCTTACATAGAACACATTTACCCTTATACAGAAAATAAAAAAGGGCACTACCCTAATTCAACACAATATAATTCCATGATAACCTTATGAAACGTAGCGATGCTCTATCCTACACTTAAATAAATCATATAAATAGGGATTTTTCTTTATAAAACTCTTAAAATATACCATGTGTAATGGTAAGAGATAGTTACCCTTATGCAGACCCTATAACACGCGTAAGCATAGAAAATTAAGTTAAACTTATTTAATTTTAATTCAAATGACTTATAAAATAAAAAAAAGGTCATTACTTATTATTTAAGAACCCCATGGATTTGTGGATGGGTTTGAGAGAGCAATATGATCCTATGGTTCTTTGTGAGTAGAAGTTGTTGTATTTTTTGACAACCATTATTGAGGAAAACAAAAGTACAAATTGGTTAAACAAGTATTAATGTTTCTAGATATAATGGAAGGATGTTTAATGTTTCTATAAAGTATTTTTAATAATGTATATAGGTTGGTTGAATCTGTACTATTTGAGTTTAATGGTTTCTTTAAGAACATAAAATATTTTATAATGTGTGGATTAACATAGAAATTTTCTTCTATAAAACTAATTTTGTATATGGAAATTCACATAGGAATTTCATGTAGTCATTTAAACTATATAGGGGATTCACATAGATAATTCAACCATGTAGTCAAATGTGTCACATAGCCAACTGATCGACGTAGCCAAATTGAAAATTCATGTATATAATTTATACCAATGATGTAGCTGATTAGAGATATTGGAAAATATAGATTCATATAGCTGATTCATGTTAAAAAATATGCTATGTAGAATATTTTTGTTGAGAACTACATAGCCGATGTAAGGTAGAAATTTATTCATCAAATGGAAGATTCTAATATTCCACTACATATGGTTGGGTTTTTTCACATGTTTTCATAAATCATATATTATAATGAGAATTAATTATGATGATTCTTGTATGATTTTGAGTTATTGCCTAATCAAAAGAATAGAATTTTTATATAGTGATTATAGTGTGTTTAAAGGAGATTACAATAGTTTTTAATGAATTTTTAATTGTTATTTTAATATAATTTAAAATTGTTTTTTGAGCCACAATGTATATATGTTGTTTGTTAACTACCACAAAGATCATGGGGTGGTAAAAATATTTACAGATTGTGGAGTGTAATCTATATGGAATAACGATAGAGACAGAATGGAAATCTTGGGGTATTTCCCCAACATTGTAACAAAATTGAAAATAATGTTTACACACAACAAATAGTCAATAGTATGAGACACAAAAAATCATGAGGGGAATCAGAATATGAGTATTTTCTTTTGTGGTCAATATCATGAGAAACTATGGTCTTAAGAAGATTGGATTTTATTTTAAAAATATTTTGTGTTATAATTTAATGAAATAATTGTCATAATTATTTTCTTTCATTCCATAGAGAATCGACTAAGTCGGTCTTCATTATTTTTGGCTAAAAAACCCAATTTTCTTGTGGTCTTATTCAATGTTTAATCCTATTTTGTACTAAAACATGATGTCATAATGTTCGTTATGATCCCTAACATGTGTGGTGTGACGTTATAGGAATTCTTGTTAAAGGATTCCACTTGGGGGGTCTAATTAATAGAATTTACCATTGGGGAGAGTAAGAAGCCGTGAAAAGGATAAGGATCCCACATTGGATCATAACCCAATAAAATATATGTGTTGTAGGCTCTTTCATTTTTTTCATTGATCATATAAGGATGGGGTTTTCTATTTTTAGTGTGTCTCTGTTTACTAGGTCACAATGGGTTATTTCAATTTAAAATAAATTGTAATATTTTCCTACATTGATTCAAACCCCCTTCTTAGTGGAGGAAACCTAACCTGACATGCACTTCAACTAGTATCAAAGCGTAGGTTTCTCTTTCATGGTAAAGTAAGTTTTAAAGCTATATAATCTTAATTACGTAAAAATTAGGGGTGTCTCTACATTTAATATAAATAAGTAGCATTATTGTATTCCCACCTATTCCTAATGATTCCATAATGAAATTTTTTTATATAAAAAATATGGATGTTGATTGAAATACCCAAAATTCTATTTTGAAGTATATTTTTTAAAAAATTTGCACATAGTTTATGGTACTAAAAAATTACAAGGAAATTTGGGATAAATTGGAATGATGTAATGAATGAATTTTGAAATTCAATGAGGCAAAATGGAAAATTTGGAATTGTTAAGATAACTAAAGAAGAAAACAATTATGGCCAATTCACAATTTTTAATTGAGATTTTTATTAATATTATATGTTTTTTAGGATTCTTGATTATTCAAAAAAATTTAAAAAAGTGATGATAAATTTTCCAAAGTGGTTTGATCCTAATGTTTTAACATTAAAATATAGAGAATATCTTACTCTAAACAAAAAATATAACATTATCATTTATTATGAAATTTTAATGATCCTTGATTTCATGAAGAATATCAAATACGAGATGGATTTTGAGACCATGATAAAAAATTAAAATCAATGATTATGAAATTCAAAAGTAAATTGAATCAGATGATGAATATTGGGATGAATATTATAATAGAATCATTTCATTGATATTAATAAAATCCAAGAAGGAAATGTTTAAGGGTAAATGAAACCTACGAACAAAATGTGAAAATATTAATTACATCAGACACTTTCCTATAATGTTTATTAATAATATTCCTTCTATAACTGATTTAGATGATAAGAAACCTGAAAAGAAATAATAACATAAAATGTTAAAAGGATTAACGAAATATTTTGGAAAAAAGAAGATGTTATTTAAATTTAAAATAATGATCTATTTGGGAAATGAAGAAGAATATTGTTCCACATAATTCATCTAATCATAAGTTGAAAAGGATATCATGGATCTTGTGGAAAAATGATTTGATATTTCTAGTTGTGTAGATGATGAATGAGAATTAACAAAATTAGGGCACGTGTTGAAAAATGAGTTAGAATATTGTCTTGAAAAAAAAAGATTAATAAGTATATGGTGATATTATTAAATTAAAAATGAATGATTTATGAATGAAATATATAATACTAAAATAATATTTGTGTTTTCATTGATGATATCAAGAGATACAAATGTAGAGTAGATGAAACAGAGAAGATTCTAAAAGGGATTGAATAAAAATATTATCTCAAAGAAGAAGAACATTATAAGGCTAAATAAATGTCTCAAATCATTTAAGTATTTAAAAAAGGTCATATAATATTTCAATAATGATATTTAGGTCATGTCTTAATCATCACATCCTACAAAAAAGAGGGGTGTAAAGAAGTAGGTTAATTTAGCTTCCTATGAATTTCAAAATTAACCAATTATATCAAAAATGATGGATCTAAAAAAAATTATAGACCTGTCAAGACCATGAATACTAGTGAGAAATCCTCTTCTAAATAACAGGATTAAAGGGATTCCTTAAAATGATAATTTTTATTAATGAAGTGTTACCATAATATATAGTAATATAACATCAAGAAAATTAGTAAAAAACTATATTATTTATGGAATAAAAGGTTTTAGAGGATAATATTGGTGTTGTGTAGTGTTTGGTAACAAATCCCACACATAATAGGAGAAAATATCTCTACCAAATATATGACATGCCCCAAGGGGGATTAATTGTGAGAAAAGAATATTATAATATAAAATCAAGTGTGCATTGATCAAGAATTCATCTAATATATCAATACCAAAAAAATTGATTTAATAGATTAAATTATGGTTGCTTTGACTAGTAGGGGAATATTACTGGAATGTACATAACCAGTCTACTCAGAAAAATTCTCAACATTATGATCGGAATGGTAATTCATAGGATAAATGATGCAAAATAATTATTTCTAAACTCTCTATAAGGTATATAATGAAAAAAAAGTCCTGGATACTTGGTAGTTGTTTTTCCACACACATGATCGATTTCAAAAAAATTATAATAAATATTTAGAATATTTAAAGACAAAAAGTGAAATTTGGAAATGATTTCTATTTGAAAATAAAATGAGTTGGATCATATGAGATGAAATCTAAAATAATAAGTCTAAGGATTCTTTATTTGTTGAAGTTTTGAACCCTGATTAACTAGGATTCTATAAAATTTATGATGATTTATAGGAGGTTGTATTCCAGAAAGATACATATATTATCATAACTATAAGTGATGGAACGATCATTACTCAAGGGATAAGAAAAAAATGAATTCTATTTCAAATTCATGATCCTATAAATTCCAGTTACCTGAGTTCCAAATATGAAAACAATTATGGAAAAGATAGTATTCTCATCTCATATAAATGGTTATGAGAAAAAATTCAATACATGCTATTGTGAGAGGTCTTACCAAGATAAAAAGTGATAGATAAGAGATATGTTAATAGTTATAAAAAGGGAAAATGGATCGTGTTTCACATAAAAGAGTGAACATTGTAACTAGTAGAACATTTAAACTTATCCCTACTGACTTATGTAGGCGAATGACACAAAATTATACCATATGTGATCTTTATTTCATTTCATTTATTTAATATCTTACATAGTTATATAATGTCATGTTAATCAAACATATGATTGAGGTAATTAAAATGATAATTTTTTAAGGTGAAAAGAGAAGGAGTTAGGTCACTATATCAAGAAACTAATGTTATATACTGGAAATATGTTTAGATGCGATTATTTTGAAAATAATATTTCAAAACATGGAATAAATAATAAGTACAACACACCATATACTCTGCAAAAAAGTGGTGTAGCTAAAAGGAATAACATAATCATAGTTGTTACGAGGGGGAATGTGTTAGTTGAATACGAAATATCAAAGTTTTTATATAGATTAGATATATAAAGTGGAATACGCATATATAATATGGTTCTACTAAGAACAAATACAAATAAGAAACCATAAAAAATGTGTTATAAGGGAAACATATCTTTAAATATTTTATAGTTTTTGGAAGCCCTTTCATTTTAAAAATCAAGAACAATAATATAAAAAAATTTGAAGAGAATGTTGATGAATGAATTTTCATCAAATATCTATCAAATGGTAGTGTCTAGAGATGTTGAAGAAAATTTAGGCCCAATATAGTTGACTATAGTGATTTAAATATTATCAAAAGTAACAATAAATCAAATATAACAGATAATTCTAAATTATAAAAATTCAGTAGAATATATAAGGAAAATGTTATAACATATGAAGGATGTAATTGCTGAGAATGATCCAATCACTTCTGATATTTATTTTTAATAATCTAGTGTTAATGGTGTAGCTATGAGAAATGATAAAAAACAATAAAAAATGGAGAAACTTTTTAAATAGAAAATAACATTTGAAATCAGTATGTTATAGTTTAAACTTGAAAAAGGTTGATATTAAAAGGGAAATCTAATCTTTTTTCCAAAATTAGACCTAACACATTGGAAAAAGTAGTTTCTTTTGATGAGTGGATAAAATATCATAATGAGGAAGTTGATGAAACAGAGAAGAAAATCATTTGGGATCTGGTTCCTAGAATAAAAATTAATAATTTTATTAGCACATTCTTAGTTATTAGAAATAAGCAAATCGATAAATTTGAGGTATCAAATAAAAAATCTGTTGTAAGGTGAAAATTATACACTCAAATGGAAGGTATTGAATTTTAATAAACTTTTTCCTATGTATGATTAATATGTAATATTAGAATGCTCATGGTAGTGTTAGATCATAAAAATTACAAAGGTAATAAAAATCTTGTGAAACATACCTTTCTAAATGGTGATCCTGAGGAAGAGGTCCATATTGAACAACCTATCAGTTTTATCTTAGAAAATGAGAGAATTTAGTTACCCTTACATGTGAATATAATTCATGAACTTGATTTATTATCTTTGAGATCAAACATGGTCATTTTGGTTTTATTTCTAAAGTGGAGGTGTTTGTGATGAAGGGGGAGTGTATGTTACAGGGTGGGTCAAGTTACATTCAGAGTTACAAATATGATGATGTAAATTTTTTTCACTCAATGATAATAAATCATAGAAGGATAAAATTATTATAATTGCAAGGAATATAATATCCCATCAGTGTTGAAGTAGTGGTATTTAAATAATACTCCTTTGGGGTACTGTAGGATGTGACACATCAGAATCAAAACATGGGTCCTCATTAATTATCTCTCCTAAATTACAGTAAAGTGGTTCAGCTACTTCAAGAACCAATTATCTATTTCATGTATAGTATATCATGTAGTTTACAATATATTTTTAACAAGTCCTAGTAGGGATGTTAAATAACCCCCATGGATTTGTGTCTTAGTTTGAGAATACTTGAATATTCCATGGTTCTTGTTAGGTTTGGGTTGTTGTATTTGTTGACATTCTTTAATGAGAAACATAGAAGTATGATGGGGTTTGATATAGTTTTTATGGATTTAAATATCATATAAATAAGTTTATTGTGTCTAGAAAGAGTTTTTGAGAAGGGATGGAGGACTATTGAATAAGTTCTATTTGAGTTTGAATGGTTTTGGGAACCACATCGTCAATTTTTGAAGGGCCGTTTCATGTAGATGTTTTTTCAAAAAAATAGATATTTTGAAGGAAAATTCACATTGGGGTTTCAAATTTCTATTTCCACTAATTAGGAGAAATTTTCATCCCATACCACAACATATATGAATAAGTCACATTGATAAATGATCGACGTAGACAAATTTGGAATTCAAGAATCCAAGTTATGAGAATGAAGCAGTTAATTATAGATATAACTGATTGAAGATTTATATAGACGATTCGAATAACTGAATATATTACATAGACAATTTATATTGAGAACCACATAGCTTATTTTTTTCATTTCAAATTACTATTCGTGTAGCTGATTTAGATTTCTCACTATATATGTATTATTTATCCACATGTTTTAAAAATTCAAATATTCTGATGTGAATTAATTATTATTATTCTTGAATGGTTTTGAATTCATCCCCAATCATAGGCTATGATTTTAAATTCATTGTTCTATAATGCTTTTAAATAGATTACAGTTCTTCTTAAGAAGTTTTAAAATGTGATTTTAGTATGCCATAAATATTTTTTAAGCCATGATGCAAATATGGTATTTTTAAATTGTCACATAGATCATGGGTAAATAAAAAAAATATAGAGATTATGTACTGTAATATCTATGTAATAATAGAATAGACCTAATGGTAATGATTTGAAGTTTCTCCTATATAGTAACCAAAAGGTAATGGTTTTTTGATCACAGTGGAGAGTTAGTGGTAAGAGACATAATAGATCAAGTGAGGATTTATAAGGTGATTCTAGGTCCTCAAAAATCAAAATCTAATGAAACTATTGTCTTCAAAATATTAAATTCTGGTCTGATAATATTTTTTATAGACCTTTAAATAATTATCTTTTGGAAACACATTCTTATATATCCCAGGGGATCAGACATGTTGATCATCATTATTTATTGCTAAAGTGACCATGTTTTTTTATATTCTTCATTGTGTAATCATATTTTGTACTAATTCATGAAACTGTGATGTTTTCTGTGATTCCTAACATTAATATTGTTATTCCACAAAAAATTTTGTAAAAGAATTTCACACAGGGATATAGTTAAAAGAATCCATTGTTTGGATGAGTAACAAGCCACAAAAAGGAATATGATTCCACATTTTATCTAAACATTCTAAATTATGTATGTTCCTTAATATTCTATTTTATTCCTTATCATTTGAGGATAACATTTTTTGAGTGGATCACACCTTAACAGGTTATGGAGGCTTATTTCTACATATGAAATTGAAAACAAATTCGTGAAATAATTAAACCTCCCCTTATTAGTAGAGTAAAATGATCATAAAAGTCACTTCCATTATAAAAATAATATTCTATAGGATCCCTATTTAACTTTGATAATCGATACATTGGCTAAGAAAATTATATATATGTACATAGATAAGTGTTCTTTCTCTCTGTAAACTGGATGTTACATGACCTTTTGAGTGGACTCCCCAATACAAAAAAAATTACTCTTATTGGACAGACTAATTCAATTATATGTAATACATATACAATTTTGCCAAAAAATTATAATTTAAGACCACTCGATAATAAAAATATCCAATAATAGTCACCCAACCGACACTTTTAACAATGGGATCATCTTAGTTCAGAAAATGGAGGGCATAATAACTTAATAATAACATTAAGGATTTTAATAATTATGAATATAATTTCTTATTTTATAATTTATGTATATTTAAAATATTAATAAGATATTAGTTAAGTGATTAACTATGTACCATTATAATATTTACACATAATATTATTATTTTTATTTCCATCATTTCATATTAGTCCATTTATTTATTTGATCATATTCTTGCATCCATGGGGAAAATAATGAAGTAGATATAAATTAAATAATTAAAACATAGTATGATCGTATATTTTGACAACAATTTTTTTGAGTTAACAACAAAAAAATATTTTCCCCTAGTTTAAAAACACATTATGAATCTATGTAATTGAGCTTTTTGCATTCCACCATTATTCTGTGTATCTCCTTGTTTTGGTTTCACTGTCGATCAAACTTCAACACGCCCCATACATGCTCGAGCGCATCATCCTTATAAGGGTTTTATTTTACATCAATGTTAATGGGACTAAAAATGGGGTTTAAATAAAGAGAACTTTGGACATGGAGGCATGTACATTATAATGAGGGAGAGATGTAACATAATCCACCAATTTAATTTACTAAAATTACTTGAAAACCCACAATCAATAATTAAATTAAAATAAACCAATCACAAACATATAGTAGTTTAATCTCATGATCATCCACTAATATAACAACTATGTATTTAATATAACTGGTTAGTATTCATTTTGATTCATTATTTTATTAAGATAAACATGGATCAATTAATTCCATTAATTACCTTAATAATAAATATGTAAAATTTATTTTAATCTCATTCCAATATATTAGGGATAAACCTATGCATTTTGATTTTAAATGATTAAATTAATAAATTTTATTTAAAATTTAATAAAATAAGTACACAAATTATACTTGGAGGAAAATCAGTGAGTACATGTTTGAACTAATAATCTTTTATTGTGATCATATACAATCTACTCATGGGGCATATATCATACATTTTGTATCATTTGATTTCATGGAAATTAAAAGTCAATAAATGACACATAAAAAAAATTTTAATTAACATAGCATATAATGATTTTAATATGCAATGAGTTATCTACATATATTTACTAATCTTGTTATGTAGTTCTAAAGTTTATATAGAAATTAATTTAGAATTTAATATATATATATATACATATATCCCCTCATACAGAATTCATGAGTCGATGAATGACACACTGAACACATTCCATTATGGTTAATAAGAGTAATAAATTAAATTTACTTTTTCTATGTAAATAGGATGGGTACATGATGTGTACATATAACTACACAACATTTATAATTATCATCCTCTATTTATGATATAATCCTATGGATTTAGTGTGTATTACTATATAGACATGCTTAGGCTACACAATGTGTACAACTATTATATTCCATGTAACCCCTTACTAAATGGTTGTCAATCACTACATGTTGTGTAATTATTGGCGGATGTGTTTTTGAATATGTGTTTTCCAACATGAGAAAATGTGGACTATTTGGGTTTTAACTTAGTTACAGGACTTATAGTCCTACATGCCATGTGATATCCTAGATTGGTCAACATGTGGATCATTTAATTCATTGTGTGTGCTTTAATACATGTTGTGGTGAATTAATTTATGCTACATCATGGTGTAATGAACAAGGATACACGTAGTTTACACCATCTCCCCATCATTTAATCCCATGTTGTCTGAGCATACTTCTCAACCCCTCCAGATGGATTATCTATATGATATTTATAATAATTTAATATGATCTGGATGAAATTAGAAAGAATAAAAAGGAGGAATACATGACCTTTATTATCATATTCAAGAATGAATTTCACAAAATAAAAACAAAATCTAAATGTGTATAATGATTCATAAAAATTAAATATTTATAAATATAATGTAACCATTCTTTTATTTAACGTGAATGTTTTAGATTATATTGGAGGGCCTATTATGACTATTTCCATCATTTATTTTGTTGGATTCAACATATCATTCACAATTTACATGATGTTAAATACATAACCATTTATGTTATTTACAGAAAATAGTGATAAATTTCTTTTATTGAGCAATGAGAGTGAAAATTTAACATTAATTTATAATTTATTTAAAAAACACTAGAATATTGATTACCCTTGTCTTGAGATCTTTCTTCATTGTTGTTGGTGATCTTATGAACCTAATATTTTTTTTCATTGTGTTGTGTAGTGAAAAATCATTTCCCCTCCAGTTCTGGTCCACATGTGATACATTGATTTATGCACAACACTGATGAACCATCGAGTTCTAGCGTAGCCAATTGACCATATTTCAATTTTTTTAAATGACCTCTTATTGTTCCTTTGGGATTGAAAGAATAATCTATTATTATTCTCAGACTTTAGAGGAAGATTGAAGGATGGATATCTTGAGAGGAAATTATTATTCATAATTATTAACCTTTATCCAATTGAAAAAATAGTCGATTTATAGACAATGATTTATGGTCTGACATTTAATTAGTTTCAAAAAATCCCTTAGTTATATATTAAACCAAAAAGTAACCCTATACCATATTATAAAACAATAATATTATATATTTTTATAGTGTGCACTAACCTGCACAATAATAAATATTGTTTTTATAAAATAGTAAATAAATTTTCTTCACCAAACAAAATATGTCCCACCTTTCATCCTCAAAATTTATTCACTTCTCAAATAAATAAATAAATAAAATTTATTCATTGAATAAATAAATTAATATTATATTTACAGTATTAAGAATAAATATTTATTTAGTAACTCTGTTAATAAATATACTATTAATTCAATTGACAAATCCAAAATTATTATGTTAAAAATAACAAGTGATAAATAAATATTATATATTCACCTAATTAAAAAATTACCTTGAGAATAATTATTTATTTAATATTTGAGATTATTTAAAAAAAATTTAGTTTAATATTAATTCTCTATCCATAGCAAAACAATTATTCCAATTGTTAAATATAAATAATATTTAACTATGATCAAATGAAACACATAGTGTGTGACCTTTTAGGATTTATCCTCATTGGAATTAATGGGGATTTCCTAAATTCTAATTTTATTATCACATAATAGGTTAAGGAAACCATGGAGAAAAATGATATGATGCAACAACAAATACACATAAAAATGTTAAATCTATAATATAATCTATTTTTCATGATATCTCATTGTGTATATTGCACACATCTTCCATCAACCTATATACATGATACATATTTCTTTAACTATCTAAAATAAACTCTGTAATATTCTATGACAATGGAATTTAATGTGATGGTTCCATTTATGTTAAAGGGAACATACATAAACATCTATAAATAAGGAAGGGAAAATACTTCATCAAAATATTCGTTAATAAAACATCATTTGTGATGCACCTAATGTAAAAAACATCACTGCAATTATATGTCATCAAAGTTTACAAAAAATCAATCAAAGTGAACGAGTCATGACATTAATTAACAATAATATTAAATTAGATGTTTCATAAAAAATAATCTCCTACCCTAATATCAAATAATATATAAACATGTTGATTTTCTAAATTTAGATAGGTTCTCATAATCTCCAATATTGAAGATTACTGATTTAAAACTTCATGAGATGATGTCTCATCATCTTATTTATACTCATTCCTAATAGTCAACATATTATTTCTCCCATCATAAAATTTTATCCAATTATAGAACAATGTTCAAGAATAATTTCATGGAATTCTATGGTTCTCATTATAGAGGGGAACTATTATTCCATTTCCAATGAAATAGTTACTCTATGGTATTGTTAAAATAATGTAATGTTAAACTAAAAATGATATGTAATAATATATTTTAATTAATCTTTCCATATCTGAATATAAATTAAATCTAAACTATAAATAGTTTGTTTTATGACAGAAACTCTAATAAATAGTGATTTAGTGGAAGATGGAGAGTCTAAAATTTGATATCGAACTCTTATGGCTCATTTTTTAAGTTTGTTCTTTTGGAAATAGTTATGAGGATAGATATATTAGGAATGGACTTATAGAAATAAGGGAGTATATGAGGATAATGTTAAGAAAATTAATAAAGATATTTGAAAATATCAATAGAATAAACAATAATTTATTATGAATGAAAATATGTATATTGAAAAAATATATATTTTGAAAGTATATGGAGTCAAGAATGAAACAATAAATTCATATATTGAAACTTAATTTATTACCCATGAAAAATAACTTTATGGTATTCAAGAAAAATGATATGATGAAAAACATTAAGATTTTGAAAGAGGGGTTCTATAAAATCATTTATCTAAATGTCAAAAAATACAAACTTATTGAAAAGAATGTTTTTTCTAATTGGATTCACTATGAATGTATTACATTAAAATTTTAATATTATGTGATAATGTCTTGTTAAAAAATGGACTAAATTTTAAAAAATATAAAAAGAATAAAAAGGTATATTTTATTCTTGAGATTAACTAAAGTAAAACTATTTATATAAAAAATGTAGATCTTATATAAAAATCAGGGAAAATTTGTTTTAGAGAAACATTAAAGACCCAAATTCATATAAAGGGAATTAAATGATCATTAATATAAATAATTTCATTAAACCATGAACAAAAATTGTAATGTTTAGATCTAAAATAATATATATATATATATATATATCAAAATAAATTTCAAATAATAAAACAAATATTTAATTGAATATATTGGAGTTTTGGAGTATATAGTAATAAATACAATGTATATTAGTACAATATTCCACATTCTATAATAAAAATGTGTATTTAGGTTAGTAGGGTCAACTTGTGATACAAAGTAAATATGTATATATTAAGAATGTTGTGGATAGAAAAAATGATTTATATTTATATATACTCAAAAAAATATTTAAACATTTTTAGGCAGTGTGAAGGAACTATAAAAAATATATTTTATTTATATGGGGGTATTTAAGGAGCATTTAAATGAATCTAAAGTTTGGCTTTTAGGTCCCAAGTGTAATAATCATTTTTAGGGGTATATGCCTACAGAAAAACTAAATTTTGTTCTAGTGGATGTTGTGTGGCTGGAAATAGACCCATATAGTCTAGGGATTGTAGAATATCTTCTTATTATGTGGAATTTATTTCATGTAGTGTCTATAGGACCTTATGGAAAAAAATTACAGTGAATTCCGAAACACCATAGATATGTTGTTGATGCAAAGGAGTCAGATACTGAATTCAAGGTGAATAAAAGATATAAATTCCTAGGGGTTAATAACATGAGTATCGATGATGATGTTTGGGATGTACGAAACATAAAAAGGAAAATTATAACCTTCCTAGGAATAATCATAACATATTTATAGGAAATATAATTTCTCAAAAAATACAGTACAAGTATCAATTTAATAGGAATGATTTTCTAAAGGATATAAGAGATGATAACTTCCCTACTCTAGAAGGAACTCTAGGATTGGGAGAGGAAGCCTCATGAGACAAAAAAGATACTTTTAAGATGGTTCAGATCCAATAACGCCAGAATATAATTCTTTAAGGAATAGTATTTGGTAATGAACTCTCAGGATCGAGCATATTTTCTGGTGTCTTAAGATTGAATAACTGAACAAGAACACGAATAAGTGGTTGATGATTAAATAATAGAGGAATATTCACCTGAAATGAGGATCTGATGGTGTCTTGTGAAACTATAGGCACACAAAAACAATTTAGCTGATGGGATAATGGATAAAGGGAGAGGGAAGATAAATATAAACAAAATAATTCTTTGGAGATACTTCTACACTCCCTAGAGGAGATAAGGGAAGAGGATTTTGTTATCAAAATTATAATAGGGGATCTTAATAGAATCTATCAAAGAGATGTCTGAGATGAAATTAATGGGTAAATGAAAAATTAGTCAACATAAAAGATCATATGTTGACCTATCAGTTCAATGAAATGAAAATTAGAATAGAGGCAGTCATAAATTCATAGACTAAGATGTCCTACTACTTTGTGGATCAAATAAAATATGATCTATAAGGGGTAAACATCTGTATTTATTAGATTCTATAAAGGGACCATTCTTTCAATATGATAAAATATTTCAAGTATGGGTTTGTGTTTTACTTTTACACATAATTTATCTTATTCTCATTTTGGGTTCCCACTCAATCCTATAATGTGGATTTCCTAAAAATAAAATTTATATTTGGAAGTACTAATGTAATGTTATGAAATGTGATTATATTATAAAATATATAGAAATTCTCCATGTAAAATAGTAGTAACAAAAAGGTTTTGGATACAAATGGAATAATTAGAGAACTAAGAATTCATTTATATAAAACATAACTTTAATTTATATTAAAAGTAACATTTTATTATTATTTTATAGATTCTTTTCTTCTCAACTGATAATTGGAACCATTATAAAAAATAATAATTAAAATTATCATGGTAGTTATATCCCATTTGGAATTGATAATTCCTTGTAAATTAACAAAATTAGTACTACTTATATTGAGTCTCAATGACTAATGTTTAAAGAAGTATTATATATTAATGATTTAAACTATAACATCTTGTATGTTGAATTTTTTTTAATAATTGATATGGTTTATTATTTCAAATGAATTCTTTTATTATGATAATTATAAAATATAAAATAGTTTTCACTAATAAATGGATAACTGATAGAAAATTAATAAAAATTTGTAACTTGGAAATAAATTTATTTCAGTTTTAGAATGAGAATATAATATAACATTGAATATTTGGAAATATTTGCCTTATAATTATGAGAAATGTAATAAAGGATGGATCTGTATGAAACCTTCTTAGGATGAAAATATAATGCAATATTATTTGTAAAATATATCATAAGGTAATTTTTGATGATTTAAATAAAATTAAAATCTTCATGGTCATGAATAATTAGTATTATATACACGATAATTTATTATTTTATAAAATAAAATTTAAATTAATTTAGGTTTCATGTAAAAAATATAGATATATAATAACAATAATGGATTAAAATCCTTGATATTATTTATTTTTTACAAACCATAGAATTAAGTATAAATGTACTATTCATTACGATCTTTAATAAAATATAGTGGATAAAATAAATAACATGAATCTAGTTTATATGGAATAAAACATGCTATCAATATATAATATCTGTGGATTTTCTAGAGTTATTAGGAATCTATAGTTGTGTATATTTATAGTAGGTGTATGTTGAAGACCAATTTTGAAGAAAAAACCTATGATATATGGCATAAAAATAGGTCCTATATAAAATAGTTATTATTTATTATTTAGAAAATATCTATATTCAATATCTAAGAAAGTATAAGGAAAATTATGGGGAAAGTATCTTTATGTGATACGTAATAATTGGAATAAGTTAAATGTGATGGAATAAAATATTATATAAGATGGTAGACTTCCATGATCTGAATAACATTATGAATGATATGATTCAAAATGAATACAATACAAGAATTTGTAATGATATAATTATTGATAACAATCATATTATCGTAGTTGTATTTCAAATTGTTTTCTAAAAATTAAAATGTTTTACGATTCAAATTTTTTATAGTATTTATGTGGATTATAGAGTTGGTGATTTAATGATTAGTTTTTCAAGGATGATGATATTTAAGGATGATAAAAATATAATTCTAGGATAGAAAGAAAAATTTTGGATGAGAAAAATTCTAAAATATGACAGTTATATAAGTCTTATTCCTCAAGAATATATATTTTTGAATGATGATTTCCTTGAGAATAAAGATGTCTCGTATCAATAAATGAGTAAATAGATTATTTTAAAATAACTCTACCTTAGATCTTATTTCTTGAGAAAGAGATAATGATATTATTTATACCAAGTGCGTCTTTAGATATAAATATAATAATATATATTATATAAATTGGTTCAAGTATATATTGTTCTATAAATAAAATTTATTGACTAAGAGATAGAATTATGAAGAACTATTTTTATATGTTTTGAAGCAAAATTTGCCTAGCCCTTGTTATCTAATAATCAGTAATGTTTATCACCTGTTATAAAATATACATTTCTAAATAGTGCGCCATTATAAGTTGTATTTATTAAACAAGCTTAGGGTTTTATACATGGGAGTGGTGGTAAAACTTTTATAAGCTTAAAAAGGAAGTATATGATTTAAAAGGATCTCAATGTAACTAGTACTCAATGTTGGATTACTATTTTGGAATATGAATCTCAGGAAAGAATTATTGGTAACAATATATATGTGAAATAGATTATGGAGAGTAATTTAATTAAAATTATGTATTTTAATGGAATTATTATTTTATATAACAATGTTTATATGTTTTTATATTTTTGAGAAAAATGAAAAAGAATTGTGAGATGACAATACAAGATGAAAAGAAAATTATTTTTGGGATTCTAAGTGATATAAGATGAATAATCTTTATTTTAATATTAATATGTTATTTAATTGTTTAATATGTTAGGAATGGATGATTAAATTTAATTTTCAACAAAAATCATACTGTGTTATAAATAATTAAAATAAGATACCCGTTCATGTGATAAATAGAGACAATACAAGTCACTGATTATCAGTATGTTATATTTTATTACATTACATCATAGTATTAGTTATATTTAAACAACTTTGTAAAGGATCCAATGTAATCCTATAGTATCGTGTATGACATAATCGTAAATAATTCGAATGTATATATATATATCTAGAGAATGGATAATAATCATTTTTATTAGAAAGAAAAAGATAAAACAAGCTACGTATATCCAAATAATTCTTCAAGAACATTAATTGCACTAAATTCATATGGAAAAAATTATTCATTGTATGAATACATCTTCTTATCATTTCAAAAATATTTTTTTCACACATAGTACTGTTAAAGATGAATATGAAATAGTTATACAGGTTTTCACTGAATTAAAGAATCAAAAATGTTTTTAAAGGTGAAATATGCATTTCTCTAGAAAATCAGTTTTGATAGTCATTTCTCAATTATTTTATAAAAATATATAACTAAAAATATATATAAAAATATTGATGCAAAATAACATATGTAGTGAGGTGATATTATATTTTCTATGGAATTTATTTTAGTTGAAAATTCGATTTGGAATTTGTATTTATAGTTTTTTTTCAAGAAATAATCGAAAGGGTAATGATATTGAGGTTGAATTGGGTTTTGGTTGGTGGATGGATTGGATATGTGATTTTGGTTTGATTGGGTATAGGTAATTGTCAAGGAATTACATGGGTATTTCCTTCCCTGAACACACCCACCCCACACCCTGTACACCCCCAGCCCCTGGACAACCCCCCCTCCCCCCGCCACCACAATGGACACCCCTGGACACCCCACATCCCCCTCTACACCCCACCCTCTTAGACACCCCCCCTTGTACCCTGCAGACCCCTTGGATAGCCCCCACCCCCACACCCTAGGACACCCCCACGCCCTGGACACCCCTCTCCCCCATGGACAACCCCCACCCCATGGACACCCCAACACCTAGACACCCCCTGGACACCCCACCCCTCCTAGACAGCCCCCACCCCTGGAACCCCCAGCCCCTTGGATAGCCCCCACCCATTGGACACCCTCCACCACCTGAACACCACCTACCCTCTTGACAACCCTCCCCCTAGACACTCCACCCCCATTGACACCCTCCACCCCAATGGACATACCCCCACCCCCATTGAGAGCCCCTCCTAGACACCACCCCACCTCCTAAGTTCCTGGACCCGTTTTTAAATTGGAATTAACAGTGTAGGTGATTTCCTCTTTCCTCAATTACATTACATAAGTGACCCACATGGCATTATAAATTACAATTTTCATGTTTTGATAAACTGAATGGGTTGTTTAAAATGAAATGGATAATTCCTGATGGTTTTCCATTCATAATGAATAATATGGTTTTATTAAAATTACCCTAATGGGGGTTTCATGGGGATAAGGGTTGTCTATGTGAGGAGGGATGTCCAGATGGGGGGGGGTTCTCTAGGTGTAGGGAGAAGTTGGGGGTAGGGGGATGTAAGGGTTTGGGGGAGGGGGTGGCTATACAAGGAGGCTATGGGCTGTGCAGGGGGTCTGGGTTGGATGTCTAGATGTGGGAGGGGGTGTCGGTTGTCTAGGGGGTGGGCTCTCCATGGGGGTGGGGGTGGCTGTCGAGGTTGGGGAGTGGGTGTGGGATGTCTAGGGGGTGGGCTGTCGAGGGGGTGGGGTGGGCTGTCCAAGTTGGGGAGGGGTGTGGGCTATCTAGGGGGGGTGTCCAGGTAGGGTGGGGGGATGTCCCGGTGGGGGTGGGGCGGAGGGCTATCTAGGTGGGGTGGCATGGGGTGGGTTACCCAAGTGGGGTGGGGGGAGGGTTGGCCTTTCCAGGGGCTACAGGGTCGTAGGGGGCTACATGGGTGTGGGGGAGGGGTGTGTGGTCTGTCTTGTGAGGGGGTGAGATGTCTAGGGGTGGGGGATGAGTTGTCCTAGTGGGGGGGGGGGGCTGTCCTAGGGGGTGGGGTGGGTTTTCCAGGTGGGGGAGGGGTGTGGGTTGTCCAGGGAGGAGGGGGTGGGCTGTCACGGTGGGTTGGGGGGGGGGGAAATTGAGGGGGATTGTCCAGGGGGGTTGTAGGGGGTAGGGGGCCACACTTGTGGGGGGGGGGGGGGGGGGCGTCCACATTGATATGCTAGAAAAAATATATAAATCACATAAAACCAATGTATAATATACTTCACACATTAAGACATCTCTTGAATTTCCATTCCAATGGTCACTCATTCCCATCCAATGAAGAAGTGATATCTATAATGAAATCTCACTCACGTTCTTATCCACTATCCATATTGATCTCATACAAATTTAACAGTTGTACAACTCCATATCACCTAATGATATTCGAATGATCATACTATTAGGAGTATTTTCCCATAGAAACTTGGCTCATATTCCTAAACAATATACATAGGATCATATTTGACACACACACACAATTTTGTAAAAATAGGAATTACAATATTTTCACCTTGTATCGCATCCTATAGTTAGGTCTCAGCTAGCCTCTAAAGGCATCAATAATCCACATACCTAACAAAATATATGGAGTTGTGTTTACAATCAAGTGTGTTTTTTTAGAATTCATGTATGATATTTAGAGTGGAAGATAAAATATGACCCGGGTATGGTATTTAGAGGCCTATTTACAATTATGAATGTTGTGATTTATATGTATGATATTCATGGTTTACACCAATAGTCTTCTGGGTAATCTATAATAGGATTGATTTAATGCAAGAACTAGATAGATATTGGATTCTATGACCCTAGTTTCGGGGTTGACATCCCCACCCCATTGGAAAGCCCCCCCAGCCCCTACCCCCACCCCACCACCTTGACACCCCCACCCCTAGACACCCCCACGCCCTAGTCACCCCCACCCCCAAGGACAGCCCCCACCCCTGGACACCCCCACCATTATGAGATAGCCCCCACCCATGGACATCCCCCATGGACACCACCCCACCCCCTAGACACCCCCACCCCCTTGACACCCAAACCAACCTGGACAGCCCCACCCCTTGGACATCCACCCACCCCCTAGACAGACCCCCACCCACCCAACCCCTGGACACCCCCACCACCTTGTATAGCCCCCTAGAAACGACCCCATCCCCTGGACACCCTCACCCCCAAGACACCCCCACCCCCTGGACTACCCTGCCCCCCGTGACAGCCCCCCACCCCAAGACTCCCCAGACCCCTAGACACCCCCACCACCTTGGGCAGTGTATGTGATCAGTCAAATAATCTATTAATATATAAAATTCCATCGATCTAAAATTTACTCAACTCCAAAATAATGATAGTGATAAGGGAAAAATTGATCTGTTACATTTTTGAATGATATTACTCACATCTGATGTTTAGTGATTTGTATTTCCTGAATATATGTGTGATTAGGTAGGTCACATTATCATTATTTCTTTAACTATAAATAATAAAATTTGACTTTATTATTTTCTATGACTGATTCACCCCTCCCCTGGACACCCCCACCCCCTGGACAACCCCACCCACCCCCTAGACACCCCACCCCTAGATACCCCACAGGACACACACACCACTGGACACCCCTACCCCCTTGGAAAACCCCCACCCCCTGGACACCCCACCCCCTGGACACCCCCTACCCCCTTGGACACCACAACCCCTTGGACAGCCCCCCCCCCCAGGATAACCCCCAACACATAGACACCCACACCACCAATGGACAGTCCCAACCCTTTAGATAGTTTCCAACACCCCTGGACATCCCCCCACACCTAGGACACCAACACCCCTTGGACAACCTACCCCCTGGGACAACCCCCCTATACCCCTAGATATCCCCCCACCCCGTAGACAGAACACCACCCCCTTGACACCCCCACCCTCTTGGACACCCCATCCCATCAGACATCCCCACCCTTGGACACCCCCTACCCTGTTGGACAACCCCAACCACAGAGACATCCCCCCACCCCTCTGGACACCACCCCACCCCCTCGACAACCCACCCTAGACACCCCCACCCCCATGGACACTCCCACCCCTCATGGATAGCCCCACCCCCACTGCTGAACCCCCCCCCCCCCCCCCGACTCCCCCACTCCACTAGACACCATGACCCCTTGGACAGCCCCCAACCCCTTAGATAGCCACCACCCCCTGGACAGCCCCCACCGCCTGGACATCACTCCCCCATGGACACCACACCCCCTAGACACCTTTCTCTCCATGGACAGGCCCCCACCCTTGGTAATCCCCCAACTCCACCCCTTGGACACCCCCATCCCCCTGGACACCCCCAACCACCCTTGACACCCCATACCACTGTGGATAGCCCCCAACCCCCTAGACAACCCCCACCCCTCAACACCACCCCACCCCCTAGACACCCACCCACCCACCTGGACACCCCCACCGCCATGGACTGCCCCCACCCTTTGACAGCCCCCGCCCCACTCCCTAGACACCCCCACCCTTGGCCACTCCTACTCCCTTGGAAAACCCCCTCAACCCCCTGGACAGCCCCCCCCCCCCCACCCCCTGGACACCACCCCATCCCCTTGACTCCCCTCCACCCATGTACACCCCCCTAACACTGCCACTCCAATAGAAACCCCCCACCCCTGGGCAGCCCCCCCCCCCATGGACACCCCCGCCCCAACCACCCCAGACACCCCTTACCCCCTCGGAGACCCACCCTAATCCCCCTGGCTATCCCCCAACCCCTAGACACCACCTCAACCCTTGGACACCCCTCTGTACACCCCAACCCCCATGGACAGTCCCACAAAAAACATACCAACCCCCCTAAACACCCCTCAACCCCAGACACCCCCCATTCTATCATCCCCCCAAACACCCCTGGAAACCCCCTACCCCCTTGTACAGCCCCCAACCCCTTGGACATCCACTCCACCCCTCTTGGACACCACCCCACCCCTGGATACCTTCCACCCCTGGACACCCCACCCACATGGACACCCCCACCACCTGGACAATCCCTTTAGGGCACCCCACCCCATAGACACCCCCTAACCTCTTGGACAACCACTCAATCCCATTAATACCCCACACCCACTAGAAACCCCTACACCCTTGGTCAACCCCCACCCCCCAGACATCCCCCACCCCTTGGACACCACCCCACCCCTAGACATCCCCACCCCCTGGACACCCCCACCCATGGACACCCCACCCCCATGGACAGCACCCAACCCCCTGGAACGCCCTCCCCCCCACCACCCATGGAGACCCCCACCCACTAGACACCCCCTTGGACATCCACCCTAACCCCCTAGACATCCCCCACCCACTTGGAAACTACTCAACCCCTGGACACCCCCACCCCCTGGACACCCCCACCCCCATGGACAACACCCCCAGCCCCTCGACACCCCCACCCCCAGACACCCCAACCCCTGGATTCCCACTTTCCCCTTGAACAGCCCCCAACCCATTAGAGAGCCCCCACCCCCTAGACACCACCCCCCTCTGGACACCCCCACCACCTTAAACACCCCACCAACATAGAAATCCCTCCTGGAAAGCCCCCCCCCCCCACACTCTTAGAGACCCCCACCCCTAGACACCCCTACCCCCATAGACATCCCCCCAACCCCCACCCCCACCCCCAGCACACCACCCCACCCCCAGGACACCCCCACCCCCCTACACACCCCCACCCTCAAGGATAGCCCCACACCCCCTTGACAGCCCCCAACCCCTGGGGCTCCCCCATCCCCCCGACACACCCCACAAAGTATACACCTCAAACCCCCTTAGACACTCCCATCCCCCTGGACAGCCTCCACCCCACTGGACACCACCCCACCTCCTAGACACCCCCACCCCATAGACACCCCCACCCCCATGGACAGCCCCCCCCCACACCTGGACAACAATTACACCCCATGGACATCCCCCACACCCATGGATAGCCCCCACCCCCTGGACACCGCCACCCCCTGGACATTTCCACCCCCTTGGACAGCCACCATCCCCCTGGACATCCCCCACCCACTGGAAACCACCCCACCCCAGGACACACCAACCCTTGGAAACCCCCACCACCATGGATTCCCCCCACCAACTGGACAGCCACCCCAACCCCCTAGACACCCCCCCCCGAACAGCCCCATCCACCCAGAAACCTCCACCCCCTGGACACCCCTATCCCTTGTACACCCCCCCCCCCCCCCCGCCCCCAACCCCCTAGAGAGCCTCCACCCCCTGGACACCACCCACGCCCCTGGACACCCCCACCCCCATGAACAGCCCCCCACCCCCTAGACAGCCCCCACCACCCAAAAACCCTGACCCCCATGGACATCCGCCAACCCACTGGACAACCCCCAGCCCCCTGGACTCCACCCCACCACCTAGAAACCACCACTTCTGTGGAAACCCCCACCCCAATGGACATCCCCACACCGCATGTACAGCCCCCCACCCCATGGACAGCCCCCCGCCCCATGGGTAGCCCCCCCCCCACACCACCTAGACACCCCCACACCCTGGAAACCCCCTATGTCCATGGAAATCCCCCCCCCCCAGACACCACTTCACCCATTGGACACCCCCACCCCCTGGACACCCCCTCCCCCATGGACAGTCCCTACCCCCCCCCCCCCCAACAGTACCCCACCACATTCTATTACATTGGTGTTATTCTGATGGATTACTATTTAGATCATATTTATCTTCATTGGTGTTATTTTGAATTATGTATAGAGTATTAAAATTTCATAAGTAATTTGATGTATAGGCTTTGTTATTATTGGATGCTAGTACTACCTGTTGAATTCTGAATTCTATATAGGTTTGTTATTATTGGAGGGAATTAATTCTGATTTATGTATAGGTTTTTAATTCTGAATTATACATAGAATTAATTCGGAATTCTATAATTATAGAAGGGGGACGACAGTACTACTGTGGGAGCTATAGCAACTCTATGCCAACAGTTTGAAAATAGTTGGTATAGATGTAAAAATTTAATCTTTACCAACTGTTTCATCCAAACATTGTTAAAAGTATTTACCAATAGTTTACAAACCATTTTTATATAATTATTAACTAAATTGTTACCACATTTTTTTTCAAACCATTTGTAAAAGTATTTACCAAAGGTTCAGAAAAATGTTTGTATATATATATACTATGTTTTATTTCAACGGTGTAAAACTGTTGGTATAATGTTCTGTAAAATGACATATCCCAATAGTTTATGAATAACTTTTGGAATATATTTATCCCCATAGCTTAGTTTCCATTAGTTTGGAAAACCGTTGGTATATATTATACCAATGGTTATCCATCCTATACCAATGGTTTTAAACTGTTGGTATATCATAGATTTCTGGAAGATGATTTTTTTAATTGATATATAGTGAAATATTTATATTGATTGGAAACATGGGATATTTTTATTAAAATAGGATGCATGGAAAGGTTATGGATTCTATGTTTTATAAATATTAGTAATAAATGAATCCATTCATAGATAGTTCTTGAATTATTAATATATAAATTTGGACTAAATAAATCAAGATAAGAGAGACTTTGTTGATGTTTTAATTCAATGATGGTTCATAAGTTTTAGTGAGTTTTAACAGAAGATTTAATAGGTATTGTGGCAAATAATTGGGAAAGAGTACTTGTTTTCTATAAAGATAATAAATGAAGTATACTGTTCAAAAATGAATATTTTTTATTTACGATATTAACAAAAACATTTAATGATTCTGAAACTGAAGGTCGAAAAAGAACATTGAAACAAAAAAAAAATGGATATTGAAGTTCCCACAAATTTAATGGCCTATGTGTTGTTAATATATCTTGAAACAATTTATATGGTATGTGTTTTGAAAGGAATATAGGAAAAAATAAAGAATTTTATATAATAGAAAATACTCAAATGTTCATGGAATTATAAATAATTTTATGAATATAATGAATCTTAGGGTGCAGGTGTATTGTAATTAATTTTTCTATATATATTCATATTTCTTGAAGATTCCTTAATTTGGGAAGGGTAAATGTATTTTTTCAAAAAATAGTTATTATAATACTTATCTTAAAATCTTATTTATTATATATTAATTTAAATGAAATATAAGGAATAAGACTCAATTATATCAATTTTTCTTGATATTATGATTCATAATAAAATTTAATAGATTGGAATGTTTAGTTATCCTTTAATAGGTTTTATAGGTACTTTAAAGATCCACTGAGGGTCTGAAATTAATATAAGAAAAATATAAATTATAAATAATAGCCTATGGAGGTATTTAATGTTAAAAATAATTTAATTATTTTCTTTGAAAACTTCATAATTTTTATATATAAATAAATGATATTTTTATAAAAAATACACGATTTTTGTAAAATAAATTCTTTCTTTGATTAAATAGAAATATACTCTCTAGGGATATAATTGAACTTTCATGAGATATAAATGGAAATCTATATAAAATATAATATTATAAGTTGTTATAGAATCATAAATCATTTTAATATTAGATGATTATATTTTAATTTTTTTAAAAAAATTTATTTATTATATTAAGAATGAATTATTGAAGAAGCTATTATGTTACACAATTATGTTTTATTAATTTACTCAATATAGATACAATAATTATTAATGTAGTGAACAGATGTTTCTCATCAAATTTATATTGTTTCTTGGTATAGTGAGTTAAATTTACTCAATATGTCTGTCTATTTTATTCTCAATAAAAATAGAACAATTTAATTAATATATTTTTAATATTTATCTTAAAGATCAATGAATGGTGAAATGGTTAGTATTACACATTATTTTTTGAGATACAAAAAGATATATGAATATGTGGAAATTATTTATTTGTTTGAGATATGATATATATTTAAAATATAAAGATAAATAGATTAATTTTATTATAATATTAAACCCAATTGATTCTATCTTTACAATTATATATTTAATAAAAAATAATTTGTATGGGATGGATAATTTTTTATTTTCATAGATACTATTAATGGATGTGTAATTTTTCATGATAAGGTGTAGTAGAGTGGTAGGATGAGATCAAATATTGTAATTAAAACAATGTATTAAAAGAATTATGAAAAAATAAAAAAAATAAAAGGAAAACAAAGATAGGGGTATTTCTTATTTTTATGAGAAATGAAAGAGAATATAACAAGAATATGTTAAAAAATATTTTGTGGTCTAATCGATCATATTCTACATTAATGATTTATAATTTATTTTCATTTAAATTTAAAATCAATTAATTTTAATCCCTTATTTTTTTAACATCAAAATAGTAAGTAAATTTACAAAACTATAAATCTTAGGGAAATTAGACCTTAGAATAACATTAAATGATGCAATCAAAGAAACCTTCCCCGGTTATCATTCCTAGGATAATTTACTATCAATATTTAATTAGATTATGAGTCCATACTATAAATGAAAATGAATTTATTATAGTTATTATAATTGAACTCTATATATCATTCCTTATTGGTTTAGTTACATCTATTAAAATCTCACTCTCTAGAATGATGCATTTTCAATATTTTGTGTTAATTTTTTATCATTTTAATTGTTTAGAAATTGAAAAAAAACCAATGATCATATCTATATAATTTATAAGAGATTTTAGATTCAATTAAAATAATTGGAAAATGTGATAATAAGATCAATTAATAGTAAAAACTATTCTTCCATGGGAGGAGGAGTCATCACCAATGAATTTTTCATAAATTTCCATAAATATGTGGTTTTAGGATAAACATGAACCAGTAAAATCATAATCCAAAAATTAGAAATGAACAATAATATAGATATATATTTATTTCATAACCAAGTCAAAATCCATGGTCACATTCATTATTCAAAAGTTTCTATAATGAACTAGAAATTTCAAAATATTTCCTTGGGCATACAGTTTCTACTATGCATGATATGAAATTACCCTAAATTTTTTTTGATGTTGATGAAACCCTAGGACCCAAGGCCATTAAAGACACCATACTAGTGGGAAACCAAAATATTCATTCCTTCAACCACCACTAAAAATAAAATAAAATGAACTTCACCAAATCAAGTATCCTAGAAAATAATCTTTATTCATAAAGACAATATCACTATGAAAACCACGAATCATCAACATCATTGTCATATATCATCCCTCTAGAGATAGACCATCCTAACTTCAGCACCATGATCCATTCACCTCAACAACATATTACTCATAATTGAGAAGAAATAAAAAACAAACCACCAGACCATCACTAGTCTATATAGACCCAACCATACACTGACTTATTTTTCATCAAGATCCAAGACATCCATGATTAAAACATTATAGACCATTCCAAAATCATAGAAGAAACAAAAATATACTACAAAAATAAAAAATTATTAAAAGAAAACTTACATGTACTTTCTATAGAGAATAAGACAATATGAACCAACTCTATTATAGAAACATGGAATCTCTAGGGAAGAACCAACAAAACCACATGTCATGACTCTAAATTATCTTTCTGATGAATTAACCATGAAATCCATAATTATCCCAAAACCTATTACAATAGAAAATTATGGGGTCAAAGCATGAAGTCATATATAAAGGGAAGAGGAAGAATAATTTAAGTATTTAAGAGAGATTGAAAACCATATAAAGAAATACATCCCTCCATCATGAACCCACACACCATCCCACCATAATTTGAGAAATGATACCTCCTCACCATCCCAAAATCTAATGACTATGCAAACCTTTAAGTTGTATCTCTCTATATTATCTCATGCTAGGTTTTATTCTTGATGGTGTATCTACCGGGGAGGCTAGTGCATGGAATCTATCATATCTTATCCCACTTTCATTCTTCACATATTGTTTTTCCAAATTATTTCCCTCCTTATTCCATTAAATCATTTTATCTCCTACTATGATTTTTTTATTGATCTGGTTTGGTTTAATATTTTGGTTAAATGGATTAATTACACAAATTATTTGAATATGAGTTGTAATAGTAAGTTATATGAACAATAACCATTATTCTTAACATTATTACCAAATTTATTTGATTAAAAATTAATAAAATTCAAAAAATTGGTGAATATAATATAGAAATATAGAATTTTATTGTAATAAATGAAAGCTATAATGTGAAGAAGAAGAAGGAATCATAGAAGTGATATTTTCATAATGATTTATCCCTTATCAAATGAGAATATCAATGAAGATTAATAACTTATACTATACCTATAATCTAATAATGCATGTCCAACCACTTAAAAATATGGAAAAATCAATTTTATAGAGAGAATAAGAGAGTAGGGTTAAAACTGGGTTCAAGTGTGAAAGAAAACATTTAATATAATATTTAATTCCAAAATCAATTGACCTATTAGATACTAAATGGATTTAGCAAACTATCCTTCCTATATAATTATTTTTTGGACTGATTTCCTCTATCTAGTGTCGAAATTGCATTCCAATAAATTCACAGATGACCAAGTTATTCACCAAAAGATGATATGGTTTTCATGTTAATGAGTTGAGAAGTTCATTGACATCATAACCTATTTTCTCACATAAAATGTTGTATTTACAAAGGATATTATAAATGAATATTTAATATAAATTTATGGGTATTACTTTCAAGAAAATTTAAAACAAAAATTAACTTTAATAGTATTTATGTCAATAATACTATAGTGTGATTTAACAGTTTACCATTATAAATTGTTTTTAAATTTTAAATGATTTGAAATTTATTACACCTCACGAAGAATTTTTCCAAAATGCAACCATATATATTAAAATCATATATGAATAAATCTATAAATTTCCCTATTAGGTTATAAACTAAACACACTATGCAAATCAGAAAGGTACCCAGAGCATTATAATGTATAAATTCCATACTTCATTAAGAGATTGTACCAAATAGACATTAAAGGTCATATTTTACTTTCCCTATAGTAAAAGGAACCTAAATTTAATTATATAAACCATATAAGAATAAATGATGTTTTTTTCTCATTATTATCACATGAATATATTCCATGAATGTAAGGTGAAAATGGTCTTTATGAGGGAATTAAATTAGTTTCCTAAAATCTATAAACACCAAATATCTATATTTCACCCTCATTGATATTAAATCCTCTATATAATTTTTTATAACCATGATACTACTTTTCATAGAAATAACATGAATGGGGAAACACTTAGATAATATATTTGTCAAATGATAATTTCTTCTAGTAGTTTTTTCCACTCTTTCTTTATATATTCCAAAAAATGGTGTTATGTTATTATTTTGTCTTCCTAAACATTTTATATTCATAGTCTAAAAGAATCATTAATATGTAGATACAGATAATAATACCTGCTATATATACTAATCACCACCAAATAACATTAAAGATGTCCTTCAACAAATCAGGAATATGTGTTAATTATCTAAGAAGAATATTGTTTGCAATAATAACAATTACATTTTTTAGTAAAAAAGAATTAATAATTTAGATTTAGGGTTGATATATTTAGTTTTAAATTTGATGGTAATTTCTTTAGATAAGATCATCATGGGGAAAAATAAATGTGCACAGTGAATATCATCCTCAAATGTTATAATGCCAACATTAATGAATGAAGCATTGAGTATATCAGTTGAATCAATGACAATATAATAATAATAAATTGTATTCCTAGAATTATAATAATGATGGAATAAAAACCTAGAGAGGTTTCAAAATGAAAAATAAGTTTATAATTTTTCTAAGTCATAAAACTATCCCCAATAATCGAAATCTCCCTATAAATGGAAATACTCCCTTATGAAAAATATTTGAAATAAAATTAAAGAGAGACATTATAAGATGGATTAGAATGGGATATAAATTATATAAAATAATATTTTTAGGGGAACTTCCAAGATTCTAAAATATAAAATATTATAATATCATCTTTGGACATCATAGAATATATACACTGATAGACATTTGTTATTTTTTGAATGTTTTGGGGATGTTTTGAGCATGAATGATGAAGGGATAATAAATTACTCGATCATACTGCATATTTAGAATATTAATATATGTGGGGAAAGGAATACCTCTATCTCAAAAAATTACAACCACAAGGACTCTTAATGGATACATCAAATCCCTATTAACAAATTACACCCCCACCCTTGTTGTCTTTATCTCTCTAAATTATAATGGATAGAAAAAAGTGAGTCATCATATTTATATACTCAACTAAATCGTTCTAGAATAAGTGAAATTAAACTCCACTATAGTGCATGGTATTGTGAATTTCTTGAAGACCGTACAGTTTATAGGTATCACTTAGGTGGGTGTGTTGAGCATTTTCACCATTATTCAATGGTTTAACCACTAATTTACCATATTAAACTTTTATCCACACATAGTTCATTTATAAATGTTGTATATCTTAGAGTATACTTGATTAAATAATGTAGATGTATGTTTACCTAATTATCATAAACATTTATGTAACATATTAATGAATCAAATCATCAAATATATGATTTTTTCACATGTATATTTATAAATGGATGGGATTTAGGAGTTACATCATCAATCTTATTATTTTCATTGTCTTTCTCCATTGATTTTTCATTGATAAGGTTTGAATTGGTAATTTTAGCTACTAAAGTAAAAAATGTGGTTAAATTATAGTATATAAGCAATTTGTTTCTTCCAAATATTCAATGTAATTATTTTTACATTCCTCTCATTATTTAGATTAGGTTATGTGGGAATATTTTTGGTGTTCCTACATACCAATTCATTTTTGGTTATGGGAATCTATCTCATTTATGTCTTCAACTCTATCAATCCTATTATATAAATTTTCAGATCATTTTTTTACGAATGTATTTTTTGATTTAATTGAGAATTAATATTAGAATATACCTTTGGTTGATAATTTCCTTTTATGTATTTTTGATGATTTGGAGTCAAATCCTTTTTAGGGTTGTTGAAAAATCTATTGATATGTAATAGGATGATAGAAGTCTCATTAAAAGTGTGCCTTTACTATTATATAATTTTTTTAACTCAAGTGGGGTGATTCTTCTACCATATTCAATATTTTGGATCTTTGGGATACTGCTTATCTTAATGGGGTAGTATTTTCTACTATTAGAATAGTATCCCAAAGAAGTTTATTCCATGCTCCTCAATCTATTATTATTGTTGGAAATAATCAGTTATGTGGTCTATTGTGAAGGAATTCAAAAAAAACATTATTGGAGGGGGTTAAAATGTATTTTAATCCATATAAATATATATCAAAAAAGTAGTAAACATGACTAAATAATTATAAATTAATTTTTTACCAAGAGTAGAATAAATTAAATGTCATACTTTTCTCCTATACAATGTTTATTGATTTCAGAATTATTTAGTCTTTTGAGTCATAATATATTTTGATTGTTTTTTTGTAAATCGAGTCTTATTGGAGAATTCTCTTCTCGAGGAAAAATAAACAATGATATTATACATAGGTGTAAGACCCTTATAGATGTATAGAATAAAGATTTTCACATGGATTTTATGATGCTAGTATCCAGCATACAACTTCGTAAACTGATCTCTATATTCATAAATAGACTCTCTATATACATTCTTAAACCGAGAGTTATCCTTTTGAATGTTAGTGGTTGATGATTTTGGAAATAATCTTAGTAATAAATGGTGTTTAATTTCATTCTAAATATTACTTATCTGGTTATAAATAATACATCCTATATTGCGTGGTTATATTTCGTTAGAATATAAATTATCTAAGTATGATTTAGAATTTAACCACACTCCGTAGTTTCATATCTGATAAAACTAATTGAATTTATTTTATATGTTTGTTTTGGTCCTCATGATAATACCTAGATATTATTTAAATTAAATGTATCAATCCAGATTTATGTTCAATTTTTGTTTCCAGGGTTACCTATGTAATAAATGTTGGTTGAATGTTTATATCTACTGTATCTAATCCATGTATTGTTTTATTTTGATATTTATCTCATAGATATGTTATCAAATTCTAAGTTATGTTATAGATGTGAGAATAATTTCTTTATTCTCAAAATGAATGAATGATTCAAATGGGAGAATTTTCAAAATTTTCATAGAAAAAATATTTTCAATCAAGTCAAATGGTTATGTTTAACAGTGGGGGAAAATTTAATAACTCTCTGATTTTTTAATTCAATTAAATAAATAGAAATAATTTAAAATGAATATAAACTTTACTAATATATCATATGAGATGGTTAAATTATTGGTCTATAAAGATAAATAGAAAATAATAAAATGTAAATTGGGGATTAAATAAAAGCAATGGGAGAAATATAATAATAATAATAAATATATTAGAGAATATTTCCTATATTATGACAACCACAATGCTTACCACCAATGATGTGAATACAATTTAATTGGTATTATCATGGGTGACCTAAAATGATAGTTTTGGTACATAGTTTTAATAGAGTGTATTTACAGGGTTTCTCACTCTATGTGGTATTACATTAAACAAATTATTATTTTTTCAATGAAAAAAATTAAAAAAATAATAATAATAATTATAGAGGTTTTATTTGATGTTTATGATATAAGGAGTACAAAAAAAGAATATTTTTTTATAAAATTATATGTGGAGGAGTAATTAGTCTTAATATATTTATTTAATTACTTACTAATAATTATACATTGAATTAAAGATATTTCTATTATAATCCCATTATATATTAACATCCATTCACTATGTAAATTGACATAACCACAAAAATGAAATAAATTAATCCTTTGGATAAATTCATAATGTGAAATCATAGAGACCCACCTTAATTATATTTTTTAGGATAACTTATAGATAATTGTTAATTTTGGAACAAATAAACCTTTGAAATGAGAATACATTATGTTTAAGGATTAAAATTTCACTTTATAATTCAATTATTCTAGATTCAGTTTTATTAATTAATATTTGAGTTTCATGACACACTTTAATGACCTATAATGTTAACTATTTATCATTAAAATGTTTTTCAAAATTGGAATATAATTAATAAAATTAACAAAATATATTTATATTAATTATTTTGATCTGGTATATTCAAAAAAAAATTGAAGGATCTAATAATTTGATCGAATTCTAGGAAAATATATTCTTCTATGGGTAGAGGAGTAATCTAAAATATGATTTTCATATGTAAAGGATTGGGAATGGATAGATTTTATCACATTTATACTCTTAATTTACAATAAAATAAATATAATTTAAAAAATAATAATTTAATTTAACAAAAAATATAATCGATATATAAAATTTTATTATAATAAATGAAAGAAACAATATTAAGAAAAATAAGAAGATGGTATTGTAGATGAGATATTTTCTTCAAGATCCATTACACTTCCAATTATTAGATAAATGGAGATAATGAACTAATCATCTTCATATAATATTCTTAATTTATATCTAGTCTCTTCCAAATGAAAAAAAACACACATATAGAGTAGATGTGAGTGGAGGTTTTGATTTGGTTATAAGATTGGATGAAAAGGTACAATAAAATATTTTATGTAAACTATAACAAACATGTTTACCATGAAAATGTTTGAGCCATCTATCTTTATTGTAGAATGATTTTTAATTTTTATTTCTTCTTGATACTATTTAATGTTCTGTACAATACAATCAATGATAATGAATTAACGACCAATATTATGATAGGGTGCCTATGTTTATGATTAAAGAACATTTTTTAATTTACATCCCTTTTTATCCAATAAAATGTATATTATATAAAGGATAGTAAAAAATAACATTTATTAAAAATATGTGAGGATTTATTTTATGAAATATTAAACAAAAAAGTATTGGGAAATATTTATGTTAAAAATAATTGAATCTGGTTTAAAGGTTCAAACTGTGAATATTTATTATGTTTTCAAACAAATTCCCCAATCTCAATTTTTTCCACATAAAATATATATTTATTAAAATATATTAAATATAAAAATTTTATTATCAATAAAATATTCAACAAAAAACGTGGTTTTCCATGGACCTTAAGAGTTCTACTAATGAAACATTGTGAGAACATGTATGCATATAACATAAAAAAGAGGGTAGTGAGAATTAATTTTGAGATATTTATAATGTTGAGAGTATTGATGATATATTATAGAGTAATAGTACATCTATAAAAATTTGAGAATGATCAAATAATGTAATATAATATTTATCCCAAACACAATAGAGTTCTTTATTGGTTTTGATTTTTTAATTATATGAAGAATGTGTGAATCTTGATATAAAATTGGTATGATGCCATTATAATCATTTTTATATTTTCTTATTATACATTTAATTCTATTATTAGATTAATATGTGTATTGGATTAAATGAATCATAAAAAAACATAATTACTTATATTTGGGGTGAATCATGTATGTTATTATGTAATTTTTTTTGTATTTATAATTTTATATATCATTAAGGTATTATTTCTTAAAGAAATATAGATAATAAATTAATTTAAATAGCGGTCAAAAGTTTGTTAAATATAATCCTAAAAAAATTAATAAAACTAATTTATACTGATAGTATTGGATCTATATAATTCCTTATTATTTCAACTTCCAAGTACACATACAAAATATTCAAAATGATATTCAATTTTTTGTATAATTCAAGATGTTGTAGTACTACAACCACATATAGAGGGTTCTTATAATTATGTGGATGACCCCATGTAATCATTCTGTCAATATTTTTAGTTTTTATAATAAAATTTCTATTCGTAAATATATTTTATTTTAATTAGATGCACCTAAACATTTTGATCATTTATTAGTAGATTAAAAGTTCAATAATTTTATTTTTAAAACTAATTTTTTAATTTGTGTGATTAATTGTGCCTCCCAATAAAGATCCAAATCCCAAAAATCATTTGGGTATGGATGTAGTTGAGATGATATTGAGCTTTCCAAAAAATAATTATATATATTAAATTATAGGTAATAAGTCCATATTTATATAGTTATTGAGATGGTCATAGATTATGATATACCTTTTTTTCAAAACATATAGAATAATAAATCAAATTTGAATCTATTGGTTGGGAGGAAATTTCCATTTTTGAAGAAGATTTGATAAACCCCTTGGTGATATGGACACTTAAATCAGAATGTATAATGTTTTTCCTAAGACTATATTAGGATAAAAAACAACTAAGATAGTTCATCATAATGTTTTAGTTGGCATTTCACCTATGATTTATGGAGTTATGGTATCAATTCATGTTATGTATCATATCTCATTAAAATATTGGTTCAATCTAATTTTAAAATAGTATTATCAGGAATGACAATTTTATTTCCCTGGGGAAAAATTACAACCACCAAATAAAGTATAGATAATGTTCTAAGAGCCCTATAAATTTTCATAAAGTTATAAATATAACATTATTTAATTAAAAATTATAATGGAGTTCAGTTCATATAATTATTGGGATATTCTAGTTTTAAAATTCAGATTTCATAAGTTTATAATTCATTTTACTATATCAAAACATCATTGTATAAGCTTGGAATAATTCACTATTGTTATTACTATTTATCCACCCTTTTTCATAAACTGTTATTCTCATACCTTGAGAATGGTTTATTTTCAAAGAAATATATCTTATATATCGAATACCGTTGGAAATATTCAAAGAGAAATATATTTCTTATATATACGTAGGATAGATACAATATCGTATTATAAAAGTTCAAACACATGATGTAAAATCATTTTGGAGAGTGATTTTTAAGTGACAGTAGATTATAATCCTATTAAAATATATTAATAATATCCAATGATGTATATAATTCATATGATTTTTATTTAATAAGAAATAATATAATATAATAATAAATATGCTAGATATGTTTAATATTTTTTAGGGGTTTATTCATAACTAAATAATAATAATTTGTCAAGAATATGATAAATGATAATAATTTTATTATTCATAATAATCACACTCAAATTCACAAGATGATGGATACCAACATAGATAGACTGTGTATTAAATTTATTTATTTATCTAATATTATTAAAAAATTTCTAAAAATATATCTCGAATATGAAAATAGTACATATGTTCTTATATTTTAAGGGGGAATTGTTTAGGATACATATTCAATAACTCAGTTATTTCAGATATTTAATGTGATTATAGCTCAATTTTTATAGGATTTGAAAAACAAAAAGTCTAGGGAGATTTATTATTTGGTATAATTATATCCATTTAATTTCAATTTTCTATGAAAACATATTCCTTATACTATATCTACATCAAATAACTATAAACCAAATTCTATTGAAACCTAAAAAGGGATAAATTGAAGGTTGAATCTAGGAGTTATTCTCATCATAGTTCTTAAATATACATGGGCTATAGAATTTTTCTAAATTTTTATCTAAATTTATGAATAATTCTCTCTTTATATCTTCTTATATTTGTATATGTTTCATATAGAATTGAAAAATATAAAAGGATTTTTTATTTTTTGTCATCATTATCAATTTATTATCCATGATTATGTTTACCTTGAATGTTCAATTTTTCATTCAATTTTCTCACACATTATCATAATATTCTTGTATATACCCCAATGATAGTTTTACTCGTATATACTCATATTTAGGATTATCATTAAAAAGTGGTTACCATTATCATATTTGAAAGGATAATAGTTTGGTTTTATGTTACATGTTATGATGTTTTGTGATTTATATATTATGTTATTTCTATTTAATATTATATAATTTGGTATATATATAAATTTTTATAGTTTGTATCTCATGCTTTATACCATATATGCTATGTTCAGGGGAATATATATCATGTTTTGTGGTGAATATATTTTGTTTCAGGATACATATTTTATTAGTGTGCACATTGACTTATAATATATATGAGTATTTTTTATGTTTAAGATCATATGATTTATACATAATACTACTATACCGATATGGCGGTTTAAAAAGAGGGTCAGTTGATGATATAAATATATTATAAAAGTTAAACCACTTTCGAAAATTTAAAATTTTAATTAATTAAAATATTATTGTTTAGAATTAAACAGAATTAAATAAAATTGAAAAGTGTAATAAAAAACATTTTATAATATTAACATATTTTGAATTATAAAATAAAACAGAATAAAGGGAATTTAATGTATTGATAAAATTAGATAAGACGGAAATGAGGTTCCATATTATAATTAATAAATCCTCTAAAAATCATATTATACAAAGGATATTAATTTTATTATCCTGTAATCAACTTAATTTAAACCTAAAGTGACTGGAGGATCAACACCATTATCTATATGGATAGTATTTAAAATAATTAATCTTCAATCAAAAATACCAAAACCAAAAAGATCTTACCCCATATATTCTTTAAGCTATATATGAAATAAAAAAGTACATTCCTTAGTACTTCTTTGATCATATATGATTAAAAATATAATTATTTCCATAGAATCTATTTTATTAATTTTAAAATAATCAAAATTATAATTGAATCATAACAATAATACAATAGACAACAAACTGGGGGCATTATCAAATAATATAGGTCTTTATCTACTCATTTATTTTACATAAAATCATATATTACACCTGTGACTAGAAAGAGATAATTCTTAATGATGTCATATCATAGTTTATTGTTTTTTCATGTCAAATAATAAAAAATTTATGATTATAATCAATATCCTATGCCTTATATTAGAGATATCATATGGCCCAAAATAGATATTTTATGCTAATGACTTGAGTCTATCATATTGGGAAATATATTCTTGTTACATGGGAAGTGAAATGTAAAATTATAATATTCAATAAATCCTACATATAATCTATCATTACATTAGGTATCTGATTCCTTGAAATGAATGGGAGTTGATGGATCTATTGGTTATGAAGAATTCGTAACCAAATCCTTTACACAAACATTACATAACATTTGTGTAAAATCCATGAAAGGATTGTGACTTCTCTAAGGGCTATATGTAATATCCACTTCCATAGATATGTGGTGTTCCTATGTGCCAAAATCCATATTAGAAGGATCCCGACCTGGAATCAATATCACGTTCTCCCTTTTAAATGAGAGTCACTAGCTTGCCAAGTGATGTAGTAGTGTTTTACACATATGATGGGTTATTATTGTTCGACCATTGATACACATCATAGGGAATATTCTAAAGGATATTCATTATGATATTTATTAAGAAATGATTTAATATATAAGTTGTGTCTCAATGGTTTCTTGTAAAAAACCAGTATTGACATTTTATAAAAAACATAATTTTGGGTTTTATTTTGTGGCGATCATTGGATTTTTGGGGTTTTCGTCACATTGGATATGTTAAAAAAAGTGTTTTTTGAACCTTAGAAACCCAATAGTTGTATCATATCCATACCATGATCTTTGTTCCTAGAAATGTTGTCACAAAATGAATAAAATTCATATCACATTGGTGTCATATTATATATCATAAAGTATGATTGAGAATTTTTTTTATATCTTTAGGAAAATCACATATGATATAGTATATCATAAGCGGTGAAAAATTTCATATCATTTAACTTTTTAAATATCATATCCTATGATATAATCTATCGTAATGTATGATATCACCAATTGAGGCCACAAAATAATGCATTGTATGATAATATTAATTAATTAATGATGTAAATTGTTGATTTTAATGCCCTATGTGAATGTTATGAAGTACATTGCTAACCGTATGTGAAGACTGTAATATGAATCAATGTCCATGCATATGAGATTCTCCAGATTATTCCTACATACCATCTATTATAGTTGAGGATAATCATGTAATATAAATGAAATCCTATGTAAGAGATCTCTCATTATGGGAATATCATGCAATACTTATTTGAATTCAACTCAGGCCATTTCCATTCTTATTTAATCGTATGAGTTATATCAACAGACCCCATATTTATTCATACACACAACTGAACCATGTGGGATTAATATTATATTATATTTGTATCATAAATAATAGATTATTGGCAGAAAATAATATTCTTACGCAACTAATGCGCATCATGTAAATCATATGTAGCCCACCATACAGTAGTTTTATCTCACATGGACTATATTATCAATAATATTTTTTGATTGATAACAATGAAAAGGATTTTTTCACGCCATGGAATTCGAATCATAATATATGATTCATTCTATATTACTGATTACAATATATATAAATGAAAATTTTGTTTTTATAAAATTAAACTAAGAACAAAATTAAATTGTTTATAAATAGTTTTTAAATAATAATAAATGGTATTATGGAATATTTATTAATTTATATTTATTTTTAAATATTAATTGAATATAATTTTTGCATAATTAGTTTTTTAGTGTTTTTAAAAAAATTAATAAATAAATATCCCATATTATTAATTTTTACTATTAAAATAATAATTATATATTTATATGTAATTCCTTATAATTTAGAAAGAAAGTGATTATCTAGAAATTATAAGGGTAATTTATATTATGTTTCAAAAATTACACAAAATAAATCTAAATATTCTAAATGAGTATATATTAATATTATTAATATTTAATAATATTTAATTTTTATTTTTTCAATTATGTGTCTTATTTGCAAAAATATTTATACCGTACCAAAATGATTTTTGATAATTGATATGATATTGTTTTATTATAATATTAGAATATTTTATATTTAAATTATGTATACTTTTTTACATAATATAATATAATATTAAAATTTTTATATTTCACTTAATATCATGTATTTAAAATCAATACCCAATAATGAATAATATAAAAAATTTGATATTAAGAATAATTATAAAAAATTTATATTTATTAAATTATGGATTTTCCATAAGGAATTATTAAATTATAATGTTTTTATAATTTCTTAATTTCTGATTTTTTTATAAATACTTCATCTCATATCAATATATAAATATATTCCTTCCATTATTAATATATATATATATATATATTTTATATTTATATCATGAGTATATGTATATGTTAGTTTATGTTTTAAACTAGTTATAGGATATCATAAATTAATTTAAAAAGATACATGCTAGGTATGATAATTGACTTAGTTTCTTTCTACCTTTTCTTTGGGTTTTATTTAGTTATGTAATTTAATTAAACTATTAATTTGGATTTAAAAATATTCAGAGAATGAATTGTGAAGTACTTGAGATCTCTCCTGAGTAAAGGATCCATGGGTAGACTCACATAGGGTTAGACTTCTCACTAACCTAGAGGTTTATGCCTTATCATTAAAGGTGTGGTTGTTTATCTATAGCTTCATGGTTACACTTGTAGGGACTCTTCACATTATATATTTATAATACGTCAAATGAATTTTTTTCATTTTCCTTATTCATTGGATTATTTTGGGTATGTTTAAAAATAATTGGATTTTAATTATTGTTGGTAACACAATCTATTTGTTATATAAATAATTAAGTGTCAATATTGATTAGACATAACTATTTGGTCAAAGGGATTAGTTTAAAAAATAAACCACATGATGCATACATATTAAGGGTTTAATACATGATTACATAGTATTATTTAATATCTATTAAAATACTAAGTGTTAGATTCCTTCCAAAGAGAACACTTATCAAGACTTTAATCATATAACAGGAAGAAAATACGAGAGATGGGTTCCCATAGATAATCTTATGTAATGAAAGAAAGTAATTGATGATATTGATAGTATTATGTTCTCATTATTATAATTTTTGGTTACTCTTATCTGGGATTCCTTAATAGGATTTACTTACCCAAGGAATAGAGTTGAGTTTATCGATAAGATGGACAAGGAAAGGAGTTGTCTATTAAATATCCTAGAGTTATATTTGATATGATTGTGATTATTATCTACCTAAATAAGTAAATTATGGGAGAAATTATAATGTGTCCAAAATATTGAAATATTGATCTTGTTTCAGTAATGGATAAATTAGATTTAAAAAAGGGGGTCATAATTTTTTGGGAGAAATTTTAATAATAATTCTTATAAAAGTTTTATAAAAAATGACACTCATCTAATAAATTTTTTTTTGTAGATAAATGGTATCATTAATATTAAACTTATCATTAAGAACAATCATTGATAACGAGAAACATAATGTATGAAACATAGTAGGAATGGTACTAAACCTAAAAACTATTCTTAAGAGAGAAATTTAATGTGTAAAAATAACCCCATCATATGTTATCAACTATTAAAGAAGTATCAAATGTGAATCTACATGAATATAAAAATAAAGTAATGGTTCACATAAGGATTCCTTAACTATTTTTCTGGATATGAAATTCATTTTTTTCATCAATGGGAATTTTTTAAGAATGTGAATGAGTACAATAAATGTTGACCCATTTTTGCCGAAGTGTTGGGAAAATATGAACTAGGGAATATGATAATCAAGTTCTAGTGTTGTATAATTTATTAAGGTTGTTAGAAATTAAATTCATAAAATAAATGTTATTTTTAATGATTTGAAATTTTTCTTATAGTATCCAATAAATTTCATTTAATCATTAATGTAAAATTAGGAATATAGGAGTAATGTTTCCATATAATAGAATTTTCAACGATAAATGGAGGGGTTTTTGAATCTAAATATAATTTACATGTATTTTATTGGTGTTAATGAGAAAAAGTATTTAGTGTTGAAATATATTTGAAACAAAAAGTAAATTTTAAAAATGTTTTAAATATACATGGGTTTAAAATAAAGGTATGAGTTAACAGATCTTGTATTTTTTATTCAAAATAAAAGCAAAAGGTTACTAAATAATGTTATTGAGTGAAATACAATATATCAAGTTTTTAAGGATCAAAATTAAATATTTGTATAATGATATCATTTCCCATTCATGATAAGCCGAGTTTTTTTGGCAACACAGAGTTTTTATGAAAAATATGAGATGCTATTTTTAATACATATCGTTTATTTTTCATCAAACTTTATTGGCTTGAAAAAAATATAATACCATACTTGATGCAGAAATAATTGTATTTTGTTAACTATTACTACTAAAATAAAAGAATTTATATTTATTAACACAGAATATTTTTTATCTTGGAATGATTCCTTGGAGAGAATATAGTGTCTATTAGGCTATTAAAAGCTTGTTTTGACAAAGGGATGTTCGGGAAAAAAATTATACCAGTAAAAATTCATAGTTAATATCAATATATCCTAGAAGTGTTAGGATGAGTTTTTTAATTAATAATATAAATATATATATCATTTTAAAGGAAAATATTAGATAAGATATTTTTAAATAATGGAGATGATGAACTGAGATAGTTTTTTATATCAAAAATGTTATTAACATCATAACATGTGATGTTTTGGAGTTAAGGATTTTTAATACATTATTAAAGGTATTAAACATTATGAATATGATCTGGAAGTCTCACCATTACTAAAAATATAAAAATTTATAGATGTTAATTAATTTATATTTTAGTGTTAGGGTTTTATCAGATTATCTCATAGAGCTATGGCAGGAATTAAATTGAGATGTAATGATTTCAATGAAACCTGTTATAATGTGTTATAAACATAAGGTTGATATGGAAGATTATCTGATTTGATCTGTTAAATAGTCAATTATGTAGGGTTTTGGTAAGTATTCTGAATGAAGTTTAAGGATATAAACATTATCAACGTATACTATAGTTAATATCCACTTAATAATTCTTTCAAATTGAAAGTGAAATTTCCTTACATAGAGAAAAACAACAACATGGGTGAAGAGAGATCATCATAATTTAAAAAATCTATGATTTCTTTTTTAAACACTTTTAAGGGATAATCTCTATCACATATAGATTAAGTCATTATAAATTCATAATAATACTATAATATAAATTAATTCATAGTAATTGTTTTTTAAAAATTGAGAAGTATGAGAAGTATAAGAAGGTATAGGTTCTCAAAAGTTTTTTTACTTTTAGACTGTATCCTTTTATTTAATATAAACATATATAATGTAAATTTTACAGATTAATACAACTATTTCAATTTAAATTTAAATTAAAACTGAAGAAATAATAGATACACCTTATGTTAACTAACAACAAAGTCTAGTTGGCAATATTTAAAACTGACCCATACTTAGTCCAACAGTGGCCAACATAGTAAAACTCTAATATATTATGAAATATTATTTCCCAATAGTTATAATTTATTTTATTTCTTGTGTTATATGGAACATTGTTTTTAAACAAACCATGATGTATAATTAAAATATCATTATATGATTGTTACAACATAGTCATTAAATTTTCCAGTATGAATCAGATTAGCTAATTGATGAGATATACAGAAGTATCCTACTTAAGATAAATGTATTGATTAATTATTATGAAATAATGAATCAATTTTTAAAAAAGATATATTATGCTTAAAAAATAGGTTTTTATAAAAATGGTTTTTATTGAGAAAATATTATATATACATTTTGATAATTTTATAAAAACTTATTTCAAAAAAATATATACTTTTTTGAAATAATCATATAAAAATTATCTTCGGGTGAATTTAGAGGATTTTTCTAAAAATAATGATTTCCACTAAATGGTGATGAATATTGATTTTAATTGTAAACATTTTTTTTGTTTTAGGCTTGTAAAAATTTCCATTTTTTCAATTATATAAGTGTAAAATTATATACTTTTATTTTAAATAATTTTACTCAATTCATTGGAATCAATTTAATGTTTGAATTTAGTAAATATCATTTTTATATTTTAAAATAAAATTTGTTGAAAAATTATTTTTATCCGTACAATTTGTATTAATATTAATATATTTTATAAATAAAAATAAGTGATTTATTTTAATGAAATCAAAATAAATATTTTTATATATATAACATTAATTAATAAAATTAAGTATTCATATAAAAGTTTTACAATGCAATTGATAAGAATAAATCCAGTTTATGATTATAAAGTGTATTTGTATAAAAGTGGGTTTCATCGGGTTTTGTGAACTTATTTTAACATTAATATCTACTACTTATAATTATTGAATTTGAAAAAATGGATTCCATATTTTGAGTCATTAGGTTTAATTTTATTAAATATTTCCCATTGATTTTTGTTTAATATGAATAGTAACTGTGGAAAATTTTATCACCTTGGTAAAGGGTAAATCAGATTAATATAGGTTAAAACTAAGTGATAAAGGAATAAATTTTCATCCTAATTCTTTTGGGATGATTTTAATTACACATTTATCACATTAGGATGAAAATCGATATGTTTAATGGACACATTTCCCTGAAATATACCTACATAAAATTTAAGGTAAATAAAGTTGCAAAATTACACTAACTAAGTTAAAAAAATATCTCATGTGTCCACATAGGAATTAAAGAAATTTAAGAATGAATATAAGTGTCTATTTTGAGATAAATAAAATTATTTTCATTAAATAAATTTATTTAATATTTATAAGAATTTTATAATGAACATAAAATCTTATGAAACAATATTTAGTATATCTCCAATTAATAAAATGTTTAATATCGGATTAAAAAATAATAAAAGATATATAATTTTTGTGATGTAATGTGTTCTATGGAATTTTTTGATAAAAACGTCATATTACTGTCATTTTAAAGCATTTTATTTAAATAATATATTTTTAATTCAATTATTTAAGATTATTTAAATGAATAATGCCTATATTGGAAGTAATAATATTTATAAAAACAGTATTTTAGTAAAAAATTAAAAATAAATAGTTTTTTTAAAATAGGGTGGTAAGGAAAAAATTTGGTTTAGAATGTCTTGCCTTACCCATTAATATGCCATTTGGAACCATTTTCCATTAGAATCACTTTAATATATTTTAATCATTTATGAAATTCAAAGGATTCCACTCCCATCAATTATAAAATGACCACAGTCTTTTCTATTATTCACACCACTTAGTGATTTATAACTCAACAAACCTTCGCAAATTTCTCTTATCCACTCTCTTAGACACATTATAGAGGTTTGTATTTCTGATAAGAGTTATCCTAGAGCCCTTATGAGGAAATATAAACGATTTATTTCAAATAACAGGAGCTTCCAACATATAAGGAAGATATTTTCATCAAATTTTTTTGATATGGGACACATAACTTATACACCACTTGATTATATTATGCAATGTAAATTAAACCCATGAATATATTCTATAATTCATATCCTGAAAATTATATGATATAAATATCCATATTACTTTCTTCCTTTCATGGGAATTATGATTAAAATGTTACCAAATTAGTAAGGGTTTTATATTACAAACTCATTATTTATTGAGATTGTTTATTGTTAAGTTAGGATAATGATTTATTAATATCTATCTCTCATAAAACTCATGAATTATCTACTTATACGGCTATTACATAAATATACATGTTTTCCTTTCACTATACTTGACTTTAGTACTCAAGAGATTAATATTATGTTTTTAAAGAAAAATTAATTTGTTTATCTTTTCGGTTGGAAAACCTTTTTCTTTCATTTCCCTATTTTCTAAAAATTATTTACATAAGGTTTTTAACAGTATATAATGATAGTTAAAATTCATTTTTACCGAGGTTTGAATTTTATAGAAAATAGTTTTTAAAAGGAATATTCTTTTAATTATATGAATAAGGTACTTTTTGACTTCTTACCAAAGTATGGAAGGATTTTTTTAACTAATACAGAAGAAAGATAATTTACTATAATCATCAATAATCAATAATTTGGATCTTCCTATATGTGTTTCCACATTTTTTTCAATGAATTTTTTTTCCATAATATTTTTGTAATATTTAGATAGTAGATACATTATTTCAAAATGGAAATGATGTTTTCCTCATGAACTTTTAATGATATTTAGATGGAATCTCTATTCATAAAAGTCAAAAAACCTTTATATGACATATGATTTAATGGGTATATGATCAAAGGATAACATCCTTATTCTTTATCGAGATGATTTATATTAATTATGAAAAGATTTTTATGAAACCTGTCTTTTTCCATGAGTTATACAATGATAAAATCATGAAATGTTTTTGATACATATTTCTTTTCAATGGGTTTTGATATTTTAAAATATCTATGAAACCCATTTCTTTTCATTGGTTATGATATGATGAATATTTTATGATCTTTTGTTAAACATAGGCATGGTTTTCATTATGTGACGTTGGTTATAATTTAACCAAGCATGAGGGTTACATTATAACCAAGAACTGAGGTCACATTATATCCCTGGATTGGTGGGACCTATATCTACCTCTAATGAATTGGGTAAAAATTTAAATATAATGAGACAAATATGACTAGAATGGGGAGTGGATCCAATTCATTAAAGGACTTCGATCCCTATGATAGTCGTGTGAGTAAACCTTTACTTCTATGATTGTTTAGGAAGTGAACCCACTCCTCTATGATAGTCGTAGAAATGATCCTTTTACTACAAGTATAGTTTTGGGAGTGTAGCCATTCTTCTATGATAATCATGGAAATGAGCCTTTAGTACTAAGGAAATGATCTTCTATTCTTATGTTTCCACCACAGACTAATTAATGAATTATACTAATGTTATTCTCTCACAGATCATGATCTTTGATTCCATTATGATTCATGTCCTATGAACTACCAATTTTTATTCCATGACTAATTATTTTGATCTATGATATACAAGGTATGAATTTTTAATATTATTCTCATATTCACATACCCTTATAATATTGTTATGCTCAATTGTTCATTGATATCTCTCTTGTTTACCCAAGTTATACATGTGAACTCACCCTTTCTTATGTTTCCTTTCACAAGGTTATGAATAAAGGTATTAAGTATGACAAGTATAAGAAGGTGTTGAGTTAATATGAACATAGTGGGATATGTTTTAGATCTATTATGAACTAGTATTTTATGTGTCAAATTTTCAAAAGGAATTAGTCCTATTAAATTAGGGCATATATTTTTATGTATTTTATGGAATATTCATCTATTAATATTTGATATCTACATATGAAAATTCTAGGTTTCTATAAATTCCTCAATTGGAAATGACACAATAGTAGTTAAATTAGTAATATCATATACCACCACTCTAAATTGATCTCGCTATATTAAATGGTGATGTACATAATCACCTATATAATGTAATATTTTATGTCCTACAATATGAAAAATATGATCCCCAACACTATAATAATCTATCCTAGGTCAACTAGAAAAGGCATCCTAACCAAACCATCAAATAATTTAGCAACAACTGGATAATAGAAACAAGTAGCTAATATAACAAGATAAGTATTGCAATATGTGTGAAATCAAATAAAAAAGGAGATACAACTAGATCTGAACAATTGAAGAAAAACCATGCTTCACCAAAAAGTATTCCAAATCAATTTGTGACCAATAGTAATATCTAGCCCATCCAAAATTGAAGGTAGAAACTACAAGAGAATCCAACATTCAATAAGATTCTATTTCCTTTATCGGAATCCTATAATATCATATTTAAAAAACCCCAAATGAATTTGCATGGTGTGAGATAATTTCTGTTAGGATACCACCATAGTTTCAATATTATATGTAATATATGTAATGCAACAATATAATTATTTTAAAAAAAATGTTTTACATAAAAAATCATAAATATAATCCATTTTAAATAATTTTTTCATTTGTTTATAGAAAATAATTTCAAATTCCTAAAACTAAAAATATGCCAAGTAGAAGTGATAAATCAAGAAATCATATCCATAAATAAAGAGTTAGGAAGGTAAATACATATCAATGAAATGATCGATCATTAAAATCTATGTGATTCAACCTCATAGAAAAATTCATGAGAAAAAATCATTGAAAAAAACATTCATGTGATAAAAAACATAAATGATAAAATCACCACACATTGGAGCCTATAATATCTGAATACATACTATAAAATAAAGAGTCTATAACTATATAACATTGGATCCAATCAACATTGAGTCCTTCCAGTCAATATCACAAGAATGTCACCTTATAGTGGTGCCACATGCACTACCACTACCCGTTTCCTTTTCCCGATCCACACATGATTCCCAATGTTCTAATTGTAATATATATTTTGAAAAGCATGATCACAATTTTATAAAACATTTTAAATGACAATAAAATCCTCTTTGGTGATTGAAAACCCATTTCCAAATAAATAAAATCCATTTTCAAAAGAAAACCCCATATAAATGTTTTTTACAAGAAACTATTTAAAACCAAATATCACATAAAATAAATGAGTACCCCCAAAGGAATTTATTAATAAAAATAAACAATTCAAATAATTAACCCTTTATATAGAAACACCTACCTCAAATTGGTATTAACAAAGCCGCATTCGATAACAGTGACTAGATACCAAGAGAATGGCCTTCAAAAGGCAATGCCCATAAAGGAACTGAAAATAATCAATTGAAAACACTATCCAATCACAAAAATAGACCATAAAAATAACTAAAATAGTACCAAAAACAAATGAAATTGAAGAACTAGAATAAAACCTAACCCATAGAGGTGTAATACAACAACCTAAATAATCAATCTCCAAATGAATGATCTAGAAGGAACTATGTTCTCTAATTTCATTAGGGTGAGCTTTGGATTAGGATATTGAAGGTTTTATGGTTGAATGAAATTTTAATAACTAATATGGTTCCCTATAACCAAAAATCATGTAAATTGCATGTTTTGTAATCCCATTACATGTCTTGTAATCTATAGATTCCAAATACACTAAAAATATCATCACCGTTATTTAATAATCCATTTTGACCATAAAACGCCGTGAACCTATTATGTAGAGTTCAAACCATTCACACTATGTATCAGCTCACAAAATTTATCAAGAAATGAATAAAAATGATGTAACGTTTTTACATGGTGTATAAATCACCATCATACTATAGAAACTATAGATTTATATAGGAAACTAAAAGTCGATACTCCAAGAATTCTTTGAACATATGAATAACCCCACTAAGTTTTTGTCGCGTTTATTCCCAAACATCATTACTTCCAAAAAAGAAAAATCAGTAAAATTTATGTTATTTTTCCACGAAAAGGCTATCCATCCCCGATTATCCTATAAATTGACCCAAATAAGGATGATAAAAAATTCATGAACAACGTATTACATAAAAATCATAACTGGGTGTTACAATGCCCCCACTATAAATTCATTCTACCCATACAAATCCATCAAGATCATAGATCTATAAAAATAGAAGGTCATTAATTCTTCAAAAAATATTCATGCCCCCACATCTTATATTTATCCTATTCCCACTACTATAGTACCAAAAACATAGGAATTATTTTACCATGAAATACATTATCGAGATGACCTGTAATATGTATTGGCTACTAAACCAAAGTTGTTTTGTACTGATGATCAACATACTCACATATAATCACATCGGAAGGATCTGATATATACATATTCATAAGTGAATCATGGAACATGTCATTGATAGATTTAATACCAGGGAAATTTCCAACTGGTAAACCACCTTCTCTATTCATCCAATGTTCTCAAAGGGCCTTGCAAACCTCTGTGCCAACTTATAATGCTTACCCAACTAATGATGTACCAATCAATATGAATCACTTAGAAATACCCAATCACCAACCACAACCTCCAGTAGTATATGATGATGTTATTCATATGATTTATTATGTTTTTTTCATAATCAATCATTCATAGATCAAATTCACACTCACTGTCATCTCTTAAACAATACATGGCCCAAATAAGAAATAATCTCTCAAAACATCCTAGGACAAGGGAGATCTACAAGACCATCCATACAATGCCTCATAGGGTTTCATATTTTTCAAAGATACTTAAGTATTATTATAGTTAAAATCAATCAAAGTAAATTGATTTTCCCAAGATCATAACAAATCAATCAGAGAGGAAATGATCATATCCTCTAGAACCTAGATGGACCTATCTATCTATCAATCCATCAATCGATGATATGTTATGCTTAATATAATCTCAAAACAAATCACCTCATACAAAACATTCCCAAACTAGGATGTGAAACTTTGTTCCCTGTTAGAAAAAACTATTTTTGGAGCCCCATGAAGTTTCACAATATCATAGACACGGAAGTCACAAAGTTATTACACAATTATCATCTCTATAATTGGTATGAAAATTATGATTTAGTGAGTTCATAAATGACCATAAAAATCACATCACTCAGACTAGGATTCTATGTTAGACCACTTATAAAATAAATCAAAATCTCATCCAACTTCTATACTCGAATGGGAAAGGGAAGAAATAAGCTCGCAGGTCTCTGTTGTTCAACTTTAATTCTATGACAAGTGGGAAACCATGATAAAAATATAAAAAACGACCAACTCTTCCCCTTATAACAATACTGACATTTCAAATCAAGATACATCTAGGGAATATTTAGGTTCATAGAAAAACAATAATGCCTTCCACTATCGAACAACCCCTACCTCAAGGAAACAAATAAAACCATCCTACTACAGATATACAATGCTCCATTGTGAGACTATGACCACTCATCTAGATTTTCCCCCTTATAAAGGATTTCACCCATGTGTGGGAACCCATTTTTTGTCACCTACTCCAGTTGAACAGTCTCATCAAAAGATGATTCAACTTTCTTCAAATCAATGTGAACATGTTCACCAAAATATTGTACTCCCGAGAACATCTTAACAAGTAAACATATTAGAGACCACTCCTCAACTGATTCCTTCAGGGATTTCATTGATAATTTCTAACTCAATACATAGGCAACCACATTCCCTTTAGAAGGAGTACAAGTAATATCAAAATAAAATGTCTGAATATTCTATTCCTATAATCTATGTTAAAAGTTCATATATCTCTAAGTATAAATATATTTAAGGATATTATGATTAGTATATAGTATAAATGGATCCCCAAAGTGAGATTGATGCCACATTTTGAGTTCATGCATAACCATTACAAACTCAATATCATGGTTATAGTTGTTGTCATTATGGGGGAATAAGTGGTATGAGCTAATGGCTACAAACTTCATTGCATTCATCATGATACATTCCAAATACATACAAAAAACAATTCTCGAATATAACAAGATATAACATACAACCAACGTGCAATGAAAAAATGAGAGACAATTATAAACATACAATCCAAGCCGAAACAGGATAAACGAGAAAGTATTTCAAATACACATATGACCAATTGTCACCTTCCGACGAACACAAACTGAAAGAAACTATAATAAATGAATCCATCATTCTACATGATTATCTTCCCATTACATGAATCTGGTTACAAAACATCGAAAAATATACTAAGGTGCAAGTAGGGTTTGAGCCAAAGATTAATATGATACCACTATGGTTTCTATATAAGGTATAATATCAATAATGAAACAATTATTTCTTCTAAAACAAAAAAGTATTGAAATTAATTTTAATAAATACAATACATTAGTAAATAATATTTTTTTGGATTACAGAAAACCATTCATAATCTAAGAAACATATTTATTCCATGTTGAAGTGATAAATCAAGAAATCATATCCATACATAAATAGGTAAGAATTTAAAAACCTATACATGAAATAATCTATCATTCCATACTCTGTGATACAACCTCATATAAAAACATATGATCAAAAATACAAGATACAAACAATAATGTGATAAATAACAATAAATGAAAAATGCCTTGCATTGGTCCATAAAAAATTTGAATACATACTAGACATTAAATATTCAAAAATATCATATCATTGGATATTAATGATTTCAATTCTACTAGTTGATATCAAAAGAAGGTAAACTCCTAGTGGTGCCACATACACAAAGGCTACCTGTATCAATTTCCCAACGAACTTATCTTTACCATTGTGCCAATTTTCAAATACCCATTCAGGATCATATTCAAAATTTTATAAAAAATCATGAAAATAAATTAAATCTATTTTGGTGTTTTAATTCCCTTTTCCAAATCAATAAAATCCATTTTCAATGAAAAAAACATTAAGAGAAATTTCTTTTCAAAGAAACCATTGGAATCCAATTATCACTTAAATTAAATTAATAAAGTAATGTAATGTATAAACAATGGTACACAATTAAAATAATCATCCCTTTGTATAGAAACACTAACCTCAATATGATATAAACCCAAATGTATAGGAAGATGGTGACTAAAAACCAAGATAACAGACATGGAAAGAAAAGGAATGCCAAGAAAATGAAAAAGATCAATAGAAAACATTATCTGATCACAAACCAAACCCATAAAAAAACCAACATAGTAGTTGTGGCCAAAGAAAATGAGAACTAGAATATAATCTTACCGGAGAGGTGAACTGTAATAACCTCAATGATTAATCATTGAAAAAATGATCCATAAGGTACAGAAGATCTCAAAAAATTTCTAGGGTGAGCTCTGGATCAAGATAGTTAAGTATGTATGGTTGAAGGAAATGTTAATCAGTTATACAGAACCATATGTCCAAAATTGTGAGAATCACTTGGCTTGTAATCCCATTACACATTATGTAATCCACAGATTCCAAAAATGCTAAAAACACATCTCATTTTTATGAAATACACATTTTGATCATTAAACATCATGAACCTGTCACAAGACATGTAAATCATTCACGACCTGTATCAGTTCATGTAATATGTCAGACGAAAAATAAATTTCGTATAACCACCTTATATATAATTTAAAACCCTAGAAGAATGTAGAAACTGTATTTTTAAGTAAAAAACATAAACACATTACTCCATGATTTCTCAAAACATCAGAAGAACCCCACGAATTATTTGAAAAATTAGTAACTAGACTCTATTAATTAAAACAAATACATACCCTAACATTCGGTCATTATCCCATGTAAAGGCTCCCCATCCCCAAGAATCCCACAAATTCACCCAACCACGGATGATAAACAAATTATTAACAAGGAAGTACCTAAAAGTAATATGTTGTTTAATAAGAATTTTACTCAAAGTATACTTTTAGATTTGAATAGGGAGGTGGAGGATCTAAAGAGTAATTATGGTTGGTTTAGGGAGGTATGGGAGCTTGTACAAGCTATATCTATATTATTATTTTCAAATATATCTAGTATCGAGAATTTCATTCAACCATCTTTCAAATGATTCATCTCTCACAGCTTAGTATTTGGGAATGTTATTTATACCCTATATTTGTCCGCACATGAATCCATAAGTGGAAAACAAAAAAAATCTAATACCAACACGCACCATATTTCCTCTTACATGGCCTAGGTGTTCACACAATCCTAAATAAATAGTCATAATGTTCACCCTTCCCTCATGGATAAATGTACCCTATATCACATTCTCTTAAAGGAAATACATAAAACGAATATAGAAATATCATATTAGTATGATGAAATTAAAAAATACTAATATTTAAGAAAAATAATAATTATATTCTTATAATTTTATTATAAACTTATCTTGATGGATATATGAAAAATTTCCCTCTTTATACCATTCACTTTTACACTTACAGTGGTGAATGGGGAGGGGGAGATGGAGGGATAAACTAAACATTTTCTAAGACACTACTAGATTTATATCTTCAATAATCAATATTTTCATCAATTATTTTCTCTTAAAAACGTATACTATCAATAAGTATTTTATAATATACTCTATAATTGGATATGTTGGTTAGATCTCCAAGAAGAATGTTATAAAAGTATAAAATAATAATTATTCAAGTAATTAAATAATAATTTGTGAATTGATTTTATAATAAATAATTACCATACTAGAAAGGCTAGGAACTATCGGTCGGAGAAAAACTTCTCCCAAGTCTCGTCATCTATAAACCCATATTTGAGGCATGGGTCTTCATTACTTTTGTTACTAAAAATATAATGTGAAGTTATTTTTTTTAAAATTACTCAATCAAATTGATGGAAATGATAACCACGAATTTTAATTTAAATTTTGTCATGAAATGAAAACATCATTCGAGTTAAATAAATTAACTATTTTTCATAAAATATATAATTTTTTATAATTGAATAAAAAATTGTGAAATTTTACCATTAAAGACTCCCACAGTAGATCTTTTTACCTTTTATTAGAAATCCTTCTATTAGGATATAAAAAATTATTCCTACCATATCTCTAGATATTTATATAAATCCTAAATTGAATTTCAATTAAGATTTCTATAATATTATTATCATGAAATTCAATTTCCATGATATGATCTCTAGAAAAATTGAAAGTTTTAGTAAATTTGTAATCCCATGTCCACCAAATCTAGATATCTTATTCTCTAGAGAAGAAGAAGAATCCGCCATATGAGACTCAATAGTAGTGTTGTAAATAATTTTTATAAAATATAATTTAATTTCATCAAAATAATATTATATAAGTATTAATATGAAAAATTATGGACATATTTCTATCACTATTTATTTTCCACCATGTCTTTCATTAATCAAATGAATATAAAAACAACTTTTTCACCGAAATTTGTTTTTAATTTAACTATTCTAAAAATCAAAAAAAAATAAAGTTGTATAACATGGAAAATATTATACTTACTATGTTAAGTAACTGTACTAAATAATAAAATATGAAAATTTCTTATAAAAAATATTTATATAAAAATCATGATTTAAGAACCCATTACCAACAAAATTTGTAATTAATGTTCAAGATAAAAAAATAATATAAAAAATACAGAAATAATCAACATGATTTACATGTATATGGAGGAAATACATTAAGAAGAGAAACATGCATGCAGCTATTGGTATTACATAAATCAGATCATATCCCCCCCAAGGATATGACTACAACCATGTTAAAAATATATTCTTATTACATGTGTAAGTTTCATAAAAAATAAATGATATTAGGATTCGTTGAACATAAAAATGTATTAGCAAGACTAATGTATATAAAAATTAATTCAAAATGGAAAACATTTATCAAATTATTTGGATTTAAATATCCATGTCAAAAGCGTTTTTACATGTTTGACTTATATAAAAAATTTATTTCTAATTTAATCTTCCAAAAAATGCTTAACTATTCTTCATGACTATAAAATTAGATATAAAAATGAAAAAATAAAAAATATCTATCAGTTTAAATATATGTGTTTATAAACAAAGTGTTTATATGTATGATTCTCACAAAAAAAGGATATAGATATTTTCTTAAATTTTTAGGGTTGTAACTAGTATTTTATCGTATCCTTTTTACACGATTTTTTATATAGAATTGAATATGTATATATAGTTATCATGATATAAGAAGGTAATTATGTAGTAAATAGAGAAATCCCACATAATTCTACTACATCATTGACATCCTCATCCCCGAAATGAATTGTATCCTTAGTTAATATGTAAAATAGGTTATTATTTAAAGGGTTAATGACATAAAATACTTTTATGTATGTTTCTCCATGATAAATGATTCTTCTTGCAACAAAATCATTTTAAATAAATAAGTGTAAATGTATAATCATCATTTTTTCACACCACTGTTAATACCATCCCATACACAGTTAAATACCATTACTCAAAATTTATATTAATAAATATTATTTGTGTACTCAAGAACTCAAAAATATGTTTTTGATGCTAAAAATGGATTTTTTTTTGTTTATACTCAAAAAATAAAGTGATTCTATAATAAAAATTACTCTATTTTTTGAATTTTACTCATTTCATCTTGATATTTCAAATCAAATGTGTAAACATTAATGTTAAAAAAATTCAACGTGATTACATTCATAAAAAAATTTCATTTCTTTTGGGAAATTATACCTTAAATTTAACAATATCTGATGATATATATAATTGAACCTCAACTATGTTTTTTCAAAATGTATATGTTTTCTTGTATATCTATATCATGTGAAGTTAACAATACTTTCAATCCAAATATCCACTGACAATCACCAATGAATGGCTCATGTGGAGATGTAGGGACACCAATGTCTTCTACTTCATAAAAATAGTCAACATAGAACTCAATCACCACTAATAATATATATAATTGAACAATTGAGGCCTCTAGTAAATGTGGGTTTTTAATATATTCCTCCACAAATTTCATATATCATTTCAAATTTTGAATATAATGTAAATATTCATGCCAAATTAACATAATCTATTTCACTAAATGAATCATTAAATAAACCATCATATCAAAAATGTTAGTGGACAATACATTTCTAATAGGAAGAATATAAGGAAAAAGTTATTATCTAGAGAATTTAATGATTTTTGATCAATAAATTTACAAAAAATGGAACGGAAAAATTACAAAAAACCAAGTGATACTTAGTCTCTGGGAATGGACAAAAACACGTAGTGAAACTAGAAGTGGATGTTTTATCATTATATGAAAGTAATGAGATTCCAGGCATATTAACCTCAATTATTTTATTAATATAAATTTTTCACATTTCAATAATATCAATATGTTAATATGATCCCATGAAAACATTTACCAATAATAATAATTTAACTATATCATAACATGTGGCATTCTAGAGTCCAATATGTAATTTTTTCCTTTCACTATAGGATATAAATCTAATCCTATTCCCATCAATATTAAGTTCAATATTTCTAGTAATTGTTATTTTTTATTTCCTTTTATGTCCATAAAATTTCTAACTAAACTATCATGTATGTTTATCTAAATATTCATAAAAACAATGTTATATTTCTAATAAAATTAAAAATGGCATATCATGTTAGATATGCCATTTTCCATATGTTTTTGATAGCTCAAACTTTATATCCTTCAAAATTTGACATTGATGTTTTAACATTATTGTAATATTATTTGGTTGATATAGGTTTTGAAGGAAAATTATACTCTTATAAACTATGAAATTTAGTTCTATAATCTTTGATAAGGGTGATCCATTATAATAAATCTCTTTTGAGTCTTGTACACCATATTTCTCCCATTCTAAAATTTGTGATATGAAGGTATTTTTTCATTAATTTGGCAGGAATTATATCTGTTAACACTATATCTTAATATGATTACATATATAGGAAATTATTTTATTGGAAATCATACCATAGAACAAAAATTTAAATATTTATTCTTGTATACATTAAATTATTTAAACGTAATATCTATAAAATATATTAATCATAAATCAAATGTAACTTTTAAACATCAATATAATTAGTATACTATTTTAGCCTAGAAATCACCAAGATTATCATAATATATTTTCCATCATAAATTAATATATATATATATAGAGGTCATAAACTAACAACATAGCATTCTATGAAAACTATTTTCTTTTGAGGATATAATATAGTTTTAATCTATCAGTGCATAATCCCATTATGATATTTTTATTATTATTTTCAAAATAAATATATTTTTTTTCAAATCTATTCCATTTATATAACTTAGTAGGTTGATATATGTTTCCATCAAGGATTTACTCATCTACATTATATATTATTAATTTTTCCTCATTTCAATATCATAATGACCAATTTAAATGCGGAATTGTTAAAAGAGACTATATTATCATATTATGATGTTTTGTGCTTTCCCTTGAGAATGAATCATAATTGGATCTCCCATTTATTTTATGTTATGATTTCCTATATTTAGGAATTTTTTATCAAGCATTGAATTCATTCCTATATAGCACATAGTCTTTGGGAAAAGCATTTATTTTCTTATATTTCAATCCCATTGGACATTATATATTTTTTAATCATAATTTTTATAATTATGATTTATTATTCTTTATGTAACTCCTTCGAAATTTTAATCTATTTAGATAAAAAAAAATTTATCTCCAACCATTTCATTATTTTTATTTAAACAATATATGTAAAATAGATAAAATTGAAAATATAATATACCCTATGAACAATAGGTATTCACCATTCCCATAAAATTGTATACTAGTTTCTAATTATTAGTGGTATAAATGACTATATCATAGATTAATTCTTCATAGAAATCCTTTATATCATAAAAAATATATTCACAAATGTTATATGTTGACATTTATTTATTTATACTTGCTAGATCTAGGATGTATAACTATGATTGAAACCATAGAAACTAATATGGTCAATGGTTTTTATAAAACATATAATTCTAAAATTAAAACACTTTACGCATTGATAGAAAAACATGAGAGTGTTTTCAATATTTTTTTTAACAAATTTAAAGATATCATTGACACCTTTCGAATAATGTTTCATAGTTCTTCATTCATTTATCAAATTATGATTAATTAATTAACCATAATGGCAATTCCAATTATAAATATATTAAAACATATTAATATTTAAACATAAAAAACATATATTTTTAAAACATATAAAAAAATAAATATATAAATATATATAAATTTAGAAGATATAAACTCAAATTAGAAATATACATATAGAAATAAAATATATAAACATATTAAAAAAATCAACTAACAATTTCTTCAAAAGTATTTAATCAGAAAAATAAGTATACAAAATGAACATTAATAAAATAAAGAAATGAATATAATTAATTAACTAATAATTTATTCATAAATATATAATAAAAAACAATCATTTAATATTTTATTTATATAAATCTAATAAAAAACATTTATAAAAAATAAAAATAAATAAAATAAATAAATAAATATAATATAACTAATGAACTGACCATTTATTCATAAAAATCAGATAACAAAATCAATTAAAGAATAATTCATAAAAATATAATTAAGAAAAAAATTATTATATTAAATAAATTCATATAGTATAAAATTAAAAGAAAATTAAATAAATCCTCAAAACAATGAAATATTAATTGAATTAACTAATGAAGAATAATAATATATTTGGGATGAACACGGGAAACACCATAGTAAAATAACATGAAATTTCAGAAAATTATAAGGGATTGTGATAAAAAATAAATAAATAAATACAATTTAGACAAAACATACGTATATTAGAAAATAAAAAAATACAAAAAATAACTCACCAAAAATATAGATTAAAATACTATAAAAGTGATAAGAATAATAAAAATATGTTTAGGTGAACTTCATATTGAAAAGAATTAATTGAAAGCATGGTTGAAAAAACAAGGTCAAAGTTGATCATTGGTGGAAGTCCTAGGAGATATGTGAAATGAGTTAGATGTCAAAGAAATGTGGAAAAGAACAGAGGAATTAGAAAAAATTGAAAATTATAGAAATGATAAAATGAAATTTAAAAATTAGAGAAATTCATATGAATGTAGTAATGGGAGGATGATGATGACTCATCGAACCTATGGGTTCAAAATTTCATTCTTTGATAAAATGTTGATTGAAGAAACATGAATGTGATTTAATTTTTTTAGAATGTTTAAACACATTTAATATATTAATTTATGTTAACATTTCATTTCTTATTAGTTATATAACTAAACAACATTAAAACATAATTATTTTATGGTTGATTGTTAGTATAATTGAAATTTAAACCTCCTTGTAGGTGGTTATCACATCGATTATAGTAATAATAAACATGAAATCCCACACCCTGTTAATTTTCAAGTTATTTGATATTATAAATTGTGTGAAAACCTCTATCGAGCAGGTTTTAGTTTCGGTTATACTAAGGACTAGTGTCAAATCCTTGACCATTGGGATTTTTACATTAGATACTAATAATTGATGTTAAATCCCCCAAGAGAAATATAATTTTTCTAAAAGTTTCATTGATACTAATGAAAACATTGGTTTATTTCAGATCATAGTCAGTCTATATTCATAGAATACAGAATGTGTGAGTTGTTAATATGGGATTTACATATTCCCTGTCCTATGGTCACTTTTTTTCTTGGAAAAATGTGTTATATGAAAATTCATGACTACACGTGATGTAGTGAAAAACGTTATATATTCCTTATTTTTACTTGGTAATTTGATGAATCATTCCACATGAATTTCATAATTTAAATAGAGTTATCACATATCTATTCTATAGGTGTGTTTAATGATTTATTATGTAAATTGACTAAATTGTGAGCTATATTTCATAAATTTAAAATTTGAGTTTAAATATTTATGGTTAAAGGATTAATATATGATATCATAATGTTTATGTTACGAAACATTATGATATAGTAATCAAAAGGATATTCCCTATGATATATAAATGTTACCACCTATATATATAAAGATCATTCAATATGGATTAATTTTTAAAGTTCATAAATAAGGGACATTGAAACTCGATGATATTAATCAGTCATATATAAGTCTTACAAGAAACTCAATAAGTATATGTAAAATTTATACCTTAGACACATAAGTGAGAAGTTTAGTCTTCCTTGAGATGTGTAAGGATTACTAGGTGAGATAATTTGATATAAAAACTTCCCACCAGGTACTTTCTAGAGATATATAAGGATTTTTCCATAATGAAATTTCATCCAAATCATTCATGAATTCCATTATACTTTTTTTAAAGAAGATTCTTGATCCTTCTAGCCACTCATCACTCTATTATGAAGCCTAGACAACATACTATAGGGAATCAAAATACTCTAAAGTTCTTCCTAAACATTCGAGAACTAAAACTTTAACCATGTGGTGTGATTTTCAATATTCAAAACCATAAAAATATATTCTCATATATTTTATTTTACTATATGAATAATTTCGAGGGAGAAGAACAAATATGGCTTGGGAGTTTTGAAGGGAATATCAATGACAATGAAGTATTTAAAATAATAAAAATCTAATGAAACCATGGAATACTACAACCCATATATAAATATTACATTGAAACATGATTCATGTAAGGAATTTATTCTTATTCACATGATGAATCATTCTAAATCATTCTTTCTATTTAAACAATATGTTCTTTTCCTTGTAAAGAGATCACAACTAGGGCCTAAAACATGTAATATTATATATTAATTTACAATAATTCTTTATGAATTTTTTATCAAAAGTTTTGTTATATATTATCTTATTTGATTTATTATTATTCCTTCTATTATCTTCCATATCGTTACTATGATATTTAATACTCATGGTTGTTAATGGATAACCTAAGGATTAATTTCAAGTAAGGATTTAAATGTTTTATTATATCATTGTTCCATATTTCATGAATGAGTTAATTATTTTGTTATAATAAAGTGGGTGAGTTGATGGTTGATGTGGTGATTTCCATATCCCAATGATATTATCTATTGTTTTGTTCTATTCTGTACTGAATATACTTTAGGTTATTTTGTAACATGTTTTGAATTTTTTATTAATATATCTTTTTGTGTATTTTTTATATTAGGTAATAAAGAGTCTCCCAAGTTGTAATGATTGATTTATAATGATGTGTTAGAGAAGGATAATAAATTTTCCTTAACCATGTTTTTGAAATTTAGTTTAAATTAGTGATGCTATGTAGATATTAAATTTCTTAACTTCCTAATGAAACTCATGATACAATATTCATTTTTACAAAGGATAATATCATAAAATGTTAATTGATGGACCATGGATGATTCTATTAGATGAAGGTTTGAGATTAGTCCTTGTTGTAGATTTTTTACACATTTATAGAAAGTTAAATATGTAAAAAAAAGAGTAATATAATTTCCATGAATTAATAGATTGAGTGGAGCTATAAAGTTCAATCATATATTCATAATAGACATTGAAATTTTTTTTAAGGAATAAGTGTTATAAAATTAATGTTATAAGATATAAAATGTTTGATGTTTTGAAAACCATAGAGGATGTTATAGAATGAAGGCTATTTTATTGAGTTTATTAAAAAATGATCCATCAAACTGAGTTTTTATCAACAATGTCTTTTTATACTCCATGTGAAGAATAGTTCATCTAGATCATTATAAATACAAGCAAATAAAATGAATCTATAATGAATAATGGATGGATTTATACTATACATAAAAAAAATTTAAATGTGTGACGTTTATTACTAGCTGTAACAAGTTCAATATAATATAATAATGAAGGGAACAAGTTATTTATGATATCAGATATAATCTATTTTTTTGTAGTTCCAATACTTGAATAGGTTAATCGGGTAGACGTTGAATAATGAATCATTGGATAGATCAACAACATAGAGAACCAATCTTCCCATACATAAATATTACATCCTAATAGATTAATATTCATTATATAACATTACGATACATGATAAAATCATTTTGGTCTATATTCTTTAGAATATTGGAAACATAAAAAAATCTATGAGTTATACATCATCTCTTTCTTTTTTTTTCACTGTAACAATCACCATTCTAAGACATATCATACATAGGACCTTCCTTCACGCCCTAGGGAAATGAATCATTATAAAGGATGATATATGATGCTCAACAAGGTTAAAAATGGATATCTCAATATAACATGATCATAAGGGTACAAAATCGTGTGAATACCATTTTGAAACCATACCCTCCATATCAAAGATCATAAAAATGGGTCATGGAATAAATATTATTACTTCATAAGTCATGAATAATAAATGAATCAAATAACACATGATATGGAATCATAAAATTGGTATAAGACATAGAATTGAGGAATATAGATATTCTTGGAAAATAATTTACTTGGAAGTCAATGATCATTTTCTAAAAAATCGTATTGGAATTAGTTATCACCCTAAACCATCATAGTAGTAAAGGTTCACTCCTAAGACTATTATAGTGGCTACATTATGTACTGAATTGTGTTTAATCCCCATTCCAGTATTTATTATCTCATGAGATGTCGATATTTACCTAATTCATTGGATGACGATATAGGTCCCTCCCATAATATAATAAAAATAATATCTATGTGTTCGATAATATTATGAATCATTCATCATATCAAAACACATGAAAATAAGTGCATTTCATGAACGTCTCATCATAGCATAGCCTATGTAAATGAAGTATGTTTCATAAAAAAATAATCATTTCATCATAACATAACCTATAGAAAAGGATTGGGTTTCATTAACTTATTTTCATTATAAAAAACCAATTTTGAGAAAGAATAATAATTTTACCCTTGGTTTATATCCCTGGTAAACAATGTGTAACATTAAATGAAGTCATCTAAGATGGAAAGTTGTTTTGAATGATCATGTGGAACATTTCTTGAGTAAAATATGCTTCTCAATTTAAAAATAAAATTTTTAGAACTAAAATTATACAAAATATTTTGAAAATTCATTTATTTTAAAATAATATTTAAATATTATTAAGTTATATTTAAATAATATTTTTTTCATGACTTTACTAATTACCATTCATGTTGTACTCTATAAAAATAACATTTATTTTTCATTTACGGTAAATGCCATATGGGTCATGTTTGGAAAATGACAAGAAGAATAATTTAAAAAAAATGCTATAAAAATTGGGGAAATATAAACATAAAAAATCATACTAAACTTTTAAAAAAAATACTCTAATTGTTTTTATAAAACATGTGCATGGAAGAAAAAAAATTCAACCGAAGAGGGAAATAAATTTTGTTTTCCTTGAAAAACATATTCCTGAATATTGAGTACAAAATTAGAGAAATGCTTATTAAAAATAATTAATTTTAATAAATAACCATAGGATAATAAAATCCATGATTTTCTTAATAGTTGGATCATAATATTTCTTTATATGAAACAAAATCATAATCAATCCCGATAAACAATGAGATTGTTAAATAATACTTTTACCACTTGGGTATCATCTGAATCATAAGCTCCATAAAATAATACCATTAAATGAAACTTTAAATATCACATGAATAATTAAATTAATTATATATAATTTAATAGGTGATATATATACACCTCATAAAAGAAGATAGATGTGTAACAAAAAATATGTCCCAAAAAAATTGACATGGAATTCCTTTACATCAAATCTTGACATTCATCATACACAATAAAAAAGGTTGTTTGATAAGTATTTGTTTATTATAAATTAATTATATAACCTTAATCATTTATATTATACCATATATTATTTAATTATGAACTTTATTTACTCTTTTATTAATAATTCCTTCTTTATATTATGCTTAAGGTAATAATAGCTTCATTTTTCATGTATTTTTTTTATATTTTAAGTCTTTTATTTTGAAAATGGTTTGGTAATATATAAAATTATAAAAATGATATAAATTCCATATATATATTCATTATATATTTAATTATATTAATGCAACTAATTTTGATATATAAAATTAATTACACCGTTTATAGACATAGTAGACCATACATACGCATGAAAGTTGTTTCCATTTTCTCAATGGAAGGAATATAAAGAATATAAATAATTTATAACCATTAAAAATTAATTATTATTTAATATATATGAAATATATTTGATTTGATTATCTTTATTAGCTTCCATGTAAATCATAATTGAAAAATGAATCACATAACATTGTGAGGTTGTAGTATGTCTTACACAAGAGCGACGTTATCATATTCTCAAAGAATGGAATGTAAGAAGGTATATTTAATATTATAATTAATGAATAATAATTATATTATTAATATTATATATATATATATATATATAATTTAAATCTATCATTATATCCACCTGTGGAAGTCATTGATGGAAAAAAATTAAATCATTTCACGAGGTGTTAGTCTATCATACAAATGGTTGACAATTTCATTTCCCATTTCATGGAAGATGATATATATGTAGGTTATTAAATAAATATAATAACATATTAGTATATGGTATTTAATTTTTTTATCATATTAGACTTATTATGAAATAAATAGAGCCTGTAATAGAAGAAGTGAAAAAGAAAGAGCATAGTGGAGACATTATCGCCATTGAGAACAACTTCTTTTGGATCTCTTATTAAGGACACTAGATTTTTCCTTTGGGATGAAAAAAAGATCTAAAACTTATATCAGAATTTTCAAGGAGGATTGTTTTATTTTTTTGGTAGATACAATGGTCTTAATAGGTGTGAATAAGTGGAGGGAGGAACTGTCCTTCTATAAATGAGGAAGAATCAAATTTTTGTAAATACCCAAAATCCTTCAATAATGGGGAGTCACTCATACCCCAAGTACCTAATAAATTTATTAACTATGTATTATAGGATTTATATGGTCTAGAAACAACTCTGTGATAAAAAAACACATTTTTTAATCATGTTATACCATTATCCTCAACGTTTTCTCAATTTAACCTTTATAATTTTCAGCACATTAACAAGTGGTTTTTTATTTACCAAGGTAATATATCCATTAATAATAAAATTAAAATGATTATTATTAGATAATTTGGACCCATTTATTCAAAATATTAAATAAAATCTATTAAATAAATATTTTATGTGTGTTGAAAATTAATTTTAACATATGTGTATGTAAAACAGAAAAGGTTGTTTTAACCGTAACCACAATATTTATGTTTTATTATTTTAATTAAAATTTATAAAAAAAATATTATCATGTCATATAATCTAAATTATTATTATTCCAAATATAGAATCCATTTTATCAAATTCAACTTATAGAAGTGGCGGGATTTAATTTAAAATAAAACCCATATATGTAATGAAAAAGCGATTTTCCAAAGAGAAATGTTTCATTATGTGGGAAGCATTAATATCAAAATTCAATATGAAATTGATTTAAATGGCATAATTTTTATAAATGAATAAATTATTGTACTAATTTTACTTTTAAAACCATATTGAAATAAAACATATCTTGTAATTTCATTAAATGAAAATCAGTTTTTAATAAAAATATGCCTCTTTTTACTATCAATCAAAACATTTATCTTTACAAAAAATTCTCAAAAATTAACTAAAAATATAAATTTGACAATTTGATTTATAATTTAGTTTATTTTTCAAATAAATTTTAAATATAGGTAAAAATTAATTTTATTATTCAGTCGAAAAAATTAATAAAAACATTTTTTGAGAAAATAGTATTTTGAAAACATATATTGTCTTTACTAAGAATTAAATTCTTTTTTCAATATGTCTTATTTATAAGAAACCATTATATATAATTTTTTTAAAAAAAATTATTTATATTGAAACTATCACATTAAATATCTCGTTTATTAAGGTCATATTTAAATAATAATATTAGCTGTATAATTTGGTTTGTTAAAACTCGGTGTTGCATGTAATGAAATCTATCGAACAAATTCATTTTATTCAAAAGAGTATTTGATATAAACACATGGTGTCACAATGAAGATGTTGTAAAATCTCTATTTTCTCTATTAAAATATTTATAATAAATCTATTAATATTATTGGAACTAATAACTAAGACAGAGTGAGATTTTGAGACCCAGGGAAGCTGGTATTGATATTTTTTAAATATTAATTATATTAATATCAAGAATTAAAATTTCTCTTGAAATATCAGAATAAATCTCTAATAGGTAATCATATGGGAAATTAAAGACTATAATGACCTGACATTAAACCTTACATAATATTTAATTAAATTAATAATTCACGTTGAAGATATTTTCAGGTATAGAGTTTTAGAGAATTAGGCCATAACTATTACATATCAAAATGTTAAAAAGTAGACTCAACTACTCAGTATCCATACTTTTCATAAAATAAAAACTCTTAAAAAGAAATATGTCTAGTTCCATATTTTAGACAGCATGACTTTTCCTTGATCCCATCCTTGAGCCTACTCCACATTATGTCCTATGAAAAACATTTCAAAAAAATTTGGGATGAGCATAAAAATCATAGTAAGCGATACACAAAGAAGGAAAACTGTTAGTTTTTCAAAACAGTAGGTAAACCATGAATACAATATCATAAGTAAAACATTTTACCTTTATGAATCAGTAAATACTCTTCACTGAATAAATGATCATTTCTTACCCTCTTGTAACAAAAAGATGTCCATAAAACCCATATAATGAACACATAACATATAAAGGTAACTTGGGACATAAAAATACTTAAATGGAATAACCATGCGGTCGACTTCCACACATATCACTAAAATGAATACCCATATGGTCGACTTCCATACCCAATGCATTGGAGGTTATAACATAACCACTCTTCCTGGTATTCACGGCACCACCCGTTATATGGTTTATCACGTAACCACCCGTCAAATGTCCGAGTACCATCATTACACATAAAATACTGCAAATATAAACATTTCAATAACAACATTTCATTTTCAATCACAATAATTAATTTTAAGAAATTCAAATAATCAATCCATTTTCAAAAACCATTTAAAAAAGATTTTTGAATTATAGTATCCCATACCACTATGAAGATTTTTAGGGAATTATAATTTTAAAACATTCATATCCATATAAATAAATACTGAAAAATATTTTGAAAACATGAAAATTAATGATAAATATTTAGAATAATAAATCTTTAAAACATTTAAAATGATATTTTTGTTTTAGTTTTTAACAAAATGAGAGAATCTTGAATACAAATAATTGCAGAATAACATTTAGTCAGAACATTATAATATCATGAGAATAAAGGGATTCATGATATAATATTTCAAATGACTGTATATACACCATATAAGAGAGAATTGGTGCATAACAACAATGAAGTCTCAATGGAAATGTGAATTGAGATGAAATCCATTATAATGATGTTATTCTTTAATTAAGGATAAATCAATCACATAATTATTTGTGAAAAATATAAATACACCCAATATAAGTGGATATTAAGTGTAAAACAATAAGAGTTCATTCACACATATTCATTGGATGACATATTCAATAAGTACATGTTGAACCCAATAAATCAAAATTGGGTTGAGAAGTTCCCCTGTAAAAATTCGACAGCCTAACAACGTAACATTAAAATTCAGAAAATGATTTCACGAGACAAAAAGGGTATCTCATCACTTGGAAATAAATTTTCCATCAATAAGAATATAGAATAACATATCCCAACATAATAATATGTAAATTAAAATACATAACAAAAAGAAGTCTTTTAAAAATTGGAGGGTGAAAGGTTCCCTTAACGATTTGGTAACAAAAAAAACATATGCCACATGAAAGAAGAGTCATTAAATGAAGATGTGAATAACAATAAATCAAAGTATCATACACAAATAATAAAATCATGGTCTTTATATACACCACACAAAAGGAAGTATTGGAAAATATAGCTTGAATCTCACGGGGATAAAAGTGAGATGAGAACCCATTACCACATTGTAACCAATCAAGGCGTATGACCCAATGTTAATAACCACCAAATGAATCACTTAATTCCATGAATATAATAATAATCATGATAATATATATCAAAATTCAATAAAAAATACACCACATTCAATAAATAAGTGGCGAACAATGGAAATCTCCCGGAATTAAAAGTGAGATAAGAAAATCCCTTACAAATATTTGGCATCCTAACGGCTCCCCTTAAAATTTCTTAAAATGAATTTATGAGATTAAGAGGGGGTATCTCACCAAATGTAAATTCAAATTAAAATATGGTGAATATAAAAGAACATCCTCCATGATAATAACATTTATCATAAAATAAATGACATAAAAGAGAGTATTTGAAAAGAACTAGAGAGGTCGGATCCCATACCTCATGTCCGACTTGACTCCATCGTTCATTAATCTCATGAATAATAAAATAAAGTTAATTTATACTTTATTAAGTAACTTTTTAAAGTTTATTATTCATTTTATATCACAAATTACCATGTTATAAGCATTATGTAACCATTTAAGTTAAGGACGTCCATTTTGTCGATATTTAGTACTAGAGCCAAAAATGGACTTCTTATAATAACATGTTGTTCCTGTGGTCTATGGTTCATTATATACATAATGATATTCATGATTTGGATATCATATATATCATATATATCCATTATATACATGTATTTATAATAGTACATAACATTTATAGGTAAGAAATTAGATGTACCGTTCATGGAGACAGTAAGCCGTACGTACACATGAATGCTACTTTCATTTCTATTTCTTATTTTAATGGAAATAAATCATAATTATAGATAGGTATATTATAATTCCAGTATAATATAATATATAATATAATTAAATCCATCCTTCATACATCCCACATAAGGCATTAACGAATCAAATCACTTTAAGGGGGCAGTAGTTCGCACTTCCTCAAATGAGATTATCGTATTTTACCACTATGGAAACCATAAAGGAATGATATAAAATGAAAATAGAGAAGCATAATGAAAACATAAACATAATATATATCTTATATAAATATAGTTCCATCATAATGTCCACCATGAGAGATGGTAATATGTAATTGAACAATCATCTTTTCGTGAGGCGTTAGTTTTCCATCCACAGAAACATTATGTTTTTCATCCATTAGATGGAGGTTTGTGTAAGTGTAGTTAGAATACATATTATAAAAACATAATAGTATATTTAGGTTACTTTTTTTGTTAAAAAAGAATTAAATAAAAAGATTTTAGGGGTTGGATAAGTAAAATAAAAGAAAATAATTTAAGAGAAACTGTTACCTTTAATTTGGGTAACACCCTTTGGTTTGAACCAAAGAACTTCTTGAAGTTCCTTCTGCATAAGGTAAGGATTATAAAAATAGGAGAGGGATTTTGATAGATTAATTGGTTAGAGGTTTGATAAGCCAAATGTCTTGATATGTGTGAGGAATTGGTTATAAGTGGTCTCCTTTTATGAGGGGAAAGAGGGGCTCTTTAGTAAAGTGTGAAGTTATTATTTTATTATATAATGATATTTAGTTTCTAATTGTCCATAAATCATAATATTAGAAGATAATATGACTCATGGTCGATATATAATCATCCAATCCTAATTAGAAATGTTTTTGATAATATTTTAGTCATAATAATCTTATTTATTTAAATCATTATTAATGAGGTAAATACTGCATCATTATTGTTTCATAAATAATTTAATTTATGTGATGACTAAAAATTATTAAAAAAATACCATTATATATGAAATCCTTTTATATTTCCAAAGAATATTTATAGTTGAAAATAGGACTTATATAACACCATATAAAAATTAATTACTAAAAGTGTTTTGTTTATGTCATTTTGGCCTTTACTTTAAATTAATTAATCTAAATTGTCATTATCACATCCAAGTGGATCAAAGGGGTCCCAAAATAGACCCAAAGATGACCATGGTCGTTAATGACTCAACTAATAAGGTTAGGACAAGTGTTATGGTAATTTGGAATTATTATAATATTCTTTTATCCTTGAATTACCCTATCTACCTTTAACCGCGGTAAATAAGTCAAAAGTTACTATTCACCAAAAATTATTTTTATCTTATTGAACTACATTTTACTTCTTGATAACAACAATGTATGTTGTATTTTCAAAATTCAATTCACAGAAGTGGTAATATTTCATTTAAATGAAAAATTCAGTTTTTTTTAACTACCACTAAGTGATTTCACTATTCATCAAAAATTGAAGTTTTCCAGAAAAATACCAAAATTCTAGCCTAAGATATATTTGATATTATTAATTCAAAAATTATGTATATTTTTCCAAATTATAAACATAGACGTGTCACAAATTAATTTTAAAATTAATTTCCATTATCAAAACAAATAGCGTGTTTTTAAGAAACAATAACTATCAAAAGATTGATACTTGTTTATGTCCAATTTCAAAGTGAAACTACTTACAATGACCAAAATTAGATTAAATGGTAATAATATATTTTAATTTCACATTTAAACCAATTAAAAGGATAATCTAACCATATAAATAAATTATATTAAAAGGCACTTTTGAATTAAAATAAAATATTTTTCCCTATTCATTAAAAATGAACTATATCGAAAAAATTCCAAAAATTTACAAAAAGTAAATTTTAATGTCTCCATTCTAAATAAGGATATTATTTGTTCAATTAGAATGTATTAAAGTGACAAAATCTATATTTAAAGAGGGTTCAACTTTAAAAGGTGATAAATTGGCCTTTTAATGTAAATTATTCTTAAAATTAGATTCATTCACAATTTAAGACTCTAACTTTTATTGGATAAATGTAAATACATTTAAAACACATGTATAATCATATTGTATTTATTTTTGTTCATTATTTCCAATAAAACAGCAAGGAGTTGACTACCATTTAAAATAATAATATTATACTATTAGTGTGTAACGTATGATTTCAAAGAAACTCGTTGATGAAAATCAGGTACGTTATCGAACATAGAAACCCTTTTAAAGTAAAGTTAATATTTAATTCAAAAATATTAATAAATATAAAATATGTCTTATTATTTATTTTTCTAGGATCTTACATCCTTCCCCCCTTTTTGGAATTGCATCCTCACAATTTTTTAAGAAAAGGGCTCGGAAACTTCATTGAAAGTCCCACATAAGAAAAAGAGTCAGTAATAATATCACATTAAAAGAAAGAAAGAGAAGCACAAAGGTCACCCAAGTTAACCCATACTAATATTCTATTAAAACATGGATATGGAGGAGAAAAAAGGGTCATCTTTTGATGGAGAGTGTTGGGAAACATGTTTAAGAGAATGTTAAACACCAGAAAATCACAAACATGTGATGGGTTAAACATTATTTTATTCCCTAGTATGAAATGTTAACAGACAAGGTTTTTGTTTAAAGTTACTTTTTATTGAAGAATATATTTATGAGCTTAATCTAAATCATACAGAAATATACTTACTCGTCATGTATACATTCATCTTTTACTATATATCTAACACAAACTCATATTTTCTCCAAATGATGAATATTCAGGATGAATTTTTTTTACATTAAGATTGCTATAATCAACTTCGAGAGAATCACATAATCCAAAAAAGTTGAACTATATATTTCCCATGTCATTATATATTAACTAAAAATAAAACTTTTAGTATAATATCATATAATCTCCCAAAAGGATAAACTTTTACATAAAGAGAAGAATACTCTTATTCTCTAAAATTTGTCTAACCAAAACCCAAAGTTCAACAAAGACCATTCCATAAGCAATTTCCCCTAAAATTCATAAAAATTATTCAAAACTGTGATTGTAACACAAATATCATGAGGATTTAATTACATAGACTTCTAATATACATCTTAACATTTATCTTCAAGTAACACCAGTTACTCATAATGTCTCATATTGAAAAGTAATTAACCTAATCACATATTCTCTATGATAGGTTAATCATTTTCATAAATAAATCAAATCATCATGTGTCCATAATAAAAACATAGATTCTTCCAAAATAAAATTTCAACCATTATTCCACAAATGAAATCTCGTAGTATTCTATCTTCCTTAGGTGTATAGTGTTTCCTCCAAAGTGAGAACATCTTCCACAACAACATTTTATAACTTAATCACTGAATAATTTTTCAATACTATGTATATCCATTTGAAAAAACATAAGTTCCAAAAATCAACATATTCTTGTTCCGTAAAAACATATTACTAAAATAATAAGTCATACTAACCAGGGACTTCAAGTAGACTAGTGGTAGGTGATGCGCCCTTGTCGCCATTCAGTTGTGGGTTTGATTCCTATAGCCTTGCCGGATGCGACGGGTTGTCACACATCCTATTGGTTGTCCCTTTTATAAAACTCAAAAATAACCCTAACAAGTTTAAACCTCAATGGTTTCTTTATACCTATAATCTTCAGTCAAATTATTTATTATTGCAACATCTTAATTCTTTAAGTATTATTTCACCACCATATGATAAAATAAAACAATCCCCAAAATAAAGAACATCATACCTTGATCATGGTGTCCATTTAGTTTCATCGTCATCTTATTGACGTAGGTAAAAGGTACATGCATTTCAAAAATGATTTAGAAATCCTTCAAAATAATTTGATTCTTCCATCCAAATACACTATGTACAACATGGGTCATATGGGTGTTCACAGAAAAACAATTTTGGAATATAATCAGGTATGACATATTATTTCAAAACATCTGATAAAAAATTATTTCTATAAAATAGTCAAACGGAATTTGAGTTGAAACATTCAATTAACGGTCCTTTTAAAATACCATTAGTATATTCTGAGAGATTATATTTTAAAATAAAATATAAATGTGTTTCACAATGGTCTCCTTCTTTATCACCTTTTTCAAAATCTTATATGCTTCAAAATATAGTGATAAGGTAAAATATTTGAAAATGCCTCGATAATATTTAACTTTCTTGAAAAAATGAGAATATTGTGAAAATAGGATTATTCTAAATACAACCCATGACCCATGATGATAATGAGGTATAGTGGAGGTGTTTGATATCTCAAACAACTGCTTTCAAGTGATTTATATTCTAGAAACAATTTCACATTGATCCGAACATGTCTTTGTAATAATTATTTCAAGCATGTCATCAGGTAGAGATAGGAATATCGTTTGAGATTATCTTCCTTCCATTTGTAACTTACTATCCTTGATATAAAAAAGTTATAAAACAAGGATTTAACTGAAATAATAGATAGGGACTAACGATATGCCTAAAGAAAATTCATAATCCCTAAAGTTGTCTAAACATACCTCTGATACCAACTATAAGGACCCAGCCTTAAACCTTACATAATATTGAATTAAATGAATAATTCACATTGAGGATATTTTTAGGTTTATATTTTTAGATAATTAGTCCATAATTATTACATATCAAAATATTAAAAAGTAGACTCTACTACTCAGTATCCATATTTTTCATAAAATAAAAACTCTTAAAAAGAAACATGTCTAGTTCCATATTTTAGACAACATGACTTTTCCTTGATCCCATCCTTGAACCTATTCCACATTATGTCATGTGAAAAACATTTCAAAATAAAAACATGGTATGAGCATAAAAAGCTTCGTAAGGGATACACAAAGAAGGAAAACTTTTAGTTTATCACAATAATAGTTATACCATGAATACATTATCATAAGTAAAACATTTCACCTTTATGAAGTAGTAAATAATCTTCAATAAATAAATGATCATTAATTACCCTTTTGTAACCAAAATATGACCATAAAACCCATATAAAGAACTCAGAACATTTAAAGGTAACTTAGGACATAAACATACTTAAATGGAATAACTATACGGTCACCTTCCACACATATAACTAAAAGGAATAGCCATGTGTTCGACTTCCATCCCCAATGCATTGGAGGTTATAACGTAACCACTCATCCCGATATTCATGGCACCACCCGTCATATGGTTTATCACATAACCACCCATAAAATGTCCAAGTACCATCATTACACATAAAATATTGAAAATATAAACATTTCAATAACAACATTTCACTTGCAATCACAACAACTAATTTCAGGATATTGAAATAATGAATCCATTTTCACAAACCATTTAAAAGAGACTTTTGAATCAATGTTTCCCATAACACATTGAAGATTTTAATGGAATTATAATTTTAAAACATTCATGTCCATATAAATAAATACTGAAAACTATTTTGATAAAATTAAAATTAAAGATTATGATTTATAATAATAAATCTTTAAAACATTTAAAACAATATTTTTGTTAAAGAGTTTTTAACAAAACGAGAGACTCTCCAATACAAATAATTGTAGAATAAAATTTAATTAGAACATTATAATACCATGATAATAAATGGATTCATGATATAATATGTCAAAGGACTGTATATACGCCATATAAGAGTGAATTGGTGCATAACATCAATGAAGTCTCAAAGGAAATGTGAATTGGGAAGAAATCCATTATAAATATGGTATCCTTAAATTATGGATAAATCAATCACATATTATGTGTGAAAAATATAAATACACCCAATATAAGTTGATATTATGTGTAAAATAATAATAGTTCATTCACACATATTCATTGGATGACATATTCAATAAGTACCAGTTGAACCCAAAGAATCGAAATTGGGTTGAGAAGTTCCCTTTTAATAATTCGACAGCCTAACGGTGTCACATTAAAATTCAGAAAATGAGTTGTTGAGACAAAAAGGGTATCTAATCACATGGAAATAAGTTTTACATCAATAAGGATATACAAGAACATATCCCAAAAAAATAAGATTTAAATAAAAATACATAACAAAAAGAAGTCTTTTAAAAAGGGGATGGTGAAAGGTTCCCTTAACAATTTGGTAACTTACAAAACATATGTCACATGAATAAAGAGTAATTAAATGAAGATTTAAATACCCATAAATTAAAGGATCTTACACAAAGAATAAAATCATGTCCAGTAAATACACCACACAAAATGAAGTAGTGGCAAATATAGCATGATTCTCACGGGGATAAAAGTGAGATGAAAACCCATTACCACATTGTAATCAATCGAGCCGTATGAACCAAAGTTAATAACCACCAAATGAATCAAATCATACCATGAATATAATGATAATAATGATAATTTATATCAAAATTCAGTACAAATTACACCACATTCAATAAATAAGAGGCGAACAATGAAAATCTCACGGAATTAAAAGTGAGAAAAGAAAATCCCTTACAAAAATTCAGCATCCTAATGGCACCCCTTAAAATTTCATAAAATGAATTTACGAGAGTAATAGAGGGTATCTCATCATATTAAAATACAGATTAAATTATGGTGAATATAAAATAACATCCTCTAACATAAGAACATGGAGAATTAAAGAAATGACAAAAAATAGAGTACTTGAAAAGAAAGAGAGAGGTCAGATCCCTTACCTCGTGTCCGACTTGACTCGATCGTGAATTAATCTCCGGAATAAAAAAATAAAGTTAATTTCTACTTTCTTATGAAACATTTTGAAGTTTATTATTCCTTTTATATCACTTATTTTCATATTATAAACATTATGTAATCATTTAAGTTAATAACGTCCATTTTGTCGATATTTGGTACTGGAGCAAAAAATGGACTTCTTATAATAACATGTTGTTCATGTGCTCTAGGGTTCATTATATCCAGAATTATATTAATTATTTGGATATCATATATATCATATATATCTATTATATACATGTATTTATAATATTACATTACATTTAGAAGTAAGAAATGAAATGCACCGTTCATTGAGACGCTAAGCCGTACGTACGCATGAACGCTACATTCATATATATTTCTTATTTTAATGGAAATAAAACATAATGGTACATAGGTATATTATAATTCCATTATAATATCATATAAAAATATCATTAACTCCATCCATTATACATCCCACATAAGTCATTAACGAATCAAATCACTTTACGGGGCGGCAGTCCGCACTTCCTCAAATGAGATTATCGTAATCACCCACTATGGAAACCATAATGGTGTAATATAAATGGAAAATACAGAAGCATAAACAACACATAAAAATAATATATATCATATATAAATACAGTTCCATCATTATTTCGACCATTAGAGGCGGTAAGATGTAATTGAACAATCATCATTTTGTGAGGCGTTAGTTTTCCATCCACAGAAACATTATGTTCATCATCCATTAGATAGAGGTGTGTGTAAGTTTAGTTAGAATACTTCTTGTAACAACATACTAGTATATTAAGTATACTGGTGTTGTTACAAAATTAAGAAATCAAAAGAGTTTAAGGGTTGTAGAGGTAAAATAAAAGAAAAACATTTAAGAGAAATCGTTACCTTTAATTTGCGTAACTCCATTTGGATTGAACCAAAGGACTTCTTGAATTGCCTTCTGCTTATGGTAATGCTTCTAAGAGGAGGGGAGGGATGTTCATAGATAAATTGGTCATAGTTTGGATGAGCCAAATTTCTTGATAGGTGTGAGTGATTGGTTAGAAGTGTTCTCCTTTTATAAGGGGAAAGAGGGGCTCTGTAGTAAAGTGTGAGAATATTATTTTATTATATAATGATATTCGGTTTATAATGGTCGAAAAATCATTATATTAGAAGATACTATGACTAATGTTCTAAATAACACCATCCAATTAGAATTGGACATGTTTTGGATAATAGTTTAATCACTATAATCTTATTTATTTAAATAATTTATTAATGAGGTAAATACTACATCATTATTATGTCATTAATAATTTAATTTATTTGATGTTTAAAAATTATAAAAAAAACTACCATGATATTGGAAATATTTCTAAAATTCCACATAATATTTATAGTCTAAAATAGGACTTATATAAAACCATATAAAAATTAATTACGAAAAGATTTTTGTTTATGTCATTTTGGTCTTCACTTTAAATTAATTAATATAAATTGTCATTATCAAATCCAAGTGGATAAAAGGGGTCCCAAAATAGACCCAAATATGTCCATCATCGTTAATGACTCAACCAATAAGGTTATGACAAGTTTTATGGTAATTTCCAGTTATTATAATATATTTTTGACCTTAAATTACACTATTTACCTTTAACCGCGGTAAATAAAAGTCAAAAGTTACTATTCACTAAAAATTATTTTCATCTTAATAAACCACATTATAGTTATTGATAACAACCATGTATGTCATATTTTTGACATTAAATTCACAGAAGTCGTAAAATATCATTTAAATGAAAAACTCAGTTTTTTAACTACCACTAAGTGGTTTCACTATTCATCAAAAAATTGAAGTTTTTCAGAAATATACAAAAAATTCAGGCTGAGCCATATTTGATATTCCGAATTCAAAAATTATGTTTATTTTTCCAAATTAAAAACATATAAGTGTAAATAAATTTTTTTAAACTTAATTCCCATTATCATAACAAATAACGTGTTTTTAAGAAACAATAACTATCAAAAGATTGATACTTGTTTACGTCCAATTTCGATTTGAAAATATTTCAAATGACCAAAATTGGATTAAATGGTAAAAATATATTAGATTTTATCTTTAAAACCAATTAAAAGGATAATATAACCATATAAATAAATTAGATTAAAAGGTACTTTTGAATTAAAATACAATATTTTTCACTATTCATTAAAAATTGAACTTCATCTGAAAAATTACAAAAATTTACACAAAGTAAATTTTAATGTATAAATTCTAAATAATGATTTTATTTGTTCAATTATAATGTATTAATGTGACAAAAAAACTATATTTAAAGATGGTTCGCGATTAAAAGGTGATAAATCGGCCTTTTAATGTAAATTATGCTTAAAATTTGATTCATTCACAATTTAAGCCTCTAACTATTATTAGATAAATTTAAATACATTTAAAAAACATGTATAATCATATTGTATTTTTTTTCTGCCAATACAACAGCTAGGAGTTGACTACAATTTAAAATAATAATATTATATTATTAGTGTGTAATGTATGATTTCAAAGAAACTCGTTGTTGCGTATCTGGTACGCTATCTAACATAACAATCCTTTTAAAGTAAAATTTATATTTAATTCAAAAATATTAATAAATATTAAATATGTCTTATTCTTTATTTACCTGAGATGTTACGTAGACGTTCATTGATTTTAAAGAATGGGTTTTAGCCTATTCCGGACATAACCTATGTTGCAATATGATGTTTTCTGAAGATGTTATCACATTCCCAAATAGTTGAAGAAATAATTTATTTTATTTATTTATTATTTTTAGCCTAGTGAGCTAGGAAAATCCCTTTTTAAACACACATATGGACAATTCATTGTGGTATCCTCATAATCATGTGGTTTGACATAGAGATAATTGGAGGAAGGATTAGAGAATGAAGTTGACCGATCAAGGATTTTTCTCACCAATGTAGTTTAATGATCCCACCAATAATAATGACACATATTCATTCTTCATTAGTGATTGATCTAACCAAAGGTATGGTAATTTTATTTGTGGTTTATTTCCATGTTGATTATCCCATGATGTACATGAATCAATTCATACAACAATATGATTAGCATATCAATCATGCAAGTGGTTTTAGGTTTAATGTATCATAGAATTTAGTGCAAGTGATTTGATGATTGTTATTAATATTTATTTATCATTCAAACAAATATAAATTGAGGCCAATGAGAACATGGTTGAGGTTCATTACTCATTTTGTGGTTTGTTAATTTCTCCTATGATTCTTTATACATTAATCACTATCATTTTCTTTGGAATGTGGTTCTACTAATACTAGGTATATGATAATTGTGTGACCATTATTTGTCACAAAATATAGATATGGTAGATCAGTTCACAGTCCAGGGTGTGATTAAAGTAAGGTGATGGTGTAAAATTGGGTTTGGATCATATTATATCAGCGATTTGTATTCTTATCGGTTTATCATATGGAAATTACACGATGTAGTTGTGGCCAATTTTCAAAAATATCAATGAATAGAGTCCAGAAAGTGTTGACAATAAGGATAGTCGCCACTAGATCTATAATATCCTACTCTGATTTGATGCAATGGAAGAGAAGTTGTAAGAACGTGTGAAGAACAATGAGATTCTAGAAAATCCCATATTACAATGAATATACCCTAACCAAAACACACTATGTGTGGCCCTAACTATGGAACTCGGATTTACGCATGAAGAAAAATATCACAAGACTTCGGACACATTTTGCATTCCATTTGTCCCGATGCTAGCATCTCGGAATGTATCATAGAGGATACATAGGCATAGACATGGATAGGAATATGGGAACATCAATAGTATAAGGTAACCTCTTAGTACTCAAACACAGTGATGTACATGGTCATGCCCATATTACATAGTCATGGCTAGGTGTACATGTGCGACGGCAGGCAATACGTCGACTGCTGACCAAACCTCTACACGTCATGTGCCTCTAAGGGACATGTTTTGTATATTGGTGATTACATGTTATATGAGATGGATATACATATAGATACATAGGGTACACAATACATCATGTGTACGTCTTATGAGGTTTTTTTGATCCGTCTATTTACTATGTTTAAATGAGGTTCAATTGAGTGTCTTCCCCTAGTCTATTCTAATGAAGGTACTATGTGTCATTACATCATCAGCATATAATTATGACTCCTATTAGGGATTAGTTTTTTATACAGTTTTTGAATCACACCATGAGTATTTGGGTGGACCCATTTATCATATCATCTACCCCAGGTAGGTTTCATGGAATCATTGTGACTAACTTACACATTCATCGATCCCATACTTAGCAGGTTATTCTTGATTTGGTTCGAAATTTCCCTCATGAAACTTTAGCATAACCCCAATCAATTTATCAAGATAATGGATATACAATGAGTAATTCCAGGTGGTGCATGATAATCATGACCAATTGGATAAGCATCATCATTAATAATATGTCTCGTAGAGTGTATTATCCCAAAAGAGTGCTTCCTTAATCCTTATAGTGGAATCTTGTTGATGGAAGTATTGGTTGATACCTCAATGAGACTGGAATATATTATGAGTATATATGCCTTATCCTTGATTATATTTATGTCTTATATATTTATTGGCATACCTATGTAATTTTGTTGACTACTCTTAGTGATTTTTGTTTATTGATTTTAGGGTGTTCCACTTGGTATTTTTATACTCACCCATATATGCACTCTTCCCACACTTTTCATGTCTTATGAAGATGAAAAAACTTTTAACATAGTCCTAGGAGGTCTAAATGAATAAAGATGATATTTTGTTGTTTGGAAAGACCAATGGGCTTACTGGGGTTGCATTAGATAGTAGTTCTCTACTTCTGAGAATGTCAGTCTCTATTATAGTTTCTGTTGGGATAATATTTATCCACATTACTTATTTTACTAGTTATGTCATACTCTTATTATGGGTTATAGATTTATGAATACATTGGTAACTTTTTTATATTAATTTTAATATAGTTTTGGATTATTGTTTTATTCATGTGTAAAGGTACATAGGATAATGCATCTCATGTGTCTGATATGAAAACATGACACTGATCACCAGAACCTAGACTATTAGCGGTGGGATTGGGGTTATCACCCATGGATTATCACTAGCCAGGACATCCCTGGTAGTTCAGGTTGTGAAAAAAGTAGCATTAGATCCATGTTCTACCTTAAGACAAGATTTAGGTCGGTCTAGTAATGAGATTTGGTTTGAGATAAATGTAAACTTCTTAAATGTTTTTTGAGTTTAGCTTTCAAGTCATGGTGACTAGTACTGGTGTTGCGGTTGGTGTATCCATTCACCAACACACTAATACCTACTTGTTAACTCATTACATGTAGGTACTAGCTTCATGGAAAAAATTGGTACATATATTATATAAGTATGAGTTTTGCTTTCCATGTACTTCTTGGATTATCTCCCATGATATAATTTTTGACCACGGTACATGTTGATTTTATACTTTGATACCTATATGAAAATATCTAGTCAGGATTGAAATGCATGATCATGAGTATGATCCATCAAGTGATGATGCTTTAGTACAACAGCCCATATAAGAGGTGGCACCTTAAGAGTATTTTCCAGTTCTACCACCACCTATTTAGAAAAATATTTCATCCGAAGTATCATTCGAGGATATGTGAGGGATCAGTTCCCTCCTTGAGTTTCAGAGTCAATGACCTCCCTGGTTCTATGGTGAGCCATATCACTAGGAAGTTGAGGACATACTATAGGTAGTCACCAAAGTTTTATGCTTTGTAAGGACACCTATAAATCAAATGGTAGTCAGAGTGTTGAGTCTTCTTTAGGTATATTCTAAGCGATGTTGGTGTCTGGTGACTCAGGCCCATGATGAGACAAATCTCTCCTAGTAAAATGTTTTATCATATCTTAATGGATTAATTTTATCTGAACATGTTTTGAATAGTACAAATACATTAACATATTCGGTTACATAAGGGAAGTATGACCATGGAATATTACATGATGAGGTTCACTAATGTCTTTAGATACTCATTTGGTAGAGTATAGGATATATTTTTCAGAGCACATACCTTTGATCATGGATTACACAAAGATATATTGGCCTCGTAAATATCTCTTTTCATTTCCCACCTATTTTGGAGTGATGGATGAATCATTAATAGTGGTTATTTCCCTAACTGGGAAGACACTGACAACATGTGTTGGTTGAGGGAACAAAAATGTTTAGACCTTAGTATTAGGTGGACGTTGATATTTACCAGGATATGACCATGAAAGATTATTCAAGAGATTATCATAGGATAAAATATTAGTGGTTCATGACTCTTATGATGACTCATGTCATCGTAGAGAGAGGTGGTGTTTCTCTTGTGACACCTAAGTAAAAATCTCTTGAGACTATTTTCCTATCATACAACTGATGGAGTTATGGTCGAGGTACCACCTAGGAAGAGACATCGGTATGAGGAATGATTTCACAAAGGTGGTAAATATGGAAGAGGGGTGATTAAATTAGTAAGAGTTTGTAAGAACATTTATCTATATCCACAAGCAACCACAGGTGGTCGACGCTGGGCTTAAGGAGTTGGTGGTCAAGAAGAATGACATTCCTAGGTAGTAGAGGTATATGAACTTGAGGCTCAATTAATGATTAAAGGTGTTCTATATCTCTTTTTATACATTAAATATCGTACAGATAAACACAGGTGTGACTCTCTTTTTTCTTTAAACTTATCTGCTACAAATAATAGAGATTCTATTTGATCCCTTCGCTTGGTTATTATGCTTAGAGACACCTACTATAGGAGAATCTGTGGTCATACACTTCTATCGATAGTGTGAATTAATTCATAGAGCAAATAGATCCTTAAGATAAATCTTTTTCGTAACAATGAGGCCATATTATTTCAACATAGGTATAAAATAGATATCTAATGTTAATAACTAGATATAATATTTCATGTGGAGGATGGGGGTTTCCATAGAGATGTGATCAGATTTTCCTTCTTAGGTTAGATAGAAACCTAGGAAGAGTATGATCGGATCATACGTAGGAGGATACAGTGGATTACTCACAATTTTCCTAGTATTTACCTTAGATTAGTGTATTCTATGAACTTTCAGCTTCTTGTAGTGGTAATGGAATATAATTATGTCTTTACTAAGGATATGGTTGACATTCATTTCCCCCACAAGATATATTTATTCATCATATTACACCTAGGGATAGCCCCAATAATTGTTCTATTATATCCGATGGATCTTTTAGAGCTTCATGAGCTAAGGGTTCAAATAAAGGACTTCAAGAGGAAGGACTCTTTTAGACCCAGTGTTTCCCCTAGCTAACATTGGTGTTGTTATCAAATATTCTTGATTGTATATTTGGGTTTTTTGTGGATTATTGGACACTAAAATAGGTGAATATAATGAATGAGTATCCACTACCAATGATTTATGACATCTTTGATTAGGTGAGCTGTTCACGATGGTTCTTGAAGATTGACCACACTTCTAGCTATCCGAAAGTTTGATTACGAGATGAGGATATAAATACAATGACATTTTGATCTCAATTTTTTCATTATTAGTATTGGGAATTAATTTTAATATAGAGGAATCACAAAAATTCTTCATTGTAGTCTTTAAATAGATATTTTATTTTTTTATTATACATTTTATTGTGGTACTAATTGGTGAAATATTAGTGAACTCGATGTATGAGGAGTAGCACACAAGACACATAGGGATGGTCTCAAATATACTCTAGGATCATCAGCATTATGGGGATTTCATGAAGTGTCAATTATAGATTCATGAGGTCTAATTTTTGGGAAATTTTCTTTCAAGTGATGGTGTAATAATGGACATAGAAAAGGTTAAGGTATTGTTAACATGGGATCCACCTAAGATCATGAATGAGGCCATGGGTTTGCAGAATAGTATATGATATTTGTTCCTTATTTATCTAGGAATTCAGCTCTATTGACTGATTTCTCCTAGAAGGCATAGCCTTTAATATAGATAGTAATATTCCAATGGGATTTCAAGAGTTTTTGTATAGGATAATGAGTGCCCCCATATTTGTTTGTTAGATGAGGGAGTCGGGTACATAATGTTCTGTTATGCCTCAGGGACCAGACATGGTTTTTTTCTGATACAGTGGAACAAATTGTTTTATTATGGGTCTTGAATGTTGAGACAACTTTAGAATAATTATTGTACCAATGATCTTGAGTCGGCAGCAGTAGTCTTCATCCTAATGATGCGATGACACTACCATATGGGTGATTAATTTATCATCTATTATAACCATAAATATATGAAGTATATATTTTATTATAAGTATCAAAACATGGTAAAAAGGAAATTTATAGACTTCCTCCAAAACTATTAATTTGAGACGGTCCATTCAAATTAGAAGGGGAATGCATTGGAAAATTACCTCAGTATGAGATTTTGTTCATGGTTGTTGACTGAGATTGTAAAGCAGCTATCCTCATTATAGTTGTATGTATTGGATGGGGTTGGTGAGACATATCTATATTTTATGGTTGTTACCCCGGGTCTTTTATAACATGACAGGGAGTCTCGGAATATATATACAAATAATGAGACCGTACGCACTAAGTTATCAACTTGACCTACTCCTGATAGATTTTCTTAATGAAGAGAGAACATCACCCTTTTTAGGAGATGAACTATGGATCTAGTGAAATTACATGTGGAGGTGATAAGGGAGTTTCAAACATCCCCCTTAGTGGTATATTTGGGTGTATAAAGGATTTACTAGGTCCTTCTATGTCGGTTTGAGTGGCTAGGGATAAAGTAGTGTATAAGGGAGATTGTGTCTTGATGCCACACTTATCAGTTGGTGATAAAAAAAGCACCAGGTTCCAGTGGGTTTTTCTCATCCCTTAATGGTTCCATAATGGTTGAGGAATAGTATATTTATGTAATTATTGATAAGGATAACATATACATCTTGTGTAAATGATTCAATATGGGTGATCTTAGACTCTCTCACAATTTCATCCCAGTTCATAGCTATCCATGAGTAGTGTTCTTTAGAGAAATTGGGACACCATTTTGTGTAGGTAAATTTCATTCTATATAGAGTTCCCTTGATGATTTTTTCAGAACATGATACTCTCTTAAGATCATAATTATTATGAGGATTTTTGGAGGCCTTTTAGACTTAGCAACATTTTATAATGACATATCTCACCCAAACTGACATCCAAATAGAGTGGACCAGTTTGGTTCTAGAGGACATGTTGTGAGTTTGCATGTTATATGTTTTCTGTAGTTGGGTGCTTCACCTCGATAAGGTAGTTAAACTTCCACCATTTTTATGATACCATTTGAGGGTTTCTATGGGCTATCTTATAGGTTAACACGATGTTGAAGTTATTAAGATGATTTAATACTCATGACCCCAGAGATGATGTGAGCTATTATAGAGAATATGCAGATCAGCTAGGAATATATGAGTGATGCGTAAGACTATCATAAGTCCTATGAGTACTGATAAAATATGAATTTCTAGTTCAAAGAGGGAGACAATGTGTTCATAAAAGTATCACCTCAGCATTGAATAATTATACCTTGACTGGGAGGTATGTTATCTTTGACATTCATTGGAAATTTATAGATACTATGAGTGGTATGAAAGGTGGAATTCCACATTGGAATTTCCTATAGTTGTACTGGGTACATGAAATTGTCAACATGTCTTAGATGAAGAGGTAAGTTCATGACCCATTTCTTGTTTTGACTAGGGAAAGATGGACATCAAGGATGGAGCTTCCATTACAAAATACATGATAGAGATTGAGGACCAGATTGAGAAGATCCTCCATGGGTGAGAAATACCCTTGGTGTGTGTATAGTGGTAGCATGGGAATCCTCATGAGATCACCTGGTAGTTGGATACTAAGATGTAATCTCAGTACCCACACCTTTTTGAGTAGTCATTTTGTTCCTTTCGCGACTAAAATTCCAAAGGAGAGAAGAATGTAATGTCACTTATTTTTCCATGTAATTCTTTCAAATATATACCAAAATATTTTTTGAGCCAGTAAGTAAGACAATATTAAACTTATTGGAACAATGATCTGAGTATTGATATTATAAATATACTAAATATATTAATATAATGTATGTATAGTTTCTAAAAATAATAGAATAAATATCTAATGGAGACTAATATGGTAAATATGAGAATTATGTATTATTCTATAGCATGTGTTTTAACATAGTGGAGACATGATCTATATCATTATCTGGTGTTTTAACAAAAATTGATGGGTTAAAATAATGAAATAAATAATTAAATTTATTTATTCGTTATTTTTTATACAATGACCATGTACACTCCCATATTAAACAATGTTATATAAAATTATCAAGGATAGACACATAACCATGAGGATTGAGAGAGTCTTGTGTTAGATGAGGGTTTGAATAATGATGAATATGGTTTAAGGATCAATTTCATAAACAAATGTTGAGGATCTCAATGATGATGATGATGCAGATTTTTTCTTCTTTAATGATCGATCCAACCTGAGTTAATGAATATTTTTCTATTGTTTAATTCCTCATTGATTATTCCATGAAGAAAGAAAAAAATTTATTCCAATAGAATAATTCACAATTTGATCATGACTATAGGGTTCTTGTTTATTTCATCCTAGTTTTTAGGAGAATTGATATTTTTTATTGCTAGTACTCTTCATTTATCATTCTAATTACAATGAATTGAGGATAACTAAAACATATTGAAGGTCTATTCATAATTTTTTGAATTGGGAATTTATCCCACATTTCATTGCATGTTCATCATCATTATTTTCATTGGATGGAAATTTTATGAATACATTTTATTTTATCATTGTGTGACTACCCTTTGGTGAAATGGATCAATAACTAATGTCCATTTTACGATTGAAGGAATGATTGAGGTGAGATGACAGAAGAAGAAGGAAGTTGGATCAGATCGGACCATTGATTCCCATTATTCATATTTTTTTGTACAGTGATGACACAATGTGGAAGTTGTTTATTTTCATGTTTTCCTAAGGCTAGAATCTAGTGTGTAGTAGAAAAAAATCCATTCAACACTAGATCTGCAATTTTTGGAACAGGAGTTCCTGTGGTAGTAGAAGAAATGGACGAACAAGCATGGAAAATAGTATTTTGTAAAATCCCAAATTACATGGAGTGGAATCTAATGAAAGCATACAATGTGAGGCCTTAGATTTAGATCATTGGTTTAAGCATCAAGGAAAACATCACCAGATGTGTGACATGTTTGAAAAATTATGTGACCTGATGATAGTGGCTTGACCTGTATCTTAGAGGATATATGCACAAGGACACTACTAGGCACAAGGGCATGACCATAGTGGAAGAACACAGCCAGGTGTACATGGGAACAGATAAGAAACACACCAAGTGCTTGAAAAACCACTACATTCCATTTCCTCTATGGGTCACTAAATGTAAATGGAGGTTTACATGCCTTCTAAGATAATGAGACACATTAAGAGACGGGGAAGATGAGACATTCCATGTACTTCATCTAGGGTATCCTTAAAGACTTTCTTTCATTAGTTTTGACTAATCATAGTTGTTTGTGTTCCCTTTATCCATTCCTACGTGGGTAATGTGTTGAATCACATCCTCAAAATAATATTATGACCCATTTATGGGCTTTGTTTTGGATAGAGTCTTTGAATCCTTCAATAAGTCTCCAAGAAAAATCCATTATCATATCATCTACCATAGGTAGGGTTCATGGTATTGATGTTACCAACTTATACATGTGTCAACCCAATATATAGTGGGTTATTCCAATTGGGTTCCTGGTGTCCCCCATGATCCTTACTAATGACCCCCTAACATTGAATTGAGATCTTAGAGGTCTACTAAGTAGTTAGAGGTGAGGTCATATGATTATAACCTCTTGGACGAGTGTCATCAATGTTATCATGTCTCGGGGAGTGTATTCTATTAGATGTGTGTTACCATAAATTCATGAGGAGAGTGTGGTTTGATACCTCTTTGAGACTTATAATTTACTATTAATATATCTTGGTTATTCTTAATTATCATTATGTCTCATATCATGATTGACATACCTATTTATTTGAGTTGGATACTCTTGATTTTTTTAGTGATTTTAGGGAGTTCTACTAGGTATTTTTATATTATCCCCTACATGGTATCTTCCCATACATTTCATGTCTTATTCAGATGACATACCTTTTGACAGAGTCTTGGGAGGACTTAGAGTAGGTGAACTATAGTTTATGTGTTAGAGAGACCAAGGTCCTTACTAGTTTTGCATTTGATAGTATTACCCTCTATTTTAGGAGGTTAGTGTTCTTTAAAAAATTTGGTGGGATAGTATAATGAACCTTTATTTCTTTTAGTACATATAACATACTCTGATTATGGGTTATTGATATATATATATGCATTGGTATCTATTTCAACTTACTTATAAATATTGTATGGTCTAGTATATTTTTGTGTGTGCATATAGGTAATTAGGCCAATGTCTCCCATGTGTGGGATATGCTTACTTGATGACGGTTGCTAGCCCTAGCAAATTAGATTCTGGCTTGGGGTTTTCACACATGGATTTTTTCCTATCAGGTATTCCCTAGTGGGTCTAACCATGGAATACATCATCGAATAGACAATCATGTGATGTTGTATATGGATGTCATTTTCGAATCATGTATGTATTCTATGCTAAATTAATTTGAATATAAAAACTTATAACAAGTCAACAATCAGAAGAGTCAGTTGAAAGGAAACATATGGAGTGAGTCAAAGTGTATAGAACCAAATCAAATGGTAGAATCTAATTGGTTATAGATGAGTTGAATAAGGTAAAACGTTAATCATATAAATAGTAGTTATACATAATAAAGAGAAACAATGCACCAAAAGAAATTTTCTTATGATTTCATTAGACACACATTTATCAGTCTTAGTATTTTGAAGCTTTAAAAAAATTTATATCTCTTTAAAATTAAAATTTTGAAGTTGATATTTCATTTTTTATTTATCTTACCTCTTTTAAGGAAGTTTAATTAAGTTCCTCAATACTGAGTTAATGGAAGTTCAAAGGGATGAACGAGATGTTGATTTCATAATAGGATTAAATAATGATATAGAATATTATATAGGTTTCTAGTTAAGATGAGTTTTTAAAAAAATTATATTTGTGTTTGGCATGATCATGAAATTATATTTGACTTCCAACAATTTTTTGAGTGAGTTCGAATATAAATGCGTGTATATAAATCATCTGTTATCTCTATTCATATGCATAAAAGAAAAATTGTTGAAGAATTCCCAAAATTAATGGGTTTAAAAAAATGAAACACCTAGTTGAGGAATAATTACAATTGATATATGTGTATATATAAGGGTTACCAAACACAGTTTTCAAATTGAGACACCAGTCATAGGCATCGGTCAGAGATACCATATAGGTTGTACTAAACAGATATTCTAAAAAGTTTCTTGGTACAATTTTTTTTTCATCTGAAAATGAACATATTAGAGGTATAGTTTCATGAGTTGAACTGAATAAAGTATATCAGATAAAGGTAGAAGGTTTAATGTACAAAGATATTGGATAAGATAATTATTTTAATAATTTTAGTGAGTTGATATGTAAAGTTTCCTATTATTTATTTGCCTCAATTTGAAAATAAGACTTTATAAATGATGCGAGTACATAAAATTTCTTATTGAGATATATAAAGAGTTTAATGGGAGTTGGATGAAATTTTATTTACTTCATAACATAGTGAATTTTCATAGACCGAAGATATTCTCCATTGAAAGGATGTAGTCACCTTCACTGGGGAAAACCACTAAAATATTGTGTGATATGGTTTAGTTTCAAAACATAACATACACAGTGTGTTTAGGTTTCATAAAGTGGTTAAGAATAGAACACTATTATAAGATTTCATGGTCAATTTAAAAGAGAGGATAAATTGTAATATATAACCAATCAATAACCCCTCCCTTTCTCAATGGTTCTAATGATCCTATGGAACTTTAAGTGGTATCTCAGAATTTTCCCATGTTTCATCCTTGTCTTAGACAATATAAACATAGTTAATAGTAGTTTAAATACCTAATCAAATGGAAAAATTTATCCTTCTTGGAAAAATAGAATGATACCCAATCTTGCATATCTTTTCCTGGAGGTAATAGGTGAACCTACAGTTGGGTTTCCACCCATTGATAAATGTCCTCCTATGATATTTATTGAAAAAAAAAATCATTAAGTTAAAGGGAATTCATGAAATTTTATTCTTATGTCTTTTTTAGAAAATTTTTAAATAAAGATAATGGGTCTCAAGATAGCTAAAGAAATTTAGGACAAAATCAAAAGCATATTTTAGGGAAATATAAAAGTGAAGGATGAAAAAATTCATCCTGTAGAAGTAGGTTAAAATATATCATAATGGCAGATTATGAAACTATTCATGAGTACTTCACTAGATAATATAAACTTTTTAGATGCATCATAATATTCATATATATCTTGGAAGATTTTAATACTATTAATAATCTCATGAAAAATATTTCACACAGGTGTGATCATAAAATTAATACATGAGAAGATAATGATGATTTATCTCTTGATGAATTTAATAGATTTTTCTTTTCTTATGAGATGAGGAAATATCCACCATTTAAAAGGATGATTAAGGATAAAATGATGTTTCAATATATAAATAAACTAAAATTTGATGAACCAGAACATGATTCTATAAAACAAAGTGAATTAGAGGATAAGGATGATTATTCTGAATAAAATGATATAATCATGTCTCTTATCTCTAAAACGTACCAAGATAGTATAGGAGATCACATAGGAAAACTCCAAATTAAATGTTTTGATTATGGTTGAATTTTTAATTTCTCAATTAATTTTTCTAATAAGAATGTTAATGAATAAAAATATTACTATAATGAAAATAACCAGTGTTATAAATGGATAACACATCTATAGAATATGTTTATTGAGTAAGAATGTTGAATATGACTCAACTAAAAAGTTCACTGGAAAAAATAGAAGAAGTATATTTAGTATGAATAATGAATAGGACTCGAATAAATATAGTTCTTAATTTTTTTTTAAAAAGAATAAGTTCATAACTTCCATTGATAATTTCTAGAGAATAGAATATTCCACAAATAGTAATTAAAAACAAGGTGATGAAAAATACATTAAATATCAGCTAAGGTTATAAATTGTTTAATTTCATGAGAAAAATAAAAAACTCAATAAATAAATTTTAATTCTGTATAATGAATGTGTGAAAATTAATTTAGTATAGAAACATGTCATTAAAATGGAATATGGGTGCATTAATGATTTTAATAACCTCAAACTAAATGTTTTTAAACAATGAAAGATATTAGACATTATTATTACTAAACTTGTTCTTAAGTTAAGTGTTGTTTATATTAACCAATCCCTATTTATTGAGTTTGAAAGTAACATAAATAAGATGAGTGATAATTTCAACAAGTATACAAAGGTAAAGAATGAAACATCTCATGTTGAAATGATAACTCACTAAATCAATCATGTGAAATATACACCCACTAAATATAAAATTTTATTAAACTATACTAGACATACAGTTTTTAGAAATAATATTGGGAAAACATGGATTGATAAGTGATGTGAGAAACAAATCACATCTATAGAAGTTGGGAAAACCCTCAATGATAAAGGTTCCACATGCCTAAGTAAAATATTTACCCGGTATTAATTTAAACCATAAAAACATAATTAGAAGGAAATATCATTTTTTTCTATAAAAGATAAAGGTTCAGTAGATTCTAATTGTTCTATGGTATATTTGGGAACAAGAAATATAATTTTTGGAACAACATGTCTCTCCCTATAAATAGGTATGATCATATGTTGAATAACAATGGAAGATAATATATTAACTATTGTAAGTTATAGGAATAATGAAAAAAAATCATTAAGTGCTATAAAAATTCATAAGAAAAAATGATTTGATTTCCCGGAGGTTTTCTGCGGATTGTTTGACCAATTGGGTTAATATGATGAAGAATGTATGAAAACAATTTTAGGATAATTTTCTTATGCTTCAAATGAAATTGAAAGTTGGAAGAATAAAATATAATTTATAGATTTTGTTATTGAGATATATATAAAAGATAGAAAAAAGAAGAAAGCATGGATTGTTAAAAGTATTTTTTAGTTTTCTATGATAGGTTATATAAATATTTTAAAATATTTTGAAGAATGAAACTAAGGAGTACTTAATTTTGGAAATGATAGTTCCTATAAATTCATGGGAATAATAATTGATTATATTGAATCTTGGAAACTAAAATTGAAGAAAGTAATACTTATTGATGTGCTTAAGAAAAATTTGATGAGTGTTAGAAAAAGTTTTAATAATGGACATAAAGTTGTCTTTAGAAAATATTCTTGTATCACTAGAAGATTTTATGATTAAAAAATTGTTTCTATGGGAGAAAAAACCAATGTCAATATATATAGGATCATGTTAACTCCTATAACATAATTATTAAGTTGAAAAATAATCTACGGCATTGAAGACCTAATTATCCTGGCCAAAAAAGGGTATATAAAATTTATAAGAAATATTTTTTATAAAACATAACACAAATGAAAATGAAATATGATTTTTTTCGATAACTTACCTAAAATAAATGATATTTATTAATTGTCATTAAAATATTGGAATCAAATACCCTAATCATTATATGCTTATTCACTATAATCTTTTTTGTTCAATGATACATTAGTAAAAAAGGTTTCATTACTTTATTACTTTCATTGATTAATTCACTTAGATAACCAGCATAATTTTTGTGAAATATAAATAATAGACTACATGGATTCTTAAAAGTATAAAAATGGATCTTGAGAATGAAATAGGTGTATACATACTAAGGCTAAGATAAAACAATGGAATTTCATACAAAACCAATGCTTCAATGTCTATGTGAGGAAATATGGAATCAAAAAACAATAAAATCCAACCTACACTCAAAAAAATGGAGTAGAAGAAACGAAAAATATAATTTTATGTTGATGTGGGAAAAAAATATAACTTTATGAATACAAACATTCTTCATTTTTCTAGAAATAGTCTATATATACTATTGTTCGTGTACTAAATAGATTTTTCATGTTACCAAAATCAAAAATTACATCCAATTATATGCCTTATAATAAAATAATGATGGAGAAATAATTCAATTTTTTTAATGTACGTCCTTTCAAAATATCAAAAATCCAGATCTTGGAATTTCTTGGTGAAAATCTAAAGAGAAATTTTTTAAAGGAGATTAATCTAATAGATGAAGATACATGTGTTGGAAAATATATACAAAATTATTTGATTCCTATGAGGTGAATGTTTCTAAAATTCATACTTAACAAAAAAATTTAAATATGGTAAAGAAGACATTATAGATGATATATTGATTAATTCTTGTGATGAAAATAAAAATAAAAGATGAATGAAGTCCAAAACATTTATAATACAATTCAAATGAAACATATAATGAAAAAAATGATACTGGAGGAAAATATATTAAATTTAATACATTATAAATATAGTTTGAATCTAATGACATCATTGGAAATAAAAAATCTTCGGTTTATAATTGAAGGAAAATTAAATCATGGAATCGTATATCCATTATCACACATGTAGAAAACTAATTATTTATAGAGGTTATTGAACATAAAGAGAAATTAATAGATATGAATGAAGAGTTTGATCTAATTGAAAAAAATGATACCGATGAAATTTTTCCATGACCAATAGAAAATATTGTTATAGGAGCAATGTGTGTGTTTAGAAACAATTTCAATGAACATGGGGAAATTTCGAGAAACAAAGATAAACTAGTTGTCAAAGGTTTATCATAGGTTGAAGGTGGAAACATTGAATAAAAAATTTCCCCAGTTTTGAGAATTGAAACTATAAGAATGTTATTCATAGTTCTACACCTCATTATTCTAAATTCTATCAAATTGGTGTTAAGTCGAGTTTCATAAATATATAAATTCAAGAAAAATTGATTATTGGCAAACCTAGTCAATTATTAATTGATAAATATGGAAACATAGTCTTTAAGATGAGGAAATATTTATATTGGTTAAAATAGTGTCTGAATGAATGGTTTTATAAAAGTGTATGTTTCCTAAGGCAATTGATCATTTAAAAATAATTACATGATATAATCCCGTATGTTATAGTGATGAAAACCAGTACTTTAATTATCACTGTTTGTATTGATGATATAATATTTAAAGGTGACATGGATAAAACTTATGATGAATTTTCTTATAATGTGAAGAATAACATCGAAATACGTATACATAGAGAATTATCATTATTTTTTGTATTACATGTTTAAAAAAACTGGAAAAATATTTCTATATTAGGAAAATTATGACAACTGGTTATTATAAAATATTTTAATGGATTATTCCAAGGAAGTTTCTACTCCAATATTTGTTGGATTTTAGTTGAATAAAAATGAATTTGGAAAAAGTGAAAATCTTAAATACTCATGAAATATTAAATAAATCTTACTCTATCATATTTCCTTAATACAAGACATTTTATATGTTGTCACATTATTTTTAAGTCATTTGAGTGATCTAAATGAATCCCATATGTTGGAAGATAAAATATTTCATAGGTTTGATAATGAAATATCAAATTATGGAATAATGTATAAAATAATTAATGAGATGATCTTTTATGGGTTTACTAATGCTGATTGGTCTAGATATTGTAACAAAAGAACATACACATCATGAAGATATTTAATTTAAAGAGAATGTTATGTGAGAAGACATAGTAAGAAAATAGAGTTATTTTACATTGAGAATAGTAGAAGTAGGATATATTGCTTCCATAAAAGCATGTACAAAAATAATGTGGATTAAAGTTCATCTGGAATAATTGAAAGTGATTATTTGTACATGTTGATGATTAAATATGATTATCAAGGTTCTGTTTAATTTTACAAACGCCATATAAAACATTCCAAATCAATGTATATTGATATTAAGTAACATTTCCTATAATTAATTTTTTATGATGGAGAGGATATAATTGATTATATTTCAATAAATTTTCAAATTTTTGATATTTTTCCAAAAGTTATACCGAGGTAAATATTTGAGGAATTGAGGATGAAAATACATGTTCAATCTACACCAATCACTATATAAAGTATCTATGTAAATTCACCCACCTTTAATTGGATTATTTTTTTTCTAAAGTGGAGAGAAATTATAACATATTAAGATAGTGTAAAAGTATTTATTTTATGAATATAAAGTTATTTTAATAATAAATAAGGGGAGATAATTTTGAGGGGGAGTTTATCATATCATTACTACAAATTTTCTTATCATAGAGGGATAGAATTTATCCAAAAACATTATTTTAACTCGCAATGTGGATCCAAAATATTCTTTATTAGAAAGGGTATTCATTAATAATAGTTTAATAAAATAGTTCTTCAAAAAAGATAATTTTTTTTCATATGTTTCCAAAAAATACAAAGGGGGTAGTGAATGGGGATTGAGTTTGACGTAGAGAGTTTCTATAGAAGTGTCATTTTTTTAATCTAAAAAGGAATTTTGAATGGGTATTCATAAGTTATTACTTATGATATGATACAATATGATGTTGATCATATATTTAAAAAAAATTGTGAATATATAAAAGGTTTTTTGGATTTGGTACCCCATGTTATTTTATATTATACATTTTTAGGTGGAATGGCACAAAATTTATGAATTTTATGTGAAAAATGGATATTTGAATATATATTCTTTAAATACCTCACATAATAGTGTATGATTTATAAGTGTCAAAAAGTATTTTAGAAAATATTAAAAGGAATATTACATTCCTCTTATTAGGGATATTATAAGGCATGATACATTTTTTTACTCCAATAACCTGATCTTATCATATTGTATGATATGATCGTTATACAAGGGATGTGAGAAATTAAATATTAGTGTTCAATAAATAATCTGAATAAGATAGCATTACATAAAGAATTTCATGTGATGAAATGTGTATTAATTGATTCAGTTATGGATTTTTAAGCATTCAAAACTGAATATATTACTCAAAAATTGTATAACATTCAAGTAAAATCCATGAAATGATATTCCATTTCCCGAATTCCAATATTTATAGGCCACTTCCATTAAATTTTTACATTTTAGTTTTCTTAACTCCATACCAAATCCATCCCCACCTAAAATTTATCTCTCCTTCACCCATTGACTTGAGAAGCAGTAGAATGCTTGGGGATATTGGAGGCTCCTTCCCTTATCATGGATGGTTCTTGATGGATCATGGATAAACCATAGAGGTAAGATTTAAAAGGTTATTCCTAATGATATTTATCATGCATTGATTAAATATAGAAGTACCTTTTTTAATATGTAAGATAATAAGGAATTATCATTATTTTATTTATATTGTGAATTTAGGTTTTCATTTTTAGTTATATTTAATTTAATGATTATTAATATTTATATATTAATGAACATGTTTTTGTGGACCATAAGAAACATAACATGACTATGAGCCTCAATATATATACATCAATTATAAAATAATTTTATGGATCATTATAATGTCATCTATCTCACTAACTGATTCGAAAGGGCCTCAAGAACATATCTCATTTATTAGTAGATGTTTTGATATAACATTGAGTAAAAAATTACTAGGTCTAGAAAAAATTAGACCTGTATAGATAAAAAAAAGTTAAACATAATTTATGAAAATATTAGACAAATAAAAAATGTGATATCATTTATCAGAACAATATTTTGAAATAATTCATTTGAAAAATAACTCAAGAATTCTATATTTTATATTAATAAAAAGTTATGATAAATAGGTAAGTTTAAATGTAAATATTAACAAGAAGTCTCCTTATTATTTTGAAAAACATCCAAATGATAATACACATAAAAAATGTCCCCAATATAAAAAACATTACTATCATAAACAATCTATCCCATGGTATTTTTCGAAAAGAAATAAGTGGATTTTAGAATGAGATAAATTAGATAAGGTAAATGATATGGTATTATATTATCCTGAAACATTAAAATCCTATAAAATTTCTAAATATTGAATATAGAATTAAAATAATAGTTAGTATTTCATTTTAGAAAATTTTTCTTTTTCTTCATTTAACTAATTTATTTTTAAAATTTATCATTATTCTACATTATCTATTCGACTTTATTTTCAAAATCCTGACATCTATATTCCAACATTCATTCGACTATTCTAGAAAATAATATTAATTTTAATTTTTATAAAGTCTACCACCTTGATTCTCTATGAATTTCATCTGTTCATTAATAAATATGATTTCATGATAATAATGTTATTTAATATTTTCAACAACATGTCTCATTTTAATACTCACCTCATATACTTAATTACAAACTCTGATGTTCGGTAAATAATCATTATGTTTCATGATGATTCCCATTTACAAATTTAACAACAAAATGAATGAAACTGTTTCTGTAATTTGATTATCTTTCCTCATTTTATACATTATATTTCCTTTCACATGGTTTATCATTACATATATATTAGTCCTAAACAAATTTTCAAGATTCTAAAATTATTCTTTTGACATGTACATCCCAATTATATCGGATATTTCTAAGACATTATTTGCAATATCAGTTTATATGATGAGTTATTCTAAACTTGGGTTTATTTAAACTTATTTCTTACTTATTTTCAAAAGAATATTTTACAACATGAATTACCTCAAACTAATTTTTCAACTCTAGATTCTGTTTTCTTTTCTCCATCATTTTTAAATACTCTTTCATGAATATTTTTTTGATAATTTTTCAAATATACTTTTGATATATATTATGAGAGGAATAAGGTAAAGATCAATTTTGTTTCAAATAAAAAAATAGCCTTTCAAATATGATGTGATTAATTATGATGAATTCTCAATAGTCGGTTTCAAAGTATCATCCTCTCATTTTTTTAAATAATTTCATCATTTTAATATTCTTTTAAAAAATATTTGGATAAATATAATGTGAATATTCTTGAATTTTAATTTATTTTTATTCTTATTTTCATTTTAAATACAGAGTGGGATAATAATCATGTTCCTACCATATAAAATTTTTTTTTCTAATTTTTTTCGTAGATGTTAAATAATATATAAACATCTCAATGTTGAATTTTTATTATCCTTCTTTTCAAATTTCTTGATAATCATAAAATGTTTTTCAATATTTTTATTTTATTTTTCTAAATTTCACTCTATTCCCTCTACCATCATACATTTATACACATTTTTTAATAATTCAAGCTATTATTTCATAATTTCTAAAAATTGTTTTTTATATAATGTCCTCTTGATGATTTCTTTTAATTTTGTTTATCTCATTAATTTAAAAGAGGAATATTTTCATAACCTATCAAGTATTAGGTTCCATTACTAACTTGTTCTATTGAATTATTATCTTTTTCGACTAGGATATCTCAATAGTATATACAATATCTCTTTATTTGGATTTCTCCTTGAGTTTAATTATTTTATACTCAATTAGAGCCGCTTTATACTTACTTTTATGATCAATCTTACTAAATTTTTTCCTGGATGAAAATTGATCCACATTTTACTCTTCATGCTCAAAAATATTGAAATTAAATTCTCTTTCATCCATTAGGAAATAATTTACAACTTATTCATTCAAAATTTTATTTTCTATACATGTTTTGAACATAAATTCATTGGCTTGATGAGCCCTTACACCTTCTGAATATATTCGTGTCTCATATTGTAGAAAATTATGGTTGTAAAATGATTTTATTTTTCCTTGTTCAGGTTCCCCAAATTAGCTCCACAATTTTATTTTAACAATATAAATTTGATTTTTTTTAATGATTCATTTTTATAAAATCATACTAAATTATAAAACATTCAATTGAATAACTTTTATATATTCCTGTATAATTTGGATAATATTGAAATACCTCATTCCATAAAGGTTATAATGTTTATAAATATCATTAACTTTTACTATATCCATATTAAATTTCTATGTTAATAAAAATTATTGTATCAACTATATTTTAATATAATATTCTACTATAATATTTTTAATATTGTTTTTTTACTTCATATAGAAAAATATTGAGTATAAAGTTTTCTCTCTTGATTGTTATGGAATATTCTGTATTTTTTTAACATGGGAATGGTCTCTTCAACAAGAAGAAATTTCAACACATCTGTAAACAAATATAAATCCATGGTGACCTCAGGAAATTCTGTAAAACAATTTATGTATTTTATCCTCTAACAATTTCATATGATAAGTTTTAATAAAACTGAATAATGGTTTTAGAAAAATATGGGTACACCTTCTTGTGTCATGTGCATGTATCACACCCATGGATAGCCTTATCCTAAAGTACCTACACACACACACATCTCTATACACTATTATAAATGAGAAGTTAAATAAATGATACTATAAGTCAATGAATAACACATAATACCAAATAGTAGTATAAAACATGTATATGGAAATGAAAAATGGACCAAATACAAGTCCACGAATACTATAAAGAAGTTTGTCCTGCTAGAAAATTGGGACACATATGAAATAGTAAGTATGGGATATGTCAGTGGTCTATTTATCCCAATTATGATCCACCTACTCCTACTCTATCTAGGACTCTATCAAAAGACATATCATTATTATAACCCATGATATGTGTGGGAAGATCCCCTGAAAGGGTCAACATAAACTTACCTTTCAGGAAACCTCAAAATCACCAAGCACAAAGCATCAAATAAGGGGTCAACTATAAATCTAATAAAAAGGATGAAAAAGAAGATAACTAATATATGATCATAGAAAAAATCTGTGTCTCAGATTAATTTATCAATTTCAACATCAGTCAAGGTATTCTTTTTGGTGATTTATGGTAATTCTCTCCATAGAGAACTCACTTGTCTGGTCTCACTAACATTGATGTCACTCATTTGAGAGGTCATACTCCTCATTACATTATATGTTGACGTATAAATTTACTAGCAAGGATTATCTATGATACACATCCAATTAAACTACACCTCATCAAATGAAAACAGATATCAATCAATTGGTAGGGAATCACACCCATGTCCTATGGGAGATACCTAACCCTAACTATAATTACCCACTATAAAATGGACCACATGTCTATGGTATCATATATGGGATACCTAACCAAACCATGGGAATGAAGAGATTGAAGATTAATCTCTATGATTTGTGGAGTGATACATAACTCTATCCAAAACTAACCTATATAGGCGGTCACTTATCCTATAAAAATGATAGGATACCACATTATACTGTCATATGGATGGGATATGGGAAAATACATGAACTAAATTGTCTTAAGGGAATTAACCCATGATTATACCAAATCTATACTAGGGATAATGATTCTATTCATCCTTATATGAAGTACACAACATGTGAAAGGGACAAACAGCATGTCTCATTATGTTTGTTCCTACAAATATATGTGCTTCTGTACTCTGGTCATGTTTGTGTCCTCATAAATTGTCAATGTCTAAGTACACTTCTTATGACCTTGTTCACTACCTTTGGCCATCCAAACCTCCTACATCCATGTACACTACTCATTTCCCTGCCTATCTATCAATGATGGATCACTTTGAGCTGTTATACATGGGATCACATATTCTGTATACCAAGTACAAGATTGTGATATATTTCCCTCATGTCAAAACCCTATAACCACAACTACGAGACAGTCACCATGTGTTCTTCATTACTACATGACTTATAGTAACTAATATTATAAAAGAATAATTCAATGATGAAGTTTCTGAATATTTTTAACAATTTTCCATTATAACATGATTATTTCCCATGAGTATCAAAACAAAGATGAATTTTACCGATGGTTAGTCGAAAGTCAAATTACAATCACTCATCATTAAGAAAATCATCTATCATTACTTTATATTGTTCTGTGTGCACCAGTTTTCAAAACCATCATAACCGATATATGTTCAAAATTTCTATCACCATGATAATTCCTCCACAATGACATAGTCAATCAATTTAAAATATCAATATCAAACTATGTAACCCCTAATTATTGGTGCAACAAAATGTGTTCCTAGAAAAAGGTTGAACTAATGGAAAATTGAGAACCGATGATGTATGCATGTAGAATAGTGGGATAAAACCACAAAACACACATGTGGGGAAAACCAAAGTTGGACATGTTAGGTTTAGACAAACTCATCATCATAAGAATAACATACCAGTAGAGTAAAATAATAATCAATTCATAATTCTCGAGAAAATAATCATTGTAAAATCAACACAGATGGTCCATGAATTAATATCTAAATGAGATTAATTATTTTTCATCATAGAAAATCATAGATTTAGAATAATAATAAAAAATACATATCTATACTTTTGTTTATCATTGATGATGAACGAATTTATGTCTAAGTAGATGATAATATCATTTGAATTCTAACTATCAATCTAAAAAATTTGTGGTCATTCGAAAATGCTAATGCATTGGGAGCCTCCGCTATTTTTAGGGGATTTAGGGCTATGGTGGATAACCCTAATGTTTTCCAAAAATAGGTTCAAATATGTTTTTCTTGCTAAAAATTAATTGGATTGTTAATTAATAATATAATATAATTTATTTATTTTATCTAATGTTTTGATTGTGACTACACTAAAAAGAAAACTTGATTCCTCTATTGATTATTTTTAAAATGGGGTTAAACGTTGATTTAAGAAATAATAGTTAACTTGGTTTTCCCAAATGAGACTCTGTTTAGGAAAAAATACATTATTTTTGAAAAAAATTCTATGTGTGGTATATTATATTTATAAATTGTCAAATATCAATATCATGGATCCATGGGGTCCAAAAATCCATTCGAACTCCATGACGTACAAAGAAAATATTATTTAAAATATTTATAAGGATTAAAAATAAAAAAATAGATTCATTATGTAAACCCCACCTCATGTATTTTTATCATGAAATAAAAAACCCAACTATAATAGGTGGGGTTCATGATCGTGTGTATAGTTTTGATTCTCCCATGTTCTCTCCTGAAGATTATAATTATGTGAAAAAACATGTTCTAATGGAACATATTTTCAATGAATGATATTATCATGATGATCCTCAATCTCCACCATGTGCTTTGAAAGGTTAAATTCGTCCCCAATGTCTTGCACATCCAATTCAAAAACATGAAGCCAATCATTTATATATCTCCTCTGATGTGACCCATGGAAAACATCGTGAACCCATTATAATTGTTGTGGTAATTTTATAATTTATTCTATCTTATTAACACTGGACAATATCTGGAAAGATCCAATGAGTCTTATAGATATCTTTCAACCTTGGCCAAATATCTATAGTCTTCATTGAGGTGGAACATATAATATTACACGTACAACCACATCAAACACATTAGTCCTCCATTATCAGTCAACATAGGATTTATAATGGATATGGGTATCCCTCATCTGGTCCTGGTTGATTTAAAACTTCTCAGTTGTCACTTTTACCTACTTTAGTCTCATTAGTGATGTTTCTCCAAGATTCTTCTAACACAGTGGTGAAATGTAGGGTATCTTCATAAAATATAACAATTGGTTTCATACTAATGGTGAAATGGTATCTATTACTATTTGAAAACTCAAAAAATGGTAGGTGATCATCCTAGATATGACCAAAACATAACACAAAGCCAACATAATATCCTTAAAACCTTGAATGGTCTACACTATCTAGCCATTTTTACGGGTTTGAATTTCATGCTCATCTACATTCAATTCCCGAAAATTTCTTATAATCCTCTAAAAAAACAAGACATGAAGTGATCATTATGATCTGAAACAATTATAAAGGGAACTATAAGAAGTAAAATGTCCCTTTCATATAAAGGAATCCCAAACTCCATATTGAAATCTAATATTGGCTGATATGAATTTGGATAAAGTGGGGATTTCGTCCGATCACCCATACAGAATCATGAAATCTATCCATCTATGGAAGACTCATTACAAAATCCTTGGATAACTATCCCACTTCTACACTGTTTCCTCAAAGAGTTTTGTGAAACCTACTAGAACTATGTGCTCAGATTTAACCTATTTTCATGTGATTAATTGAGAGATAAGTATAAGAACACTCCATTTCATCCCTATCTATGAAAAGTGACATCGAATGTCATGTTACATATTTTCCACCCCAATATTTACCACCAAGGGGGTGTATGAAAATCCTTTCGAAAATCCTCTCACAACGTGACTAGTATCATTATCCAATATTATAAAAGGACAGTGTTCTCACCACCTTCCTAAAATAAATTTTGATAATGTCCTTTGAATACCTTTTTATGAAAGACCTCACAATACTAATCTCTATGTTTTTTATCCTCAACAAGCTGAATATATATAGGGGAAACAAATATCAGCAATAGGTATGCTTCACTTCACTAATCCAAAAAAATAAATATAATGAGGATATCTACTCTGACACCTCACTCCAAAACTGTGATATTGATTTCCTTATGATAGAATCTTCACCATATTCCCCTTCTCAAAAGTATAAAATGTCACAAAGTCATAGTCCTACATGAAAACTAACCATTTCCTCTTACTTAAGTTATGATATTTCTATGAGAAGATATACCAACGACTCTAATGATCATATTATATAATGAATCACCCTCCTATAATATTTTTAATCTAATAATTCATGATGAATACTATGGTTACTAGCATTAAATTATTTTTCATGTACTTATTCTCATTGGGTTGTATATTTCTCGTCCCATAAGAAATCACTTCTTTCCTCTGCATAAAATTGCATCCATGCCTAACATTGGATACATTATATAGAACCATTTACTCAAAACCCCCCTTTGAAAGTCCCAAGATTGGTATTTCTTGTTAACCATTACTGTAGCTCCTGAAGATACATCTAACACTACCTCATCAATATAAAAGGTTATCCTTTTCATTTCATGGTATTCATAGGAACCATAATCCTAGAGAAATATGACAAAAGTATCCAATAAGATTATTGAAACCTAAGGAGGCTATGCCCCTCAGTCATTTTTTTGGAGGCTCCCAAGCATGTACTACCTCATTAATTTTTTAGTCCACATATACTCCCCTTAATAAGGTGACAAGTCCTCAGAATTTGACCTGTAAAATTTAGAATTTTCACATCAAGATCATCCCATAATAATGTTACTATCAAAATATGTCTATGAACATCCTCAAATGTACCGCATGCTCCTCATCTAATGCAAAGTACAAAATATTTCATTTGTAAAGGCTATGATTAACCAATGCATTAAAGGAAGAATGATCTAGTTCATGATTCCCATGAACCATGTTGGGGAATTATTCATCATTAAGGGTATTACCAAGTATTCATAGTGACTTTAGTGGGTAAGAAATGTTTTCTTCAATGTATCCTCCACTGAAACATAGATAGTTGATAAACTAATTAGTGTTCAATATTAATGAATTATATCTCACATTGAAACTAGTCAACGAGGTCATTGATTCTTATAACTGGATATTTATTCTTCATATGAAAATGTTTTGGGTGTTGCAAATCCATGCATAGCCTCATTTTCTCATATATTTTCTTGGAGAAAAATATGGGTGATTTCATAAAGGACATAGTGAATCTATAAAATCCCTTTCTCTATATATCATCCAACAACACCATCAGTCTGTACATATATACAATATCTATATGATATTCTTTAGTAGATATCATAGAATTCATTGCGTGAATGTCTATACAGAATTCAATATCTCATTGGGGAGGTAATCCCAACACATCCTTATGAAGGGTGTCAACGGACTCGACCACTACAGGGGAATAAAATCACATCATGAATACTTATCTAATGGATATACTATGAAACTAATGATAAAAAATATATCCTTCTACATACAAGGCAATCCAACTCTACCTAATATTCCTTCTTTCTTGTGATGTAAAATATCATCCCATAAACTCAGACTCATTTTATCCTCCGCTTGAACTAGTCAGCCTATGTATAGACATTAGAGAACTAGTAAATACATAGAATGCATTAATAAAGCCACATAATGGATATAAGTATATCTCATCTGTTTTTCTCTCCTCTAATATTCAGGTGACAATTTTGGTAAAATGTGTGATAATTAAATATCCCCGAATAAAAGTCTCTAATCACAAAGGTCAAGCAAAATGATCCATTGGAATCTCCATGTCATGAACACGGGATGTTTGTATGAAATATTGGATTGTTCTTGGGCCTATAAAAACTATATATAATTTTTAAAAGACATGTATCATACCACAAATCATACCTAAATCCACTAGGTCATAAGCCTTAACTTTCTATAACTATCCACATCCTAGACCACCAGCTCCTGGAACCTAGCATAGACCGCCTGGAGGTGGTAGTGATGGTAATGGATAATAACTTCATCCAATTCTCACAACTTTCTGAGATCCCCTTCCATGTCCACCACCCTGTAAACCTCTCTTATTTATCTCTTACTTCTACATTGGTGGACCGTGGACCGTTTCCCAGTATACTATATGGATGGTTGGGAAATCACACATGATATAGACTCAACCACCACATGAGTGAAATAAACTCAACCTTAGTTACATGTAACTTCACCAAGTTCCCTAAGAGTCTGGACATGTTTTATAATACTATATCTAAAACCTTCTCCCCAGTGCGAATTACTGAGTCTAACATCAACTATAAACTATAGAGGTCTTAACTCCAGGGTGTCCACTGCCTGAACTAATGGTTGGTGAATAATATGATAATAATATATTGATATCCAAGGAATTATTTATTATGCTATTTTAAGAAAGGGAAAAATGATATACCAAAAAATCTCTGTTATATTAGAAAAGTTCACACTCAAAGGTTCATGACTAAATACATCTATCATGAACCAAATCCATGGAAAAACATGAGAGGATATTGAACCTAAACATGTACTATGTGGATATCATGTTACCCTATTGTATATTGAAATTATCATTGATACACACTTAAAAAAAATCTAATTACAACTCCACTCTCAATAGGGGTTAAAACATTGACTATGTGATAAATATCTCATCATACATCTCTGTCATCAGATTCCACCAATAACCTACTAGGACATGGAGAAGGCTCGCCAATAGGACTACCATCTAGTCAATATGGGTCCTAACAAGGTGGAATGATTTTTGTACTACCTTCAATTATTACTTAACTTCCTGGGTGTGTTTCTTGGCCCAAAACATGGTTAGTCTCTACCTATGGCACTCATGAAGTGTGATAATCCTCTACGCATTGTCTTCAAATATTTCTGATGTAACAAACTACTTAAAATTAATTGGTACTATCAGCAATCCATATAGGAAAAATACCTCCATCATTACTCTGTAGACTATGTCCATGTCGTTATATGGGTCATCAACTTGATCTTATCATGGAATCCTAGTTTCATGTCTTGATAGAGCTATCCAACCATATTCTACATTAGTTTTACTAAAGATAGTATATTAATTGAGTAGACTCAAGAGGTACATGGAAATAATAAACCAATAATATATGATTCATGTACCAATGGTTTCACAAAAACTAGTGCCTAAATGTACTAAGTCAACAATAAAGTTATTATGATCCTATGGAATGGATATATTGGTTTCCACCACAATTCTACATTTTTTAGTCTGAGATCCAAACATTAGAAAATATACCATTAGTTCCCTAGTTACCGAATCAATCCACATAGTTAGTCTATATTAAAACTCAAGTCCTAAGGCATATTATGATTTGATTCAACTTTGTCATGACACTACTTCAAAATCAGGTTTTATCAGCGTAAAAAATTATTTATCAATGCAACAAAACTGATAATAGAGGTATTGTTAAAAGGGGTTTCCCTTTTATCAGTACTAAGAAATGTTCTAATAAAGGACCCTTTTATCATTGCTAAAAATACAACTGATAAAAGGGGTCTATTATCTGTGCTAGAAAAATCAATGATAAGAGGTCCTTTTATCAGCAGTTGTTTTTTAAGACTAATAAAAGTAAAAAATATTAGAAAAATTTATAAAATTATATGTAATTCTGGTGGTAGACGCACCCGACTTTTATCAATGCTTAACCCCCATTCAATAGCGCTTGGATTCTCTACCTGCATGTACCCTCCCCACCCCATTAAAAACACAAGTCACACACCCCAGCACCCTTTATAAGTGCTTTCCCCCCAACACCCACCCGCACACCCCTACCTCTACTTGGATTCGAACATGAGACCTCTCCCTTGTGCACCTAATCCTCTACCACTAATCCTTCTGTTTTGTTCTCTATTTAATGATATATCAATTTATATATATATATAGTTATATTTATTTGAATATAAATATTGATTTATATTAATATATATAGTTATATTAAATATATATATATATATATTCTTATAGTAATATATATATATATGTGTATTGATATATATATATATATACATATATTGGTATATTTATATATTTATATATTTATTCGTATATTAATATATATTTATTAGATTTGTTTTAATTACATTTATAAAATACATTTTCATGTGTGTGTTTATAAATAAATAAATACATACATTTATACAACACACACACATACACATATTATATATATATATCTATCTGTAAGTATAATTATACATATTTATATATATTAATATATAATTATATATATTTACATATATTGTATATATATTTTCATATATAGTATATTAATATGCACATACATTTTATGGAATATATTGATAATATATATATCAGTTTGTTAACACAGACACACACTAATATATATATATACACCCACACACCCACACACACAATATATTGGTATATAAATATTAATTTATATTTTTAATTAAAATAGGTATTAGTTTTAATTGAGATAAGTTTTATATATTGAGAATTATATTTTACATGTAAATATGTTTAATTATATAGGTTTATAAATATTCATATATTTAAAGACGTTCTATGCCTTTTTTGGCATTAGTAAGTTTAACAGAGGGTTAACCTCTATCATGATTGTATAGTTCTCATTTCATGATTTGATTTGATATGTGGTAGATCTCAAATGGAAAACCTAATCAGCAGTTATGCATGTTTGAAGATTGAGTTACATTTTCAACTTATTTTAGATCTTTTATTTTTTTTTTGATTTTTTGTTTATTCGAATTGTTATTAAATGATTATTACCCGATAATAATCAAAAACATATTAATTAATAATATTTTTTAAAATATTTTATAAGCCATTTTCAATAAATATCATTTATTTTAAGGGTAAACGTATATTTATACTTATCTAAAACATATTTAAAAAATAAATATTATATTTATATTAATATAAATATATTTTTATATTTTTATAGTAATATATTATTTATAATGATTTTTTTCGAAATATACCCTTTATCAATGCTGGTAATAAAATTACTTATAATGACCCCCATTTATCAGTGCTACTGAAAAAGGTACTGATAAAGGGGTCCAATTAACAATGCTAACAAAACGAATGATAAAGGGGGTACATTTATCAGTGCTAAAAATTAATAATAAATGGGTACTTTTAACAATGCATTTTTAGCACTGTTAAAGGTAAATTTTTTCAGTGATTTTTCTTAGTGCTGATAACGGTACCACCTTTATCAATGTTTTTTTACCACTTTTAAGGCGTGGCTCTATGTAAATTTGTTTTTGTGATAGTTAGAATTAACCCCCTAAGGCCCGCTTGACCATAAGTATGTTGAGAGTGACATTCCAACCTCTCCTCCATGAGGATATGTACTAGTGACTACCACTATGTAGGCATATCACACAAATTGGTGGCCTTAGCCTAAATTAAATTTAGACACATACATATATCCATACACCCATATAATGTAGGAGGCATGTAATTGATACTATACATTCATGAATAATATCCAATTCTACACCAGAGTAATGAAATGGAGTAAAATTGTAAATATGGCATAATATAAGTTCGAAAATAAAATAAAGGAGTACGTCCTCCTCATAAATGGGGACCACAACAAAACTATGACATTTAGATCTATCTGTAGTCTATCTAGCCCAAATAAGTTCCTCCTTCTCCTTATCTTCCTTTGAAATCATCAAAAAGCATATCATCTTCATAAGACCTTGTAACTGTAGGTTGATCCTGTGTAGTGGTTAGTGTAGGCATACCTAGTTAGACACCTTGAAATTTCCAAGCACATAACATCAAAGAGGGAGTCATCTCTAAATCCCAAAAGTAGGGGGGGTACACCAGATAACCCACATATGCTTGTAGATATACTAAAAGTATCACATTAAGGTCATGAACTCACTTCATTCATAGTGATTCTACTTGAGGATCTAAGGAAATTCTCCTATAATAGAACTCATTCCTTGGGTCTTGCTATCATTAATGGAACTCATCTATAAGTTTATACTCATCGGTCCATTCCATGTTAAATTACAAATGAAATAAGTGGGATCATCTAAGATAGACACCTAGTTAGATTTAACATAATCAAAGACAAAAGATCATGTTACAATGGATGGGGATCACACCCAGGGACTATGGGGGGTACATATTCCTATCTGGAATAACCCACCTGGAAGGGTATTTTTCATCCTGGATATCAAATATGGGATACCTAAACAAACCTAGGGACGAATGAGATAAAGGGTCACACATTGGGCCATGTGGAGGGATACTTGAGTCTACCTCAAACAAACCCAATGAGGGGATCACTTTATCTTATGTTGCAGATGAGATATCACATTGTATCCTCCTAAGGATATACCAGGGTAATGTATGCAAAGAGGATTAGTTTGATAGAATGAATCCATGATAACACTTATTCTTGACATAAAAATCATGGTCTCTATCATATCCAAAAAGGAATATATGATGTCTACAATTTACATAAATTGTGTCTAGTTAATTCGAATCATTCCCATATCCATGATTGTGTGATTTGTCCATTCCCACATACCTATTTGGTATTTTTACACTATTGTGTCTCTGTACACTACCTGAGTCCATGTACACTTATCTTTTCAATGTATATTGTTCTTGTCCACATACTTTTATTTTCCGCCCTGTATCATATACATAGAGAATTGATCACAGTGATGACATAATATAAATACCAAGTACTTGACCATGAGATATGTTTTTGATACTAAACCGCTAGTTCTACATTTACAAGACACGAGGTGTGTGTTCTTCTAAACTACATTTCATGTAGTCATTAATTTTATATATATTTGTGTATATGATGTGGTTTCTAAATCAATTTAACCTGCCACCATTCGTCAAGGATTATTTTATGTAAAACTTATTACGTAGTTGACCTTCATTAATGGATTTCCAGAGTTGAATTCTGATCATTATTTTTTAGAAAAGTTGGTCCTCAAAAACTCTCATTGATCTGCACACACTGGTTTTCAAATTTGTTATTTCCCATCATTGCTATAAATTATCATTATCATGATCTCTCTTTTATAATTTTATAACTCAAAAATATAAAACCATATCATCAATATTTGGAACCCTCTATAGATGCTTCAATGAGATGGGTTTCATAAAATGTGTCAAACTATCATCTAGTATCATTATTCTAATGAAAACAAATAGAACGATAAAATAATCCCACCAAACAGAAATGTGATATAAACTAATTTTGGGTGTGATAGTTTTTTCCAAAATACATGATAGAATAGTGATATATCATTATGGTTAAATAATAACAAATTCCTAATTATTAGAAGAATATTGAATAGAAATTCAACACATATGATTCTATAATTAAGTTATAAAAGGATTAATTTTTATTTGTCATGGAAAACCATGAACGTAGATTAATCATACAATTAAATTACCTACCATGGATTGGATCGATCATTATTGACGTATAAAATCATTGTTGAATCCAATGAAATTATCCATCGAATTTTGATCATCGACACATAAAATTTTCCGTCATCCACCAATAAAAATGCATTATGAGCCTCCTATTTTCATTGGATCTATTATTTTTCTACTAAGGGACCAATATATTTTACCAAAAGTGGCCTAAATATGGGTTTTCATGGTTAAAACATTTATTATACTATTAATAAATAAATTTAATTTCATTATTTTTTCTATTCGTCTAATGGATACTACAATAAAATAAAATAGCTGACGCATATAATGATTATATTTCTCCTATGGTAAGACCTGTATTCGTGAAAAAAATAGAATTATCAGTTATCCAATCACAGACTTTGTTTGGGATATATTCTGATATTTTTGAAAAACTACATGCATATGATATATTATCATGTTTATTTAAAAAACATAAATATAAAGGATCTATATGGATCATAATTCTTCACAAACTCAATTCCATATACAGAAAAGGTTATTTAAAATATTCAAAAATGTTAAATAGAGTAATGGATTCATTACATTTCATTTTATGACTAGAATTCAAAATAAATGTGTAATGTTAATAGATGTTATTGATTTATTTTTTAAATATGTAATCATAAAATTATTTATATATCCTCATGAAGTACTCATACAAATATAGAACACATAAGTATTCATTCGAAATGTATTTTTTTGATATATATAATTAAAAAGTACCGCAAAGAAATTTTAATTTCTTGAATAAAATATAAATATCATTTTGAAAAAAACTAAAGACATCCTATAGATCTAATTTCCCCCCCTCTTCTTATGAGGCAACTAGAAATTTTTTAAATCTATAAATTAACTTAGTATGTTTATATAAATGTTCAAAAAAACTGAACTATTAAAACTAGAATGTTTTTTGAAATAAAAATCTTATTGAATATCTATTTTATGAATGGAAATATTTATTTCCATTGGAAAAATAATTAAATTCAGATCATTTATATAGTTGTATTTGTCTATGATAGTGAATTTATATATTGAAGATTTAGAAATTATGACACATGGTTTTGATGCCTCATCATTCGACTATTTTTTGGCCTCCCTAGTGTGGTGTTGTTTTGTGCAACTATGTTTCATATTTCTTTTTGTATGTCTATTAATGTAGGAATATATTTTTATCTTAGGTGAAGTGGTGATCGGGGTGGATTGGTTTTACGAAGCTGATTATGTTTTGTGACAGATCCTATGAGTGTGGATACTATTGTTTTATTGATGTTCTATTATTAATTTCTCTTATTTTTCTATATTTTATTTCTTCAGAGAGGTTGTTCCAATAGAGGTAGTTACTAGTGGTAGTTTTGGTGTTATTTGTGGAAGGGTTTTGTTGTGAGTAGTAGTTGTTATGTTTCATATTTTGTGATGTTACCTATTTATTATATTTTTTATGGTTTTTTGTAGTGATAGTGCCACTCAATAGTGTTTGTGCCTTTTATTTTTCATTCTTCATCCGTCTACTTTTCAAGGTGTTTATTTTTCTAGTGGATTTCATGGATGAAATTATTGGTGTATAGGGTTCAAATGTTCATGTGTTTATGGTATATGGATTCCTTGGTTAGTGTATGTATGAACCCAATGATCGTGGATCTTCTCTTTGGATGACACATCCTCTCATCATCAAAGGGACAGACCTCACCCAGGTGACATCTTTGTTTTATTTCAAATTTATTTATTTTTTTAGTTTTCTCGTAATACTTTATGAATTTGATAGTTTCTATTTCTCCTTCACCATTTTATTCTATAGTTCCCAATTAAACCTGAACTGGTTTATTTAAAAATATAAAAAAAATATTTATATGAAATTTAGATGTGAAACAAAGGATAAAATAATTCTAATAGATTCTAATATACTGACCAGGGGATAATGATCCTAATATTTTATCCTCTCTTACTAATTATAATTTTTTTCAACAAGTCTATCATTATCCCAATAAATTTTTCCATTTCCATTACATTTAATTTTTTATATTCATTTAATTCTAATTTATTAAATATTTTGATATAATTTGACCAAAGAAAATACCATATTCTATTTGAATTGATTTAGTTCCTCTTGCATAAATGTTATCTTTATTTCGTCACCTATAATATCATCCATTGTATTAAGTTAAAATTTTGATATGTATACAACATTATCTTATACTAATTGTTGTATCAATATGTCAAATTCAACAGGAGGTGAATCAAATATTTTATAATATTATAGAATATGACCCTCTTAGAGAAATTTATAGTTTTAAATTTAACTAAAGTGTTATTTTAAAAAAAATATTTAACTATAATATCACACTTGAATAATTAATTAAATTTAAAAGATAAACACATTTTGAATTAAAAAATCAAATAGAATAAATATAATGTTGAGTTTTGAAAATAGAAGAAAATAAAGAAATGGGGTTCTAGATTATTATTTACAATTCTGATAAAAAACTATATTACATAATGGATACTCACGTCAATATCCACATAACATATTTTATTTAACCCAATGTGATAGGTGTATAAACACATTTAGTTGAATACATAGTTGTTTAAAATGAAACATATTTATTTAGGAGTACTGGGACCATCATGATCTTACCCTATAACATATCTGATCAATGATTGAATGGAAAATGTCTTTATAAATGGAAATATTCAATAATATAAGATCATAAATAAAATTCTTATAATATAAAATATCTTATTTCATTCATAGTAATCCTTATTTGAATAGAATAAATAAGATTAGTCAAAAAATAATTTAAAAAAATAGATGAGCTCACAAATCATTGAGGTGGTGACCATCCTATATGTTTTCAAGACATAATCACTTTAATCCTTAACAATTTACCTATATTTATATACTTTAGTTATAAAAAAAATTTAGGATCTTCAGGAGTACATCTTTAACTCTAACTTATTTAAATAGATCTCTATATTATCTTCAATTTATAATCAATAATTCCTGAATGATATTAATTTAAAATGATGTTGGTTTGGAACGAAGTACATTTTTTATTAAAACTTTTTAAAAAAATATATAAATGTCAAGTAAACATCATTAAAATGTAAAATGTGTTGTGGTTTATCAAAAAAATTAAAATAAGTCATTGGAGAAAATGATTCAACCTACATATGTATTTAATTTATTATCTTATTTCATTATTACATCTGTATTATCATTTTTATATTTAATAACTTCATTATATTATCAGAACAATAGAATTAAACCAATAAATTTTTTGGAGTAATATGTTTTGTACAAAATGTATTATGGAAATTTTTTAAAATATTCTATGGAAATTATTCTTGGATCATTCTATGCTAATGTTATATAGATGTTTTTTTCAAATAATGTATGAATATGTTTTAGGACTATGTCTTGGGTCTTGTAATTGTGTTATAAGAATGCTAAAATTTAATTATAGTTTGGAATTGTTGATTTATGATGCTTTGGTAAAATTTAAATGAATTATAATTGATTAAAATTTCATATTTTTATCATCAATAGGGTGGTATTATTGGTATAATTATTCCAATTATTGATTTTAATTATTATAAATCATGATAAGTATTGATTTATGATTTTTTACTAGATATTGTGGAAAATTTTATCATTTCTTATATGATAGTGAATTTCATCGATAGTTCAAAAGTACCCATGGGTCATCACTAATATCTCACAAACCATAATAATGATGATTTATATTTTCTAAAAGAATTTATTTTTAGAATCCATGGGGGATCATCTAGTTGAAATAAGTGACTATGACTAATTTTTTTTCCAATATTTAAATGGAAGAACAAATCATATAAAACATTCGATACCATTAAAATATGTTATTGTAGTTTGGGAAGAATTTATCACACTTTGGAAAGATTTTACCACGATTTATAACGAAATGATTATAAATTAAATATAACATAATTTTTATCCAAGAGATAAAATTTCATAAAATTTGGGAATTATTATATGGTTGATCAACCTTACTATAGATAACACTTATGTCACCACAAACTAAAGGATTTAGAGGGGATACCAAAAATTAAACTTATGTTTTAATGGAATTTCTCTTCTTGATATATAAATGTGTCAAATTTAGTAATATAATATTATATATTACATACACACCACATGATAAAACCAACTAAGTTTTATAATATTAATTTAATAATTGAAATTCATGATTAAATATGGCCAAAAAATTGAATTTATTACATTAGTAAAATGTTGTAATTATTGATCCCATAAAATAATTTCATTTAAGAAAATCCCTATAAATATAAATTAGAATTTAAGTAATAAATTAGTCATTTAAAAGATTATAATCCATGTAGAATATATAGAAAATACTATTTAATGGATAATGAATAAAACATGAGGTATTTATAGAAAGTAGGAAACCGATATAACCATTACAAATATGGCTTTGGAATAGAAATCTAATTATTAAGAATTCTAATATTATTTTTATAATAGTAAAATCACCTAATTAAGTATAAAAAAATATTTATTTATCTTATAAAATGAAAATATGAAATATTTATATCATTGTACAAGGAAATAAAGGTTTTAAAAATTATTAAATAAGTTTTTATATTTTTATGAAAAATAAGTATTTTATTATCATTTTTATAAAAAATATATAATAATTTAAAATATTGATTATTTTTTAAATGAGTTTATATGTTAATATACTATTTAATTACAATAATGAAGTAATTTTTTGAGACAATATGTAATTATAATAATTTTTAGCAAAATGATCATAAAATTAAAATTATTTTTATAAAATAAATAAGGATTTTAAAAAAATTAAATTTATCATATTTCGAACATTATTTTCCTATAAAATATTTTATTTTTTGAATATAAAAATCAATAAATGTTTTGTTTTATTATTTTTTATTTTTCTAAAATAGTTGAATTTTTGTTGAATCGTTGAACATGGTAAAATAATGTAATTTTAATTATAAGCTAAGTACATAAATTTAGGTTCATAGATGATGTAAGAACCAAATATTTATTATTAAATATAACACATTACTAGATATATTTTTATGATTCATCACTATGGGTAGTTATGAGAGAAATAATAAACTAATGAATAAAATATTCAAAAACACCCCTCCCATCCCCTTATAAATACGACCCCTCACTATGCATTCTACTCAAAACTTATAAGACTTGGATCACTCCAAATTATTGACCAATTATCTTCTCATATCTCTCTTATAAATTCTTATAATTATCGTCACACTAATATGAAATACCAAACTTCCTTAAGGTGTATTTCAAGAGATGACATTCAAGAGGAAATATTACCAAACAACCTCTTAAATTATTTTCTTCTTTTAATTTCTCTTTATATACCTTATCCAATATTGAATAATGAATCCAGTGAGATATATATACTATAATTTTATTATTTTAATGCAATATCAATCATCCAAAATCTTCTATTATCCTCTAATTCAAAACAAATGAAATCATCATCCACATTATTCAGGTGCACCGCCTCCATGGATGATGATTTTCTATTTTCCAATTCCACCTTCATGGTAAGATTAAATTCACATATAATGGTTGTAAACTACTTAAATATAAATTTAAATTTTTTTTCACATTTTATAAGGAATATATAGTAATAATATTAAATAAAACAAAATTAATTTATGATGGTTGTTAAAACCCCCTAAACGATCTAATAGTAAAACATAAACATTTTTATGAAATAAATCATCCCTCTGTAGAAACACACACATATATATATATGATAAAATTTAATTTTTTGTATGTTTATGAATATGAATTCAAATAATTCATGGACTTTTAGTCATATTTCATATGGACTTCCATTATTATTTCCAAGTGATTCAACCTTGGAAACATGAAAGGGAAACCATTAGAACAAAAAAAGTTAAAATTATATCTCATTGAAATAGTTTTAAATGACCATAGTGAAATTATAATAAATAAAACATAAATTAAAAAGGTTCTTAAATAATAAATCAATGTGTATAATTTGATTATTAATGAAATTATGATAATTTTCAGAATTATTATGAATAGTAGGTAAGGGTTTTCTTCGAACCACCTTGTTTCGATTGGTTTATGATTTATACATCCTTAGGTCACTTTATATTTTTCTTTATAATATTTAGTTCACAAATATCATATATATATATATATATATGACAAACACATACATCTATTGTAATTAAACTATTCTTTATGGAGATATCAATTTGTTAATGGTTATATTCTCACTTTCATTAGAATTTCCAATTAAAAAAAACTTATATGTTTTCATTTCCTCATTTAAAGTTGAACTCAGTTAAATGTTTTAGAACAAACATAGTCACTAAGGAAACTTTTTTTCAAACCATTTTAGATGATTTATATATTAATGGAAACTATTATTATTTTACCTTCATTAAATCCCCATCAAACATTTCCCTAAAACCCTACTTAATTGGTACATATCCTAAGTGATATATCCACTCTTTTTGATGCATGAAATTTAATGAGAAATCATTTATCATGATCTATTATTATTTTTAAAATATAAATGTAAAAAATTTATCCTAAAGAATTCCAAGATTTTCATACATAGATATTACCTCATTTTAGATGAATATTCGTTGCATTATAAAAATACATTCCCGAGGGCTGTAATAGTTTAATGCCTTTAGAATCATGGAACATGGTCATATTAATTCATGGAAGATAGTCAATGTATCCCACTAAGATATCCCCCTTTGGTTTTCCTACTTAAAATCTTTATTCTTAACATGGCGGAATGAAAACATAAGAAAGGGTGAGATGAGATGATCAATAAGGGTAAACACAATATATATAAATCTACAATCATATTAATACATGAGATAAACATAATGGTACATCATAACGAAAATATATTATGAGATTCATACTTAACCTATCATAGATCATAAACATAAAACATTTTATAATGATTTGCAGTTCATTAGACATGAATTATAAGAAATAAAATAAAAATTTTCATGGGATCCTAAATTGGTATAAGACATATATTTTTGGAATACACCACAATTTATAACAATATAAACCTGTGTAAATAGATAATAAATTACCCATTAATTAAAGGAAATGTTATCGGTCTCATACATAATCATATAGACATTAAACATGGTCTACAAATACCATTATATATATGCCAGATAGGTTCTCACATAATATTGTGAACATGTAATCATGTTCATGCATAATATTGTGAACATGGAATCATGTTCACGAATAACATTGTGAACATGTAATCAGGTTCATGTAAAACATTTTGAATACATAATCTAGATCATGCATAACATATTTACTCTTGAGTTTTCTATCTTAACCAAATGCACTATAGAGAGATATAGGTCCCACCCATCACATGATTAAAATAAAACATATGTGTGAACGTGATCATAAATAATAAATAATATCATAACCCATGAAATGAAATGGGGTTCATAAAAATTTTATTATATATTAACCTTTCAGAAAGAGGTATGTTTCATTATCATGTTGCCTTTTCATCATAGTATAAACCATAGAAAAAGAAGTGGGTTTCATAAGGGTTTTATCATGGTATAACTTTTAAAATAGAAGATGTTTTCTTAAAAATCATGCCATAAAAACATAAACCATATAAGGAAAGAATAAGAATGGTATCCTATGATCATATCCTCGATAAGGCCAATGTAATGTCAATAGAAAAAGTCGTTGATGGAAAATGATATTGATCGATCATTTTGGAAATTTTATTATGGAAAATAGCCACTAAATGAAAAATAAATTTTTGAAACATAATTTTTTTTAAATTATTTTCCTTGATAATGAAATTGAAATGTTATAAATGATGTTTTAAAAATAATTTAAAACCCTTTTTGATGAAAATATCCTTTCCACTTTGAAATGAATTTATAAAAACAAAAAACAATTTCAAACCATTTCCTTTAGAAATAATTTATTTAAAATATTAAAATTTCACCAATATTAAGGAAAAACTTTATTGAAAAATAAATTATAATACTTGTAAGGGGATCATGAAATCATTGAGTTGTCATGATCATTGTAAACATAGTTCATTCCTTGAATGCTAAAACTAATGGTTCTTTTTAATGAAAATTGGCTATTTTTTTAGAAAACAACATGAAAATTACTTTTAAATTATTTTTGATAACTAAAACTAGGGTAATCATGTATTTTTAAATTATTATTTGATTAATAAGACATTTAAAAAAAATCAGAAATCATGGTTTTGGAACAAAACAAATTTCCAAACAAATAGAGAAATAATGTTATATTTTCATCAAAAACATTTTCACATTTATTTAATGTACCAAAGAGTGTAAAATGGTTCAATAACAAGAAATTGTCTTGATTATATAGAGTATAATAAATTATATTAGTTTTTTTGAGATATAAATTATAATATTTCATCATTGGATGCATAATCATAAACATTCCCAATAAATGATGAGATTGTAAGATAAAACACTAACCAATTTGGTAAAATTGAAATGTAAGCCTCATAAATGAAATGTATAATATCATGAGGTTAAATAAATTCATGATATTTAATTTAAATGTTTTTTTATATACACCTCGTAAAAGAATACAGGTTTATAACATAACATATGTTTCAAATAAGGGAAATTGAGATAAAAATACCTCAATGCTTGAGTAACTTTCAAATGATAATCCCCATGAAAGAATTACATAAATTAAAAAATTAATAATATTTAAATGAGTTTAATTCATGATACATATTTATATATGGATGTATATACACCACACAAAAAATGGGTTTTGAATATGGGATAAGTCTCTCAGAAATAAAATTAAATCTAGAAATCCACATACCATAAGTCTTGACTTCCTTATCCCTCATTATAAACTCTTATATAATAAATATAAGTTTATTATAAAAAAATTTAGAAAAATATTTATAATATCATACCTTATATGATTTTATCATAATTATTTGTTACCTTTTTGTTAATAATTCCATTAAAATTTATGTTTTTGGTAATAATTGCTTTGCTTTCCATATATGTTTGGACTTGTTATTTTTAGTCTGCTTACATTGATCATGTATTAAAAATATCCAGAATTTAAAACAATATATAAATATAATATATATTCATTATATGTGTATTTTGATTAATTCATTAAATATGGTGATAGGAAATGTATTATACCATTAATGGAGATATTAGGTCATACATACGAATGAATGTAGTTTTAATTTTAGTCACATGATGAAAGAACTAAAATTAAAGGATATATATTACCATTATATTATAAATTTTATTTATTGGATATAAAACATGTTAATGATACACATCCTTAATAAATTACATGTAATTCTTGAATAAATTGCATCACCACGCGAGGTGGTGGTCTGTCCTATACCAGAATTACATTATCGTATTCCCACAAAATGGAAAGCATGAAGGTATGTGTGATATGATAAATAAATAATAATAATAAAATCATAAGTATAATAAATATTATATATAAAAAATAAATCAATATTTACAATCACACTTTATAGATGATAATGGAAAAAAAATAATGACAACGGTTTGCGAGGCGGTAATCCACCGTACATACGAATGATGATTTCATAACCCATTTAGTAGAACTGTGTGTAGTTTTTGGTTATAATATTAAAAAAATAATAATAATATATGGAAGTTACTATGACTATTTTATCATAATGGTTAAATAATAATTGAACTAGGTGGACAAAGAAAAAAAATTCTTGTTGAAGAATGCTGCCTCTTCTTCAGGTATCCTCTATAAGTATACACTAAATACATAAATGGATGGATTTCTACCCAAAAAAAAGGATTTATAATGATTTTCGAAAAATTTATAAGTGATTTTGGAAGGTATTGGATTATCCAAATATTTCTAAAGTTGTTAATAATAGATGGTAATATTTTCTATTTATAAATGGTGCAGTGGACACACTTATAATTTTTTAAAATAATTGAGTGATCCCAAATTATTAACATGTTAAAACTATAAAAAATGACCATTATAGAAGAAATATAGTTGAAATGGAAGAAATATATCCATAAAATGGGTTTTATACATGTTTATTGGTTATTTTTACCATTATCATTTTAGTTTAACCCCTGTTAAACATATTTTTACCATAACTATGGTCATTAATTTTTAGTGTTTTCACTATTCATTTTGGTAAAAAAAATTGATAAACTTATTAGAAATTTTAAATTATGATGACTCTAAATATATTATAAATTTTAGTCAATTAAAGTCCCAAATTTGTTAATGTTTAATTTAAAATAAATCTCACAAATGTGATGAGGACTCCAACTTTTGAAGAGAAAAATGTCAGAAATATTAAAAAAATTATATCAAAATTCATTATAAAATTGATTCAAATTAACTAAATTGGATTAATTTATATAAAATTTAACAAATGGTTATTTAAACAAACTTTTAATAATTATTTTACATTGTGAATTATTTAAGTGAAAAGGATTTTTTCGTTTCAAATTTAGTATTATTCGATATTCATCAAAAAAATTAATTTTTCGGGAAAATCCAATAAAATCTCTCTAAGATAATTTATAATTTTTGATTTCCAAAATTACTTTTATTTTATAAATCTCATTTTCTAGAAGTAAAAGTAATTAATTTCATTAATTTTCAGGAAAAGAAACAAAATCATTTTATGATAAAATAGAATTTTTGAAACATTAAATAATTTTTTATCAATATGATCCCTTTAGGAAAAATTATTTTGAATAATACATAAAAATAAATCTTAAGAATTCATATCTATTTCGTTAAAATATGGGATATTGTTGTTGTGTTTAAATAACTATATTAATAATATATATTTTTTTAAAATCTTGATATTATATATAACATAAGCTAACACAATGTTGTATGTAGTGAAAACATGACATGTTGTTTAATGTAATGAAAGATAACATATAAAAAAGATAAATTTAATTGAAAAAATATATTCCAAAAGTTCACAGGGTGTTACATTATTGACCCCTTAAAATTAATTTCTCCCCCAATATTTTTCTCAGTCATCAATGGTTTAATTCTTAAAAATTAATTCATAAAAAACAACATTATAAAAAGGGATAATATATCCTACTATTGGAAAAGATATAGTGGTGTGTTTAATTAATTTGGAATAAAATATATTAGGTTTCAAAATAGGATAACATATGTTTCATGTAAATACATGGCCATAAAAGATAAATATAATAAAAAAATAATGATGGTGAAAGATAGATAACATTGATCATTAAAACGTGTGTAATCTATAGATGTTTGATGACAAAAAATCCATAAAAAATATTTATAGAAAAGTTCGTTGATATAATAAAAATTGTGATAGTATGAAATCCATTTATTTTACAATCCTTTTCTTTATGTAGAGGAATATTTTTTCTATTTAGAATGGGAAAATATGTATTTACTTGATATATTTTAATATAAAATACATATTTTCAAACATTGGTTGTGCCTTCATCAATTTACACATCATATCTTGTTGTATGATATTACTTTTTTCATGTTTGGGGAACTAAATAAAATCCATAAAATAATTGGAGAGTCATTACTTGTATCTCAAGTAAAAAACATTTGACACTGATTATCTAATATGGATTAATATTCATACTGAGAAGTAATAAATTAATCTCAAAATCCTCATAAAAAGTTTAATATAAACCATAACATAAATTTTTTTCCTTATAACCAATCCAAAAATAAAAAATAATATTTACGATTTCTAAATTCCTCATAAAGAGCTTTACATTGATCCCCCATATAACATAAAAAATCTCTTTATTTTCACATACCATCCAATTAAATACCTTTATCACATATTCTGTTGAAATAAGGTAATAACTTGAATTACCATAAAATATTATTTAAATCATTCATAATTCATCATTCCTTACTCAGATTATTGGATATTTTGTTATAAACAACATCAATGATAGTATAAACCACTGTGAAAAGAAATCAACAATCAATTATAATGTAATCTGTACAATCCAAATTACTTATTCATATCCAACATATCTTTTTTAAAACATCAATATCTCAAAATCTCAAACATATTAAGGTTTATCTTTCATTAATAAAAATATCATTATTCCCTTAAATCACTTTTCTATTCCATCAGTACCATTTAACATATTCTTTAAATCAACTAAAAAAATTATAAACAATCCTTATATATTTTCAAATAATATAATTCTATAATTCCAATACATGGGAACGTCAATTCTTCCACATCATCCTCAACCCATTAACTAGGATTCCTAATCTTATTCTCCAAAACCTATTTCCTTTCATATGTCATTCATAGTCTCATCATCATTTATTGTGGAAACATTAATCATACCACCTTTCTAATTCTCTTCAGAATTATTCCCCATAGGAAATCAATTTGTATCATGTCCATACATTCCATATATAAAAAAATCAACAGTTGATGATACCTTAGGGAAACTATTATTAAAATCCATTGAATTATTTGACATTTTCATTTTCCATTTGTAGTTACATGATTTATATCCATCTTTACCATAGTCGAAACATCTTCTCATTCCTCTAATACAACCACTTTGGTTTCTCATCTCACATTCATGACACAAAGGAAACTAAATCTTAATTCCTCAATGGTATCCACTAATTAAAATATTATTAAACATTGTCTTTCTCTTCATTAGTGAGTCTAATATTTTTTAAGGTAAATGTTACTAATTCTGTTTTGTGAAATTTGAATACTCATAATCAAAATGTCATTCACAATAGTTATAATCACATTTGGCCACTCATTATTAAAATTTCTATCACATACAATGTTAACCCAGTTATTTCTAGTTCTACCAATTGAGTAAAATCAATATGCATAGTGTGAGAAACCCTAATCATAGTGGGAAAATAAATAATCATGAAAATCACTTATATGATGTCTAAATAATGACACCTTAGGTTAATCCTATGTAATTTTTAGTCATTGCCTATTTAAATCCTTCTGGATAGTTCATAAATTGTTTGTGAATTATCAAATGACATCCCCCGAGAGTGTCTAAGTGTGTATCGAGGTCCATTTTCATGCACCTATTCCTAAATGAGTCTGGGTAAATATATTTTTGACATGTTTTTTACCCCTAGGTACATCTATTTTTGAGCCATATATACTTATAATATCCTGATATGGATGTAATTCCTTGGAAACCACTAAATCTATCCTTTACCAAAATTTAATAAAATCTTCATATACTTTGAATTATACATAGATTTACCCGTACAAAAATCCCTAAACATATCTTATAAAAATCCCTTGGTAACTCAAATCTGTTTTATCATCCTTATTTCCAAATATTAATGCAGAATTTTCCCTTATACCAACCATAGAAAATTAATCAATTCATATATCGATATGACATCTTTATATATTAATATTCATCACATTATAATAACACATACCATATGACACAAATATTTTACTACCATTCAAAACATGGAATACAATTTTCATATTTCATGAAAGATCTTCAATGTCTCCCATAATGATCTTTCCCATTAGTACAGTTACTTAAAACCATTCTTCATACCCAGGGGGAAAGGAAACATAAGAAAGGGTAAGCATAGATTATCAATAAGGGTAAGCATAAAAGTATCATTATATGGTCATATAAAATAACAATATCACAATATAGTTATATGTTAGTGAGTATAACTAACAATGTTCATTCTCATCATGTCATATATTATAAACAAGATTCATGGAATAAATATTTCCATTTTAGAAGATATAAATACTAAGGAAATCAAAGAACATGAGTAATAAGAGAATATGATTGGCATAAGACAAGGAGTTTTGGGATACACATCAGATCATAACATTGTGAATATGTTTAAATAGTTACAGTTTCACCCATTAAGTTAAGGATATGAAAATAGGACCTCACATAAACTTATGGACATGTAACCAAGCCCATATTAACCATTATATACATGAAATATAGGTCCACACATAACACTGTGAACATGTAATCAGGTTCATATATAATATTTTGAACACATAATATGGTTCTTGCATAATATTATTACCATATAATCAGGCTCACACATAACATATTTACTCGTGAGTGGTTCATCTTTACCCAATACCTTGGAGGGAGATATAGGTCCCACATGTTAAATGATGAGAATCATACATAAGTGTTACACATGATTATAAACAAATCATCATATCATGAACCATGAAATTAAATTGATTTCATAAACATTTTATATTATCATCAATTTTGTAAAAGAGAATGTTTTCATAACCATTTCATCATTTCATCATAACATAACCCAGTGAAAAGGAAGCATGTTTCATAAGGATTTTATCATGGAATAAATTGTGGAAGAGAAGCATGTTAAATAAACATAATTCCATCAAAATATATACTATTTAGTTAAATAATAAGAATGTTACCATTGGATCGTATCCTCAGTATGTCATATGTGACATTAAGTGATGAAATCATAGATAGAAAATTATTTTGATTGATCATTTGGGAAATTAATTAAGGTAAATAACCTTTCCTGGAACAAAAAATTATTTAAAAAAATTAATGTAAATCCATATATTTGAAAAAAAAATTAGAACATATAAAAGATTTTGTAGAAATCATTTAAAACATTTATTGGGGAAAATATCTATTCCATTTTGAAAATAAATTTTAAAAACATAAATCATTTTCAAAATAATTTCATTTTGAAATATTTTTTTATTCTAAAAATTTCTCAAATATAAAGTAAAAAAGTTTATTTTAAAATATCTTTTAATACATGTAAGTGAAGCTATAAATTATTGAGTAGTCATGACAATGAGAAATACAATTCATCTCATGCATGTCAAAAATAATGATTCTTTTAACATTTTTTGTAAAATATGAAGATGCATTATTTTGGAAAATGATATAAAGATGGATTTAAAAAATTCAGAAAGTATAACATTCATAAAATTTTGTTTTAATAATATAATAATAATAATAAATAATTTCTGCATTTTTTTTCTATAAAACTTAGTTTTAAAATAATGTAGATTTCTGACCTAAGAGAGAAATAAAGTCTGAGTTTCTTTAAAACATTTTCTCAATTATTTTAAGTAACAAAGAACTAAAAAAGGTAATATCACATTAAATTAACATTAATTAAAATATTTTGTTAAAATCCATGGGTTCTTGAGATATATATCATAAGATTTAATTATTGTATGCCTAATTATAACTAATCCTGATTAATGTTGACATTATAACATAAAACTCTCACTACTTTGGTAACATTGAAACATAATCCCCATAAAGAATAAAATTAAATGAAACATAAAATATAAGGAATATAAATAAATTCATTATTATACATTTAAAAAGGACTTTATATGATCTGTTTAAAATAATATAGTTTCATAACATAACATAGGTCTCAAATATCGAAAATTTATACAAAATACCTTACTGCTTGAGTAACATTTGAAACATAAGTACCATGAAAAAATAAAATAAATGGAAATATTAATTATCAATAAATGGTTTATTTTAATTATATATCATCTTAAAGTGTATTATATACTTCACACAAAACATTTGGGTGGTGAAAATGGGATAAGTCTCTAAAAAATAAATATGAGACTAGAAATCCTCTTTCTGTAAGTCGTGACATCCTTTGCACTTATTAAATTCTCATTTATAATAAATAAAAGTTTATTATATATATATATATATTATAGAACTATATTTATATATATCATATCATATATTATTTTCTTATGAAAAATTATTACTTGTTTGTTAATAATTCCATGTTAAAGTCACGTTTTTTGTAAAAAAAACTCTTTGTTTTTTGTATATGTTTTGACTGGTAATTTTTGTTTTTATCACTTCAATCATGGTTTAATCATATCTAGAATTTAAATTATTAGAAAACATAAGATGTAATATTTTTATTTTTATTTATTTTAATCCATAAAATTTGGTGATTGGAAATGAAAAACAATATTCATGGAGACACTTGGTCGTACGTACACAAGATCATTGTTTCCTTTTTCTTGTCATATTTAAGGAAAGAAAATTAAATGATATATATTTATATATTATCATTATATGAAAATTTTTATTTCATATATATCAAATATAGTTATAAAACCCATTTTTAATACATTCCATGTAAAGTGTGAATGAATCACATCTCTATGTGAGGCGGTAGTCCTCCATATACTCGAATGACATTAACGTGTTCCCACAAAATGTAAATCATGAAGGTATGTGTGATATTGTAATTAAAGAATAATAATAAATATTGTAACTATGATAATTATTTTATATAAAAATACAGCATTACGACCATCATTGAGAGGTAGTAATGGAAAAATGAATGACATCAGTGTGTGAGGATGTAATCTGTCGCACAGAAGAACAATGATTTCATAACCTATTTGCTGAAATCTTATGATGTTTTAGGTCATAAAATTAGAATTAAAAAAATATTATATGTAATATATTGAATCTTTTATATAATAATTGTTTAATTATAATTGAATTATGGGGATAATGAAATAAAATAAAAACTCTCATTGAAGAACATTACCTCTTCTTTGGGTATACTCCTTTGGTTTACACTAAATCCTTGAAAGGATATATTTATTAAAAATACGGCTTATAGGATGACCTTATGGATGTTTTAATGTTATTTTTTTAGTTATTGTGAAATTCAAAGAGGTTTTAAGGTGTGAAGAATAGAGGATAGCGAGTGGCATGTTATTAGTGTGGGAGAGGACACAATTATTATTTTTTAAAGTAATTGAGTAATTTTACATTTTTTTAATTTTCCAAAAGGGTCAATAATGGACCATTATAAATCTATATTTATTTAGTAGTCTAAATATTTACATAAAATTGTTTTTGGTCAAGTTTATAGGTGATTTTTATCGTTATATTTTTAGTTTTACCCTTCAGTAACCAAATTCTGAACTTAACCGTGGTAATGGGTTTTTATTTTTTTAATATTAATTTTGTTAAAAAATTATTTTTAACTTATTTTAAATTGTAAATTATTTTAAATTTAAATATTGAATCCATTTTTAAAAATTCAATTCATAGAAGTGGAAAACTTTTATTTAAAATGAATACTGCATACTTTATTTGATTGTGGGGTTTTAAAGAGAAAAATGATCAAAAGTGTAAATATATTTTTTATCATAATTCAATGTGAAATTAAGTAAAATTACCAAAATTGTATTAATTGATATAATATTGAACTTATTTTACATTAAATTAAATAAAAATATTATTTATAATTTATAATTATATAAACTAAAGGTAGATTTCAATTAAAATTCAATATTGTTTCACTATTCATCAAAAAAATGAAATAATTAATAAAACTCCAAAAACATCACCCTCATTTTTTTGAATTTTTATTTAGAAAACGAATTTTAGTTTATTAAAATCAATATAAATGTTTTAAAAATTAATTTCATTAATGTACAAGAAAATAAATGAAATCATTTTTTTTAGAAAATAGGGGTTTTGAAAAAGATAATAATTTTTTATCAATATGATTCATTTATGTAAAAATATTATAAATAAATTTAAAAATGTATATATTATTATTCATACATATATGTTTAACATCTCGGTTATAACGGTTGCTATTAAATAATTATATTAATATTATATCTATGTTGTTTTAAAATTCAATATCGTGTGCAACAAAAGCTAACACAATGTTGTGTGTTGCACATGATTAATATGGTGTTGTGTGTATTATAATCTAAAACACATAAAATAATAAATTTAATGGAAAAACATATTTCACAAAATATTAGGGTGTAAAAAAATTGATTCTTTCATGGAAACCATTATCACATGTCATCTAGTTATGCAATATTACATATTAATGAAATCTATTTCTTTCCATGGGTAATCCTTATTTTTATGAATTATAATTTATTTCCTTATATGGAACACATATGAATTTACCTATTATGAAGGATACAATTAGATTGTGATCCAATTTTAGTAGATAATTTTTATGTCTTTTGGGAATATATGAATGGTATTAGGGAGTAATCCTAATCCATTATGGGACATCATCCACCATGTGATGTTTTCTTAGAAGTTTTCCTTGACTTTTACTTATGTCTTATTTTATATTCTTTCCAAATTCTTATGATACCATTATCTTATTATTCCATTAATTTTTTATTCTCCCCTATTATTACTCATTAGACTTCTCTTTCATAATATCATGTTATGCCATTTAACTCACATGTTTTGCTAACTTATCATGTTTATTCCCTTACAAGTCTTTTTAGCTCAACCCATTATTTTATGTATTTCCCAAGATATACCCTAATGTTATAATAGATAGAGGTATTTTGGACCTCATTAAGGAAAATAAATTAAATATGATTTATTTTATATTATGTTTGATTTATTATTAACCTAGTCTTCCAAAGATACTAGGCCTATCGATCTTTATGTTATCTTTATTATACATTAATGCTAAATCTATGTAATAGTGTGCATCAAAGGATTTGGAAAATATTGGTGGTATTAGATATAGGTATAGAAATTTTTGGGTATTGTTCCTATAATTCATTAGTGATAACCCTATGGATAAATATAAGAATAAGTAAATATCCTAAAATTTTGGGGAAGTATAGAGCGAGTGGTTTCTATGAAATTACATCCATTTCTGGAAACTAAAATTTGATGTGGCTATGGAACTATTATATTAAGGGTTAATTACATCAAAATGGGGAGATTGGGTAGTATCTCAATCATGATATCATTCAAAACAAAGAGGCCTTGTTTTACACCTTCTTTACATTCCTGGGGGATATTAGTTGGAAAATTAAAATCAATTTACAAACCATTATGAAGGAGTTATATAAATAGAGTTAGAAAACCTAAAAATATATTATACATGGATAACCTATATTGAAACCAAGAGATTCATAAGTTAAGATATAATTTTCTTTTAATATTTTTTAATTCTATATTCAAAGTGTCCCTTTTTGTATAATTTGTAGTTTGATTAATCACATCCCTATGTTTATTCCATATATAGTAAATGACATTAACAGGAATCAAATAGTGAAAGGTGTTCACACTATATATTCAGGAACATAAAATTCAATATATTAATATATTTTTACACATTATTTCATTTCACACACATTCAGTAGAAATATACAAACACCACCGGATGACATAGATTTTGGGTTATATATGGGAACAATAAATGAGTAAATTGTTATATCCCAACTATATACCTCATCATCATTAACGTTTTATGGACTGAACCTCCTATCAAATATTTTTAAATATCATTTATCATAATTTGATTCTATATTGGGAATGAATTAGTTTTCCTTATATAATTACAACAACAATAGTCAAAATAGGGTGATCACTCTTCAAATCTAGGATCATCCTCCAATTTTGTACAAGTATAAACAGAAGGATGAATATCATTTGGAATCTGTTTATCAAGAATAGATATTATTTCTTTATAATAAATCTTATTTATATTAATTGACTGAGATAAAGGATACATTCATTCTTAAATACAATCCCATTGTGAATGAATATACTGAATTATTATAAGAAGTGTTGGTTGGTCTCCCACCTAATTGAGGTTGAGCTCTCAATCTAATTTATACCCAGATCTCAACCCATATCCAAGAATCCTTATTGAATGTCCACTATCAAGTTTGTATGAGGGAATAGTTATAAGAGAATCTGGAAAAGGTTTTTTTTCACCCAAAATATTTCACTATGGGTTGTCCATATCCTCTTAATAAAAATAAAGGTCAGTTAAATGCACCAATAAAATGATTATTGTGAACTCAAAATTATCACAATAAAGATAAAGTATCCATTAGTATGGATTTATGACTTATTCAATCAACCACATGCGGAATAGTACTTCTCTAAGGTGAACGTTCTGTTTGGATATCACCAATTACATGTAAAGAAGAAAAATATTCCCACGATTTCTTTTTGAATAAGAGAAATACACTATGTGTTCTTATAGATGCCCTTCAGACTCACTAATGATCCAAAAATATTAATTTACTTAATGAAAAGAGTCTTTATAGATTATCTTAAAAATTTTACGGTAGTATTTATAGATGGTGTACTGGTATACTAAAAGATAAGTAAGGATTATGAGGATCATTTTAATTCTATCATAAATAATTTTCAGATGTATAATTTATATGAAAATTGCAGAAAATGTGAGTTATTGAGGGAGGATTAATCATTATTAAGACATTTTATCACATGATAATTCTTATCAGTGGACCCGTCTAAGGTAATTGAAATTGAAGAGTGGACCATACTAGCATTGTTAAAGGAAATATGTAGTTTAATTGTACTAGATGGGTATTCCCTTTGATTTTTATGAAACATCCCATGATTATAAAACCCACTAAGCAATATGACATGGAATGGAGTAATGTTTGTTTAAATCAATTATAGTGAAAAGAGTATCAAGGAATTCAAAACCAGTGCTTAAACATTCCACATGTGGGGGACGTTTCATGATATACCATAATTCTTCAATGAAGGTCTTGGGTTGTGTAATTATGAAAAATTATAAATTGATAGCCTACACTTCGAGGTAGTTGAAATTTAATCATAAAAACTATCTTGTACATGAAATGCATTTGGCTACAGTAATCTTCACATTGAGGACATAGTAGTATTATTTCTATGGAGAGAAGTGTGAATATATATATATATATATATATATATATATATGAATCATAAGAGACTCAATTATATATTACCCTATAATGAGCTTAATATGTACCAATGATGATGGTTATGATTCATCGAGGACTCTAACTTGTCAATCAACTACTATCCTGGGGATGAAAATAAAGTGTAATATTCTCTATATAAAGGGTTATTTCTATATTATAAATTATAATAATTAATAAGGATCAAATATTTTTAGACTAAAAATTGATGTACATTGGAATAAAAAATGAATGATCATCATCATTTTTTTCTCCACAGTTTTCTAAAGCACCTCTTTAGAGAATGAAAAGGGTTCTCAAATAGATAATATAGATATAAATAAAATGGTGGATTCAATAAGAAATGGGAAATAATTTATGTTTAAAGATGATTACGATGGATTTTTAAGATTCTGTTCAGGACTATGTGCCCCATCAAATCCTGTGATAAAAAAGGACTTGTTGAATAATTCATGTAGCTTGACCTTCTCAGTCCACCCAGGGATAATAAATATATATCAATATATCTAACAACACAATTAGTGGGTAAATATAAATAAGTATATAATAGATTATAAACTAATGTTCTTAGAATATAAGGTGGTTACTTATTAAAGGAAACACTTCAAGGATATGATGTAACAATTACACTTTTCAACATAGATATGTGAAATAATAACCATGAAAGTTTTCACTAGATTATAACAGACATCAAGAGGATATAATTCTATATTTTTTTGTTGTAGATTTTTTAATAATGACTAGTCATTTCAATGAAATTTTGAGGGCTTCTCACTTGATCAACTTGCATGGAAATCCATTAAGGATGTGGTGAGGCTATACGGAACACTTCTATCGATTGTGTCCAATTAGGATCCAATATTTACCTCCTATATCTTGAATTTCCTCCAATTTGCATTATATACTATATTGAAAATACGTATGGATAATCAACCTCAATATAATTTCCAATCTATGTAGACTATCTAGACACTTGAGGATATGTTGAGAGATTAATAGATAGAACTTAAAGGAGTATAGGTTTATTATCTTCATCTGGTTATGTTATAAAACAATAATAGTTTCCACTGATGTAACCATATGGCCCCATATTAAACCTTTTATAGGAAGAGATGTAGAACCGATATATTTTGGGAAACATTTTCTGAACATAAGCTATTTGGACCTAAAATGGTTGATGACATGGTAAAAATTTTCAAAACCATATAGTATCATATCATGGTTTCTTAGATATAGCCAAAGAGCTATGATGATAATAAATGATGATACCTAAAGATTGAGGTCGGAGACAAAGCGGTCCTCTCCATATCTCCATGGAATAGAGTCATGGGATTTGGTAATAAGGGAAACCCAAGATCCATGTACATCTACACCTTTGATACTCGTAACTACATCATAGTCATATCTTGTTGACAAGTACTCCCACCAATAATGTCTCACGTACATTAAGAAATCTATGTATCCCTCTTGAGAAAGTACATACCCAATCCATCAGTTGTACTAAATTTAGAGGTGGTATAACATGAAAATGTAATCTCTAATGATGAGTACCTAATGAAGATCATGGACTTTAGAGATAATGTTCTATGTAATAAGACAACTCACCTAGTCAAAGTACTAATGTGGAACCCTAAGTGCAAGGAGGTGACCTGAAAATTAGAGGAATCCATGATGGATAAATACCCTATCCTATATTCATCATATTATGTAAAATGAAATATCATGGTACAAGTTTATTAAGGGGGATAATGTAATGGCCAAGAATTTTATCATTGGAATTTCCCTTCTGATATTTAATTTTGTCATATTTAATGATATAATATTATAAAATTCACATGCACCATATGATAAAACTAACTACATCATATTATATTAATTTAAACATTATATTTAGAGACAAAAATGTTTATAATAATTTGTAGTGTTATAAATGGAGAAAAAAATTTAAATTAAGATAATAATAAAAGATAGGTTTGGATCTGTTTGATCACAATTATAAATATCCCTCATGAAAAACTCTATATAAATGAATTATAATATTTTTTTATGAAATATAAAGTTCAAAAAATAAAATATATATATATTTGACATAATATAGAATTTAATTAAGAATAAATGTAATATGAAGTAATTATAAAATGTATGGAACACATATGATCATTATAAATCTAGAAGTTAAAATTGTGATATTATGGTTATGTATAGTAACATGTCGATTATAATAGTAACCGCACCTATGGAATTGTAAAATAATATTTTTTCTTCTCATAAAATAATATATGACCTATTTATATCATGATATAGTTAAATAATTTTTTAAAACAATGTTGAAATATGTTTTTATATTTTTGTAAAACATAAATTTTTTATTCACAATTTTATAAAAAATATAATATTTATAAATTAAAATTATTTTCATAAAAATGGTTTAGAAATTAATATGAATTTTTAATATAATGGTAATATAATTTCTGAAGACGAAATGAAATTTTCCAAAGTGGTCAAAAAATTATTATAATACTAACATTATTTTTTCAAATAAATAATGATTTTATTTAAAACATAAAGTTCTCATATTTAGAATATTATTTTCAGAAAATGGATATAATATATGGAATCTATGAATTTGAGAATGGTTTGAGTTCATTTTTTGTATATTTTGAAAATATTTTTTAGAGAATAGTTAAATATGGTAAAATATGTTAATTTGTATTAAAAGATAAATACTTGAATTTATGGGTCATGAATGACGAAATAACCCATTATATTGTAATAACAGTAAATATTTAGTATATATAGTCAAGTTATTCATTATTATTGGCAATCGTGAGACAAAATATTAAACTAATGAATATAATATTCAAAAATACATCTCTCCTCTCCTTATATACACCACCACTTATACTCCACCTTAAAAGCCTTGTATCTTCATAGTTTGTTTCTTAAATTACATTCATTTCCATCTCCCACATGTCCTCATAGTTCTACCCACTCTAAAGTTAAAAACCAAAGTTTCTTATGATGTATTTCAATAGAGGACATTAAAGAGGTAATATTTTCAAACTACCTCTTCTAAATTCTTTTCTACTTCATCTTTATACTCACCACCCTCATAAAACATGGAATAATGACTCTTTTTTCATATATATCATGTAATTTTATTGTGATAATGAAGATATATTGTCCCATATTTCTCCTAACCACCATCAGCCAACCTGGAATAATGAATCCATTTTCATATATATCATGTAACTTAATTATAATATTGGAATATATATCATCCATCCTCTTATCTTCTATAATTATTCTTAAAACATAATTCATCAATATTAGGTTGGTTCACCGCCTCCATGAATGATGACTTTTCATTTTCCATTACCACTTTCATGAAATGTTTCAATTAACTTATAATGATATATAATTTCTTAATTATGTATATTATAATTTTTTCACATTTTATAATGAATATATAGTGATAATATTAAATAAAATGGAACTAGTTCGTGATGGTTGGTAAAACCACCTAAACGGTCTAACATTAAAACATTTACACTTTTACTAAATGAATCGTCCCTATGTTAGAATACATATAGATATTTGGGATCATTTCAATTTTTTATGTTCATGAATACCATTTCATTTCCCATCTGTGGTTTTAGTCCAATTTTACAAGAGTTTTAATAATTATCCACAAGTTATCTGACCTTGGAACCATGAAACAAATGGAATCAGAATGAAAAAAATTGCACTTTATAATTCACTAAAAATATTTTAAGTAAACATAAAAATTTATAGTAAATAAAATATATATTGAAATTTTTTTTATTTATGTAACTAATTTTTCAAATTTTATTTTTCCAAAAATTAAGAGAATGTGTAGTATGATTCCAGACATAAGGTAATAGATCTCTCTGAACCACCCCATTTTCATCAAGTTATGATTTATCTCTCTTTATCTCACTTTCTATATAGATTATGATTTTTTATTTTTTATATATTGTTTATACATCTCCAAAAAATATGTACCTAGTAAAACATACCTTTCTTTAATGGTACAATCATGTTTTAAAGGTTCTCTTCTCAATTAATTTTGAAAATTTGTTTAATTGGAACATATTTATTTTCTTTTCCTCCATTAAAGTACCACTCAATTATATGTTTTAAAAGATATATTTTTTCTAAAAAACTTATTTTTATATCGAATCACATTTTAGTTAATTTGTGGTATTATGTAAACTATTATTCTTTCACCCTCTATAATGACTCTTTACCCATTCCCCTAAAACCATAATTGTGGGGTATATATAAAATTTATCCTATCAACTATTTTTCAAATATTAAATTCAGTTGGACATCATTTATCATGATATACACATATTTTTACCTATAAATATTATAGAAATTTTTAATCCATTCTTTAACGGAAACCATTATTACAAGCCATCAAGTTAGGCTATACTACACGATTGTGCAATCCATTTCTTTTCATGGTTTATTCTTATGTTTATTCATTAAAATGGATTTTCTTATGTGGAACACATATTAATTATCATGTTTTGATGGTTTCCCCCAAATAGTCTTCTTATTCGTTGGATAAGTTTTATGTCTCATGGGATGATATGTATATGATTAGGGAGAAAACCTAATCCATGATGGGACTCTATGCACCTTGTGATGTTGTATTGGAAATTAGACCTCACATATGCTTACAGAGTGTTCTATGTTGTCTTCACATTCCAATTTTTCTATGATATTTTTATTCCATGTTATTTATGTTATTATCTTATGTGATTAATCACGATCCTTCTCTTTTACGATGTCAAGATTTGCCTTTTGACCCACATTTTATGAATCGTTATCATGTTTATTTTTAATCTAGGATTATTAACTCACCCCTTTCTTTTTTGTATTCTTGAATATGGCATACATAATTTTATAAGATAAAGGTATTACGGATGATGTTATGAAGAACAAAATAAAAAAAATTCCATTTAATTTCATTAAGATGTATTATAAACATTGTCATTAAAATACACCAAGCCTCTCGATATTTAATTTCTGTTGACTGGAAATTTATGTTATGAATTTTCTAATAATATATGTAAAAGGATTGGGTTTCTATAATAAAAATAATTCATAAAACAATGAAAATACCAATGAAAACCTATAATCCATTGTATGTTTTCATTTATTTTAACTAAAATAAATAAAATAGATAATAACGACCTTTTTCATTAATGATACGGACTATCCGAGATATTCCAAAAGAGTATGGTCAAGATCATACAGAATAATCCAATAAAATTATTCCTATTAGTGTATCCATGGGATTTTTTAATATCCCAATGCTTTGGAAGAAAATATTCAATGAAATTATATATTAATACTATATGTTTAATGTCTTTAAAAAAATATGATCTAGGTTAATTCAATCATATATAGCCAACTTATGCATTTTTTATTCTTTTTTTTATCTGACATGAAATCATGAAATATAATATGTCATTCGACAAACTAGATGATTACATCATCATGTTTTCATCAATATATATAACTACATCACATCTACCTTAAATAGGAATTATTATACACTTTATTCGTATATATCTATCGAGTTCCTAGATGTTATACTCATAATATGATAGTAAACCCTATTTTTAATATCAACCAATGAAATGATCCATAACATACCCAAGTTAAATTTTATTTTTGTATACACAAATAGTTTGTCAAAAAATTATCAAATAATTTTGTTTTTCAGTATAGGTATCTTGAAAACATCACTTATTGGGATTCAATATTCAACATGGATGCCTAGAATACCAAATACATGGCGTATAAAACTCCATATAGAATAATTTTATGGTAATCTAGTATAAAATACATTTTATGTCACATGAAAATATGATCAACCCATTCATGTTTTGTTATATCTATTTTCAATAAGAATTAATGTCAATGTTATTTGATAATTAAAGAAGATAAAATTATATCATAATTAATGTACCCAAGAAAGGTTACCTTCATTTGTTGAGATGATAAAGGTTAAATTCTATGGAATACTATGGAAGTTGGAAATTAAAGTACTCCCTAGAAATAGATTTTTTTGAAAATAAACTATATTAAATGAATATTATCAATAATAGGTGAAAGTTGAGATACTTCCTGTTATGTTTGTTCGAAATGATTACACATATTATAAATATTGGAAAATGTGGTCACGGATGAGGTGAGAGAATGGATATGAATATTAAATAATAAATACTATAGTGATTATCCATCACTTTTATCAGTAATCAAGATGATTATTTTATTATGTGGAAATATCACTTAGATGATTATTGAAAGAATATGTGTTGGAACAAGGTCTTTGGGAATCATTCCAGTGATTATTGATGATGATTTGAAGATATCCAAAAGAGATCTAAAGAATTTGAGATGTTTTGAAGAGGTATTCAGGAGGCTGATGAATGTATCGATCTATTTGAAATTTCAAATTCATTATTAGAATGTAAGAAATTTTCCAGAATAGATCATGTTCATTGAGTTGAATATGAACTCAAAATCTAACAGAAATTCGGTAGCAGGAAATGAATTTGGATGAGATAATGTCAAGATGCTAGAGGATGTGATTAGATAATTACTTTCAAGATGAATTGATAGTTTTTAGGAAATTTTATATGATTAATTAAATTTTCAAGTATGTTTTTGATGAATTTGAGAAAGAATGATTTTATATTTAGAATTTTTAATTTATAGGAATTTGGTAATGTAACTTTTTTATAAGAGTAACCTACTCTCATTTATGGATAAATAAGTGTTATTTTAGATTAATTTTAGTATTTTTTAGGATATGTAAGAGTGTTTTTAGCTTACATAACAGTAAATTAAGCAGTGTTTAAGAGTAATCAGGTTATTCATTAAGATAATATAAGAATTACGAATTTTAATTCTGTCATATATAAGTGTAACCTTCAAGATCCAAATAATATAAAATAGTAACTCTAGAATATTAAGTGTATCATGGAGTCTTACTGAGCTATTTAAGTGTAATTATAAGTTAAGGAAGAATAAGTAGGAGGAACAAAATTCTCACATCTTTCTGAATGAAATTATAAAATATTAGTTTTCAACTATATGAGATTAGTTCAATGATCTTAAGTAAAATTTAAGTGTCACCCAAATATTACAGAATAGTAACTTATAAATTTTAAAGGTCGTGTGAGAGTTATTTTATAGCATGTATGATTAAATGTTTTTCTAAAGTGAATTGTAGGACATACCCATATTATTTTTTACTGTATTTTAATTATTCCGATACGATTATTATTTCAATGATTAATATTCAAGACAAAAATACTATTATGAGTTAATGATGTCAATTCCACCCTAAGAAATTATTTATCGCCAATATGTTGTTACATGATATCAGGTAAACATAGAAAATTATTTCATGTTTTATAAAAGAACGATTAGGAAATATTCATGATGTTATGAAATAGGATATTTTTTTGAAATTATGATGAAGTGGAGATGAATTTGAGATTAATGGTAAATAAAAGATTAAATCATCCAAACATGGTGTTAGGTATTCATCAAAAGTATTTGATTATTTTAGTGTTTATTATCAAAGAGTATATCATGGAGTAATAATGATTATTATTTCTAAACATTTAATATTGGATTGTTTAAATTTTTGATTTATTGACATTCCTCATTAAAGTGGAACTGAGTTTTTGAATTAGAAAATTTAATACAGTTAAAGGAAGATGCATATTAGGATAATATTCTATAATAAAGTATAAAACAATAAAAAGATGGAGATACTAACATGACATCATTGGCAATATTTTGAGATTCGAATAAAAACTAATGTGTAATTAATGTTGTTGTGAATTAAATAAAACAAAGATATGAAATATAGAGAAACTAGTGTGCATGATATCTTCTGAATAACACGTTGGTCGAAGAAGAAGATGTTTGATATCCCCGATGAATATTTTGGAATATATAGAGATATAGTTTGGAATAATAGTTCATAACTATGTAAGTAGATCAGAGATTTTAGTATAGTATTTACTCATGAATTTCATGATAATAATACTTCGAGACGATCCAAACAAATCTAGTATTTTGAAAACTAATAATGGTTCATTATGGTACCTAAAAATAAAGTATGTGGGTGTATAAAACACTATGTTTTTTGAATATTTTCTCCCTTATATATAGGATGTGATAAATACATTGTGATGTATGCAAGACCAAACCAAATTGAATAGTTTTTTTATTAAAATATATAATGAAATAATTACTATATAATTAAATAAAATTTTTAAATAAATAAACTGTAAAAAATTTCAAATTAATTTAAGGTACTGCCATTAATTATTTAGAATCTATTTTTAACTATTTTTTGGAATTATCCATTTTTTAATACATTAATACTCATTAAGAAATATATAAATAAATTTTATTGATAATGTTGATAGAATAATTAGTATAATCCATTAGTGAAATCCATGAAATCATAATGTAATGATAAGGAATATTAGTCTAATAGTTATTGGTTAAATGGAAATGTTTTCTTTACAATCATTATTTCATTATATATGTTTTATTTAAAATTAATTATTATTATTTAGAGTATTATACTTATTTAATGTTATTATAAAAGTATAGAAAATAATTATCATCGAGTAATTGATTCTTTATTGGTTATAAATGAATATAAAATCATTTGAAGGTAAAAAAGAGATATTGTTGAAAAACCATTTTCTTTATTATCCATGGAATGTGAATGAAATAATTTTTATTCTTAAAGATTACTTTTTCATTAAAAATGAATTTTACACATTTTTGGTGAATATAATAGAATCAAGTCATACAAAATATAGAAATTAACACTGATAAAATGGATTCAATATTTTGAATCTTCATGTCTAAATTTAGTTATAAGTTAAATTTTATTTTTTTTATAAAAAACAAGTTACCAAGATAAAAAGGTTAATATATCATGGTAAGGTTTAAAATTTGTTAAAAGGGGTTAAAATAAGGTATTAGGATTATAATATCACAAAACCATATATTTATATTATTAGTTGAGTATATTTAACCTACACTAACATAATCATTTAAATTTGGCACTTTTTTCCAATTTACTATGAGTGTGACTGGATATTTATTTTAATGTTAACTTTATTTTCTAGGGTGCCACTCCTGTCACGTATAAAATATAACCTCCACTCGTAACCTCTCCAAACCCTTTGGCCACATTATATATAAAACATCTAACTAAATAGAATACCCAATGTTTTCCATAAATCATATATGTTCTATTATTACAAAAATACTAATCCTAGGAGGAGTATTGTGTAAGATAAAGGAAGATATACAAGGTGGAGGTATACGTTTTATGCAAATACATTCAGGTTTATTTATTCTTCTACCTTATTAAAATATTTTATATGTAAAATTATGTAATAAAATTATTATTTTTAATATACTTAAATGTTATTATATTTATGGAACAACTATTTCCATCCTCTTTTTTATACATCAGAAAATTAAAAATGTCCTGTGTGCGTACATGCAGAATATCACCTCTATGAAGTGATGGATTTTATTTTTCATCACAAACTAACATTCATGGTTATATATTTCATTTCAATTAATATAATTTATTTATATGATATAATTATGATTTAAAAATTAAAATTAGTATTGTACTTCATTTCATTCCATCCATTGAAAAATTAAAACATAAATTATGTGTGTGTGTATACTACCATCTCCGTGAAGAGATATATTTCATTTTTCATCCAATATTTACATGGATAGTTAAAATGTGTATATATTGAATTAATATTTATTTTTAACAGGATAAATATTTTAGAGATGGTGAAATCATGTCCAAGGTGAATGGATCTGAAATGACGAGCTAAATCATATATGGGAAACTGAATAGTTGACACGAGAATATTTATATTAATGATGAATTGTTAATAAATAGAAAATTGGATATTATAAAGGAATGATATATAGTAATATAAATTTATGGTTCTATTATAGTTTTATAATAATATTAATCTTATTATACAATTGCTTAAAGTTGAAATGATGTAATTCAAGACATTAGGTAAGTGTTTATGTTACAATCAAAATTTTTATCAAGATGGTTTATGTTTCAGTTTCTATTATAAGAAATTATGTATTCAAAATTTCCCAAAACATATATTTCCTTCTCCAATTTTTATTTTTGGTGTTTTTTAAATATTGTTTTGAATTTTGCATCTTTTGTACTCAATGTTTCTGAAAGAATGATTTTATGAAAATCATATCTTATTTATCCTTTTTGGTCAGGAATATTATTCCTCCATATCCATGTTATTAGAAAAATAATAAAAGTTACTATCTATTTTTAAATGATTGGGATAATATTTTTTATACAATATTTAATGTTATTTAAAAAATTAATTACATATTCGTTTTTAACAGGTCATTTTTTAGATTCATTTAAAAAATCTAAAACAACTTTTCTTTATACATTTATAGTATAAATGTATTTTCCTATAGTTTTGTACTTTATTAATTATAAATATTTATTTAAATGATTACATGGTTTGAAAATTTTAATATTATTTCCATTTTTATAGGAATTTTTAGTTTTTAAATGTTACAAAAAGAAAAGGATATTTATTATTTTTTACATCATGCTTCTAAATATTCGATAAAAAAAATCTTCCATTACATCATAAATTATGGATAGTTATTCTATACTAAGGATATGATATTATGGAACCATAATCATTATTATTTTAATGGGTTTTCATTATGATGTTTTAATTTTGTTTCATGAAACTCATTTCTTTCTTACATAGAAATAAAACTATGTAGGAATGATGAATACACTTTTGTTTTTATGTAATATATATATATATACATATATATCAATTTTTATTTTGTGTTTGATGGTTCCATCATATATCTCCAATGAATTAGATAATGTTTTATATATCATGAGGTCAAGAGGGTAAATGGGAGGTTTTCCCAATCCCAAGAGCGTATATATGTGATTAGAACAAGCCCAATAGGGGACGAGGGTAGTTAGTCTAATCCCAATTGGGTACACAAGTAATTATCCAAATCCCAAATGGGTACCTGGATGGTTATCCAAAGTCCAAGAGGGTACTGGAGTTGGTATCCTTAGTCTAACTATTTTTGCATTGATTACATTTACATTAGACTATTTAAATATTAAATAAATCAACTTATTACATATTGTTCATTGTTCTGCATGACATTAATGAAATACTATCATATGATATTTTTCACATTGATAAGGTTATATATGTTTCAATCTATGATGAAAAGCATGAAATTAAAAGGTGATAATCTTAAATATAGTTTTATGGTCATATAATGTTCTATGATATGACACATAGAACGTGATGTTCTGGTGTGAGTACTCATAATCAGATGAGACTTCATCCGTTGTATTTGCTAGAATTTGTAATAGAAATTATAGATTAATAATATTATTAATGCATGTTTTATCTCAGGAACTTAGATGTATTTTATAAACAATGAGGATAACCGTTTATGGGGAAGTTTGATATGTTGGGTACATCACAAGTGATGTGTTATTAGTGGATTGGTTGAGGAAGGATTTCCCCCTCTCTATATTTATGTAAGATTATATATCAACTCCTTGATTGGAATAGAACTATTGAAATAAATTCCATGGACATTGTGCAACAAGGTTTTTATTTAAAATAATAAAAGGTAGATATATAGATCATATAGGCTAGTGTAATAGATGCGAAACCTACTTGATCAGATATTATGAAAATGGATTATATTGAACTATGTGACATCATATGTGTTTTTTGACATTGTAACATTATATTATTTTTTATTCCGTTTCATGAAAGATTTCTAGATAGTAATATTGGACTTTAGGCAAGCCCACCTTGTTCTATTGTGAAATAATACTATAGGTTACTCACAAATCATTTTTTTTATCTTGATTAAATTCTATTTGAATATTACTAATAAAATAACTATTATTTTTAAGTCATAAGAATTATATTATCCACATTATATAAATGAAAATATTTATTGATCAATAAAATTATTGTTTAAATTTTTATTTGGGTATTCAATAAATGGTTAGGTGTTCAAACAGATCATAACCGTGTCTCGTGATAAATATTAATTTAAAATATGAAAAAATAATATTTGTTATTAGGTAATTTATCTTGAATTCCATAAAATATTATTATTATTATTATTCTATAGCTTGGTGTTTATTAATAATTATTATATTATTTAGGTTTTAATATGAATTTAAATAGTATCATAACCTAAAACCAAAACCTATAAATATATTTCTATGTCTAATGCATATAGTAATTTGAAAATTTGGAAAAGAGAAAAATTTTACATAATGTAATTCTGTCAACTTAATTTCTCATATCTTCTTATAAAAATGATAATAACCCCTTCAATACAAAAGTATATTGGGGTGATGAATAAAAACAATTAAATACAACTGATTAAAAACTCTAGCACCAATAAATAAATTGGTGTTTCTCGAAGATCAATGGATCAAGTGTGGATCATTGCTAGAGGAAATCAACATTTGAATCCTTATAGTGAAACAAAATGTAATCTGAAAAGGTTTGTTAAATATGTACAACAAAATTAAAGAAAAGATCCTAAGATAAGGTAATATTTTCTTCCAATCATAAATTAATTATTTGTAAATTTACCATGAAAGATCATATATTGGGGTTTTTGGGAAACTCTATATTAAAAAAAAATTTAAAATAACACCCACAAAATGAACTTCTTATTCACCTAGAACCTTTAAGTGGTATCAGAGTAGTTACATTCAAATTTATAATTATTTATTTGATTGTTGATTGTTGCTCATTTAAAATTTAATAATCATTTCATGTCTTAATACATTCATTATCTTTTAATTAAATTTATCTTTATTTTTCTCCATTTGTAAATGAAATCAACAAGATCAGTTAATGATTAATGAAGTTGACATCCATAGAAACCACATCGAACTGCAAAGGATCCTAGCTAGATAAAATAATACTATACAGTGTGTGCTCATTTTTTTACACACTATGTATCCCTAATAATTACATAAGGAGTCTTGTGTGGATTTTGGATTATCGTTTAACAAGTGTACACTATGTGAAATAAATCCACCATGTGTAGACCAACTATGGTGGAACCCGAATTTTTTGGAGTACACATCATGTAGTTTGAATACATTCCAGGTCATCCACAAGTTTTGAAGATAGAAAATACAATGTCAGCCCATATCATGTAATTAATGCACCACATAAATTAAGTACAAAATATGAAAAGACTAGAAATCATGTTACTACATGTTCACATAGTGTATCCCCTATACATTTTTTTGTAATTCATAAATATTCATTAGATGTAAGTGTAGGGTCCCTAGGTGTATACTATAGATATTCAGTGAAGAGAACTTCATAGCCTAAATCTGTCATGTACACATTGTGTACATTACCTATTTATATGGAAATATTAAATTTAATTATTTAATACATTAAAACTCATCAACCTGAGTTCAGTGTTGGTCATTAATTTGTAATTACATGACTATGGTTAGTTTTTATATTATATTAATTATTTAATTATTTCCACATAATATTTGAGACTACGAATCATGTATAATTATTTTATATTAAATATTTAGTGTATTAAATTTTATAGGACTCATCATTATCATGTGTTTCTTGTGGAATTATTATTTTTTTTAAATTAAATGAAATTATAAGACATTCCTCATATGCAATATACTATACGAGTGAATTATTTAAAATTAAACTATTATAAGTAGTTCAAACAGGTGATCACTAGGTACTTCCTAGTAAAAATATTTTTTTTTTATTTTATTGATTTTTCTAAAACATAAAATCATTATTTTTATTTAAAATCAAAACAGATGATACTTTTATTAAGTTTAGGTGAAATAATATAATATGAATTAACTGATTAATAAGATAATTAATCATATAAATCGTACCATGTTTTATCTTATTAAATAGTGAAATAGAATCAATGTAATATAATAAATTTAAGCATGTATCTATTACATGAATATGAACAATAATAAAATTGACCAAGACTAGTGTATGTGTTGGATTAATTTAATTTAATTTATTTCATAAGATTCCAATTATTAATTACCAAATTAAATTCAATGTCATGTGATTCATCCCTCCCTCCATTTTTTGGAAGGATATATTTGTCCATGGTGAATTATATAATTACCATTAACCAATTATTTTGTTATCCTCACAAACATGTGATTTATAAAAATGTTTAATAAATGGTGGATCTGAAGGCGCATGGAGTTAGTTCTATAAAAATCTAATATGATTCCAACCAAGGTGATATAAATTTTGATAGGTGTAATGTTTTATTATTTATGAGCTGGAATATCTTCATACATGATATTGTTGTAGATTCTATTATAGAGTCTAAATATATTGAAGCTTATGAGGTTACTAAATAAATAATATTGAAAAAAATTCCAATATCATGACATGGAACCAAGTAGGAAAGATCATATCAAACTCTGTTGTGACAATATTACAGTGGTGGCTCTTACAGAAGAGGCAAGGTAACATTAGCGGATGAAGAAAATACTTTTAAATTATAATCATTTGAGTTATTCTTCTCTGAGTGGTGAGGTTTTAGCTAGTAGTATTTCTATAGAAGATAACCTGGTGGAAACCTTCAATAAATAATTTACTCAATAGAAAAATTATTATCATGTGAGGTCTAAAAGATGGTAATTCTTAGTCAATTAGCTATAATCCAGGTGGGATTTTGTAAGATATTGTGTCCAATGACCATCCTTTTATACTTTGATTACATTTATTTTTTAATATTAGAATATTAAAAAACCAAATAATTATTTATTTGTCATTTTTACATGATTTTAATATAATAATGTCCAAAAGTATCTATCACATGGATAAGGTCGTAACAGTTCCCTATTGTGATGCGAACCCGGAAATTACATTATGATATTCTTAAAAATAGTTATACATTAAAATAATTTTCTATAATAGGACACATAAAACATGAATATTTGGTGTGAATACTCATCAGAAAATTAGATTTCTTCCTATGAATTTAGCACTTGGTAATCTCCATGATGGTAGATTATGAGAATATACTCTCAAGTAGGAATTCTGCATGTTTTTGTGTCATTATATATTCTTATCTATGAGAATTTTTTACTGTCATTAGACGTTAAAATTATTATTATTTTAGGTTATGACTTGTGAACATAGATTTTTTTCATAAACCATTTTTATAATATTTCATGGTTAAGTTTTATATATTGCGTACATCACGAGTGATGTTTTATTAATGTATATTTTGATGAAGGATCTTTCCCCTAAATCTTTATGGAATAATATATCTCAACCATTTGATTAGAATAAAACCATTTCATTAAATTTTATGGCCAGGTTCCACTAATATTGTTTTCATATTTTCTAGGAAAGATGTATCGAGTATATAGGTTGGTGACATATATGTAAAACATCTTGATGATATATTGTGACAAAGGGATTATATTATATAGTAAGCATTTCATATTTGGTTTTCTTCATTGATACACTGTTTTCATTAAATTGGGTACCTTGACCCATTGATAAAAATTAATTTTAGAATTTAGGAAATATTACCTAATCCGTATAGGAAAGAATTATTATGGGTGACAAAATAACTATTTTTGTTGATTTCGATAAAATTATATTTTAATTTAATCAATAGAATAAATATTATTCTCAATTCCATAGAATAATTTTATTAATATTTTACCAATAAAAATTATTTATTGATGAATAAAATATTTGGTTAAATATTTATTCGAGTATTCAATAAATTCTTAGAGTTCAAATAGATGAAGTCCACTTCTAGAGATAAAAAATTATTTTACAAGATAGTTAATAGATATTTGGTATTGAACAAGTTAGTACGCACAATATAAAATAATAATAGTATTATTCAGTGGCATGGGGTATGTTAATAATTATTAATTTATTTATGTTCTTGTATGTGATTAAATAATATCTTAACATAAACCCAAATATAATAAATATATGGTTATGTTTATTTTGTGTGGTTAATGAAAAATTGGGAATAGTGAATCCTTCCTCACAATAAACATCACTCCATCTCTCAAATTCCTCATATATTCCATTGAATAATGAGTATATCTCCTTTAATCCCAATGTATACTAGAGTGATCAAGAAAAACAATGCAATATAATTGATTCACTATGCAAGAACATGGTAGTGAATTGGTAGTTCTTCAATATCAAATGACCACATATAGATCATGGCTAGAGGGATCCTCCACTTGAATCCTTACAGTTAAACAAATTTAATTTGATATTTTTTTATAGGATCTACAATGTAATTAAAGAAATTATCCTAATATGAGGTAATCATTTCTTCCACTCACAAAATAATTAATTATTAATTTAATGTGAAAGATCCTCTCGCTAGGTATTGAAACTCTATATTAAAATAAATTATAATATAACACCCACCAATGTTGCTTACACTATGCCCAAAACCTTTAAAGGGTATATACATAATTATCCAAAGCCTAATAGGGTATATAGTTAGGTGACCCAATCCTAAGAAGTTACACAGGTAGTTATCTAAATCCTAATGTGTAATGTATATGATGGTTTGAATCCAAGACATACGATTTATATTCTTATTCCTATAATAATGTTTTATACAAAAAACATATGAATTTATCTTAAAATATTATCCCTTGTGTAATTGTTTATTATTGGTGATTTTCACTCATATGACTTGTGTATTTTGTTATGAGGAAGCCTGATTCCATGAATTGTGTTTCATGTTGTTCGACTTGTTGGGAATGATCATGTAATTTACGATCATGTTATGATATCCATAAGATTGTAATATTCTTACTTATTATCATCGATTCATATCTCCAATGCTTATCCATACTAATAATCTAATCTCACCCATCTTATGTTTTAATTTCACATTGGATATGAAGAATTGTTTTAAGTAGAAAATTATTAACAAGGGTACAATGTGAGAAGAACTTGGTGAGAGATAGTATAAATATTTTTTTAAAATAATTTGATTATGTATATAGTCTTTAATTACACTAAACCATTATAATTATTAGGAATGTATGATTATAATATTTATTAGATACTCATATAATATTATAAAATAATTATTTTAGTGACACTCAATCTACTTCAGTTGTAAAAAAGGGTTTGGTTATTTTTTGAGATTATCTAATGAGGACTGATGGGAAATAACCTATAGAAACCATTGATAAACCAAAGTGATATAAAATAAACCTAATGTGAAATGGTATGATAATAATGTGTCACAATTTTGGATATATTAGGAATTATTTTCATTAGAATATGGTTGATCAGTTAGATTATTGATTATTGATACTCATACTATAATTTTTGGTTTTATTAAATAGTTGAAACCTTGAATAATCAGGATAAAAATGGATATATAGTCCAATGTGATAACCATATTCCTGAGAAACAACATATAATATGAGTTTTTTTAATAATCTTATTGATAATCTTGCCTAATTCTCTCAAGATATGAAAAGTAAAATGAATCATACTAAAATTTAAAATATCCAATGGAAAGAACAACTCACCATCAAGTCTTTCATACAACAAGGTCCACCTTCCATTAGTGGGTCCTCTAATCCTATTTTGGAATAAATTGAAAATTTTATAGAAAAAATATATTTCATTCGTTATTAATTGGATTATTACAGTATATTTTTGTTATGTATAATTTGGAAGGTGAAGATGAACAATTCAATTTTATCAATTATATGAGGCAAGAAGAAAAAAATTACTCCATGACAAAGGAAGATTTTATAAAATTATATTTTCATAAATATTTTACTTGAAATATACCCTTTAAAATAGTGATGGAATTATTTGAACTTGATTAGGAGTATAATGAATCTATTTGTATATTTTATGAAAATTACATCAGAAGTCTAGCATATGCTTCTAGTTTTATCATCGACCATCAAACAAATTTTGATTGATTCATTCTTTGTTTAAAAAAAGTCTCAAAAAGAAATAATTATATGAGAATTTAATATACATATGAATAATTTTTTTGATGATATTTTGTAGTTAAAAATGTAGAAAGGAAACTCTCATTATTCTCATGATTTTATAGAAAAGAAGAGAAAATTTATTTTCATTGAATGTAAAATAATAAAACCTATATAAGAAAGAACCATATGCTTATTTATTCCAAAACTGTATGTTGAATAATAGGGAAATTATCTCCAAGGGATAGTTAAATGAATCATGTTTTGAAGATATGGTTATCGAGAACATGAATATTGATTTGATGTGAAGAGGTCAGCCAATGAAATGAATGAAGAGAAATATTAGCTAAATGTTACACCAACACTTCAATTATATAATTTCAAGGAGTAAAACCATTTTCTTGAAATAGATAAAGAACACAAGGTTATATGATGATATTCAAAATCAAAAAAAATTATTTTCTAAAGGAGAGTGGAATGACTTATACAATCCCCCTTCTCAAAGCAGGTCACAAGAACGAAGTGGTGAAAGGTACACTAATCATCAAAACTGGAACTAAAAATTTCTTAATTTATTCATGTTATTCAATCTATGTTATATATAAATAATTTTATAAGGGTTTCACATCACCACATCAATTGATAGATATTTATATATCATTTAAATCACTTATTTGTGTGATGATTTTATCTTATGTCTATAACTCTTCTCTGATATAATTTAATGGGAATTTTCTTCTTAAAAACATGGTATTTATATCTATAGTTGAATTGTTTGTTATTTTGGGAATGAATTAGATAACTTCATATAGATCCCATATCAATTTAAAATTAATAAAAGTTATATTTGATATTCAGAATCAACATATTAATGTATATCGATGTGAGAATGGACATTAACTTCTAATATAAATTACTTCAATAATATGTGTCTTTCTACCAATTCATGAGCGATACTTATCTAATTTTTTTTGGAGCCTCAAAATTTAATATATAACTATTATATGGGAATATTTCATTGTATTATATAAATATTTGATATTATTCCCCGGAATATTGTAGTTGAGTCTTCTACAGAACTCATACATGGTGTTACCTCTATTTTAAAGGCTGCTCATGGAATAGAAACAATTGTATTTAAATAAATAATGATGAAACTACTTGAAATATATATAAAAGGGATACATAATCCTCTGTTAATCATAATGGGATTCAAATATTATTTTTTTAGAAGAAATTCTTTTCAATGCATCTAAGTACTGATTATTGAGAACTTAACAATATCAGTATCAAGAATAAGTATCCTCTCTATTGATGAATTGTTTCTTCAACTATGTGGAGCTCAATACTTTTCAATGGTTGTTATATGATATTGATATTAGTAATTGTGTTCCAAAAGGGTTGGTAAACCTATGGAAACCATCTGTATAAAGTATGGAAGTTAAGAATTTATAGTGATTTCATTTGGACTAACCAATACCTCCTATATCTTCAAGGATATAATGCATAGTGTCTTTAGAGACTACCTTTATTAGTTTGTGGTCATATTTATATATTATATTCTCATAAATTATAAGATTAATGAAGATTATGGAGATCATATGAGGATTTTGTTATATACCTTGAGAAATTAGATGTTATTTTCCAAATTTTTCAAGTTTGAATTCTAGATAAAAAAGAATAATTCTTGTATCACATAATTATAAGAAAGGGTATATTGGGGGATAATTTAAAGAAATAAGTCAATGGATAATGGCAAAAACTCATGATTTTGACGAATATTCATAGTTTTCTTTCACTGTTTAGAAGTTATCGAATCATTGTGAGGAATTTATCATGACTATCAATTCCACTAACCATGTTCATGAGAAAGGGAGAAAATTTACTTTGGATAGGTGAATGTGAAAAAAAATTCATGGAGCCGAAGAGGATGCTATTTAGTATACTAGTTATTAAAATACCCTATAGAGAGGGGATTATAATATAGAGTGATGTATCAAGGAATATATTATGATTTTTTCTCATGAATAATAACATGATATTATTGTATGCGTTTTGAAAATTAATGGTTCATGTGAAAAATTACCCAAATCATGACCTGAAGTTGGAAGCGGTGATATTTTCATGGAAAATATAGTGGTATTATCTTTATAGTGATAATTTTCATATATATATATATATATATATATATATTGATCGTAAAATTTTGATGTTTATATTCACATTGAAATATTTCAATTTCTGTTAATGGATATGGTAGGAGTTGATTAATGATTATGAATTTTGAATACATTACTATCCCATGATGGAGAATAAGGTGGTTGATGCTTTGAGTTGGATGGACCATGCTATTTTATCCATGTTGAGGATGGAAATAGATACATTACATATGGATTTTTAGAGGATGGACCAATAAATCAGGATGGAATGGGATAAATCATATCCTTCTTAAATAACCATCTGTAACATCCCAGGTAAATAAAGAATATGACATTTTTATATTTATCCATATTTGTGAATAAAATATTAATATTACTTTAAATGGTACACTATGCTCGATGGCGTACCCAATACGCAACAACGAGTTTCTTGGGAATCTTACATTGCACTCTAATAATAAAATAATATTATTTTAAATAGTAGTTAATGCCTAGCCATTGTAATGGCGGGGATGAATAGAACTACCTACAAAATGATTATATATGTTTTTCAAATATTTTTACTCTTTACAATAAATTGTAAAGGATTAAAAATGCGAATGAATACAATTTTAAGCGTAGACATTCTAATATTCTTTAAAAGGTCGATTAACCGCCTTTTGAAGACGAACCACTTTTAAATACACTTTTTGACAATTTTATGTGTTATATTTGACAAAATAAAATTCTTATTTAGAATCGGTACATCAAAATTTACATTGTATAAATTTTTGGTATCTTTCTAATAAGGTTCATTTTTTAATGAATAGTGAAAAATGTTGTATTTTAATTCAAAACCTCTTTTTAATCTAATTTATTTATATGATTAGATTATATTTTGGATTGTTTTTTTAGTAAAATTAGAATATATTTTTACCATTTAATCCAATATTAGTCATTGGAATTAATTTCACTTTGAAATTGGACTTAAACTAGTGTCAATCTTTTGATACTTATTGTTTCAAAAAAACACGCTATTTGCTATGACTGTGGGAATTAATTATAAAATTAATTAATGCAACTTCTATGTTAGGAATTCGGTAAAATAGACATCATTTTTGAATTCATAATATCAAATATATCTTAGGGTGAATTTTTGGTATTTTTCTGAAAATCTCCAATTTTTGATGAATAGTGAAACCACAAAGTGGTGGTTACAAAATTTGATTTTTTGTTTAAATGGTACTTTACCACTTCTATGATTTGAATTTAAAAAATAAAATTTAAATTATTTTAATTGTTAAGTAAAATGTGTTTCAATGGGATGAAAATAATTTGTGATGAAAAGTAACTTTTAAGTTTTATTAATCGCGATTAAAGGTAATTAGTGTGATTTAAGGTAAAAATGATGTTATAATAAAATGAAAATATATTGAAACTTGTCCTAAACATATTGGATGAGTTATGGCCGACCAATACAACCCATGGGACGATTTTTGGTACCCCATGGAGCCACATGGGTTTGATAATGACATTTTTTCTTTTTATTTAAAGTTAAAATAAAAATGTCACAAACATGATTTGTTTTACTAAAACAATTTTTACATGTTGTTATACATGTCAGAATTTTGACTATAAATAGTCATTTAAAATCTAAAAATATTTCCTACATCATAGAATTTGTTGTATAATTTTTAGACATTAAATAAATTAAATTATTTATGACATCATGATGATGCAGCGATGACCTCATTATTTAACGATTTAAATAAAATGGGACAATAATGAAACATCTAGGACCTACACATGTCCAAAACCTATTGGATTGGTGTATGTAGAACCCTTATCACCTTAGACTCGAATTATATCAATGTGGGACCATTAAAATCCGAATTCCATTTGAAAATAAAGTAACATTTTATACATTACCAAGAGTGTCCCTCCTCTCCTCTTATAAAAGGCCCACACCTCTACCACCTTACCCACACCTCTCAAACCATTGGTTCAGAAAATCTCTGAAAATTTTGTCTCTACACATCCCTCCCCTCATCCTAGAATCCTTAACATAGGAAGGAGGCTCTTCAAGAAACCCTTTTGGTTCAAACCATAGGGAGTTACCCAATTTTAAGGTAACGTCTTCACTTGTGCTCTTTTGTTTTATTTTGCTTCTCCAACCCCCTAAACTATTTTTATTAATTTCTTTTGTAAAAACTCCAGTATCTTGAATATACTAGGATGTTTTTATAATAATTATTCTAGTTACACTTACACACACATTCATCTAATGGTTAAAGAACATACTGTTTCTGTGGATGGCGAATTTCTACCTCACGAAATGATGATTGTTCAACACTCATATAACACCTTCAAAGGTGGACATTAAGATGTCACTATATTTATATATGATATATATTATGTTTATGTTTTCATTATGCTTATGTATTTTTCATTTGTGGTATACCTTTATGGTTTCCATTGTGGGTAAACACGATATTTTCATTTTAGGAAGTGCGGACTACCTCCCCCTCAAAGTGATTTGATTCGTTAATGCCATATGCGGGACGTATAAAGGATGGATTTAAAGTTTTTATATATGATTTTATACTGGAATTATAATATACCTCTATATCATTATTATTTCTTTCCATTAAAGTAAGAGATAAAAATGAAAGTAGCGTTCATGCGTACGTACGGCTTACCGTCTCCATGAACGGTGCATTTCATTTCTTATCCTCAAATTTAATATACTATTATAAGTACATATAATGGATATATATGATTTATGACACATCTAAAGGATGAATATAATTCTGGAATTAAAAATATACACATCTCTCATTTAGTTTTAATTCCATTAATATGACATAGAAATGAAAGTAGCGTTCATGCGTACCTACGGCTTACCGTCTCCATGAACGATGCATTTCATTTCTTACCTCTAAATGATTATGTGATATTATAAATAACTTTATATGCTAGATATATATGATATATATGATATCCATATCGGGAATATAATTCTGGATATAATGATCCTTTGACCACACGAACAACATGTAATTGTATGAAGTTCACTTTTGACTTAAGAACCAAATATCGACAAAACAAAAATTATTAACATAAATGATTACATAATGTTTATAACATGTAAATAATTGATATAAAAGGAATAATGAACTTGAAAAAGTTTCTTAATCAAGTATAAATTTACTGAAGATTATTATTCAGGACTTTAAAGAAGGATCGAGTCAAGTCGGACCCGAGGTAAGGGATCATACTCCTCTCTTTCTTTTTAAGTACGCTCTTTTATGTCATTCCTTTTAAAGATCATCTTTCTTGTTTTTGGGATGTTATTTTATATTACTCTTACAGTAATTTTTATGTTCATATGATGAGAGACCCTATTCTCTCTCATCAATCCATTTTGGACGTTTTGAGTGGCGTCGTTAGGCTGCCGAATTTTCGTAAGAGATCTAACCTCTCTCTTTCTTTTTATGTACTCTCCTTTATGTAACTTATTTTAAGCGCTTATTTGTTTTGTTGGGGGAAGTTCATTTATATGACTATTTCTATAAACTTTATGTTAATATGATGAGATACCCTATTTGATCTTATCAATCCATTTTTGTATGTTTTATGTGGCTTCGTTAGGCTGTCGAGTTTTCGTAAGATATTTTTCATCTCACTTTTATTCCCTTGAGATTTATGATACCTTTGCCACAATTTCCTTTGAGTGGTGTATGTACTGCCCATTATTTTACTCATTGTGTAATATACTTTCATTTATGAGTATTTACATCAATGTTTTATTGTACTTCTTTCACGGGGTGTACTTTTCGAAAGTTACCCATGTCAGTAAGGGAACCTTTCACCCTCCTTTATTTTAAAAGACTTCTTTTGTTATGTATTTTAATTCACATACTATTATGTTGGGATATGTTCATCTATATCCTTATTTGTGTAAATTTTATTTCCAAGTGATGAGATCCCCTTTATCTCTCTCATCAACCCTTTTTGTAAAATTTTATGTGACGCCGTTAGGCTGTCGCATTTTACCCAGTGAACTTCTTAACCCAATTTTGATTTCTTTTGGTTCAACATGTAGTTATTGAATATGTCATTCTTTGAATATGTGTGAGTAACATTTGATTATTTTACACTTAATATACACTTATATTGGGTGTATTTATATTTTTCACACATAATTATGAGATTGATTTATCCTTAATTTAAGGATACCTTCTTTATAATGGATTTCATCTCATTTTACATTTCTTTTGAGAATTCATTGTTGTTATGTACCAATTCACTCTTATATGGTGTGTATACTATCCATTGACATATTATATCACGAATCCATTTATTCTAATGATATTATAATGTTTGTATTAACTGTTATTCCGCTATTATTTGTATTCAAGAGTCTCTCATTTTGATAAAAACTCTTTAACAAAAATATCATTTTAAATGTTTTAAAGATTTATTATTCTAAATCTTTATTTTTAATGTCCATGTTTTCAAAATGGTTTTCAGTATTTATTTATATGGACATTAATATTTTAAAATTATAATTCCAATAAAATCTTCAATGTGGTATGGGACTCTTTGATTCAAAAATCACTTTTAAATGATTTTTGAAAATGGATTGATTAATTTAATATCTGGGAATTACATATTTTGATTGAAAAAGAAATGTTGTAATTTAAATGTTTATATTTTCAATATTTTATGTTTAATGATGGTACTTGGACATTTTATAGGTGGTTACGTGATAAACCATATGACGGGTGGTGCCGTGAATACCAGGATGGGTGGTTACGTTATAACCTCCAATGCATTGGGTATGGATGTCGACCGTATGGATATTCCATTAAGTATGTATGGAAGTTGGCCGAATGGCTATTCCATTAAGTGATATGTGCGGAAGTCGACCTTATAGTTATTCCACTTATGTATGTTTATGTCCCAAGCTACCTTTATATGTTATGTGATCTTTATATGGGTTTTATGGTAATCTTTTGGTTACAAAAGGGTAAGTAATGAACTTTTATTCAGTAAAGAGTTTTTTTACTACTTTGAAAAGGTTAAAAGTATTACTTTGATAAAGTATAAATTGTTTACTTGTTGTTTTGAAAAACTAACAGTTTTCATTCTTTGTGTACCCCTTACTGATCCTTTTATGCTCATCCCATGTTTTTGAAATGTTTTTCACAGAACTTAACGTGGAAAAGGGTCAAGGATGGGATTAAGGGAAAGTCATGCAACCTAAAACATGGAACTGGACATGTTTCTTTTTAAGAGTTTTTATTTTATAGAAACATAGTAAAAGATTCTAATTTGTAATATTTTGAGATGTAATAGTTATATCCTAATTCTTTAAAACTCTAAACATGAAAAGATCCTCAATGTGAATTACTCATTTAATTCAATATTTAGTAAGGTTTAAGGCCGGGGCCTTATAGTTGGTATCAAAGGTCGGTTTAGACAACTTTAGGGATTATGAGTTTTTTTAGACATATGATTAGTCCCAATATCTATTATTTCAGTTAAATCCATGTTTTATAACATTTTTTTAGGTCAAGTAAAGTCGGTTACAAATGGAAGGAGAAGGATCTCAAATGACATTCTTATCTCTTCCTGATGACATGCTTGCAATAATTATTGCAATGTCATGTTCGGATGATTGTGAAACTTTTTATAGCATACAACTCACTTGCAAGCAGTTGTTTGAGATATCAAACAACTCCACTATACCTCGTTATCATCATGGATCATGGGTTGTTTTTAGACAAATACTATTTTCAAAATATGCTCATATTTTCAAGAAAGAAGTTAAATATTATTAAGGTATTTTCAAATATTTTACCATATCAAAAGAATTTGAAGCATATTATGATTTTAAATATGGTGCTGAGGAAGGATACCCTTGCACAACCTATTTATATTTGATTTTAAAATATAGTCTCTCAGCACATACTTATGGTATTTTAAAAGGACCAATAATATAAAGTTTCAACTCAAATTCTGTCCGACTATTTTATAGAAATCATGTTTTATCAGATGTTTTGGAAGTATATGTCATACATGATTATTTTCCAAAACTGTTTTTCTGTGAACACACATATAACCCATGTTGTACAAGGTGTATTTGGATGGAGGTAGCAAATGATTTTGAAGGATCTCTGAATCATTTTTGTAATGCATGGGACTTCTACCTATGTGAGCAAGATGACGATGAAACCGAGTGGACGCCATGATCAAGGTTTGATGTTATTCATTTTGGGAATCGTTTTATTTTATCTTATGGTGGTGAAATAAGACTTCAAGAATTAAGATGATGAGACCGTAACGAATTTGGATGAAAATGAGAGGTATAAGGAAACTATTATGGTTAAAACATGTTAGGGTTATTTTTGGAGTTTTATTAAAAGGACAACACACAGACCGTGTGACAACCCGTCGCGTCGGACAAAGCTGCAGGAATCGAACCCATAACCAAAGTGCGACTGGTATTTATCACCTACCACTGGACTACGTGATGTCCCTGGTTAGTTTGGATTATTCTCTTTAGTTAGATGATTTTATGAATTAAGAGTAAGTTGATTTTGTGTTATCTATGGAAATTTATTAACCTATCATGGAGGATATGTGATTAGGTTAATTACTTTTCAATGTGAGACTTTAGGAGCGACTGATGTTTTTTTGGAGATAAATGTTACGACTTAACTTGGAAGACTATGATACTAAATCCATCAAATATTTGGGATTCAATCTTAGTTTGGTTTACTTTGAAGAATTGTATGGAAAATTTTTTTATCGAATGGTCCTCGTTGAACTTTGGGTTTTGTTGGACAAATTTTGGAGATTAAGAATAGATTTTCTTTTTGTAAAGGGTTATCCATTTCTGTATTATCTGATCTTGTACTAACCTTTTTGGTTTTGGTTTTGGTTAGAGTCTAAAGACATGGGAAGTGTATATTCCTCTTTTGTGGATTAGGTGATTCTCTAGAAATTTATTATAGTACTCTTAATGTGAACAAGTCTTCCTAAATACTCGTCTTTTGGAGAAAATATGAGTTTGATTAAGGAATCTAGTAAAAGATGAAAGTCTTCATGAAAAGTAAGTATGATTCATTATGATTTAGTTAAGATCAAAAATAAATTCCTCCATGAAAAGTAACTTAAAAAAATGTTGACAGTTAACTTTTCCTACTGGGGAATCAAATACCGTTTAACCCATCACATGTTTGTGATTTTATTATGGTTAACTTTCTCCCAGACATGTTTACTATCAATCTCCATCAAAACATGACCATATGTTTTCTCCTCCATTTCCAAGTTTTCTTACATGGAATCCTCGTATGGGTTAACTCGAGTGACCTATGTACTTATCTTTCATTATTTTAATGTGATTGTTTTACCGACTCTTGTTCTGATGTGGGACTTTCAAGGATATTTCCAAGCCTAATTTTAAAAATTTCAAGGACGCAATTCCCAAAAGGGGGGAAGGATGTAACACCCCAGGTAAATAAAGTATATGACATTTTTATATTTATCCATATTTGTGAATAAAATATTAATATTACATTAAAGGGGATGCTATGCTCGATGGCATACCCAATACGTAACAAACAGTTTCTTGGTAATCTTATGTTGCACTCTAATAATAAAATAATATTATTTTAAATAGTAGTTAACGCCTAGCCGTTGTAATGGCGGGGATGAACAGAAATACCTACAAAATTATTATATATGTTTGTCAAATATTTTTACTCTTTACAATAAATGTTAGAGAATTAAAAATGTGAATGAATACAATTTTAAGCGTAGACATTCTAATATTCTTTAAAAGGCTGATTAACTGCCTATTTAAGGCGAACTTCTTTTAAGTCCAATTTTTGACAATTTTATGTGTTATATTTGACAAAATAAAATTCTTATTTAGAATCGGGACATCAAAATTTACTTTGTTTAAATTTTTGGTATCTTTCTGATAATGTTCATTTTTTAATGAATAGTGAAAAATGTTGTATTTTAATTCGAAACCCCTTTTTAATATAATTTATTTATATGATTAGATTATCTTTTGGATTGTTTTTATAGTAAAATTAGAATATATTTTAACCATTTAATCCAATATTAGTCATTGTAATTAATTTCACTTTGAAATTGGACTTATACTAGTGTCAATCTTTTGATACTTATTGTTTCATAAAAACAAGTTATTTTCTATGACTGTGGGAATTAATTATAAAAATAATTAATTCAACTTCTATGTTATGAATTTGGTAAAATAGACATCATTTGTGAATTCGGAATATCAAATATAGCTTAGGGTGAATTTTGTTATTTTTCTGAAAATCTCCAATTTTGATGAATAGTGAAACCACAAAGTGGTGGTTACAAAATTTTATTTCTCATTTAAATGGGACTTTACCACTTCTGTGATTTGAATTTCAAAAATCCAATATAAATTATTTTAATTGTTAAGTAAAATGTTGTTCAATGGGATGAAATTAATTTTTTATGAAAAGTAACTTTTAAGTTTTATTAATCGCGATTAAAGGTAATTAGTGTGATTTAAGGTAAAAATGATGTTATAATAAAATGAAAATATATTGACACTTGTCCTAACCCTATTGGATGAGTTATGGCCGACCAAGACAACCCATGGGACATCTTTTATTACACCATGCATCCACATGGATTTGATAATGACATTTATGCCTTTTATTTAAAGTTAAAATAAAAATGTCGCAAACATGATTTGTTTTACTAAAACAATTTTTACATGTGGTTATACAAGTCATAATTTTTCCTATATATATTCATTGGAAATATAAAAAGATTTCCTACATCATATTAGTTTTTTTATAATTTTTATACATTAAATAAATTTAATTCATTACGACATCATGATGATGCAGCGATGACCTCAGTATTTAACGATATAAATAAAATAGAAAGATAATGCAACATCTAGGACCTACACATTTCAAAAACCTATTGGATGGGTGGATTTCGAACCCTTATCACCTTAGCCTCTAATTATATCATTTTGGGACCATTAAAATCTGAAAACCATTTGAACATAAAGTAACATTTTATACTTTACCAAGAGTTCCCCTCCTCTCCTTTTATAAAAGGCCCCCACCTCTACCACCTTACCCACACCTCTCAATCCTTTGGTTTGGCCAGGATCTGATCATTTTGTCTCTCCACATCCCTATCCTCATCCTAGAAGCCTTAACATTGGAAGGAAGCTCTTCAAGAAACCCTTTGGGTTCCAACCAAAGGGAGTTACCCAATTTTAAGGTAACGTCTTCACTTGTGCTTTTTTGTTATATTTTGCTTCTCCAACCTCCTAAACTATTTTTATTCATTTATTTTGTAACAACTCCAGTATATTCAATATACTAGGATGTTTTTATAATATGTATTCGAGATACACTTACACACACCATCATCTAATGGTTAAAGAACATACTGTTTCTGTGGATGGAGAATTTCTGCCTCAGGAAACGATGATTGTTCAACACTCATATAACACCTTCAAAGGTGGCCATTAAGATGTCACTATATTTATATATGATATATATTATGTTTATTTTTTCCATATTCTTCTTTATTTTTCATTTGTGGTATACATTTATGGTTTCCATTGTGGGTAAAGACGATAATTACATTTTAGGAAGTGCGGACTACCGCCCCCTCAAAGTGATTTTATTCGTTAATGCCTTATGTGGGACGTATAAAGGATGGATTTAAAGTTATTATATATTATGATATACAGGAATTATAATATACCTCTATATCATTATTATTTATTTCCATTAAAGTAAGAGATAGAAATGAAAGTAGCGATCATGCGTACGTACGACTTACCGTCTCCATAAACGGTGCATTTCATTTCTTATCCTCAAATGTAATGTACTAGTATAAGTACATATAATGGATATATATATGATGTATGATACATCTAAAGGATGAATATAATTCTGGAATTAAAATATACACATCTCCCATTTAGTTTTAATTCCATTAATATGACATAGAAATGAAAGTAGTGTTCATGCGTACGTACGGCTTACCGTCTCCATGAATGGTGCATTTCATTTCATACCTCTAAATGATTATTTGATATTATAAATACATGTATATAATATATATATATATATGATATATATGATATCCAAATCAGTAATTTCATTTTTTATATAATGAACCTTTGACCACAGGAACAACATGTAATTGTAAGAAGTTCACTTTTGACTTAAGAACCAAATATCGACAAAACAAATATTATTAACTTAAATGATTACATAATGTTTATAACATGTCAATAATTGATATAAAATGAATAATGAACTTGAAAATGTTTCTTAATCAAGTATAAATTAACTCATGTTTATTATTCAGGACGTTAAAGAATGATCGAGTCAAGTCGGACCCGAGCTAAGGGATCCTACTCCTCTCTTTCTTTTTAAGTATGCTCTTTTATGTCATTCCTTTTAAAGATCATCTTTCTTGTTATTGGGATGTTATTTTATATTACACTTACTTTAATTTTTATGTCTATATTATTAGAGATTCTATTCTCTCTCATCAATCCATTTTGGAAGTTTTGAGTGGCGCCGTTAGGCTGCAGAATTTTCGTAAGAGATCTAACCTCTCTCTTTCTTTTTAAGTACATTCCTTTATGTCACTTCTTTTAAACTCCTCTTTGTAATGTTGAGGGATGTTCTTTTATATAAATCTTTCTATAAACATTATGTTAAAATGATGAGATACCCTATTTTATCTCATCAATCCATTTTTGTATGTTTTATGTGGTGTCGTTTGGCTGCCGAGTTTTCATAAGAGATTTTTCATCTCATTTTTATTCTCGTGAGATTTATGATACATTTGACACAATTTATTTTGAGTGGTGTATGTAATGCCCATTATTTTACTCATTGTGTAATATAATTTCATTTATGAGTATTTACATCAATGTTTTATTGTCATTCTTTCACGGGTTGTACTTTTCGAAAGTTACCCATGTCGGTAAGGGAACCTTTCACCCTCCTTTTTTTAAAGACTACTTTTGTTATGTCTTTTAATTAACATAATATTATGTTGGGATTTGTTATTCTATATCCTTATTTATGTAAATTTTATGTCGAAGTTATTATATCCCCTTTATCTCTCTCATCAACCCTTTTTGTAAAATTTTATGTGACGTCGTTAGGCTGTCGAATTTTATGAAGTGAACTTCTTAACCCAATTTCGATTTCTTTGGGTTCAACATGTTGTTATTGAATATGTCATCCTTTGAATATGTGTGAATAACCTTTGATTGTTTTACACTTAATATCCACTTATATTGGGTGTATTTATATTTGTCACAGATAATTATGAGATTGATTTATCCTTAATTTAAGGATACCTTCTTTATAATGGATTTCATATCATTTTACATTTCTTTTGATATTTCATTTTTGTTATGCACCAATTCACTCTAATATGGTGTGTATATTGTCCTTTGACATATTATATAATGAATCCCTTTATTCTAATGATATTATAAAGTTCGGATTAAATTTTATTCCGCTATTATTTGTATTCAAGAGTCTCTCGTTTTGTTAAAAACTCTTTAACAAAAATATCGTTTTAAATGTTTTAAAGATTTATTATTATAAATATTTATCTTTAATGTCCATGTTTTCAAAATGGTTTTCAGTGTTTATTTATATCGACATTAATGTTTTAAAATTTTAATTCCAATAAAAGCTTCAAAGTGGTACGGGACACTTTGATTCCAAAATATATTTTAAATGATATTTGAAAATGGATTGATTAATTCAATATCATGGAATTACTTATTTTTATTGAAAATGAAATGTTGTTATTGAAATGTTTATATTTTCAATATTTTATGTTTATTGATATTACTTGGACATTTTATGGGTGGTTACGTAATAAACTATATGACGGGTGGTTCCATGAATACTAGGACGGGTGGTTACGTTATAACCTCCAATGCATTTGGTATGGAAGTCGGTCGTATGGCTATTATATTAAGTATGTATGGAAGTTGGCCGAATGGCTATTCCATTAAGTGATATGTGTGGAAGTCTACCTTATGGTTATTCCACTTATGTATTTTTATGTCCCAAGTTACCTTTATATGTTATGTGATCTTTATATGGGTTTTATGGTAATCTTTTGGTTATAGAAGGGTACGTAATGAACTTTTATTCAGTGAAGAGTTTTTTTACTACTTCGAAAAGGTGAAAAGTATTACTTTGATAAAGTATACATGGATTACTTTTTGTTTTGAAAAACTAACAGTTTTCATTCTTTGTGTACCCCTTACTGAGCTTTTTATGCTCATCCCAAGTTTTATAAATGTTTTTCACAGAACTTAACGTGGAAAAGGGTAAAGGATGGGATCAATGGAATGTCATGCAACCTAAAACATGGAACTGAACATGTTTCTTTTTATGAGTTTTTATTTTATGGAAACATAGTAAATGTTTCTACATTGTAATCATTTGAGATGTAATAGTTATGTCCTAATTCTCTAAAACTCTAAACCTGAAAAGATCCTCAAAGTGAATTATTCATTTAATTCAATATTAAGTAAGGTTTAAGGTCGGGGCTTTATACCATCGATCCATCAATGTGAATAATAAATAGGTGCAGAAGGAGGATTTGGTACAACAAAAGAATGTAATGAGTGTTCTAAAGATCAATAATGACCATGATGGGATGATAATTTTTAGTAACTAGATATGTGCCCATTAAATACCATATATAATGAAGATATTCGATGAATCACATATCTCTTAATTATTTACCAATCCTAAAAGAAAAAAAGATGTCTACAGATCAAAAAGTAAATTTTTGGTGGAAAACATGAAAAAGGGGAATTGTTGAGTATGCATCTAGATGCCTCGTAATTTAGGAGTTTAAGGTTAAAAATAAAAATTCTAAGGAATGATGAAACCATTACTCACAAATATATGGAAATTTTAAAATATAACCACATATTTTATCATGGGACTCCTTAAGACATCTAAATTCCACAACAATATTTAGGATGTAATTGATCGACTTATAAAGTCAATAAATTTAAATATTACCAGGTAATATTTCTCAATTGTTCAACATTCTAGGATATGCATTATGAAAGTGGAAAGGACATATAGAGTATTTCTCTCAATTATATCTAATCATGATCTGAGTTTTACCTTAAATTAATAAATAATTATTTAGAATTATTGAATACATAGTTGGACTTTAGAATTGTATATCATCCTTAGGAAAATGTTTAGTTTGAGAGGACCATTAACACCCTATATGATATGTGGATATGTTTCTCTATATATTTCAGATGTGGTTTAGAGTAACACCTTTCTATAGTATAATTATCTTATTAAAATTTCATTCACTTAATCATTCAGATGGATCTTTATGAATCCATATATTTAATGAAGTTTAGAACTCCACCATGTTGAGATGAAGTTAGAGACGTAAATATATTATGATCCCATTTCACTAAGGAAATAGTAGATAATGTTCTATCCATTTAGTAGTACATTAGTGTAGCTCAGTGTCGACTAAAAAGTTATGTTAAAAATTGGCTGAGAGATCAAGAGTTTGAAGATAGGTGTAAGGTATTCCTATGAATAACCACTTGGAATAAAATTATAATATTTTGAAAAAATGATAACCAGATCCCAAGATATATCATTACCTAAAATATTCATGATCGTTTTAGGATAATGTCTTATCACTTATTACTTCCACCAAACCTCTCTCAATTTCATGATGTGTTCCATGTATTAATTTTGAGTATGTACACGCCTGATCCTTCACATATACTACAATCAATGGCTATTGAACTAGTGAAATATCTTTAATATAAGAAACAACTAGTTTATATTTTGGATCGTAGAGATAAATTCATTTTGAATAAGACCACTCACCTGGTCAATGTTTTTTAGATAAACAAACAATTTTGAGGATGCTATATGGAAATCAGATGATGAATTGACGTAGAAGTATATTCATTCGTTTTTATTAATAAAAAAAATAAGGGAAAATTTGTTGGGGGTATAATGTAACCACCTTCTATTTTAGAATATTATCACTTTACCAAATTCTATGTGTTCGATAGACAATGATTCCCACACTACATAACATCAGTGAATAATATTTTATTAAAATATATGATTAAATAAAATATTTAGGAATTTAATGAAAATTTTAAAATATATTATTGCAATAAATGGGTCAATTTCACTTAAGAATATACTTTTAATTCTTGAGAAACTATTTTGAAATCTTTTATTTAATTAAGGGTTTTTAATAAATTTAAAACTTTTAATGAATGATATGAATAATATATATTAATAATTTTTTATAATAAATTAAATAAATTAATTTTGGAAATGAAATTTTTATGTAATGATTAGAAATAATAGAAAAATAATTCTTTTTTAAATGAAAATATTGTGTTTCTAAACATTATTTTGTTATATATGATTAATTTAAATGAAAAATTCTTTTATTAATAGTATTAAAAATATGGACATTTATTTTTTATACATGTATAAAGATGAATGATCATTCATCTAGTGATTATATATTTTTTTAAGTTATGATAAAATCATTTTGGTGGTAATAGAGATAGTTTTTAGAATACTATTTTTTATGTGTCCAATGTATTGTACTATAATAAATTAAATAAATCATTATTAATAAATAATTTTAATAAAAAAATTAGATAATATATTAAATAAAATAAATTTAAATTAATATAATGGTATTTAATACTCATGGAATGATAATAAAATCATATTTACTCTAAAAGATAAATTTTTCCTAAAATTGTGTTTACCATGTTTTTTGTGCAGATATCAAAAAAATTATGACACCATTAGAAATTTAATATTATAAAATGGTTCAATATTTGGAATTAGTATTTATAAAAAAATTATAATTTAAATCTCATTTTTATTTATATAAAAATATTATGGTAAAAAGATAACTTGTCAATATAAGGATTAAAATGTGTGAAAAGGGGGTAAATTAAGGGATAGGGATTCTAAAATTAAAAATATATTCTATTTATTTGATTTGTTGAGTTACTTTTAAACTCAAATAACCATATAATTCAATGTATAAATATTTTTTTCCAGATTCCCATGTGAATGATTTTATATTTTTTAAAGTTTAGGGTATATAAAAGGGTGACACCCCCTTACTTATAAAAGTTACCGTGTTATCCTCACTTACCCACAGACTTTTAGCACTATATCTCAAACAATAGCTACCAAAATCACATACCAATTCTCATGATCACGTATTAAAAGTCATATTATAACTAACTTAACAATCCTATAAGGATTAATGAGTAAGATAAAGAAAGATATCCATAGATAGGGTATAAGTCAAAACTGAATTCTTTCATGATTTTTTATTCTTATCCATGCTTAAAATATAATTTAACAATACTAATATAAATAAATATATATTTATAATATAAATAAAATATATTTTTTGTACTTAAAAACTATTTTTACGACATTTACATCCACTGAATAATGAAAATGTTTTTTTCTTAGCATATACAGAATACCACCTCTAAGAAGAGATGTACTTCATTTTTTATCACTGTATCACCTGGATGGTTATATATAAACATTAAATTACTATACATGATATTAAATATATAAATATGATTCTGGAAATATAAATATTTATTTACCTTCTTTAGTTATTTATCCACTGAAAAATTAAAACATTAATCATGTGTACATACTGATTACCACCTCCATGAAGTGATATGATTCAATTTTCATCATTTCCTTACATGACAGGTTGTAAATAAATTTATAATAAAAAAATATTATATTTTGGAAATTATTATTGTTTTATTTATTGTGAAACCATGACCATTTTTAAATAAATAAAATCATAAAACCAAAACATACATGGTGAACAAGATAGTAGAAACATGATTAGTAATTTTAAAGAGGCGTTGTGAATAAATGGGTCATATGAAATTATAATTGATTGATATATACAAAGATAACAATTAATATGATTCTATTATACATATATAATAATTTTTAATTTATTATATATATAGTTAAATTGAATATGAATAAATTTCATACTTGAGTTAAGTGTTTATGTTACTATTTCACTATTTGTAGGATAATTTATGATATAATTTCAATTATAGGAAATTTTTAGCTAATTCACTCATATAAATGATATATTTTTTTATCATATGGTTTTTATGAGAATTTAATTTATTGTTTATATTTTCCACTATTAGGTACACAAAAATATTAGAATAATTGTTTTATGGAAAGACCATCTTATTTCTTCTCTTTGGTTGGGAATATATTTCCTCCATATACATATTCACCAAATATATTTTTTAAAAGTTATTCTAATATTATAAATAATTTATTAATCTATTTTTATACTATCTTTGAATTTATTTAAAAATGTTTTAATAGTATCTTATTCTCATTTTCCAAATAGTTCATTTTTTTACTTCTATTATAAAATTGTGCCAAGATTTTTTTGATGGTTTCAACATGAATGGATTTTCCGACCATCACATACCGTAATGGTTATCATGATTAAATTATAATTTTACATGGTTTTACAAAAAAAATATTATTCTCATTTTCGATAAATTTTTAGTTTTCTAATGTTACAAAAAATAAGTTGTTATTTCTTTATGTTTTTTAAAGTATATTTCTAATGCATTTAGAAAAATAATTGTCATCTATTTACTGAATACTCATTGCTTTTTTGTGAGTTAATTAAAATATACCAGAATTATGAATTATATTATATTTACGTGTAATATATATGAATGGTTTATTATTATTGAATGAGTGGGTCAATTATTTTAATGCATTGTAATTTAAAATAATACTATGTTTGATAGTGAAAATGACATGCCACACAAATATTCAACGAACTATGAAATATTATTTATTAAATATGACAATTATAATCTAAATGTTGAATTAAAATATATTAATAAGAGTAAAAAAATATGAACTATATATAAAAGTTTCTCAATCAATGAAAATGTATTGACTAATTCTTACAAAACAAGCACTTAATTATTAGAAAATTAATTTTATTCATCAAAAATACGTTTTATTCAAAAATGGTTCTCATTTCACTTTGTGAGAAACTACTATAGTTAATTTATGACAATTTTATAAATTTTTTTTATAAAAAAAATATCATTTCTAATTAAATTATATAAAATAATTCATAGGATGATATATTGTTATTTGTATGAAAATATTTATTTTTGAGTAAATATTGAATTTTTTTGATTATATATAATCCATTTATGTATTTCCAAGTATTTAGATAAAACTATTTTATTTTGAATTCATTTGAAAATTTAATTTATTAATTTCTAACAAAAATATTTCAACTAATGTTATTTAAATTTTCATTATTCATAATTTTGTTATAAAAACATTTTTATATTTAAAAATTCCTTTTTTCTTGAAAATCAGTTCTCATCGCGTTTTGCATTTTTATTTTAAATAAAATTTCATTTAATTATAAGAATAAATTTTATGAAATTGAATAAATTTTTTTTAATAAGTTTTAAATTTATCCTGATATGAATTTTGGAGACATTTCTAATGAAATTTATTTTTTTTCGGAAGAGAAAAAAATATACTTTCTTATGAAATATAGTATATTTTATGATATCTCCATCAAATAAATATGATGTATATATTATGAAACATATGGATAAAATCATGGATTTTTATATAATATAAATATAAAATAATTTCAAATCATATAAATTAGAATTTCTTTCCTGATAAATATGAAAATAATTCTCAACGATGATGTATTGATTTTACAACATTAGAAAAGTAATATTTGGTTTTCTAAAGATAATATTTTTAGAGGAAGAAGTATTTTCATAACTTAAATGGTTAATACGATGTATAATTAATGATAATTATTGATATAAATGAATATTTGGGTTATATAACAAGATACTTTCCCATGTACTAGTTTAGTGATTGCATAATGCAAGAAAGGATAAAGTAACATATTAAATAAGTTGGAGTGACATATATGTGTGTAAATATACATTGTTAATGAAAATGACTATTTTTGATGAATTAAAATCATTTATTATTATTATTATAAAATATGTTTAATTTTTAAAATTTCATTATTTTTATAAAACATTTATGCCCTGATGGAAAATTGTTTAGGAAAAGAGAACAAGCAATAATTGAATAGTTTTAAAAATATTAGAAATGATAATATTTAGAGTAGTTTAGATGTTACAAAAAATTTATAGATATTTAGTAATTATTATATATAAGAAATTTGATTATATTTTTTATTTTTTAAAATCATGATATTTTTAAAAATCGTGTTATGATAGGTACAATAAAAATAATTTAACTGTAGTTTATGAAAATAAATATTTTCATAATTGATTTAGTGGTGTAAATAATTATATAATTAAATAATTGGGATTTAATATGGTCTATAATCTCATCCCATGATTGTTTTTATGCCACATGGAATTTCATAATCACATTATTTACCCTTAAATACTAAACATTTACGAAAACACCATTGATGTTTTCTGTAAAAAGGGACTCATTTCAACCATTTATAACACAACTCAGGTTCTATTTTTATCTCAAAGAACTTACAAAATAGAATTATACACTTAAATTCCAACCTTACCATTCCATTATTTTCACCACAAACATATTTTATAAATTCCTTAAGATAAATCAAAATGAGGTTTTCCAAAGAAGAATGTATAACTCTTGACTGAGTTCGTTCCATTTATCTCTTCTTCTATAAAATAAATTCTAAATGAGATTATATAACAAAATAATTATCTTACATATGGTGACATGTTTTTTTAATAGTAAAATCCTTTTTCATCTACCTTTATATCATATCGGAAATGAAAACATCACTCATGTGTATGTGTGGATTACAATTTCATTGAAGTGATGAGTTTAGTTTTTTATCATCTCCACACAAGGATGGTTATTATGATTTATTTAATGTATATATATATTATATTCAAGATATAATTGATATTATTTAAATATAATATATCATCTATTTATATATTCTCTTTCCATTGAAAATGATTAGGTCGCTCATGCATATCTGTAGACTACCACGCCCACAATGCAATGGGATTTTATTCCATACCTGCCATTAATTGTTTATTATAAAATTTAAATTTATATATAAAAAGTATAATTATTTTATTATTATTATATAATTCATTTAACAGTGACCGCTTTGATAATAGTCAGCCTACTAAAGTCTTCTTCCTATTAAGAACCAAATATCCTCCAAACACAGAAAATGGACTTAACCAACTAAGTAATTAAATATTTCATTCAAATAAAGTAAATAAATAGTCTAATGATAAATTAATAAACCTATAAAATTTTATTAATCAACTAAATCCTTAATATATTTCTAATATACATGAGTTAAATAATGTAGGTTGAGACTCATCACTCATGTTAAGGTGTTTCTAAACTTAATTTCCATTCATTGGGTGATATTTATCCTTCAATGACTAAATCATGACAAGATTATTTGTGAATTAACCTAAAATTTTATTATATTTTATTTCAACATTTTTTGGCTTTAAAATTTTTATATAAAATATTTTTATTTATTATGTCAAACATCAATGACATGATATATGTACAAATTATTCAACTAAATATTGTTTCTTTGAGAAATTTCTTGTTTTATGCACATACTTCCCTTTATAAGGTATAGTTTAAACCTATTGATATATTTTATTATGAATTAAATATTTAATAATAATATTTAATTTTCTTTTTATGATTTATCTTTCATGAGACTTTGATTCAAATTTTGTAAAATGTACAACGGTTTTCATGGTATAAATTTCAATTCATTTAGACATAATTCCAATTATACATAGTATTTCATTTTATATGGTGTACATACTACTCCATTAATTTTTTTAATTAATTATTAAATATAAATTATTATATTTACATAATAATTTTATTTTCATTCATTCAAGTAATTTTTTATTCAAACATTAACCAAGTTTCAAATATTTATCATCGCAAACATCATTCATCGAGACATGTTTGTTTATATATTTATATTCATTTACATGATGTACACATTGAAACATGACATATAATATCATGAATATTTTTAAATATAAGTTATTTAATGTTTCTTCTTATGTATTTTCATTGAATGGTTTTTTGGTTTTAAGGGGTTGTAAATGGTGTTTCTTTAAAAATATTATTTTAATTTTTTTAAAGGTTTTTAACCAAACTATTGTTCCATGTTCTTTAATTTATAGATAAAAGTTAGTTTATAAACATTAATTATTTCCTAGTATTATTTTATGCTATATTTTAACTTATTTTAAAATTATTTAGTAGTTTGTTTCTTAACATATTCCACACTAGTCACTTTTGACTCCCTTTACAAAATTTTAAAAAAAACTCTTCTTTTTAACATTCAATTCATGATAGTTTTTTATTTGAAGCTTAATTTATAATTATAAATGGTTATTTTCAAATAAACTTTTCTTCCAAATATTTGAAATTTTTATTAAATATTACCAATAGAAATGGATTTCCCCATTTTTTCAAAGAAATGATTTAATTTTATTTTAAAGGTATGTTCCATTTTTTAATAATCTTATAATGATTCCTTTAGTTCACTAGGATTATAACACTATTATACCATCTATATTATTTATTTATATGGATTAATATGATTATATTAATGTTATTTTCATGAAACCCATTTTTTTTCCTAGGTAAATCAACATATAATAGATTGCAAGATGTTGTTAAAATATTGATGATGAATGTGAAGGATTTCACATGTCATATTCTAGTAAGATAAATGAAAATTATTGATGATGAAAAGTGAGTGCAATATAGTAGATAAGATATGTGATCCAGATATATCTCTCCAATATATTTTGTAATGTTTCATGTATTTAATGAAAATAATTAGGGAGTTAACAAGGGATGTTTCTCTTATGGATTTTACTAGGCTCGTGTTATTTCTATCATGAGTGAACATAGCTGATAAATATAATGTTATAACATAAAAAACATTTTATATATTCAATCTATTAGTTTGTAATGGTTTCAATAAAATATCAAAATCACATGGCTCATGATTATTAATTATCATGACTCGTGCCTCTTACTAATATTTATTTCATGGATCTTGTTTAATGATATAGGTTCGTATGGGTATGATGTTTACTATATAATGATCATGAAATTTGTTATGTCATTTTAACTATTCACCATATTTTCACTCATGACATTCAGTTACTTATGCTTATCTTTATCTTTATTAATCATTTGGTCTGAACCTTCATAGGCTTTCCAATTCCCCAAGGTATGAAGAATGACGTGAAATAAATTGTGACTTGAAATGTTTTATTTGTAAATAATTTTATAGTAGATGATAAAGGGTAATTGTCTGATAAGAAATTTTGGTTATTGTAGGAAAAAATATCACTTGAGGACATGGGTATTGTTATTTACGATTTCTTTATAATTCTCTAAAACTCTAAACCAAAAAGATATTTGGGTATGTAAATTATAGAATAATTTCATTTGATGTTTCAATATTTGGATATCTAAAATTTGGTCATTTTATAGGTATCAAATATAGAGATTTGAAGATAATTTTTTTACTATAAGATCTATTATAATAGGATCGATGTTATTGTATTTTGTTTTAGAGAATGTTTTAGATAGATTTTGGTATTAAGATGTTTTCGTGTGATTCTATCATATGATCTATGGATACCATATTGATTTTATAATTTCAAGTTTGATCATATGTTTAAAAGAATATAAATCCATTTTTAGGTTTTAGGTGATGGTAGTTTTTGTGATTAATGATATTTTGAGAGATTGATTACTTGGTTTAGGTGTACATAACCCTTAGGTTTAACATGAATAATTATTTCAAAATAATATTATTATATTTTTCATCTATCCTAGAGGCTATGTGATAACAACTGAGGTTAAAAATTTCATTAATGTTGAGGTTAGTGTGGTTTATTGGGATATAGGGTTATTTATTTATGAAATGATCTATGTTGATCCTTTTCCATTATTATTGAAATTTTGTAGATAAATGTTTTACATATTCATATAAAGGATTATTTGGGTAATATATTATCAGTTTATAACCATTATGGTTTTGTTAACGATAATAAGACTATATTTTCATCATTTTATATACCGGAGGGCCATTTATAAGTTTATTATAGTGTTTAAATAATTAAAAATGGATACTCATAATTTATATTAAAAGATGAGATAATGGTGGAAACTGATTGAAACACAAAACCATAAGATGAAACTATATGTATGTATTTAAAGAAATAAATTTAATAAATTTAATTATTTTTTTATTGTTGTTTAAAATTAAATTCCTCAACATTAGTAGAAGGGTACTGAAATAAAAAATTTACTTTATTAAATTCATTTTTGATGTATAGATGGCCTTCTTCATACCTCATTGGTTAATGGTTTTGTAGTCATTGAATTTATCAAGATTATTCAATTTCATATGATAAAGGTTCTCTATCACAATTAATCATTGTTTGGACTTTAATTTCTTCCATAATGTCCACATTCTCACATCCCACAAGTATTTTCCTATTTGTAATCCTCATTTTATTCTTCTCTAGATGAACTCTATAATTCTATTTCCCTCTTTTTGAAAGGGATTTTTACTAACGTTTATTACGATGTTGGTTTTTAACAATGTTATATTCAAATGGAAAACCTTTCATTAAAAAGATAAAAAAATCAAGGATATAGTTTATTAATGTGGGGAGAATGTAATACCCTGATATTTTAAAATTACACGTTTTTCAATAGCATATACGATATGGAACACTAAACATAAAAAACCATGAAATATTATCATTTAAATATGATTGTTATAAAATATCCATTAAATTAGAATATGTGAATATGAATAAAAAATATCAATTATATACAAAATGGTTCTACATAATAAAATGGTATTTTTTATTTTTATGAAATAATAACTGAATTTTCTATAAAGTTGTTTTATTCTTCAAAAATACATTTTTTTCTAAAATGATTTGTATTTCTTTTTGTGATAGAATATTATAATTATTTTATTATTAATTTTTAAATTTTATTTGAATAAAATGATAAAAAGAAATTAATTCAACATATCAAAATAATCGTAGAATGATATATTGAGTTTTTTCTTCAATAGATTTATTTTTCAGTGAATAGTGGGAAAATCTATTTTATTTAAAACTATCATTTTTTAAAAGTATTTACAAGGTCCCATTTTGTTTTGAATTGGTATCAAATTTAAATAATTAATTTCGAATAAATAATATCCTATTAAATTTATTTAAATTAATATATGCATTATTTTCATATTGAAGTATTTTTATAATTAAAAATGCTTTTTTAGGAAAATCACATTTCATCTCATTTTAAGAGTTGATTTTAAAATTATATTCTTCCAATTGTAATAATTTAATTTCATGAAATTTAATTCATTTTTTTATTCATAAATTTAAAATTTTCATGTTATTGATTTTTGATATCTTTTAAAGAAGTTAAATTTTAATGAATATTAAAAAAACAAAGTTTTTATAATATATAGTATCTTTTTTTATATTGCTAAGAAATAAATAAAATAACCAAAATTAAATTTTTTTGGAATAAATAATTTATGGTATTATAATAGAATTATAATACAAAAACAATCCAAAATATATAAATAAGAATTTATTTCATGATAAATATGAAAATAATTTCTACTTTCGACAGAGTGCTTGTGCGACACTAGAAAAGTGAAATTTGGTTTATTGAAGGTAATATTTCATAAGGAAGAATAATTTGTATGAATTTATTATTTAATATGGTGTGTAATTAATTATTTGAACCTATAGTAATGAATGTTTGAGTTATATTACAAAACCATTATCCAAATCCATGTACAGAGCTTGCATAAAGTATGATAAGTCAAAATAACATCTCAGATATGCTATCGTGACATAAATGTGTTTAAGTATACACATTGATTGAAAATAATAATTAATTATCACATAATATAAATTATTATTATTATGTTAGTAATTTTTTTTATTTTTAAAAAATTAGTATAATTGTCTAAAAAATTAACTCGATGTTGGTGCAATGCTTAGGAAAATATGATAAAAAGTAAGAAATTACTTTAAAAATAACAAATATGATAATATTTAGATGATTTTTGATATTAAAAAAATTTAACCTATATTTTTTAATTCTAATGTAATGTATATGTGATTATATTATAAATTTTGGGCTATCATTATGTTTTATAAAGTCAAGGGAGGGTAATAACAACAAAAATTACTTTAAGTGTATTTTAAGCAAAATTATATTTTATTAATTGATTAAAAAGTCATAAAACATAAAAATAAAAAATTTTATTTAATATGGTTTTAAATTTATTTCCTTGACCATTTTTATTCAACTTGAAATTTCATAATTAAATTATGATGCCCAAAGACTAAAACATTATGAAAAAATATTATGTTTTTATATAAAAGGGACTCATTTTAGCCATTTCTAAGACAACTAAAGTTTGTTTTTTATCTAAAAAATATACCCAAATAATTATATATAGTTTTATTCTCATATTCCTAACCAATTATTGTTACCACAATCAACATTTAAAAATTCCCTAAACTCAATTGAAAGGATATTTTTCAAAGAAGAAGGTTTACCTATTAACCAAGTTAATTCCTTTTTATTCTTATTATAACTCCTCAAATATATACATATAAAGTGGATATAAAAATAATTATATATCATATAATGATATGTAATTATGATAATTTTAAAACTTTTTTTAAACTCTTTTTCCATCATATTGGAAATGAAAACATCACTCAGCGTATGTTCGGATTACCACCTCTATTAAGCGAAGTGTTTCATTATTCATCACCACTTCATAAGGCTGATTATTATAATGGATTTGATGTATATAAATAATATACATCGTATATGTTTTATTTGGAAAATATAATATATAATCTATTTTATTACCTTTCCATCCATTTAAAAATGATAATGTCGCTTGTGTGTACCTATAGACATCCACCACCACAATAAATCAATATGATTCATTTATTGAGTCCACTCTTTGTGGGTGTTTGAAAATTAAATTTTATAAATAAAAATTATTATTATATAATGATTATTTTTTTTATAAAATGGAAAAATTACCCCTTTTACCATGGTCATCCAACAAAATTCATTTTCCAATTATTAATTGAACATCCTTAAAACACTCGACATGGACTTAACCAATTTATGAATTAAATATGTAATTTAAATAAATAAAGTAAAAGGTTTGATCATAAATTAATAGACCTATGAAAAGTTCTCAAATAAGTAAATTATTTTTTTAAGTTTATTATATTGGTTATATAGAACATACGTAGGGACTTGGGACATAAGGTAAGGGATTTCATATCTCAGTTTCCATTCATTGGGAAATACTTTTAATTAACTGACTATATAATGACATGATTATGTGTGAATTGACCTCTGATTGTAAATTGTTTTATTTCTAATTGTATTTGGAATTTTGTTTTTTACACATCATCACGTCATTGATTAATTTGAACTTGAATGATATGATGTTTGTATAGATTATTCATCTTAATATTGTTGCGTTGAGACATTTCTTATTTTAGTGACCTAAAATCTTTTATGAGGTGAATATGAAGTCTATTGAGATATTATATGATAAATGAAACTTTAAATCATAGTATTTAAATTTAAATTTAATTTCCACCTTTAATGGGATATTTAATAAAATGTAATAAAATTTACAAGAGTTTTTATGGTCTCAATTTCTGTTATTTGAGTCATAAGTCATGTTATGAGGCATGTTTTATTCAATATAGTGTACTTACATATCCATGAATATATTTTCTAAATTTATTTCATGGGAATTATGGGTTTTATATATTTATGTTATGTTCAATTATTCAATGGTTATTTGATTCAAATATTTCATAAGTCACAAAGAATTCTCATCTCAAAATTTATTCTATACACATGTTTTGATTGATGAAGCTATATTCATTTTTATAGTGTATATAATTAATATTAATATATAATATCATGACTTTTTATAGTCATATTATATTATGTTTTTTCTTATGACTTTTCATTCAAAGGTATTTTAGTTTTAATGGTGTGTGAATGGTATTTGTTTAAAAATGTTGATTTAAATTTCATAAGGACTTTTAACCAAAAGCTTCCTCCATACTCTTTATATTTTTCAATAATTTTACTTTAAAAAGATAAATGATTTCCAAATGTTATTTGAAAAAATATTTTACGATATTTTATGCGGTTTAGAAGTAAATTTCTCAATATATTTTACATGGGTCTCTTTTGACTCTCTTTTCAAAAAATTGAAAATAATGTTTACTTTTTACATTTATGTCATGAATAGATTATCCAACCATCATGAACATTAATTTATTTGAATCTTCTATTCTAATTTTCCCGTTTTATTTTTAAAGATAATATATTCCCTATTATTTTGTAAAATTTTACAAAATATTATAAAAAAAATTTCCCTCCCTTTTAAATAAAATTTGTAAATATTATTTCCATGTTATTATCCTCTATGTCTTCTTAAATTAGTGATATATCCAATTCACTAGGATTATGATATTTTGATACCATCCATATTTTTTCTACATATTTCATATAATGACTTTTTGAAAGATATTTTTATGAAACCTATTTATGTTCCTTAAGTAAATCATATCATAATGTAATGTACGTTTTTTTAAAGTATTATTAATTAAAATAAAAGAATATTCGTTTTTATACATTTGAGGTACATGGAAATTATTTATGATGAATGGTGAGAATGATATAGCTCATGATGATGGGTGATAATGATATAGATGGTATGAAGAGTGTGCCAGATATAGGTATCCAATCTGTTGGGTAATGTTCATTGTATTCAAGTGAAATTGGGAGTGAGTTAAGTGGGGTGTTGTCTCATATGGATTTAATTTATATCCAGTAATTTCTAACATGAGTTACCATTGTTGATGATGATGATTTTAAAAGATACCAACACATTTTATTTCTTCTTTCTATTATTTATTAATGGTTTATTTGATCAATATTGACAAAACATGGTTCATGATTGTTAATTCCCATGAATCCTATATCATTTAAATCATTATACCACATATCATGTTTAATGATCGATGTTTTTATGTATGAATTTATTTATGATTTTATCATTAAATTTGACTATGTTTTCATACACTTATGCTCATCTTATACCCCCATATGGCATTAAATTGTTAATTCTTATGTTTACTCTTATTGAGAATTAGAGCTCACGATTCTAATGATTTCTGTTTCCCAAGGTTATGAATAATGATGCAAAAATAATTATGTCTATAATGGTTTTGTTTGTGAATAATTTCATGGGATAAAATTATTGATTATTTTTAAAAATAAATTCATATAATGTGAAAAAATATCACATGATGATATAGGTATTTTTACGAAAGAGTTTTTCCTAATTCTCTAGAACTATACACCAAAACGTTCATTGGGTATTTAAGTGATCCAAAATTATCATTTTATTATCTATGTTTTTTATGGATAAAATTAGTTCAAAATTATCTTTATAAAATCCTAAAATATAATATGGATATTTAGCATTGGATCCAAGAGTGGAGATTAGAGGATGTTATTTTTAGTTTTAGATAAGTTTTTAAATAACATTGTATATTATGATGATTTTATAGGATACTGGCATAAGAGTTATGTATAATACCAAGCAATTATAAGTTTAAGGTTGATAATATGTTTAAAGTAGTAGATATCAATTTTTAGGTTTTAAGTGATGGTATTTTGAGGTGAATAAGGATATTTTGGGAGACTTTTTATTAGGTTGAGGTATATGTATCCCAGAAGTATTAACTATATAGATTATTTTAGAAGAATGTTATTACATTATTGATGCAATATGAATGGTATAAGACAACCATTCATATTAAAAATTTATAAAATATTTAGGTTTTTATGGTTAATTTTTATATGGGTTTATTTATTTATAGAATTTTCTAAGTCAAACTATTGGTCTTATTGTGGAAATTTTAGAGATTAATGTTTTATTTTTTCATCTAAAAGATTATTTGGGTGTTATCTTATCATATGAAAACCATTTTGTAGTAAGTAAAGGAATTGGTCATATATTTTAATAAATTCATATAACTCATAGTCAAGAATATGTTAATTATATTTCTTCAGGAATAAAAAAATAGTACTTGACATTTTTAGTAACATATGAGATAATTGTGGAAAATTAATGAAATACACAACCAATGGATGAAGTTGTCTTTATGGATTTAAATAAGATCAAGTAATATTATTTCATTATGTTATTAGTATATATGTTATATGAATTACTTACATTTATGAAAAGGATATTGAAATAAAAATATTATCTTATTATATTCATTTCAAATGAGTTGTTGGCCCTTCTCATAGCTTATTAGTTTGTTGTTTGATGGTCATTGCCTTTCTCTTGATCATTTACATTCTTGTGATAAATTAAATATATTATTATCCATCATTATCTGGAAAATAAGTTTTTATTCCGTGTCCATATTTTCACATCTCACTATTGTTCGGTAGTTTGGAAACAAAATTATGTGATCTTATATACCACCTCCATATTTCCTAGTCCTTTTTTCAAAAGGAATTTTTGTTAACCCAGTTTTTATATGGGTTTTCAAAAATGATATTTTAAAATGTTAAAAAATTTATTAACTAGTTCATCATAAAATTTTGAGGAAATGATTTTTTAATTTTTAGTAGAATATAATACCTTGATATTTCAATGTATAACATTTTTCGATAGTATATATGACACACAACACTAAGCTTAAATGAATCATCGAATATTATTATTTTAGAATGACCATTATAAACTAGAAATTTAATTGTTGAATATGAATATTAAAAACAAAATTATATATATATATATATATATATCATACTCAATAAATTTTTTTGATTAATTCGTAGGAAATAATCACAGATTTTTCAGTAGTCATATTATTCTTCAAAATATTATTTCATCAAAAATTATTATTTTTAGTTTTTATGGGAAAATATAATAATTTATTTATTAATATATTATAAATAATATTTGAATAAAATACTTCTTTTTTAAGTTTGAATATCAAAATTATCTTAGCATGACATTTCGTCATTTTTTTAAAACATTGATTTTTCAGTCAACAGTGAAACATATCGACTTTATAGAAAATTGTCATTTATTTTCATGTATTTACAATGTCCAGTTAAATATTTAATTGGATTAAAACTTTAATTAATTCATATTGATTAAAAAAATCCATCAAATCTTATTAAAAATAACATTATTCTTATTTTTTTTAAATATTCTATAAATTAAAATGTATTTTTCTGGGAAACCATTTTTCATCGTCTTGTGTGGGTTTATTTAAAAATTAATTTTTGACACATATAAGAATTTAATTTCATGAAATATATTTAATTATTTTATTTATAAATTCAAATTTATCATTGGATTAATTTTCTATTTTTTTGAATAAGTTATATTCATTGTGAATAGTAAAATATACAGTTTTTATAATATATAGTGTTTTATGATATAAAAAAGACATAAATATTTATAAAAATAAATGAAACATTTTTAAATAATCATTTATGATAATATACAATAAATTTCATAAAAATTTAAAATCAAAATATTAGATTTCATTTTATGATAAATATGAAAATCAATTTCAGGGCTGACACAGTTCTTGTGCAGTGATAGAAAAGTTTAATATGGTGTTCTAAAGGTAATTTTTGAGACATTTATAGTTCTTTTATCAAAATTATTAATTAATGATATGTGTAAATAATTATATAGACCAATAATTATGTATTGTTTAGTTACATAATAAGCTGCTTTTCCAAATGTTTGTATCGTTCTTGGGTAAGTTGAGAAAGGTCAAAATAACATATTAAATAAGTTTCCATGACAAAGAAGTGAGAATATATACATTTTGAATGAAACCAACTAGTAATTATAAATTAAAATAGATTATAATTATGTTATTAATTTATTTAAATTTTTTAAAATTATTATAATTACATAAAATAGTTAGATTGGGATAGAACAACATTTTTTAAAATAGAAAAAAGTAAGTAAATGAAATTAAAAAAAATTAAAATGATAACAGCTAGATGATATCAAATAATACAATGTAAGAACTTGGTTCTTATTTGACTTATTTAATCATATTTTCCATCCATTATCTGTTTAATTACATAAATATTCCCTAATATGAATTCATGTTGGGGGTAATGGAAGGGTCGGTGGGTCTAGGGTTGCTCTGGTGCCCCGAACCCATGTTTTGGGTGAAAAGGGAGGTTTCATAGTAAGTGAAAACTATGTAGCTTGGATTGTACATCCATGTGGACAGGTATGTTATATCAGCAGTTTGGGATAGTGGCTCTTCACAAGGTTTGCGTACGGTTTTTAAACCATATGGGTTCCCCTTCACATATAAAAAACTATTCACAGTTTCCACATGGTTTGAAAAACTTTGTCGGTCAATCATGAGGCCCTATAATTGTAATAATTATATAATCATTGAATTTAATTATAATCTTTTATAAACCTAAAATTTGGTTCTTCTCTCCCACACACCAAAAAAGTTTTTGGAAAAGGTGTCCTTTAATCCTAAATTAGAAATTAATATCTCTTCTTCATTCGGACTCCAATTTAAGCATGGTTCATATCCTTGGATTCATAATAGTAAGGCCTTAATTCCTTTTTATCCTTTCACGATTCATCTGGCTTTCAAATGCAGTGTTTGTTTTTAATATCATATACCATTAATTCTCATTCTTTGTTAGTTCTTTATATTTCTTCTGATCTTGTTCTAATTAGAGCCTTATACTGGAAGAGTTATCTAGCATAGACCTATGGTGGGCGGTCTCGTGTCTTTCTCTTAATGATTAGTTGTTTTTATTAGTTGTCACGTTACGTGCCCATTTTCTAGGCATCGCTTTAAATCAAAATGAACACTGTTATTTCCAGACAAGATTTAGGTAATTGAATAGTCTTGTTAATACAATTTATATGTTTAGAACCCTCATCGGACCACCCCTAGTGTTTGTTTGATTAAATTTCCATTTTTATGTCTTATGCATTTGACTTTTTATTCCACTGTGATGTGTATTTGTAATGTCATGGTTTTAAATGGGTAGATTGAATTGTAATCAATTGATGAATTGATTGATATTTTAAAATAATTAATGTATGGGATTTATTACATTCCCATTGACCCGTGTATTTCTTTTTTGTTTAAACCATATTTACCATTCTTGTGTGATTAATTTAGAGGTTTCGTTATGAATTGATGCAATTAGATTGAATTGCTTGAATTTTTTTATGTGATTTAAATAATACCTAATCCACATGATAGCTTTATTGGATTTTTAGTATTGATATATTAAAAGTGTCGATTTCAGTATTTTAATGGACTATGATTTGATATGCCATTATGAGTTAATGGGATTTTATTCATTTTGAAAGATTTTTTATACATGTGATGTATTGTATATAAAAATGTGAATGTGAGTTATTTTGAGACCATGATATGTAATGAATTGATTAATCATGGGAAGATCATTATCATGTTATTACCATGTGAGGAAATTAAAGGCCAATCCTTAGAGGTTGGTCCTTTCATGAGTCACCCTTTTTAGGTGAGTTATAATAGATTCCTTCGGTTTTTACATTGCAATTTTAATGGATTATTAAATGATGTGGACTTGATTAAATGATTAATAGGTAATGGTGATACATGTATTTATATTGGAGTTCCATGGATAGAATCTTATGCCTATTGACATATAACACATGGGTGATATTTGGATTCACATCAGAATGCCATGTAAGGAATCATTTCCTTGAACCTTGATTAATCCATTGGTGATCCATGGATCCAAGTGAGGGATTCCATGGAAAAACTCATTAGGCTAGGATTGTATACCATGTGATACATGGATTCTTATGATAATTCAATGTATGGAATCAAGGGTCATTTGAATATTATGATAAGGGAGATACTCATGATCTCATTAAGAAGTGTTGAGGATGGACTCGATTATTTGGGACTTTATACCCCACAGAGATCGATATTGGGTTCTTGAGGGGTTCCCTCGGGATGGTCATGTAAAGTGATGGTTTATATTGCACCTATAACAATACTTGATTTCCAAATTAGGTTTTTGAAAGTTTTTCTTACTAATAAAATGAATAAGAAATTATATGACTATTATGATGCATCTGAAAAAAAAGTACAATCTTGGATTTGATCTTAATAAGTGTTGTTTAGATGGTCTTCTAAGGCATCTATTGTAATTCCAATTTCATGGAGGATTTCAGGATTGATCCAGATCTCAATAATTATAAATTAAATGTAATTGAATTTTTAAATAAATATGAATTGATATTAATGGAAACCCATGAATATAGGATGTTTACTTTTGAGTACTTCCATGCTTACTGATTTTGTTATTGAAAATTGCATGGAAAATATATTCACTGACTGGTGGGAATAGACATTGGGTGGTTACGTACTAGGATTTTATCCCATGCCATAATAGGGTCACCTTTTTAGAACCAAACAGATTATATGATTGTAGGTAAAGATAAAGGAAAGTTTCCTCCTACAGGTACTTTATTTACTGCTTAGGAGTTGGAGAGCGTGGGACCAGGATGAGGCTTTAGATGATACGCGGACTCATCTGGCCTTTTTTTGTACTTTTGGGACATGTAATGGATATGAATTAAGTGTACCTATTTTTGGTTGTTTTAGTAGAAATATGTGGAATATATAATCATCTTGTATATGATATAAATTCTTTATTTATAATATTAGTCTTCTATTGTTTACCTCTGTTATTGAGGGAATAGTCTCCCCATTTACTAAAATAGGACTTCACTACTATTCGGAAGCCTCTGGATTTTGGGGATATGCACATGAGGCCATGTATACAATCAAGTATGTGAAACCTTTGAGTAGCATCTAGAATCAGGATGTTATATAGTAGTATCAAAGGGGTGTTTTCGAGTTTTTTTACTGTTTGGAGACAATAGAAAGGGATATGAAGAAAATGGGATTTGGTAATGAGCTATATCTGGGTGTAGCTAACCAATGTAAAGAAAAAAATCCAAATTTTTGGGAATTTAATTGTTTTGTTTTTCGAGATTTTGACTATTACAGTGGATTTTATTCCACCATTTGGTGATGCACATGACTTCTTCTATTATTATTTATATGTGTTGGGTTTTATTGTGTTGAAAACTGATGAGATTAGGGTATTCTATTTAATGAATCATATATGATCTTTCTAGATATTACATACCATGCATTTTTTACATGCCATTTAGATAGAATTACAAATTTCATGACATTGTGATAGATGTTTTGATAGGTATATTGGGATATATTACGGTTTAGATTGGATGGATTCCATGCTTTGGTCTCTAAGGTGTATGGGCCCTCTTAGATTTGAATTTGGTAGATCAGGGTTCAACCATAAAGTGAAGTGTGTTGTGATGTTCCATATATGGACGCAAAACTTTGATTCATGGGGAGTATGGACAACCATGGATTGAAATTTGGCATACCATTGATTTACCTTTATAAAGAAAGTGATAAACTAGAAATGAGTACCAACTAAATGAATGTGAATGTGAAATCAGTTTGAAATGAAATAAATGTGAAACAAGTAAAACTTGAATGGATTATGATAAAAAAACATTACCATACCCAACCTTAGTAGTGGTATTTTTGTATTGTCTCTTACGTGTTTGAAACAAAGACAAGACCCATGGTGCAGGAAGAGGGGTGAGTTATTATAGAGGTTGTTTCTTACCTATCCTATTTTCATATCTTCAATTTTTGAGTTGTGAACCTTTATAATGTTCGTGATCTGAGGCTTCTGATTGTAATTGTAGAGTCATGTCACCATGAAGTTCTCAAGCTATAAACCAAGTGGTATGAGATGACCATAAAAAAGAGGTGGTAGGCCATCAGATACCAGTAGATCCTCCAGTTTTTTCAACTACAACATCATCTTTTATACTAGATGAATGTGTTGAGGCATAGTTCCATGAAATCTTAATGTGGTTCATGCATACTATTTATGGAGAACCGTGACCTAAACCTCCTAAAGAAGAGTTGATGTGTGAGTTTCAGCAATTACATCCACCCACATTTTGGGGATGGAAGACCACATGCTATAGAGTGATGGATAGGGACCATGTAGTTAATCTTCGAGCACTTAGATATGCATCCTGAGAAGAGGTTAAGGATCGCTATATATTTTCTGTGTGATTCTGCCAAGATATAGTGGGATGTTATCAATCAAACCAATCATCATCAAGACATATCTTTTAGGGAGTTTCATAATCACTTCTATGAGTATTTCTATCTCGAGATAACGAGGGAAAATAGAACCTTGGATTTCTAGCATCAAGGTAATGGTGTGCTATCATTCATGGACTATTTAGCCTATTTTAAAAATCTCTTGCATTTTGAACATGTTCTAATGGGTGATGAGTTATAAAAGACTAGTATATTCAAGGATGGTCTCAGATACGACATCTGATCATAGGATAATGTCTTCCAGATGACTATTTTATTTGTGATAGTGAACCAAACTCTGATCAAAAGTGTCACCTGAGGGAAATAGAATGTATGAGAGAGGGTGGTTGGACACATAGGTCTGGTATTTCATCGACCGGAAGTAGAAATCATTTTATAGAGCTTACATTTGGAAACATTAGTTCTTAAAACATCTATTTAGGTATCTAGTTGAGGTGATACCATTGCATTTGGCTGGGACATAAGAGGCCATAGTGTGTGAAGGACCTAGTGGAATGACGCTCATGGAGTAAGATGGGCCATAAAAAGAACTTCTGCAGAATATTTCCACCACAACCTGTGATAGAGGGTATGCCCTGACTCCACACTCAGAAACAAGATCAGCAGCTTCTCACTAGGTAGGGTGTTGGGCTACCACTGGTCAAACTGTCTTTGGTGGTGTTCTTGGTCATGGTATCCAGACCCCATGTTCACAGCAATAGTATGGTGTATCACCTCAAGGTAGATAGGTAGTTTTATAGGGTTGTGGTGTAATCTATGAATATAAAGATAAATAAACCCATCAAGAGAAGGATCCCATACCTTATAATATCAAAATAACTATTCATGTAGCCTCCATTTTTGCATCTAAAACTTTTTGATGTAGGGGATTCACATAGTTTTGTATCTATATCTATGGTTGAAATCCTTGGCCTAGTTATACAATATTTTAATGGAGTTATGATGGTAGAAACTCCATTGGGTACCAGGATGGATGGTGACCATCATTATAGAGAGTGAGCCCTTGTGTTTAGTGGGTTTCACTACGTATGGGACCTCTTTTTTCCTTGAGATGAATGGTTTTGACATCATTCTCACGATGAACTAGTTGGTTCCCTTCCATGATTTCATTGATTTCTATCACCACAGGGTGATACATACATCACCAAAGGGATGATATTTCATTCAAAGGGTGAATGGGATGTCCAGATGAGGCGATATGGACCCAATCATCATTGTTTGGGAAGAATGATAGCCCAAATTGTGATTTTATATAAGGATGATCATGGGACACATCAGACTAATTTTCCTCTAATGTTTGACCATTTTAGGGACATTTTCCTGAATGAATTTTTAGGATTATTTCTAGTGAGAGAGGCATACTTCTCTATCTAGATAGCACCATTTACTACACTAGTATCCATTCCTCCTTAGAGGATGGAAATGATGGAGTTTCATGATCTTAAGAGGTAGCTTGAGGATTTATAGGGAACATGTTTCATCCAACCCAATACTTCTATGTGGGGTTCGCTGGTCCTTTTTTGTGAAAAAGGCATATAGTACCCTTAGGTTATGTGTGGATAATAAAAAATGAACCAAATGACGATTAAGAACGGGTATCCTCTGTTATAGACAGTTGATCTCTTTGACCAGTATTGAGGAACTTTGGTTTTCTCAATGATTTATTTGAGATATGGTTATCCTCAAGTTTGTGTTAGACCATTAGAAATACCAAATATATCCTTTATGAGTAGGTATGGTATGTATGAGTATTTATATATACATTTCATGCTTACGAATGCACCTGAGGTTTTCGTGGAACTGATAAACCGCATGTTCCATCCTTATCTTAATTCATTTTTTGTGGTTTCCATGGATGATATCATTGTGTATTCTCAAAATCTATGTGACCATTCCAAAAAAATTGAGTTCATTTTGAATACAATAAAAGTTTTTACTTATATGGTGTGCTCATAATGTTCCACTTATTAATGGATAAGATTCACTTCATGGTTCACATTATCTCAGAGATAGGAGTATCAGTGGACCTAATGAAGGTGACTGATGTAGTTTCCTAGGAGCAGCCCATGAATGTATTTGGGGAGTGTAATATTTTGGGTTGGAAGGTTACTATAGATTTTTCATACATGCCTTCTCATTCTTAGAAGTGTTGTTGGAGGGATTGACTAATAAGGGTATGAAGTATGTGTTGTCATATTCCTATGATGTGAAATTTCAGGAGATGAAAGGGAGACTAACTTCAGTTCCAATACTGGCTATTCTATAGCCAGGCAAGAGTTTCAATTTGTACAATGATGTATCATGTATTTATCTAGGAGTCATTCTTATTGAGGGGGGTCGATTTATCATGTTTGAGTCTCAGTAGTTATGGTAAGTTGAGAATAATTACCCGATGCATGATCTTGAGTAAGCAACAATTGTTCACATGTTGTGCTGTCGAATACATTACTTATTGGAAGAGAATTTTGTAGTGTACACAGACCAAGAAAATTACCATCTAAACATTTTCACATCATCATCTGAATCTAAGGTAGCGAATTTGGGTGAAATTACTTCAATATTTTAACTTTTAGCTAGCCTACATTCCACTTAAATTCAATGCAGGGGTCAATGCACTAAGCAGGAGGACTCAGATACAGGCAGTGTAGTAGGCCAGTTGTGAGTGGAAACTTATAGTTTTGTTCTCTAAGAATCACATGGAGGTGCATTTTATTCAAGTGTAGGCATACCTTTCTTCTTTTTTATTACCTCTACCCTGCTATATAGAGTGAAAATGAGGTATATATCAGTCTCAAAAGGCCTAGTTCTATAGGGGAGTGTGGTACAAGAGTACCCTCCACCTGGATGGACCTTAGGTGATGATGAGATCCAGTGAGTACATGGTCACGTATGTGTCTTTTCAGACATGCATGAGGAGCTGATGTGGGATTTTATACATCAGCTTAGGCAGTGCATCCTAGTTTAACCAAGTCATATCCGGATTTTCATTGACAGTATTATTGTCCGTGTATGAGAAAGAGATGTAACTTTTTTTCATGAGGTGTTCAACCTGTCAGCAGGTTAAGGTGGAACACCAGTGACTAAACTGACTTTTACAGCATCTACTCATCCCATAAAGGATGTGTAATGATATCAAAATGGATTTTTTGATAGGTTTACTAAGGTCTCCTTGAAGTAATGATGTTTTATGGGTTTTTGATGATAGGATCACTGATGATTCACATTTACTGCCTATCATGGAAACTTTCAGTGCTTATGAGCTTGAAAGGTTATATATCTGTGACATAGTAACACTCCATGGGGTCCAACATTAAATCATTTCCGATAGGGAAACTCTATTTACTACATGTTTCTGGAAAGTGATACAGAGGTAATTGGGTACACAATTACTTATGAGAACAGCTTACCACCCCCAAAAATATGGCCACTAAGAGTGCCATATTCATGAGCTTGAGGAAATGTTTTGACCATTAATCCTATATTTCTGGGGCTCTTAGGAGAGGCATATACCATTTGTTTTTTCACCTAATATAATTGATTTTAAGATACTATTAATATGCCTCCATTTGTGGATTCATATGATAGTACATGCTAACAATCCATGTGTTGGATGGAGGCAGGAGTTGTAGTTATACTAGGACCTCTTTGAATTCAAGACACCATAGAGTAGGTGATGTTGATTCAGAAGTGGATGTCTACTATGAAGTATTGTAAAAAATCATACAATGATACCATAGATCACCTCTAGAGTTTTATTTTGGGGATTGGGTTTTTCTACATGTTTCACTAAAGGTGGTACACAAGAGGATCATGATACATGGTAAGCTATCACTGTGGTACGTTGGGTCATATGAGATTCTGGAGAAAGTCATGACAGTAGCCTATTGATTTTAGTTAACTCAGATGTTCTAGGATATGAATTGCATCTTCCATGTTCCTCATATTCGATGTTACTATTTAAACCCATCTTATGCCATTCATCCTGAGGAGGTTGAGTTGCAGTTAGATGTACCATTTGAATAGAATCTAATACGAATTTTGGATAACAACACGAAGGATTATGAAGATGATCTATTCGTTTTTTATGTGTGCAATGGAAGCATGGGAGAGTGCAAGATGAGACTTGGGAGAGGGAGGTCGATGAACGGTCGTAGTGGTCAGAGATGTTCTTATATCATGCTTCATTATCCTTGTAAATGAATTTTGGGGATGAATTTATTTAATAGGGAAGTTTGTAGGAATATAGTTCTTTCATGATGTATGGATTCATTATTTTTCATCATGTGTCAAATTAATTTCTTAAATATTGCATAATATGAATCAATTTTGAGTTATTATATGGATCAGGGGTGTCCAGGGATGGTGTAGATCTTGGAACCAAAGTTTTGAGTGAAAAGAGGATGTCACCTGGTTAGTGAAAACCATGCAGGTCGGTCCACACGACCGTATATCCACGTTTACAATTTCAATAGATTTTTATAGTGGAACATAACATGGTTTTAAAATGGTTTATAAACCATGTAGGTAAACCATGGGGGTGACCCTTAACCTATAGAAAACCATAAAAGGTTTCCCCTTGGTTTTAAATACATTGAGGGTAAAATGTATGGCCTTATAATCTTAATAATTTTATAAATATTAAATTTAATTAAAAATCTTTTATAAACCTAAAATTTCGTTCTAATCTCCAACAAAGAAAAGGCGGTTTTGTAGAGGATCTCCTTTGATCCTAAAGTAGGAATTTAGATCACTCCTCTGTCTAGACTATGATGCAATTTTGGTTTATCTCCTTGGATCTGTATTGGCATGGTTGTAATTCAAATTTAGCCTTTCTCGATTCTTCTAGCTATCAGATGTTATGTTTGGTATTATGATAATAATCCATAATATCTCATTCTTTTACCATTAGTCATATTTCATTGAATCTATGTGGAATGATATATTGATAATAGTTGATCTATCCAGTACATACCTAAGGTAGGTGGTCTCGGGCCTTTCTATAAATGTCGAGTTGTTTATATATGCATTCGCACTACATGCGAATTTTCTAGGCATTACGTGAAATAAAATTGAACCTTGTTATTTCCTATCAAATTTTAGGTAATTTAATATTCTTTTTCATACATGTCATATGTTTAGAACCTTGACTGGACCACCCCTTGAGTTTTTTGGTTTAAATGGACATTTTGATGGGCTATGCATTTAACCATTGATTTATTTGGGATGTACCTTTATTATTCCATGGGTTTTAATGGGTAAATTGAATTTAAATCAATTGATGAATTGGGTGATATGTGATATGAATTTCAAGTATATGATGGATGACTTTCCCCTCGACCCTTGTATTCCTTTGTTGTTTAAAGAATATTTTCTTTTCTTATGTGAGTAAAGTAGAGGCTAGGATATGAATTGATGCAGTTGGATGGAATTTATTTAATTGTAGATTTTTCAATATGAGATATATGTTAAAAACACCATGTGATAACTTGAATGTATTTTTATTCTTGTTATATTAAAAATGGACATGTGATTATTTGAATGGAATTTGAATTGCTAAGACCATGTGAGTTAAAGGTATTTTATTCCTTTTGATAGATTCATTATGTGTTTGATTACCTATATATAAAAATTCCCATGTGAGTTATATTGAGAATAAATTATTTAATGGATTGAATAAGAAGAGGAATCACATTATCATGTCATTCCCACATGAGTAAATGATAGTCCAAGCCTTAGAGGTTGGTCCTCGATGTAGTCACCCCTTTTAGGTGAGTTATAATGGATGACTTTGGTTTTGGCCTTGGAATGTTTAATTAATTGTCTAATTAAGTGGAATTTATTACATAATTAATAGGTAAGGGTGATACATGGATTCATATTTGAATTACATGGACATAAACTTGTTCCTATTGACTTATATTCCTTGTATGATATGCGAATTGAAATTAAAATTCCACAAATGGACTCATTTATTGAACCTTGATTAAGGCATGTGTGATGTATTGAACCAGGTGAGGGATTATATGGATGGACTCATGGGGCTAGGATCATATACTGAGTGATACATGGATTCTTATGAGAATTCCATGGATTGGATCAAATGTCATTTGACTGTTATGTCAATGGTGATACTAGGGCTTTTATTGAGAAGCTATGAGGATAGAATCTATTTTTTAGGACTTTGGAACTCACTAAGAGAGATACTAAGTTCATGAGGGGTTCCATGGGGATGGTTTTGTGGGGTTATGGTTCATATTACACCTATAGTGAAACCTAAATTCCAACTTTGGAATGTGAAGGCATTAGGTTTTGAAATTAATAAGGAATAAAATAAATATTATGATGTGTCTGCCAAGACAAATCACGGTATTGGATTCAGTCTTGACATGTATCATTTATATGGCCATATGAGGCATCTGTTGTGCTTCATGTTACATGGGGGGTGTCAGGCTTGAGCTGGATCTCAATACTTGTAAATTCAATGTAATTGTATTGTTAAATAAATATGAATTGATTGTAAATGGAAACCATTCCATATAAGATGTTTAATTTTGAGTATTTCATTGATTAATACTTTTTTTATTGCAGACTTCCTATCATATATATTTACCAACTTTTCGGAAAAGTCCCCTATAGGGATTTTACCTCCCAACCTATTTGGGTTACCTCTTTGGACCCAAACAGATTATATGACTTCATGTAATGATAAGGAAAATATTCTTCTAATAGGTACTGGATTTACTACATAGCAGCATGAAATAAAGGGACCAAGATGAGTCATGCGATGCTACTGGGATTATTTTGGAATTAATTTAATTTCGATACCTGTATTTTATATGACTGCATTGTAATTGTTTTGGCTATTTTAGTAGAAACATGTGACATGTATCAAAATATTTTATAGGTTATGACATATGGATTTATTTATACTATCAGTATCCCATTGTTTACATCTGTTATCTGATTGTATTACTATTCTGACTACATGTATGGTATTTACGTTGTGATACTCTATAGTATTAAGGGTATAGTATCCCTGGAGAGACAACTAGGGCCTCACTTCTAGTCGATAGCTTCTGGAATTTGGAGAGATACAAATAAGGCCATGTAGCCCACCGGGTATGAGGAACCTTTGAGTGAAATCCAGAACCGAGAAGTTATGTACAAAAAATTAATAAACATTTATAAAAAATATGGGATATTCTATATTATTATATTTTAAATGGTTTCTATCATGATATTTTTTAAATTCAAGCTATGATGACAAAAAATAAAACGATATTAACTATTTATTATGATAAAAAATATTTTAATAATGATTTAAAAGTATGAAAATTATATAAGTAAATAAGTGGTATTTTATATGATCTAATATTCCTTCCCTTGACCATTTTTATCCCATGTCGTATTTTATAATTACATTATTCTACTTAAATACTATCAATTTATGAAAACCCCAATTATTTTTTCATGTATAAAGGGACTCATTTCAACCATTTATAAAACAAAACATGTTTTTATTTTATCAAAATATTATTACCAAATACCTCTATAAAAATAAAGTTTCATGTTTCAATGACATTATTGTGACCATAAACCACTTTTAAAATCTCCTTAAACTCAATCAAATGGTGGATTTTCAAAGAATAAGGTTTTACTCTTAACTGAGTTATTTCTTTTTTATTAAATCTTCTAAATCCTTCAAAAATATCTTTATTAAGATGATATAACAAAATAAGTGTATTTAATATAATTAAATTTTAATTTTTTAACATAAAAACCACTTTTCACCTCTTTTTCCATCCTATGAAAAATCAAACATTCGCTTGTTTGTACATGTGGCCACCAAAATGATGTGATGTGTTTCATTTTTAATCATCACCCCCACAAGGATGGTTATTATGATTAATTCACTGTATATATATATATATATATATATATATATATATTAGTCATAAAACAATTATTATGCATTAAATACAATATATCATCCACTTTTTTACCATTCTATCCATTTAAAAATGATAACGTCTCTCGCGTGTACATGTGGTCTACCGCCACCATGAAGCAATTGATTCGTTTTTCACATCATCTTTAATTGGTGATTATGAAATTGTATTTGGTGTATAAAAATCATAATTAGTTATTGAATATTATTATTTTGATGATTTTAAAATCACCACTTTGGCCATTATCAACTAACAAAATTCATTTCGTAATTATGAACCATTGGTCTTCAAAACACCTGATGTGAGCTGAACTGATTAAGTAATTAAATATATAACTGAAAAGATGAAATAAATTGTTTAATGATAATTTATTAAACCTGTAAATGTTTATAAACCAAGTAATTCATTTATATAAATTTATTATATATGTGTTAAAGGATGTCTCGGTGAGTTGGTACTCAGGGTATGGGGTTTCTCATCTCAATTTCCATTAAATGGGATATACTTATACATCATTAACTATGTTATACTATTAATATGGATGAATTTACCTATGATTGAATTATTTTTTATTTAAAATTTCCTATTTTTTTATAATTTTTACACATAATCACTTCATTGATTATTTTGGACATAAAGGATATGATATTTGTATGGATTATTCATCACAATTTTGTTTCTTTGAGATGTGTCTTGTTTTATGAACCAGAATCATTTAATAATGTGTATATAATAACTATTTAGATATTATATCATGATTGAGTATCTGATAATGATATTTAAAGTTCCTTTGAATTTTTTTCATTCATATTATATTGAATCAAGTATTATAAAAGATGTAAGTGTCTTTATTGTCTTAATTGCAATTCTTTAAGACAGAATTAATGTTATGGCCTTGGTTTAATTTTATATAGTGTAATTACTTACACATGAATTTTCTTTTACCTATTTATTTATATAAATTATGGTTTTTACCAAATCATTTCATTTTAACTCCTTTAATTTTATTTTGATACTATCATTACCCTTGTTGCAATGGTTTCTCATATCAGACCATGTTCTTTAAGAAAAACTTTTATTGATGCACATGTATTAATTTATATAGTGTATACACCAAACCTTCACATATAATATCATGAATATTTTTATACTCAAGATACTTTATATTCCTTCTTATGTGATTTCATTAAAAAGGGTTTTTAGGGACGTAAATGGTATTTTATTAAGAACATCTTTTTAATTTTTTTAAATAATGTTTTAAAACTCTTTCTCCATTCTCTTTATCTTATTTTAGTAATTATATTTTATAAACATAATGTTTTTTATAATGATTTTTCTATTTTATTATACCTTCTTATAAATGTTTTTATACTATGTTTCTTAATAATTTCCACATTGGCGACTTCTGAATCTCTTTTCAAAAGTTTTCAATATAATGTATATTTTTAATGTTTGTGACCTGAATATAATTTTCCAAAACCATGAACATTATTTAAATTGAATATTCATTTATAAATTTCTATACTTATTCTAAATTTAAATATTTTTCAAATATTCAAGATATTTTTAAAAAATATTATCAAAATAAAATAATATTTTCTCCTATTTTCAATAAAATGTTAAAAAGTAATTTTAATTGAATTTTCTTCTATGTCATCATCCATTAAGTATTACTCTATTTAATTTGGATTATTATCATTTGATACCATATATATTCATTCTCTATATTCCTTATGATGATTGTTTTGATGATATTTTAATTAAACTCATTGCTTTTCTAGGGGTATATCAATTGATAATGTTATGTAAGATGCTGTCAAATATTGATGAAAAAAATGAAATATTCCATGTGTTATATTATTTTATTGTAAAAGAAAATTATTTATGATGACGGGTGAGATCAATATAGAGAAGGATGATTGGTGATCCCAATATGGCATATATAATTAGTGATCCTGATATAGATCTCCAATGCATTTGGTAATGTTTCTTATATTTAAAGATAAGAATGAGAAAGTTAACTGGGGAGGTTTATCCTATGGATTTATATAGGTTACAGTTATTTTTTAATGACTAAATATGGGTTATGAATATAATGTTCCAATACACCAACACATTTTCTCTATGTCTGCTATGAGTTTTTAATGGTTCTCATGTCATTATTGTCACCACTTGGATCGTATTTATTGATTCCTATGACTCTTGCCTATTATAAGTCTTTATTCTATGCCATAAGTATAAGGATCGAATTTTTTATGGTTATGAACGTTCTTATGTTATTATCATGAACATTTATTATGTTATCATACTTATATGTTCATCTTATGATCACCAATAACATTCAATTTCTAATTCTTGTGCTTAACCTTACTTAGTGTTTGAGTTCAACCTTATTATATTTTTGATTTATAAATGTTATAAAGAGTGATATTAAATTAATTATGTCTATAAAGGATTAATTTGTGAATAATTTTATGGGAGATGTTGAATACTAATTGTGATTAAATTAAAGCTAGGTATAATATGAAAAATGCTCACTTAAGGACATGGGTATTGTTATGTAAGAGTTTGTAAAAATTCTAGAAAACTATAAACCAAAAAATTCCTTGTTAATTAATGTGATCCAATAATTTTTTTAATGTTTTATGGTTCAAATGGATAAAATTTGGTCATGTTTATTGATATCAAATCCATAAATGCAGCGGCTATGCTTTTAGCACTTGTTCCGAGATTGTGGGTTCCTGGATGTTAGTGTTGTATCCCTACAACTAACTGGGGAATTTTTTATATATCATGTGATCAATAGGTTAAATGGGAGGTTTTATGAATACCTAGATGGCACACGTGAGGTTTTCCCAAGAACAATAGTGTTTATAGGTGAATATCCCAAACCCAAAATGATACATGTAAGGTTGAACTAATCCCAATAGGGTGCATAGGTGATTTTCCCAAGTCTAAGAGGGTACATGGGTCGTTATCCCAATCTAAAGAGAGTATATAGGTGGTTTTACCAAGCCCAATAATGCACACAGGGGGTTATCCAAAGACTAATAGGTGATGACTTTCTTAGTGAGAATACTTAACATCTAATTTATATTCTTTTGTTTATTCCATAGGTATATTCCAAAAATTTATGTTGTATTATTATGATGCTATATAATATATCTTGGTTGATTATTTATGATTTTTCACTCTTGTGACTCTTGTATTTTTCTATTGCAAATCCTTATTCTATGACTCCTGCTTTATGGTTTATCACTTATAAGGTTATATATAAAAATATATCATCATGCTCTCATACCATTAAAATTATCTTATGCTAAATTATGATCATTACAATGACCCAAGATTTAAGTACATGGAAATTAAATTTATTTTTCAGAATACATAATCTATTACACAAATATATTCCCAAAAATTTTATTAGTTTAGTGTCTTTAGATACATTGAACATAATCTTCTTACTTGGAGAAAGATCTTCAACATCTCGTATAATGATATTCGTTTTTTCCTACCTAAATCTTTTATTTATATCCTAAGAAAAGGAAAACATAAAAAGGTTGAGATAAATGGTCAGTAAGGGTAAACATTGAGAACATATAACAAACCATAAACCTAATAATGTAAAAACATGAACATGAAGCTTTAATATCAAAATCTTGGGTCATGAAATAAATCGTGGCTGTAAGGAATAGATAATAATGTAACATTAACCATGATAAAATAGCATTGGAATAAAACCTGGGACTATAGAAAATAAATAATCACATACTATGATTTCCATAGTATCCAAGATGTTTCTTATAATACCATTATAGTGGAAAAATTCTTATACTGAATTGCGTTTACTTATCATTCCAGCCATCTATTACTGAAAAAGATTTTCTTAACATTTTAGTCCTGTATTACTGAACCATATTTACTTTCCATTCCAGTCATGTTTATATCATGTGGTATAACTATTTTCCCAATGCATTAGAGGGAGATATAGGTCCCACCCATCTAATAGTGAAATCATTCTTACAGGTGCCACAAAAAAAATAAATCATCCATCGTAGCATAACCCAAGAAATAAAATGTATTTCTTAAACATCATTCCATCATAACATAATCTATATAAAATATCATTCCCTTATTAACACAATCATATCATATGAATAATGGGGTTAACAATATTACCGTATTTATGAGTGTCATCTTAGATGGAAAATAATTTTGATAAAACACTTCAACTTAATTCCTGAGGAAAATATCCATTCCTCATAAAAGAATTTTTATCAAAATTCCATGAAATTATAAAAGAAAATTATTTAATTAAAAAACATCAAATAGTTTAGAGTAATATTCATGGAAATAATGCATCATGAAACCGTAAAAAATACATTCATGTCGTATAAGTTAAAAAACATTTTACTCATACTTTTTCTAGAAAAGATAAAAAAAAGTACCTCATATGGTAAACTAATGTAATATTCCTTCCATACCATGTAGTAAAGTTCAAAATGGGTAAAAATGACATTAATTATACATATACGTATCGTATCGTATATATTTTATGTAAACATTTTTATAAAAAATGGACATTGATTATAAATATAACCCCAGAATATACTTACCTATAAACAATCTCAGATAAAAATGATTTTACAAAATTATACCTTACCATAGGTCTAATGTCTACCATATGGGTCTGAAACTCCTATATAATGGGTTTAAACATATTATTAACTTTTAAAAGAAACATTATAATATTTATCATTTCATATAAGATTCACTTATGACATTATATTACCCAGTTATTTATCAATTCCATGTTAAAGCAACATTTTGGGTAATAATCATTTTATTTAACAAAAAATGTCTTAGCTTTTCATTCATACTATTATTACTTATATAGTGAATTTATTAATTCTAGAATGTAAAAAATTATTTATATACCATAAATATTTAGTATATAAATATATATAATAGATAGATAAGTGAAATAGAATACACCATTCATGGAGATGGTAGGCCGTACATACACATGATCATTGTTTTTGTTTCCATATTGAATTGAATGGAAGAAAGTAAATGACATATATATATATACCAAAATTTATTAGCATTATTATGTCATATATTTCAGGCTTATTTATTATATATACATTATAATCCTTGTTGAATAGTTAACGTGGGGAATGAATCTCATCGCGTCGTGGAGACGGTAAAGCATACGTACGCACGAGCGACAATATCTTCCCTTGATGGTTAAATGGTATTGAATTGGATGGTATATTAATTTTAAATAATTAATATCATGGTATATTCATTATATAAATCCATTATACTCATCATTATATCCATCCAAATTATCTATGGTTGAATTACAAATTACACCACGGCGTGGAGATTGTAAGTTATACGTACACAAGCATGGTGATATTGTTATTAATAGGATGGAAAAAAGGTTTTATAAGGTTGTTCCACAATTATAAAAACATATTATAATGTATAATATAATAGATTAATTATTTACTATGAGAAAAATATAATAATAGAAAATATAAGAATAAATTTTTTTTGAAAGAGGTGATAAAACAATTACCTCTTTTTCATGTATCTCCTTTTGATTTTCACAAAAGATATCCCTGGGATAGATTTATACCCAATTTTTTCCTATATAAGGAAGGTAGGGAATTTGGTATGATATTTGGTTCAGTTTTGGTTGAGACAAATGGCTTTGGAGGTGTGAATAAAATATAAGGATAGGTTCCATTTTATAGGAGAGGTTAGGGGCACATTATGAATGTCTTTAAATATTAATTTATTAAAAATTGTGTTTTATTTTATAATAGTCCCAAAACCATTTATTTATAATCTAATATGTGTATGGGTAAAAATACTATCAACCAATAAAATTTATATATTTTTTGATTTTATTTTAAACCTTATCATTTTGATTTTTCATTATTTAATCTATTTAATTATATTTGTGGTGATAATATTATAAATATTAAATAGTTATAAATAAATATTTATTTGTTATAAATTTTCCATAATTTGATCATTTATTCAATTTTAGATGATAAAATTTTAACTTTTTAATTTTTAAATTTTTATATTATTTTAAAATAATTTAATCACATGTCATTATTATAAAATATCAGAAGTGTTAATTTTGCACAATTCGTTTATTTGACATTAAATAAAATCCATATGGAATATAAATTAAAAAAAATATTTCATACGCTAATAAAATGTAATATACACCTATAATGTTTTTGGATAACATTAATTAGTTCATATGATATTTATGATAAAAATTTTAAACAATTTATTTGATATTTCAATCAATAAAATAATTTCTACATCACTATTGTGTCATCAATAATGTTAATTATTTAGAATATAAAAATTATAAATAAATTCAAATGATATAGATAATCTCATTATATTTCTAGATACTATCTATGATCGATGTTTTACCATGTTTATGAATATATTAAAATTATTATACTTATAATATATGTGAGAGTGAAATGGTGTCACCTACTTTTGTTTTAATTATAACTACATCACTTTCATAGAAAAAACTCCATTAAATGAATCAATTCCAACCCATATGTGATATTAGTAGATTATAATTCATCAAATATATGTGTTATGGTAATTTTTTTATCTTTATCATATTGTTAGTTACCCTAATTTACCTGATTTACCTTTAACTGTGATAAATAAAAATCACCATAGTTATTATTAATAATATCCAAAAAATTAAAATAAACCTATTAACATAATTTAGAACTAATAATTCCTAATATTTAATTAATTATTAATAATCTAAGAAAAATAATTGGATGAAATTAATTTAAAATTAATTCATGTTGTCAAAACCAAAAAGCGGGTTTTTAAGAAGTAAAACTTTATCAAAAGATTGTCATGGGTTTATATCCAATTTAAATGTGAAATTACATCCAATGAACAAAATTTAATTAAATGATAAAAAAATAATCCAATTACACATTAAAAACAATTATAAAAAATATATAAATATATAAATAAATTAAATGAAAATGCAGTTTTTAATTAAAATGCATTATTTTTCACTATTCACCAAAATATGAATTTTGTCAGAAAAATAAAAAAATTTCAACCAAGATAAATTTTGATATCTAGATTCCCAATAAGATGTTTATTTTGTCAAATATAATATATAAAATTATTAAAATCTTGATTTAAAATTAGTGTGCCATTAAAATGTGGCAAAACTACATGTTTTTGAAAAATACTTCTTTTATCCAAAAATTTGAATTTGTTCTTATATCATTTTCTAGAAAATACATAAGATGATATTTAATGTTATATAAACTACAAAATATGGTTAATTATATTCATAATGGATAGGTTATATCCCATTAAAAATACTAATATTTCAATAATATGAAATTGCTTTGTGAAACTCGATATTGTGTACAATGAAAGCTACCGAGGAAGGTCGCTCTTACGTGTAACGCAAGCCAAGTCAGTGTTGGTTATAGTGAAAGATTCCTTTTGTGTTCCATATAACATAATCCAAATATATTTAATTTGTACATTGATGAAAATATATACTCAGTGTTGGGTGAAATGAATTTTATAAAAACTACATGAAATTCGTATAACATAATCCAAGTACAGTGTTGCATATACTGCAAGCTAATTATAGTGTTGCGTACAGTGAAATATAATCTTGGTGTAGTGTAAAAATATAAGACATAAAAGAAATTAAAAATATTTTATCTGATAAAATATTAGGTAGTTACATTATAACCCCCTTAAAATTAATTTCTCCCATGAAATTTGTTGGGGTTATAAAAGGATTACTACTTGAAAGTTTCTTTTATAAAAAACACATCATAAAAAATAATACTAAAACCTACTTTTAAAAAAAATGTTAGAAACGTAATGGGTACCGAAAGTAACTCATCACCAATTTTCTACATAAGATAACAAAGATGTGAAGTGAAAACATGGATATTAGAGAAAAATATAACCATCAATTTTGGATGGATAGTGACAGAGAACAATATTTGGACAAAGTTAACAAATAGACAGGCATACATCTACGATGATTTACAGGTCCATCTGATTCATCAGATATGAATTTAATAAGATAACATTTTTGGTTTTCATGACCATTTACCTAAAGTTGAATAATTTTTCAGGAGAATAAATACTTACATTATTTTGGTCCAATCTCATTATTGTTCATGCCATGAACAATTTCCACATCATCTCTTATTTAAAGAAATAAAGATTAATTTGTAATTCATGTAGTGTAAGCAGATCATGTGATATAATGATAGGTCATTCCAAATTTTTAAACAAAATGGTTAACACAGGTAATAAAATATGAATAAGTCCACATATAGTGTGATAATACATTAATCTAACAAACATTAACTAGATTAAAACTTATACTATCCATTAATGGATAACATTACAATCCATCCAAAAAATAAAAATTGTAAAACATTAGAAATATGTTAACTAAAACGACATATCATTTATCTCCCTTATCTCATGAGGTAGTTCTTTATTGTCAAATTTAAAACATGTGAATACCTTAATCTTGTATTCTCTTGAAACATGATAATAACATGAATTTCCATATAACCTTTGTGAAAACATGCATTCTGTCAAAATTAACTCTTTCCACACAATAAAAATATGAAAAAAAGTCTATACACAAACCATGATATCACTTTGTCCTTATATCAGTCTTGAGGTCATTAATACTATCAGACATCTCATTATCTCATTATTCCTTCATTATGCGCATATCACATGGTTTCCGAAAATATTTCAATCACTTTTCAGGGTTATCGGTACCATTCAACATATACATTCAAATTCTTATTGAAAAAAATAGTGTTACAATCCTTAGATGTTTCTTTATTCTATAGTACCATAAAATTAATTAAGAAAATTATTCTTGATAATCATGTAATCATTCCACTATCTATTTAAATCATTTACAGAACTAAATCATTTTATTCCTTAACACAACTTTTATCTCATATATCATTTTTAGTCTCTTCATCATCATAATCATAAATACTACCCTAAAGACCATGCTGATTCTCTTTATGATATTTTACATTTGGGAATTGATTTTCATAATGTCTGTACATTCCACATATAAAACATCTAAACTTTGTTGATATCTTATCAATACCATTATCCTTCTCCATTTTGTTAACTAAACTTTTTTCCATTGCAGTTATTGTCTTCTGTCCTTATTTCCCACACCCAAATCATCTTCTTGTTCTTTTGAAAGATTCTCCATGATGCATCTTCCCACTTGATTTACATGAGGAAAATTTAACTTTATTTACTATATGATTACCAAGAAACTCTATATTTTTCTTATTAGCTGGTTTAGGAAATTCACCAAATTTGAGATTATTGGTCATATTATGAGATTGCTGATTAATAATGACGTTTCACCTTCCAAATACCATTTCAATTAGTTGATCATGAAAAATATCATTCCATTTTCTATCATATTTTCCATTAACATAAATCCTCCTATTTCCAGCCATTTTATAAAACCCAAAATTAATAGTGTGGGAGGAAAAATCATACTAGAAAAAAAAAATAAAGTAGGAGTACATTTAATCTCTAACATATTAGGTTTAATCCTTGGTTATTCATGATCATTACCATAATTCTCAGAATTTAACCTATAGTTTGACTTACCCATGGGGAAATCCCCAGACATACCTTAGAAATATCTTTAGGGATCTCACTAAAGTTTTCACGTCCTAGTTTCCAAATGTTATCCAAACCTTCACTCTGATACCAACAGTAATGAAACCAGCTTTACATTAATGGAAATTTGATTTATTTTTCAGAATACTTAATAAATTACATAAATATACGCCCAAATATTGTATTAGTTTATTATCTTTGGAAACTTAGAACATAATTTTCTAACTTGGTGAAGGATCATCAACAACACCCATAAAAATCTTTCCCAACTGTTTTCCTTTCTAAAACCATTATTTATATCCTGAAGAAAAGAAAAAATAAAATGTGTGATATCAATGCTCAGTAAGGGTAAACATTGAGAGCATAGAACAAACCATAAACATAATAATGTAAAAATGTGAAAATAAAGTTTAAATATCAAAATAATGGGTCATGAAATAAATCTTAGAAGTAAAGCATAGATCATAATGGAAAATTAACCATGATAAAATAGAATTCGCATAAAACATGGGACTATGGAAAATAAATAATCACATAATATGATTTCTATAGTATCCAAGGAATTGCTTCCTAGACCATCATAGTGGACAAATTCATTTATTAAATCGGGTTTACTTGTCATTCCAGCCATGTATTACTGAACACGGTTTACTTTCCATTCCAGCCCTATATTTCTGAACCGGATTTACATTCCATTCCATTCATGTCTATATCATGAGATAAAAATATTTACCCAATTTATTGGAGGGAGATATAAGTTCCACCCATCTTATATTGCAACTATTCTTACATATTTCACAAAAAACATAAATCATTCATCATAGCATAACCTAGGAAATAAAATGGGTTTCTTAAACATCATTCCATCATAACATAATTCATATAAAATATCATTCCATTATTAACACAATAAAATCATAGTAATATTTGGGATATAAACATAACCCTTTTTATGAGAATCATCTAAGATAGAAAAAAAATTATAAAACACTTGAACTTAATTCTTGAGGAAAATTCTATTTTTTCTTTGAAAATGTTTCCTTTTCTCAAAATGCCTTTATATTTTTAAAGGACATAATATAATTATAAATTAACATTAAATAGTGTATAGTAAGATTCATGGAAATAAGGCATCATGAAATCGAAAAAAAATCCATTTATCCCTTATAGGATAAAAAACATTCTCCTCGTACATTTGCCAAAAAAGTAAAAGAGTACCCCGTATGGTAAACAAAAGAGAGATTCATTCCATACCATGAATTATAATTCAAAATTGTGTAAAAATGAATTTAAATGTACATAAAATAATATTAAATATTTTATGAAAACATTTTTATAAAACATGGTCATGGATTATAAATATAACCCCGGTAAATACTTACGTATAAACAATCTTAGATAAAAATGAAATATAAAAATTTTCCCTTACCATGGGTCTCATTTCTTCTATATGTGTCTGAAACTCCTATATAGTGGGTTTAAACATATTATTAACTTGTAACATAATAATAATAATATTTATGATATCATATATGATTCACTTGTGACTTTTTATTACCTTTTTATTTATCAATACCATGTTAAAGCAATGTTTTTGGTAATAATCCTTTTAATTATCATACGTGTTTTGACTTGTTATTATTAATATTATTACATATATTATGATTTAATAACTTTGAAAATGTAAAAAATTATTTATATATAATAAATATTCAATATAGAAATATATATAATAGATAGATAAATGAAATGTAATACATCGTTCATTGAGACGATAGGTCGTACGTATGCATTAACGTTGTTTTTATTTCCATATTTAATTGAATGGAAGAATGTAAATGACATATAAGTATATACCTAAATATATTACTATTATTATTTCAAATATTTCATGCTTATTTATTATATATACTTTATAATATTTCTTTAATGGTAACGTGGAGACTGAATCTCATCACGTCGTGGAGATGGTAAGTCGTACGTACGCACGAGTGACAATATCATTCCATTTATAGTTAAATGGTATGGAATTGGATGGTATTTAAATTTTCAAGAAATAATATCATGTTATATTCCTTATTTACATCTATTATACTCATCATTATACTCATCCAGATATAGTATTTTTGAATAAAAAATTAAACCACGGCGTGGAGACGGAAAGTTGTACGTAAGTACACGTTGTGATATTGTTATTCGTAGTATAGATAAAAGAAGTTAAAAAATTATCAAATAATTATAATTAAATTGAATAATGTATAAGATACTGGATTTGTTAATTTATTATGAGAAAAACAAAATAAGAGGAAGTAGAAGATGAAAAGAATTTTGAAAGAGCATATAAAATAATTACCTCATTTTCGATTATCTCCTTTAGATTTGCACAACATTTCTAGCTAGGATATCTTTATGCATAAATAATGGCTTCTATGTGGATGTAAGGGGTATTGGGAGGATATTTGGGCTGTTTTTGGATGATAAAAATGGCTTCAGAGTTCTAAATAAAAGAGAAGATTAAGTGCCCCTTTATTGGAGAGGTGAGGGGCACTTTAGGGAAGTCTTTAAATATTAATTTATTATAAACTGATTTTCAGTGTATAATGGTCCAGAACTCATTTATTTATAATCTTAGATGATTATGTGTCCAAATCCACTCAAACAATAAAATTTATACATGTTTGGATTTTATTTTAAACCATATCATTTTTATTTATCCTTATTTAATCTATTTAATTTTATTTGTGGTAATAATATTCTAAATAATAAATGGTTATAAATATTTACTTATGTGTTGTTAACTATCCATAATTTGATAATTTATTAAATTTTAGACCATATATTTTTAAATTTGTAATTTTAAAATATTTTTGTGACTTTAAATAATTTCATCATATGTTTTTTTATAAAATATCAATAGTGTTCATTTTGACTCTATTTAGTTATTTGATTTTAAACAAAATCCCCACAGATGATAAATTCAAACCAAGATATTTAATCAACTCCTAACATATCTTAGTCAACTATAAAATTCGTGGGGTACATTAATTAGTCCATATGAAATTTATTTTAATATTTTTAAAACCATTTTTTTGATAATTATATAAATAAAATTATTTCTACATCAATATTGTGTCATCATTAATAATAATTATTTAATCTCTAAAAATTCTAAATAAATTCACATGATGTAGGTAATTTAATTAGATTATTGAATATTATTTATTTTTGAATATTTCTCATGGTTATCAGTATATTTTATTTATTATACTTATAAGATATATGAGAGTGACATGTTGTCACCTTCTTTTGTTTTAATTATAAATACATCGCTTTCCAAGAAAACATTCCATTAAATGAATCAATTCAAACCCATAGGTTATATTGGTCGAATTTAACTCATCCAATAATATTTTTTTAGGGTTTAGAGTAATTTTATTATCTTTATAATATATTTAGTTACCGTAATTTAACCAATTTACATTTAACTATGTTAAATAAAAATTATTGGAGTTATTATTCTTAATATCCAAAAAAAATAAAAGTAACCAATTAACATAATTTGGACCCAACGATTCCATATATAGAATCCAATTCTCATAATTCAAATCAAATAATTGGTAGATATTAAATTAAAATTAATTCATGTTGTCAAAATAAAACAACGGGGTTTCAAGAAGTAAAAACTTATCAAAAGATTTACATGTGATTAAGTCCAATATAAATATGAAATTACATCCAATGAAAAAAATTAGATTAAATATTAAAGAAATTATAAAATTACTTTTTAAACCAAATTAAAATATAACCTTACTGTATAAATAAATTATACAAAAAGGATGTTTTAAATAAAAATGCAGTATTTTTCACTATTCATTAAAATATGAATTTCATCAAAAAAATAAAAAAATTTAATCCAAGTTAAATTTTTATGTCCTGAATCCAAGGAAGAAATTTGTTTTGTAAAATAAAATATATGAAGTTGTTAAAAACTATATTTAAAATTTGTTTTCCATTAAAAGACGGTAAAACTACATTTTTTTGAAAAATGCTTCTTTTATCCAAAAAAATGATTTTCATTCTTATATCATGTTCTATAAATTAAATAAGATGAATTTTAATGTTATATAAAATTAAAAATTTGGTTAATACTATACATAAAGGGTTTTTTATATCCCCTTAAATAATAGTATTTTTATAATATATCATTGTTTAGTGAAGCATGGTATTGCTTACAACGCAAGCTATCAAGGAAGGTCTCTCATGCGTGCAACGCAATCCAAGTCTATGTTTTGTCTAGTGAAATATTATTTTGGTGTTCTATATAGCATAATCCAAACATATATCTTTTATTCATTGAACAAAATCTATACTCAGTGTTGCGTGAAATGAATTCTAACAAAATAACATGAAATTTTGTGTAAAACAAGCCAAGTATAGTGTTGTGTTTATTGAAAGATAATTATGGTGTTGCGTATTGCGGAATCTAATCTTGGTGTAGTATATAACACAAGACATAAAATAAATTAAAAAAAACTCTATCTCATAAAATCTTGGGTTGTTATAATCATAGATTGATTTCTCCCATGATTACCCTTACTTATCATCCAAGCTCATCCTTTCTGATGTATCTAAATCCCCAGGTTATGATGAATGGTTTTAAGCAGAAAATATTTAAGAATGGAAATATGTAAGAATAACACTATGGTTGATACTGAAGATATTTCATGAAGTATGATGATTATATATATATAATACAAATAAACAAAACATTTATGGTTATTGAGAATATAATATTGTGTAATCTATAGAATACTAATATAAAATTATTTAATGTTTGTGTAAGTGATTCGCAGGTCAAATAAAGGTAATTATTATTGGAAATGAATTATATGAATGTAATCTAGTTGGAACTATCTAAAATTGTTTGATTACCTCTCCCTTACTTTGGTTAATTTTGATAATATAAGATAATTCATGTCTTTATGTGGTAAAATAAACATTATACACCATGGACTAATTCACAAATTATGAGTGAACCTCTTAAATACTTGTTATCCTTTGTTTTATGTTTTCATTATTATAATAAATTCATTCAACTTCAAGTTGATACGAGATTTTAGGATCCATTAAACCTAACAGGTAAAGGGTAAAAAATAAAAGCATTAATTGCTAAAATATTTCAATATTGATTCATCCCCAACATGATTCCATAAATCATAGTGGAAAAGCTTGTATTTTATCAATAGAAACTCCTCAATTTAAATAGAAATAATTTTTATTTCATGTTTTGATGTTATATTTTAGATTAATAATGAAGTGATAACTTGAAGAAGTTGTGTCTATTATAAATATGAACATTATCACATCCAATGAATTCATAAATAAAAATAATAGGTTGATTGAAAAGAATAATAAGGAATAAATCACAAGAAAAGATAAGTGGAAATATATTTATACATGTTGGATTCATGTTGAAATAATATCTTTCATGCATATTAATACATAGTTGTTAAATCCACTAATAATAATATAGTTAAAAATTGTACCTCAGAATTCTCAAATCCATACAATGATAATTTGGAAAATATATTCAATTATCGATAATTTCTTATGAATGAAATATATAAAATTGGGATGATCATGAATCACCATAATAAAATGATTATTTAAGAATTTTCTTTAAAATAAAACATTTAAAAATCTACCAAAAATATTTAATTGTTTTGATTTTTTGATCTCATAGAGACATGTGGGAGGATATCACATGTAACACCTTGAGTATTTTTCGAACTTTGTTTACTGAATAAATTAAATTTTCATTCATGTCTTTCAATGAACTATCTCAAACATTCCTTTCACACTAAAATAATATGATGTACGCTACACGACACCAAGTCATCAGATGATACATGCAACACTGACTTCGCATATGTTACACGCAACACTAATGTTTCTAAAAAACATTATTTTATTATTATAATTACATAAAAGATATAATTATAATTTAGATATTAAAAATAGTCATATGAATATCAATAAATAATTTTAAAATATTGTTTATAATTTTTTATATAAATAAAACATATTTATAATAAAAGTTATGGTTTTTGGTAAAGCCCTTATATATTTAAAAATATTGTTTTCTCGAATGAACTCCGTTAAATGTCATTCTATGAAAAATAATAAAAATAATTATTGAAAAATTTAAAAATTTATTTTGAATAATTAAAAAAAATTAATTTATATTGTTGAAATTATCTTACGGTGATTTTTTTGTATTTTTCTGAGGAGCATCATTTAATGAAGAATAGTGAAAAATTCTAGATTTTAATTCAAAATTGCATTTTCATCTGATTTATTGTTGTGGATAAATTATATTTTAATTTATTTTAAATGATTAATTAGATTATATATTGATAAATTAATCCAATTTATGAAAAGTGAACAAATTTAACATTAAAATTGGATATAAAAACTAAACAAACTTTTGATCATTTTTACTTTAAAAATCTGCATTGTCGATGTGATTGTGGGATTAATTGTAAATTAATATCTTGCCGTTATATGATATGAATTTGGAAAAATATATTCTATATTTGTAATAATCATAATTTATAATGTCTAATATGGTCAAATTAGTTTTTTACCAAAAATATTAGTGAATGTGATTAAATTTAATTACATTGATTAAGGTTAAATTTAGTTTAATAAGGGACTAAACATTTGCCTTATGGACCAAAAAGACCTATAAACATGTAAAAAATAACTTTTGTGGCACTATTTTTACCCAATAATCCCTTTTATTGCATTTTTATTATTAATTTATCCACATTCAACATGATAAACGTGGGTTAAATTCTCTCTTCAAATATTTACAAGAGTGTCACTCCTCCTTCCCTTTAAAAGGCCACCACCACTACCTCTTGTTCAAACCTCTAAAAACCCATATTTTAAGCCAATATATGACCAATAAAATTCCCAAAATCCCTCCCTTATTCCTTTATTCCTAACTTTGGTCATAAATTCTTCCATGTATTCCTTTTCGAATAAACTAAAAGGAGTAACCCGATTAAGATGTAACGTCTTCTCTCAAGCTCCATTCTGTTAATTTCCTTCTCCACCCCATCAAATTTATTTATTACATATATTATATAAGAAAAACATTATCCTCAATATAGATGGATATTTTTAATCTATGGTTTAAACCAAAACATACACACACATCAATCTAATGGGAAACAAACATACTGTTCATGTGTACGTCGAACTATCTCCTCACTAAAGGATGATAGTGCATTTTTCCTTTACTGCCACCTAAGGTGAAAATTATGATGAAAAATATGTTTTTATATTTTATAGACTCAATTTTTTATGTATTTATGATGATTTATTCCTTTTACAACATATAACTATTTACTTTAAATTTTCGTAAATATGATAAATTTGTTTGAGGAAGTTCGGACTACCGTCCCCTCAAAGTAATGTGATTCGTTCACAAACTACATGGAATGTATTAAGTATGGGTTTAGTGAACTTTTATGATATATATAACATTATAAATCTAATTTAATGATATTATATCCATATATACATATAGTTGAATTTCATTCTTTCTTTCAATAGGATAATAAAAATGGAAACAACATTCATGCGTACGTACGACTTACTGTCTCCATGAACGGTGTATTCCATTTAATAATTTTATATTATATAGATTATTATAATACACATAAAATGAATATAAATTATATTTATATAATTTTTTACATTATTTAATGATGATATAATTATAAGGACCAAAGATATAAAAAATTAAGACACATCTGAAGAACAAAGAGAATATTGTCCGAAGTGAACCCTTAAAATAGGATTGTTAAAAAGAGAGTAATATAAGGTTATAAAAAACAATATGTAATATATAATACTATAGTTATATAAAAGATTTATAATATATTTATAATTATTATACAGGTGTTTTGAATGAGTATGATGTGATTCAAGACACCAGGTAAGAGGTTTTCATCTCACTTTTTATTTCTCTAAGATAAATACTATGTTCACAACTATTTCCTATTGTGTGGAGTATAAAATACACATGATTTTATTAAATTTATATTATAAATAAATTTAGGGGTATTTACATATCAATTTTATGATCTTCCTTTCATGGTTTTATGTTTTAAGAGTTACTAAATCAGTAAAATAGATTTGTCTCAATTTTCCTTCTTTGAGACTCATGATTTGTTATGAACCTTTCTTTTTAGAGGAGTATATAATTAAATTTTACATCTTATATCATGAATATACTTATTTTAATGATATTTTATGATTAATTTAATTTACCTTTCTTACATGGATAGTATGATCCCAAGTTACCGAGTTATAATAGTTTATTGAAATAATCTCCTCGCTTTTCGAGATTATTTATGTTTATTCTTCCTTTGATGAAATCTTATGATAAATCTCTCAAGAACACTCATTAGTTTTATTATCCTCTATTTATTCAAGATATATCCTTGTATTATTACAATTTTCCCACACATTGGTACATAAGATAAATTTTTACGTAAAATCTGACCCTCTCCCTCTTCGATCGGAAATCAATTGTATTAAAAAACCATATTTTCAAAATTGTTTTCTAAAATTTCATCAAGATATATTTGAAGAAAAATTTAAAATAAAATTATTTTAAAGAAGTTTTATTATTTTCAATGGTTCCTTTATAATTTTTAAATCTATTTTCTAATAAATAATTTTTCCAAAAGGTTTTATGATTTAAAAATAATTTTCAATACAGAAAGAATATTTTTCACAATAAATGATTTTAAATGATATTTCAAAATTAATCCCCATATAAGATAAAAATAGTATGTTTTAATAATTCCCCTCTACGTAAATTATTCACTGTTTCCATTGATATACATTCCCTGAATGGATTGTGTTTTGATAGAATGATTTTTATGAAACGTGTTTATCATTTATAGGTTATATAATTTGGAAACCCACTTCTTTTCATGGATTGAGATTATGATGAAATAATTATGAATCCTATATTTTTTCTACAAGTTATGATGTTATTACAAGTTTATAATACTTATTTCATTTAAAGGGTTATGATATGAATATTTATGATTTTAGGGAACATGTATGTATGATTTCATTATGAGATTCTTGGGACCTATATCACCCTCTAATGCATTGGTTAAATACATGTATCTCATGAGATATACTAAGATGGTATTGGTAATGAACCATGACTATTAAGAAGGGCATGAGAGTGACCATGACTACCAAGATGGTATAAGAATTGAACTAATGCTATTAATATGGCTATGTGAGTGAATCATGACTACCAAGATGGTAAGTGGAGTGAACCTATACTACCAAGATGGATGGAAGAAATTTCTTGTCTACTATATAAGTCATATTATATAGTTATGTGTTTTCCAAAATTCTATGTTTTATTCCTATGTTATCCTTTCATTGATTGCATTATTTATTTCCTCATGATTCATGTCTTATGAACTGCCAAGACTTATGTCGTGATTCATGTATAAGATATTTTAAATTAAGGGTGTGATCTTATATTTTCATAATCATGTTCTCATTCCCTTATGCTCATGATTATGCTTACATGTATCCCTTTTTTAACCTTACAGAGAATTTTAATTGAACCATTTTTATGTTTCCTTCCCCTGGTTACGTAGATGTGTATTATGATTCATGTATCTAAGATTTTTGCTAGTCAATAAGAACTAAGTAGGATATAATGTATCTCACTTATATATTTGGGTATATGATTCCATCTTTCCAAAGGCACTAGACCAGTATGATCTTTGGGCGTCCTTTTGTATAATTCTTCAAGTATTCCACATATGTTATATAATTTTAATATATTAAAAGTGAGGGTCACTATAGTTTGTATCAAAGAAATGTTTTGTTAAAATTTGGAAGATATGATGAAAATATCTTATTGAAAACCTTAACGACATGTCTATGGATAAGTATAAGGATAACGATAAGTATAGTAATCTTCCCAAAATTTTTGGTAAATGATAGAGTGAGAAGTTTCCAAGAAATAAATACCTTTCTTGATACTGGAAGTGGATGTGAATCTGAAACATATATACCTAGGGGTAACACCTCTGAAAAGATGTTCCAAGACTGACTCGGGGTAATCGGGTACATGACAACGAGCCTTGTTGCACACCTAGATTGAAACTCCCAGTGGATATTCATTAAGAATTCACATAGTCATGATGAACCATCCTAAAATATTTAAATATATTTTTCCTATGAATAACCTAGTATAAACCTAATGTTATATAGATAAAGGATGGTATCGTAATTTGGACAACCTATAAGTGACTTTTCATGATTATTTGGTTCCTTATTATGATAATTGTTTCTTACTCTATGCTCTTTGTTTTAGTCAATGGTTGGAACTTCAAGGAACCGCGTTAATGTTGATTGTGATGGAAATTGCAACAATTTTCCTCCTGGGAAATAATATACATTGGGATATGGAATCCAAAACCATGTTTTTATGATCACATAGTTTTCTCAATATTTGAATCATGATGGACTTCCAAATGAGAAAGGAAGGAACACCATTCTATTGAGTATTTTATGAGGCAACATATGCATTCTTTGAGAGGGTCTTCGAATCCACTTATTGTTGAACAATGTATCAGTAATACTGAAAATATATTCTCTATTCTCCAGTTTTCATAGTATGATAAATTCATTCTACTTCTCCATCGGTTAGAAGTAAAATAAAACCATTGGTGGACTCTAATAAAGAATAGTAGTTAGGAAGAAGATGTTGAATCCATGTATTGGGATTAATTCAAGAACTTATTTTTCAATAATTACTTTCCTCGAGTTCTCTATTCCAAGACGTAGAATGAGTTTGTTGAGATAAATCAATGGGATGATGAATCTTTTGGTACCTAAATGGATAATTTTCTATGACTTGTGAGGTAAACGTCAAAAATTATCATCCAACCTGAATGTAATCTTGATAGGTTCTTCGATGTCGAGAAGGAAAGTCGCATAATGGCATTGGACATAACATACTTTCGTAGTTATGAATATATTATGTGTTGTGAAATCAAGTTTGAAATGGAGGTTGGAGTTACGTATAAATCTCTTGGATTTGAAAAGAAAAGGAATAATGATCTTACAGGAAACTCTAAAAACCATGAAGAGAATAAGATGATATTTCCATTATACTCTTAGTGTGGGAAGAACCAAGGAGAAAATTACATTAAGAGGTCTAATAAGTGTGGAAGGAAAGAACATCAGGAATTTAATTTCTGATGTGATGGGAAGAAGTTAGCTAATGTTGTGAATGGGGAAAAAGTGACCCAAAATGAACCTCCCAGGATTCTGTGCAACAAGTGTAAGGGGAATAGTCATTATGCTAACTACTACCCAAAGCCAAGGGCTGGTGATGATGATCGGTGTCAAAAACCTCTCAACCTAAAGGACAAGGGTAAATCTCCTACAATCACTATTTCTGATGAGGGGTCTGATAACAACATGATTAAAGGTACACTTACCATCCAATCTAGAACTACTAATGTGATAATTTATTTTAGTCTACCTTCTCTTTCATATATAAATTATTTTATAAAGCATTTAAAATTCCACAAAAACAATTATATATGGAATTATTAGTGTTAAATCCTAATTATATGATGATTGTATCTAATGTCTATGATTCCTCTATGGTTCATGTTTTTTTGAATGTGCTTCCTTCAAATTTTTTCATTCTTCCTTTGGTTGAATTTAATGTCATCTTAGGCATGGATTGTCTTTCTCTCCATAAATCCCACATCAATTTTGATGAAGGGAAGTTACTTTTTATATTTCAAACCCTCCTATGATAATCCATCCATGTTAATATATGTATGAAATTTATTTTTCATATTACATCCTTTTTATGGGTGTTAATTCCCATTCAAAATTGTTTTTTATCTCAAACGGTTGGTTAGAAAATCGATATCGATGATATGCCTGTTGTTTGGGATATTGTAGATGTCATTCCAAAGGTGTTTCATAACCATCAACAAAAATGTGATGTTGATTTCTCAATATAACTCATACATAGTTCCATACTGATTTCAAAAAATCCTTAGAGAATGGTCCTGATTGAGTTTAAAAAATTCAAGAAGAAACTCCAAGAAAACCTTCAAAAGGTATTCATTCGGCCAATTGTTTCACCATTAGGTACACCCATTATTTTAAATAATATAGTTTGATCAATGTGACTCTACATTTATTATTGAGAGTTCAACATTATCACAATAAAAAAGTATCATATTCTCTATATTGATCACTTGTTTGACCAACTGCGTAGAGGTCAATACGTTTCCAAGATTGAACTTCGTTCTTGATATCATCAATTAATGGTTAAGAAAGAGGATATACCAAAGATGACATTTTGTACCAGGTATAGAACTATGAATATATCGGGATGCATTTTGGTCATACTAATTCCCCTGCTAACTTCATAGACTTGATGAATAGCTTCTTCAGGTATTACCTTGATTAGTTTGTGGTATATTTATAGATGATATTCTTATTTATTGAAAGAGAAAGGAAGAGCATAATTATCACTTTGGAATTGTACTAAAGACCCTAAGGATGAAGAATATATATGGAAATTTTAACAATTTTAAATTTTTTCTACAAAAGGATTCAGTTTTGGGTCACACAATCTCAATAAATGGTATCATATTAGATCCATCAAAGATAAAGGTTATTGAATGTTGGCCTAGACCAACCACGGTGACTGTGATCTGTAGTATTCATGGTTTAGTTTTATATTATTAACAGATTGTGAAGAATTTCCAATGAATATCTAATCATATAACAAAGTTAACTTGGAAGGGTTTCATGTTACTTTAGATTGATGAATGTGAGGAAATATTCAAGGAAATAAAGATATGGTTGGTAAGTTCACCTGTGCATACATTACTCTATAGTAGAGAAGGGTTTGTAATCAATAGAGATAAATCCAAGAAGGGTTTAGGATGTTTTCTAATATAGAATAACATGGTTATAGTTTATTCCTCCTGAAATTTGAACATTCATAAGAGTAAATTACCCTACTCATGCTTTAGAGTTAGCAGAGATAATTTTTCATTATCGATATGGAGGAATTATATCTATGGAGAAAAGACTGATATATATACTGATAATAAATGTATGAAATATATATTCACATAGAAGGATTTGAACATGTTCCATAGAATATGGTTAGATTTGATAATGGATTATTACTACTCAATACATTACCACACTGGGAAAGAAAATAAGGTGGCGAATGATTTGAGTCCTATGGATCATGCAAGCGTATCCATAATGTGGATCACAAAAGATCGAATAATTATCGATTTGAAAAGGATGGATCTAAAATATATAAGGACATGGAAAATATTAAATTTCTAAAATGAATTTTATACCCTCTATCCAAGTGAACATTGAGAAGGTGGAGAAGAAAGATCTATAAATGAAATTCAGAAATGTTCATAAGTTTAATCTTCATCCGGATGGAATGATAAGGTTTAGGAACCATGTATGTGTTCCTTCCATACAATATTTTGAGAAGGATCTATTATAGGAAGCTAAAAGTTCATCATTCTCTATTCATCTTATAAATATGAAGATTTATATGGTATTAGATAAAATACTTCTGGTGGGATGGCATGAAAAGAGATGTTGCATAATTTTTATCTCAGTGCTTGGTATTCCAACAAGTTAAGGTTGAAAGAAAAAAGTCATAGATGATGTTTCATCTGTTACCCATACCAAAATGAAAATAAGAGAAAAATAGTGAAGATTTTTTCATGGAAATACCCTAAAACTCAAAAGGGTTTAATGTTATATGGGTGTTAGTTGATCACCTTACTAATTCAGCACACTACATCGCTGTCAAATAAAACTTCTCTCTGGATCAGTTTTTTAAAATATACATTATGAAAGTGGTAAGGTTTCATGGAGTACCACATTATATTGCATCATATTGGGATCAGATATATACCTCAAATTTCTAGAGAATTGATTAATAATCACTTGAAATAGAATTGAGTTACAACATTGTTTATCATTATCAGAAGGATGGTCAGTTTGAAAGAATTATTCAAACCCTACGGATTCATTGATATCTTATTCTCTATATTTAAAATGTTCTTGGGATCAACACCATCCTCTTACTGAGTGTTATTAGAATAATATATTTCACTCAATAGTTAATATAGAACCACATTAAGCACTCTACTTTAAGAAATGTTGACCTTTGACACTCTGGGATGAGGTTGGAGAAATAAAGCTATTAGGACATGAGATTGTTGAAAAAATGGTCAAGAAGGATAGAACAATTCATTTGTATATCAAGGAAGCTCAATGTCAAAAGAAACTTATGTTGATAACCATTAGTGTGATCTAGAATTTAATGTTTTTGAAAATTTGTGTCTACGCATCTCTCTGTGGAAGAATATTATGAGATTTGGGAAGAAAGGGAAACTAAGCCCTAGGTATATTAGTCCCTTTGAGATTCTTGATCGTATAGGGACAGTATCCTATCTCTTGGAACTACCTAAAAATATCTCTTAAGTACATGTTGTGTTCCATGATTATCTCCTAAGAAAGTACATACCTAACCCTTCACATGTACTGAACTGAGAGGTCATACCACGAGAGTATGATCTTTCTTATGAGGAGTAACATGTGGAAATTCTGGATCCTACAAAAACACTTCTACGAAACAAGACAAAATTCATTATAAAATCTATTTAGAGAAATAAAAAGTTAGAGGAAGCTACCTGGGAACACGAGGATATAATGAATCAAAATTATCCTAATTTTTTTTACCCAAGTGATGAATTTTGTGGGAGAAATTCAGTTTCTGTGGGGTAGAATATAACACCATGAGATTTTATGGATATATTTTTTCATGAATAAATTAAATTTTCATTTATGTCTGGAACTACAGAAGGTCAAACATTCCGTTCACATGTAACTTAGTTCTAAAATGTTACATGGCACCAACTCATCATATGGTACATGCAACATCGACTTGTCGTACGTTACATAGAATACCGATGTTTCCATGAAACATCATTTTATTGTTATAATTATTTTAATGAGATAATTATAATCTAGACATTAAAAATAGTTTTATGAATTGTAATAAAAACATTTCAAATGGGTTTTATAATTTTTTATATAAATAAATCAAATTTAAAACGAAAGATTAGATTTTTTTGGAAAACTCCTTCCTATGTTTAAAAGTGCAATTTTTGTGAATGAACCTATTTTAATGTCCTTCTATGAAAAATAATAAAATTAATTTTAGAAAAATTTTGGAATGGAATTTTATAAAAAAAGCTTAATTTTTTAATTTATAAATTCAAAATTAGCTTAGGGAGAATTTTTGGGATTTATTGTTGAAATACCATTTTGGATGAATAGTGAAAAATATCAGATTTTAATTCAAAACTACATTTTCACCTAATTTATTGATAAGGTTATATTTTATTTAAATTTGGTTGAAAAGTTTAATTAGATTATATTTTTATCAATTAATCCAATTTAGGTAATTTTATCCAATTTCACATTGAAATGGATATAAAAGAATAGCAAATTTTTTATCTTTTTTACATTAAAACCTCGCATTATAGAAATGAGTGTGGGATTAATTTTAAAATAATTTCTACCACATATTTAATTTTAAATAGGAAAAATGGATTACATATTTTTAATCATAAAAATTTATAATTTATAATAAGGTCAATATAGTTTTTTACCTAAAATAATAGTGAAAGTTGATAAACTTAATTACATCGATTAAGGTTAAATTAAGCTTAGTAAGAGACTGAACCATAACCTTAATGACCAAAATGACCTATAAACTTGTCAAAAATCCGTTTAATAGCCATATTTATACCCTATCCTAACTTTTCTTATATTTTTATTATTATTGTATCAACTTGTAACATGAAAAATGTGTGTGGTGTTCTCTCTTCAAATATTTACAAAGTGTCGCTCCTTCTTCCCTATAAAAGGCCACCACCTATTTATCTTCTTTACACCTCTAAAACCACATAGGATTAAAAAATTACTACCCAATAAACATAAAAAATCTCTCCCTTCGTACTTTGTTCCTCTTATTGGGTAGAAAGTCTTCCAAGTAAGCCTTTTGTCACAAACCAAAATGAGTTACCTAATTAAGAGGTAATGCCTTCTCTCAAGCTCCTTTAATTTATTTTCCATATCCACCCCTTCCAGACTCTTTATTAAATGATTTTATAACAAAAATAGTATCCTGGAAATTATATTATTTAATATTCTAATGGTTAAAACTAAACTTACACACACCTCCATCTAATTGGTAACGAATATACTATTTACGTGTATGGTGAACTACCACCTCACAAAATGATTGTTCATTTTTCCTTTACCACCTATCATGGTATACATTATGAGGGACCCAATATTTATATATTTTATATATTATTTTCATTATTACTTTATAATTCTATATTCCTTTTACAAAACAAACCTTTTTACTTTCTATTTGGTGTAAATATGATAATTTTGTTTGAGGAAGTCTGGACTACCACCCCCTCAAAGCGATGTGATTCATTCACACATTATGTGGAATATATTAAGGATGGATTTAGTGAACATGTATTTTATATATAACATTATAGTGCTTCTATAATTATATTATACACATATATACATATAGTTCATTTTCATTCATTCTTTTAATATGACAACAAAAAAGGAAACAACATTCATGCGTATGTATAGAATACCGTCTCTATGAATGGTGTATTCCATTTCATACTTATATATTATATAGATTATTATAATACACATATATTGAGTATAAATTTATTATATCATTTTTTACATTTTTGAATCATGATATAGGTATAATGACCAAATATATAACAAACTAATACACATGCGAATAATAGAGAGAATATTATCCGAAGTGAAAACATAACATAGGATGGTTTCCAAGTGAGTAATATAAAGTAGTAATAAAACCATATATGGTATTAAATATATTAATATTGTTCTATAAAATATATATAATAAATTTATATTTATTATACTGGTGTTCTGACTGAGTATGATGAGAGTCAAGACACATGGTAAGGGGATTTCATCTCACTTTTTATTTCTGTGATATACATTCTATGTTCTCCACTCGTTCCTTTTGTGTTGTGTATGTAATCTTCATGATTTTATTCTATGTATATTATAATTAAATTTATGGGTATTCTCATATCAATTTTATGATCATTATTTCATGGGGTTTAAGTATCAAAAGATACCAAATCGATAAAATAGTTTTGTCTCAATTTTCTTTCTTTGAGACTCGTTTTTATTATGCACCTAAATTATTTTTTGAGGTGTATATACTTCCATTTTACATATTATATCATTAATTTAATGCCTTTCAGGATATTTTTAGATTCATTTAATTTCTTGTTACTTACATGGAGATTATGATCCCATGTTACCATGTTATAACAGTATATAGAATCAATCTCATTGATTTTCAATATTGATTACATTTATGCTTCCATTGATGAAATATTAAGATCCATCTCTCAAGAACACTCATGAGTTTTTTTATCAACTATTTATTCATGATATATCCATGTATTAGTACCTTTTTTCACTCTTTGGTACTTAATATAATCACTATTACAAAACTGGCCTTTTCCAGTGCCAGAATTTTTTAGCACTAGAAACATCTGCTGAGAAATTCCATATTTATCAGTGATAAATGAAAGTACTGATAAAGGATACCCTTTATCAACTCCTTTTTTTAGAACCAATATATGTTATCCTATATCAGCACTTTATTTTATCACTAATAAAGATTTGTTTGTTAAACATTTCATAGCACCGAAAAATATCGAGATTTATCAACAATTTTTTAGCATTTATAATCATCGATTTTATCAGAGATTATCCAATTAATGTTAATAAAATGGATTTTTATAAAATATTTTCAAAAAATGTTGTCAAATTTTCATTTGATCTATTTAAAATAACCTTATCCCGCACTCAGTCATCATGATTTTGAATCTCTCGCAGAACTCCTCAGCTGTTGGCACGACTCCACTGTGATCCATCAGATGAATAAATAATAGAATCCATGGTTTGTTATTTTTTTCTTTTACTATATCATTCTTTGATCCATCGGGTTAATGTGTGTTATTTTTTAACTATTATGAACCCTATGTCTCATCTCCTCACCTATTCCCGCACGACTCCTTCAGAGGGCCAACCAAATTACTTTATTGAGATATAATCATTAACAATAATTTATTTTGAGATTAATTGCCATATATAGTCATTTATATTGTGTATAAAACCTATGATTGAGTCCCATGTATGTTCTATATGGCCGTCATTAACTCAAATAAGATTTTTTATTGTTTTCATAATGGCTTTGAAGAATACCCCTTTTGTTTACCTTGTGTAATTTCTTTACGGAGGGCTATCTATAAAATTTTTATCGTAGCCACTATGCTTAACATAATTTTTCCTCCATGGAATCCACTCATTTACATATGTAATTTAATTTTATATAGTATATTGGATTCATAAATAATGCGTTTCCTTATATAATTAAAACCACATCTTTAAAATATTTGATCAAGGATGTCAACATTATAAATGGTTTTTTACATAGTTTACAAAAATATCACTGTAGTATCTTATAAATAGAGTTATACAAATATTGATAAATTATAGATGGAAACTTTATCCAATAGGGTCTCCCACCTAATATGATCTTAATAAAAATGCATTGATGGATTAAAATACCTTTCATATACTTTATTTAATTTGTTAAAACCCCTATAATCATATTTTATTAAGGGCTCCTCTGAAGAAACATTACTTGGATGGGTAGTACATAGTTCCAAAGAGTGAACTAAAATTTTATATTTGATCACATGAATATTAATAAATATTTTATAACATTTTGAGTGTTCTTATTTATAACATTTATATTATAAAGTCTATAAAATATATGTCACATCGAAATGTTATATGAGTTACCCAATATAATGTGATCCATGGAATGTATTATGAAATATTCATTAACATATTTCCAGTGATCTAGATATACTCATTATGACTACAAAAAAAATGTTTTTTGGGTATTATGTGTTGGATGATTATAGGTACATGACAATTATTCTCTTGAATATTAAACCTATTAATCCTCAAGAAGGGGGGTTATGAGGACTGACCCTCAAATAAGAATTCCCCTTCTTGTATGTTTCATTGGTATTTATAACTATATATGTGTGTAATTAAATATATATATGATTTTATTAATGTTGTATATTATAATCAACAAAAATTGACATTTTCATGCAAACAGTGGAAACATATCTTCATGGAGTGTTAATATATATTGGGTTTCTCATTAGTTATATGGCATTAATTGAATAATTTGAGAAATAGTTTTTTCATTAATGTTGTGGACGATGACATCTCTACCCTTTCATTTGAAATTGAACTGTCTGATTAAATAAATAGCCATTGTAGTTCATTTATGATTTCATATGAGAATGATAAATAAAGATAAATTAATAATATAGGTTAATAAAAAATGTATGAAACATTTATTACGACATACAATTATAAAGGGATTCCATTGAATAATAACATTTCATAAGAGTTTGTTATCATTGTGACATTATCTTATTTCTCTATGGGTGTCTTAATATATTTCTATATTTTCATAATAGAGTTAATTAATTTCTACTAATCAAAATGTGAATTTTTTTTATAAGGTCACACAATAAATTTATCCCCAATCTCGGGATTTTTTTTATTTAATATTCTGAATATATATTATTCTTGATTTTGATATAAGAACCGTAAAACATAATTAATAACAAAGAATGTAAATTGAATTTAATAAAACCGTAGATATAGATTTTAAAATAAAAATTATTTGGATGTTCTATTGGGTCTCACCCTATTTCTGGTTCTCCTCAGTTGCTTCCCATCCAATGTGGAAATTGGGGTTTGTTAGAGGTAGTGAAGTGACTTGAGGAAGTTGAGCATGTCTTCAATGTCTTTGGAACTCCAAAATCTGTTAATGTTTTTGATGTTCTAGGTCTAATTGGGGGGTTCATATTTAGAAGAATATATGTTGTCTTCCCCACCAACAATGCAATTTGGGATGATGTGGGATGATTTTATGTCCTTATTTTTCTGATGGTTTATGCGTGAGGAGGTGAAGACAAAGAAAATATAAGAGCTCCTGAGTGTCCAGCAAGGTCAACAGGTGGTGAAGGATAATGTTGAACACTTCAAAGAGATGGTTTCCTTTTGTCTGGTTGAGGTGTCATAGGATCCATTGAAATATTATCTTTTCATTTGGGGTCTTAATCCTTCGATCAAGGAGCTATTCCACTTCACCAAGGATCTCCATTTTGAGAAGTTGGTAGAGGAAGTGTTTTTGGCTCGGTAATTTTGTAAGAAGAATAAACACATTGGCTCAATTTTTCCCCCCGTTTTGGGGTGATGACATTTGGAGTTTCATAATTTTTTTTGTAGTTGTTATATGTTCATCTTCTATTATAAAAGTATGATGAACTTATACATTATTAGTTCAAATGATTATATTTTTTTAATGTTAAACTTTAAATGGGGTTCCTTTCATAAATTAGTACCAATCTTTCTATAATTCTTGTTCGGAGGTGTCTATTGAGGTGGAAATCTCTCTTTGTTACTTGTGTGTGGGTTCATTTATATTCTATGTTTTGGAAATTTCTACTACTGTTTCTACAGATGTAGTTTGTTGTAAGAATATCGATGTCTATTTGGATCCATTGATCAATGAAGCCAAAACATGGATTGGTTATACATTACTCATAAGGATAATATCAAAACTAAGGATTCTCTATGAACTTCACTATTAATGGTTAACTACCACTTAACCTAGAATATGATGTGAACTTCCTGCTTGGTGTCCCAATGATGCTCTCATTTAAGACATGCTTTCCATCATCTATATCATATCACCATTCAACATTCACTTTTCCTTATCTTCTTGCACCCATTTACTATATGCCCGCATATGCAGGTATCAGGAATCTTTAAATGTAGTAAATGGGTGCAAGAGGAGAGGGAAAAGTGATTGTTTAATAGTAAAATGATATAGATGGTGGCTGGCATGTGTGGGATGTGAGCATCATGATGATGTGGGGCAGGAACTTCAGGTTAGATGTTATGCTAAATGGTAGTTAACCTATAGTAGTAATGTTCATAAAGAATCCTTATTCTTATTATTTGACTATATCTAGACCAAATAAATGATTTAAAAATATCTAAAGGTAATGTTACGAAAACCTTTCTCTATTTTACTGAAAAATTATATAATGAAACGTTGATTTAATTTTCATTATTCCTTGTAGATTTCATTTATTTTAGAATATTTCGGTCCATATGTCATGCCTTTGCAGGAAGAGTAACAATCTTATCTCTACTAAATAATTGAGGTAATGTTGATGTTTTCATAGTAAAATCATTTTTCAATAGAATTAATGAGTTGTTTCAAATTTATGTTTATTTTATTTTATTTAGTATTACTCTTGTAATAATTGTTTTCTAATTCTAGTGGATTCTTCTGTTTGAGTTGGGGTGATCATTCCTACAGTTAGGATTGTTTTTAAATGTTTTTAATGATTTTTATTTATGTAATTGTATAATCCAATGTTTTAAATGTTTTATAATATAGTGTTTTTTCTGTTATTTGTGTTGTAAATTTCTTTTCATTTAAATTTTATATTGGGACTTGTTTTTATTGATATCTTGTGTGTTTCTGGTTTTTTTATGTTGTTGGGGTGTCCTGTAACATCACACTGTAGTGTACTATTATAGCACACCACAATATCACCCTTTATCGCCTCTTTTAAAAGTTCTAAAAAATCACACATTTATTAGCGCATTTAAAGGAAATGATAAAGGATTGCTTTAGCAGTGCAAAAAAGAAGCACTGATAAATGGGACCTTTATCAGCGCTTCTAATAGTGCCCATAAATGTACCCTTTATCATCACTATTTAAGTGCTGATAAAAGTCATATAATTTTAAGGTCACTTAAGTAGTTAGCAATATCCTATCACTAATAAAGGAAATTTCTAGTATTGTTAAAGGCCAGTTTTGTAGCATTGAATGTTTTTTTGTAAAATCAGATTATCTCTCTCTCTCTCTCTAGTCATAAATCTATTGTTTTTAAAAACCATGTTTTCAAAATTGTTTTCAAATGATCATTGAGAAACATTTTTTTGGAAAAATGATTTTAAAAACATTTAATTGTTTACAATTTTTCTTTTGTACATTATAAAATCTATTTTCAACGAAAAATGTTTTATAAAGGGTTTTAGGTTTTAAAAATAGTTTTCAATGCACAAAAGATATTTTTCTCAAGAAATTTTTTTAAAAGATATTTCAAAATTATTTCCAATATAAGATAACATCTAATGGTGTTACTCATACCTTTTTTGGTAAAATATTCAATGTTTCCAATCATATTATTTCTCTAAATAGATTATATTTTGATGGAATGATGTTTATGAAACTTGTTTCTCTTTCATGGGTTATATGATTTTGAAACCCACTTCCTTTCACGAGTTATTTTTATGATGAAATGATAATGAGACCTATCTTTTTCCATAGGTTATTATATTATTACAGGTTTATAATACGAATTTCATTTCATGCGTTATGATATGATTATTTTTTATCTCATGGAACATGTATATAGGATTTCATTATGATATGGGTGGGACCTATATCTCCCTACAATGAATTGTGTAATGATTTATATCTCCTAATATAGACTAAGATAATCTTGGGAATGAACCGTGACTATTAAGATGGCCATGGGAGTGAACTATGACAACTAAGATGGTATGAGGAGTGAACTCATGCTACTAAGATGGACCTGGGAGTGAACCATGACTACTAAGATGGTATGGAGAGTGAACCCACACTACCAATATTTTCTTGGTAGATATTTCTTGCCTACTATGAAAATATTATTATATGCTCGTCTTTCTTCCACAATTCCATGTTTTATTCCTACTTTATACTTTATTGTCTTATATTATTTATTATTTTATGATTCATGTCTTATGAACTTCCATGCTTTAGGCCATGATTCATGTATATGATATTTTATAAGAAGGACATTCATTATCATGTTCTCTTACACTTATGCTCATGATTATTCTTACAAATCTCCTTTTTTTACCCTTATTTATCATTTTATCTCACCCCTTTTTAGTTTCCTTCACCAGGTTATGAAGACATGTGTTATGGTTGATGTGGATAAGAAGGGTTATAGTCAAGAATAACCAAATGTGAGATAATGTAGCTCACTAATGTATTAGTGTTTAGGTTTCCATGTTTCCAAAGTCAATAGAATAGTACAGTCCTTGGAAATCTGTTTGTCTAATGTTTTATGTATTCCTCAAATTTTATGTAATGTTAATGTATGAATATCGAGGTCCACTATATCACAAACTATGATGAATAATCATAAATGAAATTGGAACTCCGTGAACAAAAAATGTTGTAATTCAGGAATCTCACGAAAGAAGTTGAGTCCTGAAGTTCTTGTAATTTGGAGTGTCAGGATTGGGGACCCGAACAAGATAAGTAATTTTGAAGTTCAATTATAAAGAATCATATATCCCTTAAAATTATTTAGGATAATTTCTAGGCATTTTAGGGGAAAAGTATAATTGAATTGACGTCAAGAATGCATAATTACAGGATAAAGAATATAGGATGATATATTTTGGAAATTTATTATAATTAAATTATAAGATCTGAGAAAATCATATGAAGAATATTGGAATGGAAGATAATGAAATTGAAAATGGAATGAAGTGTGTAAAGGATGATAAAAATATCTTCTATAAGAGGTATCTTGATTTATAAGCCAAATTGTAAAACATGTAAGTAGTTTAAGTAGAATCTTCCCAAGAAACCTGCAGAAGAGTTGTTACCATAAAGAATCATGACATATAATTTGTCTAAAAATATTTATTTCTTTTGTAAATAAGATCATGATGACACATAATGATAAATAATTTACCTGATAAATGTAAATGGTAATACATGTTCTATTAATGAAAATGTGTACTAAATATCTTTGCATACATAGTGTTGGACATAAAAACATTTCTTGATAAAAATTGATTGAGAAAAATTATAATAAACCCATCATTATATCTATGGTGGATGTGATAAAGTGAATAATGATGGTTCCATAACAGAAGATTAACTTGAGGTTAATATTTTACATAAAAAATAAAGGTGTCCATACTAGTCAGAATGGTATTAAAACATAAACATTAACATTTATGGGCTATTATAGGAATTATGAAATATTTTTGGATTATTATATTGATTATTGGAATGATATGTAAACTAGTGGATGAAAAATGTTCGAAATGATATGGGAGAAAAGATGATTCAAATAAATGTACATTATATAAGGATAAAATTATGCTTATCTCAAATGGGTGTTAAATCTTAAGGAAATTATACAAAAAATGTAGAAAAAGTTATCATAATCAAGAACCATTATTGTTCAGATCAACCAAACTTCTGTCAAATGACTTTGAATAAATAATACTATAAAAGAAGAGGATGAATCATGAGAATAAATTTTTTTATCTTAACATTGAAAATAAAAAAAGAAACATGTTTAAAAAACCACACCCAAAGTGATCAATAAAGAATGAAAAAATAATGATTTGGTTATATTACTGGAGAAAAATGTAAAAAAATGTACCATTACAAAGAAGACATGGTACTGGTATTATAGGACGAAATATGGAGTTAGAAAAAGCAGAATCAGTCCATGATATATTAGGATGTATTATGTGGTTGATGTAATTTATAAGAAACATGTAGAATGATTCACCCAATTCGTGTATACATTTCCACATACTTTATCGAAAATAAGAACATGTAATAATCAAATATCTTCTACTTAGTGGAAAAATGGTTACATTTCAGTGATCTTTTTCATTTTCAGATGGTTTCTAGGCAAACACACAAACTAGGGGAGAAATAATAAAAATTATTAATTACATGGTGTGTATGTATATACACACCTTGTACACTCAGACTTAGACACAGACCAACAAGAAAAGAACACACCCATGTCACCCGATCGGAGACAATACGCCGTGTGCAGAATACTTACACACCGTGTATACACTTCTAGAAGTGGTTGGTGGATAAGAAAAATTCTACATGACAATGTGGTTGGATGACCATTATAGGCTGTGTACATGATATACATGCCATGTATCAACTTCCTGAAGTATTTAGTGGGTGATGAATGAGAGTACATGTCATGTGTGGAGGTGCTACACGCTGTGTACACCCACCTACAAGGCGATGTCATGTTCCCTATCAAAGATGGAGTGTTAGGGCACCCACCGATGGATAAAAAGAAACCAAAACTGCGTTGACGATACTACACAACGTGTACTTTTGATACACGTCGTGTACTTATTTTTTCTATAAATAAAGGTCGTGGACTCTGGTTTCAATGGATATTTATTTTGGTGAAGTTCTAAATGAAGGAGGTTCTGTTTCCTGGCCATCATTCTACTGTCATTCCACTACTCCACCACTCTACTGAATAACTCACCTCTCCTCGAAGTTTCTACCATGACCACATCAGGTTTCAAGGGTTCTGTGTTCTTATTTTCTTCCATGAGTAACTAAAAACCCAGTGTGTTGGGGTTGTTGGCGATGAAGAGTTTTAATTTGAATTAGCTATTATGATTGTGTTTTCTCTATTTAACCCATCTTATTCTTCTTAAATCAATTCTGTTTATCACTTAAAATTTTGAACTAGACGAAGGGCAGAATTTTCGGGGACTCAAAAGAAGAATAACGGTGAATACCTTCAAGATATTTGGAAGTATTCACTGACTCACAAATGGATTAATATAAATGAAGAAATGATAAATACCAACTTCCGGACCAAGGATTCAGTTTCCTCGGTTATAAACATAGTTTACCGGACTAAGGAAACTATGTCACAATTAAAACCCAAAGTTATGGGTTATCATGAACAAAACAACCTCATAAGTAGTATAATTTAATAAACAACATCTTAGAAACCCACATCCCCAGTTCATTCTCCTCCAAATTTTCATTAAAACCAAATTCTTGTGTTTTTCTGTGTCGTCTAAGTTATTTGTTAAAAATATAAATCCAAACCCTTTTCATTAAAACATTCTCAAATAGACACTAAATTCAGCACACTTCCCTAGGTCAAGTACAAACAAGATAATAAAGATAAAAATAACTTCTTTTTTACTTGTGGATCAACCCCTTACGGGTAATATACTCTTTAGGGTAATACAATTTAGGATGCCGATAACATACCATCGGTAAAACAACTACCAAATTTTGGTGTCGTTTCCTAGGAATCAAAAAGTTAAATTTATCTTTGTTTGAATCTCATTTGTATCAAATTCTAGTAGAAATAATAATAAAGAAATTTCCAAAATTATCTTTCCTAATACCCTTTATGTATATCTTATTTCTTACACATTTACGCTTGGTGTGTTAAGGATTAAGTATGTTTATAGGTGTATGAGCGGCTACCTCACTTGTTCCATGAACGTTGAGTCATAAGAGTTTCTCCCAACTGACCTAGAGATCGAACGGATTCTTTTGAGGTGACGACATACCCTCATGGACGAGAACAACCAAAATAATCCCATGGTGACAAATGAAGAATGGTATCCAACTGTCGTCCAAGGAGTTGGACTATCGTTTGGTATGGATGACAACCGGAACCAGCAATCTCCACTTACTCCAGGATATGGCCTGCAGTAGCACCAACAATTACAATAAGAGTGATTCCATTCCTACTACCAGTTCAACGTCCATACATCACCCCTCAGGGACAAAAATACATTCCTTAACTCCCTCAGCAACCACCTCCACATCATACTCTCATGGAGTACGGATTTCCGTCTATTCAAGGAGCTGATACGGGCATCATCCGACCACCGGTGTAGGCCCAACACTTTCAGATCAGGCCTTCTATGATGTAGCTGATCCAAAAAATTGTTCAGTTTGGCAGCCAACACAGCGATGACCCCAATGCCCATCTCTCCAATTTCCAGGGGGTCTGTGATATGTTCTTCTACCATGGAGTATCCATGGACACTGTTTTCCTTCTCATTTACTCTTACTTTTAATGGATAAGGCGAAAGAATGTATAAAGGGGTTTCTGAAATGATCTATTCTCACCTGGGAAGAGCTATCCCAGACATTCCTATCCAAATACTTCCCACCATCAATGATGGAAACCCTGCGGAACGAAATACACAACTTCTAGCAGCATGACTCTGAATCTCTGTATGTGTCATGGGAACGTTTCAAAGAGATGTTGTGCAAATTCCCACACCATAGAATTCCACAATGGATGCAGGTCCAGACCTTATATGGAAGACTTACGATGAACACGAAGTCTGTGTTGGATGCTGCTGCTGAAGGTACAAACATGAGGAAGTCCCCCGAAGAACATTTCAAACTACTGGAAGACATCACTGCCAATAGATTCCAGTGGCATTCCAAGCAGGGCACGCAAAAAAAGGCATGCACAACATCTATGCAACTACTATGCTTGCTACCCAGTTGTACATTCTTTCCAAAAATCTCGATGCGCTAAATCTGAAGGGCACGTCCCAAGTACATTCGGCGAACCATCCGACGTGTAGAGAATGTGGTGACTACCACATCATGGGAGAATTCCCAGGCTTTGCAACCAGCCCTTCTACAAGAGAGGTGAGATATGTTGCTCAAAACTGAGGGCCAAACGCATACCAGCAGTACTAGAACCCAACATGGCGTGATCAACAGATCACTGGTTGTGTCCAATAATAGTAGAGTCCTTCATCCTAGTGAACACCCGACTATGGTCAACCCCAATATCAGAACCAGTACCTGAGTCAATAGTACCAGTAGTAGGGCTCTTACTATTAGAAATGGTATAAAAACCCTCGCTCACAGCAGCTGAGATAGCCACCACCTTCACCAGCTGCACAACCACCTCAGCAGGATAACACCTCGAAGTTGGAGGACCTCGTGAAAAATTATATATCTACTGGTGAGATCAGATTTGAGAACCAGGAGGATTCTATTCAAGTCCTAGGGAACCAAATCGGCCAGCTAGAAAACAATCTCTCATAAAGGAAGCCTGGTACACTACCGGGTAATACCGAGAAGAACCCGAGGGAGGAGGCCCATGTCGTCACACATCTGAGTAGAAAAGAGCTACAACAGACGGAACCAGAACATGCACCTCCACCCCAACTGATAAAGAAGGTACGGTTACAGACCCCTCCTCATCAAAGGCCCACTAAAAGAAGGCCCACAAGGCTAAGTCAATGAGTCCATCAAACCCTTCGAGCATGCCTTTCCTTCTCAGGAGAGAATGAAGCATAGAAAGATGGACCACCAGTTTAGCAAGTTCATGGAAGTATTCAAGATACTACACATCAACATTACCATTACAGATTCACTGACACAGATGCCCACATATGTGAAATTTATGATGGAGATCCTCTCCAAAAAAAAAGAAAGATAGAGGATCTAGGAACCATTTCTCTAACCAAGGAGTGATCAGCAGTCATGCTGTATTTGATTCTTCACAAGCTCTAGGATCCGGGTTGCTTCACTATCACATGCACTATTGGACCATGTGAGTTTTGTAAGGCCCTCGATGATGTAGGGGCCAGCATAAATCTCATTCCAAGTGGAGTTTTTAAGAAGTTAGGGCTCAACAACTTGAGGCCTACCCGAGTTGCCCTTTATCTTTCTGACTAATACATCAAATATATGATGGGGCTACTGGAGGAAATGCCAGTAAAGGTGTGTAGGCTAATCCTCCCCCTATATTTCATCATCCTCGACATGGAGGATGACCAAGATGAACCTCTCATCCTAGGTAGGCCTTTCTTTGAAACAGGGAAGGTATTGATTGATTTCCACCATTGAGAGCTACTTTTCAGAGTAGGAGACGAAATATTCTCCTACAATGTCCTCAAATCTATCAAGCAGGCATCATTATTAGAGCATGAAGGATGGTATGAAGTGACCATCATGGTTGAACACTTGAGTAGACAAGGAGAGGATCTGTTATGTTCTTTCACCCATGATGAAGTTGTTATTCAAGACATTCCAGATGATGAAGCACTTGAGGACATAAAATTCCTTGAAGTCTAGGGTAGCCACTACTCAAACTGTACTATTACTCCCGAAATTATAGATCAGAAAGAGGTACAACCACTTGTACCTTTGATTCTCAAGGCACCTAGGCTAGAACTGAAACCTCACTCATCTTCTCTAATGTACGGGTACCTCAGAGACAAATAGACATTTCCTATCATACTTAGTACAGCGTTGTCCCAGGATCATGAGGATGCACTTCTATAGGTTTTGAAGTGTCAGAAGCACGCTATTGGGTGGATATTTGTATAATTGAAGGGTATCGTTTCAACCATTTTCACCTAAAAAGTGATCTTCGAAGAAGGAGCGAAGAAATTTTGGTAGCCACAGTGATGCCTAACCCCCCCCCCCCCCCTAAAGGAAGTTGTGAAAACGAGGTAATCATGTTTTTGAATAGAGGCATCATACATCCCATCTCAAATAGTCCTTGGGTGAGTCCCTTGAAAGTGGTACCCAAACAGTGGGGTATAACTGTGATACCAAATGATAAGATTGAGCTCATCCTCACACGCACTTTCATGGGATGAAGTGTCTATGTGGACAATAAAAAGCTGAATGACACTACAAGGAAAGATCATTTCCCCCTACCATTCATGGATGAGATGCTATAGAGACTAATAGGGAACGAGTTTTAATGCTTCCTAGATTACTATTCCGGCTACAATCAGATATACATAGCCCTAGAGGACCAATAAATGAGAACATTTACTTTCCCTTACGATAATTTTGTGTACCGATGGATTTACGTTGGAATGTGAAACTCTCCTGCCACCTTCTAGGGATGTATGCAATCTATCTTCCATGAAATGGAAGAACAGATCCTAGAGGTACTCATGGATAATTTATCCATTTACAGAAAATCATTCACCACTTGTTTGCGACACCTGGAGTTAGTCCTTGAATGATGTGAAAACACTTACCTGGTTTTGAATTGGGAAAAGTGTCATTTCATGGTGCAGTGTGGAATAGTACTTGGCCACAGAATATCGGCGAAGTAGATAGAGATGGACCTAGAAAATATAGAATCCATTTCATGACTTCCCATTCTGCCCTCCATTAGAGCCATTGGAAGCTTCTTGGGACATGCATGTTTTTACAGGCGGTTCATCCACAACTTCTCCAAGATAACTCAGCCCCTCACTATCATTATTACCAAAGATTCCATTTTTGAGTTCGAAGAGGCATGCACCATAGCTTATGATCACCCTAAGTAGTGCCTGGTAGAAGCTCGAGTGATTGTTTCTCCCAAATGGGAGGTACAATTTGAAGTGATGTGCGATGCCAGTGACTACGCAGTGGGAGAAGTACTTTGCCAGCGGCATGACCAAAATTTCAAACCCATCTATTATGTCAACATGATGCTCAATGAGGCACAGATTTACTACACCACCACAGATAAGGAGATTCTAGCAGTGGTATTTTACATTGATAGGTTTCGTTCATATTTAGTGCTGTCTAAAGTTATTGTTTATACTGACCATGCAGCACTCAAGTACCTACTAAAAAAGAAGTATGTGATGCCACGACTAATCTTATGGGTACTCTTTCTACAAGAATTTGATCTGGAGATATGAGATAATAAGGGGAGTGAGAATTTTTTTGATTCTTATCTCTCTAGCCCAGAGATACCACATTCGGAGAAGGAGGTATATTCAGAGAGGGGGATTTCCTGATGAGAACCTCTTTTCAGTCATTGAATCACTTTGTCCCCAGTAATCTAATATTTCCAACTTTTTGTATACAAGATCTATCCACCCCAACCTATCACTTTAGCAGAGGAAGAGGTTTGTCACTGATGTCAAGAGCTACTTCTGAGAATATCCTCTTATGTTCTGATCCTTTGGAGATGGGGTGATCTGTCGTTGCATCCTGTAAAATGAAGTTCATGGAATCCTGGAATTCTGTCTCACCTCGCCAGTTGGAGGATATCATGGGATATACTGTACTATAGAAAAGATCACGTAGTCTATATTTTATTGTCCCTCTATGTATAGAGATGCCAAATTCTTTGTTTCCTATTGCGATTGATGCCAAAGAACATGAAATGTGGAGCACAGAGCTGAGATTCCCTAGCACGCCATCCTGGAGGTCGAGATCTTCGACATCTGGGGAATAGACTTCATGGGGATATTTCCCCCATATTTTGGGAACACCTACATCATCGTATGCATCAGCAACATCTCTAAGTGGGTGGAAGCCTCTGTAACAACACACAACATGGTCATGGTGGTCGTGATCTTTTTAAAGAAACACATTTTCAGTAGGTTTGATGTTCCCCATGTATTGGTCACCAACAGAGGGACCCACTTCAAAAACACATTTATTAAAGGAGTACTGTCGATGTACGGAGTAAAGAATCATATGGGGACACCATATCATCCCTAGTTCAATGGAAAAGTGGATCTCTCCAACTGTGAGCTCTAGCAGATTATCAAGAAAATGGTGAAAACTTTAGGAAGAGACTAGGCCACGAAGCTCGATGATGATTTGTGGGCCTATTAGACCACTTTCAAGAAAACACTGGGGATGTCCCTATTCCGCGTCATCTATGGAAATCCATGCCATATGCCAGTCGAATTGGAGCACAAAGCTTACGGGTCCGTCAAGGCCTTGAATTTTGATCTGAAGGCAGGTGAAGAGAAACGAATGTTCCAACTGGCAGAACATGATGAAATATGATTATTGGTGTATGATAACATTAATATATACAAGGATAAGATAATAGAAATCCATGACTAGATGATTTTAAGAAAATCATTCCAACCTAGTGATCAGGTACTCCTTTTTAAATCTCATCTTTGATTATTTCTAGGAAAACTGAATTCCAGATGGTTGGGAACATTCTGAGTTACACGAGTATTCCACCATGGTGCGATAGAAATCGGAGGATAATATGTTAAACCATTCATGGTGAACAAACAGCGGCTGAAGTCTTATCATTACATGGAGGACATGGTGTGAATTCCATCCACCATGCATCTCAGTTAAGCACAGGTAAGTCGGTCGAGCCAACGACCTTAAACGAAGGAGCTTCCAAGGAGGCAACCCAGAGGTTACACGTCGTAAATTCAATATACACACATCGTGTACTGAGTCCTTTTAGATTATATCAATATTATTATAAATATATATATTAAATAATAAATAAATAGGGATAATGTCGGTGGTGATGGTAAGGTCACTGGAGTTCATCCGAGCCTACTCCGGTTCGAATCCCTCCAGACCTACCTTCGGCATGGGGTTCACCATTTTTTCTACTTCTGTTTATTTACACGGCGTGTGGGGTATTTTTCATAGTATATATATATTTGTTGAAATATAATAATACCCATGATGGGGATGGACTGGTTGGACAGAGTCGTAACCCGGTTCCAAAAGAAACGGGTTCGAATCTGGACAACCACCACATTTCCATCATTTGTTCTTTTAATAAAACCACACGACGTTTATTTTGATATATGTCAGGTGATCCATGTTTATATTAATAAATGAAAATATTTTTAAAACAATGGAATACATGTAGGTGAAGTTGGCAGAGTCTTGGCCCTGGATCAAAAATATCGGGGTTCGAACTAGGCTAATCTCCCTGCTTCATCCCATTTTTTCCAATTAAAAACAACACATTGTGAATTTTCATTATCTTGTATAGAATAGGTATTGTAAAATAAACAAAAATAAATAATAAACATCATAATTAGTACAAACTTTTCTCCAGTGGTTGAGGGCATCTGTTTCGAACGGGCGATCGCTGGTTCGAACCTCGCCCCAAGCACCGGACTAAAGGTTGTACTTCTCTTTTTTCAATTTTCGAACACACGACGTGTAGTTCCCAATACATTATGTGTATAGTTTTATTTTTGACAAATTATGAATGTATATATGTATATATTTCTTTCATTTTTAATATTATTTATTATATAGTTTACTATAATAATTATATTGTTTATATATGCTCAAAAAAACTACACGACATGTCTCATATACTACACACCATGTAATCTAGCTATAAAATTGTGAAACCCTATGCGGACACACCCCATGTCACACAGAGCCTCCATACTCTCCCCATTATCTTCTCCCAGAAACCTTCTGCCTCTCCTCTTCCAGATCCATGGATTTCATCCATTTTCAGTCTGATTGCTTCCACATATTGATCCTTGCTTTAGGTATGATGTTCAACAGTCCTTATTTCCCAATTTTCATAGAATTTAGGGTGTTTTTTAGATCGTTTTCCAGTTTAAATTTCGTAGTACATGAGCATGATATGAAGAAGACACATCGTGTAAATTTTTACACAGCCACACTATGGATAATTCAAAATTTGAAAACACATGGTGTGTATGTTCTGTATAAACCGTGTACCATCCTGAATCATGAACGGATACCTAATTCACATAGCTAGGCTAACCATATCTACCCACACGGCCTGTATGTTCAGTAAACACCATGTACTGCCTTTAATCAAGCAAGCCTGTGTCCAGTGATTCACACATCCAGGAGAACCATGTATTCCGCACAATGTGTATGTTCAGAACATGCCATGTGTACCATTTCCACTAACCAGGCCGTGTCTGGCACTCCACACGCCCATCTGCACTCAGTTTTAATGAATGTCGTGATGTACTTTAACATGGTGTTTACATTATTTTTGTCTCTACTCATCCAGTGGCAGTCTTTTTCGAATCACACGACCATGACCCAATTTTACAATACAAAGTGTGTATGTTCGGTACATGGTGTGTCTCCTTTCCTTGCTATTGACATTCCCACTCGGTGTGTCTATCCATAGAACATGGGATACTAACCCGTTGACACTACACGCCATGTACTTTTGATATACACGCAGTGTTATTTTTTTTTGTTTTCTCACAATTTTATTCTTTTCTTTTTCTTTTCTTTTTGTTTCCATTTCTTTTTTAGGATATGGAAGACAGAGACCCTACACATGGGATGAATCCAGCGTCCACAACTAAGGGTGAGAGGCCTAATTTTTACCAGATCTGACTCCAGCCCGAGACGAAATCATCTTCAGACTTCCCAGCGTACCAACCTCCTCTGCTAGCCATAATTCTACCACTCACAATCCCAGAAGAGGCTGGTCCTAGTACCGTCCCTCCACCACCCTGCACGAAGCCTCTGAGTACCACCATTTCTTCACAACCATCTTCAACACTTCCGGAGCTATCCACAGTCAGAGTTGATCTCATACCAGCATCCACTTCCAGTGGGCCTTTACATTCAAAGGATGCTCCACCACTAGAGGCAACCACCCCACTAGGCCTTCGCATACTGAGGATGCTCCGCCGCCGGAGCCAGCCCCTGCTACAGCACAACCTAGGTTGGCCCCTGCAGGTATCCCCTATCCTTGCATGGTGTTTCCAGTCACTAACCTGGCACACGACCGACTCCAGTGCTACTCTCATCGCATGATCTAGCTGGGAAGTTGGTATCTTGATAACAGTGTGCCTCAGCAGCTGGTTATATGGGGAGACTTGGAGGACCTCCTTGGCACACACCATTTCTTAATATCTTTTGGGTTAGCAATCCAATTTTTAATGACTTATTTTTGGAATTTTCTGCCTCTTTTGAGTTCGAAGGGCCTGAGTACTGGGAGACGCATTGAGATGTGGTCCTGGTGGTCCGATTTCAGCTAGGTAGTCGACCTTTCTCCCTTATTATGACCAATTTTGGCTGAGGGTGCAGTTTCTATCCTCATCTCATCACCCCACCTCTTGTATCCACCCTTTCCCATCCTGAGCGTTATGAGCTCATTTCCATGTGGCTGGAGATTACTCGGCCCTACCACTGTTACTCCCCTACTTCCCAGAAGAGTACCCTCATTGCTGGACATATCCTTCATTTAACCCACTGATGCTTTAGCACCATCCTTTTTCCCCTCCATGAGGATATGGGGGTTGTGACCAGATGTGACATGGATCTTCTCAACTATGTCATCAGACTGGACTACCCAAACCTCCCAAACTTTGTTACCTCCTACTTCCACTCCATGTTCACAGACCATCAGGGAAACCTGAACAATGGGTTTTATACCACTCGCCTTTCCCACCACCTCGGTGTGTTTGAGCCTTCCCTTCACCATGACTGATTAGGATCCCCCCAGTGGATGGACATTCTCATGATTATTCGCATGGGATTTGTCCGGAAGCAGGGGCACTTACGTCCTTGCCCAAGAACCACCACCCCCTCTTGCCCCTCCTTCCCTCGCCGCAGCACCTATCCCACCTTTCCCACTACTTCTTATATCACCACCCCATCCTCCTTCTTCTAGCCATCCTTCTTCTCTACATCTAATACCCCACCTTCCTTCGCACCCTCGGTCGATCTCTCTTTTACCCTCCTCTTAGACGAGCTGGATTGTCGTAGGATAATAAGAATTAGCTTCTTCGGTGGCTCGAGCAGATGTTGGGGCTTCTTCTTCAGCATCATGGTATTCAACTAACCCCGCACCTACTTCTCATGTGGCTCTTGGACCATCTTCCAAAGCTCCACCACCATTTACAACACAGACCACAGATTCTATTCTCATCTCTTCTGCAGGTCCAACTACTGCTACTACTACTACACATCTAGGGATTGCTACTGAGCCTTCTATTTCGAGTCCCACTCCTATAGCTCTTACTCATACATCTTCTCTTCTAGGTGTAGTTTCCAAGCCTCCAGCTTCCACAACTTCTGATCCAAATTTTTCAGTTACTTCTGTTTACGATGATGCTTATTATAAGGTGACCCCCTGACTGGTTTTTGGGCACATTTCTTCCATTATCTATATATATTTTTTGGGATCTCTTCTGCCTATGTTCTATTCTGTATGCTTTCATTTTTCTATGTCCCGGACTGTCATAGGTACTCTAGCACATTATGGGCAGTCCTTCTCCACCACTTTACATCTTTCTACTCCTAGACACGAGGGGATTATTCTTTTTCCACTTTCCATTTTTTTCTTTTTTTTCTTATAATTTTCATTCTTCCATTTCTTCCCCTCGTCCTAGTCCACTGTGGTGTTTTCCCTTTCCATTCTCCACCTTTTTTGGGACTTGGTGTACCATGTTCAATGTTTAGTGTGGGGAGCCTCTCTTGACCATCTTAGTATTTTCCCTTACCGTTATCTAGGAGACATCATTATTAGACGATATATTTGAAAAAGGTGAATAAAGTTTTTGGTTAGTCATATTTATAAGTAATACAGTTATAAGTACTAAATTTTTAAAATTTGCATTCTTATTTTGGTTCTTAAGTGATTTAAAATGATTTCTGGTAGAGTTTACATTACAAATTGTACTCCTTAAATAATTACATTAATTAGGATAATCATTCATATGCATGCCACGGCCTGATTGTCTCTTTATATGTTTTTCCCACTCCAGTGAGGTACTCTAAACCCTTTTTCATATTATTCCTAATACCCTCTTTCTTGAGACGTTCATAGAATATACATGACTACCAGAATTTGAAAGTTTTCTTTTCAAAACATGAAAAAAATTTAATTTCATTAAAATTATTGAGGCATTATATTATTTCAGCCCCTTTTTCTCGAGACCTACCATATATCTGATCTTCATGAAACCCCAAGAAACCATGAACTTCCGTTTTAGGAATCCATATTACAAGCCTATTTCCCTTTCTAACCAAATTAATTTTAACTTTGCATGATTATTTATTTAAGCTTTAAAGATTGAATTGGTAGTGCAAGGCACATTTTTGTGAATCGTCATGACATTAAGTGTGGGGGAGAGCCTTTGTTCATCTGGGGAAGAAAGGGTTCCAAATTCCTATTTGTGGAATTTCTAAATGGTCCCCTTGTTCTTAGAAAATCTAAAAATGATACCGAAAAGGGGACCTTATATATACTTGATAGTTTGTGAACCCTACCTAACTAAGGGGGATGGTGGTGATGAGAGAATTTGATAGAGCTTGTTGAGGATTATTTTACATTGTGATTTATTTTGTAATATCATGCAGTGTTATTTAATAAAATCAGCCTCTCTTTTCAAACCTCATACTTTATTTTTCATATCTTTACCAACAAACCCTTAGCCACAGAGACATTTGAACATTATTTAAATGCCCTCATGATTTTATAAATTCAATTTTATGAAGTATAGAACTATATTTATTTCAAACCTATGAATAGAGTGAATATACCATTGATTGACAATAACTTTGATTTAAAATATCTTGAGTTTTGAGTGTGTAATTTACTGGTGATATAGATTATCAAGTGTATTGCCTATTTTTCAAAGGTTGAAAGATGTGTTTAAAAGAGGATAAATGTATTTAATGGAATTGTATATGAGGCATGATTAGAATATCTTATGAAATGAAACTGTTTTGTACCTTTTTAGAACATTTTCTTGTGACTGTATAATTTACACTTATGAATAATTGAATGCCTTCCTTTTCAAATATATACTTTTTTAATTAGATGTTGAGATTTTCTCTAGGGCAAGAAAATGACTAAGTGTGGGGTAGTTTGATGCACCATATTTTTGTATACATTTCCACATAATTTCTCAAAAATAAGAACATGTTTTCATCCAATATCTACTACTTAGTAGACAAATTTTTTGATTTTGGTGATCTTGTTCATTTTCAGATGGTTTCTGGACAAACACACAAGCCGGGGGAGAACTAAGAAAAATTATAAATTACATGTCGTGTACTTATATACAAACCATGTACACTGAGATTGATACATGTTCCAACCGGACAATATACACCCCCAAGTCACCTGATTGAAGACAACACGCCATGTGGATAATACTTACATGTTGTGTATACTCTTCCAGAAGTGGTTGGTGGTTAAGAAGAATTCTACACGACCAAGTGGTCGGATGACCTTTAAATGTCATGTACATGATACACACATCATGTTTTGACTTCTAGAAGTGGTTGGCGGCCAATGAATGGGATTACATGTTGTGTGTGGTGGCGGTACATGCCGTGTACCTCCACCTACTGGACAGTTCCATGTTCCAAGTCAAAGACGGTGTGTTAGGCCACCCAGTGGTGGAGAAAAAGAAACCAAATGCACGTTGATGATACTACATGGTGTGTACTTTGGATACACACTGTGTACTTAATTTTTCTATAAATAGAGGACTTGGCCTCTGGTTTCAATGGAAAGTCATTTTTTGTGAAGATACAATAGAAGGAGGTTATGTTGCCCTGCCACCGTTCTACCACTGTTCCGCTACTCTGCCACTCTTCCAAAGAACTCGCCTCTCCTTGTAGTTTCTATGATGACCACATCAAGTATCGACGGTTATGTGTTCTTCTTTTCTTCCAGGAGTAACTAAATACCGAATGTGTTGGGGTTGTGGGTGATGAAGAGTTGTAATTTGAATTAGCTGTTATGATTGTGTTTGGCCTATTTAACCCTTCGTATTCTTCTTAAATAAATTATGTTTATAGCTGAAAATTATGAACCAGACCAAGGGTATAACTTTCAGGGAATCAAAAGAAGAATAACAATGAACACCTTCCTGGTCATTGGAAGTATTCACCGACTCACAAATGGATTAATATAAATGATGAATTGAGAAATACCAACTACTATACCAAGGAGTCAGTTTCATCAGATCTAAACATAGTTTATCGGACAACGGAAGCTATGCCACAATTAAAACCCAAAGTTATGGGTTTTCATGAACAACACAACTTCATAAGAAGAATAATTTTAAAAACTACCTCTTAAAAACCCAGAGACCCGACAAATTTCCCTTCAAATTTTCATTAAAACCAAATTCTCGTGTTTTCCTTTTTCATCTAAGTAATCTGCTAAAAATTAAAATCCAAACCCTTTTCATCAAAAAATTCGAAAATCCACTCTAAATTCAGTACACTTCACTCAATCTGGTACAAACTAGATATGGAAGATAAAAATAACTTCTTTTTCCCTGTGTATCGACCCCTTACTGGTATTATACTCTTTAGGGTAATACAATTTGGGAAACTGATAACATATCATCGGTAAAACGACTACCAAGGAATATCAAAAACTAGTAGGCATGTTTCTAAAGAATGTATGATCATTTGGAAAACTATATTGACAATTGAAAGAAATATTAAAAACCATAAGGGAAGGAAATTTCAATAGATAAATAATAAATTATACAAGAAAATGAAATTTAATATCATGAGAAGTTTATAAAGAATGGTGACCGTAATATTCATAAGGAACTATGTGGGAGGTGAAGTAGGAATGATGAAATCCTATAGAGGATTTGGTTATATATTTATATTAAGTAGAGATACTAAAGAAAATGAAACAAAAATCCAGATATTAATTTTTATTAGTTTCTAATGTAATGAAATAAATCTCAATAAGGATATAGATTAGTGAATCAAGAAGTCTATACTACCCTGAGAAATTATTTTTTTAGATAAGTAAAGGATGAATCTTGAAGATCCAACTACTTTTTTAGATTTGAAAAGAAATTAGATCTTGGTTTTAGAAATAAATATCATCACTTTGGATATCACTAACGTGGATTGGAGAACCAGCTCATTCCGTTATATACTATGTTTTTTTATTATGTAAGGAATCGAATGTGGTGCATGTATTCAGGGGGGAAATATAGGAGATGATAATTTTGTAAAATTTATCATATAATTTATTTGATGAAGAGATCATCCATATTGGGTGTAATACATTTTTTTACAATTGACGGAGTATTTTTTAAATAGTGAAAAAATATATTATTTTATGTGAATTTGAAATTTCAAGAGAATTATAAATAATTTAATTGAAAATGTATTTTTTTCTTATTATATTTTCAATTTTTTATTTAATCAATTAAAATATTAAGGTCGATAAATAAATATATTAAATGATATAAAGTTTGAGGAGTTTTTTAAGAATACCTGGTTAGGAAATAAAATTAATGTAACATTAATTAGTATCCCTCATTTTATACACCAATCATAGCTTAATTGGAAATAATGTTAATTAATTAATAACGTAACAATTTGATTCCATATTTTTTATTTATTCTTAGTAAGGGAGGAGAGTCGAAAATGGTATAAATATACATTAACAAGAATTTTACTGATATACGTTAAAAATAAATTAAAATTGTAATATTTTTGAACCCATTAGTGATGCCTTTTTTATAATTTTCAAATAATCATTGATTTCAATATTTGATGAAAATATTAGATGAGAAGTTTAAATGATTATTGAAGAACCCAATAAAGTTTTTTTACATATTTTTAGTTAAAGTGGTTTTATTATTAAGAAAAACATGGATATTTGAGGTTGTGAAGTCTCTAGAATATGTTTTAGTTACCTTTATATTATATTAAAGTACGATTTTCCATATGGGGGAATGCAGAGATGTTATTAATATTTTTTGTTGTAAGAATATTACATATATGTTAACAATTAAAAAATCCTATTGTAGAATAAGTGAGAAGAAGCCTATAAACATTTAATAATACATCAATATGTGAATATTCATACTTATGATTATTAATATTAAATATTTCAACATTAGTAGGAAATAACAAACACATGATGATTGTGAGAAGTTCAGTTTGAATAAGAACTTTTCGAATCATTATAATTATTATTGAATATTGTATTAATATATACTAAAGTTATATTACGTGGTTTAGATATATTTAAACTATCTGGATAAATATGTAGAAAGTATGAATCATGGATATTTTCAAAATTTATCTTGAGGAAGAAAGTAATATTCTAAAACAAAAAAATCATCTGGAGGGGAGATAAATCTAAAACTAGTAGAAGTGTGAAATCATGAGATAAATTTGAATTATGAAATTGGTGATTCTATATAAAGTACTTTTTTATGTAGTTTGATATGGATTTGTATGTTTTCATATGTTTTTTTGAGAGGAATTAATGTTTCCAAGATGTTTTGAGTGAGTTTGAGAAAGTTGGAGTTCAGATTCAGTACTTCCTAGATATGTAAATATCAAAAATAATGAGTTTCATGAGATTAAACTTCTCCAATGTAAGTATATATATGTTTTACGTGATAATAACATTGTGATTCTAAATTATATATAATATTAGTTTCATATTACGTAAGGGTATATTGAAGCCTTTGAAAGATTAATATGGTGATACCTGAGAGTACCTTCAAACATCAAAAGCACACATAAAAGTAACTTTAGGATACATGTGATTTGGTTGTACTCTATCTAAGGTATTTAGGTTAATTAGAGGTTTTAAAAGAATAAGTTAAATCTTGAGTCTAAATAAATCATCAAATGAGTAGACTCTATCAACATAGAAGTATTTGAGTGTTCCTAAGGCTCATATAAGAGTATCATAGATGTTATATAAGAGAAACATATGGATTTCAAATGCATGATTTGATTTTTCTAGTTGATATGTGAGAGTAAATCCATTTACAAGGAGAATCATTATCCTTAACCTAGATTATTATTGACAATTTATAAATGATTTAAATATCATGAAAATTGTTATGATAATGATATAATTAAAAAATATTGATGAGATACAGAGAAATATATTTTTCTATATGAATAGTTTTACATGACAACTATTGTTTCATTAGATTATATAGATGATAAAAAATATTTTGGGTTTTATGGAATCCAAATGAAAAAAAATTCATGTCATTTTAAATGATGTGGTTTTTTAGAAAATATAAAGGGGCTAAAATGAATATGAGATTAATGGGAAATAAAAGATATAATCATTCAACATTGGTATTTGGTATTTAAATTATATATTTTATTATTTAAAGTATGACTATAATACAATATGTCATGGACTATTCTTGAGTATTTATTACATTAATTTAATATTGGTGTATTTGACTCCTTGATTTATTGAGGGACCTGAAGAAGTTGGAGATGAGTTTTTGAATTAAAACAGACGAGGCATCCAACATAATGTATATACTAGGGGAATATATTATGGTAATGGGGAGAAGAATAATGATTTAGATAGTGACCAATTATCATTGAAAGTATTCTAATTGTTGGTGATAAATAAATTTATAACCAATACTATTATGAATTGAATGAGAAGAAGAAAATAAATAATGACATATATGTGTGTATAATATAAGATAACGATCATACATATTAAATAATAAGATTATGTAATACAACCTTCAAAATTTTCATAAAGCTTAGAAAGAGGTATCCACGTTTATTATTATATTTCTAATCAAGGATATCAGATCTATTAGTTTAATGGATACTCAATATTACCATTTTGATCCAACATCATGAGGATATATTTGAATTTATATTATAATGAGCATGACTAGTTGGGGACCATACCATGGGAGAAAGAATATGGGTTCTTACTATTTTCAATTATTAATGCATGTGTAATATGGTTAGTGCTAGAAAAATGGATTCATGTCGATCCATATTCACCTTGTTTATAATGATAATAAAATATTTGTCATGTGTGTGTAGGCGGACAACCACCATACAACAAGGACCAGCTTACACAATGTGAGTGAACCTCATAAATCATTTTCTACATTTTCACTTATGTAGTAATTCTTATATTACATATATGTGAACTGATGGTGAGATGGTAGTGTGAAATCCAATCACCCTAACACGTTTTGAGGAAAATTTAAATACATTATTTAGTAAATGATGGTCGTTGCGATTCTCCCCCCCCCCATCTCCCTTTTTTCATCAATCTAGGTGGAATTTTAATATGTGCCATATATATATAATAAAAATCTCCCAAGATAACATTAATATTTCATCAAAACTAGAAATACTCTATAAAAAACAATACATAGGGATAAATTAAAGTCATTATTTAATAGTTCAATTATAATTCCACTTTCCACAATATTTACATACAACCTGAAGAAAATGAGAAATTGGAGAGTTTCTTTTGTATAACATAATATGATTTATATGTTTTAACTCCATTGTAATACTAAATAAAATGATACATAATCACACATATGATTATATCCCAATTGAAATACATTCAGAGAGAACTTATGAAAAATGTAATCATTAGGTTTTATCAAACACATTACTTGTCTATGTAATCCCTACCAAAAATCTATGTTTCCATTTGATAAAACATCCAACAAAACACCATTAGTGAGTAATATATATGATGAATTTATATTTGAATAATGGAAAGAATTAGGAATCAAATTCCTAATGTTCAACTCATGGAACATATTATTCAAAATATTTTACTTCCCAAAATAAACATTTATGATATTAATAATTTTTATTATCTACATTTAACTCTGTCTATTTTCATTACCATCACCATGAAAACTTGTAATCCTTATATGTTCTTAAGAGATCACATTGGTAACAAAATGAAAATCCATATATTAATTTTATTTACCAATATACATGAAATAGTTATAGGATATAAAGTTACATTCTCATTAAATTTTATTGACTTTTTATTTTATTTGTTAGAATATTGAACTAATCTAAGTCCAAATATACTCCCATTAGCCTCTTATAAACAATACTCTCTCTATAATTTGATTCTAAGATTCAAAAACTACTTTTTTCAGAAATAACATTTTATTTCCTTATATGGGGAACAAATTAACCATTAACATCAATATCTTATATGGTATTTCGTATGATTGGAGAAATATTCTAAAAAGTAGTTTTTATTATTTAAAATATGTCACTATTTTTTATGTGAGAACACATTACATCATATTTTTAAAATACCATGGTTAGTATCATTTATCATTGATAAAACTCTTTTTATCCTTATCTCCCCTTCAAAAAAATTACATAATCTGATTAAATATGATCATATATATCACAAAAATTATACATTTTATTTAAAACAACCACTATTTATAATAACACCTCATATCCCATTACAAGTAAAATAATATAATCATACACATACATTATTTGGATCGAACTAAGCATGAAATTTTCATTTTCATTAAACTATGTGATTTAGTAAAACTTTACTACATATCTTGGAATCAAACTATATAATTCATTAATTTCTACCTTTATTTTAAACTCTTATGTATTTATAACTATTTTAAATTGTACATATTGTATTATATATCCATAAAAATTTAATGGTTGTATTTATAAAAATAAATACATAATGTTTTACAAAACGATTTAGATATATTGGACGTTTTTATCTCATATATAAAAATTTCTCACCATTATAACACCAGTTTTTGGTCTTAATGTCCAAGGATAACAATAATAACATCCAATCATTTACTCTTACCTTAGACATTTACCATTTAATACTATATATATAAAACCAAATCCAAAAAATACCCTAGCATTGTATGATATCCTCAATAATTAGAGAAAATAAAGTATTATATGTTTTTAAATTCACTAATATTTTAAAAACCATTCAAAAATAATTCCTGAATGGATTACATACCAAAAAAAGGCCTTATAGAACACCTTTATTCACACAAAAACATTTTCATTCCCAAAAATATTGAGAGCATTTGTGAAGACTAAATTTCCATTGGTCATGATTCTTCTAAAAACTTAATTTGAAACCTTAATTAAATCATTATATTCTTTTCATAATCATTTAGATACTCTATTGGAAAAACATCATCATTTTATTTCTCTGGAAGGGATTTCTCTAACACATAAAATTTGTATTCTTATTTATGAATGATTATTATATTTCCATACAAGTATAGGATGTTTCCTCCATTAAGATTTTATTTCTACAAAATTAATCTTAAAATTTGGTTGGATGGTGATGATTCAATTTTATCAATTATATATTATTTTATCAAATGACTAGAATATTTTATAATCGTTTAATATGAACATTTATTAATTGTTCCCCACTAAAATAATTTCTCCTTTTAAAATAAATCATATTCGCCAGTGGTAAAATAATTATGTTTAACTAATTAGTGATTCTATATTGATGTTCCTCTCATCTCTGAGATATTTAATTGTTTCATCATGTTGATCATACAAAATATGACGCTTGGATTTTTCAGCTAACAAGTCCTTACTTAATAAATATTATGGATAAATTAAAATATATAATTTTAGTATGACAACTCTTTGGTTTTCCCAATTAAATATAACTCATATCATATAAAAAATATGGGAACCTAACTCTTAGGGTCGCTTATAACTTTCCTGACTTACACCAGATAATCCATGGGCACTAAAATTTTGTTAGTACATTTCTGGTTAAATGATTGGGGTCTTGATAAGTACTTCATGGATGGAGTCGAACACTTTTAATTTTTAATGGGATTTATTTATCTCACTATTTTATCTCATGTAATTCCTTAATATGTATTCAGGATTCCAATGTTTTTGTTTTGAATCATTATTATAATGTATATCAAGTCATGGTTACATATTAATTTTATTGTTTTATATAATTTTTATGTATTTTTTTATTTTTGATGATTTGGAGGATTATTTTAAAAAAAATTGAATACATACATGGGTGCATAGTTATTAAAAACTATTAATCCAAATGTATGAATTCATAGAAGGAAATTCCAATGGTTTTTTGAATGATTAGTGCATTATTTGTTAAATAATGTGAGATATCTAGGTAAGTAGGGGTGACCAAAAAAGTAGGAACATAAAGCGAAAGAATTGTATGGAAGAATTGCACAGTCTATCTAGGCGAATTCAGTGGATCCTATTAGTTATACCACTCATTGTCTAACGGTATAGCCACACCATGCAGCGAACCCATTTTTCTAAAAAACGTAAACTAATTATCTTCCCCTGATAAATTTAACTCATTATATCCTCTCTCTCACTATCTCTCCCTCCCCTATATCATTAAAATCAAGCTTCTTTTATATTTGGATCTCTCTCCCCTTTTATTACGTAGTTCCAATTCCCTCAACCTAGCTGTTTATCTTGATTTTATATCTAATTTCCCTTTGATTTTCTCTCTCTTCCCCTTTTCCCCTAACATTCTTCCTTCTCCATTGATAATTTGAACCCTATATGGAAATATATCATGAATATAGAATTAAGTATGATGGTTTAATGAAATTTCTTAAATTATTTTATTTGTGGGGATCCCAAATTCTTGTTTCATTTAGTTTAAACTAAAAGGGGAATGTTTTCTTCAATTTTCCAGTTGGTGTCTCTATCAAATTAGTTTTTCCTTGGAAATACTTTGGTTCTTGATATCTTCTTTCATTTTATTTATATTACTTTATTAGAGTGTCTTATTGAGGGTGGTTGTTTGTTTTTTATTTCATTTATTAGAATTTGTGGAATAATTTTGATTTTTCAAATGGTTAACATAGAAAATCCTTTTTATGCCTAAAACATTTTTGAAAAGACATTTCAAAGGATTATGTTTTTTATAAATGAGATACAATAGATATAAAAAAGGATGTTTACATTGAGATTTATGTTCTAGTGATTATGGGAACATTTGATTATGTGGATATGTTTGTATTGGAATTAGGCTTTATTATTATTTGAACATGGGATACTATAGGTGAGTCAGTAATGCGGATTAACGCATGCCTATTGTATATTTTTTACTAGGTAGGGAATAATTTTAAATTAAAAGTAGTTATATAATTGGATAAATTAGTTCCCGGTTGGGATTTTGAGATCTCCCCAGATTTTACGGTCTACATATGGTTTTTAGTACTCCATTAGATATTGATAGCTTCCTTAGTCCTATTATTTCAATCCTAGGATGTATATATTTTATCTAATTTAGATTTTTTATTTTTTTATTCCTATTTCATTATTTTGACATTGATGTTAATCATTCCATGTTTCCCACAATTTTACTTCATGATTTCCATTTTCAAATTATTCATAGAACTTTTCTTATTCTTATTAAGCCATTGGATTTGTAAATATTTTTTTAACATATAATTTTATAGAAATAATTGAATTTTTCAAAAATAATGATTTCAAACTATAATTATGATTTTCAATATGAAATATTTTTTGTAGATTCATGGTTGTTGAATGGATCCAAAATCTACTATAATTTTTAATATCTTGTGAATCACAGTAGTCAGTTAGTTTCTCTGATAAAACCCCTTATGAAGATGGGCTTAGATCTCTCGAATGTTGGTCCTTTTATCTAGTCTCTAAAATTTTGATGGAATGGTTTTACATTGATTCACCTAATTAGATATCTTTGTCTCTATAGGTGGGTTTTTCTATAGTTAATTATTATTTGGGCTATATTTTCACTCCAATTGGTAGTTTATGTTTCACATTGCTTGTGTCATTGGAAATGGAAAATATCTTTATACTCTTTATGAAGGTAGATTTCACAATGGAAAACATTCATGTAGATCACTGGAGGTGATGGAACAATAATAATAATTAACATCTAAAAGAAATTTTTATTTCTTTTATTAAATTATCCTATAACCCACACACCACAAATCTATTTATTGTAATAAAATCACTCACCAAAATAGATGGGAAAACAGTTAAAAAATCGCAAATATTGGTTATAGTAGGTTCTGACCAATCCTCTAGTTCCAAACACGTCATGTATACCATGTCTGAAAATATAATGCCTCTACCCCAATAGTGAGGGTAGGTGTTCTCTAAGTAAAAAAATTATTATTCCACATCCCCACTTAAAATAGTTTTCCTTGTGACCCATGAATTTTCATCATATTCAAGTGCCTGACTAATGGGTGAAATGACTTCACTATAGTCAATTCCTTCATTTGTATTATATCTTTTGGTTGTGTTTATGGGATACATTTCTTCATCTATCACATTCTTTTGTATTTCATTTGTTTTATCTTCCTCAAAGATTACTAGATTGGAAGTCCCTCAGAGACAATACAAATTTACATATTCCTCCATTCATTCTGTTCTATTATATATATGAGAAATGATTATAATATTTTAGGGATATATATGAGAAATTTATTATTCAATGTATTATCTTTAGACGTTGGAGTTTGTGGGGATGGTTTTAGTGGTTCATTAATTCCTCATTCATAAAATGGTCCTTCTCCAACTATTTCTTTATCTTCTAGATTAACTTGTACCTCAATCGAATCATTATAATGGCTCCATTTCTATGTCTCTATTTCATAAAATATAAGATATATATTTTAAATAATATTGATGATGATGGGTTTATACAAGAGATATCTCATTACTTATTCTTCATGTCCCATGAGGACACATATTACTCCTTTTACATTGAGCTTTGTCTGTTTTCCTCTACAATCATCACATTGGAAATGGAAGCAAAACTCTAAGATAGATTACACTTGTCTTGATAGTACTCCATGATTCATGTGGAAACTTTTCATTGATATATTTAGTTTGAAATCTATTGAGTATATTGATATCACACAAGGCCTATTCATCCCATAAAGTCATAGGAACTCATTTGTGTTTCAACATGATTATTTCCATGTATAGAATGGTATGATTCTTCCTTTTAGATAATCCGATGAGTTGGGTTGTGTGATCTAAAAATATATAGTGATGAATTATTTTCTTCTTGTAGTACACTTGAAAAACATTCGATGTGTACTCCCCACTTTGATCAGATCTCAATGTTTTTATGTGGTGGTTGATTTGATTTTCCACTAGCACATTAAGTTCTTTGAAGATGACAAACACTTCTCACTTCATCGTGAGAAAATATATCAATGTTTTAAACTATAATAATCACTATATTTCAAAAAATGCCTCCTCTTTAAATTTTACTTTGGATTCAATGGATAGCACACATCATTGTGAACTAGCATTAGTAGTGTAGAATCATTCCAATTAGCCATCATTTCGAAGCTATTTTAATGTTGTTTCCATAGAACACAACATTTAAAAAATTTATTTGGGTATCAAATGATAAGAATCCCATTCACTATCTTGTTTCTTCATAAAAATCATAAACATTTAATGTTTAAATTTACAAACCTACGATTCAATATTCATTCTATATCATCAAGTACCATTGTCAAAAACCATGGTATGATGGATTAGATCATAAGAAAAAACATACAATTATTCTCCATAGATACTTCTTCAACCAGAATTCCTCTATCATCAGAAATCACTATTTTTTTATTTTACAGGATTATAAGAAAGCCTTTTTCCACAAACTTCCCAACACTCAAGATATCAATTTTCTTGTCAGGAATATTGAAGACATCAAAAATGTAATCAAGGTTGTAATATTTTCTATTTATCCAAATTTCTGCTCGTCCATAGACAAATATTATTGAGAGATCACCAAAGAAAATATCTCCTCTAACCTTCTCATGTAGTTTCATAAATAGGTTCTTGTGACATGTAATGTGGTTTCTAGCTCTATAGTCAAGATATCGGATACCTTGATTTTGTGTTAATGTTTGTGCCATCAACACAAAAGAATCACCAAGATTATCACCAACTTTGGAGATATTTTCCCCCTTGGTGTCATTCTCCCAATGTTTCTTGATCCATCATTCATTTCTAAAATGTCCATACTTTTTAAAATTATATCATTGATTTTTTATTTTTTCTGATTGGAGAGTATTGAATCCTCTTCTTCATTGTTCTCATTCTCATGGATTATTGTTTTCATATCAATGACCTCCATGATTTTGGAATCCTCCATCACATCCTCCTATTCATGTATAAAATTATTATCTATGAATTCACTTTCCTCAACTTTCTTAAAATCTCTCTCTTTTTCATTTTCATAGTTGTTGAGATTAAACATTGATTTCTTGGCATGCTCCACTCCTTTTGTTTCACTTTGGAAGTTCAATCTCAGTTCATGATCTTGTAGAGATCCCATGAGTTATTTAACAAAATTTATAACCATGTATTTTGTTTATTCTAGTAGAATGACTATGTAATAAAATTATGGATCTATGAATCGTAATGACCTATCACATACCAATATGTCGAAAATATTTTCTCCATTTCATAATAGTTGGTTCACCAAAACCATTACATGAGAATTATACTCGATAATAGTTTCATAATATTTTATAAAAATGGATTCAAACTCCCATAGAAGAGATTAAAGTTGAATCTGTTTGACTTTTTGGCACCTTTGAATGCTCTGTAATGATTTTTAGATATATCCATTGATGATTTTGATAAATCAATTATTTAAAAATCACTTATTTAAGGCCTAGATAAATGGTGGATTTTTTAATGTAGTCCCACTTCAGTTCCACCTAGAGAGTTTCATTATGAACATCCAAAAGAGTATCCTATAATACTTTGGATTCTAGCTAAATGTATCTATCCTCCGTGATGTCCATTACATCATGAGAGATGAGGAGTTCTTGAATTTGGATGCACCAATTTTCCTAAAAGTTATTCATGAGGTTTAGGATGAAATATTGTGCAATTTAATTTACCATTGCCGCATATTTTATTTTGTATTTTAGAATTAAATGATGATATATTTTTTTGAATTGAAGATGGATGTTGTTTATAAGTTTATCTCACAATACAATTTAATGATGGAATTATTTTGAATTCAGTGATGGAATGGAGTAAATCAAAAGGATGTGTAAATTTGTTTTCCTTCTGGGAAAGGGATATGTGTTGAGGGTAACAAACAACCAATGGGGAGAATCAAAAAAAAATATTTTTTGGAAATAGAAAATCATGGGATAAAACCTTCTAAAAATGGGGAGAGATGGGGAGACATGTAGAAAAAATAAAGGCAAATATATCCCCTTTATGATTATTTTAGAAATCAAAAAAAATATCCAGTTTCACTAATTATATTCTTCTTACCTCTCCACTACTGAAATTTAAATAGAAGAAGATATCAATGTTCTATCTTAGTACAGCTCCCCTTAAAACTCTTTGATACCATTGGTGATAGATTTCACAGTAGAAAATATAGATACAAATCACTGGACATGATTAAAAAATAAAAAGTAAGTCATAAAAAAAAAATTATTTCTTCTCTCAAATGATCTTACAACCCACACACCACACCTATATTTATAGGAATACAATCACACACTAAAAAATGGGTTAAATAGAGAAAAATAAAATTACAAAGATAGGTTGTAGTAGGTTCCACCCAACCCCCAAGTTCATATTACTTCATGTAGCCCATTTTTGAAATCTTCATACCTCCACCCCATCAATGAAGGAATGTTTCATCCATGAAAAATTAGTTTTTTATTAAACACCTTCAGCCTAACCAGTTGAAACCATTTTGGTCATGCATAGAAGTAAGAAAGAGAGCATGGGATGTGAAGGGGTTGTATTAGTTCTATGTGATCGAATTCCTATTGTATACATACTTACTTCATGTAACACCCATATGTTTTTAAAAAATATTTTATTTAAAATAAATTTAATTTATTACTAGCATGCATTGCATGCAATATTGAATTTGAATGAACCGCAAGATGCGCTTAGTATAAAATTACCATTATAACCTAGAATTTAGGTTAGTGGAAATAAATATACCTAACTTATGAAAATATATGGTGAATTTTTTGGCTATTAATTATTTATGAAAAAACTAATTCAATTATATATTTTTATTTTTGTGTGAATAAATTTTGAGAATTATTATTAGTAAATGAAATTAAGAAAATTTAAATTTTATATACTTTATTATTTTTTTGATATTCATCTAATATATATTTTTTCCCTTGGGTATGAATAAATCCAATTTTATGTATTAAAACCTATATTTTCGAAAGGGTAATTTTACCGCCATTTAATAGAAAAAACATTTTAACGTTAGTTTTTTTACACTATAGTAATTTTTATATGATAAAATAAAACACTTAATTGAAATTGTGATATAAAAAATAAAAATTGGTGGAATTTAGATATTTTTATTATAACATTCATGTTTTGATGAATAGTAAAAATACACAAAATTGTAATTGAAAACAACCTTTTTAACAAAATAATTTATGCTGATAAAATATATTATTTAATGGTTTTAAAGTATAAATAGAATAAATTTTTATCATTTAACATAATTTAGTTTATTTTCATTAATTTTACATTGAATTTATATGTCAAAACATTTCAATCTTTTGCAATGTTTTACCTTTTAAAACTCATTTTCTAATTTCGACAATGGGATTAATTTTAAGTTAATTAATACACCTTATGTGTTTTGATTTTTGAAAAATTGATTCCATATTTGGAATCTAAAGGTACAAATTATATAAATAGATTTATTTTATTTTTCATCCTTGATGAATAATAACTTCGGTAATTTTTATTAAGAAGGTAAATCAGGTAAATCGGGTAATGAAGGGTAAAAATAAAATTATAAAACTTCCCTATCAATTATCCTAATATCATTTGATGAGTGATTTTTGACCTAAATCATTATTTGATTGAAATTTTATCTATTTTAATCCACTTGTATTAGATTTTGTCATTAAATTTAATTTATTTATAGAAATGTTAACTATGCCTCACTCAAATTTTAATAACTCTATCATTTTAAATATAAGGTTATACAAGAAGTAAATTATTTTATAAATAATAATTTTAAAGATAAATTGTTTTCTTTATTATAGTAATTTATTTTTAATTTTTAGAAAATTAATAATTACCTTAATTTTTTATACATTGATGATGTAGAAATTATTTAATCGATGAAAAATCAATAATCTAATTGTTATTAAAACAATAATAACCATTAAAAGACACAAAAAAAATTCTAAAATATTATTTATCAAGTATATATCGACCATAATAATCCTAGTTTCTATTTACGGACCATTTGGATACTTACATAAGATATTATAACACTTATGTGGTTTTATTTAAAGTGATGTCAATGTTGTCACATTCATGTTTTAATAAATATAACATTTTTAATGTTATCCTTTCCAGAATATATATTCAACTAAAAATATTTTTATTAAATCGAGTAGATTTATATTTAAAATAGAATTTTATTTTTAATTTCTATTTTAAAATAATATCATTAAATAATTACACAAAACTGACGTTGTAATTAATTTATTAATGAAGATAACAAATATATGTTATTACAATATTAAAATAAATATAATTTTGGATAATTAATATGTCCAATGAAATTACTATAAGACCTTGAATAATTTTTAAAATAATAAAAAAAATTGATTTTGTCTTATTATTTTAATGTTTTTAAAAATCAATGAATTGAATAGAGTCTAAATTGACACTATTGATTGTCTATCAAATTAATGTTTTAATAAATTATTTAAACATATTTAAATTTTGAAAAAAAGTTATAATAATTATTATATGGTCTAAAATGTTCTAATTTATTTAATTACGGTCTATGTTTTAGAAAATAAATAAATATATCACCATTTTAATATTAAACTATCGGTTACCCTAGTTGAAAATTAAATAGAATAATTATGTATTAATTAAAATGATAAGGTTTAAATTGATAGAAAAACTTGTCTAAAATTTATTTAATTATGAGTTTAAAATCTTATCTCACCTCATCAAAAAAATTGGGACATTTTTTAGGCTTTTGGATATTGTATGATATTATTATAAATTAATATTTATTAGAGTTTCCAAAAGTACCTATCTCCTCAATTATATAAGGGAACCTCCTACATCATCTCTTAAAAAATAATTGATCATTAATGTTCATATATACCATAAACTTTTCAATTATTATATTCCCTAGTAACATTCTATAGGTTCTGGTCATCTTCAAAGACCAACACTATGTTGTTAATAAGAGATTTAGTGGGAGCACATTGAAGAAGAGGTGATCACCTTTACTGGTTCTTTCAAAATTATTTCTTCATCTACATCTACTTAATTAGTGGATTCATTATAAATTAATAACTTCATTATGAATTATATACTAATATTTTATTATTATTGTGCAATAACCATATTTCACCTTCTATCCATCCTACAAAAAAAATGAAATCTCTACGCGTGCGTGTGTACAATTTACCGTCTCCATGTCATGGTGTGATCTTTTTTTTTCACCATCACCATACATGGATGTGTATAATGATTGAAATAATAACTATATATGATTTTTATAACATGATATTGATTTGAAAATATTATACACTATCCACTTCAATACCATTCGATAATTATGGGATTGATATCGTCACTTGTGTGTTTGTACACACTACTATCTCCATGATGTGATGTGATTAATTCTACATGATCTTCATTAAATAATTATTATATAAATGAATTGAATGAATATATATTATATATATTATACTAATATCATTCTATAAATTAAATAATTATACCCTAAGAAGAGGAGCAGGAACTTATCTGAGAAAACATACATTGAAAAAAAAAAGGTAATACGTGATGGATGACTAATAATGTTACTGTTGGGAAAAAATCCCTCAAGGTAACATTGAAGCATTTTTGGGTTGATTGTGTTTGTTGACAAAGAAGGTTTCCATGGAGAATTGTCGAGTTCCCGAGAAGTTGTTGACATTCCATGTTGACAAGGAACTTTGACAAAGGAAAGGACGATCTGGAGGCGGTACAAAAGAGCAGTACAAGGTGGCGCCGTTTTCCAGTGTTTGCCAAATTTATGGGCCTGAAAATCGCCAATGGAAAATGGAGTGATATGTTGTTGGCGAAGGTTGAGGAGAGAGAAATGAAGGAGGTGTGCGGAAAAATCAAGCGTGGCGCGCAAAACTAGCAGGTTGCGCGAAATCTTGAAGTGTGGCGCGCAAAACAGCGGGTTGCACGAAATTGTATTTTGCACAAAAGATGTTTCAAGGCCGAAAGCTTGAAAATCGGTAAAGGCCTGAGGCGCGCGAAATTCTGGAGGCGTGCGCGGAAAATTGAAGTGGTGCGCGAAATAGCGGATGAAGTATTTCGCGCAAGAGGTGTTTCGAGCTCCGAAGCTCGGAAAATGGCAAAGGCATGAGGTGCGCGAAATTATGGAGTAGTGCGCGGAAAATGGTTGTGCGCGGAAGATTTGTATTTCGCGATCAAAGCGGATTACGCGCTCAAAGAGGGTTTTTCGCACGGGGTCGATTTTGCCTATAAATATGAAGTGACCCTCCTCCATTTAGGAGAGTTCAAGACATAGAAAATACCCGAGCTCTGGTGCGCGAAATTGAAGTTTGAAAGGGTGTTGCGCGTAAACTTAAAGTTTGCGCGTAAAGTCAGCTGTTGCGCGAAAAGCTAAGGCTGCGCAGAAAGTTGGTGCTGGCGCGTAAAAGGAAGATTGCGCGAAAAGTGGATTTCGCGCAAAATCAGTGAATTGCGTGCAAAGCAGTTTCCAGGCTGCGCGTAATATTTGGAGGTTGCGCGAAAAACGAATTTCGCGCAAATCATAGAAATTGCGCGCAAGACACCGTAAGGGTTGCGCGTAAAAATTGAGGTTGCCCGGTACATCCGGTGCAAAGTGAGATTCATCTGCGGGTGAAAGTTGGACTACAACAGAGCATCTACATACAGAGGAAGATGCATTCCTTCATGGAAATGAAGAGACCTACAGGTCTATAAACTGTGATTGGATTCCCTTCACAGAGCAGTGAGCTTAGGAAGAGGAAGAAGGTGATCCTCTCCACCGGCAGTGAGCCAGAGAGAGAGAAACAGGGAGTGACCCTTGGGAAAGCAGTGAGCTAACCCTAAACATTGTATAGGCAGTGAGCCTGGGCATAGAAGTGATCTAGCCTGAACATTGTAATCCACAGCTAGTGAAGCCTAGTGGAATTTGGTACGAACCGGCAACTTGTCGGCGTATGCTCCTTGGACGTAGCCCTTAGCGGTCAACCAAGTAAAAATCTCTGTCTGCCTGCTTACTTTCCTGCATTGCATTCAAAGCATCATCATCAGGTAAATGAGACAAGTGATCACATTAACCACACAAGTGCAAACAAAGTGACCCTTGTAACAAAGAGGTCAAGATCCAGTGGGGCAGAAAGAACTTTGAAAAAGAATATCCATACCCTGATTCACCCCCCCCTCTCAGGGTATATAGGCCCCTATTGGCCCTAACAAGTGGTATCAGAGCGAAGGTTGTTGTTATCAGATTTGTTTGCTCCAACTTGGTGTAGTCGATCTGTGTGCATAAAGAATCAGTCTTCTCTTATCTCAATCAGCCATGGCAAAGGTAAAAACATCCAAGAACAAGCAGAAGTCAGGTGGTACTTCTCAGTGTGGAAGTGTATATGGAAAATGTGTGATTCAACTAAAGGAATCAAACAACTTGCTGAAGGAAGGCTTGGATGAATCAGAAAAGGGAAAAGATTGATTCACTCAATCATGATGTTGGAATGAGTAAAGTACATGAGCATCAGAGTGATACTGAAACAGAAGAAGAAATTGAAGGAAGAATAGATATGCGAGCTGAGTTAGAGGCTGCTCTTGAAGAGATAGATGTTTGGAGAGCCAAAACCAAGAATGCTAACAAAGTTGTTCGCGATGCCAAACTCTATATGCAGCAGCAGGAAGAAGAGAAGTCTGAGTTGATAAATAAAATTGAGAAACTCAAGTTATCAGCACCGGAGAACTCAGAATCAGTTAGTGAGTATAAGCTTAAGATTGAAGAACAGAAAAGGGAGATCGATGGCTTGAATAGAAAAGTGAAAGATCAATTCAAAAGCATCGAAGAACCGAATATTCCAAGTGACGTTGGAAACACTGAAGAAGCCAAATCTAAAGATATCCGTATCAAGGGATTGGAGATTGAGGTCAACAAGCTAAAATGTTTAAATCAAAGGCTTATTGATATAGTTACTGACCTAACAGAGAAGAATGATTCACGTGTTGAAGAGCTGCAGAAGATGGCCAGAATGAAAGGAAAACAAAAGGCTGGTGATTATGAAGAGAGTTAAATGTCAGATGAAGCACAGAATCTTAAAGCCAGAAATAATGATCTAGCAGCACAGTTGTCTGCAGAAGTTCAGAAAAATCAAAGGCTACAACAAGAGAATGCATGTTGCTCTGACTCTGTCGCTCAAGAAAAATTGAAGGTAAAGGAGAAAAATGACATGGTTGATAAGCTGAAGCATGAACTGGAAGATGAGGTAAGTAGAGGGAAGCTTCTCAAGGAAAAACATGATGTCCAACTTGAATCAAGGGATATGAAGATTCAAAAGTTGGTAGAAGAGCTCGAATCAGTCAAGCAGGAAATAGAGAAGTCTAAATCCAAAGATAAGCCCAATTTGAAGGATGCAGTGCACTTGCTATTTGATCATCCTTCGACAAGTGATGATAAAATGAAGAACAGATATGCTGTTTTTGAAGAGAAACAACATAATATTTTCTCAGCTCAAAGACCAGCAAGTTTTGGAAATGCTGGCATTGGATATGATAATTCCACTCCTATGGATGATAAGAAAAATGCAGTGAAAATTTACAAAGGTATGAAAAATCCTGTAGGTGCTGGAGATAGGCCTATGAGGATTGTTTCAAGGAGTGATGATCTGTGCTATTTCTGCGGAGTTCATGGCCACACATCAAGCTTCTGTACAGAGGCTCTGGAGTACATTTCAAGCTTTTAAAAGAGAGACATTAATAAATCTGAGAACAGGAAGAAGCATCATGAGAAATTAGAAAGAAGAGATTCTCAGAGGAAAGCATATATTAGATGCTATTACTGCGGAAGAATGGGACACACCATGAGCATGTGTCCGGAAGCTCAAGAGAACAATATCAGAGGAAGAACTCAATGTGCATCAACATCTCAGCAGAGAGATGATGAAATGAGGTATGCCTTTGAGGGAAAATGTTTTATATGTTCTCACTGTGGGCACATGGCGAGACATTGCAGTAAGAAGAAAGCAGGAAAGGGAAAGGAACAAGAAAAGAGATCTCCATCACAGGAAGTGTACAAGAAAGAAGCCTGTACTGGGAGACAAAGTGGTAAGGAGAAGAATAGGCTTCGAGCCTCAGGGAAATCATGTGGAGCTGAACGAAAGGAGTACCAGTCACCTCCTATGTCATACTCACAACAGCTCTCAAGTAGAGAATGTGAGCAAACCTGGAAGATTAAGGGGATATCTACTCCAGTGTTGATAAAGAAGAATGGACGTTCAATGGAGGACCCACCACCAATGAAAAATAGGGCGGTGACTCATAAATCTGATAAAAGGCAGATAAGAAAAGAATGCATCGAAAAATCCACATGTCGTGTTTTGCAACAAGAAGTGGAAGAAAAAGGCAGATCCCTACAATGGACAAAGAAGACAAGGAAGATGACAAGAAAGGAGATTCCTGCACCGAGAAACAATCAAGGGAAATGGAATTTCGGTAGAACATCAAAGATCGAAATGTGTACCAGTTGGTCTAAACCCCGGATTGTGAGAAAGGCCAAGTCTGCAGAATCTTCATATCAGAAAAAGGCTCAAAATGTGAGCAAAGAATGCCTAGTCATATGGCCTGAACAGTTGAAGTTGGTCAGGCAGTTGGAGGAAGCAAGAAAGGAGTGTGATGCGCTCCAAGAAAGAATCAAAGGGTTGACCCATCAGGATCAACCATCATCCTCATGTTGAGGATTCTAGAAGAAACCCCTCTCCCTATGTATATAAATTCTATTAACTGATGATTCTTGTGTTTCAGGTTTTAGGGAGATACAATCCAAGGGGAAGTGGTATCTAAGGATGTGAAGTGGAGAAATGATATGCTCTAGAGTTTCAATTGATTCAAATCAGATACTAGAGTTGAAGAAGAAGGAGAGCAACAGAGCACAATAGGAAGTGATTGTGTTATTAACTTTATCTCTTGTTTCCTACACCGAGTTTCAACTCCGTAGGCTTAGAGATTTTGTTAGTGGATCAAATCTGATTGGAAGATGAGAACGAATGATACAGGAGGAAAATGCGTGTTATGGGTCTAAACTATTGGGCCTAACCCCAGGAAGTGTTGCATAACATAGGGGGATCATTCAACAACAAAATCAGATGCCAGATCCATCAAGGAAATAATTGGATGACCCAGCTCAAGAGTTGTCTATCAAGAGAAGACATACTATGAGAGAAGCAGCAGTGATCAAGCATTTCATGCTTATTTATTTTGATCTAACATTGTGGTATCAGCTGACTGTTTTTGAGGATACCAAGAAGATGCGAAAAGTAGCTGAAAGAAATGAAGCCACTGAAAAATGAGTCAGTGAAAAATTTCCTGAGGAAAGTGTTGAGGAAGAAAGCAACACAGGGGGAGAATAAGTGGCTGAGGGTGACTCAGAATAAGATACTGATGATGAGTACAAGGATGTAAAATCCTTATCTGCACAAAATACAAAGAATCGAGCTGAAATTGACAGGCAGACTATCATCAGTGATCAGTGAGATCCAGTTCAGACAAAGAGAATGAAATCACTACAGCAGACATCATTACTATCTCAGGTTGAGTCGAAATGCTTTGCTGATACAGCTGAAGATGAAAACTGGGATCATGCCATGAATGAAGAGATAGGTCAGAATTGAGAAGAATCAGACCTGGGAAATTGTTTCGAGGCCAGATGATAAAAACGTCATCAGGACAAAATGGGTCTATTTAGACAAGATGAACGAAGATGGCACAATGATTCGAAACAAAGCACGACTGGTGTGCAAAGCATACACCCCAAGAGAATGGTACTGAAGGCTATATCAGTATTTGAAGAAGATTGGTTTTCAGTGTGGGGGATTTGATTACAATCTTTATTTCAACAACAATAGTAATCAAAGGATGGTGAGGCTGGTCAAGGAAGAAGACATAATATTTGGAAGATCAAATGAAGCATAGTTACACAAGGCAGGAATAGAACATTCATTTCTGAATCCGAGTATGCCAAGGATGCTTTGGAATGATTTGGAATGGAAAATTCCAAGGAGATGAAGACTCCGGTTTCTACCCGGATGAAATCATCAAAAGATGACAGTGGCAGGGCAGTTAATATCACAGAATACAGGAAAATCATTGGAAGTCTGTTGTACTTAACCGCAACAAGGCCTGATATTGTTTTCGCCACATGCCAAGCAGTAAGATATCAGAGTAATCCCAAGGAAAGTCACATGCTTGCAGTGAAAAGAATACTTCGGTATATCAAGGGCACGGTGGACTTTGGCTTGACCTACAACGCCAAATCTCAGACAGAGTTATTGGGATATACTGATGTAGACAGGGTCGGTTCAACAGATGATAGAAAATCAACGTCAGGTGGTGCATCCTATCTTGGTGGATTGTGTATTTCTTGGCTAAGCAAGAAACAAGATTGCATTTCATTGAGCACCGCAGAAGCTGAGTATATTGCGGCCACTCAAGCATGCACACAATTATTGTGGATGAAGCAGCAGCTTGATGATATGGGAGTTGAAGTGAAGTCTCCGATCGGAATCCAGTGTGACAACTCAAGTGCTATAAATCATAGCAAAAATCTCGTCCATCATTCAAGGACAAAGCACATTGAGATTAAGTATCATTTTATCAAGGAGAAGGTTGAGCAGGGAATTGTAAAGTTGGAGTACGTGCCTACAGAACTACAGGTTGCAGACATTCTGACAAAGGCCTTACCCAAGGAAGCTTTTGAGAGGCATCGACTGGCTCTGGGAGTTCAGTCGATTCCCCACACTTGAAATAGAGTGGATGTGGGACCCCCCCCCCCCTCTCCCCGAGGTATGGTGTGTTTTTCCCTAATGTGCTGATATGTGTTCTCTACTATGTTACAGACTACAAAGGCGTGACCTTTGGGTTCGTTGACAAAGGGGGAGAAAAGTGCTTGAAAAGTGCTTGACAAAGGGGGAGAAAAGTGTTTGTTCAAGGGAGAAAAGTGTTTGTTCAAGGGAGAAAATAGTGCGGAGATTTGATAAATCATACTTGTTACGGGGAGAAGCTGACAGGTGGAGCAGCCAGAAAGGGGGAGCAATGAGAAAGGGGGAGTGTATGAAATCTGACGATGCTAGACGTGATCGATCAAATCATAGAAATCACGACAGCTAATGATCGTGATAAAATCAAAACAGTGGTGTTGGAATGGTGTGAGACGGTGTCTAGCTATCAACAATTGGTATCAACTTAAGAATTCACCAATTGGTATCAGTGTGGTTCAACAACTGGTTTTATTTTAAGAATTGGTATCAGGGTGGAATCGACAATTGGGGTCTGACATGAAGTGATTCATTGATGAACTTTTCATACTACTCTTGTTTCTCACGCCGAGCATTGCTCATGTGGGCTTAGAGTACATGTTAAGTGAATCCTTGAACGCTATCATAATCGCAAGAGGCGACTGGTGGTAGCAGCTGGAAGAAGACTCAGTGAGGTATCAAAGTGCAAAAAATATTTCTGAGCAGAGTTGTGAAGAGTTTTCAACAAACCCAAAGGGGGAGATTGTTGGGCAAAAATCCCTCAAGGTAACATTGCAGCATTTTTGGGTTGATTGTGTTTGTTGACAAAGCAGGTTTCCATGGAGAATTGTCGAGTTCCCGAGAAGTTGTTGACATTCCATGTTGACAAGGAACTTTGACAAAGGAAAGGATGATCTGGAGGCGGTACAAAAGAGCAGTACAAGGTGGCGCCGTTTCCCAGTGTTTTCCAAATTTATGGGCCTGAAAATCGCCAATGGAAAATGGAGTGATATGTTGTTGTCGAAGGTTGAGGAGAGAGAAATGAAGGAGGTGTGCGGAAAAATCAAGCGTGTCATGCAAAACTAGCAGGTTGCGCGAAATCTTGAAGTGTGGCGCGCAAAACAGCGGGTTGCGTGAAATTGTATTTCGCGCAAAAGATGTTTCAAGGCCGAAATCTTGAAAATCGGTAAAGGCATGAGGCGCGCGAAATTCTGGAGGCGTGCGCGGAAAATTGAAGTGGCGCGCGAAATAGCGGATGAAGTATTTCATGCAAGAGGTGTTTCGAGCTCCGAAGCTCGGAAAATGGCAAAGGCATGAGGTGCGTGAAATTATGGAGCAGTGCGCGGAAAATGGTTGTGCGCGGAAGATTTGTATTTCGCGATCAAAGCGGATTACGCGCTCAAAGAGGGTTTTTCGCGCGGGGTCGAGTTTGCCTATAAATATGAAGTGACCCTCCTCCATTTAGGAGAGTTCAAGACATAGAAAATACCCAAGCTCTGGTGCGCGAAATTGAAGTTAGAAAGGGTGTTGCGCGTAAACTTAAAGTTTGCGCGTAAAGTCAGCTGTTGCGCGAAAAGCTAAGGCTGCGCAGAAAGTTGGTGCTGGCGCGTAAAAGGAAGATTGCGCGAAAAGTGGATTTCGCGCAAAATCAGTGAATTGCGCGCAAAGCAGTTTCCAGGCTGCGCGTAATATTTGGAGGTTGCGCGAAAAAGGAATTTCGCGCAAATCATAGAAATTGCGCGCAAGACACCGTAAGGGTTGCGCGTAAAAACTGAGGTTGCCCGGTACATCCGGTGCAAAGTGAGATTCATCTGCGGGTGAAAGTTGGACTTCAACAGAGCATCTACATACAGAGGAAGATGCATTCCTTCATGGAAATGAAGAGACCTACAGGTCTATAAACTGTGATTGGATTCTCTTCACAGAGCAGTGAGCTTAGGAAGAGGAAGAAGGTGATCCTCTCCACCGGCAGTGAGCCAGAGAGAGAGAAACAGGGAGTGACCCTTGGGAAAGCAGTGAGCTGACCCTAAACATTGTATAGGCAGTGAGCCTGGGCATAGAAGTGATCTAGCCCGAACATTGTAATCCACAGCTAGTGAAGCCTAGTGGAATTTGGTACGAACCGGCAACTTGTCAGCGTATGCTCCTTGGACGTAGCCCTTAGCGGTGAACCAAGTAAAAATCTCTGCCTGCCTGCTTACTTTCCTGCATTGCATTCAAAGCATCATCATCAGGTAAATGAGACAAGTGATCACATTAACCACACAAGTGCAAACAAAGTGACCCTTGTAACAAAGAGGTCAAGATCCAGTGGGGCAGAAAGAACTTTGAAAAAGAATATCCATACCCTGATTCACCCCCCCCCCCCTCTCAGGGTATATAGGCCCCTATTGGCCCTAACAGTTACTGACAAACAGATGATAATACAATAATATATAATATCATAAAAATTAATATGATTCTAGAATAACTCAACTAAATTATTTAAATAATTATACAAGAGGTCCATATACGTCAATGGATATCATACCTTATGTAAGGGATAATTTCTCAATCTCATTATTATTCGAGATTGTTTATATATAAGTATTTACTGGTGTATATTTATCTTCCACATCCATCATTACCAAATAGGTCATATTAGTTATATTATTTTTCAATTTGTAAAATTCAATTTTACCCATTAGTGAATTTTTATTAAATCATATGAAAGGAATCTTTTTTTGTTTTTTGATATAAGGTAATTTTTGACATATTCGACAGAAGTACTAGAGGAATGTTTTTGTTTAACTTATACAACATGAAGGGATTTTAAATTTTTATAACACAATTTTTCTATTTATCTTCATTTACAAGATTACATGTTTACATTAAAATAATATTTTTCCTTTTTAAATTGTGTGGTATTTTGAGAAAAGATAAATATTTGAAGAAGAAAATATATTTTCCTCAAGAATTAATGTCATGTGTTCAATAAAAATTATTTTCCATATAAGATGAAATTATTTAATAGGGTTATGCTTCAATTATACTATACCTATTATTATTATGGTTTTATTATGTTTTTTATTGAATTATATTTTTTAAATATATTTTTTAAAAATGGATTATGTTAAGATTGAATGATGTTTAAGAACATTATTTTATTCCTTGGGTTATGCTATGATGAATGCATTATATTTTTATGGCACAAATAAGAATAAATTCACTATGAGATGGGTGGGACCTATATATTCCTCAAATTCATTGGGTAAAGTTTTATCTCTCATGATATAGATATGGATGGAACATGAAATGATCTTGATTTATTAATGCAGGGCTTGAAAGAAGAGTGAGCTCATTTCAGTAATAAATATGGTCCGGTATGATGGTTTTGGAAATGTGCCTTGGCTAATATGAAATGATTTTATATTCTTATATGTATTATAAAAATTTTTATATCTTATGTTTTTACATTTGGATTATGTTAATTGATTCTTATGACCATTTATGATTTATCCCATGGCATGATGTCATGATATTTTATATATACGATAAGATTTTAAAATGTTATGTTCTTATGAGTTATGATTATAAAATGATTGATATATACCTATTTACCCCTACTGAGTTTCTGAGCTCACCATTTCTTATGTTTCTTTTCCCCAGGTCATGAATAAGTTTATTAATTAAGACATGTCAAAAAGGGGTTTAGTTATTATGTAATAATCACGTTACAATGTATATGTATTATGAAAAAACTATTTATATTTCCTAGTTTCAAAAGACACTACTCCTATATGTTCATTTCATGGAGTTTTTTAGATTTTGTAATGAATATTAATAAATTTTTAAGTAATATCTATGTTTGTAAAGTATGGGTCACATTAGTTGGTATCAAAGGAAAGGTATAGTTAACCTTTGGAAAATAGGATGAGAAAACCATAAGAAGAACCCTAACGATATGACGAAGTACGGGTTACAATTATAGTGTTTTATAAATGATCATAAATAACCTAGTATAAAACATAAAATCTATTAAATTTATATTTTATTCTTTATTATGTGTTTTTTACATTATGGTTAGTGTTTCTCATACTTTTCTTCTTGTTTTAAGTCAATGATTGGATCATTAGAGAACCATGTTAATGATGAATGGGATGGGAAATGTAATGATTACCCTACTGAGAAACTAAATGTTATGTCAGCTGGAATGCAACAACTTGTTTCTATACTCACACTACTTTATCAAGATATGATTCATGCAGGACTTCCCGACTAAAAAATTAAGGAATAACATTATATTGAGTCCTTCATGAGGAAGTGTCCAAATTATTTCTGTGGGTCTTCTTATCCACTAATGGATGAAAAATGGATTAGTATCATTGAAAATATATTTCCATTTCTCCAATGTTCAGAACATGATAAAGTCATCTTGGATGTCTACTGTTTAGAAGGTGAATCTATTTAACAGGGGAATATTATCAACAATACAAGTCAAATATGTGAAATTGAATCCATTTAATAGAATGAGTTAATGAACATATTATACAATAATTACATGCCTCATGTTATTTGAAAAAATAAGGAGAAAGAGTTAATTTAACTTATGAAAAAAGTTGATGAATCCATTGGTTCCTTTTAAGAAAACATTAAAAGACTCTCGTGGTAAGATTCTGAGATTATTTCCTAAATTGAGAGTAAAATTGATCTATTCTTTAGTGGGATAGAACCAATTATCCGAACAGTATTATGTATAAGGGTCTTCAATAGCTATGAGGAAATCGTTCGAAGTGCTCTCAAGATTGATATGGATGTTGGAGTAAACCATTAATCATATGGGTTTGATATAAAGAAAAAAATGGAATTAAAGGGAATATATAAATACCACACTGAAAATTAGATGAGTTTTCACTTCTGCTCAATGAGTGGAATGACACATGGAGGATATTCTCTTAAAGTGATAAGAAAATCTTTAAGTGTGGGAGAGAAGGTCATAGAGAAGTTGAATGTCGAAGTTATGTTAAAAATATTTATAATGATGTGAATATAGAAAAGGATACATAGAATGAACCTCATACACATCAATGTAACAAGTGAAAAGAAATGGGGAGTTATTCTAAACAATTCCCTAATCAAAGGGTTATTGATGATGATCGATGTCAGCAAACTCTTAAGGACAAAGACAAAGGCAAGTCACATCAAATCTCTATCAGCGATGTAGTGTACAATAATCAAATGTTAAAAGGTACAAGTACTATCCAATCTAAAGTAGAAAATGTTTTATTTGGTTCTGGATCTATCCACTCATTTATTTCTAGAGAATTTTCTAAGGGTATCTCTATATTGACTCAATAATTAGACGTTGAGTTAGCTATGATAACTCCAAATGGAACAATAGTTTCATAGAATGTTGGTAATTCTTCTCTTGTTGAAGTTTATGGTAATGTGGTTCCTAAAATTCTTTTGATCATTCCAATAGTATAATTTGATGGGATTCTTGGCATGGATTGGATTTCTCTGTATGGAGCTCATATCAATTTCCAAGGAAGGGAAGTTAGATATCATATTCCCGATCAATCTATGATCATCTATCGATGCAAGGATGAAAATGAACTTCTAGTAGAAATTTATTCCATCTTGTGTTTATTTATTCCTATAAATGAAGGTTATCTATCTCAATTGGATGGGGGAGAAAATCACAATTAAGAATACACCCGTTGTATAGGAGTTTGATGATGTATTTTTGGAAGATGTTCTTGATCTTCAACAAAATCATGATGTTTAGTTTTCAATTGAACTCATACTAGGTGGTATGACCATTTCAAAGACACCTTATAGAATAGAACCAATTGAGTTGAAGGAGTTGAAGAAGTAACTCCAAGAGAATATTGACTAGGGATTTATATTCCCTTATGCATCACCGTGTGGTGTAATTGTTCTATTTTTTAAGATGAAATATTGATCAATGAGCCTCTCTATTGATTATTGAGAACTTAAAAAGATCACTATAAAGAAAACAAATCTTCTTCCTTGAATTGATTACTTGTTTGACCAACTACATAGATTTGAATACATTTCTAAGATTGATCTTTACTCAGGTTATCATTAATTAAGTGTCAAGAAGGAGGATATACCAAAGATTTCATTTCAAACAAGGTATTAACAATATGAATATAGATTGATTCCTTTTGTTCTTACTAATCCCCCCATTAAAATCATGGATCTAATGAATAGTCTATTTAGAGAATAAATTGATCAGTTTCAATTAGTATTTATAGATGATATTATTATCTATTTGAAGAGCATGTAAGAGCATGAAGATCACTTTATAATTGTATTGAAGATCTGTAGATAAGAGAATCATTATAAAAAATTTATTAAATGTGAATTTTAGCTTCAAAAAGTTTCTCTTTTCGGTCACATAATCTCAAGATAGGAGACATATATAGATCCATCAAAACCTGAAGTTATTAAAAGTTGAATGAGACCAATAATGGTAATTGATATCTGATGTTTTCTTGGTTTGGATAGATAATATCGTTGTTTTGTGAAATATATTTCAATATTATAAAATCCACTCACCAAGTCAACTTGAAAAGGATTTAAGTTCATGTGGTTAGAGGAATGTGAAATGAATTTCAAAGGGCTAAAATGAAAGTTATCTAGTGCATTTGTGCTCACACTATATTGTTGTAGAGAAAGTATTGTGATCTACAGTGATGAATCAAAGAAGTGGATGGGTTGTGTACTCATGAAAAATGATAGTTGATAGCTTATTCCTCATGACAATAGAAAATACACGAGAAAAATTAACCAACTCAAGATCTTGAGTTAGTTGTGGTAATCATTGCACTAAAATATAGAGGAATTATCTTTATGGTGAATGGTTTGATATTTATACTAATTATTAAATTTTAATGTATATTTTAAAATAAAGGAGATGAATATGTATTAGAGAATATGTATTGAGTTGATTAAAGATTACATCTACTCAATACATTACCAACATTGGAAAGCGAACATGGTGATAGATGATTTGAGTCTAAAGGACCAATCTAGTTTATCCATGATGAGGATCACAAAAGATCCAATATTTATGGTTTTTTAAAGGATGGGTCTTGAATTTTTTTAGGAAGGGTAGGAATATTATCTTTATCAAACAAATGTTCAACCACATATTCAAATGAAGATTAAGGAGATGTATAAAGAATATGTATAGCTACAAAAGAATGTGGGAAATATTACTAAATTCGACATTGTATTTGATGGAATAATAAGGTTCGGGAACTGGGTTTTTATTCCTCCCATCCATTATTAAATAAGGAGTTATTGGATAAGGATAATATTTCATCATTCTCTATTCATCGTGTAAGCACAATGATGTATAGGGACCTGAAAGAGTATTTATGGTAAGATGGCATCAAAATAGATGTTATATAATATGTCTCTCGGTGCATGTATTTTCAGTAAGTTAATGTTAAGTGATATAAGTCTAATGGGATGTTACAACCATTACCCATTCCATAATGGAAATGGTAAAACGTCACTGTGGATATTTTTATAAAACATACTAAAACATCTAACGACAATAATTAAATATGGGTCATAGTTGATCGCCTTATGAGGTCGGCACACTTCATTTCTATTAGAGTGGATTTCTCTCTTGATCAGCTTACTAGGATATTAGTAAAGAAATTGTAATATTAGATAGAGTACCACTTTCCATTATTTCTGATTGGGATTTGATGTTTTCCTCAATGTTATGGGGAAGTCTTAAGTAGGATTTGGATACAAAGTTATGTTTCATCACTTCTTATCATCCTTAGACAGATGGTCAGTCTGAGAGGACAATTCAAACTTTAGAAGACATGTTGAGATCTTGATCTATGAATTTCAAAGGTGGTTGGGACTAACACCTAAATTTTGTGTAATTTTATTAAAAAAATTATTCGCTCCAGTATTCAGATGGATCCTTTCGAAGAAATATATGTAAAGAAGAGCATAACTACAACTATTTGGGAAGAATTTGTGGAAAGATAGCTATTAGGACCTGGCCTTGTTAAAGAAATGTTAGAAAATGATAGATCTATTCAACCACACATAAGATCAGATCAGAGTCAACAAAACAATTTATGCTAACAACTAAATAAAAGACTAAGAGTTTGAAGTGTGTGACAACGTGTTTCTATGATTATCTCCCTTGAATAGAGTAATGATATTTGGAATGAAGGTAAAGTTAATCCCTAGGTTTATTGGTATTTTTGAAATTATGGATCATGTTTGGAAGGTAGCTTACCAATTGGAACTTTCACCAAATCTTTATCAAGTTCTTGATGTGTTCCATGTATCTCTATTAAGAATGTACATACCTGATCTTTCACATGTACTAATCTCTGAGTTTGTACCTCTGGAGCAAGATCTTTCTTATGAAAACAACCAATATAGATTATGGATCATAGAGAAAATATTCTACGAAACAAGACCACTCGATCAGTTAACGTTTTATGGTGAAACCAAAAATTTGAGCAAGCTATGTAGGAACTTAATGATGTGATGATATAGAGATATCCTTATCTTTTTTTCATGTAATGAATTTTGAGGGAAACAATTAGTTTAAGGGGGTAGAATATAACACCCAAATGTTTTTATGAAATATTTTCTTTAAATAACTTTAATTCGTTAATATCTTGCATTTCACACAATCATGAGTTTAGGAAAACCACGAGATGGAATTAGTATAAAATAACCATTATAAATGATTTTTTAGGTTATTAAAAATAAATGTAACTAACTTATGAAAATTTATTATGAATTCATTGGCTAACAATTAATTAGGAAAAATATAAATCAATTATATATTTGTATTTTTGTATGAATAAATTCAGTGAATTAATATTAGTAAATAAAATTAATGAAATATATATTTTATATACATAATAAAATATTTTTGATATTCATCCAATAGATATTTTGTTTATTTGGTCTGAATAAACACTATATTATGTATAAAAACCTATATTTTTCAAAAGGGTAAATTTACCGCCTTTTAATGTTGAACCCCTTTTAAAGTAAAATTTTTACACAGTAATAATTTATATACCAAAATATAAAACAATTATCTGTGATCAGGATATAGAAATTTAGTTTTCCTGATTTTTTCATATTTTTCTCATAACTTTCATGTTTTGGGGAATAGTAACAATACACTAAATTTTAATTGACAAAAACAATTTCTTCCAAATAATTTATATGGAAACATTATATTATTTAATGGATTTAAATTATAAAAAGAATATATTTTTATCATTTAATATAATTAAGGTCATTGAAATTAATTTTACATTGAATTCAAATGTAGAAACAATTCAATATTTTTCAATGTTTTAACATTTAAAACAAATTTTTTAATTTCAAAAAGGGGATTAATTTTAAATTAAGTATTCTAACTTCTGTATAGTGAATTTTGAAAAATGATTTCCATATTTGGAATCATTGTTTCTATCTTATGTAAATATATTTATTTTATTGTTGGGATTTATGAATTGTAACTTCGGTGATTTTTATTAATATGGTAAACGGGGTAAATCAGGTAATTCAGGGTAAACATAATATTATAAAATTAGCCTAAAACATGTGATAATATCATTGTATGAGTATTTTTCAACATAAACCATACTTTGGTCAAAATGATATCCATTGGAATCCACTAAGATGATATTAAGATATTTAATTGATTTTATTTAAAGAAAAGTAAAATATGTCTCACTCAAAAATTAATAACTATATATTTTCTATTATAAGGTTATAAAGAAGAAAAATTCAATTATAAATACTCATTTGAAAGATATATTTTTCATTATCATTAAAATTTATTTTTATTTTTTTGGAAATAAATAATTACCTAGAAGGTCTATACATTGATGATGTAGAAATTATCTATTTCATTAAAAAGTAAATAAACAAATTTTAATTAAAATTATAATAACCATTAAAAGACACAAACACTTGAATTAATATTATTGGATGAGAATATTTAGACCGTATTCTTCCAAGGGTCGAGTTATTGACCATTTGTCTCCTTATATAAGCTATTATGACAATTGTATTATTTTATTTTTAGTAATGTTAAAGTTTTCACATTTATGTTTAAATAAGTATGATATTTTTTAATGTTGGATTTTCTAGAAGATATATTTGACTAGAAGTATTCTTCTGAAATATATTAGATTAATATTCTTCATAGTTTCCTATTTTTAGAGGGAGCGTGTCGAAGATGAGGTAATCTCTTCTAGTGATTCTATAAATATTTTTTCTTCTTCTACTTCCTCGGAATTACTCATTTCATTATAAAGTAGGAAATAAAATATCACTTATACACTAAGATTTTATTGTGATTATGAAACAAAAATATTCTACCTTCTATCCATCCTACAAAAAACAAAATCACCTCGCATGCATGTGTACAACTTACCCTCTCCATGCCTTGGTGTAATCTTTTTTTCTCCATCACCTTAATTGGATGGGTACAATGATATAAATAATAACAATATATGATTATTATAACATTATATTGATTCTGAAATATTATAAACCATCCACTTAAATACCATTCCAAAATTATAAGAATGATATCGCCGCTCGTGTGTGCGTACGACCTACTATCTCTATGATACGATACGAATAATTCTTCCTAATCTTCATTGAAGCATGATTATATAAATTAATTGAATGAATTAATATTATAAATATTATATCATTCTATAAATGATATAAATATAACTTTATAAGAGTAAATATAACTTATCTGACAAAACATGCGTAAGAAAATAACGAAGTCAATACCCGATGGAAGACTAATAATGTTACTAATTAACGAATAATAATATGATCGTATATGATATATTAAAATATACTATGATTCTTGAATACATCAATGAAATTATTTAAATCATTATATAGGAAGTTTATATTTATACAAAGGATAGTGAACCTAAGGTAAGGGAAAATTTCACAATCTCATTATTATAAGTCATTGTGTATATATATTTACTAAGGTATATTTATCATCCACATCCATGTTCACTAAATATGTAATATTATTTCTATTCTCCTAAAAATTTTAAATCCAAAATTAACCATTAGTTATTTTTTATTAAACTTGTATGAAAGGAATCTTTTTCATTTTTCGATATGTGGTACTTTTTAACTTATGAGATAAAGGTATGAGAAAGAATTTTTTCTTTTACCTTATACAGCATGACATATTTTTACATTTTCATAACACCGTATTTCCATAAAGCATTATTGACATGATTTCAAGGATTTTTTCAAAGAAATTAGTTTCTTTTAAAATTTTCAGTTATTTTTAGAAAAGAAATTGTTTTTGAAGAGTGAAAGATATTTTCCTCATGAATTACATTCAAGTGTTCAATCAAAAATAATTCTATCTAAGATGGTATTATTTAATATTGTTTTTTCAAGTATAATCTCCCTATTATTCATATAGTATTTTTTTTATGGAATTCCATTTTTTAAATCTATTTGTTTTACATGGATTATGTTATGATGGAATGACGTTTAAGAAACCCATTTTATTCCTTGGGTTATGCTATGATGAATGATTTATGTTTTTGTGGAACATGTAAGAATTATTTAATTATAATAGGGGTGGTCTCTATATCTCCATCCAATTTATTGGTTAAGGATTTTTATCTCAAGATGTAGATAGGGTGGGAACAGGAAATGATCTCTGTTTAGTAATATATTGATGGATCGAGGAGTGAGCTCGGTTCAGTAATGGACTTTATCTATTATGATGGTCTTTTCAATGATCCATGACTAATATGAAATGATTTTATAGACTTATGTGTATGCCAAATTTTTTCATCTCCTATATTATGAATTTTGGGATTACAGTATTTGATTCTTATAAACTTTTATGATTTATCCCATGGCGTGATATCATGATCTTTCATATGCGGGATAAGATTTTAATATTTTATCTTCTCATGTGTAATGATTATGATATAATTGATATATCCCAATTTACCATTATTGAACATATGAGCTCACCCCTTTTTATGACTCTCTTCCCCAAGTCATAAAGAAGGGTAATAATTAAAATATCTCAAAAAATGGTTCTAGTTATGAAGGAATATGTGGGAGATAATGTGGATATCATATGGATCAGTTTTTTATGATTCCCAGTTTCTAAATACACTATACATATATGATCATGTTATGATTTTGTTATATTTTTTAATGAATATTATTCAATTTTGATGTAACATCCTTTTATATTGGTCTCTATACTTCAGTGCTTATGTTTTGTTATCATGTTCTCTTGTCTGTATAATTTTGCCTTAGATATTCGTTCCAAATCTACCACGCAAGACCGCATCATGGTTGGGAATGTTTATTTTTATGAAGTTTTGGTTTGGTGTTGGTGGGTGAGGAATCTATATTATATGATTGGTATATTTTAATAGTTTAGTGGAATCATTGTGATTCAATGCTAGTTGGAGAAGTGGTTCATCATTTTCTGATAAGATTTTTTTGTATTTTGGTCTCCAAAGAATTTGGTGTCAGTGTTTGTTTATGAATTTATCAACTATTCTTACCTCAAGTTCTCATAATGGATAAATGATTATGGATCTTTGATGTTTTATCCTCAACCAAGACATGATATATAATCTGATTTCTTTAGTGGTGTCTATTGGTGTGATAAGTTTGTTCTCTATTGATTTATTTTTCTATAATAATTTTGGATATAGTGATGATTGGGGAGGAATCATTTTTTCATGTTTTCAATGTAGGGTGTGTTTTATTTTAGTGCATTTTTTATCTTCTGCATCTTGTGATGTTGTTCAACATGATCGTTTTTCTGATGGGTTTATGTTTTTCAAGATGATAACATACATGTTGGGGATGATGATCAGTTTGAGGTAGGTGTTGTTCGTACTTAGATCTCAACCCTCGTAGCAATCATATTGTCCCAGTATTTTAAATTTGACTTTATTTTCTATGAATGTTTTGATTTTGTGGTTTAATTTTTGTGTTGTTTTTCTAGGTTTGTAGCTTTCAAGTGTTCTCATTTAACCCTAAAAGTAATTTTATTTGAAAGTAAAAAAATTGAGTTACATTTATAGAGGTGTCATACTTGGATTATCCCAACACCCCACATATACCCATAGGGGTATGAAGACCTGGTTTGGCCACATTTAGGTAAAGGAAATGGATTCATCTAGTTTAAATGATCTTCATATTGTTTGTCATCCTTCTTTAGTGGTGGTGGTAACCATGGGTTGGGAGGATTTTAGGGTCTTTTATAATATTTTAAATCCTAGTTTATTTTTTGTATGGACCACTCTATCACTAAAATCATCATTAGTTCAATGAACCTTTTTAATGTTTTTTTTTCTTTTTAGGCTTTAATATCGATTTTAGAGCCAATATCCTTATAATATATTTTTTAAATATATTTCTTAATGTTGTTTATAATAATAGATGTTTAAATTTAATACAATTTTTGTTATATTGAAAAAAAAATGAACTTTATATAACATTTAATGTTGGTTGTTTGGTTAGAAGATATGAAAAAATATGTGCTTTTTTAAATATTCTGAAAGAACAAATAAACCTATATATTTGTTTCATAAAATCTATGAAGATATTTTGACTTAAAAAATATCATTCCAATATTAATTTTTACTTTGAAAGGATAGAATATTTATTTTGAAATCATTAAACTAAAAGAAATAATAATCCTTTAAAAATTTAGATATTAAATAATTAAAGGGGAAATAAAATTAGAATAAAAGAGATCGTTCAAGGGATTTTACTTCTATATATGATCAATGATTCCTTCCATTTCATTCATCAATATTGAAACTCTCTCCCCCACTCTACATTAAATCTAGAAAAATATCCATCCTAGATTTCCAATAATTATTTCGAATCTATACTTGAGTAACAAAGTGAGATATAAAATTTCTATAGAACTCATATAAGGAAGATAGATCAGAATGTGGTGGATGAAATGAATGTTTATAATAGAAATATAAAAAAAGAGTGTGAGGAGTAAATAATTTTGTGTATAAGAGGAAAAATATATGGGAGTGATCTAAAAGTATCAAAATCATATATACGGTGTGATATATTTGTAGGTGGAAAAGTAAAATGATGTGTGTGGGATGTAAAAAAACATGAATTTTAGTTTATTATACTCAATTATTTAAATAAACTATATTAGAAATAAAAATTTTAAGATTTTTAATATCGGTTATTCTAATAATCAATGTTAAAACCATTTGTGCCTAGATTTTTTATATCAAATATGTATATAGATGATGAAAACACCTCTAGAACATGGGTTTTAATGTTGGTTATTTCAATAGTTGACATTAAAACACTGATGTGAAGGTTTTTTACATTGGATATTAAAATAACGGACACTAAAACGCTTTTTTAATTTTAATTTTTTTAATGAAAAATGTCACAAAAAACACTAAAAGAATGTTTTTTTACAATAATTTCTAGTGTAAATAATGTTAAAACATATTTAACATTGGTTTTTATATCACCAACGCTAAAACCTCAATAAAAAATAATTTTTTATTAGTATATTTTATTTTATTTTTTATGTGTGATTTTTTGATTACATCATTTATTTTCATGGTTTAATGTTTATGAGTTGTTGGCCAATTTTAACATCATTATTATAGGTTTGTCTCTTTTATTAGTTCAAAACAGATTATTTAGTTGCTTGGTCATCCCACATATTAACATGCTATTCCATATTCTCTGAAGCAATTTGTGATGCGATTATTTGATTTTGAGGTTAAAATTGTTTGAAATTATTTTATATTGTTACATTAGTTCTTATCTCTAACTTTTGGGGATATGGATTTAACTTTAGGCCTCTTGGAGGGTTTGATTAGGTGACATTCTAGGATGTCCCATGCAAGTTTGTTACATTTATTACTTATACAAAATCAATATGTTTAAACCATATTGATGTATAACTATTTACATAATTCATAGATTTTATTACTGGCCCAAATTAATATCCATTCATATTTACACATATCAAAATGAATCCCATAGATAATTTACTTCAAACAATTTCATATAAAGGATTGGAAAAAAATATGAAATTAGTAATCCCTGCTAGGGTAAGAATCGTGTGATAGTAATCCATCCTAAAATTTTGTAGAGAGAGTCTAAGATCCCAAGATAGTGAGTAGTCCAACCCAAATCCCCACTAACAATTGTTATTTACTAATGAGAGACATCAATTACTACATAATTCTAAGACTTAATATGTATAAACTACAATGAATCTTTTAATTCAATTTAATAACCTAGAACATACCGAATTAATTGTATAATAAAACTAAATCAATTATTATACCTAGAATGTAACTTGTTAAATCCATATATATTAATTTTAATAAGTATCTCAAACACATTTAATCTAAAGTATACATCAATTAAAAATATTGACTTAATATTTATGAATAAAACATGTAATAATATTAAATAAATTATAATTCTTAAATGGTTACATGAGATAAACAATTTATAAACCTTTAATAAAAATATTTATAAAAACTATATAATTTAATCATGATTTATGGATATTTCATAATATTTATAAATATAAATAATTTATATTTCGAATTTTTTTTCTAATATAAACTCTTCCATGTTCTAATTTTTCTTGGAAGTTAATATCAACTCCATCACATAAAAATATGTAATATTTTATGAATATTTTTATAACCATATAAATATTTCCAATTTCATCTGAACCCTTCATATAAAATAAATATCGCACATTTTATTTTGTTTAAACATTTCCAAGAATAATATAAATTATCTATTAGTGTGGTTTAAACAATTTTAAAAAAAATTCATTCAATATAAACAACTTATATTCATATTTATGAACAATTCATATATCAATATAAATACACTTATATTTTACCATATTTTATATTTTATAAAAAAATTATAATTTATTTATCAGGTGCATAAACATAAAACAAATTTCACATCCACCAAACCATTTTTGGGGCAATTTAAAGTCCCCCTAATAATTTTCTAGACCCACTAGGCCCACGTTGATAATTTATTTTGAGAAATTTAATAAGAAAAATGTATTTTTTTTAAATATATTCACTATTTTATTCCACCGTGGGATAATATATGTTGTTCCGATTATATGTGTGCATCATAAACTATGAAAATTCTGGGAGTTGTTTCGGGTAAACTAATCCATAGAGGAATTAGATATGTCATTGTGGTCTTATGGAATCATATTCCCTACAAACCTTGATGAAACACATTTTGATATAGGATAGGTTTTTTGGTGATTATTTTCCTTCTAAAACATGACATGTTTCATCCTTGGTAACATAACAAACTATATCCATTCTATTAGGAGAAGTCATTTAGGGACAAGGCTTGTCAAATCCTACTATTCCATGGTCTTCCCTCATAGTGTATTTCAAGAAACTATAGTTTTTAGTTCACAACAATATAATAAAGTTGAAAAATAACACTAAACAATTCCTCTGATCTATTGTTTTAATATTATTATAAAACCACATTGAGGGAAAGTCGGAACCTATAAGAAAAACATCCATACAAGAATAAAGTCACACAAGAAGTTTACACTTTGACAGAATTCAAATTCAAAAAGATTCAAACAGATCTGACATCACCGCGCCAAAACCATCAACACACTGCATGTTTCTGAAGTCAAAGGGGACCCTATCACATCATATCCCACAAATCCCTCTATCCACCTTAGGAGAGTTGCACAAATCATGAAAACACATCATCACCGTCATTATATCACATCATCATCATCTTGGCACCCACGTCCACCACTATAGACCGCATCACCGTCGTCCCTTCACAGAAGTGCACCACCAGCACCAGAGACTATCGGAGACCCTCGAAACCATCATTGAACATCGTTGTATTATCAACCCCAATCTAACTTGAAACAATGATACCCCCAATCATGAACAAAAAATACTAGAAAAACACCACTAAGTTTTTAATGATTCTTATTCATAGTAGTTTTAATTAAACACTGATTTGGTCATACAATTTTTATAGGGCCTTGAACATTTTTCTTAACACTTGTATAATGATCCATAAATTTCAAGAACCAAAACCACCATTTTGAATTGGGGTATTCTATGATGACTTGTATTATCAGTTTTATAGTTCCATCAATCCTTTGATTATTCAATTCTAACTAAATGGAATTTTATTTGATACCAATAAAGGGGTTTAGAGGGGGGAATACTTATCTTAACATGGTATATAACATCAATCAAACCCAATAAAATATAGGATATTTAATTTTTTTATAATGAATTAAATAAAATTTATAATGGTGTACCTTTTCATAGATACACCAATATTTCCTAGATAGTATACATGATCAAGATCAAGATCCAAGAGAAAAATTTAGTTAATTCCTTCCTCAAATAGTGTTTATATAAGGACTCAGCCTTAAACATTACATAATATTGAAATAAATGAATAATTCACATTGAAGATCTTTTTAGGTTTAGAGTTTTAGAGAATTAGGCCATAACTATAACATTAAAACTGGAATATTATAAGTAGACAATACTAATCAGTATCCATTTCTTCATAAAATAAAAACTCTTAAAAAGAAACATGTCTAGTTCCATGTTTTAGATAGCATGACTTTTCCTTGATCCCATCCTTGACCCTATTAATCTTTAAGTCACGTGGAAAACATTTAAAAAACTCAGGATGAGCATAAAAAGATCAGTAAGGGTTATAAAATAATGAAGGAAAACATTATCCCATCAATAAATAAAAATCAATGAAACCATACTTTTCAATCATAACATACCTTATGTAATCATAAGATTTATGAATAACACACAAAAATCATAAATCATAAATGTTACCTATGGAATACATATCAAACATACATTGTAGATATCAAAACCTCATAGGGACTTACACTTGGAATACTCATCATGGTATATTCTCTAAATCTCTTAGGAGAAACATCATGTTCACCTCTGTCACGTTACCCAGTGCATTGGAGAGCTGTCTCGGGCTCACCCACCCTAGGTTTATCATGGAACCACCAATATATGTGAACATTTTCCAATAACCATAACATAATCATAACATATAATACAAGTATAATGTAAAGATAACATTTGCACATTCCAATATATAAAATCAAGATATTGAAATAAACAGTGTTTTATCAAATCTTTTTCTAAAACTTTTAGAAAGATATTTTTGAATTAAAGTGTCTCATACCACTTTGAATCTTTTAAATGAATTATCATTTGAAATAATTAATGTACATATAAATAAATCCTAAAACCCATTTTTAAATCATGGAAATTAATGAGATATATTTATAATAATAAATCATTACAACATTTAAAATGATATTTTAGTTTAAGAGTTTTTTAACAAAAAAAAGAGACACATGAATAAAAATAATTGATGAATAACATTTAATCATAACATTATAATATCATTATAATGATGGTATTCATGATATAATATGTCAATGTACAGTATATATACCATATAAGACTGAATTGATGCATAACAACAATGAAGTCTCAATGGAAATGTAAATTGAGATGATATCCCTTATAAAGATGGGATCCTTAAAGTATGGATAAATCACTCAAATAATTATGTTTGAAAAATATAAATACACCCAATATAAGTGGATATTATGTTTAAACCCATCAGAGGTCATTCACACATATTCATAGGGGGACATATTCAAGAAGTACACGTTTAACCCAAAGAATTGAAATTGGGTTAAGAAGTTCCCTTCTAAAAATTTTACAGCATAACAGCGTCTCTTTAAAATTCATAAAATGAGTTGATGAGATCAAAAGGGTACCTAAACACATGAAAATAATGTATTTGATCAATAAATATATAGAAGAACATATCCCAACATAATAATATGTAAATTAAATGTCATAACAAAAAAGAAGTGTTTTAAAAAAGAGGAGGGTGAAAGGTTCCCTTACCGATTTGGTAACTTACAAAACAAAGGCCACATTAAAGAAGGATCATATAATTAATATTTAAATACCAATAAATGAAATTAAATTACAAAAATAGTATAATAATTTGTAGTACATACACCAAACAAAAGGAAATAGTGGAAAATATAGCATGAATCTCACTTGACTAAAAAGTGAGATGAAACCCCTTACCACATTGTAATCAACTGAGGTGTATGACCAAAAATTAATAACCACTATATGATTAACAGAATAAAATGAATATAAAGAGAATTATGATAATATATATCAAATGTCAGTACACAATACACCACATGTAATGAATAAGTGGCGAACAATGGAAATCTCACGGAATTAAAAATGAGAGTAGAAAGTCCCTTACCTCGTGTCCGACATGACTCGATCATTCTTTAATCTCCTGAATAATAAACTAAAGTTAATTTTTACTTTATTAGGAACATTTTTCATGTTTATTATTCCTTTTATATCACTTATTACCATGTTATAAACATTATGTAATCATTTAAGTTAATAATGATCATTTTGTCGATATCTGGTACTTGAGTCAAAAATGGACTTCTTATAATTACATTTTGTTCATGTGGTCATAGGTTCATTATATCCAGAATGATATTCATGATTTATATATCATATATATCCAGTATATACATGTATTTATTATAGTACATAACATTTATAGGTAAGAAATCAGATCCTCTTTCCATGGAGATGGTAAGTCGTACGTATACATGAATGCTAATTTAATTTCTATTTCTTATTATAATGGAATAATGATACATAGGTATATTATAATTCCAGAATAATATCTTATATAATATCATTAACTATATCTTTTATACATCACACATAAGGAATTAATGAGTCACATCACTTTGAGGGGGCGGTAGTACGTGCTTCCAGAAATGAGATTATCGTATTTACCCACTATGGAAACCATAAAGTCATGCTATAAATGGAAAATACAGATACATAAAGAAAATATTGACATAATATATCTCATATATAAATATAGTGCCATCATAATGGCCACCATGAGAGGCGGTTGGAGATATTTGAACAATCATCGTTTCGTGAGGCGTTAGTTTACCATCCACAGAAACATTATATTCTTCATCCATTAGATGGAGGTGTGTGTAAGTTTAGTTTGAATCTATCTCATAACCGCATCCTAGTATATTAATTATAATTTTTTCTTTACAAAAAAAAGGTATAAAAATATTGTAGTGGTTGGAGATTTAAAATAAAAGAAAACAATTTAAGAGAAATTGTTACCTTTAATTTGGGTAACTCCCTTTGGTTTGAACCAAATGACTTTTTGAAGTGCTTTATGCCTAAGGTAAGGCTTCTAAAGACAGTCGAGGGCTGTATGTAGCTTAATTGGGTAGATTTTTTACATGCCAAATGGCTTGAGAGTTGTGAGGAATTGGATAGAAATGGTCTCCTTTTATAAGGGAGAGGAGGGTCTCTTTAGGAAAGTGTGAAAATATTATTTTATTATATAATGATACTCAGTGTAAAAAGGTCTAAAAATCATTACAGATGGTGGGAATATGACGCATGATCGAAATAAAATCATCCAATCATAATTTTACATGTTTTGGATAATATTTTATTAATTATAATCTTATTTATTAAAATTATTTATTAATGAGGTAAATAATTCATCATTATTGTGTCATAAATAATTTAATTTATTTGAAGTCAAAAAATTATAAACAAAATACCATGATTTAGGAAATCGTTTTATCTTTCCAATGAATATTTATATCAAAAAATATGACTTCTATAACACCATTTAAAAATTAATTACTAAAAGATATTTGTTAATATCAATTTTGTCGTTACATTATATTTGTTAATCTAAATTGTCGTTATCACTCCCATGTGGCTCAATGGGGTCCCTAAATCTACCTAAAGATTCCCATGGTCGTTAATGACTCAACCAATATGTTTTTGACAACTGTTAAGGTAATTTGGAATTATTATAATATTATTTTAAACTTGAATTACCCTATTAACAATTAACTAATGTAAATAAAAGTCAACAGTTACTATTCAACAAAAACTATTTTCATCTTAATGAACCACATTTTAATTCTTTATAACAAACATTTATGTTATATTTTTGAAATTAAATTCACAGAAGTTGTAAAATTTAATTTGACTTAAAAATTCAGTTTTTTTAACTACCACTAAGTGGTTTCCCTATTCATCAAAAATTTATGTTTTTCAGAAAAATACCAAATATTCAGCCTAAGATATATTTTATATTATCAATTCAATAAAGATGTCTATTTTTAAAATATATAAACATAGAAGTTTCATTAATTAATTTTAAAATTAATTCCCGTTATCAAAACAAATATCATATTTTTAAGAAACAATAACTATCAAAAGATTAATACTAGTTTATGCCCAATTTTAAAGTGAAATTAATTCCAATGACCAAAATTGGATTAAATGGTAAAAATAAATTTTAATTTGACTTTAAAACCAATTAAAAAGATAATATAACAGTATAAATAAATTAGATTAAAAGTCACTTCTGAATTAAAATACAATATTTTTCACTATTCATTAAAAAAGTGATCATTATAGGAAAAATTCCAAAAATATGCACAAAGTAAATTTTGATGTCTCCATTCTAAAGAAGGATTTTATTTGGTCATATAGAATGTATTAAAGTGACCAAAACTATATTTAAAAAAGTTTTCTCCATTAAAAGGCGATAAATTTTCCTTTTAATGTAAATTATGCTTAAAATTAGATTCATTCACATTTTAAGCCTCAAAATTTTATTGGATAAATGAAAATACATTTAACAAACATGTACAATAATATTGTATTTATTTCCATTCATTCTCACCAATACATCGGATAAAAGTTAACTACCGATTAAAATAATAATATATTATAAGTCTGCAACGTAAGATTTCAATGAAACTCGTTGTTGCGTATCGGGTACCCTATCGAACATAGCTACCCTTTTAAGGTAAAAATAATATTTAATTAAAAAAATTAATAAATACTAAAAATCGTATTCTTAATTTACCTGGGATGTTACATCCTTCCCCCCTATTGGGAATTGCGTCCTTGTAATTTTAAAATTTGGGCTCGGAAACATTATTGAGAGTCCCATATTGGAAAAAAGAGTCAGTAAACTATCACTTTAAAAGAAATAAAGAGAAGTACAATGGTCACCTGAGTTAACCCATACTAAGATTCCATGAAAAAATAGATATGGAGGAGAAAAAAGGGGACAAGTCTTGATTTTGATTGATTAGAAACATGTTTAAGAGAAAGTTAACCCCGAGAATATCACAAACCTGTGATGGGTAAACCAGTCTTTGATTCCCCAGAAGGAAAAGTTAACAGACATGGTTTTTGTTTAAATTTACTTTTCATTGAGGAATTTATTTATGATATTAATCAAAAACACAATGAAATATACCTACATAACATTTAGACATTCATCGTTTACAATTTTCTAACACAAACTCATATTTTCTCCAAACCATGAGTATTCAGGATGAATTTTTTTCACATTAAGAGTGATATAATCAACTTCGATACAATCACATAATACACAAAAGATGAACTATATATTTCCCATGCCTTAGATATTAACTAAAACCAAAACGTTTAGTATAAGATCATATAATCACCAAAAGGATATCCCTTTATAAAAAGAAATACTACTCATAATATCTAAAATTCAACCAAAAGAACCAAAGGTTCAAGAAAGAACATTAAATAAACAGTTATCCTTAAAATTATTCAAAGTAATCCAAACTATGATCGAAACCCAAATCTCTAAAAGATTTGATCACATAGTCTTCCAAGGTAAATCGTAACATTTAAATCCAAATAACATTAGTTACTCTTAAAGTCTCTTACTGAAAAGTAATTAACCTAATCACATATCCTCCATGATAGGTTAATCATTTCCATAGATAACCAAAAATCAACTTATTCATGATTCATAAGATCATCTAACTAAAAACAATTAGTCATACTAACCAGCGACTTCACATAGTCCAGTGGTAGGTGATAAATACGAGTCGCACTTTGGTTGTGGGTTCGATTCCCACAGCTTCGTCCGATGTAATGGTTTGTCACACGGTTTGCGTGTTTTCCCTTTTCAAAAACTACATAATTTTACAAAATTCCTAAAAAGAGAAAAATTCATCAAAAATAACCATAACATATTTTAACCACAATGGTTATCTAATAACTTTCATTTTGCATCCCAAAATGTATTACCCGGTAATTACCTCTAACTCAAGGAACATATAAACCCAAACGGTTCTTTATAACTATAATCAAAAAATAAAAGATATTTATTCCTTGAATAAAATTTTCATATATCAAACTTCAGGGTTACACATACTATAAAAAGTCTTCTAATGTAATCCCATTATCAAAAGATCCTTAATACTTTTATGCATTTCACCATCCAAAAATCTACTATAACTCCTGAATCCCTTATATGTTGACCTCTTATTCATTCAATATTTTTCATGATCGCTTAACCATTCTTTGTTAACTTATTCTGAAATAATTCATTCCTACATACAAAAATCATGAATCATATCCTATGATTCAATAATATCAAAACATTTTTTAATAATTAATCCATACCATTCATTGGTCATTGTCAGTTTCTTCATCCTCAATAGAAATGGTATTAGGTGTTGGTAATAATATATTTGTATGATCCAAGTGATCCCATTCCCGAAACTTCTTCGTTGCACATGTGTTTTCATAATGACAATGCACACCACATTTAAAAAATTCAATTGATCCCTCGGAAATTACTTCTTTCCCTTTCCTAGAGTCAACTAGATGCTTCCTTTTTCCATGGTAGATTCTTGGTTTATGACCTTCATTTCCACATATATAGAATCTTTCTATCCCTTTGAATCATTTTCCTAGGTGTTTCTTTCCACATCATTGACACATAGGTTTTTGAACACACATACCTATATAATTATTACATGAACTTCCGTTGGGATTTGTTTCTTGCATATATGATGCCTTATAAAGATCACTAAGGCTCTGGTGGTCAATCATGTCTCCAAATAGTAGGTTGAGAATAACCCCAAGTGTTTTCATTATAACTCCAATATAATTTAGTTTATCATTCAGAAAACTGTCACAATTTTCTGCACATCCACTGTTACATTGGTTCCTGCTAGATCAAGCCATTTACTAAAACCAAAATGTTTAGTGTGAGTATATCAGTAAAATCATCATATAATATCGTATGAGGAGGGTAAACACTAATATATACTTATTCATGTTATCTTAAACTCATTCAATTTATATAAAAAACTATGACTCTTTCTGAAATCCTATCCATTATGGTAATGTCACTTATACATAAAGAATTCCCTAACCTCTAAAGTTATCTAAACTGAACTTTGATACCAACTATAAGGACCTGGACTTAAACATTACATAATATTGAATTAAATGAATAATTCACATTGAGGATCTTTTTGGGGTTATAGTTTTAGATAATTAGGCCATAACTATTACATTACAACTTTAATTTTACAAGTATTCACTACTAATTAGTATCCATTTTTTCATAAAGTAAAAACTCTTAAAAATAAACATGTCTAGTTCCATGTTTTAGATAGCATGACTTTTCATTGATCCAACCCTTGACCCTATTCATCTTTAAGTCCTGTGGAAAACATTTCAAAAACATGGGATGAGCCTAAAAATCTCACTATGGGTTATCAAATAAGGAAGGAAAACATTATCCCATCGATAAATAAAAATCAATGAAACCATACTTTTCAATCATAACATACCTTATCAAATCATAATATTTATGAATAATGCACACTAATAATAAATCATAATGGTTACTTATGGCATCCATATCAAACTTACATTGTAGCTATCACATCTACATACGGAGTTACACTTTGAATACCCATCACGGTATATTACCTAAATCTCTTAGTAGAAACATCACGTTCACCTCTGTCACCTTACCCAATGCATTGGAGAGCTATCTCAGCTCACCCGGCCTAGGTTTTTCATGGAACCACCCATATACGTAAACAATTCCCAATAACCATAAAATAATCATAACATATAACACATGTATAAAGGAAATATAACATTTCCACATTCCAATATATCAAATCAAGATATTGAAATAAACAATGTTTTATCAAATCATTTTCAAAGCCTTTTAAAAAGAGATTTTTGAATCAAAGTGTCCCATACAAATTTGATGATTTTAAATAAATTATAATTTGAAATCATTAATTTCCATATAAATAAATCCTAAAACCCATTTTGAAAAAATGGACAATAATTATAAATATTTAGATGAATAAATCATTAAAACATTTAAAACTATATTTTAGTTAAAGCGATTTTTAACAAAAATAGATACACTTGAATAAAAATAATTGGGGAATAAAATTTAATCATAACATTATAATATCATGAGAATAAAAGGATTCATGATATAATTTTTCAAATTAATGTATATACACCATATAAGAGTGAATTGGTGCATAACAACAATGAAGTCTCAATGGAAATTTAAATTGAGATGAAATCCCTTATAAAGATGGAATCCTTAAAGTAAGGATAAATCAATCACATAATTATGTGTGAAAAAAATAAATACGCCCAATATAAGTGGATATTAGTTTTAAACCCATCATATGTCATTCACACATATTTTTAGGATGACATATTTAAGAAGTACATGTTTAACCCAAAGAATTGAAATTGGGTTAAGAAGTTCCCTTGTAAAAATTCGACAGCCTAGCGGCGTCTCTTTAGAATTCAGAAAATGAGTTGATGGGATAAAAATGGTACCTCAACACATGAACATAATTTTTACATCAATAATTTTATATAATAACATATCCCAACATAATAAGATGTAAATAAAAAGTCATAACAAAAAGAAGACTTTTAAAAAAGAGGAGGGTGAAAGGTTCCCTTACCGATTTGGTAACTTACAAAACATATGCCACATGAAAGAAGGATCATATAATGAATATGTAAATACTCATAAACTAAAGTATATTAAAAAAATTGAACAACCATTGGCAGTACATACAACACACAAAAGGAAATAGTGTCAAATATAGCATGAATCTCACGGGAATAAAAAGTGAGATGAAAACCTTTACCACGTTTAAATAAACTGAGTCATATGACCAACAATTAATAACCACTAAATGATTTTCAGAATAACATGAATATAAATAGAATAATGATAATATATATCAAATGTTGGTACACAATACTCCACATGTAATGAATAATTGGCGAACAATGGAAATCTCATGGAATTACAAGTGAGATAAGAAAATATCTTACCTCATGTCCTACTTGACTCGATCTTAATTTAATCTCTTGAATAATAAACTAAAGTTAATTTATACTTGATTAAGAACCTTTTTCATGTTTATTATTCCTTTTATATCACTTATTACCAAGTTATAAACATTATTTAATCATTTATGTTAATAATGTTCGTTTTGTCGATATTTGGTACCTGAGTCCAAAATGGACTTCTTATAATTACATGTTATTCATGTGGTCAAAGTTTCATTATATCCAGAATTATATTCATGATTTAGATATCATATATTTCATATATATCCATTATATACAAGTATTTATAATAGTACATAACATTTAGAGGTAAGAAATGAAATGCACCATTAATGGAGACGGTAAGCCATACGTACGCATTGACGCTACTTTTATTTCTATTTATTATTTTAATGGAATAATGATACATAGTTAAATTATAATTCCATTATAATATCATATATAATATCATTAACTCTATCCTTTATATATCCCACATAAGCAATTAACGAGTCACATCACTTTCAGGGGGCGGTAGTCCGGGCTTCCTCAAATGAGATTATCATATTTACCCACTATGGAAACCATAAGGGAATGCTATAAATGGAAAATACATAAGCATAAAAAAAATAAACATAATATATATCATATATAAATATAGTGCCATCATAATGGCCACCATGAATGTCGGTTGGAGAGATTTGAACAATCATTGTTTCGTGAGGCGTTAGTTTGCCATCCACAGAAACATTATGTTCTTCATCCATTAGATGTAGGTGTGGGTAAGTGTAGTTCTAATAATTATCACAAAAACATTATATTATATTGAGGATACTGGTTTTGTTACAAGATAATGGAATAAAAAGAGTTTAGTCATTGGAGAAGTAAAATAAAAAAACAATTTAAGAGAAATCGTTACCGTTAATTTGGGTAACTCCCTTTGGTTTGTACTAAAGGACTTCTTAAAGTGCTTTCTGCCTTAGGTAAAACTTCTAAAGGGAGGATAGGGATGTAGGGAGATTCATTTGGCCGAGTTGGGATGAGAAAAGTGTCTTGAGAGGTGTGTGTAATGGGATAAAAATGGACTTCTTTTATAAGGGAGAGGAGGGGCTCTTTAGGAAAGTGTGAAAATATTATTTTATTATATAATGATATTCGGTTTTAAAAGTTCCATAAATCATTAAAGATGAATATAAGATGACTCATGATCGAAATAAAATCATCCAATCAGAATTGGACATGTTTTGGATAATATTTTACTAATTATAATCTTATTTATTTTAATCGGTTATTAATGAGTTAAATATTGCATCATTATTGGGTCATAAATAATTTATTTTATTTGATGTCTAAAAATTATAAAAAAAATACCATGATGTAGGAAATCGTTTTAGATTTTCAATTTTTATTTATATTCGAAAATATGACTTGAATTACACCATATAATAATTAATTACTAAAAGAGTTTTGTTAATGTCAATTTTGTCTTTACATTATATTAATTAATCTAAATTGTAATTATCACTCCCAAGTGGCTCAATGGGGTCCCAAAATCAACCCAAATATGACCATGGTCATTAATGACTCAAAAAATATGTTTTGGACAAGTGTTAGGGTAATTTTGAATTATTATAATATTCTTTTAACCTTGAATTACCATATCTACCTTTAACCATGGTAAATAAAAGTCAAAAGTTACTATTCACCAAAAATAATTTTCATCTTAATGAACCACCTTTTACTTTTTTATAATAACAATGTATGTTGGAATTTTGAAATTCAATTCACAGAAGTGTTAAAATTTAATTTAAACGAAAAAGTCAGTATTTTTAATTACCACTAAGTGGTTTCACTATTCATAAAAAATTGATGTTTTTCAGAAAAATACCAAAAATTCTGCCTAAGATATATTTTATATTCTGAATTCAAAAGTGATGTTTATTTTGAAAAATATAAAACATAGAATTGGTATTAATAAATTTGAAAATTAATTTCCATTATCAAGACAAATAGCATGTTTTTAAGAATCAATAACTATCAAAAGATTGATACTTGTATATGCCCAATTTTAAAGTGAAACTAATTCCAATCACCAACATTTGATTAAATGGTAAAAATATATTTTAATTTAACTTTAAACCCAATTAAAAATATAATCTAACCATATAAGTAAATTATATTAAAAGGCAATTTTGAGTTAAAATACAAGATTTTTCATTATTCATTAAAAATTGCACTTTATCGGAAAAATTCCAAAAATTTACACAAAGTAAATTTTGATGTCCCCATTCTAAAGAAGGATTTTATTTGTTCATATATAATGTTTTAAAGTGACACAAACTATTTTTAAAAAATGGTTCTCCATTAAAAGGTGATAAATCGGCCTTTTAATGTAAATTGTGTTTTAAATTAGATTCATTCACATTTTAAGCCTCTAACTTTTATTTGATAAATTAAAATACATTTAACAAACATGTACAATCATATTGTAGTTAGTTTAATTAATTATCACTAATACAACGGCTAGGAGTTAACTACCATTTAAAATAATAATATTGTATTAGTGTGCAACATAAGATTTCAAAGAAACCCATTCTTGCGTATCGGGTACGCTATCGAACATAGAAACCCCTTTAAAGTAAAATTAATATTTAATTAAAAATATTAATAAATATGAAAAATTCATATTCTTTATTTACCTAGGATGTTACAATCTATAGGATTTTTGAATCTACAAAAATTTTGGAAGAACCTCCTTTAAGCCATGGTTTTATAGAACCTTTGGTTTAAATAATTAATGAAGATGAGAGAATGGGTGCTTCATCTGAAGGAGTTTCACAACTTTTAGATCTAGTTGAATTCCACACCCAAATAAACTATGTTTAAACATATATAACCTTCCTCAGAGACACATTTTATTCTAAAGGCTTGTGTATATTTAATAAATTTGATAAATTAAAATTCCATGATATACAATAATATTTACACTAGAATCTTCAATTTTGGATTAATTGATTACCATTTAGACAATTAATTTGGATGTTAAATTTCATCACATTATCATCACATGATAATAAAATTTAGTATGATAGCATGAGGTAGGATAATAAGGTTTAACTATGCATTGTAAAATAATATATGAACTTCAATGAAAACCACTACAGTGTAGTGAAATTCACCACACAGAAGCCTTGTCCAACATAGACTACAATGTTTTATAAACCGATATATTAGTGATCATATCTAACATAAAAAACGTTAATGTGGTTAGAAATACTATTTAACCTAAAAAATCATACATACACAAAATATATGTATTTATTATAACCCACAATCACTGATATCACTTTTAATTGTCATATATACATTTAACAAAGAACTGGATTTTGTCACAAGTACTATCAGTATGAGGAGGATACTATTTAACAATAAACAAATATTTTATCCATGTAAATTATTTAAATATTAAAAGGACTCTCATTTGTGGTTTCTATATAATTATTTGACCAACCTTATTGTCATAAAAATATCATGATCATTTATGACACTCCGTTTTCAATATAAATTTCAATAAATTAAGATTTTACTAAAATAGAGTAATCTTAATATCTTAAAAGACATATATGGACTATTTTAGGGTATATTACATACCATAGTTTATATTCACCAAAATAATATATAATTTCTTTTCGCATTTACTCTTTTTTGGAATATTAAGAGTCATTGGTTTATATTGGATTAATTTCTTACTACTCTTATGATCTATAATGAAAGGGTTTTAAATCCATTTAACAAATTTTCATTGATTTTTAACTCATATAAACAAATAATAATATAATAGGGTTTTTTAAAACAAGGTAGTTGTGTTGTTATGCATATTTCATCTAGGTTCTAGATTAAACACCTTGGTATAAAAATTACTATAGTCATTTAGAGTTTCTTAAAAATTATTGTCTTTAAAGTAGGTAGGGATTATATCCATCCTAGATATGAACCTATTATGTACTCAGATATGTTTATTTTATTTAACATTGATATGTTTATTATTAAATTGGTATACTAAAACTAATACCATTCATTCTCTCATGTTTTTAAATAAAACCTTTATTTTATAAATGATTATTTTATATGTTGTTTTTATTTCAAAAATATATTTTTTCTTGGATAATATTTGATTTTTAATTTTTTTTAATTTCAAGTATGAATATTTTTAAAAAAATAATATTTTATAAAATACATTCAATTGAGTGACCATAAAATATTCAAATAAATATTTATAAAATTCCGACTCTTTTCTAATCTCTATTTTATCTGGTAAATAATTTTTTATCTAAGGGAATATTGAATGTGATTTAATATTTTTATTGAATTTTTTTTAATTCGTTATGAATAATTCTTTCGTACCTCTCTTAAGATACATTTGGGAAATGATATATTATATATACTATTTGGGGTTTTAATAAACAAATATTTACATCCCTTTCTCATGGGTTTCCTTTGATGATTGATCATGTGTGATTAATGATTCATGATACATAGTCATTTAAGTTTTTATTTAATGAATTTTTTTATTGCAAAGTAGATATTATATAGGTAATATAAGAATTATATATAACCTAAATGCATTGGGTAATGTTTTAAATTTATATATACTACATTTGGGATAAGATTATAATATTTTTATGTTGGTGGTTTCTCTTCTCAAAGATTCCAATTATGATTTCATAACATAGTGGTGGATAACCATATCATACAAAGTATTTGGTCTACATGTATATGATGTGTAAATTTTATGCATTACTTATGTATCCTTCTTATAGTTGACCTTAAATGAAATATATAAATTTATTATGGAAAAGTATTCATTCACAATATCCTCTACAGATAATGATCGAAATAATTAAAAAAATATCATGACTTTGAGTTGAAAACATATTAGATTATAATCTCCCATTAATATCATAATTGTATTAATAACAATATAAACAATGATAAAATTAGAAATGGGATATAATATGGAATTTTTTGCATTGGTAATTTGATTATTAGAATAATAATATACATGATGAAATGATAATTTAACTATTATAATTAACTATTGGAAATAATGAACTTAATGTTAAAATAAGTGATTATATATTATTAATGTAAAATAAAATTATATGTTCATGTTCTAATATCAATAAAAAATATTTTTAATGGTTATGTAACATATTTTAAAATACAAAAAAAAATTAATGAATCATTAATTTATTTCCCTTACTTACTGGATTATTTCTATAAATCAAATTTATAATATGAAATTATCATGTCTTAGTTAATCAAGGGTGTTTTTGTAGTTGTTTTTAAATAATTTAATCTCACAATGATTCGTAAAATATGTTTTATGTATATTATATGATATGTTGTGTCATTTTAAAGTAAAAATGAAAAACTATTTTAAAAATTTATTTAATGGCTGAAAAATAATTTAATTTACTAAATAATATATTTCATTATATTATATTAAATTTTAATCCCCAAAAAGTAATTTCAAAATGAAAAAATTACAATCTATAAATATTTTTTATAAATAAATTATATTTTTAAAAGTAAAAATGAAAAAAAATATGATAATTTACTTATTAAAACATTAAAAAGCAAAATAAAAACCTCGTCTAAGAATAAAATATCATGACTTAAAAATAGGTGATTCATTTTAAATTACTGTTACAAAATAATATTTTTGAATATCAATATTCATATATTATTAAACAATTATCATATATTTTCATAGAATACGCATCTCTACACCCAATCTCAATTAACTCACAATATCATTAATATATATGTTTTCTTGATCTTTAAAATTTCCCTTAAAATAATTTTAAAGTTATTTAAATGTTGTTTTTACAATTCTAGAAATTAATAGGTAAAGAAGGAGACTTTCCCACTCTAATTCTATTCACTCCTAATTCTTAAATTCAATTGTTATTATAGTTTATTATTATTTTAATTTATTATATTAAATTTATTATAATTGCAATATTGATCTATAAAAATAGATATATATACTCTCTCTTGATATTGTATTTATGATTCCTTAAAAATATATAAATATTTCCCTATTATTCTTATTGGATCATTCTCATTATTAGTTTAAAAATTACTAAGTATGTCACGTATATATGGAATTGTATAATTTAAATTTTTTAGAGGGTTATTTATTCTTTGTGGGATAGTATATATTTTGTTCATCCTTTATTAGCTAATAGGTGGACTAATCTATATATTTAATCAAGTGTACAATTTATTTTTATATTAATATTCCTTATAGTTATTTCTTGAATAGTTTTGTATCCCAAATGAAAATAATATATATAGTTACATACTCAGAATTTTTGATTGTATTAGTCAATAACACTATAGTTATTTCTGCATTGAATCGCCTTTTAAACAATATATCGTGAAATTTCTTTATTATTATCAAATCACTGGAACACCTTTTAAATATTAATCCAGGAAATTAATTCATTAGAATTTAAAATTATGGAAAGTGTACTGTATTATTGGAATTATATATTCCTCTAATTCACTAGGTGTGATTAATAAAAGGTGTTGTTATGGTCTATCGGTAGTTATAATATTTTTATACCCATATAAAAGAGGTATCTTTATCATAACTTAGAGGGGATATTAATGATTGATGTTCTCTTTATCAAAAATATGTTTAATTATTCATGTAAAATTATTAACATCAGTTTATGATATGTGGGTGAAATATTTAACCACTAACAAAAGGATTATTTAAAACAAAATCCTATATTTTTATATATATCTTGGAAGTGAAATATAGTAAATAAACATGGATGATTATCACTATAGATACTAAATATTGTTGAATAATTTGGCACAGTATATGTTCTATTAGAACATAAAAATTATAGTACCATGCCATGAAATTAATGGTTGAACAAAATAGTGTAAACAAAATATCATGTCTACCATTAGAGTTTTAGGAACCTGGACATTAGTTTTGGTGGAAGATATAGAATGGTTCTTTATTACATCCATTCCATACAGATTGTTCTTTGGAAACTAGAAGTGTTTCAGTAAATCATACATAAAATAACATGAAATTAGTAATTTTATGAGTTATTATAGTGTAAATTTTTTTAAATTATTGGTTATTTTAGATTGTACTAACCCATACAAAAATCTATTTTTATGTGTATTGAATCTTTTTTTATGGTCACAATTAAACGAGGTCAGTTTTTTTAAATTATTGTTAATAATTTTTACTTTTTAATTTCAAATTTCAAAATGAAAATAAAGGTTGTATTTGTTGTAGTTATATATGAATTAGTAATGTGGATATTTAGAGTGAGATGATAAGAGATAAATAAGAATTTATAACATATTACGTAAGGTAAAAAATTGTGTATATACATTATCCATTGAATTTTTGATATATGATAACTCAAATTCGAGATCTAAAGTTTGATCATAAGAGAAAAAAGTGAATACCTGTTAGAATTTTGTATTATAATTATATGATCCATATTTTATTATTTACAAGTGTGTTATGCTTCTAAATATAATATAATTATAGTGATGGTATATTTGGTTTCATTTAAATTGATGGAAGGCATGCTAAGTTTAGATAATAAAGGTTTGAATTTGGAAGAATTCATTTAATGGGGATGCACTCTAATATTCTTATTATTTTGTGGGGTTTCTTTAGTAATGAATAATATTTTATATTTGTTGGTGAATTAATAAAAATTTAATAATATCTTCATCAATGTGTACTTTTTTCTATCTTTGTTCAATCATGGGGGCTCATTTAACATTTTTTAGAGTCTCACTTGGTAATAAAGTTCATCAATAAACACAAATTATTTTTATTCACTAGATGGTCCAAGTGTTTCATGTTATCTTGGGTTATTATAGTAAATTACCTATATTTTACCAATAACATTAATATAAAAAACACAATAAATTCTTATTCCCTCACTAAATGATTGTGTTTGATTCCATATAAAAGAATGATAAACAAAAACCATACATATAAGTATTATTTAATTGAAAAAATCTGTTTTAATAAAGGTATTCATAAAATATATAATTTTTAAATGTATACACAGAATCATTAACCCTCTATGTGTTTTTTTACCTAGGGACTCTTTAATTAGTATCAGAGCATATCCTAGGTTATCCCCTAAAGACTAAAGATTTTTTATTGTTGAAATGTAAAAATATATGTTTGAATAATTTTATACTATATGTGTTGTTAGTTTATATTGATCATAGAAATTTAATAAATAAAAAATTATTCCCACATGCATCCGAATTAATATCATATACTGAATTAATTAAAAATTTAATATCTTTTTTTATCTGTTCATATGTTATTGACGTTGTTGTTATTAGTTATATACAAATGGTGGAAGTGGTGTAAATTCTCATTATTGATAGATTTTTTTTTAAAAATTATTGAACATACTAGTAATTATAAATTATTATCACCTACAGTGAAGTAGTTTAATATTTTTATCTAAATAAATACTACTAATGGTATTTAAGAAAAACTCTACAACATTAATGAAAGTGATAATAAATTCAAGTAAAATTTTTTGCAGATTTCAAAAGAAGTGAGGAAAATAATATTTTATAATTTGAAATTATTTATGATTTTATCACCCATTAAAATTTTATTTTATGATCTATAAGGCTATTTGAAAAAAATATATTATTTTCTGGTTTTTAGGAAGACCCTTCAATTTTTATTGGACATATTTGATGTAAATTTTTCAGGGCATGAGGATTGTGATCTTAATTGCATTACTCATGATCTTTTACATAGTATATTGATTTAATATGAAACAAGTAAAGGTATTAAAATGAATAATAATAAATAGCATATAAATAATATATCTTATATGGTCATAGAGGTTATAAAGGGTCAAATGGAAAAGAGGGATGATGATATTTTAGATTTAGAAAATGAAGATATTAAATTTGAAAATTTGAAAATTATTATCTCTAATAATATTATATCATTCGTAAATCTATATGTAAATATCAATATAGGTTCCCCTTAAATTGTTTCAACTTTGGTGTTGTTGGATAAATTATAGTGAATTCTACGGTGTTAAAATAATATACAATGATTAATTAATTCTTTAAGATAATTCTAAAGGTAGAAATTAATTAAATTAAGGATAATCTATTTTTATAATGGAAGTAAATGAATTATTATAAAATAAAGAGATAGAGTTTTATTTTAAATTTTATGTAATAATAAATTAGTTATAGTGAATGTGTGACAGCATCTCAAGTAAATGTAATGATAAAGTTATTATTGTAATGGTGGATGAAGATAAATTCTCAATTGATAATGAAAATAATATAAATGAACGTTATTATGGGATACAAATAGATTTCAATATTTTATTAGAGCTAATTTAATTAATTAAAATTATATAAATGCTATAAAAATAGACTAAAAACTTGAAGAAGATGGAAATACCATCAATGTTTTATAATGCTGACTTGATAAAAAAATTATATTGTGAGAGAATAATAAAAAATTTAAGGCGTTTAATACCAAAAAAAATGAATGAAAGGATTAAAAAATTATTTAGAAAATTATAAAGAAATAAAATTTACACAAGTAATGTTTTATACTAAAAAACACATAAATATTTTTAATTTTGGTTTTGAAAAACATTTTAAGTCATTAGTAAATTTTTAATGATGGATAAAAAGGTGAAGGAAACCTCAAGTAATCTTAAAGTTAGTATTAATTATCATAGATAAAATAAAATAATAAAACAATGATTTTATATATAAAATATAAAGTTATTAAATACCTATAAAAGAAATGATGGTTGTTTAATTACATAAAAAGTAATTTCCATCAATTGTATTGTCCTAAATCTCATTGTATTAACAGAAAAATATTTAACAAATTGAATAAAAAACATTGACAAAAATAAATATTATATTTAAACAATATTAAATTTTCACAATGATCTTTTAAAAAATAATGATAACAAAATAATAAAAATAATTAAAATTAAAATGGTGCTCAAAATGATAAAAATATAGTTTTTTAATGAGATATTATTTTTATTATTTTCGTCAATTTTTTGAAGGATATGGGCACATGGAAAGTAGGTGTTTTTCATTTTAAGGTCATATTATTATTCAAAAGTAGTATTTTTTAAGAGATGATGGGATATAACTTTTCAAAATAAATAAAGTTCAATATTGAGTTGAAAATTTCAAAAATAGATTTCAATCGTAGATTTCTATTGTTAGATGAATTGTAGAAATATTTCAACAATAGGGGCAGGTGTCTAAATATTGTCTGAATTATATTTTTTCAATTTAATATGAAAAATGGTTCATAAAAAATTCATAAATTAGAAAAATTTAAATTATTGGATTATATTGTTGACGGTTCATTGAATTTATCTAAAAAGGAACAACCTTATATATTAAATAGTTGGTGATACCCTATATTAAATGTGATTTAAAGCGATTGAAAGTAATTTGAAAGAGAAAAAAATATCATTCAAATTAAATAATTATATCTCTGTTAAATAAATATTTTTGGTTTTAATCAAATCGGTTAGAAAATAATAAACTCAAAGTATACTTTTATTTGGATGATTTGAGGCATAATTATCTTATTGTGTTTTTCATTTGTAATGATGAAAATGAGAAAGTTTTAGAAGATACTAACACTTAGTAAATTTAACTAACGATATTTTCTATTTAACTATAGGAAGAAAACTATATAAAATAATTTTAATGTTTATAAATCCAATTATATAAACATGAAAGTGTAAAATGAATTATGGAATAAAAAACATCATCCTATTATATAAAATAAAATAAAATAAATCAGTTCGAAATTTTTTACCAAGAATCTACTAAAATTGAAAATGGATATGATTTTTTTTGAATATTTATCAAATAGGAAAATGGTTAATTCTTCATACATGAGGATGAACATTCAAATGCTAAAGTCTGTAGATATTATACATTTTGATATTTTTATACTGATATAGAATTTTTTTTGTAATATTTTCATTAGCAATTTAAAGAGAAAAAATATTAGAAATATTGAGTAGTGAGAAGATGATGGTATCCTCATAGGATATTACTAAAATAAAAAAAGATAATTATTTTAACAAGAATCTAGGAATTATTTTTCTAGAGTGTTTATTCGATGATTGTTGAACACTTATTTAGTATATGTTTGCATTATTAGAATATTATAAAATTGTATTATGAAGGTGTTAAATTACATAGATAAAAGTTATATAATTTTAAAAAACATGAAACTTTCATTGATAGGTAAGTATAATATTATGATTCATCCATGTATATAGATTAATAAAAATCTAATTTAGTTCACCAAAGATTAATAAAGCATATTGAGGCCCAATATACCACTATAGAACATGAAGTTTTTATTCAAATGAGAAAATTTATACGACTTATAACTCAAACATTGTGGTTTTATCAAGTAAAATTAATTAGTGTTAATGAATAATTAATATATTAAGATTGGTTTGATATTATTAATGATTAGTTTGGAGAAATAAATATGAACAAGTAGGGATTGGTTTAAAATCATAATAATAATATAAAATATTAGAATAAAATGGGTGTTCAAAAGTATATTAAATAAAAAATATAAAGTGGGTAAAATATAATTATGTATTCTATGAAAATAATGTTCATAGATAAAATGGGTTTAATTTGATGAGATTGTTTTACTATTTAAAAGTATTGAAATAATCAAAAAACAAATCTTGAGTGGCTCATTAGATTTAAATCCTTTCAATTGGATGTGAATCCATTTTTCCTTAATAGTGATCTTAAAGAAGAGGTATACATAGAGAAATAATATTGCTTTATACTTAGATAGTATATTAAAAAAATTATAAATTTAATAATAATTTATATGCTTTGAATAAAACCCAAAAATAATTGTATTCCATGTTAGGATCAATTTTGAGCAACTGAATTTTACAAGAGAGATATTTTCAAATAACTTTTATATCAAGGACACATTCAAAAAATCACTATTTATTATCATCTATTTAGAGGATATAATTTTGTTAATATAATAAATAATAAGTTAATAATGAATTTTCCAATAAATAATTGGATTAATTGATATTTCCATTCTGAGAGATAAAAGTACGTATTGGGTGTTAAAATTAATTAAGGATTGGGTTATATTTTTTCCATCATGGAATATTTATACATTAAACACTAATAATGTGATGTTTATTATAGAAACACTACTTTTTATTACATGAATATTACATAATTTAAAAGATAAATAACATAATAGTGTTAAATCTCCCGGATTAAACATTTTATTGTCTTATAAAAATTACGATTACACATATCTATTACAATATAAAATATAAAAATTATTTAATATCTTCTTCTATAGATTCTTATTGGACATCTCAATCTAATTATTTCAAGTAATAACTTGTGGATATAAATCAATGAAAGGGGAGAGATAAAAGCCTTGTAATAGGATAAATAAAAACATTAATCAATATAAATTAGGTGAGAATAATCATCATGTTCATAACCTAATAATAGGATCATTATCAAAATCCTGATAAAAACATTGATAAAGGAATTGAATTTGGAAATGCATAAAAATGAAACATCATTCCATAGTAGTCAGACACCACCCATAGTTGCGGACAATGGTAGCATCATGTTCATGAAAAACATAAGTTCATAATCATAAAATAATCATTGTGAAAAAATATTGCACCATGATCATGCATATTTCACATTATCTAATGAGATATATCATGCTAAAAAATTATTTGGAGCTCTATATAATTCTAGGTCCACCTATCACATAATAACATTTACATAATCATCCATGTCTCATAGAATTTATATCAATAAAATCCATGTAGTGACCAATGTAAAGAAACTGGTTTCATAAGGATTTCATATGTCATTAATAAACATGGGGTTCTGAAATAGAAGAGGGAAAAACATATTTTTCAAAAGATTTATCATTCTTTATCGAATAACAAACAACTCAACAAGATTCAAAATGTGTGTAGAAATGAAGAGTTATTTTAAAAAACCATTGTATTTGTTGTAAAATTATTTCAAAAACATGTAATTCCAGCTTAATTTCATCACTTTTTAACCTTTTAAATAATAAAATATTGTTTATTAAGACAATTATACAAAAGTGAATTATAGTAATTTAAAAAACTATTTATCAATTATAATCATTTTATTATATTTATTAATTTCTATTGGTGAAATTTATGTGTTTTGATATCATATTTTACTTAAACATTTCCCATTAACAACAATTTCTTTATTTTATTAAATGTAATATATACTCATTAGTGTAATTAATTACAGAAGAATAGAATACATGAAATTAAATAATTATATATTATATATAATTCATAATTTCAATACATGAAGGTGGTTATAATAATTTTCTTGTCAATATATCTGGAGGTGATTAACCGGCCTTTAATGGGACATTGTCGAAATTACGAGAAAGAGAAATTAGACATTTATATTTTCCATAAATAAGATAATTAATGTAGGTTAACATCATTGATATAATTTTATCTTAAATTATAATAAATTTTTAATATATGTTTTGGAATGTTAGGGGGTAAAAAGAAGAAATAGAAGAAGAAAAGAGGGAAGTGTTTATAGAGACTTACTCTCTCTCTCTCTTCGATATAACTTCTCTTTTATATCACTATAAATCATTTCTGATAGGAGTTGTAATTATATAAAATCTCACTATGTATTTTAATATGCTTAATAGGGATTATTTGGATATATATTTAGCTTCTTACGGGATGGGATTAGTGGATTTCCAAGGGGAGGTAAAGGGGATATTTATACTTGAGGATAAGTGTATTTTTAGAATAAAATAATATATCAAAGGTACAACTTATAATAGTGAATTTATGAAATTATAAATCATATATTTATATAATATAATTATTTTTTCACCTTAAATTCCCTTTATAATTTTAATTCATTTATTTATTAAAGAGAAATGTTGAAATAAAGAAAAATTATTATTTTAAAGAATCACTTTCAATTTAGGTTTTGAATGTTCTTTTTATGTTTGAAATTTGAGATCATTTTATTTTAATGAACCATTTATGAAGTTAAATATACCATGTATGAACGTAATGTTAAAGAAATGATTATTTCATTGTTACATCATGAATTATGTAATTTGAGTTACAATAGTTATGTGAAAAACTATATTTTTACTATTCACGTGAAAATTGAGGTATTTCAGAAAATTACCAAAAAAACCTTTTATAATTTGGACATGATGTTTTAAAAACTTATATTCATTTCTTCAGAATAAATTTATAAAATAATTAATTTAATTTTTAATATAAAAAATTATTTCTATAAAAAAATTAAATAATTGTTTATTAAAAATGTGCTTATATTTTCTTTGAATTTATTGTTATTTATTTTATTTTTGAATAATAATATTTAACTTTATATAGATTAATAATGATAAATATTATTTTTGATAAAATTTATTATTTGGGGATAAATTACTATTCCAACGGTGAGGTTACTACTCCAACATTCACATAACTATTTCACTTGTCACTTTACCTCCTGTAAATACTACTATATTATTTTAATAAATATTCTAAAAAATTACTCACAATGTAATATATTTCCATTTCCAATATTTTTCTTCTTCTAGTAATATTCTCATTCTTCTCTATAGGTTTTGTAGTGGAGTAATTATTCTGGTATATTAGGGTGAACAATATTTTCCCATTTTAGACTTTCTATTTTATATTTTTTGTCTATGTGTAATGTTTCTAATTTTAATTGTTTTCATTACTAATTTATGTAACAATATTTAGTAATTAGAAAAAATATTTTTTGGATTCTAAACATTTTATTTGTATAATATTATATAACACACATTAATTCAAGAAACAACTTTTACACAGAACAGTGGGTCGTTACACCCTTCCCCCATTTAGAAATTTCATCCCTAAAATTTAAAATCATATTCTAAGTTGAGAATAGGTGGTGGTGAATTTTTTTAAATGATTCCCCTCATTCAAAAGTCACCTCTTCATACTTATGGTTCCACCTAAACACTTTTACCATTTGAGTAGACTTATTTTTTCGAAGTTTGTCACTACAACCCAATATTTTCTCCAACTTCCCTTCATATGAGTGGTCATTCTACAATTTTACTACCTCCAAATTTAGTACATGTGACATATCAGGAACATACTTCCTTATTATTCATACATAAAACATGTACTAAACTAGAACCAAACATGGTGGAAGTGAAATTTGATAGGCCACTTATCCTATATGATCAAGGATCTCAAATGGTCCAATATACCTTAGGATACGCTTCCCTTTATTTCTGAATCACATGACTCTCTTTCATAGTGATATTAAAAGGATGATTTTTTCTCCAATGTTGAAACCTATGTACCTTCAACAGTTGTCAACATAGATTTTTTTCTGACTCTGAGCAATGTGAAAATGTTATTATATAACTTGAACCTTATCTATCATCCCTGGAACATGGTCAAGTACAAGTATCATTCTTTCCCCAACTTCCTCCCAAAAATTTGGTGTTCTATATATATTCCCGTATAGAGCATCATATAGATCCATTTTAATACTCGGGTGGAAGATATTGTTATATGATAACTCAACCAATGGGATATGTTGATAATATCTTCAATTAAATTTCAATGAGTATGATCATACCATGTATTCAATTGTCTGAATTGTCCTTTACGATTCGACTTCTATTTGGGGATGATAGTCCATGATGAAATTTAATTCAATTCTCAAATAATGTTGAAGACCTCTCTATAATTTAGATTTCAACATTGGATCATGATAAAAGATGATCAAAAATGGGACCCCATTTAGCCTCACAACTTCCTTCACATATATCATGTGAAGTTGTTCAAGTGATAAATCTTCCCTAATAGAAATAAAGTGGGTAGTATCATTGAGTATATCAACCAAAATATGTATTGCACTGTTTCCTTTAGATTGTTTTAGGAGATGAGTGCAAAATTCAATACTGGCATTAGTTTATTTCCATGTGGGTATAATAAATGGTTTCATCATCCCTTTGGTCTTCTATCACCCTGATTTAACTTTTTTACATACCGAACACTATGAAATATATTATGCAATCTGCTTCTTCATGTTATCCCATAGAATTTTTGTTGAAGATTACAGTACGTCTTAGTGCCCCCTGGGTGGATTGATAAATATGAGAAATGTGAACTATCCAATATATCCTTCTTTCTCTCATGTGTTGTAGGCACATGAAGACTTAATGCAAACTAATTCCAACCATAATCATCTATATGGAACTCAAGTAGAAACCCTTTATTTATTGGTTTCACATTCTTTTGTAGCTCCAGATCATCCCCTTGTGCATCCTTGGTCTTCTCATGGATGGATAGTTGGGAAATCATTTGGGCAAGGTGGGATGTATTCTCTACCATTATTATTTCAAGATACATTCTTTTCCTTTCCATAAAGATAGGGTATTTCACAATATGCATCATGGATAGAGTATCATGTTATTTTCTGATAAAATCATTAGATAACTTGTTCACCTTTCCTAGATGGTGCTGAATATAGAAATAGTAGTCCTTGGTTATCTTTAACCGTCAACTTTGAAGCATGTTGAGTTTCTTATGTTTGAATATATCCTTTATACATTTATAATGTGTATATATATCATGCTTATCATCATAGATATAGTTCTACGAAATCATTATAGTGATTATTATAGCTTCTAACTCAAGATCATGCATCGAGTAGTTTTTTTAATGGGTCTACAACTGCTGTGAGGAATATAATATCATTTTATTATTATACATGATAACCCCAAACAAACCATTCTTTTAAGTGTCACTATATATCAATAAAAAGTCTCAAAGAAATTAGTCTGATCACATGTGACATGATTAGACTCTTATTTAGTTCCTTAAAGGTTTTCTAACATTCTTCCATCCAAACATACTTTACCCCATTATGTGTTGAAAGTAGTTATCATGCTAGACAATCGAGAGAAATTACTCACAAAATGTTGGTAGTACCCATTAACTCCAAGAAAACTGCGAATTTCCATGACACTAGTGGGTCTGGTCCATTCATTGATTTCCTTTTTCTTTTAAGGGTCTATACAAATTCCATCTCTTGTGATCATGTGACTAATAATGTGACTTGATGCATTAAGAAGTCACATTTGATGAAATTAGCATACATATTATCCTTCCTTAATTTCACCAGTACAATACATAGATTCTCTTCATGTTCCTCCTTTATCTTGGATTAAATTATTATATCATCGATAAACATTAACAAAAATATTTATTTATTCTCTAAAGGCTTTATTCATAAAATCCATGAATATTGTAGGAGCATTAGTAAGTCTATAGGGTATTACTATGAAATGATGCTTTCTAAAAAACATACTTCTAAATATATTTCATCTTCACATTTAGTCGACGATATCCAGAATGATGATCCATATTTGAGAAGTACTTATCCTCTCATAGCTGATCGAACAAGTCAACAATACTTAGATGAGGATACTTGTTATTTATGGTGATACTGTTGATCTCCCAATAATTGATAGACAATTGTATTGATATATCCTACTTGTTGAAAAATTGCACTGGTGAACCCCAAGGTGATACACTAGGTAATATTAACAACTTTTTCAAATACTCTTTAAATTTATTCTTTAAATCATCTTGTTTTATTAGGTCTATTTTTTAGGCTCATTTGATATAGAAGTATCTCTGGGTATGAGATTTATTGAAAACATTACCTCACAATCTATGGGAAGTATGGATAACTCTTCGAGAAACACATAAGTGTATTCCCTAATAATGGAAATTTTCTCTAGGTAGATACCTTCCTTTGAATATAAAATTTGATCAAGGTATTCGTATTCATTGGGTATTAACACCCACACTATTGAGGGATTTTCCAAATGAGGTTTATGATCTTCCTTGAATTTGTTTAGAAGCATTGGATGGTTCATAATATGAAAGGATATTTCATATTCCCAATAGTTGATTTGTTATCTATATAATGATAGATAATCCATGCCTAGTATAGTAATTAATTCCACCAATGTAAGTATTATGAGATTTTCTAGTATAATTTTCCCACATAAACCAACATGAGATAATTCCAATACTTGGGTTGCAATGATTACCCCACTATGTGTTTTTATAGATATATACATCAAGGTATAAGGGATTTAATTAAATTTTTCTAGAAAACGTTCAGGATATAAAGAAGTTTATAGAACCATAATCAAATAAATGTTTTTCCATTCTGGAGTGAATAGAAAGTGTACCTTTTATGAATTCATTTTGATGGTCAACTTTATAAGTATAGATAGAATAAGATCTCACATTCTCCTTTGGATTTAGTGTATACTAACGCTAAGTTACCTCAAATACATGTGGTTTAGTTCCATGTATTTTATAGTAACAATTATCCATACAATAGAGTCATTAAACCATAGGTGGTACATTATGAGGTTCTATCCTTTCTTCCATCATGTTGGTCGGATTATTTATCTCTCTTCATAATTCATAAGCATGTGGTCTTCTATCCCAAACTTTAAGTATTTCTCCATCCCTTTTTGACAATTCCAATTATGATTTTCCTTCATTTTTGACATGTGGGTAATTGGAACCTCTTTCCTCTTTTTTTATTTGACCCACAATCATGAAACTCCATTATTCTCTTCCTATCTTTATATCCATCATACCATTCTTTGAATTATATTTCTACTTTGACATTGCATCAACCCAACTCTCTATAAATCCTAGAGTCTCAAAATTTAAGAGACTTTACAATGTGTGGTTTTAAACTGCTAAAGAATTGATCAATTTTTCTATAATTATTGATAACAAAACCTGAGGTGTATCTTGAAATCCTTTTGATGTTTTCCTCATATGTCGTGATCGATTCACAATCTGTTTTATTCTTCTCTATGAATTCTTTCTCTATCTTTTTTCAAAGAGTGTGAGGGAAATACTTGTTAGGACATATTTTCTTAAAGTATTTACACTCTATCTCTTATATTTCATCCATTTTTTTGGTGTTCATTAGCAATTTCTACAATTTATCAGCTTCTCCATCTAAACAATAAACTGCATGAGTCACCTTCTCCTTCTCAAAACAATGGATCTCAGAAAATATCTTCTCCATTGAGTTTACCCACTATTGCAAAACAAGTACATAAGAATACCTAATAAATATTGTTAATAATTTCCACATAAAAAACTTAATGACTAGTTGACCTTTATCGGGTGAAGGTAGACATTCCCCATGATTCTAGTTATTATTCAAAACCAAATATAGTTGGGTATGCATTGCCATAATGTTTTGAACTCCACCACTAATAGCATTGGGGATGTCATTCATACAATCATTGAATTTTCCCTCACATGTTTTTGTTGGCCATGTTTTTCTGGGTTCCCACAATTTTCTCAAATATAAAATGAAGGAAAAAAACATATGTCAACAAATCAGGAATGATTAATTTATTATTTTTCATAATTAAATCTAAAGGAAAATATTATGGGATCCCAATGTTAATCACTTTTATAAACCAAGGATTCATGGATGTTTAAATATACTTAGTCTTATTATAAGGGTTTTTATTAATTATTTCTAATCCTAATTTCAAAAATATCAAAAACAATCTCTTATACTAACTATAGTGACCCTACATTTTTGTAGATGACTATAAAATCATTGTAAAAATTAAAAACATTATAGCATTACATATCCAGGATCAATATGTTAAGTTTCTTTAGAAATTAGGTTTATATATAACTGTTAAATAATATAAAACAAACATTATTTAATTCCTTCTTCTCTAGATTCTGAGTATACATCGCAGTCTTTTTTGTATAAGTATTCATCTTAAGACATACATTAATTAAAGGGGTGAGCTAAAAGTCCATTAAGATGATAAATAAGAACATGAATCAATATATCATGCGAAAGAACCCAGTTTTTCACTCAAGTATGGATCCATTGAATTTCATCCTAAATGTTATCTTTGGACCTAATATGGATTTCAAGGGGGTTAATAATGGTCTCAAGGGTGTCTAGGGAATTTTTGAATCCTGAAACACATTTTTTGCGAAAAATAGTCTTGGCTCATGGTTTAGAGAAAACCATGCATGATTTCTACATGGTTTGGAAAGCTGTGCAGATTGTATTTTTTCATAAAGAGCCACCTCACACGATTGGTGCATGTCCGTGCAGCATATCCATCTTAGTGCCCCTTTTTCAAGATAAATGTGCATGGTTTGTGCACAGTTTGTCTAATCGTGCGGACAAATTGTGCATAGGTTACATTTTGGGTCAAATTCTATTTTTAACCTTAATAATCTATTTAAGCTCCCTTCTTCTTCCCTAATCTGATTTTATGCGAGATTAACCTATTTCTCTCTAAATAGGGTCTTTTTTAAAATCTAACCTTGGAATCAAGAGATCTCATTCATCCAGAAACTGATCGAGCTTCTATTAATAATGTGGGATGATAAACGATAAGAACTCAAGTCTTCTTGAGCCATTGTCCTTCACTTTTACTCTCATCTGAGATATCGAGGTATGAGCATTTTCATCTTTTTCTTAGGTCTACACTGATCCAAGGAAAATCAAGCATCAATACCATATGAGGATATTTGTAAAATACTATGGTTGGTGGTCTATAACTCATCCCAATAGTTTTTTGACTTTGGATTTGTCATGTAGGGCACACCGATTTCATCAGGTGTTGTTTATTAAATTTATATGTCGTCTTTATAATCATTAGAACTGTATGGTCATCCTCTTTCAAAATATGTGATTAATTGTTTCTAGTTATGACCAAAACTCCATCCTTTCCATGTAAAAGGTTATTCCATAATGATGGTTTAGTGTTTGGACACATTTAAGCCACCGTTCGGATATTCCATGGCTTGGCCACTATAAGGGTATGTTTTTCTATATTAAATTGATTGATTTATATTGTGAATTACATAATGGAAGGTACCATGTATGTGTACCAGTTGACCTGCCTGCGGTATGTGATTCAAATTGATAATTAAATGTAAATGATTAATATGTTCCATATCAATTGAACCCCTTACCACATTAAATAAAGGTAGCAGAATGATCCTTAAATTATGTAAAATGACTTAGATGGAATAAATGAATAGTTGCATGCTACTTGGCCTTTTCACATAAATTAAAGTAAAATCTTCAACTAAATCACTTGATAAAAAGGCTGCATGCTACAAGACCTTATCACACTAAGGGAAGGCGGGGCTGGAACCAAATGAAACATTACATGAATTCATAATCAAATAAGAATGTCCAAACTCAAGCTCGCCTTCGATTCTGATTGGGGAATTCCATGACCACTTGAGAACCACAATTTGATTGAAGGATATGGATTCCTTAGGTTGAGAACCACCTAGATCTCGATCTATGCACTACTGGAAATCTTTCGTTTCCCAACACTTATATACCAATGGTTCTTCTGAACCGTTGGTTTAGGTGTTAATTACCAATGGTTTGCATGAACCGTTGGTAAGGATGGTGTTTAGATGAGTTTTCCCAACGGTTTGATAAAACCATTGGGAAAGAATTGTTTTACCAATGGTTTTTAATAACCGTTGGAAAAAAAACCCAAATTCGACTAAGGCAGGTGATTCCCCCCCCCCCCCCGCCCGATTTCAGAAGAAGATTGCGTGACTCCCAGAAGCGTTGCCCGACTACCAGAATCCTTTGAGAATCCCCAACATAGGTGCACCTCTTCCATATGATCAGCTTCTAGGTTAGACTCTTTCCACCTCTCCTCAAGGATATCCTTCCACCTCTTATCAATGATATCCTTCTATTCTCATGCATATTGTTATTCCATATTTCTTGGGATTTTGGAAAATTTTATGATTCACTACTCCACGAATAGTGTACTCAAATCACTACATCCACAAATTGTGTACTCAAATCACTACATTGGTGTACACATGTTCCAATTAATGTTTTCATTACACAAATACATTTATAAGGGAAATGTGTCTCTTTCTTGTGTTCTTATTTGAAAGATTCATAGTTCTTTTAAATCACAATTCATTAAATATTACAGCTTCATGTATAAGAAATCATAAGAAAATGATTTTAATATTTATTCATAGTATTTCATGAAAATCACTCCTTTCATTAATATCATGTGAAACATGAAGATCTTATTCATCTTAATTTTTTTACAGTATGTGTATTACATAACAAGTATGTATCGTGTTTCAATAAAAATCTATATATATATAAACTAACACACTGTTCACTTATCCTTTTCACAATAGATCATATGGAGTATCTTCTTGAACTTTTCAAAATAGTATGTGGTCCCTAATTATTCTTCATAGAATAAATAAGAAATACTTAGGTGTACAATCTAATTTTCTTTATGAATAAAATATCTACAAAGTCAACTCTTAGGGGGGCCTCTCTTTTTCCCATGTAGTACATCTTACTTCTTCATGAAAATAATTCACAGAATGTCAAATATTAAATATTAATTAATATTAGTTTTCCTAATATAACCATTAATCATTCTGCCTTCAACATCATACAAGAGTTATTCAATGACCTATTTACAACACAATTAACATTTTCACATATTTGGGGTTCCTCAAAATTTTTGGTAAAATCAGAAAAAAAAAACGTATATTGAATCATTCTTCTCATATGTTTACATGGATACAAGTTCATCTCAAAATTCATGACTGCGTGGTTCAAATATCAAGAGGAACATGGGATTATTATTATTCACACAAATTAAGTTGTATTTATCTCTTCCTTTTTGTTTACACAATTATCCTGATCCACTCAATTTCACACCCAAAAATCAGTATTCATATGTGAGATAAAACGCAATAGAACTCTTATGGAATGGAGGGATATGGTAATTTCTATGGGATATGTGGTTTTACAGTTTTTAGTGGGGTGATATGGCACTTTCTGTGAACTTTAGTGAGGGTTTTATGAAATGTAATAACTTTTCGAAATGTTTCCATTTTTTATCTTCAATAACTTATTTAAAAAACTCTCTTTACGTGGTTGTGGGTGTTCATTTAGGACGTAAGATAGTATGAATTCATTTTAATTGATATATCCAATATTATTATTGATTTAGGTTCAATTTTCTTAGTGTTGACAAGTGATGTTATTTAATAAGTTATTATTAATGGATGTAATAATGATGATACGATATAAGGGTTCACATGGTGTGTATAACGGTTGACATGGTGTCTACAATAATCTATTGTCCTGTGAATGTACATGGGAATGTACACACAGTACATGACTTGGATATCCATGTAAATATACATGGCCAAGCCCTTATGGTGAAAAGTATGTTTGGCCATATGGGGTGCTGAAGATGCCCTATTTACACAAGGCATTGTGTCATAGGTATGCCCACATGATGTGTTGGATACACTATAGAGTAGGTAGTAATTAGATCAGTCAAAACACTTTCATCCCTCAAATTCAAGCCTACATGGTTAAATGGAAGAATCTATGTTCAAATGAAATTCCTAACATGGTTTCTAAATGACCACACCTAAAAGTAAACTAGAACACTGGTTAAATGCAAGAATTCATCCCAAACGTACACTATAACATTGGTTAAATGGATGAAATCATCCTCGTTACCGAATTTCACACACATTTGGGAAAAAAACCATCATTCACAAACATCACTGTAATTTATATGCTATCCAAAAAACATATATCCCTTAAATGTCATGAAATTATAGTATGAGTTGATTTAATGTTGACATTTTTACTAGAGGAATATTTGTATCTTTGGATAATATATTCTCAGAACTATAGAGTGGTACGACATTTAATGTTTTTAGGTCCACCCAGGACAACCCCCCTCCTTCTTGGACGCAGGAAACCCCCCCCCCCCCCCCTTCATTTCTGGAACCTAGAAAGCCCCCCCCCCCCACCCCACCCTCATTCTTGGACTCTGTACAACCCCCACCCTCCTTCCTGGACCTTGGACAGGCCCCACCCCCTCCTCCCTGGACCCCGAACAGCCCCCAGCCACCTTTATGGACCTAGGACAGCCCCCCTCCTTCCTAAAACCTAGACAGCCCCCCCACTATCCTCCCTAGACCTCGAACAACCCACCACCCTCCTCGTTCAACCCTGGACAGCCCAAAAATCATTATTCGTATGTGAGAAAAAACACAATAGAACATGAAGGTCCATCTCTAATGAGTGGCCATCTGGGTTCGAGTCACTAATGAGTGGATTCCACGTTTGGGACGTCACAATTCCTTGATATCATTTTTTAGAGGTGATTCTAATAAAATCCATACCTATCACTATTGAAGGTCCCCCTCCAAAATCAATTGGGACATGATTCAATGAATACACCCTACCAACCTATGATCTATGGCCCCAAACCTAGGATCCTTTAATCCATGGTTAAGGTGAAACATGATGATGCCATAACTACTTTTGATGTGATCCTCATCCTACTCCTCATCTTAATCTCCCTGAATAAATTAGTGTATAAAACTCATATACTCCTAACAAGACCCTTAAGGATTATGTATTCCTTGAACCACTTCCATATTTGTTTTCATTGCAGGAAATGACACCCATTGAAGAGAGGCGGCGAAAAATGATGACAGAAAATATTCTTCGCATGATACAGATGGGCATTCCTCCAGTCATCAATATTGTGAGTATTTTGTATCTAATATATTTAATTCAATAACTTATAATATCATGTGTTTACTTTTTTGGTAAGCTTTTTTTATGATCCACCCCCTAGAAGAGAGATATCTGATGAGGAGCCAAATATTTCCCCTCTTATAGAGGCTGGTGGTGGGAGGGGGTGGTTTCAGAGTTAGAAGATCATCCGGTGGTCCTGGTACTGAGGCCAGTGGTACGAGGTCTCGTGGAGCGAGAGTTAGATGATCCACTGGTCGTACCCGATTGGACTATGACCCTACAACATACGTATCTTCTATGCCCCATTTTGATCCTGGTGTGTCTTTAGGAACACATGGGATATTTAGACCTCCGATGTTTACACTACCAGTTAGCCAGAAGACTTTTCCATTATCATTTTCTTCTGGTAAATTATCTTTGAGCTATTATATTCCACCTTCTTTGAATCCTGATCCAACACAATATGTGGCTGAGGAGCATACAATGAGGGACATTCCACCTGTACAGGATATTCCTTCAGCTTCTGCACATCCAGTGACGCCCATTGATCCGACTATCACAGGTATATTTATATAACTCTAACAAATTTGTGTACCAAAATTTATTTTTATTATAACTTGTACTGATATTTTTTCTTTAATAATATATTCATCTACTGATAGGAGGTGGGGGAGGGGTTGTACTCTCTTGCATGTGTTATGGTACTGACAGACACAGTGTATGGTTGAATATAATGATGATGGACAGATGATTGATAAATCTGGGTTAGCATGTCAGGGTTTTTTGGCGATGCTAGCCTAATACTCTGACATCATTCTGGTCAGCCCTCTCTCTTCGATACATATGCCTCACGAAGTAAAGGATAATGCGTGGGCACAAATATGGGTAAAATATCTATTGGATTTAATGTAGTATTTTTTGGTATTTATTTGAATTAATCTATTGGGTTTCAACTTTGATTTAACTTCCCTGATGGTGAAGGTGCATGACCAGTGCATTTTAATGATCTAGGAGAGTTTTGGGGAGATTATAAGCATGAGCTATATGTTGGCTCATGTGATAGTGTGGGAACAGAGTGGGAGACATTACCTGTCGTGGATGACTGCCCGATGGAGCAATATCGCCAAATGATTACCCATTGGGCGACTGCCAAATTTAAGGTATTAATCCCATTTGAGGTATTTAAATGAAAGTTTCATATTTTTCATAAATATTATATTATTTATTATTAATAATTATTTAGGAATCTTCTAATAAAACAAGAAAAACTTAATTCAATGAAATACCTCCACACATTGGGGTGTACTACTATGTCAGATCATGAGAGGTAGCTGGTACGATATAGTTGATTATTATTTCTCTTTAGGACTTTCCCTTTTTATTGTTTCCTACATAAATTATCTTATTTATTTAATATTGAATATATGATTATACATGAACTTTATATTGTTTCAATGTCATTACAGAATGAAAAATTGAATATTAAAGGACATATCCCTCGAGGAAAATTGTTTTGCTCGAGTAGAAGAAAAAAATATGAAACTGGGGTTAATGAACCGACACAAGAAAATATTGTATGTTTTAATTTGTTTATTTCAAGGTTTAATTTCTATTTTGAAATTTAATAATGTATTAATATTTTTAACAGGCTTCTATAGAGGCCTTTGATGCCCAGGAGCCTGATAATTTAGGTCCACATGATAATTTATATCAGGTTTTTGGAGATGAGCACTCTGGTCGAGTATGCAGCTGACCTGGTAAGAATATAGTCACGACAAGGAATTGGTCCTCTCCAAGTTTCCATTCTAGTACCACCAAGTTGGAACAGGTCAAGGAGCATGCAAGACAGTCTGATAAAAGTGTCACAGAGTTGGAAGAACATGTTCAAACAAGGGATAAAGAATTTATGAAACTGATCAAAGCTTTATCTTCATTACATCCACCAAAGGCCAGTGCGACTTTTTAGACTTATATTTCATTGATGGGTTCATTATCCAATGCACCAGGCTTTAGTTCTAGTGGTAGTACAGATGATGACATTTCGGGTGATGACAAGGATGCTGAAGAGGATGAGGTCGAGGATGAGGATGAGGATAAGGGAGAGGATGGGGCCAAGGGATAGGATGGGTCTAAGGCCGAGCATGGAGCCAGGGATGAGCATGGGGACGATGACAAGGATGACGACGAGGAAAAAGATGGTGGCGAGGATGAGGCTGATGATGATAGTGGTGATGGTGATGGTGATTAGGGGAAGATTGATACATTAAATTTTTGAATTCTATATAACTCTTAATTTTTGAACCTGGTTTTTCACTCTGGTATGGATATTTTTGAATTCAGTATAACATGTTTTTCACTCTGGTATGAATATTTTTGAATTCAGTATAACCTGGTTTCTCACTCTTTTTTCACTCTGTTATAGATATTTTCTAAATGGACATCATTTTAAGTGAAAAAAACAACTGACATACGGAAAACCGACCAAACACATCCGGATTCTGTTGATACTTCAAGAAAATGATCCATGGGTCATTTGTGACATATATAAGTCAACCCTAACTCAATATGAGGCATGGTGTGGCAGGTATCACTCGAAGTGTCTGTCTTTTGTTTAAAATGGAAACTATTTTAAGTAAAAAAACATCCATAGGGAAAACCAACCAAACGTATTCGGATTGTGTTGATACATTATTACAATGATACATGGGTGATTTGTGATGTGTAAAATTCAATCGTACCTCAATCCGAGGCATGGTTTGGCTCATACCACTCAAACTGTCTCACTTTTATTTGAAATGCACAACATTTTAAGTGAAAAAAACAACTACAGTTTCAAAAAAAAGACCAAAAACATTCGAATTATATTGATACATTAGGAAAACGATCTATGTGTCATTTGTGACTTGTACGAGTCATCCCTGACTCAATATGAGGCACAGTGTGGAAGGTATCACTCAAAGTGTCTTTCTTTTGTTTAAAATGGACACTATTTTAAGTAAAAACAACAGCCATATGGAAAACTGACCAAACGTGTTCTGATTTTGTTGATACTTGAGAACAATAATCCATAGGTCATTTTTGACCTATACGAGTTAGTTGTGCCTCAATCCAAAGCACAGTTTGTCCGGTACCACTCAAAGTGTCTCACATTTTTTTGAAATGGACAACATTGTGAATGAAAACAAAAACTAGCATACAGAGAACTGATCAAACCCATTCGGATTCTATTGATGCTTCAAGAAGATGATCCATGGGTCATTTGTGACATGTACGAGTCAACCCAGACTCAATCTGAGGCATGGTGTGACGGGTATCACTCGAAGTTTCTATCCTTTGTTTAAAATGGACACTATTTTATGTACAAACAACAGACATAAGGAAAACTGACCAAATATATTTTGATTGTGTTGATACATTAGCACAACTATCCATATGTCATTTTTGATGTGTACGAGTCAACGACGCCTCAATCTAAGGCACGGTTTGGCTAGTACCTTTCAAAGTGTCTCCATTTTTTATGAAATGGACAACATTTTAAGTGAAAACAACAACTGGAATACGAAAAAACGACCAAACACATTTGGATTCTTTTTATACTTTAGGACAACGATCCATGGGTCATTTGTGACATGTACGATTCAACCCCGACTCAATCTGAGGCATGGTGTGGCTGGTATCACTCGAAGTGTCTATCTTTTGATTGAAATGGACAAAATTTTAAGTGAAAACAACAACTAGCCTACGGAAAACAGACCAAACGCATTCGGATTCTGTTGATACATTAGGATAATGATCCATTAGTCATTTTTGACATGTAGGACTCATTCCTAACTCAATCCGAGGTGGCCAGTATCACTCGAAGTTTCTATCTTTTATTTAAAAGGGACACTGTTTTATGTAAAAACAACATCCATATGGAAAACCAACCAAACATATTTTTATTTTGTTGATACATTATCACAATTATCCATTGGTCATTTTTGACGTGTATGAGTCAATCGCGCCTTAATCCGGGGCATGGTTTGGTCGGTACCACTCAAAGTGTCTCACATTTATTTGAAATGGACAACATTTTAAGTGAAAACAACTACCAGCATATGGAAAACCGACCAAACGCATTCGTATTTAGTTGATACTTCTGTAAAACGATCCATGGGTCATTTGTGACTCGTATGAGTCATCCCAGAATCAATCCCAGGCACAGTGTGGTGGGTATCAATCAAATTTTCAGTCTTTTGTTTAAAATGGACACTATTTTAATTAAAAACAACAACCATATGGAAAACTGACCAAACGTATTCGGATTAAGTTGATACTTTATCAAAACGATCTATAGGTTATTTGTGACTTCTACGAGTCAACCACGCATGAATTTGAGACACGGTTTGGTCGGTACCACTCAAAGTGTCTCACTTTTATTTGAAATGGACAACATTTTAAGGGAAAACAATAATTGGCATATGGAAAACTGGAAAAATGCATTTGGATACTGTTGATACTTCATGAAAACGATCCATGGGACATTTTTGACATGTACGAGTCAACCCTGACTCAATCTGAGGCACAGTGTGGCAGTTATCACTCCAAATGTATGTGTTTTGTTTGAAATGGACAACATTTTATGTGGAAACAAAAACTGGCATACTGAAAACTGACCAAACGCATTCGGATTCTATTGATCCTTCAGTACAGTGATCCATGGGTAATTTATGGTATGTATGAGTCAACCCTAACTCAATCTGAGGTGGCAGGTACCACTTGAAGTGTCATTATTTTATTTAAAATGGACGATGCTTTAAGTAAAAACAACAGCCATACAGAAAGCTAACCAAACATATTCTGATTGTGTTTATACTTTAGAACAATGATCCATGGGTCATTTTTGACATGTATGATTCAACTGTGCCTCTATTCGAGGCACGATTTGTCTGGTACCATTCAAAGTGTCTCACTTTCATTTGAATTGGACAACATTTTAAGTGAAAACAACAACTAGCATATGAAAAACTATCCAAATGCATTTAGATTCTTTTGAGACATTAAGACAATGATCCATTGGTCATTTGTGACATGTAAGAGTCAACCACGACTCAATCCATGGCATAGTGTGGCGGGTATCACTCGAAGTGTCAGTCTTTTCTTTAAAATGGACACTCTTTTAAGTAAAAACAATAGCCATATGTAAAACCAACCAAACATATTATGATTGTGTTGATACTTTATCACAACGATCCATAGGTCATTTTTGATGTGTACGAGTAAACAATTCCTCAATATGAGGCATCGTTTGGCTGGTACCACTCAAAGTGTCTCACTTTTATTTTCAATGGACAACATTTTATGTGAAAACAACAACTAGCATATGGAAAACTAACTAAAATCATTCGGATTCTATTGATACTTCATGAAAACAATACATGGGAAATTTGTGACATGTACGAGTCAACCCTGACTCAATCCGAGGCATGGTGTGGTGGGTATCACTCAATGTGTATATTTTTTTTTTGAAATGGACAACATTTTAAGTGAAAATATCAAATGGCATACGGAAAACTAACCAAACGCATTCGGATTCTATTGATACTTTAGTAAAAAGATGCATGGGTCATTTTTTGAGGTGTACAAGTCAACCCCAACTCAATCCGAGGTGTCTATTATCACTCGATGTGTCTGTATTTTATTTAAAATGGATATTGTTTTATATAAAAACAACTGCCATTCAGATAACTGACCAAACTTATTCTGATTGTCTTGATACTTCAGTAAAGCAATCCATGGGTCATTTGTGACATGTACGAGTCACCTGCGCTACAATCTGAGTCATGTTTTGTCCTTTACCACTCAATGTGTCTATTTTTTATTTTAAATAGACAACATTTTAAGTGAAAACATAAAAAGGCATACGGAAAACTAACCAAACGCATTTAGATTTTGTTGATACGTCAGGAATATGATCCATGGGTAATTTTGGATGTGTACAAGTCAACCCCGACTCAATCCAAGGCACAGTGTGGTGGGTATCATTCAATGTTTTTGTCTTTTGATTAAATTGGACAATTTCTTTAATAAAAACAATAGCCATACCGAAAACTGACCAAACGTATTATGATTGTGTTGATATATTAGCACAATGATCCATAGTTCATTTGTGATGTGTATAAGAGTTTATCCATTACCACCCAAAGTGTCTCAATTTTATTTGAAAAGGACAAAATTTTAAGTTAAAACAACAACTGGCATACGGAAAACCGACCAAATGCATTCGAATTCTGTTGATACTTCACGACAACGATCCATGGGTCATTTTTAACGTGTACGAGTGTTTCCTAAATAATTGGGGATGACCTCATTGATTGAAGGTTCAACCATTACAATCGGTTTCTAATGGGTTTGTTCGTAGAACCGGAAACATCCAATGATTCCATATCCATTTAGACCTACTTTCCAAAGGTGGGTGCCCATTATTTGTGGACTGATGAGGCATAGGAATTTGTATTGGTCGAGAGGATGGGAGGTTAAACTCATCACACCATTTTGAGGGGAATTATTGTCTACTCAGGGACACTCTTTATAGATTTATGTTTTTTTTGTGGATCCTTATTACATTACCAGGTATAAAATGTTCTTTCCTTTAAATCTGAAAATCAATTATTGATATGTTGGAAATTTAGAGAATCTTTTATATGTATTCGAGGTTCTTAATCGATAGAGAATCATCTGTATTTGTTAGAGACTCTTAGTCAATGGTATCCTTCGATACATAAAAGTCTCTTGGTCATTATGATAACCATACTGGTTTTAAAGACACCTAGTGGGGCACTTGAAGTTTATTGTCATTCCGAAGGACATGGATTATTTCAGAGTTGGGATCGTACCCACTGATGGGTTAGCTAGTTATGCTATGTTTTTTAAAATGAATTAGAACCCACGTAGTTCGAGTAAGGGAGTATGATTTTTATGCATGATGGATTTCTCAAAGAAAGATTCCATGATTACTTTTACACTCTAAGCTCACGTGAGTCATGCTTGATGCGAGAAACAAGAGGAATTGGTGAAACTAGACAATTGTGCCACGAAATATTCAATGATGTGGGGCTTATGAATGTATGACTTCCCAAATAGATGAGGATTAAGATCTACGTTAGGGACAAAATCCATGAACAGGGTCTGTAAAGGTATATGTGCTTCATGGAGATTTTGATACTCTAATCACGAGGCTTATTTTTAAGGAAGATTCCCAAGTTAGGAGGAGACTTATGATTGGGTCTCACTCCTGAGATGGAAGCCCAGATCAAAAAGGAATTATGACTAGTTAAGAGAAATTATGATTGGGGATATTACTAAGGAGGAGGCCCAGGTTAAATGGATTTGAAAATTAAGGGACTTGGGGCTTACTCCTAAATAAGATGCCCATATTTGAGACTGGGGCTTATTCTTGAAAAGGATACCCAGGTTAAAGGAATTAAGGTTTGGGGCTTACTCCTCAGGAGGATGCCCAAATCTAGGGAATTATGACTGGGGCTTATTCCTGAAAAGGAGGCCCAGGTTAGGGGACTTGGGGCATACACCTGAAAATCAGGCCAATATTAAAGAGGACTTGGGGCTTACTCCTAAATAGAATGCCCATATTAATGAGGATTTAGACTGGGGCTTACTCATGAAAAGGAGCCCTAGGTTAAAGATTCTCTCATCTTAAAGGATGAGGTTGAATGAATGAACTCTCTAACTTTAGTGACATAAATATGTGAAAATCACTATGTTTTGAGAGATGTTACATGGATATCCTTTCAGATAAGGAATTCAATCAAGAAAACATCCCATAAATGGCTTTGAAGAGTGTCTTGAAGACTGAATCTTGAATATGAGATTTGGAATGGCATAAGATGGGCTAAATGGGCAGTAAGGGAACCCAAAAAAGATTGGGGTGTGCATGTCCTGGAAGGCGCACAGGTACTACGTGGTCGCGTAAGTATTGGTCGTGCAGGCTTACTTGTGTGACACATGGGTACTTGTGCGTTCCTTGACTTGTAGAGTAATACTTAGGCAATTCTTGACCAAAGCCTTTAGAATCATCCTGAGGAACTTTCAGAAGAGTGGTGCACAAGTTTAAAATAATAGGTAAGGAGGCGCGCAAGTGTCTTCATTTCCCTTAAGGGAAAAACATTTAGGCGCACAAGTATTAGTGATTTCTAACACTTAGACCTTATTCCTCTTGTTTAGACCATCCATTCTAGGTAAACAATTACCATAGAAGTGTTCGGAATACTTGAAGAAGTGACTTGGGTGTTCAGAGCTCTATATATGATTTCTTGAAAATTTTCCCTCCCGAAATGGGGGGCCCACAGGGTCTATATATAGGCTTCTAAAGACCCAGTTTGGTTTTCAATATAGGGCGCGCAAGTCACTTGCATGACCATTAGGTGGCACGCAAGTGTACCTGTGTGGTAGTAAGGGAACTTGCATGGTTCAAGGTCCTTTGACTCCTTTTTCATTACTTTGTTGATTTTTGATGTTTTCTTCAATGGATGAAACAATTTATGCTAATTCATTTCCCTTTACATTCCATTAGAAAATGTGACGAAAAGGAGCGTCAAAAAAAATCTCCCCTTAGAGATGGATCCAGATAGAAAAAAGGATTTGACTCTAAGGAAAAGAAGATAACCCAAAGGGAAATAGGTGTGCAGGTGTTCACCGTGCAACTGCCATCGTGCAGGTGCGAGTCGTGCAGGACTGGAGCACGCTAGATGGAGCGTGCTGGCTGTAGGCATGTAGGTGGGAAGCCTGGCCTATAAATATGTGCTCATTTGCCGCGCATAGCATCTGATTTCTGAATTTTCGAGCTCTCTCCGCGCAGGTCACCTTTGTCGTGCAAGTTGCTCATTTTCGACTGTTTCTTCACTATTGTGCAGCTTTCAAGGTACATGGACTTGTGTGTTTATACTTGCATGCCAAAAACATGTGTGGCACATTAACACTTGCATGACACATCCAAACTTGTGTGCCAAGTTTTTACTTGTGCGCCTTAATGCCTTTGACATTTTTCTTAATTCATTCACATATTTTAATAAAAATAAACCCATTTAAGAGTTAATGTATTAAACTTTTGTGAAGATTTAATGGATCCAAGAATAATTGGAACGACTGATGAACTAGAAAGAAAAAGAATTGATGAAATGATGGATATCGTTGGCCACGATTATTATACTGTCTATGATAGCACTATCCCATATTTGGTTAAGTATCTGAAGAAATATCACTTTGATTTCCGACAAAGCACTTATCGGCCATTGTACGGTTATGGTCATCTGTGAGAAGTCACTATTCCAGAAGCAAAGAACTGTCTCCCAGTTTCATGGTTTCAGAGTTACACCAACTTTTCTTCAGCAAATATCGAATGTGTAGGAGGATGTATAAATGCTAGAACAGTGGATAAGGCCCACATGATGCATCATATCCCTTGTATGCCAGATACGAAACCTCATAATCCAAAGTTTCAACCACATTTTCATCCTTAGATCTTCTGAAATGCTTAGATATATCAATCCAAAGGCTGGAATAAAAGTTGGGACTTCCGTCCTAGGGGAGGTGTGAAGCCAACTTGGATGTGGGCATACTGGGTACGACAAACCTATGCAGAGTTTGTCAAAGATCTGAAAGGAGTGGTGATATACGAAGCTGTTTGGGTTGGGAAAACATATGTTTATAGACATGATAACTTCATGCCAGAGATACTCAACCATTGGAGCCCAGAAACCAATTCATTCCATCTGACTCATGCAGAAGTAGGCATCAGTTTGTGGGATGTCCCCAGGATCTCACGGGCTCCAATTTTGGGCAATATGTATGATGAATTCATTTCTCCCATGGTGACTTGGAATGATTCAAAGAAGACTCCTGCTCTGGCTCAGGAATTATTCAAATTCATCCATAGGCTCACGATTTTAGAGACTTCCTTAACTCATTCTGGAAATGATATTCATCCAGAGTAGTGGATGAATATATTTCTTATTGAGAAGAAAGAGAAGGAGCCAAAGGAGAAGGATCTGAAGGAAAAAGGATCCAAGAAAAATAAATCCAAGGATAAGAGGCCCACCCATCCTACTACCTGCCCAAAACCTGAGAAGAGGGGTGCTCCTAGAAAATTTTGGCCAACTCTAGAAGCAGGAGAGTTCAATAAGTGGGGATATGAGGTGAATCAAAGGATACCAAATAAGACTCGTCTAGCAAGCTTCTTGGCTTTGTGGCTCAGCATTTATCTCTTGCCAGTCAGGTATTCGAAGGGAGGCATCAGGCCAGGGACCTTCGTTATTGCGGCAAAGTTGGCTAAGGGAAAAATAGTTGGGTTGGCTACCTCCATTTTAGCGAAGATTCACGGGAGTTTACTTCATGAATTCATTGGTAAATCTCATTTAAGAATAGTGGGGCCATTCCACGTTTTATGGGGATTGATCACCACTCACTTCAAGACTTATAATATACAGAATGGAGTACAAATTCCTAGAAGTTATTTCAGGCCTTCAGTGCATGAATTATCTAGAGTGGCTCTATTAGATCTTAATTCCTATGACATGAAAGTGAGGCTGAGCATGTTTAAGGAATTAAACTTCATTCCCTATGGAAATACGCTAATTGGGCTGTTTGTTGATGATGGAATAGCCAACCTGGATTTGAGGGCATACATGATAGCTTGCAGAGATGGTGTTCTAGTTTCCAGGATTGATGGAGAAATTATATGTGTGGCCTATGCTCCATATAGATTTGCACGTCAATTCATGTGTCTGCAACAGATTGTTGTATCTCCCCCAGTACATGTCGGTTTAGAGCAACATCTGACGGTTGCTCGGCATCTGTGGTTGCTGACATCAAGGGGGAGACTGGGGTGGTATTTGATCTACCAGTTGAAAAAGCATCACATAACTTGAATACATGGTATGTCGAGCACTGGATAGCATCATACCCTAATGGGGTGCTAAGTCACATAGTTTATCAAGTGTGGAAAAGGAAGAGGACTGTAGAGAAAGGAACCCTTCCTCATGAAGGTGATGCTTCCCCACCTAAAGTTGATTCGCCAGATTCCTCCTCTAGGAAGGATTCACCAGATTCCCATGATGGGGATGATGAGGCACAACAAGTGGAAAAGCAGCCTTGTGCCCGATATAGTCCTTCGGTTAGAATAAAAATACCAACTCCATCAACTCCTGGTGACTTACTTCATCGTGGTAATTTAATCACCATCACATTATAAAGAAGTAAGTCCTATTTTCTTACTCTCTCTCAATAGGTGTAGGAGCTGGGAAGAAATTGATGTCGACGATTGTAGGCCCTTCCTCACATCCTTCTGGTACACGTACTGAATATCTACGACCAGAGGTTGTCCAGACATGGAAGAGTCTATATTGTTGTACTGATACAGCCTGGCTGGATTTATGCGAGGGTTTACAACTCCCGAGAATAGGGAATCTTGTGGCTTCTACAAATCTTCAATATGAGTAGAACCCCATTGAAGTGTGGGATTACTTCAGAGAGCTGGAAATGCAGATATATTCCACTGATGATTCCATTCCAGTCACCAAGCAGGTGAAGGAATTGATAGATCGTGGCGTCGTTGAGGGGACTGATGAGGAGTGGCACGATTATGTGGCTCTTGAAGATGTAAGTTTTCTTTCCTTATTTGGTTCGCAACTTGATTTCAGTCGAATATTTTTTACTCAATGAAATTATTTTTTTCACCTTGTAGCTCGCAATTAATGGAATAGCTGAGGTTCCTTCACCAAAGTACAGCCCTGGTGGTACTACCATTGGGGCTGCTAATGAGTCTCCTCGAGAATCGGGCGAGATATCTCTGGGCCAGCAGGCCATGAATGAAGAGTTGTACATGGCCCTCTATTCTCCAATTCCGGTGCCTATAAAGGAGATTGCTGATACTCCTAAAAATCCAAAAGGAAAAAGGCAAAGAAGAAGGAAATCCACCGCTAAATGCTTTATCAGAAGTAGTAAGTCCTTCAGATAATCATGAATCTATACCCATGAAAATATTGCTTATTTTCCTTTGGATTGCAGGGGCTTCTTCAATTTACCCCTTAAGGGAGAGGACTGACCCTCTTGTGAGGACCACTGAGGATGCTGCGGAACAATCACAAGTTCAGGCTGACATAGCTGCTTATGGAGAAGAGCTAGCATCTGTTCCCATTATCCCTCCTGTTTCTATTGTAAGAAGATAATAACCCGCTTCTGGTAAGCTAACAATGCTTCATAAAATATTGAATGAAACATATACTGACTTCCATTTTGTGATATTTCAGGTTCAACCCCTGTATTAGAGCTCTTGGTGGCCATTGTAACCAACACCACCATTTTAATTGAAGAAGATGTCCATGGATAGGGACAGCAGGATGAAGGTCGCCAAGAAGACGAATCAAATACTTTCACTGGTGAGACTTACCAGGATTCTGAGATGATATTAGATGAAATGATGGGACTTGGCACATCTTTCAAATATTTTATAAATCATGTTAAATTACCATGTAATTTAGATGATTATGGATGTGAGTGTTATCCTTAATCATATTAAGAATAACTTTTTATTACATGTCTAATCATGATCGGTTCAAATGTGCAGTTCTGTCTGAGCAAGATGCTGAACTACCCATGCCTGAGGGGGTGCAGAGAACCCTACTATTGTAGAGACATTAGCACAAGTGAATCTAAACCCAGTAGAGCTTCCTTAAAATCATCCTGAAAATAATGTTGAAGCTAGGAAGGATGGGGAGGATCCTTCTCAGGATGTGGATCTATCGTTGGGTAAGGAATAACAATATTTGTGATTGTACTTAATTTTCAATACAACTGATTATTTTTTTTTCCTTTGAATCTAACCAAAGCTTTCAATTGATTATGCAGGGCCGTCAATTGCAGTGGCTAGATCTGGATGTGAGGCTTCAGCCTCCACCCCAATGGGAATTGAAAGTGAATAAGCTCAGGTCAGGGGGAAGGAGCAGAACATGACACTTTTCTAAATGCATTAATCCCAGATTACATGCCCCCCTGTGTGGATGATGTCTAATCAGACCCAGATGTACTTAAGGTGCTCAGCTTTTCATGACGCAAGGCATGGACCAACATACGGAAAATCATATCTGAGGTTCCTTTAGAAGAGCTATCATCGAAGATCCCTCGATTATCTTCATTCTTCTCCATGCTAGAACTTTGCAGTTTTGGATATGAAAAGATCCATGCCGCAGTGAAACATGTTATTTTAAGAAGGGAACAAGAGAAAATGTGTCATGAAGATCTGACCAGGGTGAAGCTGTCAGCTAACATCAATGAATTTGAGGCTGTGATATCCCGAGCTGAGGCAGAGTATGATGCCAAAATGAAGGAGCTGAAGCATAAGATCAAATATTAAGTCATCCAGTAGATGCACCTTCAGTAACAGTTAGACTCTGTTACTGGGGAACTTGACCAACTCAATTATTCATTGGAGGGAGCACAAACGAAGGGTATGAAGTCCATCGCGGATGCCGAGAAAGCACTCCATCCGGCTGAAAATAGTTATGTTGGTCAGGTGCATGAGCTTTAAGTAGATATTAATGAAGCTCGGGATGATATTCATAAAGTGAAGACTTATGTTGATAGCCTCTTGTAATTTCCTAGAAAAGAGAAGAGACTCTAGTTTGTGGATGTCCTTATAATTCTTGTGCATCAAATGGAAAGATTTATTTCAACTTCAATCACTTGTGCACGTATTTTCCTGCTACCTACTTTAAATTTTACCTAATCCAATGGGCCTAGTAAGCATAGTTTGATTTTTAGTAAGATTATTATAAATAACCCTACAAACATTGAATCTTTTAATTGCTCAATATTCCCTAAATCATACAAAATTTTTGTTAAATGAGAAGGAACTTGACTTTTATTCAGAGTTCCCTTGTCTTTTGTGGGTAGTTTAATGTCATGCACATCGGACATAAAGAGTCTAATGCTTAAGGTCGAAATATCTTTGACCGAATGAATTATAATTGACTCAATTCCTTGAAAACATATCTGAAAATATTTTACCACACTCAAGTATGAGGGAAAATATGTAAACTAAGACTTAAGAAAATTTTAATGTGAGGAATGATATGAAAAAGAGCTAAAAATGCATTAGAAGAAGTAGTTCCCTAGAATGAAGTTACCATTTTTTAACAAACCCGTTAGGGGGTTGAATTATGCAGGGCCACCTAAGGGCATTGGCTACATAGTCAAATAAATAGCATCTTTTGGATGACATGTCCATTATGTAGACTACTTATGAAAGGCCGCATAAGGGCACATGCTGCATAGTCAGGCAAAATAACTCTCAAAAATTTACTTTTCTACTACTAAGAATCCAGTGAAAGTTTATGTGGATTCAAATTTTCCAAAGTATAGACTTTTTTGTATGGAAAGAGGTACTTGAGTGTGAAGAAGATATTTCCAAACAGGATTATCTATGAATTGGATGATTGTTACTCCTACAAAGGTCGGACCCAAATGTAGGGAAGGAAAATATAAACCATAGACTTGGATAATTTCAGATCATGAAAAAGCTTTTGAGACAGATATGTTAAGGATATCCATTTTTTCGGATCCCTACATATTGCCATTAAGACAACCAAGGAAAAATAAGATTTTCCTCCCATGAATGAACTTACCACTATTTGACAAACCCATTAGGGGGTTGAATTATGCAGGGCCGCCTAAGGGCATTGGCTGCATAGTCAAATAAATAGCATCTTTTGGATGACACGTCTGTTATGTGGACTGTTTATGCAAGGCCGCCTAAGGGCACGTACTACATGGTCAGGATAAAGAACTCTCAGAAATTGGTAATTTTGTGACCATAAGTCAAGAAAATTGTTATGAAGATCTGGAAGTATTCAGGATTGGGATTATGACACATAAAAATGGGTATTGTCCAATTTATGTAGAGATACATGGATCAATGATAACCATAATCATGTTGTGGCTGGATCCTGAATTGAAATGTTGAACTTCACTATGTATCCCATAATGGTGGGAATAAATCCATACATAGTTCATAAACTACAGTGTAACGTCATGCGGGATGAAAATATAGGAGATCATAGTTTAGGGTCAGAGAGCTTGGACAATTTTTAAGAAATACACAGTGTATGCTTTCATGGGGACTTTTAGCCAAGGGACTGAAAGTGGAATTTGGGGTTAGGCCCAAAAGACATGGGGCTGGATTCGAGGGACAACCAAATGTTCCTACATATCCCATAAGGATGGGAATCAAGCCCACGTAGTTCAAGAAATACCTTCTATACAAATTTGGTTCGTACATGTGAAGGGTGAAAGGGCACTTTAGTGTAATGATGGCTTAACCCAAGATAAAAGGTTCGGGCATTGCCATGTATGCACGTAGTCTTTGGAATGAAACATGATTGAAAAATCAATGTAAATAATGATTCCCTCTCAGGCGAGGGTATCAAAAAATATTGTAGTTTATTGTCGTATAGAAAAATAATAATTTACAGTTTAATGTCATATAGCAATGAAGAAAGTGAACCAATGTAAAGATATGGATTCTAGGGACGGTTTCACGAATCAACATCGTATGAGATGGAGGGGAACCGATGTGAAGAGATTGGTTTTGGGCTTGAACCTTGGGAGGTTTCCTACGTACCCGGCCTGGAATGAAAGGATCAAAGTCTGTGTAGTTAAATGAAAGAATGAATTAATGACCAAGTTGTTCATAGGGACAATGTCCTAAAAATAATATTGGGACTTACGCGTGGTTAGTGACCCAGAGAGGGTGTTATGGTTGAAATTTTCACTAATATCATGTGAGTCATACTCGGTGTGAGAAACAAGAGGTAACAACAACCTTAACGATGCACAGTTTAATGTCATGCAGGACATATAAAGGGACTATGCAGTTTAAAGTCTTGCAGTTAAGACTATTGGCGCTGCACAGTTTAGTGTCATGTAGTAGGGACAAAGTACAGTTTAATGTCATGTAAGATTTACTAAAGGACTTTATGTATAGTTTAGCGTTATGTAGTTAGGATGATGGGGACAACACAGTTTAATATCATGTTGGACAAAAAGTGAAAATAGTTTTAGGTCATATGTATGGACCATTTCTGTATAGATTAAAGTCATATAGCAAAGACGATGAAGGGGACATAGTTTAACGTCATGTTGGAAGAATTATGAACTTTTTCATAGTTTAATGTCATGTTGGACAAAAGTAATGCAAATAGTTTAAGGTCATATGTATGGACCATGGATGATGCAGTTTAACGTCGTGCTGGATATAGGGGACTTTTATACAGTTTACCTTCTTGTAGTTAGGACGTCATAGTTTAATGACATGTGGGAAAAAAGTAATACAAATAGTTTAAGGTCATATGTATGGACTATGGATGATGTATTTTGTGTTTATACAAAATAAATATTCCGAAATATGGCATTGGTTGGAGTAGTGATGAGTTCTCCATCTATTGAGATTAATGAATAAGTTCCATTGGAATAGACCACATGTATTGAATAAGGTCCTTCCCAATTTGGCTCAAGCTTGGGAGGTTTCTTTCGTGGTTTCATTGGAGTTCTGAGAACTAATACCAATTCTCCCTAAACGAATGAACAAAGATGAACTTTTTTTTGAAAGCTCATGCTATTCGATTCTGATAGACTTCCATGTGGTGTAGATTGCACAATATTTTCTCATCTAACCATTCCAATTCTTCCAATTGCTTTTTAGATTGTTCATACGTAGATGACTGATCACAAATGGCCACCCTAAGCGAGGGTAGTTGAACCTCAATTGGAAAGACTGCTTCTATTCCATATACCAATGAATATGAAGTTGACTATGTTGCAGTGTGGGTGGTGGTCCGATAAGCCCATAAAGCATGAAAGTGTTTATCAGGCCATGTCTTCTTATCTTTATCCACCCTCTTTTACAGTATATTTGATAGATTCTTGTTGAAAGTTTCTATCTGACCATTGGCCACTTCATGATACCGAGATGAATGAGTGGATTTAATGTTGTATACTTAATAGAACTTATTCACCTTGGATGAATAGAATTTGGTGCCATTGTCTGTCAGTATGGTATGAGGGACACTAAATTTGGTAATGATGTTATACTTGATGATTCTAACAATTCATTTAGAACTGACTTCCTTGAGAGGTATTGCCTCTACCCATTTGGAAAAGAAAACTATAGCAGTAAGAATATACTTAAGCTGTTTGGCTATAGCTAAAGGGTAAGGTCCCACCACATCCATTCCCCATGTGGAAAATGGCCACGACTATTTATTTGTATGAAGAAACTCTGGAGGTTGATTAATGATGTTGGAATGTACTTGGAATGAATGATACTTCTTTGTGAAATCAACACAATCTTGTATCATTGAAGGCCAAAAGTATCCAAGACTTCGAATCTGATCAGACATTCTATGTCCAGACTGGTGGGCACCACAGACTCCTGCATGCACTTCCTTCATGATAGCCATTGTCTCATCACCATCAATGCATCTGAAGAGAACTCCATCAAAACCACTCTTGTAGAGAATTTTCTCAAGGAGATCTGGGCCATCATAAAGTGTAATGTTGACTACACATCGCCAGATTTGTTCTTTCCCGGTTCTATCAAGTGGAAGTGTTCCATTTTGAAGGTATTTCCTGACAAGTGCCATCCATCCCGTAGTGTGACCGTATGGTTCAGATATGGGACTAATTTCATTAATTTCCTCTGTTCTAATTTGAACGTAAGGTGAAATTGTACAACGGTGGACAATACTGATGGTTGTCCCGTCCCGATTTGGATCTGCCAGAGCTGTGGCTATATTAGCCAGTGCATCAGCATGGGAATTTTGTGATCTTGGGATATAAGAAAATTTTTCTTCTTAAGGAAACTCTGTCATTAACTCTCTGACGTAATCATACAAAGGGATTAATTCTTCTCTTATGATGGAATAATCCTCATTGACTTGTTTGATTACCAGGTCTGAATCACCTTTCACCTTTAAGTGATTCACTTGTGCTTGAAGCGCCAACCCATTCCTGTAATGAGAGCTTGGTATTCTGCTTCATTATTGGTACCACCATCCCGCAATAAGAAGGAATAAGGTAACACTACCTTTTCATGAGAAATGAGTACAATTCCTAATCCAACTTTTTTGAATTTAGGATTTTCCATTCTCCTCCCTGTTGGACTTCTGGAAGCACCATCAAAGTACATTTCCCATGTTTGAAGGGTTTCTTGAATAGAGAAGACTTCTTCATTAGGGAGTTAAATGTTTAAAGATGTGTCTTCCACTGAAGGGTTTTCAGCATGGAAATCAGCTAGATATTGGCCCCTTATTGCCTTTTGAGAAACATACTGAATGTCAAACTGCCGTAAGATAACTGCCCACCTTTCCAGACATCCTATAAGCATTAGACGACTAAGGGTGAATTTGAGAGGGTTATTGCGAGATACCAATTGGACCTCGTGATGTTGCAGGTAGTGTCTCAACTTTTGAACTGCAAAGATTAATTCTAGGCAGCACTTCTCAATATTTGAGTATCGGGTTTCTACTTCAAGCATAGTCCAACTGAGATAGTATAGGATTTTTTCATTTCCAGCATCATTCATTGGAGTAAGAAAGGAACCCAATGATCACTCTAGAGCTGCCACATAGAGGATAAGTGGTCTTCCTTCAATAGGTGGCATATGTACTGGTAGACTCAAGAGGTTTTTCTTGAGAATATCGAATGCTTCTTGACATTCTTTAGTCCACTGGTAAGTGACTCCCTTATTCATCAATTTCTTGAAGGTAAGCTTTTTCCTTCCAAATTTGTGATGAAACGCCGAATATAGTCTAAGTGTCCTTGAAGTCCTCTCAATTTTCTAAAATTTCAAGGAGGTGACATGCCAAGGATTGACTTTGTCTTCTCAGGATCGACCTCGATACCACGATGGCGTACGATGAATCCATGAAATTTCCCCAAGGTTACCCCATAAGCAAATTTTAAGGGTTTCATCTTCAAATTATGCTGTCGAAGCTTGTAGAATATGTCTTCTAAATCATCCAGGTGATTAGAACGTTCTTTCTATTTGACCACTAAATTGTCCACATAACATTCAACAAACTTTCCCAGAAAGGGTTTAAAGATACGATGCATGGAACGCTGATATGTTGCGCCTTCATTCTTTAGGCCGAAGGGAATTACCCAAGGGAAAAACAAACCCTGAGGGGCTCTGAAGGCTGTAGATTCTTCATCTTCTAGAGCCATCAATATTTTATTATATCTAGAATATCCATCCGTGAAGTAAAGTGCTTCATAGCCATCTATCGCATCAATCAAGAGTTCTATAATTCGAACTGGAAAATCAACCTTAGGGAAATTCCAAATAATATCTTTGAAATCAATGAAAAATCTAATTTTCCCATTATTCTTTTTCACTGGGACAATATTAGCCAACCACTTGGGATGTTGAACTTCTATGAAGAAGTTAGCTTTGATGAGATTATCCACTTCAGCCTCAATTTTGGAAGCATAGGTTGGGTGTGTTCTTCTAGTAGCTTATTTGAATCCTCTATGTTCTTCTGGAAAACCCAACTGATGAGTGGAAACACCAGGATCAAGACCTGGAATCCATGTATAACTCCAAGAAAATATATCTCAATTTTTCTTTAAAAAATAAATATACATCTATTACTCTTCAAGAGTCATGGTCGCACTGATTAAAGTGGGGAGTGGATCTTTTTTTGTACCCATATTGATTTCTCTGAGTTCATCCACAGTGGTAGAGATACCCTCTTCTAATGCTAGAGGAGCATCCATGAGATCTTCCTCTTCTTCTTCAACATGTTTTATTTCCTCTATTTCCATTTGCATGGTAGATGATGAAGCAGAATTATCATGATCAGAAGAGATGTAAAAATTTTTAAATCTTGAAGAAGAAGCTTCCATTTCTGACCAGATTGATGATGAAGGTCCATCTTTGTGTAATAAAGAGGAGATTATGGATTTAGAATCAACATCATCGTTTACCTCTAACATTTCTATAACTTGCCCTGCCTGATTGGCGAAGTATAGACTTGCTGGATTTCAGCAGATGAAGTGAAGACGTCTCCATTTGAGCTTTCATCATTGCTTGGTGAATCAACAATTTCTCCCATGTTGTCTGTCTTGATTTCCATATTTGACATTATGGATCTTTCCATAAGAGTATTTCGATTTGGTTCTATCCTGTCAATTTTACTGATAGGAAACACATAATCTATTCTCACATGTGCTAATGGGTTTACTGGAATCTTTTCCAAACCATACAGAACATTAACTTTGGTAATCTCCTTTGATGTAGATTCTTTTTTCCCTTAATGTGGTAGAATTCTACCTCAATGTATTGAGATTCACATGTCTTGAATGGGGCCTTATCACCATATAATGTCCCAACTTGACCATCGAATCAAAACATGAGACAATGATGGTATGAGTAAGGGATAGCCGCATGATGATGTTTCCAGGGTCTTCCAAGAAAGATGTTAAAGGCTGAGTCTTGATCAATAACCATGAAATATGAATTGGACACAAGATCTCCAAACTGAGTTCTGAGTGTGATCTCACATAATGCCTCTTGTTCATTTTTATCATATCCTTGTAACATCATAGCTGAAATGGATAAATCAGATTCTGTGAGACCCAATCGACGAAGTGTACGAATGGGCATGAGGTTAACTCCTGAACCATTATCAATGATAACTCTTCAGATGTATATGCCATTGACCTTGAAAGATAAGTACAAAGGTATACTATTTCCATCCATGACATCATCTTCATCTTCATCAGTAAAAGATATTACTGCATGGCATTCTGCAGGATTATTCTCTACATGGTATACTTCAGCTGTAGCAATTTCAGTCTCAAACTCCTGAGAACTTGACAAAGCCTAAATAAGTGCCTCCCGAAGATAACATGATAAATTCAAGGCATCCAACATTGATAACTTGGCTAGTACATGGGCCAGGTGTTTCAATATATCATACTTTTGATCCAAAGGTCTGTGTTTCCCAACAAGAACATGTGGTTTAGCAGGTGCCTTGGAAGTTGATGCATTGGAATTTGATGCATCTTGTACCGGGATAGGAGTTGGTAATTCTCCTGGATTTCGAAGATTTGACCGATTAGGTCCATTTACTTATTTAGAGGAATAATATAGAACCTTCAACTGATATTCCAGAATAATTGTGCTATGGCGGAGTCTGCCTTGTGTGGAAGAACATTCTTGTTCTTGTTGAGCTCGTTGAAGGGCTCTACCATGAGTTTCTACTTCATACTCAGTTCTAGCAGGGGTAGAATTGGAATACTGGACTTTGAATGATCCACGTCTTCCCCTATATCCTGAGCCTCTAAAACTTCCTGTGATTCCACTATTTGATATAGGGAATTTGGGCTCATCAAAATTGAAACTGCAACTAGAATATGTATATGTTAATTTAATCATATTAATAGAACCAAAAATCAACTCTTCATCCGATGAAGACTATGCATGATTATCCTGTCTAGGATGATCCATTTGGTGGGGAGGTGCCTATGAATTTGAAGTAGATGGCATGAGGTCTTCTAGAGTCAAAGACAACTTAGGCTTTGACACATACTCATCTTCTTCTGATTCTTTTTCTTTCTTTGAGTCATACCGTTTCTTTGAGGACTTTCCCTCTGATGAAGAGGGTTTTTCTGCGACATTCATGGTAGAAGGCACAATTGGTTTCTTTAATTGAGTTCGTCAATTGGAATGAGTTTGGTTGATCATTTTTCTGACCATCCAATCATCATATTTTTGCGCATTTTTGCTTTTTACTTCTTGACATTTGCCTTCCTCCTCTGGAACTGTAGCAGTAACACATGCAACCTGAGCTGAATAACCTTTTAATTTTACTTGTCCTGAGTCGACCGTCTTTTTCAAGAGTTATTTCAAGAAAAAACACTCCTGGAAGGGATGCCGTAACATTTAATGAAAGGGATAATAGTTGGGCAAGTCTTCATCTCCTTCCGTGTTTGACATTTTGGGCCTTGGCAACTGAACCAAATTATTTTCCAGAGCCGAAATGAAGTAACTAGGAACTTTTTCATTTCGGAAAGAGTAAACTTTTCTTTTCAAATCCTCAAATTGTTTCCATCTTTGATCTCTTTGATTGTCTTGAAGAAAAGGCCTCTGTTGTTGACGCTCAGGTGGTGGACCCCTTCGAGAAGATAAAGTTTTTGAAGTAGAAGCAGGTACAGGTGCTTGTTTATGAATAACTGTAGTAGTCTCTGCTTTTCCCATTCTCCCTCCTAGAGCTGATGGAATTACATAAGCATTATCCTAAGTCTTTATAAGAGAATATTAAATCTATTTAGCGGTTTAAGTAAGGTCTCGAAACCCTCCTGTATATTTCACAAGGATCAGCGGTGTACGCAACTCATCACGTATATTCGCCACACAGATTGAAAATAGTTCTTCCTAAAGGAGTACTAAGCTTAGGGAATATGTTAATCCCTTCCAGCAAGCAATGAAATATGAGACCCTTTCATTCTCCCATTTCTTACAGTTTGTAAGATAAAAAACTGTTGTCCTTGGAAACGTTGAGCTGAACTGAAGAAGGAATTTCTGACGAAGATCCTCCCACCTAGTAATTGACCGAGATTGCAAGCATCTGTTCTAGACAAAAGCTGGTCCTTGTAAGGTTCCCACAAAGCATATGAGTTTCACTACTTCTTACTGTTTCGGAGTTCCCATCATAGGATCGCAACAAGACACGTAATGCGTCAAATGCTGTTCAGGATCACCTGATTCATTGAAAATAGGGAATACAGGGTTCGAAAAACTTGATGGGGGAAAGATTGAATCTACCCATTCAGGGTAAGCTCTTTTTTCTGGTTGAACCTATATGTGCTTCCCTTCCATAGTCTCTAACTAAGAATTTAATGACTCAATGTTAGTTATTAAATTTTGAGAAACATCTGGCTGAAGTTGTACTTGTGCAGGTGCAATGACTGGAGCTGGTACAGATGTGGTGGATGGTACTGCAACTGATTGTAGCACCACCAATTATTGTTGTACTTGACCCGAAGGATTAAACCTGTGAGGGTGTACTGATAGAGGAGGATATTCTTGATCCATCTCAGTAACTACAACAAACTCCCATGGCTGACTGACTCCAGCATGCTTAGGAAGAAGACTACCCTGATGTAGTTCTGCATTCAGCCTTCTCAATTCCTTCATTTAATCCTCCTGTTGTGCAAATATTTGCTCTAGTGAGAGCGATTTTCCTTCTTCAGAGGATGGTTATGTAACCTGATTCTTTCGTTTCCGTTTTTTATCTACCTCTAGGAGACGGGGAAGTGGGTTACTTTAAGGATTACCTAGGTTTTGAGTAATCATTTGATTTCGTGTACGAACACCTTCTTCATTTGTCTCTGTGTGTAAAACTTCTAGAGTTGGAACCTCTTCATCTAAGTCCCCTGAGTGAGCCTCATGTTCTAGAGGATTATAAACAATGGCATTAATGACATTAATTGATGCATAATGTATCACATCCCTTCTATCAGCATTTCTGTGATATTGTCCTCTTCCATGTCCTTGATGAGACATTACCTTTTGTTGATTCGATCCTTCAGTAACTTAGTGGTGAACCTTAATTTGGAGGCAATCTCATGATAATTTGTCTCTTTTTTCCTCTTGAGGATTCTTCCCGAATCGAGATAAGACTGAATTTCTCTAAGGGAAGGATTAAGGACATGAAAAAGACCCCAGTCCGGTGGATTGGGGTTGTTCCTACTGCCTTATTTTATCTCCTCGAATCCTATTTGTTGATTACGAGGGTTGGGTTAAAGGAGTCCCCAATCTGGTGAACTAGGGTGGATTTCGACATGCTATGTCTGAGACTTTCTTAAAATCTCTCTTGATCTTATGGACCATAGTCTGGAAATTAGCTGGATGTATCAATAGATATCCACTTTTATCACCCGGTTCAAAAGACCGTTGGATGATTTTCGACACTTCTGTCACTTGATGATGTGCTTGCTTCATATGAGAGGCATGTTCAATATTCTCATTTGCTTGATGCATGAGTAATTCAACAACTTGTTCTCTGTATTCATGATTTTGAGAGGAACTAGTTTAAGCCTCTTCTTGAGATTTTTTTTGATTAGTAACAAAACACATTGACTGTGGCTGGCCACGGGAAATAACATTTCATGAGACCATCTTCGGCAGGATTTGCTGACTGGAGAGTACAGTGAAATGTAGTTCTCTATGAACACCCCATCCTCTGACATGAAGACCAGATGGGGCATTGGCAATTAACTGGCGCAGTCTTTTTAGTGCGCCAAGGACTGAACGTTGAAGGGATCTCTGCTGCTTTTCATCCTTCGGATATCGAGAGATTGATAGAGATGTCAAATCAATCTGACGTTGTAACCCTTCTATTATCTTAAGATGATTTTCATATTCATAATAAGATAATACTTTCTTTTTCAACTGACAAAGAGTTTTCTATATGTTGAGACGAATATCATGAATTTCATCTTCCGTCAACATCTCTGCAATGTCATACTGAGTGTCAGCCAGAGGCCAAAACATGACTGGCACTTCACCTTTCTCCAATTGTTTTGTCATGTTCAGTATTTTCTCTTTATCATTCAATGAACATTATTCTACCTGATTAGACCAGAGCTGGTGCTTCCTTGTTGCTTCATCCGATTCAAAAAGATTGGTAGACAAACCACTAATAAAACTAGAAGATGCATGACTTAGGTGTGGTTCAGAGAATGACCTACAACCTGGGCTATCTTCTGGTTGAGAAAGGATTCCACTTGGTAGTGATGAAGCATCATACATGACTGGTTTCGTATTTGAAAGTGCCTCAATATAAGAGGGCTTTCTCGGCACTACATTGTCCACTGGAGTGTTTTCCGTACAATGTGAATCACTACTGTGGAGAGGACTTTCACATAAAAATTCATCATCATTGGGAGGAACACCATGGTGGGTTATAGAAAAAGATGATATCTCTTTCTCCTTGGTCTTCTGTCCACACAGAGGGTTATTGTAGCTCTCATCTGAAGTTGAAACTTCAAGATCGACCGAACTATCATGAAGCAAGCCTTCATGAGGATGTTTCTATTGAAGACCTTATAAATAAATGTACCCACTATAGGGAAATGGGGGAGTAGAATCTGGGATTCTAACAGATAATTGTCTGAGGGCTTCATGAACTCCATCATCGAGCAAGGACTTGTCACAGATTGGCTCTTGGTCTCTTGACTGTGCTGGGCGGGTCTTCTTCTTAGACGCCTTCTTACTCCCCTTGGAAACCACTTGTTGATGAAAGTGGCTACTCTGAGTAGGTGTATGTGCCTAATCAGGACAGATGGCCAGGTTGGGCTGACGATCTCTACTCAAATCAGGTGTATGTGCCTGACTTGGTTGTCCGTATGATATGGGGTAATACGCCCCACAACCCTCTTGGACTGAAATAGATGTGTGTGTCTATTTCAGAGTGAACTGTTGATTTGTCACTCCACTGGTAGGGATATATTTATGTTTCATTCCCTGAGATGTAGCTGAATCTGTTATAATATCCTGGAAAGCATTAAGAATATAGTCAAGGATTTGCTTCTTCTCTTTCACCATTGATAGAATATGCTTCGTAACATCAGCTGCCATAATGGGGATATATGTCCATTCTTTGCTTTGAGTAGGTGTTTGTGCCTTCTCTTGTCCTCCTTTTCCTATCAGTGAATCCTGATAGTACTCATGTGTGGGGGCAGAGAGTTGAGTCAGCCTCCTATTTGTCGTCGGAGATTTTCGACTGACTTCTCCGAGTGCTACCAATTGAGACTGTTGGTAGGCTTGATCAATACTAGCAGTTGTATGTGCCTGCTGATTGTAATTAACCAAATGTGGTTGATTAGATCCATCATATGTAGTCAGACGAGCCTGATGACTAGCTGATGACGTATAAATAGGTTTATGTTCCTTACTATAGTACTCCACTGGAATTGCCTGGCGGGATTGGCGTGATGCTGCCAGACAAGTCAGTGGACATCGGAATTAAAACAGACGGTTGTATGTACCCGCTCTTTGTTTTCCACCATGTTAGGTTAGTGGAATTCTATGGAGATAGCAGAGATGAGAACCTGCTCACTGTTGACCGGATTTCACCTCTGGCGATTTGTCTTGCCAACTTGGGTTCGAGGAACCTGAGCCAAATGCCTGGAGTTGATACCCTCACCATGTTGAGGGCGCACTTCCGCACGAGTCTGGCGGCGATTGTTGATGGGATCCCTCGAGAAGGAATCCTTCTTCCTTGAATTAAGGCCTTCAAGGACCTACTCATTCACCTCCACGGAATATGGTAGGGAATGGTGATTGCATTCCGGGGATAACGACCCGAAACTGTTGGAGGCGGTGGTTAGCACCGCTTACTTCTTGATCACTGGTCATCGCTGTCCGGACAACTAGGTTGAACTATTGACTTGGAGGGCTTTTCGAGCATCCTCTAGAGTCAGAATAGTACCGTTTTGAAGGTACTCCTTAACCAGAACATTTGATACCCAACGTTGAATACGCTAAGTAGGTGATGTCGTCCATAGAACAGACGATGATCCAGCAAATGTATCAGCAGTAGCATTCGCAGCAGATGTTTTCACGGTAGACGTATTCACGGATGTGAACTTAATAGAATCCATTCTGGAAATGCAGTAGATTTTGGAAAAGATTGCCTATTTGATATAATAGACATAGTCAAGATACGTCCGACCACTACATCGTTTGGTTGAGAAAATATATCATTGATTTCTTTGTTGGACCTCTTATTGAGTTTAAATAAGGGCCTAAAAAATAAGAAAAACATCATTTTAACTTGGTTAAGGATTCATGACGGGTTCACCATTTTGTGTTTCCTCTAAGAATTGGGGATGACCTTGTTGATTGAAGGTTCAAACATTCCAATCTGTTTCTAATGGGTGTGTTCATAGAACCAAAAACATCCAATGATTCCACATCTATTTGGACCTACTTTCCAAAGGTGGGTTCTCATTAGTTGTGGACTGATGAGGCTTTTGAATTTTTATTTGTCGAGAGGATGGGAGGTCGGACTCATCACACCATTTTAGGGTAATTATTTTCTACTACGGGACTCTCTTTATAGATTCAAGATATGTTCGTGAATCCTTATTACATTACCAGGTCTAAAATTTTCTTTCCTTCAAATCTTCCAATCAATGATTGATATGTAGGAAATTTACAGAATATTTTATATGTATTCGAGGTTCTTCATCGATATAGAATCATCTGTATTTGTTAGATATTCTTAGTCAATGGTATGCTTTGATACATAAAAATCTATTGGTCATTATGATAACTATACTGGTTTTAAAGCCACTCAGTGGGGCACTTCAATTTTATTTTCATTCATAAGGACATGGATTATTTCAGAGTTGGGAGCATACCCGCTGATGGGCTACCTATGTATCCTTTATTTTGGAAAAGGAATCAGAACCCACGTAGTTCAAGTAGGGTAGTATTATGATTATGCATGATTGATGGCTCAAATAAAGATGTCATGATTACTTTTACACTCTAAGCTCATGTGAGTCATGATCGATGTGAGAACCAAGAGGTATTGGTGAAACCATACAATTGTTCCATGAAATATGCAATGATGTGGGGCTTATGTATGTATTACTACACAAATAGAAGATGATTAAGATCTACATCAGGGAATAAATCAATTAACAGGGTCCATAAAAGTATATATGCTTCATGGAGATTAGGATACTCTAATCTTGGGGATTATTCTTAAGGAAGATGCCAAAGTTAGGAGGAGACTTATGATTGGGTTTTACTCCTGAGAAGGAATCCCAGATCAAAAAGGAATTATGATTGGTTAAGAGAAATTAAGACTGGGGCATATTTCTAAGGAGGAGGTCTAGGTTACAAGGATTTGAAAATTAAGGGACTTGGGGCTTACTCCTAAAGAGGATTCCCATATTTGATTTTGGGGCTTATTCATGAAATGGAATCCCAGGTTAAAGGAATTAAGGTTTGTGGCTTACTCCTGGGGAGGATGCTTAAATCTAGGGAATTATAACTGGGGTTTATTATTGAAAAGGAGGCCTAGGTTAGGGGACTTGGGGCTTACTCTTGAAAAGGAGGCCCATATTAAAGTGGAATTGGGGCTTAATCCTAAATAGGATGCCCATATTAATGAGGATTTGGACTGGGGATTACTCCTGAAAAGGAGGCCCAGGTTAAGGATTCTATCATCTTAAAGGATGAGGTTGAATGAATGAACTCTCTAACATTAGTGACGTAAAGATGTGAAAATAATTATTTTTTAGAGATTTTCCACGAATCTCCTTTCAGATAAAGAATTCAATCAAGAAAATATGCCATAAATGGCTTTGAAGATTGTCTTGAAGACTGAATCTTCAATAAGAGAGGTGGAATGGTATAAGAGGGGTTAAATGGGCCGGAAGGGCACCCAAAAATAGAGGGGCGTGCAAGTCCTTGTAGGTGCGCAGGTACTGCGTGGGGACGTAAGTATTGTTCGCGCATGCATACCTGCGTGACACATGGGTACTTGTGCGATCCTTGACCTGTAGAGTAATACTTAGGTGATTCTTGACCAAATCCTTTAGAATCATCCTAAAGAACTTTTAGAAGAGTGGCACGCAAGTTTAAATGAATAGGTAAGGAGGGGCGAAAGTGTGTTCATTTCCCTTAAGGGCAAAACATTTAGGCGTGCAAGTGTTAGTGATTTATAACACTTAGCATGTATTCCTCTTGTTTAGACCTTCCATTATAGGTAATGAATTACCTTATAAGTGTTCATAAGACTTGAAGAAGAGACATGGGCATTCAGAGCTCTATATCTTAATTCTGGAAAAATTTCCCTCCCGAAATGGGGGGCCCACAGGGTCTATTTATAGGCTTCTGAAGACCCTGGGTGGTTTTCAAAATAGGGCACGCAAGTCGCTTGCGCGACCATTAGGTGCCGTGCAAGTGTACTTGCGTGGTAGTAAGGGAACATGTGCGGTGCTAGGTCATTTGACTCCTTTTTCCTTCCTTTATTGATTTTTGATGTTTTTATCAAAGGCTGAAACAATTTGTGCTAAGTCATTTCCCTTTCCATTCCTTTACACAATGTGATGAAAAGGAGCATCAACAATGATTCATCCCCGACTCAATCTAAGGCTGGGTGTGGCAGGTATCACTTGAAGTCTATGTCTTTTATTTAAAATGTACATTGATTTATGTAAAAACAACATACATATGGAAAACAGACCAAATGTATTCGGATTGTGTTGATACTTTAAAACAATGATCCATAAGTCATTTGTGGCGGGTACGAGTCAACCACGCCTCAATCTGACACACAGTTTGGCCAGTACCTCTCAAAGTGTCTCACTTTTATTTGAAATGAACAACATTTTAAGTGAAAACAACAATTGACATATGGAAAACTATCCTAATGTATTCAGATTCTGTTAATACATTAGAACAATGATCCATGGGTCAATTTATAAATGTACGAGTCAGGCTCACCTCAATCCGAGGCATGGTGTGGCCGGTACCACTCAATGTGTCTCACTTTTGTTTGAAATGGACACCGTTTTAAGTGAAAATAACAACTGGAACACGAAAAACTAACCAAACACATTTGGATTTTGTTGCTGCGTCAGGAAAATGATCCATGGGTCATTTATGATGCGTACGAGTCAACACTGCCTCAATCCGAGAAATGGTGTGGCCAATATCACATTAAGTGTCTATCTTTTGTATAAAATGGAAATCATTTTAATTAAAAACAACTAGAATATGGAAAACTAACCAAACGTATTTGGATTGTGTTGATAATTGAGAACAAGGATCCATGGTCCATCCTCACACAATCCACTTCTCATGTGAGGAACACCTAACCCTATTCTAAAACACATGTCATTTATTACGCCAAAGACAACTACATTCCCTATGTCATACAATCTCATTGATGCACATCCATTATCATCATCACTATGTTCAAAGACACCCGCCCCAAACCATGACACATTATAATTGTGTTTGGTTTAAGTCATTTATTCATTTACTTATTTTGGGGATATTAGCTTCTAATTTCTTTATTCAATCATGTATGTGTTATACAAAATGCAATTTTGTATGTATTATTAATTCTGTATAAAACATATAATTACGTGTTTAGTTTTTTATGTTTTTTATTTATAATTGATAATTAAATTATGTATGTATACAATTCAGTATTAAATTATGAATTCAATTTCGGATTGCAGATGTAATTGTCTCTCAGAATTGAATTCTAAATAAATTGTGTATGTTTATAATTTCGTAATGAGTTATGTTTTCATTCTATATGTGTATAGTTTCTGGAAGGTGGAAACTATTTGATTTAGAATTATGTTTTTTAGTGTATATGTTTTCATTCTATGTATGTATTCAATTTAGGCCTAGAAATGCAGGAGTGGAAATCACTCAAAAGTCCTAGACAGCAGCTCACCACTCATAGCAGTAGCTCACAGTAGCCTACTGTAATTTCTCATAATGGCCTATGCCAACTATTGTAAACCATTGTCATAGATAGTTTAATATATCCAGAATTGTCTATTTACAAACGGTTTTAAACCGTTGTTGAAAAATTTCTATTAACGGTTATGAAAAACCATAGGTAAAACGTGGATATCCTAAGATATACCAATGTTTTTCTAGAAACCATTGTCATATCTCATTCCCTATGCCTTACTTCCCCATGATTTTGATAACCATTGGTATAATATATACCAATAGTTATCCAGCCTTTACAACCAAATTTGAACCATTGGTAAAGACTTATTTTCCAGTAGTGTTGTCTATTCTTGGATGCCCAGTAAGACACTATAGGATCACTCCATATATTTACAAGATTACTAGGAAGCAGTCCTTGGTTATAGCATTGAAAATTAGGTTCCATGGTTACATCCTATAGGGACCTGTCTCTTATTAGCCTCATCTTACCTTGAGCGATCACCTTGGATTCAGTATGCACCTTATTGTGGAATTCCTTGGATAGGCTCCTTGTATTACAATATTAACCTTATCCAGGCTAAAGTTATTACTGAGTTGGAAACCCTTGAGGTATAAATCTCCTTGGTTTTCACCTTGGGATTGCACAATTAAATATCATTGATCAAGGTTTCATTGTTACATCATGGAACCATCAGTATTTATACTATCACGAGGTGATGTCAGTGTGGGATATACCTCACAATACCTATCAACATACACATTATAATAATGAAAGAATTAATTGTTGAAATGTTTAGACACCATTATGGGCTGAAGCAGGTACTTGGGTGTGTAGTTACATTATACTACTTTACATTATATATGCATGCATGCACACTGTTACATTTCCATTACACACTCCGGATATTATAGAAACCATTGTTGGTGACCCACTGAGATTTATCTCAATCCCTATCTTGGCGTCCGTGGTACCTAGGGAATATTACATGGTAGCAGGTGTTGACAAAGTGAAGCATACGACATCAAACACGTGATTGCTTGATGTTTAGTATAGAACTTGATAACAGAGTACCGAGTTGGAACACAGGATGCTTTTGATAGTCTTTCATTTCATTTATGCTTTTTGGAACATGTTATACCTATTTTTTGTATCCATACTTTCCTGCATTCAAGTACCTGACATATAATCTGTTGTTAAATTCTATTCAATTTGTTTCATTTATTATTACTATTATCACTATTTTTCCATTATGCCTTCTTTTTACATATATTCCTTTAACTATTTACCTATGTTTACTCTCAACCACTAAGCTAAAACATTGGTAATGAGGGAATAGTCTCCCCCTTGACACACCCTAGGACCTTGCTATTGGTCGGTAGCCACTGGTGTTTGGGGAGATGTGCTTGAGGCCATGTGTCCCACTATGTTCAAGGAACCCTTTAAGTGGTGTCTGAGTTCGGAACGCCACAAAGTGGAATTAGAGGTTTTATTTTCTTGAATTACTATTTGGAGACAATAGATTAGAGATTTTTAATGCTTGCTACTTGGTCATAAGTCATGCTTGGGAATCTTGAACCTGTGTTCGGTGTAGAATCCATGTTACCCAAAATATAATTTTTGTTCTATTTTTCCTGTTATAGTTGATATTATTTCACCATTGGTTGATGCACATGTTTTGTGTTGTTTTTGAATATTACTCTGATTGAGGATTTATTTCATCCTTATCCTGATGATATGAGGGAAAGGATCATTACTACATGCATAATTATAGGCACCAAGATTTCACATGTCATGCCTATTTATATTCCATATAGGTTCATTTCACTACTTTGTATGGTTTGATATTCTTGTGATTATTGAGGGATGATGTGACAGTTTTCTTGTAAATGTATTGAATTTGGTTGCGATTGAGTGATTTATAATCTCAATTCATGAGGTGTATGGGCCCTCATGGGTTGGGATGATTAATTTACCGAGTCCATCTATTATGATACAAATAAATTGGTATTCTTTCTGGTGATATTTATATGAGAACTGATTCATTAGAAATAACTATCCATTATAAGGTGAATCATGGAATATAAAATGAATTTTTTTCAAATACTTATCCTGCATTATCATGTTTATGAATGGTAGAGGAGTGAACTTAGTAATTAAATTCAAAATGACATGAAACTTATACTTGAGAACTTACCGATACATGGTCTTCTAAGCAGGTATTTTGTGGTAGTATTCCTTGGGTAGTTTGTTTTCATACATTTAGCTTCTGCTAGTGATGTTTTCTAATGCTTCTATTCTTGTTCTGAGGTGTGTTCTTGGAATTTGTAGACCAATGATGCAAGAAAGTCCCCATGTAATTCTCCATGAAGGTGGTGAAGATCATGCTCTAGATGTGGTGGGCCATGAGCCACCTGTCTTACCTATAGGAGTGCCATTTGAGGCACCACCAACTGCACCCAATCTGGGCACTGATTCCCATGTTTGTGATAGTTTCCCACATCTAATAAAGTCTATTCATGGTGCTCCATGGCTTTCAACCATGATGGCTGATCTGACTCATGAGTTCCAGCAATAACATCCTCCCACCTTTTTCAGGGGATGATGGTCTATAGGATACTGAGTCTCGGCAAGAATCCACATTATCTATCCTTGAGCATATGAAGACACCTTCATAGTATAGGGTAAATATTAACATAAACATGCTTCGGGATTTGTCCATGGATTGGTGGGATGTGATTACCTAGTCTATTCATTATTGGGGCATGTTATGGGTTGATTTCCAGACAACTTTCTATGATCAGTTCTTTTCTAAAATGCTGAGAGCTGATAGAGCCAAAGATTTCATAAATCTCTAGTAGGTTTCAATGTAAGTCATGGAATATTCAGTGCGCTTCATGGAATTATAGTTCTCTCATCACTCCTAGGTGGAGATGATATTTCATGTTCTAGATGTTTGAAGATGGGATCTAGTATACCATCATTACGCGGATCAATTTCTTTTGGCGACCTATGTTTTCTATAATAGTCAATCACGATCTTATCACTGAGCAAAACCTGATAGTTGGAAATTGTACCAGGAAGAGAGGATTAGTTCCGCATCAGGCCAGTAGTTCTTCTAATGCAAGGAATCATTCCCTTGAGGTTTCTCATTAGGGTAGTGACAACCAGAGTACCCATTTTGATAGCTCTAAGGTATGTCATCAGTGTGGATGATGGGGGTATTCAAAACCTCAGTGTGATATATAACCAATGGAGTGTCGGGATTTTGGTCATACATGGAATATTCAGTGTTTTTGAAGGACCTTAACAACAGCTTCGATTGAAATAGGATCTAAACCACCTCCACCTTCAGTAGAGAGTTATTTTAAACCACATCAGGTGAGGGAATTAGAATAGCACCGGTAGTTCTGGCTGAGTAGGAGCTTGTGGCCATGGTTTCTAGACCCCTGGTCACCAACAGTACCAATAGAGCTGTTATGATCTTGGTAGTCCAATTGTTGCACAGGCCAATGGATTAGGCCAGTTGAATGCATTATATCCAATGCTTGAGGATCAGACTTTGGGACCATCTATAGTATGAGGTACTATTCTAAAATCCTATACTATAGTATCTTATTTACTTGATATATGTGATTGAAAATCTATTATATCAGTATCTAATTTGGAAAGTCTTGGACTATATATATAGTATTACTATGGGGAAATGACCCTAGATATGCAGTTATGGGTACGAGTAGGGAGAATACACTAGTGTAAGGACTTTCCCCCTGAGGTAGGTAGTTACCCTTTCTTATGGAACCTCTTTGTTTTTGTGATGATGGGCTTAGATGTCATTCTCAGGATATATTGGATGGTTCAATATCATTATTTTGTAAACTACTATCGTCGCAATGTATCTTTTACATCATTATATTGAAGGAGTTATCTTTATAAGGGTGAGTGTGATGTCTAGGATGGTAGAACTGGACCATAGCATCACGGGCTAGGTGGAGTGACCACCCATGTTGAAAATACCTTCATGGAGGATTAGGGCTTACATCAAGTTAATTTCCCTCCAGTAGTGGATCATTTTAGCGATGTTTTTACTGATTATTTTCCTGACATACCTCCTGAGAGAGTGGTAGTATTTAGAATTTTCCTTATTCTAGGAGCATCTATAGTTTCCATTCCTCCTTATAGGATGTCACCTATAGAGATTTAGGATCTCATGTGGTGGTTAGTGTATTTAGAGGACAAAGGTTTTGTATGGCCCAGTACATCCTCTTCGGATTCGCCTGTGATTTTCTCTAAAAAGGAATATATAACCTTACATCTATGCATGGATTACTGAAGGTTGAAGCATCTTATGATCAAGAGGTGGTATCCACTTCATCTAATAGATGATCTCTTTGACCAGCTCTGAGGAGCAGAGGTATTCTCAAAGATTGACCTGATATCAAGTTATCATCAGGTGTGATTCGGACCATTAGACAAACCTCTTGAATCTTTCCATAGTAGTTATAGTCTGTATGAGTACCTTGTTATACAGTTTGGTCCTATGAACGTTCTTATTATTTACATGGATTTAATGAATAGGGTTTTCCACCCTAATTTGGACTCTATTGTTTTGGTCTTTGAGGAAGAAATATTGGTGTATTATCGCACTCAAAGCAATCATGCCAAACATATTGAGATCATTCTACGTACACTGAGAGAGAATCATATTTAGGCCAATATTTCTAAGTGCCACAACTGGATCGACAAAGTCCACTGCTTGGGTCATATTATCTCAAAATAAAGAGTATCTGTTGACCCTGAAAAGTTTAGTGCTTTAGTTTACAAGGATCATCCCATGAACGTGTTTGATATACAGAGTTTCTGGTGGATGGATGGATATCAAAGGCGTTTGAAACAAGTATTTTCACACCTTTCATTACCTCTTACATTTCTTAAAAAAAATGGTGTCAAGTTAACATGGTCAGACGCATGTGACAAATCCTTTCAATAGTTGAAAGGGAGACTAGTATCATCACCAATTCTAATTCATCCTAAGCTAGGTATAGGTTATAATATCTTCTGTGATGCATCAAGCATTAGCCTAGGATCAATGTTTATGTACGAATACAAAGTCGTTGCATATGAATCTCAGTAGTTGAGGCCTCATGAGATAAATTACCAAATGCATGACCTTTAGCAAACAGTAGTTTTCCATTACATACATTGCTGGATACATTATTAGTTGGGTGACTGCTTTGTGGTGTACACGGACTACAAGATCCTAAAATATATATTTTCTTAGTGTGCCTTTAACCTTATACAGTAGATATGGTTTTAATACCTACAATCTATTGATTTTGTTCTTGTCTATATGTTTGGTAAAGGAATTGTGGTTGTAGATGCATTGAGTTAGAAAACTCAAGCACAAATCATATGGGAATCCAATGATGAATAGAAGTTATTGGACCTCTTTTCTGAGATTCATCTAATGTTTCTTGATAGTCACAAGAAGTCAAACCTATCAGCCTTGATAGTTACATGTTCTCTTCTTGAGATGGTGAAGAGTAAGTGGTTTTAAAATCTTGAAGTCTTGGTTCTCTGTGAGAGTGTATTAGGAGATAACCCTCCTCCGGATTGGTCTATACATAGAAATGATACCCTTTGTCTACATGGACGTTTCTAGGTCCCTATAGATATGAGAGAGGTGTTGATGTATCGAGATATGTGATGTGATTATCGGTGGCCTGGGATGAAATGTCAGATAGTAGACCTTATCACGTGGTGTTACACATGTCCTTAGGTGACAGCAGAGCACTAGAGACATGCAGGCTATTTACTACCGCTTCTAGTCCCTGAATATAAATGTGAAGATGTTGATATGGATTTCGTATTCGGATTACCTATGTCACTTGGGTGGTAGAGATGTTATTTGGGAAGTCATTGAATGACTAACGAAATCATCCCACTTTATTCTTATTCAGGGGACTTTCTCAATTGATGAGATGTAAAGATTATATATCTGTGAGATCATAAAACTACATGGGGTTACTAATACTATCGTTTTAGATTGGGATGCTTGTTTCAAATCATGGTTCTAGCCGAGATTGCAGAATGATATAGGAACACATGTGCTTCTAAGCACATTTTTCACACTCAAACCGATGGAAAATTATAATGGACAATACAAGTTCTAGAGGTAATGCTCGGATCATGTTTCATTGACTTCTGCAGTTCTTTGGAGAAACATAGCCCTCTTGTCGAGTTCACCTATTATAACAACTTTTAGGTGACAATTATAATTTCTCCATTTGAGGCCTTATATAGTAGGACATTCTATTTACCCTTGTGCTATCTAGTGGTAGGTTAAGCATCCCTACTAGGTCCTTTTATGATTTATAAGACATCAGAGCAAGTACAGATGATCAGAATGCAAGTTAATAATGCTCAGTCTAGATAGGAATCATATGTCGATCGTTGTCGACGACCTCTTGAGTTTGAGTTCGGGGATCGTGTTTTTCATTGGTTATCTCCATTGCTAGGTCCTAGATGGTTAAGAAAGTAGGGGAAGCTATCACATTGTTTTTTATAAACTTTATAAATTCTAGAGAGAGTCATGTTGGTAGACTATCAGTTGATACTACCTCATAGGTACCATGCCATGCATGACATCTTTCATGTTTCACATATTCGCCAATATCATTCCATGACATCTAATAATTTTGATCCTGATTAAGTTATGTTATATATTTTTTCTACCTTTGAAGAGTAACTTTTATGCATCGTAGACCGGAGCACAAAATCTCTACGAGGTCAGGTTTTCCCACTAGTATGGGTGTTATGGCAGCACGAACGAGTACAGAATCAGATTTGGGATAGGTAAGCTGATGTACATTCCCAATGGCCAGAGTTTCTCTTAGATAATGTTTCTCCACCATTTGACGGTGAACTCAGGGATGACTTATTTTAAGGGGGAAGATTGTAAGAACATGAGTTTTCACTCAAATATGGATCCTATGAATTTCAGTCTAAATTTTTTACTTCAGACCTAATATGGATGTCGAAGGGGTTAAAAAAGGTATTTAGGGTGTCCGAGGCAAGTTCAGAGCCCAAAACCCTTCTTTTCGGAATAAAATAGGATTGGAGCACAATTTATAGTAAACCGTGCAAGAATTCTGCACATTTTGGCAAACCATGTTGATTTTTTTTGTGAACAATGCCACCTCGTATGGTAAGCACATGGTCGTGCGGCCTAACCGTGCGAGCAACCCTTTTCTCCAGAATATGTGTGGCCAAACCATGGACATGCTAAATTTTTTGTAAAATTCTAGATTTTCCCTTAATGATCAAATTATCCTCCCTCCATCTTCCTTAATCAATGTTTATACACGACTAACCCATTTCACTATCAATTTGGGACTTTTTTAAGATCTGACCATGGAATTCAGAGATCTCCTTCATCCGGAAACTGATCGAGCTTTCATTCATCAGGTTGGATGTGCATGGGTAAGTACTCATGTCCTCTTCATCTATACTCCTTCTCTTTTTCTCTTGACTGAGATATTGAGGTATGATCATTTTTCTCATTTTCATAGATCTAATTCAATATTAGCCAAATTAAGGGCCAATACGGAAGGAGGACAGTCGTACGACCTTAATGTGTGTGGTCTATAAGTCGTCCCTAAAGTTCATCGATTGTCTATTTGTTTTGTGGGGCCCACCGATTCCATCGGGTGCAATTTATAGAATTTATATTCCTTGTTTATAATCATTTGAACCTTATGTTCAACCTATTTCCAAATATGTGATTAATTATTTGTGTTTATGGCCACAACTCTATCTTTTCCATGTCAAAGGTTTGTCCATAATTGTGGTTTAGTGTTTTGACATGTTTTCACCACCGTTCGGGTGGGCCTTGGCTTGAAGACTCTAAGGATAAACTTTTCTATATTAGAAGGCATGATTTATATTGTGAATTACATAATAGAAACTACCATGTATTTGAACCACCTGACCTGCCTAAGGTAAGTGATTCAAATTGATAATTAAATGTCAATGATTAATTGGTTGCCTATCCATAGCACCCCTTACCACATTAATGGAAGGTATCAGAATGAACTTTAAAATAGGGAATATGCCTCATATGGTTTAAATGAATGGTTTCATGCTACTTGGCATTGTCATGCTTCTAAAAGGCAATGCTTGAACCAAATCACTTAATAAAAAGGTTACATGCTACTTAACCTTATCACACTAATAAAAGGAAAGGTTTGAACTATATTAAATATTATATGACTGTGTAAAATATAGTATAAATAAAATCTATAAGAAATTTAAAACAATGACTGTGTAAAAAAATTAGTTGAAAATAAAAATAATATAAAAACATAAACAAAAGAATTTATTTTAATTAAAAATTTTTTTTTTGTAAAAATAATTTAAAAATATAGATTTTATAGTTTAAAACAACAATATTGTATACCATCGAAATTATTTTTCATCCAAATTTTTTGGGAAATAATTTTTATTTTTATCTATTAATTATATATTTAATCCTTGTTTTATGTTTCATTTATATTGGTCTTATTGTTTTTATTTTATATGATTTCAAATTCACATACTTGAATCATTATTATGTTTCAAGTAGGTGAGTTTGAATGCCTATAAAATAAAAAAAATATAAGAACAATATAAATAAACCATAAAACATGGATTAAATATATAATAAATAGTTGAAAATAAAAAACAATAATAAATATAAAAAACCAAAAAAATCATATGAAAAAAACATTATTGATTAAAAAAAATAATTATACTTAAAATAATTAGGTGCATAGAATATAGTGTAAATAAAATCGATATGAAATTTAAGACATTGACTGTGTAGATAATATTAATTGAGAATAAAATGAACATAAAAAATTATAAATAAAAATTATCAACTATATTATTATTGTTAAATATTATGAAATACATTTTTAATAAATAATAATTATATTTTACAATATTTACTATAATTAAACAGTATAATGAATAATGTTTTCAATAATATAATTCCTAATGTAACTAATAAATTATTTAATAAAATAATTTACAATAATTATTAATTAATTTTTTTAATAAAGAAAATATAAATGTTAATAATAATGTTTTTATTAAAGTTATGCAATATAATTATTAATCATTTATAATAAATATAATATTAATATAATTAAAATTCTAATAATAAATAATAATTTGAAAAATTATATATAATCTAATCACTTATGTATTTAATAATACTAAATAATAATAAAATTAATAATGATATAAATTATAAATAATCATTAAGTCAAAATGATTATTTGCATGTAATTACTATATAATAATAATAATATTTAATGATAATATTATTATAAATTATTTTAATATAAAATGAAAATATTAATTATTTTAATAAAGAATTATTTATATTTTTGTGAATAATTTTTTTAGTTTTTATATTTTTTATTTAATAATAATAATTTATTATTTATATTATTTTATTAATATACATAATTATTATTATCATTATTTTTATTTATTGAAAAATCATTATATTATATCTATATATTTATATTTATATAAACAATACATAACAAAAAAATTTAAAAACAACATGGAAAGGTGTTGTTTCCAACAGCACCCACCCTTCGATCTCGATCCAATGGCTAGTGTTATTAGAAAATATCACACTAAGTACTCAGTGAAAAGCCTAAACCAAAATTGTAGAACTAATTTTCATCCATTATACTTTCATTTTCGCTATGAAACAATTGTACAAACTATTAACCCTTTAAAATCTACTATGTTGTGACACTCGAAGCTAGTGAGAAACTGTAGATAAATCCCAAAGTAGAGATGCATGATGCCAAATTAGAAACCTCTGACCCAAAGAACCCTATTTCCTATTAAATTATAGACCAACGTTGATGAGCTTCAATGAACTATGTGTTCATTTGAAAATTAAGTAGACCGTATTGATCTCTATATGAGTGTGAAGAAACTATATCAATGAATAAGATCATTATTTGCAAAATCCCAAACCCCACATTGAAAATATAACATTATGGGGCTGATATGAAATAACCAACCACACATGAGAATGACCCAAGTCCCTAAAATTAAACCAATGTCCCATGTGAACCCCCTTAAATATCAATAATTTAAGCCTAATAAATGAATTCCAGGAAAACCTCCCAACATGTGCCTCACTAAAAAATACTTCCCCCTAACATTGAAGAAGCAGGACATTCACAAAACCATGATAAAACATAGAACTACTACTAAAATCATTCATAACTATTTTTTAAAACATGATAAATTACAAAAAATATTTAAATTAAAATATTCATGTGATGATGCTCAGTGTTGAATATGTGTAAACCATCCAAAGAAAGCTGAGTTCACCACTGAGCCCTGATTTTGAGAATAATGTTGAAGAATCTACCTCGAGGCCTTTAAATATTTTCCCATCCTCCAAGGTAAGAGGATTTTAACCTTATTAATTTTTTTTTGTTTGATAGATTATGATTTATATTTCAAATTTTTAATACAACTAAAATTCTATTCTATTATTTGTTAATTTTATCTTTCTTTTTTACCGATTTTATTTATATATCTCACCCTTATGAGTTTCTAGTGATCCCAAACTCCATGAACAAGGAGATCTAACCCCCCAGTGGGTGGTACGAGGTGAATCAATTTATTGTACATGAATTTAGGTTCTTAAATTCCTCACTCCATTTTTCTCTGATTCTGGTGAAATACTAAAGATGTTATGTAGAGAATGTGATTTTTACACAACATCAACTAACTATGATGCACCTCTATACTTGTTTCACTTTAATGACTCCCTCTATTCGAATCACACTTTATAGTATTGGTTTCATTAGATTTTAATGGAAGAATGGTATATGATTGTCTATAGGTGAGTGAGTAGGAAGAGTCACTTGATTGAGGAGTGTTCTTACCCATTCACTGAGGATAATATATGGAATTGTTGGACTCATCAAGGATTCTTTGAGATTATTACTTCTTTTCATAATAAATAAAACCATTGTGAGCATGTATGGATGAATTATATTGATTATTTTCATTGAGTTAAAAGATTAAAATAATTGTAAATGAATATTCAACCCATCGGAATTCATTTATGACCACCTAAACTTATTCCAAGCCATATTATCATATTTTGTACACTTAATTTATTTATAATTAACTTAAATAGACAGCTAAACAAAAAACACATATCTCGATTTATTTATTTCAAAACATTGAAAATGTATATTAGTAAGTGATTTTTAATAGTGAAGAACCAACCCACACATGCTATTTCAGAAATAACCTTAGCAATCCATATATCATATTCCATGTTTTATAAAAAAGTTGGATTAATCATGGATAGTGACCACCATGTGACCACCTCTCTATCCATGGAATTTTTTTATCTTTTAAGTTAGTGTTCTTAATTAATATCAACTATTAATTTACTCCACATTCCATATGATATATAGACTAGATGACTTTTTTCATTCTTAAATTATAAAAAAAATAACTTTAATGTTATGTTCATCCATTACCTATCAATTAATGTATTAGAGGATCCACTAAAGGATAATTGTTTTCATCATAAGAATGACTCAATGATAAATATTTACCCCTAAAAATCTAGGTTCTCTATATGATTCATGTTTTTATTATACAAGATTCAATTTTTTATTAATAAATTGATACAGTTAAGTTAACATTGTCATAATGTTTTGACTCAAGATTCCATTATGTTGTATATTTCATTAGTAACATCATTTCATTACCCTTTATAGTATTTCTTCTTCGATTTTATCTTGTTTATAAAGACTTACTAAATCAAATTGGTATGATTTAGTGTTGATGATATTTAAAAAATTCATATTAAATCATCTTATGAATATGAAACATTGATCTAATAATTTCATAACCAATGACACCATCAGTTTAACCTGTGTTATTTTATGTTTTTTCCTTCTATTATTATAAAAATTATCTATTTTTTTTAAACCCCACTTCTATAAACATTAATATTAACCATAAATAACATGCATGTATTTTTTGAGGCAACCTGATTATTTATAGATTTATAGTACCTCATTTTAAATGTATAATCAATATATCTCATAACAATAAACACCTGAGGAATCTAAAGGATTAATTTATATGGATACAAGATATAAAATTATCTTTTTTCATAAAATAACTTCAACATATCCCACAATTATGTTCTTACATAATGCACTTCTTAGACATATCCTACATAAAACTTTGCATCATAACCTTGGGAAAGGAAACGTAAAAAATTATGAGATCAGATGCTCAGTATGTGAAAACATAAGATAGTTCAGTCAATCATCATAAGTTATTATTAGATAAGTATTTGGGTATGATAACATGATCATAAAATCTAATAATAATACTTAATAACTCAAAGGCCATTAATCATGAATCATAGAATAAGGATTTTTTATTCATAATAAATAAGACATAGAGAACCACATCCATAATCAAGGTTCACTCCTAATACTATCATTATGGAAAAAGTCCTATAATTGAAATACCTACCTAGTAAATTCGGATATTCTATAAGGGTAAAATTTTATATATTTAACTCCATCATCTCTCAGAATTTAATTAACTGTTCTGTATCGTAAGAGAATCTTAACTCTGTTCTCATTACTCAATGAATTAGAGGGCTATATAATTTCAGGCCCACCTATCACTAAATGATTATCATACATATGTGCACCAGAAAATAAAAAAACATTTATCATGCCATATTATCTGATGCCTTTGTAAATGAAATATGTTTATAAAACATTTATCATTCTAGCATAGAATAACCCACATAAAAGAAACCGGATTCATAGAGGTTTCATCATAACATAATTAAAATGTTGGAATGAAATGTGTTTCATAGTTTCATTCTTAAATCAACATATCTATAAATCATCCATAGAAATAAATTGGATGGTATCATAATATTATATCTTCAGTGAATAATAACCATCCCCAAAGGATATCTACATAGACTAAAATACCATTAAAATATCATTTTAACACTCCTTTGATAATATTGTAAACTATAATTTTCTTTTCATAAAAGTTTAGCTAAAAATTCCGTGAATATAAAGAGAATCATTTTATTTGAAAATAACTAAGAAAATTAGTGAATTAAAATTAAATTTTATAATGGGAATTATAGAGGGAAAATATTTTCATGTCATATACGTTAAAATAAAAAACAAAATTCACGTTAGTAAAAAGTAAAAAATGACTTGATTGGAAAAAAATTAGAAATAATGCATTATAAAACATTATATATAAATTCAAAGGTTGTGAAAATGAAATTTAAAAGAAAAAAAATTAACTTTCATAAAAAAATTGAAGATAATTGATATAGAATAAAACCTATGATGATAAAATTGGAAATAATGTGTACTTTTCATTAAAAACATTTCCTCACTCATTTTAAGTACAAAAGGGAAGAAAATGGGACTAATAAAAAAATTATTGAAATAACTATCGTATAATATAAAATGTTGGATTTATAAGATAATAGAAATATAATTTCCATCAATATAAATGTTTTATAGGCAATCCTGATGAAAAATGAGACTGTAACATAAACCTCTTACTTTACGTCTCATCTTTATTCACAGTATTTTAAAAAATACTCAATAATAAATATAAATTTATTATATATATATTCTAGAAAAATATTAATGTATAACATAATTTTTAACCTTAATTTATAACTTAACATTATCCTTTTATTATGGATTTCTTCATTAAAATGATCATTTTGGTGAAAACAGGCCAGTTTTCCATGAATATTTTTGTTTGATGGTTCTAGTACTTGAATATTTGTCTTGGATTAATCATATTCATAATATTAACAATTAAAATTTTATACTATATATTCATAATATAAACTTTTATAATCACTAATATAAATCACTGATGAAAAAATAATTACATCACTTCGTGAAGACGGAATTCAGTATGTGCTCACGGGGTGATGTTTTTACTTTTCGATTGATGAAATGAAAGAATGATAAATTATAATTAATAATTATATAATAATTATCATATAATTAAAATATTATATATTAATTAAGTCTATTATTATTACTATCTATGTAATGTGCAATTGAGAAATTAATCACATCATTTTGGGGTGGTTGTAGTCTGAACGTATGCAAGAGCAATATTATCGTTTTCCAACAGATTGAATTGTAAAATATAGAAAGTATTTTTTAGATCGTGAAGAATAATTATTCATCAATATCATATATAAATTTTAAATAAAAAATAATAACCATCCATGAATTTTAGTGATGGAAAATGAATCATATCCCAGTATGGAGGTAGTAGTATACATGTATGCTCAGGCGATACTTTCATTTCCCATTTGATGAAACTAAGGTGTAAAAGGGTTAATAAATCATCATAATAACTATTAAACTTATTTAATATTGTAATAAATGATTTCATAATGGATACCATAAATTTAGATTAAGTATAGCATGAAATTAAATTGAATTTACCTGGTTATGAAATATACATCTTCATTGAGAAACCAACTTTGGCATATACCTTAAGCCTTAAAATGACTGCATTTTAATAAAAACACGGCTTATATGATGTTTATAGATATTATAAACGTATTAGAGTAGGTCTTGGAAAATATATAATCCTCATGAAGTGCGAGTAAGAGATGAGATATGGTAGCCTTTTATAGGGGTAGGACACACATGGAATTTTTCAAAATATTAAAATATATTAATGTCTTACTAAAGTCATGTGGGTCTAAAATACAAAATATTCAATTAAAATAAATATAAAATCAAATAAAATAATCCAATTATATAAAATAAAGTTATTTGTTATATTTTCAACATTATTTGTAATGATAACCCCCCTCGGTAAACTTGTTTTATCCTTAATGGTAATATTTTTTTATTGTTTTTACTATTCATTAAGACCAACAATTATGTTTACATTATTATATAATATTAAAAGTTCATAATGAAAATATTTATTCTTTTTAAAATATTCAATTTCTATAAATGGGAGAAATTAATTCTAAAATTAATTTTAAAAATGCAAAAAAATATTTTAGCAAAATTCATTTTTTAGCATAAAATTTAGTCTAGATCATTAATTTCAATGTTAAAAATATATATGAATGTAAAAATATTTAATTCAATAAATTATATAAAAGTTTAATCAAAATAATATATCAATGGAGATTTATTTAATTTATTAACATAAAATTACATTGTGCACATTAATATAGTTTTTTAGAAAAATGACACTTTTTCCCTTCAAATGATTTTATTTTAATCTATAACCAATTAACATCCAATGAATTTATTTCATACTATAGATATCCAGACATATATAATGAATTTCACTTCTAAATGAATAAATTCCTTATTAATTATATTATTTATTGAGAACACATGCACTACATAGGTTATTAGGGACCGTTATAAAATATACCATGTCGAACATAAAAAACCATTAAGAATCATAACCATTGATAATATGGAAATTATAAAGTTACCATTCAGATTATTATATATTAATTGCTATAATAATATCTAATCCATACTGAAGTAAGAATAAATTACTTCGACCAGTAGAATCATAGCCAGTGAATCCCATTTATAGGAGTTGTTGAGGGAGATGACATCACAGGTCCTTTCCCTTGACCGAGCCCACCACCACACACCTTACCCATTTGGAAAATTCTGATGTAATTAGGTGTCATGTATATAATCCTTATTAGTGTGAATTTATTTATTTTCATTTTAATAAAAAAATTATTATAATTTTTTTGTACTTTATATATAGACACTTTATTTTATGAAGAGTTTAATAAAAATTAGATTTTGATACAAAGAATTAAATATTGTAATTTTATGAAATATTTAGTTCAAATAAAATCACTAGATCTGATAAATTCATGATTCTTTGAAATAAATTTAATTTTGATGAAATATTATTATAAAATAATATTATTTTAAATATTTAGGACAATATAATTTAATGAAGTCACATATAATTTTTATAAGGGTCAGAATATTGTTTGTGTCATGAATACATATATTTTTTAATACATAAATATTATTATGGAGAAGTTACTTTATTAATAAAATAATTTTAGAAAAATAAATATCATTTTTGGAATCATATCATCAAAATTGTCCAATACTAGATTTTTTATAATTTTTGAGATAGTAAAATTGTTAGTTAAAAATTAAACATAGTATTTATTATTACATCATAATATCCCAAAAGTTGTGTAATATTACTATAAAATGAAAACATGAACAAATATATATTTATACTTTAAAATAATTTTATTTTTAAGTTATTTGAGAAATTTATAAACCTATAATGAAACCTATAACACCTATATTGTATTTTATGGTTTTAAAAGTAGTTATTTATGAATATGACTCACCCCCACATCATGATGGGTATTATTTTTATTATTTTGGTTATTATAATAATAAAATATTTAAAAATACTCTTAGTTAATATATTCCTTTAGAAATAACCACTGAAATGTTTGTGGTTTTTATTATTTTATCACACAGAGCCCAAAAACTAAGATAAAAAATTAATAAATACTTCCCCTCTATTTTTATATAAATACCCACCCAACCCGACATTATTATTTAATCAAAAACATTGATAATTAATTTCTACTCCCTATGCCTCTCCTAATCATTCCCAATGTGTTTCGATGCTCCTATGAGGCTCATACCTTGATTTTATTACCACCCTCTCAAAGTAAAATATTCTCCTCGTCCTTAACATTATTCAAGTACGATCATTGTATCAAGACTTTTAAATTCAAACTGTTCATGTTGCATATTTTTTTACACTTTTATTTACTATTATAGTAATTCCCATCTAATTAGAGACCACTTAACACTCTCATTAATCTATTATATGAACCTTTATGTACACCTGTTATTGTGCCAAATTATCTCATTATTTTCCATGCCAATTTTTTGTTTTGGGAATACCCATAACCATTTCCACTCAAGGGTATTCACCTAGATTTAACAATCCTTAATTGATTGGGGAATCCCATGTAGGTAACCCACACTCCATAATCATGGGATTAAAATCTAAAAAATAAATTTTTATGTTTTATGATCTCTATGCACACAAATACATGTACATGCTATGAATATAAAGGGTGGTCCCAAAATTATATGTCCCTAAAATGCATTTGGTAATGGTTTTATGACATAAGATATATTTTATGGTGCAAATGAGGTTACACGAAGCACACTTTGTTATGTTTTCTCACAAGTTAGCCTTATCTTATTATTATGATGTCTTTTTTTATATAATTTCCACATTATAATAATATCTTAAGGTTATCATCTTATGCCATGCTTCAATATTCATTATTATTACTATCACCTTTTTATCACTATATTCATTCCCTTGAATTATATATGCTACTTTAATTTATTATTTTATTGTATTATTCCCTTTCTGAGTATTATAGATTACCCTTTTCTTATGTATATCCCCGTGTTATCCCGTATTATATTAGAATATCAATGGAATTTAATGGTATGTTTTCAAGTTTTAAATATTCTCATTATATAATTATTTAATGTTATTGGTATGTGTATTTAATTACTGATATAAACATGTCACTTTGGCCATTTGGGATTATATTATTTGTGTCTTCATGTATTAATTCATGAAATTAAGTGCATAAAAATATGATTTATCATCTTTGGTATTAGAGAAAGGTATAGTTATTTTTCAGAATTATGATAATAAACTACAATGAAAACTATATGGATAAGACTAAACATAGGAAAAATCCTTAAATATTTGGTAATTTATAGAGTGGGTGGTTTCCAAGTAATGAAACCATTGTCTGGATACTATAGTTTTATGTGGATCTGGTATTGTTTTACCTAAGGGTAATAACCCCCAAAAAAGTGGATTGGGTATTAAACCAATCTTCACCATGTTGACAACAAAGAGGCATTGTTTCAAACCTATTTTAAAACTCTTGGGGTATATGATTTGGTAAATTCATAAGGTCTTTATGAACCATTACGAAGGGGAAAAAATTCTTATGAAATTTTATGTTTGGATATAGACCATAGATAACACATTCTTAAACATAATAATTCACACGTTAAGGAATATATTTTGTCTTTGTGTGTGTGCACATGCATGTATTCGGAGCATAAAAATTTATAGGTTAACCCTTTAATTATTTTATGTGAAATTTTGTTTTTAAACATCTCTATATTTTAACTATAACATAAGTTCAATTTATAGGAGTTTTAAAATTAGTATTTAATTTAAATGGTAAAAAGTTTATATAATTTTTTTAAACTACATCATTTTATAAATCTATATCTAGCATGTTCATATTTAAGCCCAATCATTAATCATATTTTTTCATTGAAGAAATTGTTTTAGTATAAGCTATCTTAATGTTTTCTTTTATATTTATTTTATAATATATACTATATTGATAACCTTCTTTCGAAACATGTCCCGTTTGAAATATATCTATTTTATATTAAATTAATTAGTTTAAATAGAAGGATAATTCTATTGTTTAATGGGTGCATCATTTGTCTAAAGTTCTTCTAACAATTATGAAATTATGGATTTTCTAGAATTCAAAATGCTTTTTTATTTGATATCTCATTCATTTATAATTAGAAATTATTTTAGATTTTTGGGTTAGAAATCGAAAAAAAAATCATCATTTCATTCAAATATATGAAACTCCAAAAATATCATTAACATACCGTAAAAAAAGACGAAGTACTACAGTCTATTCTAAAGTGTTGAAAACATGTTATTACATTTTTTTGATCATATCATGGTCAATAATTATTGGAATGTATTGAATTTTTATTAGTTATAAATATATTCAAATTATCTACAAATAAGTCTTTTAGACTAACAACAAATTCAGTCATTTAGAATGCTAAAAAATTCTTTACAGTTTATATGATCATTTTGGACATAAAATGATGAGATACTATTCATCAAATTCAATGTCCAACCACTTTCCTCCATGACTGGTCCCTCAAGATTATTCTTTTTCATGCTTTAAATCTCTATATCCCATTAGAAACTCCTCCAAGGATCATTATGCATAATCATTATGTTTTTAGTCTAATGGAGGCTTCTTTGTTACTTCCATCAATAATAAATTGTGTTTCCATTACAATATAGGATGCACTCTCCTTGATAAAAAAACAATGGTGTGTTAAACCATTGAAAAATTTACTTCCCACTTTGCATGTGTATCCAATGGTGTGTGTTTACTCACTTCTATAAGAAATGACTTCCAATTTTCTTATGAAATTGTTGGTATCTTTTTTCCTCTCTAATTTTCACATGCAATGATAGTTCACTCATTCCATCTTGTTATAAAATGGTTGTCTCACTCTATTCAACTTCCATTAATTTTTTTGCTTTTCTAAAAAATTTGTTGTTTCACTTCTCTAAACGGTAGGTAGTTATTTCCTTTTCAAAATTTCATAAAAACCAATGGTATGTGTTTTGTTTCCTTTTTCATTTTTAATATCTTATAGTGACTCATTTTTAAAGTCCATCAATGACTCATTTTTTAAATGCAATAGTAACTCATTTTTTAAATGCAATGCAGACTCATTTTTCAAAATACTATGGTGGCTCGTTTTTTAAATTCAATGGTGGATGAAATTATTATTTTAATATAGTGACTTATTTTTTCAACTACCATGTATTTCAGCTACCAAAATTGATGATATGTTTTTGTTTTATTTTTTATCACTTTTTATATTTTTTGAACTACATTTTTTTTATAATTATTTTAATTATTTTATTAATTTTTTAAATTAATATTTTTTATATATAAGCCTTTAAAAGTGTCTTACATATTTTGTAAATTGTTTTAAAAAAATTATTTATTTATTATTTATTCATCTATACACTTACATCATATTTATAAAATATTTATGTTTTTATATTTTATGTTAATTAGAAGGAATAACTATTTTCTAAGTTATTATTTAATGACATTGAATATATTCAAAAAAATTATGTCATTAAAATAGTTATAATTATTTTTTAAATGTCACGCTATTTTAAATTAAATATTTTCAAATATTTATTTTAAATAGCCCTATGATTTTTTTTGGGATTGCATGTGACTTTTTATTATCATTTATTGGGTAATTAAAATCTGTTTAAATTAATATTTAGTTCTAATTCAAACATTTTTTTGTAATTATTTATCATAATAGTTCTCTATCACTCTTGAATAATACAATAATTTTAAATTTTAAATTGACTAAACTAGATATTGGTGTGTTATTTTTGTTTTATGGATCCTAATTAAAGGTTGTAGGAAATTTCAAAAAATACTACTGGCTAATCCATTCTTTAATAATATGTTTTTCCTTATGAACAAAGTTGTAAACTTTAAATTTGTTGTACAATTTCTGTTAAGTCGTGTGATATGATGTTTCATCACCTGAATATCCATTAAAGTGTGTATTTTTTATTATTCAACTTATAATTCCTTAACAACATGTGTCAATCCAATTATCAAGACCCAATACCTATGATTTTATTATTTATCTTCTCCTTCATCTAATTTATTGAGTCTTTAACACTGTTTCATATCTATCACATGAACTCTATTTTTTATCTATTTATGATTTTACATAAAAATAATTATTTTTTCATACCTTTCCACGGTTTGTATCTCCTGGATTCTAAATTCAGGATCTGAGTGTTGTGACTCCCTATATCTAATGTCAGGATTGTTCGAGTTATGACTCCCATTGTCTAAAGTATGGTTGTAAGGGTTGTGACTCCTCACACCAAATTTAGTGTAATATTTATCACTCCACTAGAAAAGGATTTTATAATTGTGTGATGATTCCCACGTAAAAATCATAATAGTACACACATATATCTTACAGAGTAGAGAGGTATAAGAGTAGAGTATGGACATATTGGACCGAACGACTATAAAAAACATCATTGTGTTATTTAAATTTTACACTACTAATTAAATTTTATAAATAACCTTGATAATTAATTTTAGCAATTAATTTATTTGGTTAAAGTTTTTTAATTGAAGTTTATTCACCCGCTATATACCATATTTCATTACCCTATTTGAACAAATAATTGTTATCAAAGGATAACCTTTTTAATATTAGTTTAGATCTTTCATTATCATTCCCAATATCAAATAGCTGGAATCAAATCTTGTTCCCTCTATATTTTACCCAACCCATTTATATAGTTTTATTTTATATTTAATTGTACTATCTTAATCTTATACCTCACAATATAAGGAAAAATATTTTTTTAAGTTGGAATAATTGAACCCAAATATTCTTGGATACCTCAAAGTCTACCACACTTTACCGACAACTACTATGGCTACTGGATATCCCAAATTGAGGTAGTCATCAAACAGTTATGCATTGATCACTTGTCCATCATGGAAAATCATACACACTGTATAGAGATGATTTAGATACACTTGCAGAGAATGATTTTACTATATATGTTTTAAATTACAACATTCTTAATATTTTATATAATGATATTAATAAAAGTATTTTTAGTCATGTTTCTGCTTATAAGATTGCCCATGAAATTTTGAATATTGAACATGTCACTCACATTGGCTCTAAAAAATATTCTGAAACGAGATTGGAATGCTTCCAGAAGAGTATAAAGAATTTATTATGGGAGAAGATGAGATAGTAAACCAAATGTTACATATATTCATAAGTGTTGTTAATGGAATGAATTTACTTAGTGAAGTACTGGAAAACCCATTACTTGTTTATTGAGTTCTATGAGATTAACCAAAGAAATGGAATGTGAAGAAAATATTCGTTGAGAAAAGAAATAACTTCTAAGAGTACACTGAGGATGAATTGATTAGATCACTACTTTAGTATTAAATGGAATAGAATAACATAGATGACAAGGAGGAAAAAAAGAATATTTGTATCTTTAAATCAATGAATGTTATTTCTACTGACTATTTTAATTCGGATCTTTAGGATAGTGTAAAAGAAGACATGGATCAGATTGCAATTTGATTTTACATAAGAATGAAAATTAAAGGATTGATGAACTTGTTTTTAAGAAACCGAAAAAATGAAAAATATTATCGATATAATAATGGTGGTACAAATTTCAATGGTTTCAATGTAACCTATTTTGGGTCTATGAAGAGAGGACATATTAAACCTGATTTCCCTTAAATAAATAATAATGGCAAATATAAAATGAAGGATAAATAGGGCTTGACACCCAGTTGGAGTTTTAAAGAAAAATATGATTCTAGTAAAACATCTTGAAATGAAAAAGAAAATGATAACTTATGCTTCATGGAATCACTAAAAAATGATTGTAATTATGGTTTCTATTTTAGATGTTTTTATTCAGACAATGATTATGATAATATTGATATTTCTGAATTAAATAAATAAATCGAAAGATTAAGAAAAGATACTTTCAAATATAATAATTTATAAAATAATCTTAAGGAATATAAAGAAAAACAAATTTCTACAAATGAAGTAATTTTACATGAAAATTAAAAGTTATGAAACATTGTTTCTACTTCTCATTCCAGAGTTTATAAAAATTTAAAATCTATAAGAGATTTGAATGAAGCATTATGACTGGAAATTAAATTTTTATTATTCAATCACTTTTAAGTAAAAAGTGAGAAATCAATCGTTCTACCACAAAAGGATATAACAGAGCCATTAAAGGATAGTTTAATACTAACAAAGGTAATATCTCAAAACAATATCCAAGATATAGATGATACCTAGGTGTTTGGTTCATCCCTTATCTGATATTCAAGATCCAAGGCCTTATTATCCTAGGAAGGGATGTATTCCTTTAGGATTATCATTCCATTATTGAATCCCCTAATGATAATCACGTCCTTCTTATCGATCAAACTGTATTTATCCTCATTAAGAGGTACCCGCAAAGACCTCCCCATCATTTTAGCAGCTTCCTCCTAAGTGGTGTTGAGTAACAGAACCTGTTTTACCACTTCCTCCTCTGAACTCAAAAGCATGAACAAGGGTTGTTCACTCACACCACTTGACTTCCCTCGAAAAATGGCCTCATTTTCCATATTCTTGGTGTTATGCTTCTTGGAAGATCATGTTTCCATTGGTGGTGTTGAGAAAGATTAGTCCTTCCATTTACGGTTGCCCTTCTGCCTCCTATTACTCTGCGATCTCAAAGAGTCACCTACAGAAAAAATAGTGTAGTATTTTCTAGGTTTCGTCTCACAAATACCTTCATTGGAAGGTTCTGGTTGAACTCTGTTCAATCCATCCACATCGAGCACTTAAAAATTGTTTCTCAATTGAACTAAAGTCTAGGTCACTGGACCACCACCCACTTTCTTTCCAAATTTGATTTGATTTTCCACATCTAAGACCATCCCTTGTATCCCTTATTTTATTAAGACACCACTACCTAATCATAACACCATAGGAAATGATGAAGAATTTTCTTGGAATGAGTAAAAAACTATCTCCCCCTCTCTAGTAACGTTCTCATCATAGCCTGCCACCCATGCTACAACACCATTACTCTCACCTAGCTAAACCTCGCTACTATCAACATTATTCAGGATCAAGACACTATCATCCATGTACTGCACAATATATTCTTAAGGGTCAGTCTGGTCCTATTTCAATCTACTAAAAATATTTTAGACCTCTAGATTATAAAGTCGTACCCCTTCCTATTTCTTTCACATTGCAGCATTCGATTTAATCCTGCCCACGTCCCTGCCATCCTTTCGAACTGAACCTCCTCTAACTTCAGATGAAAAATTTCCCTCCACATTCAAAAACTCACAAACATGAGGATAAGTCGAAGGCTTAGGCACCTGACCAACACCAGGAAACATTGACCCCCTATGCCAGAAGTCTTCTACACTATGTCTCAATTTTATACATGATGACCAAAACTGAAACAAAGACTTGAATATGACCCCTTGCCTATACCAGAACTCATCACCCATATAAATAAAAAATGACTCCACAAGTGGCTTAGAAAAATCAACTTCTACACAAATTCATGTTGTAATAGAATAGCATAATTCCTTAGTCCTATAATCTGAACAGATGTTTCATCATACAAATTTACCATGAAGAATAACGATCGAAGGATTTTGAAAGGGTAGAGGCAGTTCCAGAAATCATACACTGGCAGCCATTTTTTATGAATCCCTCTTCATATAATAGTTATAGGACCACTTGAACTTTAGGAAGTGAGCTCCCTCATATTTGTGTGGAACAATCGACCAGGAAAGAATCATGTCTTCCTCAGATTCAAACCGAATCATAATATTCCTAGGATCTAACAGCCCAATTCTCGCTCATTCCTGCAGACCCCATGATTCAATGATCCATCAATCAAACATATCCATAGGTGGATGAAGATTTTTAAAGCATGTAATTATTGTTAGATTTAGCAGAGAATATGAATCTATGAATTATAATATTGAAATTGAAAGTTCCGGAGTGCCTTCATAACATTCGAGAACCATAGGGCTTTCAGAAATCGGTGGGAATGAATGTACGAACTCCGGGTTAGCGAAAGGAATGGACGATGTCAGTCACACTCCAGCAAGAGGCGGCGAAGGACCCTCCCCCAGCAAGGGGGAGTGGTCGATGCTAAATACATAACTACATAGGGAATGTTCAGGTGGGGCCCAAGCTTCCTGAGAGCGCCCAATGTCCAAATAAGAATTAAAAAATAAATTGTAAGATATCAAAAAATGTTTATCTGTTTTTATTCAAGGTCATGATAAATATTATAAGATGGTTTTTTAAATAAATTAAATAAAATTAAATATGGGTTTGGTTATGATAGAGGATTAACTCAAATTTTTAAAACCCATTTTTATGAAATTGAAAATGAGTGTACTTCAACTGTTAATTATTTTAAATTTGGCATGAAATATCACTACGTGAATAATTATGTTATGAGATTCAAAAAAATAATTGGGATTTACAAACACTAATATTTCTAAATACTTGTTATCTATAGTATTGTACAATATTTTCTTAAATTTGGTATGGCTACCAACAAATGTATTACTAATCCTATTGGACCCAAAGTATCTATGGTAAATAAATTGTCAAGAAATTTATTTTTGTAGAAAACAATTCTTGGATTTATCAAGAACAACATATAGTATATGGAAAGTGTATTCTCTATGCATATGACCGGAGACACATCACATTTTATCACTTAAAACGCCTATTATGGAGGAACTATTACATTTATAGATAATTAAAAGGTAAAATTAAAAGGTTATTGTAATGTTGGTATTTCAAATTATACTTTTGTAATGTTTAATATATTGCAGGTATAAAACATAATTTGATTGGTATATCCTAATTATGTGATGATAGAATGGAATTTAAATTTTAATATTGTTAATGTTTATTTTTTAAAGACAATTTTTAATTATTTTATGGTAATAGAAAATAAAATATTAATACTATTGATTTTACTAAACAAAATATTTATCTTGTTATGTGTTTGATTATTCTATAGAGTTATGGAATTCTTTAACATCGATGTTTATGTTATGTAAATTTTAGAATATTACATAATATTTAATTGTATGAGAAAGTGTTAAAGATTCCTTCCTTGAAGAAAGAACATCTTCATGTTTGTGACACTTGAATGAAAGGGAAGTAATATAATCATGTATTTAGACCTGTCAATCAGATAAGTAATAATAGACATTTACAATTAGTATATATTTATTTATTTGGTCCTACTCAAATTTCTAGTCGTGGGGGAATTAAATATACTGTAGTTATAGTTTATTATTATAATATATTTACATTGGTATACATTATAACTCATAAAAATGATTCTTTATCTATATTTACTATGTTTTGAAAATTATTTCAAAATGAAAAGGTTTATAGGATTTTTTTCTATTCTTAGTGATAAAGGAGGTGAATCTTATAATGTATATTTTGAATAATTTTGTGAAAATAATCGTTATTTTCATTATTTATCTTCTTCTAAAGCACCACACCAAAATGGTATTGTAGAAAAGAAAAAAAGAACACTTATTAAAATGGCTAGAACTATGTTAAGTAAATATAATTTACAGATATATTTTTGAGAAAAACTATTTTTTATGCTAGTTATATTTCAAATAGAATTATTATTACACCTTTTTTAAAGAAAACTGTTGTTGAATTAATTAAAATTAAAAATAATAAAGTATGTTATTTTAGAGTTTCTGGTTGTATGGTTTTTATTTTAAATTCAAAAGATAATTAGTTAAATTTGATGCTAAAAGAGGTGAAGGTATTTTTCGTAGTTATTCTAATAATAGTAAATATTATAGAGTTTATTATAAAATAAATAAGGTTATTCAATAATCTAATCATCTTATATTTGATGAAAATAATATTAATTTAAATTCTGAATCTAATTTTTCTGATATGAGTTTATAGATTTTAATTTTGGTAAAGAAACCCCTCTGGATAAGGATGAATCAATTGAGGGGGAGCATACTCCTTCTCAGCCTGATCCATGATCAAGGAAGATTCATAAATATCATCCTGTTCAAAATGTTGTTGGAAATGTTGATTATGGTGTTAAAACTAGAAATTATGTTTTAAATATTTTTACAATTTTTCTTTTATTCATGATTTTTCCAAAAAATGATATTGATTCTTTAAATTTTTTAAATCGATTTTTTATATATAACATGATATTACTCAATTTTTTATAAATAATGTTTCTTCACTAGTAAAATTTCTCAAGTATAAGAATGTAATTGGAACCAAGTGTATATTTAGAAACAATCTGGATGAATATGGATAGATTGTCAAAAGAAAAACCAGACTAGATACTTAAGGATTCTCTCAAGATAAAGGTAAAGACTTTTGAGATTCATTTTCACCTATTTCTAGGTATATTCTACTATTTTTTTGGATTTTAATTGTTTCTAAGAATTTATATTATGTCAAATAGATATAAAAAGTTCTTTATTAAATGCTTCTATAGCTAAAGAAGTTTATGTTTCTCAAACTTCTGGTTTTTAAATTGAAACATTTACTAGTAATGTTTTAAAATTATCTAAATAATTTTAGGGTCTCTAAAAATCACTTCATCTTGGTATAAAATAATTTCATCATTTTTATTAAATAATGGTTTCAAGAAAGGTATTTTTGATCATACAATATTTATTAAAAGAACTTGTTATGATATATTTATTATACAATATTTTGTTGATGATATAGTTTTTTGTTTTTATTATAAACTTATTTATAATGATTTTACTACTTTGATGTCTTCTGAGATTCACATAATTATAATGGGATAATATAATTTCTTTCTTGGACTTAAATTTTTTGAATGGAATGATTTAATTTTTCTTAATAAATCAAAGTATATAAAAGATTTTGTTAAAATAATTTGTCTTGATTCCTATGAATCTATGAAAACTCCAATAGGTAATAATTGTAAATTATATTTTTATTCATCTGTTTAATGTGATAGTATAAAATTTTATAGAGGCATTATATATATCATGCTATATTTAAATTCATATAGACCCAATATGATGTTTAGTGTTTGTTTATGTGATAAATTTCAAGCTGATCCTAAGGAATGTCATATTAAATCTATAAAAATAATAATTATATGTGTTAAAGAAACTGCTGATTCTGGTCTATTTCATCCAAAATAAAACTGTTTTGATTTAATATATTTTACTAACCCTGATTTTAGATGATGTTTAATGGATAGAAGAAACAAATTCGTTATGTGTCATTTTCTTGGAAAAAGTTTAATTTCTTGGTCATCTAAGAAGCAACCACCTGTTTCTCTATCTACTGCAGAAGCATGGTATATCTCTTCTACCAGTAGATATGCTCAATGTTTATGGACTAGGTAGAACTTATGTGATTTTTGTATATATATTGATAAATTTACTATTTATTATGATAACACATCTACCGGTTCTATTTCTAAAAACCCCTTACAACATTCTAGAACAAATCATATAGATCTTAGATTTCATTTTATTAGAGATCATGTGAATAAAGGTGATATTGTTTTGAAATTTATCCATGCTGAAAACCATTTTGTAGACATTTTTACTAATCCTTTAGATTCCGATCATTTGAAAAAAAAATTAAATTTGAACTTGGAATATAGGAAATTTAATTATTTAATTATTTTATATGTTTAGGTAATGTTTTTTTCCTTTATTTTATTAAAAAAGGGGGAGAAATTTGTTTTAAATGTTTTGGTTTTATAATGAAACAAAAAAATGGAGATTTGTTTTTTCAGGTTCATGTATGTATTTCTATTTTGTATGATTCAATATTATTTTATATTTTTAAATATCCATAAACCTTTTATTTATTTAAGTCAAATTTTGTTTTTAAAACCTCCATGTATTTTAATTATAACTTTTGATGCAGTGATTGGAATTTTACAGATTAGATATTTATTTCAAATATAACAAGTTTATCTAACTTTTATTAAACTACAACATTGTCAAAATCATTTTTTATCCTTTCTCATTTATGCTAAAACATGAATGTTGTTTTTCCTTTCAACAAATATAGTTAGTATTGACTTCTTTATAGTTTTCTTCTATATTGATATTATAACTTGTTCTATACTAGTCTAATTCTTTTGAAACATGCAGAATTTGAAATAAAACTTATTTATATTAATTTAAATGGTTTAAAGGGAAGGCTAACTTTATCTTATAGTGGGCAAAATGTCTATCCTTATTTCATACAAAAAATTCTGAAAATATGTATATTTTATAATTCAAAGAGGTTTTTTTCTTTGATATCACATTTGTTTCTAATAATAATTTCTTTTTGTTTATTGAGTTAGAAAGCTATTTTTTTTTAATTTCATTAAATTAATTGAAACTCTAAAAAAATCTTATACATGCCTTAAATTGTTTTTGAATTACTGCAATCCATTTTGTAGTGTTCAAAACATGTTATTATTATTTTATCATATCTCATTAAATAATTAACAAAATTAAGAAATTCTTGATTTTTTAACAACATCATGTTATTATATACAAATAATCCTTATTGACCAACTTCAAATTATTTCATTTAGATATATTAAAATTTATTATATGTTTAAATATTCATTTTGATAAAAAAAATGATGAGTTAGTATTCATCATATTGAACAAAAACCACATTCCTCCATGTATGTTCCACAAAGCTTATTATTATTCATGCTTTAAAGATATGATTCCTTTTATATTGTACTCCAGGGTTCTCCAAGCATGCTCATTGTGTTTTTAGTCTAATAGTGGTTTCTTTTTTATTTCCTACAACAATGGATTGTGTTTCCATTACAATGGTGGATGAACTCTCTTTTAGCCAGACCAACGGTGGGTTAATCACTACATTGCCAAAAGTGCTTCCCAATTAACATCTATACTCAATGGTGGGTGTTTTCGCCCTTTTCAAAAAAAATTCTTCCAATTTTTTCCATGCAATTTTATGAGAATTTTGTTTTTTTTAATTTTTCCATGCAACGACAGGTCATTTTTTCCCTTTTCCAAAAAATGATTTTCTCACTCTCCTTAAGGGTAGGGAATTTTTTTACTTTTCCAAAAAAATTGGTCATTTCACTTCACTCAATTGTATGTAATTAATTCCTTTTCCATATTTCATAAAACCCAATGGTATGTTTTTTGTTTCTTTTATCATTTTTAAACTCCAATAGTGACTCGTTTTTAAAGTCCAATGGTTACTCATTTTTTTAAGGACAAAGTGACACTTTTTTTAAATGGAAGAGTGACTCATTTTTTAAAATGTAATGGTGATTCATTTTTAAATGCAATGGTGGATCATTGTTTTAATAGTGACTTATGTTTAACACAACCATGTATTTTTTCTACTACCAGTGATGATTTCTTCATGATTTATTTTTCATAAGTTTTTATATTTGGATGAATTTCATGATTTTTGTAATTATTTTAAAGGGGTTTATTAATTTATAAAATTTATATCTATTATATTTTAATCCTAGATAATTATTGTATATATTTTTAAAGTGTTTTTTATATTTTTAAAGTGTTTTAAAAAATTGTATTTATTTATTATTTATTCATCTGTAAACTCAAAAAATATTTTTGAAATATTTATGTCATTATATTTTATGTTAATTTCATTGAATGATTATTTTTTAAATTATTATTTAATGATATTAAATATATTCAAACACTATTTATTCTATTGAATGAAGTTGAATTATTTTTTAAATTATACAATGCTTGAAATTAAATAATTTCTAATATTTCTTTGAAACAATATTATAATTTTAACGGATTCCATTTGACTTTTTATTATAATTTATATATTATTTCAAATCTGTTTGAAATCAGTCTTTGGTTTTAATTCAAAAATTTATTTATTGTAATTATTTTAAACAATAATTCTCTCTCTCTTGAATAATTCAATATTTATTGAATTTGAATTGTTTTAACCAGATAGAGTTTTGTTAGTTTTTTTATAGATCGTTTTTAAAGGTGCCAAGGTAGTACAAAGAATAATATTGTCTAACATGTTCTTCAATACTGTATTTTTCCTTAAAAAATGTGAACATTAAACCTACATTAAAATTTTATAAAGTCCTATGATATTATGTTTCTTCATCTAGACATCCTCTAAAGTTCTATATTTATTCTTGTTCGACTTCTACTGCTTTGGAGAGATGTTCTAATACAATTATCAAGAACCAATACATGCACTTTTATTGTTCACATTGTCATTCATCTGGTTTCTTGACTCTGTAATATAATTTTCCATCTCTCACATGAACTCATTTATTTTATATATGATTTTACAGACAAAATCATTATTTATTCTTCTCTTTCCTAGGGTTGTGACTCTCGGATTCTAAATTTAGGATCTGAAGGTTGTAAATACCTATAACTAAAGATAGGGATCGTAGGATTGTGACTCCCACAATTTAATGTCATCTTATAAGGGTTGTGACTTCATATAAAAAATTCATTTCTAAGGATATCCCTCCACTAGAAAAGGATTTTGTAATTGGGTTTTGATTACCCCATAAAAATATTATTACTGACCACATATATCTTACTGAGTAGGGAGGTATAAGAGTTGAGTAGAATCAATTTGGACTGAACTACTATAAAAACATCCTTATAGTATTTAAATTTCCCTCTTCTAAATGACCTTAATAATTAACTTTGTAAATTAATTTAATTATTCAATTTATTAAATTATATTTTTTAATCTTTTCAATCAACCCCCCTCTAGACCATCTATCATTGCCCTATCTGACCTAACATGTCAATTGTGAGTTATTTTTTTATTGTTAATAGTTTCCCTTCTATGAGTTTTATAGTTTCAAAACTCTTCTCCTTAATTTTCACTTTATTATAGTTAATTTATTGAAATATGAGGAATTGAGTCAACAACCAATGTGATAAGAAATTTGATGACTATTCAAATGAGTTGAACTTCCCAATACAAGAAGGAGTTGTGAACATAATGAAAATAATTAATAAATTGAATCATGTTTTAAACTAAATCATGAATCTAGAAGAACACCCACATCCTCAAAAGAAATACAAGTTGAAATAGAGAATATTATATGATAAAGGCCTCCAAATTTTAGTGGATCTTATAATCCCTACATCGATGAATAATGGATCAATTACATTTAAAATATATTTTATGTATTTTAATGCTCTGATCAAGAGAAGGTTGTGCTTTTCATTTAATACATAGAGGATGAAGTTGATTAATGGTGGGATTTGATCTAGAATTTGAAGCTAAAGGAATAAATCGAAGTAATGGAGTGGAATGAATTTATGAAAAAAAACATAAATATTTTCCCTCACACTCTATAAATTAAGATAGAGAGGGAGCTAATTTACCTTAAGAAAAATAATGAAGAATCCAACAAGGAATATAAAGAAAACTTCTCTAGAGTGGTGTGATACACCACTGACCATTTCATTAGACCTTAAAGTAAATTTTATCACTTAATTAGTGGGATAAATCCAAATGTTGGAAAATATTAGGTGATTCAAGACTTTTACATATTTAAAGAAATTTATTGATGTTCTCTCTAAGTCAAAATAGATATTACCGAATCTCAAGAGCCTCACAGATTCGAAGATAGGAAGTGAGGAGTAGAGTATAATTTTGGAATAGTGATGGATATTTCTCACAATGGTGTGAAAGTCCATCATTAGACTTGTAAAATGTGTAAGAAGAATCCTTGTGGAAATTTATTGAACTAAACTTAGAAATGGATTAGGTGTGATTATGATGGGTTCCAAGCTAGATAATGTTGATTGGAGAAACCAACCAATGTTGTGGAAGAAAGTAAGTCTATACTAAACCCTCATCCTATTGTATAATGTATCACCTGAAAAAATAAAGGGCACTATACAGACCTATGCAATAAGCCAAGGGTTTTTGAAGATATCTAACAATAATAACCTCTAATTTATAGAGAGTAAGTTTGATCATATTCCATTAAAACTAATAAGGTGGATCCTAAAAATAAATTTGTGACAAGAACACTCTTTATTCATTCAATACTAGTCAACATTCTTTTTTATTCTGGTTCTGCACATTTTATCATATAATGTAACTTGTTTATAATAATTCAAAAATACACATAAAAAATCTATGTCATGTTATCCATCAAAAAAAATAATTTTTTTAATTATATCACCCCATTTATATAAATCATTCCCTATAAATATTTGTGCGATGAATTCACCAGAAAAAAAATTAGGAATCTTCATTTAAAAAAATTCAATGTTATTCTACGTATGTATTGGATTTACATTTATATATCCAAAAACATGAGATAAGGAAATCATCCACTATATCATGAATCACCTCTAATTCTATACATGTGTGTGGAGGATTATGGATCTCATTTGTAATTATACACTCAAGTATATATATTATTTATAATGAGAGTGTATCTGGCATAAATGATTTTGATAGAGGAAACGATCGGCCTTGATGATAAGCGCAATGTATGAGTATATAAAAATGTGTTCCCTAAAGAAATTAATTATTTTACTCCAAGATGATATTTTTAGTTCTCAATCAAACTTATACTTAAAGATTTTCCACTATCGAAGACTTCATATTGAATGGAAACTGTTGAACATGAATAACTGAAGAAGAAACTACATGATAATCTTGATACATGGTTTATATTCCCAAGTTTTACACCATGGGGTGCACCATCCATTTTTTTCAAGAAGATGGATGGGTCAATTCACCTCAGTATTGATTATGATGATCTCAACAAGATCAAGATATTGAACATGTATCATATTCTATGGATTGATTACTTATTCGATCAGTTATATGGAGCCCAGTGATTCTCAATGGTGGATAATTGGTTGGCATATTATCAAGGAATTTTGAAGAAGTATGGTATCTCCAAGATTAAATTATATACAAGGTATGAGAACTAATAGTTTATATAATTTCTAGTTAGACTCACTAATACTCTAGTTATCTTTATTAATATAATGAATAGAGACTATATGGATTACCTCAATTGATTTTTGGTACTCATTACAAAGATATTCCATTATACTCTAAAAGAAAGCAATAGCATGATAATTATTGGTATGGTGTACTAAAGACCTTTTGAAATGAAAATTTATATGCGAAGTATAGTAAATGCTAGTTTTGGATGGAGAAAGTAACAACAGTGGGGCATATAATCACCAATAAATAAATATTTATGGATCCTTTAAATGTAGAGGAAATTAAAGGGTGGCCTCGATTAATATCTATAATACAGGTCTCTAGTTCCTTCTATTCACTGGGTAAATTCATTGATTTGTGAGAAACCTCTCATTATTTTAAATCCCAATAACCAAGATAACTCAAAAGGGGGTGAGGAATTTATTTTATAATGAATGTGAGGAGAGGATTAAATAGTTAATGGAGATGATAATAACTACACCTATGATCACATTACCCCCACTAGGGAAGTATTTTTATCTAAAATGATGCATCATAAAATAAATAGGTTGTGAAATAATTTAAAATAAAACATTGATATCTTTTTCCTCCCACAAATTAAAGATCCATGAGAATAACTACCCAAAAAATGATCTAGAATTGGCTATAATGATATTATCCTTGAAAGTTCATCAACATTATATCTACAAGGATACGTGTGAAATATATATGGATCAAAAAATACTTGACTATATATTTATAAAAAAGGATCTTAATATATATGTACAAATATTGTCAAACATCATCAAGGATTATAATCATTCAATCCATTATCACCATAGTAAGGTAAACAAGGTGAACAATGATCTTTGTAGAAATAATATTGAAGCCCAATCTATTATTCTGATTAAAGTGATCTTATATTATAATTAATGAAAAGTTTGGACTTCTGAATCATAACAGAACTTCATCCTACATTCCTCAAATAATCTCACAACCATACATCCTTAAGTGGATCAAGGAGGCCAAAAAAGATGATAAGAAACTACAGAAAAGGGAAAGTGAATTTCTAGAGTTCAAATTTTCAATGGATAGAGTCATATGGTATAGAACCCAAATATGCATCCCATTAAAACCCAAACCAAAGGTGGAGAATCCAAATGATGAACATACATAATCATTGTTTATTAATACCAAAATCATGAATATCTATTAAAATCTAAAGTAATTTTTTTTCTGGGATAACAAGGAGAGAGATATTTCAGAAGTTTTATGTTGATTATTTGTATTTAATCAAGTCAAGTATTAATGATAGAAGTATAATTTTATGATTCAACCACTACCCATACAAGTATAGAAATAGGATAAAATTTTTATGGATTTCATCATTGGATTCCCTTGGACATCTAAATACAATAACTCTATTCGGGTGGTAGTTAATCACATTGAAAATTTAGTTTATTCCACTTTAATCAAGTAATATTTCTTTCTTGACCAAATAACTAGGATATATATAAGAGAATTGGAAAGACTATATAGGGCACCACTCTTCCTTAATCAAATCGAGATCCTATGTTTTCCTCATGATTCTAGAGAATCCTATACTAATTGTTAAATACATAACCGAGATTCAATAATTATTATCACCCTCGGATGGATTGTCATTCTAAGAAAACTATTAAAAATTTAGAGGATATTTTGATAACATTATTAATGGATTTCCTATTTTTTTTAATTATCACCTCCCCTAGTTGTGTTCTCATATAAAAAATTATATTAGATAATTCAGAAAAAACCTTGTAAGGCCATGTATAGGAAGTGGTGTTGGGATCCAACATACTAGGATAAAGTTGGGGAAAAAAGTTGATTGGACCTAATCTTATCTAAGAGGTGAAAGAGAAAGATGAAACTATTCACCATCATATGAAATTTGATCATGGGATGCAAAAAAAATATACATAGAAAATCATTGACGTGACCTGTAGTTTGAGGTAAGAGATAGAATATTCCTTCATATATTGTAATGGAATAAATCCCTGAGGTTTGGGAATAAGGGAAGTCTTAGTCATATATACATATAACCTATTGATATCCTTGATCAAATCAAGGATTTAATCTATTGACTATCACTCCCACTTAATTTATCTCAAGCACATGATGTGTTCCTTGTATCCCTCTTAAGAAAGTACATTCTAGATCCATCACGTGTACTGAATCTATAGGTGGGACAATTGGGGAATAAACATTTATATGAGGAGTAGTCAATGAAGATCTTAAATTATATTGATAAATTCCTACAAAACAACACAACTTGACTGGGTGATGTGCTATGTTAAAAAGACATGTTTGAGGGAGAAACATGGAAATCATAAGAGGAAATGAAACAAAAGTACCCTCATCTATTTTATTGTACAAAATAATATTTATTGGGTGAGCATTTTGAAGGTGTAAGAATGTCATGAACAAAAATTTTATAAATGGAATTACACTATTAATAAATAAATTCATTATTAAGTTATTCCTTTCTATAAAACATTTTCACTTCATTGGTTATTTGGGATCACTATAAAATATAGCATATTAAGATTAAAAGACCATTACGAAGCATAACCATTTTTAATATAGACTTCCTATTATGAAAATTTAAATTACAATATATTGATGGTAATAATAATATTTAATTTATAAAATTGGAAGAATAGATGACCCTGACTAGTAGGATAATACCCTATGAAGACCTTTTATCAGAGGAATTTTGGGAGATGGAAGCATTGTCCTTTCCCCTTTATCTAGTCCCAAATCAAGATTGAACAACTAAAACTTGAGAGAAATAATTTCCAATAGATTTTGAAGAACATGAATATCCCCAACCAAACCATGTTGAATGGACCACCAGAATAAAGTTTCATCATCACACACCTTACCCTTAGGGTGTATGTTTGGATAAAAAGGGGTTATGTATCTAGATCCTAGTAATGTGAATCCTTATATTTTATTAATAAAATAATGATTAAATTTTCATTATTACATTATATATACACATGATTATATAATGAGTTTAATAAAAAAATATATTTTGATTTGATGAAATGAAAATTGTATTTTTGGGAAATTTATAGTTTCAATTAAAGAAATTGATTTCATAAATTCATGATTTTTTAAAATAAATCTTATTTTCATCAAATAGATTTTTTAAATAATATTTATTTAAATATAAATGAAAATATAATTTAATGAAGTTCCATGTAAATTTAGATGGGTTGGAATATTTTTTATGTCGTGAAAACTAGTATTTTTCTATAAATGAATATTTTTATGTAAAAATTACTATATTCAAAAAATTATTTAGGAAAAATAAATATAATATTTTAAATTGGGATGTTGAAATTATACAATGGTTCATTTTTCATAATATTCTAAGATAGATGAATTTGAGGGTAAAAATTAAATATTGTATATATTATGACATCATAATAGACCAGAAGTGATGTAATAAATCATATAAATGGGACCCAAAACTAAAAATATATTTACCATTTAAGATAATTTATTTTTCAAGTTATTTGATTAATTTTAAAAACCTATAATGAATCCTCTAAAACCAATATAATATTTTATGGTTACAAAAACAATTATTTATCAATATGACTCACCTCCAAATCATGAATTTTATTATTTCATTGAGTTTGGTTTTTATAATAATTAAATAAAAAACCAATATTGTTTAGAAACTATTGGATAACACATGGGACGATTTTTTATTTTGATTATTTTATCACATAGAGTCCATAAACTATGTTTAGAAATTAATATAGAATTCTCCTCACATTTTCTATAAATACTCACCCATACTCCCATTAAATATCAACAAAATTCCAATATTCATGGATTTTCTCTCCATATCCCTCCCTAAATCCATCCCAAGGTATTTCCAATCTCTTAAGAATAACCTCCCATGATTTTTGAAGCGCCCTCTCATGGTATGGGATTCCATTATTTCTCTTATTTCATCAATTAATTTTTTTGTATTAAGCCTTTCGATTTCAAAATTTTCATCTTAGAATATATTATTACGTATCCCATTATGGTATTTTTGACTCCATTGTAATGAGGAACGCATTTCAGCATCATTAATCCTTTGTTTACATCTATAATGCTATTAAAATTATCCTGTGATTTTCTATGTTAAGCATTTTGTTATTCATACCCATACACATTTCCAGTCAAGGTTATTCACCTAGATGTAACTATAATTTATTGATTGGGGACTTAAATTAATATAACCCACTCTTATTAATCATGGGATTAAATGTGATGTAATATGTTCTTATATTGTAGAACTATGTGGTAGACAAATTCATTTCCATGATATGAATATGATGGGTGGGACTGAAATTATATACCTCCAATGAATTAATTAATATTTTTATCTCATGATATACCATTAATGGTTCATTGGATATTAACCTAATAAAAATCCATTATGATGTATCGGTGGTTATCCTTGACATATATTTATGATTATATGTTTTATATTGTTTCCAAATTCCTATGTTTCATTGATGATATCATCTTCTGACATTCTTCGATATTCATGATTATAATTCTCACCTTTTTATATAAAAATTATAATCACCTTAAATCATAAGTATTTTAAGATTTCATATTATTCATTGATTATTCATTTATTGGGATTTATATCTCACCTATTTCTTATGTATGTCTATAGGTTATCCCTTGCGTTATTATATTATTAATTGAATTTATTGGCATGTTATGGAATTTTAAATAATGTATTTGTATCCATGTTTCATATTATTGTGATATATATATAATTACCCAAATAAACTAGGCCTCTTTAACTTTTTGAATAGTATTATGTGTATCTTTATGTATTAATTCATGAAAAAATGTACATAAAAAATATGGGTTGTCATATATATATGTGTGTGCGTGTGTAAAAAATAATTTTTCATAACTTAACCAATCTTATTCCAAAATGACAATCCAATGGTTTGTAGATGAATTTCATATTTAATAATATTATTTTAATAGTGTATCATGTTTAATTTAAAATCGATTTCATGTGTAAAGAAATATATCCAAGAAATTTAATTTATTTATAGAGAAATACATCACAAATCCTTGGTAGGTTACTTTTTGCAAAATTATATATAATTATATATGAAAACGTAGGACTGAAACACACTCCAGAAATATGAAGGTATAGTATTTTTAAAATTAGCTACCTAAACATCGCCAACGAGCCTGCACCTGAGTGGTAAGGGTTCTTTCTTGGCATCCAAGAGACCCAGGTTCAAAACCAGGTGGAGGAGAATTTCGGAGGGTACTGTAGAAGTACTGTAGCAGCCATTGTAGCAGTACTATAGGAGGTACTCTTTGGTACTATTGCAGCTAGAACAATTCACCCGATTTGGGCTTTCGGGCCACGGTTTTGGGCCTACGGGTCTCAAGGGCCTTCGAGCCACCAGAGGCCTTAGGGCCATAAGGCCTTCAGGCCACAGAGACCATGGAGTAGCCCAGTTCAAACAGTGTAGGCCCCAGAAGTGGATCAGAGTATTTAATAGTCACCATATGTAGAGCTAATCGGATTGGAAGAATGGGAGGGTAAGGAAACTACCATTGGGAACAAGCACCATGTAGCTTTGCAGAAGGAAATACTAGACGGTCAAAAATGAGAAGGTGGGGAGTTCGATGATCAAATTATAAAGAAGCTGGGGGAGGGGTAGTTCTAGAGTTTTTGGCCAACATGTTATGTATGGGAATTCTATACCTAGGGGCCTTCGGGTCATGTATTGACCTTCGGGTCATGTTAGGACTTGTGCCTTGGGCCTATGGATCATGTAAGGGTTCCTATTCATCCCTTAAAAAGGGTGATTATCCATAATAAAATAAAAAATAGGCCTTCGGGCCATTCGACCTACATAAACATAATATTTGACAAAAGAGAATTCATTTATTAAATTAAATTATTTACCCAATATTCCCTACTAAACATATCACTATATAGGAAATCCTAGAGATAAATATTTTTAAATAGAGGGGGCATAAAAATAGCTTTGTAAGGAGAAATACACATGAGATACCAATCAAATCAACATGGGTGATTGTAAGGAAGATTATAAAGGATTTATAATAAATTGAATATAATTGTAGAAAAATTAATAAGGTTCATAAAACAAGATAATATGGTAGAGGAAAAAAAAATTTATCGAGGAAGATAATTTATTAAGAAAAAGACAAGAAGAAAATTTTTGGGTAATTTTTAAAGAGTCAAATGGACATAAAATAAAAGAGGATATTTACATAGAATATTAATTAAAATTATATCTACAATATATGCCATTTAGTAAATTTTTATTATATGATATATAAAAAATTTCTAGGAAGTTAGATAATAACAATATAAATGCTTGAAGATAGAAATTTTTAAAAACTAATGGAGTTATTGGATTGATTAAAACATTGTATTCATTCAAAATGTGAAAGTAAAAGTAATACAGAAATGATAAAATAAGATAATAATTAAATAACATAACTATAAATGGAATTTTTTATGATATATTTTTGTATATACTTGATGATTATTATGTATTCATTGTCAATACATGAAAATTATATCGATTGGTGAATTTGTATTATTTTCAAAGATGCGTGTATGCAGAGTTGCAGAAACTAACACAATGGTTACAAGAAGTGAATAAGATTAATCTAAGACCCTGAAATATTTATTTGTATGAGTCAGGTTGAAGTATGTGCAAAAAAGAAATAAATTTAATGGAAAGAAGATTTATATTTTTCATGATAAATTGTTTGGAAGAAAGAATATGGATGACAATTCATACTTAGTAATTGTACTAAGTATCTAGAGTGGGCCTTTTATTAAAAGAATAGTCCAGGCCACACCCAACCAAGAACCCCCTCAACCACATATATGGTACCAAAGGACAATAATCTGGAAGTGTGTCAACAAGTTCATTTATAGTTAGAATATAGTGGATTCATAGTGCACATAAAGAGTTCATAGGATAATATTATGATCAATGGATTCATAGTGTTTTTAGGGTACCTGAGTGGACCCTTTAGGTGTGGAGAGACCCGGTGTGTGTGATTGTGTGTAAGTGTTGCTGGTGATGAACCCCACTATTCTCTCAAACCTTTGGATTCATAGAGAGATTTATTAAGTGGCCTACGAATGAGGAAAAACCAATCTGGTAACCCAACTGTGGGATACTATCTACATGTTAAAAATTATATGCATATAACATATGTCATCTAATACATTCAATATATTTTATCTGATCAGCATAGTTCATTCTTCTATAACTTCCATACATCATGTTTTCTTCACATGAGATCAATATTATCAAATTTTTCATTTTAATGTTCAACATGCAACTATCTAACCATTGCCACTGATCAACCATGACAATGAAGGAAAAATCTACATACTTAAGCCATTCAAATAACTTCTACTTCCATGAATTCCATTATTCAATGAATTTAATAAATATATGGATAATTGATGATGTTGGATCATTCTCTAGCACATGATGCAGTTTCTTGATGTTCTATAGATTACATGATTTTATGGTGGTAGTCATAGATTCATTATAATAAAATATCCTCAATCACCTGATGTTATTGCATGAAAAACGTTATATCTTAAAACATAATAAGATATTATCATTTACTACATTTAATTAATTAATCCTATCGTATGTTTGTGTAACATATTTCTACTCGTGTTCAATATGATCAATCATGGAAATCATTTTTATAACTCACAAGATCACGTTATCATTATAGTGTTTCATGAAGTTCAAAAATTTGGGAGCTTCAACATGCATTGGTATGCCAAGGTATTAGGGTGTTTAATGATTTCTAACTTACCATTTTTATCAGACCATAAATTATTTCTGAAGGAGAGTCTTAGATCCTCATCTATAAATAATTAGGGACCAAAAAATATTGTGGTTGTTTACTGTTTTTAAGGAGTTTCTACCTAAATTAATCCCTGATGTGCTTCTTCTATGCAAAAAATACATTCTTGTGAAGCCTTTTCTTGGTTATGTGAAAGCGAGGTTAACCCATGAGGCAATCATTGTCACGTGAAGAGAGAAAATAAGGATCAATGTTCATATGTGGAAGATACGGGTGAACCTAAAAGGATATATAAAGGTTTTGGTGAGTTTCTCGATTCAATTTTTTGGAATGATAACCAAATTCTAATCCTTTATGTTCTTTACAATTGAAAATTAAATCTAATGCCATGAAAAGTACACCTGGTTTCAGGAAAATAAAAAAAATGAGAAGCAGTTAAAATATTGATCATATGAAGACCATATAATTTTTTTTGAGGAAGAAGAAAATAAGATTATTTTGGAGCTCTAATAGAGGGCCATGCATTCAATAGCTATTAAGGATGACTTTTTGTATTTATTTTATTGTTTTAAGTAGAAACTATAATGACTCAAAGGTTATTTCTTTGCTTGAGTTCTTCTTGATAATAAACGTACATGCGATACATCAGATAAAAAACATGACACGCTTGGGAAATATATATCCATAAATGAGGTGAACCTCATTAAAAAACATGTTGTGTTCATTTATTTTCTATATCAGTTACATCTTTAGAGAACAAGTGTTGAATAAGCACGAGAGTTTATTGGATTTGTGAAAATTAATAAACATTAATTTTCTCCCCCACTCAGTCTGTATCTCTCTCTGCATAATCATTTCAATTTATTTCAGAGGGATGGTTCACTCTATGGTGTTTGTAATACTAGAACATTTTTATGAAATATTTCTCTTTACATAATTTTATTTCTCAAAAAGCATGTATTGCACACAACCATGAATTTAAACGTACCATGAGATATTATTAGTATAAAATGGCCATTATAAACAATCCCTTAAATTAGTAGGAATAAATTAGAAAAAAGAATTTATGACATAAAATTAAACTTCCAACTCAATATTAATTTATTGTCAAGTTCTTAGAAAATAATCACACATTTTTTTAGTAAAATCACTATATTCTTACAAATAAATTTTCTTCAAAACTTTGTTTATTTTATTTTTATGAGTGAATATTATTTTTTGGAATTTATATAAAATTTATTTAAAACAATTAATTTCATTAATGAAATAATCATGTCAAAATTACTTGAATATTATTTTCTTATAATTTTCTACGATCAGTTTTTAGGAATTGTGAAAATTATGATTTTTAATGAAAATTAAATTTTATTTTTATGTATTTACATGGTAAATTTATGTTTTTGAATATTTTTAAATTTTAATTAATTAATTATGACTTAAAATATTCCAATTATGAGTTTTTAAAATGATTTTCTACAAAATTTATTATAAAAAAATTTTATATTTTAAAAGGGCATTTTTTAGAACGAATGTTTTTTATGGCAGTTTACCGATTTTATTTTAAATTTAATTCTGAAACCTGTGTGTACTGAATTTAAAAAAAATAGATTCCAAATTTGGATTTATAAAGTCAAAATTTAGTGAATTGTTATCTTTTATTTTTTTTAATATCAGTCCAAATACCTCCAATATGTAAAGTATTCTATGATAATATGATATTCTGGTTTAAATAGGTTGAGTAATGGTTAATCAAAATGATAAGGTTTGAAATAATATGAAATCATTTCTCAAATATATTTTTTATTTATATTAAAACCGTATATCATATTATATTATAATACATTACATATTGGAGGTATTTGGACTTATATTGAAATTTAATAATTTAATATTTTGAGAAAATTCTAAAAGTGCCACTCACCTCAATTATAATATAGAACCTCCTCCCTCACTTATACACATTACATTGTGCCTTCAAGATCAACAATTATCTTCCAATTTCACTTATAATAATTCCTAGAAACATTATAGGGGTTATGGTCTTCTCAAAAGAAAAACCCCAGTGTCCCTATTTGGAGATCAAAAGGATGTTTTTGTGAAGAATACGTAATCTTCTTTATCGAATCATTTATAACTATTTCGTCTTATACATCATCATAATGTGTTTTTTCAATTATAAAGTTATAAATAAAATATAAAATATATTTTAATATGTAATTATTATTATGTAAAAACTATATTCCACCTTTTATCCATCCTACATAAAACAAAAGCACCACGCATTCGTATGCATAGCTTACCATCTCCACGCCATAGTGTAATCTGTATTTTATCCCCTCTTTATTTGGATCGTTATAATGATGGAAATAATATATATATATATATATATATATATCATAATGATAACATTATATTTAATATATAATAAAATATATACCATCCACTCCCATTCCCTTTTAATATTAAAGTAATCATTTCATCATTCGTGTGTACGTATGGCCTACCGTCTCCATGACGCGATGCAGTTCATTTTAAATATTTACCGTTAAAGAGTTATTAGAAAAATATAATTAATAAATACAATATATATTATATAAATATAATTATGTATGTTATGTAACTATATCCTATGTATAATAACTGGGACTCATGTGAGAAAACAAGCAAAAAATGAAGTAGTTAACACCCAAAAGAAGAGTAATAATGAAATATTATTAATAAATGGGTGATATGATTATATAGGATGGTAATATATGATATATTAAATATTAATATGGTTATTTAATAAGTTTATTACATTATTCATTCCATTATACTAGATTTTTAGATATATACGAAGGAAATTAGACCTAAGCAAAGGGTTAATTTCACAATCTCATTATTAATTGGGGTTGAATCTTCTGAGAAGTATTTATCTTCAATGTCCATCATTCAGAAAAAAATAAATTCCAAAATATTTTAAATATTATTATAGAACTTTTTTAACTCATTTATATCCCTATGAAATTTTTACTAAATTCTGTAAAATGAATCTTTTTTTCATTTTCCTAACGTTGTACTTTTTGGATTTTCTAGAAAAAGTATTGGTGGAATATTTTATTAAACATATACTGCATTAATATATTTTTACAATTTTATGATCCCTTAATTCCTTAATTATTCTCCTTCATGATTAAAATGTTATTTTAAGAGAAAATATTTCTATTATAATTCCACGGCATTTTAAGAAAAAATTATTTTCAAAACAAAAAGTATATTTTCCTCAAGATTTATTTCAAGTGGTCTCTAAAAAATAATTTCCATCTAAGATAATGTTATTTAATGTTATTTATGTTTTAATGGGGATATTATTTAATGATACTATTCTTATTCTTTCTCTGAATTTTTCAATTTTATGATGAATCTATGTTTATGAATACTATTTCTTTTCAATGAGTTATGTTATGATGAAATTTTAATGATATCCATTTCTTTATATGAGTTCTGATATGAAGAATGATTTGTGTTCTTATGGAACACATGTGTATGGTTTTAATTATGTGATGGGTGGAACCTATATCTCCCTCTAATGCACTGGGTAAATATTTATATATCATGATATAGAATGGGAAGTAAACATGGTTTAGTAATATTCGGATGGAACGAGGATGAACCCAATCAAATAAAGGACATTTTTTTAATGTGATATTATTGAAAATGAGCCCTGACTAATATGGAAATGTGTTTCTATGATTATGTTTATTCCAAAATTATATGTCTTATGTTATTCTCTCATGGAATATTTTCTTTTATTTATTATGAACTTATATGATTTATCCCATGACATGATATCATGATTCTTTGATATGTCAGATATAATTTTATAATGTTGTGAGTTTTTATAAAGGTTGGGGCCGAAGCCTCATTTTATAATTAAATAAAAGAAAATACCTCTTCTGAAAGGGTATAGAGAGACCCATTACATAGCCCAAAGGCCCAGTGAGCATGTTTCCCATTACATGGCCCATAGGCCTGAATTCTTTTTGACCAAGGCCCATTCTGTGAATTGTACTGCTACAATACCTACCTTCTATAGTAACTGCCACTGCTACAATGTCCTCTGCTACAACAGTGCCTGCCGTTTCTATAGTTCCTCTGCTGCTACAATACCTCTATAGTACTGCTACATCACTTGCACCAAATGGGGTTTGTACCACTATTTTTCATGTCGGATTATGGGGTGCTTACCACTATGCCAAACCCCAACTATAAAAAAACATTTTAATGGGTAATGAGGTATTGGGGTGGCCTCCCCACCTGTGTGCCACACATCCCCACTAAGGCCCAAGGTGGCCAAACCTTGGAATTTCACCAGTTCACAATGGGGTAGAGGGGCCCACGATATGTTTCTTTGCATATAGTATGTGTTTCATTGTGAGGAACTCGAACCTAAAACCTTGGGGTCATGATTCCATAGCCTTTAACCGACTCACACATGCCTCACGGGCAGAAACATGTCGATGGGTAATGAGGTATTGGGGTGTCCTCCCCACCTATGCGTCATACGTACCCAACGAGGCCCAAGGTGGCCAACCCTTGGGCTTAGGCTAGTTCCCAATGGGGTAAATGGGTCCATGAGAGGTTTTTTGGCATATAGTGTTTGTTTCTAGTTCCCATCGGGGTAGAGGGGCCTATGAGAGGTTTTAGGAACAAGTGGTTTATGTTTCCCAGTTTCTAAAGACACTAATCCTATACAGTTTTGGAATGGTTTTTTTATTCTATATAATGAAAATTATTTTATTTATATGTAATTTCTATGTATGAAAGGTAGGGGTTGTTGTTTATGGTATATGAGAAAGGTTTAGTTAACTGTTGAAAACTAGGATGAAAAAACCTTAGTAAGAACCTAAAGGATAATTCTAAGTATAGGATATAATCCTAAAATTTTGTTAATGATCATGAATAACCATTGATTGAACCTAAAGTGTATTATATTGAAAGATTATAAGTGATTTCCTGAGATTATGTTGCTTTCCCACTATGATTATTATTGTTTACACAATGTTTTTTGGTTTTAGTCAATGGATAGAACCTGAAGGAACCGTGTTAATACTAAATGTTATGGGAAATGCAACAACTGTCATTATGAATTATGTAATGTTATAGGATATTGAATGAAAATCCTTATTTTTATGCTCACAGAACACTATCAAGCTATGAATCATATAGGATTTAAAAATGGGAAAGGGTGGGAACAACATTCTATTGAGTACTTCATGAGAGAACATCAACCTTCTTTGAGTGGGTCTTCGGATCCACTAGGGGATGAACAGTGTATTAGTACCACTAAGAAGATAATTTCAGTTCTAAAATGATTAGAACATGAGAAAGTTATTTTGGCAGTTTACCATTTAGAAGGTGAAGGAGATCAATGGTTGAACCTCATCAAGAATATGAGGAAATAAGATGAAATTGAATCCATGGAATTTGATGAGTACAATAACTATAACGACCCGAAATTTTGAATAAATCTTGTTTCCTAATTTTATGTGTTATTTTATTTTATTTTTTTTATACTCAAAAAAAATGTTTCATTGGATAACATGAGTATAATTAAAATGATACCGTTGGTTTTTGACTGTTATATGACCATTGGTCAATATGACCGCTGGAAACTAAATGTTTTGATTATTGTCTCTAAATATAAGTAATTTTGGTTAATTAATATAGAAAGAAGATTCGATGGCCTCACCCAGTAGTCTTGGACCGATCGAAGCCCATCTAACAGAACTTGGGAAGGAGGTAGCACCATTGGGCTTTGCTCTGGACCAAACCCAAGCTGAACTTCATCGTGTGAAGCTAGAACGGGATCGCCTTCGCGAGAAGTTCAAACTGATAGAAATTACTACTCGTGCGATGTTGGCCGAGCCTCCCTCAGATTCTCTCACCTTAGCACACCTTACACTTAGGTCCTATGCTGGTGTGATAAGGGGATATTTAAGGAGACCATAATTGCCTTGTGTAATCCCTTGTTTTAAATAAAAATTTGGATTTCTTCTTATGAAGTTTATGATTTTTCAAATGTCTGGATAAATATAGTATGAATATTTTTGATGAATTTTCAAAAGGACATTTTAAAAAAATGTTTATGTAAACCTTAAATAATTTAAAATGTGTAATGATTTTCAAAAATTGGTCTTCTACAATTATGTCTAGTACGAAATTTAGAGTCTAATAAGATAAACGAGATTTTTTATGAATAGTAAATTATGAATAGTGATTTTATGAATAGGATTAGTAATGTTTCCTAATGTATTAGTAATCTCACTTAAAGAAAGTATTTATATAATCTAGGCACCTTGATTAAGTAATGTGATTCAATAAAATGGTTAAATAACGGTTTCATAAATTATTATTCAAGTATTAGTTTTTTCGGGTGAATAGTGTTTTTTTAATTAAAAATTTAATTAAAAATATTTAGATAATTATTTTTATAAAACGGATTTCATTTTTGAACTCAGAGCACCAATATTATGCTATTGTAATTTTTGGGGTTTTTTCTGAAAAAAATGAATTTTTGGTGAATAGTGTTTTTATTTAAAAGGTAAATTAAAAATATTAAGAAAATTATTTTTATAAAATGGAGTTCATATTTGTAATCAGAGCATTTATATTTGATTAAGGTGAAATTTTGGGATTATTCTGAGAAAGTTGAATTTTCGATGAATAGTGAAAATACAGTTTTTAAGTTACAGGTGTTTAATGACATCATTAAATGATGTATTAAGTTTGTAATCAATATTTTAGAATTATTAATAGTGAGGTAAGGTATGAGGTGTACCAAGTGGCCAATACCATGGGAAAATACCATGGGCAAGCCCATGGTTTTGCCAAAACCACTAATGAGGTGTCCCTTTGCCATTAATGCCTTGTCCCCTCATTTTCCCTATAAATACCAAGTCCTCCTCTCATCCATTCGACTCCCCACTCTTAACCAACGAAGTTATGATCTCATTACCTCCCAAGGAGTCCTCCCAAGGTTCCTCCAAGCCCTCAAGGTCCCAACCATTGAGGTTTAAGAGTTACATTTTAAGGTAAGGGACCCGACCTCTCTCTTTCATTTCAAGTAATCTCTTTTATGTCATTCCTTTAATGCTCCATGTTCTTATGTTGGAGGATGTTCTTTTATACTCCTATTACTTCCCTTTTCATGTTCATATAATTAGAGATCCCCTCTTACTCTCATTATTTCGTTTTATGAAGTTTTAAGTGGCGCAGTTAGGCTGCCGAAATTTTTGTAATGGATTCTTTCTCCCTTCTCATTTTTCAAGATCTATTTTCATGTAAAGTATTTCAAGTTCCTTTTTATTATATTGGGGTATGATATCTAAATTTATGATACTGATATTTTATGATCACATAATGAGAGACCCCATTTGATCTCTTCAATTCAGTATTTTGAAGTTTTAAGTGGCGCCGTTAGGCTGCCGAATTTTTTAGGGGATTCTTTCACCCTTCCCATTCTTTTCAATGTTCTACTTTCCTGTCAAGTCTTTCAAGTTCCTTTTTAATTATTTTGGGGCATTATCTCTATATCTATAATACTTAACTCTTATGTTCTCATGATGAGATAACCTATTTTATCTTTTCAAATCATTTTTTTTGAAGGTTACGTAACGCCGTTAGGCTGCCGAACTTTCATAAGAGAAATCTAATTTTTTTCTTCCTTCCATGTTTTTCATTTAAAATGGTATGTCATTGAACTTTCATTACCATGATCATTTATCCTTCTTATTATGTCTATATACTGTCTTATGGGTCATTTATGAATGTTTGACCCATTTTCCCTCTCTTTTTAATGTCTTCTAAAACCTCGTAACATAGCTGTTATGCTGCAGAATTTCCGTCTCAAAATGTATCTCTCTTTTTCTAAAGTTCTTTTATATTATTAAGTGAATACTCAAAGCTCTTTATTCTAAAGGGGTATTAACATATATACCAAAATGTTCTATTTTAAATTCTGGGATTTACATACATGAGGCCCACCTTCCTTTTCTGTGGGTTTTAAAGTGACATAAAGATCATGTCTTTAATGTAGTTTTTAAAACGTTGTGATTATGAAATGAAACCCATTTATTTTATGCTATATGGGTTATTTATGAAATGTTTGATGATGATATATGTGGCTCGCATGATAATAAAGGAAAATTTAAGGGTGCGCCCTGATAGCGCTCCAATGCATTGGGTAATGATGTAACCACTAGAGATTACAATTTTCACGATACCTTGGTGAATAACCTTGGTAATTTTCAGATGACACCTTGGGGATGGACCTTGGTGATATGTTCATGATAGTCTATGTTAAATGATGTATCCACATCTTGATGTTATGAAAAATGTTATTTTTATTATGATATGTCACATGATTTTTTTTATCATGCCTTAAAGTTCTTGTTCATGACATAGCTGATGTATCTCAAGTTCACATGTTAAATGTTTCCCTTGTTTCCCTTACTGGGCCTTCTGCTCACCCTTTCATTTGATGTATGTCCCCAGGTTATGAGATGCAGTAATGAACCTAGGATGAACATGAGGATAAGCCCTTCAAGTGTTTAAGGAGAATGTTTTATGTTTTTGTGTTTTAAGTTCCTAGTTTCCAAGACACTAAACCTTAAAGTTCCTTAGTTTTGTATAATGTAATGAATGTTTAAGTGATAAAAAGGCGAGATTCTATAGTTGGTATCAAAGGATGGTTTAGTTATTTGTGGAAATTAGGATATGAAAACTTTAGGAAGAAGCCTATAGAAAAGATTATATATATGAAATCTTCCTGGTATTTTGGTGAGTATTGAGTAATGGGTAGCCAAGCAAATACATCCCTGTCTGGATACGAGCAGGTAGAGGTGGCTCTAGCACAGATGTACATTGGGGTAAAACCTGAAAACACCGCTTTGAGCTAGACTCAAATGGGAACTGGTACACGACAACGGGCCTTACTGTACTCTTGGTTACGACACTCCCAAGGGATATGATTTGGTAATTTCATTAGCTTAGTATGAACCATTGTTAAAGGAACAAAGATAAAATAAAATAAGGATTCACATAAGAATATATGATCATGGATAACCTAGATGAGAACCTAGGGGATCACAAGTTAGTATATACTTTTCTTCTACAAGTTATCCTTATATTCTTTAAGATCCTTTTCATGATTATTCGCTAAGTAAATAAGCCCCTAATTATAGTTTCTATTCTTAGTTAATGGCGGGAAATGGAAGAACATGTCCCAAAAACCAATGTGATAGGAAATGCGACGATTGTTGTATTATTATGACAGAGATGATTAGGGGGTTAAAAATGATTATTATTTTGGAAGACATTCACTATTTTGGGGACCCTATGTGATCGAGGTAAATATATTACTACGGTATTTTCATTGAGGAGTAAGGTTGACTTATATTTTGAAGAATCGATGAATTTAAGGTGGACTTATAGTAATTTAGGTTACTTATGGGAATGATTAACCTATCTTGGGTAAAATATGTTTAGGTTATCTAATTTTGTTATAAGATGTTAGGAGTGGTTGATGTTGTTTGGAGATGAACAATGAATTTTATTTTGGAAGACTATGCTATCAAATCCCTCTTGTATTTGGGATTCAATCTTAGTTTGGTTTATTTTGAGGAATTTTAAGGACCGTTATTTATGGGATGGTCTATGATGAACTTTGGGTAGTACCATGGGACTTTGAAGATTTAAAAATAGTTTCCCTTCCTATGGGATTCTTTTTTAAGAGTTGTTTTAACTTACCCTTTCTATTTTTTGGATAATGTTTAAAGATAGAAGAAATAGATAGTTGATATTTTGTGGATTATGTGATTATCTAGAAGATGATTCTTGTGTTTTGATGAGACCAAGTAGTTTTGAATGCTCATAATTTAGAGAAAAGATTAGTTTTGGTAGAAACTAATTAAAATATGAAACTCTACATGAAGATATATATATTTCCTTATGTTATTGTTCTATGTAGTAAATGAATTCCTCAAAATTATGAAAAGGAACGTAAAACAAAAACATTGTTGGTTTATGTTTCCTACTATGTAATCAATGACCGTTTACACACATCATAAGTTTGGGATTTTCTTATGGTTAACTTTCTCCTAATCATGTTTTCTATCACTCTCCTTTAGAACGTGACCCTTTGTTTTCTCCTCCATGTCCATGATTCCTACATGGAATCCTAGTATGAGTAAACTCGGGTGGCCTTTGTACTTCCTTTTCTTTCTTTTAAAGTAATTGTGTTACTGACTCTTTTTCTGATGTGGGACTTTCATGAAAATTTCAAAACCCAATTTTTAAAAATTGCGAGGACGCAATTTCTTAAGGGGGGAAGATTGTAACGACCCGAAATTTTGAATAAATCTTGTTTCTTAATTTTATGTGTTATTTTATTTTTTATTTTTTTTACTCAACAAAAATGTTTCATTGGATAACATGAGTATAATTAAAATGATACCGTTGATTTTTGACTGTTATATGACCATTGGTCAATATGACCGCTGGAAACTAAATGTTTTGATTATTGTCTCTAAAGACAAGTAATTTTGGTTAATTAATATAGAAAGAAGATTTGATGGCCTCACCCAGTAGTCTTGGACCGATCGAAGCCCATCTAACAGAACACGGGAAGGAGGTAGCACCACCGGGCTTTGCTCTGGACCAAACCCAAGCTGAACTTCATCGTGTGAAGCTAGAAAGGGATTGCCTTCGCGAGAAGTTCAAACTGATAGAAATTACTACTCGTGCGATGTTGGCCGAGCCTCTCTCAGATTCTCTCACCTTAACACACCTTACACTTAGGTCATATGCTGTTGTGATAAGGGGCTATGTAAGGAGACCATAACTTCCTTGTGTAATCCTTTGTTTTAAATAATAATTGGGATTTCTTCTTATGAAGTTTATGAATTTTCAAATGTCTGGATAAATATAGTATGAATATTTTTGATGAATTTTCAAAAGGATATTTTAAAAAAATGTTTATGTAAACCTTAAATAATTTAAAATGTGTAATGATTTTCAAAAAATGGTCTTCTACAATTATGCCCAGTACGAAATTTAATGTCTAATAAGATCAACATGATTTTTGATGAATAGTAAATTATGAATAGTGATTTTATGATTAGGATTAGTAATGTGTCCAAATGGATTAGTAATCTCACTTAAAGAAAGTATTAATATAATCTAGGAATCTTGATTAAGTAATGTGATTCAATAAAATGGTTAAACAACAGTATGATAAATTATTATTCAAGTATTAGTTTTTTCGGGTGAATAGTGTTTTTTTAATTAAAAATTTAATTAAAAATATTTAGATAATTATTTTTATAAAACGGATTTCATTTTTGAACTCAGAGCACCGATATTATGCTATGGTAATTTTTGGGGATTTTTCTGAAAAAAATGAATTTTCGGTGAATAGTGTTTTTATTTAAAAATTAAATTAAAAATATTTAGAAAATTATTTTTATAAAATGGAGTTCATATTTTTAATCAGAGCGTTGATATTTGGTTAAGGTGAAATTTTGGGATTATTCTGAGAAAGTTGAATTTTCGATGAATAGTGAAAATACAGTTTTTAAGTTACATGTGTTTAATGACATCATTAAATGATGTATTAAGTTTGTAATCAATATGTTCGAATTATGAATAGTTATATAAGGTATGGGGTGTCCCAATTGTCCAATACCATGGGCAAATACCATGGGCAAGCCCATGGTTTTTCCAAAACCACTAATGAGGTGTCCCTTTGCCATTAATGCCTTGTCCCCTCATTTTCCCTATAAATACCAGGACCTCCTCTCATCCATTCGACTCCCCAATCTTACCCAAAGATGTTATGGTCTCATTACCTCCCAAGGAAGCCTCCCAAGGTGCCGCGAAGCCCTCAACGTCCCATCCTTTGAGGTTTAAGAGTTACATTTTAAGGTAAGGGACCCGACCTCTCTCTTTCATTTCAAGTAATCTCTTTTATGTCATTCCTTTTATGCTCCATGTTCTTATGTTAGTGGATGTTATATTATACTACTATTACATACCTTTTCATGTTCATATAATTATAGATCCCCTCTTACTCTCATTATTTCGTTTTATGATGTTTTAAGTGGCGCCGTTAGGCTGCCGAAATATTTGTAACGGATTCTTTCTCCCTTCTCATTTTTGATGATCTATTTTCATGTAAAGTATTTAAAGTTCCTTTTTATTATGTTGGGGTATGATCTCTAAATTTATCATACTGATCTTTTATGATCATATGATGAGATACCCCATTTGATCTCTTCAATTCAGTATTTTGATGTTTTAAGTGGCGTTGTTAGGCTGCCGAATTTTTCAGGGGATTCTTTCACCCTTCTCATTCTTTTCAAAGTTATACTTTCATGTCAAGTATTTCAAGTTCCTTTTTAATTATGTTGGGGAATTATCTCTATATCTATAATACTTAACTCTTATGTTCACATGATGAGAGACCCTATTTGATATTTTCAAATCATTTTTTTTGAAGTTTAAGTAACGCCGTTAGGCTGCCGAACATTCATAAGAGAAATCTAATTTTTGTCTTCCTTCCATGTTTTTCATTTCAAATGGTATGTCATTGAAATTTCATTACCATTATCATGTATCCTTCTTATTATGTCCATCTACTGTATTATGGGTCATTTTTGAATGATTGACCCATTTTCCCTCTCTTTTTAATGTCTTCTAAAACCTCGTAACATAGCCGTTATGCTGCAGAATTTCCGTCTCAAAATGTCTCTCTATTTTTCTATAGTTCTTTTATATTATTAAGTGAATACTAAATGATATTTATTCTAAAGGGGTATTCACATATATACCAAAATGTTCTATTTTAAATTATGGGATTTACATACATGAGACCAACCTTCCTTTTCTGTGGGTTTTAAAGTGACGTAAAGATCATGTCTTTAAAGTAGTTTTTAAAATGATGTGATTATGAAATGAAACCCATTTATTTTATGATATATGTGTTATTTATGAAATGTTTGATGATCATATATGTGGCTCACATTATAATAAAGGAAAATTTAAGGGTGCGCCCTGATAGCGCTCCAATGCATTGGGTAATGATGTAACCACTAGAGATTAAAATTTTCACGATACCTTGGTGAATAACCTTGGTAATTTTCAAATGACACCTTGGGGATGGACCTTGGTGATATGTTCATGATTTTCTATGTTAAATGATGTAGCCACATCTTAATGTTATGAAAAATGTTATTTTTATTATGATATGCCACATGATTTTTTTTATCATGCCTTAAAGTTCTTGTTCATGACATAGTTGATGTATCTCAAGTTCACATGTTAAATGTTTCCCTTGTTTCCCTTACTTGGCCTTTTGCTCACCCTTTCATTTGATGTATGTCCCCAGGTTATGAGATTCAGTAATGAACCTAGGATGAACATGAGGAGAAGACTTTCAAGTGTTTAAGGATAATGTTTTATGTTTTCGTGTTTTATGTTCCTGGTTTCCAAGACACTAAAACTTAAAGATCCTCAGTTTTGTATAATGTAATGAAAGTTTATGTGATAAAAATGCGGGATGCTATAATAACTTATTTTTTAATAAGTAATTTCCTCATATTATTTAAAATAATATAGTGAAGGAGTTTCTTGAGCATAAACAAATGGATGATGAATCTCTTGGTACCTTTGAAGAAAATATTACAACAATTGAAAGGTATGCTTTTGGAATATTCATCCAACCTAAAAGTAAGGTTGATCGACTCTTCAGTGTCTTAAAACCATTTATCTAAAGATAATTAACCATAAGGTACTTCTATAGCTATGATAAAATATTTTCATGTGCTCTCATGGTTAAGATGGATATTGGAATCACCCATCAATCATATGGGATTGGTTAGAAGAGAAAAATGGAATTACATGTAAAATATAAAACCCATAGTGAAAAGAAGATGATATTTTTTTATGATCAATGTGTGGAAAGAAATATGTAGGAAAATATTTCAAAGGGACTAGTAAAAATTTCAAGTGTGGGAAAGAAATTCATCTGGAAATTGACATCCAATGTGATGGGAAAAGGATAGCTAATTATGCAAAGGCTATATAGAACGTACCTCCCACATTTTAGTGTTACAGGTGGAATCACAATTGTAAATATTCTAAATAATTCCCTAATCCATGGGTTATCTATGATGAGTGATGTTAGCAACCTCATAAGGATAGTGACAAGGAAACTCGCATGTGATCACTGTTGGTGTTGCAGACTACAATAATGAAGTAGGGAAAGGTATACATACCGTCCACACTAAAGTAGATAATATATTATTGGATTCTGGATCGACCCAGTCTTTTATTTATAAATAATTTTCTTTGTGTATCATCATATTACCTTGACAACTAGACGTGGAGTTTTTTTGGAAATATTTTGATGGAACAATGATCACATCACAAGTTGATAATTATTCTCTAGTTAAATTTTGTGGGAAATTCCTTTGTGGAAATATTTTGATCCTTCTTTCAGTTGAATTAGATGTTATTCTTGGCATGTATTTTCTTTCTCTATATGGATCTCATATCAATTTCTATGTAAGGGAAGCTGCATTTCATATTCCAAATAAATCTATGACCTTCTATCGATGCAAGGATGAATATGAACTTCTAGTTAAACTTATATCGATCTTGTGGGTCTTAATTATATAAATGATGGTTATATATCTCATATAGTTGGGGAGAAACTCACAAATTAAGGAAAAACAAATTTTATGGGAGTTTTTTTATGTCTTTCTATAAGAATTGATAGGACCTTTACCGAATCTTGAAGTTATGTTTTCAATAAAACTTATAGAAGGTGTTATGCCTATTTTAAATTCTCCTTATTGAATTTCCCCAATTGAGTTACATGAATTGAATAAAAAACTCTAATAGAATCTTGAGAAGGGATTTATATGCCCCAGTTAATGACCTTGGGGTGAACCTGTTCTATTTGTTATTAAGAATGATGGATCAATTAGAATCTTCATTGATTATTCAGAACATAAAAATATCATTTTCAATAAAAAAATCATCTCCCCTATATTGATGACATATTTTACCAACTAAACGTAGAATAATACTTTTCTAATATTGATCTTTTTTGTATATCATTAATTAATTTATAAGAATGGTGATATAACCAAGATGACATTATGTACAAGGTATGGACACAATGAATTTATGGTGATGCATTTTGGTCTTACTAATTCCCCTACCATCATAATGAATTTAATGAATAGATTCTTTAGAGACTATCTTGATCAGTTTATGCTAGTCTTTATAGATGATATTATTATGTATTTAATGTGAAAATAAGGACATGAAGATAACTTGGGTATTCTTCTAAAGACCCTGAGAAAAGAGAATATTTATGAAAAAAATTCCAAGTGTGAATTTTTCATTTATAAAGTTTCATTTTTAGTTAGACAATATCAAGAGAGGGGATAATATTGGATCTAGAAAAGGAAAAAGTTATTTATCATTGTCCTAGAAAACTAATAGTGAATAATATAGAAATGTTTTCTAGCTTTGGCAAGATATTATAAACGTTTTGTGAAATATTTATAATTATTATCTAATCAACTCGCCAAGTTTACTCGGAAATCAGTTATGTTCATATATTCAGAGGAATGTGAAGAGAATTTCGAGGAGTTGAGAAGAAGGTCAGTTAGTGAACCTATGATCACACAACCCTATAGTGGAAAATTTTTTGTGATCTATAATGATGCAAACAAGAAGGTGTTGGTTTGTTTTCTCATTCAAATTGATATGGTGATCTCTTATGCCGCAAGAAAATTGAAAATCCATCATCAAATTTACCAAACTCATGATTTGGAGTTAGTTTTGGTAATTTTTTTATTAAAGATATGAATACATTATATTTGTGGGGAAATGTCTGATATATATACTAATCATTAATTTTTAAAATATATTTTCACGTAAAAGTAGTTTAATATGCACTAAAGGAGATGGTTGGAGTTGATTAATGACTATGACTTCCCACTACATTATCACCCTTGGAAAGATAATTATGTGGAAGGTTCTTCGAGTCAAAAGGACCATGATAGCCTTCCTATGATGAGGATCACAAAAGATCCAATATTTAGGGATTTTCAAAGCATGGATTTTTAAATTTTAATAAATGGTGGGAAATCCTATGTTTTTTAAATGAATTTTTAACCATCTACACAAGTAAAGATTAATGATGCACGAAAGGGAGAAGTAGAGATACAAAAGAAGGTGTCAAATTTTCTTATGTTCATCATTGATTTTGGTGGAATAATAAGGTTCGGTAATCATATTTTTATTCCTTCCATACTATAATTAGAGAAGGAACTATTGTATGAGGCTCATAGATCATCATTATCAATTCATCCTTGAAGCACAATGATGTATAGGGACCTGAAAGAGTATATATGGTGGTATGGAATTAAGAGAGAAACTGAAAAATATGTTTCTCATTGATTGATTTTCTAGAAAGTTAAGGCTGAGAGATATAATTCTAATAGGATGTTACAACAATTGCAAATACTAGAATGGAAATTAGAAAACATCACCATGGACATTATCATTGGACTTCCCAAAACATCTAAAAGATATAATGTGATATGGGTTATTATTAATCACCTTACCATGTAGGTAATATTCATTACTATCAGATAATACTTATCTCTTGATAAACATTCTTCAACATATATTAAGTAAGAGATAAGATTTCATGGTGTACCAATTTCCATTATATCATATCAGGATCTTTGGTTTAACACAATTTTCTAGAGAAGTCTCCAAAAGGCTCTGTATATAGAGTTAAGTTTCAGTGCTACTTATCATCCTCATATGTATGGTTAGTCTGAGAGGACAATTCATACTCTAGATGACATGTTGAGCGCTTTCTCTATGGATTTTAGTGGTGGTTGGTATCAACACCTGCCTTTGGTAGAGTTTTCATAGAACAATATCATTCAGTCCAATTTCCATATAGCTCCTTATGACTCCCTCTATGGTAAGAAGTGAAAACATCAAACATGATGGAATGAATTTGTGGAATGAAAGATTTTGAAACCTAATCTTATAAATCAAATATAAGAGAATGTTAGACTAATTAAATGACACATAAGAGACGTTCAATGTTCATAAACAATATGGTGACAATTGATGAAAAGACTTATTATTTGAAACACGTGATAAGGTATTTATTCAAATATCTCTCTGGAAGATAGTGATGAGATTTGATAATAAGGGAAAGCTAATCCCTAGGAACATTGATCCTTTTGAAATTATTGATCGTATTGGGATGGTATGTTATAGACTAACACTTCCACCAAATCATTATCAAGTTCATGATGTGTTCCATGTATCTCTCCTGAGAAAGTAAATACCTGATCCTTCGCAAGTACTAAACTCATAAATGGTATCATTATAGGGCCTTTATGAAAAATAATAATATATATATATTATGTTTCATAAAGAGAAAGTTCTACGAAACAAGTCCACTCACTTGGTTCAATATTTATGGTGGAACCACCAATTTGAGGAAGCTATGTGGAAACCCAAGGTTGTGATGAAGAAGAGGTATCATTATTTATTTTTATCAAAGTGATGAATTTTAGGGGATAAATTCATTTTAATGAGGTAGAATGTAACACCTAGATATATTTTTGAAGTATTTCTCTTTGAAAAATTTTAATTAACCAATAGTATGTGTTGCATGCAACCGTTATGTTAAACAAACCATGAGACACTATTAGAATAAAACAAACATTATACCCTAGCCATTAAACTAGTGGAATAAAAAATGAATAATTAATTTATAAAATAAAAATAATGTTCCAAAATAATATGAATGTATTGGTAGGTTCTTAGAAAATAATCATACGGGTTTTAGTAAAATCGCTATATTCTTAAAAAATATTTCATCAAAATGATTTTATTTTCTTTTTATGACTTAATATTAATTTTTAAAAGCTCTAAAAAAATTTATTTTTAAAAAATAAATTTTTATTTTTAATTCATCATATCAGAATTATCTAATGATTATTTTCTTTTAATTTTTTGAATACATTTTTAGGAATTGTGGAAATAATGATTTTTATTAAAAAATATATTTTCTTTTATTATATTGAAATGGTAAAATTATGTTTTGTATTAGTTTAAAATTATAATTAATTCATTTATATTTAAAATATTCTTTGTATGTTTTTTTAAAATGATTTTATATACTAATTTTAGATAATAACTTTTTTTGAAAGGGTATTTTTCTAAAAAAACAATTTTTCATGGTACTTTTGTAAAGACTCGTAAATTTCATGTGAATTTATTTCTTAATTTTCTTTTGGTTTTTACGAGTATGCAGTTTTTGACGGAAACTGATTCCGAGGCCTGGTGTGCCCGGAATCAATTTCCGAAGATTAACTCGGGTACGTTCAGTGAACGAACAAGCAGGTTTTCCTAACATTTGAACCGGTGCTTGGAATCAAAATCCAAGGGCACTGATGGAATCGTAGCACCGTTAATTTCTTAGGAACACCTTTTCTGGAGTTGCGTTTTCTCGGTTGAGGTTATTAAATAAATGGGTTAACTAAATATTGAAATAAAAATTTGTGCCACAATTTTTATTTTCTATTCTAAGTAGTTTATAACCTATGCATGGATGTTGGAGTGGGACCCACTACATCCTAACTCTACTAGGTTGGATATTAGTGAAGTGGGGCCCACACAAGCCCCACCCCTTCAAAACCCTTAAAACCTCCCTCGTGCATTTAATTGTGTAACACACCCACACCCCCTTTTAATGACAGGTCAACTCTCCCAATTTAATGGACTGTTAAAGGCTCTTCAATTAATTTAATTAATTGAATGGGATCTTTTTAAAATTTCAAATTTAATAATGGAATACGTGTGTGTGAATAAAATAAGACAATGCCTTATTTTATGGAGGGTTGATTCTTTTTGCGGAAGGAATGAGAGAACCCTAGCACTCTGAAAAATATCTTCTTCCTCTTTGAAGAAAGCGAAGAACGTCGAGTTTACGACGAAGAACTCCGACACTGCAAGGGAATCGCCGTGTCGTCTCCTCTCCTCTTCGCAGGGGGTGACAAACGCCTTCTTCGAAGAACGGCGACGCACCGCATCCTTTATCAGGTGTGCACCAAAGACGTATACGACGTCGTCTTCCGCGATGCCGTCTTCTACGACACCATTTTCCCGCGATGATCCTTGTTCGACGACTTCATCGAGGTAGGGGTTTGATTTTAATGTTCGTGGATATTTGGCCATTCAATGTTAATAATTTAGCCGCATGTTATCATTTTAACGGGACGTGGTCAGACTGCCTAAACACGGCAGAACCTCGTCCCCCTTTGTTGTTGAATTCTTTGCGGCTCGAACGAAGGCGGCGCGGTGCAACGACACCATGCGGAAACAAAGAGGAACACGGAGAAGAAGCGTGACACCGTCGTGCCGTGCCTTTGAGGCCAAAAGAAGCCGCGGCCGGAGTCGGGCCGCGGCAAAGGGGCGTGGTGAAATTGTGCCGTGCCGGAGAACCACGAGGAGGCCGCGACAAGAGCGGGGCCACAAAGGAGGGGGGCGGCGCCGTCGCGCCGCACCGGACGAACCAAGGCTGCGGCCTTTGGCCGCGGTGGAGCAAGGGAGGGTGGCTGGAGCCGCCGGGCGCCGATGCTAGAGGGCGGGACCAACAGGTCCCATGTGATGCACTGGCCGACCGTTACGGCTGGCCAGATCTTGAAAGACTGCGGGGTTTGACCCTTGGTCAGCGCAGTTGGACGGACCCCCCAGCAGGTCCGCCGTTTCGTTTGAAGGGGGTGGCGGTTCCCCCCTTCCGCGCTCACACGGCGTGCGGTGCCCGTGCCGGCCGGGAACGGCCGCGCCGGCTAGACCGGTCGCACCAGGCCGGGCCGCCCGTGCCGGGCCGGGCCGCACCCTATTGGGCCGGACGCGGACCCGGGTCGGGTCGACCCGGTTCAGACTAACCCAGGGGGTTCTGGGTCGGGTTGGTCCGGGCCCAAACCCCCTTAAAATCGTATAGGTTTGTTTAAATGACCGTAACATGGGCTACGGACCTCCGATCGACGCACTATCAGTTGTGATGCGATCCTTGGATTGAGATGGTTGTTTCGGTATATTACACTCAAGGTTTCAAAGAACCTTTGGTATTGCCGGGTTGGTTCGAACACGAAACCAACCGGGCCCTCAGAACGGAAACGCTTATAACTTGAGCTCCGGACGTCCGATTGATGTTCCGTTGACTTTTTTGGATTCCTCTTAGTGAGACGGACATTTTGGCTTACTCCGCTCATTTTTTGGACGCAGTTGGAGTGCTGTTGGGTTGGTTTTGACTTAAAAACCAACCGGGCCCCTCGAACGAAAAATCCAATAACTCTCATACTGGGCGTCTGATTGACGTGTCGTCTATCGCGTTGAGTTCCTTTTGTCAAGACGGAAATTTGGGATACATCAACTCCAGACTACGTTTCAGTTGATGTATCGAAACCCTTGGATCATTGAGCAGACCCTCTCAGAATCGAGCATGCTCTGTGTGGGAACCCTAGAGCTGGATGCGACTCCGACGACAATGACGACTGCACTGAAATCCTCCGTGGGTTCGGCAGTGACGATAACTGCACTGAAATCCTCCTTGGGTTCAGCAGCGATGACAACCGTACTGAAATCCTACGTGGGTTTGATGGTGATGACTACTATTATTTTATCCTATGTGGGTCTGGCAGTATAACTATTCGTGTATCCTAAATGGGTCTGGTAGTATTTGACTCTGTACTTGTATACTACGTGGGTTCAGCAGAGTAGTTTTTCCTGTATCCTACGTGGGTCCGACAGCTTAGCAGGTCTAGTATCCTATGTGGGTCCCATCTTAGATCAATCAGTGGCTACATCTGATCATCTCTATCACCTTACAAAGAAGTATACTTGTGTGAGTTGAGTCTTGACTTTTAATCTTTATCTTCATTATGATTGACGATCTTTCCTATGTGGATTGGGTTGTGCTTTCCATTGTGGATTGGATTGTACTATCCTGTGTGGATGTGATCGAATGTGGGCTCTGATGATGGAGTCGAACTGGAATTGGTGACTTGGGTATATGTATGGTAAAATACCTAAGTAGTGTTGCTTGTTACTTTATGATTGTATCTTTCCTTTGTGGATTATCCTTTGTGGATTCTGGGAAACCTTCGGGGTCTCGGGGTCCCTACTGAGTAGCGTATACTCACCCCTTCATGGTTTATGCTCGCACTACGTTTTGTTGGATGCAGACGATGAACAGCGTTGATCGTGGTTGAGGCTTGGGGAGTAAGATGGTACCTGGAGGTGGACCACTAGGCGGGATGTACACGGAGCGGACGGTTGGACCCGAGGAGATGAGGAGACTATTTGTAACCACCCTTCAAGAGGGATTTCTGGTGGATGGAATGAAATTGTTGCTTTACTTTTCAGTTGATGTACTTTCCTTCCAGTTGTACTTTACATTCAGTTTGGGTTTGTATTCTGGCCCACTTACACTTCCACACTTACTTTTGTACCCAGTTTTACTTAGTGTTTACTTCTGCTGGCTTACTATGTGGTGTTTGTTTATTTTATAAAGGCAATGAATTCCCTTTTTATCGTGATTTACACCTTTGGTGCTAGTCGCCAGCCCCTGGCCTATGGAAGGCTGGCTTGGGGTAGTCACGGCACGGGTCCCGAGGATGGGTCGTGAAGAATTGGTATCAGAGGAGTTCGGTTCTATCGCAAAACTCAGGACTCTGATCTTTCATCTATGTGACGCAATAATTTTAAGGGTATTGAGTGTGTTTATCAGTCCAGGGAGTCCAGTGTTGGTGAGGTGGCCAACGTATCCATACACCCGGACCCTGGCTTCTGATTTCCGACTCAGCGCACGAAAACATTGATTGCATCTGTGTTTTAAGGTTTTATTTGTGATTACTTTGTGTTAGCTCACTTGGTATACTGTATTGACCGTGGTGCACCTGTTTCTTTTTAGGATGACCCCACGACAGTAACCAGCTAGGTTTCCAAGCTTTGTGTGAGACAACAACCCACCAAGTGATGAGGCCTCGATGCAGGGCCCTCTTACAGCGGGGGCACCGACAGTACCTTTACCCGCCGAGCCACCGATGCCACCGGCCCCAGCAACTGAGAGTGCACATCTCCTTAGTGCACTGCACGAGTTCTAGCATCAGAGGCCGCCCAGGTTCCATGGGGAGATGGACCCTCAAGCCGCTGAGGATTGGATGGAGTCTGTAGTTCGTGTTTTCAGGATAGTGGGGACACCAGCTGACCTCATGGTGATCCTTGCAGTGAGCCTCCTACACGCGATGACATAAAGATGGTGGAGTGTGATGCTCCAGGTGCACGACGAGGAATCTCTTCTCTGGAAGGACTTTGAGAGCCTCTTCCTCTCAAAGTTTGTCCCAGCCACCCTCCGTGTGGTGTGCATCCAGGACCTACTACAGCTGCGGAAGGGAAGCATGACGGTAGCCTAGTACTTAGCGAGATTTACCAATATCTCACACTATTCGACGGACATGGTACAGGACCCATTCTTCTAGGGTCGGACCATCATGTAGGGACTGAGGCATGACATCCGGGCATTGATGGTCTCCCTCAGCAGTCCGACACAGGCAGGAGTACTGGAGCGAGCCCTTCTGATAGAGAGATTTCTTGTTGTGCCTACTCCAACAGCGAGACCTACCGCAGGGCGGCACATAGCAGAGTCTTCTGCAGCTGGTAGTCCAAGGATATCACAGGGGTCCAGGAGGACCAGACCAGCAGGCGGACGACCTTAGGACACTGGCTCAGAGGTGCGGGGCACACAGCGCAAAGCCAGCCTTCCGAGGAGCAGACAATGCTACGCATGCGGCGGGCAGGGCCACATGGCACGTGATTGCCCAACCCGCCGTTCAGAGGAGCATCAGACGATTTAAGGACCACTCAGGCAGAGGCAGAGGGTCGACCGTGGAAGTCCACAGGGAGTATGCAGATGAGGCAGAGGAGCCGGCCGGGCATTAGGTGGTGGGCGATGCTTTTAGGCTTTACCACCACCACCACCAGGAGGCCCACCCCGACCACAGGGAGTTGGCGGGCATAGACAAGCTCAGCTTCAGGTAGTGGAGGCCTACGACCACGGTGCACCAGAGATGATTCGAGGTACTATCTTTTTCTACTCCACTCTTGCTGTAGTTCTTATAGATATAGGAGTGAGTCATTCTTTTATTGCCGGTGCCCATGTTCGGAGCACGGAGATTCCGACGGAGCCGTTGGCTCGATCCTTACGGCTAGAGACTCCTACGGGAGAAGACTTGATGATTACACACTGGTTCCGGCAGTGTGAGATTACTCTAGGAGGCAATAGATTTGGCTGGGGTCTTCTTGTAGCAGTGTCGAGGCCTTACGACGTCATCTTGGGCTTGGATTGGTTATCTACAGTCCATTCTCAGATCGATTGTATTAGGCGCGAGGTGTGATGTTTTCGCAACGATGGGAGAAAGTTCACCTTCACCAATGAGAAGGGAGCCTTTTCAGTGTAGGATGGACTCACTTAGAGGAGAGGACAACCAATCACTAACCAGTTGGCTACCCTCATCCTAGGAGCAGTTGACGTGCGGAGTCCGAGTTTTCCTGTAGTGGTGGATCAGTATGCTGACATTTTTCCTGAAGACGTTCCAGGACTACCTCCTTGCAGAGAGGTAGATTTCTATATTGACACGTACCCCGAGACAACCCTGATATCCACTCCAGCATATCAGATCTCCCCCGCTAAGCTTCAAGAGCTACGGGTATAGTTGGAGGACTTGCAGGGCAAGGAATTCATCCGACCCAGTGTTTCACCCTGGGCTTCCCCGATTTTGTTTGCCATGAAGGAAAACTGGAGCTTACGACTGTGTGTCGACTATCGTCGCCTGAACCAGGTGACCGTGAGGAACAATTATCTGCTACCAATGATTGACGACCTCTTCGTTCATCTCAAGGGAGCATGGTGGTTCTCGAAGATAGACCTTAGATCAGGCTATCATCAGCTCAGTGTTCGGGATGACGACATGTAGAAGATGACCTTCAGATGTCGGTATGACCACTATGAGTTCTTGGTTATGGCTTTCTGCATAAACAATGCTCCAGCAGTGTTCATGAGTCTCAGGAATAGTAGCTTTCAGCCATACCTCGATCGATTTGTCGTGGTCTTCATCGGCGACATATTGATATACTAAACCATTGAGGAGGAGCATGCCTACCACTTGGGAGTTATACTGAACACAGTCTAAGAGAACCATATTTATGGTAAGCTCTCAAAGTGTCAGTTCTGGTTGCGTGAGGACCACTTCATTGGACATGTCATCTATGAGGCAGGAGTTGCGGTGGATCCTGCGAAGATCGAGGCAGTGCTAGCTTGGGAGCCACCCAGGAGTGTGACGGAGGTTCGGAGTTTCTTGGGGCTAGATGGATACTACCGGAGGTTTGTGCTAGACTTATCCAGAGTTGCGGCACCAATTTTCAGCTTTGAAGAAGAAGGGGAAACCCTTCATGTGGATAGATAGATGTCATCATAGATTCCAAGAGCTGATATAGAGATTGATCAGCACACCTATCTTGAGTCTATTGGAGGAGGGAGTAGGGTACGTAGTTTACTGTGATGCATCAAGGACCATACTCGAATGTGTCCTGATGCAGGAGTGGGCAATGATCGCCTATGGATCACGACAGTTGAGGCAGCCTGAGCAGAACTACGCTACCCATGACCTGGAGTTAGCAGTAGTGGTCTTCGCTCTGAAGATGTGGCAACACTATCTGATGGGCGAGCACTTTACATTCTACTCTGACCACCAGAGTCTCATGTACATGTTCTCGGAGAAGGACCTGAACCTGAGACAAGAGTGATGGCTCAAGTTCCTCCAGGACTTTGAATTTTAGATAGTCTATACTACTGGAAAGGGGAATGTAGTAGTTGATTCTCTCAACTGGAGGTTGGGCATTCAACTACATAGGGAGGCGACTGAGTAGCTAGCCGCTTTGCAGATATACTTCATGGATAGAGGTGGAGCATCCTTTCTTCAGTCCCTCACAGTCACTCTTCCACTACTAAAGTAGGTCAGGGAGGCACAGCGTGGGAAAGTTGACTGTGAGATACAGCGTGCACTGATATCCTCAAGACAGGCACCTGATGCATTCTATATAGAAGGGGAGCATGCCGTCCTTTTCAGGGGACGTACCATGGTATCAGCTGCTTTGCAGGAGGAGGTGATGAGGGAGTTTCACTCTTCCCCTTTATTGGTACATCCAAGAGTGGAAATGATGTACCAGGATCTCAGACGACATCACTAGTGGATGGGCATGAAGAAGGTTGTAGCAGAGTTCGTTTCACGATTCCTCACCTGCTAGCAGGTGAAGGTGGAGCACCAGGTACCAGCAGGCTTGGTACAGCCCTTGGAGGTCCCAGAGTGGTAGTGGGAAGGGATATCTATGGATTCCGTGACTGGACTACCACATACTTCCAGAGGTCATGACTCCATTTGGGTGATTCTCGACCGACTCACCAAGTCGGCCCACTTCATACCCAATAGAGAGAAGGGCTTAGTGGAGAGCTTGGGACACCTCTACATTCAGGAGATCGTGCGACTTCATGGTGTGCCATCATCTATCATCTCCGATTGAGATTCTCTCTTTACTTCCCGGCTTTGGAAGGGGTTGCAGGAGGCATCCGGGACGCAGCTACATCTGAGCACCACCTTTCACCCTCAGACAGATGGTCAGACAGAGAGGACCATTAAGACTCTCGAGGACATGCTCTGTGCATGTGTCCTCGACTTTGGTCGATGTTGGGAGGACTACCTACCCTTGGTGGAGTTTGCGTACAACAACAGCTACCACACCACCATCGGGATGGCACCATACGAGGCATTGTATGGCCGACCTTGCAGATCACCTCTATGCTGGACAGAACCTGGGGAGTCAGCACTTGTGGGACCAGATATGGTCCAGGCCACAACAGGGAAGGTCCAGGTCCTCCAAGAGCTGATGAAGACAGCTCAGAGCCGACAGAAGTCTTATGCTGACAGGAGGCAAAGACCACTGGGGATAGAGGATGGCGACCACGTTTTCTTACGGGTCTCACCTCGACGTGGATTATAGAGATTTGGCCGGGGCGGCAAGTTATCTCCGTGTTTCATCGGACCATTCCAGATTATCAACAGGATAGGTGAGGTGGCTTATCACCTTGATCTACCACCTCAGTTGCACCGGGTGCACGACGTCTTCCACGTATCTCAGCTGAGGAGGTACGTGCACGACCTGACGCATATCATCGACCATGGGGAGCTAGACATTGACGATTGGGCAACGTTTGCAGATGTCCCGGTGGAGATTGAGGATCAACAGGAGTGGGTCCTACATTGGTGGTCGATTCCTCTAGTGCGTATCAGGTTGCAGCACGAGAATATCCAGGAGAGCACTTGGGAGTGGGAGGCTCAGATGTATGCTCAGTACCGTCATTTGTCCCCCTAGTTTGTGATATATCTTTACGGGGACGTAAATCCCTGAGGTGGGAGTAATGTAAAGACCCGTAAATTTCAAGGGATTTTTTTTCTTAATTTGATTTTAGATTTTATGTGTACGCAGTTTCTGACGGCACCTGATTCTGAGGCCCGATGTGCCCGGAATCTATTTCCGAAGTTTAGCTCGGGTAAGTTCATTGAACGAATGAGCAGGTTTTCCTAAAATTTGAACCAGTGCTTGGAATCCAAATCTGAGGGCACCGATGGAATCGTATCACCGGTAATTACTTAGGAACACCTTTTCTATAGTTTCTTTTTCTCGGGTGAGGTTATTAAATAAATGAGTTAACTAAAGATTGAAATAAAAATTTGTGCCACAATTTTTATTTTCTATTCTAAGTAGTTTATACCCAATGCATGGAGGTTGGAGTGGTACCCACAACATCCTAACTCCACTAGGTAGGATATTAGTGAAGTGTGGCCCACATGATCCCCACCCCTTCAAAACCCTTAAAACCTCCCTCATGCATTTAATTGTGTAACACACCCGCACCCCCTTTTAATGACAGGTCAACTCTCCCAATTTAATGGACTGTTAAAGGCTCTTCAATTAATTTAATTAATTGAATGGGATATTTTTAAAATTTCAAATTTAATAATGGCATGTGTGTGTGTGAATAAAATAATACAATGTCTTATTTTATGGAGGGTTGATTCATTGTGTGGAATGAAGGATAGAACCCTTGCGCTCTGAATAACATCTTCTTCCTCGTCGAAGAACGTGAAGAACGCCGAGTTTACAACGAAGAACTCCGACACCACAAGGGAATCGTCGTGCCATCTCCTCTCATCTCTACAGCTGGTGAGAAATGCCTTCTTCAAAGAACGGCGACGCACCGCATCCTTCATCGGGCGTGCACCAACGATGGAGATGATGTCGTCTTCTGCGATGCCGTCTTCCGCGACGCCGTCTTCCACGATGTCGTCTTCCATGACGCCCTTTTCCCGCGACGATCCTCATTCGACGACATCATCAAGGTTGGGGTGTGATTTTTATGTTCGTGGATATTTGGGAGTTCAATGTTAATGATTTATCCACATGTTATCAATTTAACGGGAGGAGGTCGGACCGCCAGAACATGGTCGAACCTCCTCCCGCTTTGTTGTCGAATTCGTTGCGGCTCGAATGAAGGCAGCGCGGTGCAACGGCACAGCGCGGAAACAGAGAGGAATGCGGCGAAGAAGCGTGACGCCGTCGCGCCATGCTGTTGAGGCCGAACAAAGCCATGGCCGAAGTCGGGCCGCAGCAAAGGGGCGTGGCAATTTCGCGCCACACCGGAGAACCATGAGGAGGCTGCGGCCAGAGTGGGGCTGCGGCGGAGCAGTGCGGCGTCATCGCGCCGCGGCCTTTGGCTACGGCAGAGCAAGGGAGGGCGTCCGGAGCCGTCGGCTGCTGCTACTGGAGGGCGGGACCAACAGGTCCCACATGATGCGCTCGTCGGCCGATATGGCTAGCCAGATCCTGAAAGACTGGGGGGTTTGACCTCCGTTCAGTGCAGCTGGGCGGACCTCCCAGCGGGTCTGCCATTTCTTTCGAAGGGGGTGGTGGTTCCCCCCCTTCCACGCTCACACGGCGTGTGGCGCCCGTGCCTGCCTGGACCGGCCGCGCCAGGCCGGTCCTCCCGCGACGGGCCGAACCGCACCGGCCGGGCCGGGCCGCACCCTATTTGGACGGACCCGTACTCGGGTCGGGTCCACTCGTTTCGGGCCAACCCAGGGGGTTCGGGACCGGGTCGGTCCGGGCCCAAACCCCCTTAAAACCAGATAGGTTCGTTTAAATGCCTGTAACTTGGGCTACATACCTCCGATCGACGCACCATCAGTTGGGATGCGATCATTGGATCAAAACGGTCGTTTCTTTAAATTACACTCAAGTTTTTGAAGAACTTTTGTTACAACCGGGTTGGTTCGAACAAGAAACCAACCGGGCCCTGGGAGCGGAAATGCTTATAACTTGAGTTTCGGATGTCCGATTGACGTGTCGTTGACTTTACTGGATTCCTCTTAGTGAGACGGAACTTTTGGCTTACTCTGCTAGAGGTTTGGATGTAGTTGGAGTGCGGTCGGTTTGGTTTTGACTTAATAACCAACCGGGCCCCTGGAACGAAAAAGCCAACAATTTTCAGACCGGGCGTCCGATTGACGCACCGTCTATCACGTTGAGTTCCTTTTGTTGAGACGGAACTTTGGGATACATCAACTCTGGACTACGCGTCAGTTGATGTATCGACCCCCTTGGTTTGTGGAGCAGACCCTCCCGGAATCGAGCATGCTGTGTATGGGATCCCTAGAGCTGGTTGCGACTACGACGACGATGACAACTGCACTGAAATCCTCCGTGGGATCGGCAGTGACGACGACTACATTGAAATCCTCAGTGGGTTCGGCAGCGATGACGAACGTACTGAAATCCTCCATTGGTTCGACGACGATGACTACTGTTCTTGTATCCTATGTGGGTCCGACAGTACTACTGTTCTTGTATCCTACATGGGGCCGACAGTATTTGACTCTGTACATGTATCCTATGTGGGTCCGGCAGAGTAGCTGGTCCTGTATCCTATGTGGGGCTCATAGCTTAGCTGGTCTAGTATCCTAAGTGGGTTCTAACTTAGATGAAGTAGTGGCTACATATGATCATCTCTATCACCTTACAAAGAAGTATACCTATGTGAGCTGAGTCTTGACTTTCAATCTTTATCTCTGATATGATTGACTTTCTTTCCTATGTGGACTGGGTTATGCTTTCCTGTGTGGATTGGGTTGTACTATCCTGTGTGGACGTGATCGAACATGGGCTCGGATGTTAGAGCCAAAATAGAATTGGTGACTTATGTATATGTATGGGCATATACCTAAGTAGTGTTGGTTGTTACTTCGTGATTCTATCATTCCATTGTGGATTATCCTTTGTAGATTCTGGGAGACCTTCGGGGTCTCAGGGTCCCTACTGAGTAGCGTATACTCACCCCTGCATGGGCTATGCCCGCACTACGTTGTGTTGGATGCAGACGACGGACAGCGCTGATCGTGGTTGAGGCTTGTGGAGCAAGACTATACCTGGAGGTGGACCATTGGGTGGGACGTACACGGAGCGGACGATTGGACCCGTGGAGCTGAGGAGACTATCTGTACCCACCCTTCAGGTGGGATTTCCGGTGGACAGCTCGACGTTGCTGCTTTACTTTTCAGTTGTTGTACTTTCTTTCCAGTTGTACTTTACTTTCAATTTGGGTTTGTATTCTGGCCCACTTACACTTACGCACTTACTTTTTTACCCAGTTTTACTTAGTGTTTACTTCTGTTGGCTTACTCTGTGGTTTTTTTTACTTTATAAAGGCAATGCCTTCCCTTTTTATCAGGATTTATGCCTTTTTTTCTATTCGCCAGCCCCTGGCCTATGGAAGGTGGGTTTGGGGTAGTAACGGCACGGGTCCCGAGGACGGGTCATGACAAGTTTATTGATTTTTTTTTCTAAATTTAATTCTGAGAATTTTCTATTTTAAATTTTGAAAAATATATTCCAAATTTGGAATCAAAAGGTTAGAATTTATTAAATAGTTATATCTTATTTTTTTCCAACATGAATAGTATCTTTGGTAAATTTTATTACTACGGTAAAGGGTAAATTAGTTAATTCAGGTTAAAAATGAAATTATAAAGAATATAAAGTGACTCTAACAGAATAAAAAATATTATTTTATGAGTATAATTCTTACCTAAACACATAAGGATCAAAATAATGTTTTTTAATGTACACTTTTCTATGAAAATGACTTCGGTAATATTTAAATCAACGAAAGTTAAAAAAATGTCACGTTCTCTATCTTTAATGTCCATTATGCATCCACATGGGAATAAAGTTGTGTTATGAACGAATGTAACTACAAATATTTAACTTAATATACATATTTTCCTGATATAATTTTATTTTTGACTTTTTGGGTCACTTAGATGAAATTATGGATTTTATAATATTTTATTTAATAAAATTTTAATGATGTCACATTCATGTTTGATATAATATATCATTTTTTATACAGAGTTACAAAAAATATATTTTTGAATATAAACATTCTTATAAAATATAATGTATTTATATTCATCATGGTATTTTATTTTAAATTGTTAGTGAAAAAATATGGATATTAAATAATTACACAACACAAATGTAGTAATTATTTTATTAATATAAATAACAAATAAGTGTTACCAAAAATATTAAAGTTAATATAACTTGAGGAAATTAATGTGATAAATGAATTTTCTAGATGAATTTTACCTCTTAGATATATTATAAAATATTTGGTATAAAGTTAAATCTTTATCTTGTTATTTTTAAAAGTCTATGTAATGAATAGTATAAAACTATACAATAATGATATTTTATCAAAATAATATTTACTTAAATTATTTAAAAATATTTAAAAATATTTAAAAATAAAAAATATAATGTGGTAAAAAAATTATAAACTGTTCATTTATGATTTAATTAACATCAAAAAATTAAAATTTACAACCTTTTAATATTTAAAATGTTTTTGCTTTAGTTAAAATTAAAATATGTTAACTAAGGGTTAATCAAAATGATTATGATTAAAATTATATTAAAACTTGTTTAGAATATAACATTTGATAATATTACAACCTTATATTATATTATCATAGAATACATGGCCATTTGGAGGTATTTTGATTTCAATTGATTTTTTTATGAACTAATATTTAGAGAAAACACCAAAAGTGTCTCTGACCTCAATTATAAAAGGGAAGTTCCTCCCACACTTAATCACATAACATTGAGCCATAAATATTGAGAATACCCTTCCAATTTATCTTATCAACATTCCTATCCACATTCTATATGTTCTTTTCTTCTCAAAATACCAACCCTACAATCCCTATGATGAGATCTAATGGATGTTTTTTAAAGAAGAGTCAATCTTTTTTACAACTGTTTTAAGATTATTTCTTCTTCTACTTCCTCTTCATGTGTTGTTTTAATTATAAAGTAATAACTACATTATCTTCAATATTATGTGATAATATTATTACTATAGAACAACCATATTCCACCTTTATCCATCCTATGAAAAATAAAAGTATTGTGTGTGTGTACATACGGCTTGCAATCTCTATGTCGTGGTGTAATCTGGTTTTCATCAGCACAATATTTGGACAGGTATAATAATATAAATAATCTATATATATAAATTATTTTTATTAAATTATATTTATTCTTTAACAAAATATATATCATCCACTTCCATTCCCTTTTACCAAAAAAGGAATGATACCAACAATCATGTGTACGTACAACCTACCATCTCCATGTCGCGATGTGATTCATTTTCCATATTTACCATTCCAGAATGATTATAAAAATACAATGAAAAAATATTATATATAAGACATTAATATCATTATATAAATGATTTAAATATATCTTATGTACAATAATTTGGACATGTACGATAAAAACATGCATAAGACAATGAAGCAGTTAACAGCCGAAAGAAGAGTAACAATGAAATAATATTAAATAACTGATGATAAGATGATTTTTATCATATATGATGTAATAAATATTAATATGGTTATTAAATAAGCTAATAAAATTATTTAATCTATTATATAGGATTTTTAGATACATACGAAGAAAATCAATCCTAAGGTAAGGGTTAATTTCACAATCTATTTATTATTCGGGGTTATAAGTATCTTCAGGGAAATATTTATCTATCCTATGCATGTTTCTTAAAACATTAATTCCAAAATATTTTTAATATTATTCTATAATTTTTTAAGTGATTTTTCCCATGTTATGATTTTTATTAAACTGTGTAAAAGGAATATTTTTGTCTTTTTCCTAACGATGTATTTTTTTTACTTTTCAGGTAAAATTATAAAAGGAATGTTTTCTAAACATATACAACATGAAAATATCATTATCATTTCATAACACCATAATTCATTTAATCTTACCTTAAAATATTACATAGTGATTTAAAAAAAATCATCTCATTTTAAGAAAAAAAATTATTTTTAAAATAAAAATGATTTTTTCCTCAAGAATTATTCCAAGTGATCTCTCAAAATTACTTTTTACCTAAGACAATTTTATTTGAAGTTATTTATTTTTTAATGTGGATATTATCCAATTATACAATTATTTCTCTAAATATTTCATGTTTATGATGTATTTATTTTATTGAATTCTATTTTTTTCCATGAGTTATGTTATGATGAAATGTTAATGAAACCCTTTTATTTTTATGGGTTTAATAATGAAAATTATTTATATTATTGAAAAAAAGTATATCTGTAATTTTAATTATTTGAGTGGTGGTACCTATATATGCCTCAATTTAATTGGGTAAATATTGATATCTCGTGAGATAGATAAGTCTTGAACAGGAAGTAAACTCAGTTCAGTAATACATGGCTGGAATGGGGAGTGAAGTTGGTTCATTAAAGACATTTCTCTACTATGATGGGCTTGGAAATGAGGATTTTCTAATATGGAAATGATTTTATATGATTATATGTATTCCATAATTCTATGTCTTATGCTATTATCTCATGGAATATGATCATTTATGCTTTATGAACATATATGATTTATCCCATTACATGATATCACAATTCTTTGATATGAAGGATATAATTTTCTATCATTTTGTTTATGTTCTAATGGTTATGATATGATTGTTTTACCCTTTATCATGAATTTGATATCACCCTTTCTAATGTTTCTTTTCCCCATAATAATAATAAATTAGTTCAATAAGATTTGTCAAAAAGGGTTCTTGTTATGAATGAATAAGAAAGAGATGATGTAGGTGTTTTATGAACTAGTTGTTTATGTTTCTCAGTTTCCAAAGACATTAAACAAATATAGATCTAGTGTGGTTCTATAATGTTAGGTAATGATAATTATTCTATTTATATATAACATCTTTGTATGAAAATTGTTTGTTGTTATAGTGTTTCTCCCATGTGGATCATATGTATCAACACTATTTGGTTAATAATAAGATAATTCCAACATTTGATAGAAATGGGTTTCATATCTAGAAAAAGATAATGGTATCTTATCTTCTATCTCGTGGGATTTATGTTTTTGATTCCTTTAAATAAGGGTTTTATATTTCCGAGTGAGACCTTAGCTTGGTATTTTTTATATAACAAATATTGAATGTGATGGAAAATATAGAAATGAATTTTTGTAATCATGACATTAAAAGGAGACCTTAAAATTCATGGGATGCATAATTTTCAATCCTGTATTGAAGAAACATCAATGTATTTTTTATGGAAATAAAAAATTTGAAAGAATAAAATATTCAAATTAGTATACAATATTTTAGTGATGACAAAATGAAATATATATTTGATTCCAAAATATTAGCTATATAAAAAGGAAGTCTTAATGAATTCACTATTAATGAACCTTATAGGGAACTCGTCATCTATTAGATTGGATTGTGATTAGAAATGAAAATAAATGGTGTAAATAAAATATATATTTCTTTAAAATATATAAAAAAATATTCTAATATAAGAGGACCATAGCTTGCCTAATGAAAGTGGGGATTTTGAACTATTTACTAAAGTAATTTCACTAATGTCAAGGAGATCACGTATGGGAGTGGTAAGTATATAGGTAAAAATACATTCAAATGGTTTAATCATTGAAATGTTGGATATTTATATGAAAACTATACCATTAAATCTAATAAATAAAATGAATATGATGGGATTTATACGAAGGTGATCAATAAGAGACACTCTTTAAATAAAATCAGTCAAACAGAATGAAGAAGGTTTCACCCAAAACATTTAGAAGAAAACTTCTATCAGTAGAAGAGGGTGTTTTTAATAGTGAAGATAACAGTGATTATTAGAATATTTTATCAGGTTTCTTGAAAAGAGTGCTTATGGTAAAGAAATAATAAATGAATTCATCAAATGGTGATTCACAGTACAATAGTGCATATGTTTTAGAAGAATGTGTAACCGAAAAAGAAGACAATATGATAATGGAAGTCAAATTGGTATTGAAGAAGATAATAGGGATAAGAAAATACAATAAAAAGGTTGATGAATGTTAAATAGTCAAAGTGAAGACCACGTTGAGAAGTAAAATTATGTTAAAAAATTGAGATGTTAAATATTGAAATTGACATGGGAGGAAAAAGTATTGAACAAATGAATTCTAATATTTTTCTTGTCACTGATGAAATAAATAAGCTATGGAAAAGTATATATATAACTATGAAATGAAATAAAAAGGTGATTAGTGACTTAAATTAGAATATAAAAGATGATAGAGAATGTTCCAAACAACAAGTTACCAAAACTAACATTATTCAAAAGAATATAAGTGATAATAAAAAGTTTCATTGCAATCAACCTCATAATAAATACATCATTTCAAAATGTTTTAGAAAAATTTAAAGTGATAAGTCAAATTTATAGTGTGATGGAAATGAAAAACATCTACATTTTGGAAGGACAGGGTTCAGACAACCAGTCAAAGTCAGATTCTAATGTTAAAATAGGTTCCTAAAAAACATAATGTAGTAGACACAATTGAAAGTTAAAAATATATCTAAATAATATCTTCATCAACAAGAACAACTCATTTCAAGAAGAAGGTTTCAAGGTTATTTCAAGTGTTATGGTATATTTTTTCATAATTCTAAATAATATCGGTACAATATGTCTTTCCTATAATTTAAAAATGAGCATGATTCATGGGGGGACAACAAAATTAGATTATAACTCAACAGAATAATTAAAAACTTGAGAATAAAGTTGATGAGGCAAATAGTTTTAAAATATGGAAAGTGCTTTTTGGAATCATTGATCAAGAAGTATATACGTAAAATATATTCATAAATTTTATTTAATCTCAGTGGAATCAATGTGAAATTCTAGGAAGTAGAGAAAATAATAATCATATTAAAAAATAAGATAATTTTGTGGAAATTTAATTTAAATACTATAAATCTTAAAGACCATGGATAATGGATAGTGGGTGTTCTTTTCACATGAAAGGGAATTTGAACAATCTGGAAAATATTAAGAAGTATCAAGGAGGGCTTGTGATATTTTTTAATGGAATATCTCTAAGATTAAATTAATTTTGAATAAAAATATTGGGAAGAATAAAATTATTCTAAAAATGTCTTTTTTATTGATGGACTAATGTACAATCTATTGTGTACATCATAACACAGGGATGTGGGTAACGAATTTATCTATAGTAAAATGTTTTTCTAGTCAATATATTGAAATATGGGGTATTTATTTCTAAATTTTGGATAACCAAAGGCAATTTATTTCAATATAGATAATCCATGGTAGATTTTTATTTAAGACAATAAGAAAAAATAATTTTTTTCGTATAAGACTTGGTTATCTTCTCTAAAAGAACATGAAGAAACTTATCTGGGAAGAATCTATAAGGAATATCCCTATTCTAAAATGATATATTACCACTGTATGTAAAACATATAAAAGGGGGAAAATGGTAAACAAAACTCATAAATGGATTGAAATTTCAACTTCAAGACCTCATGTGATAACCCACTCAGATGTTTGCAGACCTATGACAAAATTTAAATAATTGGATATATTTATTTTATTTCATTCATATATGATTTCATATGGATGACATGAATAATGTTCATGTCACCAAAGTTTCAAGACCTGGATAGGTTTAAGAGTTACTAAATACATTAAGATAAGTAAAAAAGGTTATCTTTAAAGTGACTAAGATCAGATAATGGATGTGTTTATTCCAAGACAATCACTAAATAACATGAAAAATATGGTATCAAACATGAGTTCACTGCTCCGTACACACCTAAGATGAATATAGTGTCTAAAATTAAGAATATAATTCAAGTTGTTATAGAATGAACTATGCTATCAGTTCATGAAACCTCAAGATACTATCGGTTACATGATTTTTAAAAAACTAGAATAATTCTGAAAAAGTGACTCTTAAGGAAAAATTCTGATATAACTCCTTAGGAATTGTTGATCAAGAAAAATCATCATCTTAAGCATTTTAGGGTGATAAGAAGTATATGTTTGATAAATAATAAGGATAAAAGTGGTTGAAATTTTCATGAAAAAGATAATTTTGTAATCTCACAGGGATATACACCAAATAGGTGTTCCTAGAGATGTTACAATGAGGCATCTAAGATATTTTTTAATAGTGATTATGTTATAGTTTTTGATAATTATGATGAAAAAAAATTATATCATTGTTGATAGTGAGGATGATGTAATAAGATTTGAAGCAGTCAATGAAAATTTAAAAATCACAAATATTAGGATATATAATGTTGATTCAACCTACTCTAGTGATAATGATGAAAATTAGAGATAAAAATATTAAAAATACATTGAAGAAGAATGCTAACATTTAGAATATTATTGGTGATAAAAATTAAGGAGTACAAACTACGAGAAGAATTATAGTGACTAACCATACCAGTTTGTTATAAATGATTTAACCTCAAATAGTTGAGGAATTTTTTGAGCACAATGAGTGGGTTTAGGGTAAGGATGAATAACCACACCAGGATACGAAAAATGAATCTTGGTCACTTTTCCTAGAACCAAAATAATTAATCTAGTTAGGATATAGTTATTTTTAAATGATAATTAGGATGGAAAGGGAGAAGTGGATAGAAATAAGGCCAGACCGGCCTACAAAGGATACTCACAAATTGAATGTTTTGAATTTGGTGAAATCTTTTCTCTAGTGGCCAGAATTTTTTACATTAGTATTTTATTAGTGATAATAACTCAGATAAGTTTAAAAGTCTTTCAAATGGATGTTAAGATAGAGTTTTCTAATGGATATCATAATGAAGAGGTATACATGGAACAAAAAGATGGATAAATTCTAGATTAAGATAGAAATACAGTTTTTAATATAAAGATCTATCATTAGATTTTGAATAAATCTCTAAGAGTTTAGAATTTTAATCTTGATGAATATCTGAGAAGCATAGAATTTCTCAAAGGACATGTTGAATGTAATTTTTATGTCTAGAATACCAACACCATATCAGTTTTTGTGATTATGTATGATTATAAGATTATTTTCACTAGAAATGAAGAAATTTTGTTTGAAGAAGTTTCAACACATATGTACGATATATTTTAAATTTCAATACATGGTGAGATGAAATTTTTCTTAGGATTAAAAATTACCCAAGTAGCTGGACATATTTTTATCTCATAAGAGAAATATATAGAAGAGTAGTTGATTAAGTTCCACATAACAAAATATAGAGGTGTGTCCAATCTTATTCATGTAGGCATGAAACTAATAAATTATAATAAAGGAAAAGCTATTAATTAAAAACAATATAGCATTTTATTGGATGACTAATGTGCTTAACAAAAACCAGTCCTGATATTGTTTATTCTGTCACTCTATACTCTATGTATTAATATAAATTTAAATAATATAATATCTTGGTATAAAATAGAGTCCTAAGATACATCTCAAATACATTATATCATATAATGATATATAGTATGAAATAATATAAATATTTAAGTGGTTTACATATATTGAATAGGCAAGACATATCGATTACAGAAAATCCACATCTTGTGAAACATTCTTTTTTTGGAAGAATATATGTATCATGGAACCTAAAAAAATAAATATTTTTTTCTTTAAGATCAACTAAGTCTAAATATATTTCTATGTCATAGGTAACTACTCAAATGATGTGGATAAAGTCACATCACAAATATTTTAATGTAGAATCTATGTATCCACTAATCAATGATTTTGATAATTAGAGATCCATCTATTTATAAATTAATCAAGTACAAAATTCAATATCCAAATACATTAATATCAAGTATCATTTCATAAAAAATAAGTTTGATGAAGGTATCTGAAAATTGTAATTTTTTATAAGGAATAGATTTTTATCATCCACACCAAACCTATTGTAATAGTGACCCATGAGATGTGAAGGAAAAAATAGGAGGGAATCCCACATCCCATCACCGAGGAATGTTTTTCACATAAGTTTCCTCTTGTATTCATTCATTCTTAAATTCATTAAGAGATTTCATATACATGGGGAGAAGTATATTCTCCTAGATTTGTGAACTATGCTTTTGTTTTCATTAATGGATGTGTGAAATCAATCTAAAAACCCATTACTTTTCTGGTTTAGTATGAAGGAAGTGACATTTTTTGTTGAGTTGTTGTTAAGGATATCATTGATGTGAGTATTATTAACTATTATTTTCTACACCATGCAAGATATTGAAGGCTTAGAGTTGATGAATTCATGGATGTTGATGCTTAATAAGTGTCGAACACCTGATTTGAGGTATGTTGCCTTTATTTATTCCTTTTTATGTGTTTTAAGTGCTTGGTGTGAGTTGGGAATAGGTTGGGAGAGTGTGGAATGGTTTTGAATAAGTTTGATGGCTTTTATAAGGTTGCACGGTTTGAGAACATTTAGGGAAAACCATGCAAGTTTTCTAGGTAACTGTGAAAGGGGAGATAGTGGGCTCCACATAGTCTATGAACAGTCTATCAAACCATTTGAGACAATTGTGTGGGACTCGTTCTCTTGAGGTAGTGGCATGTGCACAGTTAGTGCACTATTTTCCAAACTGTGCGGGCTAACCATGTGGCCACTTAAAAAGGGGATTTTTAAATTCAAGTTCACTCAGGATTGACCTATTTAACTCCATACTTCCTCCCACACGAGCCTCACCTGGTATTTTTGGTTATCAAGGTTTTGAGGGTCTCTCCCACTCGTTTTGAACTGTTTTGAAGCGGCTTCAAGGTTGTTTAAAGCTGATTTCTCCCAAGTAAGTCTCTAATCATGGTTTCTCTTTGGTTTTCTATAGATCTACTCTTCCCTAATTCTCTATTTTCTAGTTATACATTTGTTTTTTGTATATCTAGGGTTTTTTCACCTGAAGTGGCAATTTTAGGTCTTGTTGTTGATAGGGAAGAGGATCTAGAGAACTTTTGGTGGTGTGTTTGCTGGATATGTGGTGTGGTTGCTTGTGGGTCAATTTCGCAAGAACCCTAATGGTAGGTGGATTTTTTCCTGACTCCACTTGGTTACAAATAGTTATCTTGGTTGCAATTAATTTGTTTTTTTTAATTAATGGTGAATATGATGTGCGAAATCATAGTGTAAAACTGTTAGGTGATGATTTGGGGATTTTTGGGAGAAATGGGATATTGGTGGAAGAGGGGTTTTGTTGTGTGATTTTAAAATGTAGATATTAAAGTTGGTTCCTTATATTGTATTATGAAAATGGTTTTTGAAAATGGTTTTCGATAAAATGTTATTTTATTATAATGGGATATGGCATGGAAAATGGTAGAATGTGTCTTCAATAAATTAGTGATTTATTGAAGTGAATTGGAATGTGCTGGAAAAGATTGTGTGCTTATTATATGGTCTTGGTGCTTTATGATTGTTGGTTGATTAAGTGTTATGTATATTTTTGCTCATGTTGAAGTGGGAGGGATGTATCATTATAAAAGGTGATGGATAGTGGCCAAAAGAGCCAAAATTATTGGTAGTGGTCGGGAAGCACCACTAGTTGGAAATGTAGTGAATGGGTTGGATGGATGTTCCACAATTTTGGTTTCCATATTGTGTGTTGCGTTGCAATATGGAATTTTTTCTTCTAATGTGTGATGGCGATATGGCTTATTGTGTATTTTTTGATTTCCCTTGTTTGACATGTCCTGGTAAGGGTATGTTTGGTTTATGGTAATGGTTTCACTATTTAAGGTTCTATATAATTTCTTTGTATAAATGTGCTAACGTTTCATTCCGATTTGCATGTGTAGGGAAGTAATTTGAGAAAAACCTATTGTGTATTATTACTCATCCCTTCTTTGGATCATTTTGTGTATTATTCTGCTTGGTAAATTGATATATTGTTTGGTTTTATTGGCATTTGGGAATGTTTATGCAATATTTGGTTGTCTCTTTGTAATGTATGATTTGGGTTGTTTTTTGACATGGATCATGCAGCTTCGTTGGTAATGGCGTATTTTTTTCGTTGATTTTATCTTGAGGGAAAATCATTCCCCAATTATTCTTGAAGCCCTTGGAATTTCTTTCCTGCATTTGGAACCATAGGAACGTACTTTATGGCCATGTAGCATTCCTCCTCCTTCTAAAGCCAGTGGGATATGGAGTGATGTTACAAGTGGTATCAGTTTGTTCGGTACTTGGATTTCAAGTGAGAGTTGTTGTTCGTTCATTTTGTGTTGATTGTTGTTCTTGGTGTTGACATTCATTCTTGGCATATTCCTCAAGTCAGGATGGTAGAAAGGCGTAGGATTGTCAGAACCAGAAATGTATAACATAAAAGGACATAGTTGACCCCTTTATACATAACTTCTAGTTACTGAGGAGTTGGGTAAAAAACTGTTTGGAGACACTTATAGACATGGGATATATCATTATCGTGGGTGTAGCCAATGATATGAGCATGACATGAATGGTAGAAATGACTTCCCACTAGGATACATATTTCATTGGGGTATAATGATTTATGGTGTGATATAAATGTTTGTATTTAGAAAAATATGATTTGGTTTTCAAAACAAAAGCATTAGAAACATGGAAGTTTGTGGTTTTTTGAAATGGGTTGATTTTCTAAACATGGTGGATTTTTTAGAATAGTGCAACATGAGAAATGTGAACTTGTTAAAATCCTGGTTGTGATAATTTTTATGTATTGAATTTGAAATTTTTATACCCTTTTTTGATAAAGGGGTGGGACTTATTGATGTTTTTGTATTGATAAAAATGGCACTGGGTAGGCATCGAAGAGACCTACCAGAGGAAGATGCTAAAAATGTGGTTGCACCTAAGCCTCTGGTGAACTAGTAGATGGTGCAGAGTATACTGTATGATTTCCAAGCGATGAAACGTTGGAATATAGGGGATGAACAAAATCATGTTGATCATGTAGTTCAATTTCAAAGGAAGTATTCAACTATTTTTAATGGTGATTCGGAGCCAGAAAGGGTTGAAGAATGGATGAAAATAATGAATATCAAATTGAACTTTTTGGGAAGACTGGCAGAGCTGAAAGTGAAGTTATCCACATACATGTTGGAAGATCTTTCGCTTCAGTGGTGGGAGTTGTCGGTACAAGATGGGACAGACCATGGTGTGACATGGGAGGGTTTTAAGGATTTTTTTAATAAACAATTCTATCCTCATACAATCATAATTTAGAATACAACATATTTTTTTAGTTTGAAGCAAGGTAACATGGCGGTAACAGAATATGCCACTATGTTTATGAACATAGTGCGGCTTTCACCCAAGGTGGAGGGTTTCCCATCGTTGAAGGCATGGATTTTTGAAGCTGGGTTGAGGTAGGAAATTTATTCCATGATAGCAATGCTATGTATAAATTATTACACAGAAATGGTGAATAGAGCTACAGTGGTTGACCAGGATGTTTTTGGAGCTATAGGCAGGGGAAGTATGTTGGTACCCAAAGGTAATAGTGGGAACTCGAATGAAGGTTTCAACCGAAAGAGGGAAACTTATTTTTAGGGTGGGAGTACAGCTCAGAATCTGAAATAAGGATCGTTGAATCTTCCTTCGAAGCCTTAGAGAATTCCGGGATGTTTTCAGTGTGTCTCTACAGGACACATCAAGCGGCATTTTACAGCATAACCATGAGCATGTAAAATTTGTAAGTAGATGGGGTATCTTCAGCGGTATTTCCATAATGCTCTAAGGTTGGGTTCTCATGACACTCCTCAGGGGTCACATGAATCCTATACCCTGACATGACGGGGGAAGAAGCATACAACACATCGGTAGATATGAGTTAGTCCTTTTGATTCTCACAATACCATGACACCTCAATAGGGTAATAAAGAGAAGAGTGTGGAAAGAAAGTCATTGTTTGGAGCTGAATAGGTTATGATGGATGATTAGTTAGGACCATCAATGGTGTGAGGTATGGTTATTTTAAATTCCATGTTAATGCAAGATTTATTTGATATGGGTGCTTCACATTATTTTATTTCTTCCCATGTCATTTGTTTTTTGGGTTTACATGTGGAAATGATGCCTTTGGTGTTGAAACTAAAAACTTCTCTATGTCAAAGAGAGTGATGAGAATTCCTCTATAGAGCATGTTTCTTAGTTTTAAATGACATTGAATTGATGTGGGGTTTCTTACTGTTTGAATGGATGCTTATGACATAATCCGGGGAATGTATTGGTTGGTGTTTTTTAAGGTCCTCATCAATTTCTATGCACAGAGGGTTAGTTTTATGATGGAGGATGGCGTTGAACATCTCTTTATAGGGGAGAAGAAGGAAAATCTTGGTGGACCATATTTTTCGGCACCAGCTATTGGCATGATCTCGAATCTATTAGCAGAATTTTCAATGGCATCAGTGGAAGGTGTTGAGAAAAGTGTTCTTTCGGAAGTTCTGGATCAGTTTATGGATTTATTTCCTGAAGAATTATTAGGGTTGCCACCAGTGAGAGAAGTGGATTTTACAATTGATCTCCTTCCTTGGACCAGTCCTATCTCACTTCTGTCTAACTGTTTGGAACCATAATAAATGAATGAATTAAAAGTGCAGTTTGAAAAGTTAGAGAAAAATATGTTCATCTAGCCTAGCACATCATTGTGGGCAGCACTAGATTTGATTGTTAAAAAGGTATATGGAACTATGTGGATCTATTTTTATTATTATAGACTTAATCAGGTTACAATAAAGAACCTATATCCAATTCCATGCATTGAAGATTAGTTTGACATGTTGAGGGGAGATATGTGGTTCTCCAATATTGACTTGAGGTCAGGATATCATCAATTGCAAGTATGGAAGGGGGATATCCCCAAACCAGCTTTTAGAAGTAGATATAGCCATTATGAGTATGTGGTTATGCCCATTGGTATAACAAATCCCCCAGTAGTGTTAATGGAATTTAGGAATCAGATATTTCAAAAATATATGTATTTTTTATGGTGTTATTTTCAAATGATATATTGGTTTATTTGAGGACAACGGTGGAACATGAGTATCACTTAACGATAGTGTTGGGGATCTTTAGGGATCATCATTTGAATGGTTAATTGTCAAAGTGTGGCTTTTGGATACAGAACGTTCATTTTCTTGGCCATGTTATTTCTAAGAAAGTTGCTTCAGTTGATCTTGAAAAGATAGAGGTTGTTATCACCTGAGAACCACCAAAGAATTTCTTGGAAATATGGAGCTTCCTTGGTCTAACTAGATATTATTGATGTTTTTATTATGATTTATCATGATTGGATTCACCGAGTATAGCTTTGGGAAGTAATAATATACCATTTCAATTGAATGAGTTGTGTTATAAATGCTTTAAAGAGCTATAGGGTATCCTTACATCAACACAAATATTGGTTTGTCCTGAACCAGGGGAAGGGTACGTGGTGTATTATGACACATCGGGATCATGGTTGGGGTGTGTTCTCATGCAAGGGGATCGAGTGGTTATATATGGCTCATTCTTGTTGTGTTTGCATGATAAGAACTACCCAAAACATGATTTGGAGTTGGCGGTAGTGGTTCATGCTTTAAAAATGTGGCATCATTATCTCTCTAGTGATAAATTCACAATTTTTACTGACCATACAAAATTAAAGAATATTTTATCACAAAGATATTTTAACTTGACGAAAAGGAGATGGATGTAATATCATATAATGTTTAATATTGACATAATTTACACACTGGATAAGGGAAATTTGATGGTGGATGCATTAAGTTAAAAATCATATGCTCAGGTGGTGAAACAGACATTAGATCAGTGGTAGTTGATGTCGGTAATAGCCGACATGCAGTTGGAATGTGAGGATCAAGGTGAAAGAGTGGTATTCCTTCCTGTTTCATTGGTTCCTAACATGGATGGTTTGGTTAAAGAGGTATAGGCATATGATTCTGAATATATGGTGATGATATCGAAACTCAATGGTGGGAAGACCATTGAGAGTTGGGAATTGAATGGGAATTCATTCTTGTGTTTTTGGAATCAGATGGTGGTACCAGTGTCTTGTCAGTAGGAACTTATCAGAGCTTATCATTATTCTAGGTGGATTTTCCATCTTGAAATTCAAATATTGTATAAGACATTAAAAGCACAATTTTGGTGGGATGGTATGAAAAGGCATGTTGCTGAGTTTGTCTATAGATGCCTGACTTGTAAGCAAGTCAAGGCAGACCATCCGAAGCCAACAATAATGTTGTAATATTTTCCTATTCCAATTTGGAAGTGGGAGAAAATAATGATGTATTTTTTGACAGGTCTTCTCAGAATGGTCAGGAATCACGATGTCATATGGTTGATTGTGGATCGGCTCACAAAGTCGGAAAATTTCATCCCAATTCATGAATCCCATACGGTGGAGGATCTATCCAAAATCTATATCCAGGAAGTGATAAAGAGGCATGGAATTCTAGTTACGATTGTATCAGATTAAGATTTGACGTTCAGATCTTGTTTTTTGAAATCCATAAAACAAGACCTTAGGACACAGTTGATGATGAGCATGGTGTATCTTCTTCAGACTGATGGCCAATCTGAGAGGATGTTACAAACATTGGGGGATATTCTAAGGGATTGTGTGATGGATTTTAGTGGTTCGTGGGTGGAGGACTTACCATTGGTGGAGTTCTCATATAATAAAAGTTATTAGGCATCAATACATATGGATCTGTTTGAGGCATTGTATGGGGGTCCATGTCATTCTCCACTATGTTGGGTGGAAACTGGTGAGACTTCAATGATCAGACCGAGCCTTGTCCGAGAGACTATGGAGAATATAATGTTTATCAAAAAGATAACGGAGACAACTCAAAGTCATTAGAAATCGTATGTGGACCATCGTCAATAGCCATTGTCGTTCGTGGTGGGTGTTCATGTGTTTTTTAGAATCTATCCTATGTGGGGACATCATCAGTTTGGAATTCAAGGTAAGTCATCTCTTAGGTATATTGGGCCTTTTATGTTTCTTGAGCGGATTAGAGAGGTGGCTTATCATTTGGCTTTTTCACCACGGTTTAGTATGGTGCACAATGTGATTTATGTTTCGCAATTGAAAAAGTATCAGTCGGATCATGACCATGTGATTCATTAGGATCATTTTGAGCTAGAACTAGATTCTTCTTTGGTGTACATGCTGGTGCGGATTTTGGATAGGTGATGTGGACTTTTTTTACATAATTTTTCCACATATTTTTACTTAATTTTTAATGTTTTAATTAACTAATGTTACACTTTTTATTAAATAAATTTACTTTTGTACCTTTTTAATTAAATACATTAATTAATCAAATTTTATAATTAATTATGTAATTTTAGTCTTTAAAATAGTTAATTTTGATTTATTAATTTTTATTCTCATATATTTTATTATATTGATTAGTTGTATTTATTCTTCTCATTATTTAATAATTTTTTTCTTTTGTTAATTAATCATTTAATCATCTTATGTTTGTATTAATTAATTTAGTTTTTAATATAATATTCATCCCTTTATTTCGGACTCATTTTAATAAATTATCTTTATTAATTTATTTTTTTAATCATTCTAACTGTTTATATTCTGTAAGTAAATAACATAAGTTTTAATCTAACAAAATAATGTGTTTTAAGTGTTCTTTTTTGTTGGTTAATTATTTAGTTTTTAATTTTAAAACATTAATTTCATTTTTTAAATTAATGAAAGAAGTTCAAAATTTAGGGTAAAAAATTATTAAATTCATTCTTTTATTAATTTAATTCAGTTTATTAATTAAACAGTTACATTTATTTATTATAATTTATTATTTTAATGTTTAATCTAATCAATAACACAGTTTATGTTTTTTAGTTATTTTATTTAGAATTGTGTTTTTAATAAATTAATCAATTAATTATTGTAAATAATTTAAGTGTCAGTTATAGTTGATTAATGTTTTCAGGTTTATTATATGTACATTTTTAGTTGTGTGCATATGACTCATAATTAGATTATCCAATGGTGACATAATTTAATTTCATTTTTATTTAATTTAGGTTTTAGAAATTTGTTTGATTAGTTTTAAATTTATTTATTAGATTTTGATGTTTTTAATTTAATTTGATATTTGTTTAGTATATTTTTTTAGATGACTCACCATTGTTTTTTTAACTATCAGTGAGTTAACTCACTGATCAATTTGCAATGGTATCGATATCAACGATCATGCGCATCGACTTCGGTCTCTTGTTTTAACAATCTGTGAGTTATTTCATTTTAACTAATGGTGTATTCATTTATTTATTTTCTTTCTATCGGTGAGTCAACGACTCACCGATGCATCAAAGTTCACCATGCTACTGATATAACAATCGATGTCACCATCTCGCACTGATTCACTACCTTCACAACTCTCTGATCCTTCACTCTTTCATCGGTGTCATGAGTCACCAATACATTTCCACTCACCGATTTTGATTTCTCTATAGGTGAGTCATGACTCATTGATAGTTCCCTCTCACCCTCCATCTCACACACACCAGTTCTAACCTCCTCACATCGTACCTCCTTTTCTTCCACTCTTCTATCATTGAGTCACAGACTCACTATTCTCTACATTAACTCAACGGTACTGATTCCACTCCAACTCATCTATCGGTTTCACAAATCTCACACCATTGCCAATCTCATTTTCTACTGCTGATCCTCATCAGTCTCTCATCCCTCCTACCGATATTCTTATGATTGAACGATACCCCAATTTCCCATCAGTCTCATATTTTCACCAAAACATACGCTGATTCACTCCCCTATTTCATACCTCCCACTTTTTCAACCTAATCCACCTTCCCCAGTTTGATGAGAACTCGATCCAGGAGTTATTGCAGTAGTGAACCATTACCGAAAAAACCAAAAACCGATTTTTGCAGGTTTGATTCAAATGACATCCATTACAAAGATCTATTAATCATTACTACCCTCATTATTGTGGATGCTGGAGATGGAGATTGAAGGAAGGAGCTAGTCGTCCGTGGAACGCGTCACCCTCTCGCTGAGCTTCCGTCGTCTGAAGTCATGATGGAGGAGGACTTCGCTGCTAAGAGGCTTACCTGAGGATTCTAATTCAGGTTCTTCGGATGAGGAGGTGTAGCAGCGCATCAAGGAGAAGGATTCACTGAGCCTTCCACTAATGGAGTGAGGTTGAGCCACTGGTTGGCACCTATCCTTGTGAGAAAGAGAAAGAAGAACTGACCCAGCACCCCCTAGTGTTGCACCGATTTTGGGGGGAAGAAAAAGACATTATTTAAAAAAAAATTTAAAAAAAACTAAATTAAAAATTAAAATAAAAACATAATTAAATATAATAAGTTAACTAATTATATTAAACATTAATAATTATAAATAAATCATACATATAAGACAAATTATTTTAATTAAACATAATTACTAATTTAATTAACTTAAATTATACATTATTTATTTAAATAATATAAACATCTAAATTAAATTAAAATTAATTAAAATTTAATGTTGAATATTAATTTAATAATAAAATTTACAAATGAAATAAATATTAATAAGAATTAAATTAGTATAAACTATTCTAAAATAGTAAATAATTTAATTCTCAAAATAATAATAAACTTTATATTTAAAATTAATAAATTAATTAATAAAAATAAATATCTTAATAAATAATAACATTATTTAATATTTTAATACTTTTAAAAAACTAATGACATTAAATATTTATTTATTTCCTTCGTGTTTTTAACTATTCTTTGTGTTCTTCTTGTGAAGGTTCATTCAGGGGACTTAAAACACATCCATGTTCATTTAACTAACTCACCAAGAGTTAGATACGGGGGGTTTCACTTGTGTGACATGTCATTCATGAAAAAATGCACATGTGCAGTGCACAGATGAAGGGTATTTGAAGTCGGTGGTAAAAAATTAGTGATGTGCAGTATATGACAGTGGGGTTTTAAGGTTAAGTGGAAACAAAATTATGGGAACTCTCATTCTGACTTCAAGCCATACTTTATGAGAGCAGATATCCCTAGAGAGATGAAGAGTGGCATTGGTGTCAACCATGAAGCAGAGGTTCCTGAGAGTAGAGCACCATTGAGGGAGTTCAATTTTCTTCTTGAACATAATTTTGATACTCTGTAATCAGTTGTTTTCACAGCTTTAATCAATATGATCATTGACTAATGATTTATCGCTCGAGAATCTAATTCTACGGGATTTTATTCTATGATCTCTTTACATATTTTCATTTTTGAGAATCATAATCAATCGGTGAGATTGAATTATGATTCACTTTTCAATTGATCACTCCTCAACTATTCTTTCAAATTCATAATTTCAATATCATCTGGAGATGTCGATATTGCATAGTTTTATCAAAGCTCTAATGTCATTAACATTGGAAATTTTATGTCATGTATATTTCCAATTGTTATACTTTTCTAAATATCAGGAAGTAAAATTAAGTTTGGTGTGGCAAACTCCAAGACATAATCCTCTACCTGTTAAATTTCTGGTTGAGGAAGATTCTTGAGCAATTTTTTGAGGGGTGATACAATAAAAAGTTGTAATGAGGTCAACCATTGAGCTGGTAGTTAGAATTCCTGAGTATTACAATTGATCATTGTTCCTTATCCTTTGATGCTTATATATTAGTTCACTGAATTTCTATAATTTTTCAGCATTGTAGTATTAGATTTAGTTTCTATGTAAAAAAACTTGATTCCTTACCCTGTTTTCACTTCATCATTAAAAAAATAAAAAAATAAAAAAAATTAAGAAAATTTTCACTCCCTCTACTGCTGATTGTAGTGGAGTATATTTTTATTTTGACATTAGATAACTCACCTACATTCCCTATGGTTTGACCTTACTCCACTAGACTAGTGTAGGTTTATAAATAATATTTTGAGGATTGTGATGACCTCTGGCTACATAAATAGGTCAGAGAAAAAATTTGTTGTAAAATAATTTGTTTAGTTTGTGTTTTGTGGCAGCATGGTCCAATTCAGAAGAAGACTTGGGAGAGGGAGAAAGAGATGGTCAAGCAATGGCCTAAGCTCTTTCGGCAAAGAAATAGTTCTCTACATTCTAGGGATGTAAATTCCAATAGTGGGGATAATATAGCACCCCTCACTCTAGGTATGTATCCTTTGTTTCAGTATTTTTATGTTTTTAATGTGCTTGGGCTGAGTTGGGAAGATATTGGGAGGGTTTGGAATGGTTTTGAATAATTTTGGTGTCTTTTGTAAGAGAGCACGGTTTTAGCACAGTTAGGGAAAATCGTGTAGGTTCTCTAGGTAACCGTGCATGGGGAGGCAGTGGGATTCATAGAGTCTGCTAATGTATTGACAAACCATGTGAGACAATTGTGAAAAATGTCTTCTCTTAGGGCAGTGGAATGCACACAATTAGTGCACGGTTTTCCAAACCGTGCAGACTAACCATGCAGCGACATAAAAAGGGGATTTTTAAATCCATGATTACTCAGGCTTGACCTATTTTACTCCAAAATTCCTCCCACTCGAGCCTCAAATAGGATTTTTGGTTCTCAAGTGTTTGAGGGGCTATCCCACTAATTTGGGAAGCATTTTTAAGGGGTTTCAAGGTGGTTTGAATGTGTCTTCCCCCAGGTAAGTCCCTTCTCTTGGATTATCTTTGGTTTTCTCTAGATCTACTCTTCCCTCTCTCTCAATTTTCTAAATCTACATCTGTTGTGTGTAGATATCAGGTTATTGTTTCTTTATTTGATTATTTTAGGGATTTTTGTTGATAGGGAAGAGGCTCTAGAACGGTATCAGTGGTGTGTTTTCCAAATTTGGGGTGCGGTTTCTTGTGGGTCAATTTTGTTAGAACCCTAAAGGTAGGTGGATTATCTCTCGACTCCACTTCGTTAGAACTAGTGGATTTGGTTGCAATTAATTTGTTTTTATTGAAATTAATTGTGAATATGATGTTTGAAAGATTGGTGGAGTCCCGTTGGGTGAAGATTTGTGGATATTTGGGAGAAAAGGGATATTCGCGAAAGAGGGGTTTTGTTGGGTTATTTTAAAATGTAGATTTTAAAATTGGTTCCTTGGATTGTATTATAAAAATGATTTGTGAAAATGGATTTCAATAAAATTTTGTTTGATTGGAATGGGATATGGAATGGAAAATAGTAGAAGGTGTCTTCAATAAATGGTTGATTTATTGAAGTGAATTGGAATGTGTTGGAAATGGTTGTGTGCTTATTGTGTGGCCTTGGTGCTTTATGGTTGATGGTTGATTAAGTGTTATGGTTAGTGTTTATTTTGTGGAAGTGGGAGGGAAGTATCACTATAAAAGGTGATGTATAGTGGACAGTAGATCCACCATTATGGGTAGTGTTTAGGAAGCCCCACTAGTTGGAAATATAGTGAATGTGTTGGACAGATGTTCCACCATTTTGGTTGCCTTGTTGTGAATTTCTTTACAAGATGGAATTTTTTGGGCTAATGTGTGATGGTGTTATGGATTATAGAGTAGTTGTGGCTTTCCCTTGTTTTACATGGCTTGGTAAGTTATGTTTGGCTTATGGTAATGGTTTCTCTATTTAATGTTTTATATAATTACTTTGTATAAATGTGCTAATAGATATTTCCTACTGGCGTGTGTAGGAAATCCATTTGGGAAAATCCTACTGAGTATTATTACTCACCCCTGGTTTTTCACATGGGTGCTTTTGTATATGTTGTATTCTGGGACACAGGTAAGGGTAAAGCATCTCATTTTTCTAGTTCTTCAACATGATTCTTTGGTGTTGTTGTGGTCCTTGGAGATTGGAGATTAGTGTAGAGCAATAGATGTTGTATTAGTTCATTGGGGTCTTGTTGTGTAATCTTCCACTTGATACTCTGATATATGGTTTGGTTATATTGGAATATAGGAATCTTTATGGAATATTTTTTTTCTCTTGGTAATGTATGGGTTGGGTTGTTTTGTTGACGTGCATCTTGTAGCTTTGTTGGTAATGAAGTAATTGGTTTGTTGATTTTTTTCTTATGGGAAAATCATTACCCAATGATTCTTCAATCCCTTGGAATTTATTTCCAAACTTTTGTGCCCTGGGAACGTCACTTAAGGCCAGGTAACATTCCTCCACCCTCTCAAGCCAATGGGTTGCGGAGGGATGTCACAATAAGTAATTCACTTTATTCATTCACTTTGGATTAATTGTTAATAAGGGGTAGAGGTGATGAATGATGTATTAACAACACATCAAAAGGGGGATATTTTTGATGTTTTATGTAGATGATGTTTTATTTATTGTTGATAAAAGTAAACAATACAATTTTAGAAGTGGTGTTAAGGTCAAAGATATGTGTCAATTGAGTTGTAGAACTGACACAATGTTTATAATAATTGAAGAATTTTTATTTAAGTCCATCTAAATAATTATTTCTATAATGAAATTTGGTGGCTATTCTATTATTTTAAGGCCATGAAAAAAAAATTCATATGGAGTAGATTTATATTTTTCATGAATAATTATTTAGAAGAAACCAAGTGGTTGATAACTAATAATTTGAAATTATGCTAAGTATTTTGAGTGGGCCTCTAATTAAAAAATTGTCCCGCCCACATCCAACCACGAACCCCCTCGGCCACATATTTAGGACCCATTAAGAAACCACATGGGAAGAGTTCCAACCTCACCAACCATATGTAACATATAGAGGGTTCATAGGGCCCACATGGAGCGAGTAGGCTAACATGATGATCAAAGGAGGCATAACACCTACATAGTTCTCAGGTGGACCATATATGAGTGGCGTCACCTAGTGTGGGATAGGGTGTGTAAATGTTTTAGGTGTAGAACCTAGATGCCAAATTAAATGGTTGAATACATGGGGAAATGAATTAATCCATCCATGACTATGGTGTAAACCACTTTAGTAAATGTAATCATGGGATACTATTCACATATTAAAAATGTAAACATATAACATATGTTTTATGATCCATCCAATCTCTTCCATATAATCAAAAAAGTGCCTTCATTTTCTACCTATAGCCATCACTGTTTCTTTGCATGATATAAAAACAATCAATATTTCCATTCCAATATTCAAAATGCATCACTCTAGCCGTATCCACTACTCATTCAAGAAAAAGAAGACATGCTCGACATATCAAATACAAGTTTACAGCTTCTCTTACATTCATGACATTATTTTAAGAACTTGATAAAGGTAAGGATAATCAAATTTACATGATTATGCACTGTCACATGAATCCATCACGTGAATTTCTATGTATTACATGATCATGTGGAGAAAATCACCAATACACCACAAGAACACATCCTCGATCACATGATATCATCTCATAATAGACATCTTATCTTTCATTGCAAAAGGTTCATGTCATTTACAACATTCATCGCATGAAGCCTGTGGAATTTTATTAGGGGGTTTCCACTGAGGTTCCCCATGATCAATCGAAGTGATCGTGTGAAGTGATAAGGTTATTGCCAGATCATTTTGGTATTTCATTATGTTTAAAACACAAAGAGTTCTATAATCCAATGATATGTTGAGATCTTCAAGTATTTGAAGATTTTTAAGTCACCATTATAAAGAACATGAAATTACTTCTAGAGGAGAGGAATGGTCCTCATCTATAAATACTGAGGGACCAGAATGTGTTGCAGTTATCATTTGTTTCTGAGGAGTCGATGATTAAATAGAGAACTTGTGGTCTTTGTTCATGGGAATCATAAGTTCTCGTGAATCCTTTGATTGTTTATGTGAGATATTGGTTAACCCATGAGGTTATCCTTGCCACATGAAGGAAGAAGATCCAGATGACTTGTTCACATGGGTAGGAGACTCATGAACATCCTAGGTTACAAGAAGGTTCTTTGACGTTTTTCAAATAATATTTATGTAATTAAAAACCAATATCTAAGCGTTAATGTGTTATTTATATAGGAAGTACATCTGAGGTCACACAAATCACACCAGGTTTCTATAAAGGAAAAAATGTGAAGCCCTTGAAATACTGATCATATGAAGACATAATAAGGTTGGTTAAGGTATAGGAAAGGAAGATATTTTTGGATCTCCTATGGAGGCTCATTAATTAAATGTCTATTGTGTATCAATTTTTCTATGTTTTAATTATTTGAATAAAACATTTTAATGTGTCAAAGTTAATTACCTTTTCCAAGATTTTCTTTATAATAAAATGGGAGAAGTGTGTGTGTGAAAAAATGTTGAAACACCAAGGTTGTATATATCCATAAAGGAGTAGAGCCCTTTGAAAAAACTTTTAGTTTTCATTTATTATATTCAATAGTCAACATCTCAATAGAATAATTGCTTAATAACTAAAAAAGTTAATGGAATTTGTAAAAATTTATAAACAATGATTCACCTCCCCTCCCCCATATCAATTTGGATCACCCTTAATGTAATAAATTTAGATATAGGAGCTGATAAATAAAAAATAATTTACATAATTTACAAGAGAGATGGTAAGGAGTGAGAATTACTTCAAAATGTCTTATGGTGTAAGTTAAGAATAAATTAATTAAGAGAGAAAAATATTATTGTGAATTTTCCTAGAAATGAAAAAATACAATAAAATATGGGATTTATATGGGATGTACATAAGTATCCTCAATATTATAATATGATATAGACAATCTCTAATAGAAAAAGAGATTGAGATAAATCTCATTACCTTAACTTCCAGCTTTCCCGAACACACTCTAACTCCTAGTATAATAAAAAGTATGTTATTAATTAAATATTTTAAAGATTATTTATATTTATTTAATTTTATATTAATCAATTATTCTTATTTATTGGTAATTCATAGTTTATATTGACCATTTTATTGTTCTAATTATTTTGTTCTTATTTCGGTATGGTGGTATCGATCATCATTCCTTTCTTATGAGTTCATTATATTCAAAATTGTAAACTTAATGGAAATAAAATTATATAATTTTTATTTTTATTTAATATGTATCCAATAGATGTTATGGGTATGGTTCAAAAATAATTTTCAACAATAAGTTCACACGTAGTAATTTTATCATTTGTAAAGAGTTATTTTAAAAATGTTTTTCCATTGTATGTTACCAGTCAAAAACCATAAAAATAACTTAAATTAATAATAATTTAATTATATAACCATAAATTATATGGTCATATCTCTCAATGATTAAAATGAAGATAATAAATTAAAATTTTCATGTATGTCGTTAAACCGAACCAAGATTGAACTAGCTAAAATGAAATAATTACTATAAGTATATTATAATTTCAATACAATATAATTAACTCATAAATAAAATATTGTTAATGAATTAATATTAAATCCAATTGAATATTTTTTAAAATGAGAGTATAAAAAAAACATTAAAATAAATGATTTCATACTTTGAAGAAATTGGATCTTCAATAGTAGACCACTTTTTTTGAAGGATTTGCGACTTCTTATAATGACCATTTGATACTAAAAATTCGAGAAGCTTTTACAAGTGGGAAGTTTCTTTCTCGCCGACCTAGTGCAAACACCAAGTGAAGTTAAATCTTCCACTGCATCCTGATTCTTTATTTCATTCTCCAAGGGATGAATAATCATCAACATGTGGGGATGTGATGTCTATTGAGGTCGTCGTCTCCTTAGATCTATATTTGGAGCTTTCCTCAGCCCCTTAGCCTTCCCCACCATCTTTTTTCCTTGTCTTCACCATTATTGGATGGGTTTTCTTTTTTCCTGAAACCTTCTCATTCTTCCATGGACATCATCCTACCCAAGCCCCTCTATAGGAATGAATTTTTCATCTTTTGCGGATCATAAGGGTCTCCTCGATCTTGGCTTTTCAAGTGACATGTTCACCTAGTGAAACAGTTAGAGGGGAGCTCAGCGAACATGGTGTAGGTTGGATCAATGTCTTGAAAATTATCAAATGATTGCTTACATTACAAGAAAAGAGGTCATTATTATGACTCGTTCTCTTTCCTATAACTCTCCATTACTAATCAATCTAATGATGTGGAAAGGAAATTGATGCATATGCCGTTTCTCTAATCGTTGGGTGCGTTTACATAACTACAACACAGTGGTACAAGATTCCTAGAACAGGCTGATCCATGGTTCTCATTGGATAGGCCTTCATAATAAATTGTGGATATTGAAAAAGGTTCATAGTGATTGGTCCAATTCTATTCCACCTATTAGAGAACACTTGGAGATAATAATAATTGAGATTTATCATGTTGAAGCTATGCTAGAAGAGTCTTGAGATAATGCCACTTTTTCTGCTCTTTCTCTCAAGAAATATTAGTACAATGAGATGTTTCTTGAAAATTAAAGAGGCCTAATTGAAAGAGAAAGGTATGCTTGTCTCAATGAGAGAGACCATAACACAAGATTTTTTCATGCTTTTTTGAAAGAAAAGTTTCGTGGTGGCAACAAGAATATTCAAAAGGAGGATGGGTCTTTGACTAATGATCCAAATGAGATTAAGGGTATGGCTATCTCTTTTTTAGAAATCTTATTATGAAATTCTAACCCATTAAGGTAGGATGGATATCCAAGATGATAGACTGGAATTTTCTCTACAATCCAAAATGTTGTCCCACAACATGTCAATGATATCATAGAATCTATTTCGAAAGAGAAAGAGTTTTGAAGTTCAGTTAAATCTATTTAACTGGATAGTGCACTGGGTCCTAATGGATTCACAATATCCTTTTATCTGAGCTCCTAGGATATAATCAAATATGACAATATTGAAGCAATTCTATACTTCTTTGTTGGTTCATCCTTACCTCGAGTTTCATATGCCTCCACGATGGGGTTGATTCCCAAGGTGAAAGATCTTTTTTCCTTGAGGAAGTATAGGCCCATCAGTATGTGCAATTACATCTATATAGTGCTTTCTATTCCATTCAATATAAGACTCTATTTTTATATAGGAAATTTGATTTCCACGGAGCAACATGGATTTATGAAAGGCAGGTCTATTCAATGTGATATTGTGATTGCTCAAGAGATGATTGTAGACACAATATGAAGGTTGTGGGATCAAATATTCTTATCAAAATGGATATGGATAAGGAATATGATCACCTTTACTCTAATTTTATTCTTCGAGTGCTGACATCCATGGGGTTCTTAGTTTGGGTTATTGATTTGTTTTTTAGGTGCTTCAGTTCTCCCTAGTTTACCATTCTTTCCATGGGAGACAATGTGGGTTTATGAAATTAGTTAGGGGCCTAAGGGAGAGGGATACACTATCCCCCATAATTTTCTTTCTTGTTCAATATTCTCTCATTAGGCTCATTAGGTCCTATATGAAATTTAGAATAATTATTCCTTATTATTGTAAGCCTCACATCAGTTGAGTTACCCATCTTCTTTTTACGGATGATCTGGCATTCTTTCTCAGTGGGGACATCTATACTGTTAGAAGGATGAAAGGTATCATGGAGGAATATTTCAAATGGAGTGGTCAAGTCACTAATAAATGTATAATTTCTGTGTATTTATCATTCTCATGTCTAGATAGACAAAGAATAATAATTGGGGAATTCATGGCATATGAAAGAAGAGTTTTCCAATGGAGTACTTGGGTGTACCTCTCGCTCTTATAATGATCATGATAAAATATTTTGATGGTTCTATTGATAACATTTCCATTTTGATTAATAATTGGAAGAATTGATTTATTTCATTTTTTTGGAGGATTACCCTTGTTAATTTTATTCTTACCTCTATTTTGATGCACATTTTTTTGGTGGTAAAGGTCCCCAAATAGTTTTAAAATAAATTGACAAACTTCGGTCCACTTTTATATGGGATGCTCAAGGGGAAGGCAGGTGTCATTGGACCTCATAGGCTGGGATTTCTAAATCGGGGAAACAGGGTGGTATCATCATGAGGAATGTTGAGGAAATGATTCTTTATCTACAAGGAAAACTGACATGGTAATTTTTTGAATGAAACCGTCCCTCTAGATGAATTTCATTTCATGAAAAAATGTAAATTTTTGAATAATATTCCCAATGGTCTTTCTTCTCCTATTTTGAAGTCCCTTCAATGTCACATAGATGTTTTTATTCAACACTCTCAATATGTTATTGGTCGTGGAGATATCAATTTCTGGAATCGAAAATGGGTGGGGAATTTATTGTGGTTCCCTGGTTTCCCCACGATAGATTTATCTTCCAAGCAGGCTTGATGTTACCCTAATTTTATTTGACCAATCATGAATCCAAACCAAAAAATTTTTTTTGATGGCATTGATATGGAGGATGTGAAAGATGTGTGTTTATTCATAGGTATGGGATGGGTAAATTTCCATGCAGGGCTTATATATGTTTGATGTCTTCTAGAAATATTAGTGAGCCTTACTAGGAAACTCTCTAGGGAAAAATCATTCCAAAAAAATACAATTTCCTTGTCCGGTGGGCTCATAACCACGTGTTACCCACAAATATAGAGATTATGGGTAAAATAATTCATATGTCTTCTATGTGCGCTTGGTGTGTATTGCACAAAGAGGAATCTAGATCTCACATGTTTCATCACCGTGACTGGGTGTTCCACGTTTGGATGACACTCGGTATTTTTTCGGATCTTTTTAGTTCGGAGGATGCCTTTTATGGAGTTTTTTATTACTGGTTCCCTTCCTCGAGATGGGGTTGATATTGACTTTGGGGATGCTCTTAGTCTTTAATTTTTTAAGTCGCTGTGATCCTACCCCCTATTTGTTTCTTTCTTTCACTATTAATAAATAATTTATTTATTTGAATGAACATTTAATGAGTTGTTAGGTATAAAATTACTCATAAATTGATAAAAATGGAAATTTGATGTGGTTAAATCATCAAAAAAAGTTCTTCATAATTTTTTATAATATTTATATTGTGTAATAATATATTTTTACAATATATATCTTATCTTCCTTTTTTACTATTGTATTCTCACTATTTATCATCACAACTTATTTTTAATAAAATATATACATTATCCTCATTACCTAATTTTGATGTAATGATTCAAAATTTGTAATCCATATTAATAAATTCAAACCATAAAAATAAAAAAAATAAATGAAAATACCTCATATAGTAAAAAATATTTTTTAAAGTAAAAATTGTTTCTTTTTCTATAAAAAAATATTTTTTATTTATTATAATTAATCTATTTGTTTAATGGTTGTTAATTATTTATTATATATGAAATATATATTTTTTATAATACATTACTAAAATTAATATGAGTTATTTTCTAGTTATGATAATTTTAATATACCAATATACTATATATAATCTCAATGACTATATATATAATGTACCCATGAGGATATGATGATGAAGTGATATATCTATTTTTATGGAATGCGGAAAAAAAATGAATAAGTTAATCAATATTGTATAGACCTGAAGCTTGACTTACATGTACATTACATTAATTTTCCGGAATACTTAATACATAACAAAAACAGACACACAAGGACCGTAATAGTTTAGTGTCTTTGGAAACTCGGAATATAAACATATAATCCTGTTGAATGATCTTCAACATCTCCCATATCGATCTTCCCCTTTTGTTTTCTTACCTAAAACCTTTCTTTATATCCTGGGGAAAAGAAAACATATAAAGGGTGAGCTCAAATGCTCAGTAAGGTTAAGCATGTATAAAATAAAACAAATCATATTCATTTGATCATAAAAACACGAACATAATGTTTAAAGATCAAAATCATGAGAAATGACATAAAACATGGAAGTACGTAAGGCATAGATCGTAAAGAAACATTAAGCATGATAAAATAGCATGGGAGTAAAACATGTAATTGTGGAAACCATTAAGCACATGATATGATTTCCATAGTAGCCAAGGCATTGCTTCCAAGACCATCTTAGTGGACAAAGTCCCTTTCTGAATTGAGTTCACTCCTCCTTCCAGTCCTGTATTACTGAACCGGTTTAACTTGTCGTTCTAGCCATGTCCATCTCATGAGATATAAAATCTTTACCCAATGCATTGGAGGGAGATATAGGTCCCACCCATCTCATATTGAAATCATTCTTTCATGTGCCACAATATAAACATAAATCATTCATCATACCCCAAGAATAAAATGGGTTTCAAAAACATCATTCCATCATAACGTAATCCATACAAAAAATGGATATCATTTCATCATTAGAAAAGTGACACCATGTAAACCATAGATACATGATACTTGAAACATACACATGTGAAATAATGTCATATTAGATTAAAATAGTTTTGATAAAACACTTGAAATGAATTCTTGAGGAAAATATACTTTTATCTACAAAATCATTTTCTTTTCAGAAAATGTATTGGAATTTTAAAAGAAAAGTTTTTTGTTGAAAATAATCATGAAATATTTTCGAGGAAGCTTCATGAAAATAAGGCTTTATAAAACCGTAAAAATATGTTCGTTCCGTATAAGTTAAAAAAACATTCTTCTTGTACTTTTTCTGGAAAAGTCAAAAAAGTACCTTGTAGGGTAAATAAAAGAAGATTCCTTCCATACCATGGGGTAAATGTCAAAATGGGTAAAAAGGACTTTAAACATACATGAATGAATTTTTATAAAACATGGACATGGATGATAGCAATAACCCCAGTAAATACATACAAATAAGCAATCTCGGATTAAAATGAGATTTCCAAATTATCCCTTTCCTTAGGTCTGATATGCTTCGTACGAATCTGAACCTCCACTTCTTTGAAGAGAATCTTTGAGACCTCCTATTAGGGAACTAAAATTGGTCTTTGAAGAAGACCATAACCTCTAGGATGTTTCTAGGGAAGTGGAGAAGAGAATTTGGACGGGGTTGGGCGAGCTTGAAAGCTCAATGTGGTGTGAGGAGGAGAGGGAGGAGGTTCCCTTTTATAAGGGAGGAGAGGGGCACCTTTGGAATTATTATAAATATTAATTTATAATAAATCTAACCCCACATAAAACCTCCACAAATGACTCATATCCAAATATTAGATGAGATAGGGTTGTAATCTCATCAACCAATCAAATTTAGACATGTTAAGAATTTAATTTCAACATTATCAACTTGATTTATCTTTATTTAAACAATTTAATTTTATTTTGGTAATAACATTCTAAATTTTAAATTATAACAAATAATTTCTTATTTGTTGTTTATTATCAATAATTGAATACTCTATAACATTTTAGACCATATAAATTTAAATTAATAATTTTTATATATTTTTGTGATTTTCCAACAATTTTATAATATTTTATTTTTATAAAATAACAATAGTGTCAATTTTGACACTATTCATTTATTTGAATTTAAATAAAATATATACCAAAGATATGTTCGAACTAAAAGATTTAATAGATTCATAAAATTTAGTATGTATATTTAAAATTAGTTGAGAACATTAAATAGTTCACATAATTTATATTTTATTATTTTTAAAACCATTTATTTGGATTATCGCTTAATAAAATAATCACTACAACATTTTTTATAATTATTTAATATACTTATATGCTTAATAAAAATTAAAACTAAAATCCTATGATGAAGATAAATCTATTACCTTTCACAATAATACTTCTACTCGAATTTATCATCTTAAAATCATAATATTTAAATTGTTATATTTATTAAATTATGAAGGTGACAACTTTGGCATCATTTCAAATAAAATAATATAAGTGTCATAATCAATTTTATAAGGATACAAATGGTAAAATATTAGAAAATTGGATGATTATGGTTTACATTTACATGAACAACAAGTTTCAGTCAGGTTTTTGTGCCTTTTATGGTCACTATTAGTTTAATAAAAACTATATTCTTGATTTTTAACTAGATAAACAATTTCTACATCACTATTGTGTCACAATTAATGATAATTATTTAATCCCTAAAAATTATAAATAAATTCATATGATGTAGATAATTTCATTAGATTTCTGTATACTATTCATGTTCTAAGTTTCAAGAAGTTTTCACAAAATTAAAATTAATATACGTTTAAGATTTAAGAGAGTGACATGTTGTCACTTTCTCTGGTTTTAATAATAATTAAGTTATATTCATGGAAAAAAGTCCATTAAATGATTCTAATACAACCCTTAGGTGATATTTTTCGACTTTTATCCATCCAATAGAATTATGGCATGTGTTAGGGTAATTTTATAATATTATATTTACCCTTAATTACCTGATTTACCTTTAACTATGGTAAATAAAATTTACCGTAGTTACTATTAACAATTCCCAAAAATAAAAAGTAGCCTATTAACATAATTTGAACCCACTGATTCCAAATATGGAATCAATTTTTTCAAATTCAATACACAGAAGTTGCAGAAATTAAATTAAAATTAATCTCATTGTCGAATGAAAACGGGTTTTTGTTTAAAACATTACAAAATATTGAATTGATTTAACCTACGAATTCAATGTAAAATAAATTCTAATGACATAAATTATATTAAATGGTAATCATATATTCTATTTATACATTAAAACCATTCAATATTATAATTTATCCATATAAATTATTACAATGCAAAAAGTTGTTTTTAATTAAAATATAGTGTGTTTTTACTATTCATTAAAATATGAAAGTTATCAGAAAAATATCAAATATTTATCCAATGTAAATTGTTATATCTTGATTCAAAATAAGAATATTATTTTGTCAAATTTATCTTATAAATATTTCAACAACTAGATTTAAAGTGGGTGCGCCATCAAAAGGCGGCAAAAGTGCATTTTTTTTTAAAAAATACATATTTTACCTGAAAAAATTATTTTTTTCTTATACCATGTTCTATAAAATGTGTAAGATTACTAATAATGTTATAAAATTTAAAATTTAGTTAATACTATTCATAACGGCAAGTTCATAATAATATAATAATAATATATCATTGTCTAGTAAAACCCGGTATTGCATACAACACACGCTGTCGAGGAAGGTCGTGATTGCGTGTAATGCAAGCCAAGTTAGGGTTGTGTGCTGTGAAAGAATCCTTTGTTGTTTCATATAATAGAATCCAACCGTTTTTCATTTATACATTGAAGATTTATATATATATATACACACTCAATGTTGTGTATAATGACTATTATCAAACAAACATGAAATTGTGTGTAACACAATCTAAGAATAGTGTTGCGTATACAGCAAGCTAATACGGTGTTGCGTGAAGCACAAGATAATATTGTTGTAGCATAAAACACATGACATAAAATAAATTAAAAAGAATATTTATCATAAAATATCGGGTTGTTACATTCTACCCCACTTAAAATGAATTTCGCCCTCGAAATTCGTCAGGGTTATAAATGGTTTACTACTCGAAAGTTTCTTTAATAGAAACCCACATCGTAAAAAGGAATACCAAAACATGGATTTAAAAACTAATTTATGAAACATAACGGTTACCCAAATTAACTCATCACTCAGTTTCCAGGTAGGAGAACATAGGTTAAAATATTGATATGGAAGAAAAATCTAACCATCAAGTTATGATGGAGAGTGGTAGAGAACATGGCTATGAAAAATCCATCAGTCACAAAGCCATAAATTTGTAATGATATAAGGTACCATCTGATTCATTGGATATAAGAACACTAGGACTACATTTTTGGTTTTCAAGATCATTTCCCTAAAGTTGAAGAATTCTAATTAGAATAAATACTTACTTTATTTTGGTACAATCTCACTATTGTTCGTGCCTTGAACAATTTCCACTCCATCTCTTAAAGAAATGAAGTTGAATTTGTTATTTGTAAAGCGTTAATAGGTCATGAGATAGAATGATGGGTCATTCCATCTGTTTCAAACAAAAGGTTAGTAAAATTTATCAAATATACATAAGTCTATCTATGGTGAGGTTAATCATATACGATTCCAAATATGAACTTATACTTCATATATCATACCACTTAATAAAATAAAACTAGTTTCTACTAAACAGGGACTTCCTGCAGGCCAGTGGTAGGCGATAAAGGCCAGTCGCACTTCGGTTCAATTCCCACAGCCTTGTCCGATGCAATGAGTTGTCTCCCGTCCTTTAGGTTGTCCTTTTTCTAAAACTACATTACTATAAAATCCCATCAATAATATCGAAAAATGTCTTATCCTTAAACAATACTAACTTATGTCCATCATAATCCATTCCAATCATTAGGCTTATCTAAAATACTTCGGTCCAAGATCATAGTATAAAGAAAACGATTACTTGAAATGTCATCATCCAAGCATGTGAATACCATCATTTATCCCCCATATATCTTGTTGGTCACATTCCAATCATGTGAATACCTTAATCATGTATTCTCTTGAAAAATGAATACCCATTAAACCTTAGTGAAATCATGAGTGCTGTCAAAAGTTAACTCTTTCCACATACCAAAATACCAAAATTCTATATACTCAAACCATGATATAACCTTCTCCTTATATCAGTCATGAGCTCATGAATACTATCAACATTTAATTTTCTCCTTATCCCTTCATTATGCGCATATCATCTACTTTCCAAAAATATCTGAATAACCATTCATGGTTACTGGTACCATTAATCATACACTTTCAAAACATAAGGAAAGACAACAGTGTAACAATCCTTAGATGTCTCTTTATTCCATAGTACCATGAGATTACTTATACAACATTACACATGATAAACTTGTAATCATTCAACTACCTTCTTAAACCATTGACCGAGCTTTAACAATTATTTCATCTCACATATCATTTGTAGTCTCTTCATCATCATCAACATAAATACTACCCATACAACCATACATATTCTCTTCATGAGACTTTCCCTTAGGGTATTGGATTGCATAATTCCTGTACATTCCACATTTAAAACATCTAATCATTATTGATGTCGTAGAAATACCATTATCTTCATCCATGGTGTTAACTGAACCTTTTCCTTTGCACTTACTAGCTTTGTGCCCTTCTTTCCCACACCCAAATCATCTTCCGGTTCCTTTGAAACAATCTCCTTGATGCCTCTTCCCATATGATTTACATAGGGTAAATTGAACATTCATTCCTCTTTGATCATAATGGAACATCATCTTTCTCTAATTTTCCAAGTCAGGAAACTTACCAAATTTGAGTTTATTGATCATATTATGAGATTGCTGATTTAGCATAATAATGATTTTTGGAATTCCAAATCCAATTTCATTTAGATTCTCATGAATAATATCATTCCATTATCCATGATATCCTCCATTATCGTGAATCATCTTGTTTCCATCCATTTTCTAAAACCCAAAAAGAATAGTGTGAGAGACAAAAATCATGCTAGGGAAAACAACATAGTAATGGGGGAGCACCTTCAATATCTAACATCTTAGGTTAAATTCTATGATTATTACCGTAGTTCTAAGACTATATCCTACACGTATACTTATACTTAGTGACATTCCTAGACATACCTTAGAAATATCTATATGGATCTCACTAATGTTTTCGCATCCTAGTTTCCAAAGCTTGACTAAACCTTTCCTCTAATACCAACAGTAGAGAACCGAAGCTTGACATACATGGAAATTACATTACTTTTGTGGAATACATAATACATAACAAAAATAGACACATAGGGACCGTAATAGATTAGTGTCTTTGGAAACTCGGAATATAAACATCTAATCCTATTGAAAGATCTTCAACATCTCCCATATCGATTTTACCCTTTTTTTCTTACCTAAAACCTTTCTTTATATCATGGGGGAAAGAAAATGTATAAAGGGTGAACTCAAATGCTCGGTAAGGTAAATAAAGGATAAAATAAAACAAATCATATTCATTTGAACTTAAAAACATGAACATAATGTTTAAAGATCAAAAGCCTGAGCAATGACATAAAACATGGAAATACGTAAGGCATAGATCATAAAGAAACATTAAGCATGATAAAATATCATGGGTGTAAAACATGTAATTGTGGAAACCATTAAGCACATGATATTATTTCCATTGTAGCCATGGCATTGCTGCCAAGACCATCTTAGTGGACAAAGTCCCTTTTCTGAATCGAGTTCACTCCTCGTTCCAGTCTTGTATTACTGAACCGGTTTAACTTGCTGTTCCAGCCATGTCTATCTCATGAGATATAAAATCTTTACCCAATGCATTGGAGGGAGATATAGGTCCCACCCATATCATATTGAAATCATTATTTCATGTGCCACAATATAAAGATAAATCATTCATCGTAACCCAAGAATAAAATGGGTTTCATAAACATCATTCCATCATAACGTAATCTATATAAACAAAATGGATATCATTTCATAATTAGAAAATTGAAACTACGTAAATCATAGAGACATAATACTTGAAACATAAATATGTGAAATAATGTCATATTAGATGAAAATGGTTTTGATAAATCACTTGAAATGAATTCTTGAGGAAAATATCCTTTTATCTTCAAAATCATTTTCTTTTCACAAAATGTCATGAAATTTTAAAAGAAAAGGATTTTGTGGAAAATAGTCATGAAATATTTTGGAGGAAGCTTCATGAAAATAAGGCTTTATAAAACTGTAAAAATTTGTTCGTGTCGTATAAGTTAAAAAACATTCTTCTCGTACCTTTGCCGAAAAAGTCAAAAATGTACCTTGTAGGGTAAATAAAAGAAGATTCCTTCCATACCAAGGGGTAAAAAGGACTTTAAACATACATGAATAAATTTTTATAAAACATGGACATGGATGATAACAATCACACCTATAAATACTAACGAATAAGCAATCTCGGATAAAAATGAGATTTGCAAAATTATCCCTTACCTTAGGTCTGATATGCTTCGAACATATCTGAACCTCCTCTTCTTTGAAGTGCCTCTTTGATACCTACTCTTAGGGATCTAAAATTGGTCTTTCAAGAATAAAAGGACCTCTAGGATGTTTCTATGGAAGTGGAGAAGAGAATTTGGTAGGGTTTGGCCGAGCTTGAAAGCTCAAAGTGGTGTGAGGAGGAGAGGGAGGAGGTTCCCTTTTATAAGGGAGGAGAGGGGCACTTTTGGAATTCGTATAAATATTAATTTATAATAAATCTAACCCCACTTAAAAACTACCAAAAATGACTCATATTAGAAGATTAGATGAGATAGGGTTTTAATCTCATCAACCAATAAAATTTAGACATGTTATGAATTTATTTTAAACATTATCTACTTGATTTATCCTTATTTAATCAATTTAATTTTATTTATGGTAATAAAATTCTAAATTTTAAATTATAAAAATAATTACTTATTTGTTGTGAATTGTCCATAATTGGATACTTCATAACATGTTAGACTATATAAATTTAAATTAATAATTTTTATATATTTTTGTGATTTTTAATCAATTTTATAATATGTTATTTTTATAAAATAACAATATTGTCAATTTTGACACTATTCATTTATTTGAATTTAAATAAAATATATACCGAAGATATGTTCGAACTAAAAGATTTAATAGATTCATAAAATTTCATATGTATCTATAAAATTAGTGTAGAATGTTAAATAGTTCATGTAATATTTATTTTATTATTTTTAAAACCAGCTATTTGGTTTATCTCTTAATAAAATAATTACTACAACTTTTTTGTATAATTATTTAATATACTTATTTTTTCATAAAAATTAAAAATCAAATACTAAGATTAAGATAAATATATTACCTTTCACTATAATACTTTTACTCAAATTTATCATCTTGAAATCACAATATTTAAATTGTTATATTTATTAAATTATGAAGGTGACAACTTTGGCATCATTGCAAATAAAATAATATAAGTGTCATAATTGATTTTCTAAGGCTCCAAATGGTCAAGTATTCTACCATTGGATGATTACGGTTTACATTTACATGACCAATAAGTTTTGGTTAGGGTTTTGTGCCTTTTATGGTCACTATTAGTTTAATAATAACTATATTCTTGTTTTTTAACTAGATAAACAATTTCTGCATCACTATTGTGTCACAATTAATGATAATTATTTAATCCTAAAAATTATAAATAAATTCATATGATGTAGATAATTTCATTATATTTCTGGATACTATTCATGTTCGATGTTTCAAGAAGATATCACTAAATTAAAATTAATATACTTTTAAGATTTTAGAGAGTGACAAGTTGTCACTTTCTTTGGTTTTAATAATAATTAAGTCATTTTCATGGACAAAAGTCCATTAAATGATTCTAATCTGACCCTTAGGTGATATGTTTCAGCATTTAGCCATCCAATAGAATTTTGGCATGTGTTAGGGTAATTTTATAATATTATATTTACCCTTAATTACCCGATTTACCATTAACTATGGTAAATAAAATTTACTATAGTTACTATTCACAATTCCCATAAATAAAAAGTAGCTGATTAACACAATTTGGAACCACTGATTATAAATATAGAATCCATTTTTTCAAATTCAATACACAGAAGTTTCAGAAATTAAATTACAATTAATCCCGTTGTCGAATGAAAACGGGTTTTTGTTTAAAACATTTCAAACGATTGAGTTGATTTAACCTACGAATTCAATGTAAAATCAATGCTAATGAGATAAATTATATTAAATGGTCAAAATTTATTCTATTTATACTTTATAACCATTCAATATTATAATTTAACCATATAAATTTTTACAATGAAAAAAGTTGTTTTTAATTAAAATATAGCGTGTTTTTACTATTCATTAAAATATGAAAGTTATCAGAAAAATATCAAAACTTTGTCCAATGTAAATTTTTATATCCTGATTCAAAATAAGAATATTATTTTGTCAAATGGAACTTATAAATATGTCAAAAAAATAGATTTAATGTGGGTGCGCTATCAAAAAGCGGCAAAACTGCATTTGTTTTGAAAAATACATATTTTACCTGAAAATTTTTTTTTTTATTATACCATGTTCTAGAAAATGTGTAAGATGAATAATAATGTTAAAAAATTCATGATTTAGTTAATACTATTCATAAATGCTAGTTCATAATAATAGTATAATAATATATCGTTGTTTAGTAAAACCCGGTATTGCGTACAACACATGCTATCGATGAAGGTCGTGATTGCGTGTAATGCAAGCCAAGTTAGGGTTGCGTGTTTTGAAAGACTCCTTTGTTGTTTCATATAACATAATCCAACCATTTTTCATTTATACATTGAATATATATATATATACACACACACACTCAATGTTGCGTTGAATGTCTATTATCAAACGAACATGAAATTGTGTGTAAAACAATCTAAGAATAGTGTTGCATATACTGCAAGATAATACGGTGTTGCGTATATCACAAGATAATATTGTTGTAGCATAAAACACATGACATCAAATAAATTAAAATGAATACTTATCATAAAATATCGGGTTGTTACAAATATTGAATAAGATACTCTACCAATGTGTGGTCTGGTCATTAACTCTCTAGATGATAATGCATCAGACATCCAGATGCACTAACTACTCCTATATAATACACACTGAAAGTGTTTAGGGTTTCTAGATGATTTATCTAGACAATATAATAAATGGTGACCCGAAGTAATGAGTTGAGTATGAATATTTAATGATTATTGAGCTATGCTTAAATATAAATTTACGAGAAGTGTTGAAGCTTGATGAAGGCACAGTCTATTATATGTTATTTCTAGAGTTCATGAGAATTTATCCTTCTATTTATAAATTATGTAAAAATGAATTATAAGAGGTGAATGAAACTTGGATGTCAATGGTGAAGTTTTGGAGAACCTATTCCTTAGATTACAAGGTAAAATTTTCTAAAATTTATATTGTGTGATGAAATTATCCAAAGATTAGTTATCTTAACGATCAAATATCTAATGATACCTTGATGAATGATTATTTTTCTGATTAATATAATTAAAAAAATTATTTGATGATCAAAAAAGGATGTTAGCTCAAAGATATAACCCTTAGAATTCATTCAAGGAAGAAGATTAAAATTCTGGTTATCTGGAAGATAGATGACCAGGACGTGGAGTAGCTAAAGGATTGGAAATGTCCTAGAGGTTTCACTCTGGGTTAGTAGGTTTAACATTGGGAATTTTTTAAATCCATGAACTTCACAATGTTTATGAAGGGATATCGTAACCTTTACTCAGAGTTTGTAAGGTATGTATACATTTTGAAATATATTAGAAGGTGTCAAATGTATAGAAAATAGACTATATGGTATAATCAAATGATGATTTGATGTTATTTCGATTAAAAATACAACATATTTTGATAAGAATCAATTTTTTTTGTTGAGGCTCAACAAAGGCTAGAGATCTAGAAATTAGGGGAGCTCAAGGAGAACCCATGATTTGTCATGTCACCAGAATACAAAAAAATGATATATGAAGTGGATGTTAAATCAATATAGGATGAGGTGGTCCCAAAGTAATTTGAAGATATATCAATCAATAGATATTATACCAACACTAAATAATATTATAATTAAAAGCATCATAAGATGAGTTAGTTATATTAGAACCTAAAAGTTTCACTTGCTGGAAGATAGTGTTCTTGGAAGACACTTTAATCACACATAGTGATACAGTGATAGACTGTTAGAGGATAGAATATAAACATTCTATGTGTTCATTGTAATAATCACCTTATGTTATGAATTCTAGACATGAAGATAACTTTTTGGATGAGAAGGATAAATTGTCACAATCGTGAATGATATATCCAAGTGCTGAGAATATGGTCAAACAGAGAAACATTTGAAGTCCCACATACATGATAGAAGTACTATAGTACAATCAATGTAATGAAGGATTTTTATTTGAATTAACCCAGATATAACATCAGTAGATGATATGAAAAATTAGAATGTTCATATGATTAAAAGATGAGACAATCGAGAAGGATAATATTATGGAGGATAGAAGTTGAACACATTTTGAGAGAAATCGACGTCAAAAAATTGGATTTTATGTGTAATATTTGATATTTTTTATGTGATAAGGGTTTTGTATATTTTAAGTGATTATTGAGTAAAGGAAGAACCATAAAATAAATAATTGATCATTAAATTAACTGAATTATTGTAGAAAAATTCATTCATGTGAGATCATATACATTTTCAAGATGATTAAATGAATATTCAATGATTCACAATTCATGAAGGGGATTTCATGAATCTAGCTATGATTTATAGATGAGATTGATTCTGAGTTTTTTATATATTTTATATACCATTTAATGTATAATATTCAATAATTATGAAATAGTTAAAGCTGTAGATCATTGAATTTCAAAGACCATGCACTGTTGATTCTCCTTTTCATCACATTTTCTAAAACGAACGGAAAGGAAAATGACATAGCACAAATTGATTCATCCTTTGAAGAAAAAATCAAAAATCGACAAAGGCATGAACAAGGCTTCAAAAGCACATGGGCCGCGAAAGTTCCATCATAATCGCGCAAGTCCACTTGCACAACGCCTAATGGTCGCGCAAGTGACTTGCGCGGCCTATGTGATAACCGCCCAGGGTCTTCTCCTGCCTATAAATAGACCCTGTGGGCCCCCCATTGAGAAAAACGTTTTTTCCAGAAACTCAAATTTCAGCTCCCGGCACCCTAGTCTCTTCTGAAAGCTTCTGAAACACTTCTAAGGTAATTTCTTACCTAGAACTGAAGATATAAAGAGGTGGAGGAATGCCTAAGTGTTGAAACTCATCAACACTTGTGTGCCTGAGTGGCCAGCCCTTAAGGGAAAAGGACACACTTGCACGCCACCTTACTCCTTCAATAGAACTTGCAGGCCCCTCTTCTGGAAGAACCTCAAGAGGATTCTAAAGGCTTTAACCAAGATTCGCTCACATATTACCCTTCTGGTTAACCATCGCACAAGTACCCTTGGGTCACGCAGGTATCCCTGTGCGACCAGGACTTGCACGCCCACGCAGTACTTGCGCGCCTGCTAAGACTTGCGCGCCTCTGCCTCCATGGGTGCCCTTCTTTCCCATTTCACCCTTATTGTTTCATTCCACCTCTCCTATTCAAGATTCAGTCTTCAAGACACTCTTCAAAGCTATTTATGGCATGATTTATTGATTTGACATCCTTATATAAAAGGAATTCTATGGAATAACTCTCAAAATCTAGTGATTTACATATCTTTATGTCACTAAATATTGAGATTTCATTCATTCAACCTCATCCATTACGATGAGAGAACTCATTAACCTGGGCATCCTCTTTAAAAGTAAGTTCCATTCCCCTAATCTGGGCATCCTCTTTAGGAGTAAGCCCCAGTCCCCTAATTTTTCAAGTCTCTTAACCTGGGCCTCCTTTTCAAGAGTAATCCACAGTCTTAATTTCTCTTAACCAGTCCTCATTTACCTTTGATCTGGGATTCCTCTTCAGGAGTAAAACCCATTCATAAGCCCTCTCCAAAATTGGGCCTCCTTTTCAGGAGTAATCCCCATGTTAGAGTATTCAAATCTTCATGAAGCACATATACCTTTATGGACCCTTTTCCTGGATTTCTTCCCTGAAGTAAATCCTAATATTCATTAATCTGGGCAGTCATACATACCTAAGCCCCACATTATTTCTTATGATTGCATCTTTCATGGCACAATTGTCTGATTTTTACCTATACCTCTTGTTTCTCACACCGAGCATGACTAACATGAGCTTAGAGTGTAAAAGTAATTATGACATCCTTCTTTGAGCCATCAATCATAAACATCATATTCCCTTACTCGAACTATGTGGGTTCTGATTCCTTTTATAAACTAAGGAAACGTAGGTAGCCCATCTATGGGTTCGATCCCAACTCAGAAATAATTCATGCCCCTCTGAATGACAATAAACTTCAAATGCCCCACTGAGTGGCTTTAAAACCAGTATGGTCATCATAAGGACCAAGATACTTTTACGTATCAAAGGATACCATTGACTAAGAATCTCTAACAAATACAGATGATTCTTTATATGTGAAGAACCTCGAATATATATAAAAGATTCTCTAAATTTTCTACATATCGATCATTGATTGTCAGATCTAAAGGAAAACTCATTTTATACTTGGTAATGTAATAAGGATTCACGAACATAACATAAATCTATAAAGAGAGTCCTGGAGTAGACAATAATTCCCCTCAAAAAGGTGTGATGAGTCCGACCTCCCATCCTCCTGACCAATGAAAATTCCTAATCCTCATCATTCCACAAACTAATGAGCACCTACATTTGGAATGTAGGTCTGAATGGATGTGGAATCAATAGATGTTTCCGATTCTATGAACAAACCCATTAGAAACCGATCAGAATGTTTCAACCTCCCATCAAAGGAGGTCATCCCCGAAGTCTGAGGGAAACAAAAATGGTGAACCCGACGTGAATCCTTAACCAAGTTAAAATGATGTTTTACCTATTTGATAGGCCCCTATTTAAAACTCAATAAGAGGACCAAAAAAACAATCATTGACATATGTGCTCATCCAAAAGATGTAGTTGCTGAATGTATCTTGATTAAGTCTGTTATATCAAATATGAACTCTTTTCCAAGATCTTATACATTTCTAGAATGGCTGCTCTCAAGTTCATACCTGTGAATACTGCTGCTGCAAATGCCACTGCTGCTACTCCTGCTGGATCATTGTCCACTATGAGGATGATATCACCTACTCATCATTTTCAACGCTAGGTATCAAACATGCTGGTTAAGGAGTACCTTCATTACGGTACCATCCCAACCCTGGAGGCTTCCCGACAAGCCCTCCAAGTGAACAACTCACACTGGTCATTCGGACAACGACAACCAGTGATCAAGAAGCAGGTGGTGCTGACTGCCGTCTCCAACCGTTTTGGGTCATTATCCCTGGAACGCAATCACCATTCGCTCCCTTATTATGGGGAGGTGAATGAGCAGGTCCCTCAGGACCTTAATTCAAACAGACATGAGTCCTTCCTGAGGGATCCCACCAACAATCGCCATCAGACTCATGCGGCAGTGCGCCCTCAACATGATGAGGGTACTGACTCAAGGCATTCGGCTCAAGTTCCTCGAACCCGAGCAGGCAAGACGAATCGCCAGAGGCGAAGTCCGGTTAATAGTGAGCATGTTCTCATCTCTGCCATCTCCGGAGAAGTCCACCAACCTAACTTGGTGGAAAGCAACGAGCAGGCACACTCACCTGCCCGTTTTAATTTCGCTGTCCAGCAGACTCGTCTAGCAGCTTCACGCCAATCCCGCCAGGTAATTCCGGCGGAGTACTATAGGTAGGAACATACACCAGTTTATACATCATTAGCTAGTCAGCAGGCTCGTCTGACTACATATGATGGATCTCGTCAACTACGTTCGGCGAAGTGTAATCAGGAGGCACATACACCTACTAGTACTAATCAAGCCTACCAACAGTCTCACTTGGTAGCATTCAGATAAGTTAGTTGGAAAGCCCCGACAATAACTATGAGGCAGACTCAACTCTATTCCCCCACACATGAGTACTGTAAGAATTCACTGACAAGAAATGGAGGATAGGAGCAGGCACATACACCTACTCCAAGCCCGGAATGGACGTATATTCCCATCCCGGTGACTAAAGTCACCAAGAATATTCTATCGATGGTGAAAGAGAAGAAGAAAATCTTTGCTCATAATTTGGATGCCTGCCAGGATATTATAACTACTTCAGCGGCATCTCAGGGAAAGACACATAAATCTATCCCTACCAATGGATTGACACATCAACAATTCACTCCGGAACAGACACACACATCTGTTCCAGTCCAAGAGGATTGTGGGACATACTCCCCCATAACATATGGACAACCAAGTCAGGCACATACACCTGATTTGAGTGGAGATCTCCTGCCTAACCTGAAAATATTTCCTGATCAGGCACATACACCTACTCAAAGCAGCCACTTTCGTCAATAAGTGTTTTCCAAAGTGAGTAAGAAGATATCTAAGAAAAAGACCCGCCCAACACAGTCAAGAGATCAAGAGCCAATCTGTAACAAGGCCTTGCTCGATGCAGGAGTTCTTGAAGCCTTCAGACAATTATCTGTTGAAATTAATGATTCTACTCCCTCATTTTACAATAGTGGGAACATTAATTCCGAAGGTATTCAACAGACACTTAATCATGAAGTCTTGCTTCATGAAAATTCAGTCGATCTCGAAGTTTCATCTTCAGATGAGAGCCACAGGAACCCCCTGTGTGGTCAGAAGACCATGGAGCAAGAGATCTCATCTTTTTCTGTAACCCATTATGGTGGTCCTCCCCATGATGATGAATTTCGCTACGAAAGTCCTCTCTACAGTAGTGATGCACATTGCCTGGAAAATGCTCCAGTGGAAAATGAAGTGGTGAGAAAGCCCTCTTATCATGAGGCACATGAAAATGTGAAACCAATCATGTCTGATTCTTCATCGCTAGCAGGTGAAATAGTTTCTCTATCAGAAGATAGCCCAGGGTGTTGGACATTCTTCAAACCACCCCTAAGTCATGAATCTTCTAGTTTGATCAATGATTTATCTACCAATCATGTTGGATCCAATAAAGAAACAAGGAAACACCAACTCTGGTCAAATCAGGTAGAAGAATCTTCATCAAATGATAAAGAGGAAATGCTGAACATGAGAAAAAAAATGGCGAACGGTGATGTGCCAGTCATGTTTTGGGATCCGGATGACTCTTAGTATGACATTCCAGAAATGATGATGGAAGATGAAATTCATGATATTCGTCTCATCATATAGAAAACTCGTTGCCAGTTGAAAAATAAAGTATTATCTTATGATGAATATGAAAATCATCTTAATATAATAGAAGGGTTACAATGTCAAATTGATTTGGCGTCTCTATTAGTCTCTCGATATTCGAAGGCTGAAAAGCAGCAGAGAACCATTCAACGTTCATGCTTTCGTGCACTAAGAATATTGATTCAATTAATTTCCAATACCCCATCTGGTATTCGTGTCAGAGGATGGGGTTTTCATGGAGCGCTGCATTTCACGATGCTCTCCAGTCAGAAAAGCCCACGGAAAATGGTGTCATGCAATGTTATTGCCCATGGTCAGCCATAGTCAATGGGATTTTCTTGTAATCAAAAGCTATCCCAAGAACATGCCTCAAATAGTTCCTCTAAAAATCAAGAATACAGAGAACAATTTGTTTAATTACTCCTGCATCAAGCAAACAATAATATTGAACATGCCTCTCGTTTGGAGCAAGCACATCACCAAGTGACAGAAGTGTCATAAATCATTCAATGGTCTTTTGAAACAGGTGATAAAAGTGGATACAGGTTAATGTATCCAACTAATTTCAGGACTAAGGTTCACAAGATCAGTAGAGATTTTGAGAATGTCTCAGATATAGCATGTCAAGAGACACCCCATCTCACCAGACTGATGACTTTTTTAAACCAACCCTCAGAATCAACAAATAATATTTGAGGAGTTGAGAAGGAATAGCCCCAGTCCACCGGAATGGGTAAGTTTTAAATTCATCAATCCCCTCCTCAGAGAAAGTCAGTCTTTTCTCGATTGGGGAAGAAGCCTCAAGAGGAACGAAGAGACAAATTATTTGGAGATTCCCTCCAAATTATGGTTCGTCAAGAAGTTCCTGAGGGATCGAATCAACAAAAGGAAATCTCTCATCTAATACACGAAAGAAGACAATATCACAGAAATGCTGATAGAAGGGATGTGATGAGTTATGCATCAATCAATGTCATCAATGTCATTGTTGCTAATCCACCAGATGAGGCTCACTTAGGGGATTCAGATGAAGAGGTTCATGCTCAAGAAGATGTATGCACAGACACAAATGAAGAAGATGTGCATACACGAAATCAAAGGATTACTCAGAACCTAGGTAATCCTTCGAGTAACCCATTTCCCCCTCTCCGAAAAGGATCCAACAAAGGTAAGGGAATGAACTAGGTTACAAATCCTTCCTCTGGAGAAGGTCAATCGCTCTCACTAGATCAAAGGTTTGCACAACAGGAGGAAGAAATGAAGGAATTATGAAGGTTGAATGCAGAACTACTTCAGAGTAGTCTTCTTCTTAAGCATGCTGGATTCAGTCAGCCAATGGAATTTGTTGCAGCTACTAAGATGGATCAAGAATATCCTCTACTCTCAGTAAACCCTCATAGGTCTAATCCTACATGTCAAGGCAACAATAGTTGGCACTGCTACCGTCAGTTGCAGCACCAACCACCACATCTGTCCAATCTCCAGTCATTGCACCTACCCAAGTCCATGTTCAACCGGATTTTTCTCAAAAGTTAATAACTACTATTGAGTCATTAACAGCTCGGTTAGAAACTATGGAAGGGAAATGTGTGCATGTTCAAACAGAAAAGAAAGTTTACCCTGAATGGGTAGATTCAATCTCTCCTCCATCCAGTTTTGGGAACACTATATTCCCTATTTTCAAGGGATCAGGCGATCCTGAACAGCATTTGATGCATTACGTGTCTTGTTGTGATCCTATGATGGGAACTCTGGAGCAGCATGAAGCAGTGAAACTCAGATGCTTCATGCGAACCTTGAAAGGAACATCTTTTGTCTGGTATACAAGATTGCAATCCCGGTCAATTACCGGATGGGAGGATCTTCACCAAAAATCCCTCCTTCAGTTCAGCTCAACTTTGCCAAAGACAACATTTTTCTATCTTACTAACTGTAACCAAAGGGAGAGTGAAATGGTCTCTAATTTCATTGCTCGCTGGAAGGGATTAACATATTCCTTGAGCTTAGCACTCCCTCAAAAAGAATTGTTTCCAATCTGTGTGGCAAATCTGCGTGACGAATTACGCACAACGTTAATCCCTGTGAAATACACGGGAGGGTTTCGAGACCTTAATTCAATCGCTTAGCAGATTGAAGATTCCCTTATACAAGCTAAGGCTAAATCTCATGTAATTCCATCAGCTCCAGGAAGGAGAATGGGTAAAGCAGAAACTGCTACAGTTATGCTTAAACAAGCACCTGTACCTGTTTGTACCTCAAAACCGTCATTTTCCCGAAGGGCTCCACCTCTTGAGCACCAACAACAAAGTTCTTTTCGTCCAGATGATCAGAGAGATCAATGACAAAAAAAATTTGAGGATCTGAAGATCAAAACATACTCTTCCCAAAATGAACAAGTTCTTGGTTATTTCATTTCGCCTCTGGAAAACAATTTGGTTCAATTTCCAATTCCCAAGAGGCCAAACAAGAAAGGAGATGAAGACCATCCCAATTATTTCCCTTTTCATAAAATGTTGGGGCATCCCATCCAGGAGTGTTTTGTCTTCAAAGACCTCCTGCAAAAGATGGTCGACTCGGGACAAGTCAAACAGAAAGGCTCTTCAGCTCAGGTAGCATGTGTTACTGCTACAGTTCCAGAGGAGGAAGGCGAAGGGAAAGAAGTCAAAAGAAAACATTCACAGAAGTATGATGATTGGATGGTCAGAAAGACAATCAACCGAAATCATGCTATTTTGCGAACACAATTAAAGAAACCAATTGTGTCTTCTTCCATGAATGTTGCAGAAAAACCCTCTTAATTAGAGGGAAAGTCCTCAATGAAACGGCATGATACAAAGAAAGAAAAAGAATCAGAAGAAGATGAGTATGTGTCAAAGCCTATGTTGTCTTTGACTCTGACGGACTTCATTCCATATAATTTAAAGCCACGGGAACCGCCCCACCAAACGGAACAACCTAAATAGGATAATTAGGTAGAGTATTCATCAAACGAATAGTTAATCTTTGGTTCTGTTAATATGATTCAATTAACATATCCATATGTCAGTCGCAGTTTCAATTTCAATAAGCCTGAATTCCTTGTATCAAACAAGGGAATCAGAGGATGTTCTAGGGGCTCAGGATATAGGGGAAGACGTGGATCTTTTAGAAGCGACTATTCCAATTCTACCCCTACTAGAACTGTGTACGTAGCAGAAACTCGTGGTAGAGCCCTTCAGCGAGCTCAGCAAGAACAAGCAAGTTCTTTTACCAATAGAAAATTCAGTCATGGCACAATTATTTTGGAAGACCGGTTTAAGGTTCCATCTTCTTCCTCTCATAATGTAAAAGGATCTAATCGGTCTAATCTTCCAAAACCAGGAATATTGCCATCTCCTATCCTGATACAAGATGCATCAACTTCCAAAGCATCTGCTTCCATGTTACCTACTAAACCACATATTCCTGTTGGGAAAAACAGACCTCTGGATCAGAAGTATGATATATTGAAACACTTTGCCCAAGTACCAGCCAAGTTATCAATTCTGGATGCTCTGAATCTATCAAAAGATCTCCGGGAAGCACTCATCGAGGCTTTGTCAAGTCCTCAGGAGTTTGAAACTGAAATTACTGCAGCTGAAGTCTATCACATAGAGAATAATCATGCACAATGACATGCAATAATATCTTTTACTGATAAAGATGATGATGATGTTTTTCATGGACATATTAGACCATTTTACTTGTCTGGAAAGGTCAATGGCATAGACTTCTGAAGAACATTCATTGACAATGGTTCGGGAGTCAACCTCATGCCCATTCGTACACTTCATCGATTGGGCCTCACAGAATCTGATTTATCTCCTTCTACCATGATGATACAAGGATATGATAAAAATGAACATGAACCACTTGGTGAAGTTACACTTAGAACTCAGTTTGGAGATCTTGTGTCCAATTCAGGTTTCATGGTTGTTGATCAAGACTCAGTCTTCAACATCTTGCTTGGAAGACCCTGGATACATCAACATGCGGATATCCCTTAATCATACCATCAATGTATCAAATATTGTTTAGATGGTCAAGTTGGGACATTTTATGGTGATAAGGCCCCGTTCAAGACATGTGAGTCTCAATACATTGAGGCAGAATTCTATCACATGAACGGAAGGGAGAAATTCACAACAAAGGCGATTACCAAAGTTAATGCTCCATATGGTTTGGAGAAAATTCCAGTTAATCCATTTACACATGTGAGTACACATTATGTGTTTCCTATCATTCAAATTGACAAGATAGACCCAAATCAAGATACTCTTATGGAAAGATCCATAATGTCAGTTACGACAATCGAGCCAGACAACATGGGAGAAATTGGTAATCTACCAAGCAGTGATGAAACACAAATGGTGACGTCTTCATTTCATCTGCTGAAATCAAACAAGTCTATAATTCCTCCAATTAGTCCTAGAGAAGTTATATAAACATTGGAGGTGAACAATGAAATCGATTCTCAATCCATCAACTCCTCATTATTACCCAAAAAAGACCCTTTATCATCAATCAGTTCGGAAATGGAGGCTTCTTCTTAAAAATATGCAAATTTTTACATCTCTTCTGATCATGAAAATTCTACTTTATCATCTACAATGCAAGTAGAAATAGAAGAAATAACACATGATGAAGAAGAAGAGGATGATCTCAGAGATGCTCCTCCAGAATTTGAAGAGGGTATCTCTACCACTGTGGATGAACTCAGAGAAATAAATTTGGGTACAAAAGAAGATCCATGCCCCACTTTAATCAATGCGGCCATGACTCTTGAAGAGAAAGAGATGAATATTTATTTTCTAAAGAAAAATAGAGATATATTTTCCTGGAACTGTATAGAAATGCCCGGGCTTGATCCTGATTTTTCTACTCATCATTTGGGTTTACCAGAAGAACATCGAGGATTTAAGCAAGCCGTGAGAAGAACACACCCAACTTATGCTTAGAAAATTGAAACTGAAGTGGATTAGCTTATCAAAGCTAACTTCGTCATAGAATTTCAATATCCCAAGTGTTTGGCTAATATTGTTCCTATAAAGAAGAAGAATGGAAAAATTAGAGTTTGCATCGATTTCAGAGATCTTAATCGGTGTTTTCCTAAGGATGATTTCCCAGTTTTGATTACAGAACTTTTAATTGATGAAAGAACTGGCTATGAAGAACTTTCCTTCATGCATGGATATTCCAGATACAATCAGATCTGAATGCCCCCAAAAGATTTGGAATCTACAGCCTTCAGAGCCCCTCGGGGTGTGTTTTGCTACCGGGTAATGCCCTTTGGCTTAAAGAATTCAGGTGCAACTTATCAGCGTGCCATGCATCATATCTTCAAACCCTTCTTAGGGAAGTATGTTGAATGCTATATAGACAATTTGGTAGTTAAATACAAACAATTTTCTAATCACTTGGATAATTTTGAAGTCATATTCCGCAAGCGTCGACAACATAATTTGAAGATGAACCCCTTAAAATGGGCTTTTGGGGTAACCTCAAGAAAATTTCTCAGCATTTTTGTACGCCATCGTGGTATTAAAGTCGATAATGAGAAGACCAAGTCAATCCTTGGTATGTAACCTCCTCAAAATTTGAATGAATTAATAGGACTTCAAGGACACTTAGCCTATATTCGGCGTTTCATCACTAATTTAGCAGGCAAAAGTTTACCCTTCACCAAATTGATGAAGAAGGGAGTCACTTACCAGTGGACTGAATAATGTCAAGAAGCATTCGATATTCTCAAAAAATACCTCTTGAGTCCACCGGTACTCATGCCACCTGTTGAAGGATGACCACTTATCCTCTATGTGACAGCTCTAGAATGATCATTGGGTGCCTTTTTTGCTCAAAATAATGATGCTGAGAATGAAAACAACCTCTAATATCTCAGTCGAACTATGCTTGAAGAAGAAACCCAGTATTCAAGTATTGAGAAGTGCTTCCTGGAATTAATCTTCGCAGTTTAGAAGTTGAGACACTACCTGCAACATCATGAGGTCCAATTGGTATCTCGCAATAACCTGCTCAAATTCATCCTTAGTCGTCCAATGTTTACAGGACATCTGGAAGTTGGGAATTTATTTTGAAGCAATTCAACATTCAGTATGTGTCTCAAAAGGTGATAAAGGGCCAAGCTCTGGATGATTTCCTGGCTAAACACTCTTCAGTGGAAGACACATCTTAAGACATTGAACTCCCTGATGAGGAAGTCTTCTCTATTCAAGAAAGTCCTTAGTCATGGGAAATATATTTTGATGGTGCTTCCAAAAGTCCAACAAGGAGGAAAATGGTAAATCCAATATTCAACAATGTTGGCTTAGGAATTGTGCTCATTTCTCCTGAAAAGGCAGTGTTACCTTATTCCTTCTTATTGTGGGAAGGTGGTACCAATAATGAAGCAGAATACCAAGCTATCATCATAGGCTTGGAATTAGCACTTCAAGCACAAGTGAATCAATTAAAGGTGAAATGTGATTCAGCCCTGGTAATCAAACAAGTCAATAGGAAATATGCCATCAGAAAAGAAGAACTAATCCCTTTATATGATTATGTCAGAGAGTTAATGGAGGAATTCCCTTTGTAACCGACATTTTCTTATGTCCCATGGTCAAAAAATGCTCAAGCTGATGCACTGGCTAATATAGCCACAGCTCTGGCATATCCAAATTGGGACGAGACAACCATCAGTATTTCCCACCTTCGTGAAATTTCGCCTTATATTCGAGTCAGAACAGAGGAAATTAATGAAATTAGTCCTATTCCTGAACCGTATGGTCATACTACAAGATGGATGTCACCTATCAGGGAATACCTACAAAATGGAACACTTCCACCAGATAGAGCTGAGAAAGAACAAATCCGGCGAAGTGTGGTCAATTTTACTCTTTATGATAGCCCAGATCACCTAGAGAAAATTCTCTAGAAAAGTGGTTTTGATGGAGTTCTCTTCAGATGCATTGATGGTGAAGAGACAGTGGTTGTCATGAAAGAAGTGCATGCAGGAGTTTGCGGTGCCCACTAGTCTGGACATAGACTGTCTGATCAGATTCGAAGGCTTGGATACTTTTGGCCTTCAATGATACAAGATTGTGTCGATTTCACAAAGAAGTGTCATTCATGCCAAGAACATGCCAACTTCATTCATCAACCTCCAGAGTTTCTTCATACAGCTAAATACTAATGGCCATTTTCCACATGGGGAATGGATGTGGTGGGACCTTACACTTCGGCTACGGCCAAGCAGTTTAAGTACATTCTTACTGCTACTGACTTATTTTCCAAATGGGTAGAGGCAATACCTCTCAAGGAAGTCAGTTCTAAATGTGTTGTTAGCTTCATCAAGTCTAACATCATTACTAGATTTGGTGTCCCTCGTACCATATTGACGGATAATGGCACCAACTTCTATTCATCCGAGATGAAGAAGTTGTATAAAAAATACAACATCAAATCCAACCATTCATCTTGGTATCATGCAATGGACAACGGCCAGATAGAAGCCTTTAACAAGAATCTTTCAAATATACTTCAAAAGATGGTGGATAAAGATAAGAGGTCATGTAAATCTTTCATGCTTTATGGGCTTATCGCACTACCACCCGCACTACAACTTGGTCAACTCATATTCATTGGTATATGGAACGGAAGCCGTCTTGCCCATTGAAGTTCAACTACCCTCTCTCATAGTTTCCATTTGTGATCAATCATCTACAGATGAACAATCGCAAAAGCAATTGAATGAATTGGAACAGTTAGATGAGAAAAGATTGTGCACCTTGCACCACTTGGAAGTCTATCAGAATCGAATAGCATGAGGTTTTAACAAAAAAGTTCGTCTTCGTTAATTCACTCAGGTAGAATTGGTATTAGTTCTCAGAACTCCAATGAAACAAGGAAAGAAACCTCCCATGATTGAGCCAAAATGGTATGGACCTTATTCAATATATAAAGTCTACTCCAATGGAGCTTATTCATTAATCTCGATGGATGGAGACCTCATCACTACTCCAACCAATGCCAGATTTTTGATGAAGCATTTTGTATAAACACAAAACATCATTGTCCTTGCTATATGATGTTAAACTATACAACAATGGTCCATACATATGACCTTAAACTACTTTCACATACGTCCAACATGACGTTAAACTGTGTCACCTTAATTGTCCTTTCTATATGACGTTAAACTATACAGCAATAGTCCATACATATGACCTTAAACTATTTGCACATACGACCAACATGACGTTAAACTGTGTCACCTTCATTGTCCTTGCTATAGGACGTTAAACTATACAACAATAGTCCATACATATGACCTTAAACTATTTGTACATACGTCCAACATGACGTTAAACTGTGTCACCTTCATTGTCCTTTCTATATGACGTTAAACTATACAGCAATGTTCCATACATATGACCTTAAACTATTTGTATTACTTTCATCTCACACGACGTTAAACTGTGAAAAAATTCCCTAAATGGTCCAGTATGACCTTAAACTGCAACTAGGTCATGTTTGAACTTAAACTACATCAATGGTCCAGTATGACCTTAAATTGCATCATCAACGGTCCATGCATATGACCCTAAACTATTTGCATGTCCCTTACGTCCAGCAAGACGTTAAACTGTGATGTCCTAACTACATGACACTAAACTGTATAAAATTCCCTTACATCTGGAAAGATGTTAAACTACATAAACATCAAAGGTCATGTATGACCTTAAACTACACTTTTGTCCAGCATGACATTAAACTGCACCATCCACGGTCCATGCATATGACCTTAAACTATTCGCACTTTCGTCCAACATGACACTAAACTATATCGTCCCTTTTTCATCCAACATGACGTTAAACTGTGGAAAAAGTCCCCAATACATCCATAATGACGTTAAATGGTGTACTCTTTTGTCCTCACAGCATGACATTATACTGCACAGTCCTCCTTTCATTCAACATGACGTTAAACTATATTGTCCCCATCGTCCTAACTACATAATGCTAAACTGTACAGAAAGTCCTTGATATGTCCTACATGACATTAAAATGTACTTTGTCCCTGCTACATGACATTAAACTGTGCAGCACCAATAGTCCTAACTGCAAGACTTTAAACTGCATAGTCCCTTTATATGTCCTACATGACATTAAACTATGCATCGTTAAGGTTGTTGATACCTCTTGTTCCTCACACTGAGTATGACTCACGTGATCTTAGAGAAAACCTCAACCATAACATTCTCTTTGGGCTACTAACCATGTCTATGTCCCAACAACATCATTTTATTAGGTCGTTGTCCCCAAGAACAACTTGATCATTAATTCATTCTTTAATTGAACTATGCAGACTTTGATCCTTGCCTTCCAGGCTTGGTACGTAGGCAACGTCTCGAGGTTCAAGCCCAAAATCAATCTCTTCACATCGGTTCACCTCCATCTCATACGATGTTGGTTCGTGAAACCTCCCGTAGAATCAATATCTTTACATTGGTTCACTTTCGTCCTCACTATACAACGTTAAACGATACAACACTTTTGTCCAGTATGACAATAAACTACAATATTCATTGATACCCTCACCTGAGCGGGAACCATTATTTACTTTGATTTTTCAATCATGTTTCATTTCATAGACTACGTGCATACATGTCAACGCCCAACCATTTTATCTTGGGTTAAACCATCATTGTACTAAAATCCCCTTTCACCCTTCACATGTACGAACCAAATTTGTACAGAGGGTATTTCTAGAACTACGTGGGCTTGATTCCCATCCTTATGGGATGCGTAGGAATGTTCGAGTGTCCCTTGAATCCAGCCCCAAGTCTTTGGGCCTAACCCCAAATTCCACTTTCAGTTCCCTGGCTGAAAAGTCCCTATGAAAACACACACTGTGTATTTCTTACAATGGTCTAAGCTCTATGACCCTAAACTAAGATCTCTAATCCTTTTGTCTCGCACGACATTAAACTGTAATTTAAGAACTATGTATGAGCTTGATTCCCATCCTTATAGGATACGTAGTGAAGTCCAGCATTTCAATTCAGGACCGAGCCACAACATGATTATGGTTAGCATTGATCTGTGTATCTCTGTATACATTTAACAATACCAATATCTATGTGTCATAATCCTAATCTTAAATATTTTCAGATCTTCATAAACCCTTTTCATGACTTCTAGGTCACAAAATTGTCAAACTTCTGAGAATTCATTTTCCTGACTATGCAGCATGTTCCCATAGGCGGTCTTGTATAAACAGTCTACAAAACAGACTTGTTAGCCAAAAGATACTATTATTTGACTATACAACCAATGCCTTTAGGTGGCCCTACATAATTCAACCCCCAAACGGGTTTTTTGGATAGTGGTAACCTCATTCTTGGGAAGAATGCATCTTTTGTCCTTATTTTTCTTAAATGACAGTATGTAGGGATCCGTAAAAATAGACATCCTTAACATATTTGTCCAATTTCCTTTTTCATGATCTGAAAGTCTTCAAGTATATGGTTTATATTCTTTTTCCCTACATTTGGGACAGACCTTCGTAGGAGTGATATCCATCCAGTTCTTCAAAAGCTTGTTTGAAAATGTCTTCTGCATATTCGAGTACCTCTTTTAATACTGCAAACTCAATACTTTGGAAAATTTGAATCTCCATAAACATTCACTGGATTTTAGCACTAGGAAAGTAAATTTATAAGAGTTCTTTTTCCTAACTATGCAGCACGTTCCCATAGGCAGCCTTGCACAAACAGTCTACATAACAGACATGTTAGCCAAAAGATACTATTTATTTGACTATGTAGCCAATTCCCTTTGGCGGCCCTGCATAATTCAACCCCCTAATGGGTTTGTTAAATAACGGTTACTTCATTCGTGGGAACTACTTATTTTAATGACTTTTATCTCTTTTTCATATCATTCCTCAGATTCAAATATTCTTAAGTCATAGTTTACATTTTTTTCCTCATACTTGAGTATGGTACTTTGTTTTCAGATGAATTTTCAAGGAATTTGGTCAATTTTAATTCATTTCGGTCAAAGCTATTTTGACCTTAAACATTAGCCTCTTTATGTCTGACGTGCATGACATTAAACTGCCCACAAAAGACAAGGGAACTCTGAATAAAAGTGAAGTTCCAGCTCACTAAACATAAATTTTTTATGATTTAGGTAATATTGAGCAATTAAAAGGTTCAAAGTTTGTAGGGTTATTTACATTAATCCTTGTAAAAATCAAACTATGCTTACTAGGCCCATTGGACTAGGTTAAATCTAAAGAAGGTAGCAGGAAAATGCGTGCACAAATGATTGAAGATGAAAGTGTTTTTCATTGATGCACAAGAGATAGAAGGAAATCCACAGACTTGAGTCTCTTCCCTTTTTCAGGAATTACAAAAGACTTTCAACGTAACTCTTCATTTGATTTACGACATCCTGAGCTTCATCAGAAACCACCTGGAATTCATTCATTCAACTGGATACCATAAGAGATGCAGTGATACCAGCTCTTCTTGAAACAATTGTAAAAGGATGTTCTCGAGTGCGATTTGAGAAAACTTTCTGCTGATCAAACAGTTATTCTATTTCTGTCCAAGAGACTTGGAAGATGGATACATGGATTTGAGAATGGATCATTGGAAGTAAATATCCATTTGGAGAGAGTACTCTTTTCAGATATTTCACTAATTCCATGTTTGTCTTATCTCCACCAACCGGCAGTAGAAAACATTTCAGCCCATGGGTTTGCCAATTTCATATCTGCACGGAAATGACATGGAGTAAAAATTTAAAATTTCACACCAATGTTGTTGCTCTTAATGCATAGCATAGCTAAAATAGAGGAGTAGCATTGCAGCTGCATTTCAGGCTTATAATTCTTTGCATCTGGAACATTGAATCCTTGCAGAAGACCATGACCATATAGAGGCAGGTAGATGCTCTGTGGGAAATTATGATGATATTTCTTCAAGTACACAGCCAAATCTGGGAGAGTACTATCATAGATATCATAGTAATCATGGCCAATTATGTTCATCATGTCATTAATCTGCTTGCTAGCAAATTTATCAGCCATTCTTATTCTGTTGGGATCCATTGAATCTTCATAAAGGATGAATAATTAACTCTTAAGTAAGTTGACTTTTTATAAAATTTGTGAGAGAATTCGAAAAAAATGGAAAAGGCATTAAGGCGCGCAAGTATGGAGGTGCCGCGCAAGAATTCGGCATGCAAGTATCACCGTGCAGGTCTAGATACCTATACAGCAGCGCGACATCATGGAAACAACGGGAAACCGAGAAACTTGCGCGGAAAATACAACTTGTGCAGTGAGAGCTCAAGAGTTTCAAATCCATATGCCTGTACGGAAGTGAGGCCCTCTATTTATAGACAAGGCAGTAACCTTGCACACCATAGCATGTGCGACCAAAGGCCCTATCCTACACGCTTGAAGCTCATTTGCATGCCAGACCTTGCACGCCCCAATTTCCTTTTTGATTCTCGTTTTCCTCAGAGTCAAATCCTCATTTCTTTCAGATCCAACTCTGAGGGGGGGCTTATCTTGACGCTCCTTTTTTTTACATTGTCTAAAACAAATGCAAAGGAAAATGACTTAGCACAAATTCATTCATCCTTTGAAGAAAAATCAAAAATCGACAAAGGAATGAACAAGGCTTCAAAAGCACATGGGCCGCGCAAGTTCCATAATTATCGTGCAAGTCCACTTGCACGACGCCTAATGGTCGTGCAAGTGACTTGCGCACCCTATGTGATAACCGCCCAGGGTTGTCTCCAGCCTATAAATAGACCCTGTGGGCCCCCCATTGAGAAAAAATAAATTTTTCTAGAAACTCATATTTGAGCTCCCGGCGCCCTAGTCTCTTCTCAAATCTTCTGAAACACTTCTAAGGTAATTTCTTACCTAGAACGGAAGATCTAAAGAGGGGGAGGAAGGCCTACATGTTGAAATTCATCAACACTTGCGCGCCTGAGTGGACAACCATTAAGGGAAAAGGTCACACTTGCGCACCACCTTACTCCTTCAATAGAACTTGCACGCCCCTCCTCTGGAAGAACCTCAAAAGGATTCTAAAGGCCTTAACCAAGATTCGCTCAAGTATTACCCTTCTTGTTAATTGTCGCCTAAGTACCCATGTGTCGCACAGGTATACCTGCATGACTGAGACATGCGCGCCCACGCAGTACTTGCGCGCCTGCCAAAACTTGCGCGCCTGCCAAAACTTGCGCCCCTCTGCCTCCATGGGTGGCCTTATTGCCCATTTCACCCCTCTTATTTCATTCCACCTATCCTATTCAAGATTCAGTCTTCAAGAAACTCTTCAAATCCATTTATGGCATGATTTCTTGATTTTAAATCCTTATCTAAAAGTAATTCTGTGGAATAACTGTCAAAATCTAGTGATTTACACATCTTTATGTCACTAAAGAATGAGATTTCTTTCATTGAACCTCATCCTTTACGATGAGAGAACTCATTAACCTAGGCATCCCCTTTGGAGTAAGCCCCAGTCCCCTAATTTGGGCATCCTCCTTACGATTAAGCCCCAGTCCCCTAATTTGTCAAGTCTCTTAACCTGGGCCTCCTTTTCCAGAGTAAGCCCCAGTCGTAATTTCCCTTAACCAGTCCACATTTACCTTTGATCTGGGATTCCTTTTTAGGAGTAAAAACCAATCATAAGTCCTCTCCTAATTTGGGCCTCATTTTCAGGAGTAATCCACAAGTTAGAGTATTGAAATCTCCATGAAGAAAATATACCTTTATGGACCTTGTTCTTGGATCTCTTCCCTGAAGTAAATCATAATCTTCATTTATCTTGGAATTCATACATACCTAAGCCCCACATTATTTCATATGATTGCATCTTTCATGGAACAATTGTCTGATTTTTACCAATACCTCTTGTTTCTCACACCGAGCATGACTCACGTGAGATTAGAGTGTAAAAGTAATTATGACATCCTTCTTTGAGCCATCAATCATAATCATCATATTCCCTTACTCGAACTACATGGGTTCTGATTCCTTTTATAAACAAAGGATAAGTAAGTTTCCCATCTACAGGTTTGATCCCAACTCTGAAATAATTCATGTCCTTCTGAATGACAATAAAATTCAAGTGCCCCACTGAGTGTCATTAAAACCAATATGGTCATCATAAGGACCAATAGACTTTTATGTATCAAAGGATACCATTGACTAAGAATCTATAACAAATACAGATGATTCTTTATCAGTGTAGAACCTCGAATACATATAAAAGATTCTCTAAATTTCCTACATATTGATCATTGATTTTCAGATCTAAAGGAAAAATAATTTTATACTTGGTAATGTAATAAGGATTCACGAACATAACTTAAATCTATAAAGAGAGTCCCATAGTAGACAATAATTCCCCTAAAAAAGGTGTGATGATTCCGACCTCCCATCCTCTCAACCAATGAAAATTCCTAAGCCTCATAGTCCACAATCTAATGAGCACCTACCTCTGGAAAGTAGGTCCGAATGGATTTGGAATCATTGGATATTTCTGGTTCTACGAACAAACCCGTTAGAAACCGATCAGAATGATTGAACCTCCCATCAAAGGAGGTCATCCCTGAAGTCTGAGGAAAACATGCACCTATATGTTTTTATCGGAAAAGGTTGAGACTATAAAATATTGAGATCATTCATAGATCTAGAGTGAATTAAAAAGTGATTACAATATATACTTATTGATAAAGTATGTTACCAAGATGCATTTATTGGAAGCTTATTTGGGTTAAGGAATTTAGAAGACTGGAACATACAGTTCTGAACAAGTAGCATATCAATTCTGGATAATAATAATCTCAAAAAAAGTTAGCAAGGATTATGTTCGTCAACTACCTAATAATTTTTTTGATTTTGGAGCACTTTATGTTCAGATAACAAGAAATTATGTTTATGAAATTTAAATAAAAAGGATAGTGTGCAAGTGTATTATCCTGGATGAAAATCATGGATGTTGATGACATATTCATTAAAAGGTATTATTTTTTAACTCATGGGGGTTAGCATAATTTATCCAGATACCCACATATGTGAGATGAACTGTGGGTATCTAATAACAAATAATCCAGTGAAATTGTAATTTATATTAAGATTATGTGGGTAGAATCTACAAATTAGGATAATAAAACGATGTAATGAGGAATCATCTTTCTACATTGGGCCCAAATCTTATAAAACAACCATGTGTAATTCAATCATTATAATTATCTGCATTGCATATGATAGTAAATTGGTGAGGCGGCCTTATAATTTACATGTATATAAACAATGAAATAGGTTGAAAAAATATAAAATTGGGTTTAAATTTATGTTAGTTTTAGTTGTTAAAAGGTAATCTACATTGATTCACCCTTGGTGTAATTGCACAATCCACAATGACTTTTAAGTGGTATGAAAGTGTATGTTAATTATAATTGGTTCTATTTTTTTCCTATTTGATTTCTATGAAAATATATCCATGTGTGGAAACATTGAGGTTTTCTCCAAAATAGTAAGAATTTAGAAGAAGAAAAAGGGCTTAGATGTTATGAAAGATAGATTCTCAAAATTAGCAGAAGGTGGATCCATAACTAGTAAAAGGTAAATAGTGTGGTATTTATTCTAATAAATCCTTTAATATTGATCCTATTGAAAAAGTGAGTTACATATATAGGGATTTTGAATTTATTAAATATACAAAATATTTTTACTCCAAACTAGGGGATTATATAAAAATTGTCCATCACGAAGTAATCACATATATACTCAAACTTATCAAGAGATTATAATATGAAACAGAATGGATAGAATCAAAATCTAAGGAAATAGAGAAGGTATTTGCTATGAAGTTACATAAGAGTGACACATTAAAAAACTCATTGTGGAAAAGGAACAATTGGTATCATTTTTCTAGGAAAATATTTTCATTTCTCAAGAATAATTATAGAGTATTTTTTAAAATGATATTTCTAAAAAGGATTTAAATGGAATGTTTCATGCATATGAAGATACTTTTGAAGTCAAGAACTCTCTATTGAAATGTAAAGATAGAATAATTGAAGTGATTTCCGACACTAAACTAGAATAATGGAAGATGCATGAATAACATGTTAGGAAAATGAAAGTGGAATATAAATAAATGGTGATAACTCGTGAAGAGGTAATAACATTGAATTTAAATTTTCCCAAGTTGGAAGTAAAATTTTGAAACATGGAAGACTCTGAAGTTGAATCTTTAGATGAAACTGACTAAAGTGTCAAAGAAAACAATTCAAAGGAAATATATAATTTCGGAAGGAATTACTGCAACCAAAAAATAATCTGGAAATAAATAGATGATACATCATCCAAGGAATTTGTAACAAGTTCACCTCATCTTTTACTAAAACATTTGTACTTATTTTAATTTTAAAAATGGGTATTGATAAAATTTATATTCTGAAAAAAGTATGTTAATGATAATTAATAAGAAAACCATCACATATATTAATGTAAAAGAATAAAGGAATAAAATATTTGGTTACCCACATGGTGTCCAAATAAATGGATAATATTCCAAAGCATCATGGTGTAAAATTTAGATAATGTATAACTCATTGAAAGAAAAGAAAATTGATGTCCACTACTAGTGTTGTGAAATGTTTGGGCACTATAAAAATAATTATTGGAACAACTTGTAAACAAGTATAGAATAATGAAGCCCTACATTAAGGGGAAAATAATATAATGAAAAATAAATCAAAATTAATATAACTAAACGTCATGGAAGAAGGAAAATTTATTTGAATATATCAAATAATTCTATGAAAGGTGTAATATGAGAGTTATTGGTGATGTGTTTTACAGTTTCTCAACCACCAAGAACAAATAATATACAATTAATATATGTTGGATATATAAGTTGATGGGAAGTAAAGGGAAGATAAATTTTATGTTTACCTTGATGTGTAAATAAATGTAACTTACCAAAAATAATAAACCCTAGAATAAATTAATGAAAATTGGTACTTAAAATAAAATTTGCATCTTTTAGGGAATAAAATTACACATAATGGAAAAATGAAATAAATACATGAATGTTGAAGTTAAATTAATAAATCTAAAACAACAAATGAAATGAATTCCATGGGGAAATAATTGTATTCGTTTGGTGGAAGTCATCTCTAATGAAGATGTTCATCATAACCATAAGTTGCCACAAAAGTTTAATATCATAGATATTATGAATTTATGTGAAATATGTAAGATGGTCAGTGACACTCCTAAAAAACACAAGAAAATACTAATTGGACAAGATATGTTGATGACTGAAAACAAGAAATATTTGAAATATACAGTGCGTGTTTAGCATAAAAATAAAGAGAAAAATATTAAGAGGGTCTATTCATTCAATAAAAAAATGGGGCTTTGGATCCAAAAATATAAAAAATATTGAGAATGTTTTCATAAATGTATAGTTATATCAATTGGAAGCACCAAGGGGGTTGGAAAAAAAATAAAATAAGGGTGTATGTGGATTGAAAATGAATTCTCAAAAAAAACTCCACACAAATTGAATATTGAAGAAAAGTAAAAAAAAATCTCTGCTTCTCAAAGAGATTAATGCGTAGAAAATCAAGGGTTAAAGCATGAAGAAAAATAGTGTTGAGTTAAAGATGTTTTTTATATTGATAAATACATATAAATATTATTTCTCTAAATAATAGGAATTTTAAAATCAAAATTATTCCCTCATATGATCTAAATATATAAATTGGAAACTAAATTAAAGGTGATGATATTTTAGTAGAGGCATGAATTATAAACTGTTTTATATATTAAAGAGAATTTCAAATGATATATGACTTTTAGTACTCTAATTTGATCAGGATGTATAGTCCCTCCTCATCAAAATTTATTTTATATCAAAAATATTGAAAGGTGAATATAGATTTGTTATTCTGGATAATTGATTAGTTATTGTTAAAAGGCTTTGTTCTGGACATACAAACAATTTAAAGTTATAGAATCTAAAATCTCTAATGTTAAGAGTTCCTAAAAATAAGTGTTTGATGTTAGAGGTTATAGACACTGAGGTTCTTGATGATTATAATTTTCTATATATTGAAATTATTGATATGGAAGATTTATTCATTCTTGAAGAATGTTGATATTCTCTCATGTCCATATGTGAAAATAAATTATATGATCAAGGGGGAAGAGATTTAATTTTTAGTGAAAATGGATAAATGTTTTTAAAAATATAGAGTAACCTTATTTTGGATTTAAGGTTTTAAATTGGTTTATTTATATGGATGGAATAAAAAATTTAAATAAAAATATTTTATACAGGCACTAAAATATGTTCTATATGGTGGTATCACTTACTGAATATTTTATTGGTAACTTTTGAGGTCTATATTAGTCACTCTTATATTCTATAGAAATCTTGTCTCATTTATACTTATAGTTTATTGATGTACTGATCATTTATTTAAGGTAATCTTATCCTTATCTCATTAAATATAGATCTACTTTTAGTTTAATAAAAGATATAGGGAGAATATAAGAAATTATAAAGGGCCCTTCAAAAAATAAAACATCGAATTTATTATTAGAGAAGGGAAAACATTAATTAAATGTACCTTATATTTGGTATTGAAAAAAAATCCAATGGGAATATTTAAGAAAATGAGATATTATGATGATGAAGTGTTATTTGTTTGTCAATGGACTGTGGAAATGTTAATGAATAGGTCAAAGCAGAAAAAAGAAGTTTATCTTACAAAGGGTGATTTAGAAATTAAAACTAAAGACGATAGTATATCTAACATGTAGATTCTTGAACTACTACTGGAAAATACACACTAAAAAATTTGGTAGTGTCGTTATGATTTAACTATACAATAGAACAAATCCTGTCAAGATGTAATGTTGTGGAGTATGAATATCTAATGATTGAAAATCCATAACTAAGTGTGAATTTATTATATGTATTAAAGATTTATAAAATAACTATATAAAACATTTTATAAATGTAATTTGGGAAAATCTATCCTTGTGTATAAATGCTATGGAAAAACTAATTCTAATAGGTGAATGCCACTTAGATGGTGGTTACGAAGTTTTAGAGTACCAACATCATATGTTACAAGAAAAACGTTTCTAAAAGATACTATGTATGTTGTAAGGATACAAAAGATGAGGAATCTAGAAGATGAAATCATGAAATATTCTTTTTTAGAAGATAATTTTTTCAGAAGATGAAATCATTATAGTTACAAGATGATATTTAATTAGATCTTATCCCTAAGTTTCAACCATCATAACTCATTAGTTGAAGAGGAAAATAATCTTGGGTTCTTATAAGATAGATGATAAAATGGTTCAATATCTAAAAAAATGAAAATTTTCAAAAGGATTCACCCTGAGAAAATAAGGTTAACCTTATGAATTTTTATGTATTACCCTGAGTAAATATTTGAGAATATGGAAATTTACTGAAATTCAAAAAGTTCAAATGGGGATTTAATAAGGTTTCCTCAGAATTAGTAAAGTAAATATTCTATCATAAATAATGGATAAGGTATATAATAACCAAAAAATATACTACATGATATAAAAAATATTATTTATTGTTCTTTCAATGGGAAATACCTCATAGTGTGTTAAGAATCAGCTTTGATTTTATATAAGTTTAAAAATATTCTTTAAAACTAAAAATTAGTTATTCTTATAAATCATAATATATTTTTGTTGTCACTGAAATCCATAGAAATGGTAGATGAATAAAAAGACAAATCATAAGAGGTGGAGGTACTATCATGGGAGATTGAATATAGGTGTATCATAACATATTTTACTAACCATGAATGAAATTGCATGTATAAAACACTAGAAAATGAATTGGTTCTATAGGAGAATAAAAATTACATTAACTAGAAGATAGGGTGATCAAAATATTTTTTTAGATGAGGTGATAATGTGTGGGAGTGATAGAAGTTAGAAGACTGATCCTGAGTAAGGTCAAGGCATATGCACTAGAAGTAATAGTAGTTAGTCATGTAGATGAATTTGGATGATGAAAAGGGAAATGTTTTAAAATCTCTAAAGACTTATCAATGTCTTCAGAATATAGTGGAATAGAATTGGATTATAATTTTTATTTCAATTATAGAAGGAATATAATTCACTCAGATTCATGGATGTTCAAGAGTTCATTTATCCAAAGGCAACATCATCAGATTTTTGGAAAATTCAGAAATGGACTTAGTCTGGATGATTGGAAGATGAGGTAATTGGGAAGAATTAGATGTTATGATCCAAGAGTTTAAAAATTTATAAGATAAATCTAAGATGAACACAAAAATCGTACAGTAATGTATGATTTTTTCTCAATGCATTAAAGGTTTTGGAAGTTTTGAATGATGATTGAGCAAAGGAAAAAACCATACAATAAGTAGTCATACATTAAAGGAAAAGAAGATGTTGAGGGAATTTGAATTCATGAGAAGTAATATTCATCATGGAGATGTTGACATAAAAATTAAAAGGTTAAAATTTCATGAAATAAATTTCATGATTTTATCTCTTATTTAGAGAAATATTAACACCATGTTATGTGGAGATTCGAAAAACCATTTAATCTATGATCTTTGAATATTTTTATTTCCTTAAAAATAGAAATATGCAGAGTATTGAATCTTGAAGATCATGTATCAATGATTATATAAAATTATGAAATAATATAATCATTTGGTGACAGATGAAAATATATACTAAGTTATCTTAATTTATAATGTGAGTTACCGACTTGAATTCATCATAATTTCATTTAGGTTGACTGTTTGAGAGGACCAGAACATACAGTTCCAAAGAGGTAGTGTGTTGTATTCATATAATAGGAAGCTGGATAATAGTGAGAATGGTCGATTTCCTAGTCCTACCTGATGAACTTCCATATGTTATATCACTTGAAGGTTATTACTGTAGAAATTATGTTTCAATACTTTAAAGAACAAGGACGGTGTATATGCAGATTATACTAGAAGATAAAGATCATATTTGATGACATGTTCTTGATTGAGGATTATTCTTAGTATATATGAGTTTTTATAATTTAGTGGGATGTTGTACATGCGTAGGACACACTATGGTTCTTGGATGATGAAAACCTCACACAACTTATAATTTATTTTAATATTTTTAGTGGAGAATATATGGATTATGATCATAATCATACACAGTAGTTAGTATATTTCCCAACTTGGGGTCGAACCCTATAAAAATATCTATGTTCTTTTGTGCCTCTTATTATCTATATTACATCAATTAGAAATGTGGTTAGGTCACATAATAATATCCATAAATCCTAACCAATATAGAGTTTGGGACAACTTAAAATGGATTAAAAGTTTGGTTTATTTTATTCAACGAAAAGTTTTCTACCTTGATTTCTTGCCACTCCAAGTGTAACTGCATGGTGGAAAACAGTTATCAATATATATATATATATATATCCAGTTATCATATAATAATAAAATTACCTTTTTTATATCTACATATCTTAAAAATAATTTATCCAATTCCTCAAATGTAAATATGATATTACCAATGTTTTCTTTTGTAGTTCTGCTTAGCGGTATAGTATTCGTGGGAGATTGTGATGAAGAATATTCAATGGGTGATGATTTTTTATTTAGTTTTATTTATTTTTATTTTATTATTTTAATAATTAAATTCAACATATTTTTATTTCATTAATATTATTTTAATATTATTGCTTATTGAAATAAATCATTATTCATTTTATGTTCATATAGTTTACGATTTATCATATACATTATTTCAATTTTCAAGAGTGAAGAGAATATTATTTTCATTTATTATTTATTTATAATTTAGGGATAGAAAAGAATATTATAGTCTGGTATTATACACATTAAACATTCAAAAAATTATTGGAGATTCTCATAGAATCCATAAAAACCTACAACCCTTTGTGGAAAAAATAAGCAAGAAGTGTTCAGCCCTAGAGTAATAAGTTTCAAAATATATCCCACTTGAAGAATTCATTTTGACCCAATCACATCTCCAAAACTCATTTATATCTTTAAAAAAAAGACTAATCATGTTTCAATGAGGATATTGGAGGATATTCCCCACTTAATCAATTCTTAATCAATTACCTAAATCATAATGTTTTCCGTGGTGAGAATTTTATACATGTTAAAATTTCCTCCCCCCCACTACTTCTCCAAAAAATTATAATATTCTTATGTAATGTTTTTTATTATAAATTAACAAAGGTTATTATTTTTACAATATTTAGGGAACCCAAAATATCATAGAATAAGGGAATCTAATATTTTATATTTGTAAGATCCTCTAGAAATAGTATTATCTAAATCACATATTTAATAACATATAGAGTTATTATATAATATTCCATGCTTGTGTATATGAAACCACTAAATATGATTTTTAAACCTAGATCAAAACCATTTTTTATAATTGAAAATGCTTTCCTGGTAGTTCATTTGTATCCATCAACATAATAAGTAAAATCTAAATCATTATAAACTCTGATAGTGGTCTTTGTTTCCCTATAAAATAATTCATCATTTGAGGTATATTAGATATATCTAAGGATCCTATTTATTGTATCATAATTCTTCTATCTAGGATCCACCATACACAAAATAACTTCTCCTCAATAAATGTATTAACTATATTATTATAAAAAATATTAATCATAGTACTCAGTACTACTGATGCATATTATAACTTAGATATCTCTACCATCTATACTACACTAATTATAATTATCATTGTATATAACATGAAATTATTGGGAAGATATGTATTAATTTAATTATAACATTTAAAGTTGAAATATTTCTACAATGTTTCATGTAATTATTTTAATATATCCATATCTTTAATATTTTTCTGTACCATTAAATATCCATATAAAGAATATTATTTATGGTCTAATGTTATTCATATAAAACTCAGTAAATAATTATGAAATAAATATTTATAATTAATCGTTTTTGGGGTGAACAATAAATATTTCATCAATATATAATATGAAAATAAAAAGAAAAGTTATTTTTCAAACTATTAAAATATAAAAAATGATTTGAGGGTTTTATTATTTATCTAGCCTCATGAAATATGAATAAAATATCACATACCAATATATCGATGCATACTTGAGTTCATATAGATATTTTTTAACCATTAAAACAGATTCTTGTTAACATTCTCAATCAAACATTACAGTTAGATCATACATATTTATTCATCATGGTCTCCGTGGGGAAAGATTTTCTTTATATATATATATCCCAAATATAAATTTTGTATAGAAGACATCATAAAACCTAAAAAAATAGTAGTGTTTCAAGTAGTAATAGAACATACTTCATTTGAAAAATACCATCCTATTAAGAATAAACTTTGACCACCAGTCTTGAGTGATATCATTCCCCTTATTACTTTTTATCTAGAATAATCTTAAAGATCCCTTGGTTATCAATAAATTTCCTTTCAAAATGTATTTGAAAAGGATATTTTTAATTTTATAGTGTTTGTATTTTACGTTCACTAAAATTATCTCTATCCATGAGGATATATTAGAACTCCATGTCACATCTACAAATTAAAATGGATCACAGCCCTCTATCAATAGGTAGTGTGAAATGTTACTCTTAGTGATATAAACTGTGTTACATATTGTTGCTCGTTTTATCCAAGCTGACCATCATGGTCCAAAATTAAAAATTTCTTGGTCAAAGAGTTTTGGTAATTCTTTAGATTAAATATGTTCTTCCATTAGTCCATTTATCACCTTACATGTAGTTATTTCTATGTTCCCTTTCACTATTCATAAAGTAACCATCATTCACACATTATATTCTAAAAAATGACATCCTGAATAATGATAACATGGTGGGTTTTGGTATTCTATAAATGATACTCCATCACACCATTAAAACATGTAAATAATATACATTTTATAGATCATGAAAATGAATTTGATTATTCCTTATCCTTGAATATTCCTTATAAAATACTTCTAAATATATAAAACTGAGAATTGTTATTGGTTTTATCATTCCATGTATCCATTGGTCTTTTAAGATCAATATTCACTAAAGAACGTTGATTTATTACATAATTGGATGTATACACTAAATATTCCTAGAACAACTTGGTTACTCATATAGTATTTTTCAACTCCCTCAGTCTATCTAATATGGTTTGTTTTATTGAATATTCTATATCATTTTACCAATATGTTCATTTCAATTTAAAATACCTATTCATTACTTATAACTTATGAAATACATCAAACTATTTAATTTAATATTTAATATCATTTTTAGTTCTCAATTACTTAATCATCATTCAATATTCATGTTCCATCTTTGCTTTGGATGTTTTAAGGCATCAAAAGCATTCATCTACTTCATGATTGGTTATGCTGAACATATCCTATCATAACCATGAATAAATGATACAAATTATCAAGATAATTTGATAGATATAATAGATGATTTCCAAATTTCAAAATAAATCAATTCATGGATCTCACAGATCCATATGGTTAACATTTTTGATATTAACTTGTTTTTTTACTCAAAAAATAGTGGTCATATAAGTGTAAGTATACCGTCATAAGACTAGATAATAACTTCTAATTCAAAGTAATATTAAACAATTGTTTAGATATATGAATAGGTTTTGTTGTCATAAATTCATCAATGATTTTATTAAGTTATTTACTTTTACAGTTATATATACCCCATTTTCAATTTAACTTGGAGTAATGTACAAGTTATTCTAATATTTTCTTTTCCTTCATCACAATAACCACACCTCTCATAATCTTTTCCATCTTCTTATTAATGTTATTGATTCATCTGATGTCGCCTAATTATCCAAAATTCAACATATTTATCTTAATGATCATAATAAAAAATATTCCTCATATTATCATATAATACCATTGTATATTTATATTTTGAATGTATTTAAATAAAAACTATTCATGGATTAATCATTTTCCATTTATAAAATTTATTACATGATAGATTAATATTGATATAACTATTACCTTAAATATGTTACATATCATGTTTCCCCTGATTCGATTATCCTTACATCATTTATGTGTTGTTTGAATAATATTAGTATGTACTAAAGATATATCATTACTAGAGAGTTGGATATATTATTTATAAAATAAATTTATTTTGTGACTCAAAATATGGACATACATTTTCTCGATGTACGGTGTGCCTAATTTCTTCCTTGAAATATCCCAGTCCTGGTTCACACATAAGTAACTAAATCTGGTTGGTCACATGGCTTCCCCATATTCCAAAGTCTTCTGGATACCAGCGAGGGTCTAAGGTGTTTTACTGGGGAGATAATACCCTCATAATTAGAGTAATATAATGTTGTAATAAATGTATAATAAAGGAAGCATAATAAATGAAAACCATAAAATGGAAGTAAAATATCCAGTTGATAATAAGAAAAAAACCACCAATAAAACAATCCATATATACATATAATGATGTAATGTATAGTCTCTAATAAAATGGAAATAGGAAAACATGGTAGAAGGAGCCCATACATATGGGTATACCATAAGAAACAATGGACCAAAACACTATCTCTAGATACCATCACAACCCATATCTCAGCCCAATGCTCCCCGACTCCCTTACATCAATCAATCATCATCTAAAAATTGGTGTTATACTTTGTCCCTAACCGAATCCATTAGATTTTTCTGTGTACCAATAAATAGCTTGAATAGGGTGTGAGATATACTCTATAATCCACCACCAATGATTCTTATTACAAATCCATCATGTGTGTATAATAACTAACCATGTGCAGGTATAATTGGTATGATCTAAATTAAATAACAAAAATACAAGTCCATAATCATAAGGTATAATAAGATATGTCTATAATGAATCGGAATCTATATATATATATATGAAATGGAAATAGCTGGATACAACCATCTCAACATACACGACATGAAAAAAGAGTAACAGAACTACATAGGCCATGTCCTAAGGTGTACAACTAGAGTGTCCTATATCTGGAGTTATAAATGTATATGGAAGTCATATGTTATATACCTCTATCCTCCCCAATGGTTTCATATAGTAAATAATCTTTCCTAGGTGTCACAGGTTCCACACCTATTTACCCTAGCTGGAGTCATACCATGATGTCATGGGTTCCATACTATCATAATAAGTCGATTCCATACTAAGATGTAATATTTTCCCAACCTTCATTACAATCCTGTGTCCTACAAATATGTAACAGGTGTTATACCATCATATTAAGTTGTTATCATACCGAGATATAATAGGTGCCATACCTTTATAATAAGTTAGTGCCATAATGAGATTTCCAATATCACGAAAGTATACAAAGTGTCATTGACTATGTTGGAGTCCATACCAAATTACAATTATCTATATAAAAAGAAGATTCACTTTCTATGAGAATATCTATCTCATGAGAGAATAAATTTATTCCATCCATTTAACAATTTTAATAGAATTTAACAACATGGAATAGGTGGAATTATCATCTCCAACTAATTCATTTAATTTATGAAAAACTACCAATGAGATGATGGTGAGATCACACACCCAAAGGGGTGGTTTAACACAAGGTATATGAAATAACACACCACAAATGTGGCTTGGGGTGAGGTTTAAAACCTACAACCAATATTGGGTGTGATAAGGGAGACCCAAATCAAGTGTAATAATTAATTTAAGGATGATCATTTAATTTATAAGAAACATCAAGAAGGTCTGACATGAGGCACAATGTTGATAGACAGATAGATAACTAAACAAAATGTAAAATTTTTACACCACATACTTTATGATGGTAATAGAGAACCCATCTAGAAATTTTATTTCTTTTGGTCCATATTAGAAGAAAATAGAAGAATAGAAAAAACACCTAGAAAATATGGCATATTAGATGGTACCAAAATTACTCAGTCGATAGGAAGAATAAAAAAAAATAAGTTAAATGAATCGAGAGCATACTATCAACAATATTAAATGGTTTATGTTGTCAAATAAGAGTCTAGATATATGAATGGATTCAAGACCTATCTTTAGGTATGAGAGATATTAAAATGGGAGGAAGAGAGGTAATGTGTACATGGAATGGAAAGAAAGAGGGATGAATTATTAGAAGAGGGGAGGGTTAAATACATAAAATCACATATTTTATAATGATCCCATGGTTTGGCTACATGGTTGGAAAAACTATGCACAAACCATGTGCAATCCACTGTCTACAGAACACACCCCGCATGACCTACAATGCATAATTGGAAAAACCATGCATAGCCCATGTGCACCCTCTCTCTTAGCCTTTTAATTCCAAATACTCCCTTGTATGGTTTAATGAAACCGTGTAGAATCATTACAGTTCCAATGGTTTTGAGGTGAACAGTTAGCACTAATCACGTTCAAGTCACGATCCTCATCTATTTTCTTCATAACTCAAAGCTTCAGGCTTGAAATAATCCTCGAACACTCCCAATTCCACCTCTAAGGGGATAGGCAGGTTTATAAGGATAAAACAAAGGAATAAAATAAAATTAAGAGGTTATGTACCTCGATGAAATGTTGGGATCTTTCAATATTCATCCCCTTAACACAAATAATCCCCAAGTTTCCCTTCCAGTGGTGGAAAACCATCATCTAAAAATAACTATGGTCATTGAGAATGTACATCAACCTCTCACACCCATGTCTCATCCTTTTCATGGTCATGCTATCATAGGAACCATACCAAAGGAATAAACCTGCCTTGGCGAGCCTTCGTTCTCTGGTCTATAATATAGATAGGATGCTCCTCAAAGAAAAAATCTACCTCCAAATCAACCACATTTGTTTGAAAGATATGTGATGGGCCTGAATAGGATATGGGAATCTATAAAACATGGAAGACATTATGTGTTGGACGATACCTTAAAGGAAACTACTATCGATAGGCTACTGGCATAACTCCCCTCACAACTTCAAAATACCCAACTAACCAAGGTGATAGCTTCCCCTTACCTATAAACTATCTATGCCCAAGTCTAGTTGATACACATAAGAAAACCTAACTCCCCACCATGAAATATAGTGGTCAACGATAATTGTCATCCCATGATTTTTATCTTGACTGAGCTACATCCACTCACATCCTGACCAACTGAATCTACTTTTATGTATCTAAAATGATATGAGTTCCAGGTAACAATACCTCACTTACATCTTACTAGCAAAGAGGTTCCTCACATGGTCTTCTATATGGGGCATAATACCGAGTCATCTGTATAGTATTCTGAAAGATGTTATTTTAATAATCCATAGAGAGAGGTAAATGTGTCTCCCAAGAACATCCAAAATCATGGATGCACACTCAGAGCATGTTTTATAGTACCTATATCATTCGTTCTGACTAACCATTGGTCATTATATTAATGTTTTTTCTTAAAATCACTAGATAACCCAATGATTTTTGTATCCCCTTCTAGAACCTCAATGTGAAATGAGAACCCATATCTAATATGATAGTTTTAGGGACCTATTATAGTCATATAATCTCACAAACATACAGTATCCCAAGATCATCCACTGGTAAGGTATCTTGGATAGGTAATAAGTGAGTGAACTTCATGATCTTATCGATGATCACCCATACAATATCACTTCCTCAACGGTATCTTGGTAATCCAATAAAAAATACACAATGACATCATCACATTTCCACTTAGTAATAGAAAATTCCTATAAATGCCTTTTTGGTTTCTATTTTTCTACCTTCCCCTACTGACTAATGGAAAATTGAGTAACAGAACTAGCAATTTACCTTTTCATACCAATCTACCAATATAGGTGATGTAATTCATGATACATCTTGGTAAGACCGATATGTAAATCCCATGTTGAAGCTTGATACTCTTATATCGACTACTCTATTATGTTTTTAGTAACCCAGAAACATCGATAAATGTAAAATACCTCATCCTCAACAATGATCCATCCTGGTGGTGGATCCTCACTTGAAAAACTCTCCCTTATGACTAAGCCCTAGAGATCTGATAACAGCCTTATATTCACTCTCTCTATAGGTGAAGATGTTGATGGATATGATGAAATTATATACTATCAATGATGGTCTTGAACATACAAGATCACATCATAAAATAGAGCCATAAGTTTCTACTCATCACTGGCCTCTCGAACTGCATGTGTCTGAGTCCTTTGACTTAGAGAATCCGCATCAACGTTGACTTTTCGTGGTTTATAGGCAAGTAAAAAATCAATGTACTGAAAGTATTTAACCCACATTATCTTACTAAGGATTATTTCATGCTATGTGAAAGTATACCTATGGATTTTTTGGTTTGTATACATTAAAAATGCTCCCCCATCAGGAAATTCCCCCAACAATGTAAGGGGTGAACCACAAATGCCAAATCGAGATCCAGTGATAGGTAATTTTTCTCATCTTTTATTAACTGATGAGACCCATAAATAGTGAATATATATTCCTACCTCATAAATTCTCATATTACAATAACTGATGAATAACAATGAACTATATATATTTTGATAGAATCTAAAAGAATTGGGATCAGTGCAGAAGTCAGTCTCACTTTCAGTTCCTATAAGGATGCCTCGTAGGCTTCTAAACAAATGAACATCACACCCTTATTATTCAACCCAGTAAGAGGTTCTTCTAGAAATGAAAATTTATATATAAGGAACATCAAATGACCAGGTATCCCCAAGAAACTACATATGTCAAAAAACTAATTGGAATCTCCTAGGTAACTACATCTCTTGCCTTCTCTAGGTCAACTGATGCTTCAACCTAAGAGATAATGTGTGCCAAAAAGTGTAATTTATAGATCCATAAGTGGCATTTAATGATATTATAATAAAATTGAAAAGGATCGGTGAACCCTCAGGAGACGTACTGGGTCATATAAAACCCTTAGCTTCTATGTCTTCCATATGTGGAGCTCCTATATCTTAGTAGTGGCTATATTTAATAGAGGAATTGATACTGATGATGATCTTCATACCAACTTAGTAGATAACTCCACCTCTCACTCAAGTGGTAAACAAAAAAAGTCATATGAGAATAAATCCCAAAAATGATCTACTATAAGAGGAAAATCACACTGATATATTCCCTGATCATCCATATAATGTCCAGTAATATGGGTTTTTCCATTACTCAACCCACGATGCTTTTGTCCCTCTTTACCCGCCTAGACATCCAAGTCACCCTTTTGAAAACAAGTACCACAATCTGGTGATGTGGAAGACACCCTCCAGTGATATAAATTTACTTAGGAATTATAAGGAACTAACCAATCAATCCTAAGGATGAAATAAAATTCCCTCATCTCAATGAAAAATATTTTCCACAGAAAGTGATAACCACCTATCTCAAGGTTCACTCCATACATTGGAGTACACCATCTAAACGTATACCCAAAGTAGTGTCAAGGGCCATCACCACATAGAAGTGATGAATTCTGACTGAAATCCTTTCCATGATTGCCACATTCATAAATCAATTTGAATCCTCTATGTAAAAAAATAGATTCCAAGGTAGATGATACTAAAATTGTACCTCGAACTATAAAAGTTATAGGACTCTGCTCCCCCCGAATGTGCTACAAAACGTAAACCTGTCCATTCCACATCCTTGAAATACAACATGACTTCTTTGAGTAGGAGCACTCTACTAATGTCATGAAACTAGTGTCTAGCTCCCTGGACCATAACCACCTCCTCACCGTGACTAGTTATTAACACTCTAGCACCTTCCTGAAATAGTGTTGTTGATCCAAATATAGGACTCATAGTCATTGCTAATCATCTCTCACTAGACACTAAAAGGAATATTCTTCAAAAATATTGTAAATGGACCATCCTTCCATAATATCAGTACACTACTAGAGCCCTCTCATACTATGTTTTCACGTGACCCTACTTTCTACACTGACGAAATACTAAAAAACTATCAATATGTTCACTCTTATTGGTACTACCCTCATAAGAGGTCCCAGATCGATGATTCCTACCACATTATATTATACTGCTGAGTCTAAAAGATATTCCACTCTGATTTGAACCTCTATCTTCCCTTAGGAAATATTCAATAATAAGTATTTAGTTTACTATCTCAGATATAGTACTCTACTAGAAAAAATTCACCTATGATCTAATAGGATGCATAAGCCCATCCTTAGAACTCTCAATTTCATTGGATCATCAAAAGAATAGATAGTTTAAAAGTGTTGAAGCTATGTAAAATGAGCTCAATAATCCATTAAAAACATAGAACCCAGCAAAACGTTCATGAAATCCTTGGTACAATCATCACTCAAGGTATCATGGTGAAATCAATTATAAAAAATTGATTGGAAATCCCTCCAAACCACTTCCCAGTACTGACCTTCCTATTTTATTATATCCCAACCATGTTACGAGGATCCTCAATTTATATACATAGAGAGCTTACTATCCTTTCATGAGGTGTGTTATGATGATCAAAGGCAGATAAGATAATCTCAATCCATAACTATATTTCATGGGTCCCACCATCCACTGAAAAGGTAGGTGGATGTTACTTTTGAAACTCCTTCATCATCTCTCATATAAAAGAGTTATGTCATGGAGCTCCCTATATATTCTTCATAAACTGTAGAGATTCCCCCACAAAACCAAGAATCATCACCCATGTTTGAAATAACAGGAGTTGCACATGTTTCAATAACTGAGGTGACATTGGTGGCTCAGGGACCACCACCTCAAGACCATAGTCTTCACCATCCTCATGGCACATGAGTCAAGGTTTTTATGGTGGAATATATTTACAAATTCAAAGTACATGAATCAGATAATAATTACAATGGTAACGACATAGATACAAAAATTGGATAGGTCCAAGCCTTCCTATATAATAGCAACACCCTATGTTTTCTCATTTATCTAGGTATTATTTTTAAGAATGAACATAAAAAACACAAGAGATACAACCTTCTTCCCAATTTTATGGTTGGGTCTGGGTCATGATCATTATTTCACTATAATCATCCCAGTATAGGACTATGTATTGCATGTTATAGTGGAAAAACCCTTTTATGTTGCAATTGGAATCCCAATTTAACTATGAACATTTTTAGATTAAATATTCTATAATTATTACATTTACATGATAGAAAATTTAACTGAAGTACCATTGAAAATTTGTACATGTACATTATTTATAAACTGAAATTGGTAGTTTATATAATTGTACACCTAATTTTATATATGATGGAATATTTTAATAACTAATATAAATTTTTTTCACTAAATTAATTACCATTATCAATCATTATAGGTACACGAACTATTTGTATTATAAATGATATACATCCATTTGAAATTAACTAACATTTCAGTTTATGTCACCAATGTTACATAACTCAAACATGTAATAATTGGTTTATAAGGGGGAATCATCAACCTATATGGGGAAATACCATTTAGGTTGATGAAGAAACATTAATAACAAATTATTCAATTCCCTTTTTCATGTTGAATAATTATTTGGAAAACAAATATATCACACAAGGAATGTACAAAAAGTATCATATAGTCAGGAAATTAAATGAACATAGAATGGCATAATTCATGACATATCAGGCCAATAAGGTGCCAAAAATTATGCATGATCATTTCTTCATTACTATATCTGGAAAAAGATGACATGTAATCCAACATCATAATAATTATAACAACACATATCATGTATTTCACCTAGTGGTGGAATTAAAAAAACTATAATATGCCAAATCCAAAACATAAATTCACATCCAAGGTAATTTGTATTTTCTCTCATATATTGGTTAACCACTCCTAAGAATAGGCTCATTAATTTTTTGACATGCCCTAGTCTCCTTCCAAACATCCCAAAACATTAAGGAAAATAAATGAAACCCCTAATACCAATTTTTAATGTCCTGATCTTAGTTCACTCAAATATAAACGAACCTAGTTGGTCACAAGTCCTAAAGAACATCTCTTGATATTCTAGAGGCTGATGAAAAACAACAAGGGTCTAAGGTGGTATAGTGGAGAGATAATGTACTCATAATTAGAGTAACCTAGTTTTTTGATAAATAGATCATAATTTATGCATGATAAATGAAAACTAGAACAACAGAGGTAAAAAATCTATATGATATTAAAAAACCCATCAATAAAAATGTCCAGATCCATATACAAAATCATATAATTTTATGTCTCTAAAAAAATGAAATAGGAAAAAATCGAAGTATGAACTCATATATATGGGTATATCAAATGAATGAAAAAACCAAAAGACAATCTTTAGATAGAATTATGATCCATAGCTTAATCCTATTCTCCCTCACTCTCATGTATCAATCAATAAGGCATAAAAAATGGTCACTTTCCCCAATCCCTACCGATATATATAAGGTCTTTATGGGTACCAATCGGTAGCCCGAACAAGGTGTGAGATATAGTAAGTGTTCTACCAGCAATGGTGTCTATAAAAAGTCTATCTTTGGAATATAAACCATAACTATATGTTGGTATATTAGGTAATATGTAAAGTGAATAAGAAAAAGGCAATTCTAGGAACATAAGAAATAGTATGAGCATGATATAATATATTAACAACAACGCACAAGAACACACACACACACATATATATATATGAAGTTCCAATAGTTGAATACCACCATCTCAACATATGCCACATGTGAAAACATTAATACACAAACATGGTTTTGGTCCCAAGGTGTATAACTAGAGCAGCCTATATCCAGAGATGTAATTTTTTACGAAATGTGTAGGCACCATACCTCAATCCTCATCAATTGTTCCGTACCTAAAATTATCATAACTATGAGTTGTAAGTTCAATACCTCAATACCCTAGATGGTTCCATAATGTGATGTCATAGGTTCTATACCTTCATAATAATTTGGTTCCGTACTGATATTTAACATATTCCATACCTTAATAATAATCCATCGTTATACTGAGGTGTATTAGGTTTTATGCCGTTATAATAAGTTGATTTCATTTTGAGATGTAACAGTTTCCATACCTTTCTAATAAATCAGTTCCATACCAAGATTTCCAACATCAAGATTATATATAAATTTCCATGGTATATGTTTGTGTCCATACACAATTATAATTATCTATATAAAAATAAAATTCACACACTGGGAGAATATCCATCTTATTCCACATTTCATTTATTCCAACCATTTAACCATTTTAATAGCATTTAATAACATGTAAAATGAAGCCTGGTCATCTCCAAAAAACTCATTTATTTCAAAAAACCCCACTATAAGGATGGTCAGATCACACACCCAATGGTGTGGTTTAACACTAGGATGATTAAAGAACAAACCTCTTATGTGGATCGAGTTGAAGTTGATAACCCCCAACCCTGATTTGTTGCTTCTAGGTTGACCCAAATTGTGTTCAATAATTAATTTAATTATGATCATTTAATTTAGAAGAAAAAACTAGAAGGTCTACCAGGAAAAACAATGGTTATAGAGAAATGTAAAAAAACTTGGGAAAAGTTTTAGACAACCTACCATATGCATGTGGTAGAATACTTATATAGTATCAGCCTCTGGTTTGGTCCAAATAAGAGGAACACAAAATAATAGAAAAAAGGGTTTAAAATAATACATAATATCTTGCAATAAAATAACTCCATTATTAGGAAGAAGAATAAATAAAGGATATAAATTAATATGGAGCTTACCGATGGTGATCTAACATGAAAAACAGTGGTTTCTTTAACTTTTGTATGGAAGAAGGATGTAAAATCTTATCTTTAGGTTTGAGATAGCTCAAATGGGAGGAGGATAGGTCTTGTTCTCATGGAGAGGAAATATAGAGGGGTGAATTTTTAAAATATAATAGGGGAAAATGAAAATATCCCAATTTTTAAAGGTCTCATGGGTTAGCTGCAAGCTTGGAAAAATCGAGAGCCGACAATGCACTCCCAGGTATCCAAGGAACACACCCTAAATAGCTATTATTTCACAGTTAGACAAATAGTTTTCAGCCAGTGTGAACCCTTCGTCTCAACCCCGCATGGAAAAAATCACCCGTTACATAGTTTAAACAAACCACATGACATCATTATAAGGATTCACAGTTTGAGGTGCACGGTTATCCCTATTCATGTGCTAACCATGCACCTCTCCTTTTTTCTCCATAACTTAGAGCTTCTGGCTCCGAAAAACCCCTAGACACTCCTAATTTCACCTATAAGGGGTTAGGCATGTTTATAAGGATAAAACAAAGGATTGAAATGAATTTAATTGGTTTTGTAGATCGAATAAAAGCTGAGTTGTTACCTAACTACAGAAGATTTTTGATGGATTTTTTTCCTTAAACTATATATATATATCATTTTTTATTATTTTTTTCTATTACATTGAAAGATTTTAACTTAAGTATGAAGTATGACATACATAATAAGAATCAAATTGACAAAACTTGGTTTAATAAAAATGAAATATTAAAACAAAATTAAAAGATACCAACTATTACACGCCATTGATCATTACATCCCTATAATGTGAGAAAATTAAAATGGTACAATAAGTAGAAAATAATAATATTTTTACCACAAGAAATTAATAATATTTTTTCCATAAGAAAATCTCTTAGAGAATTATTATTTTTTAGAATCACTTTATTAAAAATAAACCTATAATAAAGAAAAAAACATCATGAGTGAAAGAGTTTTCAAAAATCCTTAATGAAAATAATAGGAATGAGGTTGTGGTTTTTGATGTTAGAATGGAAAGAATTTATAGGATATAATGGGGGTAATTGATCCATTATATAACTATTATTAAAGGTTATATTACCATCGAGTATAATACATGTAAACATATTACCATCTTCGAATTCCAAGCAGGTAGTTAATATACAAAATGATTATTTAGATGTTAAAAAATATACATTTCACTTATAAATATTTTTAAAATAACAATTAAATTATACTAATTTATTTTTGAAAATACCATTTATTATAAAAAACTATTTTTTTGGATTACATATTTTTGTTAAATTTATTATCTTTAAAGAAAAATATAAATAAAATATATTGATAAAAATCAAGAAATTATTAATTAAATAAATTATAAATTTTAATGATATAATGAAGAAACTATAATGATTAATAATTTAATTATTTATGAATAAAAAAAGTAAATTTGTTTAGAAACATTTTTTTTATTATATATTATATTATTTTCTGTAAAAATTAAATTTATCATATTTGGATTATTAAATATAATAAAATGTATGGTTTATACCTATAAAAATGAATAATAATTCATAAATTAATTATAAATCGCTTATAAATGAATGTGAAAACATCTAATTGTATAATGAAGTACTTCACAATGAATTTGTTTTATGGGTGAAATGTATTCTTTTTACTAATAAGTTAAATTGTGAACTACCTAAGAATAATTTTAATAAAAGTGTTCATATTATATACAAATAAATGAATAAATTTTAATATAATGGTTATTACTATGAAATAAATAACTATAAATTCATTTTAGGATTAAAAAATTTATAAAAAAACACTTCTTATATGTCATGTGATATTATATTAAAATTGAATTTTATCCATTTCAAAATGGATATAATAAAAATGATTTTATATTTTTAATTATAATTTAAAATTATTCAATATGGTCAATTTTATTTTTATGTATAAAAATATCTTATAAATATAAAATTTAATGACCCTGTTAATGAGAGAATAAAGTAGGTTTAACTAAGTGGTAAAAACATAAAATATCATGAAACCTTATATCAAATTGAGTGGATGATGTATTGATAGACCTCTACTTGCCTTATCTTAATTATATTTCAACATTAACTCTAGTTTACATGAATCATTATATTATTTACTTGTTAAAAATGGATTATTTTCAAAATTTCAACTCAATCTCAACTATAAAAGGACCACATTTTATTAACTTCATCAGCTTCATTTCATTATTTACATCATATTCCTCTCTAACACCAACCCAAATTATATACTTAAAAATCATATCTCACATTTGGTAACCTCTTTTCATAAGTAAGAGTCTTAAATCCCCTATTTCTAAAAGGCACTGTAATATAAGACTCAAGTATTTTACAAGAACGTCTGATGAAGATGGAATCCAAAGTTTGTTTTTTCATCCAAATTTTCCTTCATTGATACAACTTTTATATTATTCCCAAAATATTACTATATATGATGCACTTGAATCCCCATTTAACTCTATTATCATTATTCATGTTTCATTTATAGGATTTATAGGTATATTTTATTATCCCTCTTTGATATTATTTTGTTTCACTAATTTCCATATTTTAATAATTTTTGAAACTCAATTTTCATTAATTGAGTTATAATAATTTTTTAATGATTATTCATGATCTGATTTGTGGGTCATATAAAATAGTTTCCTATAATTATCTCCCTATCCATTTATTCTCAGTTAACTAATGTAATTGATATTCTTATTTTTATAATTTATTTCCTTTAAAATTGAAATTAATTATAAATTAAGGGCTTTAATGAGTTAATATCATTCCATTATGTCAGAAATATTTTTCATTGAATATTTTCCTCTAAGTATATTATATTTTTATATTTCTCTATTTTATAGGGTATATTCTCTTTCTATATGAGAAAATTAAATTTTCATTTCATAATATTATACTTTTATGGGTTTCTTTCATCATAAAAATATATAATTTTTATGGGTAACTCTCATAATATCAATTAGAAATTTCCCCTCTATTGGTCGGAGTGGTTTACTTAAGAGGGGGATGAATTAAGTTCCAATTAAAATTTCTGTTAAAAAATATTTCTTTTAAAATACCTTAATTAGAATACTAAGTTAAACTTTAGGGGTTAGTGATATTCTCAAGGGATTTATTAGTTCTCAGCTAATTCAATCTGAAGATTAATTACCTTTTTAACCTAACCTAATCTTTACAGTACATACAAACACTTTCTAGTTTAACTATCAAAGGGACTTTAAAATTGATTGGTATTTCATAGTAAATAGCAGCAGAATATAGAATATATAGTATACTTTAGACTTAATATAATATGCACAACATATATGAAACAAGTGGTTCATTCTAAAGATGATACCCAATCCACTCCACTTGGTGATCACCAGCCACCAAGAAGTTTATATAAATAAACTCAGATCCACACCCTGGATCGGGGTAACAACAATACATAGACTGTCCAGGTCACGTAGGAACCTCTTCCATAGTTTTCATGTGTAAAAAAAATAACAGCCATTCCACATAGGGACCTCTTCTACAATTGTCATCAGTAAACAAGAGTAAAGAGTTTTGTGTAAGGGTTTTTAAATCCTTCAGTTCAGCGCAGGAGTTAGTGTGTGTGTGAAATATACAGAGTAAACACACTGCTCAAAAGTAAATAAAAGAATCACTGATAGAGAGAGTAAATATGAGTTTATAATTCTCTAGGGATTAGTAGTGCAGCTCTGGACTCATTGGATAACACATAAATGCTTTTAAGTCATTCTCTTGTTTTTTCTGTTGAGAAACAGAGTGTCGTGGTTCAACTTGTGTTCTTCACGAGTGAAGATGTTCTCTGTGTTCCAATGTACTTCATGTGTTTTTTAGTAGAGTTTTATTGCATTCATGAGACAATTTCTTCTTTTAAGATCTTGCAATGTCTTCTTTGTGGTCGTGCTTGTCAGATTTTTTTTCTATTTAGTACAGTGCACTCACGTTTCTTGAGTTATCGCATGTGTCTTCTTGCTCTTGGGCACACTTCTCTTTATCTTCGAATGCATGAGTGTTAGGTGACAGGTTCCATGTATTTCATAACTCGAACCTCCTACTATGGCTACAAAGAAACATTAATTATTTCAATTCATTAAAGGCGTCAAATATGATCATTAAAAAGTTAAATAGAAAAACGATAAAATAGTTTTAGAAATGGTGTCACAGTAGTTATGTAAATGGTGTCTCTTTCAAGTTATCCTCTTCATGGTGTCTCCTTCACTGTGTCTCTTTCACGGTGTCTCCTTCACGGTGTCTCCTTCATGGTGACTCCTTCACGGTGTCTCCTTATCACGGTGTCTCTCTCACAGTGTCTAAGTCACGGTGTCTGACTTACATTTTCTGTCTTCCGGTGCCTTGCTCATAGTTTCTTGATTCACCTTGCCTTGATGACTATGACTTGCTAATTGTTACTGGCACTTAAGAAAACAGTGCATCTGGCATATAGTGTCTGTTCTTAGTGTCTTGCTTCACGGTGTCAGGCATACTGTGTCACTGTGTCTCGTGGTCACAGTGTCTTCTTGTTATGGTGTCTCATTGGTCACAGTGTCTGTGTCTTGCTCATAGTGTCTGACTTACTGTTTCATGCTTCACGGTGTCTTGTACTTAAGAAAATAATTATATTTAGACATAAAAAAGAATATGCATAAAATTAATTGAGCTAATCCCTTAACAAGTATGAGATAACATGAAAAATAAATACACATGACTGATAATATTTGTGAGATATGTGATCATTAATGAGATTTGTAATTATTATTGAGATTTGTAAACATTAATGAAATTTCTGATCATTAAAACATGACTAAAACATTAGGAGTCCAACAGACTCCCCCTTTTTTATGATCACAAATCAAGTATAGTTAAAGGTTAAATTGAATGAAACTACAGATAAAAATAACATATGTTATCCTAGATTTCATATTTCTCCCCCTTTTCGGATTATCAAAAAAGTAGAAATAAGAGAGGGAAAACATTGCATATGTCATGAAAGGTGTTCAGAATATAGCATATAGTAGAAATAAAAAAAATCAATGACATCCTCATCAAAAATAGTAGTCACTAGTCTTCTTCATGGATTGGTCTTCTCTTTGCCTTTACCTGTAGCAGAAGAGGAAGCCATAGGGGTAGTTTCTCGTATAGAATAAGGCATAGAAGTGGTAGATAGAGAAGTTAAAGGGATACCTTCAAAGACTGAGGGAGCCAAAGTAGGATCTGTAGAAGATCTTGGTCATTTCTAGTCAATAATGATAGGCCGGATCTGACTAGGAGCTTGGCCAACATACATGGATGTTGAAGCTAAGGAAGAAGTGAAATTAGGTAATCCAGTTCTAAGAGGAGCAACCGCTGGAGAAAAAATTGTTGTACTTTGAACATGAAGATACATTCTCACAAGTTTAATGAAGTCTGTAATAATATCTCCTCCATACTGCATGGACTTTTCAAAATCATCTTTGTTTTCCATGAACTTGTCTAAAAATATGGTAAACATGGTTTGCTACTGCACTTGGTTTTTGAAAGCTTGGGTTGCAGGAAGAATTCTCAGATTCTCTACAAGGTATTTGAAGTGGTTGATCATATCAGTCTAGGAGAAAATCTGGTTGAAATAAAAAACCACTTTCTTAGAGATATCCTGTTGAGATTCATTGGCAATATTTGAGTGAATATAAACCAGGTCAAGCACTCTATCACTGTTCTTAACAAATTCAGATAAAGAAGCCATATCAAATCCACTAAAGACATTATGAATCTCTTCCTTGACAATAGATCTGAGAAGAGAACTATCCAAAGAAAGAGTAGAGGTTTGACCAGAGGAAGTAGAAGCTTTGACAGTTATGGTCGGAGACTTGAGATGTTTCAGGACCTCTTGAAGACTGCCAGTATATTCATCTATGAGCTTTTTAAGGATCTCCAAAAGCTCTATCATGTGTTGGAACATGTGTTTGTGACATTCTCCAGTATTTTCATCAAAAGATAATAGGTATGCATGAATCTGGGACACAATATCTCTAGAAATTTTTGAAACAGAAGGTTCAAGAGAAGGAGGAGTAGGAGCAGGTTCTGATCTGGAATACAGTTCTTTCTATAGGTTTTCATCCATAACTTTCAGGGTTGCAACTTTAGTACTGATAAACTTTTTGTCAACTCTTAATTCTTGAATCTCATTGATCATCTTGGGATGAATGTGCCAGATAATCTTTTCTAAAAGCAGTGAGGAATCTTCCTGACTCAGTTTGGTCACAAGACGAAGTTGAGAGGACATACGTTTCTCAAATCCAGATAAGATAGTGTCTCCAAATACTTTCAAATCATCCTTGATGAGAAAATATTGATGTTCAAGTAATGGTGTAGGTGCAGGAAGTGGAACAGGTGCATGATCAGGTTGAGATTCAGGTTCAGGTTCAGGTTGAGGTGCAACGTATGTGACCGATTTCAATTGAAACAAAGAAGAAAGATCAATTCCAGTTGCAGTAACCTGTTGAGATTCAGTCACAGCATACAAGATAGGGAATTTATACTGATTGTCCACCTAATATGACTCAGTAGGTTGAGATTCTTCATCAGACTCAGCCTCATCAGCCTCAGCTTCATTAGTCTCAAGATTTTGAGTTTCCTCCCCCTTAACATGTGCTTTCTTTTCAATACCTAGAGGCTTAGGGGATTGTCCTAAATTCACAGGGTAAGCTCTAATTTCCTCAGCGATTTCTTGCATAGCCAACAGAAATCCTATCTCCATACACTCTTCAGTAGAGGGTATGAACTAAGGAACTGATTGTTCCACAAGGAGTACTTCCAGACTTTCTTCTAGATCGGTAGAGAGTTCTTATAGATTTTCTTCTTCCATTGTAGAGAGTTATTCTAGAGTTGCTTCTTGCACAGTATGGAATTCTCCTACTTCAACCTCTTCTACGGATTGCTACTCAGATTATGGGAAAATTAATTCTCTTATAGCCTCAGGTTGGGTTTCCATATTAACAACAGCTCTAGGGACATGAGCTTCTTCTTGAAGAACAACAGGAGGAACAATAGTCTTTTCTTCCTCAACAACAACCTCTTCCCTTTGAGGTATATCATCCTCTTCTCTATGTGGTACTTCACCTACCTCTTACTCTTATTCTTCATATTCTGAATATTCCACAAATTCATCTGATTCCAAACCAGGATCAGAAAATCCCTTCGGCCTTGTTGGATAATCTACAGGATTGAACTTCTCATAGAGCTTATCATTATCTTCAACCCACTCATTCTTCCAGGGGTTTCAGTTTATTTTCATCCTACTGATGGTATCATTGGATAAATAGTATTAATATACCATAAGAAGTTCTTCATTGGGGCCAACAACTCCTTTGGCAACAATCATGGTTGAAATCAACCTAGAGTAGAATAGAGATGTGGATTTGGATGTGACCTTGATCAATTCACTAATATGGTGAATGATATACTTGCACAGATTGATTTTGTGTCCATTCTTAATCATATGGATCAAAATAGCATCATGATATTTCAAGACAGCAAATTCACCTTCCCTCAGGGTAATCAGATTTTTAACAAATTTGAATAACAACCTTGTCTCCACATCCAGTTGAGTAGTTATGGCCCTTCTCTTGGTTCCATTTCCAGTTAGGGTTTCCATTTTATTTTCCATATCGATGAAATCAGTTTTAGGTGGGGGATATCTCTGATAATCATCACTGATCCCTTCATGAGGAATCCTAAGGAATAAAATGCATAACCTCAATGATAAAGAGCATCGTTGGTTATTAATATAGCTTCTCACAACAAAACGTTCCCCAGCATCAAAAGAAAATTGTACATACTGATAAATCTGAGCTACCAACCTCAGATAAATGGGTATATCCTTGCATGAGAAGCATTCAAGCCAGCCTTGTTATCTTAAAACTTTTACAACCAGAGATTTCCTAGACAACAGCCACTCAGGGAAAATTTCCTTTTCAAGTACAACACTATGGTTTACTAGTTTGGGATATCAGGTTCCTTCAGGTGCCATCTTTGGTGCTATTTTCTTCTTCATCGAACTACGCTTCTCAGGAGTAGATGAAGACGGACGCTTCATACTTGGAATCCACTGAAGGTTTGAGAAAGATAGAAAGAAAAAGGTTTCAAGGTTTAGAGGGTTCGAGAGGAGGTCCGAGTGAAGAACCGAGTTAAACCTTTTTGTTTTATCATTTGGGAATGTCAAAGGTCGCAAAAATAAAAAAACGCGGGAAAGTAAAAATGTGGTGAAAAAAGAATTATTGTGATAAGGGTTAAAAGAAAAACATAAATAATTCTCCTGTTGATACCATGAATAATTATTACGGTGCGATCATAAATTTTCATCACGGTGAGACAGTCAGTGGTCCTCACAGTGAGGCAATGAATGATCTGTTCAGTCACGGTGAGATAGTAAGTAAATTTTTCTGACACGGTGGGATAGTAAGTGTCAGACCATGACCACAAGGTGATAACTATAAAATAGAATACTTGAGACAGTAATTGAGAAACTGTTAACATGAAACAGTAAAGTAAAATATTGTAAAATATTAAACAGTAAGATCAGTAAGATATCTATTTGTGATTGATCATACCAAGATCATGTATGATGTAATCTATTCTCTCATAATTTTTTCGTTTAGTTAATATATTGGCAAGTTGATATTCATTACCATTGAATTCCAAGGTGATGTCACATTTTTGATAATGATCCCTCAACAAATGATGTCTTACATCAATATGGTTTGTCCTAGAATGTGAAACATGATTTTTTGAAATATTAATAGCACTTTTGTTTTCACAGTTTATTGGTACATGTCTGAATTGATATCCATAATCTAGTAAAGTGTGTTTCATACAAAAAATTTGCACACAACAACTGCCAGAAGCTATGTATTCAGCTTCTATAGTAGATAATGTAATAGAATTTTGTTTCTTACTACACCATGATACTAGTGACTTGCCCAAAAAGTGACATGTTCTAGAGGTTCTCTTTCTATCTAACTTATAGGCACCTAAGTCAGCATTAGAATAACTAACTAATTAAAAGGAGTTTCCCTTAGGATAGAACAGTCCAAAATTGGGTGCATGCTTGAGGTATTCAAAAATTCTCATTACAACATTTAAATTATATTATTTATGGTTTTCATGAAAGCGAACACAAATACACACACTAAACATAATGTCAGGACGGCTAGAAATTAAGTAGAGTAGACTACCAATAATTCATCTATAAGTGGTTTGATCCACAGATTTTCCATCTTCATCAAGATCCAAATTACAGGTGGTACTCACGGGAGTGTCACTAAGTTTTGTTCTATCCAATCCAAATCATTTTAGAAGATATCTAGGGTACTTAAATTGATTCAAAAATATTCCATCATTATTTTGAATGATTTGGAATCCAAGAAAGAATTTTAGTTCACCCATTAAACTCATTTCAAATTCATTTTGTATCATTTCAGAAAAATCAATACATAATAAATTTTTTGAAGATCCAAAATTAATATCATCTACATAGATTTGAATAATTAAAACATAATTATAAAATTCATTTTATAAAGAGGGTAGGATTAGCTATTCCTTTTGTAAAACCTTTGGAAATAAGAAAAGTACTTAATCTTTCATACCAAGCTCTTGGATCTTGCTTTAAACCATATAATGATTTTGATAGTTTAAAAATATGATTTTGAAAATGTGGATTTGTAAATCCAGGGTGTTGTTCAACAAAAACATCCTTAGTTATATACCCATTTAAGAATGCACTCTTAACATCCATTTGATATAGTTTTAAATTCAGATGTGTAGCATAAGGAAGTAGAATTCTAATGGCTTCAAGTCTAGATACTGGAGAAAAGTATCATCATAGTCAATTGATTGTTCATGACTATATCCTTGTGAAACTAATCTAGCCTTATTCCTAACTATATTTCCAGCTTCATCTACCTTATTTCTAAACACCCATTTAGTGACTATGAAAAAAGTGTCCTTGGTTCCTTCAACAAGTTTCCAAACATTATTTCTTTCAAACTGATTGATTTCTTCTTGCATAGACATTACCCAAAAATCATCGTTGATGGCATCATCAATGTTTTTAGGTTCAAGGTGTGATAAGAAGTATTGATGTTAAACCTGATTTCTAAGAGAATCTCTAGTTTGTTTTCCTTTCTCTAAGTCTCCTAAAACATCATCTAAGGGATTGTTTCTAAGGGTTCTAAAATCTCTATAAAAATAGGGACTAGATATTTCAGGTTCATCCACAGATTCAGGTTCATTATGACTTTATTGCACATAATTTCCAGAATTGGATGTTTTCACAGATTCTTTCACAGAGGTATTTGAGGATTTTGAGTTGATGTTCAGATTTGATACATCATCCTCCAGTTTTTCTAGGATGGTTCTAGGCTCATGTGGATCTGTTTCATCAAACTTGATATAGACATGTTCTTCCGCACATTTAGTTATCTTATTGAAAACTCAATAGGATTTTCTAGTTATAGAATATCCTAAAAATATTCTTTGATCACTCTTGTATGAAAATTTGTCTAGATTATATTTTGTATTGAGAATAAATACTTTGCAGCCAAAATCTCTAAAGTAATTAACCTTAGGCTTCCTATTATTCCAGAGTTCATACGAGGTATTTTTTAGAGTTGGTCTAATCAATAATCTATTGATTATGTAGCATGATGTGTAAACAAATTAATCCCAAAAGTAAATAGGTATGTCATATTCACTAAGCATAGTTCTAGCAATTTCTTGAAGGGTTCTATTTATTCTCTCTACTACACCATTCTGCTGAGGTGTCCTAAGGGAAGAGAAATTGTGACTATAATAATTTTGTGAGCAGTAAGATTCAAACTCTTGATTTTCAAACTCACGACCATGATCACTTCTGAAAGTATTAATCATAAATCCACTATGTTTCTCTACAGACTAGGAGTATTTAATAAAGTAAGAACTAGATTTACTTTTTAGAGCTAAAAACTATACCCAAGTATATCTAGAAAAATCATCCACTAGAACATAAATATGGTGCTTCACATTTAAGCTAGAAACTCTAGATGGTCCAAACAAATCCATGTGAACCAATTTGAGTGGTTGAGAAGTAGAAACCTTTTTCTTTGGATTGAAAGAGATTTTGTGTTTTTCCCTTTTGACAGGGATTACAAACTTTGTCATTTGGAAACTAAATTTGGGTAAGTATTTAACTAGTACTTTTATAGTTAGCTTTCTAAGGGAGTGAAAATTATAGTGTCCTAGTATCCTATTCCAAAGCCATGATTCTTTATGAAAAGCATTAAAACAAGTAATATTTTTTTCGGCTAAATATTTCAAATCAACTGCATAAACAATTTCATTTCTCAAGGCAGAAAATACTAAACAAAATTAGAATTAAAAACATTATAGTAATCATTTTCAAACATAACATTAAGCCCATCATCACATAACTGAGAAATACTTAACAAGTTGTATTTTAACCCATCAATAAATAAAACTTTAGAAATTTAAACTGAGTTAGTGTTACCTATTTTTCATAGTCCGGTGATCTTTCCTATAGAATTATCACCAAATGTGATATAGCCTCCTTCAAAATTGATTAAACTTTTAAAACATGAGAAGTCTCTTGTTGTGTGTCTTGAACATCTATTGTACATGTACCATGTCTTCCTACAGGAACTCCTTAAGAAAGCTTCCTACAAAACAGTTTTAGATGCAAAATGATTTTGGTACCCAGATTTTCTTGGGTCGAGACTGTTTAGCAAGAAAAGCTTTAGGTGCCCAGATTTGTCGTATGGGTCTCAAATAACTTTTAGAATCAATAGATTTTGAAAGATAAACTTTATTTGATCTATAAATATGTGAGTAACTAGTTGAAGAATATAAATTTCCTGAACTAGAAAGAGCATTATTCTGTCCAGATTTAGGAACAAATTTAGTTTTAGTGGTTTGTCCCTTTCTAGTTGATAGCCTATTCCTGTGGTATATTTTGGTGCCACTTGTTTACCTAACATTTGAGTTAGCGTGTCTTTCCTATTTGTGAATTTTTCTAAATCCTTTCTTAGTTGCTCATTGGACATTTTTAGTTCAGTATTTTCCTTATGTAATTGAGCATTTTTTTCAACATCAAGGGAAGATTTAATAGAACTAGTAAAAGAATGCTTTTTCTTCAAGGTCATATATTTGTCCTTAAGCTCATTATAGGTTTCTTCCAGCATTTTATAGTATTCAAATAGTTCCCTACTAGACATGTTTTTAGATTCAGAATCAAAATCAATTTCAGAATAATATGATTTCAAAGCAAGAGTGTCTAGTGTTAACTTTGATGTGTTTGTCATGAAACAAAAGTTAGCTTTATGAGAGTCTTAATCCTTAGTAGAATCAGAATCACTTGAAGTGTCTTTTGAAGCAATCCAAGATTCTTTCATTGCCTTCATGTACTTATTATCCTTGTAGTCATTTTTCTTCTTGATCTTCAATTTTGGATAGTTAGATTTTATGTGACATTTTCTTTTTCATTCATAACAGACAACTTCATCACTCTTATCAGCTTTCATCCAGTCTTTCTTCTAGTGTTTTTTGTTGTCATATTTACCTTTGTAGTTTGATTTTCTAAATAATTTCTTCTTCCTATAGAACTTCTTAAATCACCTGGCTATATGAGCCATATTTTCATCACTGTCAGATGCAGTTTCATCACTACTCGAGCTTTCAGTAGGTATGTGAACTTTCACCTTGTCCATGATCTTTGAGGCAGTTGACTTAAATTCCACTGACTTCCTCTTTGGTTCATCATCTTCTTCCTTGTTTACCTTCAGTTCTTCTTCATACATCATTAGCTTACAAATTAATTCCTTAACAGGTAAAGTACCAATATCTCAAGATCCTCTAATTGAGACAGATGTGCCTCTCCATCGGTCTGGCAGACATCTCAGTATTCTCATGATTTTTTCCATTACTGGAACAGCCTTTCTAAGAGATCTCATAGTGTTGAAAATTTCATTGAACTTGAGATACATGTCAGAGATAGGTTCATCAAGCATCATTTTAAAATTATCATATTTAATAGTATAAGTGTGTAATCTCATTTCATCAACATTGTTTGTTCCTTCATGAGAAACAACCAATGTATCCCATATCTCTTAAGTGGTTTTACAAGTAGATATTATATTAAATTCTTAATCTCCTAAAGCACAATAAAGGGCATTCATATCATTAAATTATTATTGTGTGCTATTTTAGTAGGTTCATCCCATGTTGTTCTTTCAGTTTCTGGAATCTTATATTGAGTCTCTATAGTAGTCCAGATGTCAAATCCCATACTCTCTAAGTGAATTTTCATCTAACGTTTCCACTGGGAATAATTTCTACCATTAAATAAAGGTGGTCAGTTGGTAGCAGCACCTTCAAATATATTATCCATAATTAGATTTTAGCAAATATATTTAAAGAGATAAAATTTAGAACTAACATAAATTTAAGATCTTTAAGATAAAAGTAAAGTCACAGTTGAAAAACAGAGTATTTTGGAAACCTTTATTAATAATTTTCCCTCTAATACCAAATGATGGTCGGAGTGGTTTACTCAAGAGGGGGGTTAATTGAGTTCCAATTAAAATTTTTGTTACAAAATATTTATTTTAAAATCCCCCTATTAGAATACTAAGTCAAACTATAGTGAATTTTTATTACAGTAAAGGGTCAGTTAGATTCTTAAGAGATTGATTAGTTCTCAATTAATTCAATATGAAGATTAATTAACATTTGAATCTAACATAATGATTTATAGTGCATACAAACACTTACTAGTTTAACAATCAAAGTGACTTTAAAATAGATTGGTATTTCAAAGTAAATAGCAGTGGAATATAGAATATATAGTATCGTTTAGACATAATATAAGATACACAATAGATATAAAAAAGTGGTTCAGTCTCAAGCCGATACATAATCCACTCCACTTGGTGATCATCTACCACCAAGAAGTTTATATAAATAAACTCTGATCCACACCCTGGATCGGTGTAAAAACAGTACATAGACTGTCCAGGCCATGTAGGGATCTCTTCAACAAATTTCATGGGTAAACAAAATAACAGCTAGGCCACACAGGGACCTCTTCCACATTTTTTGTGGGTAAAAAAGAGTAAATATTTTGGTGTAAGTGTTTTGAAATCCTTTAGTTCAACACAGGAGTCAGTGTGTGTGTAAAACGTACAGAGTACACACACTGATCGAAAGTAAATAAAATAATCCCACAGAGAGAGAGAGAGTAATATGAGTTTAGAATTCTCTAGTGATTAGCAGTGTAAATCTGGAATCATTGGATAACACAGATATTCTTTTGATTCCTTCTCTTGTTTTTCTGTTGAGAAACAGAGTGTCATGGTTCAGCTTGTGTTCTTCACAAGTGAATATGTTCTCTATATTCCAATGTACTTCCAATGTTCTTTAGTAGAGTTGGATTTCATGCATTAGACAATTGATTATTTTAAGATCTTTCAATCTCTTCCTCGTGGTCATGCTTGTCATCTTGTCTTTCTGTTTAGTACAGAGCACTCGTGTTTCTTGAGTTGTCATGTGTGTCTTCTTCCTCTTGGGAACACTTCACCTTATCTTCGAATGCATGAGGTTTAGCTGACAGGTTCCATGTATTTCGTACCTCGTACCTCATACAATGGCTACAAAGAAACATTAATTATGTTCGTTCATTAAAGGCGTCAAATATGACCGTTAAAAAGTTAAATAGAAAAATTAAAAAATATTTTAAGAAACGGTGTCACAGTAGTTATGAAAACAGTGTCTCCTTCATGGTATCTCCTTCACGGTGTCTCCTTCATTGTGTTTCATTCATGGTTTCTCCTTCATAGTGTCTCATTCACGGTTTCTCCTTCACACTGTCTCCTTTTCACGGTGTATCGCTCATGGTGTCTATGTCATGGTGTTTGACTTACGGTTTCTGGCTTCGGGTGCCTTGCTCATAGTTTTTGGATTCACGGTGACTTGATGACTGTGTCTTGCTAACTATTTCTGGAACTTAGTCAAACAGAGTGTCTAGAATACGTTGTCTACTCTTAGTGTATTTCTTCACGATGTCAGGCTTATTTTGTCATAGTGTCTTGTGGTCATGGTGTCTCATTGGTCACAATGTCTGTTTCTTTCTCACAGTGTCTGACCTACTGTGTCAAGCTTCACGGTGTCTTGTACATAGAAAAATAACTATATTCAGAAGTTAAAAATAATATTCATAAAATCAATTGAGCTTATCCATTATCAAGTATGAGATAACATGAAACATAAATACACATGATTTATAAGATTTGTGATATTTGTTATCATGAATAATATTTTTAATTATTATTGAGATTTGTAAACATTAATGAGATATGTGATCATTAAAACATGATTAAAACATGAGGAGTCCAACACCCTCCATATCAATATTATTTATTACCATAAATAATTTATTTTCTTATTTTGAAAAACATATATGAATATCATATTTACAGAACATATTTTCTTTATTTCTTTTAAAAAGTAAATTATACAACTCTTTCATCGATGTGGGTTTTCACTAAAACATTCTAAAAAGAATAAAAGAAATTTATTTTCACTTATAAATATATTTTTATTATAATCCATATTTCATTAATTAAATATTTTTTATTTTCAAGGTTCCATTATTGAGCATTATTTAAAAATAATATTTCAAAAATTCTAATTATCAGCTTCTTGAAAATGATTTTTGAAAGTGACTTGTAATATCATATTTTTTATGAAATTGTGTAAAAATTTTGAAAACTCGTTTTGTTTTTATGATTATAATTTAATCTATCTCTATAATATCAATATCATATGTGGTTATGATTCCCGAATCACCCACTAATTTCATTGATAATATACTTTTTATGGGTGATTTAATTTTTGATATCAATCAATCTAATTACATAAAGTAAATTTATGTGATTACATTTTAAATTATTATATAAGCCATATTATTTACAAGAGTGTCTCTTGAAATTATGTTTGATTTATTTCATGTAGCACAAATATGTTTTTTATATCTATATTATAGATAGTCCTAGATTTATATAGCCCTAAAAATTATGATGATAAAATCATATCTCATGAGGTGATTTTGAATAGAGAGTTAACCCCAACCCCAAGGTGGATTTTTCCACTTAGTGATGAGTGTGCTCATAATTTTATATTTATATAATTCATTTGGTAGAAACTTATATCTAATTAACTAAAATATCAAGTATTATGGAGAAAACTTAATTCACTATAGTATTATGTCCCCAATGTGATAATGTTCTTGGTAGTGAGCCTCAATATAAGGAATGATTTTATGTACTTAAGATTATAACCCATTATTTTTTCACAATTAGATTTTATATAAAATTTTATATCATAATCCATTGTTTTTTATTATTATCACATGTACATTCATTCTTATGTTATGGTATGTGTATGATCATTTTGAGGTTATATGTCCTTTTATCATTCTTTTTAGAAAACTCGTATGGTTCCATGTTCTTTTTTATCATGATATTTCTCCCATGGTCATTTTTTCTCATATTCTTATAATATAACACTTTATGAATTGATTATATGTTTTTCTATTCTAGAGTGTTTGAACTCACTCTTTATGTTTTCCTTTTCCCTAGATAATTATTTAAAGGAATATCTTTATAAGGAATTCATTTATGGATAGTTTTGTCAGATATGGTAAAGAAATAATTTTTTATGGTACTTTTATATATTTATTCTCCATAGACATTAAACCATTAGGATCTTGGGTGTGTGTTTAAATATTGAGACAATAGGTAACATGATGTATGATTTTTTGGGTCATCTCAGCTTATATTAAATAATATATATAAATTTATTAATTTATCACTGAATATATGAGGGACATTTTGGGAAAACTAATTTGGTATCAGACTGGGGTTTAATAATTATTAATGATATGGCTGATAAGTATAATAGAACCCAAATTAATGGAACCAAGGTTGAATCGAAAGTATCATAGTATAACATGAAGAAATTATAATGTAAAAAATTAAAATTAATTTTTCATATTTGTTGCAAAAAAATCCCTTAATGTATCATTGAAGAATTTTTTATTTGATTGTGTTTGTTGACAAAGTGGACATCCATGTTGTGTTGGTTGACAAAGAAAACCATGACATAAATTTGTTGAAAAAGGGGATTTCATGGTGGCATGTCGAGTTAAAGGGATGTGTTTAATGATATATGTTTGATTCAAGAACGTAATCAATGGACTGATCGATCTGGAGGTGGTTCAAACAGAACAGATACAAGGTGACGATGTTTTTTCATGTTTGCCAAATTTTTGGGCCTGAAAAAAGACAAATGGAGAAAAGTGGTTTTGGAAAAGGGATATGTGAACTATTGACTTTAAGTATAAGAAAATTGTGTGCCATATGTTATTCAATATCATAACATGAAAATATGGCAATGGGATAAGGGAACCCAAGTTTTATGTTTGGTCACACAAGTGACTTGCACAACAGAGACTTGCGCACCGAAACTTGCACACCGAGGGGAGACTTGTGTGCCATCGCATAGGGTGTACAAATGAATATATATAGAGGTTGAACTATCCTCATTTTGAACAAGTTCAACACTTAGAGAAAACCAGAGCTCCCGTCGCGTAGGTCTGGTGGTCACGCAAGTTGTGGTGTGCTCGTGCAAATAGAAGTTGCATGCCAGGTGATAGTTGCGCGCCCAAGGTGGTCTGGGAAAGAAAGGAAGTGAGTCGTCCATGTTCAGAGTTGAAGAAGGAGGTGTCACGCAAGTGGATGAGGTGGAATTTTGTGTCAAGTTTTTATGAAGAGTGATAGTTGATGGTTGCGTGCCAATATTGGCTTGGGCATAAAAGGGTGTGAGTCACGCATGTTTGGAGTTGAAAAAGCTTGTGTCACGCAAGTGGTTGAGGTGGACTTGTGCGCTAGTTATAAAATGTGTGCTGATACTTGCGCTCCAGACTATAGGATGGTGCCAGGTATGGTTGATCCATGGCAGTGATTCAGGGCTGCGTAGAAGATGGAAGATTTCCTGATACCTTTGGTGAAAAGTGAGATTCATCTACTAGTGAAAGTTGGACTTCAACAGAGAATCCACGTATAATAGAGGATGTATTCATTAGTCATAATTAAGAGACCTACATTTCTATAAACTATGAGTGGATCCTTTCTAGAGAAGTGAGAAAATGTAGAGTAAGATAGTGATCTTCTCCACTGGAAGTGAGCGAGAGAGAGAGAGAGAAAGGGATTGACCCTTGGGAAAGTAGTGAGCTGGCCCTAAAATTTGTAAAGGCAGTGAGCCAGGGAATAGAAGTGATTTGTCCCAAACTTTTTAAATAGCAGCACTCTTTTAGTGAATTCGGTATAGCGGCACATCACCTTTGTATGCTCCTTAGACGTAGCCCAGTGAGGGTTAACTACGAAAAAATCATTGTGTCTGCCTGGTTGATTCCCTACATTGCATTCAAAGCATCATCATTAGATAAAGATATAAAAAAGTGATCAACATAAACACAAAAGTGAAAACAAAGTGACCCTAATAATAATGTGTTCAAGATCCATTGGGGCATGAAACATTTTGAAAATGAATATTCATACCATGATTCACCCCCCCCCCCCCTCTTAGGGTATCTAGGCCCCTTTTGTTCCTAACAATATTCATATAATTATTTACTTTGTTATTCTTAGTATATTATCTCTTTTTACTAATAATAACCCATTTTTTGTCAATAGATAAAACGGGTGGAACTAAATTAAAAATGAGTGTGATTAAAATAGAGATGATTGTCTCAATGGTAAAATAAATGGGATGTGAACTAATGTAGAAAATATAATAGTTATTCTTTCTATACAATCTCATGTTTTAGTTAAAAAGATGAATGTTATCAAACATTAAAACACACCGAATTATAAAAAAAATGAATTTTCATGGATGGTTTGGTGATAAAGTCCATAGAAAAAAGAAGATTCAACTTCATATGTTTTAGAAAAATCTGGAAGAAACATATGGGAAAGTTTATGAAAGGAATGAGAAAATTCTTCAAGCATGGTAGGTTTGGACATTGTGCTCATTATATTAAAATACTGATTAAGAGGCCAAACAGTACAACAGAGGATAAGAAGGTCCTTACAAGTGCACCACCCACACTTTAATGCATCATATTCCAGGATTTTTGGAATAATCTAAATAAATTCCCTGACCAATAGGATAATCAGGATAACAGACATATATAAAGTTCTAATATAAGGAAAAAAGGGTTGTATTATGAAATTATAACTATTAAAATGGTTCAAAAAAAAAGGGTGAAAGGAATACTTATCATCCACCTAATAATTTTAATTATCTTATTTTATTTTGGTTCAAACCACTTATTTATATCTATAATTTTTAATATGAGTATCAAATCACCACCCAAATGATTACATATTGATTTATTGGTTAAAATTTCTTGTGTTATTATTATTACATCCCAATTCTATAACTCTTATCTGATAGATTTTTGTGGGAATTTTCATCCTAATAATCTTATTTTGTTCCCTTAAGATACATTTTATGTGATTTTAAACATATATTGACTCCCTCTAGATAATGTATATATTAATCTATGATATAGGGAAATAAAATTTTATTTTCTAAACCAATCCATGATAAACTTTGGGCTAAAATATGACTATGATGTCCCTTTGGAAATTTCATTCATCATATGTGTCATAATTCCCAATCATGACGGGTATTTTTATAAAATGGTTGTAGGGATACCCAATATTGAGGAGAAGTGGTTTGTGAATGAATACATTGATTTATTTTTTGAAGGGTTGAATGGTCTTCTCTATATCATGAGGTTGATATATCATTAGAAATTATAACTTGAGTTTGATAAATCTTATGAATATAATAAAACATTTTATTTAATGAGTGATACTTAAAGTTATGAAGATGTAATTTATTTAATGGGTGAGAATATAACACACGAGGTTTTAGGACACATTTTATTTCCTTAAACTAAATTTATATCATTCATAATTATGTTTTTCAATTGCATTAGAATATTTAAACATAAAAAGGAAGTAATCCATATAATATATAAATCATACTATTAACATTTTATCCAATCACAATGGAAAATTACAAAAAATATATATGATACCAAGTATTACAAACCATTTAGGATTACATATATTAAAAGTTTATAAATAAAAATGGAATAAAAATATGAAAGAATAATATTTTTATAACTAATCGATCCCATGGATCATCTTCACCCATGGGAATCACTATTAGAAAAACTAAAACTATAATGAAGAGAATTAATGAATTAGAAAATATTTTATAATATCCAAAATGAAAACTATTGAGATTTAAAGTGTTACTTTTTAAGTAAAATTGGATGGAATTATATGTTTTAACTATTATCCAAGCTTAAGAAACCGAATAGGTCAAGAGGGTGTGAATAGACCTTTTAAACATTAAATGAATTGGAAAACCGGTTTACAATATCAGAGTAAAATTACAAGAAAAATCAATAACTTTTGTAATTATAAATTAAAATATGAATAATTAATTGAATATGTGATGTAGAAAAATAAAAAAATTTAATACTATATTTTTTTAGGATTTTGTATCCATGTCATTCTACATATACTGTTCACTCATATTTCCTCTGAAAGAAAATTGAAACTCATTAAAACCTAACATCACTTTAGAGAGAATATGATAAGCTTTTAAATACCCTTCTTTTTTATCACATAATGACACAACCCAAACCAATATAACCCACCTTACCATGGAATAATGAATAACCATAAATATCCGAACATTTTAATAATAGTTACAACTCAAGAAAAAATTAATTTTTTAGGAGGAACATTAAAGAAAATTTTATTTTTGAAGGGAAAATCATATACTGATAGTAGTAACACAAAAATAATATAAAATAAATATAATGTTAAAAACTGTATAGAAAATATGTAGATTATAATATATATTTAAACTCGATAACTAGTTCAAAAAGGTCACATGATGAAGCTCCTTTGTGATCACACCTTAGAATAATATAATTCATAGTACCATAATCTCATAACATTCATATATCATTACTCATGTGTTATGTAGCTCTCTATTGATTAGGATTTAGAAAAAAATCTACATTGTATAGATTAAAGTATATTAATGAAATTATCTATGTGGAATTAAATATTTCTTATCCACTACAAGATAATTAAAAATATTTTCAAAAACCCACACCATTATTGCACATGAAAACTAAAATAGATGAAAGAAAAATTAGATATCAGATTTAATAAATATTCAAGTTCCTCATAATATTGATAAAAAAGTAATATATAAATTTATAATATATATATTTCGTAAGATACGTATTTAGTAATATAAAATTTCCATGTATGAACCATATATCTTATTTTATTTAAACTTGTAAGATACACAAATGTATAAGAAGAATAAATATTATTAGGATAAAATATTAGTTCTATATATTAACTATTTCACTAATTCATAGGCTTAAAATTATTTTTTTAATAATCCCTCTATACTTAAAAAAATATTTAGAAAACATTACTTCATATGGTTTAGGATCTTACATTAAACATAGACCGTATACGGTTAATCCAATTCTTTTATAAGGTTAATAAAATTCCTTTATATGGTCGATATATCTTTGTATAAGGTTGATACATACAAACATAATGTTTATATAGACATGTATATGGTCCAAATAGTGTCTCATAAGATTGAGATATTCATCCATATGTCTCAAAAAATAAAAAATCACAGTGACTGCAGAATCCTTAATAATGAAATTAAATATAGAAATTTATCACATAAAAATTGATTTATGTAATAGTTGATTAATTCTTTGAGAAAGGCTAAGTATTTAGTGAAATGTAAACATAGTGAGGTATTGTAATATTCAAAAAATAGGAAAAAAATTAATGATAACAATCTATTCAAAATTCAAATTCAATCCTAGCACTAAAAGTATAACCCTTTCCTAAAATTATAAAACAGAATAACAATTTGGAAAAAACTCTACCCTATTCAAAAATTAATCAAAATATTGAAAATTTTATAGTTTATTCAAAAACTATATTCATTTTAAAATGATATATCATACTAAAAATAAGTGAAAAACTTATAAAAACTCTCACCATTTTCATTAAAATCATCCCCCTTTATACTAATATATTTTGACAAGTTCAATAAATATTATAATAAAACTTAAGCATAAAAAATTAAAATTTTAAAAAACTCCCATTCAAAAAATACATATTAAATAAATTACAAAAATAATAAATATTATGGTGATAAAAATTTGATGATTCATTTGAAAACTAAACTTTACAGTTCAACATTCTAAATATGTTCCTAAATATATATTTGGTACATCAAATTAGTTATAATATCAATATAAAAATAAACACTTCAAATCCTAGCAGTACAAATATGATCTCAAAAATATTATAAAATAATATCCAAACAATAAAACTGTCATATTCAGTGATCACTCATAATATTAACAATTCTTTGAAATGATATTACTTAAAAATTGGTAAATATTATAGATTTCTAAGCTGAGTTTGTGATATTAAACAAGTTTAACATTTAAAACTCCACTAATATTCAAGCATTCCAAGTTAAAAAAAAAATTTTATGAAACTTAACTACATATAATGGCTTAGTATATATATAATAAAATTGATCATAAATTTAAATAAATTCAAAAATTATATCTCTATTATTAATATGATATTTAAAAAAATAAAATCTAACATCTATATGCTTAGTCCTAGAATATGGTAAATTATTCATTTAAATTTAAATAAGAGAAATATTACCACAATAATTATATATTTTATCATAATAAATAATAAAATCTAATAAAGTATGTTTTATGTATAAACATTGAGTACATATATTTGAAGTAGATATATACTCAGCTATAACTATGGATAAAGAAACTGATAATTTCTTTGTTGAGCTTATTGAAATAAAAAATTCATGAATTAAATGATAGATACTCAATATACTCTATCTATAATTATTTTATCCTCTAAAATTAGAATCAAAATATGAAAACCAATATAAAAACATAAGAATGGATTAACAAAGAATTAAAAATTTATTTCAAATAGACTGTTATTATTTTACCATATTTTCAATCAATTTATTTTATATTATACAAAAAATAGGTATAAATACATAAACTAACCTAATAAAAGGTCAAGAAGTAGTCATATTTTATAAACATACTATTATATCAATAAACATTTTAATGCCTATAGTTTTTCTATATTGATCTAAATCTAATTTTCAATTAATAATCATAGAGGTTCATAAAGTTATACTAGAGTCAAAACAAACCCTTTTAACTAACTCATTTGCTTATTTGATTAATTCAAATATATATCATTAGTTCTTTAAAAAAATTCAAGATCAATAAGAAAATTAACTCAAGACTTTAACTTATATCAAATGTTTTATTTACAAATTTAGAAAATTCATTACATAATAATTCACTAGAGGAAGAAAAAAATGTTATTAAAAAATATTTTTATAATTAAAATATCTTTATAGACTTACTTAATACACAAAATTTGATCAACTGTACATTGGTCGGATTAGAAATCTCAATAGGTGGGTGAATTGAGTTTCCAATTAAATTTTTTGTAAAAATGATTTAAAATTTAAATCCCCTAATTTATAAAAAAACACAGCTAACTAAAATAGTAGATATATATAAATTTTTCATTCAAAAATGTTTCATAAATGTTTCACCGCAACTCAGGTAAAACAAGTTTAAAACACTTTTAACTTTTAAAACATATTTAATTATATAAAATAGCATATATAAAGCATAAATTAATGTTAACAATTAAAATAGTGTTTTTCAATTGAATTTTGAAAAAAATAGTTTCTAATGAAAAAATGGTAAAGAAAAATAGGGAAAATTTTAATTAAAAATAAGATACTCTGTCTCAAGTTGACATCCAATCCTCTTCACTTGGATATCATCTAGTTATATAAAGTTTATTAATTAGATAAACTAATCCAAAACCTCTATTGGGTTTTACATACAACAACACAGAAAGCTGTTCAAGATACAGAGAGGTGCTTCCGTAGTTTGACATTAGAGAATAAATGCGAAACTAATTTGTGAAGTCTGCCCTAGCATCATAGATCCTCTTCTATATTTAATCATGTGAGTACCGATAATAATAAATAAGAGAGAGTTTTTAACACTCTCTAGTTAATTTAATGATCTAGAAATTAAAATATATATAACATAAAAAACCATTGCTTAATTTTTTTAAATATAGAGTAAGAGAAGTGAGATAATTTGATGTAGTAGGACAGTAGTTCTCCTTTTCTATATGTAACTCTTCTCTTCTTCATGTTTTTCTTTGAATTGGAAATGATGTTAAAATATGAGCATATGTCTTATAATATTTTTTTTGATTTTTATATGATAAAAATATGGCATATAAATTCAAAACATATAAAAATTTAATTATTTTCATTCATGAAAAAATTAAATATTTTTTATCCCTCGTTACATTACATGTATTCCAAGTACCATCAGTCTTTTGATAGGAAAAATATCTTGTTCAAAAAGATCCATTGAGAAATCATCATTGGTAATTCTCATACATTAGCATGAAATCCAAGCTACAAAAATTATTCTAATTGTGTTTTAATTTTTCACAGAAAATTTGTTGAATTAATAGATTTAATAATATAATGATTACTTTTAGATATGCTCACTTTCAGTTTACCACATAAAAATATTTGGTCAGTTAAATAATTTGTCAAAATTCTGATCAGATTCCTTAGTAGGCCGTATGGTTGAATATTTTAACATAAAATCGATTAGTTGAAAAAATAAATTCCATAATTTTACACTTAAATTTTAACCATTTGTACTTATATATTATCCATTACTTTGTCAAATTTGAGATGACTAACTGTGGTTACCTATTTTAGTCATGGGTTTGATTATTTACTTTTTCAAAAGTCAAAATTTCATATATTGCCGCTTCCTTCCATGTATGGTTGATAATATATCAATGTGTGGATTATCCATCAATTTGGGATATTTCTGACAAGCGCAACCTCTTTAATTTGGATTTTTAGTCAATCAAATATTTCTTAGGGTTGATCTTTCAAGTGTGCTGTTGATCTATTTTACTTGAAATTGATCCATGTCCTTAGGAAATCTTGATAGCATTGGTCACTTTTGATAAAACATGTGGTATCTTAGTTTTTATTGTGGTCACTTAGATAATTTTACATATATCTTACATGGTCAATCTAGTTATCCTTATGGTCAATTTTATAGGCACGCAGTTGATCTGGCTAAGCATTATAGTTAGATTTGTGACTCCGAAAAAATGTTCACTATTTTATAAAAGATTAATTTTCTTTCATAAAAAATTAGATAGGTTAGATAAAACATAAAAATTATTTGTGATTATTAAAAAATTAATTAATGGAATAAGGAAACAATCTCCCATTTTTAATGATCACAAATTGTTGTATAAATTTTCATACAAAAATATTACATATGAATAATTTAATATTATAATATTTAGTTTATTGGAAATTTTATAAAATATATAATCATTTTAATATTCTTAAAATACATAAAATTATATATTTTACAAATATGATCTATTTTACCCCCCCCTTTTTTTATGATATATATTTTACTCCCCCTTTGGTATTATAAAAAATGATGGAAAAAGATTTTTATAAAAATAAATATATATGACATTAATTTTGAAAAAATTAAATTTTCCCTATATGAATATATTATGAATTTTAATCATCAAGATATGGATTTTTAGATGGGTAAAAGGGATCCTTTCATTTTCTAATAGTCATAGAAAGTGAAGAAGGAGGGAAAGGAGTTGTAGGAAATATCAAAATAGTGATAAACATTGCAACTTTTTTGATCCATCCAAGGGCTTGTGAAACATTAATATAACAATTTCAGGTTGGAGGTGCATCAGGTGATGTGAAATTTGGGGTTGATAAATCTACATAAATCGATGTTGAAACTCTTACTAAAACACCAACAAAAGATTTGATGGGAGTAATTAGAGTAGGAGGTTCCAAAATCAATTCATTTGTAACTTATATATAAGGGCACAAAATGACTTTTTTGTCTATTAAATACAAGTTTTCAAGATTCATAATTTGAAGGAACTCATCATTTTCTGAAATGAACTTATATAGAAGAGGTTTTATCAATAACAACTTCTCTATAATTTATTTTATGGTTTTAGTCAGAGGAAGAGTATTCATATCTCTATTAAATGAGAGTTACGGAGTTTTGAGATTAGGATTGTTGTAAATCCTTATAATAAAGTACTTTATTTCATCCTTGATTACAAATTTTTATTTGGAATTATTTATATATTCATATTTAATCAAATCGAACAATTTTTATCCATAAGTAAGAAATTACAATTACACTTAATTCCAAATACCCTTTATAATATCCCAAATATTTTAGATTTCCTTGTGAATAAACCTTATTATAAGGTCCTCATCAATAGTGACTAAAGGATATGGTGTTTGAGAAGAATTAGATGGCCTAGAATGGATGTTTATAATATTGGTATACCTTTTATCCATGACATACAACATATCTACCAAATCATCTTACAAGGATCCAATAGGACTGCTAAGACTCTCTATCTCATTTATATAACATGAAATATCATTTCTTAAATGATATAATTTGATAATAAACATGGGCCATATGTTTTCCACTACACTCTCAATTGTATAGGAAATATCCTCATATCTATCCCAATTATCAGCCTAACTAATACTCAAAAACACTTCCTTTAAAACATCCAGAATATCATTAATGATATGTATGAAGTCTATAGAGGTTATCACTAAAGGTTAATAAATGAGGTTATAGATTATTGAGTAAGATTATAGGAAGATTCTGGAGGATCTAGAATATAGTAAGAAGAGAGGGAAGTACTAGATTCGCTAAAATCATGAGTTTTTCTTCATGATTCTTATTTAAGGGAGAAGATTCCAAGTGGTCTTTCAATTTCATTAACAGAATCCATATATTTTTCTAATAAGTTATCCATGGAAACCAAATTGTTTGTTGGAGAAGAATCGTAAATAAGTTATTCTAGGGAAATGTTTTTAGGCATGTCTCTCAGAGAGGATGGAGTATCCAAAATAATCAAAAGAACTATAGAATACACTTTTCTAATTGGTCTTTCTAGAATATGTGTATAAGGAAACAATGGTAAACAATTCTCTATAACCTAAAAGGTGAATGGAAGGTCCCTATCTCTATGGTGAATCATCATTATCACCATCCTTTCCAACCATATCGCTCACATCGGTAGGAGTTTATACATCCATATAAAATAATCGGTTATCTTTAGAGACTTCTTTACTTGAGGGAGTGGAATAAAAAATAGGCGATCTCCTATCTCAAAAATGGGTGGAATATCCTCAAATAGATCCAAATCTTGATCACTTTCTAAATCAGTGAGAGCATGTCAAAAAAAGAGATCTCAAAATTCTCTCCCCCTTATGAGTGACAACTCTTTCACCTATTTTTTCAAACAAAAAAAGGAGTTCTGGTTATTATATATCTTCAACTAGAATTTTGTAAATTCTTAGAACATAATGACTAGAAGATACCTATTAAATTATAGGGAATAATTTATAAATTACCTCATAAATAGTATTTCCACATAATCTCTCGTCACAATTTCTTTTTTATTCATAAACAACATCCATAAGAGCTTAATACTCGTTTTCATTAGAATAATAGTTAGCCTCAATAATATCATCTGGTTCCAAGACAATTTCAATAATATCCCATAGTATATTATGATTTTAGATTAGATTGAATATCTAATAAAATATTTACTCATAATCTATTCACATAATTTTCTTGGGATTATATTTGTCCCATCCTTTGCAAGTGGTCTAATTTATATAGATTCCATATAAAAACACAGATATTTAGACTCCAAGAATAATTAATAATTTTTCTAAATCAATATTGAAACAAACATAAGTTATGTAATAGAGTTAAATATTGATGAAATATTGGATAACTCTTCCATATTCCTTATTGAGAACCTAGGTATTCTATTCTAAAATTTATGAACCATTATTTATAGAAAGAATATATCCTTACATCGTAATAATAAAAATTCTCACTTACATGGGAAGTTGGTGTGCTAAATGAATTTCAATAATTACCTATACTATATAATAAGATCTTTATCAAATGTTCTATGATAGGTTTGGTCATCTATAAGCTCTTCCATTTTATTCCCTATTTCAAATTAGGGAAGGTTCACCTGATATAGACTATGACAGTCATTATACTCTCTAAGGTGTAAAACTCTTAAAAATTCCATTTAATAGTTCAAGGTGAACCCACTATATTGACCATAACAAATCATAGTAATCAAATACTCATAATCTTAAGTTTAAAACACCATATTGAGGTAGAACACTTTTACTCATTTCAGATAAAATGGTGGATTTTTATCCATTATCCAACTCATCCAATTCTAATGAAGAAAGGATCTCCATACTAAGGAAATCATCTATTTAAACCACTTAGTATTGATTTATATTTCCATCATTATTTAAAGGGAAATAATATGGAACTTCATAATCATTCATGTTTTGATCGAGAATGTTTTTTATATTTTGGATGATTTTGTAGAATATTCTTCAAAATATCTCTTCATTTCAACTATACACTAAGATTCATGATTCGATAAGCTATGGATTTTGTTATTCATGGTTTGAAAAGGATTTTGGTTTGGGTTTAAAGGACTACAATGATTTTGATTCAAATTTTATATATTTTAATTATTTAGTGTCTATTATAAAAGAACACATGGGAAATGCAACACGATATTTACTTCATTTTAGAACAAAAAAAGGTACATTCGATACAATTTAACTAAGACAATACTTGATATAAGAAATAAAATATGTATTTATATTTAAAATAATGTAAATAAGGATATTAAAAGAATATAATAATATATTTTAATTAAAATTAATCATAAAAAATTCATGTCTAATATTAATTAATCTCTCATAATTTTTAGTCTTCAAAAGAACATATTAGCAAGATGATGTGTGGTGATAATTAATTGTAGAGTGATATCATCTTTTTGAAAATGATCTCTCAAAAAGTGATATCGTTTGTCTATATGTTTTTTAATAAAATGAGATATAAGATTTTTAGTAATGCTAATTTCTCCTCTTTTATAAAAATGTATAGAGAAATTTCAAAATTGAAATCCATAATCTCGAATATTGTGTTTCACCCACAAACAACTGAGAAAAAAATGTCTACAACTATGTATTTAGATCTACAGTGGACAATGCAACAATTTATTTTCCTTACCACACCATGAAACTATTGATTTTTCTAAAAATTTAAACATTCCATAGGTTCTCTTTCTATAATACCGATACCCACCGAAGACGGCATCTAAATGACAAATTAGATCAAAGTCACGTCATCTTGAATAAAAGTATCCTAAATTGGTAGTCTTTTGAGGTATTTAAAAATTATTTTCAAAAAATATTATTTTGATTCTTTTAGTATTTCAGAAAATTATAAACTCATTTACATACTAAATATAACATCTGGTGGTATAGAAGTTAGGTATAGTAAGTTTCCAATCTTACCTCTATAAGTAGTTTGATCAACATGCTTCCTAGTTTCATTAACATCAAACATAATACTTATAATAATGGGATTATCACTACCTTTAGTGATATCTAAGATGAAATTTTTTAGAATATTTTTTTTAATTGGTTTGATTTAAAATGATTCCTTACTTGTTTTTAAATATATAAATACCAATATATAATTTTAAATGACCAGTTAAACTCATATAAATTTCATTTTGCTTTATTTTTGAGTATTCAGTTTACAAAGTGTTTTTGGATAATCAAAAAACAATATCATCATCATAGATTTGAAATACTAAAACATATTCGGAATTATTTTACTAAATATGTTCAGATCATCTATACCTTTTGAAAACCCTTTATAATTAAAAATGATATGAGCCTAACATATCAATCTCTTAGAGTTTCTTTAAACCACAATGTTTTTTTGTTAATTAAAAAACAAGATTTGAGAAATGTGGGTTTTGAAAACCATGTGATTCCTCTATAAAAAACATCCTAAAATATATAACCACTTTTAAAGGAACATTTTATATCCATTTGATATAATTTTAAATCCAAAGGTTCTTCATAAGAAAAAAAATATTCTAATAGATGCATTTCCTACTACTGGTTCAATAATTTCATCATATTCAATACCTTTATCTAAATTGTACCCTTGTATAACCAATATTTCAATATTTATAATTATAGTGATTGACTCATAATCTTGTTTCCAAGACATCAAATTAGTACCAATGGTAAGGAAGTAATTAGGTCTTTATACTAGTTCCTATATTTTTCTTCTATCAAACTAATTCCGCTCTTCTTAAAAAATAATTACCCAATATTCATCATCTAATACTTTTTTGATGTTATTAGGTTCATGTTTGGATATGAAGGCTTTTTTTTCATACATGTTTCTAATAGAACCTCTAGTATGAGTTCCTTTATCTAGATCTACAACAATAGAATATAAGGTATGGTCTCTATGAGTTTTAATGATTCATGGAATATATGTATTTGGTAATTAACATTATCCACTATGTTTGGGTTCAAAAAATTCCTTATAAATAGGATATTTTTCTACAATAGGTTTTATAGAACTGTTATTAGGATCGGTTGAGGTACTGTTAGTAAAATTTTAAAGATAATCTTCAAGGTTTTCTAAAGAGGTCTTAGGTTCATGTGGATCTATTTTATAAAATTTTACATGTACATATTATTCCAAATTTTTTGTTCTATTATTGGATACTCTATATTAATATGTAGATGTTTAATAATGGAGAAAAATTTCTTGATCACTTTGTGATGAAAACTTATCAAAATCTTATTTGTATTGGGAATAAATTATTTAACACCAAAAACACTATGGTGATTAAACATTGGTTTTCATCTATTCCATAATTCATATATATATTTATTTAAAAATATTATAATAAAACCAAATTGATAATATATATTTTCATATTCATATATTATTCCCAAAAATAAATAGGTATGTCATACTCATTAGTCATAGTTAGATTGATATCTTGAGGAGCCCTTTTTCTTCTTTCTACAACACCATTTTGTTATGGAGTACTATGCGAAGGAAGGTTGTGATTTTTTACATTTCTTGATCATAGAGATTCAAAATATTTATTTTTAAACTCAAGACCATGATCACATAATAAGTTATTAATAGTATTTCCACTGTTTGGTTTTTAATATTTTTCATATTATGAAATATTGGGACAATATTTAATTTTTTGAGCTAGAAAGAATGCCTAGGGGTATCCTGAAAATTCATCTTCAAGAACATTATTATAGTGCTTCCAATTTTATCTATAAACTATAAGGGGTCCAAAAAACTTAAAATTAAACTAACTCTATGGGTTGAAAAGTTGAAACTTATTCCTTTAGTTTGAAAGAGAACTTATGTTGCATCCATTTTTGGCATGGGTTATAGACTCTTTCTGTGGGAATTCTGGTTTATAAATATCTTTGAATAATTATTTCCAAGTTGTATTTATAATCGAGTGGAGGTTGTAGTGGCTAGTTATTATATTTAAAATCCATGAATCTATCTTATAGGAACTTAATCAAAAAAAAATATTTTGAGAAAATAATGAATCTAAATCTACTATATAAACATTTTCATTACATAAGGAAATAAAAAAAAGATGTTTAGAATCATAAATTTCATAATATTTTTTTTTTCAAACATGAAATAATAACCATCATCACAAAATTATGAGATTATAAAAAGAATGTAATTTAATTCATCTACAAATAAAACTTTAGAAATCAAAACAGTATCAGAATTACCAATTTGACATAGTTAAATTGTTGTCTTTTCGGAAATTTCACTAAAAGTGACATGTCCAGCATCAACCATTATAAGGTTATTAAAGATCAAATAGTCACCATTAATGTGTATGGAACATCCACTATCTAGATACTATATGATCAATATATTACACTTCAAGATGGTTTCCTATTGTAATATTATACAATAAATGATTTGGGAAGCCATATTTTCTTGGTTCTAACAATTTTTGTATTAAAAGCCTTATGAATAAAAAACTATTAAATTATTTTACAATAAATAGAATTTATAATTTTATAAATTAATAATTTATTAGTTCTATAAGAATAATAATGGTTTATAAAGTTGGTAGAGATTGAGATTGAGAAAACATTCTTATTATTTTTTCTCTAACCCGGCTGGTAACCAAACCCAGTGGTATACATGGTTTTGGTTTGTTTACTTAGAATTATAGTCATGTATTCCCTATAATATGTAAATATTTCATGATATTTACTTAGTTACTCATTAGAAATTTTGAGTTCATTGTTTTCTTTTAATTATGGAGTATTTTGTCCTTTTTTTACAATAATTTCTAATTTAAAATGGACAGACAAAGCATGATGCTACATTAAATATTATATTTATATTTAATTTCATCGAAGGATTATTATAGAATTTTATATTATTAAAAAAAATATTCACTTCTCAGGTTTTTATTATTGTTTTAAATATCATATAGATTATAAACATGAACAGGATATTGAAGAATATTATTTAGTATCAATGATGTGATTGTCAAAAAAAACCATGTCAGCCCTGTCATACATATCTTCTTATCTTGAGTCAGAGTCACTTGATATTTCTTTATATGTGATCCAAGTGGATTTTATATCCTTCTTCGGACATGTTAATTTAACCTCATATATTTTCTTATAATTTAATTCAAGACATTATTCTATTATGTGTCCTTTTACGTTTTAATCATAAGAGGTTATTTCAGCTGATTAATTTTCATTTTTCCAATTCTCATTTTACCAATTCAATTTTTGATAGTACTTTCCTCCATAATTTTTATTTTTTATGAATTTTTTCTTTTGGAATAATTTTTTAATCACATGTATATGTGATCCATTTCCTCATAAATGTTCAAAGGTTATTCATCCTCACTGGAAATGTCATCTTTAATTTTCTCTTTCATTATTGGTTTAGATTTCTTGATGATACATTATTTCCTTTTAAGTGACTATTATTATTATTATTTAACTTCTAATTCAACCTCATATATCATAAGATTTTAAATAATCTCTTTCACTAGTAATTTAATTATGTCAAATGATTCTCTAATGGAAACAGAAGGTCCTCTCCACCTATTAGGTAATCATCATAGATGTCTCGTCAGTTGATCTTTATCTATAATTTTAATCCCAAGTGAATGAATCATGTTTTCAATCTCATTGAACCTGAGATACATGTTAGAAATTATTTCATTAGATTCCATCGTAAATGTATCATATTTAATATTATATATTTTTAAGAACATCACTTTAACACTGGAAGTTTCCTCATTAGAAATAACAAGTGTGTCCAAGATTTCAAACGTATTAAAACTAGTAAATACTATATTAAAACCCTCTTCTACTAAAATAATATATATTTCATTCATATTTTTTTAGTTATATTCATAAGAGGACTTAGTTTAAGCACTCTTTCCAACTCTAACTACTATGGGTTTTTCATATTTATCCTTGATTATAGTCTAAATATCAAATCCCATCCTTTATAAAAGTATTTTCATCTTGATATTCCCCTGAGAAACATTAGTGTCTTTAAAATATAGATTCATGTTAGTGATCATTACCTATTGTCTATTATAATCTATACAGACAAAAAATTATAAATAAAAGGAATTTTTAATCTTTTAGTAAAACTATATCATAGTTAAAAGAAATTTGAAATCTTTTGATGCAAAATTTTGGTAAGTGTGGAAAACTCTTGAGGGGGTGAATTTAGTTTCCAATTAATATTTCTGTTAACAAAAAATTTTAAATTTAAATATTATAATTTATAAAAACACCAAGTTAACTAAAACAATAAAAGTACATAATTTAATCTTTAAAAATGGTTTCATAAACGTTAGATCATAAATCAGTTAAAATAAGATTAAAACTATTTAAACATATGAAAATGATTTACTTATATTAAACACCATATAAAAAACTATAATAAAAGTTAAATATCACAATAGTGTTTTGAAATTGAGTTTTGAATTAAAAAAACATTATTTTAAAAATAGAGTATATCAAAATAAGAAAACACACAATGGAATTAAAAATAAGAGATTTAGTCTCAAGATGAGAAATATTCCTCTCCACATTGAAATAACCTGGTACCATGTAGTTTATTAATAAATAAAGTTATCCAAAACATGAAACGTGTTTTAAAAAAAATAGCACACAAGGCATTTCAGGCTACAAAGATCCTCTTCTATAGTTCTATATGCGTGAATAAATGAGAAACAACATCATGAAAGTATTCAATGATTCCCGGATCCTTTTCCATAGTTTTTCATAGGATTACATATAATAATAAATGAGATAGAGTGTCCAGGACACTCAATTTTAGTTTAGGAGATAATACATAAAATATATATGGTCGATCATTTTGTACTTAAATTATGTTTATTAATTTTTTAAATTTTAGAATACTGACCATGGTCACATTTTTTAGTCATGATGTCGATTCATTACTTTTTCATAAGCCCACATTTTATATACATTCTCTTCTATCAATTAATAGTAATAAAAAATCAATGTGTAGATGATCCATCAATTTTTTATAGTTCTTATAGTCATGGTAACTTTCATATTAGTTTGTTATTGATAAAAAAATTTAAGTCGATCTCTTAGGAATATGGTCAGTGTATTTGACATGTAATCGATCCATGCATTTGTGAAAATCATTATCGCTTCGGTCACCTGTATTACAATGTGCAATCACTCAGTTTTTCTTGTATTCAATTAGATACTTTTCCATATATCATCCATGATTGATCTAGTCAGACTTATATTCGATTTGATAGGTATGAGGTAGATCTAGCTACAATCCATGGTTGATTTGAGAATTATGAAAAAAATATATTTTTTCCAAAAAAAATAATTAACTTTCAGAAAAAATAATATTTTTTAGAGGCAACATAAACATGAATTCGGATTATTAAAATAAAAAATTATTAGACTAAACTAACAATTTACCTCTATTAAAAGGATTAATTAATAAAAATGAAGGTGTTTTATCAAACTAAGCTCATAATTATTTCATAAGACCATATAAATATTTATATAATTTCGAAAAATGATTTGGAAATTTATCATTTTCAAAACCAATTGGTTGATTAACATATACCACCTTCGAAATTTCAACATTTAAAATTTCACTCTTAACTTACATTTGAAACAATTTAAACCATTTAAAAGATAAAAACTCTAATAAAATAATAATAGATTAAATCCATGATTCAAGAGAAAATGTTTTATCAACATCTTTTCCTTCATCTAAAAAATTTTTTGTGTAACACATCTAAAATTATTTTTTACTATCTGAATAAGAATATTAGTTTTATCATGTAAAATATATTTTTTTCTTATAATATATCTATCTTTACGGGGTTTAACCAGATTCCCAACATTATTTTCAGTAAATTGATTAATATCCTTATACATAGAAAAAAAATCAAATTAACAACTTTTAGAAATTTATTAATATTTTATGGTAGAAAATTAGAAATAAAAGAAGAATTTAGAAAATATTTCAAAACATATTTCATAGTTTTGATTCCAAATCCAACATTTCAAATTACATTTTATGAAGAGTAATCATTATAATTTCTCCAATTTAAAAGATCTATTTAATAAGGAGTATCCTCTCCCTCAACGAATGCATTATTATTTTATGATTCTTCAATACAAAAATTAAATTCTTTAATTTGCTCTTTAATTTTTCTTAATATGGTTTCACATTGCAATTATTTTCTTCAAATTTCATATCCATGGATTCTTCAATAGCCACATATATTTTATTATTTACACTATAATCAATAATATTATAGTAATATACTATAAAAAACACTCTGTAAATTCTTACATCAAATATATCTATGTTATACATTGTATTTAAAATAGAAACCTTACAACTAAATACTATAAAATGACTGAGGTAAATTTTTATTTTATCATTATAGGAATTATTAACCAATTCATACCAGAAGAATATTAGTAAATGAAATTACTTAATCATGGTCCTAGCCATTTCAATAATAGTTCTATTTTCCGTCATAGTGCACAATTTTATTATGTTTTCCTAAGGGGGAAAAATTATAAAAAAACATTTTTGCCATAAAAATTTTAAAATAAAAATTAAAAAATTGAGCTCCTTTATTAACTAAAATATAATTTTTCATATGAAAGAAAATCAATAAAATTAGTTTCACGTTTTGGAGCCAAAAAATAGGACCAAGTAAACCTATAAAAATCATCAACAAATTAAAAACATAATTCTTTCTTTATTATAATAGTATATTTTATAAGTCAATTCAAGTTGATATGTAATAGTTCCATGGGTAAAACCATATTAAAATTATCAACAAATCTAAATATTTCCCTATGTTTTTTTCCTTGTGAATAAAATCATAATCAAAATAATTATTAACCTTAATCTTGGGACGTATGAAAACCTATCCTTTCTTAGTTAGTTTTTATAATAGCTGAAAATGTACATGTGTGAGAATTCTATAATAACAAAAATCATTTTTTATATATCATTTAGATATTTAAAATATTTATCATTTATCTTAAAAATATTAATTGAATAAATATTTTATTTTATTTTTTCATAAGAGATGATAGATTTAACTTTAAAAAAAATTTATCATCAAATTAAACCCTCATTCTATCATCAAAATGTTTTGAAAAACAAATTAAATTATGTTCGAACACATTAAAATAAAATACTATTGAAATTATATTAAATTTTAATATTCTTATTTCTCCAAAACCTAAAAACATTCCCTTAGATTTATCTCTAAAAGTAAAATAACCACTGTCACATTGATTGAAATTTATAATGATAAATGGGCCCTGAATTATTTTTCAAGAGTAGGCACAGTCAATGTACTATGTGTCTATGACATTCTAAAGATAGATTTTCTGAAAATAATAAAAAAGAAAACAACTTTGGTACCCATTATATATGGGGCACAAAAAGATTAGTGTAAATGTTTTTAGGAACCAAAACACATTTGAGATATTTATATAGGGTAATTAAGAAGATTAATTGTTATAAATAAAAGAATTGATATTCTGTAAAAATCGATTAAATCTAAAATAACATTAATTAGCACAATTTTATTGAATATTACACCTAAATCATGTAAAATTAGAAAAACACCCATTATAACATATAAAAAAGAAGGTTTCATGCAACTTGTATACTTTCATATTGTAACCAAATCCATATTTGTATTTATTTGGGTTATTTATAGCCATCAATATATCAAAATTATCTTTCCATGGAAGAAAAGTAGAAAATATTTCTTTCAAGATAACAATTTATTTCTTAATGTGTTCATCCTATTTTATTGAACTTTCTAATTTCATATAATCATTTTCATTAGAAGAATAATATATATTTTTAAATATATTATTTTCTAATTTAATAATTTTATATTATTTATATAAATGAGATAATTCTACTAATAAATCACTTTATTCCCATTATCCCCTTTCATTATTCATAGAAATAAAATATTTGAGCCCATCATTATCATCTTTATTTTCTGATTTTCTAAATCAGAACCATCTTTTTAATTAGATTCATTAATTTAATTATTTTTATTTTCTTGAGTAAAATTAATTTTTTTAAAAGAATTCTTATATTCCTATTGTAACCCTCTATATAATTTATCCATTAATAAAATATCGCTATATAATTTATAATATTTTTCATTAATTCTTCAACATTTTTTTGAGAATCTGATTTAAAACCTGAATTAGAATATGAATAAATACTAACCTCATTTATATTTTTAACCACTATGAACATGTTTATTGATTATTTATCACTTCCTAAATCATCACTCACTTGTGAATCCATGATGAATATCCATCTTTACATGAATTCATGCCTCTATTTCTTCATGTATTTTTTGTGTTTCCATTCTTTAATTTCAGACAGTCAAACTTAATGTGTAACTTCTCTATATACTCATAACATATTAATTATAATACATTATTCTTTTCACTATAATTACCATTATTTTTTGATATTCATTCTAACTATATTTTCTACTTCACTTTTTGAATATTTTATTCCCTTTTTTATTTTATAAACTATTTTTATAATGTAATCTATTTTATGCATTTCACTTTCTGAATATTTGAGTCAGAAGGGTCCGATGAAACATTTTTTATTGATTTAAGTGATATTCTATTCTAGTAACATCCCATGTAAATAAAGAATAATAAATTTTCATATTTATTAATATTTTTTAATTAAATAATATTTTTACTTTAAAGGGGATACCATGTTCAATGGGGTATGTAATACGCAACATTGGGATTCTCCGAAAATCTTATGTTGCATACAATGCTCAGTCCTACTGAAAAATAATAATATAATATAATTTTAAATTGTAGTTAAAGCCTAGTCTTTGTAATGGTAGGAATGAACAAAACTTTCTAAAATAGGATTACACATGTTTGATAAATGTCTTTAAATTAATCTAATAAAATATAGAGGCTTAAAATGCGAATGATTCGATTTTAAGCATAAATACTCTAATTTTCTTTAAAAGATTGTTTTACCGCCTTTGGATGGAAAAACCTTTTTAAATCTAGTTTTTTTCACATTAATATGTTCTATTTTACCAAATAAAATTCTTCTCTATAATTGGTAAATCAAAATTTACTTTGGATTCAATTTTGGTATTTTTCTGATAATGTTAATTTTTTATTGAATAGTAAAAAATGATGTATTTTAATTCAAAACCACATTTTAATCTAATTTATTTATATTGTTATATTATCTTTTTAATTTTTTTAAAGTTTAATTGGATTATATTTTTACCATTTAATCCAATTTTGGTCATTGGAAGTAACTTCACATTGATGTTGGACATAAACAAGTGTCAATCTTTTGATAGTTATTATTTCTTAAAAACACGCTTTTGGTTTTGACAACGGGAATTAATTATAAAATTAATTAATTAAACTTATATGTATTTAATTTTGTAAAATATACTTCCTTTTTGATTTCATAATATCAAATTTATCTTAGGGTGAATGTTTGGTATTTTTCTGATAACCTTCAATTTTTTATGAATAGTTTAAATACTACTTAGTAGTTAAAACCCGACTTTTACATTTAACTGTAATTTTACAACATATGTGAATTTAATTTAAAAAATCAAGAAATAAATGGTTGTCATTAGTAAGTAAAATTTGGTTCAATGGGTTGAAAATAGTTTTTTGTGAATAGTAACATTTTACTTTTATTAACCGCGATTAAAGTTAATTAGGGTAAAATTAGGTAAAAATAATGTTATAAAAATATAAAATTACCATAAAACTTGTCCTAACCTTATTGGATGAGTCTTGGCCGACATAGAAAATCCATCGGTCAGTTTTGGGACCTCATGGATCCACATGGGGGTTATAATGACACTTTATAATAATTATTTTAAAGTAAATAGAAAAATGACTTAAACATATATATTTCCGTAGATAAATTTTTACATCAGGTTATATAAGTTATTTATTTGACTATAAATATTAATTATAAAGATAAAACGTTTTACTATATCATGGTAGTTTTTTTTTATGATTTTTAGACATCAAATAAATAAGTTTAGTTATGACAAAGTGATGATGCAATGTTTACGTCATTAATGAATGATTTAAATAAATAACATTATAAAAATGAAAAAAATATCCAAAAGGTGTCAAATTATTATTGGATTATTTTACTTCAGACATGGGCCACCTTATCTTCTAATTTAATGAGTCTTGGACATTTATAAAACTAAAAAGATTATATAATAAAATAACATCTTCAAACATTCCAAAAGAGCCCCACCTCTCCCTTATAAAAATCCATCACTTCTACCACATTTCTCACACTTATCAAGTAATTTGGATCGTCCAAACTCTACTCAAATAACCTCACAATATCCTTCTATGCATATTAGAAACCTTAACTTAGGAATAAATCACTTCATAAAACATTATCAGTTCAAACCAAAGGGAGTTACCTAATTTAATAGTAACATTTTCTCTGAAGTTATTTTATTTTATTTTACTTCTCCAACCACCTAAACTCTCTTTTTTCATTTATTTTATAACAATCCCAGTATTCTATATATTCTAGGTTGTTGTTATTATAATTATTATAGCTACACTTACACACACCGCCATCTAATTGGTAAATAACGTATTGTTGCTGGGGACAGCGAATTACTGCCTCATGAAACGATGATTGTTCAATTAGCTCCTACCGCCTCTCATGGTGTCCATTATTATGGAAATTTATTTATATGTGATATATATTATATTTATATTATTTTAATTCATATTTATTTTTCATTTATATAATACCTTTATGGTTTCCATAATGGGTAAATGTGATAATTTTATTTGAGGAATTGCAGACTACCGCCCCCTCAACATGATATTACTAGTTCATCCCATATGTGGGAAATATAAAAGATGGAGTTAATGAAATTATATATGATCTTATACTGTAATTATAATATTCATATGTATCATTAAGTTTTTATTCCATTAAAATAATAAATAGAAATGAATGTAACGTTCATACGTACGTAGAGCTTACGATCACCATGAACGGTGCATTTCATTTCTTATCTCAAAATGTTATGTACTATTATAAATACATACATATAATATATATATATGATATATAAATAATAAATATCATTCTGTAGATAATTTAATTTTTACCGCATGGACAATTCATAAAATATAACATGTTCATTTTTGACTCAATTACCAAATATCAACAAAACAATAGTTATTTACTTAAATGATTAGATAATGTTTATCACATTGTAATAAGTGACATAAAAGGAATAATAAACTCTAAAAGGATCCTTAGAAAATATAAATTAACTTTAGTTTATTATTCAATAGATTAAAGAATGAATGGGTCATGTCGGACATGAGGTAAGGGACTTCGTCTCAATCTCCATTCATTGAGGCATACTTTGAGTTATACACAGATTTTTTTTCATATGGTATATAAACCCCTTTTACATTTAATTTCATTCAAAGGGAATCTTTTTCTATGAAAATTTTTACTAAACAAAAAAAAGGAATATTTCATTTTTAACATACGCGGTGACAACGACCTTTCCGCGGCCGCGAGTATTATTTGTTGTTTGGCTTCCTCAACAAGCCGTAATGTTTTTTAAATGGAAAATAAATACCATATAATATTTTTACCTTTTTTGGTATTAAAAATGGTTTTTATACTGGATTGATTATGAAAATGTAGTGAAATGTTATATTGTGATTACAATGTGGAAATTTTATCTTTCCTTTATGCTTGAGTTATGTGTAATTAATATGTTATGGTTATTGGGAATTGTTTACGTATGGGTGGTTCCATGATAAACCAAGGGTGGGTGATCCTGAGATAGTTTTCCAATGCATTGCGTAATGAGATGGAGGTAATCGTTAATGTTTCTCCTATGTTATTTGGAGAATATACCATGATGGATATTTCAAACGTAAGACCCTACATAGTTGTGGTAGCTACAACGTAAGTATGTTAAGAATGACATAAGTTGCCTTTATGATTTTTGATTACATTGTGTTATTCATAAATCTTATGATTTCATGTGGTATGTTATAAAGCAGATTTTTTGATGGAATAATGTTTTCTTTCTTATTTTATAACCCTTACTGAGCTTTTTTGTTCTCATCCCATGTTTGGAAATGTTTTTCACTGGACTAAATTATGAATAGGTTCAATGACGGGATCAAGGAAAAGTCATGCTATCTAAAACATGGAACTATACATGACTCTTTTTTTACTTAGTTATTATTCTATGAAAAAAATGAAAACTGAGTAGAAGTGTCTAATTTGTAATTTTTGATATTTAATGTAATTGTTATGGCCTAATACTCTATAACTCTAAAACTAAAAATATCCTCAATGTGAATTATTCATTTAATTCAATATTATGTAATGTTTTATGGTCGGGTCCTTATAGTTGGTATCAGAGGTTGGTTTAGAAAACTTTAGGAGTGAGGATATTGAGAAATTAATGTCCATAAATTAATTTATGGTAACATTGAAATGATATAGAATTTACAGATTTCCATGTTGTTTCACATAAGATATTTCCTTGTTAATAATGGTTTTTCATAGAGGAAACAAGGTAGATATGTTGGGAAGGAATACCAAGGAAATGAACTTCCAAATCAACATCCTGAGATGGTCGAAATCAAAATTGAACAGTTTGTTGCAGTGATGGCTCCATTGATTCTGGTGATAAATGGGGGCTATATTTATTAATTATATTTTGGTATATTTTAAAATTAAATAAGAGCACAAAATTCATTTAGGTGTTGTCTTGAAAACATTAAAATAAAATAAACTATATGGGAAATTCAGCAAATGTGAGTTTTTGTAACAAAAAATTTATTTCCTTGGTTATATGGTTTCAAAAAATATAATAACTGTTGATCCTGCTAAAAAAAGTTGTTGAAGAATGGTCAAGACCCACAAATATAAACGAGCATTGTAGTTTTCTAGGTTTTTTTGGTTAATACTAGAGTTTTGTGGATAATATTTCATGGTTATCTATTCTAATGCCTAAGTTAACTCGAAAAGGTGTTAAGTTAAACTGGACAAAAGAATGTGATGATTTTTTTTCGGTAACTGAAAAGAATATCGGTGAGCACTCTAGTTTTGGCATTACCTTCCAGAGATGGTGAATTTGTTATATTTAGTGATGCTCCATTTAAAGGAATTTTATGTGTCCTAATGAAAAAGGATCAGGTAGTTTCTTATGATTCATGTCAATTGAAACCACATGAGTTAAATTACCCTACATGTGATTTGGAATTAACTGTTATTTGTTTTGATTTAAAAATTTGGAGTCATCATTTATATGGAGTAATGGTTAAAAAATATACTGATTACAAAATTTTAAGTATATATTTACCCAAAAATAATTGAACATGAGACATAGGAGATGGGTATAATTAATCAAGGATTATTATTGCATGATTAATTACCACCCAGGAAAGGAAAATAAATTGTTTGATGCTTTGAGTCAAAAAATTAATTCTACTTTAACCATGTTATGTTTGGAACAATATCCATTGATTAAATATTTGATGATGTTTGTCATAGAAGTTATTGGTGCAGGAAATTCCTCTTTTTTGTTTTAGGTGTCAGTGAAATCATCTCTATCAGACAAAATTAAGCAAGCACAGAAGGAAAAAAGTGAGTTGTAGAAAAAGGTATATTTTGTTCAGAAGGGTAATTTTCTTTATTTTAATGTTGATAATGATTTCATTTTGAGGTTTAGAAAGAGACTATGTATGCCTTGTGATTTAATGTTGAAGAATGAGTTTTTAGGTAAAGCTTATAGTTCTCCATTTTCAATTCATCCCGGTAGTACTATGATGTACATAGATCTTAGACAGTATTACTTGTGGGATGGAATAAAATGAGATATTTTTTTACTTTACTGTGAAGTGTTTGACTTGTTAAAAGGTTAAAGAAGAGCGGATGTTACCAAAAGGGATGCTTCACCCTTTACCAGTGCCAGAGAGGAAATTGGAAAATATATCCATAGACATTGTTGTGGGATTACCAAAGATATCTCAAGGTAATAATGAAATCTGGGTTATTGTTGATCGACTGACTAATCTGCTCATTTCCATCCTATTCGAGATACTCCATCTCTAGATCAACTTTCTCAGTTGTATGTTAAAGAGATAGTCTGGTTGTATGAAGTTCCCCTCTCTATTTTATCTGATTGTGATCCCAGGTTTACTTCTAACTTTTGGAAAGGCCTTTAGAAGTCATTGGGTACGGAATTAAATTTTATTACAGATTTTCACCCTCAATCAGATTGAAAGTCAGAATTAACAATTCAAACCTTAGAGGATATGATACGTGCTTGCACAATGGATTATAAGGGAATTTGGGACCAACATATTTCTTTGGTTGAATTTTCTTATAATAACAGTTTTAATTCTAGTATACAAATGGTTCCATTTGAGGCATTATATGAAAACCAGTGTCGAACTCCAGCTTTTTGAGATGAAGTAGGTGAAAGGAAGTTTATGGGACTAGAATTGGTAGAAGAGATGGCAGAAAAGTTTAGTTGATTCTGAAGAACATGTGAACATCTCAAAGCTGGCAGAAAATTTATACATATAACCGAAGGAAGGATCTTTCTTTTGAGGTCTGTGATCATATCATTATCAAAGTTTCTCCATAGAAAAGTGTGAAGTGTTTTGGTAAGAAGGGAATGTTTAGTCCAATGTTTATTGGACCCTATGAAATCTTGGATAAAGTTGCATCAATTTCTTATAGAGTGTATTTAACTCCATGTTTTTCCCAGGTACGCAATGCTTTTCATGTTTCAATGTTGATAAAGTATATTCCATATCCATCTCATGTTTTGAGCCCAGAGGTTGTTCAGTTGGAAGAGAATATCTCTTATGAGCGAAAACCAGTCCAGATTCTTGACCATAGAGAGAAAGTGTTGAGGAATAAGGTAATTCATCAAGTTATGGTTTTGTGTAGAAAACACAAGGTTGTAGAGGAAATGTGGGAATCTGAAAATTCTATGACAGATAAATACCCCCATTTATTTAATAAGTGAATATAAATTATGAGGATGCAATTCCGAAAAGGGGGAATGATGTAACTTCCCATGTAAATAAAGAATATTACATTTTCATATTTATTAATATTTGTGAATTAAATTTTAATTTTACTATAAATGGGGTTCCATGATCGATGTTGTACCCGATACACAACATTGGGTTTCTCTGAAACTCTCATGTTGCACACAATACTAAGTCATATTGAAAAATAATAATATAATATTTTTTTTAAATGGTAGTTAATTCCTTGCCATTGTAATGGCGAGAATGAACAGAACTAACTACAATATGATTACACATGTTTGTTAAATTTTTTCAAATTTATCCAATAAAAGTTATAGGCTTAAAATTTGAATGAATCTGATTTCAAGCATAAATACTCGTATTTTCTTTAAAAGGTCGTTTTACCGCCTTTTGAGGGTGAACAATTTTTAAATCTAGTTTTTTTCACTTTAATATGTTCCATTTGAAAAAATAAAATTCTTATTTATAATCTGGACATCAAAATTTACTTTGGATGCAATTTTGGTATTTTTCTAATAATGTTCATTTTTTAATGAATAGTGAGAAATGCAGTATTTTAATTCAAAACTGCCTTTTAATATAATTTATTTATATGGTTATATTATCTTTTTAATTGGTTTTAATGTGTAATTAGATTTTATTTTTACCATTTAATCCAATTTTGGACATTTGAAGTAAATCCACTTTGAAATTGGACATAAAGAAGTGTCAATCTTTTGAAAGTAATTATTTCTTAAAAATACAATTTTTGTTTTGACTATGGGAATTAATATTAAAATTAATTAATGAAACTTATATGTTTTGAATTTTTTAAAATATAATCCATTTTTTATTTCATAATATCCAAATTATATTAGGGTGAAGTTTTGGTATTTTTCTGATAACCTTCAGTTTTTTATGAATACTGTAAATATTTCTTAGTAGTAAAAACCTGGGTTTTTCATTTAAATGAAATTTTACCCCTTCTGTTAATTTAATTTAAAAAAATCTGACATACATGTTTGTCATTAGTATGTAAAATGTGGTTCAATGGGATGAAAATAGCCTTTGGTGAATAGTAACATTATACTTTTATTAACTGCGATTAATTGAAATTAGGGTAAATTAAGGTAAAAATAATGTTATAAAAATATACAATTTCCTAGAAAATTTTCCTAACCTTATTTAAAGATTCATGGCCGTCCAAGACAATCCCTGGGTCAGTTTTGAGACCTCATGGATCCACTTGGGGGTGATAATCACACTTTAGATTAATTATTTTACAGTAAAGACAAAAATGACTTAAACATATATATTTCAGTAAATAAATTTTTACATGGGGTAATATAAGTTTTCTATTTGACTATAAATATTAATTTTAAAGATAATATTTTATCCTACATCATGGTATTTGTTTATAATTTTGAAACATCAAATAAATAAAATTATTTATGACATAATGATGATGTAGTGTTTACGTCATTAATGAATGATTTAAATAAATAAGATTATAAAAATAAAAAAATATCCAAAAGGTGACCAATTATTATTGGATGATTTTATTTAGAACATGTTCCACCTTATATTCTAATTTATTGAGTCTTGGACCTTTAGAAACCGAAAATAATTATATAATAAAATAATATTTTCAAACATTCCAAAAGACCTCCTCCTCTCCCTTATAAACAGCCCTCACTTCTACCCCATTTCTCACACTTCTCAAACCCATTGGATCGTCCAAACTCTACTCCAATAATCTCCCAAGATCCTTATATTCATCTTATAAGACTGAACTTAGTCAGAAAGCACTTCAAGAAACCCTTTTGGTTCAAACCAAATGGAGTTACCCAATTTAATGGTAATGTCTTCTCTTATGTTCTGTTGTTTTATTTTACTTCTCCAACCCTCTAAACTCTATTGGTTCCATTATTTTATAAAAACAATAGTATAATCAATATAATAGGTTTTTTATGAAAGGTATTCAAACTATACTTATACCCACTATCATCTAATGGGTAAAGACCATACTATTTCTGTGGACGACGAATTACTGCCTCACAAAATGATGATTGTTCAATTATCTCCTACCACCTCTCATGGTGGCCATTCTGATGTCACTTTATATATATGTTATATATATTATATTTATATAGTTTCAATGCTTCTCTATGTTACATTTATAGCATACCTTTATGGTTTCCATAATGGGTCAACGCGATAATTTCATTTGAGGATGTACAGACTACCTCCCCCTCAAAGTGATATGACTCATTCATGCCACCCATGGGATGCATAAAAGATGGAGTTAATGAAATTAAAATTCATATTATAATGGAATTATAATATACCTTTGTATCATTATGTTTTTATTCTATTAAAATAATAAATAGAAATAAAAGTAGTGTTCATCTGTATGTACGGCTTGCCGTCTCCATGAATGGCGCATTTCATTTCTTATCTCCAAATGTTATGTACTTTTATAAATACATATTTATACTATATCTATATGGAATATATGATATTTAAATCATTAATATCATTATGGAGATAATATACTCTTGATAGCATGGCCAATTCATAAATTATAACATGTTCATTTTTTACTCAAGTACCAAATATCGACAAAATGACCGTTATTAACATAAATGATTATATAATGTTTATAACATGGTAATAAGTAATATAAAGGGAATTATAAATATTAAATGGTTCTTAAGAAAGTAGAAATTAACTTTATTTTATTATTCTGAATATTAAATAATAAACGGGGAAAGTCATACACGTGGTAAGGGACTTCGTCTCAATCTCCATTCATTGAGGTATACATTGAGTTATACACGAATTCCTTCATACCGTGTATAAACCCATTTAACATTTCATTTCATTCAAAGGTAATATTTTTCTACAAAGCGTTTTACTAAATGACAAAAAGAAATGTTTATTTTTTAATGTATGCGGTGAGAACAACTGTTCTGCCGCTGTAAGTATTATTTGATATTTGGCTTCCTCAACATGTCGTAATGTTTTTAAAAGGAAACTAAATACCATATACTATTTTTACATATTTTGGTATTGAAAATGGTTTTGATAATGTATTTATTATTTAAATATATTGAACTGATATATTCTGATTGCAATGTGGAAATTTTATCTTTCTTTAATGCTTCTGTTATGTGTCATGAATATGTTATGGTTATTGGGAATTGTTTACGTACGGGTGGTTCCATGATAAACCTAGGTTGGGTAAGCCAGATATATCTCTCTAATGCATTAAGTAATGAGACAAAGGTAAATGTTAATTTTTATCCTAAGAGATTTAGGGAATATACCATGATGGGTATTCCAAATGTAAGTCTCTACATAGCTGTAGTAGCTACAGCGTAAGTATGTCATGAATGCCACAAATTACCTTTTTCGTTTGTGGTTAATATTTTTTATTCATAAATCTTATTATATATTGAGGTATGTTATAAATATTATGTTTCTATAGACTAATGTTTTCTTTATTATTTTATAACCCTTATTGTTCTTTCTATGCCCGTCCCATGTTTTGAAATGTTTTTCAGAGGACAAAAAGATGAATAGGGTCGAGGATGGGATCAAGGAAAAGTCGTGCTATCTAAAACATTGAACTGTACATGACTCTTTTTTCACTCACTTTTTATTTTATGAAAAAATGGAAATGAAGTAGAAGTGTCTAATTTTAAATTTTTTATATTTAATGTAATAGTTATGGCCTAATTATCTACAACTCTAAACCTGAAAAGATCTTCAATGTGAATAATTCATTTAATTCAAGATTATGTAATGTTTTATGGTCAGGTCCTAATAATTATTATTTAATTTTTTCTCATCTCGAGTAGTATTTAACTCTAATTCATATTGATGTACTGAACCTATGAGTTCATCCAGAGTATACTCTTTAAAATTATTTCTATAATTTTTTGGTGCTTTCTTCACATGACACTTTTTAGGTAGTAACCACAAAACCCTTTCAACCAATAATATATTATATAGAACCTCTCCAATAATACACATCCAATTTACATTTCTTATTAATCTATGGACAATTTTCTATGGATTTATCTTCTATTATTTTCATGTATTGCTAATCCATATGTATAATTCCATGTTTTTTCATTAAATCTTGTCTAATCCATAGTGTGTTAAATTAAATGTAATCTATATGTATTGGAAAATATTAAAATATGATGCACGGATAAAAAAATGTAAATAATAAAACCATATAATATATTATTTATTTCATAATTCAAAACATACTTTACGATATCATTACTTTCATGTGTATCTATATCAACATGTGGTAACATACATGGTTTCACAATTATCATTCATTGATAAATACTCAAATTTTTAGGATATTCTGTTATCCGTGATTTCCAATAGTCATAGTAATTTCCATAAAAGTATTTTTGAATTTTATGAATTCATCTATAATTTTAATTCATTCCTGAAATCTCGATAAAATCATTTTCCTTAAAAGCTTATGTCTAGGACAAGGTTAGAATATAACAAAATCAATGAAAAAAATCCAAAAAGAATATTTTCTGAAATCAATATGGAGGTATTATATGATTTGGTAAATAAAAAAGAGGGTAAGTGATTTATATTTCTTTAATAATTATCATAGTATATAATCTCTTGTCGAATTCAATGGATAAAGAATAAAATAATTCATATCAAAAATGTAATTATAGTGTGTTTGAAAAGTGAATGAAGAAATAAATGTATAGATGGACATAAATTATATTATAGTAGTTTTAATTTAATTATCTTACATTTATTCTTCACAAACTCTATACATTAGTGAGATAACTAACACACACTAAAATAAAGACTTTTTTTGGTGCAGAAAAAAACCCGATCTTTTAAAATGGAGTTGGCCAAACCTATTCCATTTTCTGGTACAAACGTATTCTAGTAAATTATATGATAGAACAATCCTAAAACTAAATTTTACTAGGTTCATGAAAAAAATATGTTATCTTACTTTTTTATCAGGATATAATAACCAACACACTTGTTTTTGAGTGGACAAAAAACTATGTGTGTGTGGTATTACAACTCGATTAGAAATTGACGCATTATAATAATACAACATATTAAAAAAAATTGAACTAGAGAAATAATTTAAAGGTAATGATAAAGTAGAAGAAGTATATTCAATCCTTTAGTATTGATGTAGAATAATTCTTTTTTGGAATTCCATCATAGCATCAATAATCTAAATTATATAGTATAAACAGCATAGCACAAGAAAGTTACGACACTTCAATAATAATATAATCATTTGTTTATATCTCATGACTCCAATGATTTTTATATTATTTATAAAACAATTAATGAGTAATTTTCTTCAAAAAAATATCCATGAATATTATTCATGTCGGTATTTCCTAAAATCTCAACACAGCTTGCAATGAAATGGTTATAATAAAGAAACATTTAAATATTACCATTTCAATTGTTTAAGTGTTGTGTATATTCAAATATTCAATCATTAATTATTGAATCATCATAAAATTTAAAACCACTTCACATATCATTATTATTAAATCTTTTTTAATGTTCTCATGGTTACAAGAAAATGAAAAAACTCACACCCTAGGGACATAAATGATATGCCCCCACCAACTCCAAGAGATGTCCAATTCCCTATTCATTCAAATATAATTTAATTTCCCTAATTCACTATGGCTTGGAATCCCATTACATGGACCAAAGGTCCCACCCTACATCAAGTCTTACATCAAAGTATACATAGTTCTACACCGATTCCTATATCACTAAATGCATCATGATCAATAAATGGACCAGAAATACCTCCCCCCCCCCAATAGGGGGCTTCCCCTATTTGAACCCTAATTATATGTAGAATGATGTGGTGCTTTTACCACTCAAGTAATCACCCAATGAAAATAATATATTAATGTGAATTTAATATTATATTAGTCAAATTGTAGTATACACAATTAATTCATAACTTCATGTGTCGACCTAATATTTTTTTCTTTCTACAACATCATGTTAGTTCTCTTCCAACAGTTAATAAACTATTTTCCTAACTATAAGTTCATCTGTAGTCAAATTTTTGGTAAACATTTAACAATAATATTGTAGGTATGATACTATGTGAAATTAATTGTATATTAATATATTTATATAAACACTAAATTTCATGTTTTGAGTTGAGTTTTGTTAGTATCCTTTGATGTATAGAGTTACAAAGACTATTTTTAGGCTTCTAAGTCCAATATCAAATATTTTTCTAAAATGAAAAAATAAATATCCCATAAAATATTTTTAGACTTCAAAAACATATAATAAAACATTTTTAGATAAGTTAATACATTATTTATTTATTTTAATTGAGTATACAAAAGACAACAACACATTATTTTATAAACCATGTGATCAGACGGTCTAGGATTTCATGTGTAGTTTAATCAGTTCATGTGAATTCTTGTAATTGGTATCCATAAAATCATAGATTTATTTAGTTTCTATATGTTGGGGATCTTTTTTAAAATAATATATGAGGTTTTCTAAATCGTACATTTATTTATCAAATTTTCATTTTTCATGTATCAAGGATGAGGATGAGGTGATGGTCTGGTTCAGTGGGAAACATCATTTGTATGCTACTAAAAATGAAAAATAATTATGTAAACAATATAATAATATATCACATAATCTTAATGAGACGCACATAATATATATCCAACATGTAATAATAATACTATGTATGGATTTAAATACATAATATATAGAACTTGTAAGATGAAATCATATAAGACTTTAAAATAGTAACAAACCAACCTGGGCCACCATCCCAATCGGCACCTGAACTTGCCCGTTACACACTCTAAGAGAATCAATGATTCCCCTAGGATGATTTTAAGGATCAAGGGTACCAAAAATAACTATTAGGGATGGTTTCACCATTAATAAAATACACAAAACATTCATAAAAGGAATAAAAATAAAATACAAGGATGAATGCCCAAAAAAATCTCATATAATCAAACAATTAATAAATGATTACAAAACCATAATGGAATCTAAAAGAAAAGAAAATGGAAGTGACAATGGGGTGTTAGTTGAGTGATACCAATTGGGTGCCCCACCCCCTCTATCAATGGTAACTATTATAATCTCGTCCCTAGCCAGGCTCATACACTGTGTGTATTATGCACAGGTGATTCAAATTCATTACCTACCTAGGGAACAAGCAGTGCCCAATGGTCTTGGTTAGGGGCCCCTCACTAGGATTCGAGCATAACAAATATAGTTATTTTCCCATTCGGTGTTAGTCGAGTGTTACATGTTTGTTGTACCCCTCTCTCCGTGGGACCATGCACAAGCTCAAGTCCCACCAGACTTAGACACTATGTATATTAAATATATGGTGATTCAAATCCATTGTCTAGCTAGGGAACATGCATCACACCCTGGGCTCGGTCAGGGGATACCATTGGGAGTAAATAATAAAAAATATATTTTTTTTATTTGGGGTTTATAACTAGTGGTTAAGGAATCCCAATAATTGTTTATCAATCTAGGATTAAATCCTAGCATCTAAGAATTTTTGGAGAAATTCTGGGAACCACCATGGAACTAGGTGAGGGTAGAGGATAAGGAAAAAATGGTAGGCCACATAGGTAGGTTGTAGTGTAGGATGAAATCTTCATTAGGCCATAGATTATTAATAGTGGTCAGAGACCTTGAAGGATGATGGATGATGAGTGACTAAAGGTCAAATATGTGAGATTCAAGGGATTTCCCAAATATGGTTAGTGGGTTGAGGTGGTGTTCATTTCATTGGCAGATGTCAATCCAATGGTGCAAAAAGAACCATATTAGGTGGAGATAGTGGAATCCATGGGTGAGGACACACAAAGATGATATCCAGGCTCAGTTACAGGTGTTTTGTGGTGTATGGACTGATGTGTACTGATGTTATTGACCTACATTGGTCTGGGCCTATGGGCCTCTTGTACTGGGGTTTAATACCCACCAAGCCTTCATAAAGAGATATGTAATGGGATACCTCTACCCATAATAATAAGAGGGATCATTTATTTCAATAAATTGGGGAACTCCCCCAACCTATTATAAAATAAAACATAAGGTGAAAGAGACAAAAAAAACATCATCCAACTGGTTCCATAAAATTGAAGGATTGATCACCATCTCCATGTGACTCTTAAATCAAGACGATTATCCTAGAAACCATATTATTTATAGGAAATATAGAACCAAATAAAACCTAAAACCAAGACCTAAAGAAACCTACACAATACATGAAAACTACTGACCCACCATCATGAGTATGTGGGGTATGAGCCAAGATATTCGGATACCACCATGAGTCGATTTCATTCCTTTTATAAAATAACAAAAAATTCTAGTTTAAAAATTTTGTACAAAATAGGATTTAATTTTTTTCACATGATATAAGAGTAAAAATAGATTATCCACTTTCTCCAAAAACACCATTTGTAAAACATTTAATAAAATATTTTACCCAAATTAAATCCATTTTAGAAATCAATCATTTATGTTTAAAAAATACACACTTGATAATATTTCCACACATGTTTTATAATATTTCAAAATTATTTCTAATGAAACTATCACCTTGAAACAATTTACCCGTTTTCCTTTAAAATCCACTACACTGAAAACTCAATGTTAAGAAGGAAAAAAGGTCATCATATAACAAACACAAAAAATATGGTCACAAATAAATCCAATATATGGATGAAACCAAACTATTCAACATAAATACTAAACTATAAAAGTTTCAACACATAAAAAATTACCATATAAAAATAATCATATCACCTAAAAATAAATATAGTGAAAGTCATAACAAATGATACATGACATGAAGTAACACCATAGGGGCTAATGGGATAACACATGACATAGAAAGTGGACCTACGTCTGACAAGTTAATGGTCACACGTCCCTCAATTAAATTACATCAACTAGTCTCCATCGTGACATTACAACTACCCAAGTGTTATTTACCAAAATGGGGGACTAGCCAGTGCATATTATTAACTGTCCTAGCAATTTCCCACTACTTCCCAGTCATAGAATAATAAATAATGTGGTCTGTGAGTTCACAATGTCATCCCTTGACAATATAAAATCCACAAGGTATAACAACACAATAAAATCATTCCCAACTCACATATTTCCCTTATAAATATCCTTAATACATAATCAAAACAAGATTCAAATCACCAACATCCATCACATGGATTAATAAAACATCATCAACATGGAAAATGGGTCTCATAAGGGTACAATCAACAATTAACCAATCATAACATTATAAAGTGATAACAAAGTCTTTATTTTACCATATCTAACATATAAATTCTGAAATCCCATTTTAAAAAAATTATGAATCCAACCATAATTCTGAAGATAACATAATAAAAAATATTCACAATAAAACAACTCAAGGGAAACTACATTTCTATTTATAAAGAAACATAACCCTTTTTAAATCATGAAAAAACTCTTAAAAAAGGTAAATCGACCTTTAAAACCACACATGGATTAAAACCCACTGAAAAAGTGTTTTTATAAATTAAAAAACAAATTTATATTTTATAAAATATATATAATTCATAAAATAAAATTATACCTCAAATTCAGATATAAACATGATGTTCCAAAATGTAAGCCACATAAAAACTATGGTAAGTTATAAAAAAAACTTTCATAAATAAATCCTAGATAACCTATATCACATTTATCTAGTTTGAAAATGAATTTTGAAATCCAACCACTCATAGAACTCTTAAATTAGAGGAAATAAAATGTAATCCTTACCTAATGATTTGGGATCATCTCACCTTCACTGATATCCATCAGAAATGCACTCTTAGGATGGATCAAAACCATTACCAACCAAAATTCCCAAATTTAAACAACCATATGCAAGATAACTTGAAAACAATGACCACTTGGGTTATAGGAGAAGATAAAAAGAGTAAACCCCCAAATCAAAAGTAGAATTAGACCCTAACCTCTTGAACTGGGTGAATAATCACAATGAATATGCCATCAAACCACCTTGGAGTAGAATAAGATAGGGAGAGAACCCAATGGAAGGTGTTTGGGCCTGGGGTTTTAATGAGTAAGGCATGGGGTGGAATCCTCAATTAAAAAGGAGTTGAATAGATAAAAATTCCCCAAATTGGGTAGGCCACATGGTTGCATCATATGGTTTACCAAACCATATGAAGACTCTTTGTCTTCCACTACCTCCAACCCCATACAAAACATGGTTTTCAAACATAATTTCCTTAACTATGTTTATACCATTAAATCCCCTCTATCCACCACTACATTGGGTCATAGATTCTGCTACATAGTTCCCAAACCATGTGCCTTATCATGAACCCCTAGAAAACCCTCTAAAAACTCAAAATTTCAACTTAGAGCACCCGAAGTTCAAGGTTAAAAACAACCATAATGTTAATACCAATAATGTGAAACCATAAGGTGTCAAAACATCCAAACCATGGGAATTTATACCCCTAAAATGTTCCCAAAAATATTTGAAGGTGTACATTCAAAAATAATATTACCCTCTAAAGAGGGCTCAATTTATAATCGACTTCTGAAAAATTGGAAACCATGGACAATAAGAAAGAAAAGCCCAAACCATGGGATAAATCACAAAGAATATGAAAAAACATGGAGACCTAGCACATGTTTCCCCACCATTTATAATTTCTCTACAATTGTGAAATATTAACTAGGCGTATCCTAAATCAATAATCATCACCCAATGGACATTATCCCACAAACCCAGATAATAAGTTTAAAACACCACAAGATAAAACATTTATGATCAAAAGAAAAATATCACTAGTCCTGATCACCAAGAAACAAAAATATAATACTTTATAGGGAGAGCCTAATATGTACATGTCTCATCAAGGAATTGCATGGTTACAAACTCTGGTCACAAAACTATATAGGGTTAACTGAGGGATAAGCTCACCGAACACCTTCTCATGGTGATCCTGAATAAAATATCAACTTAGTATCTCCCACAGTCTAAACGGAAACTAAAATCATACCACCATTACCTATAATATACCCAATACAACCCTGTGAATTCTACCAAAAAATCCTCATCACATGGTCCAAACCATGCATAAAAGACATATATCATCAACAAATAACTAGGAAATAATATTTCAAAATAAAAAATATATAATCAATATTCATTTCAAAAATTATATAGAAAGAAAATATACAAATAGAATTTGGGTAAAACTCACAAATTTAAATATTATGAAAACAGATTCTCCCAAAAATGATCAATTTCCATACAGGTGATAGGTGTTTAGTGATGATAGATATGAGTGATTAACATATCCATAATTTCTACACTGGAAACACATTAACATCTTCTAATTTACTAAAAGGGAATGATGGGTTGATAATATGGATTCTCATCCTTATCACCTTCTTGTTTCCTCTTCTCACTAATAATATCAACATTACTAGCACCAATTGGAGTTGTAGAATGTCCTTCCATAAGTTTCCATGTAATTATTATTTCAGTAATGATGGGCTTGTAAATTACCTCAATATCATCATTCAGGGCTGACTAAAGCACTGATGAACATAGTTATTGATAAAGCCTATAAAAATGGAACACACATTCTTTAAATCCTTGGTAGCCAGCCCTAGAATGAATGTAACCAATCTAAAAAAATTCAACATTGTCTTTCACAAACTGATCACCCTAGATGATTCTCAAAGAATTAATCACCAACACAACACTCTCTTATTAAGGGTAAAACTTTTATATTAATTCAACCTTGAAATATACCCCAAACAGTGCCTCAAACGGTTGGGAATGAACTGATAACTTCCTCTAATCCAACCCCATTCCTATAAAAAAGGAATTTTTCACATTACCCTAGAGGCTTCAACAGTATGTAGCAAGTCAAAAATTTCTTCAACTATAAAAGAAAATAAATTACCTCATGAGATCCTCAGTCACCATGGATGATTTGAGGATATTGTTTTATAAACAGTCAAGAATGGTCCATAATCTTATAATAACATGGCACTAAAACACCATCATATGTTTGGGAAGATTTGAAGACTTTAAAGACAACTCCAGGATCACTATGTAAAATTCACAAGGCATTCCTTTCTTAATTTTCTAGTTTTTTCCTGAGGGACTCGCTAAAAATAATACAAAACAAATCACTCAATCAATCCATTTTAAAAATTAATTTATAAATAAAATAAGAAAGAAAATCCAAGCCAATAAATATTATTAAACTCATCAAAATTCCACAAAATGGAAACATGATATTAGAGAAACCAAATTATGCTTAAAAATCCGTATTTTCAAAATTTTACCCAAAATCATTGGAAACATTTCACATAACACACCCAAAGTGTTGTGAAGCTAAATCTGCCTCAAATTCACTTTATTTACACAAAAAACATTCAATGAGGTTCAAAAAATTTCATAAGAACACCTCAACTCACCCAAAACATTTCATGAATTCCATCACCAATGAACCCGTGAAAGTTTTTATTTAAAAACCAAAACTACCCAAAAAAATTTATTTTCAACAACTTTTATGAGACATAAAAATCACATAGAAAATTATAAACATTCCCCATTTAAAAATAGATTTTAGAAAACCAATATATGAGGGAAACCAAACAAAATTACCAACCGTCTCCACTGCTCAAAGTTTGGATGCACAGTTTTTCAAACATTGTGTTAACTATGTGAGTTCTACCAGATGTTATCCAAAATGGTTAGTTTTACATGCACATGGTTTTAGAGATCATCTTCCTTAACAATGAACCCTCTGAAACCCATCCAATTTAACTTTTAAATGAGGAATTTACTATGGTGTCTCACAATATATATTTAAAACTTATATTAAGATCATCCCACACTAAAATATCTTAAGAAAAACCCAGCACAACTCCAGTAATTAAAAGAAGAATCCCAACCACCAATTGCAACTTGATATCTGACATAAGGAATACTGGTTCAAGTAATTCCATGGTCCTACCACTTCATTATCAGCGGTCCTATCTCTTTTCCAGTACATACACTCAAATAATAAGATGATGACTCTCAAGAACCTAGGGCCCCTTTCATAAAAAAACCTGGCTATGACCCTTTTCTGTAATGAACCAAACTGGGATACCTATAACAACCGTACACTTTATTTCTCTATAATAATTGATTGATTGCCTAATTTTATACTTCATACAACCCAGAAGATATAGATGTATTGTGTCATTGGGAATTAGGTAAATTACATAACAACATAAAGTAATGAATAAATCTAATTTATTGCAAACCTCCTAAACATGTTCATCAAATTCCTTCATTTATAAAAGATAATTTGATAACCTAGGGACACACATAAAAAAATGGATGAGCTATAAATCCCAATAAGGTAATAAACATTAAATAAATGAACAAAATGAAACATGTTAGAATATAGGAATGTTAATGGGGAATGAAAGGAGTAGATATCATAAGAATTAACAATGAGAAATGATATAGTTTGCTAATCATAAATTCAACATGGTAAATTTGGTAACAACTTAAAACAATACATCATAAACATAGGTCAAGGATAACTGATAAGAAATATTTATGGAAATTTTCCATTAATTTAATCAGGTTTAATACCTATCCCAACTTGACTTCTCATGTGGTTAAATATTACCCAATTCATTGTAACGCTATAAAATTCTGGGTGCACCTAACACTTTCATTTCATTCTCATGCTTATGTGTGACACAAATATCATAAAAAATGATTCATTCATCATCATATTTCAATGCATGATCATAGAGTTTGGAATAAATATATTTAATGCCAATGTTAAATATTTATAGGTGTATAAAGGTGAAATCTATTTATAGAAAATTGGTATCGTATTCACTACACAATTGTTTTGGCATGGATAATTGTAGTGAAATTTTGTCGGCCTAACAACTTTACTGAAAAATTACAAAAATTGATTGATGAGAGTGAAAAGTCTATATCACAATTCGAACATCATATGTGCAGTAATAGGGACATGTAAATAAATATACCAATAATAGTAATTATAAATAGAATTCATAAGATAATAAATAAACATGAATAAAGAAGAGAATGTGAGGATCCCATACCTTGAGATCATGACACCAAATGCATTGAATGATATTCTTTAGGAATTGGGGGAACCTTAGGTGGTCTATAGATGGGGGGGAGATTAAAGACATGATACAATGATTTTTTATTATGTGAAATGGGAGATTTGGTGGGTTTATATGGGAAATGACTACATATGTCTTTATTATTTCCCAAACTTCGGTTTTGGACAGTATTCAAAAAATACCAAAAACCAGAAACATTTCATTGGGTTTTCCCATTTTTTCATATAAATGGGAGTTTTATTTATTATTTTATATGTTAATGGCTTGAAAATAATAATATTATATTTCTACCTATGTGTAAGTGAGTCATACTCTTTGTGAAATTATTTTAAAACCCTAAAATGTGTTAATGGTTTCGGAGGATTCATGAAGGATTTATAAAATTAATTAAATAAACCTAAAATAAAATTAAATAAAATTAAAAATATATATATTTGGTCTTGTATACCCTTTATAGTATTTATTACAACACTTTTGGGTCATTATGAGGTTATAATACACATTGTATATTTATACCATATTTAATTTTTACCTAAAAATTCAACTATCTTTGAAAATTATGAAACATTCCCCATTGGATAATTCTGGCACCATGATTTGAAAAAAAAATTAATTTTATCAAAATAATTTTCTAAATATGATTATTTGATCTTCTAAAATAAGAATTGATGTTTATTGAGAAATGCTGTGTTTTCTTTAGAATTGCATTTTTGAACCCTTGTAAAAATTACATTTGAATTCATAAAAATTATATGACCATTTATATTTTATAAAAATTATTTACTAATAATATTTAATTAAAATAATATTTTTTTTGAAAATTTATTAATTCATCAAAATAAATTCCTTTATTGAATTTGAATATTAACCAAAAATACTATTTGTGTTTTATTGTATCAATGTAAAAATCATTTATAAAGGAAAAATAGTAGGATGAAAATATATTCATTATTATGTACAAAAATAATTTACATAATCATATTTATAGGGTCTTGATACATATCCCTTTAATACACCAGAAATATCTATAAGAGTAATGTGTGAAATAATGAGACTTTCAATAGGTGCATCGGCATACCTAGTTTGGGTTGTGATCTCGATGAGCTTGAAATTCTCTTGTAAATATTTTTACTAATTCTTAAGTTATTGAATATCAACTTCGGATTATTCATTGTAAAATTAAAATGATGATATCTTCCTCCAAAGATCCGATAAATCTACTTCATAGGGTACAATCTTACTAATTGATTCTATCACTTCCTTTATCTCTTTCAATTGGATTTGTTAAAACCGTATATTTATAATAATCATATGATCACTATTCAAAGGATATATAATCAATGATAGTGATTCTTAATGGTATTTTAAATCCTAGAGGATTTAATAAAACCAAAGAGGTTCATGTTATTTCTATAACCATAACACAAAATATTACATTTAATTAAAACACAAGGTAAAATTTTATTTGTAATAGTTTGGGTCATTATAATCGTCCCCCTATAAGAAATTTCACTCTCAAAATTTTCCTTTCCCACACTAAAATAGACGAGTGTAATTATATTTCATCACTTCCTCATGTTTCTATATCGCTTTTTCAAACATTTGGTTTCTCCACAATACTTTGACTAGGTGAATTATATTATTTCATTGAAATTTATCTCTATGATCTAAGATATTCACTGGATGCTTCTTATAGGAAAGGTAATTCTACAATGGTACCACCTCTAGATTGAGTACATGTGAGGGGTTTTATATATAATTCCTTAAGATGGATTCATGTAATACATCATGTACTTGAGATACATTAGGTGGGAGTATTGGTCGATAGGCCACCACTCTAATGGAATCAAGGGTACCAAAAGGGATAATGTATCTTGGATTAAGATTTAACTTCATTAAAAATCTCATGAATTTCTTCCATGTAGATACTAGGAGGAAAATGATGTCTCCTACATAAAACTCTAGATCTATTTGATGACTATCATCATATATATTTTGTCGACTCGAAGCATCCATGATGTGAAACTGAATGGTCATAACCATTTCTACAATTTCCATAACCAATTTAGGACCAAGAAGTTTTTTTACCCAATGTCTGTTAGATCTTGAATATACAGATTATACACAAGAGGGGGGTGAAATGTGTCTTTCAGATTTTTCCTTAACTCTTCGATTGATCGAGTTCTGTCCTCTATGCTTTATCAAATTTGATCATGCAGTGGAATAAGTAAAAGCAGGGACACACGAATGTATAGTGGTTCCGGGAACAGAAGGCCCCTAGTCCACTCCACCAACTCTCTACTCCAAAATCATGGTGATTTTCACTATCTGGTCCCCTTTTCCACACACCGTACAACAAATGAAAACATGAATTTAACACCATTACAATTTTCAGGAAAATAAAGCATTCTGGTTCAAACACGAACCTACTCAGCTTAGTATGATAAGCTGATCACTCAAGATAAAAATTTTTTTGGTTTAGAAAGAACTTTTCTAGTTGATCTTCAAAATTGCAACAGAATGCAATTGACAGCAGATGGATCGTCATCTTCAGAAATTTTTATCTTCAAGTCAAAGCAGTTCTGAGTCGATAAGGTTGGAGTAGATATAGAAAATATAATTGCAACTTAAGAAGTAGCAGATTCACAAAATATTTTCATTGAAAAATAGATGAATATTCTTTTGTGTTCCTTCTTCTTCAATAAAACAGAGTGCAGTCGCTCTTTGTAATCAGTGTATCTTTGTATCTTGATTTTTCTCTGTTTTCTCTCTTCAGAAATAGCATTGTCTGTGCATCAGATATTTCTTTCAAATACAATGATTGTATCTACACATTCGTTCTTGATCGCTATGTGTTCTTATTTCAAATCTTTGATATATCGATATCTCTATTCTTTTTTGTATATCACACTTGTTTCTGTTATGATGTGTATTGTGTGTTATTTGAAATTTAAAATTTGAACAGATATATCAAGAGCTTCCTCTGCAAAATCAGATCCACAAATATCTCCCTTTGACTCGCAATATTCAAACATGTGAATTAATCTGAGTAGTGATAAAACTCCATAATATTCACCATGAAATGCTGCGGTTAAATCAAAACTTCAAACAGTTCTGAATTTGTCAAGGACACATTTTAAAATTATCGTTTAGTCTAGCTTAAAATTAGCCTGATTAATCACTTTCTGACCGTTGAACAAAAATATCAACTTCAAATTCCTGACGCCAAACGTAATATTGAGTTGCACTGCATGCATCCTCTGAAACATAACATAGATCAAACGTAGGTTTTTTGTCGCATTCATCAAATCTAAGGTTGATGATGAACGTAAGGTTAATTACATATGGTTGACCACAAACATATGGTTGACCATCCATACTTTTCTCTTCCATATCCAAACGTATACCGTACTTTTCTAAGCTTCCAAATGTAAGGTTTATGGTCCATACTTTTTCAAGTAACGTAAGGTTGTTTACAAAAGTAAGTTTGATTAACCATACTTTTGAGAAACAAAAAAACATCAAAGACTTACGTAATGTTCTTCATCCATACTTTTTCAATATCCCAAACATAGGGTTCCTTCCTAACGTTGGGTTCTTCTTCAGGTAGGGTTTTTCTTCACGTAGGGTTGTTTAACAATACTTTTCTGATAATCTGTAAAGAGTAAACAACGAGTTCCTTCATTTCTTTACGCTATGATTTCCTTTCTTTCTTTAGGATATTCTTTCCTTTCATTCTTTATGCTACGCTTTCCTTTCATTCTTTACGCTACGCTTTCCAAATATAAGGTTTGAATAGTGTTTCCAAAACACTTTAAATTGATTCCCGGATGGTTTAGCAACTGTTCCACGCTGTGTAAGAACTTTAATATTCTTCCAAAAATTAGAATATATAAAATACATAATTCCTGAAAAATACTTAAAGTAAAATCATTTGAAAACAATTAAATGGTATTTTTGAACGTCAAAATCATCATAAAGATATAGAGTATTGTTCTCAACAATACACCCTTATTAATAATAAAATGTATTGCTGAAAACAACACTTTCTCAAAAATCTCCCCATTAAATATGTATTGTTGAAAACAACACGTGCTCAATAATCTCCTCATTAAATATGTATTTTTGAAAACAACACATTATCAACAATGTCCCCCTTTTTGATAATCACAAAACCCATAAAATAATAAGACTAATTAAATGAAATTAACTTTCAAAATTAGTTACTTATAGTTTGTAATTTTGAAAAGAAAATAAATAAATTTATCCCCCATTATTTATAATGAAAATAAAATAAAATAAAATTATTTTTCCTTAAAAATAAAATTAAAGAATAAAATTAAAGTTTCTAGTTTTATCCAAATTTCTCCCTCTGAATAAAATAAATTTATTCTAATTAATCCTAAATAAAAAGTAAAAGAAAATTTCCCCTTCATAATAAATGACTATTAATAACTTAAAATAGTTTTTTGTATAAGTATAAATATGTATAAATCCAAAACAGTTTAAAAAAAAATAAAAAGGATTTAAAATATACAGGAAATCATTTAAATAATTTTTTAAAATCGTAAAATAAAATTGTGTTTATCCAAATTTCTCCCACTTTTTGTGATATCAAAAATAATGATAAATCATGGATTTTAACACATTTAATGTTGCATTGAACTGTAGTTAAATGCTATAATTAAATATTTATCAGTAAGGTAATCTGGTATAGTGGCATATTTAAACATAATATAGTAAAAATAGAAAATCAAACAGATAAATAAACAGATAGACAATGAAACAAATTTTCATTCAAAAATAACAGTATGTATATGATAATGATATACAGAGGAATCAAGGGATATTAGGGTTAAGATAGGTTCTACCTTCTCTAAACAACATCCTTGATTTCTGTAAGCTGTTCCCTCAATCTCTTCATCATCCCATCTCCAAGTTCGATAATAATCTCTCTATTTTCTTGAGTCATATTAATATCCTCAATTAAATTGACTCTGAAAAACTCATGCATTCTTTCTTATTTTTCTATAAACACTGACAGCTTCTCTAACATCTAATTTAACATTGTTCTAATTTCTGGATCACTGGATGTCAGTTGATCCACTAAAAATTTCTGATTGTCCAACAACACTGATAATGGTGCACTATTACATGGAAGATCATTCAACCTCTCATTCATGTTGCCCATTACAGTTGTAATAGACTGAAATATCTTTATGAGGTCGGGTGATGTACCTGAACCACTAGCTCCACTAGACCTTATGGATTCAAACTGAGTTTCCATATAATCTTTAAAAACATACAGATCTGATTTTAAAACCATTTCTAATTTCATTTTGACCACTTATGTCAACATTTCATTCTTGAAATTCTCAACTTCATTTCTTGAAATTGTGCTGGATTTTAGTCTTTGAAATTTCAACATATCTAATTCCAAAGCTCTCCTTAGAGAATCATTCTCAATTTATACTCTTTTTAACTCCTTTTAAACTTCTTCAACTACTTCATTCAGTGAAGTAGTAGCACTCTGTGCTTGATTTTCTTCTCTAGTTCTTTGATGTATCAACACTAGGGGAAAAGATTCTAAAACTATTTCTTCATCTCCCTTTTCAGCTTGGTCTACTGTTTCTTCCATAGAGTCTTTCTTATACTCTTCTATAGAAGCATCTTCCTACAACACTTTAGTGTGAAAATTTGATGCATCATCAGTATGTTCTTCATTAATGATATCATCTTGAACAATATTTTCAACAAAAGTTTCTTCCTGAACAGCCTGAGGACTGGCCACTTCTTCTCCAGGCACTCCCTCTTTCACAACATCAATTGTAGTCTGATTTTTAAGTTCATCCACTGATAAACTCTTTCAGGTTCAACAATAGCAGTTTCAGGTATCTCTATTTCAATATCCATCACAACTTGCACTACCTCTTCTTGAGGTTCAACAATATTAGCCTTATCTCTCACAAAATTATAGCCCAAAATATCTTTAACAGATAGTGGTTGAGAAACCGATGTTTCCTCTTCAGTCTTTCGTCTCTTTTCCTTGTTACATGAATTCCTTCCTGACTTCCTTCATCTTCAACCTCTGCAATCTCATAACGAATTTTCATTGCAGTTGTAGATGCTCTAGTTTCAGGTTGATTTTATTTATCTTTTTTAGGCTAATCCTGAGCTATTTTCTCTTCATCCTCTTCTACCCCCACTGGAAAGATTTTTCCTTTTATGGTGCTCCAGAAATAACCAATTTTCCTTAGTGTCCCAGCACAAAAGTTATTAGTGTGATGGCACCTTGTTCTCACATCTATAAGCCTTACTAATCTTTTCTTGAGCAACAACTTTAAAATGAACCTTCCAAAATGATAGAAGTTTATTCTTGCCACACTCTGGCAGCAGTAATTGAGGTTCCTTACCATGTACCTTGGGAAGTTTAATTTGATGTCACTTAACAGAAGATACATTATGTATATATCAGGGTACAAAATATTTTCCATTTTTGACATCCTGGGAGCTATTCCTGTCTGAACAAATTTAACCAAGATCTTCAGATCCAGTTCTAAATCCTTTACTATCATTTTCTTAATGGTAGTTGTTCCAAACAATAAAGGACATAATTTCCTCTGACATATTCATATCATATCCTATGTTTTTTAAATCAAAATGATATACTCTTTCATGCGGGAAATTCAGGATTTGTCTTATTTCAACAGAAGAGATTGAGAAATCTCTATCCTCAATCTTTGCAATCATAGTGTCTTCGTCCTCACCTAGACTGAACTGAACTGTTCTGAAGAAATAATGTTTTTCTACCTCATACATAAATTCAAGCCTTTCACTATTGATTATTTGCACATGTTTTTGAAAATACAAAGCCTGTTTCAACAACAGATTACTCTAGAATAGCCATTCTAGATCTATAACTTTACCTTCCAAATTTTTTCACCCAACGGAATTTTGCTTCTCTGCGTCACTGCTCTCGGCCTCATCTGCTCGCTTGGTCATTGCCATTACTAAGTAGATTTCTGAAAGTTCCATGATTTTAGGGTTTGAATATTCGAAGATCTGGGGTTTGCAGCAGTATGTGGTTTTGGGTTCAAAAGGGTTTTTGTTTGGTGGAAATGAAATGGTTTCGAATTTGAAAGGGCTCTGACAGCCTTGATTCCCGTGTAATCACTAATCATTATATTTATTTTAAAAACAAATAAAATTTACACAATTAAGAAAATAAAATTAAAAAAATAAAATTAAATAAATAACATTTAAAATTCAAATAAAAAAATATTTAAAATTAAATAAACCTAACTCCCCCTTAATAAAATCAAACCTTGCAGTGTGAAGTGGTTTAGTGAAAATATCTACCTATTGAATTTTTGTATTTATAAATTCTAAAAATATATCCTTTTAAATTACATGATCTCTTAAAAAGTGATGTCTTATATCAATATTCTTAGTTCTAGAATGACTAATAGGATTTTCTTTTGAAATATTAATTGCACTAGTATTATCACATAAAATAGGTGTACTATTAAAATTCAATCCAAAGTCCATAAGTGTGTTTTTCATCCACAACACTCGTGCACAACAACTACCATCAGATACAAATTCTGCCTTCGCTTTTGATAGAGAAACTGAATGTTGTTTTTTACTAGACCATGAAACTAAAGACTTTCCTAAAAAGTGACATGTTCCTGATGTGATTTTTCTATCTAATCTACAACTTCCAAAGTTTGCATCTGAATACAAAATCAAATTAAAATCATAAGTTTTAGTATAGAGTAGAGATTGAAAAGTAATTCCTTTTAAATATCTAAAAATTCTTTTAACAATAGTTAAATGGGATTATTTGAAATTTGATTGAAATCTAGAACAAAGACATACTGAATGCATTATATCTTGCCTGCTACCAGTAAGATATAACAAACTACCAATCATACCTCTATAACTTATTGTCAACTGATTTCCCAGTTTCATCCAAATCATGTTTTATATTAGTACACATAGGAGGTGTAAATGTCTTGTTGTTATCAAGTCCAAATTTCCTATGTAAATCAGCAATGTATTTTCATTGATTTAAAACATTTCCAAAATCTTTTTGAAATATTTGATGTCCCAAAAAGAAATTTAATTCTCCCATCAAACTCATTTCAAATTGTTCTTTAATTAATTTTCAAAATTCATGAAAAATTGTTTTATTAGTTGATCCAAAAATTACACCATTAACATAAATTTGAAGTAATAAAACATTATTTTTCACAGTTTTCTTAAAGTGTGTTGGATCTCCCAATCCTACAGTAAAATCATTTTTCAAAAAAAACAGAACTTAATCTTTCATACCAAGCTATAGGTTATTGATTAAGTCAATAAATAGCTTTCGTATGTTTAAAAAAAGAATCAGGGTTTTGAGAGTTTTCAAAACCAGGAGGTTGATCAACATAAACATCCTCCATTAAATAACCATTTAAAAAGGCAGATTTGACATCCTTCTAAAATAATTTAAAATTCATATGAGATGCATATGCTAAAAGGATTCTAATGGATTATAACCTAGCTATAGGTGTAAAAGTCTCATCATAATCTATTCCTTCTTCTTGATTATGTCCTTTAGCTACAAATCATGCTTTATTTCTAGTTATTATACATTGGTCATCCTTTTTATTTTTAAAGACCCATTTAGTTCTTATTACTGGATAATTATGAGGTATTTCCACTAATTTCCAAACATCATTTCTTTTGAACTGGTTTAATTCATCTTGCATTTCTATTACCCAGCTTTCATCATCTAAAGCTTCTTCTATAGTCTTGGGTTCTAGTTGGGATAAGAAGGCAAAGAATTCCACAGGATTTCCTAAGTATCTTCTAGTTTGAATACCAGTTTCTATGTCACCTATCACAATTTCTAAAGGGTGATTATTTAGGGTTCTATACTATCTAAGAAATACACTTAATGGTTCTTCAGTATCATGTTCCTTTGAACTACACTGAATTTATTTTATATCATATTCAAAATCATTCTTTATTTTCTCAAGTCTCATGTTATTGTTAGAGTCAGGTTCATCTATTTGATCTGTCCTTTTCTCAAAGGGATCATATTCATCAAATTTCACATGAACTGATTCTTCAACAATCCATAACTTTTTATTAAAAATTCTACAAGCTTTGTAAAGAGAAGAATATCCCAATAAAATTCTTTCATCAGATTTTGGATCAATCGTACCAAGATTGTCCTTGGGTTTTAAGGTGTAAATCTTGCATCTAAAAACTTTAAAGTAATTTACTTTAGGTTTTCTATTATTCCATAGTTCATTGGGTGTCTTTTTTAAAATAGGTCATATTAAAACTCTGTTAATTATATAGAAAGTTTTATTTATAACTTCTTCTCAATAATATATAGGTAGGATATGTTCATTTAACATAGTTCTAGCCATTTCTTGAATTGTTATATTTCTTCTTCATACAATCCCATTATGTTGAGGTGTTCTTGGTGCAGAGAAATTATGTTTAATACCCATGTTTGAGAAAAATGAATTAAATTTTTTATTCTTAAATTCTCCACCAAGATCACTTCTCAATGAGATTATATTAAAACCTTTTTCATTTTGAACAGATTTTCAGAAACATTCAAATAAATTATAAGCGTCATTTTCTAAATTTCAAAAAGAAAATCCAAGTAAATCTAGAATAATAATCAACTAATACATAAATATATAATTTACCATCCAATATTTCTACTCTTGAAGGTGAAACAAATCCATATTGATAAGTTCTAGAGGTTTAGTTGCAGAATCTTTGTTAAAATATTTGAATTTAGATTTGTGTTGCCTTCCAAGTACGCATGTATCACTTAATTTGTTACTTTAAAATCTGAGACTAGGAAAATTAAAAACTAAGTGTTTCGTAGATAATTTATGTAAAAAATATATATTACAATGTCCAAGTCACTTATGCCAGATCCACGATTAACATACTTTAGCAGTCATGCAGTTTACTTGTTTTTTACTCAATGGATTTAAATCCAAAGTATAGACATTGTCATTTCTTAGTGCCTTAAATTTAAACAGTTTATCTTTAAAAATAGTACAATAATTGTTAGTAAAATCAACAGTGTATCCATCATCAAAAAGTTGAGAGATACTTATCAGGTTGTGTTTCAATCCTTGTACATAAAGTACTTTGTTTATTGAGATTGATTTTGGATCTCCAACAGTTCCAATGCCAATGATTTTTCCTTTGGAATTGCCACCAAATGTTACAACTCCTCCTTCCTTTTGAGTGAGTTTTATAAAAAAATTTGAGTTCCCACTAATATTCCTTGAGTAGACACTATCCATGTACCATATATCTTTTCTTCTCTGGTGGCATACTACCTACAAAGACATGTAAACAAATTTCTTTGGTACCCATATTCTGTTGGGTCCATGGGAATTAGCTTTCAATGATCTGGGTATCCAGACATGCTTTGTTCTTTTAAAATCAGCTGAATCATATAAGTGTTTTGAAAATAGGGTTTTATAATACCACAAATTTGATGTTTTCTTAAGAAACAGTGTTTATCTATATGTCTATTTGTCCCACAAAAGTTACAATTAACCCTTTTAGTTCTACGAACAAAATAATTTTTAAATAGATTAGGTTTTTCTCCTTTACTACCAATTCCAAATCATTCCTTTTTAATGAATGTTTTTCCAAGAATTTATTTTAATTAATTCTCTCCTTTTGTAAAAACCAATGTATCCTATTTGTACGATTCTACATCATCCTGCAGTTTTTTTATTCTTGATTAAAAATTAATATAATTAGTGTTAATAGAATTGTATTTATCACTTAATTCCTTATGTTGTTTCATCATTGTATCTCTTTCATCTAAAATAGCCTTATATATGTTCTTTACTGACTTATGTTTCTTAAGCAGTGAGTCGTATCTTTCTTCAAGCATATTGCAGTAGGCGGAAAGTTTTACATATTTGTAGCTTGATATAGAATTTGATTCATTATTTGAGTCAGAGGAGTAATATGATTGTACCTCATCTGTTTCTGCCCTGAAACACATGGTTTCTTTCAGATTGACTTCATCTCTCTCTGAGCTTGATTCTTGAGAGCTAATAGAGTCTATAGATACACTCCAAGTGTTGTTCATAGCTTTTTGGTCTTTCTACTCATAGTCATATCTTTTGAATAATTTCTTCTTCTTTTCATCATTAAATTGTGGACAAGCTGGTCTTATGTGGTCTATATTCTTGCATTCATAGCATCTTACTTCCTTATCATCTTTTTTAATGGATTATTTAAGCCTCTTTTCTTGCTGTAGAATTTTGATGAATTTTCTCAGTAGGTGAGCCAGTTCTTCATCTGAGTTTGATGAGTTAGAGATCTCTGATTTGTCTTTGACTTCTCTATTATTCATCATTCTATTCTTTTGTTGTGAAGTTACCTTCAAGGGAGTATCATCCTTTTTGATGTAGCCATTATGTTCATTTTCCTCGTCTTTCATTTCAGCTTTGTACATAATCAGTGTACTAATTAGCTCCATCATGGTTAGATTTTTAACTGGTGTTGATTGTCTGATTGCAGCAGAGATACCATTCCATCGAGTAGGAAGTACCCTCAATACATTTAATTCTTGATCAGCCTGCATGATAGGATCTCCTAGATCTATTATATTATTGAAAATTTCATTCAATCTCCCATTAATTTTTTTAATGCTTTCACCTTAAAACATTTTGGAAGCATCAAATTTCAATTTCGCAGTAGTATATCTCATTTGTCTCACATTTTCTGTTCCTTCATATGACACATCTATTTTTTTCCACATCATATATGTTTTCAGTCACTAAGATACTCTGTTTAATTAATCTGGTCGTAGACCATAGATGATTTCATTCATAGCCTTCTAATTCATATCATTCTCTACCTCTATAGCATCACTCCATGTCTCAGGACTTTCAGAAATTTCATAAGGAGTCAGAATCTTTGAATAGACTTTATATCCGAGATTTTTCAGATATATTATCATGCTCAATTTCCAGCATCCATAGTTGTCTCCATTAAAATATAGTGCTCTGACCATTGACATCCCTTATCTTTTATCAGTCATGATTCACTGTAGTATAATATTTAAATGCTTCTCTCATGCTAAGTCTATATCAGAATCTGTTGCTCTGATATCAATTGTTAGATCTTGAATATACAGATTATACACAAGTGGGGGTGAATTGTGTCTTTCAGATTTGTCGTCAACTCTTCGATTGATCGAGTTCTGTCCTCTTTGATTTATCATATTTGATCATGCAGTGGAATAAGTAAAAGTAGGGACACACAGATGTATAGTTGTTCAGGGAACAGAAGGCCCCTAGTCCACTCCACCAATGTGCTACTCCACAAGATTGGTGATTTCCACTATCTGGTCCTCTCTTCCACAAACCGTACAACAACTAAAAATAGGCAGTTGGCACATTTACAGTTTTCAGGAAAACAAATCCTTCTGGTTCAAAAACAAACCATCTCAGCTTAGTACTAGAAGTTGATCACTCAAGATAAAAAGTGTTTTTATTTAGAAAGAACCTTTCCTGTTGATCTTCATAATTGCAACAGAATGCAATTGACAGCAGATGGATCGTCATCTTCAGAAATATTGATCTTCAAGTCAAAGCAGTTTTGAGTCAATCCGATTGCAGTTGATATAGAAAATATAATCGCAACATAAGCAACAACAGATTCACAAAATATTTTCGTTGACAAATAGATGAATCTTATGTCGTGTTCCTTATTGTTGAATAAAATAGAACATAGTCTCTCTTCGTAATCAGTAGATCTTTCTATCTTGAATTTTTCTCTATTTTTTCTCTTCAGAGATAGCATTTTTTGTGTAGCAGATCATTCTTTCGAATACAATGATTGTATCTGCACTTGTGTTATTGATCTCTTTGTGTTCTTCTTTCAAATATTTTCTATGTCGATCTCTGTATGCTTTTTTGTATACCACACCTGTTTCTGTTATGATGTGTATTGTGTGTTATTTGAAATTCAAAATGAGAACAGATATATCGGGCGCTTCCACTGAAAAATCAGATCCACAAATATCTCCCTTTGAATTGCAATATTCAAACATGTGAATTAATCTAAGCAGTTGGTAAGATCTATAATATTCACCATGAAATGCTTCGGTTAAATAAATCCTTAAAATAGTTCTGAATTTGTAAAGGACACTTTAAAATCAGTGTTTAGTCTGGCTTAAAATTAGCCTGATCAATTTCTTACAGACCGTTGAACAAAAATATCAACTTCAAATTCGCAATGCCAAACGTAAGGTTGAGTTGCACTGCATGAGTCCTCTGAAACATAACATAGAACAAACGTAGGGTTGATGTCGCATTCTTCAAACGTAAGGTTAATGGTGAATGTAAGGTTGATGACATATGGTTGACCAAAAACACAGTGTTGACCATCCATACTTTTCTCTTCCATATCCAAACATTTACCATACTTTTTAAGCTTCCAAACATAAGGTTTATGATCCATAATTTTTCAAGTAACGTAAGGTTGTTTATAAAAGTAAGGTTGATTAACCATACATTTGAGAAATAAACAAAACATTAAAGACTTATGTAATTTTCTTCTTCCATACTTTCTCAATATCCCAAACCTAGGGTTCCTTCCTAATTTAGGGTTCTTCATCACGTAGGGTTCTTCTTCACGTAAGGTTCTACTTTAAATATGGTTGTTTGACCATACTTTTCTGATAATCTGTATAGAGTAAACACTGAGTTCCTTTCTTTCTTTATGCTACAATTTCCTTTCTTTATGCTAAGCTTTCCTTTCTTTCTCTACGATATGCTTTCCTTTCTTTCTTTACACTACACTTTCCTTTCATTCATTACACTACACTTTCCAGACGTAAGGTATTAATAGTGTTTCCACAACACTTTAAATTGATTCCCGAATGGTTTAGAAATTGTTCCACACTGTGTAAGCACATGAATATTCTTCCAAAAATGAGTATATATAAAATATATAATTCCAAATAAATACTTAAAGTAAAATAATTATAAAATAATTAAAGGGTATTTGTGATCATCAAAATTATCATAAAGAGATAGAGTATTGTTCTCAACAATATCCCCTTATTAATAATAAAGTGTATTATTGAAGACAACACTTGCTCAACAATCTCCCCATTAAATATATATTGTTGAAAACAACACGTGCTCAAAAATCTCCCCATTAAATATGTATTGTTGAAAAAAAACACGTTCTCAACAATGTCATCCCAACATGTAGGTGTTCTGAACCTCTTACCATAAAAGGATTCATAGGGATCCATTCAGATGATCTATTGGAAACTGTTATTGTGTGAGAACACGACCATAAGAAGATATTGATCCAAACCTCCTTAAAAGTTCATTGAACATTCCCCCAACATGTCATCTAGTGTCTTAATATTCAACATAGATTGGCCATCAATTTGAGGATGATAGTCTGTGCTTCTGTTCAGCTCAGTGTTTAGAACATGTTGGAGACATTTCCAGAACTTATAGGTGAATCTTGGATCTTAATCAGATATAATTGATAATGTTACTCCATACATCCTCACCACTTATCCAATGTATATCCATGAAAGTTTATCCATTGTGAATTCCTACTAAATCACAATTAAGTGTGTAGTCTTTATAAGATGATCCGCCATAACCCAAACAACATTGTTTCTTCTGGATTTCTTCAGATGTATGGTAACAATGTTTGTGATGATGTCTTCCCATTTCCATGTTGGTTTGGGTAATGGTTGACCATCCCCTTTGATTTATTCCTTTCATCCTTCACTTCCTTACATACATGAAATCTTGATGTATATTCAGTTATATCCTTCTTTATATTGTCCCACCATTAGTGTCTTCGAAGATATCAATACATCATTGTGCTTACATGATGGATAGAGAAGGTTGATCTATTCACATCATCCAAAAACTCCATCTTTAACTCGGTATTTGATGGTAAACAAGTTCTTGAACCAAATATTAAAGTACCTTATTCATTAATATTGAACTCAATGGATTCCTATATTCTTATAGCTTCCACTTTCTTTAGAATTCCCCCATCAACTCTTTGATCGCTATTTATCTTTTCCAAAAGAGATGGTTGAACAATAATTTGTGAAAGGATTGATGATGTTCATTCATTTATGATTCCCATGTCCATGTTCCTCAAGTATAAGAAGAAAATATCCTTCTAAATTATCATTAATGGTAAAATCATTAGATTATTTCTAATTAAAACAACTTCAACTTTATTCTCTTTCCCATGATGGTATTCAATTGAGAAGCCATAGTCTTTTATCATCTCTAAGAATATTCTTTGGCACATATTCGTATATTTTTGTGTGAATATATACTTTAGGATTTTATGATTTGTATATATTTCACACTCTTCCCCAAAGATATAATGTTGCATTATTTTCAAAGTGAAGATCACTTCATCCAACTATAGATCATGTGTTGGGTTGTATTGTTCATGACCATTCAATTACACTGATTCATATGATACCACTTTGTCATTCTGCATTAACACAAAACCCAATCCCGTCTTAAAATAATCACCAAATACTATGAAAAGTTCGCCACTTTGGGTAGTGCGAGAATAGGGGAAGTGATAAGACTCCTTTTCCACTCCTTTATGCTCTATTCATATTCATCATTCCAATATAACTTGACTCCATTCTGAGTTGTCTTGGTTAGAGGGTTTTAAAATCAAGAAAACTTTCCCAAAAATTGATGATAGTACCCATCATATCTAAGGAAACTATATATATCTATCACAGATATTGGTCTCGTCCATCCCTCAATAGATAATATCTTTGAATGATCCATAGATATACCATTTCATGTAATGATGATCCACAATAATGATACTTCCATTAACCAAACCTCACATTTGTTTTGTACTTTTCATAAATATTCTCCTTTCAAAAGGTCTTTAGAACAATACTCAGATGCTCCTCATGATCCTCCTTGATTTTAGAGAATATTAGAATATCATCAATAAAGACTACCAAAAATATATTGAGTTAATCTATAAAGACTCTATTCATCATGTCCATGAATATTTCTAGATCATTAGTGATTCTGAATGGAATTACTATGAACTCATAGAGCATGTACCTTGTATGAAAAGTATCCTTTGGGATATCCTCCATATTCACCCTATCTTAGTAATATATGGACCACAAATCAACATTGGGGGAGTATTTTTCTTGATGTAGCTGATCAAACAAGTCACCTATCCGTGTTATATGATAGCTTTTCCTTATTTTTATCTTTTTCAGTTCATTATATTCAATGAAAAGGTGCATTTACCCATCCTTTTTTTGATGTAGAGGACTGGTGCACTACATGGTGAAGCACTTTGGAATGTGAACCCTTTATATAGATTCTCCCAGAGTTTTTAGTCAATCTCTTTGAGTTCCAAAAAATCCATTTTATATGGATTCTTGGATAATGGTAACATCATATGTATTATCTTGATTATAAATTTAACCACTCTATAAAGAGGAAGAGTAGACAATTCCTAGGGAAACACATCAGCGTATTCCCTCACAATGGTAATGTATTCAATGATGATGTTTTCATTAGACTCAAAAATTTATGCTAGATATGCTTACTCATAAGGAAATAATATTCATCCATGAGATGTTTTTGATTAGGAATATTCATCTTCCTTCTTAAACTTGAATAAAATCGAAGGATTATTCAAAATATGGACAGTGATTTAATTATCATGGAAATCATTGTTATCTCTATATTGGGAAAGAAAACCCATACCCATAATTTCAACAAATTCAAACAAAGATAGTATGATAATGTTCTCTAGGAATTTCATCACTCAAAACATTGATAGAGGAAGAGTTTTGTACTTGGGATGCAATAATTGTTCCATTTTCAATTTTCACTGACAACTCTACTACCATAATTTGTAGTAGTTTTGGAATAGTTCTATTAAACATTCATGATATGAAGGAATGTGTATAACTAGAATGAAAAGGTTTATTCACAATTCATGAAAGAATATCTATCATACCTAACACCACTTCATTGCCTGAATCCACATCAGTGGTTTTGATGGAAAAATCTCAAGCATGTTTCCCTAGAGGTTGTTAGTTGTCTCTAAATATTCATGGATTAGTGCAATAGTTTTTAAAGTTTCTTGGTTCCTTGTAGTTTATGAAATTAAAAACATGCGGAGGGTTAACCACAGCATTCCTCTCCATCAACACATTAGTGGTTTTCTCTAGTTAGTAATCGCTAGCTAGGTTCCCTTCCTTCCATCATCTAAAGCATTTCCTCACCCACCTTATGCAATTTATAGGGTTCCTATTTCTGAACATTTGATAATTGGGGTGTTGAAATTTCTTGACACTTTTAGATTTCTCCATGAAACTGCTATAATTAAATTCCACTTTCCTCTTCTTATACCCATGATACCCGTGAGATTTTCCAATCTCCATTTAGACTCTAAGGGAACATCTGAAAATTTCTTCATATCTATTAACATCACATATCACTGAGGATTTTCATAGACTAGATTTTTCCCCCCAAAAATATGCTTTTATCCTTGTATTTTGGGGTAATGAAAAAGTTGGAGGCATATCATGCAAGTCTTTTGAATTTTTCTCACACACCGAGATAGATTCTTCAACTTTTTTCTCAAGTTCAAGGAAATACCTTTCTATATTTAGATTAAGAGTCTGAGGAAAATGTTTATTGACAAAATTTTTTCTGAAATTCCATTCACTCGTCACTTTTATCTCCTCCTATGGATTTTTATTCTTGGAAAATATACAAATCTGATCAGCTTATACCTCCATATGATGAACAAACATAAGAACTTTCTCTTGCTAAAAATATTGAAAGATGGAGAAGATCTTATTGGTGGAGTTTATATGTTTTTACACAATTAAGGGATCCAATAATCAATTGATTTCTAGGGGAATTTTTCAGATAAATCTCTCAATTGTAGATGTTCTTTTTTAAGGGGATTTGGTCACTCCTCCTGAGCCAGGTTTATATTCATAACCTAATTTAGCTAAGAGAGTATCATTAAAAAGTTTATGATTCATGATTCCATTTTGTTGGTAATCTCATTAGGGAAGTCATCACATTGCTTGTCACATTGATTTTTTAGCCGATTCCTCATATTTATTGTCATTGGCAAGAATAAAGAGGAAATTATGGTTGATTGTTTTTAAATATTAAACACATAGTGGGGAATCCAATAAAATTAATGAGATAACTTATAAATTACATGTAATTAATTAACTTATAAATTTCAAGGATCTAATATATGTTATCCATGATCTAATTCCTAACATATACTCTTGAAGAATATTCTATTACATTAATAATGGTTAATAATGAGATTATGAGTTTACATTACTGGAAATCCAGGCTATATCCACGGTTTTAAACCGTGGCTATAGGCCCTCAAACCGTGTCTATAGGTAATAGCAACGGTTTGAGGAAATGTGGCTAAGTTTGGCGTGGATATAGGCCCAGACCTATAGCCACGGTTCCAAACCATGGCTATATACCTAAAGCAATAGTTTGAACCGTGGCTATAGGTTTATATCCACGGTTCAAACCTTGGATGTATACTTAATGCCACGGTTTCAACCATGGCTATATTAGACACCAGACAAGATTTATAGCCACGGTTGGAAACCTTGGAGTTAGGTCTATAGCCATGGTTAAAAACCGTGGCAATAAACCAATAGCCACGGTTTAAAACCGTGGCTATAGGGTGTTCACATACATAAAAAAATACCCCCAACCCCCTGGACACCCTCGGGACACCCCACTGGACACCCCCATGGAAACCCCCCTGGACACCCCCCTGACACCCCCCGGACACCCCCCTGACACCCCCTGGATACCCCCTGGACACCCCCTGGACACCCCCTGGACACCCCCTGGACACCCCCTGGACACCCCCTGAACACCTCCTACACCACTCCCCTATGCCTTACAGACCCCCCCCCCCCACCCCCCTGCCCTCCTCCCCACTACCTTGCAGACACGGCCCTGCCAGTCCCCCTACCCCCTGCCCCCTGTCACACCCCCTGCCAGCCCCCCCTGCTTGTCCCCCTGCCCCCTGCCAGTCCCCCCTACCCCCTACCACACCCCCTGCTAATCCCCCTCTGCCACCCCCTGCCAGTCCCCACTTCCCCCTGCCACCCACCTACTTGTCCCCCTGCTTGTCCCCCTGCCATCCGCCCCCCTGCCCCTACTAGTCCCCCCTGCCCCTTGCTAGTCCCACCGGCCACCCCCTACCTTCCCCCCAGCCCCCTGCCCCCGGCTAGTCCACCCCTGCCACTCCCCTTCTTGTCCCCCCTGCCCCCTGCCCCCTGCCACCCCCCTGCCATCCCCCCTGCTTGTCCCCCTGCCAGCCCACCCCCCAGCCCTCTGCCAGTCCCCCCCAGCCCCCCCCCCCCAGCCCCCTTCCCCCCCCCCCCAGCCCACCTGCACCAGCCCCCCCCCCCCTCGCAGACCATCTACACCAGCCCCCAACCCCAGACCCCAGCCCCTAGCTTCGCTAGTCCACCCCCATCCCAGCTGCACCAGTCTCCCCAACCCTCCCCAGCCCCCTGCACCACCTCCCCCCCAGCCACCTGCTACCCCCATCCCACCTCCACCCCCCCCCCCCTGTAGCCCACCTGCACCAGCCCCCAACCCCAACCCCTAGCTGCACCAGCACCCCCCCCCCCAGCCCCCTGCCACCCCCCAGCCCACCAGCACCCCCCCCCCCCGCAGCCCACCTGCACTAGCCCCCAACCCCAGCCCCCAGCTGCACCACCCCCCCCCCCCATTCCCCTGCTACCCCAGCCCACCTGCACATGTCCCCCCTCCCCAGCCCCCCAGCACTGGCCCAATTATCCTACATTGTTTCACCAAGGGGCTACATTATTTAGACTTGTCTATGCACAACTCATGCTAAAAAATTGTGTGCAATTCAAAATGAACTTAAAATTATCCTCACGAAGGGAGGTCATACTATTTTCCTCAAACCATGCACCTTAACCATGAAGAGTATGGAAACCTCAAAAATTTCCATGTTCTGACCTGGAACTCCATGGAGATAAAAACCAAAACTCTTCTTAACCAAATAACAATAAAAGAACTATGCAGTGACATATGGGCTATCATAAACTCCCCTCTATGGTACTTTTCCTCCTAGAATTTCCTTGGTCAAAACTAGAGACAAAGGAAAAGAGATGCAAAGGAAAACATAACTAGCACACTGTGACGAGATGTTTTCTAGTACATTGTATCTTTTACTGCCTCTCTCAATGTCTCCCAACATTGTTCAAGTCTTACCACTTCCGATCTACGTATTCACGTTACACATTAGGGGGTGAAACAAAATAAAACAGAACTAGCACAGTAAACTGCAAATAAGTGAAATCTTGGTGTGAAGTGATGTAAAAGTAAAAAATCTCACATTGTTGTGCCCTATGACACCCACTAGACCCCCTGGACACCCCCTAGACCCCCCTGGACACCCCCTAGACCCCCCTGGACACCTTCCACTGGACACCCCCACCCTTGGACATCTTCCACTGGACACCCCCACCCTCCTGCTAGTTCCCCCCCTGCCACCCCCTGCTTGCCCCTGCCTGCCAGCCCCCCCCCCTGCAACCCCCCTGCTTGTCCCCCTACCTTTCCCCCCTGCCCCATGCTAGTCCCCCCCTGCCAGCCCCTTGCCAGCCCCCCCAGCCCCCTGCTAGTTCCCCCCCTGCCACCCCCTGCTTGCCCCCTGCCAGCCAGCCCCCCCCCCCCTGCCACCCCCTGCTTGTCCCCTGCCTTTCCCCCCTGCCCCATGCGAGTCCCCCCTGCCACCCCCCTGCCAGCCCCCCTGCCCCTGCTTGTTCCCCCCCTGCCACCCCCTGCTTTCCCCCCTGCCAGCCCCCCTGCCAGTCCCCCCTGCCACCCCTGCCAGTCCCCCCTGCTAGTCCCCCTGCCAGCCCCCCCTGCCCCCTGAATTTGAAGTTGAATTTTATAGATCTATAAGAACAAGATGCAAGAAAGTAAAATAAATATAACAAACACTATTATTTAACATGCTTTAGTCCCATGGGGACCTACGTGCATAAAAATAACAAATCCTAACTCACACATTTTATTATGGTCAAAGAAAACAAAAACCCTACAACTGTAAACTAGAAAGAATCACAATATGAGAGATAATAACATAAGTATACAAGACTCAAATGCTTCAAAATAAATGAAACAAAAATGAAAATCACAGTACTTGACTGGGTAGTATTCTAACATTCCCATTCTCTTCAAGCTGAAATCTTGATGCATGATGCACCAGGATCCAAAAGTTCATATTCTCATTTCTGCACTTGTGGAACTATCACCAAGAAGGGTCTTCACCTCTTCCTCGAAGGAAGGACGTCATCTCCACTATAAAACAAGAAATGATATGAGTTCAAGGAGATATAGGTATGGAAAGAGATATGATGAAGCAAAGCAGCAATGGCGATCAAGGTTTTCACCAGAGGAATCCTATAGAAATATCTTAGAGGATGAGAAATACAAATTATCAAGATTTTGAAGATACTTGGGTCATAGGGTTTATCAATACCCTTACACTATAGTACCTCAAAATGGAACAACCAATCTGGTGAGGCCACAAATCCACATGAAACAAAACACCCCCCATGCACCCCCCATGCCCCCATTAGTCCCCCATGCCCCCCTGCACCCCACTGGACAGCCCCCATGCCCCAACTGGATAGCCCCACTGGACAGCCCCACTGGACACCCCCTGCACCCCCTGGACAGCACTCCCCACCCTGCCGGACACCCCTCCCCCCCAGCTTGGACAGCCCCTCCCCCTACTGGACACCCCTCCCCTACTGGACACCCTTGCCCCCTGCCCCTTGCACCCCACTGTACAGCCCCCATGCCCCAACTGGACAGCCCCACTTGACACCCCCTGCACCCCCTAGACACCCCTCCCCCCTGCTGGACAACCCCCCTGACGGACACCCCACCCCCTTCCCCTTTATACACCCCCTGTAATGTGTTTTATTGATATAAATGATCATCTTATTGAGGGATGTTTTGTATTATAAAACATACCAAAGTACAATGAGCAATGCATGATGATAGGCCATGCCACTGATAAGTGCAGAATGGTACAGAAATTCTGCAATCCATCCTCTATTAATACTTTGTTGAAAGATGCTCTGAAAGGGAAAAATATTAATACCAAACACTATGTTAGAAAAAAAATAAAAAGAAGGTTAAAAAGAGGTCACCTGGTATAACAATTCTGCTACTAGTAAATCCTAGGAAGACTTAGTAGAGGAATAAGATTCCCAAGGATGTGTTCATGCTGAAACTAGTAAAGCACAATTCTGCTGGATATATTCTATAAGCAGATCGTCAACTCGTACTCCCAACTTGAGCACCTTATCAAAGAGGGTTCTCTACCGCAACTAGAATTAAGATGAAACATCTTATCAACATGGGCTACCAACAACCAACATACATGAATCAAGAAATAGAAAATAGAGAGTTCCCAACATTTTTTACACAACCAGAACATGTCTAGGAGCATCATTAGAGACCTCACCCTATAGGTTACACGTGAAATATACTAATAGGGATGCCACATTTTACTCTACCTGCTGTTACACCTATTCATGCTCGTTCTCAGCTATACATTCCTTAAGGACAGCACCTCCCCCTCTGCTGAACAGCCCCTCCCCCTACCTGGACACCCCTCCCCCCTGCTGGACAGCCCCCCTACTGGACAGCCCCTCCCCCTGCCTGGACACCCCTCCCCCCTGCTGGACAGCCCCTTCCCCTGCCTGGACACCCTTCCCCCTACCTGGAAACCCCTCCCCCTGCTGGACACCCCTCCCCCCTGCTGGATAGCCCTCCCCCTGCTGGACAGCCCTCCCCCCGTGCTGGACAGCCCTCCCCCCCTGCGGGACAGCCCTCCCCCTGCCGGACAGCCCCTCCCCCCTGCCGGACACCCCTATCCCCTGAAGGACACCCCTCCCCCCTGCTGGACACCCCGCCCCACTGAATGGACATATTTCATTAACAAGAAGAAATGAATTAAATGAATACAAATTAAACAGAGATATAAATGAGTGAAATAAGTAATAAAACCTGAATTAAAAATGTTGGATTTAGTAATTTAAAAAAATGGCTATAGTAAGATAAAGAGGCTCTGCTAGTCCCCCTGTCCCCTACCAGTCCCCCCATGCCAATCCCCCCCTGCACCCTGCCAGACACCCTGCCAGTCCCATGCTAGTCCCCCTACTCCTTGGACACCACTGTGACCGCGGCGTGACCGCGGCGTGACCGCAGCGTGACCGCAGCATGACCACAACGTGTTGGCCCGGTCGATCGACATCCGTGGGGCAACATCTTCCACATAGTTTCAAATAGGATGATATGGATGGCTTGAGAGGATGTTCTCTCAGAAGATTTAAGGAAATGAATGCTAATATGTGATGACTAGTGGATTGGATGACCCCTGATATACCTAATTCGGTGAGGTTTGGAGATCTAGAAATGTGTAGGAATACCTAGAGGAATAAAATATGCCAGGCAATTCCAAACCAATGTTTTCAGTTGAATTGATCCTTTGTACCACCTGGTATGCACGGTTTGTGGAAAGATGGATGAGAGGCAGCGCTGAGAGGAGATATAGTTTAGGAATGAGGAAATACGAAAAATTATAGAGCTAACCATTCAATTTTTCTCTAAGGAGGAGTAACCACTGCAGGGTGTCGTCCTGGAGCAGGGCCAAATCACGGCATGACCACGGCGTGTCCACGACATGACAGTAGCGTGACCACGGCGTGACCGCGGCGTGACCGCGGCGTGACCACGTCGTGACTACGGCATGACCGCGACGTGACCACAACGTAACCGTGGCATGACCGCGGCGTGACCGCAGCGTGACCACAACGTGTTGGCCCGGTCCAGGGACATCTGCGGGGTAACATATTCCACTTAGTTTCAAATAGGATGATATGCGTATGTGTAGACTACCAGTCCCCTCCCCCATGTCTGGACACCCCCCCCCCCCTATATGGACACCCCCCCCTATCTGGACGCCCCCCTGTCTGGACACACCTCCCCCCTGTCTGGACACCCCCCCCCCCCTTTTCTGGACACCACCCTGTCTGGATACCCCCCCCCCTTTTCTGGACACACCTCCCCCCTGTCTGGACACCCTCCCTGTCTGGACACCCCCCCTCCCTGTCTGGACACCCCCCCTATCTCGACACCCTCCCTATCTGGACACCCCCCCCCCCGCACCCACCCCCTCAACTTGATAGTGGTCATCCTCCTCCAATGAGTGCTACATGAGATGAGGGAATTATGGAAGGAATTTCATCTAAAACAGCCAAAAGTAGACATTGAATTTCCATCACAACAGGATGATCCGGTTCAGAAGACATGTGCAGAGGATGAGGATGATCTGGTTCAGACAACATGTGAAGAGGACAAGGAAAAAGAATAATTACCGAAAAAATATTATGTGATACATGTACAATAAAATATGCCAAACAATTCCAAACCAATGTTTTCTATTGAATTGAGCCTTTTTACAACCTGCTATGCACGTTTTGTTGAAATATGGATGAGAGGCAGCGCTGAGAGGAGATATAGTTTAAGAATAAGGAAATACGAAAAATTATAGAGCTAACCATTCAATGTTTCTCTAAGGAGGAGTAACCGCCGCAGGGTGTCATCCTGGAGCAGGGCCAAATCATAGCGTGACTGCGGCGTGACCGCGGCGTGACCGCGGCATGACCGCGGCGTGACTGCGGCGTGACCGCAGCGTGACCACAACGTGTTTGCCCGGTCCAGCGACATCCACGTGGAAAAATCTTCCACTTAGTTTCAAATAGGATGATATGGGTATGTGTAGACTACCATTCCCCTCCCCCATGTCTGGACACCCCCCTGTCTGGACCCCCCCCCCTGTCTGGACACCCCCCACCCTGTCTGGACACACCTCCCCCCCTATCTGGACACCCCCCCTTGTCTGGACACCACCCTGTCTGGACACCCCCCCCCTTCCGGGACACACCTCCCCACTGTCTAGACACCCTCCCTGTCTGGACACCCCCCTCCATGTCTGGACACCCCCCCCCCCTTTCTGGACACCCTCCCTATCTGGACACCTCCCCCCCGCACCCCCCCAAACCTGGACACCCCCCCTTTCACCGCACCTACACCCTCCCCCTGCCCCACAACACCCCCCCCCCCCCGGACAACCCTCCCCACCTGCACCCCCCTGCCCCACAGCACCACCCCCCCCCCCCTCGGCCCCGCTGCACCCCCTGCCTGGACAGCCCCCCCCCCCCCCCTCCTGGACACCCCCCCCCCCTTCCTGGACACCTCCACCCTACCTGGACACCTCCCCCCTGGACACACATGATCTATGAAAAATATAAACAAGAATTAATCAAAGGCATTACACATCAATTCAGGATTACAATATTCTCATAGCAACAAAAATGAAATTCTGTATAGAAATGATTCAATTACATAGAATAAAATCATGAGAATAAAATACCATATTCAATATATACATTCCCAGGGTATATGGATTCCTATATAAAGAACCAAACTAGTAAGTCTAAATAGATGCTAGTAGCAGCCATGATTAAAAATAGCACAAGATAACACATAACATTCTAAGTGAAGGAAAACCAAATTTGATATATCAAATGAACAAAGTGTACCACTCTTCTCTTGTATGCATGGCACTGTTCCACTAAATCAACAATAACTTCCTGCTTGAGACCCTGTAGGAAAACACAAACATTACCAGTAGCTAAGGTAGAGATTTCCCTTGAAAACTCAAAAAGCGTTTACACGTGAATAATTCATTGATTTCAAATTCTAGAACATTTTATCAGAGATACAATCACACCTGCCCCCCAATAGTCACCCCTGGACACCACCCACTGGACACCCCTGGACACCACCACTTGGACCCCCACTGGACACCCTTAGACACCACACCTAGACACCACCTAGAGCCCCTAAACCCCGGGACACCCCCTGGACACCACCCCTGGACCCCCTCCCCGTGCTGGACAGCCCCCCCGGCTGGACAGCCCCCCTGTTGGCCAAATGAAATTTCCTCATTATTTTCATAGTAGAATAGAGTTGTAGAAAAGGGTGTAAGGATACCTTCAGTGAAAACCTACTCATTAAGTGTCCATAATGGACCAGCTAGTGATGGCGGTATCAGAATAGGATAAAAGAGAGAGCTTATCCTTGTCAGGCTTATGGTGAGCTGGGAATTAGTTTTTGGGCAATGTGGATGTAAACAAAATAGTAGGGACGGTTCAAGAACTTTTCTAAATTTTATATGCTTTGAGGACATGAAACCCGACTTTCAAGCTTATCACTTGCACCTTTCTTAACGAGGATCAGATCTCTTTTTGTTAAATGGTTTATGCTTTCTATTGTTACATCAGTCTAAGAACTCATTGAAAACACATGAATGATATTTCAAGATTTATATTAGATCCCTCGGTTATAATGGGATATTCCAATGTTGGTGGAAGGGGGGTGGTTGCAGGTGTTGGGGGGATGGTGCGGGCTGATTTGAAGGTGGCAGGGGGCTGGTGCGGGGTGGAATACTAGTGGCAGGGGGCTGAAATGAAGGTGGAAGGGGGCTGGTGTGCGAGGGATGTGGCTGGAGCAGGGCCAAATCACAGCGTGACCACGGCGTGACCGTGGCATTACCGCAGCGTGTTGGTCGATCCAGCAACATCCGCGGGGCAGCATCTTTCGGCCAGAAGTGAATGGATCAGAAGGAGGCTGGAATGCTGGTGGAAGGGGGCCGGTTGCGGGTTTTGGGGGGATGGTGTGGGCTGATTTGAAGGTGGCAGGGGGGGCTGTTGCGGGCAGGAATGCCAGTGGCAGCGGGATGAAATGAAGGTGGAAGGGGGCTAGTGTGGGCTGGATGTGGCTGGAGTAGGGCCAAATCATGGCATTACCACAGAGTGACTGCAGCGTGACCGCGGCGTGACCGCGGCGTGACCAGAGCGTCTTGACCCGATCCAGTGACATCTGCGGGGCAGTATCTTCTGGCTAGAAGCGAAGGAAGTGGGAGGAGGCTGTAATGATGGTGGAAGGGGGCTGGTTGCAGGTGTTGGGGGGATGGTGCAGGGAGATTCGAAGGTAGCAGGGGGGTTGTTGCGGGCTGGAATGCCGACGGCAGCGGGCTGAAATGAAGGTGAAAGGGGGCTGGTGTGGGCTGGATGTGGCTGGAGCAGGGCCAAATCACGGCATGACTACGGCATGACTGCGGCGTGACCACGGTGCGGCGTGACCGCAGCGTGACCGCAGCGTGTTGGCCCGATCCAGCGACATCCGCGGGGCAGCATCTTCTGGTCAGGAGTGAAGGGAGCGGGAGGAGGCTGGAATGCGGGTGGAAGGGGGATGGTTGCAGGTGTTGGGGGGATGGTGCGGGCTGATTCGAAGGTGGTAGGGGGTGGCTGTTTCGGGCTGGAATGCCGGTGGCAACGAGCTGAAATAAAGGTGGAAGCGGGCTGGTGTGGGCTGGATGTGGCTGGAGCAGGGCCAAATCATGGCGTGACTGCGGCATGACCGCAACGTGACCGCGGCGTGACTGCGGCGTGACCGCGGCGTGACCGCGGCGTGACCACGGCGTGACCGCAGTGTGACCGCAGCGTGTTGGCCCTATCCGGCGACATCCGCGGGGCAACATCTTCAGACCCGGAGCGAAGGGAGTGGGAGGAGGCTGGAATTAATCCTTTGGTCTGGAAATTGACTTCTATTAACTATTAATTTTGGAATTTCCCTCTAGAAATGACATGTATATCCAATGTTCAAGGATATCCTTGTTGTAATTCTCCCTACGATCTATGGAAACTCCATTCATGGTCATATATGGGGTTTCCAATGAAATAAGACATGGTAATTGCGATAATTAGTTGAGAGAAGATGACCAAACCCAGGAATAGAGAAACGGGTTCTAACGAACCAACATTTTTTCCAACAAAAACATAAGGAGAGGGGGGTTAATCTACTCATGATTAAAAGTATAAGAAACATACTAAAAATTTTAATAGAGTTCATTAAAATATAAAATAAAAGAATCAAAATCACCGTGAAAATTTGGAGAAAAGTTCTCCAAAACCATTCTCTCACAAAAAAACAAAGTTCCAAGCCCCCCCCCCCCCACCACTTCTACTCTCCCCCCTGCCTGGACACCCCCCTACCTGGACATCCCTCCCCCTGCAAGAGACCCCTTGCCTGGACACCCCTGCCCCCTACTGGACACCCCTCCCCCTAATGGACACCCTCCGCCCTACTGGACACCCCTTCCCCCTGCTAGACAACCCCCTTCCTGGACACCCCTCCCCCCTACTGGACACCCCTCCCCCATGCTTGGACACCCCCCTGACTAGACACCCCCTACCTGGACACCCCACCCACCTACTGGACACCCCTCCCCAGCCTGGACACCCCGGCCCCCTGCTAGACACCCCTCCCCCCTACTGGACACCCCTCCCCCCTGCTGGACACCCCTACCCCCTGCTGGACACCCCCTACTGGACACCCCCTATCAAGACACCCCCCTACTGGACACCCCTGGACAGACCCCCCAGACCCCATGGACAGACCCCCCAGGACCTGGACACCCCACCCCTTGCACCCCCCGGGACCCCCTTCTAGTCCCCTCCCCCCTGCCAACCCCCCTACCAGTCCCCTCCCCCTGCTAGTTCCCCCCCTCCCCCTACCAGTTCCTTCTCCCCCAATGCCAGTCCTGCCCCCCCCCCCCACCAAAACATGTACATTAAAGTACTTTCATGAGTATAATTTCACTTACATCTTGATTCTTACACCGATCATTAATGAAGTTATCTTAGAGTTAGTTATTAGTTAATCAATAATAAACTCTAAATGGTAAGAAGTTTAGATATAGTCAGTCTAGAAGTTTTCCCCTAATGTTGTGATTGATTTTATTTGTGGAGATGTAATGGATTGTGAACAATCCAAAAAGGGGCATATTTTTAGTAATGATCACCTTTATCTATTTCCTAGTTGTGTTTTTTTAATAGTATGTTAGAGAGGTCTCAAAAGAAGAAACAATGCCATTAGAAAGGAATGAATGGGTTTTGGAAATGTTTTCCCAGCTTTGTATACCACAGAGAAGTTTCATTGTGATGACAATGGTCACTCCACAACCTTACCAAGGTACTTGAGCCTATCTATAGTGGAAGGCCAAGGGGAAACCACTTTTTTGATAGGATACCACAAGTTTTATCTAGGAAGACTGTTATTCCATGAATTGGGAATACATGATTCAAAAAAAGAAAAATTCCATACTCCGTAAGGTTAACTAAATTTTCCTAAGGGATACTAAATTTTTTAAGCAGTTTATACACTATGGAATGTTTTGAAGGATTGCATCAAGCTGTGAGGATAATTACTGTGTCATGAAGGGATTATTGCTAGAATTCAGTGTCACTCACCACAGGAAGCAATATCATGAGATGAGGGTGTTACACCATGATGACATGATATAAAGAATGATGATTTTGAGGGATCATGAACCCACACTATGAAGTCACATGTGATGCCATGAATCAAGGTTGATGAAGTTTTAGTAGTACTATCATTTAGAAGGTGCATGCACTCTGAAGTTAGTGATGCATCGTGATAGGTATTAAAGGGATTATAGGTCATTTTGTTGTCTATCTAACATGCTGGGAAGTAGGATATAGAAAAATTATAGTGTTTCTATCCATGTACACATCACACCATGGAGGAATAAATAATTACCAGAGAAAGACTTCGAGTCACTAAAGATTAAAGGATCCTCCCAGATTTTGTAGGGAGATAAAAATAAGATATTAACTAGATTTCTTGAATCTGTTTGATGTCTCAGGATTAAAAATAATATGTTTTTAGTGCTTTTTATGTGTTATTAAATCTTAATTTGGACTGAATTTAACCATATAAATCATTTATATTGTGGGTTGTATTGTGGAGGTAGTCTACATTCAATACCTAGGATACTTTTTGGTTTAATTTTTGTTTCACAAAATCCATAACTGAAAATGGATAATGATGAAAAAAATAAAACATCATTCCAATAAACAGGAAAGATGTTTCGATCAATGGTCCTAGTTGAGCCTCAACCAACAAAATTTTATATGGGCTGGATTTTGGGTTTTTAACCAACAAAAGTTTATATGGCCTGGGTTATGGGTTTTTTAAATAATAATAAATAAACAGAATGGCCCTAGAGTACACATGTAGTCCCATGTTGGTGGGTTGTCTATCTATTTCCAGTCATAGAAAAGGTTCCCTTTAATGCAACCAGCTTCTTTTGTAGGCAAATCAAACAATGTTAATTTAGAAATGATGCTCTTCAATGCAACCAGCTTATTTTGTAGGAAAATCAAACAATATTAATTTAGAAATGTTTCTCGATAGTTCGTAAAAATTAAAGCATACAACAGAGAGAACCATATGCATAATATACATATAATGCAAAGGATAAATGAAAAATAAGTCAAAACTGGTTAAGAAAAAAGGCATAAAAAGGGAGCATAATTGACAGAATGATTCATCTTTTTACTTGCAGGATCCATGGAAAACACTTTTGAATGGATCCATGACAGCAGTTCCAAGTAAAAATCCAGCTCCATGTGCTGCTGAGCTGATGGCACCTCCCATTGCTAAATATTTAATAGTATTCCAATCAAGAAAAAAAATCCCCGATCTAATATGAAATAAATTTTATTAGGCATGAAATTATTAATAAATTCTACTTTTAATACATTAGTGTCGTAAGAAATACATTTAAAAACAAAGGCTCATTCCTAATTAATTGCAAACATAATTCAACACAAATCCACTTCATCAAATGTAGCACTAACAACTTGAGTTCCAAAAAGTCAAAATTTTCCTAATTCATACAAAGATAATGACTAATCCATACCTAGAGTTTGGGGAAATGATAAAGACTACATTATTCAGAAATATTTTATAGTAGTTGTATATAGGAAAACAAGAGATTGGGAATGAAGCATCGAGTGGAATCTAAAGATCAATCTAAAGATCAGATTGATTCATAAACTCATTTCAATAGTGTGCACAATGATTGCCAACAAAACATGGGAAAAGAAAATGTGTCAAGTAGATTTTTTAAAAAGTAATTAATTTCAATGGTCAAAACCCTTCACCAAGTACACAATGGCCTACATCAGTGGTTAATTTTAAACAGAAAGATCACAGATTTTAAAAAAGATGCATTGTATAAGTGGAGTGGAATCAGAGAGAATAGAAGCCTTGGGGATTGCTGACGTGTTTGAATCGTGGCTTCCGGCCGCTGAAAATTTTCAGCATGTCTTCAAGGAAGTATTGTGAGGATGATGGAAACAATTACAATCGAGAGCATAACGCCCAAGCGTCCGAGAGGAGGGCACGGTGAGGAGGAGGGCGCAGTGAGGAGGGTGCGGCGAGGAGGGTGCGGCGAGGAGGGCGCGACGAGGAGGAGGCATCTAGGAGGAGGACTGGCGAGGAGGGAACGACTAGGCGGAATCGGGGAGGTGGAGGGCTCGGCGAGGAGGCATCGGGGAGGAGAAGGGTCGCGAGGGCAGGAGGAGCCTGATGGAGATTTGGAAAAAAAATGGGGTGAGTGATATAGCCACAGATAAGATTTTTATCTATGGTAATATAAAAGCTATAGCCACGGATCTATAAATCTGTGGCTATAGGTCTGTGGCTATAAACTAGATTTGTAGTAGTGTTACTGGAAAAAATCCCCTAGGACTATCAAACCAGGGGTATATAAAGGCCGGTTTTCTTGCCCCAGTTCCCATTCAATTCTAGCTCAACATGATTTTTTCAGGTTTTAACCCAATGTATATCTATTACAGAGCCCCATACCCTTATAGTATCCAGAGAGGGATTCATTTTATTGATAAGAAACATACTCTATACATACCAAAATTTTATTATGATTTCTAATACTTAGCCTTATCCCTAATGATTTCATTGTATTTTCCTAATCTTATTCCAAAAAAATTACTTAGGTTTTCCTCTAATAACTTCTATAAGAAACCTTCTCTTTATTTCATGTTAATATATGATTTATTAAATAAGGTTACACTTAATACAACCCAAAATATCAAGAATTATAGAGTATTTGAAAATTATGTACATTGCATAACCAAGTAAAATAATGAATACATCATCTTTATTGGAAACCTCCTTTACATGTTTATAATATTCCTACATACTTAAAACAATATGAGATAATCTGGGGATATATATAAGAAAAGGGTGATCTATAAAGACACCTATGAGAATAAACATGGAATAAAATTAATAGAATAATATATGTTAGACAATAGGAATATCAATGTGTTATAAAAGTATTTGGAATCATAAATATAAATAATGAGACATGATATAGCATGATAATCATAAATAAATCATTTGAAATGTGGAAACAAATTAAAACGCAACAGCATAAACATAGGTCATGGCTAACTGCCAAGACACAATGATGAAAATTTTCCCATAAAGAAATCAGCTTTACTCACTATCTCAATATGACATCCCATGAGACTAAAGATTACCCAATCCATTGGAGCGCTATATAATTGCAGGAGCTCTTGTCACTTTCATTTCATTCTCATGTTTTAGTGTGCCACATTGATCATACAACATGGATTCATTCATCTTAATATTTCATTCCATAACCAAGGATTGCGTAATAAATACAAATAAGTAAAAATTTAAATAATTATTTGTGTATAAAGGTGAGTACCCTTTATAAGAAATAGGTATTGTATTAACTATAAAATTGTTTTGGCATTGAAAATTGCAGTGAAATTTTGATAGCATAACAGTGTCACTTAAAAATTCATATAATGGGTTGATGATAGTTAGATGGGTATCTCATAATTTTAACATAAAATGTTCTGTAATAGTGTCATGAAAATACATATCACAAAAATAGTAATAGGAAATAGAAGGAACAATTTAATAGGGAAACTTGAATAAAGAAGAGAAGGTGAAGATACATTACCTTAGGAGTGTGACTCCAAATACTTAGGGGGAGTTTCTTAATATCTTAGGGAACTTTATAAGGACTCTAGAGAGGGGAGGGTAGATTAAGGACTTGATTAAAGTATTTTTAATGAATTGAAATGTGATCATGGGTGTTTTTATATAGAAAATGAGTGAGGATTTCTTTATGATTTCTCAAACATAGGTATTGAACTCCGTATAATAAAATACCCAAAAATAAAAAAATCCCCATGGGTTTTTCCCATCGTTTCTTTAAAATGGTAGGGGTTTTAATTATTTTATATGTTCAAGGTCCAAAAATAATAAAATAATATTCATTATTATATTGAAATGATTCATACTATTAAATAAATTATTTTAAGACCATGAAATGTAGTAATGGTTTGAGAGGATTCATAATGTATTTATAAAATTAATCAAATAGACATAAAATAAAATTATTTTAAATGGAAATCATATATTTGGTTGTGAATACCATTTATAGTATATATTACATCACTTTTTTCATTATGACATTATAATACACACCATATATTTATAGAGTATTTAATTTTAACTGGAAAATTTGATTATCTCATAAAATTATGAAAAATTAATTATTGGATAATTTTTTGGTTTTGACTCCAATAATAATAATAATTTTATTTTATTAATTTTTATAAATATTTTTATTTTCACTTTTAAAATAATAATTGACATTTATTGAGAAATAATGAGTTTTTTACAATAATAGTTTTTGAACCCTTATAAAAACTACATCTTACATTACAAAAGATATATGATCATTTATATTTAATAAAAATTAATTAATAGTAGAATTTTATTAAAATATTTTTATTTAAAAAATCCATTAATTCATAAAAATAAATTCCTTAATTGAATTTAAATAATAACCAAACATAGTATTTGTGTTTTATTCAATCAAAATAAAAAATATTTATAAAGTAAAATTAGTATGATGAAAATTTATTCATTATTCAATAAAAAAATAAATTACATACTCATATTTATATGGTCTTGAAACATATCCCTTTAATATACCATAAAATTCAATAAAAGTAAGGTGTAAAATGTTCAGACTTTCTTGTGGTGGTTCAGTATACATGGTTTGGGTCGTGATCTCTATGAGCTTGAAATCCTCGCGTAAACAATTTTACTCAAGCTTATGTTATTGGATATCATATTGGGATTTTTCAAGGGAAAATTTCATTGATGGTATCTCCCTTCGATGCTCTGATAATGGGCTTTGTAGGGTATGATCCTGGTGGTTGAAGCCTTCAATTCCTTTGTCTGTGTCAATTAGATTTGTTAAAACCCTATATTTATACTAATCATTTGATCACTATTCAAAGGCTATATTGTTGATGGAAATGATGATTAAAAATATTTTAAATCTGATAGGATATAATACAACCAAATAAGTTAATTTGTTTTTTATAACCATAATACATAATAAGACAGTTAATTTAAACAAAAGGGGACATTTTATTTATAACAGTCTGTGTCGTTACAATACCACCTAAACTAATGCCCGAATAAAACCTCCACATACTCTAAGAGCATCCCCAATCCTTTATAGCTAATGATAAGAATCATGGGTACCAACAATAACTTTTGGGGATGGTTTCACCCTTAAGAAACTAAACAAAGCATTCAAACAAGAAATAAAGGGGAAGATAAAAGGATGTACACCCAGGAACATATCATATAATCAAACAATTAATATAATAATACAAAACTAAAATAGTGTCTAAATGAAAATGAAAAAAGGCCCATGTGACAATGAAACTCAATAAAATTGGTTCCATGAAACTAAAGGAAAAATCACCATCTCTATATAACTCTCAAGTCACCACCACAATCCAAAAAATAGTATTCTTCCCAAAAAAGACTACACAAGATCAAACCTGATACGGTGAACTGAAGATACCCACAAAATACATGAAGACTACATATCCTCCAAAGGAAGTATATAGTGTGTGATTTGAAACTAGTATGACAACACCATTAGTCTATTTTATTCCTTTTATAAAATAAACCAAAATTGATAGTTTGAGAATAATGTCAACAAATAGGTTTCCATTCCCTAAAACATGGTACCAAAGTAAAAATATATATATTATGAACTTTATCAAAGAATATAGTTTGTAAAACATTCCATAATAGATTTTAACGAAATTAAATTCATTTTATAAATAAATTATTTGTCTTTAAAGCACCACACTCTTAAAAAAATCACAAACATGGTTTAAAACATATAAAATGAATTTAAAAAAAAAACTATCACCTTGAAAACATTTCCCCCTTTTCCTTTAAAAATAATTTCACAACCAACAAATTTATAATAACTTAGGAGGGAAAGTTATAATAGAACACGACCAAATAATGTCAATAACAAATCTAATAAATGGTTGGAACAAAAATAGTAAACATTGAGACTAAACAATGAAAGGTTCAACACAACACTAATGTAAATCCAATAATAATAATCTCACATAAAAATATATATCTAAAGATTAATAAAAATTGATTCATAGAATGAGGTAGCAGCATAAGGACTAATGGGATATCCCAAGACACACAAAGTGGACCTACTGTCGATAGGGTATCTATCACAAATTCATTAACTGAATCACTCTAAACAGTCTCCTCAGTGACATTACTACTAGCCAAGTGTTATGTAAATCTATGTAGACTAGCCCATGAATAACCTAAACTATCCTAGAAATGGGCCACTACTTCCCACTTACTAACTATAGTTTCCTCAATTAAAAATAATGGAGGTGTCCCATGAATAGACAACATAATTATAAGATAGTGACAAATCCCAATGATATAACACTACAATAATGCCCTTCCCACCTCACATATGTTCCTTAAAAATATCCCTAATACATACAAACAACATTAATCATATCACAAATATCCATCACATAGATTAATACAACATCATTAACAAGAAAAAGGTAGATCAAAGGGGAATAATCAACAATAAACTAATCATCACATCATAAGGTTCCAACCAAACGTTATAAATTCTTATATAACATGTGATTTTTGAAATAAATTTTTAAAACAATTTATAATCCAAAAACAATTCCAAAACAAATCACAATCAATAACACTAACAATGAAACAACCCAATGTAAACTCTATTTCAATTTATAAAACAACACTAACCTTTTAAAATCAATCAAGCCCCTAAAACCAAATAGAGAAACTCACCTTGAAAACCTCACTTGGATTGAAACCCATTGAAAATGAGTTTTTATAAATTAAAATACTTCTTCAAATTTTATCAGACTTGTAGAATTATTAAAATGAAATTTTACATCAAAGACCAATTTAAACATGAAACTCAAAACAATAATCCAGATGAAAACTGAGGAAAGGTATAAAAAATTTATAAATCATACCTAGATAACCTATATCACAATTATCTTGTCTGAAAATGAATTTAGAGAGCCAATCACAGATGAAACTATTAAATAGATGTTAATGAAATGGGAACACCTGCCTCAAGTGGCGGATTCATGTTTCCATCAACGAAATCAACCATAAAGGAACTCCTAGGATGGATCACAACCATTACAAACCAAGAAACCAAAATCCTAAAAACCCTAACGAAAAAATTCAACCAAACATGACTACTTGGGTTATAGGAGAATAAGGGAAAAGGATAAAACTAATGTGGAAGTATAAGAAGACCCTAAAATCTTGAACCATGTGAAGAATCACTAATAAAACATTATAAAATCACCTTGGAGGATCTTGGGAGAGGGAGGGGACCCCATGGAAGTAATTTGGGTCATAGGATTCAATCGAGGGAGGCTTGGGGTGGAAGAATCATTTATAAAGGAGGTAAAAAGGCTAAAATACCCCAAACTGGGGAACCATACAGTTTTCTCAAATTATTTACCAAACCGTGTAATGACCATGCATTTCAAATTGTCTCTAACTCTACAGGCGGCATGATTGTATCACACTTTTTCTCTAACCATGCGTAGAGTGTATGCTCTCCTATATCCATCACTAAATTGTCTGTACAGTTTTTATAGAACCTTTCCAAAACTATGAGCCTAACTATTCCCCTATAAACCCCTTTAAAAACTCAAAATTTTAACTCATTACACTCCAAACTAAAGGGTAAAAATAACCACTAGATTACTACCAAAATTGTGAAACCATGGGGTTTTGCCCAGAAAAATTCATAAGACATCATAAATCACATACACATGAGCATTAAAATCTCATACATACAAAGCATTGAAATATTTCATATGACTTAAAAAACATATTTGTGAGACATTAGAAAATATTTACAATTACAATTGTAAAAAATAGAATAAGACTTCTAATACATGTTTGTCTAGGTCTTCAAATAGCAGAATTATAATTTTCACAATATAAACATCAAATAATTGAAAAATACATAATAACTAACAATAAATACAATAAAAACGATTTATTTAATAAATATTAATTAATAATTTAAATTTAATGGATTATAAATTATAAAATGAAAATATATTAGATCAAAAATATATACATAAAACAATAACAAACAAACTCCTCGAAGAACTACTAGTGATGGGGTTAATATAGTCATTATATGATATTTATTAAAGGGTATATAATCATTTTTTATAATACTAGTAGTAATCTTACTAGTTTAGAATTATCATTTTGTACTTAATATACGTAGGGATTATTTAGATGTTAAAAAATATAAATTTAACATATAAGTAATATTTAAATAATAATATAAAGACATATATTCTCTTTTGAACATAACATTGATTTAAAAGAAGATATTTTTGTGAATTAAGTATTTTTGAAATTTTTTAAAAATTTAAATAATTTTATCAATAAAATGTATTAATAAAATTTCAAGGAATTATTAGTTAAATAAATTAATAATATCTAAGAAATAATTAAGAACCTATACAGATTTATAATTTAAATATTTATGACTAAAAAATGATTTTGTAAAATTAATATTTTTATATATATTATGTTTTAATTTAGAGTTAAATTTATCATATTTGGAGTGTTATATTTAATGAATTTTATTTATTATACTTAAAAATAAATGAATAATAATTCATAAATTTATTATAAAGTGGTTACAAATGATGATACAATCATTTAATGGTAAAAAGATGTATTTTTTAAAGAATGGTGTTTGTGTGTGATTTAATTTTATTAGTAAATTATATTTATCACTACCAAAGAATAATCATAATTAAATTTATTGATAATATAGAAAAAATAAATTACCTTTATCTAATGATTATTAATTGGAAAGGAATATGAAAAAATTAATTTAATGCTTAAAATATATTTTTTGTAAAAACATATTTTTCTCCACTATGAGTTCTTATTTTAAAATGAATTTTAATCAGTTTTATAAATTTAATATAATAAAATGGATTTTATATTTGAAATTATAATATGAAAATTAGTTAATAGGGATACTTTTTTTAGGCATAAAAATAAGATACCAAGGTAAACATTAGTCACTGTAGTAAAGGTAAAATGAGATAAAAGAGCTTAACTAACGGTAAAACTATCACGACCCCTCCCTCTAAAGGTACCCCTCCTTGGACAGCAAAGAATAAAGAAAAATAATAACACCTAGCCTCACCTCTAGCAGTCCTTGTGTTGACGATGGGCACTAATGGTATTAAAATCTCACAAATAGGAGGCATTACCCTTTATAATAATAGTAATAGGATCATGAGATAGGATAAAAATTTATAAGAGACTCCAAGAAAAAATATAAAAAGAAACACAATACCATTACACAATGTGTGTATAAATATAATAGATAAAGATAAAATTCTCCAAAAAAGTACGCAAAAGAAAAGCTATGGCAGCAACACAAAATTAATCCAAAGGTCTGAGCGTTTAATTCCCAACACAGTCCATGTAGTTCTCCTTGAAATATGAAAAAAAACCAAGTTTATATATGTGGTGTGTGAATACAAGTATACTCAGTAGGAACTCAAAATTTTCTCATGTAAAAGTTAAATAACCATATAAATGCACCAGTGAGAAATAAATACCAACTGCACCTAAGTAGGTCATCTAACCAAAGCCCCCATCACCCAGGCACACCAACTAAATATCATATCCAAGTATAATAATATAACATGTAGCATATCGATAAGGGGTACCTCACAACACTTCCTCTCTAATTTTCTAATCTCACACCCCAACATCATATATCCTCATGCTCCCATTTCTTCCATATATCACATCATGTTATAAACCCTGTGTGAAAAAAGCCACCACATAACATCTCTCCTGAATACACCATAGCTATCACATCAAATCTCACTCGAAGACATCTAGGACATCACAGCACATCTTATCTTGAAATATGAATAGAGTAATAGGGAATCATGAACATGAAGTACATCAACCTCATTCCCTACTCCTATCGTACAGATCCCCCACTATATGACTTCCCATTACATCTCACCTCATCAAATTTCATCTTATCACATTCCTCATGAAGACACCTGGGCCATCGCATAAAATCACATCTCAATAATTCAATTTTGAGTTTTGTTCCTCAAATAATGTGCATGTAAATGTTTCATGAAGGATAGAGAGAGAAATATAATGTATCCATCCATCCATCCTCACTGCTAGGATGTTGAGAAAAAAACCGCACCCATATTTTTGGGTGTTGCAATATGGTGCTCGATGTGGGTGGGGCATGTATAGAAATAAAAAGGAAGTACAATGTATATATATATCCACACACACAATCCCAGCCTTTGGGTTCATAACTGAATCACTATCCAACTCACAACATCACCTCCCAACCTCATAGCACTGCCACATTTTTTCCCACCGCTAAATGATCAACACCACAAAATATTAAACATGTAACATTTAACATTTCATCTTCTTTCTCAACATAATCCATTTTCCATGTCTCACATTACCAACCAATTCCATTATCCAACCCATTCATTTCATTATTCTTGCCATTTATTTTAATTCAACATTGTCGATATTTAACAACACTTACCATTTTTAATTCATTAATTATCAACGTCCATACCATTTAAAAAACCCACCCATTCCATTTAAATTTCATCAATATAATTTAATTTCAATACCAAATAGAAAATAACATAAAAAATCACAACAAAAAAATCAACAGCCCCTCATTCCCATGCTAACTGGCCCACAATGCCACTATCACACAACAAAAATCACCTCCTTAACATGACCACCACATCACCACCACATTACACCACAATATCCTCATATCACGACCACACAACCCATCACATAACCACCCCACATCATAAATTAACATTACCACAAAATAGCATGGCCACACCACAATACATCATCTATCACTTATCATGTTTCATATTTATCAAGGGGGTTTCATCCATTCCACTTATTTATTTTTGGGAATTCTTCCAAAATCCATAGTTACCATGTCAATCCAATTATATAGCCAAAAATAAGTTATTAACCATTTATTCAAGGTTGTTTCATAACAATCACATGTCAAGGTATCCATGACACATATTAATTCAGCACAAACATAGGCTCCCAACAATAATAATTTTTTTGGTATAACAAGAATGGATAAAATGAATATATAAAATATCAAAATGTTGTAAAAACATGAGATTCATCCTCATTGACCTTAATTTTCAATAAAACCAGTTAATTATCTTCATTAATTTGGATAAAAACCATCATCCCAAACGTAATAAAAATAAATCCATCTTACATGATAAAATATATTTTGAAATAAATGATCCCCTGCCTCAAATAAATATTCATGATCTTCTTTAAAACATTGTAACAAAAGGAATTCCACTATTAAACAAAACAGTGGAGAAGAACACCCTTACCAACCAAGAACACAACAACCACACCATCCCCTTTTCAATACCTCATTAAAACCCATGATTCAATGATATATGCACCTACAAAGATGATGAAATAGAATAAAAATAGGGGGTGGACAAGATGGTAACTCAACAAAACCATAATGGATATATCCCCTAAGGTCAAGGTTGAAAGACATTGAAATTTTCCTAAAAGATATCTTTGGGATGAACTTGGGTAACCAATGAAATTTGAGATTGTCTATATGAATAGTTCTGATTGAGAGACTCTAGAAATTTATACCCAACCTAAAAAATATAAGACCATGAAATAACCCACTTCTAAAAAAGAGGCTTTTATCAGCGCTAAAAAAGGAATTTATCATTGCTAAAAAACACTATTAATCTTAGCGAAGATAAAGGGGGTCACTTTTATCAGCTCTAAAAAAAGTTCTGATAAATGGAGTCTTTTATCAGCACTAAAAAGGCGCTGATAAATGGTTCCTTTATCAGTGATTTTTTTAGCACTGATAAAACACCCCTTTTAGCAGCACTTTTTTAAAATCATTGGTAAAAGTTAAAAAACATTAATTTTTTTTGAAAATCTAGGAGGTGTTTCAACAGCACTTGAAGCCCCCTTCAATAGCGCTTGAACACCCCCCCCCCCCTGAGCCTGCATGCCTAAGACGCCACCCCCACTGATCCTTTAACAGTGCTAGTACATATTCCACCCATGCACACGACCTGCCTCTCCATGGATTCAAACTCAAGACCTGCTGCCTGCGGACATAATCCTTTAACCCTCCACCATATTTTTTTCTCTTCATTTATTAATATATCAATTTATATATATATATATAGTTATATTTACTCGTATATTAATATATATTTATATTAACATATAGATATGTATATTAATATATATAATAATTTTATTAATATATATATATATATTCATATATAAATATATATATAGTTATATTTATATATTTATATATTTATTCATATATTAATATATATTTATAAGATTAACATTAAATACAATTATAAAATATTCTTTTTTGTGTGTGTTTATAAATAAATATATACATATATAAAACACACACACAAAATGATTTTATATGTGTATTTGTATGTATAATTATACAAATTTATATATATTTACAAATATTATATATTAATATCTATATACATATGTTTAGAATATATAGATAATATATATCAGTTTTTCAATAAAGACACACTCAAATATATATATATATATATATACACCCACACTTCATATAGGTATAATAATATAATAATATTTGTATTTTAAATAAAATAAATATTAGTTTTTATTTAGATAAGCCTTATATATTGAGAAATATACTTTATATGTAAATATATTTAATTATTTATTTATAAAATAAATTTTTTATGGTTGAATATATAAAAGATATGTATATGTTGTTTTATAATTGATTATAAATAACACTAAATTGGGAAAATTGATAAAATTTCAAAGCCATAATATCAATATATATGTAACTGCTCAGAATAAATTCATTTCCCAGGGAAAAAGGTCAAAACAACCCCCTGAAATGAGGCTAAAATTCCATCAAATGTTCACAAATTTTGGTATCCTGAATAAAAACTCAGTTTTGGAGGCCTTCTGGATCTTTTGGCCTAATAAAATGAGAAAAATGGTCCCTTTAATCATTATAGAGTAGATATCATCGCAGGCTTTGATTTTATATATTGTAGATCTCATACGTACACCCTGATCAAAAGTTATGGTCTTGTAAAGTTTGAGTTGTGTTTTAAACTTATTTTAGGTATTTTATTAATTTTTTTGATTTTTTGTTTCTTCAAATTTTCATTAAATGATTATTAGTTAATTATAATAAGAAAATTATTAATTAATATTTTATTAAGATATTTTATAAGTCATTTTCACAAAATACCTTATAAATTAAGTGAAAATATTTATTTATACTTATCAAAAGTGTATTTAAAAAATATATATTATATTTATATCAACATAAATATACTTATATATTTATATATAAATATATTATTTTTATGAAATGTAACTTTTTTTGAAATATACACTTTATCAGTGCTAGGGGGAAAACTACTGATAAAGCTCCCCCTTTATCAGCGATACTAAAAAAGCACTGATAAAGAGGGCCACTTTAACAGTGATAAAAAAGCACTAATAAAGGGTCAGTTGTGACAGTGCTTTTTTAGAAATTTTAAAAGTGACTTTTATCTGTGATTTTTTTAACACTGTTTAATGGTGGTGCTGTGGAAACCCATTTTTTGGGAGTGACCACCTAGAAAATGGCACATTCTTTTTAAAAACAGAAGGGGATATGGTGTAAGGACTGTCACCATGCCAAAGCTTTATTGGTCAAACCAGCCTCTAATATCAGTAGCTATTTATATGCTACAGATCATATAAAATAGGGGTGACCATGGTGTATCCCAATCCACTACACCATGTACCACCAACAACCAGAAGGAATGTTGCTCTACATCCTTATCTTCATGTAGCAGTTTTGATAGAAATAAAAAAAATGATAAAAACTAACCACATGGACACTATGAAAAAACATTGGTCTCCACATCGTAGACACCATCTAATGAGAAGGGAAACTTCTTATCCATGGATCAATACCATAGCTACCCCAAAAAGGGATGTATCCTCTAAAATCCTCCATATCCCTCCCTACACCATAGCTAGTAAAACATCAAGACTTTTCAAAGAGGAATGGATTTTTAAAATTTTTGTTTATGGCGCTTGTTTTAATTTAAAAAAAACATTTGTCATCAATTTAAGGAAAGTTTCGAGACTGTTCTTGGTTTGTTAAAATATCTAAAATCTATATTTTTTAGAATACAACATAAGGAATGTGGTTGAAACATGGCTAGTAGTAATTGTGAAACTCAATCATGTAACCCATAAATAGAAGGAGCATGTTTTGAAAAACCATGAAAGTGAGGCCACATGACCATGTGAAATAGTGCGAGTATGTTGTACAGATGAAATTCATTATTAGAAAATATTTTTTCTTATAGTGTTCCTAGAAATTCAAAGGGGGTGGATTAGGGATAATGAGCATGCATAGTTGGTGCATAGTTTTTCTAACTATGTGGCCAAAACAAGAACCCTTTAAAAATAAGGGAAAATATATTTTTTCTTCTTCTTACTCACAACATTATTATCATGTTTTTCTTACCAAAATTTCATAGTAAATCCTCCCCCACATAGAAAGATCCCTCCTCCTCTCAAACTATGGTTTGATACCTCCTAAATTTTAGCTTATAATCACTCAATGTTAATCATGTTGGATCCATATTTCTAATTGATTCAATACTATCACTTCATTTATTTTTCTATCCCTCTATATGGAATTCTAAATATATGTGAACTAATATGATGTATTTTCAGGGTATCCATCTATTTATCTGATTTATATCATTATTTATCAAGTAATATGTTAAAATAAAATGATGAGTCTACTACCCATATAATGTCAGTTGTCTATTTATGTTATCTAAAAGCCTTGATATTTAAATTATATTCTTCAATTCATCATTCTATACATTTTTTGCAACACATTTTTTAAAGTTAAATAGATTAAATAGATGGTTATCAAAATGAATGGTTTGTCTTTGTACCTAAAATAATATTACTATAGATTTTCTAGCTCAACAGAAGACACCCCTTTGGGTGTGTCACTTTTTAAATATCCACGATAATTATGCTTTGAAATAAAATAAAACAAGTAAATGAGGTGTGTTGAGTTCCCCATTATGAATAAAATGTCCAAATTGAATTAAGTGGATTGTTAAAATGTATGGGTTTTCCACTATCACATAACCACCCATCATGTCATTCCAAGGGTGATACATAGGTTTTTACTCAGAACTCCTTGGAGGAACTCGTCAAGCATAGTAAATTAAATGAATTATAAATAGATTATATCATATCTCGGGAGATACATAGTTTCTAATATAGAATACTTTTGATATTCTCATCGAGCGAATGTATTTTTATTATTCCAGGACTCATAATTTCTTCCCTAAGTGGAAAAACTTGGATAGGATCAGATTTAAATTCCATTATACCATTCCATGAGTGATAACTAGTTCTTAAAGTGGAATACCTAATAGGGGCTCAGAGGGAAATTTCATTATACCATGCCTTGGTTGATACATGGGTTCTTATGTGGAATGTCTTGGAAAAACTTCTACGATGATTGATTTATATATTATAACTAGGGTGATACATGGTTTCCCAATATGTAATGAATAATATGGGCTCAAGATGAAAATTAAATCCATTAATGTGTCTTCCAAGTCAAAGAACACACATAGATTTGGTCTATGCTTTATATATTTGAAGGGATAGAATTACTCCCTTGTTAAGCTTTAAAAGACATGAGAAAAATGGATCCTCATATGAATATCACTATATAATGATGCATAGGTGGTACCCCTAGGATCACAACCTTCATAAAATAAATTTATAATTTACATCTTTCAGATACATTCTTCACATAGGTTGAAGTAGGTAGTATCAAATGGGTGTTCCATGGGGGACCCCGAACGAAATGGTTTATTGACATATCACCTTATTTATTATAGTCATACACATCTCATTGTACATTCATAGACTTGAAAGTACTAGGAATACTTATTTTTACTCACACCCTATTTTGGAGGCCGATCAGTACCAGAAAGACATCATAGATGAAGGTAGGAATAAAGGGGAGGGTAGAACATGGATTCTTAATTTTCTAAACTGAGAAGGAGTATGGAAGAAAAAGGCCAAGATTATTCTTATGATGCTATTTGAGATATATTTTTTCTTTTTGTTATTTTTTGAAGAGAATGTTTTATATATATACTACTCTATTTCATTATATTCACATTTTTATAGAATAAAGACATGGAGGAATGTTTTATATGATAGTGGATATGGTTCTGTACCTTTTAATGATGTTGTACTACTGATTATTATTACATATGGATAATTATACGTATTTATTCATTTACTATAATGTTTCCACCACTTATTTTTATTTTTTACTACTCTTCTACACTCTGATCATGAGGTTATATTCTCCGCATTGTACCATCATAAACTCTCATTTCTAGTCTAAAACATCTGACATATGGGTATGCACACTTGAGGCCATGTGGCCAATCAGTTTCTGTTACTTATGAGTGAACTGGGTGCGAAACATTAAAAAATTGTATTAAAGCCTCTCATATCCCTTTGTATTACTATTTTTGGGTGGGTAGATAAGAGAATATGAAATTTGATAATTTGTTAATGAGCATGTTCCTAGGAGTAACTAACCCACATACATGGAAAAATCCAAATTACTAAGGATTAGGCTTATTATTTTGGATTATTACTATTACAATTGTATCAATTTCACTGTTGCGTGACATAAATGATTTATGGAATTTATTATGCTTCTTATTATTATTACAGATTAACTTCCTATCCATGACCTAGTATATAAAATAGTTATGCTCTAAAAAATTCACATGTCATTCATAGTCCATGACATATTTATTTTATTGAAAGAATTACCTACAACATGTTTTAGTGCCTTGATTGATGTATCTATTTTCTTAATAACTTTTCTTTAGGATTAATGAGATAAATAATTGTTTTTTAAAGTGTTACACCCAACCTAAATGATGATTCAAAACATAGTATGAGGGGGGAGCCCTAATTAACCAATTATTACATGTTGGAGCTATATAATCACTGTTATAAGAGATGAAATGTTAGCTGATTTTGATTAAATGGATGAAAATTAAAATTTATAAATACAGTAATTCAATAAATTTCGTTTGAAGATTATTATATCATGAAATGGATATAATTGTATGGTTTCAGTTACATGACATGCTAATTGAAACTTCTAAAGCGTATGCCTTTATAACTTGGGAATGGTGGTTCATATAACTGGATCGTGATATATATAAACATAAATGTAAATGAACTTGAAAAATGTTTAATTATAAAACACAATGGTTGCTATTAAATGGGTATGTCAATTGAAAATTAAAGATTGTTTTCCACTATAACTTGAAATTGAAACTATATATACAAGATACATTGTCATAAAATAGACAACTTCACACAAACTCAACCATGGTAGTTAGGAGTACGGAGTGTTCTTGGAATCCTTATAATTTTTATATGGAACCTACACCTGGATTTTGAATTATAAAGAAAATGTTTAATATTTTATTGGAAGGCTACATACCTTACATTATTTTTTTTAGATATGTTATGTTATCAAATTCTATTTTTTGGGGTGTATTTGGAATTATAGACAAATGATACCATGAAGGACTCTAGTTGTATTCCAGGAAGGTGGTGATGACCATACTCCATAGCTGGTGGGCCCTGAACCACCGGTATAACTGTATCTATTATCACTTATGGAACCTCTTTCTATTCCTGATTTAGGAATCAATGCTCTATTTTGAGTGGGTTTCTCATAGCTAGTGCAGTCTATACAAAGAAAACTATGACCTTACACTTATTTGGATGAGTTGACATGAGAGTTACAATAGTTGAACCCTCATACCTTTTGGGGGGAATGTTGTCCTCAGGCCACTGATTCATGGTTGGATTCTGTTCTATCAATTCATTAGTATCTGGAAACACATACAAAAATCATTGTCAAGATCCCATCTTACATGATACATGAATCTTCCAAACATTGGTGGGATTTTGATACCTAGGAGGATCATCATAGGGATATGGTCTAAATGTAATTACAAACAATATTCTATGATTATTTTTTCCAAACACGTTGAGAGCTGACCAATCCAAAAAAAAATACGAACTAGTAGGTTGTTATGCATGTGATGGATTATTCAGTTTGTTTTTCCTAGCTCTAGAATTTTCCATTCATACCTACTGATGATAAGATTATAAATGTGAGACAGTTTTAGGATGGACTTTTGTATTCCCTCAGATCCCAGAATAACATCTTTATGTTGACTACTATTTCTAAGATTGTGAACTAGGCCTTCATTAGAGAGTGAATGTTTATGGAAAATAAATGTGTGGGAAAGACAGTTTAGTATTGAGATAGTGGAGTGGTTCATCTAGTGGAAGGATGTGATAACTAGAGGTTTCTCATAGGGTAAGAGGAAATCATATAGAACACACTAATAATTACATGATATTTTATCACTGTGGGATGTTGGGAAATACAAAACCCCAATGTAATAGAGACAAAATAGTGTAATCGTCATATGGTATGATGGGTAATATTTACTGTTTCTATCTAACCTTTCCATAAGTGGCTAGTGGGAGAGGATCTTCACTGACTCCGTGTTCTCGACCGGGCTCAGTATCTCCATATCAGGTGTGGAGATATATTACCAAAAGCTAGAAAGGATGAGGAGGTTGATGAAGATGAGGTATATAGATGAAATATACAAAAATTCAGTAGACTAGTCCTGGTAAAGGAATTCATATTGTAGCTAAGGGTCGCTGACTAGGCTAGATGCATGTTGTGTAGTCGATACCTAAGGAGAAGAGTGTCGGTCCTTCAACTATGTGAGGTATGATCTTAGTAGAATCAAATTTAGTATCTACTTTATTTGATATAGTAAATGTAATTCATTTATATTTTCATCTATTATGAAAATCCTTGGCCTTGAGTTCAAGTGTTTCTGTGAAGTGATGACACTCGATACACTGTTGGGAATTCGATCAGAGAGTGTACACCAATGTAAGGAAACCCCACATTAGATTTTCCATTATCATATTGTATGTAGACTTTTTATTCTTGATATTAGGGTATTTGACATGATATTTGGGATGGATTGGTTAATTATCTATCATGCCCATATTGAATATTATTATAGACGAGTGTCCTTCACATCACAAGAGGGAAGTATCTATATTAATATAGGACAATGGGATGTCTTGAAATGTTTAGATGGACTCAATAATCATTGGATAGGTGGAATGAAATCCTAATTGATAATATCTTTCAAGACGATTAGGTAATTCTACTAACATATTTCCCTCCTACAGTGTACCATTTCAGAGATTTCCTTCCTGTTGAATGTTTTGGGATACCTCCTTAGAGAGAAATAGAGTTTACCATTATATTGGTTCTAGAAGAAACACTTCTATCTACCCTTCATTCAAGGATGGATATAATTTAGATTTAGGAACTCGATAGATAGTTATGGAATAAAGAAGATAAGGGGTTTGTATAAGCTAGTACCTCTCCATGGGGTACACCCATCCTTTTCACCAAGAAGGAATATGGAAACCTCATGCTTTGTATGGATTATCGAAAACTGAATCAACTCAAGGTTAATAACCAATATCCATTACCTCATATAGATGACCAATTTGATCATTTTCTAGGATTTTGGTTTTTCTCAAATATTGATTTGAGTTTTGTGTATCGTCAAGTATGATTCAAACTATCAGATATATCACGTGAAACATTCAATAATAGATATGTATTTTATGATTTTTTGATAATTTCATTTGGTCTCATGAACATGTATATAATTTTAATGGTTTTGATGAATCATGTTCTCCACCCATTCCTAGATTATACCATTTTTGTTTTCATGGATGAAAACGTGGTTCATTCTCATACTCAACATAATCATGACAAACATCATGACATTGTTTTGAGTACTCTAAAAGATAATAGGTTGTATGAAAATGTTACAACATGGCACTTATATAAAAATAATGTTCACTTCATGGGCCACATCATATCAAAATATTAGATAACTATGGACCCAAAGAAGGTGGGATATGTGGATTATTAGGAGTGGACCAAGAACATATTTGGCATGTAGAGTTTCTTGGGGATAACTGGATATCATAGGCATTTTATTTAGGGCTCCTCACACATGGAAGTACCAATTTTTGGCATTATCAAAAATAGTGTGAAATTCATGTGTTCTGAATCTTATGATGAATAATTTATGGAGTTGAATGAAATATTGACATTAGAACAGATCCTAGTTCTGGTAGATCTAGTCAGCGTTTATATGGTTTATGATTATGCATCAAGCATCGGGCTGGGGATGTTCTGATGCATGGAGATCAATTCATTGGGTATGGGTCTCACCAGTTGAGGCCTCTTGAGAAGAAATACCATATTCATGACCTCAAGCTCAATATATTTGTTCAAGCCTCTTATTCTTGGAGGAATTAACTTTTGGGATAAATTTTTGTTGTATACACAGATCACAAAATCATCAACTATATATTTACTCAGTATGATTTTAACTTTAGATAATTCATATGAGTTTAATACTTATAGTCATTTAAAATTGAAATTTCATATATTCTCCAGAAGGTAAATTCATTGGATAAAGATATGAGCTCAAAGATTCATACACTAGTCATTCTAGAGGCCAGTAGCGAGTGACAGTAGATGGACTTGTTTTCTAAGATGCACTTGGAGGTACATGAACATTATGGGGAGCATGTACTTATATTGTTATCAGTGACCTCTTAACTTTTAGATTGAGTAATTATGATTCATCTATATGATCCCAAGGTATTATTCCTGATGGATAATTTTTTGGGTGAGGTACCACCACCCGGTTTAGCTATTGACATGGATGAGGTCTTCTGCATCCATGGATATGTATAGGTTCCTAATTACATATGAGAGGAGTTGATATGAGAAACTCATGCCTCCTCTTTCCCAGTACATATGGATCTTATGAAGATATATCTTAATATATGTCGTCGTTACTAGTGGATAGAAATAAAAAGGGAGATCATTTGTTTTGTTACTACATGTTCTATCTATTAGTATGTGAAGGAAGAACACTGGTGACCTGTGGTACTTTTATAGCCTTTACCCATTCCTAATTTGAAATGAAAAAAAAATCACCATGGAATTTTTATGGGATTACCACTTGTGTAAGTGAATTGACATGGGTGATCATTGATATAATGTAAAAGATCTCATACCTCTTGCATATTCTAGAGATCATTTCAACTGACACATTAGGAAGGTTAACTGTTAGTAATATCGTATTCCTTCACAGAGCTCAAAGTATCATCATATCAGATAGGGATCCACTATTTACATCATATTTGGGGAAGGGTTTTCATAAGGAAATGGGTTTATTGGTGCTTCAAAGTAAATTATATCACTCTCAGACTTCCGGTTATTCTGAGCATATGATTTGGGTTTTAGAGGAAATTCTCCAACCATGCATCCTCAATTTTAGATGTTTGTATTAGAAAAACCTACTTCTCAATTAATTTTATTATACTAACAACTTCCTAGAGACTATACATATTTATCCTTATGAGTAACTATATGGTATTCCATTCTGTTTACCCCATGTATAATTAGTGGAATTAGGGGAAATACTATTAGGACCTCATTTATTTCAATATAATTCATAGTAGGTACAACTTATCCAGAAGTGTATGGATCTAGACCAGTCTAGAAAGAATTCATAAGTTGAATTTCATAAATGAACACTAGTTTTTAAGTATAAGGGTTGATTATTATTAATTATTCTCCTAGACTGATGAATTTATTGATCAAACATTACGGTATTTTATTGATTAGATTCTTCAAACCTTTTTATTTTTAGGAGATGGTCAGATCAGATTCTAATTAGATGGAGCTCCTTCATAGAAATAGGGTTATGCACAATATATTCCAAATTTCTCAGCTACATCATTATTATTCAGACACATCTCATGTTCTTCATCCTAATGAGTTTGAGTAGGACATTGATGCATCATTTATGGAGAATCTTATAAATATCATTAATTAGAGAAAGAATATAATCTGAGGTGGGTTAATTACTCAAGTATTGGTTCTATGATAGAAAAACTATGTACATAAGGAAACCATGGAGAAAGAGGTAGACATACGTGCTTAGTGGATATATTTTTTCTTAGATGTTGATCAACCACCCTCAAAAGGGAAAATCAATGACGAGTTGTTTTAAGGAGGGGAGGTTATAACATCATAAATTTTAAAATATATAAATATAATTTATATTTATATTAAACCTATTATTTTACATTAATAAAATTTCTTAAGAGTTTAAGGAATATTTTATAAGCATTTGGGGCTTGTTTAGAGCCTAGATCTCCAATTTCTGGAAAGACTGCATGAGGCACTGGGTTTGTGTATGGTTAGTAGTAACTATGTCACTCAACTATGTGACCCATATATTGGAAGATCATCTTTTAAAAAAAATTGGGAGGGAGGATGAACATATAGTAACCCAAAAGTTTCATATATATAAATTACATATTTTTCGATGAATACTCAATACATCTCACAAACACAGACCTGAGGTTCATAAAGGTATTTTTTATTTGGAGTTTAGGTACACAATCATCTAATTTAGTGAAACAACTTCAAAGTATCCCATTAATATCTTTACCTATTGTACTCTTCTCAAACATACCCATCCTAAAACCATTATTTATAAACTAGGGATTGAAAACATAAGAAAGGGTGATCTCAGATGCTTAGTAACGGTTAGAAAGTGAGATATCAATTATCATGTAATCATGAAATTAGCATAATGGTATGAGTATATGAGATTACCATTTGAAGAAAATAACCTTCATATCAAATATCATAATTTTGAGACATGGTATAAATCATGGAAGTTCATAAGACATAAACTATAAGGGAATCAAAGAACATGATCCATGAGAGAATAATTTTGACATATGACATAGATTTATGGAATACACAGAAACAAAGAAAATAATTCACATTGTAGTCATTGATTATTGAAATGGCTATCATAGTGTAATGGGATAACTACCCAAACCTTCATAGTAGTAATGGTTCACTCTAGAGAATATCATATTGGAAAAGGTATCTCACTGAACTAGGTTCACTCCCCATTCAAGTCTTGTATATATCATGAGATATAAATCATTACCCAATGTATTTGAGGTATATATAGGTCTCTCCAATAGCATAAAGAAAACTATATGCATGTGTTCTACAATATAATGAAACATTCATTATATCATAACCCATGAAATGAGATGGGTTTCATAAACATTTCAAAATATCATTAACTTTGGGAAAGAGATAGGTTCCATAATAATTTCATCATTTAATCATAGAATAACCGATGAAAATATGTAGGTATCATAATCATTTCCTCATGGAAAAACCTATGCAATGGGAATATGTTTTATAAACATCATTCCACCGTAAACAAAAACCATTCAGAGAGGGAATAAGAATGGTATCCTTAGATCATACACCTAATGAGGAATAGGTATCATCAATGGATGTTAACTTATAAGGAAAATTATATAGAGTGATTATTTAAAATATTTATTTACTAAAATATTGTGTAAACTTTGAAAAAAAACTTTTTAAAACCAAAAACATTTTGGAAATTCGTTTCCTTGAAAATATAATTTGAAACTTATAAAGGATGCTTTAAAAATTGTTTAAATTTTTTTTGGTGAAAATATCTTTTCTTCTTTTAAAAATACTTTCTTAAACATAAAATGTTTTGTAAATCCTTTTCTTTGAAAATAACCTTCAAAATTTATAATAGAATATTTAAATATCATTTAAACCATTTTCTTTGGAAAAATATAAATTACACTTTGAAAAAAACTTTTATAAAGATAAAAATATTGATAATACATTTATTTTAAAATTAACATGAATAAATAAAATGTAATCATAAAAGAAAATAATGGACATGATAGTCAGAAATTCCATTCATTTTATACATGAAAAAATAAATATTCCTTTCACATTTTCCGTAAAATCCAAATGAGAATTATTTGGAAAACAACACAATGATTCCTTTAAAAAATTAATAATTCAAAAATGGTTTAAATTTAATTTAATGAATCATTTTAATAATTTTAAATACATTTTTTATTTTTTAGAAAACATTCTTTTGGAAGAAAAAGGGGTATTGATCGAAGAGAGAAATAATGATGATTTTTCATAAAAATATCATTTCAAAATATTGCATACTTAAATAGAGGAGAATGAATGGAAAACATATATTCACAAAAATTGACCATATAATAAAAACATTCAAATGTTTTTTGAGAGATAGATCATAATATTTCGTTATTGGAAGCAAAATCATGAGAAATCCTAATAAATGATGATATTGTAATATAAAACTATTACCACTTTGGTAACATTAAACATTAATACCCATTAAAGAATAACATTAAATGAAACGTATAATATCATTAAATTAATTATATTCAACATATAATATTTTAAAATAAGATTTTATACAACCCATAGAAGATTATATATTCATAACATAACTTAGGCCTCTATGAAGGCAATTTGAGACAAAAATACATTACCTCTTATGTATGTTTTAAACAGAAATCCACATGAAAGAAAGATCCTAAAATTGAGATTTAAATCCCCATTATTTTAAATATAATAATAATAAAATACTTGCATGGTATATATATACACCATCTAAAAGAAACACATGGTGAATATGGCTTGTGTCTCACAAAAACTAAAAGTGTGATAAAAATCCCATACTGATTTAGTAATATTTTGGATCGTAAGCCCCAATAGAGGATAACATAAAATGAAACTATAAATATCATGAAAATAAGTATATTTATGATATAATATATAAGTTTGGAATTATATACACTACAAAAAATGAATGAGTGGTGAATTTGTATGTCTCCCAAAAATAAAAGAGAGACTATAATTCCCTTACCTTAAGTGACAACTTCCTTTTTAAAAGTTATAAACAGGTGTATGATAAGTATACTTTTAATATAAATCTATTATATAACTACATAAATATATATTATACCATATATTATTTATTTTAATGACATTTTAATACCCATTTATTAACAATTACATGTTAAAGTCATGTTTTGAGCAATGACTATTTTTTTTCAGGTATGTTTTGGTTTTTCATTTTTTAGTCCTCATAATTTAATCATGGTTAAATAATATACATAATCTTAACCATGATATAAATATAATATATGTAAATGATATATTTATTTATATTAGTCCATAATATTTAGATATAGAAAATGAAATACACCATTCCTGGAAGCGGTAGGATGTACATACACAAGAGCGTTATTTACATTTCCTCAAAAGATAGAAAGAAAATAAATTTATATTATTGAATAATTTTTATGTCTTAAATATAACATTTTTTTCAAACATTACTTATTACATTCCTTGAAAAACAAATTAGAATAATGAATCACATTTCTTCTTGTGACAATCGTCTCTTGTACCCATGAACGATGTTATCATATTATGATAGAAAGGAATGTAAGAAGGAATATGTGATATCATGATTAAATATTCATTATAATATATATAAATTTCATTATATTTATTCAAAAAAAGTTATTTGGTTAATTTATTATTGGAAAACACATTTTTGTGTATAAAAATAACATTTTAAAAAAAATATTTCTATTATTTTCATATATAATAGATTGGTATCCAAAGAATTGATTTTATATACATTTGTAGACCATATATTTTCATTATTTAGTTAGTATTATTCATACCTATTATTCAAATATAAATCTGATAACTATTATATCAAATAATAATATTTTAATAGTATCTCACATTTCATTTAAACATGGTGTTGTATGTAATGCAAGATAAACTTGGTGTTACATGTAACACAATATAAAATAGATGTTTTCTTCAACACAAAATATCATAAATACAAAATTTATTTGGAAATAATATCACAAAATCTTAGGGTGTTACATTCTATCCCCCATAAAATGAATTTCAAAATCAAAATTTGTTACATTAGTACCAATAACTAAGGTTAATTCTACTTCATTGCACACTCGTGTTCTCACATAACATCCTAAAACTAGTGGTTTCTACAAAACAATGACCAAGTAAGAGGTATTGTTATAAGGCCCGGCCTTATACATTACTTAATGTTGAATTAAATGAATAATTCACATTGAGGATCTTTTCAGGTTTAGAGTTTTAGAGAATTAGGACATAACTATTACATCTCAAAAGATTAAAAAGTAGAAACTTCTACTGAGTTTCCATAGAATAAAAAAAACACTTAAAAAGAATCATGTCTAGTTCCATGTTTTATATAGCATGACTTTCCCTTGATCCCATCTTTGACCCTATTCCACATTAAGTCCTATGAAAAACATTTCAAAAAGACTTGGGGTGAGCATAAAAAGCTCAGTAAGGGATACACAAAGTATGAAAACTATTAGTTTTTCAAACATCATGTAAACCATGTATACTTTATCAAAGGAATACCTTCACCTTCATGAAGTAGTAAAAAATCTTCACTGAATAAAATATCATTACTTCCCGTTTTGTAACCAAAATATTACCATAAAACCCATAAAACGATCACATAACATATAAAGGTAACTTGGGACCTAAACATACTTAAGTGGAATAACCATACGGTCGACTTCCACACATATCACTTAAGGGAATAGCCATACGACCAACTTCCATACATACTTAATTGAATATCCATACGGCCGACTTCCATACCCAATGCATTGGAGGTTATAACGTAACCACCCGTCCTGGTATTCACGGCACCACCCGTCATATGGTTTATCACGTAACCACCCGTCAAATGTCCAAGTACCAATATAAAATCATAAAACATAAAACCAATATAAAGGAATGATAACATTTCCACATTTCAATCACAATATTTCATTTAAATATATTGACATAACATAATTCATTATCAAAACCATTTTCAATACCAAAATACATAAAAGAGTAAATGGTATTATTTTATTTTAAAAACATTACGGCTTGTTGAGGAAGCCAAAGACCAAATAATACTCGCGGCGGCAGAAAAGGTCGTTGTCACCGCGTACGTTAAAAGAAACATTCCTTTTTGTCGTTTAGTAAAATGCTTTGTAGAAAAATATTCCTTTTGTATAAAAGTAAAATTCCATGGGGTTTATACACCATGTAAAAGATAGTTTTGTATAAAATGAAATATTCCTCAATGAAAGCAGATTGAGACGAAGTCCCTTACCTCGGGTCTGACTTGACTCGATCATTCTTTAAAGTCCTTAATAATAAAGTTGAGTTAATATCTATATTCTTAAGAACCTTTTTCAAGATCATTATTCCTTTTATATCACTTATTTCCATGTTTTAAACATTATGTAACCATTTAAGTTAATAAAGTTTGTTTTGTCAATATTTGGTTCTTAAGTCAAAAGTGGACTTCTTACAATTACATATTGTTCGTGTGGTCAAAGGTTCTTTATATCCAAAATGACATTCCTGATTTGGATATCATATATATCATATATATCCAGAATATACATGTATTTATAATATTACATAATCATTTAGAGGTAAGAAATGAAATGCACCGTTCATGGAGACGGTAAGTCGTACGTATGCATGAACGCTACGTTCATTTCTATTTCATATTTTTATGGAATGAAATAATAATGATATAGAGGTATATTATAACTCCAGTATAAAATCATATATAATAACTTTAAATTCATCCTTTTCACGTCCCACATATGGCATTTACGAATCACATCACTTTGAGGGGGCAGTAGTCCGCACTTCCTTAAATGAAGATCTTGCGTTTACCCATAATGGAAACCATAATGGTATGCCCAAGATGAAAAATACATAAGCTTAAGGAAAAAATAAAAATATCATATATAATATATAAATATATCGTCATCTTAATGGCCACCTTTGAAGGTATAAAATTAATGTTGAACAATCATCGTTTCGGGAGGCCGAAATTCGCCATCCACGGAAACAATATGTTCTTTAACCATTAGATGTAGGTGTGTGTAAGTGTAGATCGAATCCTTCTTATAAAAACATCCTAGTATATTTATAAAACTGTATTTGTTACAAAATAAATGAATAAAAAGAGTTTAGGGGGTTGGAGAAGCAAAATAAAACAAAAGGAATCAAGTGAAGACATTACCTTCAAATCGGGTAACTCCGTTTGGTTTGAGCTCAAAGGCTTCCTTGGGAAGACTTCTGCCCAAAGTGAGGGTTCAAGGAGCAAGAGAGGAATTTTTAGAGACCAAATGTGCAGGGGTTGGCCGAGCCAAAGCCTTTGGAAGTGTGGGTAAGGTGGAATATGTTGGGGCCTTTTATAAGAGGAGAGGAGGGGTACTCTTGGAAGGTAAAGAAAAGTCACTTTATTTTAAAATGGTATTCGGATTTAAGAGGTCCCACACTGATATAATTCGAGGATAAGGTGATAAGGGTTATAAATCCACCCATCCAATATGTTTTGGACATGTGTAGGTCATATATTTTACATTATATTTCCATTATATTTAAATCCTTTATTAATGAGGTAATCGTTGCATCATCATGATGTCATAAATAATTTGATTTATTTAATGTCTAAAAATTATAGAAAAAAATATCATGATATAGGAAATAATTTTATCTTTCTAATGAATATTTATAGTAAAAAATATTACTTGTATAACCTCATGTAAAAATTGTTTTAGTAAAACATCTCATGTTTGTGTAATTTATACTTTAACATTAAATTAAAAGTTATTTATGACATTTCCGAACCAAGGTGGCTCCATGGGGTCCCCAAGTTGACTCATGGATTTTCTTGGTCGGCCATGACACATCCAATGAGGGTAGGATATGTGTCAAGCTCATCTCATATTATTAAAACATTATTTTTACCTTAAATTACACTAATTGCCTATAATCGCGATTAAAAACTTAATAAGTTACTATTCACGAAAAAATTATTTTAATCTCATTGAACCACATTTTAATTCTTAATGAAAACCATGTATGTCAGATTTTTGAAAATCAAAACACAGAGGTTGTAAAATTTCATTTAAACAAAAAATCAGTTTTTTTAAGTACCACTTAGTGGTTTCACTATTCATCAAAAATTGAAGTTTTTCAGAAAAATACCAAACCTTCACCCTAAGCTATATTTGATATTCTGAATTCAAAAATGAAGTAAATTTTAAAATATTTAAAACATATAAGTCACATTAATTAATTTAATAATTATTTCCTACTGTCATGACAAATAGCATGTTTTTATGAAACAATAAGTATCAAAAGATTGACACTAGTTCATGTCTAATTTCAAAGTGAAATTGATTCCAATGACCACCATGGGATTAAATGGTAACAATATATTCTAAATTCACTTTAAAACCAATTCAAAATATAATATAATAATATAAATAAATTATATTAAAAAGAGGTTTTGAATTAAAATACAACATTTTTTCACTATTCATTAAAAAAATGAACTTTATCGGAAAAATACCAAAAATTTACACAAATTAAATTTTCATGTCCCAATTCTAAAAAGGTGTTTTATTTGGTCCAATAGAATTTATAAGAGTGATCAAAACTATATTTAATGATGGTTCTCCATCAAAAGGTGATAAGTGAACCTTTAGTGAAAATTAGGGTATAAATGCCTAAAATTGAATTATTTCCGTATTTTAAGCCTTTTTATTTTATTGGATAAATGTAAAAACATTTAAAAAACCTATATAATCATATTTTATTTATTTCTATCCATTCCCGCCAATACAACGTCTACATGTTAACTACCATTTAAAATAATATTATTATATTACTACTGTACAACGTAAGTTTTCAAAGAAACTCATCGTTGTGTATCGAGTACGCTATCGAACATAGAAACACCTTTTAATTAAAATTAATATTTAATTCGTAAATATTAATAAATATGAAAAATGTTTTATTCATTATTTACCTGGGATGTTACATCCTTCCCCCCTTTTGGGAATTTTGTTCTCGCAATTTTATTCACTTATCAAAATAAGTGGGGGTATTTATCCCTCATAGCATTTTCAGATTCCCACATTGCCTCTTCAACCATATGGTTTTTCCCAAAAACTTTTACCTGGTGGATTACCTTATTTCGCAACACTTGCTCTCTTCGGTCAAGAATCTGGACTGGTTGTTCTTTATAAGAGAGATTCTCTTCCAACTGAACTCCCTCTGGACTCAAAATATGAGATGAATCTGGCATATACTTCCTCAACATCGAAACATGAAAAACATTGTGTACCTGAGATAAACTCAGAGGTAAAGCCACTCGGTAAGCAACTGATCCAACTCTCTCCAGAATTTCATATTGTCTAATGATCCTTGGACTCACCTTTCCTTTCTTACCAAATCTCATCACACTATTCCATGGAGAAACCTTGAGAAAAACCTGATCACCTACCTCGAAAGATAGATCCTTCCTCCGGTTATCCGCATAACTCTTCTGCCTACTTTGAGCTGTTCTCATGTGTTTCTGAATCAACTGAACTTTTTCTGCCATCTCTTCTACCAATTCTGGTCCCATCCGCTTCCTTTCACCCACTTCATCCCAAAATGCTGGAGTTCGACACAGCTTCCCATATAATGCCTCAAATGGTGCCATATGTATACTGGAATGAAAATTGTTATTATAAGAAAACTCAACCAAAGAAAGATGTTGGTCCCAACTTCCCGGATAATCCATCGAACAAGCTCGTAGCATATCCTCCTAGGTCTGAATTTTTCATTCGGACTGCCCATCTGATTGCGGATGAAAAGTTTTACTAAAATGTAATTAAGTACCCAACGACTTCTGAAGGCCTTTCCAAAAGATATAAGTGAACCTGGGATCACGATCAGACACAATTGAGAGAGGAACTCCATGTAACCTAACTATCTCTTTACGATACAAACGAGAAAGTTGATCTAGGGAAAAAGTATCTCGTATAGCAAGGAAATGAGCAGATTTAGTCAAGTGATCAACAATAACCCAGATTTCCTTATTACCTCTAGATGTCTTCGGTAATCACACGACAAAATCCATGGATATATTTTCTCATTTCCACTCTAGCACTAGTAAAGGCTGAAGCATCCCTTTCGGTAACTGCCGCTCTACTTTAACCTGCTGACAAGTCAAACACTTCACAGTAAAATCAGAAATATTCCTTTTCATTCCACCCCACTAGTAATACCCCTGCAGATCTCTGTACATCTTAGTACTGTCAGGATGAACTGAAAACGGGGAACTATGAGCCTCACATAACAACTCATTCTTCAATTGTGAATCACAAGGCACACATAATCTCTTCCCAAACCTCAAAACACAATCATTATCAATGTTGAATTCAGGCAGCTTACCCTTCTGAACCAGCTCTACCTTTTTCTGCAACTCATTGTCTTCTCTCTGTGCTTGGTTAATTCTATCTGATAGGGATGATCTCACTGATACCTGAAACAAAACAGAAGAACTTCCTGCACCAACAACTTCTATGCCAAATATTATCAAATCAAAAACCAAAGGATCTCGTTCTAAACGTAGCATGGTTATTGAAGCATTACTTTTTTGACTCAAAGCATCGGCCACTTTATTTGCTTTTCCTGGATGGTAGTGAATTGTACAATCATAATCCTTGATTAATTCCATCCATCTCCTCTGTCTCATGTTCAATTCTTTCTGAGTGAATATATACTTTAAAATTTGGTGATCAGTATATATTTCACACTTTACTCCATACAAATGATGCCTCCAAATTTTTAATGCAAAAACAACAGCAGCTAATTCCAAATCATATGTAGGGTAATTTAACTCATGAGTTTTCAACTAATGTGAAGCATAAGAAATTACCTGATCATTCTGCATAAGGACACAACCATGTCCCTCCAACGAAGCATCACTGTATATAACAAACTCACCATTCCTGGAAGGAAGTGCCAAAACTGGAGCATTCACCAATCTTCTTTTCAACTCCTGAAAACAATCATCACATTCCTTTGTCCAGATAAACATAACACCCTTCTGAGTTAGCTTAGTCATTGGACTAGATAACCGTGAAAAATTTTCAACAAACCTTCGGTAGTAACCGGCCAAACCATGAAAACTACGGATCTCGGTTACATTTTTGGGTCTTGACCATTCTTCAACAACTTTTGTTTTAGAAGGATCAACAGTTATGCCATCTTTTGAAACAATGTGACCTAGGAAAGAAAATTGTTGTAACCAAAACTCACACTTGCTGAATTTTCCATATAGTTTCTTTTCTTTTAAGGTTTGCAAGATAACCCTTAAATTACTTTCATGCTCCTCTTTAATTTTAGAAAACACCAAAATATCATCAATGAAAACAACCAAAAAATTATCCAAGAACTTATGGAAAATTCTATTCATAAGGTCCATGAATACAGCAGGTGCATTGGTTAACCCAAAAGGCATAACTACAAATTCATAATGGCCATATCTAGTATGGAACGCAGTCTTCGGAATGTCTGCTTCTTTTACTTTCAACTGATGGTACCCTGACCTCAAGTCAGTCTTCGAAAAATACTGAGCTCCCTGGAGCTGATCAAACAAATCATCGGTATGAGGAAAAGGATACTTGTTCTTAACTGTAATATTATTGAAGGCTCTATAATCAATGCAAAGTATCATTGAGCCATCTTTCTTTTTAACAAACAAGACAGGAGCACCCCATGGTGATGTTCTAGGTCGAATGAAACCTTTATCTAATAACTCCTGCAATTTATTCTTTAACTCTAAAAGTTCAACTTGAGCCATTCGATAAGGGGGTTTTGAAATTGGATTAGAATTAGGAACTAAGTCAACAGTAAATTCAACTTCCCGATCATGAATAATACCAGGCAACTCATCAGGAAAAACATTAAGATACTCATTTACCACTGGCACATCATTAATCTGAACAGTTCCTTTATTTTCTACAATATGTGCAAGGTAACATTCATTTCCATCTTTTACTAGTTTCTCAACTTCCTGATATGTTATCAAAAGCAAGATTTCATTCTTGTACACAAACTGAAAATCTTTCTGAAAAGAAACCATTTTAGCTCTGCGGTCAATCTTAGCATGATAAAAAGAAATCCAATCCATGCCCAAAATAACATCAAACTCTACTAGAGGCAAAACAATAAGGTTTGATGGTAGATTCATTCCACACACAAGGATAGGAAGGTTCTTATAATTCCTTTTTGTCTCAACGTTCCCTCCGGGTGTTTTTACCATAAGTTCAGGGTTCATATCTTGAGATGGAATTTCCAATTTACTAGAAAACATCTCATAAATGAAAGAGTGTGTAGACCCTGAATCAAACAACACATTGGCATAATCTTAACAAACAAACAGTGTACCTGATACCACTTCATTCGATGGACCAACATCTGCTGAAGTTGTTGCAAACGATTTCACCACCCCTTTCTACTTGTAGTCTGGCTTCTTTCCCCTAGTTGAGTTCTTCGTTGGACACTTGTTTGCATAATGACCCATTTCATTACACTTAAAACATCTTACCGTTGGCTTTTCATTACCTGCTTGATCATCTTTCTTACAGTTACGAGCAATATGACCGGACTTACCACACTGAAAGCACTTACCAGACTTGGATAATCATTCTCCAGGATGCATTTTACCACACTTCTCACAGGATGGATATTTGGTTTTCTTACCTCCTTGCTTCTTCGATTAATTCTTCCCCTTTTCCTGCCAACTGGACCTCTTATTCTGTTGTTTGTCATAGAACACCTGATCATCGGCAAACTCCATTTGCACCTTCTCTGCACATCGAACAAGTTTTTCATAACTTTTGAACTCACGAGAAGCTAAATCCCTTCAATACTTTGGCTTTAACCCTGAGTAAAAATGGTTTATTTTACTCTCAAGATCTCGTATGAAGATTGAATCATACCTTTCCAATCGAGTGGACTTTTCATCATAGGAAGCCACTGAGTATTCCCCTTGCCTCAATTCCAAGAATTGATTTTCCATATTAAGTTGAACTTCCTTAGGAAAATATTTCTCAAGAAACATACCTTTCAATTCGTCCCAGTGAAGATCATCAATCTCATCACTATCCCTGATATTTTTTACCATCGACCAACACTGATCAGCTTCACCTTCAAAACGGTAAATAGAAAGACTAACATTTTGATGTTCTGAACACCCCATGACATCAAAAATCTTCTCCAGTGCTTTACTCAACCCTTCAGCATGCACGGGGTCAGATGATCCTCTGAATGATGGGGGATGTTGCCTCATGAAATGTTCCACCACTGACATTTTCCTCTGCGGTTGATCTGGCTGATCTCGTGCCTGGATACCACCACCATTTATAGCCTGATTCAACTGTTCCATCACTGCAACAAACTATTAAGTTCTGATTCCAACCATCTCAGGTTTCTGATTTGGAAGGTTGTCGTCCTCCTGATGTCGTCCCAACATAGCTTCTTTGTTTCCTCTATGGAAATCCATTCTGAACACAGAAATATCATAGGCGAAGCAACATGGTAATCATTAAATTCTATATCATTTCATTCATACCATAAATTAACTTATAATTTAACAATTTTCTAACAACTAAAGTTGTCTAAACCGACCTTTGAAACCAACTATAAGGCCCCAGCCTTAAACATTACTTAATATTGAATTAAATGAATAATTCACATTGAGGATATTTTAAGGTTTAGAGTTTTAGAGAATTAGGACATAACAGTCACATCTCAAAAGATTACAAAGTAGACACTTCTACTGAGTTTCCATAGAATAAAAAAACTCTTAAAAAGAATCATGTCTAGTTCCATGTTTTATATAGCATGACTTTCCATTGATCCCATCCTTGACCCTATTACACATTAAGTGATGTGAAAAACATTTCAAAAAAAGTTGGGGTGAGCATAAAAAGCTCAATAAGGGATACACAAAGTATGAAAACTATTAGTTTTTCAAACATCAAGTAAACCATGTATACTTTATCAAAGTAATACCTTCACCTTCATGAAGTAGTAAAAACTCTTCACTAAATAAAATATCATTACTTACTCTTTTGTAACCAAAAGATTACCATAAAACCCATAAAAAGATCACATAAAAAATAAAGGTAACTTGGGACATAAACATACGTAAGTGGAATAACCATACGGTCGACTTCCACACATATCACTTAATGGAATAGCCATACGACCAACTTCCATACATACTTAATTGAATAGCCATATGGCCGACTTCCATACCCAATGCATTGGAGGTTATAACGTAACCACCCGTCCTGGTATTCACAGCACCACCCATCATATGGTTTATCACGTAACCACCCGTCAAATATCCAAGTACCAATATAAAATCATAAAACATAAAACCAATATAAAGGAATGATAAAATTTCCACATTTCAATCACAATATATCATTTAAATATATTGACATAATATAATCCTTTATCAAAACCATTTTCAATACCAAAATACATAAAAGAGTATATGGTATTTATTTTATTTTAAAAACATTACAGCTTGTTGAGGAATCCAAAGACCAAATAATACTCGCGGCGGCGGAAAAGGTCGTTGTCACTGCGTACATTAAAAGAAACATTCCTTTTTTTCATTTAGTAAAAAAATTCGTAGAAAAAGATTACTTTTGTATAAAAGTAAAATTAAAATGGGTTTATACACCGTATAAAAGATAGTTGTGTATAAAACGAAATATGCCTCAATGAAAGGAGATTGAGACAAAGTACATTACCTCGGGTCTGACTTGACTCGATCGTTCTTTAACGTCTTGAATAATAAACTTGAGTTAATTTATATTTTCTTAAGAACCATTTTCAATTTCATTATTCCTTTTATATCACTTACTGCCATGTTATAAACATCATGAAACCAATTAAGTTAATAATGTTTGTTTTGTCGATATTTGGTTCTTAAGTCGAAAGTGGACTTCTTAGAATTACATGTTGTTCGTGTGGTCAAATGTTCATTATATCCAGAATTAAATTCCTGAATTCGAAATCATATATATCAAATATATCCATCATATACATGAATTTATATTATTACATAATCATTTAGAGGTAAGAAATGAAATGCACCGTTCATGGAGACGGTAAGCCGTACGTACGCATGAACGCTACTTTCATTTCTATTTCATATTTTTATGGAATGGAATAATAATTATATAGAGGTATATTATAACTCCAGTATAACTTCAAATATAATAACTTTATATCCATCCTTTACACGTCCCACATATGGCATTAACGAATCACATCACTTTGAGGGGGCGGTAGTCCGCACTTCCTTAGATGAAGATATCGCGTTTACCCATAATGGAAACCATAAAGGTATGCCCAAAATGAAAAATACATAAGCTTAAAGAAAACAGAAACATATAATATATCATATATAAATATAGTGTCATCTTAATGGCCACCTATGAAGGTGTTAAAAGAATGTTGAACAATCATCATTTCGGGAGGCTGAAATTCGCCATCCACGGAAACAGTATGTTCTTTAACCATTAGATGTAGGTGTGTGTAAGTGTAGATCAAATACTTATTATAAAAACATAATAGTATATTTATTATACTAGAGTTGTTACAAAATAAATGAATAAAAGGAGTTTAGGGGGTTTTAGAAGAAAAATAAAACAAAAGGAATCAAGTGAAGACATTACCTTAAAATCGGGTAACTCCGTTTGGTTTGAGCTCAAAGGCTTCCTTGGGAAGAATTATGCCCAAAGTGAGGCTTCAAGGAGTAAGAGAGGGATGTGGAGAGACATATTGTGCCGGGTTTCGCCGAGCCAAAGGCTTTGGTAGTGTGGGAAAGGTGGTAGAGGTGGGGGCCTTTTATAAGAGGAGAGGAGGGGCACTCTTGGAAGGTAAAGAAATGTCACTTTATTTTAAACTGGTATTCGGATTTAAGATGTCCCACATTGATATAATTCGAGGATAAGGTGATAAGGGTTCGAAATACACCCATCTAATAGGTTTTGGACATGTGTAGGTCATAGATATTACATTATCTTTCCATTTTATTTAAATCCTTTATTATTGAGGTAATCACTGCATCATCATGATGTCATAAATAATTTAATTTATTTAATGTCTAAATATTATAAACAAAATATCGTGATGTAGTAAATCTTTTTATCTTTATAATGAATATTTATAGTCAAAAATCTGACTTACATAACCCCATGTAAAAATTTGTTTACTAAAACAACTCATGTTTGTGTCATTTTTACTTTAACATTAAATAAAAAGTTATTTAGGACATTTCCCAACCAAAGTGGCTCCATGGGGTCCCCAAGTTGACTAATGGATTTTATTGGTCTTTCATGACACATGAAATGAGGGTAGGATATGTTTCATGCTCATCTCATATTATTAAAACATTATTTTTTCCTTAAACTACACTAATTACCCTTAATCGCGATTAAAAACTTAATAAGTTACTATTCACCAAAAAATTATTTTAATCTCATTGAACCACATTTTACTTCTTAATGACAACCATGTATGTCGGTTTTTTTAAATTCAAAACACAATGGTTGTAAAATTTCATTTAAACAAAAAAACTATTTTTTTAAGAACCACTTAGTGGTTTCACTATTCATCAAAAATTGATGTTTTTCCGAAAAATACCAAAACATCACCCTAAGCTATATATGATATTACGAATTCAAAAATGAATTCCATTTTACAAAATTCAAAACATATAAGTCACATTAAATAATTTAATAATTAATTCCCACTGTCATGACAAATAGCTTGTTTTTATGAAACAATAAGTATCAAATGATTGACACTAGTTCAAGTCCAATTTCAAAGTGAAATTGAATCCAATGACCACCATTGGATTAAATGGTAAAAATATACTCTAATTTCACTTTAAAACCAATTCAAAAGATAATATAATCATATAAATAAATTAGATTAAAAAGAGGTTTTGAATTAAAATACAACATTTTTTCACTATTCATTAAAAAAATTAACTTAATCGGAAAAATACCAAAAATTTACACAAAGTAAATTTTGATGTCCTGATTCTAAAAAAGAGTTATATTTGGTTCAATATAATGTATAACAGTGATCAAAACTATATTTAATGACGGTGCTCCATCATAAGGTGATAAGTGAACCTTTAGTGAAAATTAGGGTATAAATGCCTAAAATTGAATTCTTTCCGTATTTTAAGCCTTTATATTTTATTGGATAAATGTAAAAACATTTAAAAAACATATATAATCATATTTTAGTTATTTCTATCCATTCCTGCCAATGCAACGACTATATGTTAACTACCATTTAAAATAATATTATTATATTACTAGTGTACAACGTAAGTTTTCAAAGAAACTCATCGTTGCGTATCGAGTACGCTATCGAATGTAGAAACCCCTTTTAATTAAAATTAATATTTAATTCGTAAATATTTTGATATATGAAAATGTTTTATTCGTTATTTACCTGGGATGTTACAATGGTTTTATTAGATTTTCACTAATCCATAATCTCCACCGATTGTTCCTCATAAGATAGGTCATTCTCCAGTGGTACAAACTTTAGGTTTAGTACATATGAAGGATATTTCCTCACGAAAGATACATGGAACACATTGTGTACTTAAGAGAGGTTTGGTGGAAGTTCCAATTGATAGGATACCATCCCGATACAATCAGTCATTTCAAAGGGAACGATATACCTAGGTTTTAGATTTTTATTTCTTATCATAAGCATAATTTCATCCATTTGTTGTGATTAGATCGATTTTCACTTCACCTATTAATCATAGAAATTAATATGAATTTATGTATTTCTAAATCACTAATAGGTCAAAAGATCCCTACAAAAATAATATATCATTCCTTATTTCTCTATTTATCACCATTAAAAAATGGTTATAATAAGTTATCTAACACGCATAAATATTAATATAGGGAAGTAATACATTAATCTCTAAAACCTCCTCCAATGTTGAATTTAAACAATTTCCCAAATGGTTAACCATACTACTCAATGAAAAGATTAAAATCCAAAAACATTAAATAAAAGGTCACTAAATTTCAAAAATGAACGTATCATTAATCTACCGAACAACATGAAGTATCTCTTAATTTTTATATACCAAACTTTTTAATTCCTTTATCATGTATTATATTTAAACATAGAAATAACATAAATTACTCTAAAACCATATTAAAAAAAATAATGTTTCCTCATTCCTTGAAAAAAGCCACAGATTACTGAATATATTCTTTATATCCTAAAATGATATAAACCCCATTAATGATAACATAATCTACCATTTACCCAAATCATTATTCAGTTCCAGGGTCATCAATAAAATCCAATTTATATTATCCAAATCAATCATCTCTCTATCCAAACTAAACACCTTTTTAAAACATTAAGGGCATTCTAAGGGTTATATTGCCATAATCATGTGTTTTCTCTAAATAATAACCTTTTAATTAAATAAAATTTCTAGGTCATTAATACCATTAAACATATTCTTCCAAATCCTAAATAAAAAACATATATTGAACAATACTTATATATTTTAATATTCATATAACATAATTATTGATTTCCAATACAAAAACACTTTAATAATCCCACTTCATTCTTAAGACATTAACTCAGATTCATCATATTATTACTTAATAGTTCATTCCTACAATATGAATTATAAATAATTTATTAACATTAATCAACCTCAATTTAATCATTATTCTCATATTTTACAAAAAAAAATTATTGTTAGAACATCCCATACCTATAATATGTCATTAATGGTCTCTTCATCATCATTAGTATAAAAATTACTTGTTTCGTCTTACTAATTCTGCTAACAAGTTTTCCCCCTATGACATCGATTTTCATAAATCCCATACTTAACACATTTAAAACATTCAAGGATTGGTTATATCCTATATAGATCATTATTCACATACATTTCATTAACCAAAATTTTCATCTCCTTAAAAAGGTCCTTCTATTCTACACTTCATACATCTTCTCATTCCTTCAAGACATTCCTTGGGGTCCATCGTATATTCTTGACATATATAAAATTTACTCTTGATTACTCTATAGTATCCACCACCCAAACTCTCAATGAACCTTATCCTAATCTTCCTGGAATAGTATGAGAGTTGTTTTACGTTAATGTTGTCAAATATATCATTGAAACTAATTAGTAATAATCATAGTGTCCTTCAAACTAGTTTTCTTCCCATTTTGTAACTTATCAAAACATTTTATATCACAGTCAATGTTGATCCCATTCCTTCTGGTTCCCTCCATTACCTAGAACCAAAAAGCATAGTGAGATTATTAATATTCATAGTGGGAATGCACATAATAATTAAAAATTACTTATAGGATATCTAAATCATGATTCTTTTCTTAAATCTATGAAACCTTAGGCTTAAACTAGGGAATTAAAGGTTTTTAAATCCTTAATGATAGTTCATAAAGAGTTTTAGAATTTACGAAGCATATAACCTGGGTGTGTTATACCAATTGTGCAGTAAGGCCTTTTGTCAAGCACTAGGTGATGATTGAATCCAGATCAATGCACCCTTTTTAGAATTATTACTCCTAGTTACCTCTATGCCAGAGCCACATTCAGTTGTAGAATCTAGACAAGGATTTACTTGCATAAGAATACCACTCACTCTATCCATTTCCAAAATTCTAGGTATATTTCTATACCTTAACTCATACTTAGACTTATCCTTAGATACATTCCTAGACACATCCTTAAAAATATCCCCTATTGATCCCACTAAATTCTTCTCATCCATGTTTCCAAAGGTTAACTAAACCTATCCTATGATACTAACTATAGATACCCATGATTTTCAAATATATTTATTACATCTTTTAAGATGAATATTTATTACATTACACAAACTCAATTCTAATGATTATAAAGGTACAGTGTCTTTGGAGACTAAGAATAAAATATTTAAATTATCTCCCATAAATATCTTTCTGTTTAGTTTTCTTCACAACATTTACCTACTTAAAACCCTTCTTTATAACATGGGGGAAAAATATGATAAAGGGTGACATCATATTCTTGGCGAGGGTAATAAATTTAGATACCAATGGTCACATAATAATAACATGTGAATAAGTTAATGAGAACATAATATTAATATTTGAGAACCATACCCTGTATATAAAATATCATAATCTTGAGTCATGGAATAAATATTGGTAGTTTATAAAACATGATTCATAAAGTAACCAAAGAACACGAGCCATGATATCATAAAAATGGCATAAGACATAAATTTTTATCATAAACATAAGTATATAAATTAATTTCCATAGTATTCAAGGATCACTGCCAATACTATCACAGTGTAATAGGTTCACTCCCAAAACCATCATAGATGTCAAGGTTCACTACTAAGGCCATCATCGTGACAAAATTCCATTACTAAAATGGGTTCAGTCAGCAGTCTAGTATTTTCTATATTATGAGATATAAATCTCTATCCAATGCATTGGAATTATATATTAATCCCACTCATCACATAATAAAAAACATAAGTATGTGTTCCACAAGATAATAAAAAATTTATCATATCATAACCTATGAAATAAAACTACTTTCATAAACTTTTTGTAATATCATAAAATTTGGAAAAGATACATATTTCATAATCATATTATAATCTCTTCATTTAATAAATCATGAAAATAAGAATGTTTTATAAGAATTTATTCATGGTATAACCCATGTAAGGGAACTATGTTTTATAAAAATTATGCCATCATAAACATATACCATTCCATGAAGGAATAAGAATGGTAAAATTGGTTAATACCCACAGTATGTAATAATTTACATCAAAGGAATCCAAATTATATGGAAAATAATTTTGAACAATTTCTTAAAAAGTTTGTTGACAAAAATAACATTTCAACTTTGAAAAATACATTTTAAAACATAAAATATTTTGGAAATAATTTTTTTAAATAGACCATGAATATCATAATGCATGCTTTAAAAGTCATTTAAAAAATATCTTGATGAAAATATCATTTAGGCTTTAAAAAAGCCTTTTTAAAACATAAAAAGTGTTCAAAATATTTTTCTTTTAAAATATCCTTGAAAACATATAATGGAATATTTAAATGTCATTTAAAAGATTCCATAATGAAAATATCCTTTCCAATTTGAAAAACAAAACATTTTAAAACATTGAAAATTTTGAAAATCCTTTTCATTAAAAATATAATTGAAAATTTAGAAGGAATTTTGAAACAAAACAATGGAAATGATGGTGAAAATTTATATTTTTACCATATACATTAAAACAAATAATCCTTTAACCTGTTCGGTAAAAGCCAAAATGGGAATTATTTGGAAAATGACAAGAATATTACTCTCAAATATAGATAAAAACTATTTTAATATATCATTTTAAAAATTCTAAAAATATTTGCAGAAGTATTTTTAGAAAACATGGATTCGGAAAAAAAGGTTTTGACCGAAAAGAGAAATAAATACGATTTTCCTTAAAACGTAATTTGAACTCTTTAGTAAAAAAAGAGAATAAAATAAGGGGGAAACAAGTGTTCTTGAAAAAAAAATGAGAATAAATATCAAGAATTTATTTAGATATAGATCATAATATTTCATTATTCAAAGTATAATCATGAGCAACACTGATAAATGATGAGATTGTAACAATTAACCCATACCACTTTGGTAAATTTGAATTGAAGTCTTCATGATATAATGACACTAAATAAAACTTATAAAATCACGATAATAAGTATATTCATGATATAACATGTCAATGGGGAATTATACACACTTCATAGAATAATATAGGTGCATAACATAACTTAGGTATCCAAGAAGGCAATTTGAGACAAAAACCACTTACTTCTTTGGTAACTTTTGATCTATAAATCACATTAAATTGAGATACTAAAATGTTAATGTAAATTTACATTATTTGAAGGAAAATAATCATAAAATACATTCATGTTAATTATATACACCATGTAAAATAAACACATGGTGAATATGGCATGTGTCTCATAGAAAAAAAAAGTGAGATGGAAATCCCTTACCACTTTAGTAATATTTTTTAAAATAATTACCAATTAATAATAACATAAAATTAAACAAAAAAAATTAAAAAAAAAATTATATTTATGATATAACATTTCAAATTTTTATTTTATTCATCACACAAAATAAATTATTGGTGAATTTTCATTTGTCTCTTGAAAATAAAAGAGATACTAGAATTATCTTACCTTAAGTCTGGAATTCTTTCATACGCATTAAAACCTCATATATATTAAATATAAATTTATTATAAATATAATAAGATACCATAAATATATATATCATACAATATATTATTTTCCTATGACCATTTATTTCTTTTTTATTAACAATTACTTGTTAAATTCACGTTTTAGGCATCAACTGCTTCGTTATTACCTGTAATTTTATATTTTTTATTTTTCAAGACTCTTACATTGAACTTGATTTAATAATATAATTAATTTTAAACAAGATATAAACATAATATATATTCATTATATATGTATTTTTATTAATCCACCAATTTTATAGAAGGAAAATGAAATACATCTTTCATTAAGATGGTCAGTCGTACGTAACTATGAACGTTGTTTAACTTTTCTCAACGGATTGAAATAAATATAGGTCAATAATATATTAACATTAAATAAATAATTTTATATCATATATATCAAATATTTTCATTTCAAAATGTTTTTATTAACTTCCATGTAAAATGTGTGTGAAGAACGAATCACATCGTTTTGTGAGGCAGTAGTCTGCCGTACAAACCAACGACATTTTTGTATTACTATTGAGTGGAATGTAAGAATTAATATGTTTAATAATGATTAAATAATCATAATAAGATCATAAATATAATATATAAATAATTAAAACTCCATTATACTTAGTTTTGAGAGGTGGTAATAGAAAATGAATGACATCTGCTCGTGAGGCGGTAGTTCACCGTACAAACGAATGATGATTTCATAACCCATTTGATGTATGTGATGATGGTTATAGGTAATGAAATTATCATAAAAACATATTTTTATATTTAATGTAATGATATTATTATATCATCATAGTTTAATAATAATTTATGGAGGTGGAGGAAGAAATAAAATAAAAATGCTCATTGAAGAACGTTATCTCATCTTGGATTAATCTCCTTAGGTTTTCTCCAAAAGCCTTCTAAGGCTATATTTATGACCAAAATAATTCTTGTAGGATTATAGGATAGAATTAAGTATGTTATTTAGAAATTTACTTTCCAAACCAATTTGTTTTTATAGTCTGAAGAGGAGTGGTCTTTGGTATCCTTTTATAAGTGAGGTTGGTGGTACACTTGAAATTTTAGAAAAGATAATGGTATAACCACATTTTTCACATGAAATAAGGAGAAAAAGGGACCCTTAATGATACTATAAGATATAATGTCTAAATAAAACTAAAAAATGTGTTTTGGACAAGTGTTGGGTCATTTTTTACCCTTATCATTTTTAGTTCAACCCCTCAGTAACCTCATTTTAACCTTAAACATGGTAATTATTTTTACCATTATTACTATTCATTGAGGTCAAAAATAAGTTGAACATATTAGATGATTTAAAATATGATTATAATAAATATATAATCATTTTTAAAAATTCATTTCCTAACAGTTTAAATACTTAGGTTAATATTAATCCCACATACGTGAGGAGAAAGCTGGTTTTCGAAGAGAAAATGTTGAAAAGTTAAAAACGTTTATATATGAAAATTAAAAATAAAAATTATTCCAATGACATTAATTGAATAAATATATATATAATTGAATGTTTTTTCTTTTAAATCAAATTTAAAAAAATTTAACCTTATAAATTCATTAGAAAAGGCAGTTTTTCAAAAAAACCAAGTATTTTCACAATTCATCGAAAAATTAGTCTTTTCAAAAAAATCCCAAAACCACAGCCTAAAATAATTTTTCAATGATGATTTAAAAAATAAATTTTTTAAAATTTTCAAAAATTAATTTTATTATAATTTCTCAAAATGAAAGAAAATTGTTTTTCAAAAAAAAATATTGTTTTAAACCATAAAATTGTTTTTATTATTATATTATATATAAGAAATAGATAAAATGAATGTTTACCATTTTACTAAATAAAAAATATATAAATTTTATTATATTACTTCAAAAAAAGTGATTTGGTAAATTATTTATTGTAAAACACATTTTTGTACATAAAAATTGTTTTCTGAAAAATATTTCTATTATTATAAAATATATTTTATTTTATTTTATTTTCAAATTAATTAGACACGAAATAATTCAATTTTTATACATATTCACAAAATATATTTTAATAATTTAGTTAATCTTATTCATACCCACTATTCCAATAGATAGTGTATAGTTATCATATTAAATAATAAAATTTAAAAATATGTCATGTCTCATTTAAACTCGGTGTTGGGTGTAACACAAAATTGTGAGAACATTAAATTTATTTTAAAAAATTTCAAAAAAATATAAGGGTGTTATATCACAGCCATGTAAAATTATGCAGGTATCTTTTAGAGATAAAATATGTGGTTATCGAATGGTTTTTTAAATCGTTCACCTTTCTGTGTGAAGGGGGTGGCTTAAGGATAATGGACATTCATGATTGGAACATGATTTGTCCAAACATGCTACCAAACCATGAACCCTTTAAAAATAAGGGAAATTATCTTCTTAACCCTCATTCTTTGTAACCTTTTCCACCATTTTTTCTTGTCCAAATTTCACATTAGCCCCTCCCCCTCCCCCAACCCCCATTGAGAGAAAAATCATCTTTTAAATATAGGTTTTGATACCTTATTTAATTTACTTTAGAATCACTCATCATTTATCATGTTGGATCTTTCTCAATAATTTCTTCAATAATCATACATTTTTTCATTTATATCATAGTGTGGAATTTTAAATCCATTCAATCTAATATGAATCATTTTCTGATTATTCTTTTATTTCTCTGATTTCTCCCATTCTAGCTCGAGTTAAATTTTGAAAACTGATAAAGTGTGTACTACTCAAATAAAGCTGGTGGTATTATTATTTTCACTAGATTTCATGATTTTTATATTATACGCCGTTGTTCTGGGTGTTGTACTTTCCATATGATTTCCTTTTTAATGTTATTTTGATAAAATATATTGTTAACCCTGTGAATGGGTTATGTTTGTACATTAACCAACATAATTGGAGGTTTTCAACCTCAATGGAATCCATTCCTTTAAGTGTATAAAATTTTAAATGAACATAATATTTATGTCATAAATTAAATAAAAAATCAAATGAGGTAAGATGAGTTTCCCCTTACAAATAAATAGCCAAATGGAATTATGTGAATTGTTAAATAGTGTGGGTTTTCTGTTTGACCATGACCACCCACCATGTGAGGCTAAGGGTGATACAAGGGTTCTAACTTGAAACTCTATGTAAAATATCATCAATCCTAATAAATTAAATGAATTATAAAGGGATTATATAATTCTACGGGTGAAAATGATTTTTGATATAGAATACTTTGTAAGGACAGACTTGCTGAATAAATTTGTACTATTCCAAAAGTGATACTTAGTTCCTTAAGTGGAATAACATATATGGGAGCAGAGGTCCATTCCATTTTACCATGAAATGGGTGATTATTAGTTCCCTAAGTGGAATACCTTGGATGGACTGAGAGGTAAAGTCAATTATACCATGACTTGAGTGATACATGGGTTCCTAAATGAATTCCTTAGAAAAACACTCTGGTGATGAATTTATATATTATTTCTAGAGTGATATCAAGGATCTCAATATGAAATTTCTTGGATGTCATCAAGATGAGAACTAAATAAATTTTCATGCCTACCAAGTCAACGAACACATTTAGATACAATTTGTGATTTACATACTCGAAATCTTGGATTTATTTACTTATTAATATCTAAATGAACATAGAAATATGAAACCTCATATTACAATCACCACATATGGGAACCTGGGTGGTCCACCTTATGTCCCATCCATATTATTATAAATTTAAAATGTATAATGCTCATAGATATTCATGGTTTGGGCAGAAAATAGAAGTATCAAATTTGTTTTCTATTGGGGACTCAGATAGAAATGCTTCATTTATTTCTCACCTTACTTATTATACATAAAAACTTATCATTTTATATTTATTCACTATATAGTTCTAGAACATGTTTGTGGAATCCTACTTAGTTTTACTCACACTTAATTCAAGCCACTGATTGCTACCTGGATAAACATCATGAATGTAGCTATGAATAATGGGAATGGTCCAACTTTGAAATATTGATTTTCCTTAATATGATTGAGTATCAGATAGAGTACCAAGATCGAGCTCGTGATTATTTTAGAGATATTTTTTGAGATATTTTTCTTTTCTTTTATAGGAAGTTATATATTTCTATGAGACTACTTCCTTACATTCCCATTTTACATACCATACATATAAGAAATCATTTTGAATATGATTGTGGATGTGGTTTTGTTACTGTTTATGATAATATCTTGGTGATTATTATTACAACAGTATGATTATTCTTTTATAGTTCATTTATAATATTTTTTTAATGTTATTGTTTACAAATATTCTATACTCTGATCATGTGGGAACATTCTCACAACTGTACCATAATAGCCCCTCTCTATTATTTAGGAACCTCTCAAATACAGGGAGGCATACTTGAGGGTATATGCCCAACTAGGGTCAGTTAATTATAAGGGAACCAGATCCAAGTTGTCATAACTGACCATCCTACGTCGAAGTAGAAACCTTTGTAATGTTACCCCAAGATTCAAGTTACAGCCACCCCATCAACTGAACCCTAAATCTATGTCCATCCTCCCCAACTCCTTAAGAATCCCTTGGAAAACTCTACCACTATATTCTAAGAATGTAACAGGGTGAGAGATCTAGTTCATTACATCAATTACCAATCAAAATATTCCCATCCTCAAGAATAAAAACCAACACACAAATAAAAATGAAAATTTTTTCTAAATAATCATACCATGAGGAACCTCACTATGAACATGATATAATCAGACACAACCACCATCTAGATCTACCAACCAAATGAAAACATCAAAAAGAAAATCACAAAACCACACCAACACACCACTTTACCATCCATCACACCAACAAAAACATTAAACCATTTCACAATAGAAAAAACCCACTATCTTACACACAACCATCCTCATAGATACCTCGTACCCCAAAAATCCCAATACCATGATTACCAAAACTACTATATAAAATATCCCAAAACACACAATTTAATAAATCACATCTTTCATGTTAAGAAATTAACCAATTTAGGTTGCACTGACTCTCATGAATAACATTAATCATGTCAATGTATAATAAATCTAGATTCAAAATTAGGTTTTCCCCTCTTCATATTCTTTAAGTATAATCTGGCATCACATCAAGGAAAATTATATTTCATAACTAGTAATATTTTAACATCATATTTTCAATAAAAAACATGAAAAGATAAGAAAAATATAAAAAAACTCAAGGTACTGGGCACACATCTTCATATAAAACTCCGAACAACTCTCCTCCAGGATTCCATGCCTTTATAGCACAAGAACCAGAGGAATAGTCTATCCTCGCAACACCTTCTCCTAATGATCTTGGATATCCAATACCTACCCCCAAGAATGTAAAATTTTCCTCGCTATCTAACACACCCTATCAAATATATTGGAGTCATCATGAAGATACCAACATAGATGAGATATGTGGAAGAAACCATGATTCTGGTATAGTCATGGTGGATGTGTCAATAGATAATCCACTTAACCAACAAACTCCAACACCTCAAAAGGTCCAAAAACCCAAGGTGGGAGCTTACTCCCTTTCTAAACATATACTACCCATGTTATGGAGAAAATTTTTAAAACACAAGGTCTCCAACAACAAATTCCAAGGGAATTATCCTACAATAGATATAGGACTTCTTCTGGTAGTGTTCTACTTTTATCCTCTTATGAACAACCTGAACCTTCTCTATCATTCTCTGCATTACATTGGGATTGAGAACTAATGACCCTCTAACCTTATCTGAGAAAAATAGAGAATGATATGGCCTCCAGTAAGAAGTCTCAAATGGGCCCATTGCAACAGATGAGTGATAGAGGTTATTTAAAGCAAACATGACCAAAGGAAGTGTTTTTACTAAAATGGTAGCCTGTAATGTATCTTACAATGTTTGGATAGTTTTCTCAGCTTTCCTCTACATCTGAGGTTAGAAAGTAGTTCTGGGGAACAACTATGTTTCAAAACTGTATTGCAATTACCTCTAGAATACTGAGGTAAATAATGCATCATGATATAATAAAATGGACCTCATTACTCCATGAAACCTCACCACCTCATCCATATACCAACTTGAAAAATCATCCTTGTATCCTCACTCCCTATTCCCTAGGAAGTGAGCTGATTTCATCAAATGATCCAAGATTTCCTATATAGCATCACAACTAACCTGATAAATATGTAACACCATGATGAAATACATTAATATTTTATTCTATTTCTACTCAACAATATATAAGGGTTGAAATATAATGCTTCTAACATGATTCTCAGTCATTACATGTAATAAAACCAATCACCGAAACACAAACTCTGCCACTTCCCATTTTTTCTCAGGCCACCAAAACTATATCCCCACACGACAATACATATTGGATTGTCTTGGGTCTACCATAAAAGGTGATTTGTGAAACTTAAAAAGAAATACATAATTCAATTCTATAGAGACATACATGCTTCCCTAAAAAAAATCTAGTTCTGACCATTCTCTAACCATAATTCAGGAGCATCACCATGGCCAACATGATCGCACATTACCTCTTCTTATGTATTTCCCTACTAAAAAACCACCACTTTATAAATCAAAGAAGAATGTATTTTCATATGAAACAAACAACCACCACCATCAAATACCCTTATATATATGTGTAGGGCTATTAACTCCTCCATTTCCCTATAAGAATCTCCATACTCCAAAACATCATCCTTATTCAATTTCCAGCTCCGAGTGTCAACCATGAGATTTATCTTTCATGAGGTGTAGAATATTTCCATTTCATAATCCTTAATTCACTCTAACCGCCAGTATTTTTACAAATTAAGATCATGGTTGGAAAATATATGCATCAAATTCATTTGATCCATGATGTACACAAAGTGATCCCTAGTGAGGTAATATCACAATAACTTCAGTGAAAACTAAACTTCTTCTACCTCTAGTTTATGGGTGGCATAGTTATGATAATGTGTAAATAAATTCCTACACACATAATACATCTCATCTCCCTATGTAATCTTGACATAGCCTAGTCTTATAGCCGAATTTTCCAAAAAAACCATAAATATCACCCCTTCCTCTAAAAATTGGAGAACTGATCAATTTTCCCTTCAGGTAGCCAAAAACTACATAACAATGATAAATCTTGATATAACATAGTCTTTCCAAATAAATTATTTCAAAGGGGTAACAATCCATGAGATATATGTTATGAAACTTCGTTAATAGCCCAAAAACCAAGGAAAATACAAACCTTGGCCACATTCTTTGGATTTTCCCAAGAAAAAACTACATAAACCTTTAAAGGGTCCACAACCACACCCATATGAGACAAAATGTTCTAATAGAAAAATTTCTCTTTCATCCCAAACATAAAATTAGAAACTTTTACATATATATAGTAGTGTAGAAACACAAACAAGATAGCTCTGACATGATTTCCATGATCCTCCTCTGACTTCAAGTAGATCAATATTTTATCGATGAAGATGACTATGATATAGTCCAATAATTCATGGAACATGGAGTTTATGAGACCCATGAACATATATTGTGATTTTATGACACGTAAATGAATTGACATGAACTCAAATGACCATAAAAGGCATCTGATTGTAGTCATCAGATATCACCCTTTTTTCATCCTCAACTTGTGAAACATAGAACATAGATCAATCGTACAAAACCTAACCACCTCTCTCATATGGTATAAATTTTTTTATCCTTTTAATTGGTTAGTGATTCTTGATCTTCACCTAACTAGACCTCTAATATTTTATACACAACCCTAGATTACCATCCTCCTTACTGGAGAATAAAACTATAACAACCCTTGGAAACACATAGGGAAGGATGAAACACTTTTCCATCATAAAATCTATCTAAATTGGAAAATCCTAAAACATATAATGTTACACCCAATAAGGAGCCCTAAAAATTAGTGAATCATCAATCTATAGATCTATCACAAACCAAATATCATGTCGAGGGGGTCACATCACAACCTCCTCAGGAAATGAATCCAAAAACACTTTGGTAACAATAGGAATGTACAATATCTCAATTCTTGATAATTCTATATACAACTTACTAATAAAAAAATGAAAGGGCGCCACATGTCTAATGGACACCTGAAACCTTTTCTATCAATTTAAAACTCCACGTTGACTACCTATTTTCAAGTACACATATCTCTTTCAAAATTATTTGATAAAATGCACATAGAATATAACCAGTCATTGATGAGAATGACATTTTATAATTTCATCTGAAGTAAGAATAGATCCCTACACAACTGATATGGACCCATCATATTCTTACTCCACCTAAAAACATTAAACAAGTGGGTTTGGACTCTAACTAACATAGTTAACACCAGGGGAATGGGAAGCCTCTCTATATCTCATCCTAGAGTAAAAACAAGTGTGGGTGAAATAGAAAAGTGTGAATCTACTAATTCAAACAGGACACAGAAACAATTATATGATAAAATGATCATAACTCGAATGATCATTAAATCATATAGCACTATTGCATATATTACATAAAGCTAGACATACCTGGAGCCTCTAAGAATCTACGGATGACCATTTATATGTCCATGATCAGGTTGAGTCCCCTGAACATGAGTAACATCTTATGGTCTACCTCAACCTGCTATATCTCCTCTCAGTTGATCATAAAACTACTTCCCCAGTTGTCGAAATAGTCTAACTGGTAGCTTCTTCTGAGGATGCTACTGATCCTATCCACCTATAACATACTACAATCAAAGAACCATTAATAACATAATCATATGATGCCTAAGAACTATAAAAATTAAAAAAATATCCTCAATTTCCCAAAACAATATTGAAATCCACTATCCCCAGAAGGTATGAATAAAAGCTATTGAGCTCAACTCCATACTGGTAGAAACCTTAAAGGCCCAAGTTTCTAAGAACATCAACTTAAAACACTGGTCGTTAAGTAATCATTCATGTTCCACTATCACTATAATCCTTCTAATGGGTGCATATAATTGATTACTTGTTGCTTCTTCTAAACCTCTAGATACGTTGGTAATGTAAAGGGAGTAACTGTATACTAAATTGAAGGATGGATTTCGTCTATAAAATATTGTACTTTAGACTCCTCATATAGAAAATGTTTTGGGAAAAAACACAAAAGATCCATGAAATTGATAACCATATCCCATATAGACTTACTTTCCTACTAAAGAGATAGAATATCCTTTATCTTCACTGCCATTAAAGTCAATAGAAGGAACTCTGCTTTGAAATCTTTCTAATAGTCAACCCACAAAACATCCACCTCCTTCCACTCCAAAAGATGCAAAATCCACCACACATATTGATCTACCTACATATGTCTAACTACTAATAGGACATCATACTCCACTAGGGCCTAGATCAAACTGAAGTCAATCTCAAGCTCTTCCAACAATATCACTGTCTCTATATCAAAAACAATATCCTTCTACTTCCCTAAATACATCCACAAAAAAGTGTTCAATTTTTTCTTCCACTGAACATCCACCTATAATAGATTAACCCTCCAACAAAAAACCTGATCATAATACTAACCCTCCCATTCTTGAACCATATGGAGATGACGACCATGAGACATATCTGAAAGGGAAACAGATATTTCTAATTCCAAGTATTATGAAATTTTATTAAGATTTATATTATTCATTTTAAATTTCCCTAAACCACCCATTTAAAACAAAGTCAAAATTCAATCACGATGCATAGAAAACTATTAAGTATCTACCCTATATGTGGTTCCACCTCACTTGTTCATTTATTTGTCTCGGAATCCTTGCATCGGATCATACTGGACCTAAAACCCCATATCTTAGCCAATCTTTCCTGGACTATGTCATGCACCAAGATCAACTAGAACTGTTACATTACCAACCCATGTAATCCTCACAATATATAACTTGAAAATCACTCATATCACTCAACCATCGGATTTGATACCAATATTTAATGACATTATCCCTCTAAAGGTGTCCCTCCTCATCAAGAAATAATGAAAGAGAGATAATGATCCCTGAGTCCCACCACCAATATGACCTAGATTTGTGACTAGTAATGAGGGGATAAAAATATCACAAATGGGATTGATTACCCTATATAATAATAATAGTATATTGAGATAAGATAAATGAACCATTATAAACTTCAGGAAAAAACAAAAAAAAGGAAACCAAAAACCTTCCCACAATGCTTGTATATGTAAAATAGATGTAGGTAAAATCCTTAAAAAAGTATGCAAAATAAAAGATAAGGCAGCGACACAACAATAGTTCAAAGATTTGACCTAGTAATTCTTAATAAATTCCATGTAGTCCTCCTGGAAAAATGAAAATAAATTATATATATAGGGTGAGAATACAATTATACTCAGTAGGAAATCCAAAGGCTCTCATGTACATGTAAAAGAAGAACCCTAATGCACCTATTAGAAAATTGAAAACCAACAGCACCTAAACAGTTCAACTAACTAATCCCTTCCTCACCAGGTATCTCTCACCAAATAGCATTTCCTAGTATAGTAACATAATATGATGAATATCGATAAAGGTAACCCTTCACTTCATTCCCACTAATTTAATGATCCCACACCCCAATTACGTATCTTATAAAACTCACATAACTTTTATATATCACATTATTATGAGCACCCAACATGAAATTGGTCATCACATCACATATCTCACAAAGGAACTTGGTTCATCACATCACATGGTTCATAGAGGCATATATACCATCACACCACATCTCATCCATAACGATATTCAAAGTAGTAGGGTATCAGGGAAATAAATAAAATCAACCTTGTTCTCTCCTCCTACAGTGAACAACCCCCACAATAATACATTTCATCACATATCATCTCCACACGTCTCACCTAAAGAAACATGGGTCATCACATCACATTACATCTAGACAATGTACTCTTTACTTCTGTCCATCACACCCTATGCATAATAACATCATCAGGAAGAGAGAGTGGGAATGTGTGAGTATCCATCCATCTATCCTCACCACTGGGATGTTGGAAAAAGCAACCTCCTAGTATATGGGTGTTAGAACACAGTGATCAACATGGAAGGGGTTTGTAAAGAAATAAAAAGGAAATAAAATGCACATACATATATATATAGACACAAACAAATCTAACCAATGGGTTGATAATCAAATCACTATGAAACTCAAAAAGTCATCATCCAAACTTGATAAAACGACTAAAAACTGACCCATGGGAAACTACCCCATAGTTGGTATCTCTATGCTATATCCACTATATGTCAAGAAGGGATACACTGCAATGAATGCTCCAAAACACAGTAACCCCCAAAATGGAAGTATCCTTCAAACTCCTCCTGAGATTCCCCTATTCTGTAACTGAACCAACTATGCCATATCATCCAACTTTTCACTATATCCATGAGATTCATGATATAGTTACCTCCTCAGCTAGACACTCCATCCAGGCCCTCCATATCTCAATCCTCAGGGCTCCCATGAACACCAATATTACTAGATTCCAAAAAATTAAGGGTTCGGGAGGTTTTTTCCATTACAAAAAAATAAAAAATATCAGGAATAGTTATCTCTAAATTGGTAGATGAGAGTATTATCTACCTTAACTGACATCAGTCCAATTTTTTCACTTATAATCAGCTTTATACTAGAATTTAAATTCCTTACTAATTAAATAATGATTATTTGTGAAAGTCAAATTTAATATCACATATAAATGGACCCCTCATATAACCACATCATTTGATACCTTTAATTTGGGTTCTTATTGAATACCTACCAAAATTTTGTCCTTAATAAGCATATCTCGCATTTTTTAACCTCTCTTCAAAATAATGGGTCATAGATCCCTCATTTACAAGTGGTTCTTTAAGAGATGATTCAAGTACTCAATGATGTCAGTGCACATCTGACCAAGTGGGGATCGAAGGTGAAAAATATTCATCTCAATTTTTCTTCTTTGATACATATTTTATATTATACAAAAACATAATTATATATGTAATAATTACTAATCTATTGAATTATCTTATCATTATTCAATTTTCACTTCATGGATTTACTAGTATATAAGATTATTCCACCTTCATATTATTTTTATTCATTTATTATGAAATTAATTACAAGTTTTATTAACACAATTTCCTTTCATTAAGTTATAATTTTTTTAATTATTTCTACATGATTTCATTTTACCAACATCAACATTATGTTTCCTTAATTTTATTTCTATCAATGTATTTATGATTATCAAATGTACTTCAGGTTTTCATTTTTTTATAAATTTTCTCTTTCAAAAAAAAGATATTGAAAATGTAAGGGATTTGTTGACTCTATATTTTTCCATTAAGTCATACACATTTTTCTATCAATAGTTTCTTTTATGTTTTTTATATTCTTCTATTTCCTTATTTTATAGGTTATTTTCTCTTTTTCTATGAAGAAATTAAATTTTCTTATCATAAAATTTTTATTTTATGGACTTTTTCTCAAAAACATTTCATGTCATTAAGAATAATTTTCATCCTCTCTATTAGACCTTTCCTCTAAATATCCATACTCATTTTTTAACATAAATGTTTTTTTTATTATTATGAATCCCAAATATATATTATCATTTTTAATCTTTATTTTTCTCTTTAATTCTTTTTAAAATAAATTTTTTAACTCTTTTATCAATGTGGGTTTTCCTAAAACTACATAAAAATCCCAAAAAAGAGTTTCTTTTCACTTTTTGTATTTTATATCTTCTAATCCACATTTCTTTATGTAACATTTCTTTTCATTTATAGAATCCATTATTTTGTGTTCTTTAAAAACAATGTTTTAAAACCCTTCTTTTCAACTTCACAAAAATGATTTTTGAACATGACTTGTAACTTTTTCTTTTTTTTATAACAACAGTAAATTTTTTTATGGATGCTTTTTTATGGTTTCAATTTCGTTTTTCTCCCTATATATAAAAAATAAATCTTTAATGATGATATATTTCATAACGTAAACTCTAATTTATCATATTAAAAAATTCTTATGGGTGAATTGGTTTTTGATATCAACCTATCTAATTTGTTAAAGTCATTTTATATGATACCATTAGAAAATGTTATATAGACCATATTATTTCCCTATATTTTTCATGATAATATTTATGATTGATTTCATGTTTCACACATATGTTTGATTTATCACTAATTGAATGGTGGGTTTATAATTATGTGGATCACCAATTAGTTGCATAAATATTTTTATCTCATGAGATGATCCAGAATGAGAAGTACGCCCAAAACAATTAGGGACTCTTTCCACTAATTAATGCATGGGCTTGAAATTATATATCTTTCCAATGTATTGGGATATTATTTATATCTCATGAGTAGACATGTTAGTGACTAGATAGAAAATAGAATCCACTATAGGACGCTTTCCATAATTTGATAATGGTCTTTTCAATGAGCCATCACATAAAGGAAGGTTTTATATACTTATATATATGGTACATTCTTATGCCACATTTTTATGTTATGAAAAATGTCAATGTTATGCTCCAGGTCTCATTATTATTATCTAATATCGTTTTATTATTATTCAATGATATATATATATGATTATTTACCATTATATATATTTATACCATTCTTTATATAAAACTATTATGGTTCCATGCTATTTTAATTAAGTATTTACAACATGTTCATGTTTTCTCATATGCATATGATATTAACCTATATGAATCATTGATATGTTTTTATGCCACTGAGCATTTGATATCACTCCTTATGTTTCCTATTTCCCAATGTAATTATGTGTAAGAAAATTTATAGAAGTATGTTATGTGTGAAGAATTTGTCAAAATATATTGAGGAAATAATGGCCAATAATTCATTTAAATAAATAGTATCCAAAAAAAAAATCCTATTGATATTTGGTATGTGATTTAATATTTTATGATATTTAACATCATGTGTGTGTTTTCTAGACATCTTTTTTGGTATCGAAGTATTTTTTTTAAATTTTTATTTTTTCCCCAGATTCGGGAGTACGTGTCTCGGGCACTTCAAATAGTCGTATGCAATTACAAACTAGATACTATTGGGGATTATTGAGAAATAAATGCAATGTGTAAAACATATATTACGACCTAATATATATATATTATTATTATAATAATCATTAAACTCTCTCGTGTTATTATATTCATTAATGTATGTGATCAAATTAATTCCATGATCATGAATGAATAATAAAAATGTTTCACCATTAGATAGAAGCAATAAATTTAGTAAATAAAATTATTGGTAGCTAATTTTACAAATTTCACTGTAATTAAATAGATTAGTATATGGGTTTAAATTTTGATAGGGAAGAATACGCCTATCGTGGAATATTTTTTAATATACTTATAAAGTAGTTAACAATAATGAAAATAAAAAATATAATAAATTATAACAACATTAAATATTAACTATTTTCACTAACCAAACAGATAATGATATGTAAATTTAGTTGAAGTTCCAATAATCCTAAATTTTTTTCATTTAATTCTACATAAAATTTATTCAAAAGGATTCAAGAATATATATTTTCTTGGTTTTTAAATTTTTATAGCAGAATTCAAAATGATCATGAAGTGACACATGATAAGAAAATATTCCTACACTATATAGTGCTTTACCTAATAGCCTTAGGGATTACATATCGAAAAATAATATTCAATTTCCCTTTCTCTTTGATGAATATAATTTTATTCTACAATAGTAGTTTAATTGGAATAAACTAGTTGTAATAAAAAAGTTTTTAAAATATTTCTATATATATAATTTTTAAAATAAATAATGTATCAAATAGGTGTTTGGCAACCATTCCAGCTAATTTTTTTAATATTTTTTTTCTTGTGATAATGATCATAATTAAAGATATGAATATTTTTAATTATGTGTTACCAATGAGTTTTATGAAAAAACAAATATGGTTAAAATATCATGGTTAGTTTTATATAAACCTTCCTATTTACTTATTCTCTAGGATGTAGGTATCAGAACTTGGCCTTTATGAGATGGTAATAAAACATTTCAACAAATACATTTCATACAAACCAAATGTCACACTAAAACTATATGATTTCAATTTGAGAAAATATTAATTTTATAATTTATGAAAATAATATCAACCTACCAATGATTACTTTTATCAATCTTTCATAAGGTACCAGTTGTAAAACAAATTTAAGGATACATCAACATCTTAGTGGGTTTAGAATATATAGTTATCATTTCATCAATCCTTCATTAAATGTGATTTCATTAATGTTGTGCTCACATAATAATCTCCCACTCCTATTTCATATTAAACCCTTCCCACTTTACTATTGGAATTCCCATACAACTCTACCACATTCTCGATATCTTTCTTAACCACCTCCATCAGATAATCCTTTTCAATATCTTTTTCTTAATATTACTCTACTTCCTATTATTCCCCATCTATCTCAAATAAATCCTCTTGGAAGTACCTATTTTTCTCTTCTTCATCTTCCTTATATACTATGACTTATTTAGTATAATATGTTTCCAATAACTAATTACCTTGAAATCTATATTGATCATATAGGTTAACATTAAAACCTTATATAAACCCATCATACAATAAAATAATTTTCTATAACATATTATGTGAAATAATCTAATAAACTGGAATTCTTAATTTGAATAGTTCCATTCTATAATTTTATAGTTCAGTAATAAAAACGGTTTTCAATAATATTTTAGATTTTAACATTGGAATTCTATGTTTTAATAATTATGTTACAATTTTTACACTAATATTAGAGAAATAAATGAATGGATCTTGAGAACTATACCAAAGAACCCCTAGGATATGCCCTAATTACATCAGATATAAATAAATCAGTAATTTTATTAACATAATTAAACAATCCACTTGTACATTTTAATAGTTCACTATCACATTTTAGCACCTAGTTTGGAAATTTTATCACTAAGCCTTTGAATTTTTAATACTAAGCTTCTAGACTTTGATAAGTAAGTTCCAGCATTTAATAGTTTTGAAAACATACACACAAATACACAAAAATAAACAAAAACACAACATGTAAATGAATTACAAATAACAAAATAATGGATAATAATATAAGAATGTATTAAACATAAAACATTACAGAGTAACATGATGGGAGAGTAAGGACTATACAAAATTTATGAATTGTAAATCCATATATCAAAATTTTAACAAGGAACTTTTAGAATTTAATAGTTCAATGAAAAATTACTAAAAATCAACATGAATAAAGAACTGAATAATCGAATTTATTTAATAGTAAGAATAATGGTTCTAAATTACCACATTGGAAAATATATAAAGAGAACTAATATTTTATAAAATTTAATATTGTTTTTATTACACTATTTAATATATTATTTCTATATTATAACACCCAAATTCTATAATTTGAAACTAACCATTATAAAATTGATATCTATACTAAATATATATAGACAACGACATGAAAGATAAATTATAAATAATTAATGGAGAATAAATTGGGAAAAATAATAAATTTATTACACTTGATACTAACATTATGGGATCATGAGGGTTGTACTATATTTTTAAATTTTAACATTGATCCTAAAAAATTTAAAACTAGTCTTATAGAATTTTAAAATTGAATGAAAAGTTACAAAATATCATGAATAGGGAATTAATAAGAAGACAATGTTGAATGGTTTGAAACATGGTTTTAAATTAAAACTACAAAAAAAATCATGAGATCACTAGGACTACACCAAACATTAAAATTTGAAATTATATTTTAACACCTCATTCTCATATTATAACCCTTATATTTTAAATATTTTCCCTATGATTGTTAAATTTAACTATTCAACTAAAAATCTATAAGAAACACCATTAAAAATATTTTAAAAAATAAAACATTAAACATTAACATGTAAACTATATTCTATTTTGAAATATTTTATAATAACCTGAATAGAACAAAAGAATTATCAAAATTTTATATATTTTAACACTCACTTTCAAGATGTTAACAATAACCGTATAAAATTTAACCGTATATTTAAAAGGTCAAAAAAACAACATAAACTAGGACTATACTAATAAATTCATAATTGTTTCCTATTTACAAGTATTTAATTTAGTATAGATAATATATAGTATTTATTTAAATAGATTAATATACACATTTTATTTTTATCTATTCAATATTTTTCTTAATATGAACATGACCTAAAATATGTATTTTTTGGATTTTATTATTATTATGGATTTAATTGTTAAATTACCTTATTTATTAAATTTATTTTTTTAATGTTTTTAAAGGGATTAGAAGATAATATTTTGTAAAGGTAGGGTAGAGTGATATTAAAAGGATATTCCTAGTGTTACATGGGATTAAATAGGACACCGTCAAGTTGTGTGAGAGTAAATGAGATCCTCGGAAGCTCACATGTGATTAAAACCCAATATCTATACACTACATAAGGATCAAGTAGTCATGACTGGATCTATAAAAGATTAACCTTGGTGAAACAATAATTGTGTCAAATTAGTTCCAATATGGGATGGATTATGATATACATACAAATATGCCACATTTGATTTAAAAATGAATACAATAGGGTGCATCAGGTTAACTCCTTTGATCGGGATAAAGTTTATAAAAGAATCATCACTCTACAGGTCAATCCACTATGTGATTTTTTGAATTTGTTAAAAGATAAATTAATCCATTCCAAAACCAACATAAGAATGACTCTATGGATATGTTGTTGTGTATACATTATCTCAAATGATGGAGCTACTATTAAACTTGCTTACTATGCTAGTTTAATCTTCCAATAAACTCTCAGCATCATCTAGTATATTGTATTACATATGAAATATATTCATATGTATTTTTATAAAAATAAAAATCTTGTTCCACAAAATTGGTAAATTATTGAGCTCTGATTCCACATACTCTTCATCCTTGTTTTTGAGGAGACCAACAATCATGGGGGGAATACTCCAGTTGGGATAAGATTCTAGAACTTCGTAAGTGGAAGAATCTCTCATGTAATAAGGGTATATAGAAACCTTCCATAAACTTAAATATATCATTTTATTTTTATAAATAATCTTCTTCATTTATATTATAATGTGTTTGTTTCCTATGGAAATGGGGATGACCTTATTTTGTTTAGGGTTCAAACTTTCCAATCCATTTCTAATGGGTTTATTCGTAGAACCAAAAACATCCAATGATTCTATATCCATTTGGACCTACTTTCCAAAGGTAGGTGCTCATTAGTTGTGGAATGATGAGGCTTAAGAATTTTCACTAGTCGAGAGGATGAGAGGATGTACTCATCACACCTTTTTGGGAGGAATTATTGTCGACTCTAGGACTCTCTTAGTATATTTGAGTTATGTTCATGAATTGTTATTAAATTACCAAGTATGAAAATGAGCTTTCCTTTAGATTTTGACAACAAATGATTCATATGTATGAGATTTAGAGAATCTTTTATATGTATTTGAGGTTTTTCATGGATAGAGAATCATATGTATTTGTTAGAGATTCTTAGTTAATGGTATCCTTCAATACATTATATGAAAATATCTTGGTCATTATGATAACCATACTGGTTTTAAAGCCACTTAGTAGGGAACTTATTGTTTATTGTAGTTCAGAAGGGCATGGATTATTTCAGAGTTGGGATCGTACCGACGGATGGGCTACCTACATATCCTTGTTTAGAAAAGGATTCAGAACCCACATAGTTAGAGTGAATAAATATGGATTTTATTCATGGTTGATATCCCAAAGAAAAGATGCCATAATTACTTTTACACTCTAAGCTCGCGTGAGTCATGCTCGATGTGAGAAACAAGAGGTATCAGTAAAACCTGGCGATTATGCCATGAAAGATGCAATCATAAGAAATAATGTGGCGTTTCTGTATGTATGACTGCCCAAGATAGATGTGGATTGGGATTTACTTCAGGGACAAAACCCGGGAACAAGGTTCATAAAGGTATATGTGCTTTATAGAGATTTGGATACTTAACATAGGACTTAATCCTAAGAAGGATTCCCAAATTAGAGGGGGATAATGATTGGGTTTTATTCCTGAGAAGGAAGCCCAAATCAAATGTAATTAAGACTATGGCTTATTCCGGAAAAGAACTCATAGGTTAAAATAAATTATGACTAGGGATTATTCTTGAGAAGGAGGCCCAGTTTAAGGGAATTTGGAACTTGGGGATTAATACTAAGGAGTATGCCCAAATTTGGGAACTTGGGGCTTACTCCTAAGGAGGATTCCCATATTAAAGGAATTTGAGATTTGGGATTACTTCTGAGGAGAATGCCCAAGTTAAGGATATTTTAGATTGGGGCTTACTCCGAAAAAGGAAGCCTAGGTTAAGGGGAATTATTACTGGAGCTTACTCTTGAAAAGGAGGCCCAGGTTAGGGGACATGTGATCTAGGGATTACTCGTGAAAAGGAGGCCCATATCAAAAGAATTTAAGACTTGGGGCTTATTATAAAGGAGGATTCCCAAATTAAGGAAAATTATGATTGGGGATTACTCCTGAAAAGGAGGCCCATGTTAGGGGACTTGTGATCTGGGGCTTACTCTTGAAAGGGAGGCCCATATAAAAATAATTTAAGAATTGGGGCTTAATCCTAATGAGGATTCCCAAATTAAGGAAAATTATTAATGGGGCTTACTCCCGAGGGGGATGCCCATATTAAATATCTTCTCATATTAAAGGATGAGGTTGAATGAATGAGATCTCTAACCATAGTGACATAAATATATGTAAATAACTATGTTTTGAGATATGTTCCACATTATTCCTTTTAGATAAGGATGCCAACAATGTAACCATGAGAAAATTTGCATTGAAGAGGGTTTTGAAGGCTAAGTCTTAAATAGGGGAGGTGGATTTGAAGAAAAGAGTTGAATAAGTAGGAGAGGCACCCAAAAGGAGGCAGGCGCGCAAGTCCTGTTTGGGCGCGCAAGTCTTAGTCACGCAAGTATACTTGCGCGACACATCTATACTTGGGCGACAGTTAACCCATAAAGTAATACTTGGGCGAGGCTTGGCTTAAGCCCTTAGTATTATCCCTAGAGGCTTCCAAAAGTGTGGTGCACAATTTCTATTGAAGGGATAAGGTGGCATGCAAGTGTCTTCATTTCCCTTAAGGGTTAGACACTTAGGCGCACAACTATTGATGAATTCCAACACTTAGCCCTTATTTCTCCTCTTTATAATTTCCATTCTAGGTATGAAATTACCTTAGAACTGTTCGGAAGACTTCAAGAATACACTAGGGTGCCGAGAGCATAAATCCGACTTTTGGATTTTTCATCCCCGAAATGGGGGGCCCACAAGGGGTATTTATAGGCCATTGAAGACCTTGGGAGAAAATCAAATAGGGCGCACAAGTCACCTGTGTGACCAATATGTGGCACACAATTATACTTGCACTACCAAAGTAAAACTTGTGTGACCCATGTTTAAACAAATCCTTGTTCATGCCTTTGTCAATTTTTGATGTTTCTTCAAAGGATGAATTTATTTGTGCTTAAGGTATTCCCCTTTTTATTTATTAGATAGTGTGATGGAAAGGAGATTCAAAAAAATTCCCCCCTCAGAGTTGGATCCGAAAAAGGAGGAGGATTTGACTCTGAGGTAATGGAGAAAACCCTTGAAAATTTTGGGTGCTTAAGTTTTGAGCGCGCAAGTGGAGGCGCGTAGGTGAGAGCCGCGTAGGGTACGACGCGCTGGGTACGACCTTTTCCTATAAAAATGTGTCCATTTCCCTGAAAATAAATCGGCTTTCCAACCTTCCTACTCTCATCGCACAGGTGGCTCTCGTCGCACAAGTTACTCTTCTTTCCACTGGTCGGTGTTTCTGCATTTCCGTGCTTTTATAGTGAGTTTCTGATTTGCATGGTGATACCTGCGCGCCCAAACTCGCATGACCAACTTGGACTTGGGCGCCAACATGGGACTTGCGCGCCTTAATGCCTTAGCCATTTTTTCCAAATTTCATCACAAATTTTATGAAAAATCATGTTACTTAAAAGTTAATTATTTGATGTTTGTGCAGATTAAATGGCTCCCAGAAGAATCAGAATGGCTAATGACCTGGCTAGCAGGTGGATTTATGACATGATGAACATCATTGGCCATGACTATTATAATATATGCGACAACACTCTCCATGGTTTGGCCATGTACTTGAAGAAATATCATCTTAATTTCCCACAGAGCATCTACCTGCCTCTGAATGGCCATGGTCATCTGTAGTAAGTCAACATTCAAGAGCCAAAGAACTATCTCCCGCATTCCTAGTTTCAGACTTACACCAATTTTTCTTCCTCTAAAGTCTCTGTTGGAGGATCATTCGTAAATGATGGAACAGTGGAGAAGGCATTTATAATGCATCATAGCCCATGTTCTCTAGATTTTAAACCTCACAAGCCTGAGCTTCAACAACATTCTTATCCTTAAATATTTTTAAATTCTGAGATGGATCAATAGAAATGCTGGAACAAGATTTGTGAATTTTGTCTTGGAGGAGGTGTGAAGCCAACATGGATGTGGTCATATTGGGTGCGACAAACCTGTGCAGAGATTGTTGAAGATCTAAAGGGAGATACAATATATGAATCCATCTGGGCTGGGTAGACATATGTCTATAGAAATGATGACTTTGTACCATAGCTAATCAGCTGTTGGAGCCCAGAAACCAATTCTTTCTATATGACTCATGGAGAAGTGGACATCAGTTTGTGGGATGTCTACAACATCTCAGGGACTCCAATTTTAGGCAATATGTATGATGAATTCATCCCTCCCAAGGCGACATGGAATGATTCGAAGAAGACTCCGGTTTTGGATCAGGAATTATTGAAAATTTTCTACAAGTTCAAGAACTCAAATACCTCCAAAACTCATTCTAGAAAAGATATTCATCCGGAAGAGTGGATGGATATGTTTCTTAAGGAGACGGAGAAGAATGTACCCACCTGTACTCATCCTACCACCTGCCCCAGAACAGAGAAGAGGGATGATTTTGGCACATTCTGGCCGACTCTAGAAGTGGGAGAATTTGAGAAGTGGGGGTACGAAGTGGATCATAGAATCCCATAAAATACCTTTTTGGTTGGATTCATAGTCTTGTGGATCCGGGTTTATCTTCTTCCATTCAGGGATTCGAAGGGAGGCATCAGTCCAGGGACCTTCGTTATTGCAGCCAAGTTGGTTGAGAGGAAAATGGTTGGGTTGGACACCCACATTTTGGAAAAGATTCATATGAACTTACTCCATGTATTTATGGGTAAGTCTACTTTGATAATAGTTGGTCCATTCCATGTTTTTTGGGGATGGATCGCCACTCATTTCAAAACATATGCTGTACAGAATGGAGTACAAATTTCTGGAATTTCTTTCAGGCCATCAGTGTAGGAATTTTCTTGAATTTCTCTGTTATCACTCAACTCCTATGATATGAATTTGAGACTGATCATGTTCAAGGAATTCCATTTCCTTCCATATGTAAACCCACCAACAGGGCAGTTTTTTAATGATGGAACAGCTGACCTGGAATTGAGGTCACACATTCTGGCTAACAAAGATAGTGTATTGGCTACCAGGATTGACAGAGAGATTATATGTGAGGCCTATGCTCCATACAGATTTGCATGCCAAATCAAGTGTCTGCATAAGACTGTTGTATCCCCTCCTATTTATGTCATGTAAACGAAGAATCCAATGGTTTCCTAACAAATATGCTTGCTGACATCTATGGAGAAGACTGGGGAAGTGTTTGATCTACCAGTTGCTAGATTGGTGAGTAACATGACTACATGGTATGTCGAGAACTGGGTAGAATCATACCATGAAGGGGTACTGAATCATCCGGTTCATTGGGTGGGGAAAAAGAAGAGAACTGTAGAGAAAGAAACCCTTCATCTGGAAGGTGATTCTTCTACACGCGGAGCTGATTCACCGGGTTCCTCACCTAGGGCTGACTCGCCAGACTCTCAGGATGGGGATGATGAGGCACGACATGTGTCAAAGCAGCCTCGTGAAATATATAATCCCCCTTTCATAATCAAGATACCCACTCCATCGACTCCTGGTGAGTCACTTCATTGGGGAAATTTAATCTCCATTACATTATAGAGAAACAAGTTTTATTTTCTTACTCTCTATTTGTGATTATAGGAGCTGGGAAAAAGCTGAATTCTAAGATTGTAGGACCCTCCTCATAGCCTTCTGGTACACATGCAAAATATCTATAACCAGAGGTTGTCCAGACATGACAGTGTTTATATTGCGATGCTGGAACTGTCTGGTTGGACCTGTGTGAGGGGTTACACATCACTGGAGTAGGGAATCTTTGGGCCTCCACTGATATCTGTTTTGAGGATATCCCCAATGAAGTGCGGGCTTACATCAGAGAGCTGGATATGCTCATATATTCCACCAATGATTCCATTACTTTCACTAACCGGGTGATGGAGATGATAGATCATGGCACCACTGAGGGGACTGGTGCTTCCGGAGATGAGGAGGGGCACAATTACGTGGCTCCTGAATATGTATGTCTTTTTTCCTTATTTTTCATTGAAACTTGATTCCATTTAAATATTTGTTACTCAAGGAAATTACTTTCTTCTTCCTGTATCTTACAAAGAAAAGAACTTATAAGGTTCCTCCACCACAGTATAGCCCTGTTGGCACCGCCATCGGAGCTATTGAATCTCCTCGCCAGTCTAGTGAGATATCTCCAGGCCAGCAAGCCATAGACGGGGAGTTAGACATGGATTTTCATTCTCCAATTCCTGTATTTGGAGATGATTATGTCAATACTCCCAAAAATCCAAAGAAGCAAAGGCATCAATGGAAGAAGTCCATAGCTAAATGCTTAATCAGTAGTGGTAAGTCTTTTGGTTAATCATGAGTCATAACCCATGAAAAGATTGCTCATACTTCTTAGGATTGCAGGGGCTTATTCAATTTCCCCTTTGAGGGAGAGGATTGAACCTCCTCTAATAACGAAGGAGGGTGCTGGTGAACAATCACAAGTTCATGCTTACTTGGATGCTCCTGAAGAAGAGCCAACATTTGTTCCCTGTACCGCTCCTACTGCTACAGCAAGGAGAGAAGAGCCTGCTTCTGGTAATTTTACAATTCTTCAAAATATGTTAAATGAAAACATCAACTGACTTCCATTCCGTGATACTTTAGGTTCAACACTTGCACCAGAACATTTGGTGTCCACTGCAACTGATGCCGTAATTTTATCTAAAGAAATTGTCCGGGGTCAGAGGCTGCAGGTTGAGGGTCACCAAGAAGATACATCGAATTCTTCCACTGGTGAGTCTAACTAGGAATCTGAGATATCTTTGGATGAATTGATCAAACTTGGATCATCATTTGAAGAAATTTTAGATCATGTTAAATTACCATTTAATTTAGATGATTTAGGATGTGAGTGTTATCCTTCATCTGGTTAAAATAACTTCTTATTATACCTCTAACCATGATTGGTTAAAATGTGAAGTTCCATAAGAGCAAGATTTTAGACTTCCAATTAATGAAGGGGGTATGGACAACCTTACTATTGCAGAGACACTAGCTCAGGTAGAGCTTGACTTGGCAGAGCTTCCTGAAACTCATCCAGAAAATCTTGTTGAAGCTAGAAAAAACGTAGAGGATCCTTCTCATATTATTGATCTACTGTTGGGTAAGATATAATAATATTTGTGGATAAACATAATTTGTAAGATATCTTAATCAACTTTTTTTATCCTTTCAGACTAACCAAAACATTCAATTGACTATGCAGGACCATCAATTTATGTGGGTAGATCTGGAGGTGAAGCCTCAGCCTCTGCCCAAACGGGGATAGAAAGTGAAGTAACAAGGGTCAGGGGGGAAGGATCAGAACAAGGTACTTCTCCAAGTGCATTAATCCCAGACAATATTCCCCCCTATGATAGTGATGCTGAGTCAGACCCAGAGGTACAAAAGGTTCTCCAATTTTCACGTCGCAAGGCATGACAGAACATATAGAAGATCATATCTGAAGTTCCTCTTGATGAGTTGTCTTCGAAGATCCGGCAACTCTCATCCCTATTCGTCATGTTGGGACTTGGCGGTTTTGGATATCAAGATAGTCATGCCGCAATGAAACAAGTCATCTTAAGAAGGGAGAATGAGCAAAAGTACCATCAAGATTTGACTAGAGCATGGATGTTGAAAAATATCAGCGAATTTGAGGCTGTAGTGTCTTGAGTTGAGGATGAGATTGCTGCTATGTTAAAGGAGCTACAACATAGGATCAAGGAGAAAGCTTTCCAGCAGATGTATATCCAACAACAGTTAGATGTTGTTACTGGGGAACATGATTAGCTTAACAATTCCTTCGTTGGAGTTCAAATGAATGGTATCAAAGCCATTTCAGATGATAATAAAGAACTCTATCAAGATGAAAAGAGTGAAGCTGGTCGAGTTCATGAGCTTCAGGTGGCTACTTATGAAGCTTGAGATGTCTTAAATCAAATTAAGAGTTATGTTGAAAGTCTCTTGTAATTCCTGAAAAAGAGAAGAGACTCCAATATGTGGAAGTCCTTCTAACTCTTTTGTATCAATGAAATACACGTTCATCTTTATTCATTTGTGTCTGCATTCTTTTTGCTACCTTCTTAAAAAAATTACTTAAACCAACAAGCCTAGTAAGCATAATTTGATTTTTTCTAGGATTATAAAAATAACCCTACAACCTTTGAATCTTTTTATTGATCAATATTATCTAAATCATATGAAATGTATGTTTAGTGAGCAGGAACTTGACTTTTGTTCATATTTCCATTGTCTTTTGTGGTCAATTTAAAGTCATGCACATTGGACATAAAAAGGCTATTGTTTAAGGTCAAAAAAATATTTACCGAATGGATTAAAATTGACTTAATTATTTGATAATTTATCTTAAAACATATTACCATATTCAAGTATGAGGGACAATATGTATACTTTGACTTAAGAAATTTTGAATCTAAGTAATGATATGTAAAAAGGGCTAAAAGGAATTAGATGAAGTATTTCTCAAAAATGAATTTACCAGTAATTAACAAACCTGTTAGGGGGTTGAATTATGTAGGGAAACTTAAGGGCATTTGATGAACAGTAAAATAATAGCATCTTTTGGCTGACAGGTCTGTTATATAGACTACGTATGTAAGGCCACCTAAGGGCACATGCTGCATAGTCAGGAAAAACAAGTCTCAGAAATTTTACCTTTCTATTGCTAAAAATCCAGTGGATGTTTATGGAGATTCAAATTTTTCCAAGCATAGAGTTTGCTATATTGAGAGAGGTACTTGAATATGGAGAAGATATTCACAATCAAGATTGTCTAAGAATTGGATAAATGTAACTCATGCGAAGTTCTGACCCAAACCTAGGGAAGGGAAATATAAACCCTAGACTTGAATACTTTCAAATCATGAAAAAGTGTGTAGGAAAAATATGTTAACGATGGCTATTTTTCGGATCCCTACATATTGTCATTAAGACAAATAAGGACAAAATATGTTTTCCTCCCAAGAATGAAGTTACCACTATTTGAAAAACTCATTAGGGGGTTGAATTATGCAGGGCCACTTAAGGGCATTAGCAGTATAGTCAAGTAATAGAATCTTTTGGCTGACATGTTCGTTATGTAGACTACTTATGCAAGGCTACCTAAGGGAACACGTTGCATAGTCAAGAAAAATAATTCTTGGGTATCAGACATTTTGTTACCAGAATCCAAGAAAAGGGTTATGGAGATCTGGAATTATTCAAGGTTATGAGTATGACACATCAAAAATGGGTATTGTCTAATGCATGAAAGAGATACACAGATCAATGCTAACCATAATCATGTTGTGGCTGGGTCCTGGATTAAGGTGTTGGACTTCACTAAGTATCCTATAATGATGGGAATCTAGCCATACATAGTTCTTGAAATACAATTTAACATCATGTGGGACGATAGTGTAGGAGATCTTATTTTAGGGTCATAGAGCTTGGACCATAATGTGGAATAAACATATAAACCTAATGTGAATGAAGACCATGGTTTTTATTCCACATTCTTGTTTCCACAAGGGGAATTTTCTGCCAAGGGACTGAAAGTGGAATTTCGGGTTAGTCCCAAAGACTTGGGGCTGGATTCAAGGGACGCTTGAACGTTCCAACATATCTCATAAGGATGGGAATCAAGCCGCACGTAGCTCATAAAATACCCTCTATACAGATTTGGTTCATACAAGTGAAGGGTGAAAGGGGACATTAGTGTAATGATGGTTTGACTGAAGATTAAAGGTTTGGGCATTTCTATGTATGTACGTAGTCTTTGGAATATAACATGATTGGAGATCAATGTAAACAATGATTCCCGCTCAAGTGAGGGTGTCAAAGAATGTGGTAGGTTATTGTCGTACATGTAAAAGGTACGAATAGTTTAACGTCATATAACAAGGATGATGGTGAACCAATGTAAATAATATTGGTTTTGGGGGCGGCTTCACGAATCAACATCGTATGAGATGGAGGTGAACCGAAGTGAAGATATTGGTTTTGGGCTTGAACCTCAGGAGGTTTCCTACGTACCTAGCCTAGAAGGAAATGGTCAAAGTTTGTGTAGTTATATTAAATAATTAATTGGTGATCGATTTGTTCTTTAGGAAAAAGACCTAAAAATGGTGTTGGGACTTACACATGGCCAACAGCCCAGAGAGGGTGTTATGGTCGATGTTTACTCTATGATCATGTGATTCATACTCGGTGTGAGAAACAAGAGGTAGAAACAACCCTAACTATACATAGTTTAATTTCATGTAGGATATATAATGGACATGACACAGTTTAACGTCATGTTGGACGAAAGATGGACTGTGCAGTTTAATGTCATGCAGTACGGACTTAGGGGGGGACTATGTAGTTTAATGTCATGTAGTAAGGACAAAAGAGGGGATGTATACTTTAATGGAATATAGCAAGGACGACTGCTAGACAGTTTAGCATCATGTAGCTTGGACAATGGGGGACACAATTTAATGTCATGTTGGATGAATGCTGCACAGTTTAGCATCATGTAGCTAGAACAATGGGGGGCACAGTTTAACGTCATGTGGGATGAAAGTGTGAATAGTTTAAGGTCAAATTCATGGACATGTGCGACACAGTTTAGTGTCATGTAGCCAGGACAACACAGTTTAACATCATGTTGGATGTAAGAGCACAGTTTAACATCATGTTAGATTTTGAACATAGTTTAACATCGTGTTGGACGTAAGAGAATAGTTTAACATCCTGTTGGAGATAGAAGTATTTCTTTTACACAAAATACTTCTTCAGAAATCTGGCCTTGGTTGGAGTTGTGATGAGTTCTCCGTCCATTGACATTAAAGAATAATCTCCGCTGTAGTAGACCTTATGTATTGAGTAATGTCCTTCCCACTTGATGAAGATTTTTCCTGAGGAACCAGTTTAGGCTATGCCGTTTGGTGGGGTGGTGCCTATGCTTTTGAAGTATATGGCATAAAATCTTCCATAGTCAAAGAAAACATGGGCATTGACACGATCTCATCTTCTCATGACTACTTTTATTTCATTGAATTATACAGTTTCCTTTAGGTTTTTTCTTTTGCTGATGGAGGTTTTGTTGTGGCATTCATAGCATAAGACACAATTGGTTTCTTCAATTGCGTCTATAAAATGGAATGAGTTCGGTTGATCATTTTTCTAACCATCCAATAATCATATCTTTGTGCATTTTTTCTTTTTTCTTCTTTCCACACACCTTCTACCTCTGGATTTGTAGCAGTAACACACGATACATGAGTAGAAGAACTTATCAGTTTTACCTGCCCGAGTCCACCATCTTTTGTAGTAGGTATTTGAAGACAAAACACTACTAAATGGGATTCCCCAACATCTGATGAAATGGGAAATAGTTGGGATGGTCTTCATCTCCTTCCTTGTTTGGCCTTTTGGGACTTGGCAACTGAACCAAATTATTTTCTAGAGCCGAAATGAAGTAACCAAGAACTTGTTCATTTTGGAAGGAATAAACTTTTCTCTTTAACTCCTCGAATTGTTTTCGTCTTTGATCATATTGATAAAACAACCAATGTTTTTTATGCTCAGGAGGTGGAGCCCTTCGGTAAGATGAAGGTTTTGAAGAAGAAGTAGGTACAGGTTTTGTTTAAGCGTAACGGTAGCAGTCTCTGCTTTACCCATTCTCCTTCCTCGAGCTGATGGAATTACACGAGTTTTATCCTTAGTCTTTGTAAGAGAGTATTAAATCTATTGAGCGATTGAAGTAAGTTCTCAAAACCCTTTTGTGTATTTCACAGGGATCAACAGTGTGCTTAATTCATCGGGAAAATTTTCTACACAGATTGGTAACAACTCTTCTGGAGGGAGTGCTATGCTTAGAGAATTTGTTAATCCCTTCTAGTGAGCATTGAAATCTGAAAATCTTTCATCCTCCCTTTGCTTACAATTTGTAATATAAAGAACTATTGTCTTTGGAAAAGTTGAGCTGAATTGAAGAAGAAATCGTTGACGGTTATCTTCACATCTGGTAATTGACTGGGATTGCAAGTTTGTATACCAGACAAAAGCAGGCCCTTGCAATTACTACACAAAACACCTGAGCTTAACGGCTTCTTATTGCTGAGGAGTTCCCACAATAAGATCGCAATGAGAAAAAAAATGTGTTATGTGTTGTTCTGGTTCTCTCGAACCATTAAATATTAGGAATGTGGTACTTACAAAATTGTATGGGGGGGGAATTGCATCAACCCATTCAGGGAATTCTCTCTTTTATGGTTGAATTTGTTCATTATTTCCCTACATATCATCCAAAAAATCTTTTAATGACTCAATGGTAGTTATTAACTTTTGAGAAACATCAAGTTGATCTTGGACCTAAGCAGGTGCAACAACTGGAGCTTGGATAGGTGTCGTGGATGGTACTGCAACTGATGGTAGCACCACCGATTGTTGTTGCACATGACCCATAGGATTAGACCTGTGAGGGTGTACTGGTAAAGGAGGATATTCTTGATCCATCTCAGTAGCTGCAACAAATTCCCTTGGCTGACTGACTCCAGCATGCTTAGGAGGAAGACTACCTTGAAGTAGTTCCACATCCAACCTCCTTAATTCCTTCATTTCTTTCTCCTGTTGTGTGAACCTTTACTCTAGTGAGAGTGATTGGACTTCTCTAGAGGAAGGGTGGGACATAACTTGACTTTTTTCCTTTCCACTTGTTAGATGCCTTTTGGAGAGGGGGAAGTTGGTTATTTGTAGGAATACCTAGATTCTGGGTAGGCCTTTTATTTCGTGTACACACACCTTATTCATTTGTGTCTATGTGTACAACTTCTTGTGCAGGAACTTCTTCATCTGATCCCTCTGAGTGAGTCTCATGTTCTAGAGGATCAGCAATAACGACATTGATGTCATTTATTGATGCATAATGCATTTCATCCCCTCTATCGGAATTTTTGTGATTTTGTCTTCTTCTATTTCCCTGATAAGACATTGCCTTTTGTTGATTTGATTCCTCAGGAACTTCTTGAAGAACCATAATTTGGAGGGAATTTCCTGATAATTCAGCTCTACGTTCCTCTTGTGGCTTCTTCCCTAATCAAGAGAGAACTAACTTTCACTAAGGAGGGGATTTAGTATTTGAAAAAGTCCCCAGTACGGTGGACTGGGGCCGTTCCTGCTATACCTACTCAACTCCTCGAATCCTATTTGTTGATTCTGAGGGTTGGGCTAAAAGATTCCCTAGTCTGGAAATATGGGGTGGTTCTTGAGCTGCTACATTTGCGACTTTATTAAAAGGTCTCCTAATATTGCGGACATTTGTCCAGAAATTGGCTGAATGCATTATCCTACATCAACTAAAATCACCTGGCTCAAAAGACTTGTTGGATGATTTTTGACACTTATGTCACCTGATGATGTGCATGCTCTAAACAAGAGGCATGTTAGATATTCTTGTTTTCCTAATGCAAGAGTAATTCTACAACTTGTTCTCTGTATTCCTGACTTTGAGAAGAACTAGTTGAGGCCCCTTCTTGGGCAAGCCTTTGATTATGCACAAAACCAGCTAGATGTGGCCAATTCTAGGAAATAAAATTGCATGAGACCACATTTGGAGGGCTTTGTTGACTGGAGAGTATAGTGAAATGCATTGCTCCATGAACACCCCATCCCCTGATATGAATACCAGATAGGGAATTGGCAATTAACTGGTGCAATCTTTTTAGTGCACAAAGGCATGAACGCTGAAGGGATCGCTGCTGCTTTTCAACCTTTCAATATTGGGAAACTGAGAGAGATGCCAAATCAATTTGGAAATGTAACCCTTCTATTATCTTAACATGATTTTCATATTCATCATAATATAATATTTTCACTTTTAAATGACAAAGAGTCTTCCACATGATGAGATGCATATCCTGAAAACAATCTTCCGTCAACATATCTGGAATATCATACTAGGGGTCATCCAAAGGCCAAAACATGACTGGTAATTCACCTTTTTCTAGTTCTTTTCTCATATTCTGCACTTCCTCCTTATAATTCGACGAAGATTACTCTACCTGATTAGACCAATGCTGGTACTTCTTTGTTTCTTCCACCGATTCAATAAGATTGGTAGAGACTTCATTTATCAAACTAAAAGATGAATGACCCATGGGTGGTTCAGAGAAGGACCTACACCCCGGGCTATCTTCTAATTGAGAAAGTGTTTCACCTAATAGTACTAAAGCATCAGACATGGCTGGCATCACATTTGCAAGTGCCTAATGATAAGAGGGATTTCTCATCACTGTATTGTCCTTTAAAGAATTTTCCATGCAATTCAAATTACTACTATGGAGAGGACATTCACAGCTAAATTCATCATCATGGGGAGGACCACCATAGTGGGTTACAGCAAAAGATGAAACCTTTTGTTCCTTGATCTTCTGGCCACACCGAGGGTTATCGCGGCTCTCATCCGAAGATGATACATCGAGATCTACGGAAGTATTATGAAGAAAGCCTTCATGAGGATTTGTCTGATGATGTCCTTCAGAATTATTGATCCCACTATTGGGAAATGGGATTTTATAATCTTGAGTTGCAACAAATAATTTTCTGAGTGCATCATGAACTCCAGCATCAAGCAAGGCCTTATTACAGATTGGCACTTGATTTCTTGACTATGTTGGATGGGTCTTTTTCTTAGATGCCTTCTTACTCACTTTTGGGAAAACTTGTTGACAAAAGTGGTTATTATGAGCAGGTGTATGTGCCTGTTCAGGAGAAATAGTTAGGTTATACTAATTATCTCCATTCAAATCAGGTGTATGTGCCTGAATTGATTGACTGTATGACATGGGGGAGTATGTACCACAACCCTCTTGGAATGGAAAAGAGGTGTGTATCTATTCCATAGTGATATGTTGATGTGTCACTAAACTGGTAGGGAATGATTTGTATTTCTTTCCCTGTGATGTTAATATTCTGACAGGTATCTAGAATATGAGCAGGGATTTCCTTCTGCTCTTTCACCATCGTCAGAATGTGCTTGGTAACTTTAGATGCAGGAATGGGAATATACGTCCATTACATTATTAGAGTAGGTGTGTATTCATGCTCCTATACTCTTTTTCCTATCAGTGAATTATGACAGTACTCATGTATGGGGGAAGAGAGTTGAGTCTGCCACAAATTTATTGTCTGAGATTTCCGATTGACTTCTCTGGATGCTACCAAACGAGACTGTTGGTAATCTTGATGAAAATTGGTAGGTGTATGTGCCTTATTTGTATTCTTCGTCAAGTATGGTTGATGAATTTCCTTCAATACTGGCAGAAGAGACTGCTAACAGAATTTTTGAGTGTAAACAGGTGTATATCCTTGCTTATCAATTGCCACCATATAAGATTGGTGATCTTATTTGGTTGTAGTCAGATGAGCCTAATGACTAGATGATGAGTTATAAACAAGTGTATATGCCTGCCTATAATACTCCGCCGGGATTTCCTAGAGGGATTGGGGTTTTACTGCCAGACGAGTCTGCTGAGCAGTAACATCAGCACGGATGGGTGTATATGACTGCTCATTGTTTGCCATCAAGTTGGATTTATGGACTTCTTCGGAGGGTGAAGAAGTAAGAACCTTCTCTCTATTTACCATATTTCTCCTCTGGTTGTTCATATTGTGGACTCGGGTCTGAGGGACCTGAGACGAACCCCTAAAGGCGATACCCTCATCATGTTGAGGGCGCACTGATGCACGATTCTAGTAGTTATTGTTGATGGGAGCCCTCGGGAAGGACTCTTGTATCGTTGAATTAAGGCCTTGAGTGACCTTCTCATTCACCTCCTCATAATATGGGAGGGATTGGAGATTGCGTTTTTGGGATAACGTCCCGAAACGGTTAGAGATGGTGGTTGGAACCACCTCCTTCTTGATCACTGGTTGTCACTGTCCGGACAACCAGGGTGAATTATTGACTTGGAGGTCCTGTCGATCGGCCTCCAGAGTCGGAATGGTACCGTTTTGATTGTATTCCTTAATTAGTGCATTTGATACCAATCGTTGAAGATCTTGAGTAAGTTATTTCTCCCTCAGAGCGAACGAGGATCCAGTAGGAGCATCAGTCGAGGAATTCACAAGTGTGAACTTTAGAGAAGCCATTTCTGAAATGCATAGAGATCTTGGAAATGAGTTCCTGTTTGATATAACCGACATAATCAAGATACGTTCAGCCACTAAATCTTTTGGATGATAACATATGTCAATGATTGCTTTTTTGGCCCTCACATTGAATTAAATAGAGGCCTAACAAATAAGTAAAACATCATTTAACTTGGTTAAGGATTCACATCGGGTTCACCATTTTTGTTTCCTCTGGAAATGGGGATGACCTTATTTTGTTTAAGGATCAAACATTTCAATCAGTTTCTAATGGGTTTATTCATAGAACCAGAAACATCCAATGATTCTATATCCATTTTGGCCTACATTCCAAAGGTAGGTGCTCATTATTTGTGGACCGATGAGTCTTACAAATTTTCATTGGTCGAAAGGATGGGAGGTCGGACTCATCACACCTTTTAGTGGGGAATTATTGTCTACTATAGGACGCTCTTTATATATTTGAGTTATGTTTGTGAATCCTTATTAAATTACCAAGTATGAAAATGAGATTTCCTTTAGATTTTGAAAATCAATGATTGATATGTATGAGACTTACAGAATCTTTTATATGTATTTGAGTTTCTTCATCGATAGAGAATCATCTGTATTTGTTAGAGATTCTTATTCAATGGTATCCTTCAATACATTATATGTAAATATCTTGGTCATTATGATAACTATACTAGTTTTAAAGCCACTTAGTGGGGCACTTGCAGTTTATTTTCATTCCTAAAAACATGGATTATTTCATAACTGGGATCGTACCCATAGATGGGATACCTACGTATCCTTATGTTGAAAAGGAAATAGAACCCATGTATTTCGAGTAATGAAATATGGATTTTATGCATGGTTGATGGCCCAAATAAACAATGTCATAATTAATTTTACAATCTAATATCACATGAGTCATGCTCAGTGTGAGAAACAAGAGGTATCAGTAAAACCAGATGCTTGTCCCAGGAAAGATGAAATAATAAGAAATAATGTGGGGTTTATGTATGTACGACTGCCCAAGATAGATGAGGATTGGGATTTACTTCATGGAAGAAACCCAGGAATAAGGTCTATAAAGGTATATGTGCTTTATGGATATTTGGATACTTAACATAGGAATTAATCCTAATATGGATGCCCAAATTTGAGGGGACTTATGATTGGGTTTCATTCCTAAGAAGGAATCCCAAATCAAAATAAATTAAGACTGGGGCTTATTCCTGAAAAGGAGGCCTAGGTTAAAAGAAAGTATTACTGGGGCTTATTTCTGATAAGGAGGCCCAGGTTTAGGGAATTTGGAATTTGGGGCTTACTCATAAGGAGTATTCCCAAATTTGGGAACTTGGTTTTTACTCAATATGAGGATTCCCGTATTAATGGAATTATAGATTGGGGCTTACTCCTGGGGAGGATTCCCAATTTAAGGAAATTTGAGATTGGGGATTACTCCTAATAAGGAAGCCTAGGTTAAGGGGAATTATGACTGGGGATTACTCCTAAAAAGGTGGCCCATATCAAAAAAAATTAAGACTTGGGGATTACTTCTAAGGAGGATTACCAAATTAAGAAAAATTATGATTGGGGCTTACTCTTGAAAAGGAGGCCCAAGTTAGTGGACTTGTGATCTGGGGCTTACTCCTAAAAAAGAGGCCCATATCAAAAGAATTTAAGAATTTGGGATTACTCCTAAGGAGGATTCCCAAATTCAGGAAAATTATGAATGGGGCTTACTCTTGAGGAGGATTCCCATATTAAAGATATTCTCATCTTAAAGGATGAGGTTGAATGATTGAAATCTCTAACCTTAGGGACATAAAGATATGTTAATCACTATGTTTAGAGAGATGTTCCACAGAATTCCTTTCAGATAAGTAATCCAACAAAGGAACCATGCCAAAAGGTGATTTGAAGAGGGTTTTGAAGGCTAAAACTTGATTAGGAGAGGTGGATTTAAAGAAAAGAGTTGAATAGGTAGGAGAGACACCCAAAAAGAGGTAGGCGTGCAAGTCCTGTTTGGCCGTGCAAGTCCTGGTCACGTAAGTATACTTGCGTGACACATGTATACTTGGGCGACGGTTAACCCATAATGTAATACTTGGGTGAGGCTTGGCTCAATCCCTTAGTATTATCCCTAGAGGCTTTGAGAAGGGTGGCACGCAAGTTCTGTTAAAGGGATAAGGTGGCGCGTAAGTGTATTCATTTCCCATAAGGGTTAGACACTTAGGCGCACAAGTGATGATGAATTCCAAAACATAGGCCTTATTCCTCCTCTTTAGATCATCCATTCTAGGTAAGAAATTATCTTAGAAGTTTTTGGTAGACTTCAAGTAGAGACTAGGGCACCAAGAGCTTAAATATGACTTTTGGATTTTTCATCCCCAAAATAGGGGGCCCACAAGGGGTATTTATTGGCCATTGAAGACCTTTGGAAAATCAAATAGGGAAAAAAAGTCACCTGCGTGACCAATATGTGGTGTGCATGTATACTTGCGTGACCACAGTAAAACTTATGCGACCCATGTTTAAAAAAATCTTTGTTCATGCCTTTCTCAATTTTTGATGTTTCTTCAAAGGACGAATTTCTTGGTGCTTAAGGTATTCCCATTTTCATTTATTAGACTCTGTGATGGAAAGGATAGTCAACAGTGTTCCTATCCTTTGCCTCTTATTCTTGATATGTACATTTAGGTTATTTCTATAATTTTTTTCTTCATTTTTGATGTTACAGTAAATTGTTTCAATTCATCTCTCATTTATTATTCTATTTTATGATTCTTCCTCAATCGTGACTCTTCAATGCTTATGGTAATGAGTATATAACCCAAAGGTGGCATTCCCATGAGAGGTTATTGATTTTTTAAATCCATATTCTTCATTTAATTTATAGTTTATTTTATTTGTATCTAATCATGGGGAGTTTTGTAGTTTAGTTATAAGGGTACCTGCCTCTTCATATCATTCTATATGATTTGTTCAATTCCCTAAAAATTCAAAATTACCTTCATTATCTCATTTTATCTCATTTATAATGTGATGAGTTAGATCAATACACTAATGATTTATTCCTGGGATTTGTTGAGAGTGTTTATTTGTCAATGTATTTGTCAAAATAAGTACTTAATACTATGAATGAGGTGAAGTATTGAATGCCTATGATGTTTCAAAAATTCTATTTATAAAGAAAAATAAGTAGGTAGTGGTAGTCCAATAATTATAAAAAATGAATTATAAAATATAATTTAAACTACATTCATGGAAAATGAAGGATACCATGTCCAAACCTAGAGAAGAACCTAGTTCTCTATAACATTTTTTTAGATTTTATTTCTCACATTATTTTAATTTCATGTATTTCCTACACACCATAAACAAAAAAACAGAATAAATTACATTTTTTTATAAATATTAAAGTTCAAAAAATAATAACATGTGAAATAAAATTGTGGGTGACCAACTATGTGCCTTGAAACATGACCCTGGTCAGCCCTATGATGAATTGGGAATTTTCTCAATTTGTAATTTGTAAGAGACCAATGATTGGCCTCTCATAAATTGTCACCATGTTGTGGAGATATATTAGTAACTTATATTACTTTCGTTTTATAAATATTCCATTTTATTAACCTATTTAAAAAAATTAAAAAATTTAATAAATGTTTGACTTACCCTCCTCATTGAGTGATATTGTCAAATAATTATATATATAGGTGAAGAGAGTATAAAACTCTAACCATGGTGATGATTACTTCAAGGATATTTTGAAGGAAAATTATTATCCCAACTACGTTAAATACCCCAAGAGGGGGAAAATAGGGTATGAAAGATTAAAACAACTACCCCTTTAGATCTTGTTATATCATTAATAAAAACTCCCTTCTCCCTCTTTCTCATAGATATGTATGAGCATAAATTAAATCATGCACAAGACAAAAAAAAATTTACTTGGTTCACCCTCACTGGGCTACGTCAAAGGAGCATACAATTATTAAGTTTTGATGTACTAAATCCACTTAGCCTCACTCTGAAACTACAAGGTTCGTGCTAGATCATGTTTATGCCCAGTATCACTACATTTAAAGGGTTTATGGTCAGCTCACTACATTTAAAAGGGTAACTATACTTGTATTTTTCTATGGCCAAATACCAGTGGAAAGGATCACCTTATTTCTCAATGCTCCTTTTTTTTCAGTCGTGATGCCCCCTTATTCGTGAGACTCCACTGAAATTTCCTATTCGCGATGCTTATCGTTGTCATGGTGCTCACCGCCAAAACATTCATGCCTTTTTTAAAGACACTTCATGAAGCCCATTCATCATGAAACTCATTCCATATCTACATTTTCAAAAGTCCTTCAAGGAAATCCTTTTTTCATGATGCTAGACATCCACCAAAATTTTGGACCCCAAAAACATGGGAAATACTAGGAAATAACATCACCTTATGTACATAATTTTCAATACCACTTACAGGGCATCCATACCATTGTCATGGATATTTTTCAAAATTCATAGTCAAAAAAATCCATAGACCTCCACAACTAACCATGGAAACCAACTTTTTCAATAAACACAATCAACCCAAAAAATACTATAATGTTACATTGAGCGATTTTTCCCAACAATCTCCACCTTTCGGTTTATTGAAAATGCATAACAATTTGATACCTTGTTTGAATCATATTATATATTCTATAATAATTTTGTTCTTACGATTTAGATAGAGATCAAATATTTACTCAACACATACTCTAAGCCCACATGATCCATGTTCGATGTGAGAAACAAGAGTAGCATACAATGTACATCAATTAATCACTTCATTACAAAACCACCCATATAATTTTAAAACAAAATAAATTTTTGTGATATATAACATTTTATCGATCACCTTTAGCATCATCAGATATAAAATTCCCCCCTCCTCAATGCTCCCCTACCAATTTCTACCCTATCTTGATTATGACATTTTCTCCAATTATAAATCTACAATTTATCGCCCTTTTTCAATGAACATGAAGGGAACTCATTTGATATCTGAAATAGGGTAAAGAACAAATATTTTTACATTATGGAAAATACACCATGCATCGGGGTGAGGGGGTCCCACATGAACACTTTTTCTTGTGTGACGAGTCGAATGAACTCCCAAACCTAGTCGATGCCTTTTAAACACTTATTTGGGTAAGTCCTTTGTCAGAATTTCTATAACCTGTAGTTCTGTAGGCAAATATTCCAAATTCACAAGACCATACTCCACCTTCTCCTTGATAAAAAGATACTTCATTTCAATGTTATTTTTCCTTGAGTGATGGATTAGATATTTCTTAATATTTTTATCACTTGAATTATAATAAAGGATTCTGATAAGAGTCATTACATAAATTATCATATCATCAGGCTGCTGCTTCATCCACAATAACTGCATGTAGGCTTTGATTGGTACAATATATCCAACATTAATGTTTCTCAGTGAAATGAAATTTTGTTTCTTTCATAGACAAGAAATAAAAAATACACCAAGATAAAATGAACCACCTGATGTTGATTTTCTATTATCTACTGATCCATTCCATCATGAATCTGTATATCCCAATAACTCTTGTTGAGATTTTTCATTATATATAAAACCAAATTCTACCATGCCCTCGATATATCAATGTATTATTTTCACTCCAAGAAAGTTTATTTATTTGGTTAATCTTTGATATCTTTCTTTATTCCATGTAGTAAAAACAATGTCAGGTCTTGTCACTGTCAAGTATAATAGATTGCTAATGATTTTTCTATATTCTATTAAATTAACTGTATTTCCTTCATCATTTCACAATAGTTTCATTCAGGTTTCCACAAGAGTCTTCATCTCCATGTAATTATTCATTCTTAATCTTCTCAAAACCTCCTTTATATATTTAGATTGTCAAATAAATGTTCCATTCTTTTTTTATGTAACAAACACTTCATCTGATCCACCAAATATTATGTCATAGACATATACCAGAACCATCATCCTTTGACTAATATCATTGTTGACATATAAATTGTAATCAACTCCACCATGGTAAAAATCAAGGTTCTTCACAAACATATCTATCTTTTAATAGCATGCTCTTGGTTCTTGCTTCATCCCATATAAATCATTCTTCAGCTGATAAACTCTATTCTCATCTTCATGAATGAGAAAACTATATAGCTTCTCAATATAAACATCTTCTTCTAGAATACCATTTAGAAATACAGACCTAACATCCATTCAGAAAACATTGAATTTTCTTTTCACTACTATGGCCAAGAATAATCTGATTTTTCAAACCTTAAATTCTGTGAAATTTTTTCATCAACATCCATATTCTCTACCTGGGAGTACCCATTGTACACATTTCATTCTTTGTTTCAAATCACTACATCATATTCATTCATCTTGTTGTGAAATACCCATTTAGTCTTGATGACATACTTATCTGTTAGACTTGAAACAATTTCCCAAGTCTACTAATTACCAATTTGGTCAAGCTCTTCATTCATATCAAGAAACCAATTCTCATCTCCAACCACTTCATCAAAACATTTATTCCCTCCCGATGATAAGTACGATTCTTGTTGTAGATTATTCATCCTAATTATCTGTACTAGCATTATGTAATCCCTAATTATATTATGTCTGAAAATTTCATCTCTTGTATTAAATCTTTATGCATATACTATACTTTTCTTCTCATTTTCATTATCTAAATATCCTTCTAAATCAACCTCTGGAAATAGAGAATCCCCTGATCTACTTATTTATTCATCAATATCCTCCTAATACAGATCATGTATTTAATGAATATTCTATCCCTTATCTACTATAATTACATAATTTCATTCAAATACCTATCTTAAAAACTTATTGAAGCATTTATATGCTTTTATTTCCATTGAGTATCCAATAAATATCCCTTCATCTCCACGATATTTAAACTTATTATGTTTCTACTTATTCAGAATAAAACACTTACTTTGGAAGACTCGAATGTATTTCAATTATGAATTCTTTCCGTACCATATCTCATATGAAAACGTTTCTTATTTTGGACATAATAACATTATATTTGATGTTTAGACTAGTGTCATCACCACTTCTTTCCAAAACTTCGCTAGAATATCATTCTCAATGAGAATTGGTATATCCATGTTATTGATAATTAGATTTCATATTACAATAACTCCATTTTTATATAGAGTTATTCCTACTGAAAAATGGTGCCTTATCCCATGTTTTTCAAGATAATCCCCCACTTAGCTATTTGTGAACTCTATTCCATCATCTATTTGAATATTCCAGATTGTTTGAAGGAATACTTCTTAACATCCCTTTAATAATTTTTTATGCAACTGAACACCTTTGATTTTTGAGTGATAGCTGATACCCAATCCATTCTACTAAAAGCATCAATGAAGAGAGAATAATATCTCTTTCCATCAATAGAATTTTTCAAAAATGGTCTGCACACATCATCAATATGCACAAAATCAAGCAATTTTTTGACCATTTCTCTTTTTCCTTATATGAATTTAGAAAGAACTTCCCTTGTTGACAAGCATTGAACCTATGGGTTTGATAACATGATAATTTAGGGAGGCCTTGAGTAGAATTATATTTCATCAAATCATCCAACAAAATTTGGATCAAGTGACCAAGAGGTTTATTTTATAACTTTTTTTCTTCTTCCTTGGACAGAAATCACTTATATTATTCTCTTTTAACAAGGTAGAGATTCTATTTTGTATTATTTTCCTTAAAAAAACTACAATATCTTTTTCCTTAATGACACATAATTTCTTATAAAATCAGATAGAATGTACTGAATCACATAATTTACTTACACATTAAAAATTTTGACTGAGTCCTTCAAAAACCTTGCCATCTAAACGTCTCATGTATTTTCCCCCAAACATTGATTTTCTAGAGATAATAATTTTCAATCTTACATCATTAAAAAATCTTATGATTCCTTTTTATCGTACCTCATTGAAGTCACCAGTTCCTTATTTCCAATCATATACAAGGTTAATCCACTATCAATGATCCATATTCTAGCGTGATATGATTCTTTAAAATAAATCTCTAAAACAATTTCATTTTCATCTCTTTTCTTTATGATCCATGTTTTTGACTTCATACCTAATATAGATTGATAATCTTGATCCTCCTCGATGTATGATACACCAAATTCTTCCTAGTGAAATTCAAATTGATTTTTCATTTTTTGGTCATTTGATGATACAATTAACTGTTACTTATAACTATATTTCATATATATCAACACATTTCTCAATATTATTGATGTGTAATATATTTCCATGTGTTGTATTTCTCCACATGCAAATCATTGACTACTAAATGATATCCTATAATATTGAGTTTAGTATGGCTTCCTATACCTTTGAAACCTCTTAGCTATGGAACATACATTTTATAAGTGCCCCATCATTCTATAATAGTAGAATCTAATGCAGGTTTCATTCCTATGTTTCACTAAAACACCACTAATTGTCCATTGGGTTATCTAAATCTTATTGATTCAGCTTCATACCTAAATCAATATTCAATCATGGAGTGGGAGCTTGTCGTCTAAATTTAACTGTTACTGCTTTCTATTTTCTATCAAGCCCCAAACGAGAATTATCATTTAGATTTGACTATTGGTTCTATTATACTAGACCAATATGTTGTACTTTCTTCTTTTATTTTTCTAGTAAGATCTGATTTCCTGATGTCTTACTAAGATTCAATAGTTTTTCTCAATCCTTAACACTTCCTCATAGACTGACGTCTTTCTATTCAAGTTCTTCCATTTATATGAATTTCCACTGATTTTAGATGCTTATAACCACATTATCACCGTTTGGCGATGGTCCCTCCTTTTAGTCTTGATGCTCCCTTATACGCAAGGCTCCATGAAAATTTCCCATTTGCGATGTTTTTCCTAGTAAAGGAAGCTCGCCATCAAAACCATTATGCCTTCGCAAAACACCCCTTGAAAAGCCCAATCTTCACAAAACTCAAGACTCTTACATATTTTCTAATGGCCTTTAAGAAAATAAAATATTTGTGATGCTAGCTATCATACAAATTTTGGACCCCAAAAATTTGGAAACCATTGGGATATTGCATCACCTTATGTATGTAATTTTTTGTACTGATTCTATGGCATTCATTCATTTTCCCTGGATCTTTGTCGAAATTCCTAGAAAAAAAATCTATGGACCACTATAACTGACCATAGAAAACAACTTTTTCAACAAATAAAATCAACCCAAAAAATTCTACAAATTTACCTTGAGGTTTTTTTCCCAACAACATTATAGAGAAACTCAAGAAAACATATTTAGAATCCCTTGGCAAATATCTTGTTGAGTTTCTGGAGTACTTCTAAGATTTCTGTGAATAATAAGTTATGGTACACCAAGGGATTATCCCTCCATCCTACAAAGAAGACACCATGGTGGAGGAAGAAATATTTCAGGTACCTTATCTCCAACACATCACATTATTCCTCCTAGTGGCCATCAAATATGAAAAAAGTATATAAGAGAATAAAATGAATCGAGTGTACTGAAAATTAGAATCTCTTGAATTTTATTTTAACCTTTTCATAAAAGAAAACTCAATAAAATTATTTTCATTTATATAATCATCACCCAATCTCATAAGAGATAATTAATTTAACATTATAAGAAAATATCACATGGGATGTTCTAGATGAAGAAGAAAACTTTGGTTATCAATTAAATCCCCAACCTCCTAAACTATTCTCTCACTAGTGGGTCAACCTTCCCAGCTTTTAGGATACGGTTCGAGACTCCTAGTGTGCACCTATCCAAGAGAGGTTGTGGATTTCCTTCCACAAAAAACTCAGAAGGCTCATAAGCAGCTTGCGGACTGTGCCAAATTCTTCGATTTGAGTGATGGGGACAAGGAGGCCTCAATGCAGGATATTGAACGTCTTGAAGAGAGCCTTGAGGGAAATTGGGCAGAAACAGTTTTTGATGATTTATCCAGGAAGAAAACCATCTTTACATATATGTTGCTTCATCAAGAATGGATGGAGAGGGAGTCCTCGAGGGTTATATGTCTTGAGGAGGGTGACAGGAACACTATCTTCTTCCATGCATACATTAAGGAAAGAAATCGAATGATCTAACATAACATCCTTATGGAGGATGGGTCGTACTCAAATGACATGGAGGTGGTGGGGAATCTTGCCCACTCATTCTTCAGAGACATCCTCATAGGTCCCAACCCCTTCATGCTTAAACGTTACCTTGGGGACGAAGTAGAGTTCATTGTAGAGATTTCGGATCAGGTGTCTTGCTAGGTCAATGAGATGATCGAGGCCCTTTCGTCGAAGGTGGATATTCATGAGGCGATTAAGCACCTCAAACCAGAAAGTGATCCAGGCCCGGATGGATTTCCAGGGTCCTTCTATAGAGATTCATGAGAGGTGGTCAAAGGCGATCTCACTGAGATGATCCAAGACTTTTTTAAGGGAATTCCTCTCCCTCATGTGGCAGAAGAAACGACTCTGGTTCTTATCCCCAAAACAAAGAACCCATCGTCAATCCTCCAGTATCGCCCGGTTAGTATGTGTAACTTCCCCTACAAAATCCTTGCAACCATCATTAACAATAGATTGGCCACTCACCTCCCTCGATGGATATATTTGGAGCAACACGGTTTTTTTAAATATCGCTATATCCAAGGGGCGATTGCGATGGACTAGGAGATGGCCAGAGATATCAACTCCAAGTCCCAATGCTCTAATCTGATCATTAAATTGGACATGAAAAAATCCTACGTTTAATCGAATGGGGATTTATCAACAAGATCCTATCAGGTATGGGCCTCTCCCCTTGGTTGACGATTCTCATCTTCTGCTTCTATAACTCTTCATGGCTGGTAGTGCATTTTATGGGTAAATCTTACGGTTTCTTCAAGGCTGTTCGGGGCCTAAGGCAGGGAGACCCCCCTCCCCGAGCCTCTTTATCCTCTTGCAGGAAATCCTCAGCTACCTCATCATCAAAAAAATGATCAATGGTAGGATCCTCCCCTACAAGAGAAGAGGGAACTCCTCCTCCATCTCCCACCTAATGTTCGCCGACAAAACAATGATCTTTTTGAATGAAAATAGTTGGTCCATTCGTGGCATAATTAAGGTTCTTGAGGACTATTGACATTGGAGAGGTCAAGTTATCAACAAGCTCAATAGAAACGTGTATAGCTCCAACAAATGACCTCCTAACCGGGCTGGCTCCATCTGCAACCTTCTCGGCAGTGAAAGAGGGTGATGGCCGATGAACTACCTGGGGTCCCCCATCTCCCCGAGAAGCCTCTGAATCAGGGATTTTGATCACATTGTGTGCCGCAGCTTCGACAGGATCCTCAACTGGAAAAATAGATCCTGTCATTCAGAGGCTGCCTTGCTCTGGTTAACAGTGTTCTTGCTGCCACCCCATTCCACGCCCTCTCATCCCTAAAAGTTCCCAAATTAGTTATCATGAATATTGACATGATCTTGGCGTGGTTCATATGGGATGTAAGGGCTGAAGGAAAACGCTCCTGGGTCTCATAGAGGACTATGGAGAGACCAATTCAGGAGGGTGGAACTAGTGTTCACAGTCTCACAGATACCTTGCTCAACATGCAGGCCAAACTGGCCTGGGAGCTTCATAACACAGAACATTATGGGGGAAAACCATGGGCAATAATCTTTTTGATGCCACACTGATGGAAGCAGGGCACGAGTCCCCTTTATGAAGACCCACCTGCCTCTCTTTTCTGCTCTTCTTCCCCACGTTTGGTGGATAATTGGCCAGGGGAAAGTTTCCTTCTGGCACGCCAACTGGGCAGGATCTGTGCTTGTCTTTCCGATGTGCCCTGCTTACAACATTTCTTTTGAAGAGGCCTGCAACTACCCATCCATTACGAAGGTAGTACTAGACTTGAAACAACAAGAAATGTTTCATCTCATTTTCATCAACATGGAATCGTACAGATGATTTTTCACTCCCTCTCAATCAAGAGCTTACTCTTCCAAAGCTGGTTGTAGTATCCTTATTCCCTCAACCCACCAAGATCAATGGAATAAGCTCCTTTGGCTCAATTTCATCCCGTCAAAACATAACTTCCCCATGTGGAGGCTGAGGAATGGTTCCCTTTCCACGGATGATAATATCGAAAAAGTGGTATCCCAACCGCTTCCCACTGCTTGTGCTGCAACACCCATAAAGAGGAAAGTCTGGAGCATCTCTTCTATGAGGGGGACTGGGCCCAAGAGGTCTGGCACGCCTTTGGGACATTCACTGCTGTGTACTACTGTGATCCATATGAGGTGTTGTTTATCTCTTGCTGGTTTTAAGGATCTGCTGAAAAAGGAGTGGAATGGACTTCCAGGGCCGCTATTATGCATGCAGGAGCATGGTGTATCTGGAAAGAGTGGAACAAAGCATGCTTTGAAGGGATCATCTCCTCTGGGTGGACCATCATTTCCAGAACACGCTGCCTCTTGCTCAACCTGACCAGATTTATCAAGGGATGGAATAAAGCCCCCTCGCTCCGGTTTCTGCATCCACACATCCACGGTCTTTGAGAGGAAATTCCTCAGGGGAATTGGGTCCGGTGGCATCCCCCCTCCAGTGGATTGAAGCTCGACACTGACGGCTCCTTCTCGGAGGGATTCATGAAGGGTGGTGGGGTGGTTCGCGACGTTAGGGTCTCTTTCATGGTTTAATTCTCGGTTTTCCTGGGAAAGGGTACCTCCATCCAATCAGAAGCTCTCTCCCTTATTTTAGGCCTTTCCCTTTAATGGTAGGGGGCCTAATTTTCGCTGAAGTTGAAACAGATTCTCTAATCCTTATCAACTCTCTACAAGTCACCTGGTGTGCCCCTTGGTCTATCACATACTGCATCAGAAAATGCATAAGAATTCTCTCCAACACCTGGGTGAAACATACATGGAACGAAGGAAATAAGGTGGCAGATCATATGGCATCCATTGCGGCCCAAGGCATTGGTACCTATTTTTTTTACAATGTTACTCAACTTAAACCCGAAGGGCCAACCTCAGGAGAGGGGATGCCCTCAGATTGCACTACTTTCACCCCCTAGCCCCTCTTCGGTTGTACCTCTAGCATTGCGCTCTCCCCTTGCCCTCTTATAAATAAACAAAGATGATGATGATGATGATGGATCACATCAAGAAAAACTCATCCATATTTGGATTTTAGAAAATAAAGTACTATTACCCAATTTGAGGTATTATAAAACTTGTCTACACTTATTAGTAAAACCAGGAAATATCTTCCATTCCTCTCTTTATAATTTTATTTTCCCCTGAAAAAAAGTTACACTATTCCTTATTCTTATTTGGTAGGTTATATATAAATAATGATCATGATCTTAACTCCAGCCACAAGAGTATATAAAATGGTAATATTTTTCTAACTCATTGGATTTTAATTACCCATATTCTGAATTTAGTTCTTAATGATACTATTAAATTTTATTTTTTAGGGTAATTTTCAATCTATTATATGTTTTATGTGTCTTTTCTTTCTTCGTGAATTTTTAGTAAATAAATAATTTTTGTTATTATTTAATACCTAAAAAACATCTTATTCTTATGTTATTTTAGAGACATGGATCACATATGAACCCAATGAATCCCATATTTTAAAATTGGAAAGGAAATTTGAATTGGAAAATGATTTAAGTGAACTATAATTTATCAAACATGAACTAAATTAATGAAAATGAATTTGGGTGATTGTTTTCCTAACCAAAAGTAACACCACTAGATACTATCATAAATAAAAATTATATAAGTCATAAAAACTTTATTAAATTGAGATATTGGGATAAAAATTGAAGTTTATTGATATTACCATAAGAATAATGTGTTTTAGTAAATTGAAATCCATTAAAAAAGTATCTGATCGATTCATGAGTTTTATTTACAAACCTTTATTCAATTATTTGGCTATTAAAAACATCCTTATGGATTATTTCTAATTGGAATGAAAAATTTCAGATTAGCTATTCTCATCTAATAACTATTATGCACAATTAACGGCTTGGAAAAAATTGTAAATATTTTCTTGTTTAATTATTAGAATAGATGAGAAGGTGAATGTTGAATTCAGAAGAAGAAGGGGGTAGTGAAATAATTTTTTTTGTTTAATATGTTTCAAGAGTAAAGAATCTGTAAGAGAGTGATGAACTTGAATAAAAGTGAATTGAAAAGTTTATTTAAGTTAATTTTCAAATCTAGTTAAATGTTTATCAATTAACATTCATTGTTCGATGCTTTAAAATTGAAATAAATTGGTTTCTAAGAGAATATATTTATTGAGAGTAATTTCATGATGACATGGATATATTAAATTGTGTGGGGATTGATAAATCCATAGTTTTCCTTACATTTCTATGTAAAATTATTTATAGTTAATATATTTTTTATTAGGATATTACAAATAGTTTATTTTTTTAGTAAATAATGTGATTAATGTGAAAATGGAAAAAATATATAGATTATAGTTATTTTATTATTCTAAGAGCTTGTTTTAACACATTGGGTGATTTATTAAATTCTCATAACAAGCTTACTTCACTATCAATTATGAAGAATTCATGTTTCTTAAAAATACTTATTCTTCTAAGTATCTATTTAAAAAGATAGAGTTCACGTCCATTTTATAAACATTGTAGTGCCTATGTGATGAAACTGCCAAGAATATTTTATTAGACATAGTTTTTTAAATAGGTGTAAAATTTTCATCAAATTAAATCCCTTCCACCTAATGATAACCTTTTTATACTAAGTAATCTTTGTTCCATTACACCGAACTTTTTCATTATCATTATTATTTAGTATCCACATGGTACCTATGAATTTTTTACCATTAGTTAGCTTCCCAAGTGGAATTATTCTCAATATTATAAAGCTATATATTCATTAAATTGATTCATTCCTTATGTTCAATATATTTAGAAACTATTTTTTTTGTTAATTTATAGAATAAGTGTTGCTAAGATTTTCATTTTCAATATGATCCTAGTCTACAATAAATCACCCTAACATGTAACTATATTTTCAATTTATATATTTTTATTTAATCTATGATGTTATAATTTATTATTTATATCAATTTCATCCCCATCATGAGTTTGATCAGAATTAACATTAATTGGATTTTGTTTATTTCCATATTATTCTTCATTTTCCTAGCTAGAAATATTCATTATAACCACTTAATTATTTCAAGTTATACTCCATTTTCTATATCTATGTTGGCCTAATGATTAATAATAATTACATATAAATAATAAACCAACTTTTTTAGACTTCTATTCCTAAATATTCAACCTCTTCTATAAGATATATAGCCTATGAAGATTCCTTACGCATTTTTCTCCCAGAATCTTCCCATATTTAAGTCATTTATATTTTTGAAAATGTACTATAAAGAATATTAAATTATTCTACTATAAAAAAATTTTTATAACACATTTTATATTGAATTATATTAAAATAACTTCTCAATAAGAATTCATTATGAATATGTAAAATTAAACACATTTACATTAGAATAATTTTGAGGGTTTATCTTTAACAAATATTGATCCTCTCATTTTAACCAAGATTGTGTTATTTATTTCAAAAAATATATTTTACTTGGTAATATAATGGATATTGTATTATTGTTTTAACCCATAACTGCAAATAAATGATTAAAAAGATTCATAATTAAACTCCTTTACATTATGCATCCAAAAAAATTTGATATAAAGTCCAACTCTTTCTCAGCATGTCTTCTAGAAATTTTAACATTTCTACTACATCTAATTTATGATTCATGAACATAACATTGGTCATTTAGATGAGTTAATTAATAAAGGTGATAACTTAAAGAGCACTTAAATAATATTGATGTCTCATAGTCCAACATAAGTTATAATTCATTATTTCAATATTCTAGTGGATTAGATTTATAATAATTTGTGAGTTCCCTGTACCATTTCCCCCTTCTAACATATTTTAAAAAATACTTCTATATATATCTCCTTAGATGGTGTTAATCATTAACCAAATCATTCATTAATATTTTACATAAAATTATTTTATCATGATGGTAAAGTATTCTATATCATAGTCTGTTTTCATCTGTAGAACTCAAATAAAAATAATTAAAAGAATCACTAATTTGAAATGAATTATCATTGGTTCTTTCTCCCTTGGTTTTAATTCTTATATCATTTAAATGTATAATGAGTCATTATTTCTTTTAAATAACATAATTTCCAATATCATTAAGTTAGCTCAAACTCAATTGATGTTGTTTAATAATTTCAACAATAAGAACATGTATGAATTTTGGCCTCTTATATTCAATCCCTTCAGTAGTATCTTTGATTATTTTTTGGGAGATTCCATTTCCAATGATAATTGTCCCTTCATCATATTCAATAATTATCTTAAATAATTTGGAATCAACAGTCATATGAGAGGAATAAACCCTGTCAATAATCTATGTATTATCTTCTTTCTAATCGTTAAAAGAAACTTCATCAATGAAAGATATTTATTTCCTTTTCATTTTATTAATTCTTTTTGTTTTTTCGCAACAGGAAATATATATAAAAAGAGTGTTCATACACTCCTCATCAAAATGACCATTTAGGTAACATATTTTACACATCACCTATAGATAATCAAATTTCATCAGAGTGGATATATATTTAGTGCCTACACATCACCTATCACTTGAATTCATATCTTTTTATTCGACGACTTTTAGTTTTCTCATGGATTAAAAGTCAAAAAAATTTAACTTCTTCTTGAGTCCTATAAATTCCCTTATCTAATAATAAATATGAAAATTATACAATTAATTTAGGATTATATAATTTTTATCTTATAATGTATAAAATTTAAGATCAAACCAATATAAGAATTTCGTCTTTAAATACATGTCATTAGTAGAGTCTTATAGTTTTTCTTTATAACCTCTAATATTCCTAAAAAATTTATTTACTCTTACAAAGTAATCATAAATGATTAATAATTATTCATCCTAACATATTCCAACATTATTCTCTATATTTATATCTTTTCTTCATTAAACTTTACATCCCCTTTGAAAATTCATTCTAGTCTGTCATAAATCACATTTACTTTTTAAAGTCCAATTATATTATTGTAATTTTCTTCTAAAAATTACATAAGATTACCATTTCATTCCTCTATATAAAATTCTACATTTCTATTATTATAAATATTCATGGGATCACTATTCCCTTGCTTTGTAAATACCACAGTAGTAGCATCTGTGAATTATTGATAGAGAGAAAGAAGATAAGGAATCATCTTATTATTCTATCAATGATATTTTTCCATAAAATGTTAAAATACCATTATTGTTCATAGAATTTAAATTATTAATAAACAATAGAATATGTATCATTTAGAGCATACCTAGTAGCTCCAATAATATTTTGTATTCACAAAAATTATTTCTACCTATGAGAGATGAGGGTTGATTTTGTGGTACATCTTCTACAAATTTAGGTCATGAAAAAAAATTATAATTTTTAGAGTATGATACACTCTAATATTATTTATCATACTTATTTTAATACAATATATGTATTACAAAAAAATACACCCAATATTTTTATAATGTCCCCCAATGTCATTTATTACATCCTTTCTATGTTTACATTTAGTCGGATACATAGATTTTCCACTCAAAATTATATGTGATTATAAGACATTTTAGGAATATATAATCCTTAACATAATAGTGATTCCAAAATATTATTTTCCTAATTATGATTACATTAGTTCCCTACAGTGGATAATAAAACCTACCAAATGTGTGAAAAATATCTTCTAAAAAATTATAGGATATCACAAAAACACCATATGAGATCTTCTTATTCCACTTAAAAAACATTTACTACCATGACATATTTAGAATCACTTTACTTAATGTTGGACATATTATCATTTTTATAGTTATTAAATCATATATAATGTCTAACATGTTTTATTTTTATTTCCCCTCAATAGTCATCATCTTAGATAGATAGGTTCTTCATAGTTTTCATGTTATTGGTTCTACCTCTTCTTTTTTATGAAATATTCTCCTCCTTCTATATTAATTATATGTCTAGAATATTTCCTATATATTGGTTTTAGCATTTTTTTAATATGAGAAAACATTATTTGTATAAATTTGATGATATAAAATCCTGACTAAATCCTATTTATATATAATTCTCCAAATATAAAATGAAATAATGACTGACCAAGATTCATCCATGATAACCTCTTTGAATATATCCCCTTTTAACTACCCAACATCTCTATCAGTCATCGTATAAACATTCTATGAAGCTTCAAAAGTAGTGGTTTTCACCTTTATCACTATTTTTTCATGGAGAAACATACAACTAAACTATTATGGTCATAAATAATTCTATCACGGTGCAAAATTTTTAGATAACTATATTGTATAATCTTGGAAACTCCATTCACTATATGACAATATCTTCCATTTAACGTTAGTACTATTCAAATATTACACAACATGATAGTGGGGGTGATGATTTCCCATGACATTTTCTTCACCAAACACCATGTAATGTTTCCTTCCCCTTGTTTTAGTAACATCTCAAATATAATATCAAGGCTTGGTGGGGTTTTCTTCTTTAGATAGCACGATGGGATGGAAAACATCATCACAACATCAAAATTATCTCCATTAATTCTCCAAAAATATTATCTTGATTCATGACTTGATCATAATCTCATGGTAACTATATCTTTAAACAACCTTACTGCATTTTTAGTCATTATTTTTCAAACTTAAGGATCATACTTAAGAAATATAATTTCTCATGCATCATATGACTCTTACACTTTATAACAAGTATCTTACACATTCAATTATTTATTTTATTTTCTAATATTTTTTATCACTTTAGTGTAATAATATGCCTAAAAAAATTTAACATGTACTCAAAATGTTTCTTATGTATTCATATAAGGCGTTAGACCTATCCATTTGAAAAAAATGATCATCAATATATACATTATGCATGAAAATATAATACACATTCAATGAATTTGAAAATCTATATTACACGACATGGATTAATATCATACACATCTTCCTAAGAGAATCTTATATATAAAAGGATGCTCCATGCAATGTAATTGTTTTTGTTTTATGTAAAAACTTATGAATTCCTTAAAAAAATTTATACATGAATTTCCATAGAAACATTTACATTGATACACTCAAACATATTACACATCATTTAAATTCCATACATATATATGGAGAATCATCAATTTCTTAATGTAAGACACAAAAAAAATTACATAACACATAAAACAATTTCATAACCTCTTTAATACCAATCAATACATCTTCTATCATCTCAAATAAATTCTAAACAACTTAAAATACCTCCTTGTTAACTTCTATGGATTCTCACTCATGGTTTAAACTAAATAAAACACTTCCACAATTCCACTAGGTTCTTAGATATCCCCCTTTTTATTTGTTTTTAACACTAAAAAATCAAACTATAAAATATAAAATCATAGCCTTTATCTAAGAGAATTTTTATAACACCACAATATCAGTTAAGGAAATGTTTTATACATATTTATGTCACGCAGTGAAAATATATTTTTGTTATGTGAATTAGATTCCTTCCTCTTCAACCCACAGACTTATCCAATATTCCCCTATTTTTATTATAACCATAGCTCTAGATTCATAAATGATAAATAAATAATTTTTCACCTTTATCTCTCCCTCGGAAAACATAATCCAAATAATTGTGGGGGTGGTTCCGCATATCCTTAAGTGAGAGGGTAATACTAAACAATACATTTCTTCATTAAATCAACAAATTTCAACCTTGGAATATATTTTATAAACACATCAGCAATCTAATCCTTTGTGGAGATATACTCCATCCTGACAAACTTATTATCCACATTATCCTTAATGAAATGATATTTTATATCAATATTTTTAGTTCTAAAATATTGAAAAATGTTTTTTGATAGATAAATGGAACTTTGAAAATTATTATGAATCCTCAATAACTTCTGAATTTCTATATTCAAGTATTATAGTATCACTTTTATCAATAAAAATTTCATAGTGACCAAGACCATTCATAAATAGATATTACATCATAATAGATGAATAATCATTCCATTTTATAAAAATCACCAAAGGTCCATAATGGAATAGTGTATTTAGAAACTTGGGTACATAAACAATTGTTTCATAAGTGAAATACACAATTTACCAATATTTTCATCATAAATAGTACCCTTCCTATACATGTCATACTTAAAAACTTCTTCATAATTAAGGATAAGTAAATATAAGAAATGAAGATATTTGATACTTAGTAAGGGTAAAAAATTATGATATCAATGAAAACTTATTCAGAATATTATCATAAGGGTTGGAGAACATGATATTCACTTTTGAAAACCATACCTTTCATAACATACATCATAATTCTAATTCATGGAATAATTCCTAAAAGTTCAAAATACATGATTCATAAATTAAATCAATGAACATCATCCATGAGGGAATAAAATTTACATAACAGTGTGGAAAAAACATAAGCTTATAACATTGTGAACATTTATACATAAAAACATGTTCACTCATTATGTTAAGGGCATGAAATTAGGCCTTCACATAAACTTATGGACATAAAAACTAAGTCGATGCATTATTTTATGATAATGATATTCAGAACCTTTCATAAATGTATTTATTGAAAACTAGGTCAACACATATTATAATGTTCATAAAACCTATGTCCATGCATTAAATTGTGAACATGAAATCAGGTTCACGCATAACATATTTACATCATGTGTTATCCATCTTTACCCACCGCATTGAAGGGTTATATAATTATGGACCCACCCATCACATAATTAAAATCATACATATGTTTTCTATAAGATAATAAAACATTCACCATAGAATAAACCATATAAATTAAATGGGTTTCATAAATATTCCAGCATTACATAACTTCTGAAAAATAAATAGGTTTCAAAATCATAACCTACGTAAAAGAAACAAGTTTCATAATAATATTTTCATCATAATCATAAAACATACATAGAAAGAAGATAAAAGGTATTATTGGATTATATACCTATTATAGAATAAGTATACTAAAGGGTTATTTTAATTGATTAATATAAATACAATTAAAATATCATTAAAACATCCTAGAGGAATGTACCCTTCCCACTTTGAAAATCACTTTTTAAAATCTATGAATTTCACAAATATTAAATAAACTATTTTATTTTAAAGTGAACTTGGAAATATTTAATGGGAGATTTAAATTATCTAGATTTAATCATGAAATAAAAAATTGTTTATTTCTTACACATTGAAACAAATACTCCTTTCACATTTTTTGGAAAAAATAAAAAGTATATCATTTAAAAAATAACAAGAAGATTCCTTTTAAACCATTTTTTAAAAAATTAAATAAAATGTAAAATTAATTTAAAAAACACGGGAGAATAGAAAAAATTACTTGAACAATTTTTAGAAACATGGACATGGAAGAGAAAGTTTTTTTAGCTGAAGATAGAAATAATTACATTTTTTCTTAAAAACATTTTTGTTGGAGTATTGAGTACATAAAGAGAGAAAAATGAAATAAAAACAAGTAATTTATATAAATAAATATTCGATAAGAAAAATCATGAATTTATTTATATACATATGATAATAATTCATCATCTCAAGCACAATCATGAACAATATCGATAAATAATGATATTGAAACGTAAAACCATTACCATGCTAGTAATACTTGAGTCATACACCCCATTAAACAAAAAAACATATACAGATATTTATATCGATAATTATTTTGATAAGAATCAAATAATACATACATGGGTAGTATATACACCATATAATAGAAACATATGGGGAATATGTTATATATCACACATTAATAAAAGTGGGATGAAAATCCATTGCATCATGTCTCAAATTTCAATGCATATGTTTGAAACTCCTGTATAATAAATATATTTTTATTATTAATATATTATATAACCATAATCACATATATATGAAACCATATATTTTTTACTCACAACATTTTTTCACCCATTTATTAATAATTCTTTATTAAGATCAATGTTTTGGGTAATAAATGATTCGTTTTTCTTGTATGTTTTAGTTTCGTAACTTTAGTACTAGAAAATTGATCATGGTTCCATCAAAAGTAGATTTTTAAAAATGATATAAATGTGATTTATATTCTTTATATTCATATTTATAATGATTCATGGTTGCATACATAGAAAATTGAATTACACCATTCATGGAGATGATGGGCCATACATACAGATGAACGTTGTTTCCATTTTTTAAATGATAAAAAAGAAAGGTAAATATTAGTTAAGATTTATAGAATCATATATATATATAACATATAACATATATATTAATTAAATCTATACTTATTAACATATATTTTAAAACAAAATAAAAAATTTATCACATCACTTCGTGGTGGCAGTAGTCCGCACAAACACGTGAGTGATGTTATCATATTACAAAATATTCAAAGGTAATAAAATATAAGATATATTATAATGAAATAATTATAGTCATATATTAAAATAATATATATACATTAAATTCATCATTATATCCATCTGTGAAAGGTGGTAATACAAAATGAATTACATTGGTTTGCAAGACGGTTGTCTGCCATACACATGATTGACAGTTTCATTTACTTTTCTATGGAAGAGGAGATTTATATAGGTTCCTACATTAACATTATAAAATATAAATATATTTAAGATACAAGCTATAGGGTTACATCATATTTGAAAAAAATATATTAAGGAGGTGGAAGAATAAATAAAACAGAAACTCTCAGTTAAGAACGGTTCTTATTTTTTGGACAACCTCTTTAGGCTTGCACCAAATACCTTCAAAGAATTATTTTCTAATCAAACAATGGATGCTCGTTCATTGTAAGGTATACATATAATGTATTTGGACAGAATATTCTGGGGAAAAAGATTTTTAGATGTTAAGTAGAGAGGATAAGGGGTTATTTTTTATACTTTAGGTGAGTGGAACACTTATAATGTATCAAATTCTTCCAAAAATAACCTTTTAAATTCAGTCATTAGCATAAGAAATTATGTGGATATTGATCAAATAACAACTCAGTGATTAAATTGTTCATATTAAATAAAAATATATCAAGTATGTATATTTTGGGATGTTCTCAATTTTGATAGTAAAAGAATCCATCAGCATTAGGAAATGGATCTTGAAATTAAAATGTTGTACATTTAAATTAATTTTTATGAATAAAATTCCTCTTCACCAATCACAAATTTAAGTATTTTTCTTGATAAATTTCATCAGACTATGTTCTCTGTCACTCCAAATTGGTCCTTGGGCATTAGTTTTCTACTCCATGTAAATATTTTAACTTTTTATTAATTTTATCCAATTTTAAAACCTAGTTTTATGTCAATGGTAGAATGTAACACACCCAAAGATTTTATAATATATTTATATTTAAATAAAAGAAATTATTTTATATATTCCAATATACGCAACACTTACTTTTAATGAACCAAAATATGCTATTAAATATATTATTTAAACTCAACCCTTAAAATCGTACCCTTAAATTGGTGGGTATAAATATGAATAACATATTTATGAAATAAATATGTTATATACATATAAAAATGGAATTATTTTCTTTTAAACTAATTATAATTAAAAATAAAATCCAATTGAAACAAAGGATTTTTTTTTTCTTCTAAAAGACTAGTTTTTAGGCATGCAATGTGGATTTATCAAAATATATTAAATTTACCACTGTTGGTGATTTATTAATAAAATTTATATATTATATATTCAATAAAATATTTTATCATTCATATAATGTTTTTTCTAGTAAAGGTATTATAATAAATCTAGTTTTTATGCTTAAGAATGCATTTTTCTAAAAAAGGTCGTTTCATCATGTTTTGCAAACATATTTTAAGAAATTAATTTTTGACAATTTTCAAATATTTATTTGAAAAAATGAAATTTTTTATTCAATTCATAATGTCAAAATTATCTTAGATTTAAATTTTGAGAATTTTATGAAAAGATAAATTTTTCGATGAATTGTGAAAATACTAATTTTCATTGAAAAATTCATGTTCTTATAATGCATTTAAAATGTTACAATTGTTTTTAAAATGGTTTAAAAATAAAATTAGTTAAATATTTTTTTGTTTAATACAATTTATATTATTTTATACATTTTCAACTTTATTTTTTGTATAATTTTTAATACTTATGATTTTATTAAAAACAGTTTTTCCAATGCATCTACAAGTTTAATTTTAAAATAAAATATTCTTATTATATGAAAATAATTTTATAAAATTGATTAAATATTTGGAATAGTAATATTTAATATTATATAATAATTTCATCTTAATTTTCTACCATAATGAATAGTAAGAACTGTAAAAATTAATTATCACAGTTAAGGTTTAAACGGGTTTATCAGAGGTAAAAATAGTGAATTATATTTCAATATATCTCAAAATATTTATCAAAACCAAAATATACTGAAAACATTATCCAATAAAATACATTAATCAAAAAAACCATAATACTGACACCGAAAGTTCATCTTAGATCATTTTTATAAATAAATGACCAAAAAATAACTCATAGTATTCTAGACTACGATTAGAACTAAATCATTAGAATGATATGGTCACATACTCTTATAAGATAAATTTTAATATTTATATTTGAATTACATAAATCACTCTTATTTCCACATACAAAAAATTTACATTTTTAAATCATAAAATATCCAAGATATGATAATCATTTTATAAATAAACTAAATCATCATAAACTCACATTAAAATAATATATTATTCCAAAATAACAATCAGGCATTATTCATTAGATAAAATGGATTAATTTTATGTTTATGTTAATCATATAAGGTTCCCAAAACAGTTTTCTTGTTATGAAATAACATTAAATGCCAAATAAATTTTTAATCCCATAGTTATCTCAACAACTTAATATTTATCTATCATATCATTTTAAATTAAATTTCATTTAAAACACGATATCACATAGGATAGTGGTAGTTGTTTAAAACTTATCACCCTTTGGCTGTAGTTTCAACCCTCATGGCCTTAAAAGATATAAAAGGTTGTCAGTTGTACTAAAACTATATTAAAATAATTTCTATAAAGTCCCTAGATATATGTTGAACATCATTGAAAATAAAATTAATCAACAAATATCATTTAAACCCTTAAGGTTATCAATTCCCTTATATTTATAAATAGATAATTAATCATCAATTAATAATTCATGTTGAACATAAGGGTTATATATATCTTATCCCAATAAAACATATCCCAAAATATCATTAATCATAATAAAATCCCATAAATTAAAACATCAAAAGATATATCTTAGACATTTAAATTCTGGTCATCCTTAAACTCATAAACCCATGAAGGTATCCATAACTCTTAAGTCAATATTACATGATGTAATATATGATTCCAAAATTTACACAATACTTATGTATTTCATGATTCATATAACCAAAATACCATTGGTAAAAAATTATTTCTATAACATAATTCATGAATTTTAATACATACTACAACATTTTTATTATTTCTTCCTTGGTCTAGGAGTAAAACATTAGATTAGGTAATTGAATCCGATAATTACCATGTTACCCACACATAATACATTTAAATATAATGGTACCTTAATATGAAATTCATTTTCCACTATTGAATAATTATTTTTCCTGGGAAATTGTATGATCTATGTCCTCATTTTCCACATATAAAACATATTTTCATTCCTCTAATATATTCATTTGAGTGATTATTTCCACAATTATTTACTTATAGGAATATGAATCTTCTTTCCTATATAGTCTCAATCACACAAGATCTCTATGAACTCTATCCTTCTCTTATTTCGTGTTTTTCAGATTTTTCTACAATGAAAGTTGTTAATCATATATCCTGATAACTAATTGGGAATTACCAAAATATCATCCACTCTATTCGTCACCCCATTTAGTTTCTTATCACTACCTTTTCCATCATATTAAACATTAACATTCTTCCTTATAGTTCCATCCATTGACTAAAACCAAAAAACATATTGTAATAAATACTAATCATAGTGGGGAACCTTATAACCATGAAAAAATATTATATGATGTCTAAATACTGAAAACAAATTTTTCAATCTAAGACAGCTTAGGTTTCACCATTGTAATTAGTGTTAATAATATTTTTAAATCCTTCATGATAGTTTGTAAAGATTTTTTGAATACCCAAAACATGTTCCTTGGGTGTGTCTTACCAGGTGTGTAGGAAGGCATGCTGTCATGAACCAATGATGATCGATTCAAAGAATAATTTTTTTTGTATTTATAACCACCACGTACTACTATGCCAGAGCCATATCTAATTATAATATCTAGAAAGGGATGTAATTCTTGGAAACCACTATCATTATCCTTTACTAAAATTCCAAGACATTTTCCTATACTTATAATTATTATTAGACTTATATCTAGGGATATCAATAATTGTTTCTCATCCTAGTTATAAAGGTTAAATAAAAATTTACTCTTATACCAACTATAAATACCCATAATTTTAATAGATAGATATTACATCTTAATGGATGGATATTCATTTCATTTAACAAAAAAATCATGAGGAACAAAAAAACATTAGTTTCATTGGAAACATTAATAAATAAAAAAACATGTTTATAAATGAACTGCATAATCTCACATTTTTTTTGTTCATAATTAGAACCCTTCTTAGGATTATAATACATAAAACCATATTTATAACCTTTGAAAAAGAAATATAATAAAGGGTGACCTCATATTACCATTAAGGGAAAAATTATTGATATCAATGACCACTCAGGGAAGGATTTTTCAGTGTAGATTTTTGGAGCTCTTGGGAGATCCTCTCTCAGGAGCACCCTAGGGTTTTTCCTCGAGCGCGGATAGTAGTAACATTTGCGACATAGATGGGGACGACTCTTGTTGTCAGTGAGGGCGGGTCCAACGCGGCGGCTTTGTCTTAGGCCCCTTCAATCTTTAGGCGAGGTTCCATTTTCCGTTTGGTGGCTTCGTGTTTCTCTCATCTCGGGAATTCGGACGACGTCCTCTCTCAGTGGCGAAAATTGTGTTTCTCATCTCGGTATCCGGCTTCCTGTAGCATTTTTCTCGACTTCCGGATTTCGGTGGCGGCATAGGGCAACATCGTCTCTCAGTGGCTGCTGCTATTTATCGGCTCGGTCTCCGGATTTCTGCGGTGGATTTCTTGGATTTCAGATTTCAGATTTCAGATTTCAGCAGCGGGATGGGTGTTCCTTCTACTCAGCTTTTGGACTTCAGCGGTGGTGGCCTTGACAAAGATTTCTCATTCATGTTGGTGTCTTCTCATGGCGACAGTTCTCGCTGGTGTTTTTGGTGGTTCTGACGAAAGTTGTGCTGTCGAAGTTTGAGGCCGCTCATGCCCTACTCTGACTCCTTATTATGCTACGACTCTCCAGGTCGGAGATGGAGTGGCTGCACCTTAGAGGTTTTGGGTTTCAATGCGGCGGCCATGGGCTTTCTTAGGGCTACCGGAGTCAAATATGTCGGGTTTATCCTTGTATACGGTGTGGTTCTTCCCCGATCAGAGATCTAGTCATCAGTTGTGGTGGGTTTCAGATGACGACGTTGATGGCAATGATTTTCTTGACAACGATGGGTGGATGTTCTGTCCAGGTTCTCCATCTTAGTTATCCTTTTCCGACAATCATTTCCAGTGGTGATTGGGTGACGACGGTGATAAGAGTGTTGATGTTGACGACGTGACACGACGCGTCTCCAGCTGATTCGGTGATGCTTGGATCAAGGTATCCTTGGGTTTGGTGTGGGTTTTGAATTTCAAATTTTTTATAATCATTATGTAACTTTGGATTCCCGCGTAGTGTGATGTGGTTTACCTCTTATCCATAAAGAGGATTTCTTGATAATGAAAAAAAAAATTGAGGTAATGACCACTCAGGCATAACATGTGAATAATGGTATAATGACATAATATTAACATTTCAAAACCATACCCAACATTATATAGATCATAATTCCAAGTCATCACATAAATCTTGTAAATTCATAATAAATTAATCATAAAGTAAATCAATGAACATGATCCATTACAGTATAACATAGACATATGAATGTGAAAAAATATAATCTTATAACATTATGAAAATGTATAATAGAAACACGTTCACTCATTTAGTTAAGGAAATGAAATTAGACCCTCACATAAACTTATGGACATAAAAACTAGGTCTCTATATAATCTTACAAACATAAAATCCATGTTCATTTATAAAATTATGGACAGGAAATCTAGGTCCGAAAATATAATTATGGATATGAAAACCAAAACCATGAAAGGAATTGTGAACATGACATTTGGTTCAAGCATAACATATTCACCTCATGAGTTATCCATATTTACCCAATACATTGGAGGGATATATGATCCCGATATCATCCATAGCATAATTAAAATCATATAGATGTGTTCCAAAATATCAAAAAAAATCATTATAAGATAACCCATAAAAAGAAAATTTGTTTCATAATCATTTCAAAATAACATAACCCATAGAAAAGAAATGGGTTCAAAAAGCACAACCCAGAGAAAAGAAATGTGTTTTATAAATATATTTTCTTCATACTTTTATAACATATAGAGAAATAATAAGGATGGTATCATTAGATCATATCCCCAGTATATCATATTTAAAATCAAGGTTTGTTATCATTAATGAATATAAATACCTTGATATTATAAACTGAAACCCTTAAAAATTTGGTAACTACTGAATCATAATCCACATGAAAGAAATAAACTTATATGGATATTTATATACCCTAATTTTTTTCTTATAAATCATATAATAAATTCATGGGAAGTATATACAACAAATAATAGGATCCAATGGTTAATATGTCATGTGTCCTATGGAAATAAAAGTTAGATTAAAATCCATTACCTCAAGAATCGAATTTTTTATACACAATTGAACATCATATATAAAAAATATAGGTCTCATTACTTATATTACAGAACTATAATCATATATACCATACCATATTTTATTTTCTCATTACCATTTATTATCCATTTATTAAAAAATCTTTTTTAAAATAATTTTTCCGTATAATAACTGCTTCGTTTTCCTTGAATGTTTTGGTTTGGTAGGTTTTTTACTTAAAATTTGATCATAGTTCCATATTATCCATATTTTTAATCATTATATAATTATCATATCTAATAATTATATACATTTATATTTTCATTCATAAAAATAGATATCAAAAAATTAATTACACCGTTCATGGAAATAGTAGGTCGTACGTACACATGAACGTTGATTCCATTTCTCAAATAATAGATTATAAAAAATGTAAATATAAATTCACCTTTAAAAAATAATTTTTATATAATAGAAATCATATATTTTCATTAAATCAATCATTATTTCGATGCATGTCAAAATAAAATGAAAAATGTATCACATCGCTTCATGGAGGTCTTAATCCACACATACACATGAGCAATGTAATCATTTTCAAATGGATTGGAAGGTAAGAAAGTATATGAGCTATTATAAATAAAGAATTATAATTATATCTTAAATAATATATATATATATACATTAAATACATAGTTATATTCATCTGTGATAGGCGGTGATGGGAAGAAATTAAATCGGTTCATGAAGTCGTTGTCTGTCGTACACATAATTGACGGTCTCACTTCAAATTTGATGGAAAAGGAAATATAAATAAGTTCTCAAATTAATATAATAAAATAATGTTATATTTAATATACTAGAATTAATATCATAGTATATTTTAATAATTCTTTAATGATATGGAATAATAAATAAAACATAAATGCTCTGTTATGAACGATAACTCTTATTCAGACAACTTATTTAGGTTTCTAAAAAAATCCTTCTAAGAATGGTTTTATGATAAAAAAAATGAATATAGGTCCTATTAAGGAATGTGATAAAAGGATTTAGGTAGGTATTTTATAATTAAAATGGCTTTTGAAGTGGGAATTGGATAGGAGAGTGGGTTCCCTTTTATAATTTTGGTGAGTGCAACACTTGTAATGTTTCAAAATTTTCCAATAATTTCATATCACATTATTGTTAAAAGGATAAAAAATGGATCATTACCGAACCTTAGATAATATATTGTTGAACTATTTCCATAAAATTTGAATTATAAAAGTTTTTATTTTATTTTAAACCGTATCTTTTGATTTTAACCCTCAGGTAAACTTGTTTTAAGCTTAACCATAGTAATTAATTTCTATTAATTTTTCTATTAATTATGAAAAAAATTAAGTTCAGATTAGTATAAAATATTAATTATGTTTATTCCAAATATAGAATCCATTATTCCAATTTCAATTCATATAAGTGAAAGAATTAAATTTAAAATTCAACCCGTATAAGAGATGAAAAAATAGTTATCCAAAGAAAACATTTTCATAAGTATAAAAAGTTTTCATATAAAATTTAAAAATGGAATTGATTTAAATTAACTATATTGGATTAAAAATAAAATAAATAAAATAATTTTACTTTTAAAACATTTTAAATTAAAATGGTACTTTTTAAATTCATTTAACTAAAAGGCATTTTTCAATAACATACTTTATTTTGAAATATTCATCGAAAATTTTATCTTTTCAAAAAATTATCCAAAATACACTCTATGATGTTTTTGGAATGATGATTTAAAAAATTAATTTATTTTTTTTAAATACATATTCTAAAATTTGGAAATTTTAATTTTAATAATAACAATTTAAAATGCAAAGAAAGGTCTTTTTTCAAAAAAATACTTTTTTAAGTATAAAACTGGATTTATTCTTATACCAATACTAGAAATAAAATTACGTTAATGATACAAAAAAGTATTGAATATATAGTATATAAATTTTATTAAAATCATTCACAAATATTTTTTAATCTAATTAATTAATATACATGCATTTCAAACATAAAAACCCCTTTCAAGAAAACATCTTGATTATTTTCAATTGGTTTTAATTTTTATTTATAATTCATTGATAATAAAAGAATTTATTTTATACATGTGTAAATAATATATCTTTCATAAAATAGTTTTAATATTTTCACCTACCAATTTAATGGTTATTTTCAAATGGTCAAGTTTAAATAAGATATTTTAATAGTATAATGTGGTTTATTAAAACTCAGGGTTGTGTGTAATATAAGTAATTAGAGAAATAAAATTTATTTAAGGTGAAATATAGTCTAAAATATCATGATGTTACAATTAATTTTTAGAAATGTTTTGTGGATAAATTTTTAAAATAATATATACTAAAAGTAAATGAACTATGTATCTTGATATGAGAGCTTGGAACTGTTTCACCTAAAAAAGAAAGTTCCACTTGAAATAGATTTTATACAATTGAAATCTTGAGACCAATCATCATCAATGAAACATAAAATATTTGTTTCTTTAGTTTTTCTATACATCATACCATATATCAATGTTATTTTAATATATCAAATAATTCTTTTAATAGAAAAAATATGTGATTATTTTAGATAACATTGATTTCTTACATATAGAATAAGAGAATATACAATATCTGGTCCTGATGTTATAAGATAAAGAAATATTCCAATGATATTTGTGAATTATTTTTTATTTATATTGTTTATTCCTTTGAGATTACTCAATTTTATAGAAACCATTATGTGTATTTATATTTGTTTTGAAACTTTTATGTTAGGACTCATCAATAATTCTATAGAATATTTTTCTTAGGTAAAAAGATATAGTTTTATTTTTTTTAGCTTTGAATCCCATAAAGTAGCTCATATCACCCATCATTGACATTATAAAATATAAATTTTTTATTTTTAAATTCCACACCGACATACACCTTATCACCTATAAAAATTATTTCCACAAAATATTCTATGATAATATGACTACATGTACTCATATCCTTCACATATAAGTTATTATCTATGTTTCATTTAGTAATGTTAAATTTCTTCAGTAAACATCCATTTTGGGGTACCATCATTTAGGACCCTATTTTAACCTATACAAGGATTCTTTAATCTCTATACATTTCTTCTATAACTTTGAATTATGAATTTATCCGTTTTCTCAATGAAGAAATCTTCTTTTATTTCTCCATTCAAAAAGAAAGATTTTATGTCCATTTGATAGAAATTATAGTGATAATATACTATAGATTCTGAAAACATTAATGGACGTATGTACTAAAATTGGTAAAAAAACATTCTTAAAATTCAATTCCTCCCACCAAATAATAACATTTTATACCAAAAATGGTCTTATTCCTCAACACGTCATCTTTTTTATTAAGTTTATTTTTGAATACCCATTTTGTACCTATGAATTCTTTCCATTTAATTAGAGGAACAATTTACTAAGTGCAATTATTCTTAATTTGATCAAGAACATAATTCATATATTTTTTCCATTCCTTGAGTCCAATAGATTCAAGAGCTATTTTTTAAGTAATTTTTTAATAAAAGCTATTTGATTTTCCATTCTCAATATTCTTCTTGTATACACTTGAGTATCATGACTTCCAATTATATTATTTTATTATATATGATATTTCAAAATTTTATTTTTCAATTTATTATATCTAGAATATTCTTCCTAATCATTGGTTTAATATGATTCAATATCACTCAAAATTGATTCATTTCTAACTTTTTATTCATTTTATAAAATTTAAATCTCTATTTTTCTACTTTAGTGATCTAAAAATATACACCATTATACATAATTAAAATTCATACTATTTCAGTTAAAATAATCTACCAACTTGTGTACATTTTATTCCAATATATATAGTTTAATACATTAGATATATAGAAAATGATGATCCCTTATTTAACAATATCCTTAGATTTTTTGAAATTTTAGTTTTTGATATTCATAAGACATGGACTACCATAAAAATTGAAATAGTTCACTTCAGGAAATTTTTGTACAACATTTAATATATATTAATAATGGAATCAAGTCTAATAAATAATCTGTTCTATATATATATACTTATACTCATTAATTCCCTCTAGAAGAATTTTGAGAGTTTTTGTTCAATAAGTATTATTGTTTCAATTTTATCCAAAATCCTGTCGTTTATTTCTACAACTCTATTTTATTAGATGTATAAGTAGTAATACATAGATATTTAATCACATTTTAAAAAAATATGATTCAAAAGAGTTAAAAGTAGACTCATTTCCATTATCTACCCTCAACCATGTGATATAAAATCCGAGATCTTTCCTAACATGACTTTAATAAAAAATTTACATTTATATTGTATCTAACTTATTCTTCATCAATAGAAAATTATTCATCCACGTGAATCCATTGTTAAATTCAATTAAATAAAAATAACCTTTAGTATATTGATGTCTCAAGGGCCCACATATGTTAGAATGTATTAGTTCAAGTGTCCTAGTGTCACAATTCAACCTTATTACCCCAAAATTGGGAACCCAATAAAGTCTATATCATTGATCAAAGGACATTCCTGCTCCCCATGGTCTATAATCTAGTTCTTGGAAACTAATAAATGTACCTTGTTAATTATTTAATCCAACTAAACTATTTATATAGTTCCAAATTGATATAGTTCAATAACTCACCCTAAGTTGGTGAGGCATGAATCCTATAAAGGAAAACTATAACAATAACTCATCATCCAAAAGTAATATGAATAAAATATCAAAGAAAAAATACCAATAAAAACACAGAGAAAAAGATCCATTTTCACTAAAAAATAGGTCGTTTATGCTCAAATAAACAAAAGTGAATGGGATGGTAATGTGAAGTGGAGATATAAGAGTATAATGATACAAAAACCCAATAGCAAACCTAAATCAAGTTATATGTTACCCATATCTATGTGACATGAAGGGACACTCCCCCCATTTCAATGCCCTATCTCAAACTTAGATAAGATATAAATCTTCCCCTACTAAGTGGTGCTTTTCTTTTACATGTATCATTTAAAACAATGTCTATACACACCCATTTGATGTATATATAGTGTGATAATAACTATCCCAGTAGTATCCCAATATTTTGAAAATAAAACATATCAAAATAGTTTTTTAAACATTTTAAATACATATAAAATGAAAATATCTTTTAAAAGTATAAAAAATAAAGTAAAATCAGTGTAAATAAACATTCTAAAAAAGGCACCTTTGGATAATTCCTAAGGTAGCTAGGGTTGGTAAAACATCATATCCATGTGCGGTCTATTGATTAAAAGAATTATATCCAATAAACAAATGGGATACTATAAATTGAATATTATTTTCCCATAAGCATGGTGATACCCATCCAATTACACTAAACCCATTTCATCCAAGTCTTAGTAATGTTTAGTTAGTATTGAAAAATCCATCACTTGGTAGGTGATGTTAATGATTAGTGGTAAATTTCCTAGTCATTCCACCTAAGCACCAAGTTTACCATGTTTCATCACCATTTTAAAGTATTACAATTCATGATTTGGACCCTCTATAAATCCATTTCATTTCAAAAAATAAATTACTCAAACACATAGAATGTTGTTTTTTTCTCACAAAAAAATCATGCCTTTAAAACCATTTTCATTACCCATATCAAATAAAAAAATTCAAAACATCCATATCAAAAATATCATTTATCAATTTTCTGATAACATAATTTAAAACAATTTGATATTATATTTAAAAATAAGTGAGCACATAGAGTTACTCAAAAACAGGCATGAAACCACGAACCATAACCTGATGAAAATAGTTTCAAATAGTGGGAATCCCCAGGAACAAATGATGAAAATCTTTAAAAATCAAGATACTTTATAAAAATATCATCCAGTTGAAAACTCTAATCCACCATGGGCATTGTGAAGAAAAATCTGAAGGAGAATACGAGATGTTAAATAAAAGGAGAAAAGGGATAACTTAATAGGAATTTCTCATTAAATGATACTTGAATTGAATGGAATGTAAGGGGAGGATAGATGAGTGATGTCCATATCTTAGATGATTTGAACAAGCTTCTCATTAAAAACTGGAAAAATGTATAAATTTTCTCTTATAATTTTTATTTAATAAATTAATTAATATTTTAAATAAATATTATAGAATAGGTATCCATGTTTCCTCCCTTTAAAAGGTGTAACAATAACTATTTGGAAAAAAAATATAAATGAATATCAACTACCAAGTACTAATTATAGTGTGGAACCTTCCCTTTTTGGAGTGATGACCCCAAAAAAACCCCAATAGGAATAAAACATTTTTGTAACCTGAACCAATCATAGTAGGAGAGTTCCATGTTTAGTTTCATTAAGGTGGAATCATAGTCATGGTATGACCTCTTATTTCACGGTGCAACCCAAATTCTTCATAATTTACATAAACATTATGAATATTATATGAATATACCAATTTTTAATATTTTTCCCATATGTAATGTATATATTCTAATATTTAATATATATTACATAGTCGTTTCTCACAAAAAACCTTTGTGGTATGACCTTCCCTGTTCATAACATGATCCAACTATAGTTTACATCCAAATGACTTTCTTATTATAACCTCTATTTATCATAGTGAGATGAACTATAATACAGTACTAAAGTGTCCCAAATATAAAAAATATATTGAATATCAAAGGAGTAATAAATTAAAGGTAGAGTTTAATAAATAAAAATTTAAAAAAATGGGAATAGTATTTTAGGTGTTTCAATTCCCCCCATCATATAACCTTCTACCCCTAAAAATTAAATCTGTGGATCAATTCTTAGAAAATAGATATGTTAATTTCTCTTTCATAAAATATTCTCAGTACAAATATCATGAGGATCACCTAGATGATTCTATAAAACACAAACAAATGGTTTAGATTTCAAAAGTAATGATTTCTCGTGGTGGCCAACAATCAGTATTGGTTTCTTAGTCACTAAGACATATAACTCTATATCTATCTCTCCCCAATTAAACACCTCGAAGGGATCAAGATGAATGTTCTTCAATTAACATACATGTAATATAAAATGAGTCAACATTAAATGAGGAGGAAACTTTAATCATATGAAGCCTCTCTATGATCTTGAAGGGTTCCACATACCATTGAGTAATCATCCCCTACTCCCTTTGATGATGGTGACCTAACCAAGGTGATTCATCTAAGAACATTTTATCATCCTACCAAAAACACAAAGGGATAGTGTTGATGATCCAAATAGGATTTATTTCACCTCTAATAAATCACCAATCACTTCCAGATCACTTGAATAATTTCCATTATCTCCTAGATAGGGATCGGTCCCACCAGAGATGTCTCTCCTACCATAACATAGCAGAGTAGAGACCACCACGTCTAACCATACAATGATTTTAAAGGATCCATTTTGATAGAAGATTGGTTTTAGTTATTATAACTGAATTCAACATGTTTTAAATTGTAATCCCATGATCATATAAATCCCACTATATAATTATAGATCATATCCTAAAAATCTTGATCACCCACTGCATCTACCCATCAACTTGTAGATGGTAAACTATTCTCAGTTCCACTTGGGATCTCATCACCTCTTAAATTAAATTTCAAATATGGGATATGAATTAGGTATCCCTATCAAAGAAGATAATAGAAGGAACCACATGAAATTTCATGATCTTTTTCATGTATATTCATCAAAACTACTTTAATTTAGTGGTATCCCTGATCGAAATAAGGTGATATGATTTGGTCAATTGATCAATCATGACCTAAAAGGAATTCCTCCCCAAGGGGTATGAGGCAATCCAATAATTAAATATATGGATATCTCATACCATTTTCAATTGGGTGTAATAAGTGGATAAAGTATACAAGTGTATTTTGGGTTCTCAAATTTAACTTATTGATAGGTGTAGCATCAGGGCATGACATTTTCTATGTAACATATCATACTCAGAAACCAATATTGGTACCTCATTTCATAATATATCATTGAAGCTCTATGATTGACTATCCACTGAGACTTAAAAAGTAATTAATCATCACTATAATTTTTTGGATAGATTAATATTTCTTGTTCTAACATCAAATGTCTCATAAATATGACTTCATATATCCAGAACATACACTTTAATGAGTTAGCAAAAAGGTGATCATCATGTAGTGTTCCAAAATCTATTCTAAAATGATTATTATGATTGTATTTAGTTCTAAAAAAATAACAAAATATCATCCATGAATAAAATAATCAATATGATGTGTTATCTATGAGTTACTTGATTTATAATCACCATAATATTTTCAAATCATTGGTTAAACCAAACAACACTAATAAGTATTAATAATGACCATAATTGTATCTAAAACTAATCTTCATGATATCTAAATCTCTAACCCTAATGAGACGATATATCAACCGGAGGTCAGTCTTTAAGAATCATCTCTAACCATCCAACTCATGAAGGTGTTCATCTATTTTGGGTAAGGGATATTCATTCTCAATAGTTTCTCAATTAATCATTCAATAGTTAATTAAAAAGAGGATATTTCCCTCCAATTTCTTTAAAAATAGCATCGGGGAACCACGTGAAGATACACTATGATGATTGAATAACTTGTATCCCAATTAATATAGATTAATTTTTAATTATTTCAATTCTGTTGGTGAAATATGGAAAAAATGATATTTGTTATTCCCAAGGTGCTAGATCAATTTAATAATCAACATTCAAATTCATGGGTAATAATGATATTTAATTTAGAAATAATTTAGAAAATTCCGTAGAAATCATATGATGATAATTCTTGAAACATCATTCATTGGCCATAGATGTAAGAGATGATATCTTATATATTAGTTTGAGACACATTGAAAGATAAGGTCCCAGCTAACAAGACCATAGTTCCCTTTATCCTTAAAATAAACTTGACTTCCTATCAGGGTGGTGATGGTCACCCTCTACTGATAATAGAGAATTTATGATTTGATAGTCGTTATTAAATTCATCCTGATAATAACACTAAAAAGATAAATTTTTAGAATGATAAAATCCCATGGATTCTCCATTTCTTGTAAGGGGTGATACATGATGGATATTAAAAGTATCACACCTTCTTCTTCTATGGAGGTTTTGATGTATACAAAATAATAATGAATAATATAAAATAGGATATTTAAAAAAAATTCCTAATACAACAATACATGAATGAATGATAGGATCCTATATTAAATAAATCATTCTCCATTTATGAAGTGATATGAGTGGTAACTCCCACAGTCCCTGATACTACCTCAAATTTAATAGGCACATATTCCACTACATATAGCTATATTTCCCTTAAATGGGCTGGAGGTCTACCATCTACTTGGGGATCAACCCTAAATTGAATTTTCATATATGGAAAACCATCCTTCCTCTGTATCCATGACATCAGTGTCTCACTATCTTAGAGGAATCAATCCATTCTATGGATCATCAAGGGTATGGAGAGCATTCACCACTTCATGGAGTGGTGATGACTTTAAAAAAATTCTATAGATGTGATAAATACCCAAAAGAGTTAGACGAATTATGGTTTTAATGGAATAATGATTCTTTATTTTTAGTATTTCTATGTTTATTCATGTTAAGTTGTCTACTTCCCTAATCTTCCCTTGTTAATGATGGGGAAAAATTCCTAAATCTGCTGCTAATTATTCTTCAAGGTTCCCCATGATACATTTTCCCTTTAAAATAACCCACCTTCACTTCCACTAGGAATGAAAAGAGGGTCAACCATCCATGATAACTCATGTTGTTCAATATCCACTATCAAGGATCGATCCAAAACATTTTCATGGTAGGAAATATTCTACAAGAAAATATGGGAAATAATTTTGGTTCATAAGACCATCTCAAAACTTTACTCTTCCAATTCATCATTTGAAACTATATTATGATCATAATAAATTTTATTAGAAAATCAATTCGTATATTTTCTATGACCATCCGGTTAACTTTACAGAGGAAACAAAAACTTCCCTGTCATATCTAGTAACAAGGTCTTGAGGTAGAACTATTGAGTTAACATAACCTTGAAGTATTTCTACTCTAGGTTCTCATAATACTTTTCTTGAACAACTGAGTCCCCCCATTTTTGGGTTGGACCTTCATGCATAAAGGGGGGAACATTACAAATTGATATATTCCAGAGTCTCATGAAATTAAAAAATTATTTCCTTCTTCTATATTCAATCATATGCATCTTAAGGATCATTACTTACTAAAATCAAAATGTTATTAAAGAAAATAAACTCTCAATTATAGTCCTTATATTTAATTAGACCAATTTCATCATCCCTTACCTAATCTAAGATATGTCCTACTCCTTAATCCATACATCAGATCATTCATATCACCACCTCAATAAGATTTTGGTCTATGGGAGTAGGATTGGATCCTTTAAATTTATTCCAAAATTCATATGGAGAATTCATAGGGGGTCTTCATGGAGGTATAAGATTATAGAATATAAATAATTGGTGAATAAAAGACCATTAAAATTGTTACATAAAATTAAGTGAACTCATAAATATTTTATCAAAATAGGGTACTCATTAGAAACCATAGAAATAAGGGGAAATAAAAAAAATCCATTTTTCAAATCTGCTTGGGCTAGGTGTGTGGCCCTTAACCCATGTTCATTTCCTAGTAAAAACTATAATAATGCATAGTTATGATAAATAACCAAAAAACATATATCCCCAATAACCCCTAGTAACTCAAGAATGTATTCTAAAAATGTTGTCTCGAAAAACCCTTTTTACCTGCCACTTAAGTTCTAATAACCTTATCTCATGTTTACCATCACTTCCCAAATGTAAAAAAACAAAAATAAGACTCTGAGACATTTTTTTCATGAAAAAACTCCGCCACCCATGACATGAGAACCTGATTTTTTTTGTAGAATGTCACAATGGGAGTTCATGAACTGCACATGATATAAATTAGTGCACGGGAGTTAAGAAACATACCTTGGATATGGATTCTCTCAAACAAACCAATTATAAAAAATATTTCCACCTAGGAACCTGACATGAACTCACCATAATTTGGTGAGTCATGATTCAAAAAAGGTAATGAGCATAAATCATCATAAAACATAATTTGAAAAGTATATTGAACAAAAAAACAACAAAGAAATCCCACAATAATAATCATGATCTATGAAAATCCAAAATAAGGTTGTTATGATCACATGTAAAAAGGGGAACATACTGAGATGCAAGAGTTGTAATACAAGATTATAATAATATTTCAAAATTAAAAACCAAAAATGAATCAAAATATCTATAACCCACATTTATGTGAAATAAGGGTTAATTACCACAATATCTCCACCTCCATCTTCAACATAGCTAATATAAAAATCCTTCACCTCTAATCAATGCCTTTATTTGACCTATATAATATAAATCAAGATCAATATACACACATTAGTTGTATATAGGTTGTGAGAATAACTATCCTAATAAGATCACAAAAATCATTCCATTAAAAACCATCGTTAGACAATTCTAATCTTTATTGTATAAAAATAAACCATATAAAAAATCATCTAACATTTTAAAGATAGTTAACATGAAAAATATCTTCAAAAATTATAAAAATGAATGAAAAATACATCTAGATAAACACCCAAAAACAAGTACCATGGTATAATCCCTATGTTTTTTATGGTCAAGACAACATTTGATGCTTATATTGTCTCATTATTGATGACAAATTTTCTTATCCATTTATGGGCCAATAATTAGAGAATCATCCCAGCATAGTGGAACAGTGGAATCCATCTAATGGAACCAAAACTATGTCATCCATTTCTTAGTAATGTTATGTTAGGGTGATTTAATCCATGCCTAGGTACAATGTGCCAATGACTAATAATAATTTTCCTAGTCTTCCTACCTAAGCACCAAGGTTCCCATGTTCCATCCCTGTTTTAAAGAATTATAATTCCATACTCAAACTATTAAAAAAATTATTTAAAATAGTCCTTTTATCAAATACATATCATTTATTTTCTTAATAAACTAAACATTACTTTAAATGAATTTTAATTACCATAGTGAAGACAAAAATTCAAAACAATCATATCACATATATTAGTTCTCAAATATCACATAACATGATTTAAACCCATATGAAATTATCTTTCAAATATAGGAAATCAATTAGGTTTCCCCACACAAAATAAACTCATAAAACCATATACCTTAACCCATTGAACATAATTTCTACTTTTAGAAATCCATTAGAACAAATAAAGACAATACCTAAAAATCAAAACCTATTATAAAAATAATGAACACAAAAAACCCTAAGACACCATAATTTTTGGGAATAAATATCCCAATTAGAAGAAGAGATGATAATTATGAATAGATATGGGATAACATACTAGTGATTTATCATAAAAAACCCCACTTATATTGATCATAATGGGAGGAGAGGTAAGAGGTATGATGCCTATAATCTGGATGTTTTAAATCGTCTTCTCAAAAAACACTAGGAGAAAATTAAAATCTATTCATATAAATTTAATTTTAATAATTAATTATTATCTTAAATAGGGAGTAAATAACATGTCATGGAATGGCCACCTTTTTCATGGTGTGACACCTCTTCCCTATACAAAATTGAAGCAAGGCACCACTATATGGGTTATGTCATGGTGAGACCCATTTACTCCATGGAATGAAGAAACCATAGAAAATTCATAGAAATATCCACATATAATGACATAAACTCATTTAGGTGTGATATTTCCATTCATTATTATCTTGAGGATGAAACCTATGTTATAACACTACAACTTTTGTCAAAGTGTGACCCTCCTTATTCAATATTTTCTAAAACACCATTTTTTTACCCTAGGGAACCCATGTGTAAATGTTTCCTCTTACATAATATATATAATCATAAACAATATATATTTATTAGAAATTTCTATAAAAACCATTATGGAATGACATTCCAAGGTTTCTATGCAACCCAACTGTAGTCCAAAATTGTAGTTTGCACTAAAATATCCAACATAGTGTGACATACCTTGGTAGTGATGTGACCTACTATAATCTACATCTATGGTCTACTAGAAATACCAAATACACTAGAAATTAAATAAATACTTAAATAAATGAAAAAAATAATAAACATCAGTTTCATAAATGAAAATGAAATTGTGGGTATTTCACTGAGTTGACTGAATTTACACTATTTTTTGAGTTCCCATGACTATTTTCTCCTTATGACATGTTTCAAAAGTAATAAATGTATCTCCATCTAGTTGGGGAAAATATATCACCAAATCATTATTTGAAATTTCACTAACCCTTCTTTAACTATGATGCACAAGCCTTATGTTCCAATGTTTTCTTTCATCCTTGGCACTCAAATAAAAAAGAATTTACAGGATCACCAATATGAAACAAATTTCCACTCGTTATTTCTCCTATGGTGATATTTTTTATATATTTTTTAAATCTAATGATGCATAAATCTTTCAAAAAAAATAAATTTATTTCCATTATCAAAATTTTCTTTTAATCATAGTAGATTGTTTCTAAGACCATGAAGAAAAAAATAACATATTTGGATTATAGATTTTTAGAATCAACATAATTTGTACCAAATCCTCAAATTTTTAGAGATATTTAATCTATAATGATCAATGAACCTCTATAATTTTCTCTAATGTTAGTTAATTTTTTTATCAATAGATGTTTAAGAGGAACAACAACTGTAAAGAAATATGGGATTATATTTCCAGGAATATTTTAAGGAAAATTCCATAGTTAAATCCTTTTCAACATTATTAAATTTTTAATTTCCATTTCCTTTTTAAACATATGGAATATATTTTGGATGAGTAGTCATACAATCATTAGTTAAATGACCATGCCCATTACATCTTCCACACATTGCTTAAAAAAATTAAATCTATTCTGAGTGGATAGATTTAACATAATTTTATCCAAATATTTTTCATTCACAAGGTTGTTATTCATCTTCCTATAATTTCTTATTTACATTTTAGTGTTGATTCACATCAATTCAATACTAATATGAGGATGTCACATGTTGTACCATCAAAAATAATATTTCTGCCCAAATTTTCCACACCACCAAAAATATCCTATGAACTTTATTCTCTCATATTGATGATAGTTCAATCTATAAGAATGTTTTTACTATCCTGTAATATTTTTTACTAAATTATTTATATGATAAATAGTTCTTATTAGGCTTTTATTTCCTTTTATTGAAGTAGTAAGATATTTATCATTACTATTCTCAGCATAAAATTCAAAATTATTGGTATAATATCCTAAAATGTTAGAAATTACATATTCATTTTAAGGATTAGAAGGAGAATATCTTACCTACTATTTTTGGTAATCATTTTCAGCAACTTTAAATGTTTCTTATTTGTATTTATTATATTTTTAAAAATATTAACATCTCTTCTTGGATAAATTTTAAGCTTCAAGGAAATTTAATTTTGTCTTATTTATCTATTCTTCTTTTATAGATACGTTTTTACCAAGATCCATCGCCAATGTTTCTTTCTCTAAAAACCATAAGTTTGATATTTATAATGTCATCCAAGAAACAATATCTATTTTTTATCCTAACTTCCTTTTCTTTATCATTCTTTTTATTTAATTTCTTTAACAGCCTCATTTCCTATTTCAACTTCATGTTATATTCAAGACAAGCTTGATGTTTATCCTTTAACATAATCTACATGTTTGTTTCATCACCTAGAAGATCTTCTCATGTGATCCTTAGGCCCATCTAATTCAGAGATTCCATTTGCGGCTCGATGCATGCCTCTCCTCAGCCTTGCTTCCCGGAGGTGAGTGTCTCAGCCTTGATTGTTTCCCGCGATGGAGGTTTCCTCTCCATGGACTTCTCGATGTATTCTTTTTCTGAAGTGGAGTCATGTCTAAATTGGACCCTAGTAGCTCGGTTTGGGTCTTTGAAACCGTCTCTTGTGGTGCTCCAGTGTTTCGTCCTCTCCTAGGGTATATAGGCTACAGTCCTGATCTTGCCGATCCACCGAACCTCCTTATGTCTCGCCATGGCCTCAGAAGGAGACTTCCTGCAAGTGTGGTGCAAGGTTCCTTGTGCTGTTGGTATATGGAGTTTTAGTCTCTCTGGCAGGTTCCTGGATGTTCATAGGGGAAAAGTAAATCCTCTAGTAGCGGTTTGCATCTACCTCCCGGGGCTTCCGCTACCGTTTCAAAATGATGGATTTCTTAAGGCAATTGGTGATACTCTTGGGGGATTTATTTTCATAGAAGGAAGATCTTCTAGCGGAGAGGATGTTGCAGTGGCCCGTATTTGTATAGAGATGGACACCTCCTTACCCCCACCAAACAAGCTTGCGCCATTGGTTCAGGACATCTTCTGCTAGAATCAAGAGCTTTGTTACCAGGTGTTCCCCAGGTTTTTTTCACACTGTCTTCTCTATGGACACTCCCTTAAGGTGTGCATAAGATAACAGTTGGAGGAATCGAACTGTTTTCCCAAGAATATGATTCACAGGGAAAGGTCGATGACCTCATGAGTCCTTTCTCTTCTGACATCTCCCATATGGAAAACGCAGCTCCAGGTTCTGCTCCTTTTAAGGAACCTATCTCTTCCATAGGTGTGGTTTTTGGCTTTCCTTTCCCAAAGAAATAAGAAGGTACAATGTTTAGTCAGTCCATTGTTCCCTATTCTACAGTAGGTGAAATGTTTCCTCCAGCAGGCCTTGCTGCCCCTGCCCTACTTTTCAACTTAATCTCTAAGGGGATGAGCATCAAGAAAAACTTGCATGGATTTTATTCTGGGTCATCAGGTCTACTGAATATGGTTCCCCCACCTTATATATGTTCATGCTCCCTCTTTGGTGTCTTGGGATGTACCCCTGAGAATGAACGGCCCCCTGAGCGGGAAGGTACTCCACTAATCGACCACGGGCTCTCTTGTATGTCGAAGGTGCTCATCCAGTGTCTAAGGAGATCTGGGTGCACTACTCCACCCAATCCTCTAGATCGATGTTTGGATATCCCCAGCATCCCCAGAGCTGAATCTCCTACAGGAATGAAGGTTAATAAGCATGAGTGGATATTCAAGCATTCAAAATCAAGAACCATGAGGGAGAGACCATCCCCCCATTTCATGAAGGCCTTGAACTTTGGAGCAAATCCAAGAACCTTGTTTTTCCAATGATTCATGTTCTTATATGGAATGCCCATGGACTTGGTGCCCAAGTTAAGTCGGATTATATTGCTACTGAAGTTAGAAAACACAAGGCCTCTATTTTTTATATTCTCGAACATAAGAATAAGATCGTCAATATTAAAGAATTATCTTGGAGGCTCAACATGCTTGGTTCCCACTATTCAGACCCATCTTATAGGAATATTTGGTTCTTCTGGCACCAAGACAATTCTGTGGATCTAGTTCAGTCAGAGAACCAATTCATCACCACCAAGGTGACCAAAAGAGACATTGTTTTCCATATGACCACTCTTTATGGAAGGTGTGACCCCCTTCAAAGGGAGAACCTATGGAGATACTTAAATGCCTTCGATCCATCCATCCCTGGTTTGTTGGAGGGTATTTTAATGTCATGGCTAACCCGTAAGAAAGGAAAGGCTGAGTTCCTTTCAAGCAGAACTGCAGTAGTGATTTTTCTCAATTTATGGTTGGGAAAGGCTTATGTGATTTGGGCTTCAAAAAATACTGATTCACATGGTGAAACAACCGAAGGGGTCCACATCGTTCGTGGAGCCGATTAGATATATGTCTTGCCAACTATCACACTACCACTATGTTTTCTAATACCAAGGTGAATAATTTGGTTCGTGGCATATCTGACCACTCCACCCTTCTGGTGTCAATCTCTCTTGGGCAGGAACATCAGGAGCGGTTTCATTTCTACCAGTAGTAGGTTCACTTCCCAGGGTACTAAGACGTGGTTCGTGAAATATGGGAGAATCTAGTGGCATACATGGGTATCCATAAATGATAAACTAAGGAGACTCAAGATTCACCTCAAGATGTGGGTGAAGTAATCCCCTCCAGTGGTAGTGACATCATCGATGCTATGAAGGATGTGGATAACCTTGAGCTATGACTGGAAAAAGCATGGGATGACCCCACTTTTGAATAACTCTCTCGTAAGAAGTAGGTCGTGGCGGAGCTGCTCCTATCATAAGAATGCATTGGCAAGGGAAGCATCGATAATTAAATGTCTTAGAGAAGGGGATATGAATACAAAGTTTTTCATGCCTACATTCGGGAGAGAAAGAGGCCCATAATTCCAAATCTACTCCTGGAAGAGTAATCTTATACAGATGATAGAGACATTGTGGGAAACCGGGGATACCCTTGCTTCAAGGATCTTCTAGTCGGCCCTTATTCTTGGATTCCAAACGGGTATACAGGAAGGGATAATGGGATCTTCTAGTTTATTGTCAGAAGTGTTTCTGATCAAAAAAATGAGAAGATGAGTACCATTAATACTGAAAAAGAGGATTACAATTCAATGATGAATCTCAACCTGGATAGTGCCCTGGGACCGGATGGTTTCCCGAGTTCCTTTTATAGGGCTTCTTAGGATGTGGTTAAAGTGCATATTGTCTCGGTCATCAAATAATTCTTCAGGGGCGGGTTTCTGCCATGAGTTTCATGCACTACATCCATGGTGCTCCTCCCTAAAACTAGAAATCCCTCCTCTTTGTAGCATTATAGACCGGTGAGTCTGTGCAATTTCACTTATAAAATCCTGGCGATCATCATCAATGCGATATTGTCCACTCATCTTACTCAGTGGATCTCCATGGAGCAGCATAGTTTTGTAAAGGGTTGTTCCTTACAAGGAGTTATGGAACTTTCTCAAGAGATGATAGGAGACATCCATCACAAAACCCACGGCTCCAAAATTGCTATAAAGCTAGACATGAATGAAGAATGTGACCGAATGGAGTGGGGATTCTTTAACAAGGTGATGGAAGGTATGGGTTTCTCTCACAGGAATATTGATATTGTCTTTAGATGTTTCAGCTCAATTTGGATTTCAATTTCATTCATGGGAAAATCCTATGGTTTCATCAAGGCCACTAGTGGTCTGAGGCAAGGTGAACCAGTCTCCCTAAGCATTTTCATATTAGCACAAGATGTCCTTAGCCACCTCATCCATAGGAGTTTGAGTAAAGTAGATATTTTGGAATTCCGAAGGAGTATGAGGGCATAGTTAATTTCCCACCCTATGTACGCGGATGACACCATTATGTTTATAAATTCTGGTAGATCCTCGATTAGAAGCTTGATCACAGTGCTGGAAGAGTACGGCAACTAGATTGGCCAGGTGATTAATAGGGATAAGAGCCTCTACTATATTTCAAGAAAATTCACGGCCATGCGGAACTTGAAAATCGAGAAAGCCCACTGCCTGAAATGAGGCGAATTCCCCATGGAATATCTTAGGGCTCCCATATCACCCACCAGACTCCTTATCTGGGACTTTAACTCTATCCACAGCAAGATTGCATACCATATCTTAAACATAAAGAACATGTTTCTTTCCTTCGTCCACCATATTTCCCTCATAAATAGTGTTCTCTTGGCTACCCCAGTTCCTGACCTCTCGGCTGTCATATCTCTGAATGGGGTTATCAGCAACATTGAAAATATCTTGGATAGCTTCCTTTAGGATCCCCTCATAGAGGGAAAATGACACTGGGATTCATGGTGAAAGGTGAAAAAGCCTACTGGGGAAGGTGGAATTAATGTTATATGTCTTGAAGACACTCTAAAATAAACGCATGCAAAGCTGGCCTCAAAAGTCGTGGAGAAATGCACTCTTTAGGGTAAATCCATGCACGCTCAATATGGATTTCAACATTGGATGGAAGGCTGCGACTCTCCGTTTTGGTCTGATATCTCTCATCTTTTACCCAAAATATACCAACTTTTTTAATGGATTATTGGGAGGGGAGATATCACCTTTTGGAACCACAACTAGGTCGGGAAGGCGCTTGGGTTCTTGGGCTGTCCCACCCCTTCCCTCACGTTCAGGGAAGACATCATGTATCTAGACTTCATTCATGCGGTGCCAGATGATGAGCATCCATGAACCTTTAACATTATTGACCTCTCTTCAGATCCTAATCAGTGTCTGTTTACCCCCCCCCCCCCCCCCTAAGGACTTTTAACACCTAGGACTACATACGCTCGTGGGAGGTTCCTGATACAATGGATTGCTGGAATGATACTTTATGGTCCAAACCTTTTCCCTCGAAATACAATTTTATGCTATGGAGAATCTGGAATAGGGCCTTCTTAATAGATGACAATGTCAAACATTGTGGGATTCTGATTGTGTCATGCTGCCCCAGCTGTGTAGCCGGGGATGAGGAGAGTGCCGACCATAATTTCTTCAGAGGATAATAGAAATCTATAGTTTGGAGCTACATTGGGGAGTTTAATATCTTTCTTGATCGCAACATGGCAGACAATCCTTTCCTGGATAGGTGGTTCCACAGATCGCGGGAAATAGGTATGGAGAAGGTGGCCCACACTTTGATCCAGTATGCAAGATGTTGGTCTATCTGGAAGGACAGGAACAAATAGAGGTATAAAGGAGTTAAATCTTCCAATCACTCCATCGTTCTCATAAAAAAGAATCTCCTCATCAACATGGCCCACATTTTCTACAAATGGTGGGAGGCCCCCTCCCTTCTTTGGATAAGCAGGTTGTCCTAATCCACTCATCCAAAAAACAAAAGTTTAGGTAACCATTGGGTTTGTTGGAATCCACCGTCCTTGGGCCTCAAGCTCAATACTAATGGGTCTTGTACTAGTGGGGTTTTGCGAGGCGGTGGTTCTGTCCAAGACTCTCAAGGATCAGTGGTCCTAGCCTTTTCTGCTCTCCTAGTCCATGTTTCTTCTCTTCAGGCTGAAGCTAAGGCTATGGTGCAGGGCCTGATTCTTTGTCAACAGAAGTACATTTTTATATCAGAAATAGAAATGAACTCAAAACTTCTCCATCATGTTCTACATGACCTTTTCCAAATTCTGTGTTCAATCACCTATATCATTAGAAAAGGAAGAATGATGATCAACAATAACATCAAATTAGGTTACTCTTGGAGAGAGGGAAATCATGTGGCGGACCGCCTAGCTTCGCTTAAGGTAATTAGGCCTAACCCAGTTTGTTTACACAATATTCAAAATTTGAAACCTCAAGGGGTTAGCTTGATCAGAGGGGATGCCCTCGGTCATCACCACTTTAGACAACCTTAAACTCATTCCCTTTAAGGTGGTCTTGTTTTTGTTTCATGTTTTGGTCGCTTCCTTCATTCAAATTTAAACATGGAACTATCTTTCCCATTTTTTTGGAATCGCACAGTAAGAAAATATATGATAGTAAATCATCTCATTCTCCCACATATGGTAATTTTTTTGATGAATGTTGGAATACCTCTACTTTTAAAATAATTAAAATTATCCATCACCAATAAAATGTAGATCTTACAGACAAAACCTATTGGCTCTGATATAAGTTTACATGCTCAGGAATGGTTTGTGTCACTTAAAAAGGGTATTGAATTATTCGTACTTCTTTTATAATTTATTTTCCTTAAAATATCCTATACTACCTGTTGGAGTAATATCCACTCAAATATTATTTCTCACCTATACCTGAATTCAATAAAAATGACATAAGGCATGAAATATTTTTACAAGGTTTTCCCCAAATGTGTGTGATTAGTATTTTATAATGATGAACAATTGAATAAAGGAAAACACATTCTATATTTGTCTTTATAAACAATTATCACCTTTTATAAATATGTTCTATGTAATTTTCAAAGCATCAGGTCTCCCAATTATTTTTCGATAATTTCTTCTAATTTTTAGTTCTAAAATATCCATCTTATTTCTAGTATATTGGTTTTCATATTTTAGTATCTAAAATTAATTAATTTATAGTGATTCATTTATATATAATCAATGGTCCATCGTATCTCATATGATTTTCCATAACTAAAATGCATGAGAACCATACCAAGATCCATCAATGATAAACTCATTTATTTTCACAGTTTTAATTCCTCATGATCCCCATCAATAATTATGGAAACATTCATTAAAACGTCTGAAATAACCGCATTCACATTGAACTCTATGTATATATTACGAAACATATAACTAAACTATTTCCATCATGAGTAATTCTATCATGATGAAGTATTTTTAGATATTTTCATGTATGAATTATGGAAATTATACTCATAACATGAAAATATCTTCCATTTTATTTCACCATTGAGCTAATCTTCTATTTCATTACAATGCAACATAAATATTTCCCATGAAATCTTCCCCATCAGGAACCATGGGTGGCCTTCTCTTCATGGAATGGAAACATATCAAATAGAATTTCTAGATTTGTCTAGTCTTTTTTAATTAGAAGTTTTCATGGAATAAAAATCATCATCATGGAATTGAAATTCTCTTTAATAATTCTCAACAAATACCATATTGAACCCTATCTTAATCTAAAAATCCATGATATTTGTAAATTTAAATAATATCACTTCATTGCTTTTGATTTTTCATTCAAACTAAAAAATTATACATAAGAAATAATATTTCTTACATATCCAATTAATCTTATTCATTATAAGAATTATCATATTAATTGCCTAAGGTTTCTAAATTTATGACATTTTATTGATTATTTTAGAGAAAAATATAAACATCAAAAAAATGTTATGCACGGTCAAAAAAAATTATTTCATATCCATGTAATGTATTTGACTTACCCATTTATCTATAATACTCAACAAAATATATCTAATGCATGAAATACCATCATGTTCATTATTTTCAATAAAAATTATAATAAAAAACACAAATATATATTACACATCTTCCTAAGATTATCTTCCATATATAGGGAATCTATGTACTCCCTCAATTTTATATTCTGAGTAAAAAATTAATCATTCTAAGGAAGAAATTATGTATAACATTCCATAAAAAACTCACCTCTAAGAAAATCAAATATATTAGGCATTATCTAAATCCCTTATATCTGTAAGAAAACTCATCGTTTTTTCCAATTTCATCCTCAAAAAAAATTCCAAAACATGTGTGAAAAATATAATAACATCTTCAGTACAATTAAAGGAATCTTTATTCAACTCAAAAACATTCTCAACAACTTCCTCTATAACTTCTAATGATTCTAACTCAATGATGACAAATAAAAAACATCAATAATTCCACCAGGTTCTTTAAATTATATGATTATTTTACATAGTTTTAATATTATATAAGATTTTTTAACCCAAGGGTGAGTTTCCAAGTAGGCAATCATTTTTTTCCAAAACATCATTCTTTATTAAATTTATATTTGATTTCATTTTTAAATAGGTTAGTGGAGTGTTTTAGTTTGGTGATAATGGTTCCCACTCTTCACATAATTCTCTCAAATTTTTTCCATTCCATACCAAATCATAACTCCCTTACTTTTCTCACTTCATATCATTAACAGTTAGATGAGATGGATTGGGGCATGAATGACATATATTAGGGTTGGGTGGAGAGTGTTGTTGTTTCAATGGACACTGAATAATCAACATATAAAAACAATAAATATGTGAGGTTAAATATTCCTATGAGGTTTATAATATGTACTAGATAAAAAAACATAATTAAGTTATAGTATTCCATCCATCCAATGGCCCAAAGGCCTTCATTTTTTATTGATTTTTGATAATACACCTGTCAAGGGATGAGGTGGAACACTTACAAGACCCATAGGCATAAGTATTATATGGCCTTTAGGCCTTATAGGAATTCATTTACCCATAGGCTTCAAACATTACAATTATTCCAAGAATGATATATAAGGGTATACAAAAAAAGGAATTTATATTTCTTTTATAGAAAATGAAGGATATCATGTAAAAACTTGGGATCACCCCCTTCTCTCAATTCTATTAGATTTTATTTTCTTCTAATTGAATGCATTTACAACACATTAAACTCCAAAGATAGACCAATTTCCCATTTAATTTTAAATATTTTAAATAATTAAATAATAAAAAGTGAAATTTAATTGTTATTGACTCACTAAGATCCTTTGGAAATGACCTTGGTTGTTCCTATGTTGTATAATTCATTTCCCTAAATTTCTATTCAAAATATCCCTTTGATGGGATGCTCATTATATACCAAAATACCGCTAATATAATCCACATTACATATCAATCACTATTGATGGAAAAATATTATTTTGACGTAATAATTAAGGATTTTAACGCACCTAATGAGAAAAGGGAAATTTAAAAAAAATACGATGGACAAGTCTTAGATATTGTAAGGAATGAAAAATATTTTATAATAAAGAATGAGAAAAATAGAAACCTAAAAATTACTGATTATTCAAATATCAGAGATAATATAATCTTAAAAATAATACATTACCATATGGGTAAACGTTGATTAATCTAGAAACTTTCCTCTTACTAAAGTTACATGGAGATATAAAATTCATTTTTGATGGTCCTTTCTAGATTAAACATTTTCTAAACATCTCCATCATACAACAGATATTAATCTCAATAAAAAAATATTAACTAAAAACTGAATCAAATACACTTTAAATTTTTTAAAACATACCATTACTATTACCAAATATCCACTAACATGGTTGTGGCTTTACAATCTTTCCATGAACTTATTATACAAGGCTGCATCATGGTCAAGCTTAGAAAAACATATTCTGACCAATACCATCCAATAATTTCATCATGGAATACAAAAAAATCATAATATTTCATTTATTAGCAGATGAACTTGAACTTGAACTCAAAAATATCCCCATGTTAAACAAAAAAAATTAAAATAAACCTATTTCACTACAAATTTAACAATCATCTCCATCAAGGAAGTAAACTTCTTTCCCATGTAAATTGTTTTTGTCTCAACACTCTCAGTTTCTAAAAAAATAGTTCTCCCAATAAATGGAATATTTATTATCTCATTAACATTTCCTTAAATAATATGAATTCCCTTCCCTTTATTATTTAAACTACTTGTAGGAGGGTTAATAGTGTCTATTAGTTTATCAAAAAACTTATTTATCATGGCCCTACTCTATAAAAACCCCTTCTATGTTTGTAAAAACTGATTGTTACCCATGTAGTTAACTTTCAATAGGTCCCATGTTGATAACTAGAGTTGAGGTTATATACACACATGATATGGGATGAATTATCCTCCTATAATATAATGGAATATAAAAAAGGGAATAAAACCCCCAATATAAATAATAAACAACTATGATACATAGACTCACCTTAATAATGAAAGGATGAATGAATGTCATACAATAATCTAGATGAAACACTTAAATCACATAATGGAAGTCCAAGGAATGTATCACTATAATGGATCTATAAAAAAACCCCAAACCTCTAATAATGATCCATTAAGGCAACATCATAGTTTACCCATGATCAATAAGCTATCACTACTCAAATCCATTAATAATAATCTCCTATAAACCAATATGTAAAATTAAGGGTGAGAATATCCATATACATAAGAGGTTATCCTCAAAAGGACTGAAAAACATAGACATTATCATTAATACATAATAACGAAATAGTGGAAATCATAAGGACATCATTTCGTATATACTCATCATATTCCTTACCTATGGGTCAACTAGGTAAATTTATATGTTCATGCATAATCCTAATTATGATACACTTGTATAATAATTCCTAGCTCACCAGTAATCATACTCTATAGAAATATAGGAATAATAATAATAAGTATACATCCCACTCATAAGAAAATTTTAGGAAGGTCCCCTACAAACCAATCCCACTAACCCAGTTACTATAGTCCAATCCCTTCATGTTATCAAGAACATTAACCTCATTATCTCCCGCACATCACTACATTAACCATGGTAATACATCACAAAAGACACCAAACTCATACATCAATAGTACTCCTACTAGAATCACATGCATTAATCCCACATCACTCCATCAAGCATGAAACTCCAATACTAGGGAAGATATAGGGAGAGACTATAACTACTAGTGATCCATCACACTATCATTCTCTCTTAGTGTGTTTTTTAGTTGTTCTATGATTCATATGTATTTAATGAAACTTATTAGAGGTGGTGGAAGTAATTAATAAACAAAAACAAATATCACTATGGTAGATATAGTAAATCACATATAAACTAGAAGTTGTAATATTAAGTCAACCTTACACCGAAGATACACTAAAACAAACATATTTATCAAATACAGTTGATGATGATCAGATAATTGGTATCCAAAGAATATATCACCTCTTAAGGTATTCATAGGATGAGAAGTCTCCCAATATTAAAGTGGGACTCTCCATTATCTATGGTGTTCTATAACCTTATAATGAAAATTATGTATAAGAAATAGTGCTTTGGGATGAGGGTTTTCTGGTCATGGCTTAGATTGTCTAGCATGAAAAAACATCCCATTGAAAGGACATCCTTCTTCTAGAGGTATACCTGGGTTGATGAATCGACCAATGTTCTAGTCTGATTCTCCATCATTAACAGTTTTCTAACTCCTCAACATGTAATGGAGAAAAAAGAAATAGTTTTTGGTATAATGGTGTTTCAATTTTATTATGGGTAGTCCAACATGTATATACCCAAACATATTTAACTTGGTACTTAATCTTTATCTAAAGTCTTTGATGACTCTCCTAAAGTTTTATTATATATACTAATGTATTATAACACATAAATAATGTTATAGACTAACTCATGAAAATCATTTATGGAATCCCAAGCATTGTATCTTATGAAATGATTTTATAAAGACTCAGCCCTAACCATTACATATTCTAGTGAAATTAGATTAAAATTAATTTTCTATCATTTATAAAGATATTTTAGGCTTAGAGATTTATATAATTAGTTCATAATTCATATATATCAACCCACAAGAATAAAGAGTGGATACTACTAAAACTGTATCCATATTTTCTGTAACTCAAATTTTTTTAAACAAGATTCATTTTCATAAAAAATCTTCACAATAGTTAGCTTAGATTTTACTTTTATCAAACCCAACCATAAACCCTATGAAAAAAATATTAAAAAAAGGGATGAGCACAAAAATAACAGTAAGGGAAATAAAAATAAGGAATTAAACAGTAGTCCATGAATACATATAATCACATGAAAGATATACTTCTCACCCTTATGATGTAACTATCGCAATTACACTTAGAATAACCATAATGGTCAACCTACAACATAACCAATGAATTAGAGGGATATTAAAGTCCCACCTATCTTTATTTTATAATGTAACAACCCATCATCATAAAAACATCCTACTAACTAGAATATAATCACAAAAGGTGACTACTTTCATTATAAAAAAAATCATTGAGGAAAATCACTTATTTTAAAGGAATACTATACACATACAAATAAAAACATTTCATTGAAAATAACCATGTAATATTGTGAAGGTGGCTTCAAAACATTAATGATTCATGAAAAATGGAAAAATTATCATTCCATATAAATTAAAAAGATTTTTTTTTGAATTTTGTAAAAAAGAGACATTAAAAATGATTTTAAAAGGAAAGTGTCGTACATCGGGTTCAGCTTCTTTCAAATGTGTTAAAAACTCATGTATAACGGTTTAAATATTTTTATTCATTTATTATATAACTATATTCTTATTTTTAATACACTATATTATCTTTTTATAAAATATTTCCACCCAATTATTAATAATATTTTGTTATTTCCATTTTTTGGTGCTTTCGTTTCATGGTTTAATAGTCAGTTAAATGTGGATTTTATTTTCAAATGGATATAATACTCTAGAAGTGGAAAACATTATTAATAATCATCTATATATTTAATTGGTCCCATAAAACCCTTTTTATTTCTTAATGAAAATGATTCATTTGATAAAATTTTAATGATAAAAGTTTATTTTATTTTGGTGGTTTTTTCCAACCTTCTAGAACTAGTTTCAATCTATTTAATATTGTGGCCATATATTAATTCCAGAATGTGAGACCGTATATAATATATATAATTATTCCAGCTTAAATAATTATATGTGAATTTAATCTTTCCATTAATGCGTTAATGGTAAATGAAAAATCATTATCCATGAAGATGGTGAATTGAAAAACCATTAACGATGATTTTGTTTTTAAGAATAAAAGGATATCATAAGTGATTTGATGATGGATATACCATTAACACAATAAAATTATATTATATATATTATACTGTAGTAATCATCCAACTTTTTAAGGGGGTTATGATAAGGGATAAGTGAGAAATAATTTAATAGGGAAGGAGGAATTTAACTCTTTGATATTTTCTCCTTGAGAGACTCCTTAAGGTACTTGGAATTAGTCTTTTTGAGAGACCAGTAACACTAGAATGTGCAAAGGGATGATTAGAAGGTAATTTTTTAAAGGATAGTGTAGAAATAAGGCACAAGGTGATGAAATCAAGTGATGTAAAAAATCCCTTTTTATAATTGAGGTGAGGGGTAATTTTAGAATTACATAAAATGTTAATATATAATATGGAAATTATAGGGGTAAAGACTTATAAAAGGCCAAAAGGATCCAGGGATTAAATTCTTTACCAAATATTGTCCTATTGTGCATTATTCAAGATTTTTTTAGATTTTTAAATAATTTACAAAATATTATATTCATGAAATATAATTTTTATCAAATTTAACACTATTATTTACTATGATTTTGAAAACATAAAAACAAATATTAATATTCAAACTAAACATTTTAATATATAATATACACATCATAGTTATCTAGATAATTCGTGGATCATATTAATTATCTCGAATTATATTTATTTTAATATTTCAAATATCATTTATTTTATTTTTAATTAAATTAATAATAAATGCATCATCGTTTTGCAATCCATTACAGTATTTACTTGTTGCCTAAAAATTAAAAAAATTCATGAGTAAGATAATTATTTTATCCTTCCAAATACTATTTATGGTCTAAAATATTTTCTAGAAAACCACATCTTAAAAAGTTAAAATAATTAAAAACCATACTATGAATAACTTGAAATTATTTTAAATAAAATTTTATTAGGGAATAAAAGTTATCCATGTTGATGTAAAAGGTCCCAAATTCAAACTAAATAAGATTATGGAAAAACAGAATCATCCAAAAATATTCCATGAATTATTTTATCAATTTATTGGTTCTTATAATTTTAATTAAAATAATTTTATTGATTTTTCATCTGCTTGCATAAGCACCGCTTAAGTGTTTCATAATAATTAAAGTTAATTAATTCATATATAAAAATTTAAAATTAATTACTATCACCAAAATAAATTAATTAGGTTTAATATACTAATTAATATTCATTCATTGTATATATTTACTAATATCCATGTCAAGATAACTTATTTAATTTGGTAATTTTTCTTTTCATTCCTTGCGCCAGCAATGTACAATCATTTGAACAAGATTCATGTTACATAACTATAAAATTTGAAACTATCATCCATGAAAATCAATTATATATTATAATTAATAAAAAATTCATAAAAAGACTTTTTAGCACTCAATTATTAGTACCTGGGTCGTTGCAGGTTTATTCATGATATCCAACAAATAAAAAAACCATATAATATTGCACCCAAAAATTAACTCTTTACATTTTTCTATCATGAAGGTCATAGATAGTATCATAATTTATTTCATATTATATGTATGCCATACATTACAATTTATTCATACAAACAGCCTATGTATCATTCAATCATATAATATGATTGAAAACGTAGTGACGTGAAATCATGTATTTCATGCCTATCATGATATACCATATCATTAAATATGATATTTCCAACTGTATAACATAAAAAATACTTTAGGTAATGTCAACTCAATCTGGTAGCATAAAAACCATCCTTAGATGGAGTTTTTGTTGTAATCAATATTCCTATAACATGAAATAATAAAAATAATAATAATAAATACAAGAAATTCATCACATATCCCACATCATAGTTGATCTCTCTCAGAATGGAATTTAGTTTAATTAATACACTCATTATAAGATAAACCTCCTTAAAATTTTCATAATATTTTTTCATACTTAAAACTAATCGGATAACCTAGGGACATAAATAATAATCATGTGAGCTATAAAGCCCAGTAAGGGAATAAACATGAAATAACATGAATAAGTTAAAACAAGTTAGACAATATGCATATCAATGGGGCATTAAAATGGTTGAAAATTACAATCATGAACAATGAGTCATGATATAACATGATAACATAAAGGAAACATGGAAAATGTGGCAATAACTTCAAACGCTTCATCATATACATACGTCAAGGATAACTTCCAAGAAATCATGATAGAAAATGTCCCATGAAGGATAGTTTCACTACCAAGTTCCTTAAATTATGTATCATGAGACTAAAACATTACCCAATGAATTTGAGCGCTATATAATTCTGGGTGCACTCGTCACATTCATTTCATTCTCATGCTTAAGTGTTCCACATAGATCATACAAAATGGATTCATTTATAATAATATATTTTACGTCATCATTGAGTGTTAAATAAATAAATTTAAGTCTCAAATAAAATAATTATATGTTCAAAAAGTTTAACACCATTAATAGTAAATGGGTACAAGTATTAACTACATGATTGTTGGGCATAGAAAAAAGAGGTGGAATTTCAGTAGCATAATGGGGTGTATAAATGTTCATGGAAGGAAATGATTAGTGTTAAAGGGATCTCAAATAATTTTGGAATCTTTGGGGAAATAAGGGGGTATAGAAAATCATATTAAAAAATTATTAATTATAGAAAAGGGGAATAAGATAATGATTATACTTGGAAAAAGTAGAGAAAGAAAAGAACCCATACCTTGAGAGTATGACGCCAAATACTTGGAAGGAGATTATTAAGAGCTTGGGTGACATTGGGAGGACTCTTGGGATGGGAAGAAAATTAAGGATAAGACCCAAGGATTTTTAGTGAAGAGAAATGGTAGCTTGGGTGGGTTTATATAGGAAATGAGTTAGGAATTATTTATTATTTCTCAAACTTTGATTTTAGACTCTATATAATAAAATAACCAAAACCACAAGACTTAAAATGAATTTTTCCCATGTTTTCTACAAAAGTGGAGTTGATTTTATTATTTTATAATAACTAGGAAAAAATTAATAAAATAATAACTTTTCTGATGTGGAAGTGAGTCATACTCTTACAAAAATGATTTTATAACCTTAACAAATATTAATTTTTTTGGAAGATACATAAAGGATTTATTAAATTCAGAAAATAATAATACAATCAAATTATTTTAAATTTAAAACATATATTTATTCGTGGTTACTCTTTATATTATTTATTGTATCACTTTTTGGTCATTATGATTTCATAATACACATTATTTATTTATATTGTATCTAATTTTCACCTAAAATTTTGATTTTCTTAGAAATTAATGGAAAATTCACCATTATATAATTTAAACATTATGATTCAAAAACAATATTTATTTTATCCAACTAATTTTCTAAATATTTTAATTTTCACTTTAAAAATAGTAACCGATATTTATCAAAAATGGTTGGTTTGTTTACAATAATAGTTTTTGAACCATTTTAAAAGATACATTTGACATCAAAAAAATTCTACGATCATTTACATTTAATAAAATTTATTTAATAATAATATTTTATTAAAATATCATTTATGTTATAAATCCATTAGTTTATAATTTAAATTGAATACTAATTAAAAAATATAATTTTTGATTTATTGTACAAATACTAAAATCATTTATAAAGTAACGATAAGAAGAAAATATGAAAATTATTCTACTGAAAATAAAATATAAATATTCATATTATTTTGTTCTTGATACATATCCCATTAATACACTAGAAAACACTCTAATGGTGTGGTGAGAGACACTGATACTTTCATGGGGTGGTTCAGTGTGCATGGTTCAGTTCGTGATATCGATGTGGTTGAACTTCTCTCATAAATAGTTTCACTTGTGTTTAAGTTTTTTGATATCAGCTTGGGATTGGTAAATAAAAACCTCAATGATTATATATCCCTTAGAAACTCATATAAATTGGCTTTACAGGGTATAATCCTACTAGTTGAGTCAATCACTTCCTTTTTTGTGTTAATTAGATTTTCCAAAACCCTATATTAATACTAATCATGTGATCACTATCCAATGGCTATATTATAAATTATAATAATTCTTAAAGGTATTTTAAATATTATAGGATATAATAAAATACTGTTAATGTGTTTTATATACCCATAATATAGAATAATTAATTTAATTAAATCACAAGGGGAATTTTATTTATAACATTTTACGTCATTACAATCTTCCCCCCTTCAAGAAATTTTCCCTCAAATTTTTTTCCCACACTAAAATAGATGATATTAGTTCCATTTCATCACTTCAACCAGTTCCAATGTTAGTTATTCAAACATTTTCATTCTTCAAAACACTTTGACCAACGTAATTTTCATATTTTGTAGAACTTTGTCTCTACGATATAATATCTTCATCGACTACTCCTCATAGTAAATACCACTCTCTAATGATATCCCCTATGGATTGAGTACATGTGAGGTGTCTCGTATGTTCATCCTCAAGAGGGATATGTGGAATACATCATGTACTTGACATATGTCATTTGTAAGTGCTAGTCAATAGGCCACCTCTCTAATACAATCAAGGAACTCAAAGGTACCGATGTATCTTGGAATAAGATTTAATTTCATCCCAAATACCATAACTTTATTCTAGGGATATATACTGGGGAATAATATGTCTCCAACATCAAACACTAGGTCTCATCGATGATTTTTAAAATATATCTTTTATCAACAATAAGAATCCTTGATATGTTACTGAATGGTCTTAACCTCTTCAATCATTTCCTCGAATATTTCCAGACCTAGTAGTTTTTGTTCCCTAAATTCATCCCAATATATAGGTGTTCTTATAATATTCCCAAAAAGGGATTTGTATAGGGATATTTGGATGTCTGATTGGAAACTTTTATTGTATGATAACTCAATCAAAGAAAGATTTTAATTCCATCCTCCTTTGAATTCAATTGAGAATACTCTCAACATGTCCTTAAGTTTCTGGATTGTCCTCTCATATTGGACATTAGTTAAAGGTTGATAGGCCATGATGAAGTTCAATTCTGTATTTATATCATATTGTTGAATCTTTTATTACATAGAGGTAGATATTTTAGATCAATCGGACTTAATTGATGTTGGTGTTCTGTGAAGCCTCACCACTTCTTTAATGTATATCCTTACAATTTGATTGAGTGATAATTCATCTTGAATTGCAGTGAAGGGACCAGTCTTAGTAATATGATCCACCAAAACCAATGTAAATTTTTTTAATCTTTATGTCTTCGGAAGACCAGTGACAAAATACATAGTAAGTTTTTTCCCATTTCCATGTAGGTATAGGTAATTGTAGCATCATCCCCTTGGTTTTTTTCATTTCAATCTTCACTTGCTGACATAAAAGACATATTGATGTATATTATACAATATCATTCTCTGAATTATCCAACTAATAGTTCTATTGGAGATCTTGATATGTTTTTGTGTTCAAATGATGGATGGAGAAGGTTGATCTATGTGCATCATCCAATATCTCCTTATTTAACTCAGGGTTTGATGGTACACATTATCATGGCCAAAATCTTAGAAATCCTTCATTAACATTGAACTTAGAGGATTTAACTTTTCTTATAGAATGCAATTTATTATGAATTCCTACATAATATCTTCAAGAGTCCTTTATATTCTCTATAAGGTATAGTTGAATAGTCACTTTTTAAAGGATTGATTATGTTTATTCCTTTATTATTCCCTTTTCTATCCTTTCTATGTCTACGAAAATTTGGTCTTTTTAAATTTCATTAATGAAACAATTGTTGGAGCCTTTATACTTAGATAATCTTCCACTATATTCACTTTCCTAGGAATGTATTGGATTGAGAATTAATAGTCCTTGATCAGCTCAAACCATCATTATCAGAGCATATCCAGCTCATTCTCTGTGAATATATAATTGAAGCTTTTAAAATTCATATATATTTAACACTTCTCACCAAAGAGACAATGCCTCCATATTTTCAAGGCAAAGATAACTACAAAATACTCTAGTTCATACATTGTATAGTTCTACTCAAGAAAATTCAATTTCCTTGCAGCATAGTTTATCACTTTTTTATTATTCATTAACACACATATCAATCCCTTCTTTGAAGAATCAATGAATGCTACAAAAATATCTTTGCCTATGGGTAGCATCAATACCATTGCAGTGATAATCATCCTTTTCCACTCCTTGAAGATCTATTCATATTCATCATTCAAATAAAACCTTACTCCCTTTTGAGTTAGCTTCATTAGAGGGTTTTACAAACATGATAAATTTCTCAAAAATCAACAATAGTACCCAACTAATCTAAGGAAACTGCAGATATCCTTCATAGATGTAGCACTCAACCATCATTTAATCACTTTTTTATTTTAAGGGTTCATATATATATCCCATTGGTTGTTATAATATTCTCCACTAATGATACTTCATTCAACCATAACTCACATTTGTTGTACGTGGCATTAATCTTCTCATTTTTTATGGTCTTTAGCATAGTGATCAGATACCCCACATGCTCCTCCTTCATTTTGGAGTATAATTGAATATTATATATAAATACTACCAAATATTTATTGTGATAATCTATAAATACTCTGTTCAAAAAGTCTATGAGGATTTTTGGATCATTAGTGAGTCCGAATGGAATTATTATGAACTCATAGTGCTTTTACATTATACAAAAAATAGTCTTGGGGATATCCTCCTTCTTCACCATAACTTGGTAAAACCCTTACCACATATCCACCATGGATAATTATTGTTCTCCATATATATGATCGAACAGTTCATCAATCTATGGCAGATGACACTTGTTCTTTATCATTATCATGTTTATCTCACGATAATCAATTCAAAGGTGAATTGACCAATCATTATTCTTGAAGAATATGACTAGTACACCCCAAGGTAAAGCACGTGGTCATATGAACCCTTTATCCAAATTCTACTCTAGTTGTTTCTTTAGCTCCTAAAGTCCCACAATAGACCTTATATATAGTGTCTTTGATAATGGTAAGTCACTAGGTATAAGAACAACTGAAAATTTAACAACTTATCTAGGGGGAAGACCATAAAATTCATTGGGAAACACATCATTATATTCCTTCACAATTGGTATGACTTCAATGATGATTTATTTTATAGACTCAATCATTTGATCTAGATATTATTCCTTATCAGGTAATAATATCTATTCTTGATATATTGGTTCTAAATAAGACTCATCCTCCTCCTTTCACATGTATATAATCAAATAACTTTTCATAATTCAGAGAGAGATTTTTTTTTGTGATAATTTAGGATAGATCTATATAGAGAAATCTAATCCATACCCATCATCCCATAAAATTCAACTAAATGGAGTGCGATAAGGATCACTGGGAAGTTCATCCCAATAAATTTGATATGGGAGGATTTATATACTTAGGAATCAAAAATTTCCCTATTTTCCATTTCCACCAAAATCTCTACTTCCATGATTTTTGATAGAGTTGGAATAGTTCATCTAAACATTCATGATATGAAGGAATGCGTAGAACTAGAATCAAGAATATACATTCACTATTATTGAATTAATAACTATTATACCTATCACCACTTAGTTGTCAGTATCCACCTCAGCAGTTGTGATGTAAAAATATATCCCTTTATGTATTAGAAGTTTTTGGTTGTCTATAAAAACCTTTGTCTGAATTTATTAGTTTGAAAAGAGTCATGGTTCCTTGAAATTGAAGCAATGAACTATGTTTTGATGGTTAACGAGAGTATTCCTCCCGTCCAATACAATAGTGGTTTTATCATTTTGATAATCACTAGATAAGTGTCCTTCATCCCCACACCTAAATAAATTCCTCTTCTACCTTAGTCAATTTTAGGGGTTCTATATTCCGCACATTTTATAAGTTAGATGCTAAAATTTCATGGAACTCTTATATTTCTCTATCAGGTAGCCCTAATTAAGCTACATTTTATACTTTTTATCCCCATGATACCCTTGAGATTAACTAATATACATTTCAACTTTGAGAGAAAATTAGACAATTTCATCATATCTATCAAATTATTGTATTGTCAGGTATTTTCATAAACTAGGTTTTAGCCCACAAAATAAGTGATCAACCTTGTATTTGGGGGTAAAGATAAAGATAAAGTTGAATCATGAAATTATTGTGAATTTTTTCTCATACACCCTGATATATTCATCAACGTTTTGTATATGGTAATGTAAATCCATTTCTTTTTTATATTGTGGATTTTGAGGAAAATATTGATCAAAATTGTTTTTCTAGAATTCCTTCCACCCCATTACTTTGATCTCTTTCTCAGGATTTTCATTCTTGTTAAATGTTCATAACTGATCATCTTCTCCATTCATATGATAAACATACAAGATAATATTCTCTTGTTCATAAAATTTATGTGTGGAGAAAATCTTATCAATGGAGTTGATCTATTGTTCCAATATTAAGGGATCAGATTATCCATTAAAATTTAGAGGCCTTTGTCACATAAAGGACTCGATTGCATCTTGTTATTTATTAGGGTGATTTGGGTGATCCCCCTAATCAAGGTTTCTATTTAGAACCTAAGTCATTTGAGAGAGTATTGTGACAAAGGATATGATTCCAACTCCCATTGGGTTGGGCATCTTATTCAGGAAGTCATCACATTGTCGTTAACATTGGTTGATTACCCAATTCTTCCTATTTACGACTACTATCTAGAATAATGGGAAAGTTTTGGATGAATATTATTAATCTATTAAACTCATATAAGGGAATCCATTGACATTAACGTGATAACTTATAAATGACAAGTACTTTCTTAAGTTAATAATTTCTAGGATTTAATTTAAGTTATCTATTATCTATTTCCTAATACTGACTCTTGTGGGAATTCATGTTCCCTTAATAATGGTTTAAAATGAGATTTTGAATTACCAAAGAATAACCTCGAGAGTCTTGAACTATGTGTTCAATAAGGACCATTATCATGCACTAGTTCTTGGTCGAGTCTAGCTCAAATTGGAGTTTTTAGGTTTTACCCCTATGTATATCTGTGCTAGAGCCACATATACTTGAAGTATCCAAAAAAGGATGTGTTTTCTTGATAAACCACTTAATCAATACATAACCAAAAAATTAAGGATTTTTTCCTATACTTATTTTTATCCATAAGTATTTCATTAGTTTTTTCTAATCCTAATACCAAATAATAACTAAACTTTTCCTTTGATTCAAACTATAACAACCCTGATATTTATTAGACTTTATTTCATGACTTGTTATAGAATATTACACATAATAAATCTTGGAATATTGAGAAGTATACTAGATTTGGGAATTAGATTCATTACATAAAAACATAAAATATTGAAAACATCATATATATAGATAAAATCCTTAACATGTTCATAATATTCCTTCCTACATAAAGTTATATGGGTTAACCAAGGGACATAAATATGAAAGGGATGATCTATAAAGACTCATAAGGGAATAAACATTTCATAACATGAATAAATTAATAAATTTTAAATAATATTCATATCAATGGGGCATAAAATGGTTGAGAATAATAAAAATTAACAATGATGCACTCTATAACATGATAACATAAAGGAATCATGGTAAATGTGGAAATAACTTAAAAACTGCATCAAAAACATAGGTAAAGGATAATTTCAAATAAATAATGATTTACAAAGTCCCAGGATGGATTAATTTCACTCCCAAATCCCTTATATTATGTTTCATGATTCCAAAACATTCCCCAGTGCATTGGATCGCTATATAATTTTGGGCACACCCGTCTCTTTTGCTTTATTCTCATTATTAAGTGTGCCACATAGATCATAAAACATGGATTAATTCATTATTATATTTTATTTCATAGTTGAGGAGTGTGTAATATATAAATTTAGTTTTAAAATCAAATAATTATAATTCATAAATGTGAACATCCTTTATTAGAAATGGGTACGACTATTCAATACACAACTGTTTGGCATGGATGATTGTTGTGAAATTTTGATAGCATAATGGGGTGTATAATTTTTCATAGAAGAGATTTATGAGAGTGAAATGGGTATATTATCATTTATAAATCGTAGGATTATTAAGGGGGATATGAAATAGCACATACAAATATTAGGAATTGGATAAAAAGGGAATAATATAATGAAGATACTTGAATAAGTAGTAGAGAGAAAAGAACACATACCATGAGAGTATGACTCCAAATGATTGGTAGGAGCTTATTGAGAGACTGGGGGAACCATGAGAGGACTATAGAGAGGGTAGTGAAGAAAAATTACATGATAAAATTATTTTTAATGAAGGTAAATGGGTGATTTTGTGGGTTTATATAGGAAATGAGTTAGGCATTCTTTGTTATTTATCAAAATTAGGTTTTGGACTCTATGTAATAGAATAACCAAATATACAAACCTTGAATTGGTTTTTTCTCGATTTCTCTACAAAAGGGGAGTGGTTATAATTATTTTATAAGGAAAAGTTCCAAAATTAATAAAATAATATCCTTGTTGATGTGCTACTGAGTTGTACTCTTAAAGAAATGATTTTAAAACCATAAAATATTTTAATAGTTTTGGAGGATTCTTAAAGTCTTTATAAAATTAATACAATTAGCATTAAATCATATTATTTTAAATTGAAAACATATACTCAGTTGTGTATACCATTTATAGTATTTATTACATCCTATTTGGGTCATTATGATGTCATAATACACACCAAATATTTATATTGTGTTTAATTTTTACCAATAAATCCGATTGTTTCATAAAATTATGAACAATTCACCGTTGGATAGTTTAAAATTTTTAATTACAAAAATTATATTTATTTTATCTAAATAATTTTAAAAATATGTGATTTTTTTATTTCAAATAACAATTGAAAATTATTTAAAATTCTGGGTTTTTTATAATAATTTTTTTAGAACCCTTATAAAAATCACTTGTTACTTCATAAAAATTATATGATCATTTATATTTAATAAAAATTATTTAATAATAATATTTTATTAAAATATTATTTATCTCAAAAATCCATTAATTTATCAAAAGAGAACACCTTAATTGAAATTGAATAATAATTAAAGAAAATAATTTTTTTTATTGTACAAAAAATAAAATCATTTATAATTTGATGATAAAAAGAAAATATGAAAGTTATTTTATTGAAAATGAAATATAAATATTCATATTATTATGGTCTTGATACATATCCCTTTAATTCATCATTAAACTACCTAAGGGTAATGTGCGTGATGGTGGGACTTTGATGGGGTGGTTCAATGTATGTGGTTTGGGTTGTGATCTCGATGAGTTTGAACTTATTTTTTAAATGGTTTTGTTCATGATTAATTTCTTAGATATTAGATTGAGCTTGCTCAAGGTAAAATCTTAGTGATGATATATACCTCGTAATATCTGATAAAAGGGCATTATGGGGTTAGATCCTTTTGGTTGAGCCGTCACTTCCTTTTACTATGTAAACTGTATTTGTTAAAACCCTATATTTATACTAATCATGTGATTATTGTTCAATGTCTATATTTTCATCGATAATGGTTCTTAATGACCTTTCAAATCAAATAGGATATAATAAATCCAAATAAGTTCATGTGTTTTCTATATCCATGATATACAATAATGCATTTAACTAAATCACAAGGGGAATTTTATTTATTATAGTTTGGGTTGTTTCATTAAGGAATGAGTATAAAGTTCATACACCAATAGTATAGTTTGAATATCAGTGGTAATACCACTGGAATTTTGTGTGGTACTCCCATAACACAAAATTAGTACCCATCCCCCACACCGAAGAGTGGGTGTATGATAATTCAGACATCAATCTAGTAATAAGGTATCTCATGTAGCCACAATACCCTTTACCTGGGAAAACCCTCGAGGGAAACATTATATATTCAAAAAATATTAAGAATTTATATCAAGAGGATTATTTATTTTTATAAATCACATGTTATAGAATGTAGAAAAATATACTATCAATCATTTCATAGAACATGTCATCATGATCATCCAGGCAATCATCACCATAATATTCATTATCACCCTCATTATTTTCATCATTGATTCATCAATATAACCATTAGTTAATTATCATATATAAAATTATTTCATCATTTAATTACTCATCTATTTTAGAGCCTTGAATTTTTTATCACATCACCTCACTCACACAGGGTCATCCACCGATGAATGAAATGTTGATGCATTTATTTCTCTTATAATTCATTTTTTGTCTATCACATATCTGACTACAAGTTATGCTCCATAATAATTATTAAATAAAAAATCTTACAAATAATCTCTTGTAATGCACAATTAATAATAATATTACCATTATAATAAAAGAGCTACTAAAACCTTATGTACATTCATCAGCTATAATCCTACGTAATCCTTGTTATTATTTACATGCCTTTTAGACCCTCAAGAAACTAAATGTGCATCGTATTTTTCAAAATCATCATCATATCAGCCACAATCATCTAAATAAAAAATTATAATTTCAAATATTCATAAACATTGGAAGTATAATTTTTTTAAATAGAGGGTTCCATCATGCTCTTCTCATGAAAATGTTTTTGGTACTACCCTTAAAAAATTTTAAAGTTGATTCAATGTTGATCCTCACAATTAGTATCATTAAAATTCCTAAAATTAATTCAAATATACCTTAATTCCCATTAAAATAACATATTCATCCTTTTCCCTAAATTTACCTTACAGGTTGAAGTAGTTTATTGTATCATGATTAGTGTTGAAAATTTTTTTGATATCTTAGAACATAATGTCTTATTTTTTATGGTTTTGGATATGAAGTGGCCTAATATTTTTGGTGAGTTTATTTAATGAACAAAAGATAGAAATATTTTAATTAAAATGACTAATAAATATGGTTCAATCCTAGGTTATCAGGTCTATATTGGATGAATTTGTTTTTCTCTTAGAAAATTTCAAAATATTTAATTCAAGGAGAATCAAATAAATGAGACAAAAGAACACAAAAATATTCACTAATTTAGACCCTAAAATTTTCTAACTCTAATCACCTAAAAACAAAAAGGGTCGCTTTCCTGATCAATCCAAGGTATATGATCATGCTAGAACTGAGAATATATAGTTTCTATATTCAGTATAAATGAAGATGAGAATAATTTATTGAATAGAACTATATAATTAATGGAGTAACTTGACATTTAAATCACATATAATAACATCAAATAACTCCTAATAATGTCTTTAAAATCATCCCATAAATGTTTTAGACCTGAATCATTCAACACACTCAATAGAAGATGTAATTTTACTCATAGAAGTAGGATTAAAGAAGATAAAGAAATAAATAAACAATTACTTCAATTTTTGTGATAATGGATTCACACCATGAAAAAAATGGTATTATAGTGATAAATATGAGAAGAATAAGAGTTATGATGAATTAAATCTTTTAACTATAAAATTATATTGGTTTTTGGTCAATAGAAAAATGAATAACATGCGTAAAAGGAAGAAAATAACAACATAACATTACTTAACGTAAAATAAAAAAAACACTACTTTTCATAATAAAATATTACATAAATATATATTTAAAGGTCATTTAGTTGAGGAACAATCTCTAAAGGTCTTATCATTCATTAAGGTAGATCAAAGGGTGGTGGAAAGTTGGAGGATAATTGAATTTCCATGATTAAAACTATTTCATTCATGATTTTATATATCTTCTTTGATGTAACACAAATACCTTCATGGTCAGTGACTTAGAATGGGTTGTACAGGATGAAAATGTGTCCAATGATTATTTATAATGTTAAGTAAAATTTTGACCCAATTGGACAGGCCTTTTTTATGTTATGATATAAATTTTGGGCAAACGTTTTAGGTCATAAAATTTACTCTAGAATTTATAGTTCAATTAAGACCGCCTGGATCACCATATAAATGGCCAAATCATCCAAGAAAAAATATTGAATTAATTATCACTCATGAAGTAACATATCTTTAGTTAAAATTTAAGCTTCATTAAATGTGAATTTTGGGTTCTAAATCCATTTTATATCTCAGGTGTCTAATTTTTAGTGACAAAAATATTATAGATTCATGGCCCAAAATGATAAAATTCCACTATGAATTTTATATTTATCCAAATGGAAAAAATATTATAAAAAATAGAGTAACATTATCCTAAATTTTCATATTTAAATCATGATAAAAGATTTTTTACAAAGTGATGCTTCAATGATTTGAGATTAACACATATTAAACAATAATCGCACGTATTATGGGAAATGAATTTTAATTGTAAAATTTACTAAAATAGTATTTTATAAAAAAAACATGATAAATCAAAAAGATGTAATTTTAATTATCCATTTCCAGGGCCCAATAAAAGTTATATGTCAAACAATTATCAATTTATATTATTCATTTATGAAATTTTAACACAAACTTAAGAATATATGATTCTTTAAAATTTATATATAATTTTAAAACATAATATATATATATAAAATGAATCATGGATGGCCTAATAGAAAGCCCATTATTTCTCTTTCACACATTCTCCTCTCTCAAAGTGGGTTTTCATTGAATTTATTTCTAATTTTAATTGTATTTTTGTTAAATTGGAAGATCATTTCCTTATCAATAGTGAAATCTAATACTACCAGCCAAATATGACTTAGATTATTTAGGAAACCCCCATATGTGTTACACTATCTCTATAACTAACAATTATTCTTCTCAGTAGACGTTTTTGAAGATGGGTTTTTCCTTCGAATAAAATTAACCACATAACTTTTCCCAAATCTAGAAACAAACTCTTAATTAATTCTCACCTCTACCTTATCTCATCACTCCCCCTATGCTTCTATTTAATCCCACATATCATATACCTTCACTAGTACTCCCTCACTCTTACTCCATTGAATTTACACTTTTTTCTTTATACCTTTAACAACCACATTTTCATTCTACCACACCTAGATGCATGTGAAAATGTGGGATTAAATTTAAATTTTGCTATTTAAACATGAAAACAGACCCCACATGATGAGTCCAAGTTGGGCTTGTGGAATATTAATAAATCATATTAATGTTAAGTTAGAAAATCATCTTCTAGGTCATATATCATTATTGGTATCTTAATTTGAGATATATTTTTGATAAAACTTCCATTTTTACAAAAAAAATGAATAATGTTGTGTCTATGATACTAATTAATTAAAATTATTAAATTAAAAGGAAAATTGATTAAGGATAAACTTCCACCCAAATATAAACACCAAATTTCAAGTTCAATGAAACCATTAAAAAATTATAAATTCATTTATTGGAAATAAATACCATATTCCACTTAAGGGAGAAATTTCCAATGTGCTCTAAAATTCACAAAATCAAAACAATTTTTTAAAAATTTACAATTTATACGAAAAATTAAGATTTTCATCCAAAAAATCATACCATCACTCATACAAAATAAATAACTAAAGAGAGTAAACATACATAACTCTAGTGAAGATACACCTTTAAAAATCTCATTCCATAATACACTACATGAATCACCATAATAGATACTCCTTCAAAAAAATTAAACTATAATTGTATAATTTAATAACTAAGTGAAAAATAAATTCCACAACATCCAATTAATTTTATCTTTTACAAATACTAGATCACTCTTAAATTAAATCAATATAATAAGGAACAAAACATAATTCAATCAGTAAACCATAACCCCAAATAAAACTATCTTTCTTGGCTGTTCTTCCTCACACCTCCAAATGTTCACCACATACAAATCAAGGAATTATCTACCTCTCACAAAAACAATGGGGGTATTGACCACATTCTTCCCCTAAACCTCATTTAATCTTAATAAATGGTCATAAATATTTTTATAAACCCAAATAAAAACATTAAGTCTACAATATTTCTCTACTTCAATTAAATACTAAAATAAACATTAAACTATGGCATGGACATAAATAAAATTTCATGAAACCTCATTATCTTAGCTCTAAGAAATATCATCAAAATGAAACTAACAACATAAAAATATGAGATAAATTATCCTTATATTTCAGTAAATGAACAATAATGGAAATTATAAATGATAAAAATCATATGTAATAATTTCCATTATTTAGATTTAATGTATCTCTTAAAACCCTCTCCCTCCATTATGGAATGTAACAGATATAATTTTAATGAAAAAATATATATTGAAAAAATTATATTTAGTATTATTTTCCTAAGCTATATATATAAGGAAATGTTTAAAAAACAATAATACTATATAGTAGTTATAAAATAATAAAAAACAATCATATTATAGTTTAATTGTTACCACTTTACATTATTATAAAAAATATTATTATAGGTATTATCCGTTAACTAATACAAGAATTCAGTTTAAACATTTCCCAATTGACACATTTATCTCTAAAACTCATGTTATAGCCAAATTACACTTAATTATACCAACAAATGAGGATAATAAAAACAATCATCATTAACTCAAGAAATATACTTGTCTCATACCAACTAATCCAAATACAAATTATCCCTAGTTTATTTGAAAAATATTGTTAATTATTTACTCAAACATCTATAAATGATATATATTAAGCTTGAAACTCATTTAAAGTTAATTAAATATGAACCCCACATCACTATCCATAGTAATCAATGATTCTTTCTAGAACCAATCAACCTTACTCCCATAATACATCCTTAATTTACATTTTTTCACTAGTTTCCTTATAGTCCTAATAGATACATAGAATCAAAAAACTATATTTAATTTGATATTTATATAATAGAATTCTCAAAAGAATCATTGAATAATTATTTTCACTATTATAATTGATATTTTCATAGAGAAATTCTCTAAAACTAATAGGGAGGAAATATTCACAATCACACCCCACACAGGTGACCCGTCTCCTTAAGCATACCACCCACAGTGGACCCATGTTTCCATAATCAAAATAAAACAAGATCGTGGTAATTTATTATGGATATATTCCCTAAATACAAATATACATATATATGTGCCATATTTAATCTCATATAGTATAAGATGATATTGGGTTTTCATATTGTGTGACCTCTATAATGAAAAGGAATTTCGTATTCCATAAGGGATATCATTGGATATGATATAGGATATTGTATCACTATTTCCTTTTCCATATCAGTTTATATGATATTATGTTATTGTAATAAATTATTATGCATGAATCGTGTATTATTATTATTAGAGGTCAAAAAATATTAAACATCAACACTTGAATCTATCACATATTAGCTATTATTGACTATAAAGTTTCATATGATGAATATTATTCAAAAGAAGTATTTAGATGAGGTATTAAAATCAATTCAATTTTTTTCTTCAACACATAAATTTTTTAACATGTGATTCAATTCATTGATACTCAATAATCATCCCTGAGGGTTATATAAATATGCCAATCCATTGCGATGGAAATGGACATTCTAGTAACAGCATCCTACCAATTCTTTTTCTACTCTATTATTCCTTATCCATTTTTCACGGAGAGGTACTTTCATATCATTTGAGTTATCTAAAATCACACCCAACCATTTATAGATTTAGATTATCTTTTAAATTCACCACTATGAGAATATTCCTTTGGTTTTTCCTTAGATATATTAATTAAACCATTTTCGAATAATATTATTGCAGCAACCCTCTTCAACGAATGGAATTTGTTCTTTATTTCATATATGCATGGTTTTGTTTTTTCATAACATGGTGATATTTAGATTAATGTTTTTATTTATTATTATAAATTAAAGTGTTATTAAAACCATAGAAAATAATAGTGGTGTTAGATCAAAGTTAATGGAGTAAATAGATTCATGGAAACTCTCAAATGTGAGAGTTTTAATCTCACCCAAAAGTGTTATGAGAGATGTACCATGATTATTAATTCTTTAAAACAAGTTAAAAATAATTAAAAAATTATATATCATAATTCATATCATAAAAAAAGGTATAATATTTTTCTTTGTTTGGTTTTATGATATGGGATATCATAAAATGTTATATTTTCAATCCATATGATATGTGATATCATATGTATTATTATAGTGCAAATCCATTACTTTTAATATATCATAATTTTTTATGTGTGTTAGTTATAATCTATTTTGTGGAATTTGTTTTATTTCATAGCTTATGATAATGGAAAATATTAACATATGATGTCATTGATTTCCTCTATCTCCTGTGATAAAAACATTGTATTGTATCATCATTATTACATATATATAAATATATATGATATCATGAAAATGACTTCCTAGGTGATAAACGGATATCTAAATCTATATTCAACCTTTATAAAATGTAACTAATAATGGAAAAAATAATTATCACAAGTTCGAGGAACAAGACATAACTCACAATATAGGTTTTTCACTATATCATGATTTATAACATAGCTGAGTTATATAAAAAGTTATAAGTGAACATTTTCATTTTTATAAATCTCAATTAAGAATTGAATTAAAAAATTTATAAAATATTTATATATTATGGAAAAGGTAATTCTCATATATTTATTTCATTTATAAATTATTTGAGTGATAATAAAATATAAATGTTTTATAATTAATTATTACATATTTATGAAAAAATTACTAAATAAATTTCTATAATATTAATTTATAATATTAAATTCCTTTTTATTTATATGTTAATATTTTCAGAAACCCTCAGCGATGTAGTCTAATAGGGACAATGTTGAATCCTTGGGTGGCATTAATCTATAAAAAAATTGGTGGATGTGATCTCAAATTAAAGTGCATTTACATGGTTAAAAAAGGTTAATTATAAAAAATGTTTGAATTTATTTATTACTAGATAATAATTTTAAATATAAAAATATTATATTAATAACCATATTTTAATTATATGTGATTAAATTAAATGGCTTCATAATTTCATGACATTTTTATTATATGATGATTAATGTCTTCATAATTGTTCTAAATTTCTAAAGTATGAAGGAGTACATATTAAAACCATGCCAACGATAATATAAAAACTTTATATCTTATAAAATTGAATCTTTTATGTTCATCCATGACTAAAATATATTTTTTTATAATTTAATTATTTATTAATTTTTTATATATTCTTTATCCAGTGTTTAAATATTTAAATTGTTCATATATTTATTTTATTCCCTTCTTAATCATTAATATAATTTTTATATTTCTAACTAAGGTTTAATTTTGTTTAAAAGTGATTATATTTATTCTCTAAATTATTATATGTTCATTTAAGGAATTATATATGAGTTATGGTAATTAATTTATTTTTATTCAACCTTAACATTGGCTTGTTCATGAGTTGTGTATAGATTCACACAAAAATATAATTTAATGATTTTAATTCTGGGGAAGGATTAATGATTCAAAACAAAATCAGTATAATCATGAATACCTATAAATTGAACACACAAGATAATATAGTGAGATTAAAATAACCATAAATAACAATGTGTTATATTCCTTCTAAATAAAATAATTATCAAAAACTCAATCATCCAAAAAACATTTTTTATCTCAAATTTGGTTTCCCTATACTATCTTATGTCTGCGAATAATGTAATTGGTGACCCTAATATGATTAGATTCTTATTTTTGGTGTTACCTTTGGGTCACACTTAGTTGGGAAAACCTAATATTTTTAGGATACTAGGGAAATAATTTTGAGAGAATATATATAATGGATTATGATAGAGTTATCTACTCAAATACACAATATTCAAATAAAATATGATTTATATGGTATTCTTACTATATAACTAAGTGATAAGAGAATTAAAAAAGTAACCCAAATCATAGTTAAAATGGATCTTGTCCCACTAATGGATCTAATGTATTTAAAAGGGGTCATCATTTACGTGGTGGAACAATTAATAAGGGCCCTTATTAAATGAATGTAAATCATGATTCTCCTCTAATAAAGACTATTTTGAAGAAATAATGGAATCACCATCATTTTCTAACTATAATTTGAGATCAATTCATGAAAAAGATAATATTTATGAATGTAACTTATTATACTTTCCATAAAACATATGAATTGATCAAAAGATACTGAAAAAATCTATTTGTATGGGTAACACATTCTTAGTCAACTTACTATTATAGGTGTTTAATACATAATTCAAGATTTTATTAAGAAGTATATATGAATATTCTTAAGGTTTCGAAGACAACAAATATACTTTAAGGATTTAGAGATGGAATTAATTGAGTATTAATGGTTTTAACAATATAGATGAAATTTATAAATTTTTTCCTAGTTTCATATATATCTTAATGACAAATAAGAATGTCTTAAGATGTTAATACTCAAGTGTTGTGTTGAAAAAAAAGAATCATAAAAATTTATCTAATAAGAATATACTGGATTTTTCCAATATTCACCCTAATTTATTGAAATATAAATATGGTTTTAGGAATGAGGAGAATTTTTTCTTCTCTCCCAACAATTTTTTTTAATTTAAAATTATCAATTTGGATTGAGTTAAACCCAAACAAGGTTTGATCAACCATGTAGACCCTTTCTACCCCACTCATCACAGGGTGTAAGAAAATATAAAAGAAATGATCTAATATGAGTATTATTCACCATTCTTCACCTCAAAGTCCCACATGCAAACAAGAAGTGAGGTAGTTTGAATAAAATGAAATAAAAAACATTTCATGGAACAATCTGATTAATGAAAAAAATAAAAAATTAGAATCCATAGCCATGGTTGGAATTTCAATACCCTCACACCACTACTAAATGGACTTAGACACCACCGATAGGGAGAAACATGATCTTATCATTCAGTATATAATTTAAGCATAAATTCCTCCGTTGTAATCTACCATCATAAAGAAAATTCTTGAAAACAAACATCGATGGTTCTTATTGTAGAGATGGAAAAAGGCTTTGATGGAAATGTTGAGGGTGTAGATTGGCATAAAGAATCAGATGATCTATGGAAATGATGGTGGCGACACAATGATGAATGATTCTCTGAATGATGGTTGTGGGTAATAGGCCTTATACCCATACAAAAAAGGTGAGGTTTCAGTGAAAAACAATAATATAAATCTCAAACCACATATCCATAAATCCTAAAAAACACTCGAAAAACCTGTTGAAAAAAAACTAATACCCTAACAAACCTAAATTGGCTACAGATGATAGTGATACTAGAACTGAGAGATCAGATATGAGCATAATTCTTCATTGGATGGGTTCTATGGAAATCCACAATGGTGGTAAAAATCAGAGGGGCCACAAGAAGCTAAATCCTCATGCTTGGCTCACGTTAAAGGAGTTAGCACCACCAGGGGTCAGATCATAGAATAAGAACATGGAGGGTGATGATGATTAGAAAGAAAAAATAAAAGAGAGGTAAAGAATTTAGGATGTTATGTAATGAAAATGATCTTCAAAAGATTTTTAAGGGTGATATTATAGGAAAAATCACAAAGGAAGATCCCAACAAAGAGCCCTCAATATAGATTTACCACCTGGGAGGAATCCAAAGGTGGAAACCAAAATAGAGGAACTGATCTCCAATCCAAGAGTACCACATTTCCCTATTTTTATTTATTTTATAATTTTGTGATAGTATATAAAATTATAATATAAGATATAAAATTATTTAAAATACTTTAAAGGGTTTGCGAAAATCACTGGAGTGTGGATGTTAGGTATTAATGTTATAGAAACTAATTCTTTGATTTTGAATGATATATGATGCCAAATGCATATTTTACAATGGTTATAAACATATTGTGGACCATGATCAATAAAATAATTTATGTATCTTATAATTCTTATTCAAATCTAGTATCAAAGCATGCTATTCTATTTATAATGTAAAGGAATATTGCAAGATTAAATAGATCTAAATAAATGATGTATATTGTTATCTCATCTCTATTATATGATAAGAGAATTTATTTCTAACAAATATTATTATAAAAATTTTGATATGATTATTTAATACAAATGGTTTATGATTTATAAGATTCTAAAACATTTTTGAAGAAAATGTAAGGATAGAAGGAGTTTTAACCATCATAAAATATTATATGAAAGATATTTATAAATTTATGAGGGATGTTTTCCCACCATTACTGAATGAATATTTTAAATAATACATTATTACATTCAGAATAATTATCTTAAAACATTGAATACCAAATAACAATTTCGTATTTATAGTTTATTTTTTAAATATTCGCACGGAGGAAATAAATTTTATTTCATAAACAAAATATTTTTTATAACTTACATGATATTATGAAGATAATATAGAATCTAAGAGACCACTAGAAGTATATTTAGACAAAGGGAAGTTCAATGATTAATAAATAAAATACTATTTTAGTAAATATCCAATGCTAATTTCACTTAATATCTTAAAAGAGATTAGGGTATGTTGATAAGCTGTGATGAATTTATTTTCATTTTTTTACTGTAAAGATGTGAGTGTCATGTCACATCATAAATAGGTTTAAGATATATTAATTAAAAAATAATATAAATAGTTATATTTTATTTTCAAAGTATGTCAAAAGAATATTTTTAATTGAAATTCTCCAAAGATGATAATGATAAACTTATGTTGGGGTCCATGTAGACAACATCAGTTATTAACAATATAATATTAGATTTCATAATGTAAAGAAGTTTCAAAACTATGTTCCCAGAGTTAAACATTAAAAATATGATTCAAATGTCTCTCAATTATTCAAATTGGATTTTTTTATATTTTTTACCCATTATATAGTTCATAGGGTTTTATATTAGATAGTCACTTAGAGATGTGGAAGGAGTTATATAAAGGTATAAGGAGTTAAACAAAAACATAAATGTGTAGCAAATATAAGGCATCTTTACTGACATTTTAAATATGATATGATAAAATGGGTTCTTATTTATTGAGTTGTTGGTATTATTAATAAAATATAGTAATATTAAACATATCATGTTATATAAAAGGTTGTCTACACTTTATCATTCTTCATCATTGGTTTCATATACTATGTGAAATAAAATAATGATTACCCCCTCAAAATATGACTTTGAGTTGTCCCTAATCTATGTTAATCATGGATTATTATAGGTTGTGATGAAATATTATGGTTAGTGTGGGTATGATTTCATATAGAGATATTTAATATTCTCCTGAGGCACAAAAGGTGTTTTTACTAGATGTCACACCATGTATACAACATAGTGTCATGCACTATGTCTTTAGAATATCGGGGTTTCATGATTCATATTGAATTCATATACCTGAGGTTGGAAAGACGCGCAATATAATAACATTAATACATTGATACCTTCATATGTGATCCTTTGGGATTATCTAATCAAGGTGCGTCTAGGTATGTTGTTGATCATGTTGTTGATTAAGGTTTAACTATGAAAGGATTCTTCCTCTCAGATAATGAACATTAAATATGGCTAACTGGTTGAGATAAATTAAGGAATTATATGACTATACCAAGATAAGTGTAACACCTCATGTTTCATTTTTAGTATATTTTTATATGATTTTTCAAGTGATTTATTATTTCTGAAGCTTTAATCTCACATTTTAAAATATTTAGTGTTTTCTCTATTTCATATTCTTACTGTACATTTAAGAGAAACCATATGGGTTAACAACTCATAGTTTTACTACATATTAGAGTATATTTGTATGGTTGGTAATGGTTTGCTAAACCATGCAAGCAAATAGTTAATGAACCCGGTCCTTTTATGATGCTAGTTGCACGATTGTCTGATAGTTTACCAAACTGTGTGGTCTAACCATGTGAGTGGCCTAGAGGTTTTTAAATTGTGGTGTTCCACCTTTACTCTTCTATATTATAATTTATTAAGTCTATTTTACTTCTATATTTTCCTTGGATAACTCTAAGGCACACGTAGGGATCTCTCTCCCTTTATTCTACTCAATTTTCAAGTTCCAACACCTCAATTCAAAATGATTTCTCTGGGTAAACCTCTTCTTACTCCTTGTTCTACCCTTATTCCTCTCCCTTTTCCCATTTCCCTTTGGTTTCTTATACAATCATGAACTCTAATTGATGGATAGGTTAAATTTATGTTTTGAGATTGATCCATCCTTGGGGATTGGGCTCTGTATGGAATGTAGAGGGTGTTTCCTTATCCAATTTGCACTTCACCATATAAGGTGATTAATTGTGACATGATTCCTCCTAAGTTAAGGTAATAATTTTTGTGAACTTCATTTATTTTACATGATTTTATTTTATTAATTGTTTCCAATAGAATTTTTTTTTAATTCAACCTATATGTATTAGATTATGTGTATTTAATATTTTTTTTAGAATTTTACTAACTTTTAAGAATAGTTCATTTAATTTTTCTCAAATTTCTATGTATATTTTGAATGTTATATTTAGGAGAAATTTGTAAAAATTTTTATTTTAAGTGATGTTTTATGATTAATGGAATTTGAACAAGTTTTTATCTTAAATGGGTAAGAAAAATGTTTGTTGAATGATGAATTTATAAATTAAATATTTTTGTTGGATTTTAAATGGTTAAAAAAATGAAATTTATTTCTTGATTGATTTCAAATAAGGATTCATTCAATTATTTTTAAATAATTTTTTCTATTTTATTTAAAATTATGGAACATGGTTTTGTATTTCGATTTGGTTTTCGATAAGGCCCATTTGGAACCTTATAAAAGATATTTTCAAAAGATTTTTGGAATCCTCTATTGATACCCCTTGTATTTGATTTCATATTGTGAATTTTTTTCTCAAAGGTCTTGTTATTTATTGATGTGAATGGTTTTATTTCATTCTATGGAAATAAAGGTGAAGCGGGATTTATACACATGTGATTTTTAATGATTTTTTTATTCATTATTTCTTACCACTATTTATTTATTTTTATTGAAACCCTAGTCACTAGGCATTAGGTATGGATTTATTATACACTAGTTCAAGAAACACATGGGATAGTTTCCCCCTAGCCGTGTGGTACATCTGGTCTAGAGGGGTGTTCCCCATGATGATGATAATGTGGGCCTTTTGAGTGGCATGTGTTTTATTTTGGACATAATGTTGGTTTATAATTGGCCAATGTTGTAGTATAATCTATGAACATCATCCCATAGGACCAATTTAGTTTCCCATGATACCATGTTTTGATGATGAAAATACATAGGGGGTTCTCATTATTTGTTTCTTTTCATCCCTCTAGTTTGATTTTATTGTTATACACCATTTAATGGTTTTAATGCTTCATTATTCTTGATATATTGATGATATAGTTCCTTGTTTTACCATATCCTAATTTTGGTATTTCAACATTTTTTTTTTGAAAATGGATTCAAAAATGTTGTACTGAAATGAAGAAATAGATTTAATAAATGTGTGATATTTATAAGAATATTTTTATGTTTTATGATTGGTTTGTTTGGTTTAAGAGAATAAAGGGCTTTTCTTTAAGGACAAATTTTGAAATGGTAGTTTTTTATGATAATTTCATAAGATGTTACTTATTTCATTATACTTACTTATGAAAATCATTTTTCTATCTATAATTCAAACTATAATTACTAAATTATTTTTTTAAAGGGGGGTGAAAAAACTCCTTGGTGGGAACCTACATAGCTTGGTTTCTCTAACACCACTCAAACACATCTTGGTGTATGAATATTTTATGATTCCTTTTAGGTGACTCATATATGATATATTGTTGAGGGATTATCGGTTATGTCAATCAATTTTGGTTTGTATTAAGTTTTATTTTTATTATTAGATGATTTTTATCACCTATGTATTCTATCTTTTTAATTTAATATAGATTTATTTTCATTGTATAATGTTGTGTATCTTTTTTTAGATTATGCATGATTTTTTATATAAATTCATTGGATCATATTCTTTTATTTATATAGTTTTTCTTATTTTATTTTTCAAGGATGACTTACATAAGGATTCACCCTATTAGATTATTGGTAAATATTAACTGCATTGTTTACTCCAATTTAAAAGAGAAATCCTTCCCATGTAGTTTTGATATCTAGGTTATTTTCATCAGCCAACGAGGATTGGGAATTACCTTTGGTATTTTTTTGTGGACTAAATTAGGTGACGAGTCTAGTCACCCCATGCAGGTGTGTGATAAAATGATATCAGTGCACCATCTATTATTTAGGGTGCATCTTGGTATAAAAAAGAATATCATTATTGGGACACGTGAGTTTGTCTAGGAGAAGGTTATTTTTTACCACATTTCATGGTGAAAGATTATTTTATAGGTTATTCAAGATTTGAGTCTTCATTTTTTAGTTCATTTTTATTATATAGAATGGATTTTGATTTAGGATAATGATTTGTTGATCCCCAATGAGTGTATCAATGATTTTTCAGTTCTTCATAAGCTTTATGGTAGAAATGGAGAAATAAATTGAACTACATATATATCTTCTAGGATATTTAAATACATATAGAGAACTTGTGGATTTATTTATAAAACATTCAAGATGCCTTCACACAATTTCTGCACAATTTTCTAACACTTTTATTCAAATCAAGCACAGAACGTGTTCTCCCATGAATTTATTTTTTATCCACCATTGATTTTGAATTGATTCCAAGGGTGTTGACCTTTTTTAGGGTAAATAGTGTTATATTTATTATGGTATTGTTTTAATTAGATGTGGGTCGGATTGCTTTTTGTTCCTTGATTTTGTTTCTTGTCTATTAAAACCTAGTTTTATGATTTGAAGACATGTTTTTTTATGAAAAATATATTCTATCATTTGATTGTGAAAAGAGTTTAACCTTCATGGTATACTTAAATTTTTTTTAAGTTATATTTTTTAGTTAATGATTTTTTTAAGGTAATTTGAAATAATTTTTAAATTAGGGTGGGTTTATAATTTTACAAGATAAATTAAGGTTTTCAAAAATATGGGTTAGTTTTTTAAAAATTCTGTAATGGAATGATTTAATAAAGTATATTTTTAACATGTAGAGTATTTTTAAAATTTTAATCTATTGTTTTTAAAATTATAGTAAAATGTTTTATGGGGGTTGGATTTTTTAAAAGTTGGAATTATTTAAATAAACCATAAATTAATTTTTAAATGAATGTCTGTGATTTAAAAAAAGTGATAACATTTGTGTTGGATGGTGTTGCATGAGTGTTAAATAATTTTATTTCTCAAACATAAAATAATTATGTTTTTTATATAGAATATATATCATAGGAATTCAATGAAAAAAGTGCAAATTATATTCCTTGGGTTATTTCCTCTCACTTACTATGAGTGATTCCTCTATTTGATGAATTCACTCAGAATCATAATCGAGTGGGGGAGTTAGTATCTTCTCAAGTCATGAACCCTTTATAATAATTATTTGGTTTTTTCTTGAATTATTTTTATGGTGGTAGAAGTCCACCTTAGGAAATTAAATTAGAGAATTCCCAGGAGTTCATGGGTCTTAATTAAAGTTTGTGGTCTCTGAAGGATTGGGTTGATTTCTTCTAGGATATGGTGAGATAGTTTTGTTTCATTCAGTGTTTAGGGATTTCATTATTAATGTTATATTGTTTATTTATTAATTTTTTATTGATAAATTCTAAATAGTAGGGATAACTATCACATGGCTTAATTTTTCTTAGGTATTATACCGTATAATATCACTTCTCTTATGCTTCAAGACATTCATGGGTATTTTGGAATCATCTTATGTTTCTAAGGAGTTATTTAGTATTTGATGATTTCTTTCCTTGGAATATTATCTAAACAAGTCTACACCCATCCCCCTCCGTCTATGAGGTGTAGTTGTTTTTTCTTTCTATTATTTTTGAATCTTACAAAAGATTTTCAAAATGTAAAAAATGGCATAATTTGGAGATTATAACACCCTATGACACTATTTTACTATAATGCTATATGAATTTTCTTGGTGGTTTGTTATGTTAGAATTTTCTGGCTCAAATTTTGAAATTATTATTGTTTTATCCATGTTACATGGTTACCACATGGTAAGGATATGCTAGATGGAATAAAATGAATAGATGTGAAATAAATTGATGAATATTTTTCATGGATAGTGCATAGATTAGTAAATCATCCATTCAAAAAAATAAGGTGCCCAGTGTGTTTTTGGATTTAGTTGAAAACTTGTCACACAATTTAAAAACCGTTTTACCAGACCATCTATATTAAAATTGTAGAATGTTGATTTTCCTTCCCCGAAATTAAGGTCTTAGACCCCCTATCCACCCCTATATGACTTTTCTTACTCTAGGGAATTCATAGAGATATCTAACAATTTTTTATTCATTGATTGTAAGATCCTCCACCATAATTATAGTAATTTTATCTAGGTAAACCCCTTTTTGTTACTTCTATCCACTAATTCTTTCCCCTTTATCAATTTCACGTAGGTTTCTTATTCTCCCGTGAACCCTAATCACCAATTAGGTTGGATTTATGGTATTTTATTTGTCTACCCTTAGGGGTTTTTCTCTTTAAGTATTGTAGAGTATATTTTCCTTATCTATTTTGGAATTATCCATTGAAGAAAATATGTTATTACTCAATTATGTGTGGATTAAGATTATTGATTTTTTAACTTTCTTTATTGTAAATTTCATTGTATTATTGAATTTTTCAACTTCCATGTTCAGAAAAATTTTATTAAAGATTGATAGTAAATGTCTATTTCATAATTTTATTTGACATTTTCTCACTTGAAGTAATTATTATTCTAAATATTTTATAATTTCTATGGTAATTTTGAATGCATAGTTTTTGATAATTTTATTCAATTGTTTTTTTAAATTGAATTTTTAAAATTAAACTAACTTTAGATCATCTGGGTCTTGAATGGGTAAAAAAGTGTTCATTAAAGGATGATTTTAGAAATTAATAACTGTAGTGGGATTTTTGAAATTTTGAACAAAAATAAAATTAATTTCACAATTAATTTCAAATGTGTTTTTTCATAATTATTTTAAAGAGTGTTTATATAGTTGATTTTAAATAGTGGAAATAGTTATGTAATTACAATATAGTTTTATATAAGGATCATTTGGAACCATATAAAAGTGATTCTCAATATAATATGGAACCCATTATTTCTAAACCTTCTATTTGATTGGTTAATGTGAATTATGGAACAATGGGATTTTTATGTATTAATGTGACATGGATGTTGTGGAAAGGGGTTGTTTATTGAGAGGGAATTAGAGGTGAGGTATGATTTATGATCATGTGATTATTATTTATTATTTTATATATTATTAATCAGCTATATTTATTTTCATTCATGAGAACCCTAACTATAACACCCCACCCTAGGACACTCAATAGTGCCTGGACTAAGGGCACCAAGTGGACCTTATAAATGAATCCATGTACACTAGAGGCTTCCAACTAGTGACAAGGTTCTTATCCATATAATGGTGAGACTATTCCATCAAATCATACAAAATTATAAATAAACAAGCATCATAAACATCAAAAAATAATAGAGTATTCATAATAAACCATCTAGTCATTTATAATAGCAAATGGTGTTATCATACAAAGTACACAACTAATCTCCCAATGAGATAATACGAAATAGAAAATAAAATAAAAATAGTTAACCCACACACTCTCTATACTACCTACCTTGAGACTCATATAACCTGTCTTTAATATGGTTGTGTTGTACCAGCCTGATCCACTACATGTCCTCTACTCGGACCTGAAATGCAAAAAAAAAATGTTTTTCACATGCTCAGAGATAACCATGCATGGATTAAGTATATAACTCAGTAAGTTATCCTAAATAACCCCCAATATATATATTCATATTTCTATGTATGAGTGAGTAAATTAAATACATAAAAAACATTTTCATTGAGTCATCATGTGCTTACCATTCAACCAAGACACCATGTGAGGTACACCTGCCCATCAGGTCATCAAGTGTTGACTAGGGAACTCTAAACCTGAATGTACCTTCTTTAGAGATATTATAAAATCCAATACATACCTCATACCATTATATTGATGACTAACGTTTTCCCAAAAACACTAGGTATAAAGGAATCCAAAACCTCAACCTACTAACCACTAACACTGGGAATGGTCATACATCCACAATCCTCAACCCGTCCCTTCTCACTCAAGGAAGGTCCATCAGTATCATCTCACATCACACCATGACCCAAACCCTAGGGAAATATAAAATAAATATTCTTATACATATAAATTTCATCATTTTTTTGTAAAATATTAATTACATCACACAAACACATTCCCAAAGATCATATTACTTTAGTGTATTTGGAAACAGGGAAACATAAACCCTAGTCCATATGTGAATTTAATTATCTCCTACTAGTTTACCCATTAATATCACCTTTCTTAGAAACATCATAAATAGTATATATCTTCATAACCTAGGGAAATGAAACATAAGAAAGGGTGATCACAGATTCTAAATAAGGGTAAACAAGGGAGACATGTAAGTATAATCATGGACATATGGTTATGACAACATGAGCATAAAATTTTAAGATTATACCTTTACAAATATTTGTAGTTCAAAAGACATGAAACATAAGGTAATCAAAGACATATTCCATGAGAAAATAAGACATGGAATTTGTAACATACACATAAGTATAGAAACTCATTTCCATATTATTCAAGTCACGCTACCAAGACCATCAAAGTAGACGAATTCCATTACTGAACTGGGTTCACACCCTATTCTAGTGCTGTATTACTAAACCAAGTTCACATCTTGCTCAAGTACTATATTTCTAATCCAAGGTCACTTACCATTTTACCCTTGTATTACTAAACCAATTTCACTTCCCATTCTAGTTTTTTCTATCTCATGAGATATAAATATTTACCCAACACATTTGATAGATATATTGGATTCATCTATCACATAATTAAATCATACATATGTGTGCCACAAGATAATAAAATTTATTTATATTATAACCCATTAAATTAAATTGGTATCATAAATATTTAATCATATCAAAAACTTTATAAAATATATAGTTTTCAAAATCATTTAATCATAGAATAAACCGTGAATGGAAGTGAGTTTCATAAGAGTTTTGACATGGTATAACATGTGAATGAGAAATGAGTTTCATAAACATGTTGTTATCTTAAAAATTAAACATTCAAAGAAATAATAATAACGGAATCCTTGGATAATATCCCAAACAAATCATAAAAAAATCATATATGTCACATATTTAAATTAAAACTATCCATAATATATTCTATTTAAAGTGTGAATGAATCACATAACTTCGTGAGGCAGTAGTCCACCATACACAAGAAAGATGAAATCATATTCTCAAAAAATGTAAAGAATAAATTCATTTGTGTTATCACAATTACAAAATCACAATATAATTATAAATATAAAATCTTAATTATAAATCTATCATTATTCTTATCCTTGAATGGTGGTAATGGAATAATGAACGATATCGGTTTGTGAGCCGGTAGTCTGCCATAAACATGAATGATGATTATGTATCCCATTTTATAAAAGTTTGTAAAATTTTAGTTTGTACCCTTAACATAACAGCACAAAAATATATTTAAAATAATAAGGTGATTATATAATAAATATATGAAAACACTTGAACTGTTTTGATGAATAAATAAAACAAAAACGTTCATTGATGAATGTTACCTCTTCTTCAGGTATCACCTTTTGGTTTTCACCAAAGGACATCATTGGAAGGATTTATGCTCGAATTAAGGCTTCTAGGATGAGTTATTGAAGTTTCATGGTGATTTGGAATGGGTTTAGATAATCTAAAAGTCTTGAGATGTGTGAAAAAGTGTGGACAGTGAGTGACTTTTTACAGTTGATGAGGAGTGGCATTCTTGTAAATAATCAAAAGTATTTTCTATTGAGAGGTCTCTCTTACATCACGTACCTCCAAAATTGGATAATAATAGAGGTGATATATTATTGTTTCAATAAAAGCCTCTACCACAAAATATAAACACATTTTCTAAATATTTTGTTTCTTAACACCAATGTTTCCTTATTTTTTCATTTTGGTTTTTGATTTAGGTAATTAGTTTTATAAACTATGTAATTCGTCAATTAAGAATAAATTAAGGTGATACATATTAAAAAATTCTTACCCATTAATTTTAAATATTAAATCTAAATTATAAAATAAAAATAACATGTTCTTTAGAAATTAAATTTAATAGAATCACATGTAATGGGAAAAAATACAACTTTAACTCTTAATGTGCCAATAAATTATAATTTGGGGTCAATATATTCATTAGAAAAGATAAATTGTTCCATGAATGGACCATATTATTTATTTTTTAACATTTAAAATTCACTTTACAGAAGAGAGGAGTTTTAGTAATTTAAAATCATTTAATAAAATATCATTTATTATAAAACAACATTATTGCCACTTTTGACATTATTAATTTAAGATGAATTTAAAAAATATCAATAGAATAATGGAATTAAAATATATTAATTTAACATCTTTATATCATGATATATTTATCTAAAATAATAATTGAACTAAAAAAATCATTATATTTACCTCACTGTTAATATTTTTAGTATCATTTATTTTCATTAATTATTAACTAAATAATCCATACGTTGGAATTTCTTGAGCATTTAGCATATTTATATCAAATCTAAAAACTAAACATACATAATTAAGATAAAAAATCATTTATATTTAATAATAATATTTATAACCAAACCTATGTTGTTTTTTCCTATCCACAAATCTTTAGAGGAATTAAAAGGATGAAAGGTACATTTTCTATCTTTTTATTTTCATGACTTTTTATATGGGTCACGGTAATGGAAATGTGTTAAAAAAATTCATATAATTCTATAATAAGGTCCAAATGGTCAAAATATTTCTATCCAATTAGTTGTTTAAATGTATATAGGTCATGTTTCTATTATGTTTAACGTTTAGTCCCTTGGTAAACTTATTTTTCTATTAATCACTGTGATTAATTTTAAATGTTTTCACTAATAATTTGGGTAAAAATTATTTAATAATTGTTATAAATTATAAATTATTCTTATTAAAATTATTTAATACATTTTTAAAAATTAGAATCACATATGGGGAAAAATTAATTTAAAATGAAGCTCACAAACGGGACAAGACAATGTTTTTTAAAAGTGAAAATGTTCAAAAGTTCTAAATATTTGTATATCCAATTAAAATTTTAAATTGATTACAATGAACTAAATTGGATTAATATATATATAAATTAAAAAATCACAATTTTAAACCACTTTTAAAAATAATTTAACTATGTAAATAATTCAAACATAAAGGCAGTTTTTAATTAAAATTTAGTATTTTAAACTATTTATCAAAAAAAATATTTTCATAAAAATCACAAAAAATAACCCTAAGATAATTATGAAATTTTTACTTAGAAAATAAATATTATTATTTAAAATATAATTTATAAAATTTTCAGAATTTAGTTTTAATTTATGTTTTCCATTAAAACCCAATAACACTACCTTTGAGAAAAATAGATCTTTTGCTATGTAAATAAGGATTTATTTTTACCTATTGAATCGAAAATAAAAAAGATAAATGTTAAACAGTTGGTTGAATATAGATATATGTGTGTGTGTGTGTGTTTATATTTCATTAAAATCATTCATAAAAAGTTTTTTGTTAATTTATTGAGATAAAAACATGTTTGTTCAGTGAAAAAAAATTATAAAAGGAATCACTTTATTTTCAAATAGTTATTAATTTTATTTATAATTAATTGATTACCAAATTATTCATTTTATAAAAATTAATTGACCATATTTTTATAGTTTATTTAATCCTATTCCAACCTGCCATTCTGACTGGTAGGTGTCAACTATCATATTAGATAATAATGATAATAGTATATTGAATTTTGGTAAGACTCGGTATTTCATGTAATGGAATATATCTAAGTTTCTCAGTATTTTGTGTAACACAATCCAAACTCTTTGCTGCATGTACTAAAAGATAAACTTTGTATTTAATATAGATCAAACTTAGGTTAGTGTTGCATATAGAGAACTCTTAACTTTGTGTAGCATGCAATACAATCCATTGAATAATTTTAATTTATTTAAATATAATAAAAATTCAAAACACATGTGGTGTTACATTTTACCCCCTTATAATGAATTTATCCCTCTAATTTCGTCTGGTTCATTAAATTTTTAATACATAAAATTTCCTTTCATAAAACCCACATCGTTAAAATGAATACTAAAATTTACTTTAAAAAGGGAAATTTAGAAACATAAGGGTTACCAAAACAACTCATAACAAGGTTTTATCATAGTAGAACATAGTTGGGAAGTGAATATTTGGACAAAGAATAAAATCATAAATAATTATAGATATTGATTGATATCAATGATAATAAGAAAGTGGTTGATCCAAAGAAGGTTATTTATCATTACACACTAAACCAAAGTGGTATGAAAATGGTCATTGATATCATAAAAAAGATGATAAAAAGTCAATATTTTTTTAAGACCCTTTGTATAAAGTTGAATAATTTTCACAATAATATATACTTTCATGGTTTCAATCCATTTCATCTGAAGAATCACAATCTCTTGTTTTCCCTTGATAAATTTCCAATTCATCACTTACTCTAGGAAATGTAGGAGAATTTTTCATTCCTTAGACACTAATAGATCATGAGATCCATAAATAGAATTATAAATCATTACATCTATTTCTACTTATCATCATAGAAAAATGGTTAGCACAGGTTATCAAATTTGTGTAAATTGTTATATGGTGAGATAATACATTAATATTTAAAACCTCATCTTAAGTTTAACATAAACCATTCCATAAATGGTTAACCTTCTAACCCCTCCAAAAGATGAAAATATAAAACTTTAGAAACAAGGTCACTGAATTTCTCAAAATCCTCTCTACATTGATCCCCCATATATCATAATGTAGCTCTTGGTTATCAGAGACCAAACAAGTGAATACCTTTATCATTTATTCTCTTAAAAATGGTATTAACCTGAATTAACATAAATACTTATTGAAAAGTGCACGCCTATCATCGGGCATGCAAAAAAAATTATTTTCCATGTGCTGCACAGTGGCTAACCAGGGTCACCTCACTTGAAGATCTTCTCAGTTTTTTTTCCTACTTCATATAATTCACCTAAACTTTTTTTCGTTTTAATTATTTTATTAAAACAATGATAATTTTTTCTGTGTTTTTTTTATTTTATAAGTTAAATAAATGACATGAAAATTATAATTTGAAAAAAATCTACCATACATTTCTAAATAGAATTAGTTAAAGAATAAATAAAATGGGTTTGTGTTCAGTTTTGGATTCAATCATTATTCTCCTTAATTTTTTTTTATTTGATAAAAAATATGAAATCTCATGATTAATTACTATTATTTTTATGTAGAAATTATGGATTCATTGAATTATTAAGTAATCTAAATACCACCTCCTCTTATAATCAAATTTGATGACACACCTTGGTCAAGGGTATGTCATCCTCCAAGACCTAGATCTTTCTATGTCATTTCATCCATTTAGTCACACAACTCCATCATTTGAATAATTATCCAATGAAGAGAAGGAAAAGAGTTTTAAAAAATAATAGAAATAGAATGAGTTTCATATTTTGGGGGGGACAATCACAACACTGGGGACATTCACCTTTCCCATGCATGCTACTCATATCTACCAAAAAAAATTAAATGGACTTTAAAAAAAATTCATGAACACCTTAACCTCCCCAGGTCCACACCTTGGGTCAGCCTCCCATTATCTGGAGTAAGATATCACATTGGTGGAATGGGAGAATAAGATAATAATAAAATAAAAATAAAAGACAAAATAAGAATAATGAGTGTAGGTGAAATAAAATAAAAGGAATAAAAATACAAAATAATTAGGATGAGAGATAGAGAATAAAAATATAATAAAAAATAACTATGAAAATAAAATATTAATACAGATTTTATAATAATAATAATAATTAAAATATTAATAAGAAGATAATGGAAAAGAATAAGAAAACAATATGGATGGGTGGATGACAAAAAATTATAAAAATTCATGGATTATTTTAATTAAAAGATAATTAAAATTTAAATTACAATATAAAAAAATAATTTAAAAGAAAAATAAAAAAAATAAAAATGATAAAAGTTGAAGTATGTGATTCCATATCCTCCAGTAGTTCCCAGTCATGGTTTGAGAGATCATTTAGAATGGGGTATGGCGTACCTTTTATACGCAGAAAGGGAGGGGGAGCTTAGCCACCTCATCCTTCAAAGCTCCCTGAGACCAAGGTTATCATTAAAATATATACCTGAGAATCTTGGGAGATTGAAATTTTCAAATGGGATAAATCTATGTGGGGCTGCTCTTCTTCAGGTAGTTCATGGCCTCAAAGAGGGATATGCATGGGTTTGGTGGGTGCCCATCTCTATAAGGCCTCAGTGGAAGGCCCCATCAAGGTGTGGATTTGCAATGGTGGTGACCTCCCCTTTTTCTCATTCGACCTTAATAGTGGCTGGATGAGGCTTGAAATTTCTTTATATTGATCAGAATAGGCTCCGTAGGTAATCCATAGAAAATAGTGATAGTGGCAGTGATTGTGGATATCAGGTTGAGCTTCACCGAAGGTGTTAATGGCGTGGTATTGGTGGCCTCCTTCATCTGACCACTTATAAGGATAGATAACTCTTGAGATGGTTCTAGGGTGGTTAGAACAGGGTGCATAGGTGGTTCATGGTGATCGGGGGTGATGTGGATCTACATTGATATAGTTTTTCCACTTCTTTTATTTAATTTTTATCAATTTAATTACTAATTTTTTAGACTTTTTAATTAATAATTGAATTTTTGTAATTTTATCACTACATCTCTTAATTAATCATTTTTTATAATTATATATGTTTTTTAAGTCCTTTTTTATATTCTTTTTAAGTATTTTAAATTTATTAACGTACTCATTAAATTTATAATCATAATATGGTTTAATTTTTAATAATTTTAAATGTTTATTATTTAATTATTTGTCATTTTTATTTGCATTAATTTAATCCAGTTTTTAATATAATTCATTACTATTTAATTCTGATTTATTTAAATAAATTAAACTTACATTTTAACCGGTTCAATTATTCTGCTAAGTAATTATATTTAAGTTAATGTTTAATAAAACAATGTGTCCTCAATGTTAAGTTTCATTTTATCATCTCACTAATTATCTTTTTCATTTAATTTCTTCAGTTTATTTTAATTATTGTAATTTTATGTTTGTAGTTAATTATTTGTAGGTGTTCAACATTTATTTAGACATAAATTAAATTAATTTTAACTTTTATTTTCTTATAAATAATTAGTCACTTTTATTTTTAGTTTGTTAAATAATTTGGTTAGATTTTAGTTATTGTCAATTAATTAGTCTTTAAAAATTTAGTTAATTTGAATTATAATTTAATTAATTAATGTTTTATTTATTCTAATATTTGTTGTAAATTAATTTTTCATTGTTAATGCTTTTAATTTTGTACTGTCGATGAGTAACGCTATGATTCTATTGTCTCGCCGATTCTTTCATCGGTTTCGGCATCTCATAACTTCAGAATTTTATTTTATTTTCATCTTTCTGAGAGTAAATAACTTACCAGTATCATAAATCTTCATTAGTTTCACATAGCGCCTATTACTTTTTATTATTTTAATTTTTGGTGAGTTGTTATTTTATTCCCTTGGTTTTTCAGACACTGATACGATTTTATTTCAACTAATAGTTTCGGTCTCTCCCATTTTCACTACTACGGACGCACAGATCAGTTTCACAATTTCTACCAAGATTAGATCCTTTTATCGGTGAGTTAGAGACTCACTGGTCTAATCCACATCATTCTCATATCTTCCTGCTTCCATTTCTTCTATCAGTGAATGACTCACTAATGCACTCTCTCCTACCGATTGTCTTATGACTCGCCGATGCACTCTCTCTTATTTATAATTCCCATGACACCGATTACTCTTTTCCCCAACCTTTCTCCATCATTGTTTCTCTGCATCACCTACAATTACAGACTCAAAACCATTGAAAAATATACTCAATCCAGATTCAAAATTAACTCGATTTCATCCTTTAATTTTATATTTACGCTCTTATTCTTTTACCGCTGAAATATCCATGGGAGGAAGAACTCTGCACCATTGTTGGAAGGAGAGCTGAGCTGATAGAGAGATTCATCACCACTGATGGTCGAGGACTGTTGCACTGCGCTGGAGTAGAATAGTTCATCGCTGCTGCTATCCGCCCCTAAAGGGGAAGTTGCCGCTATAGAGCAGAGGAGATCGCCGCACCTGCATGAGCCGATGGAAGATCCCATGTCGCCATTGTTGTCTTGAATCTGATTTGAGATCCGTCGAGAGGCTGATTCATATGTTGTTGGTCCGCTAAAGGGGAGGTTGTCGCCGGTTTAGTGGAGGAGACCACCGTGCCACACCAAAGTTGATGGGAGACCGCATCGCACCGCTGCTCTGCTTCCAGAAGAAAACCGAAAAACCCTCCCCCTTGCTGCGTGTGGAATTGGGGAGGGGGAAGTATAAAATTAAACAAAAAAATATAATAATAAAATTAATAATAAAATTAAATTAAAACAAAAAGTAATTAAAGTTAAAGATAAATTTAACTTTAATTAAATCAAAGTAATATAATAGAACTTATTTAAGTTATAATTTAAAACAATTATGAAATTAGTAAATAGATGAATTATAAATTAAAATATAAAACTAAATTAACAATAATTGTTAATAATTAATTAATATTTTGTTTATAGTAATTATATAATTAAAAATAATTAAAAATAAACTATAAATATACTAATTAATTTAAAAATATTTAAAACTAAAATATTAATTCTATTTATTAAATTAAAATAAAATAATTAATTAATTAATCTATAAATTTAATTACTTAACTAGTAATAACAAAAATTATTAATACAATCTAAAATATTAAATTTTTATTTACTTATTTATTCATGATGTCAACTTTGAAAAACATAGTTACAAATGATAAAATTAATAAAGCAGTAACTATAATTAATAACATAATTTAATTAATAAATTTTTGATAAACTTGTAGTAATAATTTTATAATATAGAAGTAAACATTAATTAACAGTAAATATGTGTTTTAATTAACTTGAATTTTTTTCTAATAAGTATTATAACAGTAAACTAAAATAATAACATCAAAATTTTAATTAACTTTTGTTAAGTTTTTATTATTTCATTCAATTTATTACATGTGCAGGTATATTCAAGATATATGTGTACGTCTAAATACATATAACTAACTTCAAGAAACATAGTTATGAGGTCAAAACTACTACGACGTGCATGTCGTGGATAAAACACATGTGTGTGGTGCTAAAGTAAAGGACTTTTGTAGTCAGTAGAACCGACCAGTGACATGTAGTAGTTGAAAATTGACATATTAAGCAGAGAAATCAGCTGAATTTATAGGACGCTCATTCATTCCATGAACACACCAGTCTCGAGAGTGTATACCTGGGAGAAACATTGGAGACGAGCTGGTGACTAAGGAGCCCGAAGGGTGAGTTTCACTTGGGGATTTCTTTTTCCCTTTGTCCTTTATGTTTGTACTCTGTATTTGTATTTTTTTCACTTCTATAATCAAGATGATCATTGGTTAATATTTTCTTAGCTTTGGAATTCAATTCTATTGGTTTATCTTTAAAATTTCTTCAAATACATTACATTTTTCAGAATCAAAATCAATCAGCGAGATTGAATTATCATTCTCTGCTTAGTTGATTCACTTATCAATTGATATCAAAATTTAATAATTCAATTTTGATTGTCGAGGTAGTTTTTGAATTCATCTATTAGAACTTTAATGTCATTAAACTTGGAAATTTATATCGAGTTTATTTACAAATTTAATCTTCTTTTCAAACTTCTTATCAGTTTGGTTATGTTTTGGTGTGGCGAACTCCAAATCTTAATCTTATGCCTATTGAATCTCTTGGAGAGGGGGATTCTTCAGCATGTTTTGAGGAGTTATTCATCAAAAGTTATGAAGATGTCAATTATTTTAACTATTATATTAGATTTCCAGAGTTATTGTTTTTTTTTATTTGAGCACCTTTTTCTTGATGCTAAATGTTAGTTTGCTTTAATTCTTAAGTTTGAGAGTACTTTGTATAAATTTTAGTTTCTTTGTAAAGAATCTTGTTTCCTCCTACTGTTTCTAGTTCATCTTTTAAAAATTATTAAAAAATGAAAACTAATAAAATTTTTACTTCCTCCACTACTAAAAACAGTGGAGTTACTTTTTAATAAAACCTTAGTGTTCTCATCTGCATTCTCTGTGGATTGACCCTGCACCGTTGTGCTAGTGTAAGAGTAATAAATGTAATTTTGAGGGTCGTGATGACCTCTGGCCTGATCAAAATTTGGCGCCACTTCCAGGGAAGGCACGCACTAAGAATCTATGGTTTCAATAAAAAATAAAAAATATTAAAAAAAATCATAAAAATAAAATCTTCTAAGAAACAAATATGTGAAATTTTGTTGCGTGTGTTTTCTGTTTGAGTTCTATTTGAATTCTTGTGCTTGTTTGATCGAAAACATTTTAAAAAATTGAATGTTTTGAAGGCTCAAACTACTGCACTGGACCTTAATGCATTTGTTGTAGAGATTATAGACATACTGTTAGGTAGTGTGTTTATAATCAGCCACAACAGTTCCAATACATTGAATAGAATGAACAAAAATGTGAATTTAATCCTGACACCCTAGCTAAAATTAAACTCATTTATTCTAAACTGGATGACAGGGTGGAACTAATTAACAATTGTTTAACTCAAACCCATGAAATTCAACTTAGAGATTCTCAAGAGCGATATCAAACACTGATAAGATTGTAAAATATGCTCTTGGAATTAAAACAAAGGGTTAACGAACAAGGAAAATATGAAGAAAATTAAATAGAAAATGTCTTTGAAAGATTTAAAAATCAAGTGGAAAAAGAGAGTGATTGTGAGACTGGACAACAACACTTTACTTCTGAAGAATCTGATAATTTTGAACCAAATTTGGAAATAACTGGCTCAAAAATTCAATAAAACAACATTGAAAATATAATAAAGAGTTTTAATGGAGTTGAGTTGGACAATTTTGAAAGTGAATTGATACAGATTGAAAAGGAATGCCCAGTTCTCTTTAAAATTCCTAATTTGAAGAAAATCACTATTTTAGATGTTTTGAAAAGGAAGTCACTCAGGTAGAAGAGAAACTTGCGAATAAAAGTTTGAATGTTAAAAAATATTCACCCAATTTTTCTGACATTGTGAATACTGAACCTAAACTGAAAATTGGGAACACTCTGGAAGAGAACATTAAATTGGAAATCATAGAATATGAAATTTTTTAACCTAAATTGATAACCACTCTTCTATGTTTTGAAACTCCAAACCCATCTATTTCTGAAACTATGTTGGGTAATTTAGAGGATGAGGGAATGATGTTTGAAGAAAGATTAAATGATGAGATTTCATCTTCATTTTCTCATATGGATTGTTTGATAGAAACTAAGTGTACTAAAATTGAAAGCAGTGATGTTTTACATGGGCGTAAATGTTTAAACATGAAAAATATGAAAATTGAATTTATTGAAGCTGAATTAAACATTACTCATCTTGATTTGAACTTATTGGAACACACTATAGACTTTATTTTGGAAAGTGATCCTTTGGGACATGAACTTAAAGTAGAGGTTGAACACACACATGATTTAGGAAGAATCGATTTGATAGAAGCAGTAGATGTTCAATGTGAGTTAACAGATGAGGATCTTTTGGAATAGATTTACAATATTGTTATACCCAAGTTTGTTTGTGATCAACTAAATTCTCTTCCTTGTTTCTAACTTTTATCCTCAACTGTGAAGGTTGTTAAGCCTTCTTGTGTTATTGATAACGGTCTAGAGGGGGAATCACACGTGAGTTCCAATGTTCATGATTTTGTTCATCACTTTAATAAATACCCTCTTGATCCTACTACTCAGTATTCACCCACTAGCTCCCTTGAATTTGAACCTCTTAGTGTTGAGGTTAAGAGAGATAGCTATGAGGTCATTGTTATAACCTTTGAATCACATAATACATTGCTTTGAATACCTAAAAATTTTAATATTGTCAAATCTAAAACAGTTGTGGTAGTTGAGAGAACCATGTCCATACCTGCTAATGGGTGTTGTTTAGGGATTTATGCAGCTAATGAAAAATTGGTTTTAGTATGCTTATGTTTTGATGCCCACATAAATCAACTTTTTGTTAAAAAAATGGGCCAAACACATGTAGTGGTTCTTATTAAGGAAACCACATCCACCTAGTGATTATGGTTAGTTGTTAGGTGAGTCTAGCTGGGGACTTTAAACCTAGTGTTGTATGGGAGGAAACCCATGGTTTTTCTTTTGTTTTCAATAAAAAATTTGTAATTATATGACATCTAAATGAAGACATTAAATTTAGTGCTTCTTGGGAGTCAACCCATGGTTCTTTTTGTTTTTATGCTGTTTCTTTTTAAATTTGAATAAAGTGCTACTTATGTGCTCTGTTTTTATGGAATACTTGTTGCTGCTTTTTCTTGGTTCCTGATTTACATACTATGTGTTTTTAGGATGTTTCTTCTTGTGTCAATAAAGGAGTGGAATTACCATGATCATCTTTAGATAAGATCTAATCAAGGATGAATTCTATTAATTAGTTTCTATTTTATTTTTCTGCTCCTAACTACTATTAAAAATCTGTTTCATGACTTTCTACTGTTCAAATAAAAATTCTTCTTGTATTAAAAATTTTTGCTACTTGTCACTATTTTGTGCATAAAATATTCATGTGCCTGTTGCTAAAAAAAATAGAATTGCATTATTATTAAAATCTCAACCACTACTTGAAATTAAGTGTGGGGGGTACATGTTTGCTAGTAGATGTTTTTTTCATTGGAACTGATTACTCTATAAGGTGTTTAGCATGCATTTTCTTGTTATATTGAACACCCATTAGAATCATACATTGTTAAAATGATTCACCCTATCCACTCACCACCAATAAGTTGCATGTCTTGTTTGAAGTAGAATTGAAAATCTATGTCACTAGACTTAGATGCTTATTCATATTTTTGATATAAACCTTCTGTTAAGTTACTTATTGTGGAAAAATATATATTCGAACTTCAATGAGACCCTTTATACATGTCATAAATCTACCTAGTTGAAAATCTATTTTGACCCTTAATTGATTAATTGTTTTTCTCCATATTTAAAAGTCAACTTTGGGGACAAAGTTGGGTTTTAAGTATGGGGGAGGGGGTCAACTCTTCACTGTTCCAAACTATGCTTAATTGAGAGCCCATCAATTCCCACTGCTAATTCAAACTTTTTGTTAAAATGTGGTTAATTGTTTTTCAAAATTCTTGCACATTTTTAGGCTTTACACTGTACTCAATTGGATCTTTCCTTAGGATAAGTTCCTTGCTGGTATTTAAGAACTATTTAAGTTCTAAAATTAATGATAATTGATGATTGCTGAGTGGTATACCTTAGTGATTTGATAGAAATTCAGTTTATGAACTATTTCTGAAAGTGATATTTCTATCCTTTCAATGGAGTTATGATCATGCCCTTTGTAACTGGAAATTTGATTCTGATTCTAGGGTCCTCTTTTATCTTTTAATTATTAAAATTAATTACTTTAATGAGCCAATGTAAATTGTTTCTATATAAAACTTTTGAAATTGGAATAGTCTAGGCATCTGGGATCCCATGGTGAGTCTCTGAGACCCTAGATGATGGGTGCGTTTCTGTTTACTATAAGCCCTCTGTTCACCATTAATAAGTGCATTGCACATTGCTCAGCATAATGAAACATTCCATGGGAAAAATAAATAGAGTGTCTAGGGTCAAAAATGAGCTCATTAGGGTTTGGGGGATGATGAACACCAAATGAAGAAGGGGACAATTGGTTAATATGGAATTCATTTAGGTTGCGTCATCAAGGTGATTCACAAAAGAATTAATTATTTTTGGGACCGAGGTGAAAAGTCAAAGTACAAAGTTCCTTGTTTAAGATATTAATTCCAGTGATGTTTTACCTCATGACATTCTTGGGCTTAAAACTTAAGCCTAGATTGAAGTTAGTCATTAAGTATTATCAAATATGAGGCATGACATCTTCATTTCTTGATGATTTATACCTTTCTTAATTACCCTTGAGTATTTTTTAAGAGAAAGAGTCATACAAGTAATTCATTTTCTAAGCTTTCAGTTACGTTTTGTCCCTTTTTTTTGAGTGCAGGACATGTTACAGTGTGATCTTAATCATTAAACACTTTACTTTTTTTCAAAGGAAATAAGACATGGGATTGTTTGAGGACAAACAATGCTTATGTGTGGGGGAATTTGATGTGGCTCTATTTTGACATAGTTTTGCCACATCTTTTATTTAATTTTTATCAATTTAATTACTTATTTTTGACACTTTTTAATAAATAATGGAATTTTTATAATTTTATCACTAAATCGCTTAATTAATCATTTTTTATAATTAAAAATGTGTTTTAGGTCCTTTTTTATAGTCTTTCTAAGTATTTTAAATTTATTAAGTTACTTTTTAGATTTATAATATTAATTTTATTACTTTTTAATAATTTTAAATGTTTATTATTTAATTATTTTTCATTTTTATTTTCATTAATTTAATCCAGTTTTTAATCTATGTCATTACCATTTAATTCTGATTTATTTAAATAAATTAACTTTACTTTTTAACCAGTTCAATTATTCTTCTAAGTAATTAAGTTTAAGTTAATGTTTAATAAAATAATGCGTTCTCAATTTTAAGTTTCATTGTATCATCTAACTAATTAACGTTTTCATTTAGTATCTTTAGTTTATTTTAATTATTGTAATTTTATGTTTAAAGTTAATTAATTTTAGGTGTTCTACATTTGTTTAGATATAAATTAAATTAATTTTACTTTTATTTTCTTAGTAAATAATTAGCCTCTTTTATTTTTATTTTGTTAAATAATTTGGTTAGTTTTTAGTTACAGTCAATTAATTAGTCTTTAAAATTTTTGTTAATATGACTTTTAATTTAAATAATTAATGTTTTACTCATTCTATTATTTGTTGTAAATTAATTTTTAATTATTAACGGTTTTAATTTTGTTCTATCAGTGAGTGACGCACCGATGCTGTAGTGAGGCCGATTCTTTCATCAGTTTCGGTCTCTCATAACTTCGGCGTCTTATTTTATTTTCATCTTTCGGTGAGTCAATGACTCACCGATATCAAAAATCTTTATCAGTTTCATATAGCGTATATTACTTTTTATTATTTTAATTTTTGTTGAGTTTTTATTTTATTCCATCGGTTTTTCAGACACTGATACATTATTATTTCAACTAACGGTTTCGGTCTCTCCCATTTTCACTACTACCGACGCACAGATCGGTTTCACAGTTTCTCCCCTGCTTTGATCCTTTTATCAGTGAGTAAGCGACTCATTGGTCCAATCCCCATCGGTCTCAAATTTTACAGCTTCCATTTCGTCTATCAGTGAACAACTCACCGATTCACTCTCTCCTACCGATAGTCTTACGACTCACTGATGCACTCTCTCTTATATATAATTCCCATGACACCGATTAATCTTTTCCCCAACCCTTGTCCATCATTGTTTCTCTGCATCACCTGTAATTACAGACTCAAAATCAGAGCAAACTATACTCAAACCAGATTCAAAATTAACTCAGTTTTATCCCCTAATTTCATAATTACGCTCTTCTGATTTCACCACTGAAATCTCACTGGGAGGAAGAACTTCGCACCATTGTTGGAAGGATCTCTTATCCGATCGAGAGGTTCATCACCGCTGATGGCCGAGGACTGCTACGCCGCGCTGGAGTGGAAGAATTCGCCACTACTTATGTCTCCCGCTGAAGGGGAAGTTGTCGCCGCTGAGCAGAGGAGATCACCGCACCTGCTTGAGCTTAGGGAAGACCCCCTGTCGCCGGTGGGGTCTTGAATCTGAGCTGAGATCTATCGAGAGGCTGAGCCACATGTTGTTGGTCTGCTCAAGGGGAGTTTGTGGCCGGTTCGGTGGGGGAGATCGTCGCGCCACACCAGAGCTGAGGGGAGACCGCATCGTTCATCTCCTCTGGTTCTAGAGGAAACCCAAAACACCCCCCACCCCTGCTGTGTGTGTAATTGTGGAGGGGAAGTAAAAAATTAAACAAAAAAATATAATAATATAAGTAATAATAAAATTAAAGTAAAAAAGTAATTAATTTTAATGTAAAATTTAAAGATAACTTTAATTAAATCAATGGAATATAATAAAATTTATTTATGTTATAATTTAAAACAATTATGATGTTAAAAAATAGATAAATTAGAAATTAAAATATAAAACAAATTTAACAATAATTTTTAATAATTAATTAATATTCTGTTTATAGTAATTTTATAAGTAAAAATAATTAAAAATAAACTATAAATATACTAATTAATTTAAAAATATTTTAAACTACAATATTAATTCTAATTATTAAATTAAAAATATAATTAATGAATTAATCTAGAAATTTAATTTCTTAAGTACTAATAAAAAAATAATTAATACAATCTAAAATATAAAATTTTTATTTACTTATTTATTTACGTTATCAACTTTAAAAAACTTAGTTAAATGATAAAATTAATAACTTAGTAACTATAATTAATAACTTAATCTAATTAATAACTTTTTGATAAACTTATAGTAATAATTTTATAAGATAAAGGTAAAAATTAATTAATAGTTAAGATGTGTTTTAATTAACTTTAATTTATTTCTAATAAGTATTGTAACAGTAAACTAAAATAATAACTCTAAAATTTTAATTAAATTTTGTTAAGTTTTAGTTATTTCATTACATTTTTTACATGTGTAGGTTCATTCAAGAGATGTGTATATGTCTAAATACATATAACTAACTTAATGAAAGTTAGTTATGAGGGAAAAACTAGTGAGATGTGCCTTTCACGAATAAAACACAAGTGTGTGGTGCTAAAGTAAAGGACTTTCTGGAGTTAGTAGAACCGACCGGTGACATGCAGCAGTTGACAATTGACATATTTGGCAGAGAAAGCAGTAGAATTTAGAAGAAGTTCATTCATTCCACAAACACACCAGTCTCAAGAGAGGATACCTGGGAGTAACACTAGAGACAAGCCAGAGACTAAGGAGCCCGAAGGCAGAGTGTCACTTGGGGAGTTCTTCTTCTCTTTGTCCTTTATGTTTGTACTATGTTTTTGGATGTTTTTCACTACTATAATCAAGATGATCATATGTTAATATTTTCTTAGCTTTGGAATTCAATTCTACTGGTTTATCTTTAAAACTTCTTCAATTACTTTACATTTTTCAGAATCATAATAAATCGACGAGATTGAATTATGATTCACTGTTTAGTTGATTCACTTATCAACTGATTTCAAAATTTAATAATTCAATTTCGACTGGTGAGGTTGTTTTTTAATTCATCTATCAAAAATTAATGTCATTAAACTTGGAGATTTATGATGAGTTTATTTTGAAATTTAATCTTTTTTTCAAACTTCTTAGCAGTTTGGTTAAGTTTTGGTGTGGTGTACTCCAAATCACAATCTTATGCCTATTGAATTTCTTAGCGAGGGGGATTCTTCAGATTTTTTTGAGGAGTGATTCAACAAAAGTTGTGAAGAAGTCAATTATTTTAACCAGTAGATTACATTTCGAGAGTTGTTTTTGTTGATTTCATCTCCTCTGTCTTGATGCTAAATGTTAGATTTCTTTAATTCTTATATTTGACAGTACTTAGTATAAATATTAGTTTCTTTGTAAAGAATCTTGTTTCCTCATACTGTTCCTAGTTCATCTTTTAAAAATTCAAAAAAAAATTGAAAATTAATAAAATTATTACTTCCACAACTATTGAAAATGGTGGAGATACTTTTGAATAAAACCTTATATTTCTCATCTTCTTTTTCTGTGGATCAACCCTGCACCATTGTGCTAGTGTAGGAGTTATAAATGTAATTTTTAGGGCCCTAATGACCTCTGGCCTGATCAGGGGGCCTCATTTGTAGTGGATGGCCCAAGATTGATCTTTGAGTGGAAACATTCATGTAATTTCTTGGAGATAAGTGGGGGTTGTGTGACGTCAGGTGGTGGATCAATGGTGATGCAAGGTGGAGTGCGGTGGCAGAGTGACAGATTGAAATGTATCCTCAATCCCATATCAAAACACCTAATGTTTGCGAAATCATTTATAAGGATGAGCGTAGGTTCCATCCATCATAATCCCACACTGGAGATGGGCTGTCAGATCTACTTTCACACAAAAAAATACGGACAACACACATGCTGCCTAAAAAAACCCTTGGTCTCACAATTCTACTTATAGGGTCCATCACCCACAGTTCACCAACACGAGACTTCATCACTCATGAACCTCTGTAGTTGAGCTAGCCTTCCCACAAACCTTATTTGCTGGATGGCCCCTAGTGGGATGGCTATGTGGATTGTGGGTGTTATGTTATAGAGTTGTCCACCCATCACTAATTATTTAGTAAACACCTATTCAAAGAGTTGGACACATTTCAAATCTTAGTCAAAATAATAATCAAACATTCTTAAATAAGATTCAAATAAAAAATCCCCTTTTTCTCTCCTTCTAAAAAAAATTTCATTACTTCCATTACAAATTTCCATTATTTATTAGAACATTGAAAATCATGGGTCTCATAAATCATTGATATTTGATTAAAAAATGCACAAAAATGACTCTGCCAAACATCCCCACACATAAAATATGTTTTTTCTCAAGAAACAAACCTCAACATGGAATATTAGAGAGTACTAATTTCATTGATAGTTAAATTTTACTGTAATGAAATAAAATAATTTTAATTTTCAAATCAAATGTTCAAAAATACTCATTAAATACCAATTTAATTTCTCAATTTCTAAAGATACAAAAAAATAAAAACAATTTACTTTACTCTATTTGAAAATGATGGAACTTGTCTTTTCATTCATGTAAGTTCCTTAATTTATTATTATTAAACATTCCAAATCATTATTTACCACACTTTTGAATCTTTTCAATCATCCCTCATGATGCAATTCTGTGTAGTTTTTCTCATATCATGAGAACATGCCCCTTGTCCATAGGATTGTAAGGAACTCTTTATCCACTTTTTAAAGACAAAAACACACATAAAATCATGAGGGATTTCATTTATGGTTCAAATGTCTCTAAGTCTTAAGTCTGGTAGTAATTAAAAAATATATCTCAAGACTGAGTTTTATCTCTTAAATCATAAGGCAGGATATCAAAAATTAAAGTTCAATGGAATTATCCCCTTAAAAGTAGAAACTCACATTTACCCCAAAACTCAATGTAAGGTCATGATAAAATTAAAGAATAATGAATTATTTCTTCAACCATTTGAAACATTCTCTACTTTTATAATTTTTTCCCTTTTCAAAGAACCTTTTCATTTTATTTTCTTTTTTGAAAGTTATGATTTTGAATAAACCTCACATCCACCACCTAACCACATATGATAAAAATCATAGGTCAAGTAATGGTGACTTTTTTCCCAAATCACAACCCATTTTTCTCATTTTTTGTTTTTTTTTTATTTTAATTTTTTCTTATCAAGAGAGGAAAAATAATAAAGAGTAAAATTAATGAATTAACAACCCTTATTAGTTCCCCAAAAATCACCAACACACTTTTTCCTTGAATTGTATTTCAACCTTTTTCCTATACTTCCCTTCAACTCCACACATCAAGTTTAAAATATCATAAAAATACTAAGATGATTATAGGAATGGATAAAAATGGAATGAAATATAGATCATTACAAAAAAGTCCATTCATGGTTTCTATGGTTTAAATACTGATTGATGCAAAAGTGTTTTTTAGGGATAAGGACTTACAAAAATAAGACTAAATCATTTAAAATGTGTTTTTTATAGTCAGGGATTTGATAAGATCAAATAAATGTTAGGGTTGGTGAAATGTTCCAAGATCACTCAAGAAATATGATCAAGAATTAAATAGGAAGTACTTGGTCTAGAAATACTCTTAGAAATAGGAATATGATATTGGTATATCAGTGAAGGAATTATTTATAATAACAAACAAATCCACAAAAATTTAAAAAATTCAAAGCATGAAAGATGATTGGGAAATTTAATTTACATGAATAAACTAATTACCTTTAATAATGAGTCCTCTTTTTAATATCAATTCTTTACTCTAACCATTCAATTCTTCATTATTCTCATTCAATATTATTTAAATTTAAATCTAAAACATGAAATCATAAGATTCCTAAGAAACTCATGTCTCATAGATAATTCATGTAAAGTATAATTCAAGCATGGAATGCTATTCTAGTTTAAAGCTCAAATCAGGTTGTTAGAAAAAAAATATATAGAGTTTAAAAGATAACCATTAAAAATGAACTCACATTCCCATGAATCTTTTCCCTTTTTCTCCACTACTTAGAGGCTCCTTCTTACATAATGAACCTACTAAATAGAATTACTCAATTAATCACAAGGGTTGTGTCATTTAAGCTCAACAATATAAAAGGGGGTTAGTGGTATGTTGGAAAAATCCCAAGAATTAAATTTAAATCTAAATTACTAGAAAAAACGTAGCAAGATAAATCCTGTCATGATCCCCCAAGTGGGTCCAGAATTTTTTCTACCTTGAGAGGGAAGTACCAGTTGTTATCCAATTTTTGATGTTGTATGAATCTTCCTAGATTTGAACCACCAAATATGGATTTTCCCATCTTATTATTCTTTTTTAATGGTAAGGAATGGTCCATGGATATTGTATACCATATCCTACCCTTTAACAATTAGTTATAGCTTGTATGGTGGGGGAGGATGAGGTGTGAATCATCGTATTTATTTTTTGCTACACGTGAAACCTATTCCTCCATGTCTAGTGATGGATGAACATGTGATGCATGAATTGAATTATCAAAAACAAAATATAATGGCATTTTTACATGAAGACGATTTAAATTTTAGTTTTTAATATGTAATTTCTCCCTTTAAATTTGAGAAGTATTTTTCTTGATTTCCTTAGGCTCAGCTACATGGATTTACTAAAAGGTCTCTTCAAGTGTATATTCATTAGAAGCAATGATACTCATGTGTTCCTCAATAAGATTATGTCCAGTCTCTTCATATTCCTCTAAGGCGTCGAAATAATTTAAAAAATTTGAGAATTAAAAACAATACAGAGTGATACTTATATCATATTGAATAAATTTAGAAAAGAAAGTCTTCAAATGAATATCATCTCCCTAAGTTGTTTTTGGTTCAATCACTACCTTAGTGGTAAGTGTATCATGAAGTTGGATCTAAATGGATGGATTTAGGTAGTCAGGATCTTCCCTGTTTACTTAAAATTCCACCACACAGGTGGTGTATTCTTTGAATGATATTGTATCTTTTTCTTTATATGGTTTGGGGAGATCAATTAGTTCCTCACATTCATTTCAGAAGACATCTAGATCTTGTTGATCTCCCAAATATATATTCGCAGTAAAGTCTTCCTCCTTGGACTCCTAAAGTAAATCAGGGAATACAAGTGTCTCATCATCCGGTTTGGGTTTAGGTTTCTATGATGATACTTGGATATATGTAGTTATCCAATCCATTTTTCCTTATAGATCATGCACCATCTATTCCAACTCTTGATAATGTATTTGAGTTTGTATTTTTTCACTTTCTCCTTGATTTTTTTGAGGGAACTTCTTCAAAATTGTGGAGAGGAAAAAAAGAACACTCTACTGGTGTCTCACCCATTTCTTGATAAACTTTTGATAAGTAATCCCATAATTAATCTAGTTCTTTATCCAATCCTTCGACATCTGTTTTCTCAATGTTAACTTTGAGATGCTGGATTTGGTCCTTGAATTCCTCCTCTATGCTAATTTGTCTTTGGTCTCCCTTGATCTTTCTACCCCTCATGGCTACACCTTCTTCTGTAAACCATGTATGTTCAACCGTGGATTCCTACAGTTATGAGTAATCATAAATCTATTAAAAATAAAATTCATTTGAATACATAATGGAAAACATTATGGTTTTTTTTCAAATCAATTAAATCTATCTAAATGTGAAAATTAAAGAACCTAGAAAACACTCATTAGTTCCCCAAAAACCGTGCTAGTTTTTTTCACCCATATATCGTGGGGAATGTAAAAAGAAAATTATTTTCCTAGTGCTGAACTGTGGATGACCAGGGTCATCTTACATTAGGATATTCTCATTTTTTCACATATATCATATAATTAACCTGAACTAATTAATTTTTTTTTATTATTATTTTTAATGAAATGATAAAAAAAATTGGGTTTTTTTTGTTTATTTTCCAAATTAATGAAATGACATGAAAATGATAATTTAAATTAAACTACCATGTAACTCTAAACAAAATTAGTTAAGGATGAAATAAATTGGATTTAGGTTCAGTTTTAGGTTCAATAATTATTTTCCATTATTTGTTTGATTTTATTTTGATAATAAAAACACGAAACCTCATGATAAATTACTATTATTTTTATTTATAAATAGAGGAATCTTTGAATGTTTAAGTAATATTTATACCAAATCCTCATGTAATCAAGGTTCACAACACACCCTGGTCATGTTTTTCCTAGCTTCTAGGACCTAGCTCTATCATTGTTATTTCATCCATTGAATCATTCAAATCCATCATGGGATGAGTTATCCAATAAAGAGATGGTAAAAAGTTTAAAGAAAATAATAGAAATAGATCAAGTTTTATTTCATGGGGGAAAATCAGTACATTGGGGAAATTTAGCTCACTAATACATTCTAATAATATCTACCTCAAACATTAAATAAAGCTTAATGAAAATTCAAGATCATCTTGGCCTCCACCGGGACAAGGTTTGAGTAATCACCCCATTATTGGGATTAAGAGATCACTTTGGTCGAATGGGAGAATAATAAGATAATAAAATAAATAGAAAATAGAAAATATAAAGAATGAGGTTGAGAAAAATAAAATAAAAAGATGAAAAAAAAATTGGGTTGAGAGAGAGAGAGAATAAAATTACAATAAGAAAATAAATAATAAAAAAATGGAAATAATAATGTTAAAATAATAATAATAATCAAAATAAGAATAATAAGAAGAGGGAAAAAGAAAAAGAAAATGAAGATGGATGGTAGGAAGACAAAAAATTAAAAAAATGCATAAATTGTTTTTAATAAAAGAAAATTAAAATTTAAACTAAAACTAATAAAAAATAATTTAAAAGAAAAAAATAATAATTGAAAATGTGAAAATATGGAAGTGTGTACAACCTTACCCTATGGTGGTTCCTAGCCATGGGTTGAGAGATCCTTTAGAAGGGGGCATGGAGTTCTTTTTATAATCATTAAGGGAGGGTTTCTTGACCTCCTCTTCCTTCAAAGCTCTTTGAGACCTAGTATATCATTAAAAGATATACCAAAGTATGTTGGGTGATTTAAGATTCCACATGAAATAAATCCATGTGGTGAATCTCTTCTACAGACATTAAATGGCCTCGGTGAGGGTTGTGCATGGGTTTGGAGGGTGTCGATCTCCATAGGGGCTCAGTGGAAGGAACCAAAAAGTGATGGAGTTGTGATGGTGGAGGAATACCCTTCTTCTCAAATAGCTTTAAAAGTGGTTGTATGAGGATAGAAATGGCCTCAGGGTGGTCGTATAATCCTTTATAGATTCTCCATATCTAATAGTGGCAGCGGCAGTGATAATGGAGCTTGGTCTGTGATTTATCGAATGTGTTAATGGTGTGGTAGTGGTGGTATCCTTCATTAGGCCACTTCAAAGGATGGATGAATCTTAAGATGGTTTTATGGGGGTTGAAACATGGTTTAGAGGTGGTTCATAGTGATCATGTGCCTTTTTAGTGGTGGATGTCTTGAGTTTGAGCTTTGAGCAATGGTTGTCATGGTGTTCCCCAGTGAGCAGTGGTGGTCGAATGACATCAGGCTGAGGATCTACAGTCGACCAAGGAAGAGAGTGAGTGTGGGATGTGGAGCACTGTAGAGCTAAGATCCCACATCAAAATTCTTGATGTTCAGATAAGACTTTATAAAAGATGAGTGTGGGTTCCATCCGTCAGAATCTTGCACCAGGTATGGGCTCCCAGTTCCACATGCACACACAAGAATACAGGCTGCAAACATGTGGCTCGTGTGAGACCTTGGGCTCACTATGCTACCCATGGTCCACCCACACTGGATTCATCACTTGTGCACTTGTGCAGTTGAGCTGGCCTTCCCACATCCCGGATTGGCCAAATGGCCCATAGTGGGCTCGCCATTTGGCTTGTGGTTGGTAGGTAGAGGGTTTTCCATCCTTCACTAATTTTTTAGAAAACAATTATTTCAATAGTTAGGAAAAATTAATATATCAATAAATATAATCATAAAAAATTCTTAAATATGACTCAAGTAAAAAATAAAATTTCTTTTATCCTTATAAAACCATTTTCATTAAAGTTTTTTAACATTCCCACTTTTATTTAAAATATTGAATATCATGGGTTTTATCACTGAAACATATTTAAAAATCATTGAAATTTGATTAAAAATATGAATAAAAATGAATCTGTCAAAAACATGCATGGTTTCTTATTCAAAATATTATTGGGTATATTCCTTAAACCCCAAAAAATGTAAACTCTATCTATGATAGCATATCCTTCATATTTCAAAAAATAATTAATCTTTACCAAGGTAATTAGAATTATCCGATTTACTTTTTTCATATCTAACATATCTTTATCCAAACTAAACATCATTTTCTCAATATCCAGAATGTAATAAGGGCTACCCTACATTAATCATGTGTTTTCCATAAAATATTATGTTTCTATTAAATCACATTTCTAGTTCATCATTACCATTCAATATAATCTTTTAGATACTTAACAAAAAACTAATAATAAAAAATACTTATATATTTTAAAATTAATATAATACAATCTTTGAATTACAATACATAAATACTTCCTTCATCCAATTTAAATATCACAAAATTAACTAAGATTCATCATCATATTATTTAACAGTTATTTCATTTCACATTTCATTTATAATCTCTTCATCATCCATAATTATTGACATTTTTCTTCTCAGGGAAGGAAAAATTATTATAATGTTTCACATTGGATATTATAGAGTATCAATGAAATTTAAAATCATTAAAGAAATATATTTTAAGGGATATATGTCTCATAACTATGAATAAAGAGTGGAATCATAGCTCCTTTCCTTTCTGAATAATTGTATATGGACCTATGTAGAACATCTACGTGTCAAGTAGACATCGCATGTCCTGCCAGTGCAGCCCAATGCACAGCCCCCTACGCCATAGACATACACAACAGACCTACATGGCATTATAATTTTCACACCCCTACATGGAATATCTACATTGTGAATCTACACCAAAGACCTACATAGATAACCTCCTTTCGACCAACCCCATCCTTATCTATAAATAGGACCCTTAGGCTCCCCATTTCTAATGGAAAATTTTAGATGAACTCTTGAAACTCCCATTGCATAGACCCTTCACCCAGGTCCCTCAAATTTTATCAGGTAGCTCTCTAAAACACAAGAGAATATATAATTATTTGGGATAAGCAACATAAAAGTCCTTTACATGTTTTAAATACAAAACATCAGATTATGGATCCTCCTTCAATATTGAAATTTCATCTACGAAAGGTCCTTTCCATAAGAAAATACCTACATGGGATGCTTCCAAGGACCTCAAGTGACACCCAGGGTGCTTATGTTAAAACTTCAACCAAGTTTTTTTGTCCCTATAGTCCATTGGCCAAGGCATATCAAGCTTTCATAGGCCTATATTTCTTGTGATAATTTTTTTTCTATTCCTCCTTGGACATGTGATGTACACCTACACGGCATAACTATGAGGAATACCTACATGGAATACCTATGCAACATACCTTCATGGACAACCTAGATGAGCCATCCATGAAGGTCTCTTCTAAGAAACCATGGAAGGGCCTCTATTTCTATAGCTTCCCTGTCTGAAAGTATTTAAGTTGAAACCTCCACTAAAACATCTTAATTTAACAAAACTTTGGAAAAGGTACATCAGTGTGTCTCCCATTATGGATTTGTATACTTATGGTCAGGGATTTTCCACACTTGTCTTACCAAAGGGTAGGGATCCTTGATATTTATATAGATCTGGATATCAATATTCACATAGAACCTTACCCTAAGCATATTTTTGGGGAGTTCCCAATTTCAGATTATGGGGATAGGACTCTATCATCCCCTCCACGTTTCTTAGACCTGGAGCCTCTGGTCCCCAAATAAGAAGATTGAGGATCACACATGATTTTACCTTCCACAGGGAATGATATCCCCCTTCCACTATAGGACAAATTCTAGGGAATCCCTCATGGAGTAAGACCCTAGTCTATAAGAATATATCCAATAACCTTAATGTTCATTTCACATTGAAATGTTCACTACTCCATTCCCTCATCAACCATTTCCCTGGATTTTTTTACCATAGGATTGGCATCTTCCATCAGGGAAGGAGAATGTGTGTGGTTTGCATAATCTTTCGCATCCTCTTATTTCTCACACCAAGCATGACTCATGCGGGATTATATATTTGTGATGATCACAACATCCACACAATCCACCTCACTTAATGAATTATGAGAACTCTTATTAGAACCATAATTAGGATATGTAAGAAGCCTTGACCCAAGGCCCAAGCTCAATGGACATCCCCTCTAGGAGTCCAACCCTAATTCCATTAATCTGGGAATCCTACTTAAGAGTAATCCCGAATTAAGTCCCCCTTTAATATCAATGAGTTACGATATCTCTCATGGACCTTGTCACATGGTCATCCTCTTTAGGAGTAAGCCCAAACTATTTCTCTTAAAGGGATATACTCCCCTATGAGACTTATCAAACTATATGGGCTTTGATTCCAATCTAAGTGGGATGCGTTAGAAGCCTCCTTAAGGTTCAAACCCAACATTCCAAATCGACCCTATTATTTTTGGGATACTTTCCCAATATGGTCTAATCAAACGTGGAAACTGTTATCCTTTCTAGGTTCCTTGGGATTCTTTAGTATAAGTCTCACACAAAAATTTAACTAGGAACCTTCCACCTAGATATCCATACCACATGACAATATACTGTATGGTTAGGTCCTTATCACACAAACATAAAAGGAATGATGTGTCCCATTAAGCAGCATTGAACTATAAGTGTTATAATTCTTTTCACAAGGATACATAGGTAGCCTATATATGGGTAAAATCCCAACATCAAAACAATTATTATCTCTCTGGGTGATGATAAATTCCAGAGTTCCTTGTTGAGTGGCTTTAAATCTAGCATTGTCATGATAATGACTAAATAATACCTGTAACGACCCAAAATTTTGAATAAATATTGTTTCCTAATTTTGTGTGTTATTTTGTTTTTTATACTCAACAAAACTATTTCATTTGATAACATGAGTATAATTAAAATGAGACCTTTGGGTTTTGACTATTATATGACCATTGGTCAATATGACCACTGGAAACTAAACGTTTTGATTATTGTCTCTATATATAAGTGATCTTGGTTAATTAATATAGAATGAAGATTTGATGGCCCCACCCAGTAGTCATGGTCCGATCAAAGCCCATCTAACAGAACATGGGAATGAGGTAGCACCACTAGGATTTTCTCTGGACCAAACCCAAGCTGAAATTCATCGTGTGAAGCTAGAACAGAATCTCCATCTCAAGAAGTTCAAACTGATATAATTTACTACTCGTGTGATGTTTGTCGAGCCTCCCTCAGATTCTCTCACCTTAGCACACCTTACACTTAGGTCCTATGCTGGTGTGATAAGGGGCTATGTAAGGAGACCGTAACTTCCTTGTGTAATCCTTTGTTTTAAATAAGAATTTTGATTTCTTCTTATGAGGATGTTTATGAATTTTCAAATGTCCGGATAAATATAGTATGCTTGTTTTTGGTGAATTTTATAGAAATGATACTTTTAAAAAAATTATGTAAACCTTAAATAAATAAAAATGTGTAATGATTTTCAAAAAATGGTCTTCTACAATTATATTCAGAACGAAATTTAGAGTCCAATAAGATCAATTTAATATTTGATGAATAGTAAATTATGAATAGTGATTTTATGCTTAGGATTCATAATGTGACCAAATGGATTTATAATCTCACATAAATAAAGTATTAATATAATCTAGGCACCTTGATTATGTAATGCGATTCAATAAAATTGTTAAATAACGTTTTCATAAATTATTATTCAAATATTAGTTTTTTTAGGTGAATAGTATTTTTTAATTATAAATTTAATTAAAAATATTTAAAAAATTATTTTTATAAAATGGATTTCATTTTTGAACTCAGAGCATCGATATTATGTTAAGGTAATTTTTGGGGATTTCTCTGAAAAAAATGAATTTTCGGTGAATAGTGAATTTATTTAAAAATTAAATTAAAATTATTTAGAAAATTATTTTTATAAAATGGAGTTCATTTTTGTAATCAGAGCATTGATATTTGGTTAAGGTAAAATTTTGGGATTTTTCTAAGTTGAATTTTCAGTGAATAGTGAAAATATAGTTTTTAAGTTACACGTGTTTAATGACATCATTAAATGATGTATTAAGTATGTAATCAATATGTTCGACTTATGAATAGTAAGATAAGGTATGAGGTGCCCCATGTGGCCAATACCATCGGAAAATACCAAGGGAAAGCCCATGGTTTTGCCAAAACCACCAATGAGGTGTCCCTTGACCATTAATGCCTTGTCCCCTCACTTTCCCTATAAATACCAAGCCATCCTCTCATTCATTCGACTCCCAACTCTCCCCCAACAAAGCTCTGGTCTCACTACCTCCCAAAGAGTCCTCCCAAGGTACCCCCAAGCCCTCAAGGTTATGTTTAAGGTAAGTGATCCAAACTCTCTCTTTCTTTTCAAATACACTTTTTCAAGTCATTCCTTTTATGCTCCATGTTATTATGTTGGAAGAAGTTCTTTTATATTCCTCTAACTGACCTTTTCATGTTCATATTATGGTATATGTTCTCTTACTCTTATCATTTCATTTTATGAATTTTTACGTGGCATCGTAAGGCTGCCGAATGTTTTGTAACGGATTCATTCACCCTTCTCATTTTCAAGTTCTATTTTCTTGTCAAGTCTTTCAAGTTCCTTTTTATGTTGGGTTATGATCTCTATATCTATCATAATTATCTATTATTTTCATATGATGAGAGACCTTATTTGATTTCTTCAATACATTTTTGTTGAAGTTTAAGTGGCATCGTTAGGCTGTCAAATTTTTAAGGGATTCTTTCACCTTTCTAATTTTTTTCAAAGTTCTACTTTCATGTCAAGTATTTCAAGTTTCTTTTTATTATGTTGAGGTATGATCTATATATCTATAATAAATATATTTTATGTTCATATGATGAGAGACCCTATTTGATCTCGTCAATTATTATTTTTTGAGGTTTAACGGGCGTCGTTAGGCTGCCGAATTTTTAAGGGATTCTTTCACCTTTCTCCTTTTTCAAAGTTCTACTTTCATGTAAAGTATTTGAAGTTTGTTTTTATTATGTTGGGGTATGATCTCTATATTTATCATACTGATATTTTATGTTCATATGATGAGAGACCCTATTTGATCTCGTCAATTCATTTTTGTTGATGTTTAAGTGGCGTCGTTCGGCTGCCGAATTTTTAAGGGATTCTTTCACCTTTCTCCTTTTTCAAAGTTATACTTTCATATCAAGTCTTTCAAGTTCCTTTTTATTATGTTGGGGAATGATATATATATATCTATCATACTGATATTTTATGTTCATATGATGAGAGACCCTATTTGATCTCATCAATTCATTTTTTTTAAGTTTATGTGACGCCGTTAGGCTGCCGAATTTTTAAGGGATTCTTTCACCCTTCTCATTTTCAAGTTCTATTTTCTTGTCAAGTCTTTCAAGTTCCTTTATCTTAGGTTGGGGTATTATCTCTATATCTATCATACTGATCTTTTATGTTCATATTATGAGAGACCCTATTTGATCTTGTTAGTTCATTTTTTTGATGTTTAAGTGATGTCGTTAGGCTGTCGAATTTTCATAAGAGAAATATTATTTTTTTCATCCTTTCATGTTCTTCATTTCATATGTTATATCTTTAAAATTTCATTACCATGTTCTTAAATCCTTTTTATTATGTCCCCCTACTGTTTTATAGATCATTTATGAGTGGGTGACCCTTGTTCTTTCTCTTATCAATGTTTTCTATAACCTCATAACATATCTGTTATGCTACATAATTTTCGTCCCAAAATGTCTCACTCTTATTCCCAAATTAATTTATTTTATTAAGTGAATACTCAAAGTAATTTATTCTAAAGGGTTATTCACATATATTCCAAAATGTTCTATTTTAAATTCTTGGATTTACATACATGAGACCCGCTTTACCTTTCTGTGGGTTTAAAGTGACATAAAGATCTTGTCTTTAAAGCAATTTCTAAAACATTATGATTATGAAATGAAATCCATTTCTTTTATTCTATATGGGTTGTTTATGAAATTATTGATGATTATATATGTGGATCACATGATAATAAAGTAAAATTTAGGGGTGTTCCCTGATAGCGCTCTAATGCTTTGGGTAAAGACTTAATCTCTAGAGATGACCATTTTGACTGATACCTTGGTGAATAACCTTGGTAATTTTTATTGACACCTTGGGGATGGACCTTGGTGAAATGGAAATGATTTTATTTGTTAAAATTTTTATCCACATATTCAAGTTATGAAATATGTTATTTTTATTATGATATGCCGCATAATTTCATTCTCATGCCTTAAAGTTCTTTTCATGACTTTATTGATGTATCTCAAGTTCTCATGTAAAATGTTTCCCTTGTTTCACTTACTGGGACTTTTGCTCACCCTTTACTTTTATGTATGCTCCCAGGTTATGAGATTTCTTAATAAACATAGGATGAACAAATGAATAATCCTTTCAAGTGTTTAAGAAGAATGTTTTTTTCTCATGTAATAAGTTCCTTGTTTCCAAGACACTAAACCTTAAAGATCCTCAGTTTTGTATTTTGTAACAAAAGTTAATGTTATAAAAAGGCGAGATGCTATAGTTGGTATCAAAGGATGGTTTAGTTATTTGTGGAAATTAGGATATGAAAACTCTAGAAATAATCCTATAGAAAAGTTTAAATATAGTAAATCTTCCTGGTATTTTGGTGAGTATTGAGTAAGGGGTTGCTAAGAAAATACATCCAAGTCTGGATACGAGCAGGTAGAGATGGCTCTAGCACAGATGTACATAGGGGTAAAACCCAAAAACACCACTTTGAGCTAGACTTTAACGAGAACTGGTACACGACAATGGGCCTTGCTGCACTCTTGGTTACGACACTCCCGGGAGATATGCTTTGGTAAATTCATAAGCATAGTATGAACCATTATTAAAGGAACAAAGATAAAATAAAATAAAGATTCACATAAGAATATATGATCATGGATAACCTAGTTTGGAATTTAGGGGATCACAAGTTAGGGTATACTTTTCTTCTACAATTTATCCTTCTATGCTTTAAGTTCCTTTTCATGATTATTGGCTAAGTATTTAAGCCCCTAATTGTACTTTATTTTCATAGTTAATGGAGAGAAATGGAAGAACATGTCCCAACAACCAATGTGATAGGAAATGTGACGATTTTCGTATTAATATGACAGATATGATTAGGGTATTAAAAGATGATTATTATTTTGGAAGACGTTCACTATTTTGGGGACCCTATATGATTGAGGTAAATAGATTACTACGGTATTTTCTTTGAGTAAAGGTTGACTTATATTTTGAAGAATCGATGAATTTAAGGTGGACTTATACTAATTTAGGTAACTTATGTAAATGATTAACCTATCATGGGGAAAATGTGATTAGGTTAGTTACTTTTGTTATAAGATGTTAGGAGTGGTTGGTGTTGTTCGGAGATGAATGATGATGTTTATTTTGGAAAACTATGTTATCAAATCCATCTTGTATTTGGGTTTCAATCTTAGTTTGGTTCATATTGAGGATTTTTAAGGATAGTTATTTATGGAATGGTCTTTGATGAACTTTGGGTAGGACCACGGAACTTTGAAGATTTAAAAGTAGTTTCCCTTCTTATGGGATACTTTCTTTTTGAAGAGTTGTTTTATATTACCCTTTTTTTTGGGTTAATGTTTAAAGATAGAAGAAATTGATAGTTAATATTTTGTGGATTACGTGACTCTCAAAAAGATGATTCTTATGTTTTGATGAGACCAAGTGTTTTTGAATGCTCATCTTTTGGAGAAAATATTAGTTTTGGAATGAACTTATTAAAGGATGAAACTCTACTTGAAGGTAGGTATATTTTCTTATGTTTTTATTCTATAATTCTTGAAAATTATGAAAAGGAACATAAAAAAAATGTTATTGGTTTACGTTTCCTACTGGTTAATCAAAGACCATTTACACACATCATAAGTTTGTGATTTTCTTGTGGTTACCTTTCTCATAATCATGTTTTCTATCACTTTCCCTCAGAACTTGACCCTTTGTTTTTTTCTTCCATATCCATGTTTTCCTACATGGAATCCTTGTGTGGGTTAACTCAGGTGACCTTTGTACTTACCTTTCCTTCTTTTAAAATAATAGTTTTACTGACTCCTTTTCTGATGTGGGACATTTAATGAAATTTCAAAACCCAATTTTAAAAATTTCGAGGATGCAATTTCTTAAGGGGGGAAGATTGTAACGACCCAAAATTTTGAATAAATCTTGTTTCTTAATTTTGTCTATTATTTTATTTTTTATACTCAACAAAACTATTTCATTTGATAACATGAGTATAATTAAAATGATACCTTTGTGTTTTGGCTGTTATATGACCATTGGTCAATATGACTGCTGGAAACTAAATGTTTCGATTATTATCTCTAAATACAAGTGATCTTGGTTAATTAATATAGAAAGAAGATTTGATGGCCTCACCTAGTAGTGTTGGACTGATTGAAGCCCATCTAACAGAACTTGGGAAGGTGGTAGCACCACTGGGCTTTTCTCTAGACCAAACCCAAGGCGAACTTCATCGTGTGAAGCTATAATAGAATCACCTTCTCGAGAAGTTCAAACTGATAGAAATTACTACTCATGTGATGTTGGCCGAGCCTCCCACAGATTCTCTCACCTTAGCACACCTTACACTTAGTTCCTATGCTGGTGTGATAAGGGTCTATGTAAGGAGACCATAAATGCCTTGTTTAATCCTTTTTTTAAAATAAAATTTTTTATTTCTACTTATGATGATGTTTATGAATTTTCAAATGTCCGGATAAATATAGTATGCATATTTTTGGTGAATTTTAGAGAAAAGATATTTTAAAAAATGTTTACGTAAACCTTAAATAAATAAAAATGTGTAATGATTTTCAACAAATGGTCTTCTAAAATTATGTTCAGTACAAAATTTAGAGTCTAATAAGATCAACATAATTTTTGATGAATAGTAAAATATGAATAGTGATTTCATGCTTAGGACTAGTAATGTGACCAAATGTATTAGTAATCTCACTTAAAGAAAGTATAAATATAATTTAGGCACCTTGATTAAGTAATGTGATTCAATAAAATGGTTAAATAACGGTTTGATAAATTATTATTCAAGTATTAGTTTCTTTGGGTGAATAGTTTTTTTAATTAAAAATTAAATTAAAAATATTTAGAAAATTATTTTTATAAAATGGATTTCATTTTTGAACTTTAGAGCATCGATATTATGTTAAGGTAATTTTTGGGGATTTTTATAAAAAAATGAATTTTCGGTGAATAGTTTATTTATTTTAAAATTAAATTAAAAATATTTAGAAAATTAATTTTATAAAATGGAGTTCATTTTTGAAATCAGAGCATTGATATTTGGTTAAGGTGAAATTTTGGGATTTTTCTGAGAAAGTTGAATTTTCTGTGAATAGTGAAAATACAGTTTTTAAGTTACAGGTGTTTAATGACATCATTAAATGATGTATTAATCATGTCATAAATCTGGTCGACTTATGAATAGTAAGATAAGGTATGAGGTGTCCCAAGTGTCCAGTACCATGGGAAAATACAATGGGCAAGCCCATGGTTTTGCCAAAACCACCAATGAGGTGTCCCTTGGCCATTAATGTCTTGTCCCCTCACTTTCCCTATAAATACCAAGCCATCCTCTCATCCATTCGACTCCCAACTCTCCCACAATGAATCTCTGGTCTCATTACTTCCCAAGGAGTCCTCCCAAGGTGCCCCCAAGCCCTCAAGGTCCCAACCTTTGAGTTTTAAGAGTTACGTTTAAGATAAGGGATTCAAACTCTCTCTTTCTTTTCAAATAATCTCTTTCATGTCATTTCTATTATGCTCCATGTTCTTATGTTGGAGGATGTTCTTTTATATTCCTCTTACATAACATTTCATTTTCATATGATGGTAGTTCCCCTGTTACTCTAATCATTTCATTTTATGAATGTTTAAGTGGCATCGTTAGGCTGCCGAATGTTTTTTAACAGATTCATTCACCCTTCTCATTTTCAAGTTCTATTTTCTTGTCAAGTCTTTAATGTTCCTTTTTCTGTTAGTGTATGATATCTATATCTATGATACTAATATTTTATGTTCATATTATGATAGACCCTATTTGATCTCGTCAATTCATTTTTTTCGAAGTTTAAGTGGCGTCGTTAGGCTGCTGATTTTTTAAGGGATTCTTTCACCTTTCTCATTTTTTTCAAAGTTCTACTTTCATTTAAGTTCCTTTTTATTATGTTGGGTTATTATCTCTATATCTATCATATGGATATTTTATGTTAATATTATTAGAGACCCTATTTGATCTCGTCAATTCATTTTTGTTGAAGATTAAGTGACGTCGTTAGGCTGCCGAAGTTTTAAGAGATTCTTTCACCTTTCTCCCTTTTCAAAGTTCTATTATCATGTCAGGTCTTTCGAGTTTCATTTTATTATGTTGGTTTATGATCTCTATATCTATCATTCTGATATTTTATGTTCATATGATGAGAGACCATATTTGATCTCGTCAATTCATTTTTTTTTTGACGTTTAAGTGGCGCCGTTAGGCTGTCTAATTTTTAAGGGATTCTTTCACTTTTCTCCTTTTTCAAAGTTCTACATTCATGTAAAGTATTTAAAGTTCCTTTTTATTATGTTGGGGTATGATATATACATCTATCAAACTTATATTTTATATTCATGTTATGAGAGACCCTATTTGATCTCATCAATTCATTTTTTTGAAGTTTAAGTGATGCTGTTAGGCTGCCGAATTTTTAAGGGATTCATTCACCCTTCTCATTTTCAAGTTCTATTTTCTTTTAAAGTCTTTAAATTTTTTTTTTATTATGATGGGGTATGATCTCTATATCTAACATACTGATCTTTTATGTTCATATTATTAGAGACCCTATTTTATCTCGTCAATTCAGTTTTTTAAAGTTTAAGTGACGTCGTTAGGCTGCCGAATTTTCTTAAGAGAAATCTTATTTTTGTCCTCCTTTCATGTTCTTCATTTAATATGGTATATCGTTCAAACTTCATTACCATGTTCTCATATACATTGTATTTTGTCCCCCTACTATTTTATGGATCATTTATAAGTGGGTGACCCATGTCCCCTCTCTTTTCAATGTATTCTAAAACCTCGTAACATAGCCATTATGCTGCAGAATTTCCGTCTCAAAATGTATCTCTTTTATTCTCAAATTCATTTATTTTATTAAGTGAATACTCAAAGCTATTTATTATAAAGGTTTATTCCCATATATACCAAAATTTTCTATTTTAAATTCTGGTATTTACATACATGAGACCCGTTTTCTCTTTCTGTAGGTTTAAAGTGACATAAAGATCATGTCTTTAAAGAAGTTTTTAAAACATTATGATTATGAAATGAAACTCATTTCTTCTATGATATATGGGTTGTTTATAAAATTATTGATGATGATATATTTGGATCACATTATAATAAATTAAAATTTAAGGCTGCACCCCGATAGCGCTCCAATGCATTGGGTAAAGACTTAATCTATATAGATGACCATTTTGACTGATACCTTGGTGAATAACATTGGTAATTTTTAATGACACCTTGGGGATCGACCTTGGTTAAACGAAAATGATTGTCTTTGTTAAATGTTGTATCCACATCTTCAAGTTATGAAATATGTTGTTTTTATTATGATATTCCTCATGATTTCATTCTCATGCCTTAAAGTTCTTTTCATGACATTATTGATGTATCTCAAGTTTTCATGTAAAATGTTTCCCTTGTTTCCCTTACTAGGCCTTTTCTTCACCCTTTCCTTTGATGTATGCTCCCAGGTTATGAGATGCCGTAATGAACTTAGGATGAACAAATTAAGAATCCTTTCAACTGTTTAAGAAGAATATTTTTTTCCTCATGTAATAAGTTCCTGGTTTCCAAGACACTAAACCTTAATGATCCTCAGTTTTGTATTTTGTAATAAAAGTTAATGTTATAAAAAAGTGGGATGTTATAATATCTAAGTAGTATATGAGAGGATACCATTGATGGAGAACCTCTAATACACATAGATACCTCCATTGATGAAGCACCTCGAATACATACAAATGATTCAAAATTACACACATGCTAAATAATTCATTGCAAATTCACAGGGAAACCTACATTAGGCTTGGTAAATTGATAAAGATTCATGAACATATCTTAAACAAATAGGAGAGTCCTGGAGTAGACAATAATTTCCCCTAAAAGGGTGTGATGTGTCTGAACTCCCATCTTTTTGACCAATGTAAGTTCTTAAAAGTTGTAGGTAAAAATACCTAACGAACACCTCCCTTTGGAAAGAAGTTCCCATTTAGATACATAATGATTGGGGGTTTCTAGTTTCATAAATAAACTTTATGGAAACCATCAGGAAGTATTAATTCATAACCAGAAATAATTGTTTGGGGGAAACAAAAAATGGTGAACCTAACGTGAATCCTTAACCAAGGAGATAGTTTACCTGATCTATGAGGCCCTTATTAGTTTAAAAAAGAGGTTCATACAAAGGATTCAATCACTCATGTGTTCATATAAAAGATGCTACTTTTTTGGTGTTCATTGTTTGTATTTGTAATATATATGGTCACTTTATTTCAAATAAATCTCTTCATTCCAAATGGATTCCTTCATATTTGAACTCATGATTTCCCCGATTGATGCTCGACCTAGACCCCTATCTGGTCGAAGGATGTCATCACCGACTCAGCGTCTTCAATGATGGGTATCTAATGAATTGGTTCGAGAGTACCATCAACATGGTACAATCCCGAGCTTGGAGGCTGCCCAACAGGACCTCCAAATAAATAATAACCTATGGTTGTCCAGTCAAAGATGATCGGTGGTCCATAAGCAAACAGTTCCAACCACTGTCTTCAACCATTTTGGGAGTTTATCCTTGGAACACAATCACAAATCCCTCCCATATTCCCGGTAGGTCGACCAAGAGGGCACTCGTGTCATCATCTCTAAGAGACACGAGTCCTTCCCTAGGGATCCTTCCAATAATCACTATTACTAATTTCACACAGTTGCAAACCCTCAACATGATGAGGGTGTTATTTTCGGTTGTTTGACCCAGGTCCCTCAGAACCGAGTGTGTAAGACAAAATTTCGAGGACAATAGTCGGCTAACAGGGAGAAGGTTCCTTCCTTTTCCACCACCAGATAAGTTCACCAATCAAATTTGGTGGAAAATAGTGCACATGCACATACCCGTATCTAGCTTAATTCTGCCAGCCAACAGACTCATCTAGCGACACCCAACCAATCTCATCGTTCAAATCTGGTGGAATACCAAGAGAAGAAATATACACTTTCTTACAATCTTTCAGTGAGGCAGAAAACTCATCTATCTGCATTCAGGGATGCTCGCGAACCAAATGTTCCAAAAACATATAAGTAGAAATGTACACCTTCTTGCACTCACCAAGCCTGCTAGTAGTCTCATCTGGCAGTACCTGGAGAATTCAGTCAAAAAGTTATGATAACAAACCTTGGGTAGACTCAACTCTCCTCCCTCACACATGAGTAATTTCAGTATCAATTAACATGAAAGTGAAGATAGGAGAAGGTACATAAACCTACTCCAAATATAAAATGGATGTATATTCCCATTACAACCGCTAAAGGAATAATATTTTTTGGAAATGGTGAAAGGGTAGATACAAATTCATACATGTATCCAAGAAGCTTTCCAGAATAACATAATGGAATCTTCAATAATTACAGAGAGACAAAGACACAATTCTATCCCCATACCTATGATGACTCATCAGCATGTCATCCCATAGTAGATACAAACCTTTGTTCTAGTGTAGGAGGGTAATGGGGAACACTCCTCCATATCATATGAACAACTGAATTAGAAACATAAACTTGATTCAAATAGAGATAATCGATCTGTTTTAATAGAAAATCCAAAGAGAGCACATACACCTACACATGATAACCACTTTTCCTAACAAGTGGCACCAACTATGTGTAAGAGGGAATCTAATAATATGTTTCACCAAGTACAGTTGGAGAATCAAGATTCATCAGTGATATGTGTCCTCTTAATACTGGAGTTCTTGAATCCCTTAGACATTTTTCTATTTCATCTCAAGATCATACGCTCCCATTACCAAATTATTGGACTAGTAGCAGTAATTATGAAGTTATCCATCAGACACTTCATCATTAAATATTTCTTCATGAAAATTTGTTATATCATGAGAACCTATCTCTGGGTGAGATATGTGGTAACCCTGGATGTGTCATGAAGACCAAGGAGAAAGAGGACTTATCCCTTACTATAATCCACCATGGTGGTCCTTCCCATGATGGAATTTATTGTGAATGTTCTCTCTATGGTAGTGTTTATGATTTTCAATAAAATTCTCCAACTAACAATGTAGGAATGAGAAATCCCTATTATCTTGAGGTACTTGAAAACATAAGTCCAATCATGTCTGATTCCCTGTTATTGATAGGTGAAATACCTTCTCATCCAAAAGACAACCTAAGGCGACGGTCATTCTTCAAACCTCCCTTGGGTCATTTACCTTCTAATATGGTAGAAGAAACACCAACTAATCTCATTGATTATGATAAATCCATAAAGAATCATGTCTGATTCCTTGTCATTGACAGGTGAAATACAAGTCATGTTCTGGCCTTTGGAAACCATTCAATACATCATTCCATGGATGTTGGTGGATGATTGTATTCATGAAATCCATCTCAACACATGGAATACTATTCTTCATCTGAAAGCCAAAGTATTACCATAAGATGAATATCAATGTCTTTTCAAGGTAATAGAAGGGTTATAGTGAAAAATTAACTTGGAATATCTCCATGTTTCCCAACATCCAAAGATCAAGAAGCAATAAAAGGCCCCTCAACACGCATGCCTCAATGCATTAAAGAGGTTGAGACAATTGATCGCAGAAACCCCATCTGGTGTTCATATCAGAGGATGGGGTGCACAAAGAGCATTGGATTTTACTACGCTCCAAAATCAAGAAAGCGCATCAAAATTGGCCTCATGAAATTTCATTTCCTTAGGTTGGATACAATAAACAAATTTTTTTCATGACCAAAGAGATGCTCAGCAAGAGCAAGCCTCGATTTATTTTCACCAAGGTCATGACTAAAAAGAGAAAGAAAATGAGATTCTTCTGCATCAAGCATCTGAAAATATGTAGAAACCTTCCCACTAAGAGGATATCAGCCATCAGATCGCACAAATGTTTGAAATAGTAAAATGGTCTTCTTAAACTGGTGATTTAAGTGGGTGTCACATAATGAACCTATCCAATGTCATACTCAGATTCATAAAATCAGAAGAGTCGTAGCACTGATATCAGCCATAGAAATTCAAGAATCACCCCAGCCCATAGGGATGGGGTATTTTTTAACACAACCATCAGAGTCAAAAAATAGATCATGAAGGGATGAGGAAGAAGAATAAGAATAGCCCTAGCCTATGAGGTTGGGGGATTTTTCACATCCACAATCCCCTCCTCAGTGGAAGTTAGTTTTATCTAGATTAGGAAATAAACCACAAATTAAACGCACAACTAAAATATCCAAGGATTCCCATTAGATTTTAATCCTTCAATCAGTCCATGGAAAACCAAAAAAATAGGAGAAAAATGTCTCATGGAGGATGATGAAGAATGTGATATTACAAATATACTGATAGAATTCCATCAATGAATTATGTGTTAGTAAATATCATTAATTCAATTATGGAAGATCATCTAAAAATGATTCTAGTTCAGGGGAGTTAGAGGATGATGTTCTTCTTCATAACGTAGTACGCACCGAAGAAAATTAAGGATGTGTGCGTACTTGAAATACGAGGATTACCCAAAATCTAGTTATTCGTTTGAATAATCAAATTCCACCTATTCAAAAAGAACCTAACAAGGGGATTGGTAATGGTTGGGTCATGTATCACTTTTACACTGTAGAAGGTCAATATTATTTTATTGAAGAACGATTTTCCTAACAAGAGGAAGAGATAAAGGAGTTGATTATACTCAATGTGTAGTTACTTTGAAGAAACATTCATGACAAACATGCTCCACAAACAGATCCTCAATTTTCACTTCTTGTAGGAGCTCCTTAGAAAGGAGGGTTTGTTGCAACTACTAATATGGATAATGAATTCCATTCATTGGGTATATAGCTAGAACTAGGTCAACCATATCCTGACAGGCATGTCCCCATGGGTTATCCAAGAAAAATACCAGAAGTGCCACCACTAGTGGTCCTTCCAGTCATTGTACCTATTCAGACTCCAACTGCCACACCTTTTTAAGTCCCAACTCATCCTAATGTTTCATAAATTTTTATAAATACAATTAATTCATTAACAACTTTATTGGATGCTTTAGAAGAATGGTTTGCACCGGTACAACCGAAAAAGAAGGTTTATCCCGAATATGTAGATCCAATTCTTCCCCCGCCAAACTTTTTGAATACCACATTTCTAATATATAATGGTTCTGGAGATTCGGAGCAGCACTTAATTCATTTCATATCTCATTGTGATCCCATGATGGGGACCCCTCAACAACAAGAAGTAGTAAAGCTCATATGTTTTGTTCAATCATTGTAGGGGTCGACCTTTGTCTGGTATACAAGTTTACAATCTTGATCAATTACTGGATGGGAAGACCTTCGTGAGGAATTCCTTTTCCAATTTAGCTCAATGCAGCAAACGAAAAATATTTTTTGATCTTATGAACTAAAAACAAAGATAGAATGAAATATTTTCATATTTAATTGCTCGATATAAAGGACTAACATATTCTTTAAACCTAAAACTCCCATAAGAAGTGTTACTACTAATCTATATGTAAAATCTATGTGATTAGTTAAACACACCAAAAATCCTTGTGAAATACACAAGAGGGTTTCGAGACCTTGCTTCAATTTCCCAACAAGTGGAGAATTCCATCGTGGAAACCAAAGCTAAGTCTCATATAATCCCATCATCTCCGAGACGGAGAATAGGAAAAGAAGAGGTTGCCATAGTTACACTCAAGCAAGAAGCTATACCTACTTATACTTCAAATCCATCATCATACCATAGGAATCCTCCTCCCAATAGTTAGAAACAATGAACTCCTTGTAAATATGATCAAAAATATTAAAGGAGAATACATTTTGAGGGGTTAAATAACAAATTATACACTTTTTGGAATGAATAAGTTCCCAGTTACTTCAATTAATCCTTGGAAAACAACATTTTCCAGTTACCAAGGCCAAAGAAACTGAAAAAATAAAGAGATGAGGACCTCCCAAACTACTTTCCCTTCCATAAAATAATGTGATAACTATATTTGGAGTGTTTTGTTTTTAAATATCTTCTATAAAAAATGGTGGAATCTAGAAAAGTGAAACTAAAAATTTCATCAACCCAGGTAGAATGTGTTACTATTATTGATCCAGAAGAAGAAAGCGAATGGAAAAAAGTCAAAATTAAGAATGTGCATAAGTTTGATGATTATATATACATGAAAACAATCAATTGAACTCATTCCATTCTATAAAAATAATTGAAACAACTGACTATGCCACCTTCCACTTCTATTGAAAGTAATACATATTATTCAAAAGATCATTCCTACAATGGACAATCCTCAAGAAATAGATATGGTAAAAACGATAAAAACCAGTCAGAAGAAGATGAGCTTGTGTTAAGGCCAAATATATTTTTGACTTTGGTAGATTTCATTCCATCTGTTTCAAAAGAACGAGAACTTTCCCACTAAATTACACAACAAGAATTGATCCGTCAGACGGAATTTTCATGAGATGAGCACTTGATCTTCAGTTCCATTAACATTTTCCACTTAATGGATCCATATGAAAATGATGATTCTAAAAATGAACTTGAATTTCCTATAAATGATTGGGGAACTAGAGGGAATAAGTCTTCAAGCTCGAGGATACAGCGGAAGACATGGGTATGCTAGAAGACACTATTTTAATTATACCCCTACTCCAACCATTTATGCAATAGAAACTCATGGAAGAGCCCTTCATCGGGCTTAGAAACAACAATGGAATTCTCCCAAACATGACAGGGTTAGCCCCAACATGATTATCATAGAAGACCTATTAGAGGATATATCACCACTTTCTCAATAGGTGAGTAGACCTAGTCAACCTAATCCACCAAGAGTAGAAGTATTTACAGCTTCTACTCTGACACATGGTCCATCTACATTAAGAGCATCAACTTCCAAGGTACCTATAAAATGGAATTTCCATGCTTGAAAACATAGAACTTTGTTAACAGAATTATGATGTTTTCTAGCAACTGGCCCATGTAATTTCCAAGTTATCAATCCTTGATTATATGAATATATCAAAAGATCTTCAAGACACACTTAATAAGGCGTTTTCATGTCCTCAATAGTGTCAAACTAAGGTTTCTACTGTTGAGGACTACCGTATAGAGAATAATCCTGCAGAAGTTTTTGTAGTTATATATTTCATGGACCAACATGAGGATGATGTTGTACATGGACACATCAGGCCCTTGAATTTTTCTACAAAAGACAATGATATGTACATTCAATAATCCTTAATTTATAATGGAATAGGAATCAACATCATTCCCATCCTTACACTTCATCGGTTGGGTCTCACTGAATCTAACTTTTCTCCATCCACTCTGATGTTGAAAGGTTATTATAAGAATGGACAAGAACCTCTAGGAAAGATTACAATCAGAACTCAATTTAGAAATCTTGTATCTAATTCATATTTCATGGTTGTCCAAAAAAACATAGCTTTCAATATTATTCTTAGAAGGCCTTGGCTACATAAATATGCAGTCATTCATTAGTTATAAAACCAGTGTCTCAAGTATTACTCCAATGGATGAATTGGGAAATTTAATTTTGACAACGCCCCATTCAAGAATTTTGAATCTCATTATATTATGGAATATTTCTATCACACAAAGAGAATATGGTCCTTGGAAAAAGATATAACAAGAATCAATACTCTGAATCATTTAGAAAACATCCCAGCTAACCCATTAAAGAATCACAGTGCAGATTACATGCTGCCTATCAATCAAATTGAAAGGGTAGACCCAAATCCAAGAACTCATTCAGTGGATTCCATATTTTCAGTTGTGATAATTGGGCCTGACAGAACATGATAAATTACTGATTTACCAAATAGTGGTGAAAGCCTAAATGGATATGTCATCATTCCATCCACTGAAATTCAGAAATTCATTACTTCATTAGAGAGGCCATAAGAAGTTGTTGCATTAATAGAGAAATACAGAGGTGTTGTTTACTAAACCATAAATTTCCCTTCAATACACAAGGAAGACCCTTCATTATTAGTACCGTTATAAATGGTCTCATCTTATTTATGATGTTCAAATAAAAAATCTTTACCTATATTTAAAATCTTTCTTCAACACTTACCCTTCAAGTAGAAATCGAAGAAGTGACACGTGAGGAAGTTGAAGAAGAGGAACACCTCAGGGATACTCCTCCATCATTTAACAAAGGTTTCTCTACTACTGTAGATTACCTTAGAGAAATAAATTTGGGTATAGAGGAAGATCTATGCCCAACTTAATTAGTACGGACATGACTTCCGAAGATCAATAGGTATATAATTAATTTCTAATTTGACACTTAGATGTGTTTTATTCGAACTATATAGAAATTCCAGGCCTTGATCCTATAATTTCTACCCATCATATGGGTTTTCCAGGAGATCATCAAGGATTTAAGTGGGGTGTAAGAAGAACTCACCCAACTCAAGCCTACAAAATTGAGGCTGAAGTCGACAAAATTATCAAATGTGACTTTATCAAGGAGGTTCAATATCCCAAATGGTTGGCCAATTTTGCCCCAATGAAAAAGAAGAATGGAAAATTCTGAGTTTCCACTGATTTCAAATATCTCAACTAGAATTGTCCCAATGATGACTTTCTAGTTCCAATCACAGAAATTTTTATTGATGCAACAGTTGGCTACGAAGTTACTCTTATGAAACTGTTTTACCTTTACCAAATTGATAAATAAAGGGGTCACATATCAATCGACCAATGACAGCTAATAATCATTTGATGCCATCAATAAATACCTCTTTATTCCACTGGTATTGATGCCACCATTTTAAGGAAAGTTGTTTATTCATTATGTGACAACCTTGGAGTGATCATTGGTTGTCATCATAGCATAACAGAAGGATGCTAAGAATGAAAATAGACTTTAATATATCAATAGAATCGTGCTCAATGTAGATACTCGATATTCATATATTAAGAAAAGGTATGTAGAATTAATATTTTCATTTTAATAAATTGAGACACTACATGCAGCATCATGAGGTCCACATGGTATCTCACAATATCCCGCTCAAATTTATCCTCATTCGTCCTATGCTTACATGGAATCTGGAATAGTGTGTGTTTATTCCGCAATAGTTTGATATACAGTTTGTTACTTAGAAAGTAGTAAAAGTTGAAGCTTTAGCAGAATTCCTTGCTGAGAACCCTTCTACATAAGAGGTATTATTGAATACTGAATTTCCTAATAAATAAATATTCTCTATTTCATAAAGTCACATAATATGGGAAATGTATTTTTATGGTTCTTTTAGAGGTCCAACGAGGAAGAGAATGGAAAACCCTAAATTTAAAAATGCTTAGTTAGGAATTGTGCTTATCTTCCTAGAGAAGGTTGTGTTTCCATATTCCTTTATATTATCATAAGGTTGTACTATAAATGAGGTAGAATATCAAGCACTCATTGTAGTCCTAGAATTATCACTATAAGTACTAGTGGATTACCTAGAGGTGAATGTCGATTTAGAATTATTAATCAATAAAATCAATGGGGATTACAGTATTAGAAAAAGAAGAAATAATTTCGTTGTATGATTATGTTTGAGGGTTAGTGGTAGAATTTACCTCAGATCCAAAATTGTCTTACATCCCCACGCTAAAAAAATTCCCAACATGATGCATTTCCAAATGTAGCCACAACCTTGGAAGATCCAAATCAGGATAATACAATCATCAGAATTGCTCATCATCCAATGGTTTCACCTTTTATTCAAATAAAAACATAGTAAATCAATGAAATTAGTCCCATTTAAAATCCATATGGTCGTACAATAGGATGGATGACACCCTTCATGGAATATCACCAAAATGGGGCACTTCCACTACATAGAATTAAAAGATAATAGATATGGCGACAATTAGTTAATTTCAATCTTTATGATGGCCTAGATCACTAAAAGATCGTTTATAAATGAGGATTTGATGGAATTATTCATAGATGCATTTATGGGGATGCAACTATGGCTATCATGAAATAAGTACATGAAGGAGCTTGTGGTTCTCACCAGTCTGGACATAGGCTTTCTAATCAAATCTGAAGGCTTGGATACTTTTGGACATTGATGATGACAAATTGCACATATTTCACTATGAAGTGTTATCCTTTCCAGATGAATTTCAACATCATTAATCAACCACCAAAATTTCTACATATAGCTAAACACTCCTAGCCATTTTCTACATTGGTAATGGATATAGTAGGACCCTGTCCTATTTCTACGGCTAAGTAGTTAAAGTATATTCTTAATGCTACCAATTTATTTTCCAAATTGGATGAGGCGATACCACTCAAGGAAGTCTGTTACAAAAGTATTGTTAGCTTTGTAAATGCTAATATAATCACCAATTTTTGTGTCCCCCATACCATATTTTAAAACAACATCACCAATTTCTATTCTGTTGAGTTAAAAAAGCTATGTCATGAGCACAATATCAAATCCAACCATTCATCTCGCTACCAAGCAGTGACCTATGGATAGATAGAGGCTTCCAATAATACCATATACAATATACTTCAAATGATGGTGGAAGAAATAAAAATTATTAGCCTGATAAGCTCTTTCATGATTTATGGTGTTATTAGACTACTACTTATACTGCAACATGGTCAACCCTGTATTCTTCAGTGTGTGTGATGGATGCAGTTCTGCCTATTGAAGTTCAATTTCCTTTACTCCAAGTAGCCATATATGACTAGTTATCTGTAGATGAATAGTCTCAGAAGCGATTTGATGAGATAAAATAATTAGACAAAAAGAGATTGCATACCTTGAATCACTTGGAAGTCTATCAAAACATAATAGTATTATCTTTTATCAAGAAATTTTTCCTCCACTCATTCTTTCAAAGGGAATTGGTATTAGTCCCCAAGACTCCAATGATACTAGAAAAGAAGCCTGCAAAGCTTGAGACAATGTGGGAATGACCATATTCTATACATAAGGCCCACTCTAATGGAGATTATTCCCTAATATCAATGGATGGATAACTTATTCAACTCCAACCAATGCATGATTCTTGAAGAAGTACTTTTTGTAATCACACAGAGTTATGTCCTTGTATCAATACGTGAAACTACATTGCAACCATATCCATCCATGTTGCATGAAATTAAAATGCATAGCATCTTTGTCCATGTCACATGATGTTAAAATAAACAATGTTATTTTTCCTATCTATATGAAACTAAAATATATGGTTAACATCTCCTTCATTTGATATTAATAAATCCCCCAAGATAACACAAATCAATATTCCTTTTGGTTATTTAAAAAATGAGTAGCCTCAATAGTAAAGCATTACTCACATCATTACTACTCCCTAATGGAACATGATCTGCATAATCCCTATGTTTGAATCATATCTATATAGGTACCCCTTGTCAAGAACTACATGTGGCTTGATACTGTCCCCTAGAAAGATATGTAGTGACACTTGGGTATTATCCCTTGTCCAACTATAATGTTTCGTTCACATCATGTGACTTACATCCTTGAAACAAGATGTTAAACTGGATAGTTATTCTAGAACTATGTATGGCTTGATTCTTATATCAATGGGATATTTAGAGACACCCAGATATCCAATTTTGGTCCTAGCCACAGCAAAATAAAAATTCATTATTCCTTGTGTTTATGAGTTAGATCTTCACAGGGAAAACCAACTACAAGAACTACGTGTGGATTGATTCTCATTCCAATGAGATGCATAGAGATGCCCAGATATCCAATCATGGGTCCAACTACAACTATAATAAAATTTATTTCCCATTTCTTCCGTTATATGAAATAAAACTATACAGAGTACACTTCTATAATTGTTTGTTTGTTTTCCAAACTATCATGTGTCTTAATCGTAACCATTATTATAGAATATATTAAAATCCCTCATCTCTCCCATCAAACTCAATTAGTGTGGGGAATGATATTTTCAAGAACTATGTATAGATTGATTATCATTCAAATGGGATATGTATAGATTCTCAGATCTCCAATTTTGGGCCCATTCACAATAAAATAAAAATCCCCTTCATTCTCTATGTGTATAAATCAAACCTACTTGGGGAATATTTCAAGAACTGTGTGTGGAGTGATTCTTACTTCAAAAAGATACGTAGTGACACCTGGGTTTTCACCCTATCCCAACCACAATATCTCTGTATTTTCATGATGGTTCATCTTTGTTCAATTACAAGATGGTAAACTGCATGGGAATTCATGAACTACGTATTGCTTGATTATTATCCATATAAGTTATGTAGTAATACCCAGATCTATAATCATTGGTCCATCCCTAATTTTATAAATGAAACCCCTCTTTCTTATTCCCATGCACAAACCAAATATGCATAGGAACTTCTTCTAGAAATTTTATGTTGATTCTCATTTCAATGAGATACATGGTAATGCCTTGGATTTTTACTTTTGGCCCAACCATCAGTTTAGAAATTATTAAAAGCCCTTTTCCCAATATCAAAAACTAATGATATAGTAAATAATTTGAAGAACTACTTGTGGCTTGATTCTCACCACTATAAATATACATAGTGATGTTTAGACCCTATATCGTAGATCAGCCACCAATAAATCATTAAACCCTTATTTTTTACTTTTTGTACCTTCGTGTTGTCGATTAATCTTTTACTGACCCTTATTTCTCACACCAATCACAGCTTACATGGGCTTATGAATTGGGTAAAAATATTTCTTTACATTAATAAAGAATTTCAATTCCTATTTGGTTTTATCAATGGTCTTGGATGTAAGACATTAAAATACAGAGCATATTTCCTCATCGCATGACGATAAACTGTACGATCTTCTCAAAAACAATTATGTGTTGTTCAATTCTCATTTTCATGAGATATGTAGTCATTTCACGTCAGTTCACCTTCATCCTTACCGCATGATGTTAAACTTCATGGAAGTATAAAGAACTATGTGTTTCTTGATTCTCATTCTATTGAGATATATAGTGACACCCAGATCTCCTATCTTGGGTCCAATGGTAATTAATAAAACTCTTCCACCCCTTTTGAATGCATCAGACCTGCATAGGAAACCCTTGCACGAACTCTGTATGAGTTGATTCTCATCCATATGAGATACACAGTGATGTCCAGATTTTCAATCGTGGACCCTGACCGCAACATCATGAAATCGATGCCTCTTTTAACCCATGTATGAGTCAGATCTGCATGAGGGAGTCAGTATGAGTTCTCATCGTATGTATGAGCACATATTCAAGAAACCCCCATTATTCCCCACTTGTGAATTCAATTAGGGTGAGGTAAATATTATTTAAGAACTATGTGTGGATTGATTCTTTCCCAAGTAAGATTTATAGTGACATTTGGGTCATATCACCTAGTACAACCACAATATTCTTTGTAACATCAGAATCACTTCACATATTTACCGTATGACATTAAATTTCATGGACCTATAAGAACTATGTGTGATGTGGCCTTATTTTTATATATTTTTTTCACATCTATTTAATTAATTTATAATGATTAAATATATTTTTTTTACACTTTTTACTAAATATTAAAACTTTTTTATTTCAATAGTGACTTTTATTAATTCATCAATTTTTAAAATTAATTATGAAATTTTATTCTTTAAAATAAATAATTTAATCTAAATAACTTATCAAATATAATTATTTCTTAATTAGTTTTGTTAATTTTAATCTTCTTAACTTTTTATTATTTTATATTTACATTGGATAATCATTTAAACACTTTATTTGAAAATTAATTAACTTAGTTTTTCATTTAATATTATATCTTTTCATTAGTTTTACTAAAATAAATTAACATTATTAGTTATTTTTTTAATAACTTTGTTATTTTAAAATATAAGTTAATACGTTAAGTTGAAATTCAATAAAATATCATGTTCTTAATTTTAATTCTTCTTTTAGTTAGTTAGTTAATTAATTTAGAATTTTAATAATTTAATTTAATTAATATTTTAAATTAATGAAAGAAGTTAAAAAAATTAAAGTCAACAATTTTCAGTGACTCATTTCATACCTTTCCATTTTTTCTTTAGAATTTGACTTAATGATACCCTGTCGGTAAGTCATATCTCACCGATAGTTCCACCTATCTCACCCACCTACCGATAGATGTATCTATTGGAATCCCATTTAGTTTTTGTAGTTGTAGTTTTATGTTTTCAACAGTTAATCAATTAATTTAATTAATTAAGGTGTTAAAATAGTTTCAATTTATTTAGTTAACTTTATTTTAGATTTAAATTTTAGTTTTTGTATTTATAGCTTTTCATTTTAAATAAGTTAATCGGTTATTAATTTATAATTTATTTAAGTCTTAGTTTAAGGTTCTTTAATTTAATTATGTTTTTAAATATTCTTATTTTTCAATTTATTAAGTTAATTTCATTAATTGTTTCATTTTACTATTGTAGATTAAATTTTAAGTCAACGGTATCATTGATACTGATGTGCCTCAATGATGCCACGGATACCTTTGTGCACCAACGGTGCCACCGATGTACACCAACAGTGCCACCGCTCTTACTACCCTGATCTCATACCAACACAATTGTAGTTGTTTCCCCTGTCGTTTTGTCATTCCCTCCTACTGACACCTCCTCTTACACAACCTGCTACCAACGTTACACTCCCTTTCCCCATCTACCGACACCGACTCTTCCCCATCAGTTTTGGTCTCTCAATCTTCCCTCCCCTTCCATCTTCTACTGCAACCCAACGCCCCCTAATTTCTTCTACCACTGATGCCTTGTATCATCGTCATCCTCAGATAGCACACTGGACAACCGACAATGCCATTGTAGAACAGAATCAAACAGACACAACTAAATCTGGACTCGTATGAGATTTTCAGCATCAAAAATAAAAATGGAAACATATTTAGATAAGATTAGAGAAGATATACATCACATGAACCCTAAGCCACCAATTTTGATATTTGACCCATATCCTGGTCCTCCTTAATTTTTCCCCAACTGCCAACCACTGCTATACTGGACTAACCACCACCTTTCATGAGCCAAGTTGCGTGTTGTCGGACTAGATATTCACAATGGAGTCACTGTCATGTTAATGCCACATCGGGAGGATGAGGCCACTGTGCTTGAGTAGTACTTTGAGGCCGAGGTTCCATGCCGAGGTGGAGAAACCTGCCTCCAACACTTTGCAGGGGAGGCCTGCGGCCATGGTGTCGTGGAGAAGGAAACTGACCAATCCTCTGAGCCCCGATCTCTTGGCATTGCCGAAACCCTTCCCCCTACTATGAAGAGAAGAAATTTTTGGGGAGAGATGAATTAAAATTAAAAATAAATAAATAAAATAAATAACAATTAAAAATAAATAATAAATAAAATTATTAATTATATTAAATAATTAATATTAATTTACAAAATATATTATAATGATCAATATAATAAAATTAATCAAAATAAATACATTAATATTAAAAATCAATATAAAATTTATTATCAACTAGAATAAAATTTAATAATAATATTTAATTAAATTAATCAATATTTTAATTAAATAAAAATAATAATTAAATAAAAAATATAATTAATATTATTTTTTTAAAAACTTAAATATTAAAAATGATAAATTGTTAATTAAATCGATCAACTAAATAACAATTTAACATTTAATTAATTATTATAACTTAAATTTTATAATAAAATAATTATTATTATAATAAATTAATGAGTAAAATAAAATAATAAATAAATAAAAATATAGATAAAAATATAATTAAGTTATGATAACATATAATTAACATTACTAATAAAATAATATTAATCTTATTTAAGACTTAATGACTATATTAATATTTAATTAATCTTTGTTCGTTTTTTAACTCGTCTGTTTTGTTGTTTCTTGTGCAGGTTCACACCAAAGTTGAAAACATGTCCACATTCATCCAACAAACTATAACAGAGTTTGTTACAGGGGTTAAGTGAAAGTGATGGTTGTTGAGTGAAAAAATGCATGTGTGAGGTGTAACATTAAAGAACACTTGAAGTCGGTGGAAAACAATGGGTGACCTGCATTAGGTGAAAGTGAGTTTAAAACAAATCACTGAGGAGAAAGTGAGGGGATGAGGTGACACACAACGGAGGAAATAATTCGATCATTTGACAACTTCTCACATATTGGAGCATAGAATATCTGAGTAGTAGATTCTGGAATGCCGGTGGGCAGCCCTGGAGTCGAAGGAGCTCAGGAGGAGAGCATCATTTGGGGAGTTCTTCCTCCCTCTTGTTTTATATTTTTATAATCTGTTCTAGAATTTTTTTAATTGAGGTAATGAAAATGAACATGATTGTTATCTAAATCTTAGGGTTTGGGAAATTTCTAGCTCTACCGGTATCTTTATCATCCATTTACACAATTACTTTAATATATTCAGAATCGATCAGTGAGATCAACTCTGAATCTACTCATTTGAAACATTATATTTGTTTTAAAATTAAAGTTACACTATCATTCAGTGTGTCTGATCATGGATACAACTTCTAAATTTTAATTTCATAAGAAAACTTCATAAAATTTGTCTAAGAAGTCTATGTTGAATTTTTCAATGTTTAATTTACAATTGATCTTTTCTTGGAGAGGGAAACCCAAAAAATGTTCAATCTGAGTTACTTATTTTCTAGTGAGGGAAATAAATCAGTCTCTTTCAGTAGTGACATTTCATCCATTTCTCATGTAATGGAAATATTTTAAAACTAGTAGAATAGAGTTTTTCCCCAAGCATTTAATTCTGATTGTTCGTTTATCAGCATTCTATATATCTATTACTTACTGTTTTCAATCTATTTCTTGCATCATCTTAGTATAGATCAATAAAATACAAAGAAATATGGTGTTACTTTACTCTATTAAAAATAAAAGAAATATAAATAGTTAAAAAAATCATGTTTATCCCCACTGTTGACAACACTAGGGTGTTTAGTGTTTTCTTTAGAAAAGTGGTCACAATTGCTTCCCAGTGGGTTCGACAATACATTCAACTATACTATAGTTTTTATGAAATTAAAAATAATTAAACTTTTATTCAATTTCAATGATACTGATGTTAGGTTTTTGGCATCGTTACAGGGGAGGGCACGAGCAACCACTGTTTCTTAACAACAAAATCCTAAAAAATATTCAACATCAAAAAATTTAAAGTTTTGATTTTTTATATTGTTCTATCAAATTATGAAAATATCTGTGTAGATACTTTTATTGTTACTTCCATTCTGTTTTTATTTTCATTTTTCTACTTTTGTATTACCACTTTCACTACTCACTATTATGTTAAATTAAACTATTTTTACATTTTTCATGAGCACTAAATCTACTATTGATATATTAGAGCCCTACACATAGAGATAGACAAACATCTCACTTCTATTAGAAAGAAGAACAAAATTTGAATGGAGAACTTAGATGAAAGTGTGCCTGTAAAAAACTTCCAAAACCATCAATAACTCTTAGACGAAAATGAGAGACCTAGGATGAGGGAGTTCCAACTCCCTCAAGTTTCAAGCAATACTTCTTCTATTATACATTGTCCTAGAGCCCGAAACTATGAGATGAAATAGTAACAAATTTCACTACTTACTTTATTCAATGATTCCTCTAATGAGGACTCTCTTTCCTTCATTAGAGATTTCCACCACACTGTAAACTAGTTACCCCTTCTAGGACCCATAGAAAATGAGCTGATAATGAGAGTATTTTCCTTTTCCCTTAAATGGAATTCTAGGAACTGGTTTCTGAGTCTCAATGAAAACATATTTGAGAATTGGGATCAAGTGTAAAACTCATTCATAATGAAATTTTATCCCCAATGATTTAATGGATAACTTAGAAATAAGATAACTAGTTTTTATCAGGGGGATAAAGAAGCTTTTTATAATTCTTGGGATAGATTCAGGTACCTACTTAGGTAGTTTCCCAATCATCAACTCCCATCAAACCTTCTTATGGATACCTTCTATGAAGGTTTATTCTCCTCTGGACAAAACTTAGTTGACCATGCTGGTGGGGGTAATTACAATAACAAAACTAATGAAGAGTTGAGACAAATTTTTAACAACCTTGCACTGAACTCTCAACATAAGAATTCAAGAAGAAAATGATTCAACAAAAATAATAATGTCAATACCAGATCTGGTTCAATGAACGAAACTAAAGCTCAACTGGATGAAATCACCATGCAACTTCATTCTTCAATGAACCATAATTCAAAACAATTTTTTAACCAAGTTAACTACCAAAACTAGAATCAATATCTTAGGGAGAAGTGTGTTGAGTGTGTTATGTTTGGGAACACTGAGAATTTCTATCCACACATTTATATGCCTCTCCAACCTCTTGAAAATTCCAAATTTTCTGGCTATGGTCAAATAATTCAGCCTAGGGATGACCCATTTTCCAATAATTTTATTCAAGGGTTTAAGAATCACCCAAACCATTCTTAGATAGATCAAGGAGTTCTTCGACCTGCTGCCACTACTAGATTCCAGCAGCCTCCAAGGATGTATTTCCAACCCAACCACAACCTAAGGCTGAGTCTTCAAATTATAAGGATGAGGTTAAAGATATGTTTTTACAATTTATAGAAAGGTTTGATGAACAAAAGAAAAAAAATTATTGTTATAAAATTCAAATGGATGCAAGAATGAAGAATCTTGAAATCTAAATGGGGTAGTTGGCCCAAGATGCTAGTTCTAGGAAAAAATGTAGACTTACAAGCACAACTGAACTCAACCCTATGGAGAATATCATGGTTTTTTCACTAGAATTGGGATCAATACTCAAATGGTTTCTAAAAAAGTACTTGATAATGCCCAAAATGAAAATATGCATGATTCTAGAAATATAAATATGTAATGTACCCAGTCTGGAAAACATGAAAAACTGTTGAAAATGGATAGAATCTGAATTATTCATTATAAACTAATGCTCAAAATTCATCTAAAAATAAAATGAACAAAGGAAAAGAAAAAGTTATTGAAGAGGTTAGGGATATACCTAATGTTTTGAAAAAAATTCCCCCACCCATCCCTTTCCCTAAAAAATGGATACCTCAAAGTAATACCAAGAATGAACTTCTTCAGTTCCTTGGTCTTCTTACAAAGATACAAGTGGACATTACATTCATACATGCTTTAATTTTAATTACATATTATTTTAAATCACTTAAGAAAATTTTTTCAAACAGAAATTCCATTGAGGAATTTTCTACCTACATTCTCACTGAAGAGTGTAGTGTTGTTCTCCAAAATAAAATACCATCCAAAACGAAAGACTTGGGTAGATTTGATATCCCCTACACCTTATAAAATTATGCTCAACCCAATTGTTTGTGTGACAAAGGTGCTAGCATTAATTTTCTCACATACTCACTATTTCAACAGTTGAGGCTGGGTGATATTCAACCCACCACATTCATAATCCAGTTTGCTGATTGATTTTTCAATCATCCGATGGGTAGGGTAGATGATATGTTAGTTAGGGTTGGGAATCTACTTTTTCCTGTTGACTTCTTAGTTTTGGGCATGGAGTGTGATCAAGATTTTCTCATTATTTTATTTAGGCACTTCTTGGCCACTGGTGGTGCTGTAACAGAATTCTCTAAGGGTCAGTTTATTTTCAAAATTGGAGAACAACAAGAAGAGTTCAATGTGTTTAATAATATTAAGGGACCAACTTATTTTAAAAACTGATCAAAAATAGTGTTCATTGAAGCTAAAAGTTCATATAAAAATTAAATTTAATACATTGAAGAATCTAGAAAAAAAAATTATCAACTGAAGAAATTCATTTCGAAGCTAAAAATCCGGATTTTCATGTCTCACAAGTTGAAAATTATGCTCAAACACTGAATCTAATAAATTTTCCAGATCTAGACAACTGTCCAGTTCCTGCTTCTACTAAAGTAGATTCTTTTTCCTCTGAACATGAAGAATACTCTAGTGACATTGAAATTGTTTCTACTATTTGTAATAATTCTGAAAACTTTTATGATGTATATGGAGATATGATTAAAAAATTTGATGATTTTACTTCATTGAGTTTTGAAAATTATCAACTGGAAAATCTGGAGAGTGTGTTGTCCACTTAGGACAGTAGAGATGTTATCTATGAAGTTGAACATGAAATTAAAAATCTTTCATCATTTTAGAATATTTAAAAGAGATATGTTGAAGATATTAGACCTCTTAGTCCTAGGATTCTTCCATCAATAATTAAACCAACCATTCTTGAATTGAAGACACTTGTTACACATTTGAAATATTCATTTTTGGGTTATAATTCCACTTTTCCTGTTATTATTTTGACTAAACATAATGAGAACCAAGAAGGAAGAATGTTGACTGTCTTACAGAAATTTAAATATTCCATAGGCTAAACCATAGCTGACATAAAATTTATTATTCCTTCATTTTGTATGCACAAGATTCATATGGAGCCAAAACATAGGGTAGAGTGACAATGAAGATTAAATCCAAATAAGAAATAAGTTGTGAGAGAATAAGTAATCAATCTTCTTGACACTGAAATAATTTATCCCAATTCTAATAGCACTTGGTTAATCCATCTCTAGGTTGTCCCAAAGAAGGGAGGTTTTACAGTTGTCAAAAATGAAAAAATGAAGAAATTAATGATAGATAATCCATAAAATGGAATGTTTGTATAGATTATTAGAATCTAAATGCATCCACTAGGAAGGATCATTTTCCAATGCCCTTACATGATCAAATGCTTGAGAGGCTTGCTATAAATGAATTTTTCTATTTTCTAAATGGTTAATCTATTTGAAAATAGATTCATGTTCCTCCATAGGATTAGGAGAAAACTACTTTAACTTGACCATTTGGGGTATTTATCTATCGATAGATTCCCTTTGTGTTGTGTGGATCTCCAGCTACCTTTCAATGGTGTATGATGGATATCTTTTCATACATTATTGAGAGAGTCATTGAGGTGTTAATGGATGATTTCTCCATTGTGGGTAGTACTTTTGATACATGTTTAAGAAATTTGAAGTTTATTTTAGAAGGATGAATTGAAACCAACCTTGTTCTTAATTGGGAAAAGTGTCAATTTATGGTCACTGAGGGTATTGTGCTTCATCATAAAGTGTGAAAAAGAGGTCTGGAAGTTGATAATGCAAATATAGAAGTCATTCAAAAACTTCCACCTACTGAAAATGTTAAAGGTGTTATAAGTTTTTTCAGGAATTTTGGTTTCTACCAGAGGTTTCATAAAAAAATTCAAAATAACTAATACCTTATGTTCTTTTCTGTACAAGTATTATCCTTTAAATTTTGATGAAAACTACTTGAAATATTTTAATTTTTTTAAGGAAAAATCACTACATCACCTATTATCACTGCACCTGATTGGAAATTACCTTTTGAAATTATTTTTGGTACTAGTGATATGGTTGTTGCAGCTATCCTTGGATAGAGGAGAGATAGGAAGCTGCATGTGGTGTTTTATGCTAGCAGGATATTAGATGAGGCTCAAATAAACAATACCACTATTGAAAAGGAATTTCTACCTGTTGTGTTTTCTCTAGATAAGTTTAGAATGTAATTTTTAGGCTCTGAAGACATCATTTTCACTAACCATTCTGCCTTGAGGTACCTGTTGTCTAAGAAAGAAACCAAACCCTAGTTGATTAAATGGATTTTATTGTTATAGGAATTTTACATAGAAATAAGGGATAAACAGGGAGCTGAAAATTTAGTTGATGATCATCTATCTAGGCTTCCTTACACCCATTCTGAAGATCTGTGGGGGATCAATTCTTCTTTTACTGATGAAAAACTACTAAATGTGACAATCAGGGAGTCTGTATTGTATGAATATTTTTCAAATTTCCTGGTAGTAGGAGTATTTTCCAATGACTTATCAAATATCCAAAGGAAGAAATTTATTTCTGAGCTTAGGTATTACCTTTGAGATAAACTTTTGCAGTTTAGGATATATGTCTATGGTATTGTTAGGAGGTGTGTTCGTGAGGAATATATGATGCCTATTATAGATATTTTTCATTCCTCACCTTGGGATGGTCATCATGGTGGTGAAAGGATAGCTCAAAAAGTCCTCCAATATGGTTTTTATTGGCCCATCGATTTTATGAATGATAGGAGTTTTGTAGTTGGTTGTGACAAGTGGCAATGATTAGGAAATGTGGGTAGGAAACATGAGTTACCTAAAAAATGTATTCTAGAAGTAGATATTTTTGATGTTTGGGGTTTATATTTCATTGTTCCATTTCCATCATCTCATGGTGAAGTGCCCAGATCAGTGTGAATCACTGAGAGGGGGAGGGGGTGAATCAGTGATCCCTTAAAACTTTTTACTAATTGATTCCTTATCAATTAAACCTCTATGGCTTGTTAAGGCCTCAATCCACTCTTCTTGTATCTCTCAGCCTTTCCTCGAGTGATACAGTAAATGTAAAGGCACAGGACACAAGGATTTACAAGGTTCGGCACCAAAGGCCTACGTCCTTGCCATGTTGGTTATACGCCCCAACATGGTTTCTCCCATTATAATCTATTAGTATTACAATGGTCGATACAGAGTCCCACTGTATCTCTCCTGAGTCCCACAGGAGGGTCTTTATATTGCGTCCCACAGTGTTACCAGAGTCCCACTGGCCTGCTCCAGAATCCCACTGAAGACTTCTTCCACCCTGAGTCTCACGGGGGGCTTCTCTTGGATCCTCGAGTCACACGAGTAGCTCTTCTTCACTTTAAGCTTCTTCAAGTATCTTCAGCAGTCTGGGATAAAGACTGTTGGCCTTGCTCTGTACCTATGATCACTTGAGTTGATCAGGTCTTCTCGTCTTGCTCAGGATTTATCTCCTTCTTCTCAGGATGACCTGGCTTCTCTCTCCAACTACTGAATACTCAGACAACTGATATCTTTAACTTCAGTCTGGCCTCAGTTTGACTTCATCACAACTTCATGCACTGAGTGCATGGCAACTTTTTCTCTTCATGGACTGGCTGCATGGCTTCTCAAATTCTTCAAGATCTTCTGGTCTTGGACAACTCAGATGCACACCACTGATTTAAGCTTTATTCACGTGTGCACGTTCATGCATTCATGCATGCACTCCCCTTCTTCTACTCTTGGTGCAATAAACCCACAAAGGGTGTAACACTTTTAGAACACACCTTTTTCTGGTCCTTCACATATTTTATTCCTTTTGATTACACACTTAAATGTGTGTTGTACTTTGTGTGAGTGTCTTCTTCTTCTTCTAAGTGTGCACAACCACTTTGCACAAACTTAGGCTTCGGCCTCCTTGTCTCTTAGCACACACTTGTTTCACTTTAGCACACACATGAGTTGTCCTCCTCCTCTTCTTGTTGCACACACACACTTTAGTGTTCTTTTAGTTTGTTCTTCAATGTGTGCACACACAAGGGCTACGGTCTACTCTTGTTCACTTTGCACACAAGGCACTAAGGCCTCGGCCTTCCTCTTGTTTAGCACACACACAAGTGTGGTGGCCTTCCACTCCTTCTTGAACACAACCCGTAGGCGTGCACTCACTTGGCTAGGGTGTATTATCCTTAAGCACACACACACAAGGTGTGTAATTAACATCACCCGAACCTCCTGCCAATATGAAGGCGCGCAAGGTGTGCAGCCTAACTTCCTCAACACTGCCGCGCAAGGTACCAAGCTGCAAGGGCCGCGCAAGCCTCAACCAACCTTGAGCAGGCAAAAAGATGCAGCTCGGGTTGTGCAAGCCTCAAGAGTGAAAGAGCACCTTGGGTGCACAAGCTTCTCCTGCCGCGCAACTATGCGGGCAGGGAGAGCTCTTCCTGTCGCGCAAGTGATGCGCGCAGGGGACCTTCGGGCCTCGGGTGGCACCGGGACTTCAGCCGCACAAGTGTGCGCGGGGCTTCTACTTCGCGAGGCACAAAGGCACTCACGGGTCTTCCAAGTTTTTCAGCAAGCTTCTCCAATGCCTCGGGCTCTCCTTTTATAGGCAGAGGAATGCCTCAGCCCATCCGTGTGATACAACTTTGAACTCCCGAAGATTTCGGGTATTCAAGATTCTCTAAATCTTTATTTTCTCTACTTCCAAACGCGGGTTCCTTCTTCTTTATTTTTCTCCTCCACATGCATGCTTCGAATGTGTGCATGGCCTTCATTTAAGCCCAACACATGCATAGCACGAACCCCACGTGGCCTCGGAATATTCTCTTGCCTCGGCCGAACTCGAAATTCTCCCCTCGTTCCATGCATGCATATTTTTATGCATGTATGTGTTCAGTGTGGCCAGACGAACCGTATGGACGCCTTAGCTCCTTTAGAGGTGGCCGGGAACTCGAAATCCGTGCTCGGGGAGCCACTGGAACACGGCGAGGACGCGGGTGGCATGGGGTGTCCTCGGCTCAAGCTCGAGGAAGGAGATGCCTCGGAGCCGTCGGATCAGGCGATCAAATAGTCTTCAACGGCATGGATCTTAACGGGAGCGGCGCGATGAGATGTGCAGCGCAGATCGTCCGCGAGATCAGATGAATGGCCACGATTTGCTCGGTGGCAAAAATGCGCCTCCCACATCGAATCGGCGGCCATTTTCCACACGGTTTATCAAACACCGCCTCCCTTTCAACGCTCAGTTGCACTTCCTCCTCCACGGTGTCGCCCCGCACTGTGTTCTCTTAGTGGGCGTGCTCTTGCGCCCACCTCTGATCCCTGCGGGTGCGCCACTGGCGCCCACTATGCACACATGGGCACGCGCTCTGGCGCCCCGGCTGCGTAGGCTTGACCCTCTGCGTGGCCCCGGCTTACACACGGCCGCGGCCTCTCAGGCTGGCCCCATGGGATCCCCCCATGGGCATGGCGACCTCGAGTCCCACATGTGCCTTGGGGTTGAACCCTTAAGGCTGTCCCTTGGTGGCTCTCTTTTTGCTTAAGTATAGAACAAGTACTTTGTTTAAAAACAAAGTAACCAGATTCAAATGCCAAATTCCACTTCCCTCCAAGCCATTCCCTCTCTCTTCTTCTTCCATTTCTCTTCTTCTTAAGAATTCATCACTCCTCTCATATGATCTTCACTTAGTATATCGAATTCTCGAAGGGTCTTCTTCTTCAACCGAACTCCTGAATCAAACATAGTCTTCAATGTTCTTCATTGATCTAATTAGAGATCAAATTGGATCTTCTTCACATTCACATGCACTAACTGATAGTGCATGGACTTCATTAATCCACTTCATCCACTTAGGAGGTGTGGATGGATCATCTTCATCTCCTCATGCATTGTCAATACAATGCATGATCTTCTAATATTGTTGACATTGTATCATCAGGATACAAGTTCTATGACTTTAAAGATCAGCTCATCAATCGTCAGATGGAATGATGCTGCATCATCATCCATTATTCAAGTGGTGTAACTTACTATCATCTTGATACAAGTATTGAAACATTAAGATCAGTTCTACAATCGTCTGATATAAACATGGATGAATGTTTCAACCATAAACACTTATGCCACTTAGTGAATCTCCTAAGTGACATTCATCTTAACACAATGGCCATCCTCCATTCATCACCAACACCATCATAGCCTTTGTCATTCACATATTGACTCTCCTTGGAATCCATTCATTCTTTGACATCTTCTGATCAACAACATACCTTATTGACAATAAATGAAACACAGTGCACTTCAATCTCCCCCTTTGTATTTGTTATCAATACCACTAGAGCACATATTGTCAATCCAATCAGTAGAACACATATGAATGGGTCAATATGTGTGCCACACATTTCTGGGGTAATATGTCAGCTTTTCTCCCCCTTATTGGCAACCAAATGCAAAGGTGTGGTGTGGTTTCTTTTCAAAATATCACTTCCTCCCTTTGAAAAGTATTTTCTTGAAAAACACTGAGAGAGGGATGATGTCACATGTTCTCTTTAGCAAAGAACCTTTAGTAAATCAACTCTAAGTCTACTTGGGCTAACCCAGTGTAGAAAACAAGAGTGATGTAACCAAGGTACTCAATGTTGTCCAACATTCACTATACATGTGAGATCATGCTTCAAGGGGCTTGAAATTTTTCAGATATAACAATGAATTTTGTAAATCCTGCACAACTTCACAAAACTCATTAGAAAGTTCAGGTGCAAAGATAAATCTCCCCCTTTCATCCATTTGTCTTCAATCTATACTCCCCCTTAATTGACAAGATAAACTCAATTAAGAAACAAGGGATGAAAGTATGATTGGAATACCTTCACTTTTCTCAAGATGGTATTAATCTAAGAATCCCATCTTCTTCAGATTGGCTCCCCCTCAAGGGGTGCACTCCATTCTGTCCAAACCAACCTCCAGTTGAGAATGATCATCATCTTCAATTCCCTGTAATGTTAGCACATGTAAATACAAGTGATTAGGGAATAAGATGGAACCTCCTTGGTTCATCAATGTGAACAACAAGGTTGAGAAGATTCTCTCAACCAAGATGTCCCATTTTCACCATTCTTCACACTTGCACATTTGATCTTCAATGATGTTTGTGCTGGTGTGGATCTCAATACATCTTCATGTGAAATATTCTTCTTCCCTTTTGCCTTAGCAATTGCCAGAACTTCATCTTCAACTCTTTGTAGATATTTGGAAAGTTGCAACTGATTTGGCCATATGACTAGTAAGTCACTTGGAAGTGTGGCCTCAGTTCTGGAAATTCCACATGGTTCCTTCGATGCTTTCAAGCTACCTTTCTTAGGCAACTTGTTTTCAATCAATCCCTCCTGCTTCTGCTGGATTGATTGTCTATTTGATTTCAGTATGCTTCTATTGATTTCCATGGCTTGTTTACAAAGATCCATGGTATGCCCTTTCTTTCCACAGTAGAAGCATTTCTTCCTGGTGGTCCTTCTGGATGCATCACCCTTCTTGGATTTAGACTCCAAGGTCTTCTCTTCCTTTTTCATAATCTTCTTGGGAGTATCTTCCACATTCTTATGCTTGCTTCCCAAGGATTCTTTCTGAGCCAGGTTCTGTGATCTTTTCTTCTTTTTAGCTCTGGATATAGTTGGAGATTGACATGTATCTTTTTGACCACTTTTGCAAACATCCCATATGTTATCAAGCAATCCAAATCTATTTGCAGTAAACAGATGTCTCTGGACCTGTGGATGTTGCTTCTTTCCTTCTGGCTTGCTCCCCCTTGGCATGGGCTTCCTTTGTGCTTTTACATTCAGTGGATTGTACCAACAATCTTTTACACAGTGCCCATACTTATTACAACACCAACACTAACCCACAAATCTTGACCTCTTGAGTCCTTCTTGCTGTTGGGCATTTCTCTTGAATTGTTGTGTTGTTTCAGGAGATCATTCTTTCGTCATTGTCTTCATCCATACTTGTTTGGAATTATTCTTCTATCCTGCACTTTTTGTGGAAACACATTTAGAAACATGAGTACAAGATGGGATGGATGGTACCTTATTTTTAGAAGATGTTGCCCTTTCATTTGAGGATGTATTAATTTTAGAATCATCCTGCTCAATGCATACTCGAGTAGCAACATTTCTCCTTTAAGCTGACTGGGAGGCTTTGGCTTTGGGTGATTGCTGATTTTTCAATATCACCTCTAGTTCTAAGCATTTCATGTTAAGGGAGTTATTATCATCCTCAACAGTTCTTAGCCTTCCTTCCCAAGTCTGTTTCAGCTGTTCCATCTGGTCATCATGCACCCTCTTTATTTCATGCAATGAGTTGTCAAGATCCTTCACCATTTTGACTTTGTCTTCAATTTGAGCATCTCTAACAATCATTGAAACTTTGAGCCTCTTTTCCAGTGCATGAAAAACTTCTTTAACCATTATCATAATGATTTCTTTCTCAGAAGAGCTTCTTTGCAATTCTTCATCAGTGTCTTCAAATCTTTCATTGCAAAGGGAAATGGTTTCATCTTTAGCCTTCACCAGCTTTCTGAGAGTGTTGGTTATGCCAACCCTTTTAGCCAACTGATCTTCCATTGTATTGGATTCTTCTTCTAACTGTAATTTTTCTTCTTGAAGATCAAGGATTCCTGTAGCTATAGACATTGCCACTTCCTTGGGGACTATCTTCTGAAGATATTCGATTGCATTTTGAAGATCATTCATTATTCCAACTTCATCACAGCTAGGACAGGCTTTCTTCATCTTCTTGGCCTGTTTCATCTTTCTATTTTTCTGAGTCTTGGCAGATATCTCCATTTGAGGCTGGTCACTCATTTCCTCAAATCTGCACTTCATAAAGACTCCCTTGGATCTTTTAGAGGTAACCTCGCTCTGATACCAATTGAAGTGCCCAGATCAGTGTGAATCACTGAGAGGGGGAGGGGGTGAATCAGTGATCCCTTAAAACTTTTTACTAATTGATTCCTTATCAATTAAACCTCTATGGAGTGTTAAGGCCTCGATCCACTCTTCTTGTATCTCTCATCCTTTCCTCGAGTGATGCAGTAAATGTAAAGGCACAGGACACAAGGATTTAGAAGGTTCGGCACCAAAGGCCTACATCCTTTCCATGTTGGTTATACGCCCCAACATGGTTTCTCCCATTATAATCTATTAGTATTACAATGGTCGATGCAGAGTCCCGCTGTATCTCTCCTGAGTCCCACAGGAGGGTCTTTATACTGCGTCCCACAGTGTTACCAGAGTCCCACTGGCCTGCTCTAGAATCCCACTGAAGACTTCTTCCACCCTGAGTCTCACAGGGGGCTTCTCTTGGCTCCTCGAGTCACACGAGTATCTCTTCTTCACTTTAAGCTTCTTCCAGTATCTTCAGCAGTTTGGGATAAAGACTGCTGGCCTTGCTCTGTACCTCTGATCACTTGAGTTGATCAGGTCTTCTCGTCTTGCTCAGGATTTATCTCCTTCTTCTCAGGATGACCTAGCTTCTCTCTCCAACTACTGAATACTCAGACAAATGATATCTTTAACTTCAGTCTGGCCTCAATCTGACTTCATCACAACTTCATGCACTGAGTGCATGAAAACTTTGTCTCTTCATGCAATGACTGTATGGCTTCTGAAATTCTTCAATATCTTCTGGTCTTGGAAAACTCAGATGCACACCACTGATTTAAGCTTTATTCACGTGTGCACGTGCATGCATTCATGCATGCACTCCCCTTCTTCTACACTTGGTGCAATAAACCCACAAAGGGTGTAACACTTTTAGCACACACCTTTTTCTTGTCCTTCACACATTTTATTCCTTTTGATTACACACTTAAATGTGTGTTGTACTTTGTGTGAGTGTCTTCTTCTTCTTCTAAGTGTGCACAACCACTTTTCACAAACTTAGGCTTTGACCTCCTTGTCTCTTAGCACACACTTGTTTCACTTTAGCACACACATGAGTTGTACTCCTCCTCTTCTTGTTTCACACACACACTTTAGTGTTCTTTTAGTTTGTTCTTCAAAGTGTGCACCCACAAGGGCTACGGCCTCCTCTTGTTCACTTTGCACACAAGGCACTAAGGCCTTGGCCTTCCTCTTGTTTAGCACACACACAAGTGCGGTGGCCTTCCACTCCTTCTTGCGCACAACCCGTAGGCGTGCACTCACTTGGCTAGGGTGTATTATCCTTAAGCAACACACACAAGGTGTGTAATTCACATCACCCGAAATTCCTGCCAATATGAAGGCGCGCAAGGTGTGCAGCCTAACTTCCTCAACACTGTCGCGCAAGGTACCATGCCGCAAGGGCCGCGCAATCCTCAACCAACCTTGAGCGCGCAAAAAGATGTGGCTCGGGTTGTTCAAGCCTCAAGAGTGCAAGAGCACCTTGGGTGCGCAAGCTTCTCCTTCCGCGCAACTATGCGGGCAGGGAGAGCTCTTCCTGTCGTGCAAGTGATGCGCGCAGGGGACCTTCGGTCCTCAGGTGGCACCGGGACTTCATCCGCACAAGTGTGCGCGGGGCTTCTACTTCGCGAGGCACAAAGGCACTCACAAGTCTTCCAAGTTTTTCAACAAGCTTCTCCAATGCCTCGGGCTCTCCTTTTATAGGCAGAGGAATGCCTCAGCCCATCCGTGTGATACAACTTTGAACTCCTGAAGATTTTGGGTATTCAAGATTCTATAAATCTTTATTTTCTCTACTTCCAAACGCGGGTTCCTTCTTCTTTATTTTTCTCCTCCACATTCATGCTTCGAACGTGTGCATGGCCTTCATTTAAGCCCAACACATGCATAGCACGAACCCCACGTGGCCTCGGCCGAACTCGAAATGCTCCCCTCGTTGCATGAATGCATATTTTTATGCATGTATGTGTTCAGTGTGGACAGACGAACCGGATGGACGCCTTAGCTCCTTCAGAGGTGGTCGGGAACTCGAAATTCGTGCTCGGGGAGCCACTGGAACACGGCGAGGACGCGGGTGGAACGGGGTGTCCTCGGCTCAAGCTCGAGGAAGGAGATTCCTCGGAGCCGTCGGATCAGGCGATCAAATAGTCTTCAACGGACTGGATCTTAACGGGAGCGGCGCGATGAGATGTGCGGCGCAGATCGTCCGCGAGATCAGATGAATGGCCACGATTTACTCCGCGGAAAAAATGCGCGTCCCACATCGAATCTGCGGCCATTTTCCATGCGGTTTATCAAACACCGCCTCCCTTTAAACGCTCAGTTGCACTTCCCCCTCCACGGTGCCGCCCCGCACCGTGTTCTCTTAGCGGGCGCACTCTTGCGCCCACCTCTGCTCCCTGCGGGCGCGCCACTGGCGCCCACTATGCACACACGGGCACGCGCTCTGGCGCCCCGGCTGCGCATGCTTGACCCTCTGCGTGGTCCCGGCTTACACACGGCCGCGGCCTCTCGGGCTGGCCCCATGGGATCCCCCCTTGGGCGTGGCAACCTCGAGTCCCACATGTGCCTTGGGGTTGAACCCTTAAGGCTAGACCTTGGTGGCTCTCGTTTTGCTTAAGTATAGAACAAGTACTTTGTTTAAAAACAAAGTAACCAGATTCAAATTCCAAATGCCACTTCCCTCCAAGCCATTCCTTCTCTCTTCTTCTTCCATTTCTTTTCTTCTTAGGAATTCATCACTCCTCTCATATGATCTTCACTTAGTATATCGAATACCCGAAGGGTATTCTTCTTCAACCGAAATCCTGAATCAAACATATTCTTCAATGTTCTTCATTGATCTAATTAGAGATCAAATTGGATCTTCTTCAAATTCACATGCACTAACTGATAGTGCATGGACTTCATTAATCCACTTCATCCACTTAGGAGGTGTGGATGGATCATCTTCATCTCCTCATGCATTCTCAATACAATGCATGGTCTTCTAATATTGTTGACATTGTATCATCAGGATACAAGTTCTATGACTTTAAATATCAGCTCATCAATCGTCAGATGGAATGATGCTGCATCATCATCCATTCTTCAAGTGGTGTAACTTACTATCATCTTGATACAAGTATTGAATCATTAAGATCAGTTCTACAATCGTCTGATATAAACATGGATGAATGTTTCAACCATAAACACTTATGCCACTTAGTGAATCTCCTAAGTGACATTCATCTTAACACAATGGCCATCCTCCATTCATCACCAACACCATCATAGCCTTTGTCATTCACATATTGACTCTCCTTGGAATCCATTCATTCTTTGACATCTTCTGATCAACGACATACCTTATTGACAACAAATGCAACACAGTGCACTTCACATGGGAATGAGTACATACTTGTTTCTGTTGATTATGTGTCTCAGTGGTTTGAGGTAGTTACACTACCCAACATTCAGAAAAACTCTGTAATAAATATTTTCAAAAAGAATTTTTTTTCCATATTTGGAGTCCCAAAATCCTTCATAACTGATAATGGAAGTAATTTTAAAAACATCAAGTTTAAGGCTTCGATGGAAATATATGTTTGTGTTCATAAGATTGTAACTCCTTATCATCCACAGTTCAGTGTACATGTGGAAATTTCTAATAGAGAGATGAAACAAATTCTCGAAAAAACTATCTCACATTCTAGGAAAGAATGGTATCTTAAACTAGATGAAGATTTATGGGCACATAAAACTACTTTCAAAACCCGAATAGGTATGTCTCCATATAGGTTTCTTTTTTAAAAATTCTTTTTTTTTCTCGTGGAGTTGCAACATAAGTCATATTGGGCTGTTAAGGCACTAAATTTTTATTTTAAGAGTTTTGGTGAGAGAATATTTCTTGAGTGGAGTGAGCTGGATTAGATAAGGAGAGAGAGTTATGATAATTCAAATATTTACGAAGATAGGACTAAGATATTTCACGATTATATCATTCAAACCAAATAATTCAAACCTAGATAGAAGGTTCTTCTCATTAATTCTAGACTCAAACTCTTTCTTGGAAAACTAAATTCCAAATGGTCTGGATCTTTTACTGTTGTGAGAGTAATTAAGAATAGAGATATAGAAATTGTAGGTGAAGAAAAAAACCCATGCTGGTTAATGGGAAGAGAGTGAAACTCTATTTTGAAGGATAGTCAAAGGGATTGGCTGCCTTCACTATCTTTGATAATTGATTCTTAATAAATTTTGGCTGAAGACATCAAACTTAATGTTGCACGGAAGACAACCCTTGGTTCTTGTTTTTTTCATTTTCATTTTTTCATTTTTTCTTTTGAATAACATTATACATGCTTTGATTTTGTAGAATTCCTATTGTTTCTTTGTTCTTTCCCCTGGTTCTTATTTTATGTGTTAGGAGGTTATTTCTGTGTCACATGGGAGTGGAATTCCCATGTTGTAGGATTAATGGAAAACCATTTTGGGGAAGTACATTAATGTATTCATTATTTTTTCTACTCCTATTTACATTAATAAAAATTCACTGATAAGTCACATTTTTCTATTATCAGTGATTCATTGACTCACTAATGCACCTGAGCCACCGATTCACTACTTTTAGTGACTCGTTGTTGCTTCATTCGGTGACTCGGTTAATGCTACATTAAAAATTAAACATATGCAAAAAAATTCTTCATGTATTGGAATGAAATCCTTTAACATGTTACTATGTTTAAAAAATATTGCTTGTTCCTCCTAGTTGAAAATGGAGATTCAATGTTTTAATATTATCACTGTTTGAACTTAAGTGTGTGTGTGGGGGGTACATATAGGCTGAAAATTTATTGAATCTTCTCGTTTTTGTTGGGCTGTTTTAGCATGCATTCTTGTGCTCTATTGAATATCTTATTGAACTCAATCAGTTATACTGCTACACCCTATTCACTGTGCACCCGCCTTATTTCACATGAAAATAATTGAGATTATTTTAAAATTATTTTCACTACATTAAATGAAAATGCATGTGAACAGGTCGTACTAATTGAATTATAGTGCATAACAATATACTTTTGAATCCCATGGAAACCCTTATACATGTCATAAAGCTACTCAATTGAAAATTTATTTTAAACCTTAATTGATAAATTGTTCTTCTACACATTTAAATTGAAATTTGGGGAAAAGGTTGGGTATTAAGTGTGGGATAGGGGTTCAATTATTTTTTGAGCTAAACTGTGCTTAAATGAAATCCCATCAATTCTCACCTACAACTTAATAATATTTAAAAAATGGTTCGATGTTTAAATTTTTTTGAACTTTTTCAAAACGCTTTCACAATATTTTATTCCTCATGCTTTATTTTCAAATTCAATTGAGTATTACATGAAGATAATATCTTTTTGGTAGTTTATACTTGCTTTGAATCTGAAATTGATAAGGTTGAATGATTTCTGAGTGAACATGCTTAGTGATTTTATAAAATTTTGGTTTAGGAACTTCTTTTTTGAGTGATTTAGGATACATTTTTGTGGAATTGAAATAATATCCTCAGAAACTGGAAGATTGGACTCTTCCCTAGGGGACTCTCTTTCTTTTTAATTTATAATAAGTATTCACCTTAGTGAGCCAATATAAATTATTTTTGTATAGATCTTTTGACCTGGAATAATTTGGGAATTTGGGATCCCACGGTCAATCTCTGAGACCCTAGATGCTCGGTGCATTTTTGTTAACTATAAGCCTTCTATACACTTTGAATAATTTGATTTCATAGTTCTTATCACATAATACATGGCTTGGGAAAAACAAAATAAAGTGTCTAGGGTCAAAAAAGAGTTCATTAAGGTGAGGGGAATGATGAATGCCAAATGAAGAAGGGTACAATTGGTTTATATGGCCTCCATTTAGGTTATATCAATAAGGTGATTCAAATATATATATATATATATATTAATTTTTGGAACCTAGGTGAAGAGTCATAGTACAAAATTTCTTTGGTTATGTTTTTAATTCCACATATTTTTAAAATGTTCTCACTCCTGAATTTCGGACTTGATCTTGGATTGAAATGAGTCACTAAGAAGAATCATAGATGAGGCAGGACAACTTCATAGTGGATGATTCATTGCTTATTTTATTATCTTTAAGTGCTTGAAATTAAGCAAGATTAATTTGAAGTTATCTTTTAAAAAATCCAAAACTTATCTTTATTCCTCAGTTTTAAAGTATTAGACATGTTACATCTTGAGCTGAGAAATATTAATCACACATTTGTTTTTCAATGATAATAAAACATGATATTTTTTAGGACAAACAATGATTAAGTGTGGGGGAATTTAATGTGGCCTTATTTTTACATAGTTTTTCCACATCTATTTAAATAATTTTTATTAATTTAAGATATTATTTTTACACTTTTTACTAAATATTATCACATTTTTATTTTTATTGTAAAATTTATCAATTAATCAATTTTTATAATTAATTATGTATTTTTAGTCTTTAAAATAAATAATTTAATCTTACTAACTTATCTAATTTAATTATTTCTTAATTAATTTTGTTAATTTTAATATGCTTTACTTTTTAATATTTGATATTTATAATAAATAATCACTTAATCACTTTATTTGAAAATTAATTAACATAGTTTTTAATTTAATATTATATATTTTAATTAGTTTGATTAAAATAAATTAACATTATTAATTATTCTGTTTAATAAAACTATTATTTTCAATATAAGTTAAGAAGTGAAGTTTTAATTCAATAAAATAATGTGTTTTTAATTTTAATTCTTCTTTTACTTAGTTAATTAATTAATTTCTAATTTTAATACTTTAATTTCCTTAATATTTTAAATTAATTAAATCAGTTTAAAAATTAAAGTCAACAACTACTGGTGACTCATTTCATTCTTATAAATTCTTTCTTCAATTTTTGACTCACCAATACCTTGTTGGTAAGTCATTTCTCACCGATAGATCCACTATCTCACCCACCTACCAATAGATGTATCTGTTGGCGTTCCATTTAGTTGTTTTAGTTTTAGTTTTATGTTTTTTATATTTGATAAAATAATTTAATTATTTAAGGTTTTAATCTAATTTCAATTTATTTACTTGACTTTATTTTAGATTTTAATTTATGTTTTTGTATTTATAGGTTTTCATTTTCATTAAGTTAATCGGTTAATAATTTTTAATTGATTTAAGTCTTAGTTTATGGTTATTTAATGTAATTATGTTTTTAAACATTCTTATTTGTCAATTAATTTAGTTAATTTTATTAATTGTTTTATTTTATTATTATAGATTAGATTTTAAGTCATATGTGCCACTGATACCGATGTGCCTCATTTGTGCCACTGATACCATTGTGCACAAATGGTGCCACCAATGTACACCAATAGTGCCTCCGTTCTTGCTTCCCAGATCTCATACCAACACCATTGTAGATTTTTTCTATATCAGTCTCTCATTCCCTCCTACTGACACCTCCTTTCACATAGCATGCTACTGAAGTTACACCCACTTTCCCCATCTATCGATACCGACTCTTCCCCATTGGTGTCGTTCTATCAAGATTCCCTCTGCTTCCCTCTACCACTATAACCCAACGTACCCCCCCAAATTTATTCTGACACTGATTCCATGTATTGTCGCCATCCTCAAATAGCACACCGGACCAACCGACAATCCCATTGAAGAATATAATCAAATAGACACAACTAGATCTGGAATCTTATCATCTATTCAACATAAAAAATAAAAATGGAAACATATCTGGAGAATATTGGAGAAGACCCATATAATGACCTGACTCTTTGGCAGAGGTACAGATATTATTTTTTCTTTGTAATCTTTCCTTTAAGATTGTTTAATGTGTGTAAAATCCTAAGGAAGGTCTGGGGAGTGTACAAGGTTGGTTCAGATCCCGGGAGTTTGAGAAATGGGCTTACAGGCAGTGGCGCACAGCCTGCGCACAGTCTGCACACAGTGTGGGATAAACCATGTGGCTGCAGACAGGGGCACCTGTATAGGAGTACGGTCATGCAGACTAGGATGCATGGCTATGCAGCTTTTGTCTGGGAGACAGTGAGGTGTAAACAGTTTATGCACAGTTTGGGTAAACCGTGCCCCCAAACCATGTGACCCTGTTCTGGGTAAAAATTAACAATTTTCCCTTAAATTCTATTTATGCCTAAACTATTTCTTTTCTCTTTCCCGCAGACAGAATATAGGGGAGTCCTCTTTTGAGCTCCAAAACCCTCCTCCCTCAAATGTCTTGGGGGATTCTTCATAGGGTGTCCGAATATCGATCTTTTAAAGGCATTGGATCACCCTTGGAAAGGCTTACCTCACGCACCCTTATTTCCTCGGTGAATCATGGTTTTCATTTCGCTATTTTTCCGCAGGCTCATATGCCCTATTTTCAAGGTTTTGGACTAGACCTCAGATCTCTTACAACCTACTGTGAATCTAAAATCAATACCAAGAGAGCCTACGTCTACAGCTCCAATGTATGTGGTCATGTGCCTCCATTTTGGGTTTTCGCTTTTTTGAGTTATTATTGTCATTCTATGTTTTTTCATTCACCAAACCCCATATTTATATTGACTTTTTCTTGTCTAAATGACCGTTGTGGTATGATATTGATGAATCTAACCTTGTTAGGGAATTTAGATGGGGTGTGGATCTGAAGTAGTCAACCATATGTGATATACCTTGAGTTTTGGCCCCTTTTTTACCTTGGGACCTTGAAGCTATGTCTCGAACGGCATTTTTCATGTTAGGAAAATGAGATGGTTTGGTTAGAGGTTGGCTAGGATGAGATATCTTGAACCCTTTAATGAATTGATATGTATGTTTTCCTTATAATGGGATTGGTAAATGTCATGATTTGTTAATGTGATATGATATAAGATGTAATGCCTTATATATACTGTGATTTGAATGGTTATGCCATACTGTGTTGACATTCTTGTGATAACCCTTTTGTGGGAGGGAGGCATTCTTACCCCGTGCTAGAAGAATCTTCATGTGTGGGCGAAAGGTATTCATACCCCATGCCATATGAATACCCATGTATGGGCGGGAGGAATTCTTAGCCCTTGCCAAATGAATCTCCGAGTGTGGGCGGGAGGCATTCTTACCCCGTGCCAGATAAAACTCCGTGTGTGGGCGAGAGGAATTCTTACCCTGTGCCAGATAAACCTCTGTGTAATAGAACGAGAGTCATTTCTACATCATGTCTATATAACCTTTATGGGTGGTAGGCATTCTTCCCCACGCTAGTTACAATGCTTATGGACAATATCCATGTTTACCTCGTGCTAGTAATAACCTATATCTATGTACTCACACCTCTGGTGATTGTTCAGATTACTAGCCATGATCTGAAGTAGGTAAACCCGCCAGGTGTCCTTCCAGAACCTAAGCGCGTGGTTGGTTATTTACTTTTCTTTACTTACTTTCAGTCTATTACTCACTATTACTTGCGAACACCTATTTGTATTACACATAGAAACTGTTGGTGGTGGCCTACTGAGACTTGTCTCACACCCTACCAGGGAGACCTCCTAGGAAACTTTGTAGAATTTACTGTTGTAGGTACTAGTAGGGGAAAGGCCCAACATTAGGTTGTTCATACATGTATGTTATAGCTGGAGATCCAGAGAAGAGGTCCGAGCTTTGCTAGAGATGCTCGTGGACTACTTTTGTTCTTTATTCTCTTTTTTTATTACTATCTAGCATTCTTTCTAGCTATTTCTACAGTATCAGCTTTCCATACATCCATTTTTTAATAGACTACCTGTGTGGCTTTTGTATATCTATCAAGGTTTTTCTTACTTCTGTTGTTGGGTTTGTATATTCCCCTTTTCCTCCTGTTTACCATTGGTTATGTTTCCACTACTTTTATTACTTTGCTGCTATACCATTGTGTACTCTGACATGGGGGTACAGTCTCCCAACTGACTTACCATTACACCCCCACTGCTAGTCGGCAGCCCCTGGCCTACGAGGAGACGAGCCAGGGGTCATGTGGCCAACTGGGCTCAGGTTGAGGGGCAGCCGGTTTCGGGACATCACAAAGTGGTATCAGAGGATTCTTTCTTTCTTGATTTACTATTTTGTGATGATAGGCTTGGAGACTAGGAATACTTAGGGACTTATCCCTGATCTGTGCTTGGGCGATGCAAACCCATGTACGGGGTATGGGAAAAGATTCTTATTTTATGTTGTTATGATTTGGCTATTTACTGTTGATGTCATTTCACCATTGGGTGCTTCACATGTTTTGTAATGTTATTGAGATTTTCAATGTTGGAATTTGTATTTCAGGGTTCGACCCAATGAAATGGGGGTTATTCATTATAAAATGCATCACGATAGGCACCATGAATCATTCCATGACACGTTTAAATTTTCAGCAAGCATAGCTTGTTTTTTATTCCAATACCTTGTTAATATGTGTGCAATTGTGCTAACCCTTATTTCAGGTTGTGAATCGAGGAATGATGTGGTTTTAGTGGGTGTCACTCTTTGGTTCATAATGTGTGTGAGCCCTTATTGATCGGAAAATAACACTCTAACTAAACCAATCATTTTATTTAAAGCTAATTCAAATACTTGATTACCACATTTAAATGAGAAATGAAATCCAATTGTGTGTAATCTTTTAGTTCATGAGATGTATGGGCCCTTATGGGCTTGGAAATGCCATGTCACTGGATTAAGTAAAATTTGAACAGTTTCAGGTTTTAGTAAGAATTAATATGGGTGTGGATAAGTGATTTAGAGGTAGGAAGGCTTAGTACCTATCCTAGATTCTAGAGTTCAACCTTTAAATTTGTCGGTTTCTTCTTTTGAGATGTTTATTTGGAATTGTAGCACTATTCCTCTGAGACATCCTCGAGTCGCGCATGCTTAAGACAGTGAAGATCATGTTCCTGAGGTGGCGGGCCCTGATCCACCAATTTATCTTCCTATCGAGCCACCTGTGGCTCCTCTTTCTATTCCTGTGATGGGAATCGATGCCTAGTTTCGTGAGAGATTCTTGCGTATGATGCAATGTTTGCAAGGTAGATTGCGACCTACCTAGAGTATGTCAGAGTTGACTTGTGAGTTTCAGTTGCAGAATCCTCCTACATTTATGGGAGATGGTGGACCACTTGGTACAGAGTCCTAGTTGGAATCTATTCTGACCATCTTCGAGCACCTTGAGACGCTTCCAGAGCGGAGGGTCAATCTCACAACATATATTCTACGTGGTTCATCCAGGAGGTAATGGGATTTCATCACCCAGACAGGATAATAGAGAGATATAATCTGGGTTGATTTCCAAACTATCTTATATGATTATTTCTTTCCCCAGACTTTGAGGGCTGACAGAGCTAGGGAGTTTATGAATCTGTAGCAAGGGATAATGATAGTTAGGGAATATTCATCTCGTTTCACTGAGTTATAGTGTTTTGCTTCTACACAAGCAACTAATGATCTCGTGGCCACTATGCATTTTGAGGATGGGCTATGTTACACCATCTGATCAGAGGTTAATGTGTTCAGGTTGACGAAAATTTCAAATATTGTCAATTCAGATTTAATCATCGAGAGAAATTTGAGAGAATCAGGCAGTGTGAACCAGGGTGGTTCAGCACCTAAGAGTTCTAGTGGACTTGCTTCTAGGAACAAGCGGCGTTTTGAGGACTCTCGTGCTGTTAGTGGTGGTCAGAACCTTTTCTCAGGTGGTACTCCTATCTATCACCAATGCGGGGTGCCCGAACATTTGAGGAGGCAGTGTACGCGAAATCCAGTGGAGTGCAGAGGTTGTGGTAGGTTGGGTCATCTCCACTATTTCTGCAGGACTTCTCCCCCAGGGCCTAGTGAGCATGGATCTGTACCTACTCCATGATCTGGTGCTGGATCGGCAGGATCACGTCAGTCAGGTGGTTGGAATCCCGTCGGCCAATCAGGTCGTGGCAGTAGTCGAGGCAGAGGTAATCAGGTGTATGACTCTTAGTGCCAGAAGGGCAGGTCTGCTCAGGGTATCCAGGCTGTGACTCAGGGTCATGGTACCGGCCAGTTGTATGCAGTCAAGCCTATACTGCAGGAGTAGTACTCTAGACCATCTACTGTATGAGGTACGATTCTAGTTGCCTCTACGATAGTATCTAATTTTTTCCCACAGGCGCTTCTCACTCCTTTATATCGGAGGCTGTTATTGTAAGTTTGGGCCACGCCGTTGAGTCGTATAATTTTATGATCATGTTAGATACCCCTTTAAGTATCCATTCAGAGGGCATTCGTCATTTTCATAATTTTCCCCTCAAGGTGGGAAGTGTCCTTTTTGTGTGGAACCTGTATGTTCTGGATATGATAGGTTTTGATGTAATAATCGAGATGGACTAGTTAATTCCCTATAGAGCCCAGATTGACTGCTATCTTCGGAGGGTGTCATTTATGTCACCAGAGGGAGACATGTATATGAATAAGGGAGAATGGTATCTTAGTGTGACACGAGTGGTACCGGAACACCAGAGGTTAGGTGGTGTAATGAAACATGTTTCCAGTCTTTATCTCGGTGAGAAAGGGTTCCAAACCTCTATTTATCCTCCTATGGTGGAGCATTTTAGTGATGTATTTCCTGATGTTTTTTCTGGTCTACCTCTAGTGAAATAGGTGGAATTTACCATTGATATTATACCAAGAGTAGCACTAGTGACCATTCCTCCTTATAGGATGGCACCTAAGGAACTTATGGAGCTCAAGAGTCAGCTGGAGGACCTGGAAGCAAAAGGATTTATACGTCCCAGTACTTATCATTGGGGATCACTGGTACTATTTTCCAAGAAGGCAGATGACACCCTTCGTCTTTGCGTGTATTATAGTATGTTAAATCATCTGACTATTAAGAATCGATATCCTTTACCTCGAATTGATGACCTCTTCGATCAGTTATGAATAGCGAAGGTGTTTTCAAAGATAGATTTGAGGTTGGGCTATCACTAGGTGCATCTGAGGACTTCAGACATACCTCACACGGCGTTCAGGAGTAGGCATGGTCTCTATGAGTATCTATTCATACCATTTGGGCTTACGAAAGCACCTTCAATTTTTATGGCTCTTTTGAATCGGATTTTTTACCCTTACCTTGATTCTTTTGTGGTTGTATTTGTGGATGATATCTTAGTCTATTCACGCTCGAGACACGACCATGAAACTCACATTGAGATCATGTTAAATGCACTAAGAGAGCATAAGATTTATGCTAAGCTTAGTAAATTCCACTTTTGGATAAATAATGTTCGCTTCCTTGGTCACATTATTTCTGAGTCTTGAGTTTTAGTTGACCCTAAAAAGGTGAGGGCTGTAATTTATTGGGAGCAGCCCAAGAACATCTTTGATATCAAGAGTTTCTTGGGGCTTGCTGGATATGATAGGCAGTTCATTCAGGAATTTTCATGCCTAGCAGCACTGCTTACAGCTTTGACCAAAAGGGATCGATTGGTCAGAACCTTGTGAAGTAGATTTTAAAGAACTAAAGGTCATACTAACATCATCACTGATACTGATATTTCCTGATCCAGGAAGAGCTTATACAGTCTATTGTGACGTGTCATGTGTCAGGCTTGGAGCTATCTTGATGTAGGACGAGCGAGTCGTTGCGTATGGTTCTCGTCAGTGAAAGGCTCATAAATGGAATTATCTGATGCACGACCTCGAGCTCACAGCGGTTGTACATGCCTTACACTATTGGAGACACTATTTGTTGGGAGAGGATTTTGTGGTATTTACTTACCACAAAAGACTCAAATATATCTTCACTCAATGGGATATAAATCTCATGCAACAAAAGTGGGTCGATTACTTACAATCCTTTGATTTCGAGCTGTCCTACACTCCTAGGAAAGTAAATTCAGTAGCTGATGCGCTGATTCGGAAAACTTAGTCACAAGTGGTTTGGGAATATAATGAGGGGGGGAAGCCGATGGCCCTATTTTTGGAGATGCACGTTGAGGTTCAGGAGGGTCAAGGTCAAACTGTTCTCTCTGCCTTAGCAGTGACATCTACTCTTCTGGAATTGGTCAGGGCAAGATAGTTATCGGATCAGGAAGGCCTTGTACTTCAAGAAAGTGTCGCTGATGATGCCTCTACAGATTGGACTGTGGATGAAGGTGATACTTTATTATACTGTGGGTGTGTATGGGTCCCAGCAGACATCAGAGAGGATATTATGAGGGATCTCCATGCCTCAGCTTGGGCAGTTCACCCAAGCATCACCAAAAGGTATCGTGATTTGCGACAACAGTACTGGTGGCCTAACATGAAGTGGGAAATAGCCGGTTTTATCACGCGTTGTTCCACCTGTCAGCAGGTGAAGGTGGAAAATTAGCGTCTGACAGGGATTTTGCAGCCATTTTCTATTCCAGGGTGGAAATGGGATTATGTTTCTATGGACTTTGTAACCATTTTACCAAGGTCATCTCATGGAAATGATACAGTATGGGTTATTGTCGACCGTCTGACAAAGGTCACACATTTAATACTTGTGAGGGAGACATTCACAGTTGATGACTTGGGAATACTGAATATCAAGGAAATAGCTCTCCTTCATGGAGCACCTCATTCTGTTGTCTTGGATAGAGATCCTCATTTTAAATCTCAGTTATGGCAGGGTTTACAGAAGGCCTTGGGTACGCAGGTACTTTTGAGCACAGCCTATCACCCGTAGACTGATGGATAGACCGAGCGGACTATACAGGTACTAGAGGATATGTTACATTCCTGTGTTCTTGATTTTGGAGGTTCATGGGAGGAACACATTCCTCTTGTCGAGTTCAGTTATAAAAATAGCTTCCAGGATACCATTGAGATGGCTCCCTATGAAGCCTTATATGGTAGGCCTTGTCGATTGCCTTTGTGTTGGCTTGAAACAGGGGAGGCATTTGTTCTAGGACCACATCTTGTGTAGGAGACTATAGAGTAGATACAGTTTATTAGGAAGCGTATGCAGAAAACTCAGTCTAGATAGTAGTCCTATGCAAACAAACACCAGCGACCTCTTGAGTTCGAGGTTGGGAACCGGGTCTTCGTGAAGGTCTCGCCCAGGTTTAGCCAAAGACATATACGGAAGCAGGGTAAGCTTTCACCGAGGTTCATAGGACCCTTTGAGGTGATGAAGCAGATCGGACTGGTAGCTTACCAACTTGTACATCCACAGAGATATCTGGCCATCCATGATGTTTTTCATGTATCTCAGCTATGCCGGTACTTTTCAGATCCGACTCATGTTTTTCAGACTTATGAGGTTGAACTGGATATGGATGCTTCCTTCGGGTAGTTTCCGATGAGAATTGTTGACCGGAGCATGAAGACACTTCGTGGTAGGTCTATTCCTCTGGTACGGGTGCTATGACAGCACAGCCCGGTACAAGACAAGACCTGGGAGCGAGAGGCTAATATACGCTCTCAATGGCCAGAGCATTTCGTTGATGACACCTCTGTACCCTCGTAAGGCCAAATCGGGGACGAGTTTCTTTAAGTATGGGAGGTTTTCACAACCCGACTCTTTGGCAAAGGTATGGATCATTAATTCTGCTTTATAATCTCTCCTTTTAGCTTTTTTAATGTGTGTAACATCCTATAGATGGTCCAGAGAGTGTTCGGGGTTGGTTCAGAGGCTGGGAATTTAAGAAATGGTCTTACAGGAAGTGGCGCATGACTTGCACACGGTCTGCGCATGGTTTGGGATAAACCATGAGGTTGTAGACAGGGGCACCTGTAGGGGCACACAGCAATGTTGACCAGGACACATGGCCATGCAGCTTTTGTCTGGGAGGCAGTGAGGTGCGCATGGTTTGCATACAATTTGGGTAAATCATGCACCTAAACCTGGTAACCCTATTCTGGGTAAAATTTACCATTTTTCACTTAAATTCTATTTCATCCTAAACTCTTTCTTTTCTCCTTCCTGCGAACAAAATAGAGGGGAGCCCTATTTTTAGCTCCAAAACCCTCCTCCCTCTAATTTAATGGTGGATTCTTCATTCAGTGTCGGAATCTTGATCCGTCAAAGGTGTTGGATCACCCTCGATAATGCTTACCTCTCACACCATTCTTTCCTCAGTGAATCTTGGTTTTTGTTTCGTTATATTCCAGCAGGATCGTACGCCCTGTTTTTCTGTCTTTGGACTAGAACTCATATCTCTTCCAACCTACTGTGAATCTAAGGTTGATATCAAGAGATCCTACATCTGCAACTCTAAGTTAGGTGGTCACGTGGTTTCCATTTTGGGGTTTTGCCTTTTTGAGTTATTATCATCATGTCGTGGTTTATCTTCTACCAACCCCCTTATTTATAATGACTTCCTCATGTCCAAATTACACATGTGGTATGAGATTGATGAATCTAACCTTGTTAGGGTATTTAGATGGGGTGCGGACTGGGATTGGTCAATCATAGGTGATATTCCTTGAGTTTTGGCCCCTTTTTACCTTGGGACCTTAAAGATATGTCTTGAACGGCATCTGCCATGTTAGGAAAATGAGATGGTTTGGTTAGAGGTTGGCTAGGAAGAGATAGCCCGAACCCTTTCATTAATTGATATGTATGTTTTCCTTATAATGTGATTGGGAAATGTCATGCTTTGTTATTATGATATTATATAAGATGGATTCCCTTATATATATATATATATTATGATGTGAATAGTTATCTCATACTGTGTTGACATGCTTTTGATAACCCGTGTGTGGGCGGGAGGCATTCTTACCCCGTTCGAGACGGATCTCTGTGTGTGGGCGGGAGGCATTCTTACCCCGTGCTAGATGAATCTCTGTGTGTGGGCCGGAGGCATTCTTACCGTATGCCAGATGAATATCTGAGTGTGGGCGGGAGGCATTCTTACTCTGTGCCAGATAAATCTCCGTGTGTGGGTGGGAGGCATTCTTACCCCACGCCATATAAACCTCTGTGTAATAGAAGGAGAGGCATTTCAACCTCGTGCCTATATAACCTTTATGTGTGGGAGGCATTCTTCCCCACTCAAGCTTCAATGCTTATGGACAAGAGGCATGTTTGCCTTATTCCAGTAATAACCTATATCTATGTACTCACACCTCTAGTGATTGTTCAAATTACAATCCATGAGATGAATTAGGTAGCCCCACCATGTGTCCTTCCGGAATCTAAGTGGGAGGGTTAGTTATTTACTTTTCTTTACTTACTTGTAGTCAATAACTCACTGTTACTTGCGAACACCTATTTGGATTACACGTATACATCATTGGTGGTGGACTACTGAGACTTGTCTCACAACCTACCCAGGTGGCCTCCTTGGCACCCATGTTGACTTTACTACTATAGGTACTAGTAGGGGAAAAGGCCCAAATTCAGGTTGTCGATATTTGTATGTTCTAGTTGGAGATCAAGGGAGAGGACCGATCTTGGCAAGAGATGCCCGTCGACTACTTTTGTTCGTTATTCTCTTTTCGTATTACTATATAGCATGCTTGACAGCTATTTCTACTATATCAGCATTCTATATATCCATTTTTTTTTAGAAACTGCCTATGTGGATTTTGTATATCAATCAGGGTTTTTCTTACTTCTATTGTTTGGTTTGTATGTTCCCCTTTTTCTCTTGTTTACCATTGGTTGTGCTTCCGCTACTTTTATTACTTTTCTGCTATACCGCTTTGTACTCTGACATAGGGGTACAGTCTCCCCACCGACTTACCAAGACACCCACTCTTCTAGTCGGCAGCCCCTGACCTATGGGGAGACGAGCCCGAGGTCATGTGGCCAACCGGGTTCGGGGCTCGGGTTGAGGGGCAGCCGGGTCTGGGATGTCACAACCCATGTCACATGAACCCGAATCCGCCACTTTAAGGATTTGATCCCCCTCCTAGTCCTCTATCGTTTTCCCCCAACCGTCGACCACTGTTGTACCAGACTAACCACCGCCTTTCGGGATCCAAGTTGTGTGCCACCGGACTGGATCTGGATGAGGGAGTCACTGTTGGGTTGATGCCACACCGGGAGGATGAGTCCCCTGTGCTTGAACAATGCTACAAGGCCGAGGTGCGGCACCAAACTGAAGAAACTGGCCTCTGATGCTTTGTAGGGGAGGCTCGTGGCCATGGTGTCATGGAGAAGGAAACTGACGGAACCCCCGAGTCCTAATTTGTTGCCATTTAAACAACTCTTTCCCCCTATTGTGCAGAGATGAAATTTTGTGGGAGAGATGAATTAAAATTAAAAATAAATAAATAAAGTAAATAATAATTATAAATAAATAATAAATAAAATTATTAATAATGTAACATAATTATATTAAATAATTAATAATAATTTACAAAAGATATTAGAATAATTAATATAATTAAATTAATCAAAATTAATAAATTAATATTTACAATCAAAATAAAAATTATTAGTAACTAGAATAAACTTTAATAATATTATTTAATTAAATTAATCAATTACATAATTAAATAACAATAATAATTAAATTAAATATAAAATTTAAAAAACTTTTTTGAAAACTTAAATATTAAAAATTAAAAATTATTAATTAAATTTTTTAACTAAATAATACATTAACATCTAATTAATTATTATAACATAACTTTTATAATCAAATAACAATAATTATAATAAAATAATTAATAAAATAAAATAATTAATAAATAATAATCTAGATCAAACATATAATTATGTTATGATTACTTTTTATTAACATTACTAATAAAATAACTTAATAAATAATATAAATCTTATTTAAATCATAATGACTATATTAATATTTAATTAATCCTTCTTCATGTTTTTAACTATTCTGTTTAGTTCTTTCTTATGCAGGTTTGAAAACACGTCCACATTCATCCAACAAACTATAACAGAGTTAGTTTTAGGGGTTAAGTAAAAGTGATGTTTGTTGAGTGAAAAAATGCACGTGGGTGGTGTAACATTGAAGAACACTTGAAGACAGTGGAAAATAAGGGGTGATGTGCAATAGGTGATAGTGAGTTTAAAATAGAGCAGTGATGAGAAAGTGAGGGGATGAGGAGACACACAATGGAGGACAATCATTCGATAATTTCATAACTTCTCACACATTGGATCAGATCATATCCAAGTAGCAGATTTTGGAGACCTGGCGGACATCCCTGGAGTCGAAGAATCTCAGGAAAAGACCATTATTTGGGAAGTTCTTCATCCCTATTATTTTAAATTTCTATATTTTTTCTAGAATGTTTTCAATTGTGGTAATAAAAATGAACATGATTTTTAGCTAAATCATAGAGTTCGTGGAGTTTCTAGTTCTACTAGTATCTTTATCATCCTTTTCACAAAATAACTTTAATAGTTTCAGAATTGATCAGTGAGATCAACTATGAATCTATTCATTTGCATCATGATACTTGTTTTAAAATTTAAATTCCACTATCATTTGGTGATTCCGATAGTGGATACAACTTCAAATGTTTTATGTTCGTAAGAAAACATTAGAACATTTGGGGAAAATGTCTCTCTTGAATTTTTCAAGGATGAATTTACAATTGACCTTTTCATGGATCGGTGAACCCCAAGAATGTTAAATATGAGTGACTTATTTCCTATAGAGGGAAATAAATCAGTATCATTTAGTAGTCATGTTGCATCCATTTCTCGTATAAAGAATGTATTTTAAAACTAGTAGAATATAGTTTTTTTCCTGATCATTTAATTTTGATTGTTTGTTTATCAACATTCTATATTTCTGTTACTTACTATTTTCAATATTTTTTTTTTATTTATCTTAGTTTAGATAAAAAAGTACAAAAAGAATATTTTTTTACTTTAATCCCTTAAAAATACACAAAAAAATATAAAAAGTTAAAAAAATAAATTGTATCTCCACTGCTGAAAAAAGTGGGGGTGTTTGGAGTTTTCTTAAGAAAAGTGGGTATAATTCCTTCCCTGTGTGTTCAACCCTACTTTACACTATACTGTAGTTTGTAGGAAATTAAAAATAATAAATTTTTAATTCAATTTCAAAGATAGTTGTGTCAACGTGTGGGTTGATTCTCATCAATATGAGATATGTAGTGTTGTCCAGATTTTCAATCTTGGGCCCAACTATAATAGGATAATAAAAAACCTCTATTCTCCCATGTATGAGTTATATCTATATGTGGATATCCAATACAAGTTATCACCTTATACATTAGCTTGTATCAAATAAGTACTATGTGTGGATTGATTCTTACTTTGACAAGATATATACTGAAACATAGGCCCTATACCCTAGTCCATCCACAACATTCAAATGCTCTTCATATCAAAGACCCTAATATCCATGCTTCATGACTTTAAACTACATAGCCTAATTTTCTTGTTTAATGAATTTAAACTATATGAAACCCAGAAAACTACATATGGATTGATTCTCATCCTTATGAGATATGTAGTGATTCTTGGATCTCCTATCCCAGTTCTAGCTACAATTTAAAAAAAATACCCTCTCTCATATACAATTAATGAAATCTATGCATGAGCCTTTATTTTGGGTTCTCTCCTAAGATATCCCACTAAGGAAACAAAATATGCCCCCATTATACATATGAGTCAGATATATCTAAGGGACTCTAAACTCATGGCCAATATTGATCTAAATATTTCTCTTGTGCCTTGGATATTACCCCTTTCACATTTCATACTCATAATCTTGAATACTTTTAGATCTTCATAATATTTCTTCGATTTCTGGTGATAGAATATCTGATACCTGAGAGCTATTTTTCATGACTATGTGGTATGTTCCTCTAGGTGTCTTGCATAAGTCACTATAATAATGGGCATGACAGCCAAAAGATTCAACTGTTTGTCTATGGGGAACATTTCCTAGTTTGACTTGCATAATACATCCCCCATTACATGTTTTTTAAACAATGGTAACTTCGTTCTTGGGGGAAGCCTCATCTGTACCCTTAAATATTTGATGACAGTATACAGAAACCCATATTTTAAAGCAGTTATCCTTTTCATATTGCTCCCATATCCTTTATCCTGACCTGAAAGTCTCTAAGACCGTGGTTTATGTTTTTTCACTTCGCTTTTTCAAATAACACTAAAATAACCTTGGATCATTTTACCACATGTCATCCATTGTTTCCCTACTTTTTTGGTCCTAGACATATGACCTAAAAACCACAGACACCGTATTTCCTATGTTCGGATCCATCCTTTGTATAAATTCTATTCCTCCATTTCATTGGAAATCATGACTGGATATACTCTTTCTATGTTCAGTTACCTTTCTCCATAAACCAAACTCTGTGTTTTAGAAAATATGAATCTTCATATACTTTCTTCAGCTTTTAGAAACAGAATTTTTGATACCTAAGAGATCTTTTTCCTAAATATGCAGTATGTTCTCCAAGGTGGCCTTGCATAAGTCACCCACATAATGGGTCTATCATAAATCAGATTCCACTTTTTGGATATGCATCACATGCCTCAGTTGGCCCTGCATAATACAACCCCTATAACATGTTCATCAAATAACGATAACTTCATTTTTGATAAAGACTCCTTGTAATTCCTTTAGCCCTTTTCCCATGTCATTATCTGGATCCAGAAATTCTAAAATCACAGTTTTCAATTATTCCTTTCCATAAATTAATATGGTAGTATGTTTCCATAAAAATTACCAAGAATTGGAAAACTATCTACTCATTAGTCAGAGCTAAATACCTTAAATTAAACCCCCACAATGTCCTTGTTGCATGAATTTCAATTTCACAACCCCATAATGTCCTTGTTATATGAATTTAAACCAAACATCCCCCAAATTTCCTTGATACATAACATTAAACTGTAGAGCATAATATAATAATCCTCCTTTCTAAAAAATTTACCTTCCTTCACACATCAAGATCATGTAGGATTGTTTTCCCATTCAGGGCATGTGTCTGCATAAATGGACCCTTTATTCTCATATACCTTTCGTAGGAAAATCCAACCACTATGGTCTTGAGACATCCAAATCTTAACCCCCTTTTTATTATCAAGATTATAATGTCAGAATTCTTGGGAACTCCTTTACCTGACTGTACAGTATGTGACCTAGTTTACCTTGCAAAAAATTCACCTACATAATGGTCTTGTCAAATATCTATAACTTCATTCTTGTAAGAGACCTCCTTTATTATCATACTTCAAATTTTATATTTAGTGACCCTAAAAAATAAATATTCAATATTCCCCTTGTTTTTATCTAAGAAAATATCATTACATTCCTTGCCATCAAGTTTTTTTGAGTTCTAATCACAAAATTCCTGGTCAAATCTATTTGACCTAAAACACTAGCTTTATTAGTCCAACATTAATGACTTTAAACTACTTACCAAAAATACATAGAGCTCACCAAGTTAAAAACCTGCAAAGTTCACCTTGGAAAAAAATTGAGTCTCAGCTCGCTAGTCCTACACTTTGTGTGGTCTAGGATATATCAAGCAACAGAAAGTCAAAAAAATATAAATTTGGTAAGGTTGCCTATATGAACCTAGAAACAGTCAAAATGTCCTTACTAAGATTTTTGGCTTAAGTAAAAAATTAGAGTTCCCCCATACCTATCATTGTAATTATGATTTATATGATGTAAAGGTGAAATGTTATGAAATTCAGTGTTGATATTGAGATTACAGAAAGAAATTAGGGATGAAAACATGTATATAGGATTGGATACAAAAAAAATTCATTTATATAGTAAAATTTTAGGAACATCCACAGAATGGAATCTCTCTATCATATAATACAAAAAGCTATCAACTTGACTCTTTACTTGTTGAATAGCCTCCAGGGACCTATCAACCACCTACTAAATCTTGGTCAGTTGAGCATATTTACCCTCATCATTGTGAAAAGGTGTATCTTTGTAAGTTGAAATGGTATTTAACCATTCTAATTGTGATTTTCCTAATGATTGGTTCAGTTTATCAACAATATTTTGAACAGAATCCATTTTTTGCTGAATATTCTCCATTTCCTTTATTGGCTCCTTAATTTTCTGATCTAATTATGTAAACTTCTTTCTATGATTGGCTTCCGCCTCAAAATCTACAACTCAAAATCCCTAAATGTTAGTGAGAAAATTTTCCCTTACAATATATTTCTATATACTATGATCATGCTCCTACAATAAAATGATCTCTTTGACCACATTATAAACTAGATGATAATCAAATCCACAAAATCCCAATATGCTAAATAGTGCGGGAAGTTGGCCAAAATATAAAGGTAACTCATCCAAAGGATTTTCAGAGATTATATCCCAAAGAGTTATCCATGTTTTCTTCTATGTAATACTGATAGTAAACTATAAATAAAACTCTGAATCAGAATCACTATCATGAGGTCGGAAAAATTTTGGAATCACATCACTCAAGGAGGTTCTTGGCTCTGCTCCTTTCAAAGAAATAGGTGATTTATCTTCCATTCATAATTGAGCCAATATAGGGGCTTCACCTTTGAACATAACTATTGGAGTTGATAACACTAAATAGTGAATTAGAATGATTATTATCTCCAAAATTATAGCAATAACAAAGCATGATCAAGAAAGTTAATGACATATATCCAGTAATAAGTCGGGTGCTTGAGTAGATTCCTCCATAATATTCTCACCTTCAGCAGTTTTAGAATGTACTTCTTGGGGAGGATCATTCTTCTATGCTTTCCTAGTCACCAAAACCATAGGATCTAGAGTATTTATCAATGATGGATACTCAGTTCGTACTTATCTTATGTCAATAGAAGAAGAATGGAGTGGGATACCCAGTTCTTGAGGAGCCTTTACAACATTCTATGCAGAGAAAGCTGCATTAATTTGACTTTGATATGAAATTTTAGAAAAAAGAACAATTATGTATGAAAATTGAAAGAAAGAGAACTTATGTCCTTTCAGTTCCCCATTGCAATCCCAAAAATACTTGGTGGAACCTTGAATATCAATGTTTGGATTAAGAGCGTCCATCATTTTAGTGTATACAACTTTTTCTGCAATAGTTTCCTCACTATTTAATTTCTCCAAAAAATATTGATTGATGCTGAAATTGTTTCTGCTAACATTACCTTCCATCAGATCTTCAAATGGTACAATTTCGTTAATCCTAGAGGAATTAGGATTAGCACCATTACCTACCTCAGGTTGTCTAGGATCCTCGTTCCTTCCTTATGGATCCATAAGAATATCATCGTTTATTTTCATATAGTCCTTCGGCATAAGAAACTGATCTGAAATATTATTGAGAAAAGAATGTTATAAACAACATGTGATACCGAAAATAAATTCATATGATATTACCTTGACCCTTTTCTCTCTCTATAGAAATAGGATCTGATGTAGCCACATCCCATGACACTTCATCTGTTGAGGTATTATATTCCACATCACAAATTTTTAGTTCTCCAATAGTTTCCTTCTCAGTCCTTTAGGGAATAGTTATTAATTCCTTAAGAGAATAAAGTGACAAATATCCTTTGAAAATATGAACATGGTTAACAAGGTGCATCAAGAGAGTAATAATACTAGAGGATAGCTCAAATACCCACTTTTTTGACATAAACATCAAATCAATATCAATGCTTTCTGGATTTTCTTTTCATAAGAGAGTGGAGAGATTGTACTACTTCTATTGGCAGTAGAGACCTAAGGTAACGTCTGAGGATATTATATTTCCATTGCCTCCATCATAGTCTTCCATCCTATATAAAGTCATGGAGACTTGGGGGTTTCATTAAATGTGTCAATGGGGGTACCTGTAGGCTTATATTTTGGTGACTTGGGAAACTATCCTGATGTTCCTTCTCTAATTTCAAGCTGAAAAGATAAATCCCATCAATATTAATGATGGTGGATGATAGAGAAGAATTGAAACAAAAGAAAAGAGAAATACATTCTTAGTATTAACATAAATGTCCCATTCCTCTTCAGGGTGAACAATTACCCCTTTACGTATCCCTTGATCCATCATATCAGATACTCATTTTGATGTCGGTACTTGGTCATCAGCTTCATATATGAATGTGTCCAACTCCACGATATGCTCTTGTACTTCATCCAGATTATTTTCTAGATGAAAATCAGAATATGCTCTAATATCATGCACATATAGAATTCAAAGGCCATATTGTAGAAATTCCAATGCATCACTGAGTTCACGAGATAGTCTTTCCTAGTACTGGATTACTGAAGGCCACACATAATTCGGCTTTGATACGGTTGGATGTAGAGAAAAAACAACACCCAATGATTTGAAGGCTTATTCAAGCCTCCCATATTCTTCCGAAGAATTAGTAGATGGGATGGTAATATTGTTTTGATGATGGAAACTTGATCTCCTTGGTTCTTGAGTTGTTGTTTCCCTAGCCTTAGTCTTCTTGGTGGATTTTTTTCAAGGATGTTTTAAAGGCTCTAAAGCTTCTGAAGCCTCTACATCATCTTTGGATTTATACCTTTTACCATGATTTCTATGAAGAACAATTTACTTGGCCTCTACCCGATATGTTCCTTTTTTAAATCTCTTTGAGGGTATGAAGAAACCCAAGATTTAGCCTATCCAGCCTCTAATCCAATTGATAAATCTGATGGAGGTAGCATAATCAACATTTTGGATGTCTCCAAAGCCATAAAAATTTATAATTTTTGGACTATCATTGGGTGTTTCTCATGCCTAACATAGGTGGGAGGAAAAGTTCTCGATTGTTGAAGGCATTTTAATTGGAGATCAAACCTGCAAGGGATATAAACCACATAGATAATTTCATCTTCAATCAGGTTTGATAATACACTATCCCTGAATGACCTCATATAAGCCCTTAGATCTTAATTTTATTCCTTTCCATCATCAACAAATTTTCCAATTGGTGGGTTACCAAAATTAAAGAAGATGAATTCTCCCTATGCATTTAGTTCTCTCGGTACTTCATCAGACTTCAGGTTCAAAGGATAAATCCTAGAATCTTTTTTCGAAAATTCACTAAATCAACCATTGGGGAATATTACCGAATTCAACACTTAATATGAACAAGAATCTACTGAAATATAGCCCCACAATACTTGAAATGGTCTTGAAAGTATAAATGGAGCCTCCTATTATATAAATTCAATAGAAAATGATTGATTCTTTCTAAAACATGGGTATCCAACCCAATAAATTTCCCCTATACAAACTTGTATTCAATAACAAAAGTCCCTGGTCTTACACTACCATCGGACTCACAGACTGGAAGAAAATATATTCTTAGGCACATGGGAAGGAAGTCGGCTGAGCGTTCCTTTGCATCAATCTTAGGCTTAACCTTGTAACCCCAGTGATTGTATCCACCTTTATCCAATGTGGGCTAGTATGTGCTTGAAGGTCCCTGATTATCCTTAGTTGGGAAAAAAGTAGGGCATCCACAAGTAGGATCCTTGTATTTTATTAGTTCTAAAAAGGCTTCCATCAACACTCTTTCATGAATATCATCCCTCGTGGAAAGATCATACTTTTCTTTCAGCAATTTGTTTGATATTTTGAATAGTTCTTCGTCCAATGGTGGAATTATCTTAGAATTATACAATCTTGTTATTGGTGGAATGAATTCATCATACATCTCCCAAAAAATAGGAACCCTAGATATTTGGTAGATATCCCACAAACTGATTCCAACCTCACTATGCATCTAGTGGAACGAATTTTGTTTGCAGACTCCTTTGGCTCAGTAATTCAAGAATGAAGAAATTTTGTAAAAATATGTTTTTCCTATCCAGTCATATTCATAAATATGAACATCCATCAGCTCTTTCCTAAAATCTATACAAGTCTGGTGTAACCAAAATGACCACATTCATTTAGGCATGTCTCCTCTAGAACGAAGGTATCAATCTTCATTCTAACTGTTAGATTGATATATTTTTGAAGCACAGAAGGCTGGATCATAGAAATGTTCCCTTGTCTCTGCAATATAATTATTCATATCATCAGTAAAACCAATATAACATAGGATTCACCCAATAGAGAATTTTTCCTCATGAACAGGCACACCCTTCATAGTAATATTCATACAATGATCGTTGAAGTGTTAACACACCAAGTCTTTGTAAAATATCTCTTATAATCCAGAATGTAGGCATCTTGCAAAATATCATTCCTATAAAGAGGTAGATAGTGGATTTATGTATATTCATGTTGGTATGGTATCAATCCTGTCACCAACTTAGGAAGGGTACTCTCAACAATGTTGTAATTTTTTGGTCCAATGATTTTCATCATTTCAATTTGGAAAACTCTATATTTCTCTGTTGAAGTCATCATGCACACCATTTCCTGTAAGGGAACTACCAAATTTTCCTCATTAAAATTGAATATTGAATTAAGGAAGTTCAAATTTTAAATAAAAGGAATTGAAAAACATGGAAAAGGAAAAGCTATGCCCAGCTCTTTTGATGAGGTCACCCGTGTGTTCCTTCAACAAGGTACCCAACACAAGTCCTTCAACAATGTCCTTCTATGCAAGTCCTTTGATAAAGTAAGTCTATATTGCTCCAACACACAAATGGTTATACCTAGATAATTTTTTAAGGGACCTACATGATAGCACAACACATGGGAGCTGAACGAACGAGCTACACAATGAGAGAAGAAATATGAGAATGCGAGTGAAGAAAATGACAAAAGAACTGGGGTATTTATAGGCCCTGCCGACATACGTGACATAGATACGCAACCAACCTGCACGGTCTAGAATTAATTCTCCATAATGTTTTCCCCATAATCATGCCACATGACTCGACCCTCTTTTCAGTTGGATCCAATCCAGAGGGGGTGGATTTTGTTGAGAATATTTTTTTAAATAAAGAAAAAACGATTATGAAGATGCACTTTGGATATTGTAGAGTATCAAATAAATTTAAAAGTAGTAAATAAATATATTTCAAGGGATCTACGTTGCATACCTCTGTATGAAGAAGGACAACGTAGCTTCTACCCTTTCAGTATAAATGAACAAGGACCTATGCAGTACATCTTTGCATCAAGCGACCAGCGTAGGTCCAGCCTATGGAACCCAATGCGTAGCCCCTATGCCGAAAACTTATGAAGAATTATAACTTTCATACCCAAACAGGGAAGAGCTTCATTGTAAAGATATTATGAGGACCTATGCATAAAAGCTTATTTTGGCCATCCCCCTTATTTCCTATAAATAGTACTCTTGAGCTCCCCATTGGTAATGAAAAAAAGTTGGAATAACTCCTCAAACTCCCATTGTGTATCTCCTTCTCCCAGATCCCCCAAATTTTTTCATATAGCTCTCTAAAACACGAGAGAAGTGATAATTACATGGTATAATAAATATCACATTCCTTTTATTGTTTTAAATACAAAACATCTAATTAAGGACCCTCTTTATATAAAGAGAAGTTATCAACGCAAGTTCCTTTACTTAAACAAAGACCTACGTGGGAAGCTTCCAAGGACATCAAGGGACACCCAAGGTACTTAAGTTAAAACTTAAACCAAGTGTTGGTGTCCCTATAGTACATTTTCCAAGGCATATAAATCTTTCACAGGCCTATCTTTCCTGTGTTTAACATTTTTTTAGTTCCTCCTATGATCTTCCTGGTACACCTATGTGGCATACCTACCTGGCATACCTGCATGGCATACCTATGTGGACTACATATATGAGCCATACATGGAGGACTCTTGTAAGAAACCCATGAGAGGGAATATCGTTCTATAGATTCCCTATCTAAAAGGGTTTAATTTGAAACCTCCACCATGACCTCTTGATTTATCAGACCTTTAGGAAATGCACATTAGCATGTGTCCCCTTTTGGATTTAGATATCTTTGGTCAGGGGTTTCCCAAACATGTATTACCAAAGGGTAGGGATATTATATGTATCTATGGATCTAGATATCCATGGTCACATAGACCCTTACCCAAAGGAAATTGTTGGGGAGTTCCTAGTCTCAGATTCCAAGGATAAGACTCTACCTTCTCCTCCTCGTTTTTGAGACCCAGATCCTCTGGATCCAAAATAAGAAGAGTGAGGATCACACTTTCTATTCCCTTCCACATGAATGATATCCCCCCTCTACTATTGGTCCCATTCTAGGGCATCCCTCCGGGAGTAATCCCCTAGAATTTTAGGTTGAACCCAATAACCATCACTTTCATTTCACACTGAAATGTTCATTACACCACGCCCTCATCCACCATCACCCTAGATTCTTTCACCATAGGCCCAAACACTTCTATCGGCGGAGGAGAAAGTGAGTGGTCTGTTGAATCTCTCACATCCTCTTGTTTCTCACACTGAGAATGACTCGTGAGGGTTTAGATATTTGTGATGATTACAACATCCAGACAATACAACTCACTTGTTGAACTAAAAGAACTCTAATTCCCACCATAATTGGGATACGTAGGAAGCCTTCACTTAGGGCCCAAGATCAATGGAAATCCTCTTTATGAGTCCAGCCCTACTTCCCTTAACCTGGGTATACTCCTTAGTATTAAGACTTGAATTAAGTCCCCTTTTAATATCCATGAGTTAAGATATCTTTCGTGGACCTTGTTACAAGGGAATAATCTTTATGAGTAAGTATCAACCTATTTGTCTCAAAGGGATATACTCCCCTTTAATACTTATCAAACTACATGGGATTTAATTATTATCCAAGTAGGATACATAGAAAGCCTCCTTGAGGATCAAACCCAAAATTCCAAATCAACCCTATTATTTCTAGGCTACATTCCGTGAAAGGTCTAATCTAACTTTTAAACCCATATCCTTTATAGGTTCATTTGTCTGCTTCAGTATATGTCTTGCACCAAACTTTAGCTAGGCACCTTCTTCTTAGATGTCTTTACCACCTGACATTAAACTATAAAATTAGGTCCTTATCACTTAACCTTAAAAGGTATGATGTGTCCCATTAAACAACACCAAAATATGAGGGTTGTGATTACATTCACGAGGATACAAATGTAGCCCATCTATTGGTATGATCCCAATATAAAAACAACTTTTATCTCCCAAGGTGATGATAAATTCTAGAGTGCCCCATTGAGTGGCTTAAAAACTAGATTTTCATAATAATGAATAAATAATCTATAAGTAGTATATGAGAGGATACCATTGATGTAGAACCTCGAATACATATAGATATCTCTATTGATGAATAATGTTGAATACATAGAGATGATTTTAAATTCCACACATGATAAATAATTGATTGAAAATTTCAAAAGAAACCTAAATTACACTTGGCAAATTAATAAGGATTCCTTAACATAAATTAAATATATAAAAGAGTCCCAGAGTATTCAATAATTCCCTCTAAAAGGGTTTAATGAACCCAAACTCCCATACTCTCGACCAGTGAAAGTTATTAAGAGTCATAGGTCAAAATAACTAATGAATGTATGCATCTGGAGAGTATGTTCCCTTTTGATATGAAGATATTGGTTGTTTCCGGTTCCGTAAATAAATCTAATGGAAACTGTCCGGAAGCAGTGATTCCTAACAAGTACTTATGTTCCAGGGGAAAGAGTAATATAGCCATTACTTGTATATTCTTGTTGATTCTCTTCGTAATCTTTCCCTTTTGGATATCGATTTTCATAATTCCCATAATCTCTAAATTTGAAGCAATCATCAATTGATAATACATTATGGAAACCAAAATTCCCATAAATTTTGTTAACAAAACATTTCATTCTCCCTTTGTAGTTACTTGCTTTGTGTCCTTCTTTTTCATAATCAAAACATCTTCTTGTTTTTCTAATACATATTATTGGGTGTTTCTTCCCATATTCTTGACAAAAAGTAAACTGAATCTTCTTTCCTCCAGGATCTCTACTAATTGAAATCTAATTAAACTATTTATTTATCTTCATTGGTGACTCTGAGATTAGGTTAAGGTATAAATTATTAATCATGTTCCATGAAAATTTATTAAGAATAATCACAATGCCCTTTAATCCAGTCAACATCTGATTTGACTGCACATTATAAAATTGTTCATAAAATTCAATGTTAACCTGGTTCCATCTGGTGACCACCGTTTACTAAAATATGAATTCATAGTGCGAGAAACACCCATCATAGCTAAAAACCATATAATCATGAGAAGTCACTTATTGTATGTATAATTAATGAATCATACTTCTTTAATCTATGAATCCTTTGGTTTATCATAGGTTATTCATAGTCACATTCAATTTAAATCCTTCATTATGGTAAAAAACAAGTGTGAGAATTTCTTAAGAATATCCCATGGGTGTTTCAAACTAAGTGTGTAGTGAGGCTCATTTTGCAGCACCATTTCCTGATTGATTCTAAGCCCAATAGAGTGTTTTCAATGTTGTTTCACCTATAAAAATATGTTCTATAGGAAAATAAACTTATTGTATCCAAATAGGGATTCATTTCTATGGAATCACTCTCTCAATTATTTTCCAAAAAATCCCTGACATTTTCTTTATCATTGAATCATACTTAGACTTATCCTTAGAGACATCTCTAAACATATCCTTAGAAATATCCCTAGGGATCAAACTAAATATTTCACATCATAGTTTACAAAGGTTAACTAAACATTCACTCAGATACCAACTATAACGATATGGTATTTTCCCAATGAGAAATTACATCATTTTTTTAAGAATATTTGTTACATTACACAAACACATGCCCAAATATCATATTTGTTTAGTGAATTTAGAAACAAAGAACCATAAAACCCATCCAATGACCGTAATACATTATCTCCCGCTAGATCATCCATGACTAGTACCTTTCTTAGACACATCATATATAATATATATCTTCACAATCATGGGAAAGTGAAAATGATAATCGATGCACTCATATGCTCAGTAAGGGTAAATAAGGGAGATACATAAGAAAAAACATGGACATAAATGTACGATAATGTGATAAAAACATTATAAGATCATACCATGATTATAAAAGATCATAATTTTGAGTCATGGAATAATGATTGTTTGTTCATAAGACATGAATCATAAGTGAATCAAAGACATGCTCCATGAGATAATAAGATGTGTAATTTTTGATGTACAAATAAGCATAGAAAATCATTTCCATATTAGTCAACACACAATGCTAATACCATCATAGTGGACAAAGACCCTTATTGAACCAGGTTTACACCCCGCTCCTACACTATATTATTAGACTGACTTCACTTCTTATTCCAACTCTATATTACTGAACCAAGATCACTTCTCATTCTAGCCCTATATTACCGAACTGATTTTTGTTCTCGTTCCATCCATGTATTACTAAACTGAGTTTGATTCTCATTTCATCCTTGTATTACTAAATCGAGTTCACTTCCTATTCTATTCGTGTATATCTCATGAGATATAAATTTTTACAAAATGAATTAGAGGTAGATATAGGTCGCACTCATCACATAATGAAATCATACATACATGATCACAAGATAATAAACATCTATCTTATTATAACCCATTAAATTAAATGGAAATCATAAACATTTCAACATTTTTTAACCACTGTAAAATAGAAAGGATATATAATAATTTCATTATAGAATAACCCATGAAAAGAAGAAAGTTTCATGGCCATTTTAACATTGTATAACCCATGGAAAAGAAATAGGGTTCACAAAAAACATTTCATCTTAAAAATAAACCATTCAAATAAAGAATAAGAGTGTTTTCCTTGGATTATATCCCCAATAAATAATAAACTACATCAAAGGATTTCATCTTAGATGGAGAAGGATTTTGAAAGATCACCTAGAGAATTTCTTGAGAAAAATAAACTTTCATTTAAAATCACTTTTTAAAACTTAAAATATTTTCAAAAATACTTTCCATTGAAAATTAATTTTTAAATTATAATAAATTTTTAATAATCTATTTCATTAAAAATCAATTTTTAAAACATAAAAAATTTTAAAAATCAATTTCATTGAAACCAACTTTGAAAATATAAAAAGTAATATTTAAAAATAATTTAAATCATTTCTTGAGTAAAATATCCTTTCTTATTTGAAAAATTATTTTTAAAACATGAAACATATTGAAAACCCTTTTTCTTTGAATATGACTTTCAAAACATATAAAAGAGATTTGAAAATAAATTTATAATTATTTTAAACATAAAACATTTTCTAAAATACTTTTACTTAAAAATGAGCATAAAATATCATTAAAAAACATTTTTTAAAACATTTTTAGAAAACATTGTTCCAATAAAAATTTTATTTATGACCAAATATAGGAATAAAGTCAAATTTTATTTAAAAATATATTATTAATTATATTAAGTAATAAAGAGTGTAAAAATGGTTCCATTACTTAAAGATATCATGAATAACTTGGGGATAACTAATTTTAAGAGAATTATTAAGATATGCATCATAATATTTTATCAATGGAGGTGTTATTATAAATAATTATGATAAATGACAATATTGTAGCAATAAACTCTTATAACATTAATAATATTGAATCATAAACCCCATGAAGGAATTACATATGATGAAACTTAAAATATCATGAGGGTGAAAAGATTTATGATATTACATTGTAATGGGGCCATATATATACTTTTTTAAATAAAATAGGTTCATAACATAACTTATGTCTCAAAGAAGGATGATTGAGACAAAAATCCCCTTACCGCTTAAGTAACATTTTAATTGTAAACCCCATGAAAGAGAGATTCTAAAATGGATATTAAAATCCAGAAAATTCATATAATAGTAATCATAAAATACTTACATGTGAATTATACACACCATATACAATAAATTTGTGGTAAACATGGCTTGTGTCTCATGAAAAGTAAAAGTTAAATGAAATAGGTCTTGAATTCTACTGTGCTCATTTAATCCTCCAAAATAATGAATATTATTTTATTATAAATATATTAAATAAACATATTCATTTAAAAAATACCATATATGATTTTTTATGACCTTTAATTACCTGTTTATTAATAATTCCATGTTATGTTTTCGCATCGGGTAATAACCTCTTTGTTTTTCGTAGATGTTTTTGACTTTTTATTCATGAATGTCTTACCTAGATCAAGATTTAATCATCTCATGGATGATAGAAATGATTTAAATAACATATATATACATATATATCTATTCATTAAAAATTTATCTATAATAATCTAGAAATGATAACAATAGAAAATGAGATACAACATTAATGGAAACGGTAGGTCGTACGTATGCAGTAGCATTGCTTCATTTTCTTATTGGATTAAAATAAAGAAAATTATGACATATTAAAAATACATAATAATTTTTATGCCATATATATCACATATTATTAATAAAACTATCATTAGCACATTCGATGTAAAGTGTAAATGAATTACATTGATTTGCAAGGCGGTAGTCCACCGTACACATGAACAAAATTATTGTAATCCCAAAAAAATAAAGAATAAATGTGTGTATAATATAAAAATTCATTAATTATATGAAAATTATAAGAATCATTAAAATAATATCAAAAAAATAAACCCATAATTATTCCCAACCTTGAAATGTGGTAAGGGAAGAGAAAACGAAAATAGTTTTCGAGGCGGTAGTTCGCCGTACACACGAACAAAGATTTCTTTTACTATTGGATGGATGTGTGTTAATTTTTAGGTAATGACCCTAAAATGAAAACATATCAGTATATTTAAGATAATTTGGTTATTATATAATCATTATATTAAAAATAATTGAATGGTATTTAAAAAGAAGTAAAAAAATATTTGGTGATGAATGTTACATCTTCTTTAAGTATCATCTTTTGGTTTTCACCAAATAACTTCTTTTTTTGGATTTAATCCCAAACTAAAGATTCTATGATGAGGGGAGTGAATTTGGGAGATTATTTTTTACAGGTTTCTAATCATAAAAAAGGCTTGATAGGTGTAAATAAGTATACAAAGTGAGTGAATTTTTATTGTTGAGGAGGTGTGACATTCTTGTAAATACTCAAAAGTATTTACTATTGGGAGGTCTCTCTTATCTCATGTGACACAAAAATTGAATAATAAAGAATTATATGGACGTTTTAATCTATAAAAACCTCTACCACACAAAATAAATACTTTTTTTAAACATTTATTTCCTTAACTCCAATGTTTCTTTATTTTTTTTATTTTTGGTTTTAAGTAAGGTAACTATTTTTCTAACCTTTATAATTAACCCATTAAAAATAAATTAAAGTGAAAATTATTTTAAAACTTAAACCCCCAGATTTAAATTTTAAAATACAAATTATAAAATAAAAGTCTCTTGTTTTTAGGAAATTAAATTTAAAAAAAGAGCATGTAACGTAGACAAACACTGCTCTAACCCTAACTATGCCAATAATGTTTTTAATATTTAAGGGTCAATATATTCATTATAAAAGATAATGTGTTCCATTAATGGATCATATTTGATAGTAATTAATATTTAAAAATCACTTTACCTAATATAGGAAGTTTTTAAATTTTAAATCATTTAATAAAAATCATTTATTATAAAATAGCATTAATGTAAATTTTGAAGTTATTTGTTTAATTGGGATTTAAAAAATATAATGAAAAATTTGAATTTAAATATATTAATTTAAAATCTTTTTATATTGATATATTCATCTAAAATTAATAATTTAACACACAAAACCTTTATATTTACTACACTTTTAATATTTTTAGAATCATTTATTTTATTTAATTATTAACTAAATAGTCCATTTGTCGCCATTTGATAATAATTTAATTTAATTATATCATATCTAAAAATTAAATATAAATTATTATAAAAAAATCATTTATATTTTAAAATAATATCTATAACCAAACCTATTTTTTTTCCTATCCCCAAATCTTTATAGAAATTAAAAAGAAGAAAGATACATTTTTTTATTTTTCATTTCTTAACATATTATATCATTAAATTTCATGAAACATTATCCCAAAAAGTCATATAATTAGACAATAAGGTCCAAATGGTTGAAATATGTCCATAAAATGGGTTTTGGAAAAGTGTTTAGGTCATTTTCCCTCATAATTTTAAAGTTTAGACCCCTGTTAAAATCATTTTTCTCTCAATCACTATTATTAATTTTAAATGTTTTCACTAATCATTTTGGAAAAAAATATATTTTACTTATTTTAAATTATCAAATATTCTAATAAAAAATATGGAATCCATTTCTTCAAATTCAAATTACATAAGTGGTAGAAATTAATTTAAAATGAATCCTATAGACATCGTGAGACAAAATGTTTTTAATTTGAAAATCTTCAAAAGTTTGACATGCTTTTATATCCAATATCAATTTTAAATTGATTAAAATAACCTAAATTGTAATAATATATAAATAAATAAACTAATTATAATTTAAAACCAATTTATAATATAATTTATCTCTATACATAATTCTTCCAAAAAAACAATTTTCAATTAAAATTTAGTATTTTTACTATTCATCAAAAAATGAATCATTTAATAAAATCCAAAAACATTCACTCTATGATAAATTTGAAATTAAAATTAAAAAAAATAATATCATTTTCTCAAATATAATTTATAAAATATGAAAAATTTATTTTTAAAATAAGTTTACCATTAAAAGGTGATAAAACTGCCTTTAAGAAAAATACATCTTTTTATGTATAGATTTGGATTTATTCTTATATCTTATTTAGAAAATAAAAAGGTTGAATTTTAAATAGTTAATTGAATATACAACGCACAGACATATATATATAATTAAAATCATTCATCAAAAGTGGTTTTCTTAATTTATTGGTATAAAAATGTTTGTACATAGATAAATATAATGTTTTTTTTAGAAAAGTATTTTATTTATTATCAAAAAGTTCTGAATTTAATTTAATATTAATTTTTTACCAAATAATTTATTTTGTAAAAATTCATAAAATAAATTTTCATAATTTATTTAATCATATTCATACCCTCTATTCTAAGGTCTAGGTTAAAACAATAATATTAAATAATAATATTAATAGTATATTGTAGTTCGGTAAGATTGAGTCTTATGTATAACACGGTTATCAAAGGAATTCGATATTGATTGTAAACCAATAGAAACTCAGTATTTCATTTACTGAAAGTTAACATCATTATTTCTTTTAGCACAAACATAACATGGTGTTGTGTATAAAACAAGTTTAACTTGGTGTAGCATGCAATGCAATCCATTAAAGGATTTTAATTTATTAAAAAATAATAATAATTCATAAGAACATGGGGCATTAAAAGGGAATTACTTAACCCAGGCCTCATAGGAAAGGTCCTCAGTCATCCATCATCTCATTCCCTCTCACATAGGATGTGTTCTACTAGGACTTCTCAATCAAGGAAAATACTCCTTCAAAAACCACTGCCTTATCACTTAGGGCATGGCCTGAATACAAGAACATTGTCCCAATGCATATATATAAATTTCCTCTGTTATCCATCAAACTGTGAATTATCACTGAAGATGTGTTCAGCCAGGCCTTATCACCAAATGAAAAGTCCCCTTCTTCTACCATTACCATCTAACTCAGGTTATGTCTTTGCTAAAAGAAAACCAAACCATCCTCATTGACTCTAGGGAGGTCACTTAAAGTACTCCAACCCAGGACTCATAATGTAAAGGTCTTAATAACAAAATCACATAGGTTCATGGCCTATCATAAGGATAAAAATATCATTCCCTATTGTTTGCCTCTTGATATTTAACCCTTCACCAAAACATATCATTCATCACCTTTCAGGGTACCCACTACATCCTCTAGACCAACCATGATCACTACACATTGATATCATCATGAATCGATCAACCAATGATGAAATCATGGTGTGAGGGCTCTTTCTACCTGAACATCAAGCTTCACCCAAACCTCACTAAGCCCCTCTTCAATCCTAGACCTAAAACCTAGGGACCATCCAAATTCATATCATTCTATATGAACCTAGACTCAATATAAAGGGTCTATCTCCCATCCAAAACCTCCTCTGTATCCTGATTCTGAGTCCCAAATAAAACACCATGACCCACATTGGGTCTTTCCTCGCATACCCTAAAAGATATCTGTAACTCTATCACATAGATGAAACCCATCCACGTAATCCTATATTAAATCCCAAAGGACGCATCTCACTCATTGCACAAACCAAGACTCACCTCCAACCTCATGGGGGGGGGGGGTTCTTAGTCACTCATGAGATACACGCCTATCTTTCCTATCATCACTCAACCCTAATCCTATCATGAAATCCTACTACCCTAAAAACCAATTCTATGTTAACCTATATCTTATATCACAACCAAAAATCTATATAGGTCTCATTTCATCTCACACGACACCCTATTCCCTTGGTGAAATGGTCACCAGGAAATCTTGATTCATCCAAGTACAAAAGAGATCATATGTAAATAATTGGTGGCCCAATGCCACCCTATTACCTAAACATAGGGAACCACTAGTCCATAAACCCCATTCATAATCCCTATGAAATTTTTTGTCATTCAAATCCATTCATACATATATATATATATGGTTTTTTATTATAGGGGTAACCCACCTCGATACCAAATTCAAACACCCATCGAGATCCACATCACCTCAACCAAGCCTTCCTAATCCTTGTCCACACCAACCAAGAATCCCCCACATCCCGAGCACCTATCCCACTCCACTCCACAAAACATAAATAATTAATCATAAAAATTAAAAATTAACAATTTGGTTACATTTAAAATATTAATAACACTTAGACACTCACCAAGTGCCAACCACTCACCAAAATTGTGAGAAACCAGATGTAATACTCTCCTGATACACCCTTGGATATAGGCTGCACAAAATCCCTAATTATTAACCCATTCCAAAGGATGATTTATACCAATTTTAAAAAAAACCCTATTAAAAATCATCAAGAAACATACCATCACCAAAAACTTTTCTAATGGAATGGAGACTGCATATAAAAATGTTCTATATGCAAGTTGAGTAAAATACCCATTGATCTTGATGGATTAGACCATGATCTCATGGAATCAACCCCAAAACCTAATCCAAGACTGACCAAAATTAGATAGTTCAAAGTGAAAATAAGATCATCAGAAGAAACAGATATTGTACCATCGATCTTCCATTGAAATACCCCAAATACAATCGCAGATGGAGATGGGTTGAAGGGTAGGAAATAGCAGAACATAGGCTTTTTAAAGTATCCCCTTTAAATTCCCAAACCCTGATAAAAATTGAGGAACCCTTGTAAAGAAAAGTAAAAATATCACCCACAATAAAGAAGGCATTGAAGCTCCACCGCATACCCAGTGAGCCTAGCTAGGTTTTCTGGGCACTAGTTAGCCCACCTATTAGCTGGTGACTACTGTGCTAAATTTCAACAGCCCTAGACACATTAATCCTTCTATTAATGATTTTTTGAGCTATCAGGTCACCAAAAAAGCCTTAAACCCAACCCAAAAAAATAACCCCTTGGTATTTTCAAACCTTTATAATTATATAATACAATTTAGTTCTTAAAACAAACTATTCACCAGCTTAAAATTCAAAATATTTAACAAACATAAAGACCATAAATCCAATAGGCATTACAAAATCTACACAAAAAATATTATCTTCATCAATAATTCATGTTAATCCTCATTCCACATCTCGTGACCTATATTATCCATTGATTCACAGATAACTCATTATGTTCCATAATCGAATTCTAATTCTGCTTCTATTGTGAAACTCCAAACAACAAATTCACTACTCTTGGGATGTCAATCCACCCACTCCCTAATAACACCAACACTGACATAGTGTAAACCTCTACACATCACTCCCAAAATTCCTTAATTCCATCAAAAAATTCACATTGAGACTTATGGTTCTCCTAACTATAATTCTCTTCTTATAATGGCCAATTCCAAGTTTTTTAGGTCCCCACCATAGGAATGCCCTAACAAAAACATACTTCTAGTGGTCCTTTGAACCTTAAACCACATTTAAAATATTGATCTTAACATGGTTCGAACCTCACCATGTCTAAATCCATATTAAATCTATATTCTTACCATCTCTGGCTGAAATTTACTAAAAACACACCTTTTACCCATTGACATCCCATAGAAACATCCAATCATAGTTCCTTAACACCCGAAGGATTTGAAGAATCATCTAATCACACCCACTAAAGTCCAATCATGACTCCTAATGTAATTACATAATTAAATCACCAGCCATCTGGTCCATATTTTATCCTCCTCCTCCAGCTAGTTGTGTACCATCGATCTAACTCCCAGTCAGATCAGACCAAACCACCCGAGTTGAATGATAATTACCTGGTTCCAACTATCAGTGAATCTAAATTAATAAATATGGTATTCACTAAGAAACCATATCACATCAGGTGTTACCTCATTCCATTAGCTCAGTTTCACCATGACCATCCACTAACTGGACTCCACAGAACCAAAACCATCTAGTGTGAGGATCATTTATCGTATGACTAATATAATGATACCCACCATAGGAGTATCAAGGGACCTGAGGCCAACAAACCCAAGTCCAATTCTTAAAAAACATACTTTTAAAAACTACCTTGAATACAAAGTAGGATGATCCAATATAAACATTCCCAAAATTCACATTAGTATTACATCTCATAATAATCTCACACAACATATATTTTCTTTTGGTTTAGTGTCTTTGTGGACCAATTACATAGGATACATATTTTTAAAAACATAAAAATATTTCTACATATTAAAAAAATACTAGACACCCTTCTAGGATTCACATATGTTACACTAATCTTCATAACCTAGGGAAATGGATGCATAAGAAAAGGTTAGATCAGTTTCTCAATAATATTAAACATAGATGATAGTAACTAAATATCATAATTGTGCATAATATGAACATATGGGTATAATAAAGACTCATAATAAATTTGTATCCAATAATTCATAGATCATAAATCATGACATAAGGAATATTTCATGAATCAAAATAGTGTGGAATCATTATACAATAAACATGATCTATGAGAGCATAATATCAAGATACATTATAAATATGGCACAACCATAAGCATATATTTCATAAAATAGTGGATTAATAACCAACATGTTTCCCTTAGTGGATAAAGATTCAATAACCTATCTCCCCTAGTGGATTTGGATTCAATCACCAGTTTTCCATAGAATATCAGTAATTACAATCTTTTCACATAGCAGATAGAGCGTGATTACTTATTTCATAATTATCTCATGAGATTTAAATCTCTACGCAATTAATTGTAGGGATATATAAGGCCCACCAATCACATATATATTAACTAAACACATGTGTTCCACATAAAATAAAATCATAAAAAATCCATGGAAGGAAAATGAGTTTCACATAACACATCATAATAAACCCTTGGAAATAAAACGGTTATCCAATTACATAAAGTAACATTCTAGTTAAGTACCATTCAATTAGGATAATAAATATTATGGTATTTTAACCATAAATAAAAATGTTAAATGGATAAGATAATAATTTCCTCAATAAATTAATGTATGGAACCAAGGTGAACACCCTTCAATCAAGGGAATCACAAATAGGGTTTTCACTGAGGAAATTTATTGTAATGGATTATTTTGACAAACTATAGAATATTAGGAAACATAAAGTTAGTGATGGATTATTCCCCAAAATGATATATAATAAACCTTTATAAATATGTTTTTTGGTTTTAAAATAACATATTCCCAATGTAATAAATTAATCTTTTTATATAGATGAAAATCATCCTTGGAAAAGAATTCTTCAAATGGTATCACCCAAGAAGGGATCAAGAATAGAAGTATTTTATAATTCATGTTCATTCCACAGAATAATATATATAAGTATGTTTAAATAATAAATTATGTAGCATAAATACCATGAGTTTAAATAAATTGTAATTCTAAAAGTATAATGGAGGTGAAAACTGAAATGATCTTTTAGAAAAAAAATAACATTAATGTAAAATACAAACATACATTTCACTTTAAAAAGTATATTTGAAAAGGTGAAGTGGATGATTTTGAAAACACTTAATTTTTAAAATATCACTAATAACTAATCCTTGAAAATTACATAAAATCTTCTATAATAAATGTGGAGAAAAAAGATAAAACATTTGATTCTAAAAGTAACTGTTTTAAAACATTGAAATTTATTTGGTTGAGAACCCACATTGTAAAAAAGGTTAATAAATCCTTCTTTGTGTTAAAACATAACATTGACAAATAGGATTATAAAATACAATAAAATAAAATATTATGGCGGTAGAACTCAAACATGTAAAAACAGTGTTCGTGATGAAACATTAAAACAAAAGGAAATGAGATTTGAGTTATCAATATCCATTATGGGGAACAAACCCCATGAGGAATTAAATATTTGAAAAGGGTTTATGTGCTAAAAATTAAAAAATAAGATAATTAAACATATAAAAATTAAATGATATAATGTTCCCAAATTTTATTAAATTAGTTCAAGGGAACAGTCATAACTCAAAATAATTAATATTGAGTTACCAAAAACTCATACGATGGGGGTAACACTTGAGTCAAAATATATTTATTGAAAATAACTTGTTTTGGATTAGTATATCCCAATAATTAAGATTAAATAATGTATATAAAATTAATGGGATAGAAAATTATAAAAACCTCATACAATGTAAAAATGGTATGTAAACATGTAACATGTCTCAAAGAATCAGAATTCAAACCAACAAAAACCTTACTTCATTTCCTTCATAGTCACACAACGCTCTAACCTCCAGTATAACAAAACTAATTATCTTAATAACCCATATAATAATATTTTTCATATCTATACGCTTTTATAAAAAAATAGTTATAATTATTCTCAATATGTATATTGGCTACTTTTATCTATTTTCAATATTGGGTTTTATTAATCTTGATAGTTTTAAACTAGTTTTGTATTAGAGGAATTGTTTTTCATTCTTCTCCCAAAGTTAACCATTAATAAATAATAAGATTTACTAGTATTGAAGGTTTATAATTATTGAAAATCTTATAATTTGATTCTATGATAGTTTTAGATATGATCATATAATTTTGGTAATGGTCATGTTTCAATGATTCTCAATGAATGAAATGTGTTTTCTTAAATAATGAGTGAATTTTTTATATTAACATTACAAAAATAATAAAATTATTTAATTATTTATATCATATATTACCATAAATTAAATTCGTATTTTCATCCATTATATAAATTTATATTATTGTTATATTAGTTGGTTAAAAAACCAAAACAAGAACATATGATAATTAATAGATGACTTTAAAATTATTTAGATGTAATGTAATTATATTATAAGCATAATATTTTTATTTAGTATTTATTAGTGATTTAAATCGGGATTTTAAATAATTATAATAATAATATAACTTATATGATGTTATTTCATATTATGAAGAAATTGTTTATCTATTAGAATTCTCTTTTGGGTGGTATAATTTACCATGGTTATTATTTCTCGTATTGCTAACAGTTTGTCCAATTTTTCTTTATAAAAATGTTATAATTTTATAAAAATAATATTTATTCGTTGAAGCTATTATTATAACCATTCATTCTAGGTGTCAATGTAAAATTGAATCCATCAATCCATGGTGGTGGTAGCATGCATATATGAGTGGGTGATGATGTCATTTTCTAAAGAATATGGAAAATGTTCAATATGTTTTTAAATTTATGAATTTAAAAAATGTCATAAAAATAAAATTTATATATTAAAATATTTATTATGACCACTCTTGAAATTATATGATGTAAAAAAAACTAAATTTCATCGTGGAGGCGGTAGTCTGGATAATGCACGAATGGCGGTTTCATTTTTCTCAATAGAAAAAGGAAAGGTGGTTAATGCTGGTACCATCATTATAATAAAATACCAGAATAATAATTATCATTATTTTCTAATTTTTTTTTATTTTAATGGAATTTTTGGAAGAGAAATTCCCATAAATAAAAGGAAATGATAAAGGATCTATTAGTAATTCATACCTAAATTCTTGGATTATCTCTTTCACAAAGTTGGTTAAGCCTTCAATAAATGGTCTTCTGAGAATACCAGAACCTATTTTGGGTGTTTATGAGTTTTTAGTATATTTTTTGGTATATTTTAGGTTGAAAATAAGGAATTGTGGTGGGGGAAGTAAAGTGAGTGGTTTCCCCTTTATAAGTGAAAAGGGGTGGCATTTTTGTCAATACCCAAAAACACTTCCACAATATGAAGTAACTCTCAATGAAAGTGGAACAAAAATTGATAAATAATGGATAATTAATTTTATGAAATCAATAAATTCATTAAAATAAAATTCCCATGTATGTTTTATACATATTTTAGGTCATTTACTATTATATTTTTACTTTTACCATTTTAGCATTTCTTATTCCAACTAGTTTTTACCTAAGGTAACTTATCCTTTATGTCCAAAAATAAAATGGTCCTTATTTAAAAAAATTGATCCAATAAATCCAAAATTATAATTCCTTGTTATTTAATTAAATTTCTGTAATTAATAAAAATCAATTTTAAAATACTAAAAGTCCAATTTATTAAAAATGATTTATTTTAAAAAATATAACTTATGTTATAAAGTTCCAAATATGGGTTTTTAAATGAAAAAACTTATTTAAAATTATAAATTCAATTATAAAATAAAAATCCATTCTTATAAAAAGGATTCATGAATTTAAAATGTGTACTTATATACTCAAAAATGTCATAAAAATCATGTCATTTATAAAAACAGAATTTTTCACTATTTACCTAAAAATCGATATTTTTAGAAAAATACCAAAAATTTACCCAAATGAATTATTAACAATTTTAATCCAAAAATGATTTTTTTGTACATTTAAAATTATATAAATTTATAAAATATCTTTTAAATGAAAATACAATATATAATAAAAAACATCTCTTAATGAATGACATTTTTAAACTTCATGTGTTTTTAATTTTATTTCATTTGGATTTTTAAATTGTTGAATATTGTTATATTAATTTATAAATCAAAATATTTGATATTATAATAAATTTTTAACTATAATAAATTTAATTTATTAAGGTAAAAACAACACTCCAATTTTTTTTAAAAAGGTTCATCAAAATCCGTTAGATTTAAATTATTAATCAAATGATAATACATAATTATTTTAAATGATTATTATATTTTCTCTACAAATGGTTATATTATTAATTTAATTTTAATAGGTCATGGTTCATTTTAGTATAGTGTTGTGTTAGTTTGGTGTTTCATGAGACACAAGCTATTGAATATGGAATTAATTCAGGGTATCCAAAATCTTGTGTCATTAATAGTATCATTATCATCACCCGCAAAACTAAACATGAGATTTCAATAGACCGTTCTATATTCATCACTAGACTCAATTTTCAGACATGGATTTCCTACTCCTACCAATGTACCAATTCTAAACACCAACCACCACCTATTTCTAGATCGACAAGAATGATATCCATGATGTTCAAAAATACACCCGCAATGTGGATCATGTCCTCTAATGGCCAATAGATTCTTCCCACCATATAGAATCACTTACACCGCTCCTCATGTTCTGAAACCAATGGGTCCTAAAACCAGAAGTGTTTTTCTCCTCATGGTCCATAGTCATCTCCAGTAAACCTCTGACACCACTCCTTACTAAAATTGTATGAAATAGTAACTGCTTTGGTCAAATATAACATGGTACCGCAATCCAATTTCATTGTCACATCCCACTAATGATTGACATATCCTTCTTCACCCAACCCCAGGCCTCCATGAATGTGAGTGTTTCAATGAATTCACCAATAAACTCACTCTAAGATTAACCCTAAATCAAAAACAGTACAATACTACCATGGCTACACCACTCAGGTTCACCCATAACCTAAACCATTACCAATGGACATGTATAAAGGATGTTCAAAGATTCACAACACAAATGGGAACCACATGTACCTAGTGCACACTTTTCCTCAAACATCAATAATTTTCCCACAAATCATCACCAAAACTCACTCTCCTTATCAAGGAAGAGTTATCCAATGAGAACTCACCCACTCTATCTTTACCATGGTCTTACTTTGTCTCAAGTGAATCTAATGGTTTCATGCTTCCACGAAACCTAATCACAGAAACCAACTCATGGCATCATGATTTATATACCACATAACTTTGGATCATGATACTAACCCACTAATCTTTCCCCTACACACATCAAGATCAAGAAAAATCCCAATTAATTTCACACATACTAAGGTTAGCAACATGAACACCCATGACATGCACGTCGTTCCAAGACCATGAGTGTCATCCCAAGCTCCCACCACACTACATAAAGAACATCCTGAGAACCACTAGTCTAGGAATCCAACTGATCCCAACCGTTTAAATCATCATTGATATAAGAAATTATCTATGTTCTCAACATATGGAATCCAAATGCATTTCGCATGCCTTTTCTCAGAAACCTATTTTTGTTAAGTAGAATTCCCCCATGATATTATATGGTAAAATTCCATATAGATTATTGTAGATACTTTAAATAACCAAACTAACATAAATACAATATTCAAGGGTATCATACTTAAGGGAAACTCATTCCTATCCTAATATAACCCCTCAGGCATACCATTACCTCAGCAATTCATCAATAGGGAATCAAATGCTTGTACTGAGCCACAATTGGTCTCCAAACAACCCTTAAAAAGGTATTGTATTACTATCAATGGAGAACCTCCCACTATAATATCCAAATGAACTTAGAGAAATAAATTGTCCAATAGTAAAAACAATAGTATGGATGAGTAGAATTCCACTGATATGTTATATTGGAAAACACCATATAAGTTCTTGTTGACACTTAAGATAGATGGAACTCACATTAAAAAAACCACACACAAACACATGAATGTTATGTGGATTCTATGCATCTACCATGATGCATGAACATTTATTCTTACTAATGATACAAGATCTAAACCATCATAAATCATAAATCTAAAAACTCAATGTGTGTCAACTAAGGTGAAATCATAAAACCATAACATCAAAAACCTAGAATAAAAATCCCATTACCCTGGAAACCAGGAATTTTCATGAACTAACTCGGGTCGACCCTCAACTGGTCACTCGATCCAGCCCGCGATAAAGCCCGAGGGGTGTTCCCAATCCCCACGGGCTGGATACTAGTGTCGTGCATCAAAACTAAACAAGTGGGAATGATTTGGACCATACAGATAAATAAATAAACCAGAATAAACAAAACAAAGAAAGATAAATAAACGACAGGAAAAGAAATAACGACCAACAACAACAAACTTACATTACCATGACCAAAACTCCTCATGACCCTGAGAGTCGCTCACCAATCCCCAACCAACTCTCACCTACAGTGAGCAAGCTTGAGTCGGTCCTGTAATAGAAACTAAAAAAGAGGAAATCACTATAGGCGTGAGGATTAAATCTCAGTTGGTAGGCATGACTAATCTATTCCCAATGTACATTATTTAAATAAAGAAAACATTTATTTCAGGTTTTAAATATAGTCTATAAATATATAATTTTTCAACAGTTTCTTTCTATTAAGGTAAAAAAATCACAATTACAATCAATTTCCCTCATGTTTAAAATAAAGTACAAGAGGAGGGAAGAAAAGGGGACCAAAAAGGAATCATTAATTTTTTTCGTAAAAGTGTCAAAGGAGAGAGTGATTTTTTGATTAAAATTTTTTTTTTGAAAAGATCATTATCAACCAAACATTTATAATTTTACAAGAAAAAACCAAAACTAAGAACAGCGGGTATCACTTCATATAGTGAGGGAAAAGGTACTAACTGTTAAGGTGTCCATGGAACATGAGAAATCCTAGGAACTCAGAGGAAAACAAGAACGTACTAATACATGTGACTCATCCTGAAGGAATGCCTAATCTCTATGACATCATAATTCCCTAATGATCGATCATCACCCTACCTTGCCTAATCAAGGGGCCCAATCCCATAGCAATAATAAAAAAACACCTCTCTGTTTTGCGCCACAACCCATTGCGTAATCTAAACTAGTGCAACAATCATTCTTAGTAAACCTATTCTCTATAAAAGGTTCCCGTGTATAGTTCTCAAGAGTGTGTTCCATACATTTCAAATAAAAATCCACATATATATATAACCGGACACACCACACAACTCAACACCACCCCAGCCACCTCAAGGGTAGTCTTTACCTTAATATAATAATTATACAAGGAAGTTTCCATACTGAGGACTCTCCCATCTCATGATCAAATTATGAGGCAAGAGTACCAACCCAAGAGTGGTTTTCCCCAAATAACCATTAAAAAGTCCCAAATGGGCCATTACCTATGCAAGGATCTAACATTTATCAAATCATTTAGAAAATAATTTCCCGAACAAAGACAAACATCATTTTACATAAACCTGGACAAATGGGTCATAAACAATTATTTAACGCTAAATCACCTTCCAAAAGAAACAACACATGCCATTACTTTGAAAACCAGACGCACTTGGAAACCCATTTAAGAAACTCAATTCACCACTTTAAATCTAAAGCACATTTTCAAGGGCTAAAGGGGAATTTCTTCAAACACTTAGTAAGAACATTTAATAAAACAGCTTCATGAAATTCAAATAGAAAGTTTTCGTACATTATTTCACACCAAGAAACTTTTTTAAAATCCTTAAATTACAAACAATCATTTAATAAAAGTGAGAAAAACAAGAAATCCATAATTCTGTAATTTAAAGGCCAATGCATAGGGAAACCTAGTTGGAATTCATAGCGCAAGGATGACGCACACCCAAAAACACACAGCAACACTCAACACACTACAATTAATATTATAGGAACCTTAAAACACCCAAATTAAGAAAATATAAACTAAGTGAAAACATGCAGAAGGTGAAATCCCTTACCTTGGAACCAAGGAGAAACGATGATGCCAATGCGAAATTGATGTGAATCTTTGTTCGCACCTCAATCGCAACTTTGTGGGTCAAGAATAAACTATAAACAGGGGCATAGAATGCAAAGACTCAAAACCAAACTCCAAAACATGAACCTTGGCTGCTGGAAAACTACCAAAAAGGGTGAAATAAATATTTGGAGTAGAACACACCTATGATGACTGTGGTAGAGGCTAGTCGAGCGAGCGATGATGGAACGGTAGCTGAAGGGGTTGTCCGTTATGCCTCATAAGAATCTAAAGGAGCTGCGGGGTTCCATAAAATTCACCGGTAGAGGGGGTGCATGGCCGGGAAGGGTGTGAGGGGTCTGCTGGATAGAGGCGCGATGCAGGGTTGGTGGGCGGAAGGGAGAGTGGAAGGAGGTGGGTCTTCGGGAGGAGGCCAGCTGGTCGGTTGGGTGTTGGATCACGGTAGGGTAAGACTGGCACTGGAGAGGGGGCAAGGCGGAGGTGAACTAGATGTGGGAGGAAGCCGAGATGACTGAGCAGAAAGCCGGTCGGGGTGCACTGAAGAGGCGCCGATGAAGGGCGTTGTAGAAGCTGCTGCGGCCGGAATAGATGAGGTGGACTGGGTGAGGGCGGTGGATCCAAGTTCGCTGAGGGGGCACCGACGAAGGGAGGTGCAGAAGTCACTACTGCCGGAAGAGCCAAGGTGGCTTGGGTGAGGTCCGAGGAGCCAGGTGTGCTGAGGGGGCGAGGCCGGAGGGAAGGGCAGCCTGTAGGAAAGGTGGAGCGGGCGAGGGCTGGAGGCAGGTGCTGGGTGCGGCGTGGGAACATGGATTGCAAAGGTGGTACTAGGTGAAGAGGGTGGTGGTAAATGTGATCCACGACAAGAGGCAGGGTGCTCGGTCAGCTGGATCATGGAAGGGGAGTGCCTGGGAAGTTGCTGCCATAGGCATGGACCTGGAGGGAGCGACGAGGGGGTGAGGTCAGCCAGGGCTTGCAGGAGGCGAGGGAAGAGGGGACTCCAGCGAGAGGCGGGGTTCTGGGTGAAGTGCCGCGTGCAGGGGGCGGAAGCTGGATAGGGCTGAAGGCATGGTCGAACACGAGGTCCCAGATGAGGGTGGGGCGGCAGATCGCAGGTAAGGGTAAGGGGGCGCCGTAGTGTGGAACCGAAAACGAGGATCTGGCCGGGTAGATTTAGGGTTTGCATTATTTTGTTTTCATTTTATCTTAATAATATTGTTACAATATTAATAATACAAATAATAATAATAATACAAAAAAATAACAATCAAAATAATAATTATAAATAATAATAATAATATAAAGAATAACAATTATAATTTAAATAATATAAATAATAATAATGATGATAATAAAAATATTAATAATAATAATAACAATATATATAAAGAATAATAAATATAATCCAATAATAATAGAAATAATAATATAAAGAATAATGAAGAATAAAATAATAATAATGAGCAATTGCACGACACCAGGGCCGGCTACGCGGCTACCGCCAACTGCACGGTGACTGCACAGGGGTCTAAAACTTAATAAAATATTTAAACATTGAATATTTTAAGTTGGGACCCGGCCCAGACCTTAGCGCGACAACCCAGAGCCAAGGATTATTAAAATAAAAATTAATTTAAAAAGATGGGTGTGACAGGAATTCCTACTAAAACAAGTGTTCTCAATGCACCAGTATAAAATTACTCATAGGCTCTAACACAACCCACAACTACCTGGCTACCATCTTCAAAAATAATAAAACAAAACCTGTCTTTGATTCCGATTTATAATTCCCCACCTCTGGACACGAGACAGTTCCCGTACTAGGGGTTCCATGTAGACCCCAGGTGTACCTCTTCAAACACCAAAGGATTCCTACTAGAGGTGAGTTCCTTATACATGAAACATGGGGACCATGACCTTGAATTGGAGTCATAAAATTAGTGTAAATAACTAGTAATCATACATATCTACAAAAATTAGAGTATGCATAACAAACCATCCAATCAAATATAATAGAAAATAAGTTTTTTATATAAAGAAAACAACTAATATCCCACCGATTTGATCCCAAATAAAAAATAAACCAAAAAATAAAACACATGAATACTGGCCCTACTACCTACCATTGGACTCGCACAGCCTATATCTAATATGCTCAAGTTACACCAGCTCGATCCAAAACACGTCATGTGCTCTAACATGAAATATAAACATAAGGGATGCATGAAAATAATGATTCCTATGTGGGTATGAGTATATAAGACAGTGGGATATCACCAAGAAACCCTAATATGAATTGTCATACGTGTGTTTATGCATGATGAAATAAAATACCCAATTAAAAATCTTGTTGATTAATCGTGCTCTATGTAGGATGCCAAGACACACTATTTGGTACACAAGTCTGTTAGGTCATCAAATTCTATCCAAGCCACCCTGAACTTGTCCATACCTTCTTCAACACTATTTTGAAATCCCCTTGTCACCCCATAACATCATACTAACTCCCATCCCATACCTAATGAATTGAGATAATACGATATCAAAAAACCTAACCCACTACCTACAAACACATGGAAAGGTCATACATCCAATGGCTCAGCCCATCTCTTCTCACCCAAGGCGGGTCCATCAATCTCATATCATGTCTCACCACAACCTAGTCCCTAGGGAGATCATCAACCCAATACACTAAGGAAAAATCATATGTCATTCATTAACCCATTATCCCTCACTCATGACATAGTAAGGAAGGCCCTCTCACTCATGTATATGGACTATTCTACAACCACTACCCTATCACTCCATATATGGACCAGCTACAAGAACACTGACCCAAGCCTGAAGACTCTACTGAGGTCACCACAAGAACAAAAACTCCAGCCTTCTCAAGTAATGGTCCCACAAGCACAAGAACACATGGATGCAACCCATCATGTGGCTAACTAGTTGATCCAAGGGTTCTAGTCACCTGAGACCTATCCCATCACCATACCAAAATGTACCTCACCCATCTGGGTGCCAACTAGGTCCACGAGACCCTATATAGTCTCTTCTCATTGATACCATTATGCATCTGTCAACTAATAATGAAATCATAACCCAAAGGCTTCTTTGACACAAACCTCAAGGTCTGATTTATCCTCACTAAGAACTTATTCACTCCTAGCCTCATTACCAGGGACCATCCGATGAAATCTAGTACTAAACAATTCTAGCCTCAACATGTGGCTTCTAACTCCCATCCAAAACTCCTCGACATCCATATTTTATATCCCAAAAAAACCCCTCAACCCATACTGGGCCTCATATCACATCTTCTATGTGAGATCCCTTAGTCCATCATCTAGAGGAAACCCATCCCTACTGTCCTATATCAAGTCTAGAAGGACTTATCTCACTCTAAGAACATATTATTTCCTGTCACCAACCTTATAAAGGAGTTCACAATCACTCATGAGACCAATGTATGTCTCTCCCATCATCACTCAACCCCAGCACTCTCATTTCTGCCCACTAACCCTAGGATCCCAACCTAGGATATATTCCATTTTGAATCACAACCCAAGACCCCCTTGAGGTATCATTACATCACACATGACATTGTATCCCCTTAGATACATGTTCATTGAGTGATCTTGATTTATCTAAGAGCTAAATATCCCTAACATAAGTCATAAAATGCCTATTTCATTTTAATTCCACATATCCAGGGAAACACTGGTCTCTAAACCCTATTATTGAGCCCTGTTCCATATATAATCATGCACATTGATGCATATAAAAACACATGGTTTTTTATTATAAGGTATACCTACCTTGATACTAGGGTTAACCCCTTACTGAGTACCACATCACCTCAAACAAGTCAACTTAAGCCTCGTCCAAGCTAACTAAGCAGCGCCTACAGCCCTAGGAACCTATCCCAAAATAATTAACATAAATAATAATTTTAAAAAATTATAAATTAACTATTTATTAATTTCTAGATATTCATAATTCATTAACACTCTCCATGTATAAACTTCTCATTGGAATCATAAGAAACAATCTATAAACCCCTAGATCGAGGCTTCACAAAAAACATTCAATTGTTCCAATTCCCGATTTCCACCTATTTTAGAAAAATGCCTATGAAAAATTCCCAGAAGATATACTATCACCAAAATTGATTCCAACTGCATGGATATTTCATCTAAATATGTCCTCTACACAACAAGAGATAAATCCTCTTTGATCTCAGTCGATTCCACCACGACCTGGTGGAATCAACACAAAAAACCTAATCTAAACCCAACCAAAATTGTATAACATTGAGAGAGAGTAAGATCATAGGATGAAAAAAAATTACTATCCATTTACCACTAAACACAGAAAATCCTATTTTCCATAGAGGTGGGTTGAATAATAGGCATGGTAGATGGAGAGGCTGGATGAAATAGCCTCTTCAAACCTCCAAACCACTCTAAATCCCAAGGAACCCTAAAACTATAAATATAACCCCTACTAAAAATGAATATAGGACCGATCATTGAGCTATTGGGCCTCATCAGTGATCCAGTGGGATACTGGCCATCCATTGTGCCAAGGTATGGTTCCTGGCCACTAGTTGTCCCATTGGCTTGTTTGTGGTGGCTCACCGGCAAGACCATGGCTACTTTGATGAATTTTTGTAGCCCCAGCCACCTTGAACCTTATTATAATGCTTTCAAAATCCATCAGGTTAGCACTAAAGACTTAAAATACCTATAATAAAATCTTTTTAGTTCATTCAGACCTTCAGAATTCTATTCCAATTTTTGATTCTCAAAACAAACAATTCCCCATCACAAAATTCAAACTCCTCAAAATAAAATTACCTTAATTCCATGTGGTGTTACACTAACAAATAGAAAATATTTATTGATTTATGCTAAACCAATTCATGAAATACATGGTCTACTATCCTCCTATATTTTTGATATACCTGGGCTAGAGGGGATTTCCCACCATTGAAGCTAGTGTGGGCTTATCGGATGGCTTGTGTTTTTGATTGGATGCAACATTGTTCAGTAGTTATTATGTGGTATAGTACATTCTATTACATTATTTCCCTAAATCATGGTGATTTTTTTATCATACCTAGTGTTAATGATTACATTATATAAGGGATTATCATTATCTATCTTTTTTAATCCCCCTAGTTTGATTGGTTTGTTGGGAACCATCGAATAGTTGTGATATTTTGATTATCGTGATTTATTGATCACATGATGTCTCATTTTCATGAATCCTAATTTTGGTATTTCAAATTTAAAAAAAATTAAAATGGATTAAAATAGGGTTCTTTAAAGTGAGGAAATGGATTTACTAAAGATAAATATTTTTAAGAAAAGTTTCATTTTCTGTCAAGGTTTTATTTGGTTTAATAGAAAAAAAAGGGTTTTATCAAATCTTTCCTTTAAAATGGTTGTTTGTTTATGAAAATATAATATCATATTACTTATTTAATTATACTAATATGTGATAAATAGTTTTCTATATGTAGTTCAAACTAGAATTAATAAAATTTATTTTGAAGTGGAATGAAAAAACTCAGTGAGGGGATCCAACTAGGTTTGATTTTTCTCACACCCAACAAACATATCTTGGTGTATGTAGCTCGTATATTTCCATTTAAGTGCCCATAATTTGATCTATTCATAATTTATTCTGAGTTTGGTTGATTGAGGTTAGATTGATTTTTGTTTTATTTTTATTCTTGGATGATATTTATCAGCCACATCAGTAGTCTCCTTAATTGAATTAAACATTCTTTTTTATTCTCAAATGATATGTATATGTTTCAAATTGTTTTATTTTTCACGGATTTCCTACTAATGGATTATTACTAATTGATTTTCAAAAAATATCTACCACCTTCTTTAGTCTAATTTAATGGTGGGGAAAATTGCACCTTTGTAGTTTCTTTTTGATGCCCTGGTGCTTGTTACAAGTCTGTGGGGATCGAGAACACCCATCTGACCTTATTGTAGAATAAACTGGGTGATGAGCTAGGTAACCCTGATCTAGTTCATGAAAATAAGGTTTATGTGATATGCTTTTCTTTTCAGTTGAGAGGTGTGTGATGTTCTCTTCTGCATACATGAATGAGATGTGCTGTATTCATCGACATGGTCAGTCTATACTTAGAGATTAAAGAACATAGCAGGTAGTTAAATGGGATAGAAATCCTCTATTTCCCAAGGTTACATGATTTATATCTACACAGAAAACTACATTTAGTTGTGGTTTAAATCATGGTTAAATGATTCATAATATTATCTAAAAATGTCATAGATAGTTGTGTCAGGAATCATTTCATGATGGTATTTTCACAACTATTTTTCTTTCAAGGCACTTTTTTTATTGGTAGTTTAATCCATCCCAAGTAAATTAATGATATTTGTTTTTAATTTTTTTTAAAGTAATAAATTGTTATTTTTTTCTTATTACCTGGCTTGCCTAGCAGACCCTACCTGCCTGATCGACCCAACCTGCCCACCTGACCCACCTGTCTCGACCTTCCAAGAAAAATGCATTATAAATATGACTCGAGTAGGATTTGAACCTATTACTTATTGGTTATGTGGAAAATTCTTTATCACATCACCAAGTACTTCATCAAATAACTTAACAGACTTTAATTTTCTTATATATATTCATATATAACTACAGTTAAATATTTGTAAATAAATATATATTCTTGCATATAATTATAATTATATGTAAATAATCACACATAAAGATAATATATATATATAACTATTAATATATAAAAATAATTATAAAAATATATTAGTAAATATAATTATGTATAAATATTTATAACTATATATATATACATACATAAATATATATAAATAAATTTATTTATATAATGATATAATCACATATATAAAATTGATTTATATTTTTATATATTCATATATATTTATATATCTACATGCTAGGGCCTACAGGTTATACTATAATGGGAATTAATGCTTTCTAGGACTATGGGCCATGTAATGAGAGTTCTCTATCAAAAAAAGAGGTCCTTTGTTTCAAAGAAAAAATAGATTTAGACAAAAAAGTTATAATATATATATATATACATATATATATAAACATAAATATATATATATATATAACACATATAATTATAAGTACATATAACTATGTATAAATATATATAAATGTATCTAAATAAATATAATTATATATAAATATATATAGTTATATATAAATACACATAAATAAATAAAAATACATTAAATTATATAAAAATATATAAAAATATCTTACTTATGTAGAATTATATAATTATATTTATAGATATATTTATATATAATTTTATTTAAATATATTTACATATATATAGTTACACATATATTTACATATATATAGTTACATATATAATTACAAAGATATAATTCATATAATTATAAAATTATAAATTTCGATATATCTATATATCTATATATTTAAATTTAATTATTTCTATATTCATTTATGTTTTTATAGAATCATATATATTTATATATATGTATATATTTATTCCAAATTATAATTTTATATTATATATTTATCTGATGATATTTATATATTACATATTATTAATATTAATTATCAAATAATAGTTACTATATTCGTAATTACTAATTATTAATTATTTTTGATCAAATTTAATTACTAGTTAATAATATGTATTAAATTATAAAGAATTATTAATTATTAATCAAATATAACAATAATAATATTTTAATTTATAAAAAAATTATTTTTTAAATATTTATTACAATTAGTTTATTATTTATTATTATTTATTTATAATATATATAAATTATTTATGATTTACAAGTAATTATTAATAATTATAATAAATTTTGAAAGTTGGGTTGGTCGGATGGACCGGATAATGAAAAGTAATATATGTAAAAAATTAAAAAATTAAATAAAAATATATAAATAAAAAAAATTTCTTAAAAAAACACAAAATAAATTTTTTTTTCTAATTCAGAGATTGTTTTCAAAAAAAATGTATCTATTTTTTACTATTCTAAAAACCAACCATTAATTTTTTTAAAATGAAACATTTAATGGTGATTTTGAATACTCCAACTAAATGATGTTTTTTCTATAGTGCCTTTGACAAAGGGATCATATGATTATTTGTACTTGTATATGATATAGTTGGTGGACACAAGTAGAGATATACATGTTTTTATAGAGATCATTCCAAATCCCTTTGCTGCTTGAGTAGTGCTGATTATTTCCTAGTGGTCACTCTTTGTATACATCTGTTAAAACCAGGGTCTTCTATGCATGATTTGGAGTATGGTTTGTGTTTGTTGTCAATCATCAATGGAAGTTCGGATTGTGTACCAGCAAAGAGATCATACCGTTCAAGAAGACAATAGTATTGAAGGTGGCACCGTTTTCCAGTGTTTGCCAAATTTTTGGGGTCCAAAATTTGGAGGTTGGTGAGCATCGCGAAAAGTGGAGTTGTGTGAAGATCATAATATAATATGGTAAAGGCATGAGTTTCGGGAATAGGGGATGCATGGTTTGGAAATCGTGAAGACCAGAAGAATGGAGGTGGTGAGTCTTCGCGATTACATCAAAGCTTCGCGAACGGAAGAGGATGAAGAGCATCGTGGTGATGAAGAGCTTTGCGAGGGAACTTCATGGCGAAGGCACGAAGGAAATGAAGGAATGCTCCGCGATTAAGACGAGCTCTGCGAACGTAAAATTGCCGTAGTGATTCGCGATTTTGAGAGAATTTCGGCGGGAACTTCGGAGCATCGCTATTTGAGCTGACGTGGAGCTGACTTCACGTGGAAGGGGGGTCGAGGATCAGTGGAATCGCCTATAAATAGAGGCCTACCCCCTCAAGAGAATTATAGAGAATTTTAGAGAAAGTCATTTGCTCTCGGTTCGCAAAGGTCTCCCGCGAAGGCAGTGTGCTTCGCGAAAGAGTATCTTCGCGGAGGCTATTCTAGCTCTGCGAAAGTCGTGCACCCCGCGTTGGCTCAGTGAGCTTCACAAAGAGGTAGGGGCTCTGTGATAGCCAAGCATTGAAAAGGCTAGAGCATAGCGAGAGTGCTTCGCGATTAAGCTTCGCGAAAAGGAAGGGTCTCCGCGAAGGCTTGTTTGAGCTTTGCAATATTGGGAGCCTTGAGAAGTAGGGTACTTTGTGAAGGCCATTTTTAAAGGTTGTTTGCCCAGTGGACAAGGGAAAATGGGCTATTCATCAGTGGATGGAATTTGGACTTTAACAGAACATCAACTCAGGACTCTGATGCAAGCAAGGTCTCATGCTGAACAAGAGACAAGGACCTTCTTGTCTATCTATTGAAGAGAACTTCACGTCTATAAACTGAGTGAGACTCCACCAATGGCAGTGAGCCTGGGGGAGTCAACGGGAGTGACCCGAGGGAAGCAGTGAGCTATCACTGAACCTTTGTAAAGGCAGTGAGCCTTGGACAGACTGACTGTGCCTGAATAATTGTAATCCACAACTAGTGAAGATTAGTGGAATTATGTACGACCGACAACTTGTCGGCGTATTCTCCTTGGACGTAGCCCTTAGTGGTGAACCAAGTAAAAATAGTTGTGTCATCTCTCTGCATGTAAACGTTTCATTACTGATCATATCCATATTACAGATTAAACGAGTTCCTACCAACGTGGCAACAAGATCCACAACTTTAAGAAGAAAAGGTTGACACCCTGATTCACCCCTCCCCTCTCAGGGTGCCCCAGGGTCTTACAAGTTGTATCAGAGCGAGGTTGTTGGCGTTGAATCTATCCATTGTCTCCATGGAGATTGCATTCAATTCTAGGGGAGTCCCTCTCTTCGATGGAAGTAATTTTCAGATCTGGAAGAACAGTATGTGATCTCATCTAAGATCTCTTGGAATGGATGTTTTGTTTTAAACTGTGCAAGGAATACAAGTCACTAATCCAATAGGCCTGGCTATGACTGACACAGATAGGAAAATTCTTGATGCAGATGCTAAAGCAAAAAATTCACTCACCGCAGCTCTTTCTGATCATATCTATCTAAAGGTTATGAGTTTCACTTCAGCAAAGTCTATGTGGGATAAACTTGAAAACATTTATAAAGGAGATAGCAAGGTAAAGGAGGAAAAACTTCAGGTTTTACACAATAGGTTTGACGATCTAAAGATGCATCCCAATGAAAATGAAGATTTTTTTTAATCGAATTACTGAAGTAGTGGGATCAATTCGAGGTCTTGGAGAATAAATCAAAGACATTGATATCGTAAATAAAATCTTGAGAAGACTTCCTCCCATGTACAATGCAAAGGTGTCAGCCCTTGAAGAAATAGATCTATCTAAACTATCTCTGGATGATTTCTTAATTAGTTTAGTGGCATATGAGATGAGAGTCAAACCCGAAGATGCCACGACTCGCATGAGCAAGGAAATGGCATTCAAATCCATGGACAAACTAAAAATTTCAGAAGGCAGTGGTGGTGGTGATGACGAAGAAAAAGAAATTCTTTCTCTCATTGCCAAGAAGTTGAAAAAGGGAAAAGGTAAATTTAGAGGTAATCTACCTCTTTCATGTTTCCGTTGTGGAAGAGTTGGGCACATTGCCTCTCAGTGCCAAAGAAAGTTAGATGATGATGAGAGAGAATATGAAGACATTGAGAAGCCTCGAAAAAGGTTTTTTAAAACGGGTGACTTCAAATCTGGAAAGAAAATGCAGAGGAAGAGTTTTGTCTGTGAAGAAGAGGATGATGATATTGAATTTTGTGAGGAAGAAGTACCAGATTTTAAAACTGGAAACCATGATTCCATGATGGCTACCACTGAAATATCAGAATCATCAATCAATAAAGGTATAGATAATCAGACTACTTCTATTGGTTATCCCAATATTCAAATTAAGGATGTATTCTCCAAGATTGAGAGTAAATATAAGAGATGTAATAAGTGGATGGAAATGGTGGAAGAATCATCAAAATATGTTGATCAACTTGATTCTGAAATTGAACGTCTAGAAGAATTTGTGATAGTTCAGTCTAAAATCCTTGAAAGAAATGATGATGTAGTGGATCTAAAGCTGAGAATTAAAGAGCAGGTAAAGGTCATCAATGACCTCACATCAAGATTGAAAGAAAATTCCAAGATTTATAAGGGTCTTGAGGAGGATGTTGTTACTCTTAGGAGTAAACTTGAGACTGAATCATTTTCAAAAGAATCAAAGAAGAAAATAACGTTTAGAAGATTCTCAGATGCAGAATTACTAGCAAGAGCCAACTGTGGTTCTGATGTGGTTGAAAAAATCATGAGTGTTCGAAGACCCGCTTGCATGGGAAAGAGTGGAATTGGATGTGAAGCTGAGACATCAACTGCTAGAAAAAAAGAGAGCCAAAAGAAAGACAAAACTAAGGTTGAACATGTTGAAACATTGCCTGAAGTGCTGAAAAAGAAACCCTCAATCCAAACTAGAAAAAGAACTTAATATTATCCTCAAACATTCAGAAATGATAGTCAGTTCAACTATTCTCCCAAGGATGAAGGTATGAGGGCAAATTCATGTGAGAAGACATTCCCTCTCATGAAGTGTCAGTTCTGTGGCTATTTGGGCCATAACATGTCATATTGCGAAGAGGCAAGGAGCTACTTGAATGGAGAAGATCTGGGAAGTCAACAAAGGATACCGACTTCATATCCTCCATCTTATAGAAGAAATAACTTCTATGGTTACTGTTTTAATTGTTCTAACTTTGACCATAAAGCTATGTATTGCAGGCAGCGGTACGATAAGAGAAATTCATACAACACTCAAATATGGGACAATGTTCATCCTCTTTATGATGTTGTTCTCACAAATATTTTTTCCCCTCTGGAAGAAGATTATGGGTATAAAGAATCAGATTATGTGGAAGAAAGTATTAAAAGGCCACCAGTATCCTATGCTCAATCCAATATCTCATGGAAAGTGAAGAAGAAGATCGAGAAATCCAATCTTGCAAGGGTAGCACTCAAAGCTACAAAGAGTAGCAGCACCTGGATCCTTAATAGTGGATGCTCTTCCCATATGATTGGAAATGCTGACCTCTTGATGAACATTTAAAATAAGGTTGATGGAATAGTACGGTTTGGTAATGATGGTGCTTTGAAGATTAAATGTAGTGGGAATGCTGCTCTCGCCAACAGGGAGCTGAAGAAGACTGAAGTTCTTTACGTGGACGGTCTACGCCACACTCTCCTTAGTGTAAGTCAACTTTGTGACTCAGGGCTCATAGTAACCTTTAATCAAAAAGGTTTCACTATAAAAGGAAAAACAGGAAATTCTCTTATGAAAGGCTATAGAACAGATGGAAACTTATATCAGGTTGACAGCAAAGTGAGCTCTTGCTATTTGTCTGTTGAAGAAGAAAACAATTTATGGCATCGAAGGCTGGGGCACATTAACCAACAAGACATTGAAAAGATATCTAAGCTGAAGATAGTCATGGATATTACCATTCTAAAACATAAATGGGAAAAGTCTGGTGATGCTTGTATTCATGGGAAATTGGTTTGTAGTTCATATCAGCCAAAGAAGAAAAGGGCATCGCATCTTCTTGATCTCATTCATACAGACATATGTGGCCCAATAAATGTTGCTGGAACCTATGGAGAAAGGTAATTCGTCCTTTTCATTGATGATTATAGCAGAATGGCGTCTGTAATGGTGATCCACAGGAAGCGACAAGTACTTTATTGTATGAAAACTTATCGACGGATTGTCGAGAATGATGTTGGACAGACAATAAAAGTCCTACGATCTGACAATGGAGGGGAATACATTTCCATCAAGTTTGAAAATTACATAGAAAAACATGGAATACATCATGAGGTAGCTTCTGTGAGAACTCCGTAAAAAATGGAGTTGTTGAGCGCCGGAATCGACAGGTCAACAATATGGCTAGGACTATGCTGATTGAGAGTGGTATCTCTCGCCATTACTGGAAGGAAGTTGTTGAGGCTGCAGTGCACATTCAGAATTTAACAGAGATTTGTATGGGAGAAATGAAGACACCATATGAATTGTGTCATGGAAGGAAGCCTTCATTGAAATACTTTCATGTTTTCAGAAGAAAATGTTTCTTCCGGAATAAAGAAGGAAACCAAGGAATGTATGGTGACAATGATGATGAAGGAATTTTTCTTGGGTATCCAATGAACAGCAAAGCTTACAAGTGTTTCAATAAACGCTTGAGGAGGATTTTGGAAAGCAATGATGTTAAGATCATTGAAGGAAAAACTCCAAATGCTTCAAATAGTACCTATGCTAATGATATAGAAGATGAGAATGAATGTGAACATAGAATAAATACAAATACAGAAATAGAGGATGGTGTACAAAACCGTCAGGGGTCACATCATGATGTTGACTCAGACGAAGAATCTGAAGTGGAAATCTTGGATGGCGAGAATGCGACTGAACCTCATAAGAAAAATCGAAGAGCAGAAATTGATCCATCTAACATAATTGGAGACATGAATGCACCTACACAGACAAGGAGGATGAGGAATAACACACCATCTGCATTTTTGTCAGTTGTGGAGTCATCCTCATTTGAAGAAGCTGCAAAGGATGAATCTTGGGTGAAAGCCATGAATGAAGAGATAGATTAGATTGACAAGAATCAGACATGGGATCTTATCCAGAGATCAAAAGGTCACAATGTTATTGGAACAAAATGGATATTCAAGAACAAGTTTGATGAGAATGGAAGTGTTATCAAAAACAAGGCTCGACTTGTATGTAAAGGGTATTCTCAGATTGAAGGTGTTGATGTTGAAGAGACCTTTTCTCCAGTGGTTAGACTGGAGTTAATCAGGAAGTTTCTTGCCATGTCTCTCCAAAGAGGATATAAAGTATATCAAATGGATGTCAAGAAAGCATTCTTAAATGGTGTACTCGAAGAGGAACTCTACATTGAACAACCCATGAGTTTTCTTCTTGGTGCTGATGAATCAAAGGTCTTCAAGCTAAAGAAAGCACTTTAGGGCCTGAAATAGGCACCACAGGCGTGGTATTCCAGACTGGATTCTTACCTCAAGAAGCTGGAATTAAAAAGAGGAGGAGTAGATCACAATCTCTACGTGAATAATTCTTAGAAAGATCAGTTCATGGTTCTAGTTTACGTCGATGGAATTATATTTGGTGGCAACAGGCAGAAATTAGTGGATGAATTTTCCAATCATATGAAATCAGAATGTGAAATGTCAATGATTGGGGAGCTCACATATTTCTTGGGACTGCAAGTGACTCAAATGAAAGACTTCACTTTTATCTCTCAGGAAAAGTATACCAGAGAGATGCTGAAAAAGTTTAATATGCAAGACTCCAAACCAATGTCAACTCCAATTTCAGTTTGAACCAAACTTTGAAAGCATGAGGAAGGGACATCTATAGATCCCACCATGTACAGAAGAATCAATGGAAGCCTACTATACCTGACAGCGACACGGCCAGATATTGTCTTTTCCACATGTCTTGTAGCCCGCTTTCAGAGTAGTCCAAAGGAGGAACATATGGAATCAGTCAAAACAATCATGTGGTACATTCAAGGTACACGCAACTTTGGATTACATTTTCTTGCAGATAGGGACAGTGAATTATCAGCGTTTTCTGATGGTGATTGGGCTGGTGATGTAGTAGACAGAAACTCCACCAGTGGTGGAGCTTTCTATATTGGGCAGAAATGTGTTGGCTGGTTGAGAAAGAAACAAGAAAGTACTTCTATTAGTACTGTTGAGGCTGAGTATATCTCTGCCACAAAGTCATGCACTCAACTGCTATGGATGAAGTAGCAATTAACTGATATTGGCGATGAGGTGAAGCAACCAATGGTGATTTACTGTGACAATCAGAGCGCAATTGATCTTAAAAAGAATCATGTTCATCATTCTCGTACAAAACACATTGAAATCAGGTATCACTTTATCAAAGAGAAAGTTGAGAAAAATGTGATTAGAATGGATCATGTGGGAACAGATGAGAAAGTGGCTGATATCCTGACAAATCCACCGTCAGCGGCTGTGTTTGAGAAGCATCGGTTGAACCTTGGTGTTCGGCCACCTCCCAGTGCATAAGGAGGTTATGGAATTCCCCTCTCCCAGTTTGTTATAACTGTTTTAATCTGTTTATGGTTGTGATGCAGGTTTAGGGGGGAGATACTATCCAGGGGCAGTATGGTTTGAGTTGAACATGAAAACAATTTTCTGGTCATTGGATTTATTTTCAATGGGGGAGAAAGGAGAAAGGAATAAATTCAGGCAACTTCTGTGATGAGAAGAATGAGACGGAAAACAGTGGAACCCAATTCAAGCCTCCTCTCTTGTTTTCTACACCGAGCATTGCTCACATAGACTTAGAGTGTTGGCTGAGTTGATTCCTGCGTTTTTGGTTTTCACATAGATGGAGATCTATTGAATTTATCTTCTGATTGCCAACAAACCCAAAGGGGGAGATTGTTGGAACCATGGTCTTCTATGTATGATTTGGAGTATGGTTTGTGTTTGTTTTCAATCATCAATGGAAGTTCGGATCGTGTACCAGCATAAAGATCATACCGTTCAAGCAGACAATAGTATTGAAGGTGGTACCGTTTTCCAGTGTTTGCCAAATATTTGGGGTCCAAAATTTGGAGGTTGGTGAGCATCGCGAAAAGTGGATTTCCATGAAGATCATAATTTAATATGGTAAAGGCATGAGTTTTGTGAAGATGGGATACATGGTTTGGAAATCGCGAAGACCAGAAAAATGGAGGCGGTGAGTCTTCATGATTACGTCAAATCTTCACGAATGGAAGAGGATGAAGAGCATCGCGGTGATGAATATCTTTGCGAGGGAACTTCGCGGCGAATGTGCGAAGTAAATGATGGAACGATCCGCGATTATGACGAGCTCCGCGAACGGAAAACTGTCGTAGTGCTTCGCAATTTTGAGAGAATTTCGGCGGGAACTTTGGAGCTTCGCGATTTGAGCTGACGTGGTGATGACTTCATGCGGAAGGGTCAAGGGTTGGTGGAATCACCTATAAATATAGGTCGACCCCCTCAAGAGAATTAGAGATAATTTCATAGAAAGTCATTTTCTCTCGGTTCGCAAAGGTCTCTCACGAAGGCAGTGTGCTTCGCGAAAGAGGAGCTTCGCAGCGGCTATTCTAGCTCCACGAAAGTCATGCGCCCCGCGTTGGCTCAGTGATCTAAACGAAGAGGTGGGAGCACCATGATAGCCAAGCATTGCAAATGCTGGACCATCATGAGAGTGCTTCGCGATTGAGCTTCGTGAAAACGCAGGGTCTCCGCGAAGGCTTGTTTGATCTTTGCAATATTGGGAGCCTTGCGAAGTATGGTACTTTGTGAAGGCCATTTCCAAATGTTGTTTTCCCAGTAGACAAGGGAAAAGGGGGTATTTAGCAGTGGATGGAATTGGGACTTTAACAGAGCATCAACTCAGGACTCTGATGCAAGCAAGGTCTCATGCTGAACAGGAGACAAGGACCTTCATGTCTATCTATTGAAGAGACCTTCACGTCTAAAAACTGAGTGAGACTTCACCAACGGCAGTCAGCCTGGGGGAGTCAACGGGAGTGACCCGAGGGAAGCAGTGAGCTATCCCTGAACCTTTGTAAAGGCAGTGAGCCTAGGACAGAGTGACTGTGCCCGAACAATTGTAATCCACAACTAGTGAAGATTAGTGGAATTAGGTACGAACGACAACTTGTCGTCGTATGCTCCATTAACGTAGCCCTTAGTGGTGAACCGAGTAAAAATAGATGTGTCATCTCTCTGCATGTGAATGCTTCATTACTGATCATATCCATCTTACAGATTTAACGAGTTCCTACCAACTTGGGAACAAGATCCACAACTTTTAGAAGAAAACGTTTACACCCTGATTCACCCCTCCCCTCTTAGGGTGCCCCGGGGTCCTACAACATCTATGAATTCAATAATTAATTCTTATTGCTAATTCTAAAAATTCCCATGAGGTCACACTTTTTTGTTGATTGAATGGGGGAGTATTTTATAAAATAATGACTGTTTCTCAGAAAGTGCCTTAAAGATTATCCAAAGGAAATTTTGGGTGGATATTCACAAGATATTATATATGTTGTGATACGTGGTTAAGTTGATAATATCTTTCCAGATGTGTTTTAGAATATATCTAAAAGTATCTTTAAATATATTTTCACAAGTTTTTGTATGTGATAGAATATAATGTGGAAAAAAATTAAGTCTATGGGGCTTTAGTGTAAGAATAATATTGATATAGAAATCACCAAAATATATCTATATATATAAATATATAATATATTTAGGATCATATTATTGGATATGATATAGGTTTTCTATATAGTACGACATCTTCCATGCAAAGTAATATTGTATTCCTTTATATTATATCATTGGATATGATATAGGATATTGTATCAAAATTTCCTTTTTCATATCATGTTATATGATATGTTTATATCATAATGAATTGTTATATAAGATTTTTGTTGGATTATTATTAAAGGAAATATAATTAAAAAATCAAAACTCGAATCTATCACATGTTAGGTATTGTTAACTACAAAATTTTACATGATGAAATTTATTGGGAGAATGCATTTTTCTGAGAAGTTACAAGCACTACAATCATTTTGATTTACCCATTCATTCTATATTGTATCATTAAAATCATAGATAATCTATGAGTTTCCCCAAGGGGCGTATAAACATGTTAAGTTATTTAATATCATGGTAATTAAGGAGAATCCCACCCAAGTGTTGGTTGTTTTATATTATCCCTTGGATACACCATGAATGGAAGTGTCCTTTGGTTATTCCTTTGGGAATTTCATAAAACCACCATGATAGAATATTTAAAAATAGCCATATTTTTTTTAAGTTTCATGTTTTTCATTTCATATATGTGTGATTTTGGCTTTACATAGCATTGTAATCTTGGGCTTGAGGTTACCATTGTCTTATGCTGCATTATGTATGAGTTATTTGATCTTGAGAGAACATATAAAATCAATGACCTAAAATAGTTTACTTCAAACAACAAGAAGGAACCTAATCATGCAAGAGACTCAAACCAAGGCCAAAATAGTTTATTTATAAAAATGAATCCCTCATAATGGAACAATATCAAGTTTTTCATAAAGATATACAATTCTACAATATATATATATAAATGATGATAGGTTATACACTTATAATCATTTTAATAACTAAAAATGAAATACTAATGGGTTGATCATATAATGTATAAAATGTTAGGGAACTACCCTTCCTATATGTATGGTCAAATTTATATAAAAACTACTTCAGATATTTCCTACCACTCTCAAATTTTTTTTCCACACATCTCGATCAATAAATCTCACTATAATCATCATTCCCATGTAATTGATAATTATTATATTTGTTAATATGGAATGAAATTTTCAAACCATGCCCCATAAAATTATCTCTATCTGGGTCATTTATCATGAAAAATCAACTAAAATCAAGAAGAAATATTACTAATTGATTTAATTCAATAACCCATTCTCATATTGATGAGTCCGTAAAGTATTATTAGTTAATAACTCATGGGATATGAGTATCCACACATATAAAGGTATGATCAATACATTTTATAGAGACCACATCCTTATTAAATCTATTTAAATTAATTATAAAAAAATAGAAACAAGTAATAAGACATAAAACATAATCTCTTGATCATGTTACTCATTTTAAAAGACCTAATAATCATCATCCACCACTATTCTCCCAACATTGAAATAATATATCCAAGAATAGATATATCGTGTAAATAAATGTCCTCAATATGGGAAACATCAAATAAACTTAATCTATCCAAGTCTTTTCAACTTTCCACTAGACATTCCCTATACAGGTAGCATAAAAAATCCAATAACACACCTCATCAATATGAGAAATATGATTTTCCATGATGACCTACATAGTAAGATCAACCCTTATTATATAAATTGGTAAATACTGCTCACACTTGGGTATCTAGAGAAAGTCTTAATGATAATAATGACTAAAAAAGAGTGTTTCTATGAGAGGTGATGACCCAATTAATATAATCTTATGACTCAAGATATAATTTTACCACCTGATATAGTATCACTTACAAAAGAATATGCAGCCCTAAATATGTAGATTTAATCTAAAATAGTAAATAAAGGACCTATAATTACTCAACAGAATGTTTTATCTCCATCTCTAATATGGATACCTCATATATAGGGTGGATCTACAATTGAAAATCCAACAATATGATACTCTATTTCTTTCTCTCAACATGTACCTCTACCATGAATTTTTGTCACATAACTCCTGCCTTGATCCCCTCAATAATTGATTTTGGTTTATATATTCAAGATATATCTAAGGAAAACAAAGATAGCGTTGTTTAGAATATGATTCGAGATATGTGTATCAATGGAAAAAGGCATTAACTACTCCCTCAATCCACCCAATAAGAACATACACTCCCTACATAACATGTTCAATCAGTATTTTCAAGATGTAACTATACAATTTATGATTTCATTCATAATAAGTACCAAAAATGAAGCACACTCTTCCCTTAGGTATAATCAGTGATAAATCATGGCCTTTTCATAGGTTTACTTTGGAAAACAATAACAATACTCTATCTCCCTACACAAAAAAATACTTTAGGTTTATATATACCTTCATCTTACCATCCTATGACAATATTCTTATGTGTATATCTAAACGATAACATACTTTTCAATTAAATTCTCTAATACCACCCTTTCAATGCCTAATCCTACTAGATAACCTCCAATGGTAATAGTGAAACGAACTATGTCCACTAAAACCATCCTATGATAGACCTAGGCTTGAAAACAAGTTTCGAAGTTAAACACACACACACACACTATATTTGTATCATTACCATATAGGAACATAGTATTATATATGAAAGGAAATCTAAACCAAAAATATGATTAAATATCAACCATGATCTATATAAACCAAAATAACAATAAAAGAATAAATAAATATCCTTCAACAATATATATGTGACATCTAAATACTATAATTGAAAAATAAGGTAAATATCACCTATAAATGAAATTATATAATAATTCCCCATAAAAAACTATCAAAACATCACCAAACAAAAATCAGATTCTGGCCACAATAAATGAGCTACTACTACTCGAATCCATCACTAGTGATCTCTTATTGACATATAAGTAAAATTAGGGTTTAGTATACCGGGTTCCGGTGCACTTCTAGTTTGGTTTTGAAAGGTTCATCGTCTTTTCCGAGGTCAGTACATGGTCACATATGGTTTCCTCAGGAAATCTTGGCACTGGCGACGTCCTCTTACCCTCTTTGCACTCTTGGGGGTAGCTTTCTGCTTGTATCTGGTGAGGTTTGGTAGTTTTTTTGTTTTCCTGTTTCGTTCGGTGCAGATATGGTATGGTTTTGTTGTCTTGTTTGTTTTCCCCTATCACAGTTCCCTACCACAGACGATGCTGGGATGGCGGTGCGTAGGGATCATGGCCTGTAGGTAGTCAAGGTGATCTAGTTCTTGGTGAGGCAAATCAACAAAGGCGGGTGGCACTTCGGTGAGCATAGGGTGACATGTCAGTCAGGGTTGTGTGTGTGATTCTTAGGTGGGTTGGTCCTAGGTAGGGTTTCCTGATTGTCCATTTATGGTTTTTTGATGTTTTATGTTCTCTGGTTTCTCTTTGAATGGTTCGGAATATGGTCATGGCTCGAAAACTGACTCACTTATGGTTCCCACTGCTTGTTTGGTTCTCACTATCCCAAAAAGTCACTATTTTGAAATAAGAAGAAGTTTCAATTGGGAAAATAATTTAATTTATCTCACCTCACTATATTCCCAATCTAAGGAGAAACTAGTTCGATATACAGGTTTGTGAATAATCCTATAAATGATACACTTAAATAAAAAAATATAAACTCAAAAGAAACAACACTCTCTAAAAAGAAAGGAATAATATGTATATGTTTATAACACACTACTATAAAAATTATAGTAAGGTCCCTCAAAAACAAATCCCACCTACTAAGTCATCAATGTCCTAAAACCTCATGTTATGAAGGATATCGACATGGTTCCCTTCTCCTCATGCCTACATCAACAACATATACATATTATAAATGAAACCATTGTAATACATAATTATTATTTCCACTAATATCAAATGTGATTCTCATGTATCATGAAATAGGAAGGGATGTAATAGTTTTATTGTTTGTCTATTATATTATCCCAATGTTTGTTAGGTCTCAACTGATAAAACAACTTTCAGGTGGTGGATTTGTAATGCACAACACTCCAAATTCAATAAATAATGATAATACAAGTAACTAAACATATATTTGAGATCTTAATAAATATCACACATTATAGAATTTTTGAGAAGCATTACTCCCAGTATTTGAATAACCCTCAGTGGTACTCCCACTAACATTTCATTTAGTACTTCCATGTAATGGAATAAGTATATGGGTCCAAATTTTTATAGTATATTAATAATCTTATTGGTATCCCAACTATTATTTATTGTGTTACACTATTATAAAATAAATATTTATCTTTAAACTCCCAGAGTGTTTTTATGAAAATAATTATGTCAAATAAGTCATAAGTACTCCCAATTAGTCACATAATACTCCACCTTATAAATCCCTCTAGTAATAATACACCTATATAATATATCCTAGAAATAACTATCATGATAAATAATTCAGTATAACCGTCTCTTGGTATATATTGGTGTTTTATGTATCATATATTGTAAAGGTCTTAGAGGAGGGGTTGTACTAACCAATGAGAACACTCGGGGTGAATAAGTGATCATATTTTCCTTAAAAAATCTCAATTTTCCCTATTTCCAAATTTCATTCTCATGATATCTATTATTTCACAAATCATCAGTTGAACAATGAATAATGATGATAGATATGAGATAAATATAGAGAAATAAATTAAATAAAATGGATAAAAGGTATTTTTACATGGATTATGAACTTTTTTATTTTAAAATGGGTTTGATGGATGATGTATAATGTCTCAAATTTTTTTACTACTAATAATGAATAATTTAAATAGAGAAAAATATAGTTTTGGAATAGTTTTATTCAGCACATTCAAAAACAAGGGAATAAGATCAATAATGAGAATCAAAGGGATTAAATGGCCTTTCTTTCACTTCATCAATTTCCTCTAATAAAATGGATATTGTGTGCAATATTTTCATCTTAAGAATAATCTGGTTGGGTGGAATTCACTTTGGAACATTCCAATCTTATACCTCTTTATGCATCCACAACAGCAAAACCATCCATTCATAGAGATATTTTATATCTCTATATATTCATCAACAATCCTGAATGATCCCAGAACCTGTGATGGCCTCATCATAATCCAAGTGTCTCATATAAATATTACCTTATCAAATATATCTAGATAATATCATCCTTTAACTACTAAATTATATCCTAAAACATAGGATATTTAAATTCATGATTTTAGGGATTTGACCAAATCATGATATAAAAATGATACAATTGAACAATCTCTTGTTAGCTTATATCCTAAAATCATTGATCAAATCATATTATTCACTACATAAAATCTTATCATGTATCCTACAAATTAGGGAAAATATTATGATATTTGGGTCATTATGATTTAATTATTTCATCTTACAATTCCTCAAGTAAACCTTGAAATATATTTCGGTGTAATATTAAATAAATGTGATATGATTCTTTGGACACTATCTCTAGTAGCTATATAAAAATTCTATAACACACCCATTATGATGTATTTTTATATACTTTAGTATAATTATATAAATTTTGAAATGAAACCTCCTTGGTAATAACTAGTTTTGTAACCACATAATCTCCTTCTAATTAAAATAATTTAAAAAAACATACAATATAATTTAAATCATAATGCCCTAATATTTAAAAATATATTGTTATTATTTAAATATAGGAACCAGTCATGTGACTATCACAAAACATTCACATCTCAAGGATTCACTATGTCATGATCCCACTATCAAAAATCACAACCTGAAATTATAGTGAAATGTTTGTGTATCAATTAAACTATAATTTTTATAAATCAAATAACCCCAAGAACTGATTAATTAATCACAGTTCAATAATAAAAAATCATTGAATAATTCATTATAAATGTAAAAAAAAATTCATCCCCAAAACGATGTGACACAATCCTAATTCTTTCATTATCCATCAGTGATAATGCTTCAAAAAATTCCTTAGAATTAAACCTTGGAATAAATCAAGTTCATTACACCATGAATATATCTTACAATGATTTTCACTAATATACTTAAAGTATAAGTGTCATATCATTCATCTTTCCTCTCCTGCATCCATAGTTTGTTCTAATTTCTATCATGATGACACTAAATGGCTCAAACTCCCCTTTAAAACTATAAACCCAATTGTTCATTACTTTTACTTCATTATCCAGGTGATAATTACATGTGATTTGAAGACTTAATATAAATAATAGGGTTATCATATCAAGATTTCTTATAATATAAATCCACAAGATGTTTATATATAAATTATGTTGGTCTGTCATAAAATATTTATCATTGGAAGATTCCATATCTAACTCATTTTTAGGTTTATATAACTAAACCATCATTATGGATAGTTTCTTTGGGAGATATTTATACTTTGGTGTTTATGAAATAATGTATCCAATGTATTCTCCTTCTGTATGTTCTTCTTATTGGTTCATCTTCATTACAAAAAAAGGAATATGATAATCTTCAAAATATTTTTTCTATCATAGAAAATTTTTAATATCCGTTAATATTCATATCATGTCATATTTAATTTATCTTGAAATGTGAGAATAAATAAATGTATACATTGTTTCATAGAATGAAAATCATTTATAAATAATATCTCAAACAACTCAATTTAGCCAGCCAATGCTTTCTTACAATTTTATTATTTCTTATAGTGGATCTTTTAGATTTCATTGATAGTGAAGGTAGACTTAAAATATATTATAAATTATAGATTATAATTATTTTATATCTAGAGAACCTTTACTCTGAGATACATTAAGATCTTTATTTCTCACCTCATGATCCTAAATAACAAATCCAACACATTGAATCTAAAATTAATATAGAAAAACTAAACCTGTTTTCCATATATTGATAAAAATACAATATATTATCATTTAATTAAAAATATTATGCACAATATTCATCAATATTTCATGGGTTCATAATCCCCCCTTAACTATATAGCCATATCAATCTCCATTTTTAGACTTTTTGGAAATCCATAATAAATTGTGACAACTATACATTCTTTTACGCTTTTAAAGAAATATTAAATCACTTTAAATAAGATTAATAACACAAAGTAATCAATCCCTTTTCCATCAATAAATTACCTTTAAAATCAAAAAAAAATTAGGATTTATGTACTTTATCTCAACAATTGACAATATATTATAAAGGAAAAATTTATAGAGATTAAGAGATAGATATTTATTATTAATTTCACCCCTTAGTGATATTGAGATACTTCTCCCCATTTGATTAGGGTTAATTCCCTTTTATTATGGGGATATAAGTCTCTTTATCCCCTTCAATATTTACTCAATCTATTACAAAGAAAAACCATGTTCCTCCCCCTTTAGAAATTGAAACAATATAAAGTATTAGAAGAATAAAAAAGTATAAGAGAAAATATTCTTCACTATTTTCATGGGTAATACATTTTAGGACAGTATTTCACCAATTTATTCAACTAATATCCCCTATTAAAAATTTATACAATCAAAAATAGATAATTCCAAAAAAATATAAATATCAACTAATCGATCTAATATTATGAGAGAAATCTCTTCATATGAAATAATATTAATCAACCAATAATCCTATATAGTCCATAAAATATTATCAAGATAAAATTACAAGTGAATATGGATACTAATATTTCAAAACATTATTCCATTTTCATACAAAAACAACATCAAATGTTATGAAAATTTAATCTAAGAATATACAATGGAAGTTTGTTTAATAACTCAGACCTAAATATTTGAGAGGTGGATGTTTTTTTTATAAATTTCTATTTTCTTTAACATTATAATTCACAGGGTCATAAGGAAAACCTATAATAGATAAGCTTTAGAATGATGTTTAGATTATCAATGGGGAAAGTCTAGCAGAGTTAAGTGGTTTAGATGTTATGTTATGTGATGTGCCCAGTGGAAATTATTTGTTTGATGATGAATATAATTTATGATATATAGAAAAGTATATTATTATTTCATAAAGGTCTTCCTGGATGATTTTGTAGCAAAGAAATTATAATGTAAAGTAACTTGTCCATACATAAGAGTAACATTTTAAATTCCTCAGAAGTTAGAAAACAATCCATTTGTAGTTAAAGGAAATAAAATCTTACCAATGACTAGGGAGGGGTTCACAAAAATTTTCATAAGGTGGTGGAACTATTTGACCATATAAACCTCACTATAAAGGTGGGGTGGGACCACTTACATATGGTCTTGTAAGAAGTCATGATTTTAGTGATATAATTAGATTATTTTTCAATAGCGGTTATAATATTGTAAAATATAATAAATTGAGTAGTGTATTAATGTTCACTCGTGGGTGTATTACTATCATTTATACAATATAAATCCTTATATTCAATTTTTTATGATTTAATTTCACTTGAATGTTTATTTTGATGACTTTTTATTATGAGTGTAAACTCAATGTGGTGATTTTGGATATTGATTGACTTAATATGTTATGGTAAACCAAAGTCATGGGGTTCTTTTAGTATAGGGAGTTTTCAATTCTTTGCATTTTACTAGAAGTTATGTTTGTTTCACTTTAGGTGATTTGTGTTAATTGAACCCCAACAAGTGTTGTCAGATTAGGTTACTATTCTGGTGGCTCGGAAAATTTGGTAGAAAAAATAGATAATTTTTTTTATGTTATTGGATTTTGTATGAATCATTATTTCATAAGGTATGATGTTATATTAAGGAAAGTTCAAGATAGATAAACTAGACTAGACAAAAATTAGTTTCTAGAAGATGTATATGGAAAAATATCTGATTAAAAAGGGCCTTGAGGTTCTATTAAAGAGGTTCAAACATAAGGTAATGTAAATTGAATAATGTTAAAGGATTGATAGAAAGGTGATTGGATTTATTTTTAATTTCATTAGCATGGAATATTTCCTTTAACATCAAAGAGATGAAGACCAAAGTGGAGAAGATGCTATCACTTTCAAACATATGTGAGAAGGCAATTTTTATGACTAAGGTGTTCATGATGTATAGGTTATCCTGTATTCATATTCTAAAAGGGATACCAATATATGATCATATTAATTATTTTAACATGATTTAGATACATTTCAAATAATTTAAAGAAATTTTTGTGGAGGTTGTGTGGGTATTGTTGCTATTTTTATTACTACCTAAGTCTTGGGATATCATGTAGACTACCATAAGTGACTCTTATGGAAAGAGAAATTGAGTCTTTGAAGATTAAAAATTCTAAATTCTAATGAAGATTGTAAATGGATATAAGTTCAAGAAGCTACTAAAAATGAACTGAATTTTGAATGTATAGGATGTTCATATTATCAAAGAGGTTAAAAGAGATCAAAAGATGGATCTAATGAGATAATTTCAGGAGAATTTAATGGGATTAGACCTAATTTTTACCAATATGAGAATAAGGGGAATCCAAAGAAAGATTATAGGTATTATAGAGTGTTTATAAAATGGAATCATATATAATTTCAAGTTCTATTAAATCTATAGGTTTAGGTAGTAGAAGATTATTACTAGGTGTCAGCATTTCATTGGAATCATGGATCATGGATTCTAGGGATTAGTTTCACTCTTCTATTGATAAGGGATGCATGAATATTTATGGATCAAGATGGTTTAGAAAGTCTCACCAAACCAATGATGAATATCTCAAGATAATGATTAATGGTGATGTTAAAGTTTTAATGTAAAATGGTAGTTACTTGATCTTATAGGGAGTTTAACACATACTAGATTCATGGATGAACTTAATTTCCCCTTCTATACTAGATAAATCATGATTTGGAAAAGGAATCTTAAATAGAGTATGAAAAATTATATAGGTTTTTAAGTTTATTACCAGAGGTCTAAAAGATAGGATGTTGTGTGTAATAATAAGCCTACATCGAGAAACAATTTCTATAATTAAAACATTAGGGAGTTCAAAGTTTTGTCACTATAATATTAGGAACCTTATTGAGTAGAATTTTCTAGTTCTAGTAGAAAAATTTATAATGAATCCTAATCAAATTTATTTAGGATGTTAGGAGAGTTTTATATTTGTAAATTATAGAATGGTTTCATTAAATATATTTAGAAGGATACTGAATCCTCAAAAGTTAGAACTTGTGAAAATGGATGTTTGGGACCTACACTAGTTTATTATCATGGTGGATTAATGTACATTGTTACATAAAAAATGATTCAACAAAAAATTGTAGGTTTACTTCTATAAGAAAAAATTTAAGGAGTTAGAAGTATTTTTTCATTTAAGGGTCACAGTGGAAAAGTAGATCATAATAATATATGATTCTTAAGGTAAAATAATAATAGTTAATATAGTAATAAGGGTTTTTGAAAATTATACTAGTGGAAAGGAATCAGGTATATAAATAATGTACATAGAATACTAGAGTAGAATGATGTTGTTGAGTGGATCGATAAGACATTAATTGAAAAGGCACATATCCTAAATATTAATTCCGGTATATCCAGGGAAATTTGGGTAGAACCAATTAATTGTGAAATATACATTATTCACATGAGACCTATCTCAAATGGGGTAGGATATTTTGTGTTAGTTATATATTGGTAAACTAATGTAATCTACCCACCACAAAGTTTTCAGGAGTCACTCTTATGTCCCTGTGCATTCCCACGATTGGGAAAAATAAATTTTATTTCCCATATACGTTTCTTTTTTGTATATGGTGATGTAAAATTTTGTTTTTAGGTATGGGATGATGATAATTAAAAGATAATTAAAATCCAAAAATGTTCTCTTATATTATAATGTCTTTTGGTAAAACTAGAACTAGGTGGAAAAGTATTTTCATAACAAAGAGTAAATTGATCAGATCCAAGTTGATCTGAATAGAAGCTATAGAAAGATATAATTTTCAGAAAGTTAATGGTTCATGGAAAGTCTTGTTGTTTGAGTCAGTCTAGTGTAAGATGTAATATAATACTCAAAGACTATGGAGGCTTGGTTTAGTGTTTTAGAAGGTGAAATTTTAGATGTTTTTTCCCAAAAAGAGAAGAGTCATGGGTTGAATGGTGTATATTGATCAGAGTAAGATGACCAATTAAAAAGTTTAGAATATAATTATATTATTTAATTCTTATACATAGAGTAGAGACAAGGATCCTAGATTAAATTTTTTAGTCTCATCAATTTAAAAAATTGATAGTTATCCATGAAATACGAGATATGTCATGACCCCTACCCCAGGGCCCGTGTTGTAACTACCCCAAGCCCTCCATCCATAGGCCAGGGGATGGAGACTAACACCAAAGGCGTAAATCCCTACAACTGGGAAGGCATTTACTTTATGACATAAAAACATTTTTCACGACCCGTCCCCCAGGGCTCGTGTCCTAACTACCCCAAGCCCGCCTTTCATAGGCCAGGGGCTGGTGACTAGCACCAAAGGCGTAAATCCCTACAACTGGGAATGTATTGCCTTTATGAAACGTAAACACACACACAACCAGAGTACAAGAAGAATCAAACACTACGTAAATCAATATTACAGGTGTGCTGAAAGTACAAAGGGGGACGGAAATACAAGCCCAATAGTAAAGTAAAAGAAAAATACAAAATAACAGGAAGGTGACAAGATGCTCCTGGATCGTCCTCCGAAGTCCCTACCTGAAGGGTAGGTACAGATGGCCACCTCAACTCTCCACGTCTGTCTGTCACCTCTGGGTACTGTCTCGTCTTGAAGTCCACCTCCGGGTACCATCTCGTCATCAAGTCCACCTCCGGGTACCGTCTTGTCATGAAGTCCACCTCCAGGTGCTGTCTCGTCATCAGGTCCACCTCCGGGAAAAGTCTCGTCATCAGGTCCACCTCCAGCTACTGTCTAGCTCTACAAACCTCAACCACAATTAGTGATTTATGTCGTCTGTAACCAACACAACGTAGTGTGGGCGAAACCCATGCAGGGGTGAGTATATGATACTCAGTAGGGACCCCAAGACCCCCGAAGGTCTCCCTGAATCCATAAAGGATAAACCACAAAGAAAAGATACAATCATGAAGTATCATCAAACACTACTTAGGTATATCACCATTCATATACCTGAGTCATCAAATCCAGTTCATATCCAACTCACAAGCTCATGTACCATCCATTCCACTCAGGAAAGTAAAACATAATCCACACAAGAAAGTACGATCCAATCCACATAGGATATCATAATCCAATCCACACAGGATATCAAGTCAATCACATCGATAATAATGATCGAAAGTCAAGACTCAGCTCAAACAGGTATACTAACCAAGAAGAGGGGTGGAGATAATTAGATGTAGCCTTTGAATCATCTCCTATGCTGAACCCACATATGATCCAATTTTAGTAGTCTTCGTTACCGAACCCACGGAGGATCCAAGTATAGTAGTCATCATCATCGAACCCAGAGAGGATCCCAACACGGTAGTCGAACCCATGAAGGATCCCAGTATAGTAGTCATCCTCATCAAACCCATGGAGGATCCCAGTACGGTAGTCATCCTCGTCGAACACACGGAGGATCCCAGTACGGTAGTCATCCTCACCGAACCCACGAAGGATCCTGGAACGACAGTCATCCTCATCGAACCCATGGAGGTTCCAAGTACGACAGTCTTCCTCATCGAACCCACAAAGGATCCCAGTATGGTAGTTGTCCACGTCGAACCCATGAAGGATCCTGGTACGACAATCATCCTCCTCGAACCCACGGAGGATCCTGGTATGGTAGTCGTCCTCACAGTCGCAGCCAGCTCTAAGGTTCCCGCACACAGCACGCTCATTCCAGGAGGATCCGCTGCACGATCCAAGGGGTTGATACATCAACTATCACATATACCTGAGTTGATGTATCGCAACATTCCATCTCGACAATAGGAACTCAACACGACACATGGCGCGTCAATCAGATGCCCGGTCTGAGAGTTATTGGCTTTTTCATTCCAGGGGATCGGTTGGTTTTTAAGTCAAAACCAACCCGACCATCTTCCAACTACATCTAAACCTCGATTAGAGTAAGCCAAAAGGTCTGTATCACTAAGAGGAAACTAAAAAAGTTGACAACACGTCAAACGGGCATCCGGAGCTCAGGTTATAAGCGTTTCCGCTCTGAGGGCCCAGTTGGTTTCGTGTTCGAACCAACCCGGCCATACCCAAAGTTCTCCAAAACCTTGAGTGTAATATAACAAAATGACGGTCTCGATCTGCGGATCAATTCTCAACTGACGGTGTGTTGATCGGAGGTTCGTATCCCACGTTACAGACATTTGAACGAAACTGTCCGTTTTTAGGGGGGTCTGGGCCCGGACCGACCCGGCCCAAAACCCCATTGGTCGGCCTGGCCCAGCTGGCGCGGGGGGCCGGGCCAGGCATTGATGGCCTGGCCTGGCACCAGCGGCCCGGTCGGGGTGGCTCAGTGCTGGCCGAGCGGACGCGGAAGGGGGGGGGGTTGCCCCCCTTGTTTGTAATGGCGTCCCCCACGTGGGGGCCCGCCCCTTTTCCAGCCGGGGGTTACAACCCCCCAGTTCTTCCGAAATGGGCCGGCCGAGTTGGCCAGCCGGTGTGCCACCGCGGTACCCCCCACAGGTCTCACCTTCCATGCTTCGGCGGCCAGCGGTTCCGGTCGCCGCTCCCTACACCGCCGCAGCCTTGTCTAACCAATGCGGCGTGACGTCGCCACGCCCCTCCGCCACGTCCCGACTCCGGCCGTGGCTTCTTTCGGCCCTATACCCGTAGCTCTTGAAGCTCGGTGACAACCATCCGATATTCTGGAGGACTTGCAGGGCAAGGGATTCATCTGAACCAGTGTTTCACCCTGGGCTTCCCTGATTTTGTTCGCCAAGAAGGCGGACGGGAGCTTGCGACTGTGTGTCGATTATCATCGCCTGTACCAGGAGACCGTGAGGAACAAGTATCTGTTACCGAGTATTAACAACCTCTCTGATCAGCTCAAAGGATCACGATGGTTCTCAAAGATAGACCTCAGGTCAGGCTATCATCAGTTGAGTGTTCGGGATGAGGACATGCAGAAGACGGACTTCAGATGTCAGTATGGCCACTATGGGTTCTTGGTTATGCCTTTCGGCGTAACCAATGCGCCAACAGTGTTCATGAGCCTCATGAACAGGATCTTTCAACCTTTCTCTAAAACCAATTTGTCACGACCCGTCCTCGGGACCCGTGTCGTGACTACCCCACGCCCGCCTCCCATAGGCCAGGGGCTGGCGACTAGCACCAAGGCGTAAACCCGAAAAAAAGGGAAGAAATTGCCTTTATAAAATAAACAAACACCATAGAGTAAGCCAACAGAAGTAAACACTAAGTAAAACTGGGTACTATAGTAAGTGCGGAAAAGTAAGTGGGCCAGAATACAAACCCAAACTGAAATTAAAGTATAACTGAAAAGAAATTACAAAAACTGAAAAGTAAAATAGTAATGCTGAGCCATCCACTGGAAATCCCACCTGAAGGGTGGGTACAGATAGCCTCATCAGCTCCTCGGGTCCAGCCGTCCGCTCTGTGTACGTCCCGCCCAGTGGTCCACCTCTAGGTACCGACTTGCTCCACAAGCCTCAACCACAATCATAGTTTTCTGTCATCTGCATCCAACACAATGTAGTGTAGGCATATCTTGTGCCGGGGTGAGTATACGCTACTCAGTAGGGACCCCGAGACCCTCGAAAGTCTCCCAGAATCCACAAAGGATAATCCGAAAAGGAAGGATACAATCACGGAGTAACAACCAACAATACTAAGTTATATGCCCATACATATACCTAAGTCATCAATTTCCAGTTAGACTCCAACATCCGAGCCCATGTTCGATCACGTCCACGCAGGATAGTACAACCCAATCCACATAGGAAAGCACAATCCAATCCACATTGGAAAGTAAGTCAATCATAACGAAGATAATGATTGAAAATCAAGATTCATATCCCACAGGTATACTTCTTAGTAAGGTGATAGAGATGATCAGATGTAGCCACTGATTCATATAAGATGGGACCCACGTAGGATACTAGACCAGCTAAGCTGTCAAACCCATGTAGGATACTAGACCAACCACATTGTCAGACCCACATAGGATACAAGTACTAAGTCAAATACTGTCAGACCCACATAGGATACAAGAACTGTAGTCATGTAATGTCAGGCCCACGTAGGATACAAGAATAGTAGTCATCACCGTCGAACCCACGGAGGATTTCATTACGGTCTTCATCGCTTCCAAACCCACAAAGGATACCAGTACAGTCATTATCGTCGTCGCAGTCGCAGCCATCTCTAGGGTTCCCGCACACATCATGATCGATTCTGGGAGGGTCCGCTCCACGAGCCAAGGGGTTCGATAAATAAAAAGACACATAGTCTGTAGTTGATGTATCCCAAAGTTCTGTCTCGACAATAGTAAGTCAATGTGACAGAGAGCGTGTTAATCAGACGCCCGGTCTGAGAGTTTTTGGCTTTTTCGTCCAAGGGGCCCGGTTGGTTTTTAAGTCAATCCCAACCCAACTGTACTCCAAATGCATCCAAACCTCGATCGTAGTAAGCCAAAAAAACCGTCTCATTAAGAGGAAACCAACAAAGTCGATGGCACATCAATCGGACGTCCAGAGCTCTAGTTATAAATGTTTCCGCTCCAAGGGCCTGGTTGGTTTCGTGTTCGAACCAACCCGGCCATACCCAAAGTTCTCCAAAACCTTCAATGTAATATACCGAACCGACCATCTTGATCCAAGGATATCATCACAACTAACAGTGCTTCAATAAAAGGTTTGTATCCCAAGTTATGGTTGTTTGAACGAACCTGTCCGTTTTTAGGGTGTTTTGGGCCCGGACCGACCCGGCCTGAGACCCCCAGGGTCAGCCCAAACCGGGTCGACCCGACCCAGGTTCGGGTTCGGCCCATTAGGGCGCAGACCCCAGGGCCTGTGTCGTAACTAACCCAAGCCCGCCTACCATTGGCCAGGGGCTGGCGACTACCACCAAAGGTGTAAATCCCTACAACTGGGAAGGCATTGCCTTTATGACGTAAACACACAAAAAACCAGAGCACAAGTGGAAACAAACACTAAGTAATGAAATATAACAAGTGTTCTGAAAGTAAAAAGGGGGCCAGAAATACAAGACCAATAGTAAAGTACTAGAAAAATACAAAACAGCAGGAAGGTGACAAGATGCTCCTAGGTCATCCTCCGGAGTCCCTACTTGAAGGGTAGGTACAAATGGCCACCTCAGCTCTCCAGGTCCGTCTGTCACCTTCGGGTACCGTATCTTCGTGAATTCCACCTCCGGGTACCATCTCGTCATCAAGTCCACCTCCAGGTACCGTCTCGTCATGAATTCCTCCTCCGGGTACTATCTCGTCCTTAGGTCCACCTCCGGGTACCGTCTCATCGTGAAGTCCACCTCCGGGTACCGTCTAGCTCTTCAAGCCTCGACCACGATCAATGATGTCCGTCATCTGCAACCAACACAACGTAGTGCACGTGAAGCCCGTGCAGGGGTGAGTATATGATACCCAGTAGGGACCCTGAGACCCCTGAAGTTCTCCCTGAATCCACAAAGGATAAACCATAAAGAAAATTTACAATCATGAAGTATCATCCAACACTACTTAGGTATATGCCCATACATATACCTAAGTCATCAAATCCAGTTCACCTCCAACTCACGATCTCAAGTACCATCCAGTCCACTCAGGAATGTAAAACATAATCCACACAGGAAAGTACGATCCAATCCACACAGGATAGCATAATCCAATCCACACAGTATATCAGGTCAATCACATCGAATATAATGATCTAAATTCAAGACTCATCTCACAAAGTTGTACTACTCACGAAGAGGGGTGGAGATGATTAGATGTAGCCTATGAATCATCTCCTCTATCGAACCCATGTAGGATCCATCTTTAGTAGTTGTCGTTGCTGAACCCACAAAGGATCCAAGTATAGTAGTCATCGTCATCGAACCCACGGAGGATCCAAGAACGGTAGTCGAACCCATGGAGGATCCCAGTACAGTAGTCATCCTCGTCGAACCCACGGAGGATCCCAGTACGGTAGCCATCCTTGTCGAACCCACAGAGGATCCCAGTACGGTAGTCATCCTCGTCGAACCCACGGAGGATCCTGGTACAAAAGTCATCCTCGTCAAACCCACGGAGGATCCCAGTACAGTGGTCATCCTCGTCGAACCCACGGAGGATCCAAATACCGTAGTCATCCTCGTCAAACCCACGGAGGATCCCGGTACGGTAGTCATCCTCACAGTCGCAGCCAGCTCTAAGGTTCCTGCACACAGCACGCTTGTTCTGGGAGGATCTGCTCCATGATCCAAGGGGTCAATAAATCAACTATCACGTAGACCGGATTTGATGTATCTAAAAGTTCTGTCTGGACAAAAGGAATTCAACGCAACAGACGGCGTGTCAATCGGATGCCCGGTCTGAGAGTTATTGGATTTTTTGTCCCAGGGGCCCAGTTGGTTTTTAAGTCAAAATCAACCCGACCATACTCCAACTGCGTCGAAACCTCAAGAAGAGTAAGACAAAATAAACTTCTCACTATTAGGAAACCAAAAAAGTCGACAGCACGTCAATTGGACGTCCGGAGCTCAAGTTATAAGTGTTTCCGCTCCGAGGGCCCGGTTGTTTTCAAGTTCAAACCAACCCGGCCAAACCTAAAGTTTTCCAAAAACTTGAGTATAATATACCAAAACGACCGTCTCGCTACAAGGATCGCATTTCAACTAACGTTACATCAATCGGAGGTCTTTAGCCCATGTTATTGGCGTTTTAACGAACATGACCGTTTATAGGGGGTTTTGGGCACGGACCGACCCAGCCCGAGACCCCCTGGGTCAGCCCGAACTGGGTCGACCTGACCCGGGTCCGTGTTCGGCCAATCAGGGGGCGGCCCGACCCGGCTGGCATGGCCTGGCACATCCCGGCCTGGTGTGGGCGTCCCGGCACGGCCGGGCGGCCCGGTGCGGGTGCCTCGCACCGCGTGAGCGCGAAAGGGGGGGAACCGCCACCCCATTCGAACAGGACGGTGGACCTGCGGGGGGGTCCGCCCTGCTGCATTGATCAGGGGTTCAAACCCCCAGTTTTCTAGATCTGTCCAGCCATAATGGTTGGCCAGTGTGCCACGCAGAAGTAGCCTATCCCACCTCCTGAGCACCGGCGGCCGGCGGCTCCGACCACCCTCCCCTGCTCCAGCGCGGCCAAAGGCCGCGACCTTGGTCCGAACGGTGCGGCGTGACGGCGCTGCACCCCTCCGCCATGGCCTGCCCCGGCCACAGCCCTCCATGGTTCTCCGTCGCGGCGCGACGGTGCCGCGCCCCTCCACCGCGGCCCCGCTCCGGCCGCGGCCTCTTTTGGCCTCAACGGCGCGACGCAACGGTGTTGCGCTTCTTCGCCACGTTCCTCCTTGTTTTCGCGCGCTGCCGTTGCACCGCGCCGCCTTCGTTCGAGCCACAACGAATTCAACCACAAAGGGGGGGGGGTGTGTATCAGCCGTGTTCGGGCGGTCCGCTCTCCTCCCATTAAATTGATAACATGCGGCCCAAATATTTAACAAATCATGCAAAGAATAATCACTTCTGAAAAACACAACCCTGCCATGAAGAAGGAGTTCATCGATGTCGCGGTAGACGATGTCACGGTAGACGAGTGTCATTCCATCAACATTGGGAAGGATGAAGCCGAGGGTGGCATCGGCGTTCTTCGTTCCATGTTGGAGGAAGAGGAAAACTCTCAAAGTGTTGGGCACCGTGATTTTCTACTAGCGTTTCGCCGCTTGAAGAAGTTGTCAAGAACTTCTCCCCCTGGCCTCTTTTAAATAGAAGTGGTGGGTTCCTCGTTGGCACGCAAGTCCTAAATGGGGGATTTATGACATAGGGCCCCAATCACATAATCCTCCGCGGTGGAACATTAAAAAGGGAGGATGGATCCCCATTAATTAAACACGTTGGCATTTAATTAAAGAGAGGGAGGGAAGGTTCCTCATAAACATGAGGGGTTGACATTTATTAAAGATGGAGAGGGTGTTTAATTGGGTGTTATGAATTTTAAGGAGGTGGGGTCTCATGTGGGCACCACCCCACTACCTCACAACTTCCTTTCCCATAACTCATAAACCACTAGAGGCGTAATAAAATTATAATTGTAAAAAAACTATATTTTTATTCCTCACATTTTTAACATCTCATCCCGAGCAAACACAACTCCAGAAAAAGTCTTCCTAAGCAATTACCAGTGTTGTGGTTTCATCGGTGCCCTTGGATTTCAATTCCGAGAACTGGATCAAAATTTAGAAAACTCTCTCGTTCGTTCACTGAACGTACCCGAGCTAATCTTCGGAAAATTATTCAGGGCACACCGGGCCTCGGAATCAGGCACCGTCAGAAACTGCGTACTTGTAGAATTCAAAAGAAAATTAACAAAACAAATTCCCTTGAAATTTACAGGTATTTACATTACTCCCTCCTGAGGGATTTACGTCCCCGTAAAGATACATCTCAAACTAGGGAAACAAAAGAGGGTATTGAGCACTCATCTGAGCCTCCCGCTCCGAAGTGCTCTCCTGGAGGTTCTCGTGCTGCCACCTAAGGCACATTAAAGGATTCGACCATCCACGTAGGACCCGCTCCTATCGATCATCGATCTCCACCAGGATCTCCACAAAATTCACCCCATCATCAAATATATGAGTCAGGTCATGCACGTATCTCTTCAGCTGAGATACGTGGAAGTCGTCGTGCACCTGGTGCAACTAAGGTGGATCGGTCAAGCAGTAAACCACCTCACCTACCCTGTTTAGGACCTAGAAGGGTCCGATGAAGCGTGGAGATAACTTTCCACCCCAGCCAAATCTCCGTAATCCACATCGAGGTGAGACCCATATGAAAACGTGGTCACAATCCTCGAACACTAGTGGTCTCCGCCTCCTGGAGGTCCTGAACCTTCTCTGGTCCTACAAGAGATACTAATATTTCTTCTTTTCCGATAAGAGAAATCTGGTCTCATCCCCTGGATGAACCACGTTATTCGCCAAATACAGTCAATCCTGACATGAATGATACTAATCCATGCCATGGATGACGTTGTAAGGCCTCGACGCTACTACCAAGAGATCCAACTGTTACTCTCACCTCCAAGGATCGAGTCACACTGTCGGCAGTAGTGTGTGGTCACTATGTCTCCTCTAGTAGGAATTTCGAAAGTGAGGGCCAAGTCAACAGTTTTAAACTAGAACCTCTTAGTATCAACTACATAAAAAGGACAGGGAAGAAAACGTCACAATAACAAGTGTCTTTTATTACTGCAGCTCAAGGTACAAAGACCCAAAACATCCACAAACACAACATCAACAAGGCCATAAGAAACATGAAAAAATGCCTCCATGACTAGAGCTAGTCCCGCTCCTATCCACCAGCTCCCGGAGCTCCATGGTCGTAAGCCTCAACTGCCTGAAGCTGAGCTCTCCCCTATCCACCCGTTCCCTATGGTCGGGGTGGTCTTCCTGGTGGTTGTGGTGGTAGGGCCTCAAAGCATCTCCCACCACCCACTGCTCAGCCAGCTCCTCTACCTCGGAGGTCCCTCTACTACATGCTACTCATCTTCTGGGCGGGTCGGCCAGTCTCATGCCATGTGACCTTGCCCGCTGCATGCATAGCACTTCCTGCTCCTTGTGTGGCCGGCTCTCCTTCGTGTGCCCCACACAACTGAATATGAATCCTGAGATTACTCATCTGATGGTCTGGCCCACTTAGACCTCTGAGTTTTCAATCTACTGCTAGCAGCAGAAGACTCTTCTATGGGTCGTCCTGCAGAGGGTCCCTCCACTGGTGACTACTCAGTGAGAAAACTCTCCACTAGAAGGGATCTCTCCAACACCCTTGCCTACGTCGGAAAGTTGAGGGAGATCATCGAAGCCCTAATCTCATGCCTCAGTCCCTGCTCAAAGGTCTGGGCCCTGGAGAACGGGTCTCGTGCCATATCTGTAGAGTAGCATGAGAGATCAGGAAACCTCGCCGAGTACTGGGCCACGGTCATGCTGCTCTGCCATAGCTGTAGTAACTCTTGAATGCGCACTGCACTGAGGGTGGCTGGGATGAACTCTGAGCGAAAGAGGCTCTTGAAGTCTGACCAAAGGATAGATGCCTTGTCATTCACCTGGAGCATCAGGCTCCACCATCTGCCTCCTACCGCGTGCAGGAGACTCGTTGCAAGGATCACCATGAAGTCAGTTGGTGTCCCCACTAACCACTACTGGAAATAAACTATTTCCCAACGGTTCAGAACCGTTGGGAAAGCCCCTGAAACCGTTGGGAAAGGTTTTCCCAACGGTTCTCATAACCATTGGGAAGTAAGCCGTTGGGAAAGGTTTTCCCAACGGTTTACTTGCAACCGTTGCAATAGGCCCATAGAAGTTACCCTACCCCAACAGTTTGGGTGAACCGTTGGGATAGTTTTTCCCAACGGTTCTCCCAAAACCGTTGGGAAAACCAAATGCCACACATTTTCCCAACGGTTCCAAACCGTTGGGATATACCATGTGGAACAGTTTCCCAACGGTTTTAAACCGTTGGGAATTGGTGAAGTCTTTCCCAACGGTTTAGAACCGTTGGGAAAAGACATGCTAAAACTTATATGCCAACGGTTTAAAACCGTTGGCATACCCTATGCTGCAAATTGCAGCACCCTGCAATTTGCACAGCCCCTGTCCCCTGTCTATCACCACCAGTCATCAGGCCTCATTTTCACCTCATTTTCACATCATTTTCACCTCATTTTCGATCCAACTATTGTACCAGTAATAAAATAAAACATACATATTCAATTACGAACAAATTCATACACATTTAACATATAATGGATCCTGAAACTATACAAATCCATAATTAAATTACAATTCATAAACATACATAATTCATATAGAATTCAATTTAAAATTTAGATGACAATTATACGTGGAATCTGAAATTCAATTCATAATATGATCGGTTTTTTCTATACCATATATTTTTACCTCAAATGATGTCCATTTTAAACAAAATACATACACCTGAAGTGATACCGGCCACACCGCACCTCAGATTGAGGCGGGGTTAACTCTTACACGTCACATTTGACTCATGGATCGTTGTGCTAAAGTATCGACAGAATCCTAATGCGTTTGGTCGGTTTTCCGTATGCCAGTTGATGTTTTTCACTTAAAATGGCGTCCTTTTGAAACAAAAGACGGACACTATGAGTGGTGACGACCACACCGCGTCTCCAATTGAGGCGGGGTTGATTCGTACACGTCACATATGACTCATGGATCGTTCTCCTAAAGTTTAAATGGAAACCGAATGCGTTTGGTCGGTTTTCCGTATGTACCTAAAATGTTGTCCATTTTAAACAAAAGAGTGACACTTAGACTCATCCCGACCACACCGCGACTCAGATTCATCCCGGGTTGGCTCGTACATGTCACATATGACCCATGGATCATTGTGATAAATTATAAAAAGATTCCGAATGCGTTTGGTCGGTTTTGCGTATGCCAGTTGTTCTTTTCATTTATAATCATGTCCATTTTAAACAAAAGAGACATAGTTAGAGCGGTGTCGGCCACACCACATCTCAGATTAAGACGGGGTTGACTTGTACACGTCACATATGACCCATGGATCGTTGTGCTAAAGTATCGATAGAATCCGAATGCGTTTGGTCGGTCTTCCGTATGTCAGTTGATGTTTTTCACTTAAAATGACGTCCTTTTGAAACAAAAGACGGACACTTTGAGTAGTGTCAGCCGCACCGCATGTCGGATTGAGGCGGGATGATTCGTACACGTCACATAGGACCCATGGATCGTTCTCCTAAAGTTACAATGGAAACCGAATGCGTTTGGTCGGTTTTCCGTATGTACTTAAAATGGTGTACATTTTAAACAAAAGAGAGCCATTTAGACTGAACATGAATAACATCAACCTTGTGCCATCCTCCTACCCTACATGACCCCAACCACATGCCACATCTTATTATAGCCTTATCACATCACACCTCATCGAAAAACACTAGGGAAATCATAGTACATCTCACCTGAAGACACATGGACAATCACATCGCATCTTGCCTAAAAACACATGGTCAATCACTTTTGAAGGAAGAGTAGGGAATGTTGTACCCCACTCTCTTGGATTTTAATGATCACAATCACTCTCATAGTGATCTAATGTTGTTTCAAGTGTTCTTGTTAATAGGCATGATTTCAGGAGCAAGAAGTGGCAAAAAAAAGGAAAAGTGGACTTTTTTCAAGTCCACCGGCCAGCCGGTGTAGGACCACCGGCCAGCCGGTAAGGGCACCGGCCAGCCGGATCCAGCCCATCGGCCAGCCGGTGGACAAGGCAGAAGGGCTTGCCCTCTGCCAGGTGCCACCGGTCAGCCGGTGTCTGGCCACCGGCCAACCGGTGGGCCCAGACAGAATGGGATGTCTTCTGTCCAGACCACCGGCCAGCCGGTGGCCTCCTCACCGGCCAGCCGGTGGAACTCTTTGGAATAGTGAGACCTATTGTCTCACCACCGGCCAGCCGGTGGCCTTCCCACCGGCCAGCCGGTGGCTCCTGGGCAGAAGCTCTCTCCACCTTCCAAGGCACCGGCCAGCCGGTGGGCAAGCACCGGTCAGCCGGTAAGCAAAGTCAAACTAGCCGTTAGAGCTTGACCAGACTTGCCCACTTGATCCCCAACGGCTCCAAGAACCGTTGGCAAAACCTCTCAAATACCAACGGTTATACCAAACCGTTGGTATGTAAGTGTTGGGAAAACTCCAGTTTCCAGTAGTGAGGATCTTACATACTAGGATACACATCATGGATCACTATCAAAACTATAAAAACATTGACAGATCTCAAAAAATGAGTGCATGGCATCATTACCTCATAGAATTGAAAAAAGGTAAGTAACAAGCAATATATCTCACTACTCCATACTCACCCCACAACATAAGGGTCTCACATTACTAGGGAATAATTCTATCCAATACTAAATGATCTTGATCCATTTTTCATATACATATATGATTCACCTCACCAATTACTAAATATTAATAACATACAAAATTATGATTCCATTTAACTAGAGTTAAACCATCAGGTTTTACAAGGAAATTCTATATAAGTATTTGTTTACACTTTAAATAAAGAACATGAATGTCATGTTAACACTCAACATTGATTCATTAATAAATTGTATTCGAATTTTATGGAAATACCAAAATAAATTAGTGAATCAATGTACCTATAGTGGTGCACATGACCACCATGAAACAATCATAAATTTTTACAAAAACCCTAATAATTGGGAATAACGAAATCAAGAATAGAAGTATATGATTTATAAGAGCTGGAACTATATCGTTGATAAAATATAGGAGTCTAACCTGGAAGGTGCTGATCTGATGGAAGATGTGGGGATTGGGAGGTCCTTCTGCAAGGAATCGCTCCAGGAGGACATGAACTGAATGCTTCTGGAATGTGGGGAGGCCGCTGGCTCGATTTGGTATTTGGGGCTTTTTTTTCCCAACGGTTATTAAAAACCGTTGGGAATGACCAACATTTCCCAACGGTTCCATAGAACCGTTGGGAAAACAAGATTTTTCACCACTTTTCCCAACGGTTCTTAGGAACCGTTGGGAAAAACCTATCTTTCCCAACGGTTGTATGAAACCGTTGGGAAAACTATGCATTGAGGGGTTTTTCCCAACGGTTTCTATAAACCGTTGGGAAAAACAAGATATGCCAACGGTTCATTGAACCGTTGGTACACAACTGTTGGGAAAGGTCCCTTTTCCAGTAGTGAACCTGAAAACTCGTACAACAGCCTCCAGCCAATTCTCGGCTGCATGAGGGTCTCTCTCCCCATGGAACCTGTGTGGTCTCTGATGCTGAAACTCGTAAAGTGCACTAAGGCAACGTGCACTCTTATCGGCTTGGGCTGGTGGCATCGGTGGCTCGGTGGGTAGAGGTACCGCCGGTGCCTCCGCTGTAATAGGGCCCCGAACCGAGGCCTCGTCGCTCGGTGGGATGTCATCTTGGACAAAGCTCAGAACCCTAGTTGTCTACCATCATGCAGCCATCCTGAAAAGAAACAGGTGTTCCACGGTCAAAAAAATATACCTGGTGAGCTGAAGCAAAGTAATCACAAAGAAAACTTTTGAATCAGACATGCAATCAATGTTTTCGTGCACTGAGTCGGAAATCAGAAGTCAGGGTCCTGGTGTATGGATACGTTTGCCACTGCACCAACATTGGACTCCCTAGACAGATAACCACACTCAACAACCTTAACATTTTTTCTTCACAAAGAAGAAAGATTAGAGTCCTGAGTTCTGTGGTAGAACCGAACTCCTCAGATACCAATTTGTCATGACCCGTCCCCCAGGGCCCGTGTCGTAACTACCCCAAGCCCACCTTCCATAGGCCAGGGGCTGGCGACTAGCACCAAAGGCGTAAATCCCTACAACTGGGAAGGCATTTCCTTTAGGACATAAACACACACACAGCTAGAGTACCAGCGGAAGAAAACACTATGTAAAGAAACAAAACAAGTGTTCTGAATGTACAAAGGGGGCCGGAAATACAAGCCCAACAGTAAAGTACAAGAAAAAGACAAAACAGCAGGAAGGTGAAAAGATGCTCCTGGATTGTCCTCCAGAGTCCCTACATGAAGGGTAGGTACAGATGGCCACCTTAGCTCTCCATGTCTTTCTGTCACCTCCGGGTACCGTATTGTCATGAACTCCACCTCCGGGTACCATCTCGTCATCAAGTCCATCTCCGGGTACTGTCTCCTTGTGAAGTCCACCTCAGGGTACAGTCTCATCATCAGGTCCACCTCCGGGTATCTTCTCATCGTGAATTCCACCTCCAGGTACCGTCTAGCTCTACAAGCCTCAACCACGATCAGCGATGTTCATCGTCTACAACCAACACAACGTAGTGTGGATGAAGCCCGTGTAGGGGTGAGTATATGATACTCAGTGGGGACCCCAAGACCCCTGAAGGCCTCACTGAATCCACAAAGGATAAACCACAAAGAAAAGATACAATCACGAAGCATCATCCAACACTACTTAGGTATATGCCCATACATATACCTAAGTCATCAAATCCAGTTCAGCTCCAACTCACGAGCTAAAGTACCATCCAGTCTACTCAGGAAAGTAAAACTTAATCCACACAGGAAAGTATGATCTAATCCACACAGGATATCATAATTTAATCCACACAGAATATCAAGTCAATCACATCAAAGATAATGATCAAAAGTCAATACTCAGCTCACACAGGTATACTACTCATGGATAGGGGTGGAGATGATTATATGTAGCCTCTGAATCATCTCCTCTTCCAAACCCACGTAGGATCCAAGTTTTGTAGTCGTCGCTGCCGAACCCACGGAGGATCCAAGTATAGTAGTCATCATCGTCGAACCCATGGAGGATCCCAGCATGGTAGTCGAACCCATGGAGGATCCCAGTATAGTAGTCATCCTCGTCAAACCCACGGAGGATCCAAGTACGGTAGTAATCCTCGTCGAACCCACGGAGGATAGTAGTACGATAGTCGTCCTCGTCGAACCCACGGAGGATCCCAGTACGGTAGTCGTCCTCGTCGAACCCACGAAGGATCCTGGTATGAAAGTTATCCTCGTCAAACCCATAGAGGATCCTAGTAGGGTAGTCGTCCTCGTCAAACCCACGGAGGATCCCAGTACCGTAGTCGTCCTCGTCGAACCCATAGAGGATCCTAGTACGGTAGTCGTCCTCACAGTCGCAGCCAGCTCTAAGGTTCCTGCACACAGCACACTCGTTCCGGGAGGATCCACTCCACGAGCCAAGGGATCGATACATAAAATATCACTTAGACTTTATTTGATGTATCTCAAAATTCCTTCTCGACAAAAGGAACTCAACGCGACAGACGGCGCGTCAATCGGACGCCCGATCTGAGATTTTTTTGGCTTTTTCGTCCAAGGGGCCCGGTTGATTTTTAAGTCAAAACCAACCCGATCATACTCCAACTACATCCAAACCTCAAGTGGAGTAAGCCAAAAGAACATTCTCACTATGAGGAAACCAACAATGTTGACGGCACGTCAATCGGACGTCCGGAGCTCAAGTTACAAGTGTTTCCGCTCTGAGGCCCCGGACGGTTTCATGTTCGAACCAACTCAGCCATACCCAAATTCTCCAAAACCTTGAGTGTAATATACTGAAATGACCGTCTCGATCCAAGGATCGCATCTCAACTGATGGTGTGTCAATCGGAGGTATGTAGCCCATGTTACAGGCATTGGAACGAATCTGTCCGTTTTTAGGGGGTTTTGGGCCCGGACTGACCCGGTCAAATACCCCCTAGGGCTGTCCGAACCGGGTTGACCCGACCCGGGTCTGGGTCCGGCCCATCAGGGTGCGGCCCGGCCCAGTCGGCGTGGCTTGGCGCAGGCATTGCGCACTGCGTGAGCGCGGAAGGGGGAGAACCTCCATCCCCTTTGAACCGATCCGCCCTGCTGCGTTGACCGGGGGTTCAAACCCCCGATTTTTCAGATCTGGATGGATGTAATGGCCAGCTAGTGTGCCGCGTGGGACTATCCGGTCCTGCCTCTTGAGCACCGGCGGTCGGCGGGTCCGGCTGCCCTCCCCTGCTCCGCCGCAGCCAAAGGCCTCGGCCTTGGTCCAACCGGAGCGGCGCGACAGCGCCGTGCCCCTCTGTCGCGGCCCACCCCGGCCGCGACCCGCCATGGTTCTCCGGCGTGGCGCGATGGGGCCGTGACCCTTCGTCGTGGCCCCGCTCCGGTCGTGGACTCTTTCATCCTCAACGGCGTGACGCGACGGCGCAACGCTTCTTCTCCACGTTTCTACTTGTTTTTGCGTGATGTAGTTGCACCGCGCCACCTTCGTTCGAGCTGCAACAAATACAACCACAAAGGGGGAGGAGGATCAGCCGTGTTCAGGTGGTCTGACCTCCTCCCATTAAATTGATAACAGGCAGCCCAAATATTAAATGAAAAACGCAATGAATAATCACTTCTTAAAAACACACCCCTACCTCGAAGAAGGCGTTCATCGGTGTCGCGGTAGATGGGTGTCGTTCCATCAACGTCGGGAAGGATGAAGCTGAGGGTGGCATTGGTATTCTTCGTTCCTCATTGGTGGAAAAGGAAAACTCTCCAAGTGCTGGGCGCCGTGCTTCGCTGCTATCATTCTGCCACTTGAAGAAGCCGTCCAGAACTCCTCCCCCTATCCTCCTTTAAATATGAGTGGTGGGTTCGTCGTTGGAACGCAAGTCATAAATGGGGGATTTATGACATAGGTCCCCAATCACTTAATCCACTACGGTGGAACATTAAAAAGGGAGGAATGATCCTCATTAATAAAACATGTTGGCATTTAATTAAAGAGAGGGAGGGAAGGTTCCTTATAAACATGAGGGGTTGACATTTATTAAAGAGGGAGAGGGTGTTTAATGGGGTGTTAGGAATTTTAAGGAGGTGGGGGCTCATGTGGGCCCCACCCCACTTCCTCACAACTTCCTTTCCCATAACTCATAAACCACTAGAGGTGTAATAAAAATATAATTGTAAAACAACTATATTTTTATTCCTCACATTTTTAACATCTCGTCCCGAGAAAACGCAACTCCAGAAAAAGTCTTCCTAAGCAATTACTGGCGCTTCAGTTTCATCGGTGCCCTCATATTTCAATTATAAGCATCGGATCAAAAGTTAGAAAACTCGCTCATTAGTTCACTGAACGTACCCGAGCTAAACTTTGGAAAATTATTTCGGGCACACCGGGCCTCAGAATCAGGCGTCGTCCGAAACTGAGTTCTCATAGAATTCCAAAGAAAATTAAGAAACAAATTTCCCTTGATATTTACTGGTATTTACAAGATATATTTATTGAATAAAAATGAAACAAGGGAGCTAACAAAACTACCACATGGTTAGAAATAGAAATTAAAATTGGGTCTTATATTTGAAAGAAAAAACTAATAGTATGAAAATGTATAAGACTAGGTAAGTTTTGAATGGTTTCAATATAATTAATAAGTATATTTATATTAAATTTTATTATTGGTAGTTAATCAAACTAATACACAAATAATATTGATTTTAGTTCCTACTGATAGATTACATTTGGAATTTATGGAAACAAATATAACATTTCTTTATTGTGATTTAGAAGAGAACACTTATATAAACCAACCAATTGATTTCATGGAAAATGAAATGAGGACTTTGTTCATAATATGAGGATAACTCATTATATTATGAATCAAGAACCATGGAAATGGAACTAAAAGTTTGATGCCTTCATTACTGAGAATTTATTCATATAGAGAAAATAAAATCACTGATGATACTAGAATTTTTTCTGCGATGATAGCTTTATTTTCATATTCTTATATATAGATGACATGCTCTTGATGGGTCTGGACATTAAATGGATTTAGGAGGTGAATAATGAGTTTTCTAGATGAATCAAGATGAATGATCTTAGGGATGATAATAAAATTAGTATGTGTATTGAAATATATATAAATACCAGAATTTTTGTTTTATCTCAGAGGTATTACAAATTGAAGTTCATCAAGAGATTTATAATGACCATATGTATTCCAGTTTCCACCATATTAGTATATAAAAACAAATAATCCAAAATCTAAAGCACTAAAAATGGAATTTTTGGGTAAGTAAATAGAAAATATTTCATTTTCATCAGTGGTAGCTATCATCATGTATATTATTGTATCACTACTGAAAATTTAGGCTATAGCCACCAACCTACATCCATGGTTTTATAGGTCCATGGATATAACTTTTTTATAGCCATCATTTAATGATATGGGTGTAGCTAAAATGTGCCCTCTTTTTTTCCAAAACTAATCAGGATCCTCCTCCCTCCTCCTGGATACCCTTCGTGTGTGAACCTCCAAACCCTCGACCTTCACGGTGGAACCCACCTCCTCGATACCCTCCGACCTTCATGGTGGCTCCCTCCTCTCCGATATCATCTTAGCGTAACCCACCTTCCCTAATACTACTCATCACGACCTCTCCTCTCCCCGATCCTCCTCTACGAACGGTGCCCCTCACGACAGTGCCCTTCTTGATGGTGACCCTCGTGACGGTGCCCCTTACTACCACAGAATAGGGCAACCCCACCCTGAGCTCTCATTTCTGATCCTCCTCCCCTAACACTACCACCAAATATAGGACACCTCAACTCCCCCCACCGACGTTTCTCTTAGGCAGCCTCCCCACCTCCTCCAATGCGGCCAACCCCCTCCTGATGATCATCCTCCTCCTTGTTATGAACAATTTTGTGTTAATTCTATTTTTAACATTTATTCATAGCTATGTTGTATCAAATCTATACGATATTTTTTATATTTCAAGAAATTCAACCTTTAATATATCGTTCACAACTAGTTATTCTTTTATTGAGGTAGGTATTTTTGTGTATTTACTTTAATTAGCATTTCATTTTGTGTTTCGTGTTTTCTAAAACTCTTTTTATCAAAGTAAGTCAATATTTAATAGATATAGTGGGTCTAAAAAGTGTTATAAATGATTTTATATCTTTTAATAAAGGTTCTATAATTGTTTTTAAATTTTAATTAATTGGTTTAAATGAAAATTGTTTTTAGTAATGCCTATTTGGAATTTTTTAAAATAATTTATATAAAAAAATCTATTTGAACCCATTTGGGTATTGGTATGATTTCAAGGAATTTTTGAAATATAATTGGTTTAATGGATTTTAAAATGACTTTAATGAAAAGGTAGTTGATTTAATAAATGATTTTAAATATGGTTTCACATAGAATAGTTATAAAGAAGGTGATAAAGTCAGTTTTTAAATGGTTGAATTGAATTGGTATTCCATATTGGTATCTAAAAAGGCATATTTTTCACTTTATATAAGGTATTTTTATAACGAGTATCAGACCATCAATTATGCCCCTTGTTTTGATTATTCCTGATATGAATTATGGCCCCTAAGGAGGGATGTTGTATTCTATTTTTGATATGGATGAAGTGAAAGGGGTTATTTATTTTGAGGTAATGGATTTGGAGGTGAGATGATATTTATTTAAAATAATTTTTTATCAATTATTATGATTATTTTGATTTTATACCCCTACTAGATTGATTTATCATGGGAACATAGGTAAATAATAGAAGGTCTAGCAGCATGTGATTCTAGATTAGTGTATGTTAGATAGATAGTGCCATAAAAGATTATCACCCCACTAGGGTTCTATTTTATATGTGGAGAGACCTGAAAGGGGAAGTTGAATGGGATGATCTAATTTCACATAGGGTCCCAATGAGTAATATGATGAATTAAGTCTAGTATCACCCATTATAGAGCCTAATTAGTATCCCATGATGTCTATAATTCATTGAATATTGATTAGAGGATCTCATCTCATGCCTTATTTGTATCCCCACTATTACTTCAGTTATTTCTTATTTTCAATTTCCCATTGATATCATGGTTCATGTTATGTTTCTATATTCCATTTCATTTTTGGTTTTGGTTTATATTCAAACAAAATTAAAAAATAGTTTTGAATGTATATTATTAAAGAAAAAATGATGGTTGATTTTAAGGTTTGTTTTTGAGATATTGATTTAGAAATAAAGGAAAAAATGTGTAGTTCTCTTTTAATGGATTTGAAATTCCTTTTTTTCTTAGTTTGAATATATTTCCTTTTAAAATTAAAATGGAAGTTTTTTTATAAAAGAAGTTATGGAATGTTACACTTTTTCATTATACCCTCTTGTGAAAAACCTATTAATTACTTACATTTTTATTGATCATTAATAAAATGTCCTTTGAAATGAATTATACAAACTCCTTAGTGAAATCCTATTAGGCACAGTTTGGTTCACATTGTGAATACACTAATGGGTGTATGAAAATTTCATGTTTACTTTCAAGATCCTAGGTTATGTTCTTTTACCATGGTTAATGTTCGATTTGGTCTAATGATAGATGTTATAGGATGGTTTGAGGGATTGTGGGTTATAATGAGGTAGTTAGTAGTGGTCCACATTTGGTCATATTTTTGGATGTTTATATATAATCCTTGTTGGCCCAAATATTTCTTTTAGTTTATTATATACTTGGGATTCTTCTTATTACTTTATTATTTGATGATGTGATGATGTGATTTATGACCTTTTATTATTTATAAAATATTATACTATGTTTGATTGTTTTTTTATATTGAAACTATTTATTTTGTGCATGAGTGACCGATGTATAGATGAGTCATGTTGGATTTATGGGTGGAGTCCTTGATGTTGTTATTCATATTCAGAGAGTGAAACTATTACCAATGGTTATACTTTGATGCCTTGACACTTGTCAACATCCAAAAACAATCAGACACATTCTTTTGGCCTTATGGATATCTAGGTTGGGTGACATGTTAGGATGATCCTGGCCAGTTCATTACAAAATGGTATTAGAGGATCATTTTATTATTTGTAGTGTGTATTAGTATAAATAAGATAATATCATCATCGAGACTCAATAGGTAAGTCACAAGTAGTTTATTAATCAACACTTTCCATAACAAAACGTGATTTTCCATGGGTAGTTGTTATTTCAATCTTTGATTTGGATTCCAGTTTTAATTATTTTGATAATGATGATTAGATCCTCATTGAGTTATATTAGATACATTGGGGGTTTTTTTTTAAGATTTTGGATGAAATTAGGAAGGAACAAAAGTATCATCATCATATCACATGGTCTGAATATTATATGGATCCTATGCATGTGGTCTCAGAAATGTTTCAGCTGTTATTGTATGATTGGTGTATGGTCAGCTAAACCATGTGGTCAAGTCATGAACAACTTTGCATCTAAGTTGGATTTATTTTGTAAACCTGTTTTGATTTCCAATGGATCCTAAGGAAATTTAGACCCTGGGAGATGGATGAAAGGAGGTTTTAGTGATTTTTTGGTTTTATTGTAATAGATTTTGTATGTTGTGCCACATTATGGTTTTATTATGTTTGGTGCTTCAATATTTTTTGTACAGAAGTACATTTTTTGAAATTTTGTTATTCCAAAATGGGTTTTGGGGGATTATTTTTAATGTATTTTGAATATCATGTATAATCTTCTCTAGAGTAGTAAGGTTTAGAAATAAATTGGGAAATTATTTAAAATAAAAATACATTTCATGAAGTGTTTTAATTTAAAACCTTTTTCATGATTAATTTGAAATTGGGAATCATGGATGTTTTGGATTAAAAAATAGGTTTTATGATTTGTTTTGAATTTAACATGATTCTTTGTATGTGTTTGATTGCATTATATAATTTTGGAAATGATTTTAAAATAAATGGGATTTCAAGAAATTCTTTGGCCTTATGAAAAAATTCATGAGATGTTTTGAAAATAAAAGAGAAATTTATGAAGTTTGAGTGATATTTTATTTTAAATAAGTTCATGATTATCAAATATAGTGTTAATATTTTTAAGATTCTATACTTCGGAAGTTGTAATTTTACCCTATGGAATGGATTTTGTATTTTTTAAAGGAATTGATATTCTTTTCAATGTTATTTTTTTTAAAGGAGTTGTCATAATTTTTTTTTAAACGTGGTGATTTTTAAGAAAGATATTTTTACAGGGGGTGTGCAGGGGAGGGGGAGGGGATGTGCAGTGGGGATGGGGTGTACAGTGGGGAGGGTGTGTTAGGGATAGGTGGGGTGAAAGGGGGAGGGGTGGGGAAGGTGGGTGCTAGTGCATGGGCAGGGGGTGATGGTGTAGGGGTGTGGTGTTGGGGAAGGGGGAAGGGGTGTGTACAGGGGAGGGGGTGGGGGTGTGTACAGGGGAGGGGGTGGGGGTGTGCAGGGGGTGGTGCTGGGGAAGGGGCCAGGGGGTGTGTAGGGGAGGGGGTGTGCATGGGGGTGTGTAGGGGCTGGGGGTGAAAGGGGGTTTGTAGGTAGGAGGGGTCTGGGGGTGCGAGGGTCAGGGGGTGCAAGGGGGTGTGCTAGGGGGAGAGGGCAGGGGGTGAAAGGGGCCGGGGGAGGGGTGCAAGGGGGGGAGGGGGTGCAAGGGGCAGGGGGAGGGTGCATGTGGGATGAAAGGGGTGGGAGGGTGGTGAATGGAGGTATGTGGGTGTCTAGGAGGGGGTGTTCAAAAGGGTGTACAGGTGCATTCTTGCATTTGGTGATATTTTTTTCCATGAATTCAAATTTTCATTTTTTGTAGATTTTGTTGATTACTCATTTTTAATTCACTTTTATTGAAATATTATGTACCAAAAATGTATTTTTCTCAATATTTTAAGTATAATCAATATTCATGTAGGGTTTAAATCCTGCATACAAGGTGACAGGGTGGACCGACACTCGATTTTGGAGAAATACACCATCATGAAATATTGGAGCAATGGTATATTTTCAAGAAGTGGGTAATTTTATATTGTTTTTGTTAATATTTTATTTTAATTATATTAAATATGAGTTGTGCTTCATTTTTTAAACTGCATGTACTCTTATTGAGCAGTGGATGATTTATTTAACTTGAGCAGTGGATAGTTTTTTATACAATTAGAACATGTATTTTTTAGAAGTTTTGTTTTTTTTAATCAGTGGGTCCTTTATTAGAGCATTGGATTATCACTGGGTGAATGCACGTGCGAGAACCTCTCCAGGGGTGGTTTGTCGAGGGGGGATATCTATAGGGTGGGGGTGTCTGTCCGGTGGGGCGGGGGTCTCTGTCCAGGGGGGGCTATCCAAGGGGAGGTAGTGGGTCTGTGCAATGGGGGGGTCTGTCTAGGGGGGATTGGAGGGGGGATTTTCATGGGTGAAGGGGTGCTGCAGGGGGGTCCTATCCTAGGGTTAGGTCTGTCTGAGTGTAGGGGGTCTGTCCAGGGGGGGTATCTGCTGGGGGGTGTATATCTAGGTTATGTTCAGGGGGAGGCTTTCTAGGGGGAGTGAAGGGGGGGCTTTGGAATGGGGAAGGGGTGTTGCAGGGGGGTCATGTTCGAAGGGGCTTTGTTCATGGGGGTGTATGCAGGGTGTGGGGGCTATTTCCAGGGGGTTCTAGGGGTGGGGGATTCAAACCACTCTGTGAAAACATCATTGAGTCCTTGAGGTGACAACTGTTATAAAAACTAATCTCGGGAAGTTGGAGTTCTAGTCCTTTTCCACCTCGCATTCCCCATTTGTGGACTTGTCAAAGCTTTCATAAATAACTTTCATTGAATTAGAAAAATTTGGGGGGTAAGAGATCTTACATCCTTCGTCTATAACCAATGTAATGGTGACCATTGTGCCCTGAGATTTTGGAGAATCCCCTTTACTTCCATTATCTTAAGGTGCATGTATATTACCCACTGCCTTCTTGAATTTATCAATGACCTGAATAGCCTTGATAGTTCCACTAGTGTTGGTGTACTCAAAATTAGGATTGAATATTCCTTCCCCATGCTTAACAAGATTACCACACTCATTATAGGCACCTTTTTAGGATGATTTAATGAGGCTATAATTTCTTCCCCTAGTAGTATCAGGCTTGCTGGTGGATTTTCACTCAGCCTTCTAGGTATTAGTGAACTGGCTAAGAGTGCTAATAGTAGGATCTAAAATATAATCTAAATATTTTTGATCAACTATTCCATCAATTAGACTCTATATATCATTAAAAGTGGTTTTGTGAGACATATAGGAAGAAATTATGGGTGCATCCTTCACAATGGGGCATTCCATGACTGCCATTTAGAAGGAATCAGGATACTTAGACTTCCAAGATTGAACATATAAAGAAGAGTCCACATCTTTCTAACCATATTCACCTACATTAACCACTGTTAAATCATTCTTCATAGACTTCCTATATTCATCTAAACTGTTAATATCACTACTAGCTTTAGCACCATCCAATTCTATACTTTGATCATCCACATTCCTTGTATCATCCTTATTAAATCCATAAATATCACTTTTAAAAAATGAATTATCTCTAGAGATAACCTTGGATTTTCCCTTAATAGTGTGGTTTTTTAACATTGTCTAATATTGAAATAAAGGTAGACTTCACATATTTATCCCTCTTATCAGCCCTAATAGAGGGATTTTGAATAGGTGAATAAACATTCATAACCCCAAGGGAATTCTTCCCCTTACTCGTATCAGAACTCATAAAAAGTCTCTCCTGTAAGTCAATATGGTCATCTCCTACACCCAATTAGAATTAGGACCAGGTTGAGAGGGTGACTCTTAGTGATGATTATAATTGATGATCGAAAGTCATTTCTAGGATGGGATATTTTGTTTTTATATTCATATAACCCCATGTTTTTTGAAATCCAACCATAAAAAAGTGGAATGGGCAGCACAAATATAAGAGAGTCTTCTGCTGGCTGATAGAGGTAATGAATTTTATATCTTCACATTCATGGGACTACTATGTTTTTACCCTAACATATCTCTAGAATCTATTCCATGATAAGGTCACTTGGCCACACCCACATGTGTGCCTCCCAAATTGATATCTTCCACCTGGAAATCGTAATAGTAATACATACAGCTAAACTGACCATGGGATCCTTGAGATTTGTGTTTTATCACCTCAAATACCATCAATTATCCTCTAGTATTTTATAAAATGAGTTATCCTTACCTTATTAAATATCCTTTTTATAATTACATGAATTCCGTATATTTATGTGAATTGATTCATTCTAAAAATACCTAAAACATTATGTGAAATGGATGTCCATAATCCGTATTGTTTTGCCACTCTCTCCTAGGACAAGCATCGTGACACCCATGTGATCGTTGGAATCTCCTCTTTTTCATTGAATATGTCCTTATCTAGTTGGAAATCATCATAAATCTCTCCCTAGATATAGATTCTCATTAAGTGGTAGGGGTCCCATATACCATTGTTGACCTCCCAATGATGTAGGAGAAATTTGTTGGCCCCTGGTGTCCAATTTCTCATAAACTCTAGAATGAAGTCCTGATTATTGTAGAAGTTGAATTTTGACCACCATATTGGCACATAGATCCCAACACACTATATATCCAACTAAAATTCATGACAGGACAAACATACCCAATATAACATGGCCCCTCTCTTCAAGAGGTTTCTATAATGATGTAGGTTATAGTAATATATCAACAATCCTTGAATTTAAGTGGAAATAAAATAGTTTCGAAATGAGGGGGTGTAGGGGTGGGGGTCTGTCCAGGAATGAGGAGAGGGGTGAAAGGGAGGCTGTTCAGGAGGTGGGCTGTCCAGGGGGTGTCTAGGAGGGGGGGGACTATCTAGGGGGATGGGGTGTTTAGGAGGGATGGGGGATATCCAGGGGGGTTTGTTAGGGTGGGTCTTTCTAGGAAGGAGGCGGGATGTCAAGGGGGTGTCCAGGAGGGAGGGGGGACTATCGAGAGGGGATGGGGGTAGTCCAGGTGGGGTGTCCATGAGGGATGGGGGGTTTTCCAGAGAGGGAGGGGTAGGGGTCTGTCCAGGAAGGGGGGGTGGGTGGGTGGGGGTGGGGTCTATCCAGGAAAAAGGGGGTGTGGAGGGGGTGTCTTCTTATATATGTCCTTTGAAACTCAATAAATTACAATGTTGTTTATTATTATTTAATTTTATTCAATGAGGAATAGAGAATTGGGAATATGATTTTGATTTTGTTTCTTTTTAGGTACTTCAATGAGAATATCTAGGTTGAGTGAAAAATATAAGAGGATGGTTGGCTCTTTAAAAAAAAAGAAAACTACATCAAATCCTTATAGTGGAGTACCTAATTTGGTTTTTACTTGTTCAGAATAATTCATTCATGCTAAAAATTGTTGGAATACTTATGAAATTATTTATTTTAGGATTTTATGATTGTTCAGTGTTTGTGCTTAAACTATTCAATACTTTTTATACTGATGTTATTGAACTGAATTTGTTTATGATGGTTATTGAAAATATTCTTTCTTATGGTAAAACATGCGGAGTGTTGAGTTTTAATGTATGATGATGTTTATTGTAAAATTTAAATTTCATGATTTTTTTGTTGAAAATATGTTAAGTATTCATTAATGAGGGTATAGTGGTAATATAAAAAATGTTTTCATGGTGCTTTCCAAGAAAGGGGTGATGTCCAGGAGGGGGTGTTCAAGAGGGAGGGGGTTTTTCTAGGGGGTGTCCAAGAGGGGGTGCTATCAAGGGGGGTTCAAGGGGTTCTTTAGGGGCTATCCAGGAGGGAGGGGATATCCAGGAGTGGGGGTGTTGTCTAGGGGGTTTTAAGGGGGGAGGGGGTTGTCTATGAGGGGGTGTCCAGGGGGAGTGGGGATATCCAGGGGCTATCTAAGTGGGGTGATGGGGGGTCTACAGGGGGAGGGGATATCAAGGAGGGAGGGGGGATATCCAGGGGTAATCTAAGAGGGAGGGGGGCTATCCAGGGGATATCCAGGAGGGAGGGGGGCTATCCAAGTGGTGTACAAGATGGTAGGGGGTGATATCCAGGGGGGTGCAGTGTGATCTATAGGGGGGATGTCCAGGAGGGGGTTTCTAGGAGGAGGGGTCTGTCCAGGAGGGAGGGGGTTGTCCAGGGGGTGTTTAGGAGTGGGGTTGTTGCCCTGGGGGTGTCCAGGAGGGATGGGGGCTGTGCAGGGGGTGCAAGGGGGTCTGCAGGGGGAGGGGGTTATGTAGGGGGAGGGGTAGGGGGTATGTCCACTGAGGGGGTCTGTCCAGGGAGGGGGGTATGTACCTGGTGGTGTCCAAGAGGGATGGGGGGATTTCCAGGGGTGCAAGGGGGTCTGCAGGGTTGTGTAGGGGGGTCTGTCTAGGGAGGGGGTCTATCTATGGTGGGGTGCAAGGGGGTCTATCTAGGGTTGGGGTGCAAGGGGGTCTTTAGGGGGAGGGGGTCTTTCTAGAGAGGGGGTGGGGTGCAAGGGGGTTTGGAGGGGGTGCAAGGGGGGTCTTCAGGGGGGTCTGTCCAGGGAGGGGGTGGAGTGAAAGGGGGTCTACAGGGGGTGCAACGGGGGTCCGTAGGGTGGGTTCAAGGGGGTCTGCAAGGGGGGAGGGGGTCTTCATGGGGGGTCTATCCAGGGAGGGGGTGGGGTCTATCCAGGGTGGGGTTGGGGTCTGTCCGGGAGTGTCTTTATTATGAAATGGGAAGGTATATAGCCATGGTTTTAAATTGTGGCTAAAGCTTTATAGCCAATGTTTCAAACCATGGTTATAGCTCATGTGTGGCTAAAGCTTTATCCATGGTTTGAAATTATGGATATAAAGATTTATCCACGTTTTGAAATCATGGATATAATGCTTTATCCATGGTTTGAACCATGGCTATAGGGATATAGCCACGGTTTCAACCCTAGGTATAGTGATTTTGCCATGGTTTGAAACCGTGGCTATAGGTTTTTCCTTATAGCCACACCAATACGAGCCATGGTTTATTAAACTATGGATATTAAATATATCCATAGTTTTTGGGATTATATCCATAGTTTGGAATCATGGTTATATCCTATATTTCTAGTATTGTATGTATAATGGTGAACATTTCATTTGTAGTGGATGTTTACAGTCAGATCATAGAAAATATGGGTAAAGGACTCTAGAAATATTGGAAAGGAATTCCTTTATATATAAAAGGATTAGAGGATATAGGCATGTTTTTTAATATAGGGGATCCTTAATAGGGTTATATAGACATGGAATTTGGAGGTGATACAGACACATAAAAGAGTTCTAAAGGAAATGTGTTTACTCTTGGAGGGAAAACAACAAGATAGATTTCTAGGTTATAACCATTCACATCACTATCTAAAACATAAGTTGAATATGTTTTTATCATGGAATAATAGAAAGAAACTATATATTTAAATTTTTTGTTGGAGAATATTGAATGGATTTGGGAAAATGGATTTCTACTGTTACTATGATAGTGTTATTCAATTGGAAAATAATTAGGTGTTTTACTCATGGGAAAAGTGCATTAACATGAAATATAATTCCGACTAGAAGATTTTGGATGATGGAATTATTGATTTGTAAAATATAGGTGGGATTTGTAATTTTACTAACATGTTCACTAAGGTTTTACTCAAAGGACATATGATCCATAATTGTGCCTTAGTGAGACTATGGTGACCAGAAGCTAGTGGAGACACAATTATTGCTATATAAGATGAAAGATTTTTTTCCTTAGTATTGGTGTTTGAGATGTTTTTACATTAAATAGGTATTAAATGGGGATATTTATGGAAAATGTGAAGTCTCTTTCATTTTTTGATTCACTTGACTAGTAGTAGAATCTCTTAATGATGTGTTTTGTCCTGATGTTTAGAAAGTGGTGGAAAAAGTCTAACAAAGTTAGGTGGTCTGAAGGTTATGTTCTGGGAGGTTTCTAGTGGTTATTCAAAATTTGATGATCAATGAAAGTTATGATATACATAAAATTCTGTGGTTGTTAAATAAATTTATTCCTAATAGGTTTTTTGGTAAAGGAAATATATAAAAAAGTAACTTGTTCATATATAATATAAGATTATTCAGTTCACCAAATATTTTAGGTTAATCCAATGATGGTTATAGGTAATCGGAGTTTGCTATGAAAAATGGCGGGTCCCCTGTATGTTTTAGGAGGTAGTGGAATTGGTTGGAAAGTTGAGCCATAGTATAATGGTAGGGTGGGAACTACTATAAATGGAAAAATGAAGTATTTTTCTCCCATGTAAATAGAACTATAATACAAACCATATAAATCCTTGTGTTCATTTCCTTTATGCTTTAATTTATCTTGAAGTTTTGTTTCTGTGAGTTTGTATTTTGAGTGTGTAATGGGTGTCAACTTCATGTACTGAATAAGGATGGGGAATGAATTCATTGTTTTCAAAACACTAAATCCATGAGGTTCTTTTAGTCTGATGATTTTCCTGTTTCTTAATCAATTCTTTATGTTCTTGTGGTTTAACTCTCAATGATCAGTGATAATTGAACCCTAATGGTTGAATTTTTTAGTACAACATTGGATTATATAAATTTAAATATTTACCTATTATCCTTTTATTTAATACTTATTATCCATAATTTTATCAAATAACCCTTTTTAATTTTTTGGGAATGTTAAGATAATTTTTATTTCCTCAATTACATAAGCTAACTATTACCAGGTTCTCATTAATCACACTAAAATTTTGATGTCTTCTTACAGTTATCTACATTTGTAAGATTGAATTATCACACTATATAGATTTTAAATATTAGTCACCACTTGTACAAAATTTTCATTTCATATTCAATGTGGATTTAATACATTCAAAAATATAGAATAATCTTTAATTGATATTTGAGAGACTGGTACTTTTATATTTGTATGATCCACTGAGTTCTTGATGATATTATCCTTCATTACCTCAACCGTATTTAAAATAAATTCTTAATGAATAAAATTATTTTTATAATTGGATTTGAAATCAATATTAATTAAATTGAGTAGAATAATAACGAAATTACTGGTGGTGTATCCCACTAGATTGCATCTTCTACATTTCTCTCAATGTACGCTAATTTTAACTAGAACATTATAATTTATTTTAGATGTATAAAATTTACTCCTTTTTTATTCATTCACCACTATAACTTTATACTAGTAGTTCCTCTCTTTATATCTGAAAATCATATCATACAATAGCCTTTTTATATTTATTCATCTATAGAAAAAATTCATTTTTTTCAAGCATCATTGTCCTCCATTTTTCTTTGTGGTAACAACAGTTTCCTTCTTTAATGGTGAATTCAATGTCTTTTGTTAGTATGGATGATTCTCTCCCTATACTATTACCCCTTCTTATTTAGAAGGTAATTTTTTACACCTTTTGTCTTCACTTATTATCCTTGATACAATTAGTGTCCATACCCAAATTCATTTTCTTTATGGTTCCCAGATTAGAATCTCTAACATTCATCTATATACAAATGTATATAGAGTTTTTTTCTTCAATGTGTTATTATTCTTTGAATAACCATTCACGAATTTTTTTATTTATTTTTAGATTGAATAGTCAATTTAATATATTATCCCTTTGTAATATGTTTCCTCTTCCATATTTTGGAAATCCTTTTGGTTTAATCAATCAGTGAAAAATTATCTTACTTTTAATTTAACTCCTTAATGAGATCTTACTATAATGTAAGTTCAAAAATTCGTGTGACTCTAAATTGATAATATTAGAATATATATCATAAATCTACATAGATTTAGAGAGCTATAATTATAAAAAATCATGTTTATCTTTGATTAAAATCAACTTAAACTCCGTGATTTTTCCAATTATCATTTGATGATAACTTGATAAATCATTAAAATTAATTTATAGGATGGTTTATATTCTTCAAATTTTTTAGGAATAATTATTTAATAATTAAATATATCATTGAGAAAAATAAATATAAAATTTAATATTTTATATCTCAGTTTGAAGTCTTCTATTTAATTTTTAAATATATATAAAATTTAATAAATCATTATTTGAGAATTTTGTAACATCCAATAATTTCTTATACTTATTTAACTCCCTTTTCAATATATTCCTCAATGTTTTATTGAAAATAGATTCAAATTTTCCATTAGAAACTTCCTTATAAATTTTAATAAATATATTATTATAATTTTAATTTATTTTGAAAGGAATAAAGTAGATAAATTCTTGATAGTAAAGATATAAAACATTAAACACAAAGTTAACACTATGAAAAGATGTATAAAATCACACACCACCAAAGAAAAATCTAGTCACAGTCCTCAACCCGACTTGATAAAACTGATAAAAATGATTATTATGATATCCAATTCCTCATATTATATCATATGCCAATGAGAATATTAAATGATCTAAATATAAATTTGATATAAATTATATTTTCACTATTTTCATAAACACATTATCCATTGATTTAAAAAAAACAAACCTTATTATGAAAATTTTATAGCTGATACATCATAGAAACCCTTGACATAATACCAAATTAAGATTCATATATTGGAAACAAGGGGTAAAAATTAGAGCACTCCATGAAAAAAAATAATCTACGGATTGTATTTATCCATGGTGATTATAAAAATTTGGTAGAAATTATCCACAACCATATGGGCTATATGATGTGGTTATTATCCACAATCTGTTAGTATAAGATAAGAAAACACAAATCCCTTGGATGGAGAAAGATTATTCTCTTCACACTCACTTGTGAGAGTTATGAAGTATTATTAATTTGAAAAATATCCTTCAACAACCATCACTCTAAAACCAAATAAAGTCCTTAGAAGAGAGTTGATTCATCCAATGATATCATTAAAAGGTGGAATGATTGTTCATTATTTATTTATTACAAAAGTTTCACATTTCCCCATTTTTCAAAATATCATTATTCAAATATTTTTTAATATATGAGTATTTCATCCATCAAGGGATAATGATTATAATTATGAGAGATAGATAAATAATGTATATAAAAACTATGTATTTATAACACCATAATATTTTATGGTATCTTTCTTCTTAAATAATTTCAATTCATTAGATAGCTTATAATTCATGAAACACTGAGTCTTTGTGAAACAACACGTGGTTATAGTAGATAGTTATAACATATCCATTAAACTTACATTTTCTGCTTTTGTGATTTTAATTTTGAAAAAATTACATACACGGTTGCAATTAGTGTGATATTTAGAGACTCGTTGGATCAACTTACATTTTTGGTGAATAGTAACTTACCCTTATGAATAGTAACATACCCTTATGAATAGTAACATAACCTTATGAATAGTAATATGACCCATATGACTGGTAAGATTACTGATGAGAGTATAAATAAACTTTAGGTACCTTATAAATGAATGTGAATATTTTAATTAAGTGTTGGTATTTTTGTGAGTAATAAATATATAATTATAATATTATAATAAATAAAATTATTTAAAAGATAATTAATTTTAGAAAAATGTATTAATAAATCTATATTATCTTTTTCTATGATTTTAGTATAATTTAATGAGACCATAGTTAATTTTTCAATGTGTCAAAAAATCGGTTGTAATTTTAAAAATTTGTATTTTTCGATGAAATGATGATATAAATTAAAAATTAAATATCTCATATATAGAAAATTATTTTCATAAAATGGAGTTAATTTATGTATTCTATTCCTCTAAAACTAGGTATGGTGAGTTTTTGGTATATTTTCTGAAATACTTGATTTTTTGGTGAATAGTGAAATTTGAAAATTTACAAAATAAGCTAAATAAATGAATTTCTACATCTGGTATGGGTCATGGATGATGTAAATGGACATTGGTTTGTACTAATATTTACTTATTATTGTTTTTTGACAATAATCATGACTATTCATATTATTTATCCAATTAATAAACTAATGATTAAAATAATGCAAAAACCCTCCTCTCCTCCACTATATAAACCACCCCTCACCCCCTCTTCCTCTCACGCCACTCAAACTTCGATACATGAATAAGTTCTACCAAATACACTTCCCAATCCCTCCCTCGTGTCCAAGTCCTTCTTGTTTCACCAAAATTCCAAAAACAAAGTCCTTAAGAAGATTCTCAAGGAAGAGTACTCAAGAGGCAATCCTCTCTTCCTTTTCATTTCAACTTCTTTTACAAGTTCCATTATTTTGCTTCTCTCTCCTAACCTCCCCTCATCCAAATGTTGTGATAAATCCAATTCCTAACATGTACTATAATTTTGTTCTAATAATGGAATAATTCATCATCATCTCTCTTTTTCGCTTCTTTTATACTAGAATTGAAAACACCATATGAGATATGTTAATTTAACACATTCAAGGACGATGGGTTTTCAATTTATATTACCATATTCAATTATGATCATGAAATAGTTATGATAGTCTAAATAGACTATAATATATTTATTATAACTTATGTAATTTTCTATAATATTTTTGTACTTATGATATTAATTTACAAATCAAAATGAGTATGTTGTGATCAAAAACATCCAATTAACCCAAACAATTATCATTAAAGTTTTATATAATGATCCATCTTTAATCCCAATAACCAAATGCATTTTAGTACCATGTAACCTTCTAGATGAAAATTAATAACTCATAACATCAATTTTGGTTTTCAATTTCCATTTTAATTGAACTTCCATACTCTTATACAAGTGAACCGATCATGAAAACTAAGAAAATGTGCACTCCCAAATGATGAAATTTAATATTTTAACCCATATAAAAGGCCATAAATGAACTTAATGAAGACATAATAAATAAATTACATGTAGGTATGGTTATGGAATTATTTATTAATAAATCTAATTTGATTATTCCGTACATTAAGATCAATTGCAGAGTACATTCAGATTAAGGCAAGGGGCTTCTCATCTTTCTTTTTTCCGTGAGATTTCCATTTTTCATCACTTATTTCTTTTATGTGGTGTACGTTCACTGAAATTTTATATATAATATCATTATTATATTTATATTAATGGTATTTAGTGATTCAATTGATTATTATTTACTCATTTGATTACAATTTTTTAAGGGAATTTGTCTCAATTTCCATTTCATTATTATTTACTTAGTACTGTGCACCTAATCAATCTGAAGTGGTGAATCTACTACCCCTTTGAGATCATTTTTCATTTTAAATTGTAATTAAATTATATATCTATAATATTTTTACATTTATATGATTATTTTCTTAGTCGTATAACATTTTACATACGTTGTTTATGTGGAATATTTCTTCAAATGTGGAAATATTGAGGAATATTTATCCTCAACTCAACATGGATATTGCAGAGGAATATTATTCGTGTATGAAAGATTTATATAAATAATTATTTGAACTGTAAGTGATGGTTGTGGCCCTCTATAGCCCTCAATGCAATGATAGGTCTAATTATACAAATTAGTTGGCAACTAACCCTTTGAATATGTTTCCAAAACAGTATCAGACATGAATCTACACACAGAATTAAACCATATTGATGGTATTATGGTTCTTGTTCTAGATAAATGATGTTAAAATAATAATAATTCAATTTATTCATTATTCATTCATTACTATCCATGAGTTTTTCACTGTGAAAAAATCTATGGATATATTTTCATTCTCATTTTTTTAATGTCGTGTGTTTTTCATATATTCACCATGCTATATTAATTATATAAAATTAGTTATGGTTCACATATTATTGAATCATTATTTCCCTATATGTTCCCCTTACAGAGAATGTCATATCATCCCTTTCATTTTATTTACTTCCAGAGGTTATGAATAAGGGATCATTTATTGAGTTTTCATGGATGCATTATCTTAGATTTTATTTTGTTTTATTTTCCCAATGTAAAATGGGATCCATGTATGTATCTAGTTTCTCCAAGACTACTTAAATGATCAGTCCTTCTATATTTTATTCCTTGTAATGATTTCAATGTAATTTAATAATGCACCAGCTCTGGGCTTCAGGGTTTATGGAGTTATAGTTGGTATCAGAGGAAGTTTAGTAGAAAACTTTGGAGCCAGATTTAGGAAACATAGCTCAGGTAACATAACCCTAATATAGAATTTGAGGATTGGCATAGAGTAACATCCTATATTTTTGGTAAGGAATAGACTATGTGGGTCTTCCTAGAAAATACATCCATGTCTGGATACTATAAGTGGACGTGGTTCTGACATAGATGTACCTAGGAGTAACAACTCTAAAAAGGAGTTACAGGCCTTACCCATGGTATCATGGTACATTACAACGAGCGTTACTACGCACCTTGTTTAATACTCTCGGGGGATATTCTTAGGATAATTCACATTTTCTATACAAACCATTATGAAGGATTTAAATGTTAACAAAAACCATTTTTATGATTAAGGGATCAGTTTTGAATAAATCTTCAAATTATGTTAAAGGTTTTTCTAGTTATAAATTATGTATTATGACCTAATTTAGTGTAAATCATTGTTCATTGATGGTTCTTAATGTATGAATGGTAATCAATATCCACAGAAACTATAGGGATTTCCCCGCTGAGCAAGTCTACACATTCAATGTTGGAGAGGATCAGATCATGACCATATTTGGACAACTTACTCAGGTTGTGATGAATAACCAAGATAACCCTATGTTGGATAATTTCATGTGAAAGAATCCCCCATATTTTAGTGGGTGTCCTAATCTAGTGGTAGCGGAGAAGTGGATCAAGCCCCTTGAAATTATATTTCTTGCATTAATATGCAATGAAAATTAAAAGGTAGTACTGGCAGTATATTGTCTCATGGGTGATTCTGATCACTAGTGTTCCTTGATCTATAATACCATGGGGGAAGATGAAATAAAGTATATTTAATGGAGAACTTTTAAGAAATTATTCTTTGAAAAATGTTTCACTCATGAGCAATAGACTGAAATAAAGAGAAAATTTCTTATCTTGAAACAAATGGAAGAGGGGAGTGTTGCGGAGTATGAGTCTACTTTCAAAATACTATCTAGGTATACTGTAGATTAAATATGTGTTTCAGAAGGAAAAATTGATCATTTTTTTAAAGGTATTAATCCAAGTCTTTTAACGGCATTGGCTTCTCAAAAAATTTCATCATATAATGAAATAGTATTAAGTGCTATGAAAACAGAGAAATAATTTTCTAAATCCAATTTCTTCAAGGGAATAAAATATAATAATAGGTATTTTGATAATAATAGAAAATGTGGATCTCTAAAGAAGAAGAAAAGAATGAAACATTTCCCATTATGTGAGAATTGTGGAAAGAACCATCCTGTAAAATGCTTGAAAGGCATGGGAGTTTGTTATAAGTGTGGATAAAAGGGTCATAGATCTAGTGAATGAAAGGGGAAGAGATAGATTAATAATGTTAAATGCAATAATTTTAAGGATATAAGACATAATGAAAATGATTTTCCTAAACATGAAGTAAAACTACCTCAGAAAAGGCCACGAGAGAAAGTGAAAGCTTTTGAGATCATAAACATGGAGGTTGAAGTTCCTAATGATGTGGTGGAAGGTACTTTAATTGTTTCCTCAAACTATTCCAATGCATTATTTGATTCTGGATCATTTAATTCTTTAATATCTTCCCAGTTTTCCATAAAAATTAGATATTTACAATTTGATTTAATAAAGGAGTTGTTAGTCAAAAGTCATAAGGAAAGTATCATTGCAACAAATATATGTCGAGTAGTTCCCATTATGGCATATAAATATGCCTTATCTATTGATTTTATTATCATACCCATTATTAAAATTGATATAATCCTCAGTATGGATTGGATTCCATATCATGATGAAAAAATCTTCTGTAATAATAAGTAAGTTACAATTTTTGAGAATGATGTAGAATACCTTATCTTTATAGAAGAAACATCATCATCTAGATATTATGCAGATCCACCTTCACTATCTCTTATAAATGAAATTCTTGGGGAGGAAGAGAAAACATCATCTATGGATCTTCAAATTGAAGATGTACTTATTTTGAAAGAATACATTGATGTATTTCTAGAGGATTTACCAAGACATCCTCTATATTGGGATGTTGAGTTCTCTATTGATTTAATACCTAGAGAAAGACCTATATCAAAGTCTACATATATAATGGACACAATGTAATTATTAGAACTCAAGAAAAAATTAGAGGAAATGAGTGATAAAGGATTTATCCACCCTAGTGTTTCTCTATGGAGACCCTTATTCTCTTTGTCAAAAATGAAGATGGATCTATGAGGTTGTGCATTGACTATAGGGAGATCAATTCTATTATGATAAAGAAAAAGTATCATCTTCCTCACACTGATGAACTATTTGATCAACATCATAGAGCACTATTTTTTCTGATGATTGACCTTCGATCTGGATATCATCATCTATGTGTGATGAAGGAATATATTTCAAAAATATCATTTCAATCCAAGTATGGGCATTATGAGTTTAAAATGATGTCTTTTGGACTGACTAATGCAACCTTTAATTTAATGGTTTTAATGAATAGAGTTTTCAAGAAATATCTTGATACCTTTTTGTGGTATTTATCGATGATATCCTGGTATACTCCAAAATCTATGAATACCATGAGAATCACTTGCAGATCATTCTAAAAACTCTTAGAAGAAATTAATTATATAGGAAGTTTAGTTACTGTTAATTTTGTCTTCAATTAGTTTCTTTTCTTGGCTATATTGTCTCTAAGGATATAATCTTAGTTGATCCAGTGAAGAAATAGTAAATCCAATAATTTACCACACTAAAAAACATAACTTTGGTGCGTAATTTTACTGTTTTAGAAGGTTACTATCTTCATTTAGTTCAGAATTTTTCCCGATTGAAAACCCCACTAACCAAGTTCACATGTAAAGGGGTTAATTTTGTATGGAAAAAATAATGTACAGAGTGATTTAAATAATTGAAAGGAAGATTAGTCAATGCCCCAACTTTGATTCATCCATTTGAAAGTGATGGGTTTGTGATATATAGTGATGCATCAAATAATGGAATGGGTTGTGTCCTTATGAAAAATGATAAAGTTATTTCTTATGCATCTAGTATGTTAATGACTCATGAGAAAAATTAAATAACTTGTGATCATTAATTAGAAGTTGTAATCTTTGCTCTGAAAATATAAAGACACTATCTCTATGGTGAAAGATGTGAGGTATATACAGATCAAAAGAGTTTGAAATATATTTTTACACAGAAAGAACTCAATATGAGGCAAAGTATATGGTTTGAGTTACTCAAAATTATGATTTTTAAATACATTACCACCCAAGAAAGGAAAATAAGTTTTAAGATGCATTAAGTAGGAAATATCATGGACTTCTGACCTAAATGAGGATTGAGAGAGATCCTATATTCATTGATCTAGTAAAGATGGATATGGGAATTGTTAAGGAAGAGAAAACACCATTCCTTTTTCAAATGATTACAAATCCATCTTTACTGGGGAAGATAAAAAGCTCTCAATTTGATGATGGGAACATTCAAAAGAGAACTAAAGCTATTAAGGATGGAATATTGGAAGACTTCATGTCTGAGGATGGAGTTCTGATATTTGGAAAGAAGTTATGTCTTCAATCAGTACCTAAGATAAAAGGGAACTATTAGATTATGCTCAGAGATCGAATTTATCTATACACCCTAGTATCTCTAAAATGTATAGAGATCGGAAGGATCATTTTTTGTAGGATAACATGATGTAATAAATTGATGACTATGTGTCAAGGTGTATAGCTTTTCGACAAGTGAATATTGAGAGACAACATCCTATAGGAGTCATGAAACCTCTACCTATTCTTATGTGTAAGTGGGATGATATTACAATGGACTTTGTCACTGGAATAACGAGGAAGCCTTAAAGGAATGATGAAATTTGAGTAATAGTTGATATTCTTACAAAATTATCACATTTCATTACTATAAGAGAGAATTTACCACTTGAGCCCCTGGAAAGACATTATATTAATGATGTTGTAAGACTTCATGGTTCACCTCTATCAATTATGTCCAACTGATCCCTAGGTACATCGGACCATTTGAAATTATAGATATAATTGGAGCTATAGATTACCATTTAGTGGTTCCCCCAAATATCTCCACGGTTCATAATGTTTTCCATGTGTCTTTGTTAAAAAATTACATTCCAGAACCAGCATATTTACTCACTTATGAGGAAATAGAATCGGAACCTAACTTGTCTTACTATGAAGAGCCTATCGAGATTCTTAACACTAGAGAGTAAGTATTCAGAAATAGGACAAATCGACTGGTAAAGGTTCTTTAGAGAAACCATAAAATGGAGGGTGAAACGTGGGACATTGAGGTTGTTATGAAGAGGAACCACCCACATCTTTTTAGAGGGCTTCATATATGAAAAATTTCGTGGGTGAAATTTCTGAATAAGAGAAGAATATAACACCCCAACATTTTTTGGTATGTTTCTTTTTAAATAATTTAAATTCATTAGATGGTTTATAAAGAATGAAACACTAACTCTTTTTGAAACAAAACTTGGTTATATGAGATAGTTATAACCTAGCCATTAAACATATATTTTCCACTTCGGTGATTTGAATTTCAAAAAATATACATACATGGTTGCAATCACATTGATATTTGAATATTAATAGGATCAACTTACATTTTTGGTGAATAGTAACTTAACCTTATGAATAGAAACTTACCCTTATGAATATTAATATGATATTTATTAATGTTAAACTTACCCATGAAAGTATAAATAATATTTAGTCACTGTAACGCCCCGACCCCAGCTACCCAGAGCCGGTGCATTACTTCGTAACATTGGCATGATCACAAAAGATCAAGTCTCGAAAGACCAATTAGTTTAGTAGCCTTGGAAACACTAGATACATTCATAAATGTTACATTACATCACAAAGTGAAAAACTATAATAAAATAGTCTCCATAGTCCACACTTCTACCCTCTTCGGACTATCCCTGCAGGTCATTCATAAAATACTTCTTCACATCCTGGAAAATATTAAAACATTGAAAGGGGTGAGCTCGGATGCTCAGTAAGGTTAACAATATAGCGGAAGCTTTCATAAATAAACATTAACATTTAAGGCAAAGTATAACTAAAACAAAAGCCTTTTAAACATGAACTTCAACATAATATGGCAAAAGTAAAATGAGATAATGCCATTCACTTCTTCACATGGATATTCTACTGGTCGAATAATCACATGCAATATCAATAACCACTTTCATAATGATGGAATGCATAATGCCATACTATCATAACCACGTAGTCAAGGCCTCTTTCCAAAACCACAAATAAGATTTTGTCAAGGCCTCGTGCCAAGACACTAGTTTGTCTTATGAGACCTGCCGATGCAATTTTTTTAGAAGATACTTACATTTAAAATTTCTCAAATATACTCCAGTGTTTTTTTGAAAACATTATGCAAGCTTCTGAAAACAAAATAACTAATTCTGAGACTGCTCGACTAATTACAGGCCATGACGGGTCCACGCCCAATCCCTTCCTGTCTACCACACTCAAGAGTCGGGTTTTCTGGAAACATTTTTAAGCTTGCGTTAAATACATATACATTTGCACTGGATTTTCATATATTGGAGAGAAATATCTATTTTTTTAAATCATTTAGAAATCACATAATTATAAAAGAAAACCTTTTGAATAAACATAAAAGTTAAAAGGGTTTATACAGCGTATAAAAGAAAGTTGTGTATAAAACAAAATATGCCTCAATGAAAAGAGATTGAGACAAAGTCCCCTAAAAAGATCATTTTTAAAATAAAATAGATCTATTATGTGTATTCACTATAGGTACACATAAAGAAAGTAAAAATAGAAAATAGGACATAATAACATCATGACATAATTTGAAAGTAGGAGATTAACCCAAAGAATGGAAATTGGGTTAAGAAGTTTCCTTACAAAGATAAGTTTTTACATAAAATAGATCTATTATTTGTATTTACTATAAGTACACATAAATAAAGTACAAATACAAGACATCACAGAATAATATCATGACATAATTTGATAATAAGAGATTAACCCAAAGAATGGAAATTGGGTTAAGAAATTCCCTTACCTTGCGTCTTGTCCTGACTCGACCGTTCTTTAACCTCCTGAATAATAAACTAGAGTTAATTTATATTTACTTAAGAACATTTTTCATGTTCATTATTCCTTTTATATCCCTTATTACCATGTTATGAACATTATTTAATTATTTAAGTTAATAACGGTCGTTTTGTCGATCTTTGGTACTTGAGTCAAAAATAAACTACTTATAATTACAAGTTGTTCATGTGGTGAAATATCCATTATATCCAGAATTATATTCATGATGTAGATATCATATATATCATATATAAAGTATATACATTCATTCATAATGTCACGTAACATTTAGAGGTAAGAAATGAAATGCACCGTTCATGGAGACAGTAAGCCGTACGTACGCATGAACGTTACTTTCATTTCTATTTCGTATTTAATGGAATGAAATCATAATGATATAAATTTATAATATAATTACAGTATAATATAGTGTATAATACTATTTAATCCATCCTTTATACATCCCACATATGGCATTAACGATTCAAATCACATTGAGGGGGCGGTAGTCCGCACTTCCTAAAATGAAATTATCGCGTTTTACCCATAATGGAAATCATAAAGTATGCCATAAATGAGAAATTCAGAAGAATAAGTAAAAAATAAACACATTATATATCATATATAAATATAGTGACATCTTAATGTCCACCTTTGAAGGTGTTATATGAGTGTTGAACAATCATCATTTCGTGAGGCAGAAATTCGCCATCCACAGAAACCGTATGTTCTTTAACCATTAGATGTAGGTGTGTGTAAGTGTAGCTCGAATACTTCTTATAAAAACATCCTAGTATATTGAGGATACTGTTGTTGTTACAAAAGTAATGAATAAAAAGAGTTTAGGTGTTGGAGAAGAAAAATAAAACAAAACAACATTAGAGAAGACATTACTTCAAAATCGGGTAACTCTTTTTGATTTGAGCCAAAGGATTCCTTGAGAAGAGTTCTGCCCAAAGTGAGGCTTCTAGGAGTAAGAGGGGGAAGTTGGGAGAGTATTTGGGCAGAGGTTGGCCGAGCCAAATGGCTTGAAGGTGTGAATAAGGTGGGAGAGGTGGGGGCCTTTTATAAGTGGAGAGGAGGGGCTTTTTTGGAAAGATTGAAATGTTACATTATTTCACAATGCTTTTCGGATTCTAAAGGTCCCACACTTATATAATTCGTGGATAAGGTGATAAGGGTTCTAAATATACCCATGAAATAGTCTTTGGACAAGTGTATGGCTTGGATTTTTCATTATCTTTTCATTTTATTAAAATCGTTAAATAATGAGGTCATCGCTGCATCATAATGATGTCATAAATAATTTAATTTATTTAATGTCTAAAAATTATAAAAAAAATACTATGATGTAGGAACTCATTATAGCTTTCTAATGAATATTTATAGTCAAAATTCGGACTTGTGTAACCCCACTTAAAAACTGTTTTAGTAAAATAACTCATGTTTGTGTCAATTTAATTTTAACATTAAATAAATATATATTAATGTCATTTTCCAACCAAAGTGGCTCCATGGGGTCCCCAAGTTGACCCATGGGTTGTCTTGGTCGGCCATGACTCATCCAATAGGATTAGGACAAGTGTAAAGCTCATATCATATTATTAAAACATTGTTTTTACCTTAAACTACACTAATTACCTCTAATCGCGATTAAGAACATAAAAGTTACTATTCACCAAAAAATTATTTTAATCTCATTGAACCACATTTTACTTCATAATGACAACCATGTATGTCGGATTTTTGAAAATCAAATCACAGAAGTGGTAATATTTCATTTAAACGAAAAATCAGTTATTTAACTACCACTTAGTGGTTTCACTATTCATCAAAAATTGAAGTTTTTCAGAACAAGGCCAAAATTTTACCCTAAGCTATAATTGATATTCCGAATTCAAAAATGATGTCTATTTTACAAAATTCCAAACATATAAGTTGCATTAATTAATTTTATAATTAATTCCTGCTGTTACGACAAATAGCGTGTTTTTAAGAAACAATTTATATCAAAAGATTGGCAATTGTTTATGTCCAATTTCAATGTTAAATTAATTCTAATGACCACCATTGGATAAAATGGTAAAATTATATTCTAATTATACCTTAAAACCAATAAATAGTATAATTTATCACAATAAATTATTTTGATTAAAAAGTTGTTTTAAGTATTTTTCACTATTCATAAAAAATTAGAAGTTCTCAGAAAAATACCAAAAATTCAACATAGGCTAATTTCGATATTCCGAATCCAAAAATGAATTCCATTTTGAAATATAAAATTTATATAATTTTAAAAAGTGGTTATTACTATTCATAACGGCTACTTTGATTATTCGTGTTGTTTTAGAACTCGAAGTTGCGTACAATGCAAGCTATTGCGTTATTGAATGAGAAGCATATCGTGGAAGCTCGGGGTGTTACATTCTCCCCTCCTTCAATAAATTGCGTCCTCGCAATTTGAAATTTTTCTTTGAAAATAAAAGGTTGAAAAGAGAAAATACCTTTGAGGAAAACCCACATCGGAAATAAGGTTAATAAATATATAACATTAAAAGAAAGCAAGATAAGTACAAAGGTCACCCGATATAGACCATTCTAGGATTCTATGAAAATATGGATATGGAGGAGAAACAAACCATAAAGGTCTGATGGAGAGTTATAGAAAACCAGATTAGGAGAATGTTGAACAACAAGAAAATCACAATCTTTTGATTGGTTAAACGGTCATTGAATCCCCAGTTGGAAAAGTTAACCGACATCATTTTTGTTTTAAGTTACCTTTTATAATGTTGAGGAATTTATTTAAGAGATTTAATAAGAACGTAAGGGAATATACATACTTGTTATGTATACTTTCATTCGTTAATAAATTTTTACCACAAACCCAACTTTTACTCCAAATGGTAACAGAACTCAAAAATATTCTATTTATCCTAATTGTATAAGGTTCCAAATGTTGACACATACCATTTAGATTAGTAAAACTATTTTCTAATAACCAGGGACTTCCTGTAGGCTAGTGGTAGGAAATAAAGGCTTGTCGCACTATGGTTGTGGGTTCGATTCCTGCAGCTTTGTCCGACGCGACGGGTTATTCCCCACCCTGCAGGTTTTCCTTTTCCTAAAACTATAGTATCATAATATTCCTAAAATAATCTTCATTTATTTTTTAACCTTAAACAATACTATCCAAAGATCAACTTAATCCACTCCAACCATTATAGTTATCCAAAATACCTCTGTCCAGACTTTCTCTAAAAGGTCTCTTAATTCCAAAATCAATTTATCAGATTCCCCAAACAAAGTAAAGTTTCTCTTATTGTCACATACTAAAAATATAATTACCTTCATCATATTAAAACCTTACTGAAATCAACAAGTACTGCAGTACAATCCTTATATATATATATCACATTATTCTTATAACCAGAATATAATCCTTGAGTCCAAAAGCACCAATACATTAATTATTCTGCTTCAACTATAGTCACAGCATAAGATTGGCCTTGATCCCTTGGCCTTTTATGAGGTAAGTTTCCTTGACGCTTAGGAAATTCATTTGCATAATGCCCCAATTCCCTACAATTGTAGCATTCAACTTTGATAGCCTCTTTCTTTCCTTTGCAATCACGAGCCTGGTGACCCTTTTATCCACATTTATAAAAAACTCCCATTCCTTTTAGGCACGTACCAGGGTGATTCTTCCCACAATTATCACATAATGGAAAATCCTTCTTTCCCTTTTTCCCTTTATCTGTCTCTTGTTCCACCATTCTCTTCTTCTCTTGATTTACTTTGTTGTCATAAGACTTAGAGAATTCCTTTTCTATCTTGATAGCACACGAGACAATATCTTCGTATGATGAGAAGGATTGTGATACTAAAGATCGACGGAGAAATGGTTTTAACCCATCAAAGAAACGATCAATCTTACTCCTTGGGTTACATATATAATCGGTAGCATGCCTCGCTAACCTTGTAAAGTTAGCCTCATACTTTGCGACATTCGCATCCTCCTTCTGCCTCAGACTCAGAAATTGCCTTTCCATATCTGCTCGATGGTCACGAGGAAAGTATTTTTCTAAGAAAATCTCTTTGAACTCCCTCCATTCCATATTCGATACGTCATCATCTTCCTTTGTGTTTTGAATCAGCGACCACCACTGATCGGCATCTCCAGTGAGGCGGTAAACTGCCATGACAACCTTCTCCCTTTCACTACTCCCCAAGGCATGGAATATTTTCTCTAAGGAATTTATCCATTGCTCAGCTACTATAGGATTTGTACTCCCATTGAAGGTTGGTGGTTGTTGCCTCATGAAACGGTCTAACATTGATCCTCCACGTTGTGGATCAGGGTGATTTATACGAGTAAGGTTATTATTCATAACTTTAGTGAGTTGTCCCAGTATGGTAATAAGTTGATCAGCACCAGTTGTATCTCCAGATCCACAATAATTATCTTGAGCAGGAGGGCAATCCCTACACGGAGTGCGTGCATTGATACAGTTTCCATTCCTTCCACTAGGCGCCATTTCTAAACAATGGCATAAACTATATTAGTTTATAAATCAAAATACATAATTCCATACTTGTAAGATACTTAACATAAATTGAACTATTTATGGATATAATCCATAAAAATGTTTTCTTTGAAGAAGTATATACTCATAACCCTTCATATTGGTTTATAAAGAAAATGAGAATTATCCAAAGCATATCCCCCGGGAGTGTGGTAACCAAGAGTGCAGCAAGGCCCATTGTCGTGCACCAGTTCCCGTTCGATTCTAGCTCAAAGTGGTGTTTTCGGGTTTTACCCCTAGGTACATCTGTTCCAGAGCCGCCTCTACTTGCTCGTATCCAGACAGGGATGTATTGCTCGGAAAACTCACAAAATCTCTACAATAAAAAAATTCTAGGAAGTTCTTCTATACTAATCCTCAAAGTCTATCTTCGGGTTGTGTGATCTAATCAGAGTTTATCTAAATCTAACTTCCAAGGTTAGTACTAAACTGCCTCTGATACCAACTGTAACGCCCCGACCCCAGCTACCCAGAGCCGGTGCATTACTTCGTAACATTGGCATGATCACAAAAGATCAAGTCTCGAAAGACCGATTAGTTTAGTAGCCTTGGAAACACTAGATACATTCATAAATGTTACATTACATCACAAAGTGAAAAACTATAATAAAATAGTCTCCATAGTCCACACTTCTACCCTCTTCGGATTATCCCTGCAGGTCATTCATAAAATACTTCTTCACATCCTGGAAAATATTAAAACATTGAAAGGGGTGAGCTCGGATGCTCAGTAAGGTTAACAATATAGCGGAGTCTTTCATAAATAAACATTAAAATTTAAGTCAATGTATAACTAAAACAAAATCCTTTTAAACATGAACTTCAACATAATATGGCAAAAGTAAAATGAGATAATGCCATTCACTTCTTCACATTGATATTATACTGGTCGAATAATCACATGCAATATCAATAACCACTTTCATAATGATGGAATGCATAATGTCAGACTATCATAACCACGTAGTCAAGGCCTCGTGCCAAGACCACAAATAAGATTTTGTCAAGGCCTCGTGCCAAGACACTAGTTTGTCTCATGAGACCTGCCGATGCAATTTTTTTAGAAGATACTTACATTTAAAATGTCTCAAATATACTCCAGTGTTTTTTTGAAAACATTATGCAAGCTTCTGAAAACAAGATAACTAATTCTGAGACTACTCGACTAATTACAGGCCATGATGGGTCCACGCCCAATCCCTTCCTGTCTACCACACTCGAGAGTCGGGTTTTCTGAAAACATTTTTAAGATTGCGTTAAATACATATACATTTGCACTGGATTTTAATATATTGGAGAGAAATATCTATTTTTTTAAATCATTTAGAAATCACATAATTATAAAAGAAAACCTTTTGAATAAACATAAAAGTTAAAAGGGTTTATACACCGTATAAAAGAATGTTGTGTATAAAACAAAATATGCCTCAATGAAAGAAGATTGAGATGAAGTCCCCTAAAAAGATCATTTTTAAAATAAAATAGATCTATTATGTGTATTCACTATAGGTACACATAAAGAAAATAAAAATACAAAATAGGACATAATAACATCATGACATAATTTGAAAGTAGGAGATTAACCCAAAGAATGAAAATTGGGTTAAGAAGTTTCCTTACAAAGATAATTTTTTACATAAAATATATCTATTATGTGTATTTAATATAATTACACATAAATAAAGTACAAATACAAGACATCACAGAATAATATCATGACATAATTTGAAAATAGGAGATTAACCCAAAGAATGGAAATTGGGTTAAGAAATTCCCTTACCTTGCGTCTTGTCCTGACTCGACCGTTCTTTAACCTCCTAAATAATAAACTAGAGTAAATTTATATTTACTTAAGAACCTTTTTCATGTTCATTATTCCTTTTATATCCCTTATTACCATGTTATGAACATTATTTAATTATTTAAGTTAATAACGGTCGTTTTGTCGATCTTTGGTACTTGAGTCAAAAATAAACTTCTTATAATTACAAGTTGTTCATGTGGTGAAATATCCATTATATCCAGAATTATATTCATGATTTAGATATCATATATATCATATATACAGTATATACATTTATTCATAATGTCACGTAACATTTAGAGGTATGAAATGAAATGCACCGTTCATGGAGACGGTAAGCCGTACGTACGCATGAACGCTACTTTCATTTCTATTTCATATTTAATGGAATGAAATCATAATGATATAAATTTATAATATAATTACAGTATAATATAGTGTATAATACCATTTAATCCATCCTTTATACATCCCACATATGGCATTAATGATTCAAATCACTTTGAGGGGGCGGTAGTCCGCACTTCCTAAAATGAAATTATCGCGTTTTACCCATAATGGAAATCATAAAGTATGCCATAAATGAGAAATTCAGAAGCATAAGTAAAACATAAACACATTATATATCATATATAAATATAGTGACATCTTAATGGCTACCTTTGAAGGTGTTATATGAGGGTTGAAGAATCATCGTTTCGTGAGGCAGAAATTCTCCATCCACAGAAACCGTATGTTCTTTAACCATTAGATGTAGGTGTGTGTAAGTGTAGCTCGAATAATTCTTATAAAAACATCCTAGTATATTTAGGATACTGTTTTTGTTACAAAAGTAATTAATAAAAAGAGTTTAGGGGGTTGGAGAAGAAAAATAAAACAAAACAACATTAGAGAAGACATTACCTCAAAATCGGGTAACTCTTTTTGATTTGAGCCAAAGGATTCCTTGAGAAGAGTTCTTCCCAAAGTGAGTCTTCTAGGAGTAAGAGGGGGGAGTTGGGAGAGTATTTGGGCAGAGGTTGCCCGATCCAAATGGCTTGAAGGTGTGAATAAGGTGGGAGAGGTGGGGGCCTTTTATAAGTGGAGAGGAGGGGCTTTTTTGGAAAGATTGAAATGTTACATTATTACACAATGCTTTTAGGATTATAAAGGTCCCACACTTATATAATTCGTGGATAAGGTGATAAGGGTTCGAAATCTACCCATACAATAGTCTTTGGACAAGTGTAAGCCTTGGATTTTTCATTATCTTTTCATTTTATTAAAATCGTTATATAATGAGGTCATCGCTGCATCATAATGATGTCATAAATAATTTAATTTATTTAATGTCTAAAAATTATATAAAAAAATACTATGATGTAGGAACTCTTTATATCTTTCTAATGAATATTTATAGTCAACATTTGGACTTGTGTAACCCCACTTAAAAACTGTTTTAGTAAAATAACTCTTGTTTGTGTCAATTTAATTTTAACATTAAATAAATATATATTAATGTCATTTTCCAACCAATGTGGCTCCATGGGGTCCCCAAGTTGACCCATGGGTTGTCTTGGTCGGCCATGACTCATCCAATAGGAGTAGTACAAGTGTAAAGCTCATATCATATTATTAAAACATTGTTTTTACCTTAAACTACACTAATTACCTCTAATCGCGATTAAGAACTTAAAAGTTACTATTCACCAAAAAATTATTTTAATCTCATTGAACCTAATTTTACTTCATAATGACAACCATGTATGTCGGATTTTTGAAAATCAAATCACAGAAGTGGTAATATTTCATTTACACGAAAAATCAGTTATTTAACTACCACTTAGTGGTTTCACTATTCATCAAAAATTGAAGTTTTTCAGAACAAGGCCAAAATTTTACCCTAAGCTATAATTTATATTCCGAATTCAAAAATGATGTCTATTTTACAAAATTCCAAACATATAAGTTGCATTAATTAATTTTATAATTAATTCCTGCTGTTACGACAAATAGCGTGTTTTTAAGAAACAATTTATATCAAAAGATTGGCAATTGTTTATGTCCAATTTCAATGTTAAATTAATTCTAATGACCACCATTGGATAAAATGGTAAAAATATATTCTAATTATACCTTAAAACCACTAAATAGTATAATTTATCACAATAAATTATTTTGATTAAAAAGTTGTTTTAAGTATTTTTCACTATTCATAAAAAATTAGAAGTTCTCAGAAAAATACCAAAAATTCAACATAGGCTAATTTCGATATTCCGAATCCAAAAATGAAGTCCATTTTGAAATATAAAATTTCTATAATTTTAAAAAGTGGTTATTACTATTCATAACGGCTAATTTGATTTGTCACGGTGTTTTAGAACTCGAAGTTGCGTACAATGCAAGCTATTGCATTATTGAATGAGAAGCGTATCGTGGAAGCTCGGGGTGTTACAGTCACCTTATAAATGTAGGTGAATATTTTAATTAAGTGTTGGTATTTTTGTGAGAAATAAATATGTAATTATGATATTATAATTAATAAAATGATTTAAAAGATAAATTATTTTCATAAAATGTATTCACAAATCAATATTTTCTTTTGCTATGAAATTAGTATAATTTAATGAGACCTTAGTTGTTTTTTCAAAGTGTCATAAAATCTGTTACAATTTTAAAATTGGTATCTTTTGATTAAATGGTGATTATAATTAAAAATTAAATTTATCATATTTAGAAAAATATTTTCATAAAATTGATTTTATTTTTTTATTATTCACATTGAAAAATGGTTACGTTGAATTGTTGGTATTTTATAAAATACTTGAATTTTTGGTGAATAGTGAAATTTGATAATTTATGAAATATGCTAAATAAAAGAATTTCTACATCATGTATGTGTCATGGATGATGTAAATGGTCATTATTTCGAACTCACTTGAACATATTACTTTGTTCAACAATAATCATGACTATTCAAAGCCTTGATAGAAAATAATAAACTATTGATTAAAATAATGCAAAAACCCTCCTCTCCTTCACTATATAAACCACCCCTCACCCCCTCTTCCTCTCACACCACTCAAGATTTGATCCTTGCCAAATTTTTCCCAAATACACTTCCCAATACCTGACCAACATAAAATACCTTTCTATCTCATGAAAAGGCCAAAAACAGTTTCATTAAGGAGATTCTCAAGGAGGAATACTCAAAAGGCAAACATGTCTTCCATTTCCATTCAACTACATTTACAAGTTCCATTGTTTTGTTTCTCTCTCCTCACCTACACTCATCCAACTGATGTGATAACTCTAGTACCTTATACATATTGTAATTTATTATGGTAATGTAATAATTCATCATCATCTCTCCTTTCCCAATTTTTTATACTAGAAATGAAAATACCATCTGAGATTTGTTAATTTATCACATTCAACGACGGCGAGTTTTCAATTTCTATTACCATATTAAATTATGGTCATGAAACCATTTTGATGGTTGAACCATACTATAATATATGTAATATAACTTATTTAAGTTTTTCCAATATTTTTTTACTTATGATATTAATTTATAAATCAAATTGAGTTCGTTGTGATCAAAAACCGCCAATTAACCCAAACATTTATCATTAAAGTTTTATATAATGATTCATATTAACTCCTAATAACGGAATGAATTTTATAACCATATATCCTTATGGATGAAAATTAGAAACTCATAATTTCAATTATAGTTTTCAATTTCCATTTTACATGAACGTACATACTCTTATACAAGTGACCGATCATGAAAACTAAGAAAACATGCACTCCCAAATGATAAAATTTAATCTCTTAACCAATATAAAATGATGTCAACGAACTTAATGAAGACATAATAAATAAATAACATGTTAAAAAAGGTTATGTACTTCTTAATTAATGAATCTAATTCGATTATTCATGACATTAAGATCAATTGCAGAGTACATTCAGATTAAGGTAAGGGGTTTCTTATCTAACTTTTATTTCTATGAGGTTTCCATTGTTCGCCACATATTTCTTGTATGTGTTGTATTTTTACTAATATTTGATATATAGTATCATTATTCTCTTTATACTCATTTTATTTAGTAATTCAATTGATGATTATTAACTCGATTGATTACAGTGTTGTAAGGGACTTTGTCTCAATTTTCATTTCATTGTGATTTACTTGGTATTGTGCACCTAATCATTATTATGTGGTGTATCTACAACCCCATTGAGATAATTTTTAATTTGAAATTGTAATTAAATTGTATATCCATATTCTTGTTACAATTATATGATTATTTGCTTAGTTTTATACCATTTTACATATGTATTTTATGTGGAATGTTTCTTAAACTATGGAAATATTGAGGAATATGTATCCTATACTCAACAAAATATTGAAAAGGAATATTATTCTTGTATTAAATATATTTATATATAATAATTTGGACTATAAGTGATGGGTGTGACCCTTTATAGTCCCTTGATGCATCAACAGGTCTCATGATACAAATCAATTGGAAACAAACCCTTCGAGTTTGTTTCAAAAATAGAGTCTGATGGGTATTTACCCATAGAATTAAACCATCTTGACAGTACTAAGATTCATGTTCCAGATACATGATGTCCAAATAATAATCATTCTCTTTATTTATTATTCATTTTTTACTATCCATGAGGTTTTAACTATGATAAAATCTGTGGATGCATTTTCATTCTCAGTTTTTTAATAGCATATATTTTTCATATATTCACCATTCCATATTGATTATATAAACTTGGTTATGGTTCAGTTATTATTGATTCTTGATTCTGATATATGTAACCAATACTAATCATTTGAACTCACCCCTTTTATTTGTTTTACTTCCACGGGTTATGAAGAAGGGATTGTTTATTGGGTTTTCATGGATGTAGTTTATTAGCTTTTGTTTTATTCTATTTTCCCAATGTAAAATGGGATCCATGTATCTATCTAGTTTCTACAGGAATAATAAACGGATTGATCCTTCAGGATTTTATTCCATTTAATCATATCAATGTAATGTAATAATGCACTATCTCCGAGAATCAGTGGTTGGGGGCATTACAGTATTTTTTCAGGATTCAAAAACTCTTGTTATTAAGTGGATATATACATGATGTTAGGTGGTTTCAATATCATGTTACATGTTCTTATTTTTTATCAATGAAGAATAATATGGATGGATAATGAATATTTTATTGGAATCCTATAATAATGTAAATGAAAAATAAGGGAACAATATTAGCATCGAGTATTAACAATAATTAATGATCTTCCTCCACATTCCTTATGTTCCTCTAATAAAAAGAATATTGTGTGCACTATTATCCTCTCAAGAACAACATTGGTTAGTTGTACTTATCTCTTGGATTTGTGATTAACTACCATGTAATATATTAAAAATAAAATAATGATCTTTTAATAGAAATATTTCATATTTTAATCTCTTTAATAATACATGTGATTGGTCCAAGAGTCTCATATAGCCTCAAAATGGTCCATGTGGCATATACACACATTCCCTAGTCAAAGATATAAAAATGGATACTAAAATATCCCCATTAAATTCATTAATATGCTATAAAAATATTAGATATTTGAATTCTATATTTTCATTTTATGGCTGAATCATAGCATAATAAAGGATATTAGGACAGAATATAAAGTCAAATAACATCCTAAAATCATTGTGAAAATCTAACTGTTTACAAATAAATTCCCAAATTCTTTATACCCATTTACATCTCTAAGAAAGTGGATTTTAATTATTATTATAGTAAAGAAATCATTATAGCTTATAATTTCCCATATAAGACTATAAATATATTACCATATGATGTAAAAAAACTATGGCATGATTTTTTTAATCTCTAAGTTCATTGACTGCATCAACATCCTATTATATGCCTATTATGGTGACATTTTATATACCAAAAAAATTTAAAAATTTAAGTGTGAAATGTCCTTGGAAATTTCTAGTTATGTAACAACTGTAGCTCCTCCCTCTAATTCCAATCATGGAAAGAACTTGAGGTGTGATCTAAATCATAATTATATAACATTTAAAATCAAAATGATATTCCTTACCTATAGAAATTATCGATAAAACCATATCAAGACCTTGACACATTAATATTATACTATGTTTTTTACCTTTCATCATAAGTCAAGACATGACATTATCACATAATGGATGCATAAAATTTAATTCATAATGTTGGCATACCTTAGAATGTAATAAATTAATGAAAATTAATTCCTTGCATAATTGAAGACTTTATTCCTCATTACCAGATGACATAGTCCTAATATTATCATGATTCATCAGTGAAAATGTTTTTCAATACTTACTTTGAAATAAATTACTTTCATAGTTAAATTTAATCTCAATATAAGTTTATTCAAAAATTAATTCCACTAATTTTATTCATGTACAATTTTAATATTATTATCCATTATTATTTATCATATATAATATGATGTAATCTCTTTCATGATGCCACATAATCATCTCAAACTCCTTTTTAATGTTTAACATCATTATTCATTCTTATTCTATCATTATAAAATTTATAATTTCATGTAATATAATAAACCTTATATCAATCATAAGGATATATTATTAATATTACCAATAATTAATAACCAAAACCTGTATATATACGTAGTATGTGGGTGTTTCATGATCTCATCATCATTAAGAGAATTAATAGTCAGCCCATTTCAAAGTTCCATGCTACCACATCATTATTTTGTATAGTATTTATGAGAGATCATTAAATCACGATGAGTACAATATCATGTTCCCAATGGAAACATTTTCTCAATGTTCTCCCCATTGGAATTTCTATGGTCTGAAAAGGAATGTGATAATCACTAAAATATTATTTATAGGTCATAGATTAGTAATAATATATATTCATAGCCGAATCACATAATATTTTAGACCATAATTTATTTTACCAAATCCTCTATTCTAAGCGTCTTTGATCCTTTTCTTCTCATCTGATGATTTAAAATAACAAATACATCACACTAAATATATCATTATAATGGACTAAAACATTGTTTAAGGGTTTGGGGTTACTTTATAGTTTCTAAAATCCTATGAATGAAACAAGGGTTTTTACTTTAGGGTAATCTCACAAGGAATCTCATGCCGATCACTCCTCGTCCTCTTCACTTATTACAAATTCTAATATTTTTAAAATTATAAAATAAATAAAAATAATTGTGGTTATAATGTAAAATGGAAGGGTGGAAATGAAATATCATGATGAAAATGCAATGGAATAAATTCAAGGAATAAAGGAAACACTCTATAAGATATTCTCTTGTGTGAACCTAAATTGTCTCTTTTTCTGGTCTCATTTATATTTTATAATCACACTCTATCATATAGAAAACCATCCTCATCTATCCAAATTTTGTGAATTTTTTGTGAACTAAACAATCAGTAAGAACTCCGCACATATACCTCCTCCAAAGTTGGTAAGATAATGAGGTACTTGATCGAGAGAACTCCCTAACCCACCTCCATGTTATAAAATCACACCTATTAATCCAACAATCACCATGAATACATAATATTTCATAATAACCGATTGAAGGTAGGGAGATTAATTGGTATAGGAAGAAGTACAACAATTTTGAATGAACTATTGCCATCCCCCCACTATTGAAAACCCAAGACCATAATCGAGGTGGAAATAAAACTAGTAAATTTATTGAACAAGGATTATGAATTATCATAGGATCATCCCCTCAATGTTTCCTCAAGTTATCTCTCCAATATCATAGAGTTTGAACATCATACTGACAATAGAGGAAAGAGAGTATGATAAAGTGAATAAAATTATTAACTAAATAGAATTACTATCACAATAAAAACAAAACTAAGTACAAAATAAGAAAAAAATATTAATCCTATATAGAGGATCATTTTACACAGTGTGAATCACCAAGATTTTATACAAAGACCCCTTCCTTACCTCTAAAACTCAACATATGATAATCAACTCTGATTATCAAAATATTCCCTACCATAGATGTTTTCTATGTGGACTTCTCATTTCTTATTTAGTTGATTTCGTTAAATTATTTATATATAGATCCTTGATAATCCCTCTTATTCATGAATATTTTCCATGTGTAAATCCTTTTTGATCAACGGTTGGGGTGTTGTTATGTTTCTTCTCCCCTTTGGATTAAATGTGGAAGCTTCATAAGGTAGTTGTATAGAGATAGTATTAGACATCCAATTTAGTCTAGTAGTGTCTCATGAGGATGTGTTGATAGGATAATTTAATCTCAACCATAGGCTCGAGGCTATTTATATGGGTGGATAACATGACATGGTGTAATATAATTATTCATTGAGTGGATAATGTAAAAATATATTAGAGCATGAGACTATATTGGTGGTGGCAGTATCTTGATATTACATCACTATGGAAAATTGTTTCCTAAAAATAGATCATCATAATTTTGATAATGTTTCGGTGAAAATTTATGTTGCGTTGGGCCAAGATAGGTTAATAGAGAAAAACAATAGTGTCATAGTTGAGGATGAGGTGTCATTAATTATTGGATGATGTGTGAACGTACTCTATAAGGCCACATTGGATGGTTCTGTATCCTATTGTTTAATTATGAGGCTCTATTGGAGAGTAGATGCCCCATCAAGGGCCATCACAAGAATTTTTTGGCATAATGATTCCATTTGATGATTCATCGTGAGATCTCATTGATGTCTTGATGCCTCCTAGAGGTTTTACATGAGTATACATTAGCTAATTTATATAGTGTTAATATATCAATATCTCATATGATTTTATCAATTATATTCATTTATTCCCCATTCCTTTATCCTATAGAATTATAAAATTACACAAAATTTAGTTTGGTCAGGGAATTAATACACAAAATATCAATGTATAAATTTATTTCAAAATTTTAAGTTGTTTTTAAATTATAGACTAAATAATTATAAACTATAAAAAATATTATAAATGACCTTGTATTATCATAAAAATGGGGTTATTATCAATGAATAATAAATTAATATAGTAATTTTGTGTTTAATCAGTCCCCTACACTTATCTCATTGTACTCTTGAGAAAATACACGTATTCAGATAACATTCATTCCAAATTTTACAAAGTAATTTCACTTCCTCCCAAGATAGGATTTGGGCCAAATATTTTTAAATTAAAAATGATCAACTGAATTATAGTAATAATAATAAATATCTTCTTAAATACATCTCCCTCAATTTTCTCACCCACTTAATAGGGTTATACTTCCATGATACAACCTATGTGACAATTAGATACATCATTTTACCCTTCTTCAATTGAGTGTAGTATTCCACCCACTATCCATTTGCTTTGTAGACAAGGAACTTATTGAATGTTTCCAAACCTTTTAGGTAAAACAATTATTGAATAATGGAAAATAATATGGAGCTAAACTATCATATAAATTTTTTCATTCCCAAGAAGTAGATATAATGTTCAAGGCATGGAAGAAATGTTTGGGAATAAAAAATTCATATTGATATTCTCTTATTAATGGATTTTATTTTTTACACACACAAACACAGTTTTCAAAATTCAACTCATGAAAATTTCATCAAAATCAAAATTATCATTTTATTCTTATTTATAAGATTCATCATAGCGTCATTTTAGTTAGCTCCGTATGGTGTCATTTTTCAAAAAATAAATTATTCACATTGTATCAAGTTCAAAATATATGTAAATACATGTTATAATATAATCCACCTATAACCTTTTCATGTAAATTTCATTCCCTAGATTATTATAAGGAATTTCATATCATCGTTGTGTTTGGTCTCTAGTTCGAAAATGATTTAGATCTCAGTTTAGGTCAAAGAAAATCTAAAAAAATACCAAAAACAAAAAACATCACAACATTTTCAAATACTATAGTAGGTGGAAATCATGACCCCACACTAAGGTTTTACTATTCAAATTGAATCTCGATTGAAATTATTTAAGTATGTGTGGGATATCATTTGGTAAGTAATAAATCCAATGATAATTGTAACACCCCAGGTAAATAAAAATATGACATTTTTATATTTATCCATATTTGTGAATAAAATATTAATATCACTTTAAAGGGGATTCTATTCTCGATGGCGTACCCAATATGCAACAACGAGTTTCTTGGGAATCTTACGTTGCAATCTAATAATAAAATAATATTATTTTAAATAGTAGTTAACGCCTAGCCGTTGTAATGGCGGTAATGAACAGAACTACCTAAAAAATTATTATATATGTTTGTCAAATATTTTTACTCTTTACAATAAATGTTAGAGGATTAAGAATGCGAATGAATCCAATTTTAAGCGTAGACATTCTAATATTCTTTAAAAGGTCGATTAACCGCCTTTTGAAGGCAAACCACTTTTAAATCCACTTTTTGACAATTTTATGTGTTATATTTGACAAAATAAAATTCTTATTTAGAATCGGGACATCAAAATTTACTTTGATTAAATTTTTGGTATCTTTCTGATAAAGTTAATTTTTTAATGAATAGTGAAAAATGTTGTATTTTAATTCAAAACCTATTTTTAATCTAGTTTATTTATATGATTAGATTATCTTTTGGATTGTTTTTTTAATAAATTAGAATATATTTTTACCATTTAATCCAATATTAGTCATTGGAATTAATTTCACTTTGAAATTGGACTTAAATTAGTGTCAATCTTTTGATACTTATTGTTTCATAAAAACATGCTATTTTCTCTGACTGCGGGAATTAATTATAAAATTAATTAATGCAACTTATATGTTATTAATTTGGTAAAATAGACATCATTTTTGAATTCTGAATATCAAATATAGCTTAGGGTGAATTTTTGGTATTTTTCTGAAAATCTCCAATTTTTGATGAATAGTGAAACCACAAAGTGGAGGTTACAAAATTTGATTTTTCGTTTAAATGGGACTTTACCACTTCTATGATTTGAATTTCAAAAATCCAATTTAAATTATTTTAATTTTTAAGTAAAATTTGGTTCAATGGGATGAAAATAATTTTTGATGAAAAGTAACTTTTAAGTTTTATTAATCGCGATTAAAGGTAATTAGTGTGATTTAAGGTATAAATGATATTATAATAAAATGAAAATATATTGACACTTGTCCTAACCCTATTGGATGAGTTATGGCCGACCAAGACAACCCATGGGACAATTTTTGGTACCCCATGGAGCCACTTGGGTTTGTTAATGACATTTATGCCTTTTATTTAAAGTTAAATTAAAAATGTCACAAACATGATTTATTTTACTTAACCAATTTTTACATGTGATTATACAAGTCAGAGTTTTGACTATAAATAGTCATTGGAAAGCTAAAAATATTTCCTACATCATGGTATTTTTTTTATAATTTTTATACATTACTTAAATTAAATTATTTATGACATCATGATGATGCAGTGATGACCGCATTATTTAACGATTTAAATAAAATGGAAAGATAATGCAAAATATAGGAACTAAACATGTCAAAAACCTATTGGATGGGTGTATTTGGAACCCTTATCACCGTATCCTCGAAAAAAATCATTGTGGGACCATTAAAATCCGAAAACCATTTGAAACTAAAGTAACATTTTATACTTTTCCAAGAGTGCCCCTCCTCTCCTCTTATAAAAGGCCCCCACCTCTACCACCTTACCCACACCTCTCAAACCTTTGGATCGGACAAGATCTGATCATTTTGTCTCTCCACATCCCTCTACTCATCCTAGAAACCTTAACTTAAGCAGGAAGCTCTTCAAGAAACCTTTTTGGTTCAAACCAAAGGGAGTTACCCAATTTTAAGGTACTGTCTTCACTTGTGCTCTTTTGTCTTATTTTGCTTCTCCAACACCCTAAAATCTTTTTTATTCATTTATTTTGTAACAACTCCAGTATCTTCAATATACTAGGATGTTTTTATAATAATTATTCTAGCTACACTTACACACACCTTCATCTAATGGTTAAAGAACATACAGTTTCGGTGGATGGCGAATTTCTGCCTCACGAAACGATGATTGTTCAACACTCATATAACACCTTCAAAGGTGGACATTAAGATGTCACTATGTTTATATATGATATATAATATTATTATGTTTTACTTAAGATTCTGTATTTTTCATTTGTGGCATACATTTATGGCTTCCATTATGGGTATACACGATATCTTCATTTTAGGAAGTGCGGACTACCGCCCCTTCAAAGTGATTTGATTCGTTAATGACATATGTTGGATGTATAAAGGATGGATTTAAAGTTATTATATATGATTTTATACTGGAATTATAATATACCTTTATATAATTATTTTTTTCTTTCCATTAAAGTATGAGATAGAAATGAAAGTAGCGTTCATGCGTACATACGGCTTACCGTCTCCATGAACGGTGCATTTCATTTCTTATCCTCAAATGTAATGTATTATTATAAGTAAATATAATGGATTTATATGATTTATGATACATATAAAAGATGAATATAATTATGGAATTAAAAATATACACATCTCTCATTTATTTTTAATTCCATTAATATGACATAGAAATGAAAGTAGCGTTCATGCGTACGTACGGCTTACCGTCTCCATGAATGGTGCATTTCATTTCTTAACTCTAAATTATTATGTAATATTATAAATACATGTATATGCTGGATATATATGATATATATGATATTCAAATCAGGAATTTCATTCTGTATAAAGAGAACCTTTGACCACACGAACAACATGTAATTGTAAGAAGTCCACTTTTGACTTAAGAACCAAATATCGACAAAACAAACATTATTAACATAAATGATTACATAATGTTTATAACATTTCAATAATTGATATAAAAGGAATAATTAACTTGAAAAAATTTCTTAATCAAGTATAAATTAACTCAAGTTTATTATTCAGGACGTTAAAGAACGATCGAGTCAAGTCGGACCCGAGGTAAGGGATCCTACTCCTCCCTTTCTTTTTAAGTACGCTCTTTTATGTCATTACTTTTAAAGATAATATTTCTTGTTATTTTGATGTTATTTTATATTACTCTTACTGTAATTTTTATGTTCATATGATGAGAGAACCTATTCTCTCTCATCAATCCATTTTGTAAGTTTTGAGTGGCGCCGTTAGGCTGCTGAATTTTCGTAAGAGATCTAACCTCTCTCTTTCTTTTAAAGTACTCTCCTTTATTTCACTTCTTTTAATCTCCTCTTTTTATGTTGGGGGATGTTCTTTTATATTCCTATTTCTATAAACTTTGTGTTAATATGATGAGATACACTATTTGATCTCATAAATCCATTTTTGTAAGTTTTAAGTGGCGTTGTTAGGCTGCCGAGTTTTCGTAAGAGATTTTTCATCTCACTTTTATTCCCGTGAGATTTATGATACATTTGCCACAATTTCATTTCATTGGTGTATGTACTGCCCATTATTTTACTCATTGTGTAATAAAATTTCATTTATGAGTATTTACATCAATGTTGTATTGTCCTTCTTTCATGGGGTGTTTGTTTCGAAAGATACCCATGTCGGTAAGGGAACCTTTCAACCTCCTCTTTTTAAAAGACTTCTTTTGTTATGTCTTTTAATTCACATACTATTATGTTGGTATATGTTCTTATATATCCTTATTGATTTAAATTTTATTTCCATGTGATGAGATACCCTTTTTATCTCTCATCAACTCATTTTCTAAATTTTGTAGTGACACCATTAGGCTGCGAAATTTTTGCAAGGGAACTTCTTAACCCATATTTGATTCTTTGGGATGAACTTATACTCCTTGAATATGTCATTCTATGAATATGTGTGAATAAACTCTGATTGTTTTACACTTAATCTCCCCTTATATTTGGTGTATTCATTTGTCACACATAATTATGTAATTTATTTATCCTTAAACCAAAGATACCTTCTTTGTAAGGGATTTCGTCTCAATCTCCTTTCATTGAGGCATATTTCGTTTTAAACACAACTTTCTTTTATGGGGTGTATAAACCCCTTTTAATTTTAATTTTACACAAAATGAATCTTTTTCTACGAAGCGTTTTACAAAATGACAAAAAGGAATGTTTCATTTAACGTACGCGGTGACAACGACCTTTTCTGCCGCCACGAGTATTATTTGGTCTTTGTCTTCCTGAACAAGCCGTAATGTTTTTTTAAAATGAAATAAATACCATATACTCTTTTATTTATTTTGGTAATGAAAATGCTTTTTATAATGGATTTGTTATGTCAATATATTTAAGTGATATATTGTGATCAATGTGTGGAAATGTTTTCTTTCCATTATATTTGTTTTATGTCTTATGATTTTTATAATGGTACTTGGACATTTTACAGGTGGTTACATGATAAACCATATGACGGGTGGTGTCGTGAATACCGGGACGGGTGGTTACGTTATAACCTCCAATGCATTGGGTATGGAAGTCGGCCGTATGGCTATTCCATTAAGTATTTATGGAAGTTGGCCGAATGGTTATTCCATTAAGTGATATGTGTGGAAGTCGACCTTATGGTTATTCCACTAAAGTATGTTTATGTCCCAAGTTACCTTTATATGTTATGTGATATTTATATGGGTTTTATGGTAATCTTTTGGTTACAGAAGGGTAAGTAATGAACTTTTATTCAGTTAAGAGTTTTTTTACTACTTCGAAAAGGTGAAAAGTATTACTTTGATAAAGTATACATGGTTTACTTGTTGTTTTGAAAAACTAACAGTTTTCATTCTTTGTGTATCCCTTACTGAGCTTTTTATGATCATCCCAAGTTTTTGAAATGTTTTTCATAGGACATAAAGTGGAATAGGGTCAAGGATGGGATCAAGGTAAAGTCATGCAACCTAAAACATGGAACTGGACATGTTTATTTTTAAGAGTTTTTATTTTATGGAAACTTAGTAAAAGTTTCTACTTTGTAATCTTTTGAGATGTAATAGTTATGTACTAATTCTCTAAAAAAATAAACCTGAAAAGATCCCCAATTTAAATTATTCATTTAATTCAATATTAAGTAAGGTTTAAGGCAGGGGCCTTATAGTTGGTATCAAAGGTCGGTTTAGACAAGTTTAGGGATTAGGAGTTTTTTCTAGACACATGATTAGTCCCTATATCTATTATTTCAGTAAATCCTTGTTTTATAACTTTTTGCAGGTCATGTAAAGTAGGTTACGAATGGAAGGAGAAGGATCTCAAATGACATTCCTATCTCTTCCTGATGACATGCTTGCAATAATTATTGCAAAGTCATGTTCGGATGATTGTGAAGCTTTTTCTAGCATACAACTCACTTGCAAGTAGTTGTTTGAGATATCAAACACCTCCACTATACCTCGTTATCATCATGGATCATGGGTTGTTTTTAGACAAATACTATTTTCACAATATTCTCATATTTTCAAGAAAGGTAAATATTATCAAGGTATTTTCAAATATTTTACCTTATCACAAGAATTTGAAGCATATTATGATTTTAAATATGCTGCTGAGGAAGGAGACCCTTGCGCAACCTATTAATATTTGATTTTAAAATATAGTCTCTCAGCACATAATTATGGTATTTTAAAAGGATCAATAATAGAAAGTTTCAACTCAAATTCTGTCCGAATGTTTTATAGAAATCATGTTTCATCAGATGTTTTGGAATTATATGTCATACATGATTATTTTCCAAAACCGTTTTTTTGTGAACACCCATATGACCCATGTTGTACAAGGTGTATTTGGATGGAGGAAGAAAATGATTTTGAAGGATCCCTAAATCATTGTTTTAATGCATGGTACTTCTACCTACGTGAGAAAGATGACGATGAAACTGAGTGGACGCCATGATCAAGGTATGATGTTATTCATTTTGGGAATCGTTTTATTTTATCTTATGGTGGTGAAATAAGACTTCAATAATTAAGATGTTGAGACCGTAATGAATTTGGATGAAAATGAGAGTTATAAGGAAACTATTAAGGTTAAAACATGTTAGGGTTATTTTTGGAGTTTTATAAAAAGGACAACACGCAGACCATGTGACAACCCGTCGCGTCGGAAAAAGCTGTGGGAATCAAACCCACAACCAAAGTGAGATTGGTATTTATCACCTACCAATGGACTATGTAAATTCCCTGGTTAGTTTGAATGATTATTTTTAGTTAGATAATTTTATGAATTAAGAGTAAGTTGATTTTGGGTTATCTATGGATATTTATTAACCTATCATGGAGGATATGTGATTAGGTTAATTACTTTTTAATGCGAGACTTTAGGAGAAACAGATGTTTTTTTGGAGATAAATGTTACGACTTAACATGGAAGACTATGTGACTAAATACTTCAAATATTTGGGATTCAATCTTAGTTTGGTTTACTTTGAATAATTTTATGGACAAATTTTTTATCGAATGGTCCTCGTTGAACTTTGGGTTTTGTTGGGAAAATTTTGGAGATAAAGAATATATTTTCTTTTTATAAAGGGTTATCCTTTTCTAGATTATATGATCTTGTACTAACCTTTTTGGTTTTGGTTTTGGTTAGAGTATAAAGACATGGGAAGTATATAGTTATCTTTTGTGGATTAGGTGGTTCTCTATAAGTTGATTATAGTACTCTTAGTGTGAACAAGTCTTCCTAAATACTCGTCTTTTGGAGAAAATATGAGTTTGATTAAGGAATCTAGTAAAAGTTAGAAGTCTATGTGACAAGTAAGTATGTTTCATTATGATTTAGTTAGGCTAAAAAATAAATTCCTCAATGAAGAGTAACTTAAAATAAAATGTTGTCTGATAACTTTTACTACTAGGGATTCGAATACCATTTAACCCATCAGAAGTTTGTGATTTTCTTGTGGTTGAATTTCTCCTAAACATGTTTTCTATCACTCTCCATCAGAACATGACCCTATGTTTTCTCCTCCATGTTCATGTTTTCCTACATGGAATCCTAGTATGGGTTAACTCAGGTGACCTTTGTACTTATCTTTATTTATTTTAAAGTGATTGTTTTGCCGACTCTTGTTACGATGTGGGACTTTCTAGGATATTTCCAAGCCCAATTTTAAAATTACGAGGACATAATTACCAAAAGGGGGAAGGATGTAACACCCCAGGTAAATAAATAATATGAAATTTTTATATTTATCCATATTTGTGAATAAAATATTAATATTACTTTAAAGGGGATGCTATGCTCGATGGAGTACCCAATACGCAACAACGAGTTTCTTGGGAATCTTACGTTGCACTCTAATAATAAAATAATATTATTTTAAATAGTAGTTAACGCCTAGCCGTTGTAATGGATGGAATGAATAGAACTATCTACAAAATGATTATCTATGTTTGTCAAATATTTTTACTCTTTACAATAAATGTGAGAGGATTAAAATTGCGAATGAATCCAATTTTAAGCGTAGACATTCTAATATTCTTTAAAAGGTTGATTAACCGCCTTTTAAAGGCGAACATCTTTTAAATCCACTTTTTGAAAATTTTATGTGTTATATTTGACAAAATAAAATTCTTATTTAGAATCGGGACATCAAAATTTACTTTGTTTAAATTTTTGGTATCTTTCCGATAAAGTTCATTTTTTTAATGAATAGTAAAAAATCATGTATTTTAATTCACAACCTCTTTTTAATCTAGATTATTTATATGATTAGATTATCTTTTGGATTTGTTTTTAGTAAATTTATAATATATATTTACCATTTAATCCAATAGTAGTCTTTGGAATTAATTTCACTTTGAAATTGGACTTAAACTAGTGTCAATCTTTTGATATTTATTGTTTCATAAAAACACATTATTTGCTCTGACTGCTGGAATTAATTATAAAATTAATTAATGAAACTTATATGTTATGAATTTGGTAAAATAGAAATCATTTTTGTATTCAGAATATCAAATATATCTTAGGGTAAATGTTTGGTATTTTTGTGAAAATCTCCAATTTTTTATGAATAGTGAAACCACAAAGTGGTGGTTGCAAAATTTGATTTTTCGTTTAAATGGGACTTTACCACTTCTATGATTTGAATTTCAAAAAATCCAATTTAAATGATTTTAATTGTTAAGTAAAATGTGGTTCAATGGGATGAAAATTTTTTTTGATGAAAAGTAACTTTTAAGTTTTATTAATTGCGATTAAAGGTAATTAGTGTGATTTAAGGTAAAAATGATATTATAATAAAATGAAAATATATTGAAACTTGTCCTAACCCTATTGGATGAGTTATTTCCGACCACTAAAACCCATGGGACAATTTTTGGTACCCCATGGAGACACTTGGGTTTGATAATAACATTTATGTATTTTATTTAAAGTTAAAATAAAAATGTCACAAACATGATTTGTTTTACTAAAACAATTTTTACATGTGGTTATACAGGTCATAATTTTGACTATAAATAATCATTGGAAAGATAAAAAGATTTCCTACATCACAGTATTTTTTAATAATATTTAGACATTAAATAAATTAAATTCTTTATGACATCATGATGATGCACCGATGACCTCATTATTTAACGATTTAAATAAAATGGAAAGATAAAGAAAAATCTAAAACCTACACATGTCAAAAACCTATTGGATGGGTGGATTTCGAACCCTTGTCACCTTATCCTTGAATAACATCAATGTGGGACCATTAAAATCCGAAAACCATTTGAAAATAAAGTAACATTTTATACTTTTCCAAGAGTGCCCCTCCTCTCCTCTTATAAAAGTCCCCCACCTCTACCTCCTTACCCACACCTCTCAAACCTTTGGATCGGACAATCTCTGATCATTTTGTCTCTACACATCCCTCTACTCATCCTAGAATCCTTTAAATAGGAAGGAAGCTCTTCAAGAAATCCTTCTGGTTCAAACCAAAGGGAGTTACCCAATTTTAAGGTAACGTCTTCACTTGTGCTCTTTTGTCTTATTTTTCTTCTCCAACCCCCTAAACTCTTTTTTATTCATTTATTTTGTAACAACTCCAGTATATTAAATATACTAGGATGTTTTTATAAAAATTATTCTAGATACACTTACACACACCTTCATCTAATGGTTAAAGAACATACAGTTTCTGTGGATGGCGAATTTCTGCCTCACGAAACGATGATTGTTCAACACTCATATAACACCTTAAAAGGTGGCCATTAAGATGTCACTATGTTTATATATTATATATAATATTTTTATGTTTTAATAAGCTTCTGTATTTTTCATTTGTGGCATACCTATATGGATTCCATTATGGGTATACGCGATATCTTCATTTTAGGAAGTGCGGACTACCGCCCCCTCAAAGTGATTTGATTCGTTAATGCCATATGTGGGATTTATAAATGATGGATTTAAAGTTATTATATATGATTTTATACTGGAATTATAATATACCTTTATATCATTATTGTTTTCTTTCCATTAAAGTATGATATAGAAATGAAAGTAGCGTTCATGCGTACGTACGGCTTACCGTCTCCATGAACGGTGCATTTCATTTCTTATCCTCAAATGTAATGTACTATTATAAGTACATATAATGGATATATATGATGTATGATACATATAAAGGATGAATATATTTTTGGAATTAAAAATATACACATCTCTCATTTAGTTTTAATTCCATTAATATGACATAGAAATGAAAGTAGCGTTCATGCGTACGTACGGCTTACCGTCTCCATGAACGGTGCATTTCATTTCTTATCTCTAAATTATTATGTAATATTATAAATACATGTATATGCTGGATATATATGATATATATGATATACAAATCAGGAATTTCATTCTGGAAATAAAGAACCTTTGACCACACGAACAACATGTAATTGTAGGAAGTCCACTTTTGACTTAAGAACCAAATATCGACAAAACAAACATTATTAACTTAAATGATTAAATAATGTTTATAACATGTAAATAATTGATATAAAAGGAATAATGAACTTGAAAAAGGTTCTTAATCAAGTAGAAATTAACTCAAGTTTATTATTCAGGACGTTAAAGAACGATCGAGTCAAGTCGGACCCGAGGTAAGGGATCCTACTCCTCTCTTTCTTTTTAAGTACGCTCTTTTATGTCATTCCTTTTAAAGATCATATTTATTGTAATTGGGACGTTATTTTATATTACTATTACTGTAATTTTTATGTTCATATGATGAGATACCCCATTCTCTCTCATCAATCCATTTTGGAAGTTTTGAGTGGCACCGTTAGGCTGCCGAATTTCTGTAAGAGATCTAACCTCTCTCTTTCTTTTTAAGTACTCTCCTTTATTTCAATTCTTTTAATATCCTCTTTGTTATGTTGGGGGATGTTCTTCTATATTTATATTTCTATAAACTTTGTCTTAATATGATGAGATACACTATTTTATTTCATCAATCCGTTTTTGTAAGTTTTAAGTGGCGTCGTTAGGCTGTCGAGTTTTCGTAAGAGATTTTTCATCTCACTTTTATTCCCGTGAGATTTATGCTACATTTGCCACAATTTCCTTTCAGTGGTGTATTTAATTCCCATTCTTTTACTCATTGTGTAATATACTTTCATTTATGAGTATTTACATTAATGTTGTATTGTCCTTCTTTCACGGGGTGTATGTTTCGAAAGATACCCATGTCGGTAAGGGAACCTTTCACCCTCCTCTTTTTAAAAGACTTATTTTGTTATGTATTTTAATTCACATACTATTATGTTGGGATATTTTCTTCTATATACTTATTGATTTAAATTTTATTTCCATGTGATGAGATACCATTTTTATCTCTCATCAACACATTTTCTGAATTTTGTAGTGATGCCATTAGGCTGTTAAATTTTTGCAAGGGAAATTCTTAACCCTAATTTGATTCTTTGGGATAAACTTATACTCCTTGAATATGTCGTTATATGAATATGTGTGAATAAAATCTGATTGTTTTACACTTAATATCCCCTTATATTTGGTGTATTCGTTTGTCACACATAATTATGTAATTGATTTATCCTTAAACCAAAGATACCGTCTTTATAAGGGACTTCGTCTCAATCTTTTTTCATTGAGGCATATTTCGTTTTATACACAACATTCTTTTATACGGTGTATTAACCCCTTTGACTTTTACTTTTATACAAAAGGAATCTTTTTCAACGAACCGTTTTACAAAAAAACAAAAAGGAATGTTTCTTTTAACGTACGTTGTGACAACGATCTTTTCCGCCGCCGCTAGTATTATTTGGTCTTTGGCTTCCTGAACAAGAAGTAATGTTTTTTTAAAATGAAATAAATAGAATATACTCTTTTATTTATTTTGGTATTGAAAATGGTTTTTATAATGGATTTGTTATGTCAATATATTTATGTGATATATTGTGATCAAAGTGTGGAAATGTTTTCTTTCCATTATATTTGTTTTATGTCTTATGATTTTTATAATGGTACTTTGACATTTTACGGGTGGTTACGTGATAAACCATATGACGGGTGGTGCCGTGAATACCAAGATGGGTGGTTACATTATAACCTCCAATGCATTAGGTATGGAAGTCAGTCGTATGGCTATTCCATTAAGTATGTATGGAAGTTGGCCGAATGGCTATTCCATTAAGAGATATGTGTGGAAGTCGACCTTATGGTTATTCCACTTAAGTATGTTTATGTCCCAAGTTACCTTCATATGTTATGTGATCTTTATATGGGTTTTATGGTAATCGTTTTGTTAAAGAAGGGTAAGTAAAGAACTTTTATTCAGTGAAGAGTTTTTTTACTACTTTGAAAAGGTGAAAAGTATTATTATGATAAAGTATACATGGTTTACTTGTTGTTTTGAAAAACTAACAGTTTTCATTCTTTGTGTATCCCTTACTGATATTTTTATGCTCATCCCAAGTTTGTGAAATTTTTTCTTAGGACATAACGTGGAATAGGGTCTAGGATGGGATCAAGGGAAATTCATGCAACCTAAAACATGGAACTGGACATATTTCTTTTTAAGAGTTTTTATTTTATGGAAACATAGTAAAAGTTTCTACTTTGTAATCTTTTGAGATGTAATAGTTATGTCCTAATTCTCTAAAACTCTAAACCTGAAAAGATCCTCAATGTGAATTATTCATTTTATTCAATATTAAGTAAGGTTTAAGGTCGGGGCCTTATAATAATGATAAAGAAACCAAGAGGTTATTTATTATGGGAATTAGTTAATCTCTTTTACTGACTAGTTATTTGATATCTTGAAATAAAAATAAATTGAATAATAATTTTAATAAATATAAAACATAATTAAGAATAATAATGAGAAATAAATATTAGTTTGAACCCCCAAGTTGGTAGTAGGTTTTTTACTTCCCTCTTTCATAAATTACCTACTATTATCCTCAATTTGAAGTGGGATTTAGATTATATGGTAGTAAAAAAATATTTCCTCACATATTATTCTCTTAAATTGGTATTGGATGTGGAAAAATCCAAAAATATAGTTCTTGATGTCACCATCCTTATAATGATAGCTCTTTTAGACTTGTTAATGTGGGATATGGATGTATGGTTTCTCCTTTTTTTCTTCATCAGGAGGGGTGGTGGTCACTAATGATGAATTATTTGTGCTATGATGTGGAATTTATTTTTCTTCAAGACCAATAGTTAACTCTCTAGTGATGTTCATCTCTATACCATTATCCAAATCTGAACTATTGTAAACATCTACTAGATCGTCCATTCTTTCTTTAAACTTGGAAAAATTCACAATGGATTTATCCTCCTCATATACCAAGTTAAATTCTAAAAATAAGAAATATGTGGATTCAATGTAGAGTGTATGCTTTCTCAAATAAATTTCAAAAAAAAGTAAAAAAAGAAAATCCAGAGTTCAATTATCTTCATTATGTGTTTTATATTTTATTTCTTATTGCTCCATGATCACTCCAAATAGGTACATGTAATTTTTATTAAGTGGGTAGGATTAATTTCAATCATAAACAACTTATATCAATTCATTAGTAATGCAATGGAAATGTAGTAGATCTAGTTCTTCAGCTATATGTTCGAAATCTAGAATGTACTCTAAGAGTTTATTATGTTCCCTAGTCACAGCTTCAAAGAACTGTAACAACCCCAACTATAGTAACCTATATCCAATGTTTACATTATTACATTTTTACAGATACAAGGGATCTAATCCTAAAGTAATAATCTGTTTAGTAGTCCTAGAGAACCAAATGTATACATGATTCCCATTTTATAATTTCAATACAATATGAAACATAAAATTGAAAATACTTGGAATCCTAAAACTCAATTAAAGATTTTATCGTTAAATCCAGGGTAAAGGAAAAAAAGTGTGATCTCAGAATCTTAGTAAGGGTGATTATAATATAGGTTATTATGGGTAAATATGGAATAATCAATATAGAAAGGAAAATAAATGGGTATACATTTCATTTAATCAATAACTTGAACAAAAAATAAATCTATGGATAATATTAGTGCATTAATCTCAAGGATAATAATAACTGAATTCTCAATAAAGGAAATGCATAATATGGGACATCATGATCTCAAACATCATGATATATTTACCATAAAATACTTTTTCATGGAAAAATTTAATAAATGGGAAAGAATATACCAAAACCCTATATAATTTGGCCAAATGATTGTCTCATGAGACCTATTGATGTATCTAGGGACTATCTATGACCATTCCCCACACATCACTACATGTAAAGTTCATTCCTTATATATTTAATGATGAATTAAATTCTTAAATAATATTCCTTGTCAAAAAATATTTTTACTGAGTAAATAATATAGATTAAACATGATTTTTCACATTCAATAAAATTAATTTCATAACATAACATGATATGAAGATATACTATATAGTTTAGACAATAATCATACACATGATACAAATAATATTGGTATTTAAGAGAAATTAAAATTTTAGTTATCACTAGAGAGTAAATGTTTCAAAATAAATTATTGGAATAAAATTAATAAGGGATAAAAGATGATCCCTAGTTATTTTAAATATAGGTTTTGTAATAAAATATTGAATCTTGGAAAAAATAAAAAAATGGAACTGAAATATTAAAATAATTATTATTTAAAAAAATTTCTTTATTAAACAATTTAAAATGTATATAATAAGCTAAATATTATAAAATTATTATGGTGGCATGTAAGACCGTTAACTATATATTCTTTAAAAACATTGCTTTTAACAATTTTTAAAGATAGTAAAAATTTACCCTTTTAGAAAAAATTAGAAAGATTACTTTAAAACCTTTTAAAAATTCAAGGATAACATAAAATTTCCTTAACAAATCATTTAAGTAGTAAATATCACTTTTCTAAACAATTTCAAAAAATATAGGCATAAAATAAATATATATCTAATTAAAGAGAAATAGAATTGATTTTTCTATTAAAATTTATTTAATTGATTAAATTTACAAAGACATGAATGTTTTTTAGAAAATTTGTAAAATATTTAAATATATTGGGGATAATAAAATATATTGATTTTATAAAGTATAAATTATAAAATTACTTCAATGAAAATTTGGGAAATCCTAAAAAATGAGATTGTAAAATAAATCCTTACTTCTTTGGTATATTTTAAATTGTAACCCCTTGAAATATAAAACATTAATTGAAACATTAATAATCATGCTTAAATAGGTATTCATTTAAAATATATCAAATGGGAATAATATTCACCACCTAAAAGTTAATAGGTGTATAATGTCAAATATGTCTCAATGCAATGGAAATTGAGATAAAATCCTTTAACTCACATTTCTATTCAGTTAAAAATCCTTTAACCACATTTATAATAATTTAAATAATTTTATGAATTATTTAAATAAACCATATTCATATTTATAATATATTATATGATCATCTTATAACATCTTATTGCATGTTCCCTAATAATATGTCATTATTACCATTGTTTCATGTGTTAACTGCTTCATTTTATCATGCATGTTTTGTTGCGGAAGTTATTTTTCTTATGAATATTATATAGTTACATCATATTTATAATTAAATTAATGTTATAAATATAATATTTATTTTATATATACATGTTTTTAGTCATTCTTTAAATTTGGACATGGAAAATGAATCACATCGCTTCAGGGAGATGGTAGACCAAATGTACAAACGAGCGACATTATCATTTGATTAATGGGTGAAATGGTAACAAATTAGATGAAATATTACTTTTTCATAATCAATATAATGTCATAATTATGATATATATTCATTATTTCTATCATTATGATAATCCATGTGAGTTGGTAATGGAAAACAAATTATATTGGTTCACGAGGCAGTAGTTTGTCATACAAATGATTGATGGATTTATTTCCCATTTGATAGAGAAGGATATGGAAAAATATTATTCCAAAAATATAATAACATATAATTATATTATTTATTCTAGTTTTATTATATTTCAATTAATAAAAGATAGTTTAAGGTGGTAAAAAATACGTAAACAAGATAGAGCTTGGGGAGGATGATTAACTTCACTTAGAAAACCTTTTTTGGATATCTTATTAAGAACCTAAGGATTAGTCCTTTGGGAAGAAAAACATCTCTAGAAAATGGTTAGGAAATTTTGGCATATATTATCTTAAAGTTTGTAAAATATGTAAATATATATTAAGGATAATGATTAGCGGTGCTCAAATGGTGCTCGGTATCAAGATACTTTTCAAGAATTATCAAAGATTTAATTGAAAATAATGGATCATGATCAAACTAAATATAAATAAGAGGTCCATGAATTCGTAAAACTTCATTAATATTGATTTTTTTTATGTTCTCAATAGGTAAATATTCTCTCATAGTAAGGAAATTTGTAGATTTAGTAAGGCGGTCGGAAATAACCCATATTGCATCATTATGTATAGGAGCCTTTGGTAATCCATTGAAAATGTATACAACAATATTGTACCATTTCCACATAGTAATAGTTATAGGTTTCATGAATCCTCTATTATGTTTCCTCTCAGTCTTCACCGATTAAAAAACCAAGAATCTAGATACATAATAATCAATTTCTTGCATCCTATTATCCCTCAAAAAATGCTCTCTAAAATCATTGTACATCATGTTTCTTCTATGGTGTACAAATAAATTAAAGATACGAGAATCATATTATAATTCCATTTTCATCTAATGTATATATATAACACATGTATTCTCACAAAATTTCAGAATATCATTTTCATATATGTTGTATTCCAAATTCCCATCATTCACTGATTTAATATTATTTTAAAAATTATTATCATCAAGCTAATAACATTTTACTTTTTCCAGTAAATATGGGTGAGAAATAATTTGAAAAATGAGTTATATTTCCCTTTATTAATTATTGTATAAATATTTACTATATCCATGAATGTAAGATCCCTATCAATCCTCATTTTTGTTATAAATCCACGATATCTCCTGATCAATTCATCCACTACCTTATTTTCCTTCCATGTTAGTACTTTATTGATCAATCATAATACATGAGTAGCTCAATCCATTTCCATGGACTCATATTGATTTATTTCTATGAGAATATATATTTTAATTTCTTATGTTCTGTGTATATATTACATTTTTCTCCATAACGATAGCGTCTCCATGTCATTAAAGAAAATATTATAGCTTCCAAGTCAAAATTTTGGGTTTTATAGTTCCATCCTTGTCTCTTTAACAAATTTGATGCATAGGAAATAAATTTATCATTCTGAATAATGACACAATCATTTCCCATCTTTGATACGTCACTATATATCATAAACCCATTATTTCCTAATGGTATAGTCCAAATTGGAGTACTGACCAATATTCTATTCAATTATTTAAAACATTCAACACATTCAATTTTACATGTTATCCTATCCTTGTTTACGTGTAAACTTGGTTGACATGTTATCTAATCTGAAAAAATTTAGAAAAAATCACTGATAGTAATAGTCCAAATGAATGAAACTATATACCTTGGTTAGGTTTGTTGGGGTAGGATATTTTTTAACTACCTTTGTCTTTGTAGGATAAAATGATATCCCGTCCTTAGAAAAAATATGGCCAAGAAAATAAATTTTCTAAACCATAATGATTCATATGTGATTATCATGGTCCTAATATCTTTAAGAGTACACCAAGATGTCACCAATAAATACCACAAAAAATATCAAGATATTACTTAAATACTTTATTCATTTGATCTCTAAAAATATAGGGTGAATTATTTAATTCAAATGGAATTATTATAAAATTTTAATGTTTATACCTCATATAAAATATTCTCTTCATTATATATTCATTATTTACTTGTAATTAATGATACACATAATGAAGTTCAATCTTTGAAATATATTGATCTCTGTGAAGTTAATTGAATAATTCATCAATGTGAGGTATATGATACTTGTGATTTATCATAATATAATTGGTTTCTCTATAATCAGTGCATAACCTCATGGATCCATATTTATTTATAACGAAAAGAATAGGGGGTCCCTAAGGTGAGAAACATGGGCATGTAAATACCTTATTACACAAATACTCTAGTTCTTTATCCAAATCAATTAATTATATACTGTCCATTATATAGGATATCATTGAAATAGGTCTTGCATCAGGGATTAGATAAATGGAAAACTCAACTTCATGCTCTAGTGGATGTCTAGGTAATTACTTAGGAAATACATTAATGTATTCCATTACAATAAGTGAATCCCCAATTTAAAGATTACCTTTTATATTCATAGTCTCTATCTACAATTATTCTACATGAATCTCATTCATAATAGCTAATATAGGTGGATATATATATGAATCAGATGATGAATCCGCCAATATAAATATAAGAAATTCCATATCCTCATTATGAATCATAATTTCATTTTATTTACAAAAAATGAATAATATTTTGACTGATAGTCCATATCAAGGATTCTATAAAATTAAACCATATGTCTAATAATAAACACTACAAACATGTCAAATTTATGTGTCATAAAGTGAACTATCTGACACATCCTTATTTTAGTGAGATTTCCACTATGAGTCTTGACTAAAAAATCCATTCTTAAGGGACTAGGGAGGTGACTTGTTTTCTAGGAAAACATGGATGATATAAAATATTATGAGGATCCAGAATCAAATAAAGAGTTATCTAAATATGAATATATATGTAAAGTACCTACACCCCATCATTAAAAACATCAACCCTATCTAGAGTGATCATATAAGCTTGTTAATATCCCCTTATCCTCCTCTACAGTATGTTTCTTTAATTCTTGGTACATTGGTTTGAATAATTCATCATTTCATTACAGTTGAAGCACTAGGTAGTAAATAATTCTTTTCTCTATAGTTTTAAAAAACTCCAATTCCTTTCTAGTATTTTCCGGCCTATTTATTTCAACTATTTTCACATGATATAAATTCACCTTATTTTTTTATTTGATGAATTCCATTTTTCTTTGCATTCTTCTGAAATATTATTCTCTTAATTTTCCTTTAGTTTATAGGATATAGTAAAATAAATCTATATTTTTATGGCACATAAGTCTATTTTTTCATATGATGGAAAAAATATAAGAAACTAGTTCCCTTCAAAGAAATGGCCGATCTTGTATTTCATATTATATATATAATACATATCATATTAGTATAGTCTTATATAGTTCTCTTCTACTATAAAATACTTACTTATTCATTTTTCATTAATATTAGGAACTTCCTCTTCATTTTTATTCATTTCCCTAGAGAGAAATATTTGTTTAACAATATTACTTTCATTGAGGGGTATGTACATACAAAAAAACCATATAATTTAAGGACATTTATAACTGATCCTCACCCATTATTTCATTTATAGTTCATTCCTCATATATTTAATGGTCAATTCAATTCATAAAAAATATACCATGATAATAAATATCTATATTGACTAAATAATTCATATTTATTAATATTTTCCTGAGTCATTCAAATAACATTCAAAATATAAAATTTTATGTAAAAATGGTATATGATTTAGGAAATAATCATTTCCATGATATAAATAATATATATAATTAATATAAATTTAATTTTCAATTATAATAATAAAGTTAAAGTTTGAAACCACAAAATTAATAAGAGATAAGAGATGTCCATTGCTTTATCAGAAATATAGATGTTTTTTAATAAAATCCAGGCCTTTAGAAAAATATATATAATAAAATAGAAATATTAAATTAATCTTTCATTGAATATATATTTTTTAAAAAAAATTATAATGTTTATAAGAAGAAAAATATCATAAAATACTAACAACAATAGGGAATTATGTTAATGTCTTATATATTAAAACATTCCTTTTGAATTTTTATAAATAAATTAGAAAATGAACCTTTTAGAAAGCATTATAAATAGTCATTTCAAAAAAATTAAAAAGAAAAGGATAACATAAAAATTTATTAATAAATCGTTTGAGTAATAAAAAGTATTTTTTAAAATAATTGTAATGATATTGGCAAGCAAGAAATATATATCCTTTTAAAAGAGAAATAAAATCAACTTTTCTTTTATCATTTTATTTTATTGATTCAAGTTCTAATGAGAGGAAATTTTTAGAAAAAAATATGTAATGTCCTTAAATATACATTGTACAATAAAATATATAGATTTTATAAAGGATTATTATAATACTCTCTCAATAAGAATTAGGGTAATCTAAAAAAATGAAATTGTAAAATAAATCCTTACCTATTTGGTAGCTTTTAAATTATAACCCCATGAAATATTAAACATTAATTTATGCATTATTCATCATGAATAAATATTTATCCATTTAAAATATATTAATTGGTAAATATATATACTATATAAAAGTAAATAGGCGTATAATATCAAATGTATCTCAATAGAATGGAATTTAAGACAAAATATTTTATCTCATGGTACAGTTTAGGTGAATGTGATTTAATATCGTGTATAAATGTTTTAAACATGTTATGAATTTATTATAGAACCATATTAATATTTATAATATGATACATGATCCTATTAAAACATCTTATCACCCATTTTCCAATAATATTTCATTATTACCATTATTTTGATTGTTAACTGGTTCGTTTTCTCATACATTTTTTGTATCATATAATCCTGTTCATATGCATGATATTAATTTTATAAATAAAATATTTATTCATTATATATATATATATATGTTTTTAATATTTCAAAAAATTTGGATATGGAAAATGAATCAAAATGCTTCACAGAGACGATAGGTTATACATACGTAGGGGCGGCATTTTCACTTCTGAAATGGGTGAAAGGGTAAGGATATAGATGATATATTAATTTTCAATAATCAATATCATGTCATAATTATCATATATATTCATTATTACAGTCATTATGACTACCAATATGATTCAATAATGAAAATCAAATTACATCGGTTCGTGAGGCAGCAGTCCTCCGCACACAAGAGTGGTGGTTTTATTTCCCATTTGACTGAGAGAAAGGTTGATAAATATTATTCCATAAAAATAATAAAATATTATTATATGTTAAATATTTTTTTATTATATTGTAATTCTTCAGAAAAAATTTAAGGTGTTAAAAGAAGAAGTAAAAAAAGATCTTGGTGAAGATGGTCACCTTCACTTAGAAAAAACATCTTTGGATATATTACTAAGAACTATATAGTTGGTCTTTTGGGTATAAAATAATTACTAAAACATTTATTCAAATATTTTATATATATTTTTCTTGGTTTTGGTTAAGATAAATAGCTTAATAGGTGGGAAGAAGTGTGGAGATAAGGTTCCCTTTTATAATTGAGGTGAGTGGTACACATGTAATTTTTAAGAGTTTTTAAAAAAATGTCGAGCCACTTTCTTGGAAAAATATATCCAAAATGGATCATATTATATGTTGATAAGGTTAAGGTCTAATAAAACCATTATATTTGGTTTTATAATATTTTTAGGTCATTTTAAGCCTTATCTTTTCAGGCTAACCCCACAGTAAACCCATTTTAACCTTAACTATAGTGACAACTTTTTATTGTTTTTACTATTAATTATAAACAAAATTTTATGTATCCTTATCAAAAAAAGAAATGATAATTACATATATATATATATATATATATTCCATTTTATCAAATTTAATTCCAAAATTTATAATAATTTCAATTATTAATAAACCCAAAAATCATTAAAAAAACTTTTTTAAGAAATGCATTTTTTTAATCATATAATTTTACTTTAGCTATATGACAAGTAATAATCATTATTTGGACTTAAATTAATATATTCAGATATATGATCTATAAGTTTAATTTAAATAATTGATTATAAAATATTATTTTAATTAAATAAAATTGCATGATAGTATGTTTTTTTAAAAAATAGTTTTGTAAAATATATCCCTTTTACCTTCATATGATTTTATATTTATTTATATAAAATTCATAGACAATACAATTTTAATTATATATATTATAACATTTTACTAAAAATAAAATTATTAATATTTAAATACTAAATTTTAATTTATTCATAAAAGCATATTTTTAAGGAAACTTTTCAAAAACTCATTCAGGGATTATTTTGACCTATTAAGTTCAAAATCTATATCCTTACTATAAAATTATAATTTATGTTCCATGGTGCATTAAAATGTCAATTTTATTATATTTATATTAAAATATAAACTTCTCATAATATATTTGAATCTACGGTGGTATATAATTGTTGTCTGATGTCAGCTTCTACCTCTTCTAAGAACATCCAAATACATACTCTAAGATAGTGGATCTACAAACTCCAGTAATCTATTGGGAATACAATGACACTATTTCACTAAAATCAATGGGTGACCTCAACACAATTTCAATATTTTTTTAAAAAATCATTATATAAAATAATCTTATTAAGAACTAGTTTATAATAAATAATGGATTGTTTTGTTTCCATTGGAACAACATCAAAATTTTATGGGTAAAAACCTCATTGAAGGGTTTAGTGCCACTTAAAAATTTCTAAACTCCTTAAAATATGACTAGGGTGTTGACCTTAGGGTCAAATCATAAGGAACTTTATTCCAATCACTCACTGACTTCTTCAATTATTACTATTTGTAATATTTTAAATATTAGGAAATAAATTCAATTCAGGGTGTTTGTGTGGGAAAATTAAGGGAAATGTAAATTATTGATGAAGTTGAAATAGAGTGTATTTAGATAATAAAAGAATCACTCCATAAGATATTATCCTATATAATCCTTGATAATATTTTTTTGAATCATTTCCATTCAATGATAGTACTCCATTTCATATAAAAATTCCCTCCATTTTATAAATGTAATGAATGTGTAGTGAACTCAATAATTTCCCAGAACACCATACATCCACCTCCTCCAAAGTCAATAATATATGGAGATCCTTAATTAATACCACTCCCCAATCCACCTCCTTTGTATGAAATTTCAACCATTAATACATCAATCAATATGGATCTACCAAATTCCATAATAACCGAGTGAAGTTATGAAAAAGAATCAGTAGTGGAAGAATTGATATGAAGAACTATCATAGTGAGGGTACTATTAACAACCTCACATCACCGCCTACCCATGGAAAGACTCATATTGGTAATGATATTATTAAATTTTATTGATAAATTACTATAAATTATTATAATATCATCCATTTAGATTTTATTTAGGTTATTTATCCATTATCATGGTGTTTGGAGATGACAGTAACTTAGAGGGGAGAGTGTTTGAGAACAAAATCAAAATATAGTTGAACAAAATGGAATTAATACCACAATAAAAATTAAAATATGTATAAAATGGAATTAAAATCCTATACTAATCCTAAAATGTGGGAATCAACCTAAATTTATACATAGTCCCCCTTCCTTTGATGTGTCGTATTATCAATATTAGTTCCCATGATTAAAATATTTCATTTCCATTAATGGTTTTAATATGGAATTATCATTGATTATTTATTTAATTTTTTTTAGAAAATCGATATAGATATTCCAGATGTTCCCCTTAGTTCACGAATGTTTCCCATATGTAATTACATGTCGTTAAATGACTGTATTGAGGTTGGATTTATTCTCCCATTTTTGATTTAATTTAGAAGCTTTGGGAGTTAATGTTGGAGATATATCCTTGGCCTGCAAACATAGTTCTATGGTGCCTCATGAGTATATGTTGATGTGAAAATATAATCTAGATCACAGGCTCAAGACTATGTTGATGGAAAGATGCAATGTCATAGTGCAGTGAGAGGTATCATTGAATAGAGAATAAATATTAGAATTGGGCCTTAGGGTCACACTAGTAACATTGAATCATTGACATTACATCACGGAGTAAAAATAATTTCCTGAAAACAAACCATCAAAACAATGATTAAATTTTATTATAGACATATGTGGTGTTGGGACTTAAGATGTTGATGGAGTTTAAATGTAGTGTCTTAGTTTAGGCTTAGGTGAAATTAAATTGAAAACATTGTGTGAAGGTTCTATATGAGGCTCTATTGGAGGTTGGTATATCATGAGTTGAAATTGTGAGGCTCTATTGGTGAGCCAAAAACTTTTCATGGCCCATCATAGGAATACCTTTTCAAGGTGAATACATGTGAGTATTTTTTATAAAATTTCTTTAGAATTACAATTCCTCCTCATGTATTTTACCAGAGTACTTTTTAAAATAGATATATATTTAAGGTCTCAACATCCCATATAATATTTTCCATTATCTTCAAGGCCTCCTGATCCCTTCTCCTATAAAATAATAAAATCATACAAAATTAAGCTCGAACATGGAATTAAAACACCAAATATCAATTTCATAATTTATTTTAAGATTTTATTCACACTATATATTAAATTAGATATTATTATATATTACATAAAATGTAGTAAATTATCATCTATTATCATAATAGTGGGGTTATTATCTGTAACATCATGAGATTTCGAAAGAAAAATATTATATTTGATAGTCAATATGACATGAAAGTTCACGACTAGAAGTTTATATAAAATCCCAAGACTTTATAATATATTTATTTTTATATTATATATTCAATCAAATGTTTTTACATTCATCCAATAGATTTGATCAACATATGATATGAATAAATCTGATTTTATGCATAAAAGGATTTATTTCTCTTAGGGCAGTTTTGAGATTTTATTGGGGCACCTATTTTAAAGATGAATCTTGACCCTTTTATAAATTTTATTTGTTAAAATAAAATTAATTTTTGAATTTATTATTTAAAATTATCTTAGGTTGAATTTTTTTAATTTTTCTGAGTCGTTTCATTTTTTATGAATAGTGAAAAATACTGCATTTTAGTTGAAAAACTTTTTTCATTTCAATAATAATTAATTTTAAATCATATTTTAAATTGATTTTAAATTTAAAATAGAAAATTATACATCTATTAATTCAATTTAGGTCATTTGAATAATTTTTATATTTAATCATTATAAAAAAACTTATTGAATATTTGAACATTTTCACTTTAAACCCCGCTTTCTCTACGGGATTAGCATTAAATTTAATTTTTTTACTTTTGTGAATTGAAATTAGATATATATATATATATATATATCTTGAATCCATATAATATTTATATTCTACTAATATAAACTTAATTTTTATCATAATAATTAGTGAAAGTAGTTATAATTCATTATAGTGATTAAGGTGAAATGAGTTTACTAAGTGGTTTAACATTAATCTTAGTGGAAAAATCACCTAGATACTTTTCCAATACACATTTTCTGGAAATATTTCAACCCTTGTGACAATATCCTGTTATTTTATGACTTTCTGATACACTATACCATTAAATGGACATATATAAAAAGTTAAGTAAGGAAAAAGACAAAAAAGGAACCTTCCTTGCCTTTAATATCTATACAACTATGGGATCTAGACAAGGACTACCTAGGTTTGGTTATAAATATTTTTTTTAAATATAAATTATATTTTTTCATAGAAATAATTTATCTCTAGTTTTTATAGATGAATTAGTTTCTTAAAATGCTTAAGAAAAAGCAACATTGTAATTATTTTGTTAATAGTTAACTACAATAAATGATACAATAAATATTATATGTGAAGAAAATTGAATAAATTATTATGATTCTATAATTTTGTATATGAATATATCATTTTAAATAGATTTTAAATTAATATATTTTAATTCCATAATTATATTTATATTTTTTAAATCAAATTAAATTAATAATGTAAAAAATTGACATTGATGTTATTTTATAACAAATAATATTTTATTAAAAGGATCAAAATTATGAAAATTACTATCTTGTACCAATTTATTTTCACATGTTGATAAATATCAAATATTTTCTATTTATAGACCAATTTAACTTTTATAATGAACTTACTGACCCCAAAATAGTAAAAACATTGTTAGCACGGTTCGGGTTAAAGCGGTGTTTTTGTGTTACATGTTCTTCTATTAAAGTTAATTTCCAAAAAACATGAGATTTTTATTTTTAAAATTATATATCATATTTAGAATTAATTTTTTATATATTTTCTAATAAATCTTACTTAAATTTATTCTTAATGTTTAAATTACATTGGTCAGAAAATTAATTACCCTAGTTAAAACCCGAAAAGGTAAAAATAGGGAAACTAAGAAGTTCAAGAAAAAAATTATAAAAAACTTTCCTTTGTGTGGTTTGGATCTTTGTATCAAATATAATTTCACTTTAATCCTTTATAATTAAAATTTTGTCACACATGATGTAAGGAAGACCTCCCAATAGTGTTTTTCATTTTTATATTTATAATAACATCACTCCTCCTTCACTATAAAAAGGTACTGACCCCCTCACTTATTCAAACCTATAAAGACATTTTTATCATAAAATACCAAACCAAACAATATCAAATCATCACTCAACTAATAATAGAATCATCACAATGGGTATAAATCCAACCAAGGAGGTCTTCTAGCATAAACAAAAATTAGTTACCCGAACAAAGAGGTAATGTTCTTCAACGAGAATTTTTTTTTATTTCTTTATTCACCCCTTAAATGACACTTACATATTGATTATATAATAACAAAATTATACTAAATATACTAATATTTTTTATCTTAATGGTACAACATACCCCATCACAAAATTATATCAAATTGGATACACAATCATCGTTCGTGTGTACGGTGAACTACCACCTCACAAATTGATGTCGTTTGTTTTTTCATTTCCACCTTTCAAGGTTGAGAATATTGATATAATTATAGTTTATATATGATATATATGATATTTATATTTTCTATATGGTTTTATAATTTTTATATAACACATACCTTCATGCTTTCAATTTTGTGGTAATATGATAACATTGTTTGTGGATGTGTGGACTACCACCTCCTCAAGGAAATGTGATTCATCCACACTTTACAATGAATGTGTTAAATATGGGTTTAATTAGAATATTTAATGAATATTAAATTTTTAGGATACCTAAATTTTTATAAAAACATTTATAATTTACATTTCATTCATTTCATTTGACAAAAAAATGGAAATAGTGTTCATGTGTACGTACGACCTACCATCTCCATGAACAGTGTATTTCATTTCCTATCTCAAAATTTTATGGAATACTATAAATAAATATATGAAGAATATATATAATATTTTAATCATTTTTTACATTTTTTAGATGATGAAATCATGATCTATGTAAGTGGTGATAAAATATAAAATGTGAAAACATACTCGAAAAAAAGAAATTAACACCTGAAATAGTGAAAATATGGAAAGATTATTAAACAATGGGTAATAAGATTTTATAATAAGATCATATATGATAATATAAATATGAATATGGTTATTTTATAAGTTAATAACATGATTAGAACCATTATACATGAGGGTAAATTGAGTTCAACCAAAAGGAAGTGCAAGATAAAAGGATTTCTAGTCTCACGTTTATTTGTGCGAGACTCATGACATATTCAACACTCATTTATTTTGTGTGGTTTATATACTACCCTATTAAATTTTATATCAAGAATTTAATTTTTTTCATGATATTAAAAGTTTCAATTGATTTTATTCTTTCATGTATCTCATGATTCAAAAATCACTCTAGTAGTAATGGATTATCGTATCACTTTTTCTTCTGTGGGGCATACACTATATTTTCAACTTTTTTAATTTATGTGGTGTATATACTAACCCTATTGTATTATATAGAAGGATTAAATTTATATTCATGGTATTTGATAATTAATATGAATTTATCTCATCCAATGGGATTGGACTTGGAAATTTCCAAGTGGTAAACATTATCATACAATCTCAATTCCTTTTTTGATTGTTAACTTTCTCTAGAAAAACACTTTCTTGTAATCATTTACATTAGACATTATATTTATTTTTAATATCCATATTATTATATAATTTATATTATAATATCATAAACCTTATACCATTATTACATATCGTGTTTACATTCAAAGTAATATGATTTAATGGGGGAAATATTGAAAAATTATTATTATTTAATCAATAAGGATATTTGATGATGAAAATGGTTTATGATTTAAATTTATTATTAAATATATGAGGGATGTTTTGGAAATTTATTAAATGGGTTGGGTATCGGTTAATGTAATCCCATAGATGCATCTACATGTTTCTTGAAACAAACTATATATAGTTTTGGTTGAGGCCTTACCCATTTTTAGATTCCGAAAATTAAGCCTTGATAGTATTTGATTAATGGCATGAAGCCTTGAATGTATTAGATTCATGTCATGATGCCTTGATAGTATCAAATTCCATTAATTAATCCTTGAAAGTATTGGATTCTTGGCATGAATCCTTACCCATTTTCCTTGTCATGTGCTTAATTATATGGAATTATTTGATCATATTTTACTCTTTCCATATTGATTTTGTTCATTGATTCATTAATTCTTTTTTGTATTTAAACCTTAATGAGTATTTTATTTCAACCTTATTTTTTTCCTTTCCCTAGGATTCTAAGAAGTGTACTAGGAAAGATATTAAAGGATATTCTAATTAAGAATAATGTTCTCCCTAAAATAAAAAAATATATGTTATAATTAGTATATTCATTTATAATGTAAGACTCATGTATATATCTAGTTTACCAAGACTACTAATTTGGTCAATCCATTGAGAAGTGTTTCCTTGTATCTTATGCTAATGTAATGGTAACATGACACTATCTCTAGGCCTACTATGGTCTTGTCACTATAGTTGGTATCAGAGAAAGTGTATTAGAAACCATGGAAACTGTATTTAGGAAAACATAGATTAGGGAACATAACCATAAGACAGAACTTGAGGATAAGTAAAGAAGAACACCCTAAATAAACCATGTTTATTATTAAGAGATTTTCTAAACATAATTTTTTTTATTAATTTGAAGTAATTTAGATGTTTTGGGATTATATATTATGTTTAATAATGATATAATCTAATTTATTTTTTGTTGAAATTTGGTTATATAACCAATAATAAGTAATGTGAACCAAACCAATACATGTATTCAAAAGAGTAAGAAGGATCATATATTTTATGGTATTAAGATAATATTTCAAAGGGAACTATTTTCCAAAAAAATCATCATATGAGAAAATAATATCATGTGATAATAATACATATAAAGAGTTATGTAAGTATTATGGATTCAGATGGAAGCACTAGAAGAAGTGGTTTAGTGGGGGAAAGATAGATAAAAGAAATAACGGAAAGAAGTATCTTATCACATATGATAATTGTAGATGGAATCACCCTAGGAAATTATTCAAAGGATTTTGAGTTTGTTATAAGTGTGTTATAAAGGGTCAATAGGAAAAACAATGAAAATGGAAGAATGAAAATATTTCTATTTAGTGGTTCAACTATAGTAAATTAGGGAAATAAGAAAATAATTTCCGCAATAATCAAGGTGATATACCTTAGAAAAAGCTAATAGATCATGGTCAAGCTTTTTTAATTACCAGAGATGAAGAGGGATGGTTAATGTGGGTATGTTTGGATTTGAGGATTATTTCATTTGGTTATATTATAAATGGTGTACAAGTTATAATTATATTGGAATATATAAGGATTGTACTGCAACACTTTTTTGTTAAGTATTTAAAAGTGTATGTTAAATTTTACTGATGAACAAGAAAAATGATTCAATGATATGTTTAAATTCTTGGAAATGATATGGTTGAGGGAAAGATAACCTTAAATATGTTCCTGATACTGAGATAATGATGTTGGAATAAAGAGATGATTGATTTAGATCAAGTAAATTGGATAGTATCTACTACATTGGAATTGAATAATGGTTTGTTGAAAAAGTTGTTTATGCCATCATTGATGGAGTTTACAACATTTTTAGATTTAATTAATATATCCAATAATCTATGTTTCGCTTGAGTAATAAAGAAGCATGAATGTTTTCAATAAGGTTTTATTGTAATTCACTTTCATACAAAATATCAAGATAATACATGATGAAGGTATTCACATGTTTTTTACGTGATGATTAAAAGCCACATCAGGTTTTGTGATATGTTCATTTTGTAAATTTAGTGACCCTCTATCTAAATTCTTCGATCATAATCTTTTGGAAAATTTAACCATTTATAAAATGGTTTAAGTTGACATTTGGAATATATTTTAGATATTAATGTATTACTTCACCTATGATGCAACCTATGATAATAAATAAGGTTGGAATAATCTAGTACACAACTAAAGGATAACATTTTGTATATTTACTTATATTTTTATAGAGTGAAATAATTATTTAACTCTAGGAAAATGATCTTTAAATAAAAACTTTTTCCTATGGAGTTCATATCTGATGAATCATGTGGCCATTTAGATCATATTAGATTTTTTCTTTTGAGGACCTGAATTCAATATTGATAACTTGTTTTAATTTGATCAATGAATAAATTTATTTGTTCTTTTCTTCCATGTCTATGTTTACATTTCCCACCGATGTTCTCCTATTTGGGATCCAAGTTATGTGGTCTTCTCATTTTACTTTCCCTCTAATTAAGAGGATAGTTTTATTAAATAATTATGATGTGGGATTTTTAAGAAATAAATTTCTCATATACAAAATAATAGATTTCCGAGATAATATTTGAATTGAGAGGATGCAATTTATTTAAGGTATGGAGAATGTAACACCACGAGATTTTTAATGAAACTTATTTTATTTGATTTCTTATATGACATGTATGACGGTTATTAGAAGTGTATCTAAAATCCCAAATTTTTTTATTATATATATATTTTTATATTATATATTCAATAAAATGTTTTTACACTCATATAATAGATTTGATATGCATATGATAAGAACAAATATAGTTTCATGCATAAAAACCTGTATTTTATTAAAGGCAGTTCTGCCGACTTTTATTGACGCACCTATTTTGAAGATGACTTTTGACCCTTTTATAACATTACATTGTAAAAATAAACTTTGGTTTTTAATTTTGTATGTCAAAATTATCTTAGGGTGAATTTATTATATTTTCTAAGAATTTTTGTTTTTTATGAATAGTGAAAAATACATCATTTTAGTTGAAAGCTGACTTTTTATTTAAATATTTATTAATGTTATATTATGTTTTAAATTGGTTTTAAATTTAAAATAGATAAATTATACATATATTAATCTAATTTAGGTCATTTTATTCATTTTGATATTGAATTTAGATATAAAAAACATAGTGAACATTTGAACATTTTCCCTTTAAAACCTCACTTTCTCGCCATGTCTACAGGATTAACATTAAATTTAATTTTTCCAATTCTGTGAATTGATTTTGAAAAAATATACATACATAGTCGGAATCAGAATAATATTTATAGTCTAATAAGATAAACTTAATTTTTTACCAGAATAATTAGTGAATGTTTTTATATTTAATTATATTGATTAAGGTAAAAATGAGTTTACTTAGTAGGTAAACTTTAATCGTTGTTGGAAAATGACATAGAGACTTTTTAAATACCCATTTTTTGGAAATATTTATATCCTTTTAACCATATAATCTATATTTATGTCTTTTTGAGACACTATATCTTGAAATTTACATATATAATAAGTTAAGTAATGATAGAAAAATAACCATCCTTGCCTTTAATATCTATAAAGATATGGGATAGGGACAAAAAATACCTATATTCGATTATAAAAATTATTTTGTAATATAAATTAGATTTTTTCCTCATAATAATATATCTTTAATTTTTATATATGAATTAATTACTTAAAATTCATAAGAAATGACAACATAGTTATTATTTTGTCAACAATTAACTAAAATCAATGATACCAAAAACATTAAAGGTGAATAAAATTGGGTGAATTATTGTGCATCCATAATTTATTGTGTGAAAATTTCATGTTAAATATCTTATAACTCAATATATTTTAATTCCATAATTTTCATGATATTTTTAAATTCAAATTAAATTAATAATGTTAACATTAAATTAATGTTATTTTCTAATAAATGATATTTCATTAAAGCATTTAGAATTAATAAAAATATAATATTCTTACAATTTATTTTTAAATTTTAATAGTTATAAAATATGATGCTTTTATAGATGAAATTATCTTTAATAATGAACATATTTACCCCTACATGATAAAAAAAATTGTTCGCACAGTTTGGGTTAAAGTTGTGTTTTTGTGTGTTACATGTGATTCTGTTAAAAATAATTTCCCACACACTTGCTATTTTTATTTTATAAATTATATAAAATATTTATAATTAATTAGGTCTGTATTTTCTAATAAGTATCACTTTAATTTATTCTTACTGGTAAAATAACCTAGGATAGAAAATTAATTACCCTAGTGAAAACCCAAAAAAGTAAAAATAGGGAAACATAGAAATTAAGGAAAAAATTTAAAAAACATTATTTTTTATGTTTTGGAGGTTTTTCTAGACCATAATTTCACATTACACCACTATTTGGAAATTTTTGAGACACATGATGTAAGGAAGACCTCCCAATAGTGTTTTTCCTTTTATATTTACAAGAATACCACTACTCCTCAACTATAAAAAGCCACTCACCCCCTAACTTATTCAAAACTCTCAAGAATATTAGTTAATCCTACCCATGCATGAATAATATAACAACATCCCTCCAATAATCCTATAAATTTGGGTATATATCCAACTAATTATTTATTTTTGTATAAACCAAAAGGAGTTACCTGAAAAAGAGGTAACGCTCTTCAACGAGTACTTTTGTTTTATTTCTTTATCCACCCCTTCAATTATTCGTATAACTTTCTTATATAATAACATAACTATCATAAATATACTAAGTTGTTTTTATCATATATTTCAACCTAAAAATTCACACACTTCCCTCAAATTTGATATGCTATCATCGTTCCAGTGTTTGGTGGACTACCGCCTCGCGAACTGATGTCACCCATTATTCTATTTCTAACATTCAAGGTTGGAAAAAATTATATAATTATAGTTTATATATGATATATATGATATTTATAGTGTCTTTATTATTATTTAATTTCTATATAACACATACCTTCATTCTTTCCATTTTTTGGGAATACGATAACATCGTTTCTGGACGTGTGGACTACCGCATTCTTAAAGAGATGTGATTCGTTCACACTTTACATAGAATATATTAAGGATTATTGTAATTAACATATGTGATAATGAAGAAATTAATATGATAATATATTTATAATATACTTACACGTCACTTAATTTTAGTTTTTTAATTTGAAAATAAAATGGAAACGGCGTTCATGTGTACGTCTAGTCTAACTTCTCTATAAATGGTGTATTTTATTTTCTTATATGCATACCTTATGGATTACACTAAATAAATATATACTGAATATATATAATATTTACATTATATTTTAAATTATAGATACTATGAAATCATTATCTATGTAATAAGAACAAAAAATAAATTGTCAAAACATACTAAAAAACATGGAAATTAACACCCAAAATAGTGAAACTAATGAATGGCTATTAAAAAATGGGTAATAAGATATTATATGAAGATCATATATGATATAATATATATTTTTACGGTTCTGGTATAACTTAATTACACTATTAAAACTATTATACATGAGGTTAAGGAGATTTAAAACAGAAGGAAGTGTTTGGTAAGGGGATTTCCTTTCTCACTTTTAAATCTACGAGACTTATGCCATATCCTCTATATGTTTCTTTTTTTTTGTGGTGTATAAAATACCCTATAACATTTTATATCATTTATTTTATTTATTTAATGGTACTAAAAGTTTTAATTGAAGTTATTCTTTCACAAATCTCATGATTCAAAAGTTACTCAAGTAGTAAGGGATTCTCATCTCACTTTTTCTTCCATAAGGAATATCCCATATTCACCACTTATTTCATTTGTGTGGTGTACATACTAACACTATTGAATTTTATATCATGAAAATATTTATATTCATGGTATTTTATTTTTCATTTGAAATCATCTCATCCAATTAGATTTAAGTTTAAAATTACTAATTGGTAAAAATTATTGTACAATCTCAATTCCAGTTGTGATTGTTAAATTTTTCTTGAAATAATAACTTTCTAGTAATCATTTTAATTAGACATAATATTTTTTCTTAATATCTATATTTTTTCATGATATATATGTTTATTTCCTAAACCATATACCACTATTAAATTTATTGTTTGCATTGAAATTTTATGATTTATTGGGGGTAATATTGATAAATCTATATTATTTACTCAATATTAATATTTGATAAGGAACCTTTTTTATTATTTAAATTTATTATTAAATATTTTAATAATGTTTTGTACATGTAGTACATGGGCTGGGTACCAGTTAATTCAATCCCCTTGATGTATCAATAAGTTTCATGAAACAAACCAGATATGGTTGTGGCTGGGGCATTACCAATTTATTAGAGTCCTATAACGAAACCTTCATAATAATATATTCTTGGAATGAAGACTTATAAATATTAGATTCTCAGAATAAATCTTTGGTAGTATTATATTCATTTCATAAACCCATGAGAGTGTTAGATTCTTGACATGAAGCCTCGATATTAATTTTTATATATCCATCGTCATGAATTCCATCATTACGAATTCAGTTATTAATATTACATGTGATTATTCGATTATTTAGAATATCCATGGTTATGTTTCAATCTCATGTTCTTATTTATCTTGAATTTTTCAATCATAATTTATTCTTTCCATATTGACTATTCTCAATATTTCGTTATTTATTCCATCATATTAAACATTTATTGAGAATTTGAGCTCCCCCTTATTTTATGTCATTTCCCCAAGATTCTAGGAAATGTACTATGAAATATATGAAAGGATATGCTCAGTGGTAATAATTTTATCCAAAAGAAATTATATTGTAATTATTGTAGTTCGTTGTAACGTAAAACTCATATATGTATCTATTTTTTGACTACTAATAAACAGATTAGTCCTTCGGGATGTGTTTATTTGTATCTCGTGTCAATATAACAGTATAACGACAATATCTCCAGGATTACTGGGGTCATTTCCCTACATTATCAAGGAATACTAGAAAAATATTATTGAAATTTGGGTTAAATCACATTCATACATTTATAACACATTCAATATTTCATTAACAGATTGGAAAATTTTTATCATGTCATCAATAACTTCAAAACAACATGAAATTTCTTCTCCAAAATTTCAAGAGCATATAAATTCGATGTAAGATTTTTGGAACATCAAAAAAATACACTAACCATGTCATAGAGATCATCTATATAATTCTTAACATAGTATTCATACTTATCATCATAATTTTTATAAATGAATCCTCATCCACAACATTTATTCATCATCATATTTAACATCACTTCATCATCATAATCTTCTTCAAGGATAGAGCCTCAGGTTATGAAACACATTATATCATTCATGTCAGATCATCCTATGATCAATGAAATGTCGATGCATGTCATATTATTATTGGTTATTCAAATATAATCATGTATCAAACTATAAGTTTTGATCTATAATAATTATAAAATCACAACTCTTATATGTTATGTCTTCTAAAAAAAGATAATAAGGAATCAAAACATCATAACTTATACCACCACAAAACCCTCATTTCTTATCAAAAAAAATATCTCCAATATAATTGTGTATACCTGATAAGGCCACTAGAATATAGTAATGTATTTTAGTAATAAATATCATCACTATATTTAGTAGGATAACATTCACATACAAAAATATATTTTTATGTTTTCTTTAATTTTAGAATGAAAAATCCTATAAAAGAAAGTCATCGTCATGTTCTATTCATGAAAACGTTTGGAATAGTGCCTTCTAAATTTTCATAAGTTAATTAATCATTGATATTAGCACTTAATATATTTAAAATTTTAAAAATACACCCTCCAACAAACATGTATTCCCTAAAAAATATCATTACTTTGATCACTATAAAAAAATGACCAATTTTAACTATACATTTTTTTGAATTTTGTTATTGGAAAAATAATATTTTATTCCCTCAAAAACACACACAACAATATTTATATATATAAAATAAAAATAATACTTCACATGATATTATATTAAATTAAGATAGATGGATTTTATATACCCCCATTCCCTTCCGTTTGAACCCCATTGTCCAAGTGGGTTCCCTCTTTTTATCATCCCTTTATATTTTTTACTTAATTTAATTAAACTTTTTTGAAGTAGAAATATTTTATTCTTCTATTAGGGATAGTCCCTCACCCATAATCACATATAACTCTATAAAATATGGCCACACTTTTTTGGTTACTTTTACCTCTCTAGATAACCTCTATTCCATAGGACTCACCATAATGAAGTCACAGTTGTGCTTAGAGTTGAATGAACCACCTACTTTCATGTGGGTCTAAAATCAAAATCATGGAAATTTTTTTAAAAAAATATGTAATGTACTTAAATATACATTGGAAAATAAAATATATAGATTTTATAAAGGATTTATTATAAAACTCCCTCAATAATAATTAAGGCAAACTAAAAAATGAAATTGTAAAATAAATCCTTACTTTTTTGGTAACTTTTAAATTATAACCCCATGAAATATTAAACATTAATTTAAACATTATTCATCATGAATAAATATTTATCCATGTAAAATATATTAATGGGTAAATATATATACTATATAAAATTAAATAGGCGCATAATATCAAATGTATCTCAATGGAATGGAATTTATGACAAAATATTTTATCTCATGTTACAGTTTAGGTGAATGTGATTTAATATCATGTATAAAGGTTTTAAACATGTTATTAATTTATTATAAAACCATATTAATATTTATAATATCATACATGATCCTCTTAAAACATCTTATCATCAGTTTTCCAATAATATTTCATTATTACCATTATTTTCATTGTTAACTAGTTTGTTTTATCAAACATTTTCTGTATCATATATTCATGTTCTTATGCATGATATTAATTTTATAAATAAAATATTTATTCATTATATATATATATATATGTTTTTAATATTTCATAAAATTTGGATATGGAAAAGGAATCAAAATGCTTCGCGGAGATGATAGGTTATACATACGTAGGGGCGGCATTTTCACTTCTGAAATGGGTGAAAGGGTAAGGATATGGATTATATATTAATTTTCAATAATCAATATCATGTCATAATTATCATATATATTCATTATTACAATCATTATGACTACCAATATGAGTCAATGATTAAAAACAAATTACATCGGTTCGTGAGGCAGCAGTCCTCCACACACACAAGTGGTGGTTTTATTTCCCATTTGATGGAGAGAAAGGTTGATAAATATTATTCCATAAAAACAATAAAATATTATTATATGGTAAATATTTTTTATTATATTTTAATTATTAAGACAATATTTATGGTTTTAAAATAAGAATTAAAAAAAGATCTTGGTGAAGATGATCACCTTCACCTTGAAAAAACTTCTTTGGATATATTATTAAGAACTATAGGGCTGGTCTTTTGGGAATAAAATAATTACTAAAACATGTATTCAAATATTTTGTATAGAATTTGGTAGGTTTTGGTTAAGATAAATAGCTTAATAGGTGGGAATAATTTAGGAGAGAAGGAACCCTTTTATAATTGAGGTGAGTGGTACACATGTAATGTTTTAGAGTTTTTAAAAAAATGTTGAGCCACGTTTTTGGAAAAATAGATCCAAAATGGATCATATTATAAGTTTATAAGATTAAGGTCTAATAAAACCATTATATTTGGGTTTATAATATTTTTAGTTCATTTTAATCCTTATCTTTTCAGGCTAACCCCACGGTAAACCCATTTTGACCTTAACTATGGTGACATCTTTTTATTGTTTTTACTATTCATTATAAACAAAAATGTATATATCCTTATTAAAATATGAAATGATAATTCCATATATATATATTCCATTTTATCAAATATAAATCAAAAATTTATAATAATTTAATTTATTAATAAACCCAAAAATCATGTCAAACAAAACTTTTTTAAGAAATGCATTTTTTTGAATCATATAATTTTATGTTAGCTATATGACAAGTAATCATCATTATTTGGATTTAAATTAATATATTAAGATATATGAGCAATAAGTTTCATTTAAATAATTGAATATTAAATATTATTTTAATTAATTAAAATGGAATGATAGTATGTTTTTTTAAAATAATTTTGTAAAATATATCCATTTTACCTTCATATGAGTTTATATTTATTTATATAAAATTCAGAGACAATACATGGTTAATAATATATATTATAACATTTTATTAAAAATAAAATTATTAATAGTTAAATAATAAATTTTAATTTATTCATAAAATCATATTTTTATGGAAAATTTTCAAAAACTCATTCAGGGATTATTTTGACCTATTAAGTTAAAAATCGGTATCCTTACTATAAAATTATAATTTATGTTCCATGGAGCATTAAAATGAAAATTTTATTATATTTATATTAAAATATAAAGTTCTCATAATATATTTGAAGCTACGGTGGTATATAATTATGGTGTGATGTCAGCTTCTACCTCTTCTAAGAACTTCTCAATACATACTCTAAGATAGTGGATCTACAAACTCCAGTAATCTATTAGGAATACAATGACACTATTTCACTAAAATCAATGGGTGATATCAACACCATTTCCATATTTTTTTACAAAATCATTATATAAAAATAATCTTATTGAAAACTAGTTAATAATAAAGAATGGATTACTTTTTTTCCTTTAGAACAACATCAAAATTTGATGGGTAAAAACCTCAATGAAGAGTTTAGTGCCACTTAAAAAAATCTAAACTCCTTAAAATATGACAAGGGTGTTGACCTTAGGGTCAAATCATAAGGAACTGTATTCTAATCACTCATTGACTTCTTCAATTATTACTATTTGTAATATTTAAAATATTAAGAAATAAATTAAATTCAGGGTGTTTGTGTGGGGAAATTAAGCGAAAAATGTAAATTTTTGATGAAGTTGAAATAGAGTGAATTTAGATAATAAAAGAATTACTCCATAAGATATTATCCTATACAATCCTTAATAATATTTTTTTGACTCATTTCCATTCAATGATCATACTCCATTTCATATAAAATTTTCCTCCACTTTATAAATGTAAAGAATGTGTAGTGAACTCAATAATTTCCCAAAACACCATACATCCACCTCCTCCAAAGTCAATAAGCTATAGAGATCATTAATTAATATCACTCCCCAATTCACCTCCTTGGTATGAAATTTCAACCATTAATATTTCAATCACTATGGATCTACCAAATTCCATAATAACCAAGTGAAGTTATGGAAAAGAATCAATAGTGGAAGAATTGATACGAAGAACTATCATAGTGAGGGTACTATTAACAACCTCACATCACCTCCTACCCATGGAAAGACTCATATTTGTAATGATATTATTAAATTTGATTGATAAATTACTGTAAATCATTATAAGATCATCCATTGAGATTTTATTTAGGTTATTTATCCATTTCCATGGTGTTTGGAGATGACAGTGACATAGAGGGGAGAGTGTGTGAGAACAAAATCGAAATATTGTTGAACAAAATGGAATTAATACCACAATAAAAATTAAACTATGTATAAAATGGAATGAAAAGCCTGTATTAATCCTCAAATGTGGGAATCACCCTAAATTTATACATAGTCCCCCTTCCTTTGATGTGTCGTATTATCAATATTAGTTCCTATGATTAAAATATTCCATTTATAATAATGGTTTTAATATGGAATTATCATTGATTCATTATTTAATTTTTTAAGAAAATCGATATAGATATTCCAGATGTTCCCATTAGTTCACACATGATTCCCATGTGGAATTACATGTCGTTAAATGATTTTATTGAGGTTGGATATATTCTCCCATTTTGGATTTAATATAGAATATTCAGGAGGTAATGTTGGAGATATATCCTTGGCCTACCAACATAGTTCTATGGTGCCTCATGAGTATATGTTGAAGTGAAAATATAATCTAGATCACAGGCTTAAGACTATATTAATGGGTAGATGCAATGTCATAGTGTAGTGAGAGGTATCATTGAATAGAGAATAAATATTATAATTGGTTCTTAGGGTCACACTAGTAACATTGAATCATTGACATTACATCACTGAGTAAAAAGAATTTCCTGAAAACAAACAATCAAAATAATGATTAAATTTTATTATAGACAAATGTGGTGTTGGGACTTAAGATGTTTATGGAGTTTAGATGTAGTGTATTGGTTTAGGCTTAGGTGAAATTAAAGTGAAAACATTATGTGAAGGTTCTCTATGAGGCTATATTGGAGGTTGGTATATCATGAGTTAAAATAGTGAGGCTCTATTGGTGAACCAAATACTTTTCATGGCCCATCATAGGAATTCCTTTTCAAGGTGAAAACATGTGATTATTTTTTATAAAATTTCATTAGCATTAAAATTCCTCCTCATGTAATTTATCTGAGTACTTTTGAAAATATATATAGATTTAAGGTGTCAAAATCTTATATAATATTTTCTATTATCTTCATGGCCTCCTGATCCCTTCTCCTATAAAATAATACAATCATACAAAATTAAGCTCGAACATGGAATTAAAACACAAAATATCAATTTCATAATTTATTTTATGATTTTATTCACATTATATATTAAATTAAATATTATTATATATTACATAAAATTTAGTAAATTCTCATCTATTATCATAATAGTGGGGTTATTATCTGTAACACCATGAGATTTTGAAAGAAAAATATTATATTTGATAGCCAATATAACATGAAAGTTCACGACTAGAAGTGTATATAAAATCCCAAGACTTTATAATATATTTATTTTTATATTATATATTCAATAAAATGTTTTTACATTCATCCAATAGATTTGATCAACATATGATATGAATAAATCTGATTTTATGCATAAAAGGTTCTATTTCTCTTAAGGCAGTTTTGCCGCTTTTATTGGGGCACCTATTTTAAAGATAAATCATGACCCTTTAGTAAATTTTATTTGTTAAAATAAAATTAATTTTTGAATTTATTATTTAAAAATTATCTTAGGTTGAATTTTTTGTATTTTTCTGAGACGTTTCATTTTTTTATGAATAGTGAAAAATACTGCATTTTAGTTGAAAACCTCCTTTCGTTTCAATAATAATTAATTTTAAATATTATTTTAAATTGATTTTAAATTTAAAATAGATAATTATACATCTATTAATTCAATTTAGGTCATTGGAATCAATTTTATATTTGGTCATTATAAAAAAAACTAATTGAACATTTGAACATTTTCACATTAAAACCCACTTTCTCTACGGGATTAACATTAAATTTAATTTTGTTAATTTTGTGAATTGAAATTAGATATATATATATATATATATATATATCTTGAATCCATATAATATTTAAATTCTACTAATATAAACTTAATTTTTACCATAATAATTAGTGAAAGTAGTTATAATTAATTATAGTGATTAAGGTGAAATGAGTTTACTAAGTGGTTTAACATTAATCTTAGTGGAAAAATAACCTAGATACTTTTCCAATACACATTTTCTGGAAATATTTCAACCCTTGTGACAATATCTTATTATTTTATGACTTTATGATACAATATACCATTAAATGGACATATATAAAAAGTTATGTAAGGAAAAAAGACAAAAAATGAACCTTCCTTGACTGTAATATCTATATAACTATGGGATCTGGAAAAGGACTACCTAGGTTTAGTTATAAATATTTCTTTTAAATATAAATTATATTTTTTCATAAAACTAATTTATCTTTAGTTATTATAGATGAATTAGTTTCTTAAAATGTTTAAGAAATATCAACATTGTAATTATTTTGTCAATAGTTAACTACAATAAATGATACTATAAATATTATATGTGAAGAAAATTGAATAAATTATTATGATTATATAATATTGTATATTAATATATCATTTTAAATAGATTTTAAATTAATATATTTTATTCCATAATTATATTTATATTTTTAAAATCAAATTAAATTAATAATGTAAAAATTGACATTGATGTTGTTTTATAAAAAATGATATTTTATTAAAAGGATAAAAATTACTAAAATTACTATCTTGTACCAATTTAATTTTACATGTTGATAAATATAAAATATTTTCTATTTATAGAACAATTTAACTTTTATAATGAACATACTGACCCCTAAATAGTGAAAACATTGTTAGCACGGTTTGGGTTAAAGCGGTGTTTTTGGGTTACATGTTCTTCTGTTAAAATTAATTTCCAAAAAACATGGGATTTTTATTTTTTAAATTATATATCATATTTAGAATTAAGTTTTTATATATTTTCTAATAAATCTTACTTAAATTTATTCTTAATGTTTAAATTACATTGGTCAGAAAATTAATTACCCTAGTAAAAACCCGAAAAGGTAAAAATTGGGAAACTAATATGTTTAGGAAAAAAATTATAAACAACTTTCCTTTGTGTGTTTTGGAGCTTTGTATCAACCATAATTTCACTTTAATCTTTTATAATTAAAATTTGGTCGCACATGATGTAAGGAAGACCTCCCAATAGTGTTTTCCTTTTTATATTTACAATAACATCACTCCTCCTTCAATATAAAAAGGCACTAACCCCCTCACTTATTCAAACCTATAAAGACTTTTTTATCATCAAATACCTACCCAAATAATATCAAATCATCACTCCACTAATAATAGAATCATCACAATGGGTATAAATCTAACCAAAGAGGTCTTCTGGCATAAACAAAAATTAGTTACCCGAACAAAGAGGTAATGTTCTTCAACGAGAAGTTTTTTTATTTCTTCATTCACCCCTTAAATAACACTTACATATTGATTATATAATAACATAATTATACTAAATATATGAATATTTTTTATCTTAATGGTACAACATACACCTTCACACACTTCCATCAAATGGGATATGTAATCATCGTTCGTGTGTATGGCGAACTACCACCTCACAAATTGATATCATTTGTTTTTTCATTTCCACCTTTCAAGGTTGAGAATATTGATATAATTATAGTTTATATATGATATATAATATATTTATAGTTTCTATATTCTTTTATAATTTTTATATAACACATACCTTCATGCTTTCCATTTTGTGGTAACATGATAACATCGTTTGTTGATGTGGGGACTACCGCCTCCTCAAAGAAATGTGATTCATCCACACTTTACAATTAATGTGTTAAAGATGGGTTTAATTAGAATATTTAATGAATATTAAATTTTTATTATGCCTAAATTTTTATACAAACATATATAATTTACCTTTCATTCATTTCATTTGACAAAAAATGGAAATAGTGTTCATGTGTACGTACGACCTACCGTCTCCTCGAACAGTGTATTTCATTTCCTATCTCAAAATTTTATGGAATACTATAAATAAATATATGAAGAATATATATAATATTTAAATAATTTTTTACATTTTTTATATGATGAAATAATGATCTATGTAAGTGCTAATAAAATATAAAATGTGAAAACATACTCGAAAAAAAGAAATTAACACCTGAAGTAGTAAAAATATGGAATGATTATTAACAAATGGGTAATAAGATTTTATAATAAGATCATATATGATAATATAAATATGACTATGGATATTTTATAAGTTAATAACATGATTACAACCATTATACATGAGGTTAAATTGAGATCAACCAAAAGGAAGTGTAAGATAAAGGGATTTCTAGTCTCACTTTTATTTGTGCGAGACTCATGCCATATTCACCACTCATTTATTTTGTGTGGTGTATATACTACACTATTAAATTTTATATCATGAATTTAATTTATTTAATGATATTAAAAGTTTCAATTGATTTTATTCTTTCATGTATCTCATGATTCAAAAATCACTCAAGTAGTAAGGGATTCTCGTATCACTTTTTCTTCCATAGGGAATACGCCATATTCACTATTTTTAAATTTGTGTGGTGTATATACTAACCCTATTTTATTATATAGAAGGATTAAATTTATATTCATGGTATTTTAAAATGAATTTTAATTTATAGCATCCAATGGGATTGGACTTGAAAATTTCCATGTGGTAAACGTTATTATAAAATCTCAATTCCTTTTATGATTGTTAACTTTCTCTAGAAAAAAAAACTTTCTTGTAATAATTTACATTAGACATTATATTTATTTTTAATATCCATATTATCGTATAATGGATATTATAATATCATAAACCTGATACCATTATTATATATGATGTTTACTTTGAAAGTAATATGATTTAATGGAGGAAGTATTGAAAAATTATTACTATTTAATCAATAAGGATATTTGATAATGTACATGGTTTATGATTTAAATTTATTATTAAATATATGTTGAATGTTTTGGAGATTTAGTAAATAGGCTGGGTATCGGTTAATGTAATCCCATATATGCATCGACATGTTTCTTGAAACAAACTATATATGGTTTTGGTTGAGGACTTACACATTTTTAGATTCCTGACATGAAGCCTTGATAGTATTTGATTAATGGAATCAAACCTTGAAAGTATTAGATTCCTGTCATAAAGCCTTGATAGTATCAGATTCCTTTAATTAATCATTGAAAGTATTATATTCTTGGCATGAATCCTTACCCATTTTCCTGGTCATGTGCTTAATTATATGGAATTATTTGATCATATTTTACTCTTTCCATATTGATTTTGTTCATTGATTCATTAATTCTTTTTTGTATTTAAACCTTAATGAGTATTTGAGTTCAACCTTATTTATTTCCTTTCGCTAGGATTCCGAGAAGTGTACTAAGAAAGATATGAAAGGATATTCTAAGTGGGAATAAAGTTGTCCCTAAAAGGAAAAAAATATGTTTTAATTAGTATATTCATTTGTAATGTAAGACTCATGTATGTATCTAGTTTACCAAGACTACTAAATTGGTCGATCCTTTGAGAAGTGTTTCCTTGTATCTTATGCTAATATTATGGTAACATGACACTATCTTTAGGCTTACTGTGGTCTTGTCACTATAGTTGGTATCAGAGAAAGTGTATTAAAAACCATGGAAACTGGATATAGGAAAACATAAATTAGGGAACATAACCATAAGGAATACATTAAGGATAATTAAAGAAGAACAACCTAAACAAACCATGTTTATTATTATGATATTTTCTACACATAAATTTTTTTGCTTAATCTTAAGTAATTTAAATGTTCTGGGATTATATATTATGTTTAATAATGATATAATCTAATTAGTGTTTGTTGAAATTTGGATATGGAACCAATAAGAAGGAATGTGAACCTAACCAATACATGTATTCCAAAGAGTAATAAGGATCACATATTTTATGGTATTAAGATAATATTTAAAAGGGAACTAGTTTCCATAAAAATTAATCATATGAGGAAATATTATCATGTGATAATAATACATAGAAAGAGTTATGTAAGTATTATGGATTCAGATGGAAGAACTAGAAGAAGAGGATTAGTGGGGAAAAGATAGATAAAAGCAATAACGGAAATAAGTATCTTCAAACATATGATAATTGTAGAAGGAATCACCCTAGGAAATTATTCAAAGGATTGCGAGTTTGTTATAAGTGCGTTAGAAAGGGTCGTTAGGAAAAAGAATGCAAATGGAAGAATGAAAATATTTCTATTTAGTTGTTCAACTATAGTAAAATGGGAAAATAAGAAAATAATTTCTACAATAATCAAGGTGATATACCTTAGAAGAAGCTAATAGATCATGGTCAAGCTTTTTCAATTACCACAGATGAAGAGGGGTGGTTAATGTGTTTATGTTTGGATTTGAGGATTATTTCATTTGGTTATTTTATCAATTATGTACTGGTTATAATAGTATTAAAATATATATGGATTGTACTGCAACACTTTTTTGTTAAGTATTTAAAAGTGTATGTTAAATTTTACTGATGAACAGGAAAAATAATTCAATGATAAGTTTAAATTCTTGGAAATGATATGGTCGAGGGAAATATAACCTTAAATATGTTCCTGATACTAAGATAATGATGTTGGAATAAAGAGATGATTGATTTGGATAAATTAAATTGGATAGTATCTACTACATTGGAATTGATTAATGGTTTGTTGAAAAAGTTGTTTGTGACATCATTGAGTGATTTTACAACATTTTTAGATTTAAGTAATATATCCAATAATCTATGTTTCACTTGAGTAATAAATAAGCATGAATGTTTTCAATAAGGTTTTATTGTAATTCAATTTAATACAAAATATCATGATAATACTTGATGAAGGTGTTCACATGTTTTTTATTTGATGATTAATAGCCACTTCAGGTTTTGTGATATGTTCATTTTGTAAATTCGGTGACCCTCTATCTAAATTCTTGGATCATAATCTTTTGGAAAATTTAACCATTTATGAAATGGTTTAAGTGGACATTTGGAATAGATTTTAGATATTAATGTATTACTTTACCTATGATGAAACCTATGATAATAAATAAGGTAGGAATAGTCTAGTACACAACTAAAGGATAACATTTTTTATATTTACATATATTCTTATAGAGTGAAAAAATTATTTAACTCTAGGAAAATGATCTTGAAATAAAAAAATTATCCTATGGAGTTCATATCCGATGAATCATGTGGCCATTTAGATCATATTAGATTTGTGTTTTTGAGGACCTTAATTCTCTATTGATAACTTGATTTATTTTTATCAATGAATAAATTTATTTTTCCTTTTCTTCCATGTCTATGTTTACATTTCCCACCTATGTTCTCCTATTTGGGATCCAAGTTATGTGGTCTTCTTATTTTCCTTTCCCTCTAATTAATAGGATAATTTTATTAAATATTTATGATGTGGGATTTTTAAAAAATGTTTTCTCATATATAAAATAATGTATTTCTGATATAATATTTGAATTGAGGGGATCCAATTTATTTAAGGTATGGAGAATGTAACACCACGAGATTTTAAAAGAAACATATTTTATTTGTTTTCTTATATGACATGTATGAACAATATTAGAAGTGTATATAACATCGCAAATTTTTTTATTATATATATTTTTAAATTATATATTCAATAAAATGTTTTTACACTCATCTAATAGATTTGATACGCATATGATAAGAACAAATATAGTTTCATGCATAAAAATCTGTATTTTATTAAAGGCGGTTCTGCCGACTTTTATTGGCGCACCTATTTTGAAGATGACTTTTGACCCTTTTATAATTTTTATTTGTAAAAATATACTTCAGTTTTTAATTTTGAATATCAAAATTATCTTAGGGTTAATTTATTATATTTTCCTAAGATGTTTTGTTTTTTATGAATAGTGAAAAATACATCATTTTAGTTGAAAACTGACTTTTCATTTAAATAATTATTAATGTTATATTGTGTTTTAAATTGGTTTTAAAGTTAAAATAGATAAATTATACATATATTAATCTAATTTAGGTCATTTTAATCATTTTGATATTGAATTTAGATATAAAAAACATAGTGAACATTTGAAAATTTTCACTTTAAAACCCCACTTTCTCGCCATGTCTACAGGATTATCTTTAAATTTAATTTCTCCAATTCTGTGAATTGAATTTGAAAGAATATACATACATAGTAGGAATCAGAATAATATTTATCGTATAATAAGATCAACTTAATTTTTTACCCGAATAATTAGTGAAAGTTATTATAATTAATTATAGTTATTAAGGTAAAAATGAGTTTACTTAGTAGGTAAACATTAATCTTTGTGGGAAAATGACATAGAGACTTGTCCAATACCCATTTTGGGAAATATTTATATCTTTTTAACCATATAATCTATATTTATGCCTTTTGGAGACACTATATCTTGAAATTTACATATATAATAAGTTAAGTAAAGAAAATGACAGAAAAGAAACCATCCATGCCTTTAATATCTATAAATATTTGGGATAGGAACAAAACAATACCTAGGTTCGGTTATAAAAATTATTTTGTAATATAAATTATATTTCTTCCTCATAATAATCTATCTATAATTTTTATATATGAATTAATTACTTCAAATTCTTAATAAATGACAACACAGTTAATATTTTGTTAATAATTAACTAAAATCAATGATACTAAAAACATTAAATGTGGAAAAAATTGAGTGAATTATTGTGCATCCATAATTTTTTGTGTGAAAATATCATGTTAAATATCTTATAACTTACTATATTTTAATTCAATAATTGTCTTGATATTTTTAAATTCAAATTAAATTAATAATGTTAACATTAAATTAATGTTATTTTCTAATAAATGATATTTCATTAAAGGATTTAGAATTAATAAAAATATAATATTATTAAAATTTATTTTTAAATTTTAATAGATATAAAATATGATGCCTTTATGGATGAAATTATCTTTAATAATGAACATATTTACCCCTACCTGTTAAAAAAATTGTTAGCACAGTTCGGGTTAAAGTAGTGTTTTTGTGTGTTACCTGTGATTCTGTTAAAATTAATTTCCCATACACATGGTATTTTTATTTTGTAAATTATATAAATTATTTAGAATTAATTGGGTCTGTATACTTCTAATAATTATCACTTTCATTTATTCATAATGGTAAAATAACCTAGGATAGAAAATTAATTACCCTAGTGAAAACCCAAAAAAGTAAAAATAGGGAAACATAGAAATTAAGGAAAAAATTAATAAAAAAATTTTAAAGTTTTGGAGGTTTTCCTAGACCATAATTTCACATTACACCACTGTTTGGAAATTTTTGAGACACATGATGTAAGGAAGACCTCCCAATAGTGTTTTTCCTTTTATATTTACAAGAATGTTGCTCCTCCTAAACTATAAAAAGGCACTCACCCCCTCACTTATTCAAACCTCTCAAGAATATTAGTTCATCATACCTATACCTAAATAATATAACAACATCCTTCCAATCATCCTATAACTATGGGTATATATCTAACCAATGAATTATTTTGGTATAAACCAAAAGGAGTTACCTGAAAAAGAGGTAACGCTCTTCAACGAGTACTTTTGTTTTTTTTATTTATCCACCCCTTCAATTATTCTTATAACTTTCTTATATAATAACATAACTATCATAAATATACTAAGTTGTTTTTATCATAAGGTTACAACCTAAAAATTCACACACTTCCCTCAAATTTGATATGTAATCATCTTTCAAGTGTATGGTGGACTACCGCCTCGCGAACTGATGTCATCCATTCGTCCATTTCCAACATTCAAGGTTGTAAATAATGATATAATTATACTTTATAAATGATATATTTGATATTTATAGTGTATTTATTCTTATTTAATTTGTATATAACACATACCTTCATTATTTCTATTTTGTGGGAATACAATAACATCGTTTCTGGACGTGTGGACTACCGCATTCTTAAAGAGATGTGATTCGTTCACACTTTACATAGAATATATTAAGGATGATTATAATTAACATATGTGATGAAGAATAAATTAATATGATAATATATTTATAATATACTTATACATCACTTACTTTTAATTTTTAAATTTGAAAATAAAAGGGAAACAACATTCATGCGTACGTCTAGTCTAACTTCTCTATAAATGGTGTATTTTATTTCCTATCTACATACCTTATAGATTACAATAAATAAATATATACTGAATATATATATAATATTTAAAAAAAATTTAAATTATAGATACTATGAAATCATTATCTATGTAATAAGAAAAAAAATAACTTGTCAAAACATACTAAAAAACATGGAAATTAACACCCAAAATAGTGAAACTAATGAATGACTATTAAAAAATTTGTAATAAGATATTATAAGAAGATCATATATGAAATTATAAATATTTTTATGGTTCCGGTATAAGTTAATAACACTATTAAAATTATTATACATGAGGTTAAAGAGATTTAAAATAGAAGGAAGTGTTTGGTAAGGGGATTTCTTTTCTCACTTTCAAATCTACTAGACTAATGCCATATCCTCTACTTGTTTCTTTTATTTGTGGTGTATATAATACCCTATAACATTTTATATCATTTATTTTATTTATTTAATGGTAATAAAAGTTTCAATTGAAGTTATTTTTCACAAATCTCATGATTCAAAAGTTACTCGAGTAGTAAGGGATTCTCATCTCACTTTTTCTTCCATAAGGCATATGCCATATTCACCACTTATTTCATTTGTGTGGTGTACATACTAACACTATTGAATTTTATATCATGAAAAAATTTATATTCATGGTATTTTATGTTTCATTTGAAATCATATCATCCAATTGGATTTGACTTGAAAATTACTAATTGGTAAAAAATATTGTACAATCTCAATTCCTGTTGTGATTGTTAACTTTCCCTTGAAATAATAAATTTCTAGTAATCATTTTAATTAGACATAATATTTATTTTTAATATCTATATTTTTTCATGATAGATATGTTTATTTCCTAAACTATATACCACTGTTACATTTATTTTTTACATTGAAATTTTATGATTTATAGGGGTAATATTTATAAATCTATATTATTTACTCAATATGAATATTTTATAAGTCACATTGTTTATTATTTAAATTTATTATTAAATATTTGAGTAATGTTTTGGACATGTAGTACATGGGATGGGTACAAGTTAATTCAATCCCATTGATGTATCAGTAGGTTTCATGAAACAACCCAGATATGGTTGTGGCTAAGGCATTACCCATTTATTAGACTCCTATAACGAAACATTCATAGTAATAGATTCTAGGAATGGAGACTTATCAATATTAGATTCTCATAATGAATCTTTGGTAGTATTATATTCTTTCCATAATCCCATGAGAGTGTCAGATTCTCGACACGAAGCCTCGATAGTAATGTTTATATATCCATCGTCATGAATTCCATCATTACGAGTTCAGTTATTAATATTAAATGTGATTATTCGATTAGTTAGAATATCCATGGTTATGTTTCAAGCTCATGTTATTATTTATCTTGAATTTTTCAATCATCATTTATTCTTTCCATATTTACTATTCTCAATATTTCGTTATTTATTCCATCATATTAAACATTTATTGAGAATTTGAGCTCCCCCTTATTTTATTTCTTTTCCCCAAGATTCTAGGAACTTTACTATGAAATATATGAAAGGATATGATCAGTGGTAATAATTTTATCCTAAAGAAATTATACTTTAATTAATGTAGTCAGTTGTAACGTAAAACTCATATATGTATCTATTTTTCCACTACTAATAAACAGATTAGTCCTTTAGGATGTGTTTATTTGTATCTTGTTTCAATATAATAGTAGAACGACAATATCTCCAGGATTACTGGGGTCATGTCCCTACATTATCAAGGAATAGTAGAAAAATATTATTAAAATTTGGGTTAAATGACATTCATACATTTATAACACATTCAATATTTCATTGAGAGATTGGAAAAAAAACCATGTCATCAATAACTTCAAAAAAACATGAAATTTCTTCACCAAATTTTCATGAGCATATAAATTCAATATAAGATTTTTAGAACATCAAAAAAATACACTAACCATGTCGTAGAGATCATCTATATAATTCATAACATAGTTTTTATACTTATCATCATCATTTTTATAAATGAATCATCATCCACATCATCTATTCATCATCATATTCAACATCACTTCATCATCATAATTGTCTTCAAGGATAGAGCCTCAAGTTATGAAACACATTATATCATTCATGTCGGATCATCATATAATCAATGAATTGTCGATGCATGTCATATTATTTTTGGTTATTCAAATAAAATCATGTATTAAACTATAAGTTTTGATCTATAATAATTATGAAATCACAACTCGTATATGTTATGTCTTCTAAAACAAGATAATAAGGAATCAAAACATCATAACTTATACCACCACAAAACCCTCATTTCTTATCAAAAACAATATATTCAATATAATTTTGTATACCTTAGTAGGCCACTAGAATATATTAATTTATTTTAGTAATCAATATCATTACTATATTTAATAGGATAACATTCAAATACAAAAATATATTTTTATTTTTTCTTTAATTTTAGAATGGAGAAACCTATAATAGAAAGTCATTATCATGTTCTATTCATGAAAAAGGTTGTAATAGTTCCTTCTAAATTTTTATAAGTTAATTAATCATTGATATTAGCACTTAAGATATTTAAAATTTTAAAAATACCCCCTCCAACAAACATGGATGCCCTCAAAAATATCATTACTGTTATCTCTATGAAAAAATGATCAATTTTAACTATACATTTTTTTGAATTTCGTTATTGGAAAAATAATATTTTATTCCCACAAAACCACACACAAAAATATTTATATATATAACATAAAAATAAGACTTAACATGATATTATATTAAATTAATCTTTATGGATGTTCAATACCCCCATTCCCTTCCGTTTGAACCCCATTGTCCAAGTGGGTTCTCTCTTTTTATCATCCCTTTATATTTTTTAGTTAATTTAATTAAATATTTTTGAAGTAGAAATATTTTCTTCTTCTAGTAAGGAAGGGACCTCCCCCATAATCACATATAACTCTAGAAAATATGGCCACACTTTTTTGGTTACTTTTTTCTCTCTAGATAACCTCTATTCCAAAGGACTCACCATAATGAAGTCACAGTTGTGCTTAGAGTTGAATGAACCACCTACTTCCATGTGGGTCTGAAATCAAAATCATGGTAAAATCCCACCTTTAACATCTCTCATTGTACCCCCTTCATTTTTTGATAATCTTATTTACTAAATAACTCTTCCAATCCAAATGGTACTGGTGTCTCGGCATCCACTATTGTTATCTTACCTCACTACATTCTTTATTGGATTCTGAGAGTGTTAAAAATATTTAAAAAACATTTTGTTTTGTTTTTATAAAGGATACTACTTTGGAATCCCACATAGAATAGTTGGTTTGATTAGGGTTCCCTTTAATAGAAAGAAAACATAATCATTATTAAAAATGATAAAGTGGGAGAATAATCTTATGGGGGATAATACATTTTCCCAATCTAAGCATGAGAAAATGTGCAATGTGGCACATTTATGGAACACTTTTCACTTTTCACACCATATCCATGTGAGGTTCTTAGATGAAATTAATTATTTCATGATGGAATGATTTGTCACATAGGTTCAGTACTACAATCAAACAGTTATATCTAGGGGTTTAACCCAACTCACTAAATGGGTATGTTCTAGACCATTGATTAGATTAATCATTATCAGATAGAGGAATCCATTCACTGACATGTGTGATCTAGTACATTCATTTGATAAGGTGTGATCCAAAAGATAGAATTAAATCTAAAAGATATATACCTTTCCATAATATATATCTATCTAATCCTAATGAGTGTGATGAATAATCCAAACAGGTTCTTCTATTCCTATAAAATGGAGTCCCTATAGAATGGAAAATCAATTCACTTCTATAAAAAACTAAGCATTATCATCTCTCTAAGAGATTTATATTCTTCAAAAAGTCTTCTATATGAATTAAAGGTTCTTTTTTAGTGAATATAAATATATACATTTCTATTCTTTCTTGACACCAAAATCTTCTTCATGGGATACTCTCTATAAAGTATAACTATAGAGTATCAAGCCACAATTTTATCCTAATTTGGATTCAACGATAACCCATTGTGCTACCAATTTAGTGGGGTGAATATACTCTTACAAAGAGTGGAATTATAATGAGACTTGGTTAGATCCATCTACTACCATCCCTAGAAAAGTTCATAATAATTCCCACTTAGATATCCATAATAATATTAAGATTTTATTACATCAACATGGATTTAGCGATGCTCAACAATGCGATAAATGTGGGGAAATTTGTGTTCAATTATTTAATGAGGTGAAAAAAGAGGATTCATTTTCTAATTGACACTATCAATGATGTGTACATGCTGTCAACATAGAATCATCCCTATAGGAAGATAAGACACAAAATATTTTCATCACATGAAAAAAAAATGGGAGAAAGATGGTCTCAGGTTTTGAGGACACATACTCAATGCATTATCTAAGGATATCTATGAAACTTACCAACACCTCTGGATAGAAATGGATATTTGTGGTGCTTTAGGGAAAAATTTCATCATCAATGATACATTGAGTATGAAATTCCTAGTAATAAAGTATAATTTATACAAAATAGTACATAGTAGATCTATCACAGCTAAATTAAATGAGATATAAAATATCTTAAAATATCTTGGGAAAAACAATATGAACATTGATGATGTAATCGTTGTCACATCCATCATCCATAAAATACCCCATTTTTATAATAATGTCAAATATTTTATAAAACACAAGAAGAAAGATATTTCCCTTAATGAATTTCTCAACTACTTACAAATTGAGGAGTAATATAAAAAGTAAGAGGTTGAAAATAAACCTAATAATGACAAATCTATTGTCCTTATGCTAAAGGGAGTGAGACCGTATAGATATCCATAGGGTAAAACCATATAAACCATTATTAAAAATTAATGGATAATTGAAAGAAGAAGAAAGGGTTTTTCTACTCTTGTGGAAAGATGGTACACATGAAATAGCACTTCCATCACTATAAGAAGAAAGATAGAAACATCACATTAAAGGAAAAATTTTTGAATTTGGTATTTATAGATAATGTTCTTGAGGTTACATCTTCTTGGTGGATCTATTTTGGTGTTACATGACACATTTGTAAAAACAAATATCTCTTTTAGAGGATGTAATCAATCAAAAATGTTTCATCAGTCTATATAGGTAACTCTATGAGCATAAACATATAAGGGAAGGGTGTGGTTGATCTTGAGTTTAATTTAGGAAAATACACACATTAAATGATTTACTGTATATGTTAGAAGTTTATAAGAACTTATTCTCATGGATCTTGTTAAAAAATAATGGGTTTAAGATTCTATTTGATGTAAAAAGTTGTTTCTACTAAGGATTGGCTCTTTATTATAAAGGGTCACATGTATGATGGATTATTCAAATTCAATAAAAATTCTATTTCTTATCAATTTATATATTATTTTTATTTATTGCATAATTTTTTAATAAATATAAATTGTAATAAAATGACTGACATGTCAAAATGGATTTATTACCAAGATTAGAAAACAAAATGATCATTAAAGTGTGACTTTCAAGAAAATTAAAATAGTTTGAAAACCATTTGCAACTATATAATGAAAAATTAATTTTTCAATATTCATGCATAGTGATGTATGTGATGTTCATGTTATTCCCAATATAGGTAAAAAATATAATTTGTAACTTTTATTGATGATTAATCTAGATTTTTCCAAGTCTATATTTTAAATGATAAATATAAAGTTATCTTCAAATTTTGTATCTATAAAATTGAGGTTCAAAACCAATTTGGGATTAAAATTAAATTCCCTAGATCTGAAAGAGGAAGTGAATATTATAGTTCTTCATTGTCGAAATCCATAAAGATCATACATGAAGTGAAAAATACCTATATACCTAAATAAAATGGTATAGTCTGGTAAAAGAGTAAAACATTAATAGAAATGGATAATTCTATAATGTCTATCTCATGACTATAAAGAGGATTTTAGGGATAGTTCTTATTAACTATGTGTAATATACTAAGAAGGGATTCTATAAAATTAAAATATATGAATCCATATGAATTATGGAAAAATAAGACACCAAAAATAAATTATTTAAAGGTTAGGGATGATCATGAAATTGTAAGAGTACATGAAACTAAAAGGGAAAAATTAGGTAAAATAGTTATTGATTGAATATTTCATGGATATTATAACTATTCCAAATATTATAGATTCAATATTGTAGAACCAAATGATTTAGCAACAATTAACATAGTTATTTATTTATTATATGGTATCTTAGATGACTCTGGTTTTATATTTTTACATTAGAAATCCCAATTAGAGTAAACATGTAACGTCTCAACCCATCTTACCACTATGATGGTGGCAAGAAAAATGGGTCAAATGGCCTCAATTGTGGCTACCCATACACCACAGTCTATCGACTAGTAGTGATGGTCTTAGGAGATGATATAAGAGATATTATACCCGCATATCAGAGTAGCACAATGGTATAGTTGTTAGAAACAAAAGACACCAGCGAAAGAAGTAATAAATTAAAGTAAGAGCAGTGGAAGAATAATAATAAAACTATATACAAATTCTGGTCAACTCCAATGTAAAAAAGATGCATGTGTGACTTAATGATGATACATTATCCAAAATAGAAGACATATAGTAGTATATAAGATGAATTATATAAATAATGAAAGAAAAGAAAATACTTAAGGCAATCTCCATGTCCATCATAAGATCTAGCTCGGTCATGTTCTCCTAACTCCCTGGTAAAAGTAAAACAACAAAAGAAATCATCCATGATCCTGTGAACAAAAGGGCCTACTCGGGTACCCCATTATAATGGTGGCCCGAGCATGGTGTGATATCTAAATCCTAGTAGGTTACCACCCATGGTGTGTATAACTAAATTCAATCCATGAAATATAATGTAATGCAGTTCATGTAACATGAAAAAATAAACAGTAATGAAATAAATAACAATCGCATGCTCAGGTTCCTAAAGTAAACTTGGCGGCTCTACCAGCGTCGGCTCACAACTAGAATAAGATGTTTAACTAGTAACTATATATAAAAATATTAATAATTATATATATATATATATATATTAGATATATATTGCATCGACTTATATAAACCAAGCACATATGGATATAAGTGACCATATACATGGAAGACTAGGTGTTGACTAAACCAGGGTGCAACTCAGTCATCCATAACAAGTCTAAAAAAGCTTATAAGATCCATAAAATGGGTATATTTTCTACATCCCAATAAATTGAGAGATGTTATGCTACAACACTCGATATGGTGAGTGAACTTCCATGGAAACAGTCTAATCATGGAGTCACATAAATTCCATCACCCAAATAGTATCACTGGTGTGAGATTCCATACTCAACACCCAATGTAATAGGGCATTATTATCCACCATTCTTAGCACCCCTTACCATCATCCACAGCCTATTTATAAGGAATATAATTTATAATAAATATCAATGAGTCAGTACCTCTAATGCTTTAAATTTATCGAGCCTTTATAAAGGCATAATCATATTTATAAGACAATCCATGAGGAAATACCTCTCATGCTTTTCTATTAAATAACCCATTATAATCAAGGGAATCAAAATTATAACAATTCAATATAATCAAAACTTATTTAATTATATCACGAGGTATAGTCATACCACCATGTTCAATTCCATTCCAATTAAACCAGTTAATAAAATCAAGGCATGAAATCCATTGTAACGAATTCCATTAAATATAATCAAGACATATCTATTAAAACATTAAAGGAATACTATCCTTCATGAGAAAGACGTTCAAATCATTACTTGCCATTTAATCAATCAAAATTTGACAATTTGTTTTCAAATCTCAAAGAGACACTTAAAAATAGATCTTTTCATTAAGGAAAATACCTACATGGGTAATTCCTTTTATGGGTTGGGCCAAGTCATACAATTAGAAGGTTCATCAGTCCCATTTAACATTTATAGAAGGAGATAAATTCATTTTATAACTTCAATAAAGACCATCTATCAAACATTACATATATATAACAATAACAAAGTCATAGGTAATCAACAAATCCATAAACCAAGAATTATATAAATAACCAATCACCACTTTAAAATTTGGAAGATAGTGCACCTCATTCAAGGGGTTTTATTATAAAAAAATGAAATTGTTTATAAAACAATTCATCTAGCCTAGTTAGACACCACATCCTAATATCATAGCTAAATTCATCAAAATATGCACTTAATAAAGCTACTCACTTGGAAATTTAAATTATAAAGGTTCGTAATGTCACTTAGGAGGTTCCATTCACAATTGGGCCTTTTATTATAAGGGTAAATCCATTTAATATCTAAGTCAAACACTAGACGACATTCCAGGAATTCAAAAACAATTAATTAAAAAAGTTTCATTCACATTGTCACACCAAGGGGTGTCCTTAATTGAGGTTTTCATTCTCTATTTACTAAACAAGTATCAACGGGTATGACTCATTGTGTGTAGGTAAATTTTATATGAAGAAACCAATTAAAAGGTGACGCTCAGAAAAGTTTGGCATGTAGCACAATGGAACTATCAAGAAAATGATATAAACTTTAAGAAAAATACATAGACCACCTACCTCATACTTATGATGACTCACTCATCCAATATTAGGATTTGATTTGATGTGGTTTGGAAGAAATCTATGAAATGGAACTTCGCCCTAAAAATAGGGAAAATGAACTCACATCAAAAAAAACATTGTTTATGGAATGATGAACTAGAAATATATTAGGGATTAATAAAGGGATTACCAAAATGGATCCATGGAGGCTGACGGTATATAAATTATACAGTGAACGGGGGAGTAACCTTGAAGCATAGCTTAGTCATGGAGGAGAATCCAAAGTTACATGGATGACTGCTCACATGGGGGGGGGGAAATTAGATGAAGGAAAAAAGAAAACATAAGGATTAATTTAAGGTAAAACTTGTAATTTCACCCCCAAAATTGGGTCACACAGTTTGGACACATGGTTTGGACAAACTGTGTGCCAACCGTATGGCAATCCCTACTTAGGAAAACACCTCGCACAGTTTTTCCTACATGGTTAGCCTAACCATGGTCCAAACATGTAGAGAATAGTTTATTGGTTCTAACTATGTGGCACTAACCATGTGGGTTATGTGCATGGTTTGGAAAACTGTGCCCATCCTATGTGCTTCACATCTGCACCTCTCCATAGGCTGGACAAATTGCTGCTGGTGGCTGCACTATTTTAGATAAATTGTGCACCCTCTACAGCCCCTCCAAACATGGAATTTTCAACCTCGATGCTCTTGAAACTCATCAAGACACCTGGGGAACCTTTCCGGGCTTCACCTAAGTCTAATGCCAACACATTGAAGTTTTACAACTCTTGGAATTATGTTCTGAATCCATGTTCAAAGAATGGCCCATCCAGTAAATGTAAGAGTTCAAATTCCCTTGTCTTTTCATCCTGTTCTAAAACATAGGTTGTTACAACCTCCCCACTATAAAACTTTTCATCACCGAGAAGCCTTAAGAAATAATGATAACATCACCTAACCTACAAGGGTCATGACGTCCCTTTAAAATAGTCAGATTGCATTTTCAAACTCCCAATTCACCACTAACCATTCATTTAAATACATGGAACTTAAGTGATCAAAACTCAATCCAACAATTATTTTTCAACAGAAACACATTGATGATGCTTACCCAAAACCATTTAGCTAGAAAAAAAATCATGTCGTTGTCCTATTAAACGCATGTCTGATGGTGATCCCACCCAATAGTTTTTAACATTAGTTGGGGATAACGATAAACCATGGCATCTCCACTATTATAATTTCCTTAATAAGCATGCCTCTAATAATTCCAGCGATGTTCCTGGTGTGTTTTATTTAACATTCTAATCACGATTACATTCAAGGCCATATCAAGGACCTCACTACAAAGCAACAATTGTATCATGATTGACCAAACTGAAATTGTTCACACAATATTTCCTTAAAATACAATGTTAAACCTAAAACCACACCTACATTAACCCAACATCATGATTTAAAATAGTAACATCTGACCATACACATTGAACAAGAAGGATAAAAGGTTAATTCACTCCAGCTAAACATTCTCAAGACACTCATCTTTGATAGTCGGAACATTTACCACTAGACTATGATTCCTTCATCCAAGGTATCTCACATATACCACAACCACGTCCGCCAAAGTCCATAGTTAAATTCTTATGATGTTCCTTGATTGAACCATAAACTAATCATTTATCCTATTCTTCCCCGTCATGAACAAGGGGACTAAACAAGATTTAGTCCACTAGAACTCTTTACAATTTTCTACATCACCTCTAAGCAAGAAAACAAGTCTAGGGAAACCTTGGATTCAAGAACTGGTGTCTATGAAACTTACCCAAGGTATTATATACCCCATGTTTACAATTGATACATTGGTAAAAACCCATACATTCATATTAGATCATTGACTAATCCTAGAGTGTAATCTTCCTCGCAATCAAGTCAAAGGAAATAATAGTCTATGTCTGAGATTCCATCAAAGTTTTTCCTACATGAGAACCCAAGTATAACTTAGTACCAACCAATCCTCGATAGGAACCATGAATCAGTATGAAACACTATGAAAACCACGAAACAATCCCATCATCTTTTAAATATTTAGCATGAAGTAAGACCAATACTCTCTTAGTACATCAAGGATGAAGTCAATATAGGGTACATGCTTGTCTCTTCCATAAGAGTACACTAATAGTAAACTAGGATTAATAAAAGAAGACTGGTTGAACCACTAATGGTAAAATTATAAAAAGAAGTTCAACTTCACCTATATATTCACCAACCCAAACTGAACCATGATACCATTACCACCCGAGGCATTCTATGATCATTTAAGATTAACCACTGAATTCCTCCATGACCAATGGTGTTTTCACAAATTTCAAAGATAGCCAACCATAACAACATTGTGATTCCAAGAAAGAATTGACATTCTTTGGAACAAGAATGACTAAAATCAATTCAAGAAAAACTTACTATTTTATAGTGTTCCTCTTTGGATATGCTCCTTTTACATAGAAGGACACATTTTCACTGGAGTCGAAGTGATGCTCCCCACCTTAGGAGTATCCTAGCCTTCAAAATAAGAGATACACCAGCCACTCACAAGGAAACTAGATCATACCTCCTTAAATGTATGTGTGCCACCCCTCTGAGTCAATATCATCACACCACAACATCAAATAGTTTGGCATGAAATCTAGAACCAAAATGACTAGAATTTCAAAACACAAGAGTCTCAAGGATTCCATCCTGATCATTGAGATGAACTTGATTTCTATAAATTCCTAGGTCACTCTACTATGGAGATGACCTGAGACCATACTCAATATCACAAGGTTCTATGATTTCACCAAAATCAACCAATTTGTTATACCATTTAGAAACTCGATGGGTACCATGTATATCCATGAACACTTCCCTGATATTTAGAAGGAAACATCACACCTAGATATTACCCATAAGATTTTCATCCCTATGAATATAAGTATCATATGGCATGTAAAAGATATTTAACCCATAGTTATATTTCCCCATGTGACCATTAACCTGGAGGATGACACACTAAGCCATCCAGTACTAAAAAATAGATAGGGTCATGAGACCTATAAAGTAGTTAACCATTCTCAAGGCTTGCCTAACCTTCTAAAACGAAGCATTACTCAATGATCATTCTCATAACAAGGGTCAAGGATATGATAACCAGTCATCCAAACAGGGGTGTCATTTAGAAGATACATATCCTACTATGGATAACGACACCCAAACAATACCAAACATAATAAATATCACGGAATTTAGCACGGAATTTAGATCTATAGGTTATACCTACCATGGGATATCCCCTCAAGAGAGAATAAGTGCTGACCCTATCACTAGGTCACACCAAGAAGAAACTTGCTAGGATTAAGAGCATCCCATTTAATCTATTGAGAAATGGAGAAAGCCTACAGAAAACCCCTATAGTTCTTAATGGAACATTAAAGTTACCCTTACACAAGGGCTTAAAGAGAAAACACCACCTAGGATTCCATTTTATGTAATTATATTGATTCATATTCAATATTTAAACATTTAAGAGATTTAACTCAAAACATCAAGTACAAATTTATAAAACAAAACACTTGGTACCTTCTTTAATTAATCCCATAAGGAAAAACAAGAAAGTTATATCAAACTTCCTTTATAAACATTAAACATTTATTAAAATCTAGTCACATTTAGGCAGTTTATCATATAAATTTACTTTTTATGTTATGACAAATAAGGTGGCCTATGAGGGTCTCGATAAGAAAATCTAGGTTCATCAAAATGCAACCCAATAGCAGTTCCATAATTATTTAAGTTTAAAAACACCTATAAAGGGTTATCTCATTAGAAACATTCCCTAAATGACCTACTTGGGTCTAGTTGTACATTTTAGATGTTATCTAATTTATTTCATATTAAATTGAACAAATCTTCCATTTATCCCATTTCAAAATATATACTGTGATCATATTCAAATGTTCAATTACATGGGTTTCCGCAACCCCAATTTATAAAGTTCCCAAAAAAATTATAGACTAAAGTATAGGACCTATTTAATTGAAAACAATTTGATTTCATTATATAAAATGCTTATATATGGTGGATTAGTTATTTGGTTGTCCATTTACCAATCCATAAAGTGCCCATACAATTTACAATTTGGAATTTGAATCCCATTGATCAAAACCAATTCACCTTAATATTTAAACTTATGATCCTTTAAAATTTTAACTACAATTTCTAAACATGTATAAAGATCAAAAGATGGTTTGAATACATGAGTCACCTTTCCCCAATTATAAGGCACCCATATACCTTACAACTGAAGTGTTTCTCAAATTTAAATTAAAACCAATAAACTTATCCCAAGGATACATTTACATATAAAATTATGACTATCATTTTATCACAAGAGAAATAGGCATGTTATTACAGGAAATACATCTAGAGAAACATGCCATGAAGTAAAGAAGTATGGAATATAATCACCAAAGCATGGAAACAGATTGACATGCTAAATAAATCACCTAAGCATGTTATAAACATAGACATTCCAAAGAAATACCTAAGTAGGTACAAATATAAGATTGTTATTAAAATTCTTAACATGGATTATAATAGGAATACTAATAAATATAGGGCATAACATACACTCATAGCACACAGTCAAATCAATAGGCAATCTAAAAATGAAACTACATATCATGGCATATGCATGACGTGTGAATTTCTTATGTGCCTATAATGATGAATAAAATCCTTTATCCTTTTCATACTAAAAAAAGGTAAAATAAATACCATAAATTCATAAATCAATAATTAACAGAAATTAAACCAATCACTCAATGTGAAATCATTGTCAGTTGTAACAACGAACAACATGAACAACAATCCCAAGACTGGCCACTTAGAATTTTCCCAACACATGGTTTGATCACTCATATGCATGACTATTTACCAAGAACCAACACATCCCTAGTATCCCTTAAACGAGCCCAAAATAGTTATAAAAAGGGAAAATAAGGCTCTGATACCACTTTATAATGTCCCAATAAAGATTACAACTTAAACAATGGCCAGAATGGTGGGTCACTGGACCTAAAGCGCACCTCCTCATATGTCAGAGGCTGTCGACTAGCAGTGAGAGTCTCCGGAGGTGATAGTAGGGAGACTATAACCTCATATCAGAGTTGCACAATGGTATAGTAAATAAGGAAAAATAGACAATAATAGAAGTTTTAATAAATGAAAGATAGATCAGTGAAAGAATAATTATAAAACAATATATAAAAGATAGTAAATGCCAACATACAATTGATGCATGCATGTCTTGATGATGATAAATAATCCAAAACAATAGACATATAACCGGATAAAAGATATAATACCTAAATAAAGAAAGAAAATAAATTCCCTATGGAGATCTCCATGAGAATCCCAAGCTCCATCTCGGTCATGTTCTCCTAACTCTGAGGTACAAGTAAAACAGTAGAAGCAATTTTCCATGACCCTATAAAAAAAGGGTCTACTCAGGTACCCCAATGCAATGGAGGCCCGAGAAGGCTGTGATATATAAATACAAGAAGGTTACCACATATTGTATCTAAAACTAAATCCAGTCTTTGATATATAATGTAAGGTAATTCATGTAACATGAATAAATAAACAGTGCTGAAATAAATAAAAACCACCTACTCAGGTTCCTGAAGGACACCTTGCGACTCTACTTACTTCATCTCTTGGCCAGAGTAAGATGTATGATATGTAACTATATATATATATATATTAATAATTATATATATATATAGTATTGCTAAATATTGAATCCACTTATAAGATCCAAGTATGTATAGATGTAAGTGTCTATATACCTAGAATACTAGGTGTTGGATGGACCGAGAATAACTCATTCATCCATAACTAATCAAAATGAGCCTATAAGATCAAAAAATATATTAAATTCCCTATATCCCAATGGAGTCAGAGATGATATGCTAAAACACTCGGGTTGGCGAGTGAGATGTCATGGAAAAACTCTAATCATGGAACATAGAATGTAAAACTCGTCACCTATATAGTATCACTAGTGTGAGATTCCTTAATCAACACCTAATGTAAGGGATCTTGATTATCCACCACACTCATCACCCCTTTCCATTGTCCACATCCTATTTATAAGGTGTATAATTTATAATAAATAGATATGAGGAAATACCTCTCATGCTTTAAATTTATCAATCCTATATAAAGTAATAATCATATTTATAATATAATCCATGAGGCAATATATCTCCTGATTTTCATTTAAATATCCTATTATAATCAAAGGAATTGCAATTATAATAATTTAATATAAGATGTGATTATTTAATTATAGAAAGATGTGTGGTCATACAACCATTTTAAATTCCATTCTAATTAAACCATTTAATACAATAAAGTTATGAAATATAATGTAAATTATATCATTCAATATAATCAAAACATATCACATAAATTATTCATGGAATACTAGCCATCATGAGAATTCTATTCAAATAATTATTTTCCATTTAATTAAACAAAACTTGAAAATTTAATTTCAAATATCAGAGATACACTTAAAAGGTTCTTTTATCATTAAGGCAACTACTTATATGTGTAATTTCTTTTAGAGGTTGGTCTAATTCACACACATAGAAGGTGCATCAGTCCCATTCAAAATTCATAGGAGAGAAATTCATATTATAAATTTAATAAAGACAATGTCTCAAACATGTAATATATCTAACAATACCAAAGGCATAGGTAATAACCAAATCCATAAACCAAGCATGATATAAATAACAAATCACCTCATTTTAATTTGGAAGACAATACACCTAATTTGAGGGGTTTTATTATAAAAACATGAAATTGTTTATAAAAAATTCATGATCCCAATTATACACCACATCCCAATACCATTACTCAGTTCATCAAAAGATGTATTTAATAAAGCTACCCCACATGTTAATATAAATTATAAAGGTTAGTCATGGAACTTAAGAGGTTCAATTCACAATTAAACATTTGATTACAAGGGGAAATTCATTAAATATATAATTTGAATGCTAGATGGAGTTTCGAGCATTCAAAAAAATTAATTATAAAGGTCCATTCACATTGTCACACCAAGGGGTGTTCATAATTGAGGGTGTCCTTAGAAAATTTTCTAAACAAGGATCAACGAGTACGAATCAAGGTGTGTAAGATAATTAAATATGACGAAACCAATTCAAAGAAGATGATCTGCAATGGAAAACACAAAACATAATAGAACTATACATAAAATGATGGAAAATTTAAGAAAAATTCATAGAATACCTACCTCATACTAAGGATGAATCGCTCGTCCAATATCAAGCTCTAATTTGATATGGTTTGGAATAAATATAAGAAACCAACCTTCAACCTAAAAATAGATCAAATGGGCTCGCACCAAAATAGAATTGTAAATAGAATGAAGAACTATAAATAGATTATAGATGACTCGAGAGCTTACTAACATGGATCCATGGAGATCGATGGTACTTGAAACAGAAAACAAATGGAGGAGTAACTTTGAATCATATCTTAGGCTTGGAGGAGAAGCCAAAGGGTCCTAGAGGAGAGGTCATAAGTGGGGAGATTAAAAGAATAGGAATAAAGAAAAAGAAAACTAAAATAATCAATAAGGGAAGACTTGTAATTTCACCCCCAAAACTAGGTCAAAAGGTTTGTATGCATGGTTTGGCCAAATCGTACACCAACCGTGTGACACTCCCTACTTAGGAAAATACCTTGCACGGTTTTTCCCGTGTGGTTATCCTAACCATGTTCTAACCATGCAGTGAATAGTACATAGGTACTACTGAAGTGGAACTAATTGTGTAAGCTAGGCACATAGTTTGGATAAACCATGAAGAGCCCATGTGTTTCACATTTGCACCTCTCTATTGGCCTCACCGTTTTTTATTGGGGACCTCATGTTTTTAGAAATACAATACACCCTCTTCAGACCCTCCAAACATGTAATTTATAGACTTGGTGCTTCTAAAACTCAATTATACACTCAGGGGTCCTCTCAGGACTTCACCCAAATCTAAAAAAATAATTTCAAGTGCTCCAACTCTCATAATTATGTTCCAAATCCCGGTTCAAAGAATGGATAGTCTAGTAAACACAAAATTTCAAATTCCCTTAGATTTTTATTCAGTTCTAAAACATGAGTCTTTACAAAACTGTCACAAATATAATAGTATCTTAAGAGGATATGGTTGATTTTGGATTTTAAAATTAAATGACCATAAATACTCAAGAAAAATGGATATAAATTCCATTTTTACTTTTTGGAAGAAACTAATGATAGTACAGTTACACAAATTCTAATTTTTTCTAAAATAGAGTCTAATAAAATAAATTAAAAAAAAATATGGCATATTCTCATGCACAACTTTGAAATGGATATATAAATGATAAAATAGATAATATATCCATGAACAATTCTTGGATATTAGTTGATTTTACTCAAGGTTCACAACCAATAGGTTAAATGTGGGTATTTATAAGAAAAATAAATTAATGGCATAATTATAAAATATAAATACATATCTGTAGATAAGGTATTTTCATAAAAAAAAGGAATTAATTATTTTTATACCAACTCTCTTGTGTCTAGGGATACATTGATTAGAATTATTCTTATGTTAGATTCCATATATAATTTTGAAATTCATAGAATGGATGACAAAATAGAATTCTTAAGTGGTGAATTAAATTAATAAATATATATGGAATGTCTAGAAGGATTCATAGTACCTAGAAAAGAAAAGGATATTTGAAAATTAGAATAGTGACAATATAGTTTAAAAAATTATCCAAAACAATGTCATGATAAATTTAATGGAATGGTTTTATCAGATGAAATTATAGTTAACCAAGATAATAAATGTGTTTATTATAGGTTCTATAATAATTATAGTGTGTTTATTTTTTTACATGTTGATGACATGCTAATATTTGAAACTAATATGAATCTAGTAAATGAGGATAAGCCTATTTTATCTAGAAACATTGATATAAAATAATTAGGTGAAGATAATTTTATTTTGGGAATAAAAATTTCTAGGAATGATAATTTTATCTTTATTTATCAATATCATTACATTGAAAAGGTATAAAAGTGGTTGGAACAATATGATTTTTTACTGTTTTCTATTCTATATTCATCATTGTAACGACCTGAACATTTATGAATAACATTACCTTTATTTTAATTAAATGTCTTGTGGATATAGAAAACGCATGCACTCCTTTTGTTTTATTATATCCAATTGGAATTAAATTACCATTTAGTATCCTTGCCATTGATAATATATCCATTTAACAATGATCATATGACTACTATAAATATAAAGTTTTAAAAATAATTTCAAAAGAGACAAAGGAAGTGATGGCCTCAACCAGTAGGATCGTAACCTATGAAGCCCATTTATCAGAGCTTCTAAGGGAGATATAATTTATGGGATTTTCCCTAAATAAATCCCAATACTATATCTAACAAATTAATCATGAGATAAACTATTTGTGGGAGAAGTTGAATCTCATCAAGATCACAACCCAAACCATGTTCATCGAACGACCCCATGAAACCCCCACCATCGCACACATTACCCTTATGACGTATGATGGTGTAATAAAGGTACATGTAACAAGACCCTAGAATTATGATTATGTGCATTATTTTTTATATAATAATGAATATACTTTCATTCTATTATTGTTACATTGTAAATGATTTTTAAATCACAAATAGTATTTTTGCTTAACATTCAAATTCAATTATGAAATATATTTTCATGAATTAATGGATTTTTTTAATTAAATAAAATTTTAATAAATATTTATTATTAAATGAATTTAATTAAATATAAATGATTGTATAATTTTTATGAAGTCAAATGTAATTTTTTTAAGGTTTGAAAATTGATTTTGTCAAAACACGTCAATTTTCAATAAATATCGGTTGTTATTTTAAAAGTAAAAATTCACATATTTAGAAAATTATTCAGGTAAAACTAATAATATTCATGGAATTAGGATGTCAAAATTATCCAATAGTGAATTATTCATAATTTTCTAAGAATGTCAGATTTTATGGTAAAAAGTAAATACCATATAAAAAAATAATGTGTCTTATGACATCATAATGACCCAATAGTAATGTAATAAAATACTATAAAATGTATCTTCAAACAAAAATATGTTTTTACTTTAAAATTATGTAATTTTACATTTATTTGATTTATTTTATAAGGTCTTAGTGAATTCTCGAAGCCATATAAAATATTTTAAGATTTTATAATCATTTCCTTGAAAGTGTGACACGCCTCCACATAAGAAAGGGAAATATTTTAATATCTTTGGCCCTTATCCTTATAAAATAACTTATACCACACCCCTTTTCTATAAACCATGGGATGTTTCGTGGTTTTGAATATTTTAGTGTGTAGTTTCCAAAACAAAAAAATAAATATTTCTACCACCTTTTTTATATAAACCCACCCAATCACTAATTCCTCTTCACTAAAACTCTTTAAAGCTCAACCAACCTCTATCCCCTGCTCCCTAGAGTCCTCAAAAGGCACCCCCAAGATATCAAGAAGCATCTCTCAAGATTTTTGTGTCACACATCCAAGTTAGGTATCTCCCTCTCTCCTTTTTCTTCAAGCACCTCATTTGTGTAAAGCCTTTTAATTGGCATTTTTATTGATTTGGTATATGTTCTTCCATACCTGTATACTTTCCATTTTATGTATACATTATGTGATATTTGTTTCACACCCATTAATCCCAATTATGATATTTTAAGACCTCTCATTACTAAGCTGAAATTCCTTAAAGGAATTCTCTCTTCTCATTTCCATTCAAGAATTTATTTTATATTATGCATCTAAAATTCCATTTCACATGTTGGGATATTATGTTCCATGATCCCCTTACTGTCTATTTTTTGTATAAATGATGAGATATCCCTTTCTCTATCATCAACCCATTTTATGAATTTCTATATGATGTTGTTATGCTGCCGAAATTGTACCGTGATTTTCCATGCCAATATCATCATGTAGTGAATATCATACTCATTCCTATATTAAGGGTATTCACCTTTATGAACATATACTTATTGATTGAGGACATACATATATGTATTCCACATTCCATGATCATGGAATAAATGATGATGTTGAATGAATCCATTTTATATGATTTACGTGGAACACTTAAGCATGATATTGAAATGATTATCAAGGGTGTGTTATGATAGTGCTCTAATTCATTGGGTAATGTTCAGTATCATGATACATCATGTTGGGAAAAGGTTTTACCTGATTCCTTTATGTTATTGATTCAGTGTTTTATGTTATTTCCACATTTCCATGTTATAATAATCATGTTATATCATGCCTTTATGTTAATGTTTCTCTTATTCTCCATCGATATCCTTATTGCCTAACATGTATTGTATTCTTCATGTTATGCCTTGTTTACTCCCTTACTAAGATTTATGGATCACCCTTTTTTTATGTATGTCCCCAAGTTATCCCATGCAATATTAAGTATGAAGGAATGTTGTGGTCATGTAAAATACAATTTCAATAAAGATGTGTATTTTATGTTTTAAGTAGTTAAGTAATGTTCATAATCCCCAAATACACTAGACCTATCAATCTTATAAGTTGTATTAAGTGAAAGTTTATGTAATAAATCTTGCTTAAATATGAAATAAAGAGCATGGTTTTTATAGTTCGTATCATAGGATAGGTTTAGTGATTTTTGATATTAGGATTAGGAAACTCTAGTGAAATCCTTAGGGATAAGACTAAGTGTAAGAAAAGAATCACTAAATGTTTGTGAGTATATAGTAAGTGGTTTATAAAAAAATTCATCCCTATATAGATACGAACAAATAGAGGTGGCTCTGACATATATGTATCTAGGGGTAAAACCTGAAAACACCGCTTTGAGCTGGACATGAATGAGAACTGGTGTATGATAATGGGTCTTTCTTCACTCTTTGTTCAACACTCAAGGGGGATATGCTTTGGTAAATTCATAAGCATAGTATGAACCATTATTAAGGGAATAAAACAATTACCCTTAGAATATATGTTAGGAAGTAGATCATGGATAACATAGATCAAAGATTAGAAATTAATAATTTAAGAAGATAAATGTAATTTAAAAGATATCGCTTTTATTTCATTGGATTCACCTTTATGGGTTTAATAGTTTAAAATATTTACCTCTAATTTTCCTTTTATTCTATAAAATGATCAGTAATAGGGGTAATTAGAATAATAGCATATGTGAAGATCAATGTGATGGTTGATCTAATGAGATGGTCAATTTGAAAGGAGGGAGAATCGCAATCTTTTTCAAGATACACTCTCAGTTAACTCAAGTTTTGAATAGAAATATAGATCAATAGGAACGTCCAACCCCCCCTAAAAAAAGAAAAATTTACAATCAATATCTTCAAGATACAATGGCAGCCTACTTTAAATGTATCATCTGATCCCTCAGTCACTAAACAATGGACCAACTTAATTGAGAAGATCTTCTCCATCCTTCAATGTTCATAATAAGAGAAGGTTCTTCTAGATACTTATCCTATGGAGGGTGAAGATTATCAATGGTGTACATTGATCAAAAATATGAAGCATGAGAAACAGATCATGGCAGTGGGATGGAAGGATATCTGAAAAATGTTTTTCAATAAATATTTTCTCGTCACCCTCCATCTAAAAATGGAAAGATATTTCCTTTCACTAATGAAAAAGAACGATGAATCTATTGGGGCGTATGAGGAAAACATCATCGGACATGCATTATATGCCTATTTTTTTCCGTTACCCTTGAATTTAAGATTTCCTGCTTATTTGGTGTGATAAAATAAAGCTTAGATTAAGCCTTGGTGATCTACAACTTTTAAAGATATGAGTGGATTGTTTGATGCTCCCTCAATGTCAAGATGGCGATCAATAAATCCCAGAGGTATCATGGGGATAAGAATCGAAGAATGGAATTTAATTCCGGTGGTCTGAGGGATAAATCCAATGGTGCTAAAAATTCCAAAATCCCACTTGTCAAAAGTGCATAAAGAAGCACCCTAGAAATTACCTGAAGGGGATGAGGAAATTATTTTGGTGCAGGAAGGAAGGGAACCTAGCCAGTGATTTCCTGCATGAAAAAACTGCTACTAAGATAGAGTAAAGGAATGCATCGTTTGATCCTCGATGCATTGTTCATTGCTACAACTGCAAAGAACCAGGGAAATTTGTGAACCACAACCCTAAGACATGGTTTTTCAGAGGAAACCAATAACCTCCAAGGAAGCAAGGGTGATCTTTTTCCATCAATACCACTAAAGTCAATCCCAATAATGAAGTGGTTATAGGTGCACTAGTTATTAATTCAAGAATAGAAAACATACTTTTTTAATCTAGTTCTACACATTCCTTTATATCTTGAAATTTTAGTAAAACAATCCAAACACCACCAAAAAGCATGGAAGTATAGATTTTGGTGAAAACAGTAAACGGGGAAATTATAACATCCCATTCTTATGACTCCTCCCTTGTCAAAATATGTGGATTGAGATTCCTAGAGAACCTCCTCATACTTCCCTTAGTGGAATTTGATTCAATTATCAGCATGCATTGGCTTTCCTTATATAGATCCAGTATTAATTTCCGCGATAGGAAAATCACTCCCCTAATGTTGAATTGAACATCAATTCTATACAAGGGAAAGGAGGAGGATCAATCTTCTTTAGCACCATCATCTCTAGCATGGATATTACTATCCTATGGGGATGTGTATCTTTCTCAAAAGATTGAGTCTAAAGAAGGAACCATCCTTTAAGACATGCCTATTGTGAGAAAATTCCCTGATGTTTTTCGTGAAGAATTTCCTAGTCTTCCTCCTATATTAGATGTCGAATTCTCGATTGATCTTATACCTAGGGCATTTCCAATATCCAAGACTCTATATATAATGGTTTTGTGGATCTTTAGGAGCTAAAGAAACAAATACATTAGAATATTGATAAAGATTTCATATTCCCAAGTGCTTCACCATGGGGTGCACCAGTCCTATTCATCAAGAAGAAGGATGGTTCAATGTGACTTTTCATTGATTATCATGATCTAAAAAAAATTGCAATAAATAACATAAATACTTTTCCACAAATTGATGACTTGTTCGATCAGCTATGTAGAGAAAAATACTTCTCCAAGGTGGATTTGCAGTCGGGATATTACCAAGTAAGGGTGAAGATGGAGGATATCCCCAAGACTACTTTTTGTACAAGGTATGGGTACTATGAATTCATAGTAATGCCTTTCAGACCCACTAATTCATCAACAATATTCATGGACATGAGGAATAGAGTCTTTCGATATTACCTCAAAAAAATTTGGTAGTATTTATAGACGATATTCTAATATACTCCAAAACCAAGTATAAGTATGAGGAGCATCTAAGCACTATACTAGAGACCTTTGAAAGGATAATCTCTAGTAAAAGTATAGTAAGTGTGAGTTTTTGTTCAAGTAAGTCACATTCTTAGGGAATATAATCATATTAAATGGGATATCTATAGATCCTTCTAAAATAAAAGCAATTGAGGGATAGCTGAGGCCGATATCAGTGACAAATATTAGTAGTTTCTGAGGTTTAACTAGATATTATCACTGATTTTTGAGAAATTTCTCCCGATTTTCAAAATCTTTTTCCAAGGTAACTCTGAAGGGAGTCAAGTTTTCTTATAATGATGAATGTGAAGAAATCTTCATGGAGTTAAAGAATAGGCTTATCACTACCCCTATTCTCACAGTAACTACAAGTGGCCTCACCGTTTTTTATTGGGGACCTCATGTTTTTAGAAATACAATACACCCTCTTCAGACCCTCCAAACATGTAATTTATAGACTTGGTGCTTCTAAAACTCAATTATACACTCAGGGGTCCTCTCAGGACTTCACCCAAATCTAAAAAAATAATTTCAAGTGCTCCAACTCTCATAATTATGTTCCAAATCCCGGTTCAAAGAATGGATAGTCTAGTAAACACAAAATTTCAAATTCCCTTAGATTTTTATTCAGTTCTAAAACATGAGTCTTTACAAAACTGTCACAAATATAATAGTATCTTAAGAGGATATGGTTGATTTTGGATTTTAAAATTAAATGACCATAAATACTCAAGAAAAATGGATATAAATTCCATTTTTACTTTTTGGAAGAAACTAATGATAGTACAGTTACACAAATTCTAATTTTTTCTAAAATAGAGTCTAATAAAATAAATTAAAAAAAAAATATGGCATATTCTCATGCACAACTTTGAAATGGATATATAAATGATAAAATAGATAATATATCCATGAACAATTCTTGGATATTAGTTGATTTTACTCAAGGTTCACAACCAATAGGTTAAATGTGGGTATTTATAAGAAAAATAAATTAATGGCATAATTATAAAATATAAATACATATCTGTAGATAAGGTATTTTCATAAAAAAAAGGAATTAATTATTTTTATACCAACTCTCTTGTGTCTAGGGATACTTTGATTAGAATTATTCTTATGTTAGATTCCATATATAATTTTGAAATTCATAGAATGGATGACAAAATAGAATTCTTAAGTGGTGAATTAAATTAATAAATATATATGGAATGTCTAGAAGGATTCATAGTACCTAGAAAAGAAAAGGATATTTGAAAATTAGAATAGTGACAATATAGTTTAAAAAATTATCCAAAACAATGTCATGATAAATTTAATGGAATGGTTTTATCAGATGAAATTATAGTTAACCAAGATAATAAATGTGTTTATTATAGGTTCTATAATAATTATAGTGTGTTTATTTTTTTACATGTTGATGACATGCTAATATTTGAAACTAATATGAATCTAGTAAATGAGGATAAGCCTATTTTATCTAGAAACATTGATATAAAATAATTAGGTGAAGATAATTTTATTTTGGGAATAAAAATTTCTAGGAATGATAATTTTATCTTTATTTATCAATATCATTACATTGAAAAGGTATAAAAGTGGTTGGAACAATATGATTTTTTACTGTTTTCTATTCTATATTCATCATTGTAACGACCTGAACATTTATGAATAACATTACCTTTATTTTAATTAAATGTCTTGTGGATATAGAAAACGCATGCACTCCTTTTGTTTTATTATATCCAATTGGAATTAAATTACCATTTAGTATCCTTGCCATTGATAATATATCCATTTAACAATGATCATATGACTACTATAAATATAAAGTTTTAAAAATAATTTCAAAAGAGACAAAGGAAGTGATGGCCTCAACCAGTAGGATCGTAACCTATGAAGCCCATTTATCAGAGCTTCTAAGGGAGATATAATTTATGGGATTTTCCCTAAATAAATCCCAATACTATATCTAACAAATTAATCATGAGATAAACTATTTGTGGGAGAAGTTGAATCTCATCAAGATCACAACCCAAACCATGTTCATCGAACGACCCCATGAAACCCCCACCATCGCACACATTACCCTTATGACGTATGATGGTGTAATAAAGGTACATGTAACAAGACCCTAGAATTATGATTATGTGCATTATTTTTTATATAATAATGAATATACTTTCATTCTATTATTGTTACATTGTAAATGATTTTTAAATCACAAATAGTATTTTTGCTTAACATTCAAATTCAATTATGAAATATATTTTCATGAATTAATGGATTTTTTTAATTAAATAAAATTTTAATAAATATTTATTATTAAATGAATTTAATTAAATATAAATGATTGTATAATTTTTATGAAGTCAAATGTAATTTTTTTAAGGTTTGAAAATTGATTTTGTCAAAACACGTCAATTTTCAATAAATATCGGTTGTTATTTTAAAAGTAAAAATTCACATATTTAGAAAATTATTCAGGTAAAACTAATAATATTCATGGAATTAGGATGTCAAAATTATCCAATAGTGAATTATTCATAATTTTCTAAGAATGTCAGATTTTATGGTAAAAAGTAAATACCATATAAAAAAATAATGTGTCTTATGACATCATAATGACCCAATAGTAATGTAATAAAATACTATAAAATGTATCTTCAAACAAAAATATGTTTTTACTTTAAAATTATGTAATTTTACATTTATTTGATTTATTTTATAAGGTCTTAGTGAATTCTCGAAGCCATATAAAATATTTTAAGATTTTATAATCATTTCCTTGAAAGTGTGACACGCCTCCACATAAGAAAGGGAAATATTTTAATATCTTTGGCCCTTATCCTTATAAAATAACTTATACCACACCCCTTTTCTATAAACCATGGGATGTTTCGTGGTTTTGAATATTTTAGTGTGTAGTTTCCAAAACAAAAAAATAAATATTTCTACCACCTTTTTTATATAAACCCACCCAATCACTAATTCCTCTTCACTAAAACTCTTTAAAGCTCAACCAACCTCTATCCCCTGCTCCCTAGAGTCCTCAAAAGGCACCCCCAAGATATCAAGAAGCATCTCTCAAGATTTTTGTGTCACACATCCAAGTTAGGTATCTCCCTCTCTCCTTTTTCTTCAAGCACCTCATTTGTGTAAAGCCTTTTAATTGGCATTTTTATTGATTTGGTATATGTTCTTCCATACCTGTATACTTTCCATTTTATGTATACATTATGTGATATTTGTTTCACACCCATTAATCCCAATTATGATATTTTAAGACCTCTCATTACTAAGCTGAAATTCCTTAAAGGAATTCTCTCTTCTCATTTCCATTCAAGAATTTATTTTATATTATGCATCTAAAATTCCATTTCACATGTTGGGATATTATGTTCCATGATCCCCTTACTGTCTATTTTTTGTATAAATGATGAGATATCCCTTTCTCTATCATCAACCCATTTTATGAATTTCTATATGATGTTGTTATGCTGCCGAAATTGTACCGTAATTTTCCATGCCAATATCATCGTGTAGTGAATATCATACTCATTCCTATATTAAGGGTATTCACCTTTATGAACATATACTTATTGATTGAGGACATACATATATGTATTCCACATTCCATGATCATGGAATAAATGATGATGTTGAATGAATCCATTTTATATGATTTACGTGGAACACTTAAGCATGAGATTGAAATGATTATCAAGGGTGTGTTATGATAGTGCTCTAATTCATTGGGTAATGTTCAGTATCATGATACATCATGTTGGGAAAAGGTTTTACCTGATTCCTTTATGTTATTGATTCAGTGTTTTATGTTATTTCCACATTTCCATGTTATAATAATCATGTTATATCATGCCTTTATGTTAATGTTTCTCTTATTCTCCATCGATATCCTTATTGCCTAACATGTATTGTATTCTTCATGTTATGCCTTGTTTACTCCCTTACTAAGATTTATGGATCACCCTTTTTTTATGTATGTCCCCAAGTTATCCCATGCAATATTAAGTATGAAGGAATGTTGTGGTCATGTAAAATACAATTTGAATAAAGATGTGTATTTTATGTTTTAAGTAGTTAAGTAATGTTCATAATCCCCAAATACACTAGACCTATCAATCTTATAAGTTGTATTAAGTGAAAGTTTATGTAATAAATCTTGCTTAAATATGAAATAAAGAGCATGGTTTTTATAGTTCGTATCATAGGATAGGTTTAGTGATTTTTGATATTAGGATTAGGAAACTCTAGTGAAATCCTTAGGGATAAGACTAAGTGTAAGAAAAGAATCACTAAATGTTTGTGAGTATATAGTAAGTGGTTTATAAAAAAATTCATCCCTATATAGATACGAACAAATAGAGGTGGCTCTGACATATATGTATCTAGGGGTAAAACCTGAAAACACCGCTTTGAGCTGGACATGAATGAGAACTGGTGTATGATAATGGGTCTTTCTTCACTCTTTGTTCAACACTCAAGGGGGATATGCTTTGGTAAATTCATAAGCATAGTATGAACCATTATTAAGGGAATAAAACAATTACCCTTAGAATATATGTTAGGAAGTAGATCATGGATAACATAGATCAAAGATTAGAAATTAATAATTTAAGAAGATAAATGTAATTTAAAAGATATCGCTTTTATTTCATTGGATTCACCTTTATGGGTTTAATAGTTTAAAATATTTACCTCTAATTTTCCTTTTATTCTATAAAATGATCAGTAATAGGGGTAATTAGAATAATAGCATATGTGAAGATCAATGTGATGGTTGATCTAATGAGATGGTCAATTTGAAAGGAGGGGGAATCGCAATCTTTTTCAAGATACACTCTCAGTTAACTCAAGTTTTGAATAGAAATATAGATCAATAGGAACGTCCAACCCCCCCTAAAAAAAGAAAAATTTAAAATCAATATCTTCAAGATACAATGGCAGCCTACTTTAAATGTATCATCTGATCCCTCAGTCACTAAACAATGGACCAACTTAATTGAGAAGATCTTCTCCATCCTTCAATGTTCATAATAAGAGAAGGTTCTTCTAGATACTTATCCTATGGAGGGTGAAGATTATCAATGGTGTACATTGATCAAAAATATGAAGCATGAGAAACAGATCATGGCAGTGGGATGGAAGGATATCTGAAAAATGTTTTTCAATAAATATTTTCTCGTCACCCTCCATCTAAAAATGGAAAGATATTTCCTTTCACTAATGAAAAAGAACGATGAATCTATTGGGGCGTATGAGGAAAACATCATCGGACATGCATTATATGCCTATTTTTTTTCCGTTACCCTTGAATTTAAGATTTCCTGCTTATTTGGTGTGATAAAATCAAGCTTAGATTAAGCCTTGGTGATCTACAACTTTTAAAGATATGAGTGGATTGTTTGATGCTCCCTCAATGTCAAGATGGCGATCAATAAATCCCAGAGGTATCATGGGGATAAGAATCGAAGAATGGAATTTAATTCCGGTGGTCTGAGGGATAAATCCAATGGTGCTAAAAATTCCAAAATCCCACTTGTCAAAAGTGCATAAAGAAGCACCCTAGAAATTACCTGAAGGGGATGAGGAAATTATTTTGGTGCAGGAAGGAAGGGAACCTAGCCAGTGATTTCCTGCATGAAAAAACTGCTACTAAGATAGAGTAAAGGAATGCATCGTTTGATCCTCGATGCATTGTTCATTGCTACAACTGCAAAGAACCAGGGAAATTTGTGAACCACAACCCTAAGACATGGTTTTTCAGAGGAAACCAATAACCTCCAAGGAAGCAAGGGTGATCTTTTTCCATCAATACCACTAAAGTCAATCCCAATAATGAAGTGGTTATAGGTGCACTAGTTATTAATTCAAGAATAGAAAACATACTTTTTTAATCTAGTTCTACACATTCCTTTATATCTTGAAATTTTAGTAAAACAATCCAAACACCACCAAAAAGCATGGAAGTATAGATTTTGGTGAAAACAGTAAACGGGGAAATTATAACATCCCATTCTTATGACTCCTCCCTTGTCAAAATATGTGGATTGAGATTCCTAGAGAACCTCCTCATACTTCCCTTAGTGGAATTTGATTCAATTATCAGCATGCATTGGCTTTCCTTATATAGATCCAGTATTAATTTCCGCGATAGGAAAATCACTCCCCTAATGTTGAATTGAACATCAATTCTATACAAGGGAAAGGAGGAGGATCAATCTTCTTTAGCACCATCATCTCTAGCATGGATATTACTATCCTATGGGGATGTGTATCTTTCTCAAAAGATTGAGTCTAAAGAAGGAACCATCCTTTAAGACATGCCTATTGTGATAAAATTCCCTGATGTTTTTCGTGAAGAATTTCCTAGTCTTCCTCCTATATTAGATGTCGAATTCTCGATTGATCTTATACCTAGGGCATTTCCAATATCCAAGACTCTATATATAATGGTTTTGTGGATCTTTAGGAGCTAAAGAAACAAATACATTAGAATATTGATAAAGATTTCATATTCCCAAGTGCTTCACCATGGGGTGCACCAGTCCTATTCATCAAGAAGAAGGATGGTTCAATGTGACTTTTCATTGATTATCATGATCTAAAAAAAATTGCAATAAATAACATAAATACTTTTCCACAAATTGATGACTTGTTCGATCAGCTATGTAGAGAAAAATACTTCTCCAAGGTGGATTTGCAGTCGGGATATTACCAAGTAAGGGTGAAGATGGAGGATATCCCCAAGACTACTTTTTGTACAAGGTATGGGTACTATGAATTCATAGTAATGCCTTTCAGACCCACTAATTCATCAACAATATTCATGGACATGAGGAATAGAGTCTTTCGATATTACCTCAAAAAAATTTGGTAGTATTTATAGACGATATTCTAATATACTCCAAAACCAAGTATAAGTATGAGGAGCATCTAAGCACTATACTAGAGACCTTTGAAAGGATAATCTCTAGTAAAAGTATAGTAAGTGTGAGTTTTTGTTCAAGGAAGTCACATTCTTAGGGAATATAATCATATTAAATGGGATATCTATAGATCCTTCTAAAATAAAAGCAATTGAGGGATAGCTGAGGCCGATATCAGTGACAAATATTAGTAGTTTCTGAGGTTTAAATAGATATTATCACTGATTTTTGAGAAATTTCTCCCGATTTTCAAAATCTTTTTCCAAGGTAACTCTGAAGGGAGTCAAGTTTTCTTATAATGATGAATGTGAAGAAATCTTCATGGAGTTAAAGAATAGGCTTATCACTACCCCTATTCTCACACTAACTACTAGTGGGGAGCTTTTCATAATCTTCAATGATGCTTCAAAGAAGGGAATAGGCTAGGTGTTGATACAGAATGACAAAGTCATTGCTTATGCCTCAAGGCAGTTGAAAATTCATGAGAAAAACTATCCCATGCATGATCTCGAGTTGAAAGCTGTTATCTTTAAATTGAAAATCTAGAGGCTTTATCTCTTTGGGGAGAAGTGTGAAATATATATATATCACAAAAGTCACAAATATATATTCACATAGAAAGAGCGGAATATGCGCCAATAAATATGGTTAGATCTCATCAAGGATTACGAGTACTAAATCCATTACCACCATGGTAAGGAGAACATGGTGGAATATTATCTAAGTAGAAAGGACCCAGAAATTATATTATTTATGAGAATTGAAAATGATCCAATATTCTTATATTTGATGAAGATGGAAAATGGAATAATAAAGAGGGGAACATAATAAATCTTTTCAAAAATTATTTCTCAACCATCTATTTTGGAAAGGTTAAAGGATACACAAAATGATGATGTGGGAATTCAAAAGAATGTGGAAACTATCATAAAAGGGAAATCCTTAGAGTTTAATGTTAATGAAGAAGAAATTGTAAAATTTAGGTCAATACTATGTGTTCTATTAAATATAGAGTTAAAGAAAGAAATTTTGGATGATGCACATATTTAGAAGTTCTCCATTCACCCAGGAAACACAGAGATGTATCGAGATCTCCAAGAGCACATTGGAGGGATAAGAGAAGAAGGAGATTGCTAAATATACATCAAAGTGCCCGGTATGTCAGCAAGTGAATGTTGAGAGGTATAACTCTAAGAGGATGAGGTAACCATTACCCATACCAAAATGGAAATGGGAAAACATCACCATGGACTTTTTCATCAGACTTTTGAAGACATACAATGGAAACAATGCTATCTAGGTTGTTGTGGATCATCTTACAAAGACTATACAATTAAGTGTAATTCAAGATGATTTCTCACTAGATCAACTAGCATATATATACATTAGAGAAGAGGTAAGGTTACATGGAGTACCACTATAAATTGTATCTGATTGATATCCAATATTCACCTCTATGTTCTGGAAGAGTCTCCAATATGCTCTGAAAACTTAGTTGAACTTCAGTATGACCTATCACCCTTAAATTGATGGCCAATCTAAGTGGACTATCTAGAAACTTGAAGAATTGATGAGATCTTGCTAAATGGACTTCAAAGTTGGATGGGACCAACATCTTCCTTTGGTGGAGTTCTCTTACAACAATAGTTTCCACTCAATAATCCAAATGGATCCTTTTGAAGCCCTTTAAAGGAAGAGGTTCAGAACACCAAAATGTTGGGATGAAGTTGGGGGACAAACATTTCTAGGTTCAAAAATGGTCAAAGAAATGGTGGAGAAGGTTAAGACCAAACATCAGCGCATCAAAGCTTCCCAGAGTTAAAAAAAGATCTATGCTGACAATCATCAACAAGACCTAGAGTTTGATGTTGGGGAAATGGTATTCCTTCACATATCTCCCCGGGAAGAGAGTTATGAGATTTGGGAATAATGTAAATCTTATTCTAAGGTACATCATCCCTTTTGAGATCCTTGATCACATCAAAGTAGTGTCCAATCAATGAGAACTCCCACTGAACCTATCTCAAGTACATGATATATTCCACGTATCACTTTTTAGGAAGTACATACCTGACCCATCACATGTACTCAATCCATCAATGGTACTATTGGAGAATTACTCTCATATGAGGAGAATATAGTGGAGATATTAGATTATTGGGAAAAAATTTCTATGAAATAAGACAATACCCCTTATCAAAGTGTTGTGGAGAAACCACAAGTTTGAAGAAGAAATGTGGTAACCGGAAGAAGTAATGAGGATGAATTACCCTCATTTGTTTTAGCGTGGGAAAAGTAAATTTTTAGGGTGAAATTTCTTAAGGGGTTAAGGTTGTAACGACCTGAACATTTATGAATAAAATTACGTTTCTTTTAATTAAATGTCTTATGGATATAGAAAACACATGCAATACTTTTTTTATTATATCTAATTATATTTAAATGACTATTAAGTATCCTTACCATTTGTAATATATCCGTTGAATAGTGATCACATGACTAGTATAAATATAGGGTTTTAACAAATTCTTTTGACATAGACAAAGGAAGTGATGGCCTCAGCCAATAGAATAATACCCTATGATGCCCATTTAATGAAGCTTCCAAGGGATATATCATTTCAAGGATTTTTCCTAGAACAATCCCATGCCAAGATCAAATAACTTAAAAATGAGTGAAACCATTTATGGGAGAAGCTCAAGCTCATCGAGATCACATCCAGACCCATGTTCACTGAATGGCCCCATGAAAGCCCCATCATCACAAACCTTATACTTATGGTGTATGCTAGTGTAATAAAGGGATATGTAACGAGACCCTAGAATTATGATTATGTGGATTATTGTTTTATAAAATAATGAGTATACTTTCATTCTATTATTGTTATTTTGTAAATTATTTTTCAAGCACTAATAGTAATTTTGGTTAATATTGAAATTCAATTAAGAAATCAATTTTGACGAATTAATGGATTTTTTGAATTAAATAAAATTTTAATAATATATTATTATTAAATTAATTTTAATAAATATAAATGATCATATAATTTTTTTGAAGTAAAATGTAATTTTTATTATGGTTTGAAAACTGTTTTTGTCAAAATCCGTCAATTTCCAATAAATATCTATTTTTATTTTAAAAGTGGAAATTCATATATAAAGGAAACTATTTATGTAAAATTAATATTATTTACAGAATAAGGATTTTAAAATTATCCAATGGTGATTTTTCATAATTTTCCAAGACAATCGAAGTTTTAGGTAAAAAAGAAATACTGTATAAATATATAATGTGTTTTATAACACCATAATGACCCAATAGTGATGTAATAAAATAATATAAAAGATATATTCATAAAAATATATGATTTTAATTTAAAATAATGTAATTTCATTTTTATTTGATTTATTTCATAAAGCCTTAGTGAATCCTCCTTGACATATAAAATAATTTAATATTTTAAAATCATTTCTTTAAAAGTGTGAATCACCTCCACATATGAAAGCTAAATATTTTAATATATTAGGACCTTAGACATATAAAATAATTTATATCACTCTAACTTTCTAGAAAGAGTGGGTAAAACCATGGGATGGTTTGTGGTTTTGAATATTTTAGTGTGTAGTTTCCAAAACCAAAATATTAAAGAATTCCCCCACCTTTCCTATATAAACCCATAAAATCACAAATTAATCATTACTAATGAACTTTAAAGCTCTACCAACCTCTTCCCCCCTAATCCATAGAGTCCTACCAAGGCACCCCTAAGCTCTCAAGAAACCTCTCCCAAGCATTTGGTGTCACATATCCAAGTAAGGGATCTCCCTCTCTCCCTTTTCTTCAAGCACCACTTTTATGTCATGCCTTTTAATTTCCATTTTCTTGATTTGGGATATGTTATTACACACCTACTTTCTTTAAATTTGATTTATACATGATTTTATCTTCCTTTAACTCCCATTAATCCCCCTGTGATCTTTTAAGCCCACTCTTTACTATGCTGAAATTCTATATGGGATATCTCTCTTCTCATTTCCATTCAAGCATTTCTGTTATATTATGCATATAAAATTCAATTTCACATGTTGGGATATTATGTTAAATGACACACTTAATCTCAATTTTATGTATAAATGGTTAGATACACCTTTCCCTCTCATCAACCCATTTTATAAATTTCCATATGACGTCGTTATGCTACCTAAATTGCACCGTTATTTTCCATGCCAAATTCATCAAGTAGTGAATACCATACCAATTACTCTATCAAGGGTATTCAAGTTTATGCACATATACTTATTGATTTAGGAGTTACATGAATTTATTATACATTACTTGATCATGGATTAAATTATGATGTTGAATGAATCCATTTTATATAATTTATGTGGCACACTTAAGTATGAGATTGGAACGATTATTAAGGGTGCACCCTAATAGTGATCCAGTGCATTAGGTAATGTTTAGTATCATGACACATCATGTTGGTACAAGGGTTTACCTTATTTATATATATTACATTTTTCCACTATTTTGGGATAGGGGTTTACCTGATTTATTTTTATTAATGATGTAGTGTTTTAAGTTGTTTCCACATTTCCATGTTATGATAATCAAGTTATATCATGACTTTATGGTCGTGTTTCTTGTTTTCTCCATCAATATGCCTATTTCCTAACATGTATTTTATTATTCACATTATTCCTTGTTTAATCCTTTATTGGGATTTATAACTCACCATTTTTTTATGTATGTCCTCAGGTTATCCCATGCAATGCTAATTACAATGGAATGTCATGATCATATAAAATACGTTTTCAATAGAGATGTGTATTTCATGTTTTAAGTTATTATGTAATGTTACTAAGCCCAAAAGAAACTAGAAATATATATCTTAGGAGTTTTATTAAGTGAAATTTTATATAATAAATCATGTTAAAATATGAAATAAAGATAAGGGTTGTTATATTCTTGGAGTAGGATGCAACCAAATCCTATTAGGGAAATGTCTCAACTATAATATTCAATGGTTATTTCATGTCTCATTTATTCCATGAAAATTACTTAATATTACATATGTTATTGAAATTTGAGCTGGAATATAAGTAATTTGGGTCATTCAATATAGGATTCCATTAAAACGGTAATAAAATATATTATGTGGATTGTGGACTAATATATATGTTATAGTAGAAACTTAAGGGCATTGGAAGGATATTCCAATGATATATTGAAATTAATCTAGAGGATCACTGTTCTATGAGTTGTTTGTTTTATATACTTATAGGTTGATTAATATCATAGGGATCAAAGAAACAAACTTGTATAACATAATTCAAAATGGCTTCTGAGTTTGTTTCTTTAGAAACTACTAGAAAAATAGTATAATGGATTATGTCTCTTTTATAATATCTTTCACCATGGGCTAAAAAATTTCTCTAATTTTCATACATTATGATAGTTAAGACATGTTTTCTATAGAATATAAGAATAATTATAATGGAAAATTGAGACGCATTGGTCTCATACATAGCCATGTGAGGCTATTGACATAAGATGGTATCATAACAATAGAATTTATTATATTGATCAAAATTTTTTTGGATCCAATAAAAAAGTACTTTCAAGGGATTAATTATAAAAAACCTTTTATGGATGGGTTTAAATCCCATTTAAAAAACACACCAAATATGGGACCTCAACTTAACATGTGATAACTTTGCATGTATAAGTTCAATTTTTTAAATTCCATCATACATTTGATGAAAGAACTAAATTTATATTAAATGGTTTTTATTGATCATGAGAAAATGGAGGGTGAGTATAAAACTCTTACGGAACCAAGGAAATAAAATAAGTTTTGAAACATGTGAAAACCTTTTTGGTCACCTGTGTGAATTTAGAAAAGGGGCCTCTCCAATGATCTTAGGTCTTTGGCACTCAAAAATTCCAGAAATTATATGTGACACATTTCCATGATATTTTTTATGAGTTTTATATAGAATTGAGAAATTTTAAAAAGCTTTTTAGTGGATGAATTTATTTGATAGTACAAGTTACATGTTCAAGGCTGAATCCACATGTTTCTTTATTCATCATTGATTTGTACCTATTATATAAAGGTTTAAATAAAGATATTCCTTTAATTTTCGAAATTATATTCTTAGAGATGGTGGAGATATATTTTCAAAAAAATAATATTTTTAAATGGTGGGGTTGTTAGATTTTAAGAATTTAAAAAAAATTGAATTGTTTTATCTTAAATTTTCTTAGGGGAATACTTTTTTATAATCACAAACAGAAAATTTAGTTTGATTGTGCTTCACATTATTTGGAGAAACACTTTATCATTATTCAATATTAAAAATGTGAGGGAATAATATTGTGGGGGATTATGCACAATAGAATCCATTCTGATGTACATGAAAATGTTCAATGTTGGGCTTTGATGAATTTTTTCATGTGAACCTATATTTGATTATCAACCCACCCATTTTTCCTAAATATTATTCATCATAAACCCAATGTACTGCCGATTTGGTGGGGGTAAATATAATCTTAAAGAGAGAGACAACCTAATGTGCCTTAGTGAGATCCAACCACTACCATCCAAATCAAATGAAATACTAATTTTCACCTAAATATACCAAACAATCATTCACAATCCACCTTATAACACCTTTACATTTTCTACATAGATCCTCAATATCACCACACTGGATATGATAGTTTTTAACTAAAAATTAAATTAGGGATGACCAAGAACATGATCATCACTTCTCTTTGATAGAGAAGTAGCCCAATATGGAATAATAAGGCCCCTATGACCCAAAATTATCATGGAGAGTGGCCAATTAAATATGATTGACCAGGTATTATTCATCATGTTAATTTTTATGAATAATACAAAAATTAATTTAATATCATAAATTTTATAATGGTTTTTAATTTAATAATATAATAATTAAATAACCACCAAAATGAATCCAGATTCAATAATTAGTGACATGTGAAATTGATGGGGGACCTCAGATAACCCTACCTATAGAGGATTATCATCATTTAATTTTTTGATAAAGGTTAATCATATTGATCTATAGGTAATGAGATATTATGTCTCAAATATAGGTTCCAAATAGACCATAAATTAGGGTGAAAAGGGTTTTGAGATTTTTATCTTAATTTTTAGTTAGATCATGCTCACATGTTTGAATCAATTATAGGAACTTATCAAAACAAACTAAACATAAAAATAATTAAAGTATGAAATGTGAATCGATGAACAAAAATATTTTACTTGGTTCACCACTAAGGTATACTATAATGAGGATTCATTGATGATAACTCAATTTACATGAGGAATCAGTACTCACTATTGTTATTATAAGATTTTTGGGAAGATAAATTGTAAATCTAAGGGTTACTACCTCAAATTATCTCTTCATGCATTTATTTGAAATAAGTAATAAAAAAATGATGAAATGCTAGTCTCTTTGAGTGATAGACACACAAAAAACTAATGAACATCAAATAGTGAGAATCTTATCAATTTTCTTAAATATTTACACCCAAATCCAAATCTTAAATACCATTCTTCATATTTCCACTTATCTCTCCATTCTATATGTAGCATTTCTTCCTCTATATTTTCACTAAATATATATCTCTCTATATGAAAACAATATTTCTTTTGAAAATAGTCCATTTGAAATTGAAAATTTCTTCCCCTTAAAATTCCATGTTCCAGCCACAAACTAGTCATTAAACTCATTCATTATAAATGAATTAAAGTCCCTATTAAGATTCATTTTACATAAAGTGTCCCAATCAAATAAAATATTTAATCATTTAGTTTAGTTTTCTGCCATGAAATAGACTTCACTGGACATGGTATATTGATTTCTAGGTTAAAACTTGGCATAAAAAACCATTTAATATAATTTTCTATATCCCAAAAAATCCAAGAATTTTGAATTTAAACAAATAATCATATATTATACCATAATGGAAAAATATTATAATGAACATGGTATAATACTTACCTATGTGAAACGACTTGATCCATGGATTCCTTTAGAATCACCTACCAGTTGCTAGTTAATTCCAACAAACCAAATAGGAGCCATCACATGCATAATGGTATAACTAAACTCCAACTCCCTATACAGAATAATGATACATGAAGACCCACACCTACACATCTATTCTTATTTATATACTCTTTCATTAAATTTAAGGACTTTTCAATATACCATAACATGTGTTATGGCATGGTGATATCCAAAATCCTACTTTCCCTATTCAAAAATGAGGACCACAACCATAAGTCCTCCTCAAAATGGAGTTTTCTTCATTTCATTTTATACCATGACCAATAATATAAAATAAATTCTCATCCCTTGGTTAATAAGGATTTCATATTCCAACCATGAGAACCAAAAAAATACAATTGTGATGAACACTAGACGGTAAGCTCTACCAAGATGTGGTTACTACATCTATAATGTGGTGTGATCTTACTTTATTAAAAACAACTACAAACCAATTCAATTATTCTTTAAGATTCTTTAACACTCATACTAAGTAAAAAATTATTCCATTTTCTCAACTTATAAACTTTTATTGATAGTAAACATAAAAATATTCAACCTTAATGTTTAGTTTACAATATTCTCTAATTGTTTTAATAATATCCTCACTTAATCACTACGGTTAAAATATTATCATGTAAATATAACCTTGGATAAAATATTCTCCTTATGTATGTTTATTGGAAATAAAAAGTATTTAAAATGAAACTCATCCCCAATAAATATAAATATATTATTCCCCCTATACTCTCAGTCCACATGATGAATTCTTAATTTGGAAAACAATAGAATGGTATTCTTAATTTAGACCTTACAACTCAAAAAATGTTGACCACTTATTGTTAAGATCAAAAAATCCATCTAAATTATTCATTAATTTTTAGCTCCTTATAGATCATCCCCATTTATCATATTTTTCCCTATCTCAATAGACTAATAATTCCCCCTCAAAGGTAGATTACTCCCCCTTAAGATGATAACTCTTCTCTTTCACCAATTATTAAACTTATTTATTTTTAACTTTTCTCCGCATTTGGTAAAAAACATTACATTTCAGGATATTTGACTAATATTCTCTAAATATTCATAACTTCATCAATTTATTTAGATTTTTTAGATATCACTAATAATGGCATTTCTCTCGATTTTATAATAAATCCAAAGATAAATTTTGTATCAATCATAGTGAAGTGTATATAAAAATGTGTATGTGAGAGGGCATTTTAAAACCCCATCAAGATGAGGTAGGTCATTAAGAAACTTTGTCTAACTTGGGCTTCTCAAATGAATGTGTGGCCAAAGGTTTTTTGTAAATCTCCAAAACTTTCTAATTTGTTTCAACATACTCTATATTGATGACCGTTTACTCCACAATTTCCTTAATGGTACTGAATTTTGATGTTATTTTTATAATATTTATAAACAAAATTCCTTATTAATATAATGAAAATATTTTTACAATAATAGGTCACCATGGGAACATTCATGTTATTACTAAGATCCTCTAGTTGTTTCTTCATCCATAGGAAAAAAGATATTTTCGTTCAGTCACGCTAAGATATAGGTTCTCTTGTTTATTACTTAAGATAAAGAAGGTTCCTCCACTCATGGATTTTCTATTCATAATGTCTCCATACCAGACTATATTCAATTATGCATATAAATCTTGATATTTTTTGGTAGAGTATATTAATACATAACAAATAGTATCTTGGATATACCTCATGATTTTTTTCGCAGTGGTGAGATGTTATTCTTCATTTTAATTAGAAACTGAATGGTTGAAAAATAACTGACACAATATTAAAACACATATATATAAAATATAGCATAATTTTATTCATCTTATTTAATTAATTAGTATCTATGACCTTTCTGTCTTCATGCTTTCTCTATTTGGTTCTAACTATAATTGGTGTTGAATCTAGTTTTTCTTGAATTCCATTAGAAATTCCCTAATATATTTTTATCGAGAAAAATAAAATCATAATAATTAGTTTGATTCAATTTCTTCTTGAGAAATTATATAATCCCTCTAATCATTGAAATCTCAAATCCTAAGGTCATCAAATTGAAAATTTCCTCCACTGATTTTAGCATGCTTCAACGGAATATGATATCTCTCACACAGATAATTATAATAAGTTTATCTTTATTGGATGATTTCACATAGTTATTTAGATCGACACCACCTCTCGTGAATTCTATATTCCTCAAGTATGAGTCTAATTGGCCATACCGAGCTCATGGGAGATTTTTTAATCCATATAAATATTTATTAAATTAGAATACCTTATATTTTTCAAATAGGATTTAAAAACCATCTAGTGGTTCAATATATACTCCCCCATTAAGAATTTAATTCTAGAATATCATCATCATATCCATCAAATAAAATTTGAAGCCAAATAGAAATTTTATATCCAATAAAATTCAAATTAATACAAGTATCTCCATTGGTGAAAATAAAGTTTCACACAATTTTTAACTTAATTTTTATAATTTCCTTGTAAAATGAACATTCCTTTTTAGAATAACCTTTCTAATCTCCTCATAAATTTATTTAAACACTTATTTTTTTTATTGATATTATGATCCTACCACCACATCACAAGATCCCATGTTTGATTCTACTCAATTTCATCAAATTCCCAATTCATGAATTTAACCATTGATTTGTATTTCAATGCTTCCTTGAATAATTCCAGTTCTACATTTGACGATTCAGTAGTGTGCTTTATGATATTAATCTTCTTGTTTTGTGTTATGGAAATATTATGTCCAATAATATTTGACACATCAATATTAGCTCTTATATTTTCCTTTTATTCAATTATTGTCTCTCTTCAGCAATATCTTCTTCATCTAATTCAACAAAGAAATCTTATTCATATGATGAATTATTTATACCTTAATTATTTTTATCAACATATTATTCCCCATCACAAAAATCAATCAAACCTAAATTTATAAATCTATTCTGATATTTATCATCATTTGATTTTACATTAATACATTTAATAATCTTTTTCAACATTTTATTAATGAAATTACAGGATTCACTCCTAGTTTTGTGGTTTAATAATACTCCTTTATTTTCCACATCTCCACACTTTCTCTAATTTCATTCATTATTTTATATATAGTAATTAATTCAAAACACCCTTAGATTTTTAAGTGTTATATTCCATCCTTGAAACATTTAAATGGTGTGTTCTTCTATTTCAGGCTTAGTAAATCCCAATTTTTTTTATAAACAACCACTTTCACTACATTTTCTAATAGTCATGGGAAATTTCACTTTTAATGAGAAAAGTTTTTATCACATTATTGAACATGTACTTTTTCCTTTCTCCAATACCATTTTATTATGGTTCTCTCACTGATAAAACATCACACTTTATTCCATTTTACTAAATTTAATTTTCCACCTCAATAGAGGTGTAGTTCATGTCATTATCTTGTTGAATAATATTGATTGAAGTTTTTTATTTATTTTAAAATTACATTTTGAATAAATTGTTATATTCCATCCCTTATATTCGGTATGTATGAGAATAATTCATCACATCCTATTTTATTCCTCAAAAAATATAATGAAATTCCATTCATAAAGAGTTCTAAAATGTGAAATGGGACCAAAAAAATTAGTATGTATAAATTCAAGGAGATTTGATACTTTTTTCTTAATTTTCCTTTAGGTAACTCTTACCACCTTCCCTATAATAAAATAATTGTAATTCTTATCCTCATCTTGATTTAGATTTGTAATGTCTATTATAATGTTAAAATTTCAATATTTTATATTCTATATTGATGTATATGCCCAATACTTCAATGTCAAAAACTATTCACCGCTCCCATAGTAAGGTGACAAGTGTTATCAATTACATACAATTTATATAAATTGTTATTTTGTATAATACTTTATCAATGAATCTTAGGATTTTCCTTTGATTTAGTGGTTCTATTGATTTAATGTGACTTTATGTCTTGAATAAAAATGTTACCTTATTATCAAGAGGTTATAGAGAAGACCATATATATAAATAACCTATATGTATTTTAATTCATCCCCAGTGATCCTTATACATTCACTTACTTTTATCTTCAGTGATCCATCATTTCTGAATTGAACCATTCTATTTGAAAAAAAAATCAGATACGTCAAAAGATTCATCTTCTCGGTTATATGGGATGACTACCCACTATTTGGAATCTACAAATTATTATTCCTTAAAACTTCTCAATAAATATTAGTTAGGATAGTTTTTATTTATTCTTTTTTACGTATATCAAATTTCTAGTTGATTTGATACATAAGATGGTCTCTTCTAATCCTCTATAATATATGTAATATAGTAAAACTCCCCCTTTTATAATGGGTAAAATATATTTCATAAAGTTAATGAGGTTATGGTACTTCTATCCATTCTTATTAGTCCCCCATGTGGAATATTTATACATCACTATTTTATATAATTTATTACCTTGTCACTAACTTTTTCATAAAAAAATTAATTTACATAAAAAAAATCAACATTTAAAGGAAAAATATATTCTTATTCTACATTATTAACTTTAGGGTTCCCCACCTTTCAATTATCTATTCACCTTTTCATAATATTTTATCATGTATATTAGGTGTATAAAAATTAACACTTCATTATAAGGTGTATTTTATCTTTATCTTTCCATATGTTTCTAGCCTCTGAATAGATCTTTAGTTTTTGAAACCCCATTGATGATTAAGACTTTTATACAATATTATTCTTCCATTTATCCATGACATTGGTTGTATCAATTATTGAAATTTCATATTATAAACCAATTCTACCCTTACCCGTGTAATTGAGTCTCTGATCATTTAGTACATTCACAAAAATCCACATGCCTCATTCACTTTTTTTTTAGTTCCTTGTCTGATAAATTTCAAAATTATAGCTCCTTCTTTGGAATAATTTATTTCATTTCAACTTAAATTGTATTTCTTAGAGATACTGCTTACTCTTCAGGAGATTAAAAAAATTAGTGTTCCTCAATGAAATAGTTAATGTCATTAATCACCTTAACTAAAAACTTAATTTTCAAATTAAAATAAATTACTCCTCTAAATGATTCATGAGTCTCTCCTTTTTCATTCTAAATTTACTCTAACCAAGTGAATTTTTCTTCTTGTTAGTCAACATACTCCAATGATTATTTTAATATCCCATTGATCATCCAATGTTTCTTACATTTAACATATAACTACTCAAGTTATTCTTAAATTTAATTATTAAGCTCAAACAAACTTTTTAGTTGGTTTTATTATTTAACTTCATAATAATATTTTTGAACTATATTCATTATAACATCCTCTAATTCGTATTTGTACCCAGTTTCTCCTTCTTCCAAACAAGCCTCATCATCATATTTTTCCTTACCAACCTAGATATTTTTTAAAACCTATTCCCAAAAGTATTTATATATTTATAGTTTCATTTAGAGGGAAATATACTTTATTTTTTAGATTAGTCAAGTTCACCATATTAAATTTATTTCTTCCATAGGAATATTATTATGAAATGTTTTGTCCTTTCCATATAGAAAGCTAACCAAAGGCATTTTCCCTCAAATATTCTTTTACCAGACATAAAATTTATTTACATAGGTGATGAAAATTCATTAGTTACATCATCTTCTATATCCATACTTTTACAAACATCAAATTTTCCAATAGAATTAATTTTTATTTCCTTAAATGAATGGATCAATGAAATGTTCATCATAACCTAAATTTTTATGAAACTAACTTACTATATTCATTATCAAGATATATCTATGTAATGTTTCTTTATTTAAGTATTGGAACATTTGGATTTTAAAAAGGTTGAAATATTTTCAATGTCTTCTATATGATGTCAACGTCTTTGATCTCATCTCCAATCCCATGAATAGATTCAAAAACCTTAATGATTTCATTAAAGAAACCATCAATGTTTTCATCAAAACTCAACTTCTAATATTTAAAATAAATGTGAAAACTTGTATCCTTTCAACCATCATTTCTATATATCTCTCATAAATGAAACAAAATTAATAACATGTCAATTTAGAAGAGGTAAAAATCATCACTTTCCTGTAAATATATTTTGTAAATTATCTCAAAAGTCATTTTTTATATTTTCATTAGCGTTAAGTAATTTCATGTTGGCTTCGGTCATGGATAGCATCATAGAATGAATCACATGTATCCCATAAATAATGGAATAGAAAAAACCAATCTCAAAAGATATTCAATTTGATATTATTCTACTCTTACAAATATTATAATTATATCCATTAAACAATGTAACTCCTAACATATTTATACCATTCTCCATATCAATATTTCTCCCTAAAATAGATTCAGTAAGATTAACCTTGTTTCAATAATACCAATGTTTTCAACCATATTCCCCAAACATAACATAAGAAAGTGGGGTGAATTAGGGTGTAAGATATTTTACATCATATTCAATTTGATATTATTCTCATATTACTAAGGATGATATGAACTTATCACAATAAACCACACATCCAATGAATCCAAATATGAAAAATAAATGCCCAAACTATGACGACCCAACTATTTTTGTGTGTGTGTATTTATCATCTAATAAAAAATATATTTCGTCTGGAAAGAAATATTTTGAGTATAATTTGATAAATAAAAAAGTCTATATCAATTAATGTATTAGATATAAGTGAACTTTACTAAAAATATTATAAAAGTAATATAATAAATATAATAGTGTCTGAAATATATTCTTCCATGGAATGTCCATTATAAATAAATTATTTATCTTCAAATTAATGAATAAGTTAAATTAAAATATTAATATACTACTTTAACCATATCTATTTATATTTCAAGTAATAATTTGAATAAAATTTTATTAATAATGGAGTTATGTGATCACATTTCATATTTATCTATGAATATATTAGTTATTTTAAAAAAATAAATTGTTAGTAAAATGAAATGTATTTAAAATATTGATTATAGTTATAAACAATTAACATTTTTTTAGAATTAAAAGTACAATGTTATATAAAATATTAATTTAAAATAATAATACAAGTATTGAAAATAATATAATTTAAGCTGAACATATATGAATATGTATTTAATAACTGAAAAAAACTAAAACTCCAAATAATTTTTGTCAAAGAGTACCAAAACTATAGGCTATAAAATATTAATTTAAAGTATATATAATTGAATTAAATTCATTATATGTTAATATTTTAATAATAATAATAATATGAATAGTACTAAAGTTTCAGTGGAACAGTATAAGTTCCACCGGATCTTGGCCTATTCTAGTGGACTAGACGGCCCAGTTCTAATAGTGGAAGTGGAGACAATTATGGTTTGGTTTCTCCTTCCCGAAGCTACCAACCTCCTAAAACTCGCACCATCAATTGACCTTATAACACCTCAATTTTTTATAGACCTTTTCCCCGAGAATAAGTTAAATTTTAATTTATGCCTTGCAATGAAATAAGTCAAACATTGGTTTCACATGTCACTGACTTGGAATATGTTACATGGAACCAACTCGGTGTACGATAAACAGAACATATACTATAAATACATTACGTGAAACACCAACTTGGTTTATGTTACACACAACACCGGCTTGGCATACATTATACGCAACATCGATGTGTCTATGAAACATCATTTTATTATTATAATTATTTAAATGAGATAATTATATCCTAGCAATTAAAAATGGTTATATGAATAGTAATAACTACTTTTAAAAAAAATTAAAATTTTTTATACAAATAAAACTTAATTATAATGAAATATTAGATTTTTTTTAAAGTTCTTATATGTTTAAAAATACTAGTTTCTCGAATGGACTACTTTCAATGTCCTTCTATAAAAAATAATAAAATTAAATTTAGAAATATTTAGAAATTTTATTTGATAAAATAAACTTCATTTTTTAATTTATAACTTCAAAATTATATTAGGCTGAATTTTTTAGATTTTTCTAAGAAACTTTATTTTTGGATGAATAGTGAAAAATACCATATTTTAATTCAAAACTGCTTTTTCATCTAATTTATTTATAAATTTAAATTATATTTCAATTTGGTTTAAAAGTTTAATTAGATTATATTTTTAAATATTAATCCAATGTAGGTAAATGTAACCAATTTTATATTGAAATATGATATAAAAACTTAGTAAACTTTAGATCATTTTTATTTTAAAACCCCACATTGTGGGCCCGACTGTGGGATTAATTTTCAATTAATTTCTTCCACTTATGTGATTGGAATATGGAAAAATTTATTCCTCATTTTTAATTATAATAATTTATAAAATATAGTGATTTCAACATATTTTTTTACCAAAAAAGGCTAGTGAAAGTGATTAAGATTAATTACATAGATTAAGGTTTAATTAAGCTTAACAAGAGACTGAACTATAATCTTAAGGCCCAAAATGACCTATAAACTTGTTAAAAATCCATTTTATGGAAATATTTCTACCCTATACTCCCTTTTATCTACTTTTTATCATTATTGAATCAACTTTCAACATGAAAAACGTTGGTGGAATTCTCTCATCAAATATTTACAAGAATGCCACTCCTCCTTCCCTATAAAAGGCCACCAACTCTCCCACTTCTTCACACCTCTGAAACCACTTATGTTTGGCCAATATATTCCAAATAAAATTTACAAAATCCCTCCTTTCCTCCTTTAATCCTCCCTTTGGGATGAAATTCTTCCAAGGAATCCTTTTAGCACAAACCAAAAAAGAGTTACGCGATTAATAGGTAACACCTTTTCTCAGGCTACTTTATTTTATATTTTTTCTCCACCACATAAATAATATTTATTCCATAATTTTATAAAAACACCAATATATTCAATATAAAATGATTTTTTTATGATAAGGGATCAATATACAGTTACACACACCTCCATCTAATGGATAACAAACATATTACTTACGTGTACGGAAAACAACAACATCACTAAACAATGATTGTTCATTTTTCCATTACCACCTCTCATGGTAGAAATTATGATGGAGAATATATTTATAAATTTTATTAATTATATATATTTTTTCTTTAATATTTTTTATTCCTTTTAAAACACATATCTTTTGTACTTTCCATTTGATGTAGATGTAATAATTTCTTTTGAGGAAGTGTGTACTACCGCCCCCTCAAAGAGATGTGATTCGTTCACACACTACATGGAATGTATTAAGGATGGGTTTTGTGAAATTATATGATATATATAACATTATAATACTACTGTAATTATTTTCTATACATATATACATTTTTTTTTTCTTTCTTTCTCACAATATGACAATAAAAATGTAAATAGTATTCATGCATATATACGGCTTACCGTTTCCATGATTGGTCTATTCAATTTCATACATATATATTGTATAGATTATTATTATATAAATATAATGAATATAAATTATATTTATATCATTTTTTGCATTATATAATCATGATATAAGTATAAGTACCAAAGATATAACAAATTAAGACACATGTGAAGAACAAAGCGAATAATATCTAAAGTGAAACCTTAACATAGAACGGTTAACAACTGGATAATATAAGGTAATAATGAAACCATATATGTTATTAGATATAATAATATGTTTTTTTAAAAGATTTATACTAAATTTATATTTATTATAAAAGTGGTTTTAATGAGTACGATGTGAGTCAAGAAATAAGATAACGGTATTTCATCTCACTTTTTATTTCTGTGAGATACATACTACGTTCACCACTCTTTCCTATTGTGTGGTGTATGTATTTTCCATGATTTTATTATTTTTATATAATACTACAAATTATGGGTATTAACATATCAATTTTGTGGTCTTGATTTCATGGGGTCTAAGTTTCAAAAGTTACCAAATCTGTAAAATAGTTTTGTCTCAATTTTCCTTCTTTGCGAATCATGATTTGTTATGAACCTAATTTTTTTGAGGTTTATATACTTCCATTAACTACTATAATTTTGGTCTATAGCCATATTTATATAGCCAAAATTTATAAAAACCATGAATAGACCCTACGATATCCCCAATATTCATAAAATAACCATTGCGATATGCCCCCACCTTTAACATGATTCAACGCCCTCTTTTTCTTGTCGCGATATTTCCTCCCCATAAGTCGGTGAACCTCCTTGCCCGATGCTGCCACCCAACCTCCCGCTATCCTCCAATGATGATGTGGCCACCCATCCTTGTGACAATCCTCATCTAACGACATAACCACCCAACCTCCCTGTTATCCTCTTCTTTTGACACGGCTCCGACACAACTCCACCTCCACCTCCAACTTCGAGACACCCTATTCCTTGACTCACTACTATATAATGTATTTCCAGTCTTCACTAATTCTAGGATAACCTTAAAAATTCACCAGAGGGTGGTCTATGACTCACAATATATGAGTTTCTTGTATTAGGGTGTGTTAGGGTTTGTTTTATATTTCCTCAAATCTCGCGTTGATTTATGATGTTGGGGTTTCAATTAACTAGGATTTTCTTCAATACACAGTTGTATACATATGGACCAAGATGGTTCTAATTCTTTACACACACTCTAATTTTGTCCACGAATAAGGGTTTCTTTGATTTTAGATCCACTCTTTAATTTTCATTGGGTAAGATTTATTTTCTTCGATTTCTTGTCTTCTTAATTCCCACATTTTTCTTTGATAGGGTTTATTTGTTTTCAATTATTTCCTCAGGTATGATTTCATTGATTTTTTGTCTTATTTTCATTGGTTTTGATTGTCTTATAGAGTTTGAATCTGCAAATGCTGGAAATAAAAATTTATGATGATTTAATTTTATGATAGATGAATGGTCTATGGTGAGTTCTAAAAGAAAATTTCATAAATATATAGTATTCATTGATAATTATTACTTTAGTTAATGTAAACATATGTTTCATAGTGATTGATATATGAAATATAAATATATTATTGTAGTTGTTAATTTGAACTAATGTTTGGAGGATTTACTAAATTGAATTATTATTTTTCAAAAAAAATTGTAGAAAATCATTTTCCTATATACATAAAATCCAATACGATTATGATGAGTCACATAGAACATGTATGTTCTGAAACCACAATGTGACAGAAGCATAAGAGATTGTTTCCCCATAGGGTCTTATTCATTTTACCTTGGGTGTTTAGTCTCTGGTTTTTCTTCTAGAGGTTATTCCACACTACCCTATACCTCCCTACTGATTCTTATAGAAATAAAACATTTGGTTAAGAATTGTTTTAGATAAGTGTTTACCCGAACCTTGATTTATCATTCTATTTACAATAATAAGGATTTCTCCATATTGGATTTTTAACTCCATAAACATAGAACCATGGGTTGTCAAAGTTGATTATTGATTACCTCGATACTCCATACTTCTCTATAGGTCCTTTATGGATGGATCTTGATTGTTTTCCTTATGTTTGGTAACCTATTAAAGGTCGAGAGTATTTACTTACCTACTGGAAGTGTGGGGGATGATCTATTATAAAATCTATTGTCAAGATGAATTGGATTGATATTTCCTTCCATATCCATATCATAATATTGAATACGCCTTAAAACCTTGGTTGTCCATTGGTTAGAATTATCTGTAGTTCATAGTGTAGCATCTTTCAGTGTTATACATTTAAGGGAAAAGGTATATAAAAAACTCTTAAGAAAATACAACATTGAGGGACCAATGGGGGTGTAGTTCATGCTTCTTTCACTTTTCTTGTCACTAATTATCTCATAGGAGAGGTCATTTCTTTAATTATAGACTCAAGTAAATGTGAGTTAAAACATTTTAACTCATATACACTTGTAGTAATGTTTCATGTATGAAAATTTTGAGATTTCTAAGAGACCTTCTATATCAAATCCTTGGACCCTATTAAATAATTTTTCATGAGACCTCCACCAGATGAAGAATCTAATAAGTTTATATCATTGTTCATAAGACCTTGATATCATAAGTTTAAGAAATTATAATCATATATGTTGGTATGATATGCATGAATTGAAGTAAACTTCTAGAACCTTTCCCAATACCCATAAAGAGTTTCTCCATTAGATTTCATTATTCCATAAATCTCATTTTTTTACTATGTGCTCCTTGAATCAGAGAATAAAATTTAATGAATGGCTCTCTAGGGATCATACTAGCTTCTAACCTCTCCAAGTTATATTTTTTACATTCATTCCTTTGTTGAGGCCCCTATATAGAATGATAATTCCTTCCATTTTATTTGATCTTATGAAATTTCTCTCATTTTTAAAGGCAACGCACATGGTGCTAAATTCCTTCCTGTACTTGTTGGGGTCTTCACCTAACAAACAATAAAAAATAGGAAACATTTGGACTATACCATGATTTAACTCAAAGTCTACATGATTATTTGGCAGCACCAATTGAGTATTCTAATAGTTAAAATTCTGTGCACACAAATCTCTAATTCTTTGATTTAATTGAGCTAGGTTCTCTTCTATATTATCAAAATTTATTAAAAATATTGAATAAGTATATGAGTATTAAGAATCATTAATAAAATAGTAAAAAACGCTATCTAAATTATAAATAAATATTAAATTTATAACTCTATCCATGATAGTTCTCTCAACCTATGGATCAAAACCAAATAGGTGATTTTATTTAGATCTGATTAGGTGATGGAAATTTTTTAAAAAATAAAAAATTAATAGAAAATAATGAAGTGTGGGGGGAGGATGGTGTAGGGGAAAGTGGGGGTTGGGGGTTGTAGTGGGCGTGAGGGGGTGTGGGGGCAGGGGTGCAGTGGGGTGGGGGGTATGGGTGGTGGTTCAGGGGGAAGTGGGGGGGTTGCAGTTGGGGGTGTGGGAGGTAAGGGGTGTAGGGAGTAGTAGGGGTGAAATCATAGTATTATAATCTTTTTACAGAAAATATTTTACTATTTTTTTATTATCTTCATTAAAAAAATGGATTTTTATTATTAAATACATTTTACTTGTTTGGTTTTGGATTCTAATGATCATGTAATCTAGAGCTATAATTCTTGGTTTTGATAATTTTTTGGTTTTCTTAAAGATTTAGTTTAGGTAACTTCATTTCATTTTTATTTTCATTTTTTCTATTTAATTTGGGTTGTCTAAAATCTTGTAGTGTTAGTTTAATTACATTTATTTTGGATTATGATAAATCTAGTTGGTTTATTTTAGGTCTATAACTTTAGGTTTTTATTTTAGTGAATCAATTTGGTTGAATTACAATGATTTAGTTAGGGCCTTGTTACTTTTTTCATGATACTAATATCCTAGTTTGTAATAGATCCCTCTACCACTAACTATATATCATGAAATAAAACCACATGAGTAGTATTGGCCACATAATTTCTTAGTTTTGAGAAACGGAAAATATTCCCATGACAAGAGTTGAAAATTCAAAAATTGTTCTAAATAATCCTATCACTAGAGAAGATGAAATACACTTCTTACTCCTCTCCAACTATTCACCAAATAAAGTATTAACAATCTTGATGTTTTGAGATATATCCACTTATAATTCCAATAAAGATACCAGATGATCAAAAATAAAATAAGTGGAATATTTTGTGAAAAAATTGCATAAGAAAGGGTAAATGGCACTAGATATAATAAACCCACTCCTCTACTTCCCCTGGAGAAACTTCAACCTCAATAGAGGGTGGGGGATCCTACTGTTGGGGGTGGGGGAGGGAAGGGGTAGGGGGGTGGGGTGGAAGGGGGATGTGGGGGCTATTGTAGGGGGTGTGGTGGGGGGGATGGGTGGGTGGGGGTTGGGATGGGGGTATGGGGTTTAGGTGTGGGGGTGTTGGGGGATACTTCAGGGAGTTGGGGGGAGGGGTATTGGTGGAGGTGGGGGCAGGGGTGGGTGGGGGTTGGGATGGGGGCAGAGAGTCTAGGTGTGGGGGGATGCTTTAGGGGGTGGGGTATGGGGCATTGTTCCTGTTGGGGTTGGGGGTGGGGATTGGGTTGGGGTTTAAGTGTGTGGGGGGTGTTGTTTCAGGGAGTGGGGGTAGGGTGGGCAGGGACAGGGGGCTGTTGTAGGGGGCTGGGGGTGGCGGGGTGTTGTGGGGGCTATTGCAGGGGGTGTGGTGGGGGGATGGGGTGGGGGAAGTAGAGCTATTGTTACTTGCGGGTAGGGTTGGGATGGGGGTAGGGGGTCTGGGTGTTGGGGGGCTGCTGTAGGGTGGTGTAACAATATTTCCTATTTAGTTTGAAATAGATAAAAATATGGATCGAGATGAAAAAAATTAATGCACCTTTATAGATAAAGTACTAAATTATATTATTTCTAAGAATAAAGCTAAAGAAAAATAGAAATTCATGCTGCCTAAAGATGTTCAGATTTGGAAATATAAAGGGAAAGAAATAATTAAGGGTTCTATGCAGTTTAGGGATATGAGTAGGGGAATTTTTGGGTTCAGATATATTTCTCATCAGAATGTCTCTTAAAAAATATCTACAAAAGACCATACTTATTTCTATATTATATTTGTTATGCATCTTGTAAGATGTAATTGAAGGTGAAAAATAAATGAGTAAAAAGGTTTAATGTTGTTATCTCTATATAGTATGAAGAAATTAAATCCATCATGGTTAATCGGTATGAAAAAATTGGGCACACAACTTGTGAGTGTAAGGTTGAAGTGAACACAACTTTTGTGGTTTTGGAAAAAATTATAGTGCCTTTCATGGGAAATTTTCCTTCGTGTAATTTTGGTATTCCACCCTCTTTAAAGTAATAATTATTTTCTAAAATGATAGTTACAGAAACTAAACCACTTTAATATTAGCTATTCTTTGAACAATGATGATTTAATTCTATGGAAAAATTTCCCTTGGTAGTGTTGAACATTTTAAAAGATGATAATATTTCTCTTAAGTATGGGACGGTTCCATTAGTTTATATGCTAGTGTTTTACACAAGTTGTGTGTATATATTTTACATACTATATCCACTCATGATTCCTCCATGCAGAATATATAAATACTTTGTAGGGTGCCTCCCTTCAGACTTTCTATTGACACAAATGTTCTATGATTTAGGGATTGTGTGCACTAGTTATTCACACTAACTTCTATTAGGCACTTATCATTTTTCCTCACACTTATCTTAGCGCATTGATTCATATAATTTAGCTATTGGAAAATGTCTTAAGTGAAGTGAGGTTCTCCATCATACTGAGCATCATATAATTTTTCTATGTATTTACATTCATAGAATTATCATACTGATCATCGTATAATTTTTCTATTTATTTACATTAAAAGTCATATGATCATCAATGTTGTACAACATAACCACAATTTCTATATCATTTACAGTACTTCTTGGTACACCTTCTTCTTGACACTATATCATTGAGTGTGCATCCCACACAATTTGTTTTGGTGCATCCATCTAAGGTGTTGGTTTATTAATGGGAATACTAACATTCATAAGTGAATGACCTTGTTTTGGGAATATAGCTTTAGGTTGTATCCACAATAGAAGTTGTACTTAATTTCTGATATTAAGAGTGGTATGTCGGTAGTTCTCTGGAGATGAAAATGGGTATGTTATATAGTCTATATAATAACCAAGGATGAGAAGGAAATAAGTCTATTATAATAGGTATGGAATTTAAATATATCTTATGGAACAAAGTGTGATAGATTCCCATGTATGAAGTGGGATAGGTAATCCATTCACTTTCATATGGCTTATATATTAGAGCATGGTATATAAGGGTTAGCCTATATTTATTAGTTAGTTATATTATTATTATTAATTTATTCCATGAAAGGATGGCATGTACTAGATATATGTTAGTTAGGATACAGGCTTTATTGATATTTCAGATATTAGTAGAGTACTAGGATTGGGTTCTATATGCCATAGTTTATTTTTATTACTATCTTAATCATGTTGTAAAACAACATTATTTAGAGATGGTATAGATCTTATGATAATTATTCACATACTTAAACCCAATAGAAATCTAAATGTCACCTCTAATAAGATTCAATGTAATTGACTACTATAAGGATAAAGTTAAATTGAATTGAAACTTGTAATATGGCTTGCTATTATATATATAAACTCGGTGATTTAAGTCTCTAATCGGGGGGTTGTGTGTAGGGGGGCTGGTGCAGGGGGGTGGTGCAGGGGGGGCTTTGGTAGGGGGCTCGGGAAAGGGGGACTGTTGTAGGGGGATAGGGGGGCTGGTGCAGGTGGGGGTGTAGGCATAGGAGGGTGTCAACATGCCCTATTTTGGAAAACTTGAATTTTAATTTATATCATTGCTGATTTTAAAGGGTTTAGACCCAATTTTTCCTTCTCCACATTCAATTAGGGATTGGGTTCATCCAAAGGCGTTTATCCCGTCTTTTTTCTTGGTTTTAAGCTTCTCTATCTCAATTCCATGAATATTTCTCATAGCGAGACCCTTTTTCCTCATTTTTATCATCCCATTATTCTCTATCTCCCTTCATCCATTGGTTTATTCCTATCACATGAACCCTTAGGTATTATATGGTTGTTTTTCATGGTTTAGGTGGTATACCCATGGGGTATTCGGTTTCTAGGGCCTTCAAGGGGGGCTTCCACTTCAATGAATCTTTATTTATGATATAACAATGATTTCTAAACTTGTATTACATAATTATATAGCAATTATTTATAATTTGTATTTATTCAATATCCACATGAATTATTGTATAGCAGATACTTGGGATTTATATTTTTTTCAAGATCCCCTTCCAACTATGTTTTGTGTTTACATTTTCTCACATATGATTTTTTTATGCTTTTATCACATCTTATCATATACTTACGCTTATGTCTAGTGATTTTATATTTATTCATTTGACATCTTCTCAAGGAAGAATTGTTTCCTTCATACACTATTATGGGATTTATTCTTGATTTACATTTTAAACATACATAACTGAATTATAAATTCATTTATCACTCCATTGAACACATTGATTACAATTGCAATAGATGGTCTTCTTATTTTCAAAATTCAAGAGGCTAGACTTATCAGAACATCATCCTGAATATAATAATCTTTGAAAAAGGAATGATTCTCCATTATTTCTTTTTTTTAGTATGAAAGGTATGAATTATTGACAATATTTCTCCTAACAAGCAGCAATTAGAGTGGGTTTCCAGAAGAGCATTAAGTTTCTATAGAAAAATACAATAGGCTAGAGATATAATTCATCATAAAAAATAGGTATATTGTAGTTTAGATTTTATTTTATTTAATTAATCACATCATCCACATAGTCCATTTACAACTTTCTATGAATGGAGGGTATATATATTCTTTGAAAGGGTCCATAAGGGCACTGGAGGCGGCTATACGGTTTTCTTTATAGGGGGTGAGATTGGGGTAGTGGAGAGATTAATTTGTGTATTTCATTTTTCTTTTTATTTATACTATGTTACTTTTGTTTTGTTTTCCTTCGACGTGTACATTCAACGTACAAATGAATCTTGTAAAAATACTACTATTGAACCACCCATTCCTTTTGGATTCAAACATTAAGTTCAATTTCACCTATCCTTTCTAAGGATATTCATGGATTATAAGATTTGTGTAAAATTTAATAGTGGGAAAGAAAAATTTGTATACACAGAGAAACTATTTGATTTTCTACATTTTAATAGTTCATTTTGTAGTTTTATTCAAATACATCTTAGCACTCAAACCTCCAAAGTTCAATGAAAATACAACAATGCGTGAATTGGTACTCTGTTCCCAATTAAATACCCTTATTCTTGACACCATATCATTGTGTGTGCATCCAAAAAGGTACATCATGGTGTGATCAATATACATTACGACATGACCTCTCGAACCTCAACTCCTAAGGGATGTTGAATATTCATGTCAAACTACTCTGTGATGTGACAACGATTCAGTGAAATCATATCTCTACGATGCAACTACCTTTTTCCCATAATAAATGATTTTTCATGTGGTGTGATAAAATTTTTGTGTGATCAATGTCTTCCCAACAAAAAATTATTCCCTCACATCGCAACCTACTGCCCCACACCAAAAAAGAATAACTCAAAATTTCATGGCCAAACCATTACAATGTGATCTTCATATCGTGAAGTAACGACTCGAGAATCTTCACATTTGGGAACCAAATTACGGCATGACTGTATGCATTCTAGTGTGTTATGTTCTGCCTTCACCAAACATTAATCTTATTGAGGACTATCACGACTTGATGACTTCCCTCTCAACATGATAGTCTCTTCAAAACCAAAACTTCTTCAAAACATTACCCTTCAACTTCAATCTTCATTAAATCTCTTCCAAATATCTAAATGGTCTTCACCTCTTAGATGTTTGACTAATCCATCTTATGCAAGAACCCCCACAAGGGATTATTCCTCTTCCTCTTCATCATCATAGATTTTAAACATTGGAACCCCATGAAAAACACATCTTTTTTTGACCTTGACTTTCTCCTTTATTTTTTAGTGTTTACAACACTCATCTAACTCCTTTAATTCTCTAAATATTAGTTCACAAATAAAAAAACAGGGACTAAGGGGGGACCTCTTCTTTCTTTAAAATAAACAATTGAGTTTGGAGTTTCCTCTTATCCTTAATTTATTCTTATTTCGAAGATCAACATGGGATATACACTCTTCTTTGTTGATAGATTTTATAGATTATGCACATATTTTCCTCCCATGGATTTGCACCTCATTTAGAGTTGTTTTCTCCATCTATGTTTTCAAGGTACCTATTTTTGGTGAAATTTTAGTCACCTATTTTCCTTGATTCATAGCATTGACTTGTGCATCCTCATTTTTTTAGTCTTGGCCAATTGGTCAATACAAACCAATCACTCTTTGGTTTTCCAGCTTCTTTGGGATTCTTACATGTCTTCTTGACATCATTAGTATCGCTTGACAAATAATTTTTAGTTTTTTGAATATTATTTATTTTCACAATATAAGAAATAATTAATGGAATTCTATCCATGAAATTCTCAACTTTTTGACCTTCTAGTCCACATCTGCTTCATACATTTTGTAAACAATGAATTTGGATTGGGTTGAATAGATTTGGTGCAGATCTGGTCATGGGGGGATGGAAGGGGGTGGGACTGGCAGGGGGACTGGAAGGGGGAATTGGAAGGGGGGAACTGGTAGGGGTGGGGGAGGGGGAGACTGGAAGGGGGTGCAAGTGGTAAGGAGGGGGACAGGAGAAAGAGGGAGGGTGTAGGTGGGGTGAAAGGGGGGAGGGGCAGGGGGTGTGCATGAGCATGGGGAGGGGTAGGGGTGTAGGGGAACAGGGAGGGGGTGTTTAAGGGGGAGGGTGTAGGGGGGGTGTAGGGGGGCATCAGAAAGGGGCACAATGGGTGTGTGTAGTGAGGAGGGGTGGGGTAGGGGGTGTGAAAGGGAAGGGGTGCAAGTGGGAAGGGCAGGGTGGTGGGAGGGGTAGGGTGAGGGGTGAAAGGGGGAGGGCTAGAGGGTGTGCATGGTGAGGGGGTTGTCTAGGTGGGATGGGGTGTCTAGGAGGGTCTATAGGGGGAGAGTGGGTGTGTGGAGGGGGTACAATGTGGGGTCTGTAGGGGGGAGGGGTGCTGGGGGGTTAGTAGGGGGTCTGTCCAGGGAGGGGTGTAGGGGGGAGGGGGTGTGCAGGGGGGGTCTGTCCAGGGAGGGGGTTGTCTATGGGGGAGTGGAGAGGGGGTTTTGTAGGGGGGATGGGAGGGACTTCAGGGGGAGTGGTGGGGGTTCCATGAGGGAGGGGTGTCTAGGAGGGTCTACATGGGTAGAGTGGGTTCCGTAGGAGGGTCTATAGAAGGGATGGGGTCAAAGGGGGTCTACCGGGGGATCTGTCCAGGGAGGGGGTGCAGGGGGGAGGGGGTGTGCAGGGGGGGTCTGTCCAGTGAGAGGGGTTGTCCAGGGGGAGTGGAGGGGGGCTTTGTAGGGGGTGGGAGGAGATACAGGGGGGATTCGGAGTTGGGGTCTATCCAGGGAGGCGGGGATGTCCAGGGGGAGTGGATGGGGGATTTGCAAGGGGAATGGAGGGGCTGCAAGGGGAGTGGTGGGGTGCTACAGGGGTGTTTTTTAATGAAATGGGGTGAAATGGGGGTCAGGAGGGGGGTCTTTCTAGGGAGGGGGTTGTCCATGGGGGAGTGGAGGGGAGGATTTGTTAAGGAATAGGGAGGGGTTGTAGGAGGAGTGGTGGGGGTGGGGTCTATCTAGGGAGGGGGTCTTTCCAGGAAGAGTGGTGGGGGCTTTGTAGGGGGAAGGGAGGGGATGTAGGGGGAGTGGTGGGGGGTTTTGGGGGTGTTTTTTTATGAAATGGGAAGGCATATTTCCATTGTTTCAAATTTTTTCTAAATCCCTGTAGCCACCATTTGAAATCATGGCTATAGGCCATATGTGTCTTAAGATTCTACCACAGTTTCAACCCATGGATATTGGGATATAGCCATGGTTTGAACCTTTTCTATAGGCCTATATCCACGGTTTGAACCGTCACTATAGGGATTTGGCCGCATTTTGAAATCATGTCTATAGGTCATTCCCTATATCCACACCAATACTAGACATAGTCTTTTGAACCATGGGTACAAGCTAAAGCCATGGTTTTTAAGATTATAGCCATGGTTTCAAACTATGTCTATAGCCAAAATTTCCTGTAGTTGTTTTATATTTTAGATCATGAATTTTCTTATTTTCATGATATTATAATCTTTATGTAATTTACTTTTCTTGCATTGAGAGTATTATCCCAATTTACCATATTGTAAGAGTTTATTGAAATAATCTCATTGATTTTCAAGATTGTTTATGTTTATGCTTCCTTTGATGAAATATTATGATCCATATCTCAAGAACACTCAAGAGTTTACTTATAATCTATTTATTCAAGATATATCCATGTATTGGTACCATTTTTCACTATTTGGAACTTAAGACAATGTTTTTAAGTAAAATATGATCATCTCTCTCTTCGGTAATAAATCTATTGTATTCAAAAGCCATGTTTTCAACAATGTTTTAAAAAATATTTTCAAAAGATATTTGAATCCCATTTTCATGGAAAATGTATTTTAAAAACGTTTTATGGTTTTCAATGCTTCCTTTATAAGATTTCAAAGTTATTTTCAAGGAAAAAGGATTTTAAAGAGGTTTTATGATTTAAAAATCATTTTCAATGAAGAAAGGATATTTTCCTCATCAAATGTTTTTAAAAGGTATTTAAAATTATTTCCCATCTAAGATAACATCTGTTTGTGTTAATCATGCCTTTCTAGGGAAATTATTCAATGTTTCTATTCATATTTTTTCTGTAAATGGATTATTTTTTTATTGAATGATGTTTATAAAACTTGTTTCTCTTTCATAGGTTATATGCTTTTGAAACCCACAAATTTCCACTGGTTATGTTTATGAAAAATGATTATGAAAACTATCTTTTTTCATAAGTTGTGATACGATTACATTTTTATAATGTCCATTTCATTTCATGGGTTATGCTCTAATTATTTATGATCATGTAGAACATGTATGTATGATTTCATTATGAGAGTGGTTAGACCTATTTCTCCCTCCAATGCATTGGTTAAAGATTTATATCTTGTGAGATATACTACGATGGTCTTGGGAATGAACTTAGATTACTAAGATGTCCATGGGAGTAAACCATAAATACCAAGATGGTATTAAGAGTGAACTCATGCTACTAAGATGGCCATGGGAGTGAACCATGAGTACCAAGATGGTATATGGAGTGAACCCATACTACCAAGATGGTTTTAGCAGTGATTCCTTGGCTATTATCATTGTTCCACAATTCCATATTTTATTCTTATGTAATTATTTCATGGATTATGTTCTTTATTTCTTTATGATTCTTATCTTATAAACTGCCAAAATTTATGCCACGATTTATGTAAATCACCTTTGATATACAGGGTATGATCTTCTATTTTCAGGATCACATTCTCATACCCTTATTCTCCTTATTACGCCTACATATCTCCCTTGTTTACCCTTACTGAGCATTTGAGCTCACCCATTTTAATGTTTCATTCCCTAGGATATTAAGATATATGTTATGTTTAATTTTTCTAAGAAGGTTTCTAGTCAAGAAGAACCCAGTGGGAAATAATGTAGCTCACTTATGTATCAGTGTTTATGTTTCCTTGTTTCCAAAGGCAGTAGACTAGTACAATCTTTGGGCGTCTGTTGGTATAATTTTTTAATTATTCTGAAAATGTTATGTAATGTTAATTTATGAAAAGCGACTATAGATATAGTTGGTATCAGAGTAAAGGTTCAGTTAACCTTTAGAATATATAATGATAAAACCATAGTGAGAAACCTAAGGGTGTGTCTAGGGATAAGCCTAAGGATAAGGAAAAGTATAGGAAATTGTCCTAGAATTTTGGTAAAGGATAGAGTAAGTGGTTTCCTAGAAATACATCCATGCACTACTTTAAATTCAGGATATAGAAACCGTTTAAAATTGTGGCTATAAGTGTTCAAACTATGGATATAGGTAATAGCCATAGTTTGAGAAACCATGGCTAATTTTAGAATGGATATAGGCCAAGACCTATATCCATGGTTTGAACTATGGATATAGGTATATAGCCACGGTGAAATCCATGGTAATATCACTATATCCATGGTTTAGAACCATGGTTATACCACAGTATGGACACACTCTATTGCCACGGTTTCTAATCGTGGCATTACACCTATAGAAACAGTTAAAAACTATCGAAATAGACCTATATCCATGGTTAGAAACTGTGGATATAGGGTCTGGAAATCCACACACATAAAATAGACCCCCCCCCCCCCACTCTCTCCCCTGCAACCACCCCCCCACTCCCCTTATAGTAGCCCCCACCCCCCACTGGACAGACCCCCCCACTCCCCTCGTGGTAGTCCCCTTGGACACCCCCTAACCCTACACATCCAATCCCCACTGAATAACCCCCTCCCCACACACATAGACCCCCTATCCTCTGCAAATCCCCCCAACTCCCCTTGGGGTAGCCCCCCCCCCCCCCCACCCTATACACCCCCTGGACATCCCCCCCCCCACTCCACCTGCAGCCCCCCTCCCCCCTGGACAACCCCTTTCATCCCCCCTCCCTTTCCCAAGACACCCCCCCCCCCCCACACACACACACACCACCACAACTCCCCCTACAACCCCCCTCTGTTTTCCTAGAAAGCCCACCCTGCCCCCACCCCACCACCACCACTCCCCCTAAAACCCCCTCCCTTTCCCTAGACATCCCCCCCCCCACCGCCACCACTCCCCCTACAGCCACCTCCCTTTCCCTAACCCCCCCCCCCCCCCCCCCGCATCCCCCTCCCACCCCCTGGAAAACACCACCCCCTCCCTCCCCCCTGGACAACCCCCCCAACCCCACCCTATTTCAAATCTCCCCAAGACATCCCACCTTCCACCCCTAGACAGCCCCGACAACACCCCCCCTCCCCACCACCACCACTCCACCTGTATCCCCCCTCCCCCCTGGACAACCCCCTCCCTCTCCCTACACCCCCCTCCCTTTCCTTGGACACCCCCACCTCCACCACCACTCCCCCTATAGCCCCCTCCATCCCCCCTCTATTTCCCTGGACACACCCACTCCCTGTGCATCCCCCTTCCTTTCCCGGGAACCCCCCCTACAACCCCCTCCTACCCCATGGACAACCCCCCCCCCCCAAATATCCCCCCACCCTAAACACCCCCCCCCCCCTCACTCACCCTACAACCCCCTCTCTTTCCCTAGATACCCCCCCCCCCCAACCTCCACTCCCCCTATAGCCCCTCTCCCTTTCCCAAGACAACCCCCTCCCCCTGCAGCCCCTTCCTACCCCCTGGACAGCACCCCTCCCTCCCCCTGGACATCCCACCTCCCCCCCCCCACCTGCAGACCCAAGTCCCTCCCCCTAGACATCCCCCACCCCCACCCTATTTCATAACCCCTGGGACATCCCCCTCCCACCCCTGGACCCCTGGACAGCCCCCCTTCCTCCGACTAGACATCCCCCCACCACTCCACCTGCAGCCCCCTCCCTCCCCTTAGAACCCCCCCCCCCCCACACACACACACCACCACCACCACTCCCCCTATTTCCCCCTCTCGTTCCATAGATACCCCCCCCCCCACTCCCTCTGGACACCCACCCTACACCAGTCAATTGAATTGCACAAACCAAAAACATGATAATATGTCTGTTATACAAAAATTTCCAGTCAAATGAACTACACTAACCAAAAAAATACTAATATGACTAGAAAAAAATCAAACATCTTCAAGCCAAATTGAGTAGAGTGGAACCCCAAACCAAATGGTATTGAAAAAGATGAAACTAAACCAAAATGAAATAATGTAACCAAACTAACTCAAACCAATCAAAACTGACTTCAATAAAGCATAATTGAGAAATCCAAAAATGAAGATATTGAAACATACCTAATTGAATATAAAATTAATTTAATTGAACTAAATATCCCCAAATCAAACAAAATGAACCTGTTAAAATTTCCATAAACCAAAAAAATGAACCAAATAAAAAATAACTAAGCAAGCCTAACCTGACCCCAACTAAACTATGTAGTCAGGCCTTGTGATGAAATTTTAGAAGGCATCATGCCCACAGGTTGAGAGGATATCCTATTCATGTGATGCTTCACTGTCCTCACTGTTGAATCTTCATTGTCCTCATGCCCATAGGCTGAGGACTCTTGATAGCATTTTTCAGTCATGTGATGCTTCACTGCTGATGGATTCAACGATGAGGAGGATGTCTGAGAGGATATCCTATAAAACTCATATAGAGCCATCATTAACACAAATTAATTTTAATAATATGTCTAAAACACCAAAATACCATAGATTATCTTCATTGAAAAAATAATATAAATAAAAAACAAAGAATAAAACATTTACACTAATAGGAATACTCTGGTCATGGGGTATGGACAACATGTCATGCAGCTGAGGATCGATTTTTTATTATAGATTCATACAGAAAATACATATCTATTATCTAGTATAAATTCATACAACTAGGACCAATAAATGATTGTATTTGACCAAATCTAATATATATAGAAGTGAAATATAAGGTTATATTTCAATGAGTTTTCATCAAGGGAAACTACATGGAAGAGGGGAAAACACAATAATGGAACAAACCCCCTCCTCACCCTACACCCCCACCACTATACACCCCCTCCTTCCTATAAAGACCCCCCCCCCCTAGATAGTCCCCCAACTCCCCTTGGACAGACCCCCCAACGTACAGCCCCCCCCATTGGATTCCACAAAAAAAACTAAATTCCTCCCACCTCCCCCTACATAGTCCCCCCCACTCCTTAATCATATGTAATACATATGCATCACATTATGGTTTCTAAAATGGTAAAAAATAATTAATAAAAACATAACATAGTTTATAAAACATCATTATTTTCTAGATACATTAGTGATAGGTGAAACCACTTCTATGTTATGTAGGTTGATCATTTTCTTGTTTTTCTAATACCTATTTAAAAACGCCCATAACTATTACATGGGTGTTAACTAGGGCATAAGAAATCAATTATAATCTTAGTATTAATTGTTGAAGTTAACTTCGGATGTAGCTATTTTTGTTTCATGAAAAACTCATGGAACATGAACAATAACGATTTGGTATTGGTTTTGTTATGTTCAAGTTCATTTAGTTGTCAATTTGGTATGGTTTGGTTTCACTCAAAATTATTACATTTGGTTCCACTCAATTTATTTTGGTTTAGTTTTTTTGTTTAACTATATATGTTTCACTCGATTCCCCCTCCCCTCAGTAAAGTCTCACTCCATACCCCCACCCCGGGACACCCCCCCCCCAGACAGGCAGATACCCCTTGTAGCCCCCCTCCCTTTTGTACATCACGCCTCCACCCCCCCCCCCCACTATAGCCCCCCTTCCCCTCTATAAATCCCCCCCTCCACACCCCCAATACCCCCCCCCCCCCTCCACCTTCCTAGAAAGACCCCCCAACCTGCACACTCCCCATTCACATGCTACTAAATATTTTAGAAGCATATAAGTTAGTTGAGGAGAACCAAAAAAACCTATTGTAGACTCTTAATATCAATGTGTGATAGAAAAATCAAGGTTTCATGAATAATACATACCTATTATTCTAAATAAGAAGAGAGAATAATCATACCTTTTTCAATAATTATTATATTTTGGATGATGTTTTCAGAAATCTATCCCATCACATTTTGTTGTAGAAACTTAATACTCTTGTGGCAACCCACTTTGATTGCTACAAGTCGGGGAAAAAGAATGTCAATAATTCATACCTTTCATAGTAAAAATAATAGAGTGGAATCATACCTTTTTCAATGATTTTTATATTCAAGATGATGTTCTAAGAAGTCTAGCCTCTTACATTTTGAAAACATAAAGACCATCTGTTCTAATTGTAATCAATGTGGTCAAAGGAGTGGTGAATTATTTTCTAATTTAGTTATATATGGTCAAAATCCCAATCAAGAATGAAACCCATAATAGTGTAAGAAGGAAAAAGTCTACATTGAGAAGATATCAAATGTATAAATATGAAAGCACTAGAAATAAGCATAAGCACATGCTAATATGGGATAAAATCATAACAAAATGAATATGTGATAAAATGTATACACAAAACACAGTTGTATGGGGATCTTGAAAAAATCTAAATCAAAAATATTTTCTATATAATAATTATTGTGGATATTGAATAAATCATAATTTCAAATAATAGTTATATAATAATGGAATACAAGTTTAGAAGTCATTGGTATATCATAAATAAAGATTCATTGAAGTGGCATCCTCTATAATCCCTAAAAACCCAATACCCCATGGTTAAACCACCTCAAACATGAAATACAACCCTCTCCCCACTGCACATATCCCCCCTACACCATCACCCCCTCCCCCCACCCACAGCCCCTCACCCTACACCAGCACCACCACCCTCTGCTCCTACACACCCCTGCCCCACTAACACCCTTTCCCTCCCCCTTTCACCCCATGTCCCATTTCACCCCCTACCCCCTCCTCACTACACACCCCACTTTCACCCCCATCCCCCTCCCCCTACCCCTACACACCCTCCCCCTCCCCCTCCCCCTGAAACCTCCCACCTTGTACCCCACCTGCACCCTCCCACATCCCCCCTGCCCCTGCAGACCCCCTGCCCATGCCCCCTCCCACTACCCCTGCAGACCCCCTACACCCTCCCCCTCCCCCCAGACACTATAGACCCCCTACACCCTCCCCCCTTACCACCCACCTACACCCTCCCCCCTCCCCTACCCCTACAAACCCCCCTATACCCTCCCCACTCCCCATGACCCTGCAGACCCCCCCCCTGCACCCTCCCCCTTTCACCCCACCTACACCCTCTCCCCTCCCCCCTCCCCCCTCCCCCCTCTGCACTTCCCTTGTAGACCCCCTGCACCCTCCCCCTCCCCCTGCCCATACAGACCCCCTGCCCCATTCCCCCTTGCACCCCACCTGAATGTACTCTGGTGAGTTTTCGAACCAAAAGTCTAGGGCATTAAAGATAACCACTAAGATCAACTGATCATCTAATAGCCAAAACCCTACAAAAAACATTAATAAAATGGATAATCCCTCTAATATTACTTGAGTAGGTTCACAAATATCAAATGTTAGGGATATGATTTCTCTCACTTTTCCCAGCTCCATGGTTCTCTATTATTCCTTTCCTCCATGAAATGACATAATGATCAATCTGAGTAGTCATGTTTAAAATTTTATGAAGTTGTTGATATCTAACTAAGTATGATTCATGCAATATAGGTTCATGAAAAGTAGAGGAAATTACATTCTAAATTTCCAAAAGATAAAAAATTACTACCCATCTGTCATTGCAAATAGTGAAAACATATGTTCGAAAAAGATGAAAGTATTGTAATGATTAATAGGTGAAAAAACTCATTGCATTGAGGCACTCATGCATGTCATCCTAGTAATCATAAAGTATATTGAAACATAATATGTTTAAGACAATTAAAATACTACATCATTACCTTTTAAGGAAACATTATACATATTTCATTTTCATGATCAACAAAATCATGCCCACATGATGAAACTCTCTTCTAGACACCCCCCCATCCCCCCTCCTAGACATCCCCCTCCCTCTTGGACACCTCCCCTCCCTCCTGCAAATAGAAAAAACATATGTTCAAAAGTGTAGAATGTATAACAAGATAAAAATGACTAAGAATAATGAAAAAAATCCAAACAGTAAAAAAAATACCTGTGGATAATCATATGTTGTTAATTGTGACATGTTTTCTCAACCTGCCTGCCAAAAAACCACAGTTTTAATAATCTTATCTTTCTCAGTATCACCCTCAACTACAACCTCATGCTAATGGAGGAAATGTCATTGGATGGGTAAAATTAAAATGAAATATAAAGAAAAAATAGATTTCTAACTCACCCAATGAATTTCCTCAGGCTTATAGGTCAGTCTCCATTGGAGAGAATCCTCCATCATCTTCTTGGATTTCTCTACATTCCCGTTCTGAGCTACTAAATACCTCTTTAGGCATTCATCAGTGAAGTACTATTGGATATGGCCCAATAATGGACCAAACACTATTTTGAGATCTTTCACCTTCATATATTCACGTAAAACTCAAAATATGATCAATGAAACTAATAGAGGATCCACCTCAAGCACAAAATGGAAAATTTTACTACATACCCTCAGAGCTGCACTGAAGGAGATGGAGGGGCTTCCTCGAAACAGAGTCATCTATGAAGTATGATGGTCGAGTCAGAGGAGGATACAATTAAATATAATAAAAATAAAACATAACTACTACATAAGCAGATATACATCATAATAGAATAATTAAATATATGTATAAACAGATGGAAATATTGTAATACAATTCAATATTACAATAAACAAACTTCACTGCATAATAAAATTACACATATTAACAATCCAAAAATACAATTCACATAAATAGTGAGTCTTAATATCAGTATCATTAGATTCACAATTACCCTCATCCACGCATCTTACAGAAACACCATCACCACCTCTCACACCACCAGCATCATCATCGGCATCAGCATCTGTACCGACACCAGTACCAGAACTGGTACTGGAACTGGATCTGGGTCCAGCTCTAGCTCTGGCGGAAGAATCTACATTAGCATAATGCATCAACATCAAACAGGAATCAACCACCGCAGTTGCTTCTGGTGGAAGTTTAGAAGAAATGGTATACATAACTTTCATCATATTTTTAGCACCTTTTCTTCTTTTTGAGTTGATTCATTGACTACGGCATTCATCTATTCCTCTCTGACCAAACCCAAACTAGTACTCGAAGAAAAGTTGTCAGTAGAGCAGTTTTGACATGGTACTATCTTCTTCCCAGGTCTACAACGCACTCTTCCCTGATTCTCATATCCTAATACCTGATTTAGATGATCATTCAGGCCCAAATTATCAGGTTCTTTTTCGGCCAATGCCTCCAAATCATTTTTTTGATTGATATATAACATATAATTAAAATGGTAAAATAATATAAGGAATTAAGTTTAGTCAAAATAAAAGTAATTGAAATATACTTACAATCACCTTCTCGGTGTTGGTATTTGGCATAGTACTATCTTTATTTCCTCTGCTTGTTCAAAACAAAGTAGAGCGAGGAACACGACCCTCGATATTCAATGCCTTTTTTGGAAAAAATAAATCAATCAATCAAAATTGAGAGTCAAAAAATTAAACTAAATGAAGCTAAATATTTTAAATGTTAAATTACCTATGTTTGCTCAAGATATAAAAGAGAAGTGTGTCTATGTGTATAAATGTGCTTCATTCCACTACTATTTATTTTTTTCTATCTGATTTATCCTATAAAAAATAATTATATTATTTCATTAACGTAAATAAAAACCATTTTCAAATAAATAATGAATATATATATAAATTTAACAAATACCATAAACTTTGGACTCTTCCAATAGTAGATCATCTCTTTATATTGTGATATTGGGAAATCATGAATCACTGGTACTTATCCAAGCTTCATAGCAACTATTTTTTTCCAAACAAGATATAATTCATACTTGTAATCTCCCCACATTTTACATAAATCCATTAAACTTTCAGGCTTGGCATTTTTTCCATCTGGGAAATTATATCAAAGCTGCAATGGAAAAAATATTTTTTAAGAAAATGTTATAAATTAATATATATAAATGGTGGTTATCATTACTTACCTAGATATCTTCCCATGCATTGTCCTATGTTTTTTTTTCAAATTCCATCCAACTTATTGGTTGTACTAGAGTGATATTATTGTGTCTAGAAAGTGTTCCCATAATTATTTTACATTCTGAACCATTTTTTTAAAATTATAGAACTATCCTCATTGTATTCAACCATGATTTGCATGTGTGAATTCTAAGCCTCTAGAATTTTTGTGCATCCTCGTCACCCAGTGGAGGCTCGAGCTAATAATGAAAAAAATAAAGGAAATTAATAGATATGAATTTATCATTAATCACTAACAGTAATGTTTAAACACATAATAGTAGATGGGGGATCTTGCTGACCCCAGAAGTTATGCATCTAGAGGGGGAGTAGCCTATGTTGTATGTGGGATATCTATAGTAGGAGTACTCTATACAGTAGATTATGATAAGTGTAATCATGGAAGGATAAAACCTGGTGGATAACCCTGTATAGATGAGTGTGGGAATGGATATGGATATGGCGGTGGGATATATGCGGGTGTAGTGCCTTGTACAGTGGAGGTTGGGAATGGAAAATAAGGAGGGATGGGAGTATGATAACTACCATCCAATGTGGGTGAGGGAAGAAAGGGATATGGAAAAGTGGGTATGGATAATATGGAGGTGGCATAATGGGAGGATGACCTCCTGGTTACTCAAGCATCATAGTCGTAGGCTGAATTATAGAATCAGTACCTCCCACCATATTATCAGACTCGGTAGTGTAATCAAATTGTCTCCTCGATGATTTAGCCTAAAATAACATAGATGATAAAATAAAATGAATGTTAACAATATAAATAATATTAAATACTATAATATTCAAACATAAATTGTACTTATATTGTTTTCTAGAGGAGTAATACATTGTTCATTTCTCGGTATTCTTCTATTTCTTCTAGTATCATCGTATTCAGACATTTTGACCTAGAAATTTAAAATAATATTCTCAAATAAATAGGAATAATGAAAAATGTTAAATAATACAATTTTATCACAAAACAATGAGATTCATTTTCAAGTGTGATATTTATATTGATAAAATATCAAGATTTTTCAATGTTCAAGAATTACAAGAGAAGTTCTTAAACATAAATTGGTCAGAATATAAATAGATTTATATTTAATAATGGTATAAATTATACTATTTAATTTTATATCATGTATGTAAGTTTAAAAAAACACATACAATATTGTGATAAAGTCATGTGAATACTTAAAAATGTGTCAACGCTATGTGTGCTCTGTGACAATATCTGTTTCACAATCTATTCTATAAATTGATTCATTTGTGTCATCAAATGAAACATTTGAATAAATACTAATAGGTTTATCGGAAACATCATTATCATCCATGTATTCATCAAAAATATGTCTAGGAATGACATCAACAATAACACCAAATTGTCATTGTAATGGGTCAGGTACATAAAACACATGTCTAGCCTATGACGCAATAATATAAGGTTCATCGGTAAGAGGATGGTGGCTCATATCAATCAATCTAAATGAACAGTTATCAATATGCATTTCTTGTCAGGTCATTGAATCAAACCACTTGGATTTCATCATTGTGACATGGTTATGTGAATAGTAATCTAATGAAATGATTCTTTCAACAACACCGTAATATGATATATTTTCTGATCGAGGTTGTTTGTCTGATGCAATCACATAAAAATATGTTGTGGTGCTTATCATGACACCATCATGCTGTGTTTCAATGTTTTTACATAGATATTTATAAAAAATTTAAATCCATTGAAAACCATTTCTTTACAATCACGTATCACATCGTTTGGACCAAAGGACTATGCTCTTACATCATCTAATACTTCATTCATGGGTAGAGTTAAAACCTAAAAGATACCAATATCAAATATTAAATAGATACATGTGATTATGTTATGAGAATAGAAAAAAATTAAATTTATTACCTTTGACTTTATCCAAGCAGCAAGTTCTTTGATGTGCAACAGTTCATTCCTCTTAATTGATAGAGAGTGATGTCTGTTTTTTATAATTTCTAAATGTTATCTACAAATATGAAAGATTTAAAATGTCAGAAGAAATAATGAAATCACATAATGAAAAAAATTCATATTCATTAGTAGGATTACTTGATATAATCATCAAGCACACCACAGTTGAATAATATTGTACGATGAGCCATTTCCCACTCTTCCCTACTTAAAGTACACAACAAGTATGATCCAGATATCCCCCCTATTTGGGGATGTAAAGGATATTCCTGATCAATAGGATCATATTGCTTATCTACAATTCTCATTAGTTGATTAGACCTCATATTGATGTTAGCCTAGTACGATGAAAATAAATCCATGCATTTTTATGCTAAAAATCATTTCAAAATAGAGCCTTTGAGGTGATATTTATTTCTCAGATATTATTTCAATGTATACATCATTATTTCAATAGGATACATCCACCGACTCGAAACAAAAACACCAAAAAAAACTTCTATGGGAATATGCACATTGAGATTTAACATACATGTGAAAATTATGGTTGGGAAATTTTCTCCAAGTCGTAAAGAATAATTTGTGCATCTTTCTACAATTTTTGAACAAAACTTCTACTCAGTCTTTTGGAAAAACTGTCTCAATAAAAATGACATAACTTAATCACAAAAACTCTAACATTATGTGAATGTAAATGTTAATGGAAATAGGAATCAACTCATTTTACACGACATGGTAATAATGGTTTTTAAGAGATTTTAGTTTCACATCTTGTGTATTCACCCTTTTCAAAATATTACTTGAATAACCATCTGGAACCTTCAAACTTTCCAAGACCTGAAGAAATTTTTTCCTCTCGAAATTTTTCATTGAATAATAAGAAAAAGGGAATTTCCACTTATTTTGACTAATTAACTTAGGATGAAGTTTTTCTCTTATATCCCAATCCATAAAATCAAGATGAGACTACAAATCAACATTTGTTTTTCCTTTTAAATTTAAAATAGTAGAAAGTTAAATATCAAAAAAAAAATCTTGATATGAATTTCATCCAAACAATGACACAATAAATTCTATGACTAATATGAAAAATCAAATAATATGTTTTTCTTTATCCAATTGTTATTGTAATTTGAATTACCAAGATTTCACTTTCTGATATTTTATTTAATTTTTCTAAGAAGAAAATTTATATCATCATGTTATTTAACAATATCATTCCCTAACATTCATTGAGGTGCCTCATTTGTCTCAATGACATTATTGAATTGTCTTCGATTTTTCCTGTATGGATGATCCATCAGTAGAAATCTCTAATGCCCTATGAAGCTGAAAGTTCATCGCAACTTTAATCTTATGGAACATATATTTTTCATACAAATAGGCTACTATAATTTCCCTTTAGTACTCGAACCATACATCATTCAGTAGGATGGGAAATCATTTATCGTCCATAATAAAGCTGCATGAAACATAAAGTAATCCTTCCAGAATGTATTGTATAATTGTGGACCAACAATACAAAGCTCCATTAACTCCTCTATTAATTGATGCAAGTATATATCAATATAATTTCCAGGATCACTGGGTCCATATATCAATATACTCATGATAGTAAATGGATTTTTCATACACATCCATGAACAAAAGTTATAAATGTGAATGAAAACAGGCCAAGTACTATGTGCAGTATGAATTTGGTGAAATGGGTTGAAACCATCACAAGCTAATCTCAATATAACATTTCATGGGTTAGTTGAAAAATCAAGATGTAACCTATCAAATTTCTTCCAAGCCAACCTATCTATAGGATGCACTATTTTATCATTATTCTTATTTCTTTCATCTTCATTTCATCTCATATTATTTGACATTCTTTCTGACAGAAAAAAGTTTTGAAGCCTATGAATTAAAGGTAAGTGCCACATAACATTCTCTGGTATGCGATATTGAGTTCCTTATTTATTAGTCTTCTACCTTGATGTTCCAGACTATTTGAACTGACTCAACTTTGAATTTTTCTTCCAGAACAGACATAATCATTTGGGAAAGAATGAATCTTAATATATGAAAATCAAATTTTTTTCAACCAACTTTGATGCCACGTAATCATTTTCTAGAATACATACATCATCCATAAGTAAATATTTAATATATTTAAGGATATAGTCAACTGTAGTATTACTAAATCCATACATTGTTTTCCCATGATATAATCACGTTAAAATCTCAAGTTTTCTCATTTTTTTATATGCCTTATATACTGGGGTATTTGCATCTTCCATCAGATTTCTAACACTCTCAACATAATCATCCTAATTAATAGAAAACAACTATGTTATGGTATTCATTTCTCCTTGCTCTGGTCTACATGAACATCCAACTTTAGAAACAAAAGGAAACTAATTAGAAATCATATTTTTCATACCTTTCCTTTCTACTGAATCGATTTCATTCACCACTTGCTCATTTTTTCCATTGTGATACCACACATGATATTTATTTGGAAACCATGTTTAGTGATATGGTAACTCACTTCCTCACGAGTTAACCATGGTGTTACAACACAATCAAAACACAGGCATCGAATCAATCTTCCATCTAAATCATTAGTGAATGCAAATTCCAAAAAATATCATAACTCCTTTAGAAATTCATTAGTAATCAGATCATCGTTGTACATCCAGTATATATCCATTCTGAGGGATATAAACATAAATTAAATAAATAATCTATAAAATAACTTAACATTATATGTATTTTTTCAGAAGATAATAACTAACCATAAATAACATGTTAATAAAAATATCATAACAAATATTATGGTTTAGAGAATTCAAAAATGTTTCAAATTATAAAAAATCCTGAATTGTAACACATAAGTTCCAAGAATGATGATTTATTATAGTAAAAATAGTATATATGAAATCTAAGAGAAAATAATAATCAATTACCAAAAGTGTTTGGATGGATTCACAATGATTTGTGATGTTAATTATACAAATATTTATGGAAATTTAGAGTCATTTTGAAAATATAAACCATATCATATACCATAGTGTGTAGAAGGATGCCAATATAACTTTGTGTGTTGAAGGATTCCATTCTATTCTTCATTTTTAATTATGGAGTATAACACTACATCATAGTGAAAATGGAATGTACTCACTAATGAATGGTTTCTTAATTACGGTTATGATATCAAGGATATTATTATTATATCATGGAATGCACTGTCTAATGAGTGGTTTCTTGATTTACAATACTATCTTCACATGTTTCCCTCTATAGATTCATTATTTGAGTCAGTTGACAGGGTATAGGGGATGTAGTATTAGGGTATAATATGAAGTGTGAGGTTTAAGGATTATTTTTTTCTAACATAATTAGATGACCATTCTTTTATAACGCTCCTAAATATTATCTTTGTCCCTAACCTTTAATGAAATAGTATTTACCTAGGTGTTCATAAAAAAAATATTATATCTTTTGGTCTTAATTATGATGAGGTTAGATCAGCAAGAGATCTAAGTATATAATCATAGCATCCCTAGTAAATTGAATTTATGTGTTAAATGGGAAGACCCATTCAAGAATATTTCTACTGAGTTTATCTAGTTTATCATATCCAAGGGTATAGAAAAAAGTAGACATTTATGGAAACACCCCAATAGAATGGAATTGATGGGCACATGAATAGAAATATTCTTCAATGAGTCTAAAGCATTCTTATAATCTTTGAGTGGACCAAAACCTATTGAGTGGAAATTTTGAATATAGAAGTGCACTTGATTAATAGTTTACCAAATACTTTTAATCATTTCAAACCTATGGAAAATCTGTGGATGGTTAAACCTCCATTCTATGACCACATAAGATTATTTTGGCATACTTCCAACACCCACATTAAAACATATATGTGTGGACAATGAAATATTATGTTTTTTATAGAATTTTATGATGGAACCCCCCCCCCCCTCTTCGACACCCCCTCCCTCCTGGACACACCCTAGACACCCCCCCCCCCTTCTGGACACCCCTCCCTCCTCCACACCCCCTCCCTCCTCCACACGTATTCCCTCATAGACACCCCCTCCCTCCTGGACACCCCCTCCCTCTTGGACACCCCTCCCCTCCCTCCTAGACACCCCTCCCTCCTGGACACCCCCCTCCTAGACACCCTCTTGGACACCCCCCCCCCTTTAGACACCCTCCTAAACAACCACCCCCCTCCTGGACACCCCCTCCCCCTTCTGGACACCCCCACCCTCCTGGACACCCCTTCCCCTCCCTCCTAGACACCCCTCCCCCTCCCTCCTGGACACCCCCTCCCTCTGGACACCCCCCCCCCCCACCCTCCCTCTTATACACCCTCCTACCCCCCCTGCAGACCCCCCTAATTGTATTTTTAAATTTTCAATCGAAGAAAAATTAATATTTTATTACATGGGTACATAATAAATGAACTCCTTTCTAAGTGAAATATCATTATTTATACTATTGAAACTATAAAAATATTAAATGTGTTCAAATTCATTTCCTTCTTTTGCTGGTTTCTATGTAGGCACAATATAATTATTTCTTTTATGAATGTTTTATCAAACACACATAGAATTAAATATCTGCCACTGGTGATCATTCAAAATTAGAAATAATTATTTTTTAATTATGTTTAAAAAAAACATAGAAAATAGTATTTAAAATATATAATATCAGAAATATTTATCAAAAACACATAAAAACAAATCCTCAAATATATGTTTAACTAGATTTCTGTATTGCATTAAACTCTACATGCTAGTAACAATTGAGAAACAATGATATTTCACCTTTTTTAATTATTCCATGATATTATATATTTTATATAAAATGTAATTGAAATCATAATAAAGGTATGGTAATATTAATTGATATGTAATTAGTTTATAATTATATGTACTTATACAAATTACATTGTAAAATTGCACTATAAATACTGGAAAACTATAAATGAAATACTAAATGACAGATAATATAGTGAAAACGTGTAATGGATATTCTAAAAAAGAAAACTAGAAATACATAATGATATGTATTTCATTTGTGAAGTATAAAATATGTTAACTTACTATTTTATTAGAAAGGATTGATAATTGTGTCAACTTTATTTGAATGAATTCATAATAGAAATAAAGAATAAAAACAATTAATTAATAATGTTTATAATATTATAATTTCTATTATATTCGAGTGATAAATATATATCATTATATTAACAAACACTGAAAATCTTTTTCTAAAGTTAGTTTTCTGTGAACACGAATTAGAAGAAACATCCTATAAGGAAATAAAGGGAAATAGGTCAGTTAAAAATGCATCATATATTTATGTTTTCATTGTATCAATGAGAATAATTTGAAATTTATAATCTATATTATGTAATAAAGAAAATTTTTATGGAGGTTGTACATTCATTTGGTTCATCTAATTGTTGAAATCTCTATTTTCTTGCATATCTTCCAAGAGTACATCAAAGTTAAAAGTATTTGGTTCACATGTTTAATGTTTATTTTTAATGTTGAATTTAGTAATTTCAACACTGATCAGTACTGTTTTATATTTGAAGACATTCAACTCAGTTTAAAACCGAAACTCACTCATTATTTTTCTATTGTGTAGAGATATACATTTTCTAGACATTTTAATTTTTTTAATATATTAGAAGAATATTAGTGACCTACCTAAATTAAAATATAACTTACTATAATTCTATTTTTCCTATGAATTTCATGACCTATTAGTTAACACTTGAAATAGATATAGATCATCTATCATCATTTATTAACTGTTGCACTCAAAATCTGGAAAAATATATATGTTACAGTTAATTAAGCATGAAAAGTTTAATGATAATAATTCAATAGATTTAATGGTCCAAACTAACTCAAAATATAATATTCAAGTCAAAATGAATATAAATTTAAACTTTTGAAACAAAGAAATATTTTCGAAATGACATTTGGGAATTTCACCTAAGTTTTTACCTTCTAAACTATAAGGATTTATATGAAAACAATCTATAATAACTATTATTGAGATATCATCAAAAAATATTATAATAATTGAATATTAGATCACTATAAATTTGGGTACCACACGCCTGTGGTTGGGTGTGCATACAGATTCCAAACTCTAAGTTTCTAGGTCTACATGCTATGAAATTTGTGTCCACATGACTCAAGGTCATGTAGTAAACATAAAATAACCCGTTATGGACTCACATTCCATGTGTGCTTGGTTAACACACTGTGTATTAGTAATTTAAACAACTCAAGTCTCATTTTGATAAACACGGAAAACCCATGAGTCATACATGATGTATCTATAGGAGAGACATGCCATATATCCTAGAGGCACAGGACTTGGGCTACAAGGTTTACTGTTGAGTGACTATTTAGAGGAACATATTGTGTTATCATAATAAAACATCATGTATACAGTGACTTTATGAATAATAAATTTCAAAGTTAGAACAAAATCCCTAAAATGGAAACTCCCACCATTTATTTTATCAACACTTAGGAAGAAATAATCACATTAATTCATCAAACTAGATCAAACTTGGTCAAAATAGATGGATATATTAACTCAATTGCAGTAATAATTTAACATTAAATGAATGAATGTAATGGAATCACAAAGAGCACGATGATCACTGGGAGGGGGGTTTCTGTGTAGGAGGCACACGGGAGAAGGATGTGGGGAGGCCTCCTTAGAGAAGGGTCAGTTGGGGGAGGTGTGGTGTCCCATGTTTAGTGGTAACATCGGGGAGGAGGGTCGGATATGAAAGCTCATGTTAGGTTTGTCTCGTTCAGTGGAAACAAGGGGTAGCGTCATGAGGGGGGTGAGGATGGTGCAGTGTCATAAAGGTCGTCATGGAATCGCCGATGGATGAGGATCGGGGAGAAGAAAGGTCTCGAAGGTCATCGGGGAACCATCGGGGTATGATAATCAGGGAGAGGAGTTCGTGAAGGTCGTCATGGAAGAGTGGTCACTCCGTGGAGATGAGAGGTCACAAAGGCCATCTAGGAAGAAGGGTTTTTCCACGGAGTTGAGGAAACATGATTAAACCCTACTATAATGGGTTTAATTTGAAGTGTGGTTATAAATTAAACTATATCCATGGACCTCTTTAACTAGAGCTATAATATGGTGTCTATATGTCTTTTTTCTAGTAGTGATGTATGGATACTATAAGTGGATGTGGATATGGAACAAATATAACTATGGATAACAACTAGGACAAGATGTTATGGGCCTGACTCAGGGTAATCTGGTACATGACAACTGGACTTGCTGCACACCTGGTTTGACACTTCTGAGGGATATACATTAGGAATCCACGAACTCTTCATGAATCATCATAAAGTATTTAAATAGAATTTGCCTATAAATAACCTAGTTTAAAGATAAGGTGTTGTAGATTAAGGATGGTTTCATAATTTAGACATCATATAAGTGAATTTTCATGATTATGTGGTTCCTTGATATAATAACTATTTCACACTCTATACATTTTGGATTTTGTCACTGGATGGAACCTAAAGAAGCCGTGTAAATGGCGATTGGGATAGACAATGAAATGATTGTCCTCCTGAGTAATAAAATGATATGGGAGCTGGAATAAAAAAAACCTTGTTACTATTCTCATACAGCTATCTCAAGCTATTAATCATGGTGGACTTCAAAATGAGAAAAGGAGGAAACAAAATTTGGTTGATTCTTTCATGAGGAAACATCCACCTTATTTCAGAGGGTCTACTTATCCACTTGTTGCTGAATATAGATCAGTGCTAATGAAAATATATTCCCCCTTCATTGGTGTTCGGAGCATGAGAGATTCATTCTGTCTATGTATCGGTTAGAATGAAAAGCATACCATTGGTTGAATATAATCAATAATACTAGGTAGTAAGATGAGATTGAATCCATGGGATGGGATGAGTTCAAGAACTTATTTTTCAATAAGAACATTCCTAAAATTCTCTATACCAAGACGGAGAAAGATTTACTTGAGTTGAAGTAAAGGGATGATGAATCTTTTGGTACCTACAAGGCTGATTTCATGACACTTTCAAGGTGCACTTTAGTAATTATCATCCAACACAAAATTAAAGTTTATAGTTTCTTTAGTGGCTTAAAGATAAGTATCAAAATGGTTTTCTTCCATAAGAGACATAAGTATCTATGATTATATTTTCCATTTCAACATCAAGGTTAAAATGGAGGTTGGAGTCATGTATCAATCTCATGATTTTTATAAGAAAAGGAATATGGAGTTTAAAGGAAAATCTAAAACCCATGAAGAGAAGAAGATAAGTTTTCCTTTATGCTCTAAGTGTGGGAAGAAGCATGGATTAAATTTCATTAAGGGGTCGAATAAATATTTTATGTATAGAAGGGAAGGTCATCAAAAAATTTATTGCTGATATAATGGGAAGAAGTTAGATAACATATAAGAAGAATGGGAATTATGCTAACCACTACCAAAACCCAAGGGCTAGTGATGATGATCAACGTAAACAACATCTTATGTCAAGTGATAAGGGTAAATCTCATGCAATCTCTATTTCTGATGAGGGGTGTGATAACGACGTGATAAAAGTTACACTTACTATCCAATCTAGAACTACTAATGTCATATTTGATTCTAGATATACCCACTCTTTCATATCGAGGGAATTTTCTAAGGCTGTTAGGATTCCACCAAAAAAATTATATATAGAATTAGCAGTGCAAACCCCTAATGGTATGATGATTTCATATCAAATCTATGATACCAATCCATTTAAATTTTGTGGGAATGTGATTCCTACAAATATTATCATTCTTCCTTTGGTTTAATTTGATGTCATCTTAGGCATGGATTGACTTTATTTGCATAAATCACACATTAATTTTCGAGGAAGGAAAGTTAATTTTGAAATTTAAAGCCCTCCTATGATCATACATCTAGGTGATGATAAGTATGAACTTCCAATGGATATTAAATCCAGTGTATGGGTCCTAATTCCCATTCAAAAGGGTTTTTTATCTCAAATGGTTGGGGATAAAATTAATATTGATGATATACCTATTGTTTAGGATTGTTTTGATGTCTTTCCAGAAGATTTTCCTAGCCTTGAACCAAAATGTGGAGTTAAGTTCTCAATAGAACTCATACTTGGTTCCATACCAATTTTAAAGGATCCTTATAGAATGGCTCTGATTGAGTTGCAAGAATTAAAGAAGAAACTCCAAGAAAACCTTAATAAGGGATTCATTTGTCCAAGTGTGTCGCCTTGGGTGTAGCAGTTCTTCTTGTGAAAAATAAATATGGATCAATGTGACTCTACATTGATTATCAGGAGTTGAACATGATCATGATCAAGAATAAATATCCCCTCCCCCCCCATATTGAAGACTTTTTTGATCAACTGTGTAGGGATCAATACTTTTCCAAGATTAATATTCCTTATGGATATCATCAATTGAGGTTCAAGAAAGAGTATATAACCAAGAAGACATTCTATACAAGGTATGGACATTATGAATATATAGTGATGCATGTTGGTCTTAATAATTGCCATGATATCTTCATGGATTTATTGAATAGATACTTTAGATATTACCCTGATCATTTTGTGGTAGTCTTTATATATTATATTTTTATCTATTCAAAGATAATGTAAGAGTATGAATATCAATTGATAATTGTACTAAATACCCTAATAAAGAAGAAGATATATGAAAAATTTACAAAGTTTGAATTTTGGATGCAGAAGGATTCAATTTTGGGTCACATAATCCAAAGAGATGGTATAGCATTAGATCCATCAAAGATAAAGTCTATTGAATGCTATCCTAGACCAACCACGGTGACTGAGATCCATAGCTTTCTTGGTTAAGCTAGATATTATCGATGGTTTCTGGATAATTTCTCAGGACTATCTAATATGATGACCAAGTTAACTCAGAAGGGCGTCATGTTCATCTAGATAGATGAATGTGAGGAAAATTTCAAGGAACTGGAGTGAAGGTTAGTCAGTGCACTTATGCTTACATTACCCTGTAGTTGATAAGGGTTTTTAATCTATAGAGATTCATCCTAAAAGGGTTTGGGATGTGTTCTTATATAAAATAACTTGGTTATAGTATATTCCTCAAGAGAGTTTAAGATTCCTGAGAAAAACTACCAAACTCATGATTTGGACTTAGAAGTGGTGATTTTTTCATTAAAGATATGGATGCATTATCTTTATGGAGAAAACTGTGATATATATAGAAATCATAAAAGTATGAAATATATATTCACACAATAGGAGTTCAACATGCGCCAAAGAAGATTGTTAGAGTTGATAAAAGATTATGATTACTCAATAAATAACCACCCACGGGAAGAGAACAATGTTATCGATGGTCTGAGTCGAAATTATCCTGCTAGCTTATCCATGACGAGGATCACAAAGGATCAAATATTGTTGGATTTGTAAAGGATGGATCTAGAAATCCAGAAAGAAGGTGGAAAATATTTTCTTTCTCAGATGAGTGTTCAAACCTCTATCTAAATGAAGATTAAGGTGGTGTGTAAGGAAGATATAGAGCTGAAAAAGAAAGTTAGAAATGTTCCTAATTTTAACCTTGACCGTGATGGAATAATAAGGTTCAGGAACCTTATATATGTTCCTTATGTACTAGATTTGAATAAGGAGTTGTTATAGGAATATCATAGTTCTTTATTATCTATTCATTATGGAAGTTTGAATATGTCTAGGGACTTAAAAGAATATCAGGATGGCATAAAGAGATATATCACGAAGTTTGAATCTCGGTGCTTCATATTCCAACAAGTTAAGGCTAAAATAAAAAATTCAAAGGTGATGCTTCATCCATTACCCATACCAGAATGGAAATGGGAGAACTTCACTATGTATTTTGTTGTTGGACTACCCAAAACCTCTAAATGGTTTAATGCAATATGGGTGGTAGTTGATTGCCTTACTAAGTCAAAAAAAATCATAGCTATCAAAGAAGACTTATATCTAGATCATCTTTCTAGGATATACATTAAAGAAGTAGTAAGTTTTAATGAAGTACCAAATTCTATTGTGTCATATTGGGATCCAAGGTTTACCTCAAACTTCTCAAAAATTCTCCATAAAGAACGTGATACAGAATTGAATTTCAAAAATTCTTATCATCCTTAGACGAATGGTCAGACTACCAGAACAATTAAAACCCTATAGTATTTGTTGAGATCTTATTCTCTATATTTCAAAGGTGTTTGGGATCAACATCTTCCTCTAGTTGAGTTTTCATACAACAATTGCTTTCACTCAAGCATTAAGATGGAATCGTATGAATCCCTCTATGGGAATAAATGTAGAGATCCAATGTGTCGGGATGATTTTGGAGAAAAAAAAGATATTGGGACCTATGATTTATGATGAAATGGTTAAGAACATTATAACCATTCGGCAACATATCAAGGTATCTCAAAGTCGGTATAAAGGTTATTCCAGTAACTGCCAACTTGACCTAGAATTTGAAGTTGGTGAAAAAGTGTTTCTATGAATATCACCCTATAAGAAAGTTATCAGATTTTAGAAGAAAGGGAAACTAATCCATTGGTATATTGGTCCCTTTAGGATTCTTGATTGTTTCCAGAATTTAGCATATCGCTTGGCACTTCTTCCAAATCTCTCTCAAACCCAAGATGTGTTCCATGTATCTATCCTTGGGAAGAACATACCTAAAAATTTAAATGTATTGAACTCGGAGTTCATACCACTAGAGCAGGATCTTTCTTACAAGGATAAACCTATTTAAATTCTATATCATACAGATAAGGTTCTACGAAACTAGACCACTCACATGGTCAAAGTTTTTTTGGAGAAATCACCAGTTAGAGGAAGCTATGTTGGAACTTGAGTATATAATAAATCAGAAGTATCCTCATTTTTTACCTAAGTGAGGAATTATGAGGGATTAATTCATTTTAAGGTTGGTATAATGAAACACCATGAGTTTTTATAGACTTTTTTTCCTCAAATAAATTAAATTTTCATTTATGTCTTGCAATGCACTAAGTCAAACGTTCCTTTCACACGGCACCGACTTGGTGTATGTTACACGAAACCAACTCGGTGTAAAATACACAGAGCATAAACTTGTCTTACATTACACAAAACACCACCTTGGCATATTTTACATGCACACCAACTTGGTATATGTTAGACGCAATACTTATGTTTCTACAAAATATTATTTTATTGTTATAATTATTTAAATGATATAATTATAACCTAGCCGTTAAACATATTTATATGAATAATAACAACTAATTTTAAAATATTTTTATAATTTTATTATATAAATAAAACATATTTATAATTAAAGATATTTTTTTTGGTAAAGTCCTTATATGTTTAAAAATACAGTTTTCTCGGATGAACTGATTTTAATGTCCTTCTGTGAAAAATAATAAAATTAATTTTAAACACATTTAGAAATTAAATTTGATAAAATAAACTTCATTTTTAAATTTATAATATATAAATTATCTTAGGGTTAATTTTTGGGATTTTTCGGAGAAACATCATTTTTGGATGAATAGTGAAAAATATCGGATTTTAATTCAAAAATGTTTTTTAATTTAAATTATTTATAAGATTAAATTATATTTTAATTTATTTTAAAAGTTTAATTATATTATATTTTTATCAATTAATCCAATTTAGGTAATTGGAACAAATTTCACATTTAAATTGGATATTAAAACTTAGCAAACATTTGATCATTTATAGATTAAAAACACGCATTTTCGACCCGACTGTGGGATTAATTTTGAATTAATTTATACCAATTATATTATTTTAATTTTGAAAAATTAATTACATATTTATAATAATAATAATTTATAATTTATAATATGTTCAACTTATTTTTTGACACAAAATATTAGTTAATGTGATTAAAATTAATAACATCAATTATGGTTAAATTACGATTAATAAGAGACTAAACCATAACCTTAAGGCCTAAAAATACATATAAACTTATCCAAAATAAATTTTATATCCATATTTATACACTATCCTACTTTTTATCAACTTTAAATCATTATTTGATTCACTTTCAGAATGAAAAACATGGGTGGAATTCTCTCTTCAAATATTTACAAGAATGTCACTCCTCCTTCCCTATAAAAGGCCACCACCTCTTCCTCTTCCTCACACCACTAAAACCATTTAGGATAAGCCAGTATATAGCCAATAAAATTCCCAAAATTACTCCCTTAAACCTTGTATCCTATCTTTTTATATAATTTCTTCCAAGGAAGCCTTTTTGCACAAACTAAAAAGGAGTTCCCCGATTAAGAGGTAACACCTTCTCTTAAGATCCTTTATTTTGTTTTCCTTCTCCTACCATCCACTATATTTATTCCATTATTTTATAAAAAACTACATCCAAAATATAGTATTATTTTTTATGCTATTTTTTTAACCTGAACTAAAACACACCTCCATCTAATGGGTAGAGAAGATATTATTCACGTGTACGATGAAGTACTGCCTCACTAAATGATGATTGCTCATTTTTCCTTTAACTCCTATAATAGTGGAAATTATGATGGGAAATATATTTATATATGTTATATATTATATTTATTATGTCATTAATCTTATTTATTCCTTTTAAAACACATATCTTTTTACTTTTCATTTGGTGTAAATACGATAATTTCATTTGAGGAAGTGTAGACGACCACCCCCTCAAAGTAATGTGATTTGTTCACACACTATATGGAATGTATTAAGGATGGTTTTAGTTCAACTATATGATATATATATATATAATTATAATTATACTTTAATTATATTATATACATTTATACATATAGTTCATTTTCATTCTTTCTTTCAATACGATAACAAAAACAGAAACAATGTTCATGAGTATGTACGGATTATCATCTCCATGAACAGTGTATTGAATTTTGTACTTCTATATTATATAGATTTTTATAATAAAAATATAATGAATATAAATTATATTTATATCATGTTTTACGTTTTTTTATCATGAGATAATTTTATGGAACAAAGATATCACAAATTAGGACACATACGAAGAACAGAGCCAATATTATCCGATGTGAAACCATGACATGGGATGGTTAACAAGAAGGTAATTTAGGGTCATAATAAAAATATATATGGTATTATATATAATAATATGGTTCTTTAAAATATTTATAATAGATTTATATTTATTATACATATATTTTTAATGATTACGATGAGAGTCAAGGCATATAGTAAGGGGGTTTCCTCACACTTTTAATTCTTGTGAGATGCATGCTATGTTCACCACTCTTTCCTATTGTGGGGTATATATACTTCCCATTGTTTTATTCTATGTATCATATAGTTAAATTTATGGGTATTTTTATATCCATTTTATGATCTTTGTTTCATGGGGTTTAAGTTTCAAAATTTACCAAATCGGTAAAATGGTTTTGTCTCAATTTTCTTTCTTTGAGACTCATGTTTTGTTGTACACCTAAATTCTTTTTTGAGGGGTATATAATTACATTTTACATGTTATATAATTAATTTACTTATTTTCATGATATTTTAGTCATGTTTTAATTTCATTTTCTTACATGGAGTATGATCCAATGATTCCAAGTTGTAAGAGTTTGCTGAAACAATCTCATCTCTCTTCGAGATTGATTATGTTCATGATTTTGTTTATAAAATATTATGATCTACAACTCAAAAACACTCATGAGTTTCTTTATCCTATATTTATTCAGGATACATCCATGTATTAGTACTATTTTTCCACTCTTTGGTACTTAAGATAATGATTTTAATTAAAATTTGGCCATCACTCTCTCTCTGGTTAGAAATACATTGTATTCAAAAACCATGTTCTCAAAAATGTTTTCAAAAATGTTTTCAAAACATATTTGAAAAAAAATTTAAAGGAAAAGCTATTTTAAAAATGTTTTATGGTTTTAAATTATTAATTTATATGTTTTAAAAGTTATTTTCAAAGAAAATAGTTTTCAAAAAGGTTTTTTGTTTTAAAAATAATTTTCAATTGAGAAAGGATATTTTACTCATGAAATGTTTTAAAAATATCATTCAAAAATTATTTCCAATATAAGATAAAATATATTGGTGTTACTCATTATATTCTGATAAAATTATTCAATATTTAGATTAATATTATTTCTATGAATGGATTATGTTTTGATGGCATGATGTTTATGAAACTCATTTCTCTTTCACGGGTTATATGATTTTGAAGCCTGTATATTTTCATGGGTTATGTTTATGATAAAATGATTATGAAACCTCTATTTTTTCACATGTTATGATATTATTATATTTTTATAAAGCGCATTTCATTTCATGGGTTAGGATATGAATTTTTATGATCTTGTGGAATATGTATTTATGATTTCATTATGAGATGGGTGGGACCTATATCTCCCTCCCATACATTGGGTAAAGATTTATATGTCATGAAATAGACTAATATGGTCTTGGGAATGAACCTCTACTACTATGATAGCCATGGGAGTGAAACATGACTACCAAATATAGTATTTAGAGTGAACTCGTGCTACTAATTTGTCCATGGGAGTAATCCATTCCTACCAAGATGGTATGGGGAGTGAACTCATACTACCAATATTGTTTTGGTAGTGATGCCTTTGATACTATAGAAATCATATTATATGATTATTTGTCTACAAAAATTCCATTATTTATTCCTATGATATGATTTATGGCTTATGTTCTTTGTTTCCATATGATTCAAGTCTAATGAACTACCAAGATTTATTCCATTATTCATGTATATGAACTTTGATCTGTATTGTATTATCTTATTTTCTTGATCATGTTATCAAACCCTTATTCTCGTGATTATTCTTACATATATCCCTTATTTACCCTTACTGAGCATTTTAGCTCACCTCTTTTTATGTTTCCTTCCCTATGTTAGGAAGATATGTGTTATTTTTGATGATTATAAGAAGGGTTCCAGTCAAGAAGAACCTTGTGGGAGATAATTTAGCTCACTTATGTATCAGTGTTTATGTTTCTATGTTTCCAAAGGCACTAGACTAGTACAATATTTGGGAATCTATTTGTATACTATTTTAAGTGTTACAAATATTTTATGTAATGTTATTGCATGAAAATAATGGATTGTTATAAACCTATAATAACCTGAGTCTATTGTCACTGTCTCCTACACCCAGCTATCAATAACTTCTACTATTCGCTTACCTCATCTTCGACCATATTCCCTTCATGATCATACAACACCATCTTTTTATGTATAAAAATATACATACACACACATGTCATCTCATAATCACCTTCATAGATAATTTTCATGATATTTAAGGTGTTGTAATTTTAGTGAGAAGTGAGGTTATTTGTTATGGAGGTTTTAACATGAGGCTGGCTAGATTCGCATGAGGGTTCAAATCCTGGAGTAGTTCACATGGCAGTGGATTATGTGGTATTATTGATACTTGAGTGTGGTATATTATTATTAATAGATCACAGCATTTCTCACCAGGTTATATTTTGAGTTTCCTTTGATAGAAAGAATTAATGATTGGAGGATACTATTTTTGAAGTCACTTATTTCCTCATACCAATCAAATATATAAGTTGAGTTATGGGATATCATATATATATGATAACCTATAAAAGGATCTCCTCCCCCTTAGACTTTGGTATAAAGTGTGGTGACAAGTTCCACTTACTAAAAACACAAATAATTCTTAGTCTCTAATAAATATAGTTAGGAAGGGAGTTCAGAGAAATTTAGCAACGTTAGTTGCATAATTATGCTGTAGGGAAAAATTATATTTTTAGAGCAATACATTTATATTTTAAAATTTTTATTATGGAAATTTATTTCATAATTTCTATTCTAAAATTCATCAATGAACATATCTACATCATAATGGGAATTTATAAATTTTCCAAATTATAATTTTACATCTTAAATGTTGATTTTAATTTTTTTAAAGGGGGAAAATATTTTATTTTTTATTTTAAGCTCATTCAAAAACCCACATATATTTAAAATAGATTTCAATTTATCATTTTATTTCAAAACCTTCTTTATAAGATGAATTTGATTTAAAATTTATTATTTCATGAGAAACCATTGTGAATTTTATAAATATTTTTTTAAATTACTATTAATTTTAAGGTTTTTATGTTATTAATTTATTTATTAAATATTTTTAATTTTTTTAAAAGATTTTAGATTTCATTTTTTGAAAAGGGGGTTATATTTTCAATTAATCTTATGTTTTAAATTTTTCAATTTAGAATTTTATATGGAATATGTTTTTAACATTTTATAGAGGTTTAATTCTTTCAAGGCTATTATTTTATCTTCTTATTCATTTTTTATTTGTGACTATTACCAAAAAATATTCTACTAGATGGAAATATATTATTTCATGTGGTATTCATCTTAGTTAAATATTATGGATGTTTCCCAAGTCCAAATTATTTTGTGGTCATGTATTAATCATTTTTATTCAGAGTCCATGCTAATATTCTCAAGACTAAGGAATAATTTTATTCATGTTATATTGACTACATAAATTAAATAAATATTTATTCACCTGATAGTGAATAAAATATATTTATTTTTTTATTAAATATTTAATAAATATTTATTTACTAGTTTGTGAATAAAATATTTATTTAAGAGAATAAAATATTTATTCGGGTGTTTAATAAATTCAATAGGACTTCGAACGGACCAAGAATGTGTCCAGTGATACAATTATTATTTAAGAGTCGGTAAATATTATTTTTCCATTTTGTGCAAGTTGGTGCATGAGAAAATATTATTATTATTATTATTACTATGTGTCATGGGTTTTAATTAATGGTTGTAATTATATTTAATGGTAGTTATGAAATTAAATTTTCTAACTAGAATCCCTACTCTATAAATAGATGGATTTGTCTATTATGTAAATCAATTGAGACCAATTCTATGTTTGTGAATAGAGAATTGTTGTGCTCATTGAACTTTCTCTCAACTCATCCTCATCTATCTCTCTAAAGAATGATAAACAGAAGATAAAATTTCTTAAAGACCAAAGAATGAGAAATCATAAACAAATAAAAAAGTCATTTGATTCATCACGCTAGTACCCGAAGTATGAGCGGCGTTGCTCAGAGACCATTTGAGCAAGTGTGGGTCACTTCTACATGAATTATACCCTTGGATCCATAAGAGCTTGGTATTCTGCTTCATTATTTTTACCGCCTCCCAACAATGAGAAGGAATAAGGTAGCACTACCTTTTCTGGGGAAATGAGTACAACTCCTAAACCATCTTTGCTGAACTTAAGATCTTCCATTTTCCTCCCTGTTGGACTTCTGGAAGCACCATCAAAGTACATTTTCCATGTTTGAAGACTATATTGAATAAATAATACTTCCTCATCAGGAAGTTAAATATCTGGAGATGTATCATCCATTGAAGGGTGTTCAGCAAGGAAATCAGCCAGATCTTGGCCCTTTATAGCCTTTTGAGACACATATTGAATATCAAATTGCTGCAAAATAACTACCCACCTTTCCATACATCTTATAAGCATTGGATAACTAAGGATGAATTTGAGCGGGTCATTGTGAGAAACCAATTGGACCTCGTGATGTTGCAGATAGTGCCTCAACTTCTGAAATTCAAAGATTAATGCTAGGCAGCACTTCTCAATATTTGAGTATTGGGTTTCTACTTCAAGCATAGTCTGACTGAGATAGTATAGGCTATTTTCATTCCCAGCATCATTATTCTGAGCAAGAAAGGCACCCAATGATCACTCTAAGGTTGTCACATAGAGGATTAGTGGTCTTCCTTCAACAAGTGGAATTAATACCAGTGTACTTAAGAGATACTTCTTCAGAATATAGAATGCTTCTTGACATTCTTCAGTTCACTGGTAAGTCACTCCCTTCTTCATCAATTTGGTGAAGGGTAAACTTTTTCCTACAAAAATGGTGATGAAATGCCGAATATAGGCCAAGTGTCCTTGAAGTCCTCTCAATTCCTTTAAATTTCAAGGAGGTGACATACCAAGGATTGAATTTTTCTTCTCAATATCAACCTCGATACCACGATGGCGTACAACAAAACTGAGAAATTTTCCTGAGGTTACCCCAAAAGCACATTTTAAGGGGTTCATCTTCAAATTATGTTGCCGAAGATTGTGGAATATGATTTCCAAATCAACCAATGGATTAGAACGTTGCCTGGATTTAACCACCAAATCGTCCACATAACATTCAACAAACTTCCCTAGAAAGGGTTTGAAGATACGATTCATGGCACGATGATATGTTGCGCCTCCATTCTTCAGACCAAAGGGCATTACCCGATAGCAAAACACACCCTGAGGGGATCTGAAGTCTATAGATTCCTCATCTTCTGGAGCCATTCGGATTTGATTATATCCAAAATATCCATCCATGAAGGAAAGTGTGTCACATCCAGCTGTTTCATCAATCAAGAGTTCTGTAATTGGAATTGGAAAATCATCCTTAGGAAAATTCCCATTAAGATCTCTGAAATCAATGCAAACTCTAATTTTTCCATTTTTCATTTTCACTGGTACAATATTAGACAACCATTTCGGATATTGAACTTCTCTAATGAAGTTAGCTTTGATAAGCTTATCCACTTCAGCTTCAATTTTGGAAGCATAGGTTGGTTGTGTTCTTCTAGCGGCTTGTTTGAATCCTCAATGTTCTTTTGGAAAACCAAAATGATGAGTGGAAACATCAGGATAAAGCCCTAGCATCTCTATATAGTTCCAAACAAATATATCTCAATTTTTCTTTAAAAATGAAATATACATATCTTTCTCTTCAATAGTCATGACAACACTAATCAAAGTGGGGCGTGGATCTTCTTTTGTACCCAAATTTATTTCTCTGAGTTCATCCACGGTGGTAGAGATACCCTCTTCAAATGATATAGGAGCATCCCTAAGATCATCCTCTTCTTCTTCAACATGTGTTATTTCTTCTGTTTCTACTTGCATAGTAGATGATGAAGTGTAATTTTCATGATCAGAAGAGATGTTAAAATTTGAACATCTTGAAGAAGAAGCTTCCATTTCCGACCCGATTGATGATGAAGGGTCTTACATGGGTAATATAGAGGATATAATGGATTGATAATCGACATCATCATTCACCTATGACATTGCTATAACTTCTTCTGGCCTGATTGGTGAAGTATAGACTTTCTGGATTTCATTAGATGAAATGAAGACATCTCTATTTGAGCCTTCATCATTGCTTGGTGAATCACCAATTTCTCCCACGTTGTATGGATTGATTGCCATAATTGACATTATGGAGGATTCCATAAGAGTATTTTCATTTGGGTCTATCCTGTCAATTTGATTGATAGGCAATACATAATCTGTACTCACATGTGTAAATGGGTTTACTGGAATCTTTTCCAAACCATATGGAGCATTAACTTTTGTAATCTCCCTTGTTGTGGATTTCTCCTTTCCCTTTATGTGATAGAATTCTGCCTCAATGTATTGAGATTCACATGTCTTGAATGGGGATTTATCACCATACAATGTCCCAATTTGACCATAGAAACAATATTTGAGACATTGATGGTATGATGAAGGGATAGCTGCATGCCGATGTAGCCAGGGTCTACCAAGAAAGATGTTGAAGGCTGAGTCTTGATCAAAAAACACGAAATCTGAATTGGATACAAGATCTCCAAACTGAGTTCTGAGTGTAATCTCGCCCAGTGGTTCTTATTAATTTTTATCATATCCTTGTAACATCAATGTAGAAGGAGATAAATCAGATTTTGTGAGGCCCAATCGACGAAGTGTACGAATGGGGATGAGGTTGACTCTTGAACCATTATCAATTAATACACTTTGGACATCTACACCATTGACCTTTCCAGATAAGTATAATGTTCTGATATGTCCATTCATGACATCATCTTCATCTTTATCTGTGAAAGATATCACAACATGGCATTTTGCATGATTATTTTCAACATGGTAGGCTTCAGCCGCAGAAATTTCAGTTTCAAACTCCTGAGGACTAGACAAAGCCTCGATGAGTGCCTCTCGAAGATCCTTTGATAAATTCAAGGCATCCAAAATTGATAACATGGCTGGTACTTGGGCCAAGTGTTTCAATACATCATACTTTTGATCCAAAGATCTGGATTTCCCAACAGTAACATGTGGTTTCGCAGGTGCCTTAGAAGTTGATGTTTTGGAAGTTGATGCATCTTGTACTGGGATAGGAGTTGGTAATACTCCTATATTTGTAAGATTAGACCTATTAGGTCTATTTAATTACTAAGATGAATAAGGTGGAACCTCCAACTGATCTTCCAGAATAACTATTCCAGGACTAGATCTTCTTTTTGTAGAAGAACTTGCTTGTTCTTGTTTAGCTCGTTGAAGGGGTCTTCCATGAGTTTCTGTTGAATACAAAATTTTGGAAGGGGTATAATTGAAATAGTGGCCTCTGAAATATCCATGTCTTCCCCTGTACCCTGAGCCTCTATAACTCCCTCTCATTCCTCTTTTTGATACAAGGAATTCAGGCTCATCAAAATTGAAACTGCGACTGGAATATGGGTCTGTTAAGTGAATCATATTAATAGAACCAAAAATCAACTCTTCGTCTGATGAAGACTCTGCCTGATTAGCCAATTTAGGTTGTGCCATTTTGTGGGACGGTGCCCATGGCTTCGAAGTAGATGGCATAAAATCTTCCAGAGTCAAAGACAACTTAGACTTTGACACAATTTCATCTTCTTCTGACTGTTCCTATTTCTTGGAATTATGCCTCCCTTTTGAAGATTTACCCTCTAATGAAGAGGGTTTTTCTATGGAATTCATGTCAAAAGACACAATTGGATTCTTTAATTGCGTTCGCAAAATGTAATGAGTTCGGTTGATCGTTTTTCTGACCATCTAATCATTATATTTTTGCGCATTTTTGTTCTTGACTTCTTACCACTCGCCTTCTTCCTCTGGATCTGTAGCAGTAAGACATGCTATCTGAGATGAAGAACCTTTCAGTTTGACTTGTCCCAAGTCGACTATTTTCTATAAGAGCTCCTCGAAGACAAAACACACTTTAATGGGGTTCCCCAACATCTGATGAAATGGGAAATAATTGGGACGGTATTCATCTCCTTCCTTATTTGGCCTCTTGGGCCTTGGCAATTGAACCAAATTATTTTCCAGAGCTGAAATGAAGTAACCAGGAACTTGTTCATTTCAGAAAGAGTAGACTTTGCTCTTCAGATCCTCAAATTGTTTTTGTCTTTGATCTCTTTGATCATCTTGACGAAACGGCCTCTGTTGTTGATGCTCAGGAGGCGGAGCCCTTCGAGAAGATGATGGCCTTGAAGTAGAAGCAGGTACAGGTGCTTGTTTAAGCATAACTATAGCAGTTTCTGCTTTACCTATTCTCCTTCCTGGAGCTGATGTAATTACACGAGCTTTATCCTTAGTCTTCATAAGAGAGTCTTCAATCTGTTGAGATATTGAAGTAAGGTCTCGAAACCCTCCTGTGTATTTCACAAGGATCAATGGCATGCGTAATTCATCACGCAAAGTTTCCACACAGATTGGCAACAATTCCTCTTGAGGGAGTGCTAAGATCAGGGAATATGTTAATCAATTCTAGCGAGCAATGAAATCAGAAACCCTTTCATTCTCCCTTTTCTTATAGTTTGTAAGATCAAAAACTGTTGTCTTGGGAAAAGTTGAGTTGAATTGAAGAATGAGTCATTGGCAGAGATCCTCCCATCCGATAATTGACTGATATTGCAATCTTGTGTACCAGACAAAGGTAGGCCCTGGTAATGATTTTAAAAAACACTTGAGCTTAACTGCTTCTTATTGCTGAGGAGTTCCCATCATAGGATCGCAATGAGAAACAAAATGTGTTAAGTGTTGCTCTGGGTCTCCCGAACCATTAAAGATTGGGAATGTGGTACTTGAAAAATTTGATGGGGGAGGAATTGCATCAACCCATTCAGGGTAATATATATTTTCTGATTGAATTTGAGTACGCTTTCCCTCCATAGATTCCAACCAAGCTATTAATGACTCAATAGTAGTTATTAACTTTTGAGAAACATCTGGTTGAGCTTGGACCTGAGCAGGTGCAATGACTGGAACTTGGACAGATGTGGTGGCTGGTACTGCAACTAATGGTAGCACCACAGATTGTTGTTTCACATGACCCGTAGTATTAGACCGGTGATGGTGTACTGGTAGAGGTGTATATTCTTGATCCATCTCAGTAGCCACAACAAATTCCCTTTGCTGACTGACTCCAGCACGCTTAGGAGGAAGACTACCCTGAAGTAGTTCTGCATTCAACCTCCTACACTCCTTCATTTCTTCCTCTTGTTGTGAAAATCTTTTCTCTAATGAGAGATATTGGCCTTCTCCATAGGAAGGTTATGTAACCTTATTCTTTCCTTTCCCCTTATTGGACACCTTTTGGAGAGGGGGAAGTGGGTTACTTGAAGTATTACCTAACTTCTGGGTAATCCTCTAATTTCATGTACGCACACCTTCTTCATTTGTGCTTATGCGTACAACCTCTTGAGCAGGAACCTCTTTATTTGATCCCTATGACTGAGCCTCATATGGGGGATCAGTAATAATGGCATTGATGACATTAATTGATGCATAATTCATTGCATCTCTTTTATCGGCATTTCTGTGATATTTTCTTCTTTCATGTCCTTATTAAGACACTACCTTTTACTGATTTGATTTCTCAGGAAATTCATGATGAACCGTATTTTGGAGGGAATCTCCTGACAGTTTGGCCCTTCATTCCTCTTGAGGCTTCTTCCCTAATTTAGAGAAGATTGGATTTCTATGAGGGAGAGATTTAGGATTTGAAAAAGTCCTCAGTCCTGTGGACTGGGGTTGTTCCTGCTCAACTCCTCGAATCCTATTTGTTGATTCTAAGGGTTGGGTTAAAAGAGTCCACGTTCTGAAAAGGTGGGGTGGTTCTTGACATGCTATATATGATACCGTCTTTAAAGCTCTCATGGTCTTGCGGACTTTAGTCCGGAAATTAGCCGGATGCATCAACCTACATCCACTCTTATCACCCGGCTCAAAAGACTGTTGGATGATTTCAGACACTTCTGTCACTTGATGATGTGATTGCTCCAAATGAGAGGATTTTTCAATATTCTCATTTTCTTGATGCAGGTGTAATTCAATAACTTGTTCTTTGTATGCTTGATTTTGAGAGGAACTAATTGAGGCATATTCTTGAGCGAGCCTTTGATTACAAACAAAGCCAATTGGTTGTGGCCAGCCATGGGCAATAACATTTCATGACACCATTTTCGGTGGGCTTTGCTGACTGGAGAGTACAGTTAAATGTAGTGCTCCATGAACACCCCATCCCCTGATATGAATACCAGATGAGGAATTGGAAATTAACTGGTGCAATCTTCTTAGTGCGCTAAGGTATAAACGTTGAAGGGCTCTATGTTTCTTTTCAGCCTTTGGATATTGATAAACAAAGAGATAATCCAAAACAATTTGGCATTATAACCCTTCTATTATCTTGACATGATTTTCATATTCATCATAAGATAATATTTTCTTTTTCAACTGACAAAGAGTTTTCCATATGTTAAGACAAATATCATGAATTCCATATTCCGTCAACATCTCCAGAATGTCATACTGAGAGTCATCCAAATGACAAAACATAACTGGCACTTCACCTTTCGCCAGTTGTTTTCTCATATTCAGTACTTGCTCTTTATCATTCAATGGAGATTCTTCTACCTGATTAGACCAGAGCTGGTGCTTCCTTGCTGCTTCATCGGATTCAACAAGATTGGTAGAGAATTCACTGATCAAACTAGATGATTCATGACTTAGGGGTGGTTCGGAGAATGACCTACACCCTGGGCTATCTTTTGATTGAGAAATTATTTCACCTGCTAATGGTAAAGCATCAGACATGACTGGCATCACATTTTCAAGTGCCTCAAGATAAGAGGTATTTCTCATCACTACATTGTCCATTGAAGCATTTTCCAGGCAATGTGCATTACTACTGTGGAGAAGACTTTCATAGCTAAATTCATCATCATGGGGAGGACCACCATGGTGGGTTATAGTAAAAGATGAAACATTTTTCTCCTTGGTCTTCTGACCACACAGAAGGTTCTTGTGGCTCTCATGTGAAGATGAAACTTCAAGATCGATCAAATTGTCATGAAGTAAGTCTTCATGAAGAAGTGTCTGATGCAGACCTTCAAAATTAATGTACCCACTATTGGGAACTGAGAGAGTAGAATCTCGAGTTGTAAAAGATAATTGTCTGAGTGCATCAAGAACTCCAGCATCGAGTAAGTACTTATTACAAATTTTCCCTTGATTTCTTGACTGTGTTGGGCGGGTCTTATTCTTAGATGCCTTCTTACTCACTTTAGGAACCCCTTGTTGATGAAAGTGCTCATTATGGGCAGGTGTATGTGTCTGCTCAGGAGAAATGATCAGGTAAGGCTGATTATCTCCACTCAAATCAGGTGTATGTGCCTGACTTGGTTGTCTGTATGATATGGGGGAGTATGCCCCACAACCCTCTTGGACTGGAACAGAGGTGTGTGTCTGTTCTAGAGTGAACTGTTGATGTTTCACTCCATTAGTAGGGATAGAATTGCATTTCTTCCCCAGTGATGCTACTGAAGCTGTTATAATATCCTGGCAGGCATCCAGAATATGAGCAGGGATTTGCTTCTTCTCTTTCACCATTGACAGAATGTGCTTGGTGACTTCAGTGGCTGGAACGGGGATATACGTCCATTCCGTGCTTGTATTTGGTGTCTATTCCTACTTCTTTCCTCCTTTTCCTGTTAGTGAATTCTGACAGTACTCATGTGTGAGGGCAAAGAGTTGAGTCTGCCTCTTGTTTGTCACCGGAGCTTTCCGACTGACTTCTCCAAATGCTACCAAATGAGACTATTGGTAGTCTTGATCAATACTAGCAGGTGTATGTGCCTACTGATTTCATTCCTCAAAATGTGGTTGACAAGCTTCCTTTAATTCTGACATATGAGGCTGCTGGAAGGACTGATGAGTGTAAGCAGGTGTATGTTCCTTTTTACCAGTTTTCAATACATTGGGTTGGCGGGCTCTATCATATGTAGTCAGACGAGCCTGCTGACCAGCTGATGATTTATAAACAGATGTATATTCCTATCTATAGTACTCCACCGGAATTACCTGGTGGGATTGGCCTGCTGTTGCCAGACGAGTCTGCTAGACAGCAGAATTAAAATGAATGGGTGTATTTTCCCGCTCGTTGCTTTCCACCAAGTTAGGTTAGTGGACTTCTCTGGAAACAGCAGAGATAAGAACCTACTCACTATTAACCGGTTTTCTCCTCTAGTGGTTCGTCTTGCCTGCTCGGGTTCAAGGAACCTGAGCCGAACGCCTGGAGACGACACCCTCATCAAGTTGAGGGCGCACTGCCGCACGAGTCTGGCGGTGATTGTTGGTGGGATCCCTCGAGAAGGACTCCTATCTCTTTGAGGTAAGGCCATGAGGGACCTGCTCATTCACCTCCCCATAATATGGGAGGGAATGGTGATTGCGTTCTGGGGATAATGACCCGAAATGGTTAGAGACAGTGGTTGGAACCACCTGCTTCTTTATCACTAGTAGTCACTGTTCGGACGACCAGGTTGAGTTGTTCACTTGGAGGGCTTGTCGAGCAGCCTCCAGAGTTGGAATTGTACCGTGTCGACGGTACTCCTTAACCAGCACATTTTATACCCAGCGTTGAATATGCTGAGTAGGTGATGTCATCCTTATAATGGATGACGATCCAGTAGGAGTAGCAGCAAATACATTCACAGTAGAGGTTTTCACAGCAGCGGCATTCACAGACGTGAATTTAAGAAAATCCATTCTTGTAATGCATAAGATCTTGGAAAATAGTTCCTTTTTGATATAACGAACATAATCAAGATAAGTTTGGCTGCTATATCTTTTGGATGAGAACATATGTTATTGATTGCTTTGTTGGCCCTCTCATTGAGTTTAAATTGGGGCCTAACAAATAAGAAAAACATCATTTTAACTTGGTTAAGGATTCATGTCGGGTTCACCATTTTTTGTTTCCTCTGGAAATGGGGATGACCACATTGATTTAAGGTTCAAACATTCCAAGCGGTTTCTAACGGGTTTGTTCGTAGAACTGTAAAACATCCAATGATTCCACATCCATTTGGACCTACTTTCCAAAGGTGGGTGCTCATTAGTTCTGGACTAATGAGGCTTAAGAATTTAAATTGGTCAAGAGGATGGGAGGTCGGACTCATCACACCTTTTTGGGGGGAATTATTGTCTACTCTGAGACTCTCTATATAGATTTAAGTTATGTTTTTGAATCATTATTACATTACCAAGTATGAAAATGAGCTTTACTTTAGATATGACCATCAATAATTAGTATGTATAAGATTTAGAGAATCTTTTATATGTATTAGAGGTTCTTCATCGATAGGGAATCATCTTTATTTGTTAGATATTCTTGGTCAATGGTATCCTTCGACAGAATATATAGAAATATCTTGGTTATTGTGATAACCATACTGGTTTTAAAGCCACTCAGCGGGTCAATTGAAGTTTATTGTCATTAAAAATGACATCAATTAATTCATAGTTGGGATCATACCCATAGATGGGCTACCTACGTATCCTTTGTTTTGGAAAAGGAATCAGAACCCACATAGTTCGAGTAAAGAAGTATAAGATTTTATGCATTATTGATTCCTCAAAGAAAGATGTCATAATTACTTTTACACTCTAAGCTCACGTGAGTCATACTCTGTTTGAGAAACAAGAGGTATTGGTAAAACCAGACAATTGTGCCATGAAATATGAAATTATAAGAAATTAGTGGGTATTATGTATGTATGACTGTCCAGATAGATGAATATTCGGATTTACTTTAGGGAAGAAACCTAGGAACAAGGTCTATAAAGGTATATGTGCTTTCTAGAGATTTGGATACTCTAACTTGGGGCTTATTCCTGAGGAGGATTCCCAATTTAGGAGGGGACTTATGATTGGATTTTACTCCTGAGAATGAAGCCCAAGTCAAAAGTAAATTAAGATTGGTTAAGAGAAATTATGACTGGGGATTATTCTTAAAGAAGAGGCCCAGGTTAAAGGGGATTATAACTAAGGATTACTCCTGAAAAGGAAACCCAGGTTAAGGGAATTTGGATTTTTGGGAACTTGGGGATTACTCCTAAGGAGGATTCCCATATTAAAAGAATTTACGGTTGGGGTTTACTCTTGAGGAGGATGCCCAAAATTAAGGAAATTGGAAGACTGTGGCTTACTTCTGAAAAGGAGGCCCGAGCTAGGGGACTTGAGACTTAGGACTTATCCCTAAGAAGGAGGCCTAATTTAAATGTAATTTATGATTTATGACTTATCCCTGAAATGGAGGATCAAATCAGAGGAATTATGACTGGGGATTAGTCCTGAAAAGAAGGCCCAGAATTAAGGGGACTTGGGGATTACTCCTGAAAAGGAGGCCCAAATTAAGAGAACATGGACTAGGGATTACTCCTGAAAAGGGCGCCCAGGTTAAGGATTCTCTCATATTAAAGGATGAGGTTGAATGAATGAAATATCTGACCTTAGTAACATAAAGATATGTAACTCACTAGGTTCTAAGAGATGTTCCACAAAATTCCTTTCAGATAAGGAAGCCAATAAGGAAATCATGCCATGAATGGCTTTGAAGAGAGTTCTTAAGGATTAATCATGAAGAGGATAGGTGGATAGGCATAAGAGAGGTAAAAATAGGCAGGAGGGGCACCCAAAAAGAAGGTGCCACGCAAGTCGTGTATGGGCGTGTAAGTCCTGGTCGCGCAAGTATACTTGCGCGACACATGGGTACTTGTGTGATGGTTAACCCTTAGGGTAATACTTGGACGAGACTTGGCTCAAGCCCTTAGTACTACCCCTAGTGGCTTCCAGAAGAGGGGTGCACAAGTTCTGTTGAAGGGGTAAGGCGGTGCGCAAGTGTGGCCATTTCCCTTAAGGGCTGGCCACTTAGGCATGTAAGTGTTGATGAGTTTCAACACTTAGTCCTTACTCCCCCTCTTTAAATCTTATATTCTAGGTAAGAAACTACCTTAGAAGTGTTCGGAAGCTTTGAGAAGAGACTAGGGCACCGAGAGCTCAAATCTGAGTTTCTGGAATTTTTCATCCTAAAATGGGGGGCCCACCGGGGATATTTATAGGCTGGTGAAGACCCTGGCCGAATTTTAAAGAGGGCGTTCATGTCACCTGCGAGACCATTGGGCGCCGCACATGTATACTTGTGTGACCTTGGTGGAACTTGCGCGACCCAAGTGCATTTGAATCTTTTTTTGTGCCTTTGTTAGTTTTTGATGTTTCTTCAAAGGATGAATCACTTTGGGTTCAAGGTATTTCCATTTTCAATTCGTTAGACTCTGTGACGGAAAGGAGCGTCAACGCCCAACTAATACCAATGAGAAGGAATCCTAGAAGGTCACACACTAATTGTTTCCATTGGTATCGATTAAGTTTTTTTAGAGTTTAGTTAATGGAATAAATATTATTCTCATGACTGAGGAATGATTTTATTCAAGTTATATTGATCTCATTAATTAAATAAACATTTATTCAACAGATTGTGAGTAAAATATATTTATTTATTTTATTGAATATTTAATATATTTTTATTTACTAGTTTGTGAATAAAATATTTTTTTAACTGAAGAAAATATTTATTTGGGTGTTCAATAAATGAAAGAGGAGTTTCAATGGACCAAGACTATGTCTGGTGATAAAATAATTATTTACGAGTCAGTAAATATTTTTTATCCATTTTGTGAAAGTTGGTGCACCACAAAATTATACTATTATTATTATTATATGGCATAGGATTTGATTAATGGTTATAATTATATTTAATGGATGTTAAGAAATTAAATTTTTTAACTGAAATACCAGCTCTATAAATAGATGACTATGTCTATTGTGTAAAGAATTTGAAACCAATGCCATGTTTGGGAATAGAGAATTATTGTTCCCAAAAACATATCTCTGGAATCAGCATCCTCTATCCATATCAAGAATGAGAAACCCAAGAAATAATTTTTTCAAGATTGAAGAATGAGTGATCAAGAACAAACCATGCATGATATTAGATTTTCCATAATAGCACCCAAAGAATGAGTGGCGTTGCTCGAAGACCATTGAAGCGCGTGTAGATCACTGCAAGAGGGATTCTACCCTGGGATCCTCACAAGCGCAATGAATGAAATCTAGAAGGGACCTTTAAGATGATCAACAATCATTAATGAAGAAAGTTCATAAGTCTAGGTATTTATTTCTTCTGATATTAAATAAATTAATTATAAATTTTATGTGCAAGATCCTCGCTCTTGGTTTTGTGAAATGATTATTAAAATAAATTTTAATATATCTCCCCCCATCGCAATGCTTCTACTATGCCTAGAACCAACACATGTAGGTTTTAAAATTATACTGGTCCTAACTTTTGTTGTCATTGTATTATTATTAATGATATATATACATCTATACACACACACACACAAATATATATACATATATATATATATATTTATATTTATATTTATATTTATATTTATATATATAAGTAAACATTTTTATAGTTTTTAATGATATGATTGAAACCCCATGTGAAAAAAAGGTCAAGTTCAAAATGTTTTAGTGAAATTCAGGGTTTGGACATTGTAAACATAATGGGGATTTGGAGACTAATCCCAACCCTCCAAGATGATTATGCACTATATCACCTTCAATGATCCAAGTGGCCTCAAGATTTAGTTTTCCCGATCATGTAAGGTGTTTTTTAGAAAAATTAGTGTATTTTTTTAAGAAATTATTTCCAACTATTCATATAGTGTTAATATTTTATATGAAATAAAATTATTTTTATTTATTTAGGGTTTTTTATTTCAACAATGGTAGTTTATTTGAGGAGATTTTAAAAAAATGTTCTTAAATATTTATTTTCTGTTTGAAAAACACTTTATGTATTTTTAAAGGGAAATTTAATTTTATATTTAAATAATTTTTTATTGAAATTGTGTTTTCCATTTTTAATAAAATGTTTTAAAATAATTTTTTCTTGTATTTTAAAAAAAATAAATTGTTAGATTGATTCTAAACCCTTCACAGATTATTTTTCCCACCCCAAGTTTTAAAATGTTTTTCATTAGGTATTTAGTTGAGTAAGAGTAACCCAAGTGATGGGTATCGATTATGCATTTTTAGATGAAGTAAATTTGAATATGTCTTGGGATCTTTTAGTTTCAAAAAATTATATTTGAGTAGGATAGATTTTGTTTAAGATTTTTTTAATACTCAAAAAATATTGACCTAAACAATCTTTAGACTTCATGTTATTCTAGTGATATTTAATATTTTATTAAGAAAAGAATATATTGTGCTTTTAGCATAAAATTTGGAAGCATGAGTTTGGGGTGTCACACAAACATGAATATCTTACATGTCTTGATACTAATGGATTCACCAAGTAACATACATTAAATATGTCTTTATTTATAAGAGGAATAAGAACTCACTATTGTGATTACAGAAGTTTTGGAAAACTCACTATTTATCCATGGGTCATTCAACCCACTTATTCCTCTATGTGATACTTTGATACAAGGAATATAATAAAAAATGATATATAAGTGTTTGGGTTAGAGGAACACCAATCATAGGATGTTAAATAAAAATAACTTCAAGTGCATAATAAAGAACCAAAAACTCCTCGAACTGGAAGAATCCCCGAAATTCAATATACTGAAACACACGAAGTCGATGCACTCTAAATCACAACACATAGTCGACACTCATCAAACACACACTCAAAATAAAAACTCATGGAAATAAAAAATCATGAAAAATAATAAATAATTTAAATGAAAACAAGGATTTAAATAATTTAGACATCACTCCAAAATCAATTTTAGAACACCAGCGTACTTTTCATTTCAACAGAAGTTATAAGATTACAATCATTATTGAGAAAACATCTAATTAAATCACTAATTTAAATAATTTAAATAAATTTTTACAAGTGGTCTCACCCAACGTTTTTAGTGGATTCTAATCATTCGATCAGTTCCACTGCCTTCCACAACATGTGGGGGAACCACCTTTTGTCACAATAACCATTGATTTCTTATATCTAACACAGGATTGACTACTAACAACCATTGAAATTAATAATTTAATCTTATATATGAACAATTTACTTTTAAATATCATTACTTTACTAGAAAACATGCTAAAAAAATCTCTAAATAACAACAATAGACATTTTATTTTGTTGTAAATTTCATTCATTGTTAACCAAAGATATATAATTGCACGCCTTCTAGATAATAACTTCTTAAAAACTTACCTTTACTAGACTTTTGTTATAACTAGTATGAACATCAGGACAAGTCAATCCTTTTAAAGCTTCTACATCGTTTTATATGAATCATAAATTGGAAGAGACTTCATTGTTCCAAAAAATATCTCACTTGATGAATAATTTTAATGAAAACTTGGAAACAACAACCACTTAGGGACAATTTAAGTCATTAAACTCCCATAGAAATAACAGTGTACCAAGAACATTTGGTCATCCTAATCCCATTGAGGCTCAATGTTTCCTTATACTTCTTTGGACTAAAACATGTGTGACCATGTAATATAGTTTCTAACTCCTATAAATATTTGATATTTATAGCATTTTTTCCTCCAATATCTTTTAGACAAAATGATATTTCAAGTCCATCATCTTTTTTTGTGAGTATAACACTAAAATAGTTGCAAAATGAATTTCACTCTAAATTTCATAGTAGATAAACCCACTTTCTTAAATCCTTTCAAGATATTATAATAAAAACTTTAACTATATCAGTTACTTATTTTCATTTTTAATTACCACATATTTAACATCTATTATGGATAGTGTTATTACTGGTTTCAACCAATACAACTAGCTTATGGTTACCCCAATATGAGTATACGCATAGCCATTAAAACTCTTTTGTGTGTTTGTATCTCCTCCAAGTTCCACATCCACATAACCCAATATTAGATAATCAATTCAAAAACACAAGTCTATATCTTCTCATACTTTGAGATACCAAACAATCCACTTCACAGGTTCTCATTTTTCTTTTCCTGAATTTTTCATAAACCAAATGATAACACCCAATAGAAATGAAATGTTTTACTTTATACATTACATATTGTATATCAAGATACCTATCATTAATATAATTATAACTTTATCCACATAGGTATCCTCTCCATATATTTTTTGTGATTTCCCATTGTATAATTTGAAGTATTTGGAAAATGGGTTTAAAATAGGATTACATATGACCATTCTAAATATCTTGATGACCTTATAGATATAATCCTTCTATGAAAAAAGAAAACTATTGGTCCTATCTCTCTCAATCCACATTCACAGGATTTTATCATCTTATTTGTGATCCTTCATATTAAATCTTCCCAATAACACACTCATCACCTTTTAACCTAATTAATGTCTCAATTTATTAGTAGAATATCATCCATGTATAATATCATGATAATAAACCTATAATAATTGAAAAACTTTTCGTAAAAATAGTTATATGAGTTTCTCCAAACAAATCCCTACTCATCCATGAATGTGTCAAACAACATGTTCCACTACCATGGTTCCTACTTCAAGCTATATAGCCTTCTCTTTAGCTTACACACCAAGTCTCCTTTATAATTGTCTATGAAACCATGTAGTTACTTTATATAGATTTAATCCACTTTTCACCATGAAGTAATTATGTTTTTACGTCCATCTATTCCATATAAAATCTCCTAGGAGTAACCAAACTCAGCACCATCCATATGATAGTATGTTTAACTAATAATGAGTAAATTTTAGTGAAATGAACTCCTTTATTCTATTAAAAACCATTCACAATCATCCAATGCATATATCACTTCCTAACATAAGTTTATTCTTTCAAATAGATGGTTGAATTTCTATGTAGAACTTTATTCCCATGTGGTAGTTCTATTAGCTCCATTGTTTCATTTGAATCCAACTAATCCATATCATCATTAATGGATTACTATCAATTACTAAAATATATAATATTAGAAGATTACCCTAGGATTTCATGATTTACTATATCCTTATGAAAAAAGTAATTTAAGTCAGTTCCAGACATCTAAACTGGTTATATGACTTTGGTAGTTCTCTATAATGAAACCTATCAATATACACTTTATAGAACTTCAATTTAGATAACATTAGTTTCAAAAATTATGAACAAAGTATCCATATTCCTTGATCATTTTGGTACATCTTCCACTAGTTGGACTTAAACCTTAAGAATTTCGTTCCCCATGAACTTTCTAAAACATGCATCCTTTGAGAACATATTTTAAATAAACTTTGATTTATTCAGTTCATACTTTCTTCTCAACATCCTTTTCCACCATTTTATGGTATTTCCACTGCACCTTCTCATCGAAAAGAACACATAATCTTTTGATTATCTTATGATTATCACTATCCTAGAGGTGCAAACCAAAGATTTCATCATCATACCCAATAAATAATAATTGATGTAACTTAGTTTTGAGTTTCTTTAAATCCATGGAATCTATATATACATAGGTGAATCTTATGAAATCCTTAAGGTATGTAACATATATTGGTTTAATAATCTATAAATACTCTAAAATTTATTTCCCCAATGGTGTAAAAGGACTATTGTTAATAGGTACACTATTCAATTGATTGATTCCACCCAAATCCCCTTGGACATTCTAGAATGTAGCTTCATGCTCCCTATATTTTTAGTTAAAATCCAATTCAAAAACTCTAAAACACCATTTTGGTCTGATGTTTTGGCTATAATATTTTCAAACCTAATTTCTTACATCTAATAGAAATTATAGAAATCCTTTCTATTGTATTCACCACTATTATTGAACCTTGATCATTTCAGCTAATTACTGATCTCTTTTTTCACCTTATCCCTCTATTAAATGAACACTCTGAGCATCTAAGTATTGTGATTATGGAAATAAAGCTATACTTTCCTCATTGAATTATCCATAAAAGTCACAAAATATATTTAACCACTATGATAATGGACCTTTGATATCTCCCAAACACCAATGTTACCATTCTATAACTTCCAAGAAATTGGAATTATTCCATTAAAAATGAAAAATATCTTTCTCTATTTTTTGTGTATATATATTTAAAAACTTCCAAACTTTAGGTGATCAATATTTGGTATGCCCTTTTCCACTTTAACTCGCATGATCATCTCATTAAGGTTCCTATAATTACATTTCCATAACTCCAAAATAAAAAAAGTAATTCTGGTAATTATTTCACAACATGAACAACACATTAGATATAATATCCTTTATTTTAAACCTATGTCCATGACCATTGAACCCGAAATGATTTTTCATACTCCATTCACAAATATATTCTTCAAACCAACTTTATCCAGTTAACCAATAGAAATTAGGTTCTTTCGTACACTTACTATGTGTTTAACTCCCTATATGTTCAAGTGAATTCCATTTTTCATATTGAATTTAAAATCCACCTTCGCTAAAATATTTAGAGTTTCATTGTCATAAATGGATCCTTGTTGAACCTTATGAATATAAAATTTTACATTCATACCTTATCAACCATATAGTGAACAAATATCTGGAATCAATGATCCATGATTCCAATGGAATATTGACACTAAGTAATAAACTTATGCAAACTTCAGCAATAAAATTCATAGAAATTGAATTTCAGGAAGCATCCCTTCAAGAATTCATCATGTGGTCCCTATAATCATTCATGAGATTCCTCTTCTTCTTATAGTGACAACATATAGCTCCATACAAAATCAATCTACCTCAAATTCTATATATATATATATATATCTTTTGATTTGTTCCAGCCTATCCAATGAGGAGAACTTCCTCTACCATCCTTGTTCAGTGTTGTTCAGATGGGTACCTAGAATTACCTTTATCGAAGCTCTTAATTCAAAATAATATTTCTATCATCCTAAAATACTAGGTAAGCCTTATTATAATAATTACTTACAGTAGTTAATAATATGTCCCATGACTTCAGTAATGATTACAATAACAGCAATACCAACACATTTTTTTTAAACTTACTTTATCTAATTCGAGGTTAATCTAAATAATTTTAATTACATTCATAGAATCTATATTTTTCTTTCATTCAACATTAACATGTCAACTATCCTTCGCGTCATTAACATGATGTTCATAATCATTGGCTTCACATACTCTTCTTATAAATATTCTATCAGCTCTATTTTGGTATTTAATTCCCATATATTAAAAGTAATGTTATGTGATAATGGAATCAATATCAATTCAATTGCTTTTCTTCCAAAATATTCCCATTTCTCTTTCACTATTGCCTCTGGTTTGAACCCATTCATTGAAACCTCAATGTCCATCTCAATCAAATAGTCTTTCATCTACATCCTCTAGAAGATGATGTTCATCCCATCAAATTTATTTTTTCATACATTTCCTTCTTCAAATTCCATAACATCTAAAATAATGACTCCCACTAAATTTAATAATAATAAGATATGAATGTTACCTACATCAATTTTAAAGTGTTATAATCCCACATAATAAGAACCTACTCTAACACCCTTATTGGATTTAGTGGAAAATAAATCGCCCGATGTTAATCCACTGGAACTTCATGTGTAGAACAAAGAACTGGAAACTTCCAATATCAAAAGATGTTTTAATATTGGGTTCCTTATACCTAACTTGAATATTAGTTTTCAATTTCCAAATCTCGTATACAAAGAGTTATGAATGATTTGTTCTAATAATAATTGTGTTGATAATTCTATATCCATTGTTTATATGGTAATGTCCTTAAATTAATTATCATATAAAAAGATTATAATAGTTCCCAACTATAATGAAAACATCAATATGTTATGATGGTAGTCATAAAACAGATATCATATGTACTAGATACATTATACTGATGGGGCAGGGCATCCATTTGATTATTATGTGTTGGGGGATTATAAGAATTGGTACTTCTTCTCATGATGTTTTCACATGGTGATATTGTGTAAATGAAATCATGAGAACAAGCTCACCAATAGGAACACCACATGTTTTGGGTGTTATTGGTGTTTCTTATATGTGAGCACATGTATTGGTATCCCAACATGAGATCATTATCGTTTTGTTTCATTTTATCACAAACTTTGATGAAAAAAAATAAACGATGATATTTATGTTAGGATGAGGTACTATTCATTTTGTGTGTCATTGGTGGTGTAGAATTGATTAAATGATCAAGATAGTTTTTATATCTTCCATAAAGAAAGAGATATATCATGCCCAATTTACTAGGATGGCGGTAACCTTATTGAATCCATGATTATGGTAGAATATTTTAAGTCCATAAAATGTTGTTGTAAAATTTTAAGAGAAGTGTGTATGATGGAACAATGTGTGTATCCTGGTTTATGAGATATCATGATATAAAGAGACTACATTACATGGAATTAATTCTAAGTTGGTTATCATTATTATGACTAAATATTTTCACATTAGGGGCTATGATGTGTTTCTAGAGACCACTCTTGGATTGTGGGTATGACTTGCTACTATAGAGATAGGGGTCTATAGGGTCACAAAAAAGTGTATTCATATTAATGGACAATTCTAGGGAATTTTTATTAGGATGTGGTGGTCCCCCATTTCAAGGATTAGAATAAGTTTGAGTTTTAATTATCGCAAAAAATAAAAAAAAATACAAAATTATTCATGTTTATAATAATAGGATATGAATTTATTTTCTCAGTGTATTCAGAAGTTTTAAGTGAATATGAGGAATAATATTTTACAAAAGAATATTATTATTCAAGGTTAATTCAATATTTTTGGGATACTAGATTTGAGTTAATGGATCATATTTTATCATGTGAAATAGATTAGATTTTTGAAATAAGTGATAAAATATATATTAAATTTTTGACATGTTCACTACATCATCAACAGTGAATATGTTTTAATTTAAAGGGTTTTATTTACAATATATAAAAAGTGAAATTTTCTTAAATTAAACCCACCTATTTTAGGAAATCAAAGCCAATATTCATAATGAATATTCCTTACATGATTTAGAGAGATCCTCTATCGACTCTACTGACTCCTAGTGGGAGGAATGTCTGTTCAAAACAATTTGACCAAAATTTATTACCTAGGTCCAAGGTACAATGCTCCTGAAATACTTAGAATGCTTAAAGAATTTTCAATTCTCCAAAATAGTGCACATAAAATGGTGATCAATTCATAGTAAGCATCTGGATCATTTGTGGATGAAATAGAGTTATCCAACATCGGTTCCATTGAGTAGTGATCATTGGAAATGAGTGTAACATATTGTCATTTTTAATTCTAATGATGTTTCAGTTTGATTCTATTTTTGTGCTTAATTTTAATCACATGGGAACCTCATGTGATTAACATGATTTTATTACACTAGAAATCATTTCATGACATTTATCATAGTGTAAAAAAACTAAATTTTCATGCTTTCATGCTTCACCTTCCCCTGGTACCAATAGGTGGTATCAGAGCATCCATTTTAATATTTAAGCCAAATTAAAATTTGTTTGCATGGATTCAAGTAGAGGGTGTCGATACAGTCCCAAATCCTTGAAAAATGTGTAGATCCATGTTCAGATGGTTGAGTTATAGCCATTTGAATATTGAAACCCATTTTGTAGGGATGAATTAATATATATATATATATATATATATATCCCAAGGTGGGGTAGTGAGGCTCATCGTAGTCAATTACCACCACTAGTAGGGTAGGGCTTCCCGTTCCATGTGGTAGTGGAAACCAATAATCTGAATAGACACAAAAAATGTAGGTGTAAGGGAAAAAGTTATAAAAAAAGTCAAATCACATGGAGGGATTTATTCCCGTGGTTTTCCAATGCCCCCGATTTAATGGGGTTAGTCAAAAACTGCACACAATTATGAGTAAAAGGATTTATATAAAAACTTATTTAAGGAATTGGTGGCATTTATTGCATTCCACCCATCAACTAACATCAAGCCTAGACCCCCAAGGGCCAAAAGCCTTGAAAATTTATGAAAAAATCCAAAAAATAAGAAAAATTATTTAGAATGTTTATTGAAACAAAATTAAGACCATCCAATAATTATATTTTCAATTAAAATTATAATAACTTATTTTAATTAATAATTAATTATCACATGTATAATTAATTATAAATTTTATTTTATTTAGAATATTTATTGTGTGCCGACTGGTCATGAGTGAGACAATCCAATTTATGTCTGGTATTTTTATTAATTTTTTTAATCATTAAAATGTGTGGAATGTTTCTAATAATTAATATAAAATGGTTGGTTTCATCATCTATCCCCATCACTATATGCATAATGGCCTTAATTTCCATGAGTGCTCATATTTATCTACATTCCATATTTATAAGACCCCCTCACCAATATGTGATTATTTATTTATAATGATTAGGATGAAAGAAGATACATACCACACTAATATTCTTTTAAATTATAAATGGAAGACGAGCGTAGTGGATGATGTGAGTGCTGAAAATTGAATCGGATATGACTCAGGTAGTTACCCCTAGGTCTTTAATTGATCTATTTTATAATTAATGGATCAACTAGTCATAAATTATCATGACCAGTCACTATTTATTTATTTATGGATGGTTTATTGTGCATGTATATTTTTATATGATCACGTAGAATAATAAACGAGCATGCATAAATAAAATTACCATGTGTAGTGAATGCTTTATATATAAGAATCAATAAGTTATGAATATGATCACATAAAATAAGAATCACAATTAAAAATATATTGCATTCTTTAAGAATAATTAAGATATCTCAAAGAAATATTAAGCCACTAACATCTCTCATTACATGAATATAAACAAAACTATAGATTTGGGATGCTCATCATCCCTAGTGAAGAAATTAATACAAAAATGTCCTTTAATAGTGCTATAATATTCCTTTATCAGCACTAAAAAAACACTGATAATTTGAGCGTAATTAAATACATGAAGATTTTTTCAGCGCTAAAAAGAGCGCTATCTAATGGGTCCTTTAACGGAACTTTTTTTAACACAGTTAAAGATCCCTTTTTTCAGTGTTTTTTTAGAACTATGAAATGGGGTCTTTCACAGTGCTAAAAATTGTGCTGATAGTACTCGTCAACCCTAGTTAAGGAACTACTACAAAAAAATGGCATTTAAGAGCGCTTGAATAGTCTTTTATCAACTCTAAAAAATAGTGATAATTTGAGTGTGGTTAATGGTTTGGAGCTTTTATCATTTTTAAAAAATCACTATTAAATGTCCCCTTTAAAAATTCTAAAAAAATAATTGTTAAATGGTTCCCTTAACAGTGCTTTTTTTAGCACTGTTAAAGACCCCTTTTATCAGTGTTTTTTGTGCTATTAAAGGGGGCCTTTAACAGTGCTAAAAAATAACTGATAATGCTTGCCATCCCTAGTTAAGGAACTGCTACAAAAAATAACCTTTAACATATCTATAATAGACCTTTATCAGTGATAAAAAATATGCTGATAATTTGAGTGCGGTTAAAGGTTCAAAGCTTTATCAATACTAAAAAATAACTATTAAAGGCCCTCTTTAACAATGTTAAAAACCACTATTAAATGGGTCCTTTATCAGTGATTTTTTTAGTGTTGTTAATGGTTCCTTCTATTAGTGTTTTTATCTTTGTTAATGGGGTCCTTTAACAATGCTAAAAAAGTGTTGATAATGCTCGCCAGCCCTAGTTAGGGCACTACTACAAAAACAACCTTTAACAGTGTTAGAATAGACCTTTATGAGTACTAAAAAAGTGCTGATAATTTGATCGCAATTAAAGGTATAAAGCTTTTTATCAGCACTAAAAATTAACTATTAAAGGCCCTCTTTAATAATGCTAAAAAGCGCTATTAAATGTGTCCTTTATCAGCACTTTTTTTTGCTGTTGTTAAAGGTCCCTTTTGTCAGCGTTTTTTTAGTTCTATTAAAGGGTGACTTTAATAGCAATAAAAAGAGATAATAGAGGGTATATAAAAATTTCACAAGCCCCACCCACCCCCCTTCATAAGTTCATCACACCCCCACTCCTTTATCAGTGCTTCAGATAATCCTACCCTCCCACACGCACCCTTACCTCTAGTGAGTTTTGAACCCTACACCTCCTGCATATACATCGAAGCCTTTTCCACTACCTTATACTATTTTGTTTCAAATTTTATGATATATATATATATATATTTAGTTACATTTTTATCCATATATTTATATATATGTTTATATATTAATAAATATATTTTATATGTAAATACGTTTAATTATTTATTTATAAGATTAAATGTTTATGTGTGAATATAATATATATACATATATATTGTTATATATTTGATTATAAATAAAATAACATTGTGAAAAATGATATAATTTCAAAACCATAATATCAATATGAATGTAAGACTTGGAGATTAATTCAGTCCCCACCAAAAAACGGAAAAAGACCCCCACAAAAGAGCTGTAAAATCAATCGAATGTTAAAAAATCAAGGTACGTCAACTAAAAATAAATTTTGGAGGCCTTATGGTTATTTTTTGGCCTTGAAAAATGTGGAAAAATTTTACTTGTGTCACTAAAGGCACAGATCTTGTCGCGTGCTTCAATTTGATATGGGGTATAACTCAAACGGACACCCGAATCAAAAGTTATGCTCGTTTCAAGTTCGAGTTATATTTTCAAATTATTTTAAATATTTTATTGATTTTCTGATTTTTTTTATCTTCAAATTGATATTAAATTACTATTACTTTGTAATAATAAGAAAATTATTAATTAAAAATATTGTTTTAATTATTTTATAAGTTATTTCCACTAAATTTCTTATGTATTAAGTGTAAATGCGAATTTACCTTATCTAAAATATATTTTAAAAAATATATATTATATTTATATCAACATAAATATATTTATATATTAATATATTACTTTTAATAATTTTTTAGAAGTATACTTTTATGATTATAAAAAAGCTCTTATAAAGAGCGGTCTTTTATCAGCGCTTCTAAAAAATGATGATAAAACCCCTCTTTATCAATTATTTTTTACAAGCACTAATAAAAAACCTCATTTATCAGCACTTTTTTTAAAGTGCTGATAAAGGGTCAACATTTATCAGTTCTTGTAAAAAGAGCTAATAAAACTCCCCTTTAACAGTGCTTTTTTAGCACCGTTAAATACACCCTTTAACAATACTTTTAAAAACCCTCCTTTTACAGCGCTTTTTTAGCACTGATAAAGGGGATCTTTAACTGTGTTTTTTATTAGCGTTTTTTAAATCCCTAGTGTTGGATAAACTCGGTTTTGTAGTAGTGATAGTTCCTCTTAATACTGTGGAATTCTTATTAAATTTATGGGTTGAATTAACTAAATTTGGCATCAAACAAGTATCCATATATAATTTTTAAAATTTTAGAGTCACATTTTTTAGTAAATAAATGTTATGCTTTATAAGAGATAGGACCCTAGACAACAGATTAAGGATTCATGAGTTCATGTGGCTAGCCAGTCAAAATCATCTTTTGAAACTCTTTAAGTAGTGGAGTAACCATAGTTTGGACCGAAATGAATGGTTTTAAGGTTCCTTGTCACGAGAATACTTAAGAGGCTGAGTATTCTAAATCTAGTAGTTAAGGGATGTTATGAATTTATAAAATAATGGGAGAAATTTAAGATTATTAAATAAATCTATAATGCCTAGTAATTGGAAATCAAGACAAAGGTACTAATATAATAATGTTTGATTTTGTAGAAAATTGGACAGTAATTCCATAAATTGACTCTGATTAATTTTGGACAAAGAACATGTTCTAACCAACATAAATTTTTGAGAGTGGTAGAGAATCTTACACATTATACTATGATATCAAAAGAAAATATGTGTGCTAAAGTACCCACTACCTGTTGAGCCTCCTTAGGAAGAATGTTTGGGTGAAGAGGAAGCTTGCATAATACATATAGATGTTGAATTTTATGTTTATATAGTAATTCCATCATCAATGTCCAATGTTTTGGGCATGTATTGTCTTTATAAAAATATATAAACTATGATGATTTTTATGCTCACAAATACCCTTTTTTGTCTTCTAATAAAGTTTTCTTGAGTGAGTTTTCATAAATTTATATTCGGGTTAAATTAATTTAATGTTACAGGGATTACTCTGGAAACACTGATTCAAAACCCTATGTTCGGTAAATGAACACATGGTATAAACCCTACATTATGATAAAAAGTGAAACACTTGCATACGGTATCAATCCTACATTACGCTGAAAAAGTGAAATGCATGCATATGGTATTAACCCTACATTACACTAAACTATTTGTTTTTGGATCAGCATCCTTACATTTGGAGAATCATAAAACATGTGAATCATAAACCCTACATTAGAAGTTGAGATTACTATCCATTAACCATATGTTCAAGAATTTGAACGTAAGATTAAACAATGCTACATTAGGGATATTATGCTAAAAAGGTAAACATATGGATTATTATACCTATGCTAATTTTGTTACCTACACTATGAGAATGAACCCTATGCTACGTGAAGGAACTCTATGCTTCGCAAAGGAACCCTACGCTACATGAATGAAACCTATGCTACATAGCTCAACCCTACATTGTTTTCTCAACGATGATGTTCTTAAGACACATTTTCATTCTTAGATTGCTGCAATGGTCAAGTCATAATTGAAGACTGATTTAAGGATCATTATGATTGTTTCAAAGAAACGTATTTATTGGAGAAAATTAATTCTATTTCCATGGGAATTAATGACTCCCTCGATCATTTGGAATTTGAATTTCCATGATCAGTTAGGCCATTCTTTTGGATCTGGAATAACGAATCAAGCTATCTGTTCTATATATTTCTTCGTAGTATCTCTTCAAATATTTATGTGTGTGATAAGTGATTCATATATGTGATTGTATTATTAAAATTATCTTTTATAGTGTTGCTACAATGAACAATTGATTCTGAAAGAAGCTACACTTTGGAGATATACATGTTCAATATTTTACTGTTGTAAGATTACTATTGTAGTTTAGTTTCTACCTTATTGAAGATCACTTTGGAAACAAGGATCGCTTCAGAATATTTCATTATTGAAGATATTCTTTTCTGAAGAAAAAGGTCCATCATTTATGAGTTTATACTACTACAACTGTGAAGAACAACCCGAACCTTTGAAATAAAACTCTTTTTATATATTGGAGTTTCAAATTCTCGTACTCAGTTATGGTGGTGTATCATCTTCTCGATCTAAACTATGTAAAATCGATTCTCTACTATAGAACCAAAACACTTTGTTATTAGTCTTATTATAAAGGTGTTAACTTCCTTTACTCAATTTTAAATTTATTTTCTTGTGATAAGAGGATCATTCTTGTGAAATTTACCAATCCTGCAAAGAGAGTGATTAGTAGTGTGGAATAGGGGATCTTTGTGCCCGAACCACTATAAAAAGTTGTTTTGTTATTTTTTTATCCACTTCATATTCTTTTTATAGAAGTAAACACTACATATCCATATAAATCACAGTGGGTGTCAAAGCCATAATTGTAAAATATTTTTGAAAAGACATAATTCACCCACATCTTGTGTTACTTTGTATATTCTGGCCTAAAAATTGGTATCAGAGGTGATATTTTGGATAAAACAATAGCAATATAAAAGTATAAAGTCTATACAATAATGACAATGACTGATCCGAGAGAAAGAATGTCAATTTTACATGATCCATATTTTAATTGGGAAAATTATGTATGCGGGAAATCTTGAATGATTATCTATCTAAAAATCTTGGATTCAAAGTCTACTCAAAGATCATTACTCCATATGAAATTCCTAAGAAATGAGAAACATGGGATGCTACAACAAAATCCAAGTATGATATCAATTCTAAAGTAATGAATGCTATTATTTTTGTTCATGGACTAGATGAATTCAATCAGGTATCACAATTTCCTTCTACCTATGTGATGTGACATACTATTGTAGTCACTTGTGAATGAACAGATAATGTTAGATATATGAGATATGCTATAACTAAACTAAAATTCGACACATTTAGAATGTTTAATGGTGAAAGCATCACACAGATGAATGGAAGGCTTACAGAAATTGTCAATAATATTACATCCTTAGGTAAACCCATAAAACAATATGATCAAGCTGTAAAAGAACTAAGAGTACCACCCTTTAAATGGAATGATATATCTTCTACAATTCAACAATTATCACATGTCAAAGATCTGACAACAAAATATGTAATTGATAAATTGATGATGTAAGAAGTAGAAATGTAGGCTAAAGTTGAAGATCATAAAATTATTTTCAAGAAAGAAAATATTGCTCTGAAAGTGATACCTCTGAAGCATAGAATAAAATCAAAGTATGAAGTTAAAGAGGAGAAAAATTTCGATTTCTCATATTCTGAAATGGTACTAGCTCAACCATCTAGTAATTTCAGAAAATTCTACAAAAAGAAAAGAGGATTCAAAAAATACTTTAGGAAGGATGAAAAAGAACCAAGAGAAGTTTGATACTAAAAATGTAATAAATTGGGTCATATCAGACCGGATTTTCCTTAACTGAAAGATGAAAGAAAAGGACCAGAAAAGAGATATCATAAAAATGCTGATTATGAGTATAAAAGAAAAATAGCAATGAAATATACATGGAGTGTGCATGAAGACACTAACATCCATTCAAATTCTGATTCATAGATGGAGAAATTAAATCTAAAATAAAATATAGGCTTTATGGATAAAGAGGAAATGGTACAAACTTATTACTCTTATGATTCTGATACTATTAGTTTCTCAAATAATAAATTGGATGCCTACTATTCTATGTTAGAATAAAAATATGATTCTTTTTTAAATAAGTATAAATCTCTAAAAAAACATTCATAATTATTTTTTGGTGAAAGAGATACCATGGTAAAACAATGTCAAGAGATACTTGAAAAATTCGATTCCTCTACATCAAACAATATCAATCATGAAAAGAGAATCAAGGAATTACAGGATGAATTAGAATCCTATAAAAGTATTTCTCTTAGTTTTACTAAAGGAGAAAAAATTTTAAATGAAATTATTGGAATGTATGTTGTTAAAAGGGAATATTTAGAATAGAAAGTAAGGGTGAAAAATTAAAATTATATAAAATTTATTTTATGCCCAATTCTAAAAATGAAACATGTTATCATTATAGAACTAAAGGATATGATAATAATAATTTTTATTTGAAAAATCCCCAAATTATTGGTATTAAAAGAGCCTTTATCTCTAAAAAAATCTGAATAATGTGATATAAATAATAGAAAAATAAAGAAGAGCTGGATTCCTAGATCATTGATTGTTATCATTTCTAGACCCAAGAAGATATAGGCACCAAAACAAACATTTGTTTAATTACTTTTTTAGGAAATATTTCACAAAAAAACATATGGTATATGAGAAATGGATGTTCTAGGAATATGAGTGGAGACTCAACAAACTTTCATACACAAACTCAAATGGATGGAGGATTAGTCACATTTGGTGAAAATTCCAAATGAAAAATTGTTGGAGTTGGAACTATTGGAGATCCAAAGACTATCTAAAACAATAAGTTACTGAATGTACAAGGTATAAAGCACAACCTGATAAGTATCTCTCAACTCTATGATGATGGATTTTGAATTGATTTTTTGAACCATTCCTGCTTTGTGTTCAAATATAAATTTCTTAAGTTTAGATCACTTAGAACTGATAATATTTATATGTTGGATCTAAATTACTTATGTAATTAGAAAGTTAATTGTTTAATTACTAAGTCAAATGAATCTTGGATTTGGAATAGAAGTATTGGACACTGTAATATATATTCTTTACATAAATTATCTAATAAATAGTTAGTTTCTTATTTTCTAAGTTTTAAGTTTGAGAATGATAGATTTTGTTATGCATGCCAAATTGGTAAGAAACACAAATATTTTTTCAAATCTACTAACAAAATTGCTACATCTAAACATTTAAAACTTATCTATATATTTTTTTTTGTAAAATCAAGGGTATCAAGTTTGGATGCTAAATTATATTTTTATGTTTTAGTAGATGATTTCTCAAGATTTACTTGGGTTTATTTTCTAAAAATCAAAAGTGAATTTTTCAATATTTTTGAAAGTTTTTGTAAAAATTTTCAAAATGAAAAAGGTTTTAAAATAATTTTATTGAGAATTGATCATGGTGTAGAATTTGTGAATAAATAATTTAATTCTTTTTTCTCAAATATGGGTATTAAACACACCTTCTCTGTACCAAGAACACCTCAACCAAATGGAATTGTTGAAAAGAGAAATACAATTATTCATGAAATGGAAAGAACTATGCTAAATGAATACGGTCTTCCTACCTATCTTTGGGAAGAAGCTATGAGAAAAACCTTCTATATCATGAATAGAGTTTTAATAAGGCCTATTTTCAAAAAGACACACTATGAACATTTGAATAAAAGAAAACCTAAAGTAAAATACTTTAAATTTTTTGGATACAAGTTTTGTATCTTGAATACTAAGGACAAACTTTGTAAGTTTGATCCAAAAGCTGATGAAGGAATATTTTCGGGATGTTCTACTACCTCTAAATCTTATAGAGTATTTAATAAATATTCAAGGATTTTTTAAGAATCAGTTCATGTGAATTTTGATAAAATTGAACCTTTCATTAAAGAGAAAGAACAAGAAGGTGAAGTCACTAACTCTTTTGAAAACATGAGACTTAAAACCCCTAAAAATTATTTTGAAAATGATATTAATAAAATTTAGTCCAGTTCAAAAAAAACATGATACTAAAGATTATAAAAGTGTCTTTCCTAGACAGTGTAGAACATTAAAGAACCATCCTCTAGAAACTATAATATGAGTCCTAGACATATGAATTAGAACTAAAAGAAATGTAGGAAACCTAGAAGAATTTTCTTCCTTTCTATCTCAGTTAGAACCTAAGTCAATTGAAGAAGCTTGAAAATATGATACTTGGATGCCAGAAATAAAAAAAGAGATAAACAAATTCAAAAGGAATGAAGTTTGGAAAATAGTAGAAATACCAACCAATTATCCAGTTATAGGAACTAAGTGGGTCTTTAGAAATAAATAAGATGATCAAAGGATCATAACTAGAAAAAAAATTCAGATTAGTAGCTAAATGATATAATTAGGAAGAAGGTATAGATTATGATGAAACCTTTTCCCTTATAGCTAGATTAGAATCTATAAGAATCCTTTTAGCCTATGAATCTCATATGAATTTTAAACTATATTAGATGGATGTCAAGTATAATTTTTTAAATGGATATTTAATAGAGGAAGTTTATGTTGAACAACCTCCTGGTTTTGAAAATTCTCAAAAACTAAATATTGTTTTTAAACTTACTAAATCTCTCAATGGACTTAAACAACAACCTAGAGCTTGGTATGAAATATTAAGTTCATTTTATTTGAAAAATGGATTTACTGTTGGATTGGTAGATCCAACACTTCTTAAGAAAACTGTTTGTTCAAATATTTTATTATTTTAAATTTATTTTTATGATGTTATTATGGTTAAACTAATAAAAATATTTGTCATGATTTTTTAAATTTAATACAAAAATAATTTTAAATGAGTATGATGGAAGAACTAAATTTATTTTTAGGGTTTCATATTTTCCAAAAATATTTTGGAAATGTTTTAAATCAATGTAAGTATATTATTGATTTATTGAAAAAGTTTTGACTTGAGAATATAAAGACATATACAACACCTAAGTGTGAAAATATTAAAAATGATTTGGATGAAGCTATAAAACCAATTGAAAATAAGTTATATAGAGGTATTATTAGAATTTTGTTATATCTTACTACTAGTAGACCAAACATTATGTTTTCTGTATAAATTTTTAGTTAATTTCAATCAAATCCAAAAGTGTCCTGTCAAACTGTTATTAAAAGAATTTTTAGATATTTTAATGGAAATGTTTTTCAATCTCTTATTTACCCCAAAACTTCTAATTTTAATTTAATTTCATTTTCAGATGCTGAATTTTGAGGTTGTAGATTAGATAGGAAAATTTACCTTAAGAACCTGTCACTTTTTAAGAAAATCATTAGTTTCATATTCTAGTAAGAAACAACACTCAGTTACCTTGTTAACCACTGAGGCAGAATATGTATCTGCTAGAAGTTTTTGTGCACAAGTTTTGTGGATAAAAAACAATCTACTGGACTTTGGTCTAAACTTTAATTTAATACTTATTTTATGTGATAATACTAGTGCTATAAATATTTCAAAAAATCATATAATTCATTCTAGGACTAAGGAAATTAATATAAAACATCATTTCCTAACATATAATGTCATTAAAAAGGATATATATTTAGAATTTTTCAATATTGAATATCAATTAGCTAATATTTTTACTAAACAACTTCCCAGTGCGTGTTTTGATTTTATTAAGGGGGAGTTAGGAATATTTGTGTTTAAGTGATTTTTTATTAATTTATTTCCAGTCACTTTCTTTTTATTTTATCAAGATTTATTTAATATGTTTTTTCGATTATGTTTTAATTTATAATTTCATTTTGATTTTATTATATTTTTATTTTCAAAATTAAAAAGTAATGAGTAAATTCTTAATCAGCATGAGAAGATTATTTACCTTATCCCACTCCCATTATCCTCTCTAACATGTCCCTTCGATTTATAGACCTTCTTTCGATCCCCATGTTACAAAAACTGAAACCTTCAATCCCTTCAATCTAGAAACCTTCAGTGATGGAAACCTCTTGAAGATCAGTAGATTCTGAGTTTTACAACAATGTCTACTCTTGAGGGAAAGCCCCCAAAGTTCTCTAGGTAAAGGTAATTAATTTTGTTTATTTAGATTCTACAAATATTTTTTTCAAGTAAGCAATACGATTTCAAGTATTGGTTTATACCTTTGGATAAGATAATATTTCTATGATTTACAACATTGAAGTAAAGGAATTTTGCATCAATGCTTCATTTAGAATTGGATTAAAAGAATATTACACTATCTCTAAGATTAATTATTTTGAGTTTTCATTATCTTCTATTGAAATGGTTGATATGTTATGTTATCCCCATGAGGGGGATTTTCAGTTTAATTTAATAAATATCAGTAATGGAAGAAATTCATCAGAGGATATTATGTTTTCATTGTTTGGAATAAGAACTGTCAAGAAGGTAATGATGAAATAACTTACTCTTGATCATCAAGTTATGATGATGTCTATTGAATTTGGAATTTTTCCTAGGACTGTTGAGCTAGATAAAGTCCTATATCCTGACATGCATATCATGTTTTTGTTTCTGAATCACATAAAGTTTAATTTCTTGTGGTTAATGATAAAATATCTAAACTATTACTACCATAAGGATGTGAATATGGGATATTATCCCTATGGATGGATTATTTCTTTTTTACTGTGAAGGAAAGGAAAAATTGTCAATATGTTTTTTGGAAAACATGTCACCACAACGACACTTTGAATGTTGAAATATTAATAATATTTGATTTTTCCGGATCAATTATCGTAATAGTATTTTTCCAGTTGGTGCAGAACATCAATAGAAGTTGTTGATAAAATCTCAGGGGGAATAAAGAATAATTCCTTTAGTTGGTTCTATTCATCAGAGGTCTGATAAAGAATTAACTTTGAGGCCAGAAGAATCTCTTGTTCAGAAAAAAAGAATTACAGTTTTCATTCTAGAGATTGTGGATGAAGCACTAGGAGTAGTTGGGCATGAGGATCTAGTGGATGAGAATGTTTTGAAAGAGTCTTACAGTCAAGAATTTATCAGGGAAGCTATTCATGATACTCATACTCTTGTTGTTCTTGATTCTGAAGTTGCTAGAGGATCTGCCTAGGAAATAGATTAGTTTGTAATGAAGATCCAATTTTGGCCTTAGTAGAATCTAGTCAATGGGAAGTTATTCCTAACCCTGACACTCTATATCTTGAATCTTCTGATTCTCAGTCTGAAGCCTTAGTTATAAATATCAATCTATTGGAGGCTCATAATTTTTTTCTCATACAGTAGTTGGAAACTGAGAAAACGAAATTTGAAGAATATAAGGTTTCTTTAGTGACATGATTTGAGTTTGAAGCTCAGAAGCTCCATTTAAGGGAATTCAAAGAAAATATAATTTCTGTTAGAGAACTTAAAGAACTTATCAACAAGATTTCTAGAGAGTTCAATTTTTTAAGAGATTAATCTGTTAAGAAATAAGATTTTGATGAGTTTAAACTAATTATAGGGTGATAATTTCAGTCTCTCAGCGAAATTTGTCAAGCATCAACCTCCTTTCAATAAAAATCTCCATAACTTATTTTAAAGTTTGAAGAAATTACCTTTGTACTGGCTAAGTTCAATGATATACTACAAACTCTTTAGTGTGATAATACTCCTTTAAGTGTGTTGTTGGAAAATCAAAGACATATGATTAGTCAAATGACTTTAAGTGAATCTTGTTTTGGACAAGTGCTTAATAAAATTATAGACAAGATGACCTCATTCATTCAGTCAGAGGAAGTTGTGAATGATTTTGTAAATGTCAATCAGGTAGAGAATTTTAATGATGGAAATTATTGGAAGAATCTTCTTCAATAATGGTCATAAGTCTTCAATAACCATTTCCAAAGCCTGATTTTGAAGCTTCTTGATATTAGTAGTGAATTTCAAGCCCTTCCCCATCCTGATGAACCCTCTGTCCCTTCTGATTTAAACCAAATCCCTTCATTTTGATGACCATTTTGTTGATGGGGATTGTACTTTATTTTTCAAAACATTTTAATTCATTTTAATTTAAATTTAATTTCTTATTAATTTTTATTATCTTTTATTTTGGTTCAATTTATAAATTTTCAATAATAAATTTATTTCTCTTATCAGTTTTCATAAACTATTCATTTATAGTTCAATACTACATTAACTGTGGATTATATCATTTATTCTTTAAAACCACTTTTTGATATCACAAAAAGGGGGATAATAATTAAGGAATTGGTGAATATTTGTAATCGAATCTCTGAATAATTTCCATGAAGACTATGGGGATATGGGGGGGAATATTTGAAAAACACAACATTTCATTAGAGAAAATATTTAATTTATAATTATCTATTTTTCTTTATCAAAATAATACTTTGAAATCAACATATCAAAATATTTTCTATAACAATTTTTGTATGATTACTAATCATACATTTTCTTTAAATTTTTTTATGTATTATCTTATGTGTTTTGTGATCATCAAAAAATGGGGAGATTGTTGGGAATGTATTATCTCAACAATTGTAACGACCCAAAATTTTATTAATGAAAATTCCTATTGATCTAATTAAATTTCTTATTATGAAAAATAGTTATATGCACTTCCTTAGTTTTATATTTTTGGATTTTAAAATACCGTTAAGAATTGTTTCCATTGTTAATATAGTCGTTGAACAGTGATCACATGATTAATATAAATATAAGGATTTAACAAATCCATTTTACTCAGAAAAAGGAGGTGATGGCCTCATCTAGTAGAATTGCTCCATACGAAGACCATTTATCAGAGCTCAGAAAGGAGGTAGCATCACAGGGATTCGCTCTTGAGAAATCCCTATCTGAGCATCAAAATGTTAATCTTGAATGGAATCACCTATGGGAGAAGTGGAAGTTAATAGAGATTACTACCAGAGAGATGTTATCTGAGCCTCTCCAAGAGTCTATCACAATCTCACACCTTACCCTTAGGTCTTATAAATGTATTATAAGGGTTTATGTAACTAGACCTTATCAATATGAATATGTGCATAATTTTTTAAAAAATAATATACATTCATTTTATTATTATTACTTTGTAAATGGTTTTTAAAACAAAAATAGTATTTTTAGTTAATATTTAAACTCAATTAAGAAATCTATTTTGATGAATTAATGGATTTTTTAATTAAAAAAATATTTTATTAAAATATTATTACTAAATTAATTTTTATTAAATATAAATGATCGTGTAATTTTTATGAATATAATTGTAATTTTTATTAAGGTTTGAAAACTGTTGTTGTAAAAACCCATGAATTTTTAATAAATGTCAGTTTTTATTTTAAAAGTAAAAATTCATATATTTATAAAATTATTTAGATAAAATGAATATTATTTTTAGAACCAAGATTTTGAAATTGTCCAATGGTGAATTTTTCATAATTTTTTCAGACAATCAAATTTTTGGGTAAAAATTAAATACCATTTAAATATATAATGGTTTTATGACATCATAATGACCCAATAGTGATGTAATAAAATACTATAAAAGGGATATTCGGCCAATATATGTTTTAACTTTAAAATAATTTTATTTTATATTTGTTTGATTAATTTTACAATGCCTTAGTGGACCCTCCAAGACTTATAAAACATTTTAACATTTAAAAATGATTTCCATGAGAGTGTGACTCACCTCCACTTAAGCAAGACTAATATTTTAATAATTTCAGACATTGGCCTTATAAAATAATGTTTTCAACTCCCATTTTGAAAAAACCATGGGAAAAACCCCTGAGTTGGATTCTGTTTTTTATTAGTTTAATATGTAGTTTCCAAAACCTAAATAATAAATAATTCCCTCTCCTTTCCTATATAAACCAACTCAATATCCCATTAATATTCACTAAAACCATTTATACCTCAACAAAACGCTTCCCTACTTTCTCTAAAATCTTTCAAAGGCACCCCAAGATCCCAATAATCCTCTCTCAAGCCTCTCCTAAGACTTTGGGATCACACTTCCAAGTAAGGGATCCTCACTTTCCTTCCTTCCTTATTTATGTCCAAGTTTCCTTATATTGTTATGCACTTTTATTTTCAATTTAAAAAGTTGGGGTATAATTTATCACATCCCCTATACTTCCCTCCTTATTTTTTAATTACTAGATACCCCTTTATCTCTCATTAATTCCGCACATTTACAACTATTACCATGCCAAAATTCCATAAGGTATTTCTCTCTCTTCATTTACATTCATGAAATTATTTTATATTATGAAACTAAATTCCATTACATATGATGGGATATTTTGTAACATGACCCCCTTACATTCCATTTCATGTATAAATTATTAGAGAACACTTTATCTCTCATCAACCCATTTTACGATTTCTATTTAACATCGTTATGCTTCCAAAGTCACACCAAAATTTACCATGCCAAAATCATCGTGTAAGTGAATACCATACCCTTTCCACTATCAAGGGTAATCACCTTTATACACATGTACTTTTTGATTGATTTATTACATTTATTTATTCCATATCTCTTATTCTTGTAATAAGTTATGACGTTTAATGAATCCATGTTTTAAGATATATGTGGCACACTTATGCATGAAATGAAATGATTAAGAAGGGTGTGCCTTGATAGCGCTCTAATACATTGGGTAAAGATTAGTATCATGATATGTTAATTTCAATGAGGGTTTAATCATGCTAATTCTTGTGAAATTATGGTTTACTCATGGTTCATGTGCAATTATCCTTGGATCATGCTAATATCATGTTAAATGTTTTTCCACATTTCCATGTTATGATAATCATGTTATATCATGCCTTTATGTTCATGTTTCTCTTACGCTCCATTGATATGACTATTTCCTAACATGTATTTTATTATTTGTGTTATTACTTGTTTACTCCCTTACTAGGATTTATAGCTCACACTTTTCTTATGTATGTTTTCATGTTATCTCATTCAATGTTAAGTATGAAGGAATATTGTTGTTATGTAAAAGAGGTTTTCAATAAAGATGGTGTATTTTATGTTCTAAGTTGTTATATAATGTTCCAAATTTTCCAATACACTAGACCTCTCAGTCCTTAGAGTAGTCTTAAGTGAAATTTTATGTAATAAATCATGTTAAAGTGTGTAATAAAGAGAAGGTTTGTTATAATTGGTATCAGAGGATAGGTTTAGTTATTTTTGGGATTAGGATTACAAAACCCTAGTAAAAGCCTTAGGGATAAGACTAAGTATAATAAAAACATCCCTAAATTTTTGTGAGTATATATTAATTGGTTTATCAATAAAATACATCCTTATCTAGATATTAACAAGTAGAGGTGTCTCTAGTACAGATGTATCTAGGGGTAAAACCCAAAAATGCTGCTTTGAGCTAGACTCAAACAGGAACTGGTGCATGACAACAGGCCTTGTTGCACTCTTAGTTCAACAATCCTAGTGGATATGCCTTGGTAAATTCATAATCTTAGTATGAATTATTATTAAGGGAATAAAAAAATTCCCCTAAGAATATATGTTGGGAAATAGATCATGGATAACATAGATTAAAGCCTATAAATTCATATGTTAAGGAAATAGATGTAATTTATAAGTTATTCCTTTTTTAATTGGATTCATGTTTATGTTTTACCCCTGAACTTCCTATTATTCTAGCCAATAGTCGGTAATAGGAGGACTCGGGCTAACAACCGATGTGAAGATCAATGTGATGACTATTCTAATGAGATTCACAATCCAATGGGAGTGGGAATTGTAAACTTTGTCATGATACTCTCTCATGTAACTCAAGTTTTGAATAGAAACATGGGTTAAGAGGAAAATCCAACCCCCCCCCCCCCCACCTAAGAAAGAACAAGTTGTAATCAAGAGATTCATGTGACAAAGGCCTCCTACTTTTAATGGATCATTTGATCCCTTAATCACCACACAATGGATCAACTTCATTGAGAAGATATTCTCCATACTTCAATGTTCCGAACAAGAGAAGATTATTCTTACTGCTTGTCGTATGGAGGGTGAAACTAATAAATGGTAGAAATTGATCAAAAATATGAAGCCTGAAGAAGTGACTGAGGAATTGGATTGGAAGGATTTCCAAAAAATGTTTTTTGATAAATATTTTACACACACCCTCCGACTTAATATGGAATGGGACTTCCTTTCCCTCAAGAAGAAAGATAATGAATCCATTGGAGTGTGTGAGGAAAACTTAACAAGGATTTCATGATACGCCTCCAACTTTGTCATTACCCCAGAATGCAAGGGTAATATCTTCTTTGGTGGGATAAAACCTAGCCTTTGGAAATCCCTAGCGATCTATGACATTGATAGCTATGATGAAATTGTCTAATGTTCCCTCAAAGTCAAAATGGATATCAGTGAATCTCATGGGTATCATGGGGATAAGAAGCATAAAGTGGAATTTAATTCTGGTAGTCTGATGGGTAAATCCAATGGTTCTAAGAAATTCCAGAACCCCTGTTTCTGACGCTTTCGTCGGGGCGCGCGCCCGTCCGTCCGTGGGGGAGGACGCGCGGCGCTTCTGTTGCCCCTCATTCCTGCTTTCCAAAGCCGGGCGGCATTCTCTCCTTATTCAGGGACGTCTGCTCCTTGATCGAAACGGGATGATGGGATGTCAGTTCTTCCTCCTGCGGATTCCTCCTCAGAACTCATCACCTAGTCCGGGTCTCCCTTATAGATTTAATACGTAGTTCGTGAAACTCTTCCCAGTGCCATGTTTCCATGGACGCCGGTTAATTACACTTCTTCTGTCGGGACATTCCAAAGGGTCTAGTCAGGGCAGCAACCTTCAGTCAGGGGAGTAGTCACGTTGAGGCATCAGTAGCGTGTCTGGATGTTGGGGTACCTGGCATGTCTGTCTGTTATCCTTGACCACAAGGCTTCTCGAGGGCGTGGAAGCCCGAGGCATCCCATATCGAGCGCGGGTAATTATATGTCATAGACACATATCTGAGGTTTTCCTCAGCTTCCCGTGCTCAAAACAGGTTATGCCGCAAGTTTAACATCCAGCGGAGATGGATCAACCCAACCAGAGCATTAGCTAGGATAGATCGGATTGAGGGATCCTCCTTGAAGGGATATCGATACCGGGGCCAGCCCATGGGCGACTGTGAAGAAGAGCATACCGACATGGTCTCACCAGGATAAGACGGTCTGGGCGAGAATCGGAACGGGTGGTGGGTTGATGAATGGAGTGGAAGGAGAGTGAAATGGGACTATCGCAGGGGGCGATAGTGAAGTTGGGCTTGAGCCTTGACGAGGCATCCTACGTATCCCCGTGGCAGGGAATCAAAGTCCACGTAGTTCGGGATGACGTCGATAAACTGACGTGAAGGTGGACCTTGGCCCGATGAGCATCGTCAGAGTACCGACGTGAAAGTAGACCTGTGGGTCCACTAGTGGTGGGCTTGAACCTTGGGAAGGTTTCCTACGTACCATTCCTTGACATGGATCAAAGTCCTCGTAGTTCAGATGGGGCTTTGTCGGTGAACTGACGTGAAAGTGGACCTTGGTCCGATGGGTGGTGGGCTTGAACCTTGGGAAGGATTCCTACGTACCATGCCTTGACATGGATCAAAGACCTCATAGTTCGGGTTAGTCACAACAGCTTGTCGTCGGACTAGAATTCGGTGTACAGTTTAATGTCATGCGGGACAAAAGGAGGCATGCAGTTTAACGTCATATTGGACGAGGGCGAAACTCGACGTGAATGAACGACCGAGAAATGTGGCTTGAACCTCATGGAGGCTTCCTACGTACCATGCCTTGACATGGATCAAAGACCTCGTAGTTCAGGTGGGAAAGGGTCGCAACAGCTTAACACTAGACCAGAATGCAGTTTAACGTCATGCTGGACCGGGGTGAGACCCGACGTGAAATGACGGGTGGGCTTGAAACTCATAGAGGCTTCCTACGTACCATGCCTTGACATGGATCAAAGACCTCGTAGTTCAAATGGGATGGGTCGCAATGGCTTACCACTGGACCAGAATGGGACCCGACGTGAATGGATGATGGGTGGGCTTGAACCTCGTGGAGGCTTCCTACGTACCATGCCTTGACATGGATCAAAGACCTCGTAGTTCAAAGGGGATGGGTCGCAATGGCTTACCACTGGACCATAATGGGACCTGACGTGAATGGATGATGGGTGGGCTTGAACCTCATGGAGGCTTCCTACGTACCATGCCTTGACATGGATCAAAGACCTCGTAGTTCAAAAGATGGGTTTGTCGGTGAACCGACGTGAAAGTAGACCCGGGGGATCCACTATTGGTGGGCTTGAACCTCGTGAAGGCTTCCTACGTACCATGCCTTGACATGGATCAAAGACCTCTTAGTTGAAAGGATGGGTTTGTTGGTGAACCGACGTGAAAGTAGACCCAGGGGTCCACTATTGGTGGGCTTGAACCTCATGAAGGCTTCCTACGTACCATGCCTTGACATGGATCAAAGACCTCATAGTTAAAAAGGGATGGGCCGCAATGGCTTACCACTAGACCAGAATGGGACCCTACGTGAATGGATGATGGGTGGGCTTCAACCTCGTGGAGGCTTCCTACGTACCATGCCTTGACATGGATCAAAGACCTCGTAGATCAAATGGGATGGGTCGCAATGGCTTACCACTGGACCAGTATGGGACCCAACGTGAATGGATGATGGGTGGGCTTGAACCTCGTGGAGGCTTCCTACGTACCATGCCTTGACATGGATCAAAGACCTTGTAGTTCAAAGGATGGGTTTGTCGGTGAACTGACGTGAAAGTAGACCCGGGGGTCCACTATTGGTGGGCTTGAACCTCGGGAAGGCTTCCTACGTACCATGCCTTGACATGGATCAAAGACCTCATAGTTCAAAGGATGGGTTTGTCAGTGAACCGACGTGAAAGTAGACTTAGGGGTCCACTATTGGTGGGCTTGAACCTCATGAAGGCTTCCTACGTACCATGCCTTGACATGGATCAAAGACCTCGTAGTTCAAAAGGGATGGGTCGCAATGGCTTACCACTGGACCAGAATGGGACCCGACGTGAATGGATGATGGGTGGGCTTGAACCTCGTGGAGGCTTCCTACGTACCATGCCTTGACATGGATCAAAGACCTCGTAGTTCAAATGGGATGGGTCGCAATGGCTTACCACTAGACCAGAATGGGACCCGACGTGAATGGATGATGGGTGGGTTTGAACCTCGTGGAGGATTCCTACATACCATGCCTTGACATGGATCAAAGACCTCGTAGTTCAAAGGATGGGTTTTTCGGTGAACCGACGTGAAAGTAGACCCGGGGGTCCACTATTGGTGGGCTTGAACCTCGTGAAGGCTTCCTACGTACCATGCCTTGACATGGATCAAAGACCTTGTAGTTCAAAGGATGGGTTTGTCGGTCAACCGACGTGAAAGTAGACCCGGGGGTCCACTATTGGTGGGCTTGAACCTCGTGAAGGCTTCCTACGTACCATTCCTTGACATGGATCAAAGACCTCGTAGTTCAAAAGTTGGGTTTGTCGGTGAACCGACGTGAAAGTAGACCCAGGGGTCCACTATTGGTGGGCTTGAACCTCGTGAAGGCTTCCTACGTACCATTACTTGACATGGATCAAAGACCTCGTAGTTCAAAAGGGGATGGGTGGTCAGGGTCGGTGCTCACTCTAAGCCCACGTGAGTCATGCTCGGGGTGAGAAACAAGTGGTTGCAATGACCTGACGATCACGTCGCAAAGGGTGCGTCCATGAGAAGCGAAGAGGGGCTTACGCGTTGAGCGGCCCATGGTGTTGGGACTTACTCCAGGATGGAGGCCCATAACGGCTTACCGCTGGATAAGGATGTGAACGGCTTACCGTTAAATGGGGTCGCAACGGCTTACCGTTGGATTGGGTCACAATGGCTTACCGCTGGATAGGGATGTCAACGGCTTACCGCTGAATGGGGGTCGCAACGGTTTACCGCTGATTGGGATCACTACAGTGGATGGGGCTAACGCGAGGAAGCTGCCCGGGTGCCGCTATGGAGGGGCACTGGTGAATGGGGCTTACGCTAGGAAGCTGCCTGGGTGCCGCTATGGAGCGGCACTGGTGAATGGGGCTTACGCTAGGAAGCTGCCTGGGTGCCGCTATGGAGCGGCACTGGTGAATGGGGCTTACACTAGGAAGCTGCCCGGGTGCCGCTATGAAGCAGCACTGGTGAATGGGGCCTATGCTAGGAAGCTTCCCGGGTGCCGCTATGGAGTAGCACTGGTGAATGGGGCTTACGCTAGGAAGCTGCCCGGGTGCCACTATGGAGCGGCACTGGTGAATGGGGCTTACGCTAGGAAGTTGTCCGGGTGCTGCTATGGAGCAGCACTGGTGAATGGGGATTACGCTAGGAAGCTGCCCGGGTGCCGCTATGGAGTGGCACTGGTGAATGGGGCTTACTCTAGGAAGCTGCTCGGGTGCCGCTATGGAGCAGCACTGGTGAATGGGGCTTACGCTAGGAAGCTGCCCGGGTGCCGCTATGGAGCGACACTGGTGAATGGGGATTATGCTAGGAAGCTGCCTGGGTGCCGCTATGGAGCGGCACTGGTGAATGGGGCTTACGCTAGGAAGCTGCCCGGGTGCCGCTATGGAGCGGCACTGGTGAATGGGGCTTACGCTAGGAAGCTGCCCGGGTGCCGCTATGGAGCAGCACTGGTGAATGGGGATTATACTAGGAAGCTGCCCGGGTGCCGCTATGGAGCGGCACTGGTGAATGGGGCTTACGCTAGGAAGCTTCCCGGGTGCCGCTATGGAGCGGCACTGGTGAATGGGGCTTACGCTAGGAAGCTGCCCGGGTGCCGCTATGGAGTGGCACTGGTGAATGGGGCTTACGCTAGGAAGCTGCCCGGGTGCCGCTATGGAGCGGCACTGGTGAATGGGGCTTACGCTAGGAAGCTGCCCGGGTGCCGCTATGGAGCGGCACCGGTGAATGGGGCTTACGCTAGGAAGCTGCTCGGGTGCCGCTATGGAGCGGCACTGGTGAATGGGGCTTACGCTAGGAAGCTGCCCGGGTGCCGTTATGGAGCGGCACTGGTGAATGGGGCTTACGCTAGGAAGCTGCCCGGGTGCCGCTATGGAGCGGCACTGGTGAATGGGGCTTACGCTAGGAAGCTTCCCGGGTGCCACTATGGAGCGGCACTGGTGAATGGGGCTTACGCTAGGAAGCTGCCCGGGTGCCGCTATGGAGTGGCACTGGTGAATGGGGCTTACGCTAGGAAGCTTCCCGGGTGCCGCTATGGAGCGGCACTGGTGAATGGGGCTTACGCTAGGAAGATGCTCGTAATGTCTTCCTCATGTCTGGTCATGAGGGCATCCCAACTCACTGGTGGGTTGAGGTATGTGCCTATGCGCAAGTGCACAAGCGGGATAACGCCAAGGGCGTTGGAATCAGCCCAAACAAAGGGACAAGAAAAGTGTGAATCACATGCCCGACATTCGGAATGCGATGAGAGTGGCATGGCGATAGAGGATAACTGCTGACCATGTTCGCAACACAGCATCCTATCGCGTTAGCCTAAAATGGGGACAAACAAATGAGGGGTCGGCTGCTGACCGTATTTGAAACACAGGACCTCAAAGTTTCACCCGAAGCCTTTTGGGGCGTTGGCCCAGGACAGCAGGGGGGCCATGGGTCTACCGTCCATACTGTTAGGGGGTCCCTTCAAACTTTGGAAATGGATGCAGATCCGAATGAAGGACACGCAAAGCGTGGGGTGGAGTGCTGGAATGTTTGAACGGATTCCAATGCTCTTGAAACTATTCCACTATAAACATGGCATTAGGCATCTTATGCTAGGAGCATAAGGCATCTCTCGTTTAGGGCAATAGGCATCCAATCATTTGTTAGATAGGGATAATGCTACAGTTTAGAGTCATGTAGGTAGGACTATTGGCATCTCATGCTAGGATCATAAGGCATCTCTCGTATAGGGCGAGAGGCATCCTATGTTTGGCACATAAGGATTACTACAGTTTATAGTCTTGTAGGTAGGACTATTAGCATCCTATGCTTGGAGCATAAGGCATCTCTTGTTTGGAGAAAGAGGCATCCTGTCATTTGTTAGATAGGGATAATGCTACAGTTTAGAGTCATGTAGGTAGGACTATTGGCATCTCATGCTAGGAGCATAAGGCATCTCTCGTATAGGGCGAGAGGCATCCTATGTTTGGAACATAAGGATTACTATAGTTTAGAGTCATGTAGGTAGGATTGTTGGGTAGACGGAGCCTAGAAATGGTTGGTGTTGGGACTTACGCAAGGGCGGCCCTTTCTGGTTGAACCTGGCATAGGAGCCAAGTGATTGGGTTTGGAGGAGTTTCATGAGGAATGGTTCGACTCAAGGTACTCGGGGAATTGATGATGAGAATCTCAACTCACGACATGGAATGAAACCCAGAGGAATATGTCGACTCTAGGTGTAACACGGTGTGCGGAGGAGTGTATCAAATCATGGTATTCCATAGGTGGAAGGTGGGAGCGCATAAGGGAGAAATGGAAAACCCGGCATCCCGGCCCGAAAAGTTCGCGGTGCGACTCTCCATTTTTCATGGGGGTCTGTGACGGTAGCGAAGGGACCGGCCCGGAGGGGGCTTCGTGAATGGGCTTCACGAACCAGATTTCCAGCCCAACTTCAAACGTCTATAACTCCTAATCCGTAACTCCGTTCGGGCCCTACGACCTACCAAATCGAAGCTTAAGAAAAGTTCTACGATCCTGGATCGTGTATGTAAGCATTTGGAAAATTTCAGGAACGCGTTTTCCGGGGTCTACAACCCCACTTGCCAAAGGTGTAGAAAGAAGTACCCCGGAAATTGCCTGAAGGGGAGGAGGAAATGCATTAAGTGTGGAAGAGAAGGGAACATGTCCATTAATTATAAACAAGAAAAACCCACAGCTATGATAGAGGATAAGAATACCCTGTTTTACCCTCAATTTATTGTTCATTTCTTCAACTACAAAGAACCAAGGCACTTTGAAAACCAGTTCCCTAATCCAAGGGTTTTTAGAGGCAACCAACAACCTCCAAGGAAGCAAGGATGAGATTTTGTCATCACTACTGTCAAAGAGAATCCCGACAAAGAAGTGGTGATAGGTACACTAGTAATTAATTCAACAATAGAGAATTTACTTTTTGATTCTAGTTCTATGCATTCTTTTATATCCCAAAAGTTTAGTAGAATAATCCCAACACCCCCAAAAATCATGGAAGTAGAGATATCAGTGTGAATGGAAAATGGGGAAATCATTACATCCAATGAATATAACTCCTCCCATGTTACAATTTGTGGTTTAAAATTCCCAAAGAACCTCATTATACTCCCTCTGGTGGAATTTGATGAAATTATTAGCATGGATTGGATTTCTATATATAGAGACAATATAAATTTTCTTGAGAGGGAAATCACTCTCCATATAGTGAATCGACCCCCGATTTTGTATAAGTGCAAGGAGGAGTATGAATCATCTTTAGCACCATCATCTCAAGAATGGATATTAATGCCCAATGAGCACGCATATCTTTATCAAATGATTGAGTTTAAGGAAGCAACCATCCTTGAAAACATGCATATTATGAGGGAATTCTCTGAAGTGTTTCCTGATAAATTGCATGATCTTCCTCCTAGAAGAGATGTTGAATTATCTATTGGTCTTATACCCAGGTAATTTCAAATATCCAAGACTTCATATATAATGGTTGTTGTAGAGATTGAGGAGAAAAAGAAACAACTACAGGATAATCTGGATAAAGAGTTTATATGCCAAAGTGTTTCACCATGGGGTGCACCAGTCCTCTTCATCAAGAAGAAGAATGGGTCAATGTGTATTTTCATTAATTATTGTGAGCTCAAAAAAATCATGATAAAGAACAAGTATCCCCTACCACAAATTGGTGACTTGATCGATCAGCTAGGTGGAGACCAATACTTCTACAAAGTGGATCAGCGGTTGGGATATTACCATGTAAGGGTGAAGAAGGAGGATATCCCCGAGACTTCTTTTTGTACAAGGTACGAGCACTATGAATTAATAGTAATTACTTTTAGACTCACAAATGCTCTGGAAATCTTCATGGACTTGATGTATAGAGTCTTTATATATTACCTCGACAAATTTGTGGTAGTCTTTATAGATGATATTCTAATATATGCCAAAACCAAGGAGGATCATGTGGAGAATCTAAGAACTATACTAGAGACCTTGTGAAAGGATAAGATCTATGAAAATTATAGAAAGTGTGAGTTTTTGTTGAAGTAAGTTTCATTCTTGGGTCATATCATCACAAGTAATGGGATATATTTGGATCCCTTCAAGAAAAATTCAATTGAGGGATGGTCGAGGCCAACAATGGTGGCAGATATCCATAGATTCCTGGGGTAAGCTGGATATTATTGCCGATTTGTGAGAAATTTCTCCTGATTGTCAAACCCTCTTACCAAACTAACTCAAAATGGAGTCAAGTTTTCTTAGAGTGATGAATGTGAAGATAGCTTCAAATAGTTGAAAATGAGGCTTATTATTCCACATGTGCTCACACTACCAACAAGTGGAGAACTATTTGTGGTATTCAGTGATGATTTGAATAAGGGAATGGGTTGTTGATTAATGAAAAATAAAAATTCATTGCCTATGATTCAATGCAGTTGAAAGTTCATGAGAAAACCTATCCAACACATGATCTGGAGTTGGCTGTAGTAATCTTTTCTTTAAAAATTTGGAAACAATATCTCTTTGGGGGAGAAGTTTGAAATATATATATATCAAAAAATCCTCAAGTATATATTCACACAGAAAGAGTTGAATATGCACCAATGATGATGGTTAGAGCTTATCAAATATTATGACTGCTCAATCCATTACCACCTTGGGAAAGTGAACAAGGTGGCGAATGCTCTATGCAGAAATGACCTAGAAATTCTATCATAGATAAGAAAGGAAAAGGATCTAATCTTTTTAGATTTGATGAAGATGGACATGAGAATCATAAATAAGGGAACATCATTAATCTTTTCAAAAATTATTGCTCAACCGTCTCTTTTGGAAAGGTTAAATGATGCTAAAAAGGATGATATGGGAATGAAAAATAAAGTGGAAACTATAAGAAAAGGGAAATCCTTAGAGTTCAATGTTAATGAAGAAGGAATTGTGATGTTTGGGTCAAGACTATGTGTTCCATTAAATACGGAGTTAAAGAATGAACTTTTTGATGATTCATATAGTTTGAATTTATCTATTCACCTAGGAAAAACAATGATTTATCGAGCTATCTGAGATCATTATTGGTGGGATAACATGAAGAAGGAGATCACTGAGTATACATCAAAGTGCCTAGTATGTCAGTAAGTGAAGGATGAGAGGCAGAAGTCTAAGGGGATGATGCAACCATTACCCATAATAATATGGAAATGGGAGAACATCACCATGGACTTTGTCACTAGAATTCCAAAGACATCTAAAGGAAACAATGATATCTAGGTTGTTATGGATCATCTTAGAAAGACTACACACTTCATTTCAATTTGAGATGACTTATCATTAGATCAAATGGTACGGATATACATTAGAGAAGTGGTAAGGGTGCATGGAGTTCCATTATCAATTATATCCAATTGAGTTCCAAGATTCACCTCTAAGTTCTGGAAGATTCTCCAAAATACTCTGAATACTAAGCTGAACTTCAGTATGGCTTATCATCCTCAATCTAATGTCCAATCTTAGTGGACTATCCAAACACTTGAGTAAATGATACGATCATGCTCAATGGACTTAAAAGGTGTATGGGATTAACATCTTCCTCTGGTTGAGCTCTCTTACAATAATAGTTTCCACTCAAGAATCCAGATGGCTCCTTATGAAGACCTTTATGGGAAGTGGTGTAGAATACTAACATGTTGGGATGAAGTTGGGGAGAGAAAACTCTTAGGCCTAGAAATGGTCGATGAAATGGTGGAGAAGATTATGACCATCTAGTAGCACATTAAAGCTGATCAGAGTTGACAAAAGAGCTATGCTGGAAATTGTCGATGAGACCTAGAGTTTGATGTTGCAGACATGGTATTCCTCTACATATCACCATGGAATAGAGTTATGAGATTTAGGAAGAAGTGAAAGCTTAGCCTGTAGTAAAACATTTCTTTTGAGATCCTTCATCGCATTGGAGCAGTGGCCTATCAACTAGTACTCCCACCAAACCTATCTCAATTACATGATGTATTCTATGTATCACTCTTGAGGAAGTACATACCTGACCCATCGCATGTACTCAATCCAGAGGTGTTACCATTGGAGAATGACCTATCCTATGATGAGAAGATGGTGAAGATCTAATATTGTAGGGAACAAGTTCTATGAAATAAGACGATTCCCCTCTTCAAGGTGTTGTGGTGAAACCCCAATTTTGAAGAAGTAATGTGGTAATTGGAGGAAGTGGTGAAGTAAAGTTACCCTCATCTATTTTATTGTGGGAAAAGGAAATTTCTAGGTTGAAAATTCTTAATGGGGGAAGATTTTAATGACCCAAACTTTTATTAATGAAAATTCCTATAGATCTATTTAAATGTCTTATTATGTAACATGGTTATATGCACTTCCTTGGTTTTATGTTTTTGGATTTTAAAATACCATTAATAATTGTTACCATTGCTAATATCTTCGTTGAACATTATTCAGATAATTAGTATAAATATCGGACTTTAACAAATCTAATTTACTAAGATAAAGAAAGTGATGACCTCATCCAATAGAATTTCTCCATATGAAGACCATTTTTTAAAGTTTAGAAAGGATTTAGAATCACTAGGCTTTTCTCTTGACCAATCCCAAGCCAATCTTCAACACGTTAAGCTTGAATGAAATCACCTATGGTAGAAGTGGAAGTTAATAGATATTACCACCCGCACGATGTTATCTGAGCCACCCCAAGTGTCTATCACCATCGCATACCTTACCCTTAGATATTTTATGGGTGTCATAAGGGGTTATACAATGATACACTATCATTATAATTATGTGCATTGTTTTTCTATAAGTAATATACATTCATTTTATTATTGTTACATTGTAAATATTTTTTAAAGCACAAATAGTATATTTAGTTAATATTTAAACTCAATTAAGAAATATATTTTGATGAATTAATAGATTTTTGAATTAAATAATATTTTAATAAACAATTATTTCTAAATTACTTTTTATTAAATATAAATTATTGTATACTTTTTATTAATACTATTGTAATTTTAATTAAGGTTTGAAAACTTTTTTTGTCAAAACCCATGAATTTTCAATAAATGACGTTTTTTATTTTAAAAGAAAAAATTCACATATTTAGAAAATTATTTAGATAAAATGAATATTATTTTATGAATCAAGAAATCTAAATTATCCACCAGTGAATGTTTCATAATATGATGAGACAGTTGAATTTGTAAGTAAAAATTAAATACTGTTTAAATATATAATGTGCTTTATGACATCATAATGACCCAATAGTGATGTAATAAAATACTATAAAAGGTTTATTAGGAAAATATATTTTCTTTCTTTAAAATAATGTGATTTTATATTTTATTTATTTATTTTACAATGCCATAGTGGACCCTCCAAGACTTATAAAACATTTTAACATTTTAAAACGGTTTCCTTGAGAGTGTGACTCACCTCCACATAAGAAAGCCTAATATTTTAATAAGTTTGGAAAATGGACTTATAAAATAATATTTTCCAATCCCCTTTGGAAAAAACCATGGGTTGTTTTTGGTTTTGATTAGTTTAATGTGTAGTTTCCAAAGCCTGAATAATAAAGAATTCCCTCTCCTTTCCTATATAAACCCACTCAATCTTCTATTCCTCTTCACTCAAACCATTTTGAGCTCAACAAACCTATTCCCTCCATTATCTATAATCCTTCCAAGGTTCCCCAAGCTCCCATTAAGCCTCTATCAAGCCTCTACCAAGCCTTTGGGATCACACTTCCAAGTAAGGGATCCTCACTCTCCTTCCTTCCTTATTTATGTCCAAGTTTCCTAATATTGTCATAATATTTTATTTTCAATTAAAAATTTTGGGGTATGATTTCTCACCTCCAATATATTTCCCTCCTTATGTCTTAATAATGAGAGACCCCTTTCTCTCTTATTAATGCCTCTCATCTACACCTGTTACTATGCTGAAATTCCGTAAGGGATTTCTCTCTCCTCATTTACATTCAAGAAATTATTTTATATTATGCATCTAAATTCCATTACATATTTTGGGATATTATGTTATATGACCTCATTACAGCCCATTTCATTTATAAATGATGAGAGACCACTTTCTCTCTCATCAACCCATTTTATTATTTCTATTTGACGTTGTTATGCTGCCAAAGTTACACCAAAATTTCCCAAGCCAAAATCATCGTATAAGTGAATACTATACCCATTTATCTATTAAGGGTATTAAACTTTATGAACATGTACTTGTTGATTGATGGCTTGCATTTATCTATTCCACATCCCTTATTCTTGGAATAAATTATTATGTTTAATGAATCCATGTTGTATGATCTATGTGGCACACTTATGCATGAAATGAAATGATTAAGAAGGGTTCACCCTTATAGCGCCCCAATACATAGGGTAAATATTAGTATCATGATACGTCGAGTGAAATTGGGGTTTACTCATTCTAATTCAATTTAAATGAGGTTTTACTCATGCTCCATGTTCAATTATACTTGTCTCATGCTAATATCATGTTAAATGTTGTTGCCACATTTCCATGTTATGATAATCATGATATATCATGCCTTTATGTTCAAGTTTCTCTTATGATCCATTGATATTACTATTTCCTAACATGTATGTTATTCTTCGTTTTATGCCATGTTTACTCCTTTCTTGGGATTTATAGCTCACTCCTTTCTTATGAATGTCCTCAGGTTATCCCATGCAATGCTAAGTACAAAGGAATGTTGTGGTCATGTATAAGAAGTTTTCAATAAAGATGTTGTATTTTATGTTCTAATTTTTTATGTAATGTTCCCAATTTCCCAAGACACTAGACCTCTTGATCCACATAGTTGTCTTAAGTAAATTTTTATGTAATAAATCATGTTAAAGTGTGTAATAAATAGAAATATTGTTATTACAATACTCTATAAATTATGATGATTTTGATTCTCACAAATACCCTTGTTTGTTTTCTAATAAAGTTTGCTTGAGTGGTTTTTCATAAATTTATATTTGGGTTAAAGTAATTTTACGTTAAAATAATTAATCTAGAAACACTATTTCAAAACCCTATGTTCAGTAAACGAACATATGGTATCAACCCTTTATTACACTGAAAAATTGAAACGCTTGTGTATGGTATCAACCCTACGTGACACTGAAAAATGTGAAATGATTGGGTATGGTATCAACCCTATTGTTATGCTAAATAGTTTGCATTTGGATTAGAATCCTTAAATTTGGAGAATAATCAAACGTATGGATCAATAACACTACGTTTGAAGTTGGTATTACTATTCATTAATGCTACGTTCGAAAATTTGAATGTATGATTAATCAATGCTACGTTCGGGATATCGTGCTAAAAAGGTGAAAGTATAGATTATTATCCCTACGCTAATTTTTTTCCCTACACTATGAGAATGAACCCTACGCTACGTGAATGAACCCTATACTACATGAATGAACCCTACACTATTTGAAGGAACCATACGCTTTGTGAATGAACATTATTCTATGTAGCTCAAACCTACATTGTGTTCTCAACGACGATGTTCTTAAGCCACGTTTTCAATATGAGAGTGTTGCAATGGTCAAGTCAAAATTAAAGACTGATTTAAGGATCATTATGATTGTTTCATTGAAATTTATTCATTGGAGAAAATCACTTCTATTTCTATGGGAAGTTAGGACTCCCTTGGTTATTTGGAATTTGAATTTTTGCGATTAGTCAATCTATTATTTTGGATCTAGAATACTGAAGAGAGCTATCTGTTCTATATATATTTTTAGAGCATATCTTTAAATATATATGTGGGTGATAATTGATTCATATATGTGACTATATTACTAAAATTATATTTTACAGTGCTGCTGCAATGAATGATCGATTATGAAAGAATCTGCACTTTTGAGATATACATGTTCAATATTTTACTGTTGTAAGATTACTACTACTCTTTATTTTCTACCTTATTAAAGATAATTTTTTGCAATAAGTATCGTTTCATGCTATTTCATTCTTAATGATATTATTTTCTGAATATAAATATCCATCATCTGTCATATGTTTCTTCTGTAACTATGAATAACAACCCAAACCTTTCAAATCAAACTCTTTTGATTTATTGGAGTTTCAACTACTCATACTCAGTAGTGGTGGAGTATCAGCTTCTCAGTCTAATCTACAGATAACCAATTCTCTACTATAGAACCAAAAGGATTTGTTACTAGTATAATTTTAATGGTGTCAACTTCCTACACTCTATTGTAAATTTATGGTCTTGTGATAAGAGGACCATTCTATTGAAATTTACCAATCTCACAGAGAGAGTGATTGGTAGAGTTTACTAGTGGATATTTATTCCCTAAACCACTATAAAAAACTATTATCTTTATTTCTATTTATCCTCTATATATTCTTTTTATATAATTAAATATTTCATATTTGTATAAATCATACTGGGTGTCAAAATCTATAATTTTGGACAATTTTGGAAAAGACACAATTGACCCTCCTCCCTCTTGTGTTACTTTTTATATTCCAACCTAACACAATTTTTTGTGAAAGAAACACTAAGATATGGATGATCATACCATGTGGTATCATATCTAATAATTTTTAAATAAATAAGTAAAGATAAAAATGAAAATGATCATGATTACACTAAACATGTGTAAAATTAAGGATAAATCATGATCTTTCAATATATCCCATTCTTCCATCCTTATCACCGTATAACTCTATTGTCATTGAGCATTATAGAAATAAAATTATAGAGAAACCACATCAATATCTTTTGTGTAAGGTTTAATAAGAAGATAAAAAAATAAATAAAGATAAATAATCAGTTCATATGGTGAACAAGAAGAAAGAAAATGTAAAAATTCCAATCACACTTTCTCATAATCCTTTTAAAAACCCAATGATAAATAGGGAGATCATCAAATAAAAGTCTATTTTCTCTTCATGTGGGGAGATAAGTCAATTTAATTGAAACTAAAATTCATTTAAGTAGAAGTAAGAAGAGTCTTGTACTTCATGTGTATTAATCATGCCATGTGATGTTTTTAGTTTACTTCTTGTGAATTTGATATTGTATATGTGTCACAAATTTTTATCCCAATATTGTAACCACATAAGTCTAGAAACATTATATGATGTGAGGTTATTTATATAAGTAGTTTAGGATGGGTGATTCCTAGGTCAACAGGAAGAAGAACACAACTTCCATTTTTACAAGTTGGTTTAATCTAGTTAAAGTATTATTTAGTGTTAGGTATTACCAAAATATTTATCTCATGTGTCCATTGGACACAATGACACATTATTTCATTATGGAGTGAATAATTTTTATGGCATCTTATACTCAACTAATAGTTCGATAATACTTGAATCATTAGTAATAAATGGTGAATATAAAATATAAGACTTAGTAATACCCAGTTGGGGAAAGACAATTATTTTTCAAGTTACACTAAAAGTATTTTTCAAGAATAAACGTAGTGTGGTCTTTAGACTCATTGGGGCTAAAACCATAAGTACTATAAACATACTACTTTATCAAGTTTTATGAAAAAACTTATCAAAATAGATAGTGAAAAGCATCTTGAGATAATTCATCTTGACCAAATGATCTATCCTTTGGAACATGCATAACTATAATATAAAAGTTATTTTCAAACCATGAGCCAAATAATATCATAACCAAGCACTCAAATATCATGAAAATTTAGAGTGGTTTATTCTTAAACTCACATTTCCTTACACAAATCAAAGTTGTGATGTTGGTAAAATGAGGATCAATGATGAGTCTTATATGCATTCATTAATCATTATAATTTAACTATTCTTTATTCCTAAACCAACATTTCCTCATGAAAAACATAGTTATAATGTATGTATAGGGAGGATTAATGATGAGACTTATAATTTATACAATGTTATTCATTATGTTTTTGAGACATGCTTCATAAATAGTGATGTTAACCAATAACCATATACCAACCATAATGATGAATGGATATCATATGAGTTATTGTATGGGATAAATCCATAATTTCACAAAATATGTGTCAAAAAATATTTTATATGTGAAGAATTTTTTAAGTCTATGTCAATAAACAAATATTCATCAATAAAAAACATAAATTTTTTATCAAGTAATTATCCTAAAGTTTATATAGGATATTAAATAAATACATTATATAGAAAATTAAATAGACTATATTTTTATAAAAGGGTGAACATGTCTATTTTTTATAGTTATATATATATTGACTTGGGTAAATTCAAGGCTTGAGATGCACAAATATTTGGTATAGTAATAAGTTTCACAATATCTTATGGAAGAAAAGTTGTTCCAGAGGCATATATTCTCTATGATTATTCAAACCAAAAGATTGGTTTTATATTCACTATGATGGATGATATATTATTTTTTTAGAATAGTTAATCTTATCAGGAATAAATTTCAGAAAATATGATATGATTAAAAAGTTTATATGAATCCAAAAATGGACTCCATCTACCAAAGTCAAGTTTGTATTTTGGTAGTTTCTTCAATTGATGAAAAATCATTGGTGGGTATTCAATAAATATTATAAATGGGTGGTAAAATTGTGGTACTAATAAGTCAAAATAGGTTATAGAAAGTTATCATGATTAAATAAATTATAATTATACTTTTCATAGAAACTTTCTGTTATCGTAATATTGGGCATAGTATATAAAATCCATATTTATTGAAGGAATATTATAGAAGATGTATATACGACACAAATAGAGAGGGTTAGAGACACCATAAAATTAAAATAAGGAATGAAAGTTGTAGAGATCCTTGAATGGATTAATTCAATCATATTGATCATAGAATATTTGATTAGAATGATAGTTTTCATTTTATATATAAGAGGTTAGTGGGAGCTCCATAGTTTTCAAAGTAAAATATGTTAATTATATATAAAAATTTGTTATTAGTCTTACAGTTAGTTAAGAATTTATTTTAATTAATTATAAAATTATTGTCTTGAAGTACAAACCCAAATTCTAGAGGAAAAGGTATACTGAGGTAGAGATATTGGTTTCTTATACTAAGTGTAAGTTTATATAATGATAAATTATTGAAAAATAAAAGTTGTAACAATTCAAGAAATAATTTTTTCCAATGTAACATAGAGAAAATATATCCAAAATTTTATGTATGGGACATATTAAGACATTATAATAGTGATTAAAATTTATATTCTTCAGTGATGGAACTATCATATATGTCATTTTATGTAATACATATGCTATTTCCACACATATATTATAATAGGAAAATATCACGTAAATAGAGGAAAACTATATAGAAAGTAGTCATATTATAACACCACAATATTTTATAGTATATATATTTTTAAATAAATTTAATTTCTTTGATAGATTACATTTTATGAAACACCATCTTAAGCTTATGCTACATACAACAATGAGTTGGCTTGCGTTACACGTAATGCCAAGTTTTACTGAACAACAATGTATTAATAAAACATTATTATTTAATATAATAATATATAACCTAGCCATTACATTGGCAGTTATGAATATTATTATCTAGATTATGAAAATATATTTTTGAATTCATTGGTTAATAATTAGTTATAAATTATTATAGGAACCAATTTAATATATAGAAAATGCTTTTATAAAGAACTATTTTTATTCTCACAAAGTCATTTTATCCTAATAAATTGAATTAATTACTATTAGAGAATGATATTAATTAAATATATATATTCAATAAAATATTTTTTATACTCATATAATAGATTTTATAGGCATAAGATAAGAACAAACCAAATATTACACATAAAAACCCAATATTTTTTTATCAAAATAGTTTTACCACCTTTTAATGACAAAACTATTTTAAATATAATTTTTGACACTTTTATACATTATATTTGACAAAACAAACTACTTTTAAAGTGTAAAATACGAATTTAATTTAGTTAATGTTTTGGTATTTTTATGATAAGTTTCATGTTTTTATGAATAGTGAAAAACTAAATTTTAATTGAAAACAACTTTTTTTATCAAAATAATTTATAGTGTTAAATTATATTATTGAATTTTTTAAATTATAAATATATTATTTTTTATCATTTAATCCAATTGAGGTCATTGACATCAATTTTACATTGAATTAATATATAAAAACGTTTCAATCTTTTTCATGTTTAAACTTTAATAACTCATTTTCTCACCCCATCAATGAGATTAATTTTAAATTAATTATTGAAATTTATATGTTGTCAATTTTTAAAAATGGATTCCATATTTTAAATCATTGGTTCCAAATAATGTAAATATGTTTCTTTTATTATTGGGCATATGAATAGTAAAATTTAGTAATATTTTAATAACCACAGTTAAGGGTAAATCATGTAATTATTAGTAAAAATAATAATATAAAATTACCCTAAAAATTGTACTAATATCATTGGATGAGTAAGATTCGACTAAAATCATCCTTGGGCTGAAATTATACCATTTTTAAGCCATTTGGATGAGAATAATACATTTATTATATTTTATTTAAAGATAAGTTAAAAATGTCATACTCATGTTTTTAATAAGTATTACATTTTCAATACATGGTTATAGAAAAGATAAATTCGAATATAAATATTGATTTTAAATATAATAAATTTATATTAATTATTATAATTTATTTTTAATTTTCAGAGAATAAATAATTTAATTAAAGGCTTTCATAATAATGATGCAATAATTGTTTAATTAATGAAAATATAATATAAATGATATTAAAAATATTAAAATAAATATAATTTGACATAATAAATGACATAAAATAATTTTATAGATACTTTAGTCCTTTTAGGGAAATAATAGAAGTGTTGGTTTAGAGTTATCTCGTTTTTAGGGTATTTTTAAAATTAAAAATATTTAATAGTATCAAAATTGACATAAATGATACTTTAGAATAAATCATATTTTATTAAATGATAAAAAATTAATGAAAATATAAAATTTATCAAAATAACTATAATATAGTTATATATTTCATCAATTATCCATTTGGTATTATTTGGGTATTTTATAGAAACTAAATTAACCATAAAGTGTAAGAATTCCAAGTTGTCGTGGTAAAAGTTAAAGGGTTTAACTAAGGATTAAAGCCAAAAGAAAAGGTTAATATTGTAACTTAAACATGTCTAAAAATAATTGGTTGAGATTATTTCAACCCATAAACATATTTGACTATAAATAACTCACTTTTTATCCCTTTTTAATTAAAAATTAATTTATATTAATTTAATATTTTGAGAGTTTCCTAAAGTGCCTCTCACCTCAATTATAAAAAGGAACCTCCTACCTCACTTACTTACACCACTTGGATCCTTATAGATCGACCAACCCTACCCATTACACTTATAAACTTTCCTAGAAACATACTATAGGTTATTTTATTCTCAAAAGATCAACTATAGTGTCCCTAATATGAGATCCAGAGGAGGTCCACTAAAGAAGATGTAATCTTCTTTACTGACTCCTTCAAGTTCATTTATTATTCTACTTCCTCTTAATGTATTGTTTCTATTATAAATTAATAACTATATTATCACCTATATTATGAGATTTTATTATGATTATGGAACAACCATATTTCACCTTTTATCCATCCTATGAAAAATTTAATCACTATGTGTGTATACGTACGGCCTACCATCTCCACGTCGTGGTGTAATATGTTTTTCATCACCAACTTATTTGGATGTATATAATGGTGGATATAATAGATATAAATAATAAATATAACATTATATAGATTATTTATAATTAATATATCATCTAATTCCTTACCCTTTTACCGTTAAGGGAATGATATTGTTGCTCGTACGTACGTATGGTCTACAGTCTCTACAACACGATGAGATTTGTCTTCAATGTTAACCATTAAAGAATGATTATAAATATATATATATAATGAATAAATATAGAATATATGACATAATAAATCAAATGGAATAATATATATATATATATATATATTTTTTTTATTTACCTTCCTCCATTCTGTATTATAATAAAATGGAAACAGTGTTCATGTGTGCGTACGGATTATAGTCTCCATATATGGTGTATTCCATTCCATATATCTATATTTTATATATATTTATATACTAAATATTCTATGATATATAAATCATTTTTTACATTATTTATGAAATTAAATCATGATTTATGTAATAGTATCAAGAATAACAAGTCAAAACATATACGATGAACAAAGCGGTTATTACCCGAAACATTGCTTTAAATTGAAATTATTAATAAACGGTAAATATACAGTCATAACTGAATCATATATTATATAATAAATATTATTATTATTCTTTTATAAGTTAATAATATGTTTAAAACCAATATACAAGAGTTTTTGGACACGTACAGAAGGAATCATACCTAAGGTAAGTGTTAATTTCACAATCTCATTATTTTCTAGGATTGTTTATACATAAGTATATACTGGGAAATATTTATCATCCATGTCCATGTTTATTAAAAATATTTTAAAAAATATTTTTAGTAATATCCTACCAATGTTTTAATTCATTTACCCATGTTTTACTTTTTATAATATGGTTTTAATGGAATCTAATTTTCATTTTCTAAACGATGTACTTCAGAGGTTTTTTATAGAAGGAATGTTTGTTTTTAACTTATGTGGCGTGAGTGGATTTTTCTATAGTCGTGATGCTTTAACTTTTTGAATCTTTCCTTAAACTCTTACAATTTTAATTTCAAATTAATGGTTTTCTTTTATAATTGAATGACTTTTAATTAAATGATTTCAAAGTAAAAAAGGGGTATTTCTCTCAATACATTTTTTAATGATTTTATTATAGAATTTTCATCTATGTCAACATCATTTATTGGATCTTATTCTTGATTGAGTTTGATCTCTTATGATATCATTTAAAATATTTTTCTAAATGGGTTATGATTTAGTTGGACTATAGATGTGCTATTTTGATATCATTCATGATTTACGGTTTATGTATTCATATTTCATATGCTAGTTTTAATACAAATGTTTATATTGATTATGAATCATCACCCCTTTAATTTTATGAATTCATTGGACCTAATAATTGATGGGAGGGGCCCACTATATCCCCCCGGTGTATCAATGGTTTTTATGAGACAAACTAGTTTGAGTTTTTAATAATTTATGTATGGTGTTTTGGATGAAGCCTTAACGATATGTTTATGATGTCTGGTATTATATATTTCCTCATTATGATATTATTTATTTATTTTCATGTGATTGTTTGACTATTATAATATCCATGGTTAAGTTTCATTCTCATGTGGTTATTCATATGGAATGATTTGATCATGTCTTATTCCTACCATATTATACTCAAGTTACTGATTAAATAGAAAGTGTATCAGTTAATCACCTTTCCATAATTGTTTATACTTTTTTTGATATTTTCCATTGTATATATACTATTATTGAGCATCTGATATCACCCTTTTATTATGATTTATTTTTCTAAGGATTCTAAGAAGTATTTTATGATTGATACGTAGGGTTATTATTTGAGAATAATGGCATTCTTAGATGATTGTTTATGTTGTATTTTAGGTTTTAAATTGTAATGTAAGGTTAATGTATGTAATATGGATTCCAAAACTACTAAATTGATTGGTCCTTTGTGATTCGAATCATGTATTTATACTAATATAATATAATAATGTACTAGATTTAGGCTACTTGGGTCGGGGTGTTACATTTGGTATCAGAATAATTTTAGTAGAAACCTTGAAAAATAGAATTAGAAAATAAAGATTAGGGAATATAACCCCAAGATAGACTTTAAGAATAGGTATTGAAGAACATCCTAGAATTTTTTTATGGTAGATATTATGTGGGAATTCCTTGTGATACATCCCTCTATGGATACTATACGTTGATGTGGTTCTAGTATAGATGTACCTAGGGGTCAAAACTCTAACAAGGTACATTGGGCCTAAATCGGCGTAACCTGGTACACAACAATGGGTCTTACTATGCACCTAGTTTGCCACTCATGGGGAATATGCTTAGGATAATTCACATTTTCTTTAAAAACCTTTATGATGTATTTGAATATATGATGAAAATGAATAACCTAGGTTAAACCTAAGGTGTTTTAGATTAAAAATTAGGTTTCATGATATTCGATAAATGATTATATATTTTTCTCAATATGACTATTGTTACTCACACTATGCTTTCTAATTTTAGTCAGTGGATGGAACCCAAAGGATTAATGTTAACATTGAACTTAATGGAAATGGTTGTGGTGATGAGAAACCAAATGGAATGTTGATAGGATTTAAATATATTATGTTCATTCCTAATCAGTTTTCACAAAATATGATTAAAAATACATACATTACCCAACTCCCAAACTCACCAAAGAAGTGAAGGATAGTGATTTCTATGAGCTACGGTGTTGGAGACCATGGAAAATAGAGGGATTTATTTCCATCATGAAATAAATGTAGAAGGGATACCTATGAAATTTTCTCAATGAAACAAAGAAATGATTTATGTGTGGGAAATAAGGACATAAAGCAAAGAATTGTTGATGAAAAATAAATGGTGTGGCGGGGGGAAATAAAACTCATCTTAATAATTCATTTGTAGTTCATTACATTAAATGTGGGAAACGTGAGAATTACCCAAGTCAATGTCCTCTTATATAGGATAAACTCATGACCAAGGAAGGACCTATGTGGAAATAAATGGATGAATCATTTATATATTTCTATTTTATGGAAAACCTTAGTTAAAAGGATATTTAGTGATTAACCTTATTTCATCGATGTCCATAGTATTTATTTTTAGAGTTATATTAATATAGCTTTACAAAAAAAGACAACCCACAGGTCGGGTGACTACCTGTCATGTCTAGTAAGGTCTTGGGGCTTGAACCAAAAACTGAAGGGCAACAAGGGTTTAGCGCCTAACACTAACATACATGAATTCCTGGTCAACATAAATTTTTTTAGTTAGGTAAAATATCTAATGGATAAAGGTTATTTGGATTTTATGGATATTTTTTTATAAATAGATATCCTTGGGATTGGAAAATTATTTTGTGATTAAGTGATTAATGTTAATTTGGAATACATTTTCTATATTTGGAATCCTATTAGATTAATCTAAACCTAATATTTTTAGAAATAAAGGTTGAATTTTATTTTTGAGTAAAACTTGATTTTATTGTGGATGTATGGGGATTCGGTTTATTTATGAAAATGGTTACCATATCTTGAATATTATGTGATTTAGGAAATTAATTTTTGTATGATGCATTATAAGTTATTGATGTTATTTGGAAGACTGTAATCAAATACTTCTGATTTTTTGGTTTCAATCTTAGTCTAGAAATTTTTTGAGAAAGGATAGTTATTTGTTAAATGATCTATGTTGAACATTGGGTATTACTATTGAATTTGGGAGATTAAAATTGTCTTTGTTCATGTAAAGGCTTATCATTTTTATATAATTATCTTATATTATCCTGGCCATTTTGTTTTTTCTTAATGTGTTAAGAAAAGATAAATAAATAGTAAATATTTTATGGATTATATGATTCTTTATAATTTGATTCTAGTGATTCATATGTGAAAATTTTATCTTAATTACTCATCGTTTGGATAAAATGATGAGCTCGTGGTAGAAATTGATTATAGTATGAAACTCTACTTGTCAAGTAAGTATGTTTCCTAATGTTTTTATTCTATTAAGTAAATGAATTCTTCAAATCTAGGGAAAATATCTTGAAACAAAAAATGTGTTATCCTATTACCTTATTTTATGATGAATCAAATGGTCCCATATATCATTGTAGATTTATAGATATGTGATTTCTAACATTATCTTTACCATGTTCTCTTGTACTCTCTATCAGAAATTGATCGTTATATTTCTCTTTCATGTCCATGTTTTTCTACATAGAACTCTAGTATATGTTATCTTCGGTTACCTTCATACTTCCCATTATTTATTTTAAAGTGGAGTTATCATTAATCTTTTTTCCAATGTGGGATTTTAACAAAGATATTTTAAAACTTCAAAACCCTAGTTTTCGATCTTGAGTTCGAATTGCAAGGACAAAACTATTGATGGAGGGGATAATGTAACACCCTAAGATTTTAAACTATGTCTCTTCTTGAATAAATTCAATTACTTCTATATCTTAATTTTTAGGCAACATCATGATAATCTTACAATATACACAACAATTAGGTGTCTTGCGTTACATGAAATGTTGAGTTTTACAGAACAACAATATATTATTAAAATATTATTATTTAATATTATAATATATAACCTAGCCATTAATCGAGAGGTTATGAATAGTATTAAATAACTTATAAGAATATATTTTTGAATTCACTGGTTACAAATTAATTATAAATTAATATATGAACCATCTGAATATATAGGAATCGTTTTTATAAACAACTATTTTTATGCTCATAAGTCATTTTATCCAAATAAATTAAATTAATTACTATTATAAAATTACATTAATGAAATAAATATTTTATATATTCCATAAAATATTTTTATATTAATCTATTATATTTTTATGGACATAAGATAAGAACAACCCTAATATTACACATAAAACATATATTTTTTTATAAAAATAGTTTTACCACCTTTTAATAGAGAACCTATTTTAAATCAAATTTTTGACACTTTTATAAATTCTATTTGAAAAAATAAAACTATTATTTTAAAGTGGAATATAAAATTTTACTTTAGTTAAATATTTGTTATTTTTCTGATAAGTTTCGTGTTTTGATGAATAGTGAAAATAGTAAATTTTAATTGAACACAACTTATTTCATCAAAATAATTTATATTGATAAATTATGTTATTTAATGGTTTTAAAGTATAACTATATTATATTTTTATCATTTAATCCAATAGAGTTCATTGGCATCAATTTTAAATTTAATTAAGATATAAAAATGTTTCAATATTTTGCATGTTTAAACATTAATAACTCGTTTTCTCACCCCGTCAACAGGATTAATTTTAAATTAATTACTACAACTTATATTTTTTTTAATTTTTAAAAACTAATTCCAAATTTTTAGTAAGTGGGTCCAAATTATGTAAATAGGTTTCTTTTATTTTTTGGCATATGAATAATAATATTTCCATTACCATGGTTAAGGGTAAATCGGGTAATTATAGGTAAACATAATATTATAAATTTACCCTAACACTCTTAATAATTTCATTTGATGAGTGGGTTCAACCAAAATCATTCTTGTGACAAAATTATACCCTTTTGAAGAAACTTGTGTGTGAATAATACATTTATTATATAGTATTAGATAAGTTAAAAATGTCATACTCATGTTTTTATTAAGTATTATATTTTTAATACATGGTTATAAAGAAACTAAATTCAACTATAAATATAAATTTTAAATATAGTAAATTTATATTCATAATTATAATTTATTTTTAATTTTTATAGAATAAATAATTTAATTGAAGGCTTTAATAATAATGATGTAGTGATTGTTTAATTAATAGAAATGTCAAATAAATTATATTAAAAATATTAAAGTAAATATAATTTGACAAAATTAATGACATGTAAAAATTTTACATAAAATTTATACATGTTAGCGATATATTATAGGATTTATTTTGAAGTTATCAAGTTTTTAAGATATTTTTAAAAACAAAAATATTGGATAGTATCAAAATTGACATAAATGATACTTTAAAATACATAATATTTTATTAAATCATATAAAATTTATCCAAATAAATATAATATGATTAATTATTTCATAAATGATCCATTTTTGGTTTGTTTGGAATTTTATATTTACTAAATTAACCCTAAAGAGTAAAAAATCCAAGTTGTCACAGTAAGAGTTAAAGGGTTTAACTAAGGGTTAAAGCCAAAATATAAGGTCAATATTGTGAACTAAACTTTTGTAAAAATAATTGGTTAAATTATTTAGACCCATAATCATATTATATACTAAATAAATAAATTTGGATCTATTTTAAATTAAAAATTAGTCTATATTAATTTAATATGTTGAGATTTTTCTGAAGTGTCCCTCACCACAATTATAAAAGGGAACCTCCTACCTCACTTCCTTACTCCACTTTGAGCATTCTAGATCAACCAAAACTACCCATTTTCCTTCTAAAATTTCCTAGACACATCCTATAGTTTATGTTATTCTCAAAAGGCCAACCCTAGTGTCTCTAATTGAAGATCCAAAAAAGGTTCGCTAAAGAATAGGTAATCGTCTTTACCGACACCTTTAAGTTCATTTCGTTTTATACTTCATCTTAATATGTTGTTTACATTATAAATTAATAACTAAAGTTTCACCTATATTCTAAGATGTTATTATTATAATTGAACAACCGTATTACACATTTTATCCATCCTATAAAAAACAAAATTGCCACGTGTGCGTACGTACGACCTACCATCTCCATGTCGTGGTGTAATCTATTTTTCATCACCACTTTATTTGTATGAGTATAATGGTGATATAATAGATATAAATATGAAATATGAAATTATATTGATTAATTATAATTAATATACCATCTAATTCTATACCCTTTTACCATTAAAGGAATCATATTCTCGCTCGTGTGTACGTACGACCTACAGTCTCCACGACACAACAAGATACATCTTCCACGTTAACCATTGAAGAATGAATATAAAAATTTATATAATTAATAAATATAAAATATATGTCAAAATAATGATAATGGAATAATATATATATATATATGTCATTTACCTTCTTCCATTCAATATAATAAGAATACGGAAACAACATTCGTATGTACGCACGGCTTACCATCTCCATGAACGGTGTATTCTATTTCATATATCTATCTTTTATAAATATTTATATGCTAAATATATTTTAAATATAAATCATTTTATAAATTATATAATTATTTAAATCATGATCTAAGTAATAGGATCAATAATAACAAGTAAAAACATGTACAATGAACAAAGTGGTAATTACTCAAAAAATTGCTTTAAATTGAAATTATTAATAAACAGGTAATATAAATTCATAAATGAATCATATATGATATCATAAATATTATTATGATTCTAGTATAAGTTAATAATATTTTTAAAACCTTTATACAGGATTTTTTTATATGTACAGAGGGAATCAGATCTAAGGTAAGGGTTAATTTCACAATCTCATTATTATTCAGGACTATTTATACGTAAGTATATGATGGGGAATATTTATCATCCATGTACATGTTTCATAAAAATATTTTCAAATTTTTTTTTACTATCACCCTACACACATGTTATAATTTTTAAAAATGGTTTGAATGGAATCATCATGTCATTTTCCAAACAATATACTTTATGGTTTTTTCAATGGAAAGAATTTTTTTAACTTATATGGTGTGATCGGAGTTTTCTACTGTCATGATGCCTTAATATTTTGAGGCTCAGCTTATAATTAAAGAAAATTTTTTCTTTTATAATTGAATGTATTTTAAATAAAATATTTCAAAGTAAAAAAGGGGTATTTCTCTCAAGATATTTTTTAATGATTTTGTTAGAGTGTTTTTATTTATATAAATATCCTTTGTTGGATCTTATTCTGGATTGAGTTTGATATATTATGATATCATTTAACATATTTTTTTGAATTATTTATGATTTATTTTGACTATGGATGTTCTAGTTTGATACCATTCATGGTTTATAGTTTAAGTATTCACATTTTATATGCTAGTTTTAATATGATTGTTTATATTGATTTTGTTTTATCACCACTTTCATATAAGGAATGCATTGGGATTAGTAAGTGATGGGTAGGGCTTCCTATAGCCTCTCGAAGCATCAATAGGTCTCATGAGATAATCTAGTTTGGGTTTTTACCCATTTATGTATGGTGTCTTGGCTGAAGCCTTGACTGTATGTTTATGATATCTGACATTATGCATTACCTCATTAAGAGATTAGTTATTAATTTTCCATGTGATTATTCGACTTATAGAATATCCATGGTTAAGATTCATTCTCATGTGGATATTTATAAGAAATTATTTGATCATCTTTCATTCCTTCCATATTATGATCAAGTTATTGATTAAATGTAAAGTGTTTCAGTTTATCACATTTCCATAATTGTTTATGATTTTTTTATAGATTCTATTGTATGTATACCCTCACTGAGCATCTAATATCTATTTTTTATTATGTTTTATTTTTCCCAGGATGCCAATAAGTGTTTTATAACTGATATGCAGGGTTATTCTAGGAGAATAATGGCATTATCAAAGGATTTTCTATGTTTTATTTTATGTTTTTAAATTTTAATATAATGCAAATGTATGTAATTTGGCTTCCAAGACTGCTAAACTGGTTTATCCATTGAGATTAAAGTCTTGTATTTATACCAATGTAATAAAATAATACACTAGATCTAGGTTATTGGGGTCTAGGTGTTACAAAACTCCATATAATTGTACTAGGAAAAGTAAAAGGGATATATACCTGGTACCTAGAAAGAAATGAATGCTGGTTATAAGGGGTCATAGACTTTTCTTAATATGTATTACTTGGATATAATATCATAGTAAGGTTAAGGTAATGAGAAATAGTATCTCATAAAATCCAATGGTATCCATATTTATAAATATTATGTGTGTTGTGTCTTATGGTGCATCTAAAGAATTAATAAAAAATATGTAACGGTTTATTGTTATTCATGGAATTATATCAAAAAATTAAAGTGTTATCATAATATCAATTATGTGAATCATATGAAAATTTTATGAGCCAATATTTCATGGTTATGATAGAGGAAAAAATGAATATTCTCATGAATTTCATAACTTGAGAAGTTTTACTCAAGGAGGTGAATACATGGATAAACAAACTTCATGTTGGAAAAAATGGTGGGCCCAATGACTAAATCTATAACTCAGAAAAGGCATGATTGTATAATGTGAGTTTTAATTGGGTGATGGTTTTCAAGTTGGATCTAATTAAATTCTGATTTTTCTAAAAGTTTTCACCCTAGAACTAACTTGATCAGTACTTTTTTATTACCATATCATGTATATAGTGAGTTATTAATGATTTATTCTTACAATAATAGTGTTGAAAATTCTATGAACACTATTTATATGGTAATTTCCTTATATTACTTTTCATAACAAAAGGTTATAATAGTTGCTAACTATAATGAGAACCTTGAGATACTATGATCGTAATCTCAAAATATATGTCATACAGTCTAGATAAATTATACTGATAGGTTACAAATGATGTTTAAATATTAAGTGTTAAGATGTCAGAAGCATTTATAATTCTTCCCAAAAAGTTCTCATATGGGGATCTTGAATAAGTAAGAACATAAGGAATAACCCTCCAATAGAAACACCACATGTTTCAGGTTTCATTAGTTATTCTTAATTGTGAGCATATATAGTGGTCTCTCAGTGTGAGATCGTTATCATTCTTTATCATCTGATCACATACTTTGATGCATGATAAAAACCATGATGTTTAATTTGTGTTGAGGTATCATTCATTGGGAGCATCATTGGTGGTATGGAATTGATTGAATGATCTTTTTTTGTATCTTAGGTTAAGGAAGAGATATCTCGATCCTAATTGACTAGGATAGTAGTAACTTTATTGAATCCATGGATATGGTTGAACAATCTAAGTCCATCCATTAAGGTCATAAAATAATAAAGAAATAGAGGATGATGACAGAAAGTTTGAATCCTATTTTATGAGATATCACAAGAAAAATATATTATATTACATGACATGTCTTCATAGGAGGTTTTCATTGTTATTACTTCACCTTATCTCCTTAGGATCCATAATGTGTTTCTAAATACTACTCTTGTTCTCTGAGTATGACTCACTAATATTGAGATGAGGTCTTATAGGGTCAAATGAAAAGTGTATTCAGATGCTTGGCTAGTTCTAGTAAATTGAAGTTTAGGACACGGTGGGCCCCACATCAAGGGAAAAAATATGTCTGAGTTTGAATGATCATAGGAAATAAATAAATACATTTCTATTAATGTTTAAAATAATGGGAACTTGATTTATTTTCTCAGTGTATTTATAGGTTCTAAGTGAAAATGAGAAACAATATATTACCAAAGAATATTTTTATTCAGGGTTTATTAAATATTTTTGGGGGTAATAAGTCAAGTAAATGGATTATATTTTACAACGTAACATAGATTAGATATTATAGGTACGTGATAATATATTTATGAAATTTTTGATGTGTTAACTATATAATATGTAGAGAATATGGTTTTATTTAAATAGTCTCATTTGTAGAAATTTCAAAGAGAAATATTCATAAATAAAAACCTCATATTTAATGAAATCAAAGACACTATTCACAATTACTATTCATCACACAATTTTGATAGATTATCTCTCTAATTTCTTGATTCATAAATAGAGGAATGAGAAATATGAGTATCACAATCTATGTTTCTTACCTATATTAAAGGTACAATGATCCTTTAGCCATCGTAATATCAAAGGCATCATCAGTTTTCCATGCTAGCACCTAAAAATCGATTATTAGAGTATTTGGAATCATCTAGAGTGTTTATGGATGATCTATAGGGAGCCAACAATGGTTCCTTCAAGAAATGATCTCCAGTGATAGGCAATACATAGATATTCCTAAAAATCAAACATGGTAATGGTTCAATTTAATTTTTGTTCTTATTTTTAATCACATGGGATCCTTGTGTGCTTACTCTATGGTAGTTAAGCTTAAAATGATGTCGAAAATAGTGTCATTTTTTTCCTACTCTTTTGAGATTCTTATGAAAACCTTCTATCAAAATAAAAACCCATTGAATTTAACTTATTGGAACATAGGAGGTCAAGTCACCTTAAATCGTCACACTAAGTCGACACTCCTCATTCACACTCCAAAAAAACTCATGTAACGAAATATTAAATTAAAAGAATAAAATATGTAAAAAAAATAAGGATTCAAGTTTTCTGAACATTAGTCTTACATCCATTAGAGAACACAGGTCCACTTTTCATTTTATCAGAAGTTACAATATTATGATCACTATTGAAAACACAACCAATTAGATCAATAATATCAATAAATTCCAAAAACATGTAAAAGTAGTCCCATCACACCTTTATAGTGGGGTATAGCTGGTCAACTAGTTCTATCACCTTCCAAAACAGACAGGTGACCCACTATTTTTTTGGTAACCTTTGATTGCTTGTAGTTACCACTGAATTGACCTCCAATATTTAATAAATGGAAAAAGTTACTCTTATGTATAAATAATTTAATTTCACATATCATTAATTAGTCATAAAACATATCAGGAATCCTTTTATGTAACAACAATAGTGTTTTATATATCATAACTTATATTCATCATCAATAAAATAATGTTCATTTCACACTTTTAGGAGCATAAATTATAAATTTTATGCCTCCACTAGACTTTAATTGTTGATAGTTTAAAACTTAGGCCAAACCAAATCTTATTTATATTCTCTTTCTATACATCTAAAATAAATCGTGAAAAATAATTCACATTTCCTGGAAATAGGTTTTTCCCAATGATATCTACCAAAAAATCAACAAAAAATAATGAATGTGTTATTATTGTTTTTAAATATTCAAAACTAAATCTAGATATTTGATATTATTCTTCCCAACATATGTCCTCTCACTATTCCCAATATAGTATTTTATCCTCTCTATTTTCTATGAATCTCCATCTCCCTCCAAGTATCAAATAATTCTTCTAAATATCCTCCATCTGAACTACCAAATACATTTACCATTGAATTCTATGTATTTGTCTCAAATTGGTTCCTAAATTTATCCATTATACATGAGATAAAGTCTCCTTTAAGATCCATTTAATGTCTATTTTCAAGAACATCCCAAATATATAATTTTTCAAATTGATTATCTATCACCATAGAAACTCATCTAGCCATATATTGGTGATTTCCAGGTCAAACCTCAACTCTAAAAACTATGACATTTATGTTTCCATTTCTTGATAAATCCAATAATTCTAAATTTTAAAACTGATCATATCTTTAACCCCATGAAAACAACATCTCATGATCTTGGCATAGTCTTTCTTCATGTCAAATGACTTTCTCCACAACTTCCTTCATGTAAAAATAAAATTTTCTAGTTCATTTAAAGAAACATGATATGCACCAAGAAATACACTTTGGAAAGACCAAAATCTAGATCCTCAATTTTTTTAATCATATATGTATACCTCCACAACCTCTAAAGCACCTATTTCCATAACCCTATAGAATACAAGGATTTTATAACACACCATGAGATGTACTTTATCATGGTGACATCCAAAATTATATTTTTCTTTCAAATGTGGGTAACATGACCTAAACACCTTCATTAAAATGTATGTTTACTTGTTTTTACATACACTGTGACCAATTACATGGAATAAAGGAATATCCCATGGTTAACAGTTATTTTAGCTTCCAACCCTATTTGTAATTCCCTAGCCCAGTTCACCAGACCCAAGATGAGGAGACACATAACCTGATTCTTGCCTCCCTGTATATAGAGGTCATCGAATAGTAATGATGGCTGAAACCATAAATTATAGGTAATATTCCTTTAGTATAAATTTATCCATAAATTTAAATAATATATGTATTAGTAAAAAAATTTGTTAAAACACATAAAATCATAGTGAGGGGACAACCATATAAATAATGTCCCATGTAAAAGAAAAATGAACCGAAATTATACATAGAGCTAAAAGTGGTCCTCATAGGTAGTGGATCAATACATGTGATAATAAAATAGAATAAAAAAATATAGATGCATTGCTACAAAATGATGCCAGATTATGTTTCAGTATTACCTCGGTCTGTACCCATCTCTTCCTGCTAAACCACTTAACATTAGACACTACCCCTTACCTAGGTACCTAACAAAAAATTCTATAGGCACACCAACATTCACATGAAGTGACATAATCAGCACCCCACATGGATAAGAGATTAGTTGAGTGTGCTGCCCCAAGCCTACCACTAATTGGCCAAGGACTAAAAATAAGAATCAAGAAGGAATAGCATTAATGGGAGTCTTAATCCTATATCAACCAGAAATAGATATGTAATCACAAATATACAATATAATCAATAACCAATGAAAATGTTTGTGTATATATCAAACTGTATAAAAAATCATGAAATTGATAATAGTTATCCAGTACAACAGTATACAAGAAAATAGAGAAAGAGACCATATATAAAAGTAAGTTTTGTCAAGTATGGAAGATTAATGATAAGGGAAAAATAACTCATTTTTATAAATACATGAAAGAGATCCCCAATAGAAACATCTTCTAACTGAAACCAATAAGAATCACCGATAATTAGTTTTTAATAAGTTTAACTATCTCCACATCCACCAAGATTATCTTTAATTGGTACATTTTAAACATAGACACAACACATGTGGGAATAAGAACCATGTAGGGGTCAATATTGAAATACTAAATATGATTCCCTAAAATATGTGATAACAAAGAAAGAACTCATTTCAACACATTAGAACAAGTGAGAAATTGGAAGGAATCACACATATGCTTAATAGGAAGGAAACCGTGTGTTATAGGAAATATAAATACCCTAACTTACTTAGGTGAGTTTCCTTATTTTATTTCATCCATTTGAATCTATTTTTAAGTAATTTTTAATTTAAAGAGGAAATAGAGGATGATGAATATTTTTAGGAGTATATGATGGAAGGGGATAAAGAAATCATGGGTCTGGAGACCATCAGGTACCCAGTAGTCCAGAATCGGGTACATAGTGAGGGTATTAGGAGTTAGGTTGTTTTGTTGGTGCAATCAGGTACCTTATGTCATACCAATGGTTACTTGTTAGACACATTTGAAAACCCTCTTAAAAGGGTAAAATTATCATTTCAAATCATAAATTTAACCCTAAATAACCCATGGTTTGGAATTTATCCTCCACCCAACCTTTCAATCATCTTCAAGAAGCTATCTTACCTCTTCATTCCATCCCAAATAAACCCTCATACAATCATTTACCTTGGTGGAATTGATTTCTTACATATTATTATCTTCATTAAGGGAAGGCCTTTTATTCCTCCTATATCTTTAATTTCACTTGTTTCTCATAGGAGTAAATGTAATATACCCTTATCTTCCTTTAAGTATTATTATAAATTCATGATTCTCTAATATTATTCTAGTCCAATGTGTATAAGGTTTATCATGGGTGATCTTTATATTTTTTCTTTTCGTTAATTATTTATTTAAATTATATACCAATTTAGTCCAAGACCTAAATATATTTTAGTTCTTAGTTGGTATTTTGGTTTAAGTGGTGGCTAAACCTTCTCCCATGAACCCCTTAAAGTTGTCTTATAATTTAATTAGTATGTGAATCTCTATCCATATCTCAAAGTATAGATATTTGGTCTATGAATTGCATAGGTATTAGGGAACCTAATTAAAAATAAGATACATTTTATTTTAAATATTTTTTTAGAAAATATGGTTATTCCTTGAGTATTTGTTTTGAAAAAAATAAGGTGAATTTCCATTTATGTGTTGCAACTTGATTAAATTGATAGTTTGGAATGAATTATTTAGTTATATGTCTTGAGTTTAAATTCATGATCATGAAAGTTGTGTGGGTTTTCATTGAATTCTTTTTTTTCATTATTGGAACCAATAGTTTGATTAATGGAACTATTTATGTTCTTTATTAAGAATAATTCATCCATAAACCTTAGATGGTATAGACATATTTAAAAAAAATGTATTATATACTTGTATAAAGGGTTATTAGGTACACCTTAACCAACATACATATAAGTGGTTTGGGATGGACTCGCAATTCCATGAATCTCTATATATTTTATCTATTTACCCAATATATGGGAAAAAACCTACCTATTATACATTTTACAGTTTCTCTAGGAAGGGTGACTAGAAATCCCTAAATTATACAACTTATTCAAGATTGGATTTATACCCTAACTTATTAAACTCAATCCTCTTAGATCATATGTCATTTGATCAAATTAGGTGTTATATTTATGGATCCTATTGATATAGAGGGTTATTTAATTATCTTGTTACCAAATTTAGATTGCATTATCACACTATGATTATCTATTCTTGACTATTTCTATTAGTCATATTTTTTTACTGTATACACTTTGGATTATTATAGGTTCTTATAGAGGGTGGTAGCCCCTACTGAGTATATTGTATTCACACCCAGCATTGGTTCAACATTGAACACATACGAACCCTTATTACCATGATCTAGGTATGGGTAAGGCACTGAAGCATGGGAGAAAACCTATGTTGGAATCTGTAGTTCGGGTTGAGTCTTTTATACATTTCAGTGGGCACACAAGATCCAGAATATATGGGTTTTTCATATAAATTCTTGGGTGTTTTCCATACATAAGGCTATCCAATTTTCACCATTTTTCCTTGTTTGGATCAATAATTTTGTTTATAGATTTTTTTTCATAATTTTCACATATATTATATACTTTGTATGACATGATTAACTAGTTTTTTTGTTGTATTCATATATATGTGGTTGGTGTATCATTTTTTTATTGTGTGTTTGGATGATCATGTACCCATAGAGAATCTTGATAATCAGTTTGGTTTTAATTTCCATCAAATCCATGGGTTATTCCATATTTATTTATTTGAATGTCCCTTGGTTTATTTTAGTTTCCTAAGGGGGAAAACCAAATCCCACATGAATCTTCCTCTTAACCCTACATTTAAACAATTGTTTTTTGGTTGGGTAGGGTTTCTTAGGTGGTGTGGCAACATGAATCAAGTGTTGTATAGGGTATTCAGGTCATGGACTTTATAAAATGGCATCAGATCCCATTGTAAGGGCTCATGAGTATGGGATATGAGAGTACCTAGAAGATAGGACTCTTAAGACTCCGGAAGTAACCCATAATTATATATGTCTATTATAATTATGGTGGAATATTAAGTTACAAGGTTCAGTCATATAATTCTTTTCTCTTTTCCATTGATTCAACCATAGTCTTCTAATCTCATGAATTATATTAGGTATAACTAGGTAGGCATAGGTGTGATATCATTGCCACTCATGTGATTTCATGTGAATACTTTATTTATTATGGGAATTGATAAACAATATATATTAAACTAGTATCAATAATAAATTAATATTGTTTTCCTTTTTATTTGTTGATGGAGATTATTATTATATAAATTAATGATTTAATTCCTTTGATGATAAATATACTCATTATATCTATATGAGCTTAATCCATATTATATTCCTACTTTTCAAAATATTATGACTTGGTGTCCTTGAGCATGTTTACTATCTTTTAGTATTGAAATAAAATTTATTATATTTATATACATAATTCTTCAATCCATATCCAACATGTTTGAAACTAAAAATTATTCCAATATATATATGTTTGTGTGTTTGTGATAATGGGGTTGTACTAATTCTAGTGATACAATATTAAAATCATTGTGCAATACATTTTATGAGGGAAATGGTTTAATGTTATTTTCCCTTATATTATAGGTTATGTCACCCAGATGACCACATCTCGCCATGTTTGAAAGTTTGGGGGAGCATACACTACTAAGTAGATCTGCAGTTGACCGTAGGTTCCACAGGGGTTACCCCACATCTTGTAGATGGCCTATCAGGAAGCTCCACAGAAAGAGTCAATAACGACTAAGATTATGAAGGGATTATAATTTATTCACCATCCAACATCACTATAGGAAAAATTCTATTAATATACATTAATGAATAAGGATAAATTACCTACATTTATAGATGTTCCTAATTTATCCACACACTATTTACCTACATTTTATGTAAAAATAGGTAAACTAGTCATTAATTATCCATTTTTATCATAAATGTGGCTAATTATTTTTTATAATTTTTTTATATATTCTAATTTTTTGATATAATATTTTTAAATGTTTTACGAACTCACTTACTACAGCCCCTCGTGAGCACCCTCTCATGGATTCATCCATCCCCAACTCATCCCCTCCCACCTCTACCATCATCTGACATCACACACATCACCCCTTCCTCTCACCCCTCATAACTCAATAGTGTATCATCACCCACGACCACCCCTCACCCCTAAATGCATGACATCACAAGAGGGTTCCCAAAACTTCCCCTTGCCTCATTTATTTTCATGCTTTAATCCGAGAGAGGGTAGTCATGGGTGACGTTACGCTATGGTAGTGTAAGGGGTAAGGGGTGGAGTGGGTGACATCACATACTAGTGGGGGTGGGAGGAGATAATGTGTTCATGGGTGATGCCATAAGACAGTGTGCACAAGAGGATGTGGTGGGTGAGTTTGTAAAAAATATTTTAAAAAATTATAACAAAAAATTTTAAAATATAAAAAATCAATAAAAATTATTATCCACATTTATAGTAAATGTGGGTAATTAATGACACCATTTGCTCGCATTTTATGCCACGAGAGGGTGTGCATGAGGGGTTGTGGTGGGTGAGTTTATAAAAACATTTTATAAATATTATATCACCAAATCAAAATATATAAAGAAATCAAACAAAATAATTAGCCACATTTATGATAAAGGCGGTAAAACATGGGTAAATGGTGTCATTAATTACCATCCTTTATCATAAATGTGGCTAATTATTATTTAGGATTTTTTATATATTCTAATTTCGTGATATTTGTTTTAATTTTTGTTTATGAACTCTCATGGTGTCACCCATGCCCAGCACATCCCCTCCCACCCCAACCAATATGTGACGTCACCCATGCCACCCCTCCCCCCTGCCCCCTCACGCTGTTATAGCATAACATCACCCATGACCATCCCCTCACCCCTAATATCATGATAAATCCCCCACCCCATGCACATGACACCACCAAACCCTAGTGTGCACCCTTACCTAAATAAAATATGCTGGTTGCGGGAATCAAACATGTGATTGGTGTGTCTTGAAACTAAGTAATCACCAACCCAATCGATAAAGTTATATTCTTATTCTATACATCACACTATATTTATAGATATGTTAATATATTAACATATAAAAATAATAATTTATATTTATATATAATTATATAGTTATATAAAATAATATACACACACATATATGATATATATATATATATATTTAAATTACTATAATTATAATTATAGATTTTTAAATATATATATATTATTTATATATATATTAATATATTTGTGTGTGCATGTGCACTTATAAATTTATAAATTTATATATATATATAATTTAATATATTAATTAATTATGTTTTATATTAGTATATAAATTAAAATATATGTTATTATTTATATATTTTATTATAAATTAATATATATTGTATTACATTATTGTGTTTGGTGAATGGGGGTACAATTACATTCAAACACATGCATACACACTGCAAACATACAACACTGAAAAGAAATTCATAGCCCCCAAAGGGATTACCTACCCAATCAGCCGTTTTATTACATTAAATATTTTTGGCCCAAAAGCCCAGTGAGAATGAATCTCATTACATAGCTCGAAGGCCCTTATTACATCATGTATGTGTCCTCACTTTCATATCATGCCTGATTCACCGCCCCCTTGATGGATCAAAGGCCCAGTATCCCCCTTTATATGTTTGTTTGTATTTATGGGTGTGTGTGTGTGTGCAAGTGCACTCCCAAATCGGTCCACCCACAAGCCTACACCCTGTTAACTAATAAAATTCACCATTTGTTGGAGTTTGAACCTGAAACCTGCAGGTAAGAATCGAACAATCACACCAATTTTATATATATATATATATATATATATTGTTAATATATTGGTTTGCGTGTGTATATATATATAATATTATATTATAATATATTTTTGTGTTTATATATAAATACTTATAAGTTTATATATTTATTTATATGTTAAAATATTAATTAACATACATATGTATTAATATATATAAATTAATATTTTAATATATATATATAAGAATAAATATATGTTTATATATAAATATATATTTTTTTATATTTTTATATATGTATAAATTAATATGATCATATAATAATTTATATATATATATATATAATATTCATATATTTATGCAGGTCAAATATAAATACTTATAAGTTTATGTATTTATTTACATATTAAAATAATGATTTACCTATATATATTAATATATATATATATTATAAATTAATATATACACACACAGATATATATATATATATAAATTAATATATTTACACATGTGTGTGTATATATGTATAAATTATTATTAATATCTTTATATATATATTAGCCTCATTTTAAAAAAAAACTAAGTTAACCACATTTTAAAATATGATTAAACTTAAAAATTAGTTACTTTTAAAACATGAATAAAAAATGATGATAAATTAGCTATATTAAAATTTATCTCTACTTTAAAAAAATGGCTAAAAGCCTATTTGGACTGTGAATTGAAGTTTTATATACCACCTTAAGAAGCAAAGTATTGGATTATTCTTCTCTATCACATATTTGAAATCACTAAAATGCCCGAGCAACATCGAGATAGTCTGTACACCTTCATCGTATAATGGGAACCTCTCTAATGGTGGGACCTTATGTTGGAATCCAAAAAGACCAAAATCTTACATGAAATATTTTCCTAGAGATATTCTTTTTGTACATATACTATAATACCTTATATTAGGTAAAAGATTGAGAGTTCGTATATCTTAAGAAGGTATTTATTTCTATTATAGAGTATGCTGCCTAGTTTATTAATTTACTTTATTTCACCCCAAATATTAGTGAATATGAAAAATCAAAGGAAAGGAACTTTGAGATGATATTGAATGATAATTTAAAACATAAGTGATTAATTTCAAATTAATGACCTTTACTGAGGTAGTAATGAAATTAGTCTTAGATGAGACATGAAATCACGAAGGATCTATATCAAGTAGTTCATTTTTAGGACATACCACTGTCGACAGTTCTTCAAGTGATCAGAAGTGGCGACAAGAAAGAAGAAGTAGAGGGGGTTCCTTCTAGAGTGACTAGAGTTGTGTAATGACTTTATCTTCTAGCCTATAAGGGCTATGATTTTCCTTCTATTAGTGTATACCCTCAAAGAATATCAATCCAAATTATACCTTTAAAGTGAAACAATGTCGCCATGTGGGGTTTATGGCCATATTTAAAGATTATATCAAATAAATGTATTGAAAAAGTGTCAAGAATAGAATTCAACCATCACAGACATCATGGGCCTAGTCAACAAACTAGTCTACTAGTATCATTTGGGGTTTAGATTGAGGAGGACAACAGGGTAGTCAGGGTCATGTGTTCATAGTGAAATCATTAGTATAGGAATATTTACCTCAGATCTAACTTTACAAATCATGAAATATAGTATAGGGGTCATCTAATATTGGTGGTACTATAATGGTATCCTCTAATTTATCATATTGTTTATAAGATATAGGAGCTCCACATTCTTTTATTTTTGTCCATAATGTTTTCTAATTGGCCTTATGGTGGGATCTTTATCATCATATATGCATCTAAAACCCCTCTATGTAAGAGGAAGGAGAAACCCTGACAGAGTAAGTTATGTGAAGTTGTTTTGCCTTCATAAATTAATGTTTATCACATCATATTAATAGATATATAGTCATTAAATTTCATCCTAATAATGGATTGGATGACCTAATTTTGATAATTTGTCACCAACTATGCTTGAAGAGTGTCCTTGTTTCTGACATGTACCTGATATACCCTATGTAGAGAATGGGAACTTGAAGAAAGTTGGGTAGATCTGGATTAGAAGCAGGTTGGAACTATTATCACTGAGGTATCCAATATAATTTTTGGAAAATATGAATTTAAGAGGCATTAGTTTTTGTCTCCCATGGTGGATATATATCTAAATTCCTTTTTAGAAGAGTTCTTAGGTTTTATCCCAAAGAAACAAGTAGATTTTATCATTGATCTTCTATATTGGATAAATCCTATTGTTATTCCTTCTTATCATATGGATCCAATAGAATTTAATAAGCTAAAGTATTAACTAGAAGAACTCCACGAAAGGGGTTTCATCAGATTGAGCACTCCCCATTAGGGTGCTCCTATCCTTTTTTCTAAAAAAATTAATAGAAATATACATATCTATATATACTATTAAAAGATGAATTAGGCCACAATTAAGAATTTTTTTCCCTTTCCTAGAATCAATTATCTCTTTGATTAGTTAAAGGTAGAGAGATAGTTCTCTACAATTGACCATCATCCTGGTTATCATCAAATTTAAGTCAGACTAGAGGACATTCTAAAGAGTGATTTTCAAAGTCGGTATGGTTATTTTATGCATATGGATATATCCTTGGGATAACTAATTCTCATGAAGTATCCATAAATTTCATTAGTAATATTTTCCATTAATTTTATACATGTTCACCATAGTCTTTATGGATGATATCCTAATTTATTCTGAAACATGGGACGATCATGATTGACATATTCTCATTGTTTTGGAGATATTGTGTGATCACCAACAGTATGCTAAATATTCTAAATGATCATTATAGATTTCAGAAGATATATTTCTTAGGTATATTATATCTAATGATATTATATCTATGGATCCTAAAAATGGGAGTTCATAATGTCATGGAAAGTTCCCTCATACATCTTTGACATATAGAGTTTCCTTAGATTTGAGGGACACAACCACTTTGTTATCTAGTATTTTTCCAAAATAGCTACTCAAATAAAAACATTGATAAAAAAGGGAGATAAAGGTATATATTTTGAATATTGGGAATAATCCTTTAAAATTATAAAGAGGAAGTTGACCTCAACTCCAATCATCATCCCATCTCAAGGAAGTGAAGGTTTCAAAGTGTATTGTAATGCACCTATATTTGGAATTCGTTTCATTATAATTAAAGAAAATCATGTTGTGGTGTGTAGTTCTACACAACTTCTTCCTCATGAGAAGAACTATCCTACCCATGATATGGAATTAGCCAATGTAATTCAGGAATTGCATTTTTAAGGGCATTATTTTTTTAGAGATTTTTTTTATATAAATCGATCATAAAATCATTATATATATATATATTCTAAGAGGGAGTTGAATCTTAAGATTCACTATTCGGAAGAGTATTTTTAATCCATTTATTTTGATATTCAATAAACTTCTAGAAAAGTCAACTTTGTTGTCGATACTCTTAGCCAAAAAGTCCATGCCCAACCAGTGATTGAGGCTAAAGAATAGTTTAGATTGATATCATTGATATTTCTAATTCATGGAAATGTTAGTGAGGGTAAAAATGAGATGAATATATTCCATATGGATCTCACCTAATCTGTGGCGGAACATGTTAAGGACTCCCATATATCTGATCTTGATTATATCATTATTCAAGAGAATCTTGATGGTAAGGAGATCCTTGGTGTCTCATTTCTGGATCCTCAGTCATTATAATATATCTATCTAAGGTTCGTATTCCTTACCATTATAATGGAAGAAATGATCAAATAATATAATTCCTCTTGATTGTTTTTTATCTAGGAGTCAAAATGATGTACCATGATATTCCTTACTAGATTCGGTGGCCTGGAATGAAGAAAGAGATTACATGTTTCGTGTTTAAATTCCTTATGTGTTAATAGGTAAATTATAAGCCCCAAAGGACTATAGGAACTATCCATCCAATTTATCTACAAATATGTAAATAAGATAAAATCATGACTGATTTCATAAAAAATTTACTGAGGCCACAAAAGGGAAAGGATGCAATGTGGGTTATTATTGATCACCTAACTAAGGTAGCTCACTTCCTACCTATAAAGTAGGTCCCTTATTTGAATGATCAGGAAAATATATTCTAAATATTTATTCGGTGGATTCATAGTGTTCCTATTATATTTTTCACTAATAAATATCTGAAGTTTTCATCTCAGTTTTTATAAGTGTTATAATGGGATTGAGGTTCTTAGACTAAGTTAAGTATGAATTTCTACCCACACACTAATGGTCATTCATATTAGACAATACTTATCCATAGGGACATGTTCTAAGCATGCATTCTTATTTTTTTTAGACTATTATTAGTTCATCATTTTTTTTAGAATTAACCTATAATAATATCTATTATTACTTTATTCAAATTACACTATTCAAATACATGTATAAAATTCCATGTCACATTTTATTGTGTTGGATGGAGATAGGTGAATCATAAATGATTGGGTAGATCATCATTGATGATATCAATGAATAAATAAATCTAATTAAAAATTGTATTTTCATCACATAGATTCAATATAAATTCTTTTTAGAATAATAAGGGAATATATTGGAATTTAAAGTGGGTGACCATGTTTTCCTTTGGACTTCACTAAGGTTAGGTCACTGATTGATCGGTAAGTAAGGAAAGTTAACACTGAGATACGTCGATACTTTTGAGATATTGGGATTGTTTAGAGTGGTTTCCTATAATTTTTCTTTAACTCTATGATTCAGTTCCATGCACAACACCTTCCATGTTTCATAGTTAAAGAGTTATGTTCTAGAAACTTCACATATGATTCAGTATGATGATGTTGACTTGGATATTTATTCCTCTTATATTGATCATGATATTAGAATCATCAACCAAGGTGAGAATTTATTGTGTTAAATAGTGATTAATATGCCTCAGGTTAAATGGAAACATGGTAATCTGTAATAAGAAACTTCAAATTGGGGATCAAAAATGAGAACGAAAAGTCTGGAATTGTTCCCTTGGGAAGTTGGATGAAATTTCTCAGAGATAAGAATGTTGGGAGTCTATTTTTGTTTGTTAATATTTTATGTTTTAAATATTAAAACTACTCACAATACTTTATTTATTATATGTAAATCATAATTTATGAATATCATTTTTAAGTATGTTTTAAATATTACAATTCCTTACAAGAGTATATTTATTACATGTTAATCATAATTTCTGAATATAGGTTTTACTATCTCACTATATTTTAATTATATTTTGAGAAATAGTACTTGAAATTTTATTACTCATGTTTCATGTGAAATATAGGAACATTTTATAGAATTCATTTAATTATGATGATGTTTGAATTAGCCTCTATTTTTTTTTTGGAGTTGCAGCATGTTTTTGGTTATACAAATTTTTTTAATTTATAGTAAACTTATGCAATTCACTGATAACTTGATTTATGTAACTCAAAATTGTACATAACTTATTGTAATTTATATCCATGATATTTATCTATATTTCATCCATCCATGAAGAAGTCTAAAATGGTCTTTTGAATTCCCTATAAAATGACCAAAGTCTCTGTAATATTTCTGGAATTTTGCACTTTTTGGAATACAATTGATGAAATTTTTCAATGATAACTAAAGGTACATATGAAACAATTTCAGGTATCTTGTTGATTTGGAAATAAAATAAAATTATATACACTCCATTAAACTACAAGGATGGAATTTTGTATTTATTATCTAATTTTTTTATGTTTTCAATTATTCCTGTCTTGATACAAATTTCAAAATAATTTTTCTATAGTTTTTAAAATATTTCTCTAAATAAAAAAGTCAGAATGTGAAATTCATTGACCCTTTGTAAATATTATGAAAATATCTATATTTAATTTAATCGGAACAAATAATTGATTGGAATTATAGAGGGTCTAAAATCTATCCAATATTGTGATTTCTAGATGGAACAGGATATTAGATTTTTATATTTGGGATTGACTTACCACTTGAGTATGAGAACCACTATAAGATATAATGGGAATCTACTACATGATTTAACATCCAACTTTCTACATGTGTGAATCCTCAATCTACCTCATGTGCATTCTCAACTTATCACATTTGTTAAGCCTCTATGTAATAGAATTAGGTTTCAACATGTCATGACTTCTTAGAACTTATGCTACCACAAGTTATATTCATGAACCAATCATGAGCCTACGTTGCAACCTACAACATGAGTTAACTTAACCTACCACATGAGGTTGGATATTCCACACAAATCAAAAAGTTATAAAACTTTCTAGCCTAAATCTATCGCAAGAAGTTTATCGCATGCGACACTCTGTGATCTTTAAAATCATGATATCGAAACATGTAATTTGTGAGTTATACATGATTTATAGAAATCAGTTAGGAGATGGATATTGGTTTTTTATCATCATATAGTATGCTATTATTTTTTACATATTCAATATGATGATCTACCACATGAAATAAAATTACACCACATGAAAAATTATTATACTTCACATACACTCAACTAACTTCATGTAAAGAAAGTGACCATACAATATATGGAATGAATACATGATATCACTAGACACACTTTATAATTGTTCACATGGTCAGCACACCTACCACATGTTATATCAACTGACAGCATGACTACTTAAATAGACCAATTCTCAATGCCCATGTTGTGAGGATAGTCAAGTTAATTATTTACAAATACTACTAACAACTACTACTATGGGAAGAGGGGTCAAACCATAAGGAAGAAGTTGTGCTACCAAAACTAGAAAAATTAAACAACAAGGAAAAATAGAGAATCCAATGATGGAGTGAATGTGGAATGATAAAATTAAAATGAGGTGAATGGAATAATGGTGATAGGATAAATTGAAAGGGGATCTAAATAATTTATTGAATTATGGGACCTAGACTAGAAAGATTCGATAAAAAAAATTCTCTGCTCCTGCATAGAGATAATCATAAATGTTTTGAATCCATGTGTATAGTATTATAATAATTAGTTTTTATTAGATAAAATAACCTTTATGGATGAATTATATTCCTAACATAGATCATGATAGGGAAGCTTCATCATAGAGATGATCATACCGCAACCATTTCCAGTTAGTACTTCAATTGTAGTTACCATGACAAAATGAACTCGACTCTTCACCTATTGGTACATGGAGTTGAGTAAAAGAATTATAATGTGGAAAAGAATGTAAAAACACTGGATAAAATACATAAAACCTCAGTTATTAAAACCAAATCAATAATAGGTAGAAAAATATTTCAATTCATACATCCAGATCCCTCAAATCTACTTAGTAATTCATGATATAAGTAATAAAAATATATTTCATTAAAAGAATAATCATACATGAAAAAAATAAGAGAATAAAAGAAGAATATTCTATGTTAGATCTACCTCTTCCTCCTATACTAATCTCCTTTGACCTCATACTACAGGTGTGCCCCACCTCTATTTCAGCTTCCAGCTCCGTTGTATATTGAATGATCAATGATTGGAGGTGTGGAATGGTATTGGTCTAAATGGTTGAGCATTGTAGAAAAGAATGTAAATTTTTTGGTGTCTATGATTAGGGGTCTCATTGATTACCCACTACATCTATAGAATATGATCTATTAAATATGTTCTAATATTATTATCACAACCATATCACAGTCATGAGGTTTGACATTTTCCTAACTGGTATCTTTGTGGCATGCCAGTCACTTTGGATCACCTTCCTCATATGAATCAAATGAAATCATTACAGCTGAATACATCCCATCATGTTTCCTTCCATTCCAATAATAAATAAACATTTTGATCTCAAATTACCATCTCAAATCATTTTTTCTTCTTAAAACCTCAATAATATTCCATAATATTCTCATACACCTAAACGATTCATGCTTAGATTTATATATTTGATTTGAGTACTATAATATAGACATTAGGGAACCATGAATTTCAGTCATTTTCTCTACCTGGTTCCTAAAAACCTTGAGGTCCAATAAAAATACCCTTCTCAAGACCAATGCATCACTGCCCCTATATCTATAATATCTTCCCCATTCTTCAACAAATAGTCAGCACAAGAAAATCATAACAACTTCAATGAGTACTAGAATCTTAATTGGTGTAAGTTTCAACACATGTGAATTTAACCTACAATATTCACCAATGAGATCGATCATGTTCGACTAGAGCTACCAATATTTTATTCCTCATTTATTCCCCAATGTTTATGCTTCTCTTACTTTTGTCTCAGGGAAAATAATTCATGAAATTGAAGCATAATCTAGCTAGAATCTTTATCACAAATTTAGGATCCATGGAAAAGATAAATAAACTAAAAAATGAGAAAATCAGTAATCCACTACCTTAATTTATTGTTCTGATCTATCTATTAATTATTAAATATGAACCCACAACTTTGGATTCATTCAATTTCACTTCATCCATAACTTCTTCTCACTTCATCAAATCATGGATATCCTAGTTCATCAGTGTTTCACTACATCATCCTATAGTAAAACCTGTCTAATGATACACAAACCTCAATCAAAAATGTGGTCCCAAATAAATCATTATGACAATCTCCAAAAACCAATTCTTGAACCAGTATCATCGAGACAACTTTACAATTTATCATCCATTCTCATGATAAACAAAAATATAGATAAAATATGAATTCAATATAGTCCAACATCAAGTCAAACTCATAGACCATCACTTATGACCAATGTTTCTTTCTGGTGTTGAGTTGAGTAAATAATGTGCACCCAAACCCGAAGTCTCCTCCTATAATTTGGATCACGTTGAGACAAATCCTCAAGTATATGGTGTTCATCATACTAAATCCTTAAAATCATAAATCTAGAAAAAATTAAGGACCCTTATAAACTTGAAAATAAAATAACACCTATATAAGAACACAAAAAACTTTTATAGCTTTTATTGAGAATATCTTCAAGAGACAGTAGGGATATATAGTTGAAAAGGTACATCTTAGACATTATTCTGTGATGGGTGACACTTATTTGGGTTTTATTCTTCTAAAAAACATATTTAATTGAGTTGTGTTTCCATCTCATAAAATTTCTTTCAAGCATTGGGTTCTGGGGTTCAGTTGTCGAGAAAACATCGGACCAACTCCAGATCTAATGATGAGTCTCACAATTGAATATTTTAGCCTCAAATAGAGTTTGAGGAACCGATTTCCTCAATTTATAGTGTTAAAACATCCTTCTTTGGTAGTCCCAAGAAGTTATTCATCCGTACTCCAAACGTATTTTCTAATTTTTAGATCTCATCAAATTTAGTTCATCAGCTCATTATTGAATCTTAATCTCCATCCCAATTTGTAAACAATCAGAAATTTGATCTCAATTGAAAGTGTGAATTCCCTAGTTCATCACCATCTTTATCAATAATCAATGAAAGATATTTTCTCAATTTTATTAATATTGAATTGATACACTTGGTTCAATTCAAACTCATTAGTTCAGAGCTTGGGCCTTCACTTTAGAGCTTAAAATGTATAAGGTTGGTCTTCTTCATCAAGCTCGGATTGGATTTTGTTTCAAAAACCAAAATTTATATATCTAACCAATAAATCAATCCTTGACAAGTACTTCATGATTTTGTTTTGATTTCCTAGATATGGATCGACTCCATTTCATCTTCCTAAGAAATATTCATTTAAGAATGATTTAATTTCCTTTCACTATTAAACATTTAACTCTAAGGCATATTAGCGTGAAAGAATAGATTCTATGTTCATGTGTTAGATTTTCTTTATTCATGGTCTGTTAGATAAATTAATAATAGAGGATTCATGGGGTATTTTGGGGATTTATTATGGCCTATTGGGATTAAGTCATGTGGTTGATTTGTTTTTAGGCCTGGTCAATTAGATACTTTATCAAATTTTCATCATGGTAGTTTTCATAGATACACTCATGGCTGATTGGAATTTTTTTTTTGTTGTAGGTTGGGTATTGTACCAATTTTTTACACATGCAACCAATTCTATATCTTTAATCATATACTCTTAAAAAAATTTCTATTTTTTTGGTCATGGTAATTTCACCCACTGCATGACCGTTATTTTGTCCAGCAGTCACTTCATCTCAATGTGATCACTTGAATACAAGCATGGTTGATTGAGATACCACAAAAACACTTCGATAAATCTAAATTCAAATTTCAATTAAAATGAATAAAATCCTAAAATTAAATGTTTTTCAAAAAAACTAATGAAATTTTAAATCATTATGTATTATTTCATTCCAAAAAATTATATGATTAAACTAAGGAATTTAAATAAAATTAATTAATTCACATCTAAACCCATTTTAATCTATTCAAAAAAATATTATAATTAAAATTTTATAGATACACATAAATTTCAAAATATGAAAATCAATCCAAAATTCAAATTCACTTCTATAAAGTAAATATATTCCAAACAAGAACATGTTAAAATAAAAGTTCTCTGAAAACTCAAAAAGTATTTTAAAAAATATATATATATAAATTTATGATCTGAACATTTAACAATATATACCAAAATCTCCACACTTTTAAGAATATTTTTAAAGTATAAAAATTTCAACTCAGCATGATCAAACAATCAAGTATTCTATAGTTTTGGTGCCCTTTCACATCAAAAACTCAGTTTAATAAAAAATAGATGTGATAAAGTGCATCAATCACAAGCCATATCCAATTCCCTATTCTTTGTGTGTTTTTTGGGAAATTACCTTATTGACCACACCTTACCCACCCAAGTGATCGGTCCTAATACCATAGGCTACTGCAACACATCTAATCGAATATAAATAAAAATCCAACTGATCATAGACACCTATAATTGAATCTGAAGGAAGGTTGATAAAGAATAATACTCAACTACACTGGATCTACAAATTAAATTCCACTAAATGATCAAAATTAAGTTATTCAAGGATTAGTGAAGTTGAAACAGATTTTAGTTGAATAATGGTGTTGAACTTGAGATGGATAGAGATTATTTGAAGACGGAAATGGTGGAATAGGGTCTATAAAAATTGATCTGCTACTAGAAAGGGAATATCTACTATTGTGATAGCTTGTGAAGGTGAGTAGTATTGAGGCTAAGTCAAAACTCTGATGAACTGATGAAATGAAGATAAAAAAGCCTCCACCATATAAAAATAAACCTATAACTTAAACATAATATCATTCTGATGAATATTTAGGCCAATATCCACTGTTGATATTAATTGGTATGTGTGGATTTGAGAACATGGAGGTCGGAGTTGACTTGAGCTATAAGAGAGGATCTGATACCGAACAGGGAGGCTAACCAAACTAGATGACCTACTTTTGAAGAGCTCAATCCAAATAAAGCTTGTGGATGATGAATCTAATTTTTCATCTGATTATAAATTCGTAAGATTTTTTAATGCCTAAACACTCGAATGAAGAAGATAACACTGATCTCAAATCAATGTCATGATATTCTGAAGAAGTTTCATCCTAGATTCTAAGATGGAGATATTATTGATTACATTTTTCATTAAAATATTAAGATAATATATTCCTGAATAAATCTTGAAGATGACTGAGTCACAGTATTCAAATTCACAGAAAACATATGTTTCACTACTGATATTTTTACAGGTTCACAATTTTTTAGGGATCTCAACTTCTCCAAGGATGAAGCCATTATATGGTAAATGAATGAACTGAATGGCTTGATCAATTACCTAAGAGGGTTCAAAGTACAATAGTCATGCTTGATAATCCATTTATAATTCATTGACCATTATAGAGTCACACGAGACTAATAATGACTACTTATTTTTATTTAGATTTAATTCGATTTGCACCAATTGAGTTTAGACTCAAATTAGATTTTTCATCAATAGCCATTACAAATAGGAATAATCATCTTGTAATAAGGAGAACCATATTGTATTTATTGAAACTCATAAATATTAAATATTGTATTGGATCACTGGTTTATTATTTCGGGATCAAATAAAGATAAAGGAAAATGTCGAGATGGTGATGGAGAAATTTAGAGTTTGTGTAAGTAATGGGAATTTATAGATGTGTTTTGGATGATCAAAATTATTTTGGTGGAAATTAGAGAAGCAAGAGGTTAATTAAAGAGTATGTGAATGTAAAAGTGATGTGATTTTTAAATTTACTAAGGTATGAGGAAGGGAAGATGGGTTGCAGCATAATGGTCCCAAAAAAGGATTTATGGGTGAGGAAAAAAGCTACGAAAAAACCCATTAAAAGTATATTTGAATTTTTGGGTCCCATAAAACACAAAAATAGAGAAAATGAGAAAAGAAAAGGAATTGTAGAGTAAGGACAATTTTTTAAATTGTAAATTCTCATCACAAATTCAACTTTTCATTTTTTTTTTGGAAGAAACAGGTAAAATTTTCTCAATAAAAGGAAGGAGATCGTGAAGGAAGATTCCAATTATCACCACCCTTGAGTCTTACACATTGAGAAAATATATATGTGGGATCATGGTCACTTTTTTTATAAGAAAATTAGAGGGAAAGATCATGACATTATGGGAGGTTGGAATGTTTCATAAGGATTTTATTGAAAGACCATGATTAGCACCTGAGTGTGCACCACGTGTATTTCATTGCCTATTATATTATCATTTCATCAATTTTTTATTTCCATTTTCAAATAAGAGGGTCAATACCCACTATGTTTTCTAATTCCCAATTCATGGGAACTATCTCTAATTATCACCTTCTTCCCCATTTTCTCTCATTCTATAACTCTATTTTTTCAATTCAGATTTACTTTGTTGTATGTTCTCCCTCTTCTCATGTCATGATATACAACCTTTAGAGATGAAGGGATAACTCATGAGTCCAAAACCTTGGATTGATTCTCTAATATTTCTTGGAGATCTAAACATCATGTTGATCATCATCTTCTTCCTTTATCTTGGTGGACAGTGATAGTGTAAGTGGTGATATGAGAGCACAACCACCCAAAAGAAGTGATTCCTACTCTTTTAACCTTCACACATATCCCATTATTTCATTTGATAACTTTAGAGAGTATCTCAGAGTGGATATTTTATTTAATATGCGATGAATATCACTTTAGTAGGAATATATTATTGACTAGAGTGGTCTAATTGAGTGATTACTTCACTCTTGAGAGAGCACACATTCACCAGTATCAATTCTATGTTTGAGTGTTCATAATTTTGGGTTGGAGAGCTGTGTGAATCAAGAGATAAATCATGCAATTATTGAGGTTAATAAATAATCTAATCCATATATAGATCAATGAAAGGTAGTTGAGGAGTGGATCGATATGGATCTGGTCGTATTTCTTGCTAACAATCTTTTCTTTATTTATTTTTTTTGTTTCTAGTTCGTTTTCTCTATTTCCATTACAATCTTTATCCCTATGATTTGCATCACAGTTTCTATGTGTTTTCATCTAATTATTTCAAAATATATAAGAACACAAAAATATTTTAGGAGAATCACTCAGACATTCAACATTACTTCATTCAGACTGACTCTAAATTTATCTATTGTTCTATATCTAGGGAAAATGTAAATGTATTTGTGAATATCATAATGAAAACATCACATTGATCAACCACATATTATGATTACATAGTATTTCAACCAACCATAAGGAATATACCAAAAATTCACTCCATACTCATAGTCAGTTCAATGGTTTTATTATTTTTGTAAAATCTTTAAAATTTTCATTATGTTCTTTTCTTATAATATTTTAATATTTAGATTTACTATATGTTTGTTTCAATTATATTAGGTGGATTCATTTTTCATAAATCCTTATAAATCTTATAAAATATTTCAAAAATATTTTTTGAATATTTTTAAACATTTTTATATAATGTTTAAATTTATTCATGATTTATTTATAATCATATACCATATGTTTTGAAAATTCAAAAAAACATTCATTTTATGAATTATTGGTCTATCTATTTTGGAATAAATATTTTGTATTGAAAAATATATTCAAATTTATCTTAGTTCTTTAAATTAGTTTTTTTACTTTGTTTTTATACATACTTCATGAAATTAGAATGTATTTTGATATTTGAATTTTAGAGTCAAATTGTCTTGTGATTTTTAGGGTGTTTCTATGAACAATTACTACAGAGTTATTTTTTTAGAAATGAATTTGAATCTATTTGAATGTTTCTTTAGTATTTTAATATTGATGATTATTGAGGAATGATAATTTTCTCTCTATTTGATGATTTTATATTATTTGAATTTTAATTATTTTACCTGATTGGATATTGGATTGTTAGTTTTAAAAATCCATTTTAATGTATTCAAGACACATTTATAGGACACCGATTATGATTAGATGAACCTTTGGGAACCAAAAAATAATTATTGTGACCTTTTATGTTTTGTACAAACCATGTTCTTTACAAATAAATTTCTTAAGCTATATAAAATTTTAGGTGCTAAACCAAGACATTACAATTACTGAATCAATACTCAAGAACCTCATTTTCCACATCAACTTTCTTTAATGAATTTCTCTAGTTTTTTTAAATCTATAATTATTTCTCTGATAATTCTTTAATCTTATCATATGTGATGTATCATTTTCTTAAAATTTTCCTATAAAAAATCATTCTCTCTATTCGTGTTGTGACTACCAGATTCTAAATTTGGATCATTCAAGTTGTGACTCATGGATTTTAAATGTTAATATAGGTTATATTTTCCTAAAAAAATTAAAAATTTTGATTCCCCATATAAAAATTAGTTTTTATTATTCTTTATACCTATACTAGAAAAGAAACTCATTCAATCACGGTTTGATTACTCACAAAAATAGGTTTTCAAAATGCCTCACTCGCCGATTAGATAGGTGGAAGAGTAGAGTAGGCCTAATTTGGACTGAACTACTATAGATATTCATTATGTTCAATATTTCATTTTTTTAATGAAAATTAACTCTATTAATTAACTTTGATAATTTATCCATCATATTAAATTTTTTATTTAGTATATTCACTCCCTCTAGACCATATATCATCATCGTCTCTGAGCTAATAATTAGTATTAGAGGCTGGAACTTGTTAATAATATATTATATCTACTATTTATTTTATTTATATCAAACACCTTGTATTAAGAATCTATTCCTCTTGTATATAGAGTATGTTGTACATATTTTATAATGATAACTTGTTTATCCTAAACCTCACAATCATAGTAGAAATGATTAATTTGAGATAGTAATAATGAACATAAATGATGCATGCATTTCTCAATACCCACTTAATGTTGATGGAAAAAAACTATGGTTACTGGAAATCAAAAATAGAGGTGTACCTCAAGCAGTTAAGTATAGAAAAAGAATCAATCATGGTAAAACCATATAAAATACTAGAATCTTACTAAGATACTCTTATATGAAATGATTATGCTAAATAGTTTTTGAATTACAAATTAATAAATATTTTATTCTATTCTATTAATATAAGTGTGTATATTCATGTGTCTGCATGTAAGACAACTCACGTAATATGAAAGATTCTATAAGTTACTCACATCGGATCAAATTATATGATTAAAATAAAACTTGGAATTCTCTGTATTGAGTACCGATATTTCAATTTGAGTGAAGATGAAAGCATCAACTAAAGTTTCTATTGATTCACAAGCATCGTGAATGGAATTAATTTCCGGGGAGAAAATTTGGAGAAACCTATATTTACTGATCGAGTACTAAAAGAACTACAGAAGAAGTGTCATGAAAATAAAGTGACAATCGATGAAATAAAAAAATTTAATCAATAAATGTTGGATGAAATCATTTTTTTATTACCTCAATACGATCTAGAGTTAAAGAAAATCACAGAATAGGATACTTTAAAGAATAAATATGTTGCTTTTAAATAGTGTATTATTGTTTCCACAAACTCTTCTAATTATAAATCATGTAAAAGTGATAAATATATTAAAAATAACACTAAACTTGTCTACAAAATAATGAAAATAATTGGAGTATTCAAGAAATTACTTAAGAAGTATATACATAAAGATGATTGAAATAATAAAAGTAAAATTATTTATAATGATGTTTTTGAACTCACATGTTATGAGTGAAAAACGAAGGGTCACATAAAGCCAATTTTTTTGAATTTAAATTATTTGAGAAAAGATAATAATTATAATAAAAATGATAAAAGATTATTAACTATGGGAAAGTGTTTTACAGAATAATTTGATTATAGTGATAAAACTATAAGTGAAAAAGAAACACATAACCTTTACTTGATGGATCAAAGTACTAATGAGGTTAGTCATTATTCTAAATATAGTTCTTATTATTATAAATTTGAAAAACCTAATATGGAAGAATTGATTATGAAAAATGAAAAATTGAAAAAATTTGTTTTAGGCATTGTAAATTTATATAAAAATTTAAACGAGAATATAAATAGTTTCATAAAAAATTAACTTAAAAAAATCAAGTATTTAAAAATACAACTTGTTCTACAAATTATTTTTTTCCAGTTTTTTAAATTTTTCAAAAAAAGAAAATGAAAATGAAATGAAATTATTAGTTTGAAAAAATTAATCAACTTTTTTTAGGAAAAGAGGAGTATGATAAAATGATGAATCCAAAAAAATGATAAAAATTATATTTGGATATAATAAATAAATACCTAATATATATAAGACTACATTTTTTAAAAGACTTAAACGAAGTATATAAAAGGTTACATACTTTAAATATTGTGTGAAGGAGAGTTATTCTAATGATTGTTCGTTAAGGTTTACTCAATATCTTGGTTATACTAATACTTTTATTTCAATAAATTTCTCTTCTAGATTACATATGAATAATTGAATAAAATATATATGGGTACTAAATAATTCATATACTTACCCGATTGGATCCAAGAAAACATGGTTTCTAAAATTATTTCCTAATTTATTTATATTTTTTAAAAACATTCCTTAAGAGTGTCAAAGTTAGGTTATACATGGATAAAGGGTGGTCTATACACATTACTAGAGATCCATCAAATTTTTTCTTGTATAAATAATGAGATGGTGAATTTATGGCATTTAGTGAAAACTAAAAAATAAAGGTAAAGGAAATTTGAAAAGTATGCATTTATAATATCATTTAAATTTTTAATGTTTTATAAATTTAATATTTAAAAACATAACTTGATTAGTATTTCATGATTATGTGAGATCGAATGAGTGTTAAATTTGAATATTATAAATGTTTAGTTTTCAAAAATGAAATTTTTTTCTTTTATGCTAATATAAAAAAGAATATTTATCCAATTTATTATTTTTAATTTACTAACTAGCCGATCAGGGTTGGATTAGTGGTACCGTGTAAGGTGGACACTCCTTGAAAATGGAACTAGCTGAAGTTTGAGTCCTACCACACTTGAAATTAGTTGCGGACATGTAGAACATATGTGGTTGGTAGCAACCAAAATAAGCATAGTATAGTGCCCACCTATACCTTGTTACCCATATAACATGTTTTAGGCTAACCAGGTTTGGCTTAGTGGTACCGTGTAAGGTAGTCACTCCCTGAAAATGAAACTGAATCAGGTTCGAGTCCCGCCACACTCAAAATTATCTAGGGGCGTATGGTGTGCAGGTGGTGGGTTGGGCCTAGAATAAGCATGGTTCGGTGCACACTTATACCTCATTACCCATATAACATGTTTCTCCTCCCATGATATGCTCGCATTGCTGTGTCACCTGACGTTTCACCGGGTAGATAGAAGGGCGCAATCATCTAGGTGATGGATTGTTATATTGAAACCTCACTGATCAGTCTTTTACCCCATGGGACACTCTTCAATCTCGGCTAATAATAGATCCTTCCCAACAAGAGATTCTCTAGATGACCTATTCATGGGGAGAGGTTTTCTGGGTGTGTAGGGTTCGAAAAGGCTACTCTCGAAGATTCCCTTTTCAAAGAGGATTTAACTAACCATAATGTCAAGTGTATTAATGCTATAGAAATAGATGATATCTTATGGAATCAAAGTCTTGGACATGTTAGTTTTTGACTTTTACATAAACTATCAAAGAAATGACATGTTAAACAACTACGTGATTGGAAAATTAGTATAAATTTTAATTTTGCTTCTTGTTTAAAAGTTAAAAAACATAATATTGGATTTATATTTCCTAATGAAGTTAGAATCGGTATACTATTAGAATCTATTCGTTTAGATTTATTTGGTCCTTTTCATGTTTCTAGTTTAGGAGATAAGAAATTTGTTTTTTGATAGTTGTTGATTCTAGTATATTTATTTGGACTTATTTTATATATCATAAAAGTGAAACACTATCAAAAATAATGATTTTTTAATTTGGTTTAAAATAAAAAATGATATTTAATTATTTATATTATAAGTGATAGTTAAGGTGAAATTTTTAATTTTGATTTTGAAATATTTTGTGAAGAAAATGGTTATTTTCATAAAATTTCAACTCATAAAAAACCATAAAACATTTGTGTTGTAGAATGGAAAAATAAAACAAATATTGAAATCAAGAGAACTGTATTAAATGAGTATAAAATACCTAAATATTTTTGGGTTGTATCTATTAATATAGCTTGTTATATTTTAAATATAGTTTTCATTACACTTTTTTTAAAGAAAACCAATTATGAAATATTTAAATATAAAAACCTGATATTGGTTAATTGAAAATTTTTGGGTATAAAGTTGTTATTATAAATAAAAAAGATGACTTTGATAAATTCAATTATAAAAGTTATGAAGGATTTTTTCTAGTCTATTTTAATAAAAATAAATCTTTTCATGTTTATAAAAAAATAACTATGGTTTTAGAATAATTTTTCCAAGTAATGTTTTTTTGAATATTTGTAAAGGATTTTGTTTTAGAATATTTTTAAGATGATTTTAATTTTAGTGAAGAAAAACCTTAAGATGGTGTAACTGTTAAGGGAGAGATTACACCTTCCCATTCTTTTATTAAGTCTTATAAGGTTCTTAATGACCGCCATATTGATAATTTTATCAGTAATTTTGATTCAAGTATTAAAACTATAAATTCTCTTTTTTATTTTTATACAAATTATAATTTTATTTCTGGTTGTATTCTTTATAATGTTTTTTTATGATTTGAGTAGTTCTAATTGGATTATTACTATGCAAGATTAACTTAATCAATTTTCTAGAAATAATTTTTGGATATTAGTTTAACCCCTAGTAGTCATGCATTTTATTGTAACTAAATGGATTCTTCGAAATAAAATGGATGAATCTATAAAAATAGTTAATAATAAATCTATGCTTTTAACTCAAGTTTTTATTAAGAAAAATTTATATATTTTAATGAATATTTTGTTCCTATTTATAGAAATTAATATATTATAATTTTATTATCTTTTATTTATTTTCAATGGTTTCATTTATTTCAAAGGGATGTCAAAAGTGTGTTCATAAATGGTTTTATTTCTGAAAATGTTTATGTTTCTCAACCACGTGGTTTTTAAAATGAAAATTTTCCAAATCATGTTTTTAAGTTATCTACAGATTTATATGGCCTAAAGCAAGAAACTCATGCTTGATATGATAGACATACCTTATTTTTATTGAAAAATTATTTTAATAATGGTAAATTAGATTATACATTGTTTATTAAAATAATTTCAAAATATATTTCAAAATTTCACATTTATGTTGATGACATTATTTTTGTCTCTTCATGTGAATTACTTTGTTATGAATTTTCTAATTTGTTGGCTAATGAAATTGATATGAGTTTAATGGGTGAATATAAATTCTTTTTAGGGAATCAAATTAATCAAATAAATGATGAAATATTCTTGAATCAATATAAATATTATAAATATTTAGTTAATTATGTTGGTTTAGATTTCTTGTAAAACTTATAAAACTTTTATGTGTTCAAATTGAAAATTGGATTTAGATAATATGGTAAATCTATATATTCTAAAATTTTTAGAGGCATGTTTTTAAGTTTGTTTTAATTTAATGCTATAAGGCCTAATATCATGTTTAGTGTTTGTTTGTGTAAATTATTTCAATATTAACCTAAGTAATATCCCTTAAATATATTATAATGTGCTAAAATAAATGTTAATTGTGCATTATTTTATGGAAAATATAATAGTTTTTATTTAATTAGTTATTTTAATTCTGATTTTTGAGGATGTATACTTGATATAATAAGTAAAACAGTTATATTTCATTTTCTTAATAAAATAATAGATTCTTGGAGTTCTAAAAATATTATGTTACTTTATCTACTACTGAAAGTGAATATATATCTACTACTTCATGTTTTTCTTAATCATTGTGGATTAAACAATATTTTTCTCACAATGGTTTTAGTTTCAAAATCATTTCAGTTTATTTTGATAATTCATCTATGATTTCAAATTCAAAAAACCCTTTAATACATCCTAGAACTAAGCATATTAACATGAAATTTCATTTAATTAGATATTATGTTAATAAAAGTCATATTATTCTTTAATATATTCTAATTGAGAATCAAATAGTATATATTTTTTTCAAACCATTGGATTTTTCAATGTTTGAGAAAAAACATTTTGAGCTTGGTGTCTTATAAATTTAATTTTAAAAACTTATTTAATTATTTTTTACTTAACTTAATATAAATTTATTAAAGGTTTTTTTAAAAAATCACATATTATTTTAATTTAATTTTTTTATATTTATTTATATTGTCTATTTGAAAATTTTCAAAAAGGTGTAGAATTATATAAAATCATGTTTCAGTTTTTAAATTTTCAAAAAGGGGGAGTTTGTGATCATTTATTGATATCTTATGTTTTTAATATTACAATTACTCAAGTTATTTTATTTATTACATATTAATAATAATTTATATAAATCTGTTTTAGTTATGTTTTTAATATTAAAATTCCTTATAATATTTTATTTATTAAATATTAATCATAATTTATGGAAATTGGTTTTACAAGATCACTTGATTTTTATTATATATTCAGTTATACAACTTATAATTTTAAAACTCTTATTTCATTTTAAAGATAAGAACAATTTATACAATTTATTCAACAACTAAAATGTCTAAATCAGCCTCTAATTGTTCACTTTTTTTCGGAAGGATGCTGCATGTTTTTAATTATAAAAAGATTTTTAGTTTGTATTTTTCTTTTGTTATTCAATGATATATTGAGTTTCATCACTCAAATTCACCTAAAACATGTTGTTTTGGATAGTTAAGAGATTTATCTACATTTTAATCATCCATGATGATGTTTGAAATGGTCATTTGAGTGCTCTAACAAAAGAACAAAGCCTCTATAATCTTTAAGAAATTATATAGTTTTTAGAATATGATTGCTACCATTTTTCAATGATAACTCAAGATAAATAACTCTTAATTAAACACTTCTCATTTTTTTTTAAAATATAATAAACTTATCTATATTAAATTAAACTACAATGAAGGATAAAGTGATTGTTTTTAAGATCTAAAAAATATTCAATGTTCTAAAACTATTCTCTCCTTGCTAAAGATTTCAAAATAAATTTTGCCTCTATTTTTCAAATATTCCTTGAGCTAAAGAATTTAAAATGAGGATTTCATTGATCAATTTTATAGATTGTGGAATTTTATACATTCAAGTAAACTAGAACAAAAGAAAAAATAGATATTTATAGGACCTGAAAATTCACCAAATATTGTGATGTTAAGATGGAACAAGATTTTAGATTTTCATACATGGGACTTACTGCATAATTTTGGGAACTACTACAAGATGTAATGGGAAGTTACCCATGATTTGACTTCCAACTTACTGCACATGTGAACCCTCAACCTATCACATTTTTATTCTTAACGTACCACATGTATTAAGTCTCACCATTACAGTATTATATTTCAACCTTCCATAAATTTTTGGAACTTATTATGCCACTAGTTATATTCTTCAACCTACCATGAGCCTTATTTCCAACCTATCACTAGATTTAACTTATCCTACCACATGAGGTTGGATATTCTGCACTTATAATTATTTTTATACACTTTCTAGCCCCAATCTATCACAAGAAGATGATCATATGATACACTCTAGGATCTTCAGAACAATGATATCATAATATATAGATCATGACTTACACATGATTTTCAGTACTCAATCTTCATGTGGCACTTGATGTAGTTTCATTATATAGTATTCCACTGTATATATCATACCCAAACTGATAATCTACAATATGCAATAACAATAAATTGAATGTAGAATTAAGCTTCCACACATGCACTCAACATATCGCAATTAGAGAAAGAGACTGCATTATATTTAGATAAGCTACATGATATGAATGACCACACGTTATAATTGTTCACATAGTTAGTACATTGACTGCACCTTATGTCAATCAACTATATAACTACTTCAACAGACTGAACATTATAATGACATAGAAATTTAATTGACCATAAGGCATATACCTCACGGTCACTCGACACTCATGGTTATTTCAATATTTTTATTATTTTTTGTAAAATATTTCAAAATTTTATCATGTTATTTTTTCACATTTATTAATATTTGATTTACTATATGTTTATTTTAATTATTTTAAGTGCTTTCAATATTCCATAAATCTTTATAAATCTTATATAATCCTTTAAAAATATTTTTAGAATATTTTTAAAAAAATTATGTAATGTTTCAATTTATTCATTGTTAATTTATAATAACATATCATGTGTTTCAGCAATTCAAAAATACTTATTATTTTTTAAATTATTTGTTTTTCTTTGCATAAAAATTAATATTTAATGTTGAAATATATATGAAATGTGTTTTTAGTGATTTAAATAATTTTTTTACTTTGTTTCTATATATACTACATGAAATTAGAAAGTATTTCTAAATTTTAATTTAATAGTCAAATTGTCTTACAATTTTTATGGGGTTTATTTAACCTATCCTTATGGAGATATTTTTGGTTTTTTAACGATGAGTTTGAATCAGTTTTAATTGGTCATAGGTATTTGGATATCAATGATTATTAAGGTATGATAATTTTCTCTCTCTTCAAAAATTATATAATATTTTAATTTTAATTATTTTACCTCATTGGAGATTAGCTTTTTAGTTTTAAAAATCCTATTTAAACACTTAATGACACGTTCAAAGGACATTGGTTATAAGAACTCAAACCTTTAAGAACCAAAAATGATTTATTGTGAAAATTCACATGGTGTACAAACTAGGTCCTGGGAAAATAAATTTTCATATACTGGACAGACTGTCAAGTGTTGAACCAAAACATCCTTGACTACCACTACTTCCATAATGAGTTGATCTAAATCACAGCAAAAAAACCTCGAGCTATGAAAAATCTTTCTTCGTTGACTTTCTTCAGGTTATTTTGTTTTTTAATTCTTTATATGATATTTATTTATATCTTCATATTTTTATTGTATCATTGTCTTATTATTTTCCCATAAAAAACAATTCTCACTCTTCAGGATGTGAATCTCGAATTCTAAATTCAGGTCATTAGGTTTTTGAATCCTCAATTCTAAAAGCTGGGATTGTTTAGAGATTCCCCAAAAAGTTTGAAACGGTTGTCACTCCCCATACAAAAGTTAGTTTGTAGTTCTGGTTATACCTCCTCCAAAAAAGGTCTGTGTTCTATTGAGTTATGATTCCCCTAAAAACTAAGTAGTGAAAATAAATCTCTTACTGAGTATAATAGTGTAAGACTAGTGTAGGTCCACTTTTGACTAAACTACTATAAAATTTTCATTTTTTAATTCTTTTATTTCCCACTAAAAATTAACTCAATTAATTAACATTAACAATTAAACCATACAAGTTTAATTTTAATTTAGTCCATTAAATCCCTCTAGACCATGTTTCATTATAATCTATGACATAACAATTGGTATCGGTGGTTGGAACTTGTTAAGGACATATTTTCTCTATTATTTATTTTATAGATAATAAATTCTCAGTATCAAAACCCTATTCCACTAAGATATAGAGTTTGTTGTTTATATTTTATTGTATTAACTTATTTATCTTAAAATTTGATGTCTAAGGTAAAATATCATTATAAGATGGAAGAAATGAATGTAAATGATGCATCCATTCCTTAGAAGCCACATTAGATTAATGAAGATGACTATAGTTATTGGCAATCTAGAATAGTGGGATACCTCATGAAGTTAAGCTTTGAATACTGGAAAATCATGGTAGAACCATACAAATTACTAAAATTTGAAATGTGCACTATTATAGGATAATATTTTTCTAAATATGTTTTGACTTATAATGTTATAAATATTTTATATTGTGTTATTAACAAAGATGTGTTTATTCATGTGTCTTCATGTAAGAAAACTAGGAATATCTAGAAGATACTAAAAGTTACTCACCTTGACTCAATTAAGTTGATTAAAACCAATATTTGAATTCTCCTTATTTAGTCCTATGATTTATTTATTATTGAATATAAAATAATTAACTAAGGTCCGTCAAATTTAACAATATTGTGAATTGAATAAATTCCATTAGAGAAATGTTAGAAAACCCTATTCTTGTTGAATGACTACTAAAATCACTATATAAGATGTGGAATATAAAGACAATACCAATTGACGAGAGAAAAAAATTTATGAAATACTTGTTGGATAAAATCATTGGTTTATTTCCTAAATACAAACTAGAGTTGAAGAATATCACAGAAGATGAGGCTTCAAAGAAGAAATGTGTTGCATTTAAATGTAATATAACATTTCCACTAACTTATTTTATTTTGAATCATTTGAAAGTGATAAAGAGATTGAAAATTCCCCTAAATGTTTCTAAAAATGATAAAAATAACTATAAGAGTCAAAAAAATATTTAAGAATGATAATCACAAAGATGATCAAAATAAGAAAGTTAAAATAGATTATAATGATGTTTTCAAACTCACATTTTTTAAGTGCATAAAGGAGGGACACATAAATTCAATTTCTCTAAAGTAAAATAATTTTAGAAATTTTAACAAATATAAGAAAAAATATAAAATATAATTGACTATTGGATGGTGTTTTAACAAATAATCCAATTCAAGTGATAAAACTAGAAGTAAAAAAAGAAACAGTTAACCTTATCTAGATTACTCAAAGTACTAATGTGGTTATTAATTATTATGATTGTAGTTATTATTATTATGAGTCTAAATAACAAAATATAAAATAATTTATTGAGAAAATTAAACATTTTCGTCAAATATGTTTTAATTAATATTGATTTATCTAAAAAATAAAAAGGATAATACAAGGATATTCTTAAAAAAACAATAATTTCACTCAAGAAAATAAACTATTTAAAAATAATTCTTCTTCTTCAAATGAAAAAAATAAATGATTAAGAGTTGTCTTAAAAAGAGAATGAAAATTTAAAGAAATAAATTATGAGTTTAAAAGAAAGTTTATCTACTTTTGATCGAGGAAAACAAAAGTATGATAAAATGATGTTAATAATGAAAAAATAAAGATAAAAGTGGTTTTGGATATAATAAAAAAATACCTAAGATATATAATACAATATTTGTTAAAAGTTATAAATTAATTATTAAAAATATTATATTCCATAAATAATTTCTTCAAGGGAATTACGTTAATGAGGGTTTTTTAAGGATTCCTCGATCTATTTTTTATACTAAGGCTTTTATTTCAATGAATTTATATTCCATATTACATGTGAATACTTGTTTAATAATTGTTTGGGTACCAACAAATTCTTATAGTAACTTGATTGGAACTAATATAGCATGAGTACTAACATTGTTTTATACTTAATTAATATTTTCATGAAACATTCCCTAAGTGTTTCAAAGATACATTGTACTTGGATAGTAAGTTCTCTTGATATATAACTAGATATTCATTAATTTTTCATTATATAATCAATTTCATAGAGGCTCTGTGACTTTTTTTAAAAAACCAAAAGGAAAGGTTATGGGATTTTATGAAGAATGTATTTATATAATTATTTAAATTTATAAATTTTTATACATTAATGGTTTAAAACATAACTTGACTATAATTTTACAATTATTAAATGATCGAACGAGTGTTGAATTATAATATAATAAATGTTTAGTTTTCAAGATTAAAAATATTTTTTTTTTTTCTAATAGAAAAGAGAATATTTATTCTATTTATTCTTTGTAATTAACTAATCATAATTTCAAGTGTGTTAATGCTATAAAAATAGATGTATTATTATGGAATTTTAGGCTTGGACATGTGAACTTTTAACTATTACAAAAACATTCAAAGAAATTATATTTGTAGCAACTAGCCAATTGGATAATTATTAATAATCTTACTTAGGATTATTCTATAAAAGGTAAATAACATAATATTTTCTTTATATATCTTAATGAAGTTAGAACTACTATACCATTAGTACTTATTCATTTAGATTTATTTTTTATTATTAATTTCATTAGTTTATGATCTAATAAATATGTTTTTGTGATTGTTGATTATTTTAGTATATTTACTTTTACTTATTATATGTCTCATAAAAGTGAAACATTCTCTAGATTTATTTCTTATTTTAATTTATTGAAAAATAAAAAAGTTTATTTAATTGTTTTTATTAGAGCTGATAATATTGTTTATTTTTTTAGTTTTTATTTTGGAATCTTTTAGGAATAAAATGCTAATTTTTAGATTTTTTCTCCTAGAAAACAATAAAAATGATATTATAGAATGGAAAAATATAACTATTATTGAAATAGATAGAACTATATTAAATGAATATAGTTTTTTTATTATTTTTTTATAAATATTTTAATACATCTTCTTATATTTTAAATAGATTTTTAAATAAACCATTTTAAATAAAACCCCTTATTAAATGTTTAACGGTAAAAAACAGAATGTTAGTTATTTAAAATTTTGGAGCTGTATATTATTTATTTTAAATACTAAGGATAACTTGGATGAATTTGATTCTAATATTGATAAATGAATTTTTTGGTATACTCTAAAAAAATTAAATCTTTTAATGTTTATAATAAAATAACTATGGTTGTAGGAGAATTGGTTCATATTAAATTTATTAAAGATTTGGAAAAAAAATCTTTTGAGGATTTCAAAGATGATTTTAATTATTTTAATTTTAGTGAGGAAAAATATGATGTAACTATAGATGGGGATCTTACTCCTTATCATTATTTTTCTAAGGCTTAGAAGGTTCATAAAGACCACCCTATTGATAATGTTATTATTGATGTTGATTCTGGTAATAAAACAGGGAATTATGTTTTGAATTTTTATATAAATTGTGATTTTTTTCTCTGATTGTGTGTCTAATGATGTTTTTCATGCTTTGAATAATGATAATTGGATTATTTATATGTAATATTCACTTAATCAATTTTCTAGAAATATTTTCCGGAATTTAGTAAAACCCCTTGTAGAAAAGCATTTTATTGGTATAAAATGGATATTTAGAAATAAAATGAATTAATCAAGTAAAATTTTTAAGAATAATGTTTGGCTTGAAACTCTAGGTTATTTTCAAGAATAAGGTCCATATTTTGATGAGTCTTTTATGCCTATAGATATAATTTAATCTATTATATTTTTATTATGTTAAAATATTAAATTTATTTTAAACGGATATTAAAAGTGTTTTTAAAATGGTTTTATTTATTCAAAAGTTTATTTTCCCCAACCAACTGGTTCAAAAAATGAAAATTTTCCAAATCATGGTTTTAACTTATCTGAATAATTTTGTGGTCTTAAGTAAGAACCTCACACTTGGTATGATATACTTACATTGTTTTTGAAGAAATATTATTTTAATAAAGGTATAGTTGATCTTATATTTTTTTTAAAATAATTTCAAATGATATTTTTATTGTTCAAATTTATATTGAAGAAATTATTTTTTGGTCTTCATGTGAATTACTTTGTAAATAATTTTCTAATTTGATGGCTAGTGAATTTGATATGAGTTTAATGGATGAATTTAAATTATTTTTAGGGATTCAAATTAATTATATAAATGATGGTATATTCATGAATCAATATAAATTTTCTAATGATTTAGTTAAGCATTTTGGTTTATATTCTTATAAAAGCAATAAAACCTCTATATGAACTAATTGTAAACTATAGTTATAAATTTCAAGTAAATCAATGGATTCTAAAATGTTTAGATTCATGATTGGAAGTTAATATTATTTTAATACTTATATATATATATATAATATTATGTTTATTTATTTTATGTGAAATAATTCAATTTGATCATAAGGAATACCTATTATAAGTTTTTATGATAATTATTAGATATGTTAAAGGAATTGTTAATTGTGTATTATTCTATTCTAGATAGTATTGTTTTTATTTAATTAGTTATTCTAATTTTAATTTTTTATTATGTATACTTGATATAAAAGTACCTCAGGTATGTCTGGTTTTCATAGTAAAAGCTCATTTGCTTAGAGTCCAACAAAAATAAATTATATTGGTTTATCTATTAATGAAATTGAATATATATATAATTATTAATGTGGTTCTCAATCATTATGGATTAGAAAAACTATTTTTAACCATGGTTATAATTTTTAAAAGTTTCTGATTTATTGTAATAATTATTCAATGATTTCAATTTCAAAAAACCCTTTACATCATTCAAGAACTAATAATATTGGAATTTATTTTTATTTTATTATAGATTCTACTAACAAAGGTTATATTATTCTTTAATGTATTACATCTAAAAATAAAATGGTAGATATGTTTTTCCAAAATGATATATTTTTCAAAGTTTTATAAATTAAATTTTTTTTTTGGTATGCTAGAAATTTATTTTGAAAATATTATTCTAATTTTTTTTACTCAAATTAGTATTAATTTATAAAGGGGATGTATTATTTTAAACTGAAAATTTTTACATCTATATTCAATCTACTTTTTTTATATTTATTAATATTTTCTTTTTCAAAAATCTAAAAAAAGGTGAAAATTCTATAAAGTCTTATTTCAGTTTTATAATTTTTTAAAAGGGGGGAGGTTATTTGGAGTTTTTTGTTTTTAGTTTATATTTTATGTTTTTAATATTAAAATTAAACATAATATTATATTTTTTCAATTTTTTTCATATATTTTGGAAATCCTATTTACTTATATTAATCATTGAATATAATTTCTAAATTAGACTCTAAATGTTCACTTTTTTTCGAAGTTGCTGCATGTTTTATGTTATACAATGATTTTCATTTTATAGTTAGATTTTGTTATTCAATGATAAATTGATTTACATAGATAAGAATTTTACACGAAATTTTGTGATGGATATACAAGATATTTATATATATATTATTCATCCATGAGGAAATTTAAAATGGTTGTTTGTGTATACTAAAAAATAACCAAATCCTCTAATATATTTTTGTAATTCATTAGTTTTCAGAATCTGATAGATAGTATTTTTCAATGGTAACTCTAGATACAGACCATAAAATTTTATTCCACTTATTTAATTATAAATATAATAAATTTATCTAAATTCCATTAGACTACATGGAAGGCTAAAATGTGTTTTTTCAATACTCTAAAAATATTTGAATTTTAATAATTATTCTTGTCTTAATGTATATTTCAAAGAAAAATTCTATTTTTTTCAAATATTTTTCAATATATAAAATTAGGAATGGGGATTTATTTAACCCATTGTAAATATTATGGAATTATATATATAGTTAATTAAAATGGATTAAATTCTGAATTACATGTTTAGAGGTTCTAAAAATTCACTAAATATTCTTATGTCAATATAGAACAAGATTTTAGATTTTCATACGAGGGAATGACATCCCACATGAGTATGGGAACTACCATAAGATGTAATGGGAAGATACCACATGAGTTAACATCTAACTTTCTATAACACCTTGAGTTTGTATGAAATATGTTTTTCAAATAAGTTTAATTTATTTGATATCTTGCATTACACACAACTCTGATTTTAAAGAACCATGATATACTATTACTATTATAATTTAAACATTAACATTGAAACCTATCCAATAAAATTGGAATCATGAATATAAATAAACACATTTTAAAAAGTAATTACAATGGTTTTATATAAGGAAATCACATTTATTAAAAAGTACATAACTTTTAGTGAAGTCTTTATATATTTCAAAAATACTATTTTCTCAAAAACTGTTTTGATTGTATTCCATGAAATAAGAATAAAAGTAATTTTTGAAACATTAAGAAAATTTATATGAAAAAATAAACTTCATTTTTCAAAAATACATGTAAAAATTATCTTTGTATTAATTTTTTATAATTTTTTATGAATATTAATTTTTTGACGAATAGTTAAAAACTGCTTTTTATGAAACAAAATACCATTAATTTAAATAATTTACATGATATGTTTTATTATAATATGAATTTAAATGTAAAATTAGTAAAATTATATATTTATCAATTAAATTTATGTTATTGGACTAAATTACATTTTGAATTTTGATACTAAAATGTTTAGTAGTTATGAAAATATTCTCTTTGAAAAATTACTCTTTCGTTGCATCTCTGAGTTTAATTTCAAATTACATTTTTCCAATTTTGTGAATTAAAGTTGTAGAAAATAATTAAATATTTATAATTATAATAATTAATATTTTTTAATATAGTCAACTTAATTTTTATCCCAAAAGAATACTAAAAACAGTAAAAAATAATTAACTTGGTTAAGGTTAAAGTAGGTTTACCAGGGGTTAAACTAAAAATATCAAGGTAATAATTACCTAAAATATTTTAAAACTATTATTTCATGGTAATATTTTTCCCCTATATAATAAAATATTCTATAATTATCCATTTTGGATCCTTGTATCATATTTAAAATGTGGTAACACCTTTTTATTTTCAAAACTTCCAAGTGTGTCCTCTCCCCCACTTATAAAAGAGAACCTATATCCTCCCCTCTTTAAACTTCCAAATCCTTTTTATTTAGAAAAATTATACCCTTATATTTCCCTTGAATACCTCACCAATTCCTATAAGACTTATTTTTATTAATAAATCCTTGTTAGAAGGCTTGTGGTACAAACCTATGGAGGTTCTCCAAAGAAGAGGTGTAATCCTTAACCATGTGTTTTCATTTTATTTATTCCTTTATTCCATCAAATATTCCTAATCCATGATGATATAATAACATAATTATATAAAATTTAATTATATTTTATTATTTTAATTTCATTACCTACATATATCTTCTCTTCTATCAAGTGGGAAATGAAACTGTCCATCATTTGTATGTCAGACTACCGCCTAGCGAACCGATGTAATTTGTTTTCAATCACAGCCTATCTCAAATGTATATAATGTTTGACTTAATATTTATATAATATATTCATTAAATTATCATAATTATTTATTTATAATATCACATCAAAAAATTTACCTTCCATGTTTTTGGTAAATGATAATGTTGCTCATGCGTTTGTATGGATTATCGCCACCACAAAGCAATGTGATAAATTTTTCATTTTTTGACTTGGATGGTAATAATGATATATTAAATGAATATATATGATATATATTATATAAAAATTATTCTATAAATTTTAATTAGTATTTATTTTTCCTTTTTTCATCCGTTGAGAAAATGGAATAAACATTCATGCGTACGTACGACCAACCATCTTCATGAACAGTGTAATTTATTTTATATCTCAAACTTTAATGTATTTATATATATATATATAATGAATATAAATTATATTTATATCATGTTTAAAAAAATTTATATGATGGAACCATTATCAATGTAAAAGGACCGAAAATACCATAGAAAAACATACATGAAAAATAAAGCAGTTATTACCTGAAATGTGATTTTCACAAAAAAATATTAATAAATAGGTAATAAAAGGCCATAAGTAAATCATATATGGTATGATATATATAATTATAGTTCTTTAATAGATATATAATAAACCTATATTTATTATAAATGAGGTTATAACATGTGTTAAGGACGTCGAGACTGAAGGTAATGGATTTTTCTTTACACTTTTATTTCTATGTCACACATTCCATATTCACTACTAGTTTCTTTTATATGGTGTACATAATTCCCATGAATATTTTTATCATTTTTATTATTATAATTAAGGGATATACATATCCATATAAGGTTCTTCATTTCATGGGGATTATTATTTAAAAGTTACAAAAGTGGTAAAAAATTTATGGTATGATCTCATTGTTTTTTGGATTGTTTATAATTATACTCTAAATGATTATATTTATGATATAACTATCAAGAAACTAATTAATTTTATTCTCATCAGGTTATTTCTTGAAATTATTTTTTCCATTCATTTTCCTCTTTTTATGTACTCAATATTCCAAAATAATATTTTTAAGGAAAAAACGAATTTATTTCTCTCTTCAGTCAAAAACCATTTTTCTTCCATGTCTATGTTTTCCAATAAAATTTAAATGAATGTTTTCAATGTTATAAAATGATTTATTTCGGACATTTTTTTCCATTTTTGACATTTTATAAAAAATTTAAAATGGAATCTTATTTTTGTTTTCTAAACAAGGTGCTCTTTACTTTTTAACAAGAATATAAAAGGAATATTTGTTTTAACATCTAAGACATGAATGGTATTTTCCACTATAATGAAAATTAAATGATTTAAATCTTCATTTAAGTGTTTCCAAATTTATTTTTTACAGAAAATATTTTTTTTAATGTTTGATATTTTTATATTTTAAATACATTACTTCAAAATAGAGAGGTTATTTTCCTTAAGAATGATTTAATGATCTTTTTATGGTATTTATATTCATCAATTACAACAACCTTTAGTGTTGATTATGTTTTGTTGGGGATATAATCAAATTTTACCATCCTTATCCTTTCTCTGGATGGTTTATTATTATAATGGAATTATTTTTATGAACCCCTTTCATTTTCCATAATTGTACTATGATGAATTTATTAGATAAATATAGAACCCATTTCCTTTATATGGGTGATGATATTATGAAATTTGTATGAAAATAATTTCACTTCTATGGTTTAGCTATAATGAAATGTTTATGAAACCCTTTTCCTTTATATGGGTTACGATATGATGAATGTTTTATGATCTTGTGGCACAAAATGTAAGGATTATATGATGGATGAGATTTATATCTCACTTCAATGAATTGGGTAATGATTAATATTTTATGATATCAGAGGGTACATGGGTGGTTATCCCAAGACTAAAAAATAGGATACATTGGAGGTTATCCTAAGCCTAAAAAATAGTTTTTGTGGGTGGTTATCCCAAGCTCGAAGAAGGTACACTGGTGGTTTTCCCAAGCCAAATATGTTAGGAATATCTTGGTGGGTAGCCTTGTCATAAGGTTTTCTATACTTATTTGTATGCCAAAAATCTATGTCTTATGCTAATGTTACTCTCACATGTATTATGTACTTTGATTCCATTTGTATTCATGTATTATGAACATCCATGATTTATACCATGAATCTAGTTTAGGATTTATGATATTTAGGGTATGTTTTCATATGTTATTATCTGTTTTCATGCCCTTATGATCATGTTATGTTGATATATCCCTTGTTTACTCTTAATAATCATCTAATATCACCCTTTTTTTCCTTACCCCAGTTTATGAAGAATGTTATTAAGTAAAGAATGACTTTGAATTGTACAATTTAGGAAGATTTGTATGGGAGATTTTTAAGATCTTTCATGAAATAAGAAGATTGTGTATCTAGTCCCCAAATACACTTAATATTTATGGTCATATAGAGTTTATTTGTGAAATTTATTGAATATTTATCTATTAAAATGTAATATCTATGTATGAAAAGGATGGTTCATTATAGTTGTTATTATAGAAAGGTTTAGTTAATCTTTGGAAACTAGGATAAGAAAAATTTATTAATAATCTTAAGGATATCTATAATTGTAAGTCAATATATAGGAAAATGTCCTAGAATATTGGTAAATGATAGAGTGAGTGGTTTCTAAGTTATTACATTCATGTCTGGATACTACAAGTGGATGTGGATCTAACATAGTTATACCTAGGGGTAATAACTTTGAAAAGGGTGCATTGAGCTAAACCTGGTCATCACCTCGTGCACGAAAATATGACTTTCTACACACCTTGTTTGATACTCATGAGTTATGTGATTTTTAAATTCAAAAATTATTTATAAACAATCATGAAGGATTTGAATAATGTCCATGAATAACCAAGTTTCAGCCTAAGGTGTTATGATTTGACATTCTATGAGTTTTTTTAGGATTAGGTTGTTTCCCACTATGATTATTATTTATTACTCTTTGATTTTTTTAGTCAATTGTTGGATCCTAAAGGAACTGTGTTAATTTTGAATGAAATTTTCAATTAAAGTATGTCCATCCTAGTCAACCATATGTTATGTGAGTTAGAATAAAAAAACTATTTTCAATGCTCATGCAACTTTCTCAGGCTATGAATCATACTGAACTAACAAATGATAAAAACAGGGAAAAGCATTTGGTTGATTCATTTATGTACTAGAATCCAACTTTTTTTAGTGGTTTTTCTAATCCACTTATTTCTGAGAAATGTATTAGTTCCACTGAATAGATATTTTCCATTCTCAAATGGTTAGAGCATGAAAAAGTCATTTTGGATGTCTATCATTTGGAAGGTGAAACGAATCAATGGTGTACTCTTATCAAGCATATGAGGTAACAGGAAGAAATTAACATCATTGAGTGGGATGATTTTAATATATTATTTTTTAATAAGTACATTCATTATATTCTTTATAATAAAATGGAAAATGAATTCCTTGAGCGAAAGAAGAAGGTTGATGAATTCATTGGTACCTATAAGGAAAATTATATGAGACTTTTAAGGTATGATTCCAACATTATTATTTAAATCTTGATATACCCACTATTTTATACCTCAAGAATTTTCTATGGGTATCAATATTCCACACAAATGATTAGATATTGAATTAGAAGTGAAAAAAATCAAATTGTATGATGATTTTATCTCAGTTCTATGTTTCTTCTCCGATTAAAGTTTGTGGGAATGTGCTTCCTTTAAATATTCTCATTCTTCCTCTAGTTAAATTTAATCTTATATAAGGAATAGATTGGATTTATATATATAAAACTTGAATTAATTTCTATGGAAGGGGAGTCCAGTTAGATATTCCAAACCAACCTATGATCATTAACCAGTGCAATGATAATTATGAACTTCCAATAGAAATTATAGCCATTGTATGGGTCTTAATTCATATTCAAGAGTGGTGTTTATCTCAGATAGTTGGAGAAAAACTCCACATTGATGATATGCCTATTATGAAGATGTTTGTTGATATATTTTTGGAATAGTTTCTTAGTCTCCCACCAAATTGTGAAGTTGAGTTCCCAATAGAGCTCATACCTAGAGTCATACCTATTTCAAAGAATCCCTATAGAATATCCCCAATTGAGTTGAAAGAATCAAAGAAGTGACATTGGGATAATATTGAAAAGGGATTTATTCATCCAAGTGTGTCACCTTGGTGTGAAGATTCCCTTTTTATAAATAAAAAATATAGATCTATGCGACTTTTCATTGATTGTCAGAAATTGAACAAGATTACCATAAAAAATAAGTATTGTTACGTCGTATTGATGATTTATTTGACCAACTGTGCAGAGCTTGATACTTTACAAGATTGAACTTGATTTTGGATATCATTAATTAAGGGTAAAGGAGGATATACCCAAAAAAACATTCCATTAAATGTACAAATAATATGAATATATAGTTATTCCATTTGGTCTCACTATGCCAAAATAGACATTTAAAGGTGGGGTTTTCCACAACGGTTTCAAACAATGTTGCTAAATGTTTTCCCAAAAAAATTAGCGGAAGTTTCTAAAACCACCACTAAATGTTTTTAAAATATTTTTTTTGATTTTTTTTCAAAAAAGATTAATTTTTTTAGCAGTGGTTTTTTAAAAAACAACAAGGAAATATAAACGGTTTTTTAAAACTACCCTTAAATAAAATAAAAATACAAAATATATATATTTAGTTATGATTTATGATTTATGAATTACTATTTACTGTCATATTTATTTTATTATATATAATTTTAATTAATTATAATGTGTTAATTAATTAATATTTATAAATATTAGTTAATAATAATTTGAAAGTTAAAAAAATGTTCAATAAGTTGAAAATCAAACCTCGAAATCAATTAACCATAACTTTTGATCTGTGAGACTATTTTAGCTCCACAACCAATCATATAAAATCCTATGAAACGAACTAAAACCAATTATATTTAAAATTTGTAATAATTAAAAAAATTGTTATAATTTCAAGAAAAGTAGGAAATCGAACTTGAACTTCAAACGACTATAAATTTTGACCAGGGTGTCCTTTTGGGCTCTACCACATATCAAATCAAAGCCTACGATGAGATCTATGAAATTCTAAATAAGGGGTACCTTGTTCCCAATTTTTTATGGAAATAAAGTGAACTTGAAGGCCTCTAAAACTGAGTTTTTAGTCAGGGTACCATAAATTTTTAACATTTAATGGATTTTCAGCCACGTTTAAGGGGGTCTTATAACCTTTTTTTAGGAGAGACTAAATTTATTCCCATTTATTACATTCACATTGATATTATGGTATTGAAATTTTATTGTTTTTCATAATGTATTTTCATTTATAATTAATATATATGAATATTTTCTTATATTTACTTATAATAAATCACTTTTATAAATACATATTTGTATAGAAATGTATTTTTAAACATATAAACCAAATGGAAATAAATATTTTTTATTCATTTAATTTAAAATAAATTAATATCTATTTTATTTACCATATAAAAATTCATAAATTTGTATATATATACCTATACATGTAATGTTTATATATAAACAAGTCTGCATCAATAAAAAAATCTATATTTATGTGCATATCCTAATATATGTAAATAAATACACATATGTAAGTATTTGTGTATATTTATATACATTTGTAAATATTTATACATATTTTTATTTATATATTTTTATATCATATATGTATAGATATATATATATATATATATATATATATATATTTACTTGTGTTTATATATATATATATATATATATATATTTCTCTTAATATAAAATTATATATCTGAGTGTGTTTATTTATATTTATAAAACATAAATGTGTGTTTATATATATTTATGTTAATTTTCATATATGTATATATATTTATAGATATTTATATTCATTTATTATTTTATTATTTTATTATTATATTATTTATTATTTATTACTTTAAAATTTATTTATTATTTTTTTATTTTTATTACTAATTTATTATTAAACGACTATTTAATTTTTATTAATTTTCTATTATGTATTATTTATTTATTATTTATCATTTATATATTATTTATTTATTATTTATTATTTATTTATTATTTATTATTTATTTATCATTTATTATTATGTATTATTCATTTATTATGAGTTTATTTTTATTATTTGTTAAATATTTATTATTTATTTATTTATTTAATATTTATTTATTTAATATTTATTTATTTATTTTTTATTTATTTTTTATTTATTTATTTATTATTTATTTAATATTTATTTATAATTTATTAATTATGTATTTATTATTTATTCCATATTTATTTATTATTTATTATTTATTATTTATTATTTATTTATTTATTTATTATTTATTTTTTATCTATTTAATATTTATTTATTATGTATTTATTATTTATTTAATATTTATTTATTATTTATTATTCATTTTTATTATTTATTATTTATTATTTATTATTTATTCATGTAGTATTTATTTATCATTTATTATGTGTTATTTATTATCTATTATCTATTATTTATTCTTTATGTATTATTTATTTTTTAGTTATTTTTTAGTTATTTATTAGTTATTTATTATTTATTATTTATTATTTATTATTTATTATCATTTATTATTTATTATGATTATTTATTTATTATTATTATTTAATTATTCTTTATTCAATACATATTTATTATTTATTAAATAATTATTTATAATCTATTTATTATTTATCTATTATCTATTATTTATTACTTTATTATTTTTTATTGCTTCTTTATTATATATTCATTATTTATTATTATTGAATATCATTATTTTTTTATTTGTATAAGTATAACTATATTACATACTATTTACTCACCAGATGAGGAGCTTGCTGGTGTGGTAAAGTATTAGCTCTATATCCAAGAGGAATGGGGTTCAAATCTCTCCTAGCACATATATTTGTCAGATTTATGCATGGCATGAATGACATGCATGAAAGGATAAGTAATAAGTAATAATAATAATTAAATAATAGATAATAATAGTTAATATATAATATATAATATATAATATATAATAGTAAATAAATTAATTATGCTAATAAAAAAACAAAAATCAGCCACAAAACTAAACGTCGTGAAATAAAAAACCGCAGCCCAAAAAGCACCACAAAATGATTTCTGACATGAAAATACGCTATGCTTTTAAAAAGCATCGTGCATAATTTAGCGACAATTTAAACCACTACTAAATGACCAAAAAACATCAAGAAACACCATGTTTTTTTGTAGTTTCTTATTAATCCACCTTATATCTTCGTTGATTTAATGAATAGAGCCTTTAGAGATTACCTTGATCAGTTTTTATAGTCTTTATAAACAATAATCTTATATATTCAATGAGAAAGAAAGAGCACAAAGTTCATTTGAGTATTTTTCTAAAGAACCTCCGGAAGGATAGGTTTTATGAAAAAAATACCAAGTGTGAATTCTGGCTATAAAAGATTTCTTTTTTAGGTTATATAATATTAATAAATGGTATATCAGTGGATCCATCAAATACAGAGACAATTAAACATTAGCCCATACCAACCATGGTGACTGAGATTAATATTTTTCTTGGATTGACAGAATATTATCAATGGTTTTTTGAAAATTTCTAACAATTGTTTAATCTAGTCACCAATTTAACTCATAAGGGAGACAAGTTCCTCTAGATAGATGAATGTGAGGAAAATTTCAAAGATCATAAGAGAAGATTAGTCAGTGCACCTATTTTTACATTGCCCTACAGTGTAGAATGTTATGTAATCTATTTTTATACATCAATGAAATGATTGGGATGATTTCTTATACACAATGATATGGTGATAGCTTATGACTCATGACAATTGATGGTTCATGAGAAAAATTACCCAAAACATGATTTAGAGTTAACTGCGGTAATTTTTTCATTAAAAATATGGATGAATTATCTTTATATAGAAATGTGTGATATATATACTACTTATAAAAGTTTAATGTATATATTCACATATAAAGAGTTGAACATGCACCAGAGAAGATAGTTGGTGCCGATTAAATATTATGATTTCTTCATACATTACTACCCTGGGAAAGTGAACAAGGTAACCGATGCTTTTTGTCGAAAGGATTATTCTAGAAAATCTATGGTAAGGATCACAAAATATCCAATATTTATGGATTTTCAAATGATGGATTAGTAAACCTTGAAATAAGGGAAGAAATATTATATATCTCAAATGAGTGTTTAACCATCTATCTAAGTAAAGATTAAGGATGTCTAGAAGGAAGATGTAGAGCTTCATAAGAATATGAGAAACGTTCATAAGTTTAACCTAGATCATGATGGAATAATAAGGTTCAGGAACCATGTATATGTTTTTTCCATACTAGATTTATAAAAATGGATTTTAGAGGAGGATCATAGTTCTTCATTGTCTATTTATCTAGGAAGTATAAAGATGTATAGGGATCTGAAATATTTTTTCTAGTAGGATGACATGAAGATAGATATTGCAGTCACACATCATCACTATGAGAGAAGATTTATCTTGATATCATCCTGATAGGTTATACATTAAGGAAGTGGTAAGATTTCATGGTGTACCACATTCTATTGTGTCTGATTGGGATCAAAGGATTACCTCAAAGTTTTACTGAAGTCTTCAGTAGGCCCTAGATATGAAGATAAGTTTCAACAATATATATCATCCTCAGATAGGTGGTTATTATGAGAGAACAATTCAACCCTAGTGTATATTCTTAGATATTTTTATATGGATTTTAAATATGGTTGGAATCAACACCTTCCTCGGGTTGAGTTTTCATATAACAATGGATTTCACTTGAGCATTCTGATGGCTCCTTATTAAGACCTCTACATAGGGAAGTGTAGAAAGACAATGTTTTGGGATGAAGTTAGAGAAAAAAATCTTTTGGGACCTAAGATAGCTGAAAAAATGGTAGAGAATGTTATATCCATTCAACAACATATAAGGGAAGAAAACAGTTAGGAGAAAAGTTATGTTATCCATCAATAGAATGATCTTGAATTTGAAGTTGATGACTAAGTGATTTTAATAATTTCTTCATGAAAGATGGAGATAATATTTGAAAATAATGGAAACTAATACCAAGGTATATTGGACCCTTTAAACTTCCTGATTGTATCGAGATAGTATCTTATCAATTGGCTCATCCACTGAACCTCTATGAAGATCATGATGTGTTCCATATATCTCTCCTGAAGAAGTACATACCTGATCCTTCATATGTAATGAATTAAAAGGTTGTGTCGATAGAAAATGATCTTTTCTATAAATAAAAAAATATAGAGATTATGGATTGTAGAGAGAAAGTTCTAAAAACATGACTGCTCACATGGTAAAAACTTTTTGGTGAAACCAACAATTTGAAGAAGCTACTTGGGAACTTAATGAGACGATGAGGTAGAATTATCCTAATTTTTTGTATCAGAGTTAAAATTTTCTAGGGAAAAATTCATTTCAAGGGGTTTATAATGTGACACCCCAAGTTTTTGTGAAATGTTTTTGAATGAAATTTTATTTCTTTGATATCTTGAATTACACACAACAATGAGTTTTAACGAACCACAATATACTATTAATATTATTATGTAAACATGAAAATTATAACCTAGAAATTAAACTTGGAATAATGAATAGGAATAAACACATTTTAAAAAGTAAATTTTATTCTATTATATAAATAAATCATATTTCTGAAAAGGTAATTAATTTTAAGTGAATTTTTTATATGTTCCGATAGTAATAAGGATAAATTAAATGAATATATATGATATAAGTGATATAAAAATGATTATTAAATGATTAATTAATATTTTCTTTTCTTTCATTCCATCCATCAAGAAAATGGAAACAACACTCATGCGTTCGTATGACCAACTATCTCCATGAATGGTGTAATTTGTCTTATATATGAAACATTAATGGATTACTATAAATACATATATAATGAATATATACTATATTTATATAAATTTTAATATTATTAAGATAATTTAAACATGATCAAAGTAAAAGGATAAAAAATTCCAAACCAAAATATACATGAAAAATGAAGTAGTTATTACCCAAAACGTGATTCTAACAAGAAATTGTTAATAAATGGGTATTAAAAGTCCATAAGTAACTAATATATGGTATAATATATATAATAATGATTCTATAATAGATGTATAATAAACCTATATTTATTATACAGGAGGTTTAAACATGTATGAGGTAAGTCAAAACTTAAGGTGATAGATTTTTTGGGTCTCTTTTATTTATGTGGGAGACATGCCATATTCACCACTTGTTTCTTTTGTGTGGTGTATATACTTCCCATGAATATATTTTATGATTATTATAATAATAATTATTGGATATATGTATCTATTTAAGGTTATTTATTTCATTTTTATTTCAATTCAAAAGTTACCAAAGTGGTAAACATTTTATATTATGATGACATTGTTTATCATGAATGTTTATGATTATGCTTCTAATGATGATATATTATGATAAACCTCTCAAGAAACTCATGAATTCTTCTATAATATGTTTATTTCTTCAAATTAAAATTTTTTCCTTTCATTTTTCTTTCGTTATGTACTCAATATTCCAAAATAATGTTTTAAGGAAACCCCGAATTTATTTCTCTATTCGGTCGAAAACCCTATTTATTCCGTAACCAGGTTTTCTAAAAATGTTTCAAATAATTTTTTCAATTTTCTCCAATGATTGTTTAAAGAAAATTTTACCCATGTTTTACTATTTAAAAAATACTTTAAAAATTAATATTCTTTTTATTTTCTAAACAAGGCCCTCTTGACTTTTTACCAAAAATGTTAAAGGAATATTTATTTTAATGTATACAACGTGAACTGTATTTTATACTATCATGACCACTAAATTATTTAAATATTACTTTAAAATATTCCAAAAATATTTTAAAAGAATAATTTTTCTTCACGATTTGATAATTTTTTAGATTTTGAAGAATTTTTTTAAAATTGAAAGGATATTTTCCTCAAAAATATTTTAATGATTTTTATGGAATTTCTATTTATAAAAGAAAAAGACCTTTTTGTGTTTATTAAGGTTTGATTTTAATATGATCCAATTTTTCCATATTTATTCATTATCTAGATATTTTATTAATATGATAAAGATATGTTTAATAAATTCATTCCTTTTCTATGGGTTATTTTATAATGAATTGATGATATGATTATGAAGTATATTTCCATTCTATGAGTTTCACTATGATGAAATGATTGTGGAAAGAATTTTATTTATATGAGTTATAATATGATGAAATGTCTATAAAACCCATTTCATATTTATGGGTTATGATATGATGAATGTTTTATGATCTTTTGGAATAAAAATTTATGGAATATATAACTGGTGGGACATACATTTCCCCCCAATGAATTGGGTAATGATTAATATTCTATGAGATCAGAGGGTACATGGGAGGTCATCCAAATCCCAAAAAAGAAGGCACACAAGATGTTATACCAGCTATGAAAAACAAGTTACGTGGAAGGTTATCCAAATCTTGAAGTATGTACATGAGTGGTTAGCCCAAGCCTTACATGTTATGAATATCTTGGTGGGTATCCTTGACATAATATTTTCTATGCTATATATATCCACAAATCTATGTCTTATGCCAATGTTATTCTCTTACAACTTATGTAATTTTATTCCCTTATAATTCAGGTCTTATGAACTACCAATATTTTTGTCGTGACTCATTTTTAATATCAATGATATGCAGGTTATTGTTTTCATATATTATTCCCATGTTCTCGAATCCTTATACTCAAGTTATATTGATATCTTCCTTGTCTATCCTTATTGAGCATTTGAGCTAACACTTTCTTATATTCCCTTTTCCCAGGTTGTGAAGAATGGTTTTAAGTAGGTTATTTCAATGAAGTGTACTATGTGGGAAGATCTTTATGGGAGATTTTGAAGATCTTTCATTAAATAAGAATATTGTGTATGTATTCTCCAAATATAGTAAATTTTTATATTCCTCAGGCATGTAATTATGAAATTTATTGAATATGCATATATTAAGATTTAATATCTATGTATGAAAATCCAGGTTCGTTTCACTTACTACATGTGTGATCCCTCAATGCGCCACATTTGTATTCCCAACTTATCACATCTGTTATGACTCACTACTATAGCTTGAGATTTCAACCTACCATGACTATTTGGAACTTAAGATACCACAAGATATATTCTTGAACTTACTATGATCCTTCCTTAAAACCTACCAAATGATATAACTTAACCTAATACTTGAGGTTATATCTTCCACACCAAGAAAGAATATACCATACATTCTAGCCTCAATATACTACAGGAAAATAATTTCATACGACAATCCATGATCTTAAAAATCATGATATAGTAAAATTTAGTTCACAATTTTCACTTGATTTTCATAAATTGATCTGGATATGAAACTTGATGTGGTCTCAGGATATGATATTCCATCCTAATATACATATTCCAACAAATATCCTATCACATGAAATGAAAAATTGATGTATACAGAATTAACCTACCACACGTACACTTAATTTACTTTAAGTAAAGAAAGTGGCCACATTATATATGAACTAACCACGTGATATGATTGACCACATGTTATTATTGTTCACACAATCATTACATTGACCAAACATTATATTAACCAACCACATGACTAACTGAACAAATTTTATGTTATGATGGAACTGAAATTCAACTGACATCACGATATATACCACACAATCACTTAGGTATCATGGTTATTTCAATACCTTTATTATTTTTTCAAAATATTTAAATTATTTATCATACCCTGTTTCTACGATATTTTTATATTTAGATTCCCTATAAGTTTATTTTAATTATTTAATGTGATTTCAAAGGTCCATAAATCCTTATAAAAATTATATAATATTTGAGAAAGATTTTTTGAATAGTTTTAAATATTTTTATATAGTTTTTAATTTATTCATGATTTTTTTATAACTATACATTATATGTTTTAAAAATTCAAAAAATAATTATTATTTTTTGATTTATTTTCTTATTAGTTTCAAAATTAATATTTAATGTTGAAAAATATATTCAAAGTTGTTTTATTGATTTAAATTATTATTTACTTTTTTAAAACATACTATATAAAATTATAATTTATTTGGGAATATAAATTTAATAGTAAAATCTTCTTATGATTTTTATGGGATTTATTTGAACTATTATTATGGAGAAATTTTTGGTTTATTTGATGGTGAATTAAAATATGTTTGAATTAGTATTTAGTATTTGAATATTGAATATTATTATGAAATGATAATTTCCCCTCTCTATAATAATTATTTATTATTTAAATTTGAATTATTTTACCCAGTTGGAGACTAGCTTATTAGTTGTACAGATCCAATTTAAAGTCTTAGAGACACATTCAAAATACATTGATTATGAGAACATGAACCATTGATAACCAAAAAATCTTTACTATGAACATTCAAGTGTTGTAAAATCCAAGTCCCATAAAAACAAGTTTTTATCTACTGGATAGAATTTCAAGTATTTAATCAAAACTTCTTTGAATAGTTCTATTTCCTTGAATATTTGATATTAATCCCTTCTCAAGAACCTCAATAGTGAATTAACTATCTTTATTGACTTTCTCATAGTTATTTGAGTCTATGATTATTTCTGTGATAATTATTTATATCTTTTCATCTATGTTTTATCTTTATATTATTATTTTCCTATATAAAATAATTCTCACCCTTTTCTAAAGTCAGGACATTTGGGTTGTGACTCTTAGATTCTAAAATTCAGGATAGGTTGGAGCTGCATTAAAATATTTGAAAGGGATGTGACTCCCCATACAAAATTCTGTGTATATTTCTAGTTATACCTTTACTAGAAAATGTACGTGTATCATTGAGTAATGATTCCCCTAAAATATTCAGTGGTAAAAAGGAATATCCCATTGAATATATAGGTGTAAGAGTAAATTAGGTCCAATGTGGAACAAACTACTATGAAAATTCATTCTATTCATTATTTTATTTTCTAATAAAATTTAACTCTATTTATTAAATTGGTTAATTAATCCATCTCTTTAAAATTTTATTTTGGTCTATCCCCCCCCCCCTCAGACCATATGTCATCACCATGTCTAAACTAACAAAGAATCCTGATGTTGGGGAGGTCATAAAGACTCTGACCTACTCTGGAGAGTTTGCTTTTAATTTTGGATATTTTATTCTTATTAAGTAAATTTAGATTTAAATATGAACTAAAGGAATGATTAAGATGTTTTGAGAGAAAATAATGGAGGGGGATAAATACCCCTTAGTTTTTGAGACCATGGGGTTTCCAGTGGTCCAAGGCTAGGTACCCGGTGAGGGTCCTAAGGGTGAGGGTGTTTTACTGGTTACATTAGGTTCCTGGTTTCATACTAGTGTTTGCCCAATAGACACCTGGGTAAACTCATTTATGGTTCTAATTTTGACACTAAATAACCCATGGTTCTGGATTTATCCTCCACACAGTTATTCAATCATCTCCAAGTACCTATATCCCCTATTACTTTCATCTCAAATCAATCTTCCTTCAATCATAAATCTTGGTGGCTTTGATTTTTTTTCAAAATCTTATAATCATTAAGGTAATTACTTTCCTCTCTGAAATATCATATTTTCCCCTATTTCCTTATACATAATTTATAATAAACCCTTATCTTCTTTTATGGTATATTAAACCTTTTTTATTCTTCAACATTCTTCTAGTAAGGTGTATATATAAGGTAATATTGGGTGATTTTTTGGGTTTTTTCATTTGATTTATTTATTGATTTAATATATTTTGTCAAGTAAATCATATACCTAGTTTTATTTTGGTTCTTATTTTTTATTTTAGTTCAATATATGTTTATAATTTCTCCCATGAACCCCTTGAAGCTGCAATAAAATTTAATTTTTAGGTGAATCTCTCTATATCTATCATACTCTTAAGGGTAGGGTTTGAAATAGTATTGGGCCAAAGGGACCTAATTAAAAGTAAATTTTTTTATTAATAAGATTTATTTTCAAGTTTTTTCCTAAAAATTTGGTTATTCCTTATATATTCATGTTTGAAAAAATTATGTTGGAAAGCCTTCTTTGTGTTAAAACATGATTTTTTTTTTGTTTTCTAACTTGTTTATATAAATTTCTTAAGTTTAAATTTATAATCATGAATGGTACATGCTCTGTCTTTAATTTTTTATATTTCATTATTAAAACCAATAGCTTGTTATGTTAGAATTATTTTTCTTCTTCTTAATAATCATTCTTTCATGAAACCTAGATGGTATAAAAAAATTTATAAAAGGGGGTTGTATTCTAATATAAATGGTTCTTAGGTACACATTGACCAGTAGACAAGATGTAATCTTGGGATAGGCTCAAAACACATTGGCTATTTATATATTTTATTATTTTATCCAATATATGGGCTTAATCGTACTTATTATACATTATCTCCATTCTTTGGGATGAGTGGATATGATTCCCTAACATATCTATCTTAATCAGGATAGGATTTATGCCCTAAATTATTATACACAGACATCTTAGATCTTGATTTTTGGCTCTAAGTAGGTATAAGATGTTTGGATACTTCTGATATATGGGGTTATTTAATTATCTTATTATTAAATCTTGATAGTATTATCACACTATGATTTTAGCTATATGATTATTTATTTTAGACCTATTTTTTTATTTTATACACTTTGGATTATGATAGGTTTTTAGAGTGGGTGGTGACCCCAACTGAGTATATTATGCTCACACCCTACATAGGTTCAACATTAGAACACATACAAAACTTTTTTATCATTATCCAATTAAGAGTATGGGAATAAATCATATAGGATAGCCCCATTTAGAGTCTATAATTTAGATGGAGTCTTTTGGAAATTTTGGTGGGAACTAATAGGATAGAATATAGGGGTTATATGTAGGTGTTACAGAGTTTTTTCCATACATAGGGATCACTTATTTTCTTCCTTAGGCCTTGTATGGATCGATATTTCTATGCATAGAAAATTTTTGGATGTATAAATTATTTTATAAACTTTTCATAATATATTAAACACGTTTTTAGCATATACATATACATGTATCTATTGTATCATTTTTTTATTCATGTATTTGGATGAGGAGGTACCCAAGGAGTATCCTGATGCACGTTTGGGTTTTGATGTCCTTTTGACTTAGAGGTTATGTAATATTTTTGATGTAAACAACCCTTGGTTTATTTATGTTTCCTAAAATTGGAAACCACCTCCTACATGATTCTTCATCAGCCCCTAAATTTACATCTACCTCTAGTGGTTGGGAGGCGTGGTTATGGTGTGATGGTAATATGACTCAAATTCTATATAGAGTTTTAGAGTCATGAATATTATAAGAAAATCACTATAATTGTTGCTCAACTCCAAATTTGTAAATCAAATCCATTGTGGATTGATTTTTGTATGAAACCAAAGATGTCCAATATAGTGTATGACATGAATATTTTAAATCCAACAACATAACTACATATCATATCATGATTTGAGATATTGTCTATAAAAGGTATCCTAGATCAATATAGACAAGTTTCATATGGTTCTCATGTTGAAGGGAACCTGAGAATATCATAGTACATGTCATATCCAAACTACCAAACACATCAGAACTCCCATTTCACCTCTCAAAAACTAATTTGGATCTATGACTCATCAAATAAATGTGTGTCAAAAGAGTTAATATCATCCCATGTGAAGGAGTTTGACTGACACATGAATAAGTACTAACTTTACATACTTAACATCCAACCTTCCATACTATCCAACTCTAACTATACTGGGGGAATCGCACCTCACTAAGGTGTGAATACCAATTTGGGGGTACCAAACCCTATGGATGATCCATACCTTATTATGTAGAATGTACATTTTCTGATGGGTTTACCTACTCCATGATTGGATAACCTATAACCTATCGGGGGTTACTAACTCCCTCAAGTCTATAGAGGACTTGTGCCTAGTTATTAGTGTTCCACAAGGGTTTACAAACCACATGTGTACTCTCAACATCCTTTCCACAACTAATAATCATCCCTATGAATTTGAGTAACTAAACCAATTTATAATTACTCTAAATGAACCCTTAATTTTTAAGATACATTCACAATCACGTTCTATTTGGAAAGACCATAACATGTCATTATTCTAGTATGTATTTCACTTTAAATAAATCATGTGTGTTTGATATCTTTTGATACACACAACACCATAATAAAATAAAAAATGATTTATTTTATTATGATAGAATATTACAATGAAAAATGAAATACATTTTAATATAACTAAATATAAAATAATTAGTTAAATTACCAAAGGGGTGAAACTATATGTAAATAAAAATACTAAAGGGTTAAAATTATCATCATCAAGATTTTCCATGAATACCATACTACTAATCAAAACTATATAAAGAATAAAATATATTATAAATAAGATTAACATATTAAAAAAGATATTAGAGAACATGAGGAATTATTTTAGAGATATATGTAAGTGTATATATAATAATGTAATATTTCGTAAATAGAAAGTTGAGTGTCTGTTTGATTTTATTCCAAACTTGGTTTTAACGAGTGTGATCATGGAATCCATTTAAATTAAAACATCAAGATATTTTGGACACCTAGTATTCAAGTTGATATTTTTGTATCCTCAACTCAATATATCATTGAAAAGGTTAGAATATAATCCACATCCCTTTAAATTACTTTCATTTACACTAAGTGTGATGCAAAATTAAGGGATGATCTATAGAAAAAGATATCAACTATTAACTCAAGGAGATTGACCTAGTTTATAGGGGGGTTTAAACTTTGTTATTAATACATATGATAAAATAGGTAGGTTTTTTTACTTGAGGAATTAAATGAAATATTTCAAGATCTTCATGTCCTAAAATAGTTTCATGGAATTGAGGTTTCCCAGCGAAAATTTCACCTGGTGGAAAAAAGGGTAATAACCAAGGCATATGTATCTAGTTAGATAGATGTCTCGCTAAATTTTAGGTTCTATCAAACATTCATTGAATATATTTAATCATATGGAAAAAACATTATCTGATAAAACCCCATTAAAATTATGACCAATGCATCCTTAGGAAGCAATAATAATGGGAAATTTTTCTTCTTCAAGAAATGGACTTGATAGAATAGTATCATGTAGAAGGTATGAAATTCATAGGATATGCCTATATATGGATTTGTATGGGTAGTCCCACACAAAAAACTTTTCAGTTTGAAATGGAAATTTGATGACTTGGCATCTTAGTAGACCCAATGTTTAATTCCTGATAGAAAACCTCAAAGGATAGATCAACCAACTTGATACTCAACTTCAGGAGGAATGAGATGAGGGAAAATTTTCCATCCTCTCTATCAAGAAATAAAAATTTTCATATAAGATTATTGAGGTGGAAAGAAATGAAAGTGAGAGATCTAGAGAGATATGGATTGTGTAAGTAGATATAAACATAGGATTATTCCATGTCAGCTGAAAAGATAGGAAATGTAATGTGAATATGAATTTTATATTAGAATATGGTTCGTACACTAATGATATTGATAGAGAAGGTAATATTGTTGTATCCCATTTTTATAATTATGTATTAGGACCTAGAGCTGAAATAGATGGAATATACTCCATATAGAATAATGTGGAGTCTATATTCTACTATATACCAGGAGTGGTGGATGGTTTTAACAAAAAAATATTGAGAGGTATACCAAATGAAGAAGAAATTTTGGAAGCTATTAAGTCTCTAAATATTGTTAGTGTTCTATGTCCATAGGGATTCATGGGATCCTTCCGCATTTATTCTTGGGAGTTGGTTAATGAGCTGGTGATTTAGGCCATTTAGAACAACTTTAGTGGGGTTCCCTTTTAAGTGTAGTTTGTGCCTCATCTTGTTCTCTCATAAGAAGGGTTAATAATCCAAATTACTTAAATAATTACAGAAATATAAGCCTATGTATATTCCCATATAGGGAATTTTATTCTTTGATGAATTAGAGGTTATCTAATTCACTACCTGATATGGTCTTATTATAAAAACACATCTTTATTAAGTGTAGGAGCATTTGGGGTTCAATAGGGATGGTCTAAGACATGATAGGTAACAATTATAGGAAAAATATCATGGCCAATGTCATGTTAAATGTGGGAATGGAAAAAAGACAAACGATAATATCGAGTGGGACCTCATTATTAAGACTATTGAAGTTGTAGGCTTATCAAATTGGGTACGTGGCCTTTTATTCCACTATTACGCTTCTCCATGGTCCTCTATTTCTCACCTCGGTATAAGGTTTAGGTTTTTTAAGTTAGTGTGAGGGATATAATATGGATACCCCCATTATTATAGATTCTACATCATGTATCAAGGTCTTCTCAATATAAATCTTAATAATTTTATAAACATATGGAAGATCAACCCCTATAGGGGAATTTATGGATTCACATGGGAATCACATCAGTTTTATGCTAATAACATGATACTTTTTATTAATGGAAGACACACTTCCATTTTAGGGTTCAATAATGTTATTGAGGACTATGATAAATGGAATGAAAAAAATATCAACTTTGAGAAAATTAGTTTTTAGACCCCCAATAGGTGATCTTTTAGGTGTTTGAAGTAGATTGAAGATAGGATAGGGATAATAAGGTAGTTTTTTCCCATGGAATTCATGGGATCTCCACTCTCCTTTAGAATTTTTTTTATTCATTTTTTTGAAGTGATTGATAACAAACTTACATCATAAATCAATAACATGAGATGAATACACCTTTCATTTGGAGGTAGAATCACATTAGTTAATCAAATAAATTTTATATACCCATGCACGTCCTCTGGGTTCCAAATATTCATAAATTTACTATTCATAGAATTGAAAGAAATTTTAAGATCCAGGATCTTCGTTTCAGGTACACCTTTCCTTTTTTGGGAGCTTTTGAGAAAAATGGAGTTTCTTGACATTTTTGAAGTACACGCCGTGTACTTTATGAGTACACACTGTGTACTCTTTTTCTGCTCAAACTCATGTGTTGGTCGTGTCCAGGCCACACAGATGGTGTGTAGGGATGATGTGGAGGCCATTTTTAGCAGAGTACGGAAAACCTAGTATACGTCGTGTACTCTAAAATTACAAACTGTGTACTTTATTTTTTTCATTAAACGGACCGGGGTCACGCCTGACGCACAGGAAGGTCTTCTTCTAGGTTTCGTTCATCGGAGAGCACTGAGGATCCATGAATCATTTACGAGAACCTGCCTCTCTGTCTGTTCTCCGATTCGAGCACCGTTGATTGTGTTGGAATTGCAGCGGTAGGTTCTCCCTTCTGCTTGAGCCTTGTTTTCCAATCCCTCCTCTTTCTCAAGTTATCTTGGTTTATGTTTTTTGGATGTTTTCTCAGATCTATGACGTTATAAGGAGAATCGGTCATCTTTTTTCACGTATATCAATCTCCTAGGATCGAGTTAGGTGGTTTGTGCCTTTATGTAGAAATTCTTTGAGTATTTTGTGCAATTTCTCCAATTCCCTTGAACGAGAATTGTGTGTTTTTGTGTTTTTCCCTTGATTGATTTTCTGCTTGATTGATTGCTATAGTAGAGGTTTACCCTTATTAATAGAGTAGTTTTTGTTGTACTCTAGATGTTTGTCATACTTGATTTGTCTATTAGGAGTTATTCCAGTTGCCATGCCTAGTTGTAGGATAGTGTAACGGTTGTGTTGTTTTGCTGCTGAGGCCTAGAATGATAGACAAGTAGTTCTTGAGGTTTATTTGGGTGATACACATGTGTTATGCATGTTTATTTCACACAGGACTCTGAGAACCTAGTGTAGTAGACCATAGGGAGAATGGACGTAAGGTCTTATCTAGAGTGTCTTTTAATACGATGTGAGAACACAGGGGGAATTGACGATGAGTGCTTCCTCAGAAAGTCTATAGTTCCTCGACGTAGGACACAAGAGGAATGAGACGTTGAGTGCTTCCCCAGAGAGCCTTTAGTACGATACGAGACTATAGGGGAAATTGACAGTGAGTGCTTCCTCAGAAAGTCTACTCTAAGCTGAACCAGAGGGGTGAGACTGTGTGTGCCTCCTATAGGGGGAAATGCGCTTGAGGTCATGTGTCAAACCGGGTATGGGGCACTAGTGGAGGGACACCGGATTTGGGTTGTTACAAATTGGTATCAAAGGTTTTTCTTTTCTCTTGAATTACTGTTTGGGGCCTTTAGCCAGGGATAGGATGGATTCGGTACTTGGTATTAAGTTGTGCTCGGGAGTAGCTAACCCGTGTATAGGGAAAAGACATACTACCTCATAAATTATAGTTTGCTGGTTTTGAGATTTTACGGTTGATATGATTTCACCTAGAGTAATTCACTTGCTTTGTGTTGTTATTATCTTGACTATTGTGGTTTTATTTCTGTTACAACCCAATGAGATGAGGGTATGTCATCTCATGCATCATATAGGAACTTGTATAAATCACATTCCAGGAACTCTTGCCATGCCATCTAGGGTGCATTAGCGATTGCATGCTGTTGTGATAGACTTTTTGTAGATTATACATGCTGTTGTGATAGATGCTTGATAAAATCTCTGCTACCTTGTTATAGGATTGTTTGTATTCTATTTTTCTTAAATGAATGCCAAGTTTTGATTCGCGGGGAGTATGGTCCCTCACGAATTGGAATTTGGCACCTCTTTGACTTGTTTTCTGTGTTTTATGGGCTTCTGTGCAGTTTCCGAGCTACTGCCCAGAAAAACCCAGAATACATGGCGTGTACTTTTTGACTACACGTCGTGTAGTTTTTAAACCGTGTCCCTGACTTTGTGAGAAGAAACACGGGTTGTGAAAATCTCCAGGAACACGCCGTGTATAGTAGATACACGTCGTGTATTCTCAGCCGTGTAGCTGGATGTGTCACCAACAACACGGGTCAGGGAAGCGCGTTTCATACACGCCGTGTTATGTATAAACACGTCGTGTATCCTTGTTCTCATTACCCAGCCATGTCACAAACAACACAGGATGATGTCCTCGTCTCCTATACACGTTGTGTTTGTTCGGAACACATCATGAAAGGGTCAGTCGTGTAATGGATGTGTCGCTAACAACACGGGTCGGGGAAAAGTCTTCAAGTACACGCCGTGTTTGTTCGGAACATGCTGTGTAGTCTCAACCGTGTAGCCAAAAACACAGGTCACTGAAACCTTGTCTCTTACACGCCGTGTCCACCAGGAACACACCGTGTAGTCTCAGTTTAAGAAGACCATGTGGGTTAGCCGTTCAAGGAGACACGGGCAGGGAAACAGAGTTAAGTACATGCCATGTAGAGTTTATACACACCGTGTAGTCTTGTTTTTTAAATATTTTGTGTTTCCTCCTCCTTTTTTTTGTACTCCTTGGTTCTCTGTCCTTGTTTTCCTAATCTAAGGTATGTTTTTATCTTTCATAGCTATGCCTCCGAGATGTCCTCCAGTTGTACGTCAGTTGTCAGGAAGTGATCAGACGCCAGATATGGCTGATCAGGGAATTCCTACCGATCTTCCAGTTGGGCCAACCTTGGCACCGGCTATCATACCAGTTGCAGGCGCTGATGCACAGTTCAGTGAAGGTTTAATGAGGATTATTCAGACCTTTCAGGGAGCACCGCCTCCTGCCACAACTATGGCAGACTTGATGCGGGTTTTCCAGCAGCAGCATCCTCCCACTTTCTTGGGGGAAGGAGGACCTCAGGCTGCAGAGTCATGGATGGAAGCCATGTTTACCATATTCGAACATCTGGAGATTCCACCAGAGAGGCGGGTCAAGCTCGCTACCTACATGCTCTGAGACTCCACCAAGAGGTGGTGGGACGTGATCTCACAGGCAGGTCATCAGCAGGTTATGTCTTGGGAGGAGTTCCAGCGTGTGTTCTACGACTACTTCTACCTGAAGACCCTGAGGGCCGATCGAGCCCAGGAGTTCATGAGTCTAGAGCAAAGCACTCTATCTATTATGGAGTACTCCTCTTGTTTCACCGAGCTGCATCATTTCACACCCCTTTGGGATGGAAGTGGGGTGTTCTTGGTAAGGAAGTTTGAGGATGGTCTCAGGCAGGAGATCCGCTCGCAGGTGAATCTCTTATTGTTGACTTCCATCACTTCCATCGTCAATCAGGCATTGATTGCAGAGTGAAATATGAGAGAATTCGGAGCTGCGGGCCAGGGTGGTTCTGATTCCAGAGCTAGTATTCCTCCAGATTATAGCATGAAGCATTGTAGGGAGTCTACGCACGGCGTTCCGAGGAAGCGAGATGCATCATCAGGTAGTGAGGTGATATGCTACCAGTGTGTCCGGTCAGGGCACACGAGGCTGCAGTGCCAGAGAGACCTAGTGGAGTGCCGATATTGTGGCAATATGGTTCACCTTCAGCATTTCTTCTAGGTTTTCTCACCAGTTCCTAGTGACGGGGGTTCTTCCATGTCTCCTCATTCAGGATCATCACCACCAGTGTCACACTAGTCGGGGAACTGGAGTTCTTCCGGATGTTCGGGCCGAGGTGGAGGTCGATTGTGTGGAAGTCAGTCACAGGTCCTTCAGCTCCAACAGGGAGGTTCAGCTCAGAGTGTTCACATAGGGTCACAGGGCCATGGTTCAGGCCAGACCTTTGTGGTGGAGCAGACCTATCAGGAGAAGGATCCCAGACTTTCTACAGTTTGAGGTATGATTTTAGTAGCCTCAGTTTTATCTTAAGCTCTTTTCGATACTAGTGCTATGCATAGATTTATCTCTATTTCCATTGTGGAGAGACTTAGGCTTTGTGTCCTTTCTTCTGTCGACTCGTTGAAACTAGACACGCCTTTGGGGACGATCACATCTAGTGTACGCCAGTGTAGAGAGTTCCCTCTCAAGGTTGCAGGGTATCGTTTCTTATGGGATCTCTATGTCCTAGAGATGACAGGCTATGATGTCATCCTTGGGATGGACTGGTTGGTTCCCTTCTAGGTAGTATTCGACTTTTATCACTTCATAGTGAGTTTCGTTTCACCATAGGGTGAATCTTTTCTTCATAGAGGTGAATGGGATGTTCAGGCGAGTCGAGCAGGACTCGAGCATCATGGGCTAGGAAGGGTGACAGCCCAGATTTCTAGTCTTTATATGGATGATTAGGGGACTTTGCAGTTGGACTTTCATCTAGTGGTAGATCGTTTCAGGGACGTCTTTCTAGAGGACTTTTCAGGTTTTCCTCTAGAGCGTGAGGTAGACTTTTCTATTGAGATCGTGCCAGGAGCAGCACCAGCATCCATTCCTCCTTATAGGATGGCTACACCTGAGTTGCAGGAGCTCAAGAAGAAGTTGGAGGAGTTGCAGGAAAAGGGTTTCATCCAACCCAGTACTTCTACTTGGGGTTCCTCTGTCCTATTTGCAAAGAAGGAAGACAGTACCTTTCGGCTTTGTGTGGATTATCAGAAGCTAAACCAGTTGACGGTCAAGAACTGATATCCCTTACCGAGGATCAATGACATCTTTGATCAGCTTCGAGGAGCCCGGGTGTTCTTGAAGATTGACTTGAGGCCTGGTTATCATCAGTTGCATGTTGGACCATCAGATATACCTCTGACAGCCTTCAGGAGAAGGTATGGTCTATACGAGTATACAGTCATGTTGTTCGGTCTCACAAATGCGCCTGCAGTTTTCATGGCACTGATGAACCGAGTGTTCCATCCTTACTTGGACTCCTTCATCATGGTCTTCGTGGATGATATCTTGGTGTACTCTCACACTCGACACGACCATGCCACACATATTGAGATCGTTATAAGTACACTGAGAGAGCATCGGATCTATGCTAAACTCTCAAAGTTCCACTTTTGGATGGAACAGATTCACTTCTTGGGTCACGTCATCTCAAAGTCAGAATCATCTGTGGACCCAGAGAAAGTGAGAGCTATAGTCTCTGGGGAGCAACCGAAGAACATTTTTGAGGTACGAAGTTTCCTAGAGATGGATGGATACTACAGACACTTCATTCAGGACTTCTCATTCCTAGAAGCACCATTGACAGGTCTGACCAAGAAGGGGTCGAAGTTCTTATGGTAACATTTTTGTGAGTTAGCCTTTCAAGAGATGAAGGGAAGATTGACGTCAGCACCGATACTAGTCTTTCCAGATCCAGGCAAGAGCTATACTATCTTTTGGGTTGCTTTAGGTATCAGACTAGGCATTGTGTTTATGCAGGGAGATGGAGTCGTTGTGTACAGGTCTCGGCCGTTGAGGCCACATGAGAGAAATCACCCTACGCACGATCTGGAGTTGGCAACTGTTGTTCATGCCTTACACTTTTGGAGACACTATCTTCTAGGAGATCACTTTTTGGTCTTCACCGAACACAAGAGTCTCAAGTATATCTTCACTCAGTGTGATCTAAATCTGAGGCAGCGTAGGTGGGTTGAGTATCTTTAGTCTTTTGATTTCGAGATTACCTATACGTCGATAAAGGGAAACGCAGTGGAAGATGCATTGAGCATGAGAACTCAGTTTCAGCCAGTTCAGGAGGCCAGCAGTGAGTGGCAGCTTAAGGCTCTGTTCTCTGATATGCATCTAGAGGTACACGACAGATAGGGAAAAACCTTCCTATCTTATGTAGTTGTTACCTCTCCACTACTTAATCATGTACGGATGTGGTAGCTATCAGACTCAGAAGTCTTATTCATGTGGGAGAGTGTGTCAGGAGAGGACCCTCTTCCTGGATGGACAGTGGGAGAGGATGAGATCTTGTGTTTCCAGGGACGCGTATGGGTGCCAGCAGACTTACGCGAGGAGCTGATGCGGGATTTTCATTCCTCAGTTTGGGCAGTTCATCCTGACGTCACCAAGATATATCGGGATCTTCATTTTTTCAATACTGGAGGCCAGGTATGAAGAGGGATGTTACTAGTTTTGTCATGAGATGCTCTACATGTCAGCAGGTGAAGGTGGAGCATCAGCGACCAGTAGGCCTTTTGCAGCAGTTACCCATTCCAGAGTGGAAGTGGAACGATGTTGCGATGGACTTCATGACCGGGTTTCCAAGGTCGCCTCGGGGGAACGATGTTGTTTGGGTTGTCATCGACAGGCTCACAAAGGTTGCTCACTTCATGCCGATCAAGGAGACCTTCAGTGTTGATGATCTGGGATGACTTTACATCAGAGAGATAATTCGTCTACATGGAGTTCCACACTCTATTGTTTCAGACAGGGATGCGCACTTCACCTCTCAGTTCTGGCAAGGACTTCAGAAATCATTAGGTACACAGGTACTTTTGAGTACATCATACTATCCCCAGACTGATGTCCAGTCCGAACTCACAATCTAGGTTCTTGAGGATATGCTCTGAGCTTGCATCCTAGACTTTGAAGGTTCTTGGGAGAAGCATGTCCCTCTTGTGGAGTTTGCCTATAACAACAGTTTACAGGCGACCATTCAGATAGAACCATACAAGGCCTTGTATGGTAGGCCATTCCGATCACCATTATACTGGATGGAGGCAGGAGAGGCAGCTTTGCTGGGACCTCGTCTTGTTCAGGAGACTTCAGAACAGATAGTGCTGAATGGGAAGAGGATAGATACCGCACAGTCTCTGCATAAGTCTTATGCTAATCAGTGGAGACAACCTCTGGAGTTCGAGGTCAGGGATCAGGTTTTCCTGTATGTCGCACCGAGGTTAAGACACAGGAGGATTCGGAGGTAGGGTAAGCTTTCACCGTGGTACATCGGGCCATTTGAGGTTTTGGAGAGAGTTGGTACGGTCTCCTATCAGTTGCAGCTACTCCAGAGGTATCGGGCCATGCACGACGTCTTCCACATCTCTCAACTTCGACGTTACTTTTCCAACCCGTCTCATGTCTTTCAGCTCGAGGAGGTTGAGCTCGAATCGGATTCATCGTTTGAGGAGCATCCCATCCAGATTATCGATCGCAGTATGAAGGTTCTTCGTGGGCAGTATGTCCCTCTTGTACGGGTGCTATGGCAGCATGGGAAAGTATAGGACGAGACCTAGGAGAGGGAGGACGATGTACGATCGCAGTGGCTGGAGATGTTCGGGGGTTCTTTTTCTATGCCTCGCTAGGGAAATTTGGGGATGAATTTCTTTAAGGGGGGAAGTTTGAAAGAACTCAGATCTTTGTTTCAGGTATGTCTTTCCTTTTTCGGAATCTTTTGAGAAAAATGGAGTTTTTGGAAATTTTTGAAGTACATGATGTGTACTTTATGAGTACACGACTTGACTCTTTTTCCGCTCAAAGCCGTGTGCTGGCCGTGTCCGGGCCATACACACGGTGTGTAGGGATGATGTGGACGCCTTTTTTAACAGAGTACGGAAAACCTAGTACACACCATGTACTCTAAAATTACACACCGTGTACTTTATTTTTTTCATTAAATAGACTGGGGTCATGCCTGATGCACAGGAAGGTCTTCTTCTAAGTTACGTTCGTCCGAGAGCGTCGAGGATCGACGAATCTTTAACGAGCCCCCACCTCTCCGTCCGTTCTCTGATTCGAGCACCGTTGATTGCATCGGAATCACAGCATTAAGTTCTCCCTTCTGCTTGAGCCTTGACTTCCAATCCCTCCTCTTTCTCAAGTTATCGTGGTTTATGTGTTTCGAACATTTTCGTAGATCTATGACGTTCTAAGGAGAATCATTCGATGTTGTTCACGTACATCGATCTTCTAGGATCGAGGTAGGTGGTTTGTACCTTTTTGTAGAAAGTATTTGAGTATTTTGTGCAATTTCTCCAATTCCCTTGAATGAGAATTGTGCGTTTTCATATTTTTCCTTTCATTGATTGCCTTCTTGCTTGATTGCTATAGTAGAGGTTTACCCTTGTGAATTGAGTAGTTTTTGTTGTACTCTAGATGTTTGTCGTACTTTCTTTTTCTGTTAGGCGTTATGCCAGTTTCCATGCCTAGTTTTAGGATAGTGGAACTATTGTGTTATTTTGCTTCTGAGCCCTATAATGATAGCCAAGTAGTTATTGAGGTTTCTTTGGGCGATACACGTGCGTTATGCATGTTTATTTCACACAAGACTATGAGAACCTAGAGTAGTAGACCATAGGGAGAATGGACGTAAGGGCTTATCCAAAGTGTCTTTAAATACGATGCGAGACCACAGGGGGAATTGACAATGAGTGCTTACTCAGAGAGTCTATAGTTCCTCGATTTGGGCCACAGGGGGAATGAGATGTTGAGTGCTTCCCCAAAGATCCTTTAGTACGATACGAGACTATAGGGGGAATTGACGGTGAGTTCTTCCTCAGAAAGTCTACTCTTAGCTGAACCAGAGGGTTGAGACTGTGTGTACCTCCTAGAGGGTTGCTAGTACTTATAGGTTGAACCATAGGGGTTAGGCTGTGAGAGCTACCCAGAGGATTACCTGTTTTCTACCTGTTGTTGGTTGTGTACTTGTGTACTTTATATGCTAGAACTGTGGATTGTAGCTACTGTGTATTTCCTGTTTACTATTCCTGTACTTTACTTGCCATGTATTCATTAACTGTTAGGCACAGATCTTTGGGTCGTTGCCTACTGGGACCTTGTCTCGCACCCTTTTTGGGCCATGATTTTGGGCCCAAGCAGACTATGTTGTTGCAGGTATAGACAAAGGCAAGCGCCCTTCTACTTCAGGTGTTTGACTTTCTATGGAGCTAGAGAGCATGGGACTAATCTATGGCTTGCGATGCTGCTGGAGTTGTTGTTGCTTTATTACTTTGTGTTCAGTTTTATTTAAACACGTTGTTGTGTTTGCTGCTTTCCTTAGATACTTGTACCTACTGCATCATTATCATCATTGCTACATATTTATTCTTCTGCTGTTTGGTTATAGTTATGTATGTTGTTACTGCTTCTACTATTGATTGTTGTTTTCCTTACCATGTATACCTTACCAAATGAGGGCATAGTTTCCCCAATAACTTACCAAGGCCCTCGCTTCTAGTCAGAAGCCTCTGGCATTTGGGGAAATGCGCTTGAGGTCATGTGGTGAACCGGGTACGGGGCACCAGTGGAGGGGCTCCGAATTCGGGTCGTTACAAAAATGAATTCTTTTATATAAGATTCTCACCAAGAAGGTTGATATCATTGGACTTGATAGGAGAATATGTATAGACATATTAAGGAAGGTGGTATCAATATGAAGAACGTGGAGGAGAATATGGAATCTATGTAATACGGATTAGCTTGGAAAGCCCTCAAATAGAAATTTTTTTGGGGGAAACTGTCCAAACCAATTATAGGGATCATCTATACACATAGAGTCATGTTCTTGGGTATCCTATGCATGGATCCATCCAATATTATATATATATATATATATTATAAATGAACTCTAAATGGATTATGGTGTATGAAGATATCAACTTATGGAAGGATAACTAGACTGGCCATCCATTATACTTGCTAGGATATCTGGTTATGGATTTTTCCTTTCGGTCTATGTAAAATCACCAATACTTCCTAAACATGGCCTTAAAATATTATTAGAGAAAAATATTCGATAGTATCTATCTTATGGAGGAACATGATCATTATGTTTTCAAGGATTCTACCTTGGTAGGTTTCAACATGGCTGACTATTCCCTACCCGTGTTTGGCAGGATGGTTTTTCATGGTCAAATATTATTTGGTGTAAAGTTATCCTATAAAATATTTCTTCTTGATATGGAAAATACAAACCCAATCGCTTCTTATATATTTTGAAGTTCAAAGAAGTGGAATCTATCTTGGAAAACCCAATCTCTTCCTATATATTTTGAAGTTCAAAGAAGTGGAATCTAGCTTGGCTTTAAGTGTGTGTGTGTTTCCACCAACATAAAAGTGAATCCAGTCAGAACCTCCTCCATGAGGGGGGAGTGGGTGCATTTTATATACAAGTCCTACTACCACAGATCTGGGTAAGGGATGTACCGAGTTTTATCAATGCTAAACAGAAAGCAGTGATAAAAGTGGGGCTTTTATCAGCGCTATGTTTAGCACTAATAAAAGTTTTTAATAAAAAAATATTATTAATTTATATAAAATTATTATATTTATATTCAAAAATGATGTTTATTTGTATACATTAAATAAAAAACCCTTGTTTATAATTAATATTTTTTTTTAATAATTCAAATATATATAAAATAAATTTCATTAAATAATAAATATATTTATTATATTTATTATATTTATTATATTTATTATATTTATTATATTTATATATTTATATGCTTATAATTATATATAAATACTTTTTAAAAATATATATAAATACTTTTTAAATATGTATATTTATAATTATATTAAATATGTATATTTATAATTATAAATTTAATATTTATTTATTTATTTATTTAAATAAATTTATGTTTCCAATGAATTTTTTCAATTGATGCGTGAATATAATTGACATTCATATATATGTTATGTATTCATCATGAATATTCATTTATACATTACACCCTCATTATTATTCATGTTGTTCATATATATGATGACCCAATTTTTATGATCTATACTTTACTCGGTGTATACGATTCATTCATGTTCCCATGAAGCTGTTATGTTCTCATTAAAACATAAAATCACGATAAATATATTTAAATAATAAATGTAGTTATTTTATTTATAATTTTAAATATTTAGATATATATAAATACTATTTAAAATATATTTACAATTATAGTTATATATAACTATATATATATATATATATATTTAAAAGATTATAAAATTACAATAGTTTTTTAAATGATAAATATATTTATTAAATTTATAATTATATATGAATACCTTTTAAATATATTTATTTATAATTATAATTATAAATATATATATATATATATATTTAAATAAATATATGTCTTTAATGAATATATATATGTATATGTATATGTATATATATACATATATATAAATATTTATACAAATATACAAATATTTATATTTATAAGTATAAATAATATATATATGTGTGTAAATAATTATAAAATTAAAATAAATATATTTATTATATTTATAAGTATAATTAGAAATAAATATTTATTTAATTATAGTAGTAAATATAAATATAAATATATATATATATATATATATATATATACTTATGAAATTAAAATGAATATATTAATTATATATATATATTTATAATTTCATAATTATTTAAATAAATATATATTTATATTTAAATAATTATAAAATTATAATGAATATATTTATTTAAATTTCATTATTATTTAAATAAATAAATATTTATTTATATTTATGACTATAAATAAATATATTTATTTACTTATAATTATAATTATTATAATTTTATAATTATTTTAATATAAATATATATTTATTTAAGTAATCATGAAATTATAAAAAATATATATAATTAATATATTTATTTTAATTTCATAATTATTTATATATATTTATTTATTTATTTATATTTATGACTATATAAAATTAATATATTTATTTATAAATATTCGTATATATTTTTAAATATATTTATTTAATTATATATATATATATATTGAATAAATATATTTATTATAATTTTATAATTATTTAAATATAAATATATATTTATTAAAATAATTATAAAATACTTATGAAATAAATATATATTTATTATAAATATATATTTATTACATATATATTTATTATAACTATATATTTATTACATATATATTTTAATTATAGTAATAAATATAAATAAATTTATATATATATTTAAATAATTATAAAATTATAATAAATATATACAAATATTTCCAATTATAATTCTAAATAAATATAGATACATTTAAATAATTATAAAATTATAATAAAGATATTAATCATATGTAATTATAAATATAATAAATTTATTTATTATAAATTTGTAATTATAAATAAATATATAATTATGAATAAATATATAGTTATTTATAGTTATTATTATAAATAAATATATATTTATTTATTATACGTATGATTTTATAAATATATATAAAAATATAAATAATTTATTATCATTATAGTTTTATCAGTGCTTTTTTAGCGTTGATAAAGATATGACTTTATGAGCGCTAGAAAAGCGCTGATAAGGCCTATATTTATCAGCACTAAAAAATCACTGATAAAGTCAGGTTTTATTAGTGCTTTCTAATTTAGCGCTGATAAAACATACCTTTATCATCGTTTTTTAGCTAGCGTTGATAAATGTTTCCCCCTGTTTTATAAATAATCCCTAACAGTCTCCTCCTTCCTTTGTACGCCTCAAGCTCTAGCAGAAGCCTTGCACTACCAATACTCCTCCTCCGACTCCTCCGCTACCACCATGAATCTTTCTCCTCCTTCCCCTCCTCCACCATGAATCCTCCTCCTTATCCTCCTCCACTGCTGCTAATTTCTCCTCCTACTCCACTACTATGAAACCATCATCTTCCACCGCCATGAAGCCCTACTCTGCCACTGTGTGATCCCTCCTCTGCCCTACCACCACATGATCTCTCCTCCTCCCTACCGTTGTGAAGCTCTTCTTTGCCACCGTGCGAAGTTTGGGTACCTTTTTAAATCTCCCTATGCACTCATTTTTTTATCTCCATGTGGAAGATTTGTATGGATTTGATCGAGAATGCTAGAAATTCTAGTCGTGATCCATTTTTTCTACATGGTGGGTCTATCTACTACTAAAATATTTGGATGAGAGTTATTATAGTTTTCATTGTGAACTTTTATTGTGATTGTGTTTTTTATGGGGGATTTATCCCCATTCTCATGTAGGTAGATGAGATACTGTAGGTTAGTCTAGAGATTAGGATGATTTGTGAATTGAACCATGAATTTTCTGGTGAAAGAACACTAGAAAGACATGATGTATTTTATCTAGTAGCATAATGGTTTTAAAGATATTGATCTTTACTTTAGGATGAAAGATTTTGTGAAATGTAACATCGATAATAAAATTTTTGGATACTTGGACACCCCAAAGAGTACCATAACAGCCAGAAATATTCATCCATCATAGCCTTCGGGCCCCCGGTTTGGTCCTCAGGTCCTACAAGGCTTTCGGGCCACCCAAGGCCTTCAGGCCAGTTTATTCTCAAGGCCTTCGGGCTACCTTAAGGCCTTAGGGCCACCCCAAGGCCTTCGGGCCACATGAATGCAGACCCCAAACACACTACATAAAAGGAGCAGCCCCAGAAGAGGATTCAGAGCAGGTGCACTCACCAGAGCAGAGCCAAATGAATTGTCAGAATGAGAGGGTATGGCTATGCCATCGGTACCAGCCTATGCTTGCACGAGAATCCTAGCCAGACGGTCATGCAAAGGTGGAGAGCTACTATCAAGATGTAGATGCTAGGGAGGGGAAATTCCTTGTAGATAGTCTGGTTGAATTCCCTAAGACCTTTGGGTCATGTAATCTCCTAAGCCTACGATCCATGTAATCTCTAAGCCTACGGGCCTTGTAAGGGTTCCCCCTCATCCCTTTAAAGGGAGGTTATCAAAAAATCAATAAAAATGAAGTCCTCCGGGCCATTCAGGCCCCTAGATGAAGAATATCATCCTATAATACAATGTCATCCAGAAATTGTTTGAGGAATGAGTTCATGAGTTTCAAAAGATAGTTAAAAACACCATGTGTTTTATGGATTGGATTTTTATCTTATTTTGAAGTGTTATATGATATTTTAGTCTCCATGAAGTATTCTTCAAGCATGAAAATTATTTTCAATTTTAATCCTTACTCATTTTTTGATTAATTCAACCAAAAGGAGAGGATCCAGAACATAGCCTCGGTTTTTCTATATTAGAAGTAGTTATTGAAATATCTGATAGATGTGGTAATTTTGAAAGTTATTATTTTTTTAAGTGGATGGTGTAATGGTAAGCAGTCTAGAAGTTATGAATAAAAGTTGTATTTTTTTTAAAATATGGGTTTTTTAATTGTTATATGTTAATTTATTCTCCTCATTGTATTGAGAAAATGTTTTTGGAATGTAAGATTCATTCATTGAAAAGTAAGAGTGACATTAAATAATCATCAAAAGTGTAAGGTTTTAGCTGGACATTATACATGTATTAGAAAGTCAACATGTTCAATGGGGAGACTTCCATGAAATTTTGGAAGTCGGTGAAATTGGATGAGCAGCAGATACTTACTATAGGTAAGTGGGACAACATGCACAAGAAACATGTGATAGGGGTGTTTTTGGAATACTCATTGAGAAGAAAAAGTATTTCACAAGAATCTTTGGAATGTGAAATGATAATTTTATTATTGTGATTTTGTTAGGGGTTCACTTTTATTACAAGGGGTCAACCATGATTCTTTCCAATTGGAAGCGATAAGAAGGCCTTAACCAAGAATTTGGTATAGTTTCTTTTCATAGATTTTTATGATAGATCCTTCTACGATCTTAATGAGAGTTTTTTGAAAACATCAATCTTAACCATGAATGGGTTGGGTAATGAGTATAGATTATATTGTGATGTATCAGGAGTTAGGATTTGAATATTTCTAGTCCATGATGGTCATGTGGTTGTTTATGGGTCCAGATAGTTAAGAACACATAAGAGATACTTCCCAAATCCTTTCCTATATTTGTAAATAGTGTTTCTTTTCATGATGTGTTATTGTAATACACTAAAAAAAGTGTTTGAAATATATTTAATTACAATGTGAGATGAACCATTAATAACAGAGAATGTATGAGTATATATAGTCCTTTAATTTTAACTTAAGGTATACCCTCAATAAAGGGAACATTTTTTCTAATTTATAGTATTGGAACGATCAATATTAGGTATTACATGATTCAAGAATAAAGTGGAAGATGGTTTTCCACTTTATAGATATATGACTTTATATTCAAAAGTATCATTTCCAAGTGACACTTATGTCTTTATCTATCACTTATTCACTCCTCAGTAGTATCATAAGAGTAAACTATTGGATTAATACTATTTATTCATGAGAGACATGATAAACCTTTTATAGCTTTATATTTTATAAAATTTTAGTTATTTTTGATTCATGTATCCCTTTTAAAGCGCCTCTATTGGGATTTATATCTTTGTGAAAATGCCTAAGTGGATCTTTTAAAATGATTCAAGTGTTTTGAAATGTTTCTTAAAAAATTACATGTGTTCAGCATACCTTTTTTGGGTTTTAAATAGCTTTAAAATGATTTAAAAACTTGGAATAGACTTAGTAGGCATGCCAAGTGTTTGTCAACTCACCTGATTGGATTTCAGAAAGGGATGTGAATGTTTTGAAAGCGTATGTATGCCTGGTTTCATTTTAACAAGGGGTGTGTGCAGTTTTAAATGAAAATATGTAAAATATATAAGGTTTTTGTTCATTTTAAGTTATTGAGATTGATGGGTCATGAAGTTTCCTTGATTCCTTTAAAAAATGAATTTGTGTTTTGAGAAAGATTGTTTGAAATTGATTGGATTATTTTAAAAAGGTCATGTTATTTTAACGTGGAATTTGTGTAAATGGATAGTTTTTTTCTGGGATTTCAAATATGATTTGATAAATAGTTTTCAAAGGAGACTTAAAGTTTATAACTTTTTTTATCCTTTGTTGAGTTTTATATCAATGTTTTGTGTATTTATTTTGTTAAATATTAATATCACTGAATCAAATAGGATGTATATGAATAAAGAACTGATGAAATCCAATTTTTTGACAAAATATAATGAAGATGGATTGAAAGAGTTAATCAAGTTAACAAAATATCATCCATATGACCCTTTTTAAATCCTTTTTCCATGTTTACACTATTGTTATTCAAGAAAAGTTAGTCCAGAGGAGTTGGAAGAACACTTGATCTATCATGGAATTTCTTGAAGTTATAAATGATGGAATAAACACAGGGAAAAAGATAATGTAGCTATTGGATGGGATAGAACTGTGTTATATGGATCATCTGATATAATTACAAGTGTGAACAATGAATAATACCATATCGAGGACTTGATTACCGATGTGAATGATGATGAAGATCATACTGAGGAAATGACAAGGATAGTTGAAGATGAACTTCATGATTACCCAAAATTGTTTGAGCAGTTTAAGAGTTATGAAAAGATGCCATTATATGGTGGTTATACTAAATATACATCATTTTTAGTCGTACAAAAGCTGTATAATTTGAAAGTAGGCAACATATAGAGTGATTTCAGTTTTACCAAATTAATTTCTCTCTTGAATGACATTCTCCTAGAAGATAATGAGCTCTCGAGTTGAACATACGACGCCAAATGAATGCTACGCTCAACAGGTATGATCTCTGAAATAATACAAACCTTCTCGAATGACTATATACTGTTTTCAGGGACAAAAAATAAATTATATAATTCCCAAAGTGTGGTGCTTCTCGATACAATAAAGATGAATCCGGTCCTAGGAAATTTGTATGGTAATTTCAAGAATTCCAAGGTTTCGGAACCTATATGGAAGTGAGGATATTGTAGGGAAATTGACATGGCTTGTAGACAGAATAAATAAAGATGGGAAGCTATGTCACCTATCAGACTCTCATCAGTGGAAGAGAATTGATCATGAGTATCCTGACTTTGGAAATGAGTCGAGAAACCTTTGTCTTGCATTATCTACAGATGCAGTGAATCCTTTTGGTTTCCAAGCAGCACTCATAGTACCGGGCCAGTTATGTTGGTAAATTATAAATTTTCACCATAGTTATACATGAAATAAAAACACATCAGTTTATCTATGCTTATATCAGTACCAAAACAATTGGGTAATGATATTGATGTTTATTAGGATCCATAGATCTAGGATTTGAAATTATTGTGGGATTCAGGTGTTAAATTTTATGATTCTTATAGAAATGAAGATTTCACATTGAGAGCCATGTTTTATGGGATGATAAATTACTTTCTTTCTTATAGAAATTCTTTAGGATATAGCATTAAAGGAACTCATGGGTGTCCTTTCTGTGAACAAGGCACACAGTCAATTAGGTTGAAACATTCATGAAAAATTGTGTTTCGTGAACATCGTAGATTTCTACCCTGACAACATAAGTACTGATCCTGGAAGAAATCATTCGATGGAAGTTTAGAAGAACCTACAACACCATCTCCACTAATATGTGATCAAATGTTTGAGAAATTAAAAGATGTGGATACTACTTTTGGTAAATCATTTTCAAAAAACATTACGAATACCAGTTGGAAAGAGATATCAGTTTTTTTCAATTACCATACTGGAATTGTCTGTACGTTAGACACTTTATTGATGTTATGCATGTTGAAAAAATGTATGTCATAGTTTCATCAGGATGTTTCTAAATGCACCAAAAAAGGATGGAGTTTAGGCTTGTATGGACATGGTTGACCTAGGAATACGAGAAGATTTTGTGTTAGTGATGGGTGAAATATGACATTTTCTTCCTCCTACTACTTACACTATTTCCCAAAAGGAGAGATATGAGTTTTTCTACTTCTTGAATGATGTAAATTTTCCATAAGGGTATTCATCAAATATCAAGAACATCGTGTCAATGACCCATTAAAAGTTAAAGAGTTTGAAATCAAAATACTGACATGTTTTTATGAAAGATCTAATGCATATAGATTTACATTTAATTTTTCCTAAGAATGTCCATCATACATTCACCAAACTTTTTTTCTTATTCAACGATATATGTAGAAAATTTATAGAAATAGAGAAATTGTTGACTATGGAAAGAGAAATTGTTTTCATATTATGTGAATTGGAAATGTTCTTCCCACCAACATTATTTTATATGATGGTTCATTTGATGGTTCACTTAGTGAGAGAGATTTGACTATGTTTTCATGTACACTATAGATAGATGTACCCCATTGAATGGTATACGAATATTTTGAAAGGGTTTTTCAAAAATCGAAGTCATCCAGAGGGTTATATTGTGGAGTGATATATTGTTGAGGAAGCCATTGAATTCTATACCAAATACCTATATGGTGTGGAAATAATTGGTCTATCGAAATCTCATCACACCGGGTGACTTGAGAGTAAGTAAATTTATGGATGAGATGTTGTCACAGTCGATATTACATATTGGGATCAGGACCACCTTTATGTTTTGCATAACATTTTGGAGGTTTCCCCATATGTAAAAACACACAAAGAAAATATTATATTTTGAATCCATCAAGGGATTAAAGATGGATATGAAATAAACATAATAAATAGTTTATAGGATGGTTTCAGGACCATGTTTTAAAGGAGTTAGATAAAAATATAGATTCAATTTTAGAACGACTTCGATGGCTTGCCGGAGGAACAAGTGTGTATATATTATCTTATAATGGTTATGTAATTAATGGTTATATGTTCTATGAAAATGAGAATAATGAATATAGTACCATTAAGAATAGTGTAGTTACACTTCTGGTAGAAGCGATGCATGTTTCTAGTACTAAGGATATAAATCCAATTTACAAGAATATGACATACTTTGGAGTCATTAAACAAATATGGGAGTTGGATTATAAAATATTCCAAGTTCTGATTTTTCAATGTAAATGGGTTGATAATAGGGGTACAGTTAGAATTGATGAATTTGGATTTGTGAAAGTTGATTTCCTTAAGGAAGGGTACAAAGAATAATCGTTTATAATTACATCACAGGTAGTACAAGTATTTTATGTTACAGATCCCGCAAACTGAAAGTTTCCAATTGTTCTATTATCGACCAAAACCACTAAAGGGTTAAATGGAAATTCAACTGAGGATGACCCTTTCATTGGGATGTCAAAATAATTTCGCACTGGTCCCAATGTAGATGGCATTTTTTATGTTAGTGAAGACCATAATAAAGGGATTTGAATCATCGATAGAGGGTTAAAATACCTTCATCCTTTAAAAAAGAAAAATAGAGTTCAATAAGAAGGTTACATTTTGTGTAATATACATAATGTTACCTCATGTTATTATCTATTTGCTTCTTCATTTATGTACTCTAAATTAAATGTTAAACCACTTATATAGATAATGAATTTTGGACGTGTTGGTGCTCCCAATTCAGAGGAACAATAAGTCTCTATACCTGATGGTACTCATCATATAGTGGAGTGACCTTATACACATTTTGGTGCTCCCATTCTTGAGGAACAATAGGTTTCTCAACCTACTACTGCTCCCAATGTAGAGGTACAACAACTATATACACATGCCGATTACACTACTCTAGAAGAACGTATTGATGATATTGATTCTAGGAAAATGGTTGGTGATGAAGGACTAGCATCTCAGAAAAAGCAGGAGTGCCATAATTTAGATAGTGTTAGAAAAATTAATTAAGGTGAAAGTCAAAGGCATCAAATACAAGGTCGGATGGAATGTGCGCGGTCAGCATGTTAACCCCAACAAAGCCATGTTCAATAGTTATATTGGAATCTTCACTCGATAATGAATTCCAATTGATATAGATTCATGGAACCATGTTGTGACCAGGCTTAAGAAACTGATGTGGGAAGAGATTACGGTAACATTATGATATCATTTATTTATTTTACTAAAAAATAAAATAATGAAACATTTAATTACTCTTCATCGTCCTTTGTAGAGTGCATTTATAGTAGATAACTACCAAAATAAGTATGTTTTAATTCCTTCTAGAAGGATACACCAAGGATTTTACACAATTCCAACAAGAAATCATCTTAATTATGTTAAAGGGAAAATAAACATGCACCCACCACTTATCTATACACACCTCATAACCCAGGAATCATGGGATACGTTAACTGGACATCATGTGTATGTGTCTTTTTAGGTACATCATGTCCAGTAATAGGTTGTTTGATGATAAATTTATTCATCACTTTGACTGAAAATTTTTACTTATGAAATAGAAACTAAGTGCTGAAAATAAAGAACAAGCAGATAAACCAGTGTACCCCTACTGTAAAGAAAGGATGGGGTATGCTTCACTTGAAAAAAAACATTTGTACATATTTTAAATCTTACGTAATACGTTCATGTGACATGAAACAACACCGTAATTGTGTTCCTCTATTTATATGAAGATTGATGGCTCAAAATCCTAATCCACTTCCATATCATGCCATGTGCTATGAAAGGAGGAATGTATAAATAAATATGGGATACTAATAGATGATAACACACAAAAAGTGTGGGAAACATGTGTATGTATTACATAATACAAATTTGTTTTTCTTTAAATATCTATTACTTAACAATGATCACTTATTTTCCTATATTTTCTATCTTACATATTTATAGGAATCAACAACACCTATACCAGATGAACACATACTATCAGCAACCTTGAAGTGGCTTGAACAATGTGGTTGTGTCAGAGGTGTGGGTATTGGGTGACACCCTGAACATATTTTGAGAAAAAAAAAATAGGCATAAGATCAAAGCGAAATAATAAAATAGATGAGAGAAATAATATCTACCCTTGATGAAAAATTCCAATGGTAGAGAGAGATGATGGAAACATTAATGAGGGAGATGCAAAGAGAAGAATCAACTCAAGAAAAACCACTATATAAAGATCCCAACCCACCCCCACTAGCTATGAGGCTATCCATTTCCCTCTAAGAGATGTCTGAGTATAGGTAATCAACGTTTTGATAAATTATTTTCTGAAATATGAATCAGACAGACACTGATACCTTTAGTGTAATGATATTTTATAATTTCATAATGATGGTGATTTATATTAAGAAACACCCACCCATCGCCTTGTGGCAAGGGCTATGGTGTTCAATATTCAAAATGAAACACTACAAACCAGACCACTTCTAACAGGGCATGTACGAGTGTCGATCAGCATATCTCATGATCAAAGCACTGAGCTACCTATTCCAATTCATGAGGATGATATTAATATGGTTGAAAACGTTTTTGGAACATTCATCATATGGCTGTAAAATCTTTTAAAAAAACATGTCGATAAAGAGGTATTAATTTCAAATTTACTTTTCAAACTAAACCTTAAACAATTAATGAAAAAGGTCTAAACCGATGAATGTTATTACAGACAGACAAATAGAAGGGGATGAAATGAAATACCATCTCAAAACCATATAAAGTATCAGCCAACTAATCAAAAAGATCTAGAAAAATCACAATTACCCCACCCATTCTATATCCACATTTACTATCATTTAGGGCTCATGTGGATACAAAGTTAAAAGATGGTCGCAATCACATAGTAGATTTTAAAGAAAATATGTATGGAGAGAAAGATAATGACTTCATTGGTGTTGATAGTGTAACTAAAATCCTTGAATATGACTGGCTAGGAATCTTAGTTGTAAATGTATACATGAGGTATGTTCTCATGATTTCATTTTCCAAAAGCATATATACTGTGTTAATTATGACTAAATACATTTCATATCTTTTTCAAGCATATATATATGAAAAAAAAATTGAAGGTATTTTCCCATGAGAAAAAGTTCAAACTCATTAGTCCCCATGTTACCTCAACAAAACAAGATAAAATAGAACAAATAAAAAAGGATGGAATAGTGGAAGTTTTTCTAAAATCCTTTGAAAGAAAATTTTTTGATAATAGACTCCATTTAATGCCAACGATGCAGGGGTAAGACTCTATAATTTAATCATAACAAATTTATTTTCATTTCTTTCATTACTTATTCATTTTTGTGTTTTTAGGTAGTATTGGATGCTCATTTCTGTAAAAAGGAATGAGGCCATGGGATAATGACAATAAAGAAGACAAGTACTATGACTGGATAAGTATCAGGGTATATATTATAATATTTCACTATCCAAACACATATAAAAACAAATTAATTATTCTAATAAATGTTTCTGTAGTTTCTGAAACAAACCAATGGAAAGTATTATGGTTATTATGTTTGTAAATTTATGAGAGAGATCATATTCCATGAAAAAACTAACATCCCTGAAGACTTGTTTTCAAAGATAATTACTATTTCATTTAAAATATTTACTAATCCTTTATGTATTTATATTTTTCCAATACTACTATGATTATAGAAAAAACTCATATTCACAAGATGATATAGATGTGTTTAGTAATGAATGGTAAGCATACCTGATGGAAGAATATACACAAATAGTATGAAGATGTGACTTCCATATGAAGGGTATGAATTTATAATGATAATATCAACTTTTAATATCTTTATACTCATGTTATCCTTATATCATCATTGATATATACCTTGTTTACACTTATTGAACATTTATGATCACCCTTTCTTATGTTTCATATCCTTAGGTTATTAATAATGGTTTTAGAAATGATTTCTAAGATTTTTTCTAGTGCAGAATAGCTTAATCAGAGACTCTTATGAACTAGTTCTTTATGTTTTCATGTTTCCAAAATCACTAGACCTAAAATATTCTGTAATGGGTCATTATGTTATGTAAGGAATATTAATATACTAAGATGTGATATATATGTATGAAATTTCTAGGTCAATATAGTTTTTATCAGAGCAACTGACCTACTCAAAATTGAGAAAAAATAACAAGTGACTGGTATCACTCAAAGTTTGTCATTTTATTTAAAATTAACATTAATTTTAGTAAAAAGAATAAGTCACATAATAAAAACTAAGAAAACACATTATAATTGTTTTTATATTTTATAACAACAATCAATGAGTAATTTTTGACATGTACAAATCAACTGCACCTCAATTTGATGTAGGGTGTGGTTGGTATGACTCAAAGTGTCTCTTTTTATTTGAAATTGACATCAATTAAAGTAACAAACAACAAGTGATATACTAATAACCAATAAAACACATTTTTATTGTTTTGATACTCTATTAAAATGATATATAATTAATTTTTGATGTGTAGGAATTAGTCTCACCTCAAAATGTCACACATTGTGGCCGGTATGACTCCAAGTGTGTCTTTTTATTTAATATTGACATTAATTTATGTAAAAAGAACAAGTGACATAATGAAAACTAAGGAAAAACATTATGATTGTTTTTATACTTTAGGAAAAAGATACATGAGTCATTTTTTATGTGTAATAATCAACCACATCTCAATTCGATGCACGATGTGAATGGTATGACTAAAAGTGACCATTATCAATTTAAAATTCACAATTTATTTCAAAAAATTTCACTCACTAAAAACTAAGAAAACAAGATCCAATTGTGTTGATAATTTTGGAAAATTATTCATAAGTCATTTTTGATGTTTATGAATCAGTCCCATTTCAAACCAATGCTCGATGTGACTGGTATGACTCAAAATGCGTGTTTCCAGTTTGAAATGACATTTTAGTAAAAAATAGAATTGACATAATAAAAAACAAGAAAAAATATTTTAATTGTTTTGATACTATATTAAAATGATCTATAAGTCATTTTTTATGTGTAGGAATCATCTATACCTCAATAAGATGAACGATGTGACCAATATAACTCAAAGCGTCTCTTTTTATTTAAAATTGACATCAATTTAAGTAAAAACAGCCAGTGACATACTAAGAACTGAGAAAATGCATTTTTATTATTTTTATTCTCTATTAAAATTATATATAATTCATTTTTTATGTTTAATAATTATCCACACTTCAATATGACTAATTTTGTAACCGATATGGCTCCAAGTGTGTCTTTTTATTTAAAATTGACATTAATTTATGTAAAAAGAGCAAGTGACATACGAAAAACTAAGAAAACGCATTTGGATTGTTTTGATAATTTAGAAAAATGATCCATGTGTCATTTTGGACATGTAGGATTCATCTAAACCTAAATACGATTCATGATATGACTTGTATAACTCAAAGTGTCTCTTTTTATTTAAAATTGAAATTAATTCAAGTAAATACAACAAGTGACATACTGAAAACTGAAAAAACACATTTGGATTGTTTTGATATTTTAGAAAAATGATATATTAGTCATTTTTTATGTTTATGAATCATATACACCTCAATAAAATGCATGTTGTGGCCGTTATCACTCAAAGTGTCTCTTTTTATTCAAAATTGACATTAATTTAAGTAAAAATAACAAGTGACATACTGAAAACTGAGAAAACGCATTTCAATTGTTTTGATATTTTAGTACAATGATCTGTTAGTCATTTTTTATGTATAGGGATCAGATGAACCTTAATATAAAGCATGGTTTGGCTGATTCAACTCAAAGTGTCTCTTTTTATTTAAAATTTACATTAATTTAAGTAAAAACAACATGTGACATACTGAAAACCGATCAAACGCATTAGGATTGTTTTGATATTTTAGTAAAATGATATATTAGTTATTATTTATGTTTATGGAATAACTAAATCTCAATACGACACATGGTGTGGCTGGTATAACTCAATGTGTCTCTTTTTATTTAAAATTGACATTAATTTAAGTAAAAACAACAAGTGACATATTGAAACCCAATAAAATGAATTTGGATTGTTTTTATACTGTAGTAAAATGATCCATCAGTCATTTTAGATGTTTAGGATTCAACCTAACCTCAATATGATGAATGGTGTGGCCGGTACAACTCAATGTGTCTCTTTTTATTTAAAATTGACATTAATTTAAGTAAAAAACAACAAGTGACATTCTAAAAATCGAGCAAACACATTCGGATTGTTTTTATATTTTATTTAAATGATCAATTAGTCATTTTTAACATTTAGGGATCATATGAAACTCAATAAAATTCATGGTGTGGCCGATATAACTTAAAGTATCTCTTTTATTTAAAATTGACATTAATTTAAGTAAAAACAACAAGTGACATACTGAACACCGAGAAAACACATTTGGGTTGTTTTGATACTTTATGAAAATGATTTATAAGTCATTTTTGAAATTTAGGAATCACCCTCACCTCAATATGAATCACTTTGTGGCCGGTATAATTTAAAGTTTTCGTTATTAGTTTAAAATTGATATTTTAGTTCAAAATGTGTTACTCACTAAAAACCAAGAAAACATGCTCGATTGTCTTAATAATTTAGGAAAGTGATTTATAATTAATTTTTGATGTGTATGAAATATTTTCATGTCAAACTTACGCACAATTCTTCCAATATGGCTTAAAATGCGTGTTTTTAGTTTGAAATGGAATTTTAGTAAAAAACGCAATTGACATACTAAGAACTGAGCAAATTCATTAGGATTGTTTTGATACTTTAGGAAAATGATACTTCAGTAATTTTTGATAGGTAGTAATAAGATTCACTGCAATACGACATATATTTTGGCTGGTATAACTCCAAATGTGTCATTATTTAAAATTGAAATTAATTTTAGTAAAAGAACAACTGACATACTCAAAACAGAGAAAACGTATTCATAATGATTTTATATTTTAGGAAAATGATCCATAACTCATTTGTAACATGTATGTATTAACCCCACCTCAAAAGGATGTATGGTGTGACCGGTATAACTCCAAATGTTTCATTTTTATTAAATATTGACATTTTATCAATGTGGTTTTTCATATTAATGTTTAATTTATTTCTTTATAGTTTTACTAACTTAATATTTGTTTTATTATATAGGTGGAATATTTTGATCAGGTTGAGATGGTTTGTCTAAAAATTGAAACAATGGGAGGAGACTTTTGAGAGGGGATCACGAGAATCAAAATATGAAATATTAATGTTTTAAAATGTTTGTTGGAAAATTGTAAAGGTAATTATATAAAACATTTTTTTGAAATTTAAATAACAATATTTATTTTTGTATATACCATGGGTGGATAGTTTTGTATTCATGATGTCAATTAAATTTATATATTAGGGTTGCTTCTAGTGTGCTGTTTCAATTTCATTTTTCTTATGTGTTTGGTGTGTTGTATTTAAATTATAGGTTTGCTTCTATTGGGTGTGTTGTTATATTACAACACACTACAGATGGTTAGCCCTTTAACAGTACTAAAAAATTAGTATAAAGGGGTCCCTTTATCAGTGCTAAAATTTTTTGATAAAGGGGCCCCTTTATCTACGCTAAATATTGCACTGATAAAGGGGACCCCCTTATCATCGATGCGATTAACAGTGCTTTTTTAGCAGTGTTAAAGGCTATTTTTCGTGCTGTTAAAGGCCATTTGTGTAGTAGTGTCCCTTGGAGCCTGAATGGTAATTTATATATATTTGGATTCCATAGATTATATCATACTATAATGGTTTAAAAATATATATAACTCAGTGATGGAGATTCAAGTTTGTAGTATGAAATTTAAAGGAAGTTTCTAGGTCATTTTGGAAGTGTGAAATGAGGCTACACACAATGAAAATGGACCTTCTCTCCCAATACTAAAGAAAAAAGTGTGCTTATTAATATCCAATCTCATTATAATTTTTAAATGAAGATCTATCACCCCTACTCTCAGGTGATTCATGGAAGTCGCTCATATTGATAGCATAGTTATATAAGAATAAGGACACTGGGTGTGCTAGTGCACTCCACAAATATTTCTCAAAAAATAACAGAGATGATTCATGTGATAAGAGAAACATGATATGAGGATGAATCATCTATGATTTAACTGGTTTTGTTATTATAAAATTCAGTTTTTTATGGGAAAGGGGATTCTCTCTAATCTTAATTAAAATCCATGTGTATCGGATTCTCCCTTTGCAAGTCTCACAAGCTCGATCTCTCTAAAGTGTTAACTGATTGATCCATGATAGACAAATTTATTCTATGACTGACCCCTATTCCCTAGTCTATTTCTTATGACATTGGATACTGAAGGTTTATGATAGATTAGAAGTTCATGATATATCACACCTGGAGATTAGACAATATAGATAAAGATTCCATGGCCTCTAAAGGCTGTAAATATGAGGATCTCATCATCTACTCTACCACTGGTTACCTCCCCGTGGATTGTAAGGCTGTAATATATGGACATTCCCTTGAACTCCACGATTTCAAACCGTCATGATTGGATGATGGGTGCTGGCACCAACCCTTTATTTTTTTCTTTTTTCCTCCATTTAATAAAATATCGACTTTTGACTGAGTGGCTAATATGACCATTATATATTTATGATTATTAGTTATATGTTCATTGGACATATTACCATAGAATATATTGACCTTAGATATATTTTCATTTAATATACTTTTATTCAGTAGGAATATTAATTTTTTTAAATTTTTAGTAAAAAATTAAAAATGATATATTTCACATATAATAAATAACTCTAGAATGAAATAAAAAGAAAATGATTGAAATGTTTTATTATAATAATAATTATTTTTTTCATTTTATTTTATTATTATTATTAAATAATTAAATTATGTGTTTATGAAATTCAAATAAATATTCTATTTCCATTGTATTGATAAAATTGAATAAATAATGGGATGTGATTAAAATCGTTTAATGTTAAAAAGTGATATTTTTTAAAGATTTATTTTTTCAAAGTGTCATGTAGTTTTTTCTTAATAAATTAAATTAATCAATTTTAAAGGATAAATGAAATAAAATTTAATGATTATATATAAAAAAAAATATTAACACTCATTTTATTATTAATTAACATGAAATAAGATTAAAACACTTAATGTTTCAAAAAAGTCATTTTTCTACAAAAAATGCTTTCCATATATATTTTATATTTTAATTTAAAATTTAAATTTATCATATTTAAAAAATTTAATTAGGTTAAATGGAGTCCAAATATGTAATCAATACGTTGAAATTAAATAATATAGTTAATTTTATTTTTAGGAAAATAAGTAAGTTATTGACGTAAAGGTTAATCACCATGGTAAATGGAAAATTGAGGTAAAATGGATTAATTAAGGCTGAAAGTCCAAAAATATCATATAATATTTACTATTAACTATTGGGTGAGAGAATTATTAACCTTCCATTATCCTTTTTTAATAATTTTCCACTTTGAATCTACTTTCCATGTAAAAAAATCATTCCTCACACATTAAGAATAGGTATTTGTGGAAATATCACTCAAAATCACCTATGAAAGGATCCATCTTATCCTCACTTAAAACAAAACCATTAAATTAGTTTTTTATTAAATAACTACCAAAATTCTCTCCCAAACATGAATCTCCCTTTTTTGGAAGCCTCTATTCACAAGGAGTCTTAAATCACTCGTTTTCAAATGGTTCTCTAAGAGAAGATCCAAATATTCAACATGAGTGGCACATGAGCCTCAGCCTAGTTGGTGAGGTCTCTTTAAGTGCATCCATGAGACCCAAGTTGAAAAACAAACAGAGGCATAATTTCAGGTTATTGTACCAGTACTGTAGCAGACACTGTAGCAAATATTGTGCGGGTACTGTAATAGGTACTGTAGAAATTACTGTAGTAGGTATTGTTCGATACTGTAGCATCCGGAAATATTCACCTTAAACAACCAAATTGGCCTTGGAGTCCTTAAGGCCTTTATTACACCTAGTATTTCGGGTCAGTAAGGCTTTTGGGCCACCTTTAAGGCCTTCGGGCCACCTCGAGGCCTTCAGTCCACATGATCAATGCAGTTTCCCCAGACAGACTCTATAAAAAAGGAGCAGCCCTAGAGGAGGATTTAGAGCAAGGGAACTCACCTGAGCAGAACTAATGGATTTGGAAGAATGATAGGGTATGGCTATTCCATCGAGACCAACCTGTTCTTTCACAAGAAGCTTATCTGGATGGCCATGTGAAGGTGGAGAGCTACCATCTTGATGCAGATGTTTTGGTGGGGCAGTTCCTTGTAGTTATAGTTTGGTTGAATTCCCTAAGATCTTCAGGTCATGTAATGTCTCTTAAAACCTATGGTTCATATAATCATTATGCTTACAGGCCTTTTAAGGGTTCCCCCTCATACCTAGAAAGGGGGGATATCAAAAAATCAATAAAAATGAAGGTCTTCGGGCCATTCGGGCAAGTATTCAATGTGAGTGGTATCCTCTCATTAATAAATATTTTTTATATTCTCCAAAAAATAATCTTAAATATAATTTATAACTTTAATAAAATATTTTTTAAATATTTAATCTTCTATAAAATTTGTATTATTGCTATACAATAACATGTTCTTACTTATCCAATCGTTATAGCGTGTTCTTATTTGAGTTGGTTTTACCACCTACATGAATGATGTTATAACTTTTACATCATTAATGACTAATGAAACTTAAATAATGGTAATATGATTTAATAATTATTAATTTAATGAGTTTTAAAAATTATTTAATGGTAATATGATAATGTATATTCAGAAAAATTTCAATTCTTTTGTTAATTTAGAAATCACTGAAAAGGATATTTTTATGTGTTCCTTGTGAAATTTCACCATTACTTCAATGAAATAACCATGGGACTCTAGAAATATATCAAAAACATATACTATATATTAATGAATGTTGTTTAGTTTATTAAATCCATGACCAAGGAGCAAGGACCAGAACCTCCGAACCAAAGCATACATGAAAAAAACGGTACAGTTAACCCCCAAATATTAATTTTAACAATAAACAATTAATATATGGGACATTAGGAATAATATTTTAATTTTATTAATTAAAATAAATAATAATAATGTTATTATACATTTTACTAATAAACCTACATTTATTATATTGGGAGTTGGATCACTTCTAACTAAGGGAAATTTAAGTTGAGAATTTTTTTTCCAATCTCACTTTGAAATTGAGAGTATTTATGACTAAATTTCAATAGGGAAAATTTTATGTTATTTTTCTCTAAAAACCATCAATTTTCATATTCTATGGTTTTTTTGTAGTTTAAATGTATCATTAATATTTCAAATCAATTTTTCTATAATTCAATTGACAAGATTCATGTAAGTGGAGACGACTATATCTCTTATTTTTAGTTGTGAATATTTATTCCCCATGCCTTTGTTTTTAATATTATTTTATACGTGTCCTTGTTTGTACATATATTATTTTTTAAGGTCATTTTATATTGATGTAGACTTTATTTTATAAATGTTTTATTGGATTATTTTTTAATACTTTCCATACAGTCGCTTTCTTCAGCCGATTTCTTTAGTTTTATTTACAAAGCTTCCTTTTCATTTTTTTCATAATTCTTGAAAATAATTTTTATTTGATTTATCATTATTTTTATAAAACTATTGTTTTATAAATTATTTCCTTTTAAAATAAAAGTTATAAATAAATTAAAAATATTTATTTTTGTTTTTCAAAGCAAAATTCTAATGCTCTTATAAAGTGATTTTCATATACATCAACATATTTTAATGTTTCTTATGCTTTACTGTAGATATTCTCTAATGTTACGATAAACCTTCTTTTTATAGATTTATTAATTTCATGTCTTATGGAAATTTCATGAAACCTATTTCTTTCTCATGATTTAATTGTGATATAATGGAATTATGAATGTTTTTAAATTCATGTGACATGAATATGTATAGTTATTCATTTGGTAATGGGTGAGAACAAAATTATATATCTCTTAAATGCATTAGGTAAAGATTTATTACTAATGATATGACATGTATGGGATTGTTCATTGAACCTATCCAACTATTTTTATGGGAATAGAGAGTGAACCTAGTCCATAATGTTATCATACTTTGTCTACTATGTGGTGATGGTCTTGGTAGTGAGCCTTACCATAAGAAATTATTTTTTTATGATTATGTATGTTCCACATACATATGAAAAAATTCTATGTTTTTATGCATTTCTAAGTAATGTCTTCATGGTTTATGATAACTATCTTATGATTCTCTATTACTATGCCATATTTCACTTGTTATATTAAAATCCTTATTTTAGGATTCATGATTATTGTTTGATGTTTTTATTATTTATGATTTCCTTATGTCATGTTCATATACCTTGATTATGTTATTATACCAACATGTTCATCTAAATATCACTTATGATATTCCATTGATATCTATTATATTAACCCATTACTGAATGTTTGAGTCCACCCTTTATTATGTTTCTATTTCCTAAATAATGAAGAAGAATATTATGTGTTATATGTTTAGAAAGATATCATGTGGAGAGATTATTTTTGGGAGGTGTTTAATAATATATATAAAATAATTTGTTTATGATGTGTGAGTCACAAGAACAATTTGAGCATTCATTGTCATTGTTTGGTCATGTGGTCATAATATACGCATTATTCCAGAATGATGACATATCATGTTCATCTAATGTGTCACTTGGGAATGAAAATAATACCTCTCTTAAGTTCAATACCCCATTTAAAAGATAAATATGATATTATAAATCCAATATGGGACTCTACAAAAGTTATATTTCCAGTCACATACATGGAATAAATATTTATTTATTAAATAAATATTATATATCCTTTAAAAAACTAGCTTGAAACTTCACCAAAATCCAGCCTAGGGGTAATAATCTTATTATGGGACCAATGGAATGATCCAAAAAAATAAATATCATGTTCTATGATGAATTTACCATTATAACCTTTTAGGTTATGAGGAATTTATGCTTAGGAATGGGTTAAGTCATGATTGAATAAAAACATGAGTCACAACAGTCATCTTGCATTTAAAATTTCCATCCTCATAAGGAAGATAATAGGGGATGATAAATGTATAAGATCATAGAATAGAATTGTATGAAATGGTGCTAAACTCTCACACATGCCTCATCTGGCTCTGTAGGTAAAAATTCTATGTGAACCAAGAATACAATCCTTGCAGGAAAGACATATTATTTCCACCACATCTATATGGTCATTCTTCCCTAGAATTATTCTTCCTTATAAGGATAAATCATCTTATTCTCATTCTAGGGTAAAGCCTCGATAAATGAATATGCCTGAATTATATGAATATTTTTAAGATTCTTCACCCCACCATTTCTTCCATAGATCATCTACTCCATGGAAAAAAGTGAAACAATAAACCATAGACATCAACATTCAAATGATTCTTCAATAATGTACCTTCTATAAGATATTGATACTCCACACTATATATATATTACTATTACAAAGATAAAATATATCCATACTAAACTATGGTACTGAGAATAATAAAAAAAGATCTATACTTTCTCTAAAATATTCTCAAGTTAACATGTTCCTCAAGGTCTACTTTTACTCTTTTTTATTTCCCTAAAATTTTCATATACCAGTGCTTCTAGAACAAAGCACAAGGGAATCACATATTTCGGTTAGTCAACAACTACATTAATACTCAATAGGGGTTGAATCAAGTTCCTGAAATTTTCTTGGCTTAGAAAAACACCCTCTTCGAGAATAATAACCTCTGATATTTTCTTAGCATAGGCAAGTAACAAAAATAAAATCAAAAATAAAATAGATCAGAAATAAAAGATTTATTGGGGTTTGGGGGACATAAATCCCTTAGTCTATTCTACTAATTCTCAAGTAAAAGGGATTGGTGTTTTTTACTAGACTAGACCTTTTACTAGGGATTTTCAGTCCTTTTCCCAGGGACTTCATGACTGAGTGCAAGTAGTCGACACTTGGTACAATACCATGTTCTTTCAATTGGTCTCTATTAAGGATTTATAAACACCAAATTTTAGGTTTATTTTATTAGGAACCTTCATAGAGAGAGAAGGTATAATATAGATTACAAATAAAGCTCACAGTTGTAAGATATAACTAAAAGAATATAATAGTTATCTAAGAGATAATATAAAAAAGAAAATAACCTCAAGAAGATTCTTCTAAAAATTAGTAATAACAATCTCGATAGTATAACATTATAACATGAATCTTCTTCTTCTTTTCATGTCAAATAAAGAAAAACATAGAGATATTTGAGAGTGAATTAACTATTAATGGTGAAATTTCTTAGGTCCTTATGTATATCCTCTTTTTCACATTTGAATATTCATATAGGTACTTTTTTCTTAGTTCCACTGCATGAGTTCCATAAAATTTGGGCTCTGAATTAACATAAAGATATCATTTTCTTGGAAACACATTAGTAACAGTTCATACCATTAAATTATCCATTTACATATTTATTTTCTTCGTACATGAAAATTTTCATATTTGATTTTACCATAAAGAAATGTAATATTTAATGCATGCACAATGGTATTAATTTCCATTAAAAGTACACCAATGATAATAAATAGTAGGTTATATAATGACATATATGATAATAGATCACCACATAGAAAAATTCCACTGATTTGAATTCACGTAGCTGAATTGATCCATGTATTCATTCTTCACATAGCTGATTTCATCACATATCCAAATTACATAGGCGCTCTTCACATAGCTGAATTATTCACATAGTCTTCTTTCTCATTTAGCTGAATTGGATGTATCCAAAAGAATCACGTATATATTTGGAATAACATAGTCAATATAACCACATATACAAATCACATATCCAATTAGTATACATAATCGATTCATGTAGTTGTTTCATTGATGTATTCAATCAATCAGATAAGGGATTCGTCGATATAGGAGATTCATCAATGTAGGTAATTTACACATAGCTATTTTCATGATGTAGTCATTTTAAATAGATGATTCCTTCATATAGTTGATTAAAAACCCAATATTTATATATAAAATTTCCTCACATATTTAATTTTCCATACTTAGGAAATTTTCAACAGACTTATAGAATTTGAAGACTAGCATAAAAATGAATTAAATAATGATAAAACCTAATGAACACATATAGGAAAAAATAATCAATAATATATAAAGGGTATTTGATATCATCAAAACATATGACATGGTATCTATTGAAACAACATCAGTAGTCCAACAAACTCCCAATTTTTGATGATCACAAACTCATTAAATATTAAACATGAAATTTTAAAAATATTTCATAGTATTTTGTAGGAAACTATATAATATAGATATTAAATTTTAGAATATTGTGTTTTTACTTTATTATCCCCTTTAATCAGACACTTCTACCCACAAGGTTAAATCTTTCCCTTGGGTAAACTTATCCTGACTAAACTTCTCCCCCTTTTGTGTCCTTAAAAGGAATGGAATAGAGTAGGAAATCATAATTAATATAGCACGTGAATGTATAAACTATTGAGATTCAATGTTGAAAATGAATTTGAAATTATGTCAATATTGGAATTATGTAAAACCAAAAATAAAATATTAAATAAAATATATAAATAATTAATTAATTAAATGAAAAACATTTATAATAAAAACTTAATAAATGGATAAATACGTATTTCATTAATTATTAAGAGTGGAACAAAAATAAATCCACTCAACACCCAGAAATCTATATATTTATAATGCCAGTTAGAATACCCAGGTTTATGGATAGGGTGAAATTGAGATGGTGGTTTGGGTGGAGGTTTTTTGAAGGTAGAAGAGGTTCAAGAGGTAGTAGGAGGGTCCATCATTGGAGGAAAAATTTATTTCCCAACATATATAGTATCACTTTATTTACTTAAAATATTTAATCATTTCCTTGGTCTCTGAGAAGGCAGTTTGAGTTCACTTTGAAGATTTCTTGAAGCTATTCTAAAATCATAAGTACCAACATCGGTAAAATCCACTTTATTTAGTGGTATCAAAGGTAGAACTTAGACTGTTCAACAATAAAGAAGACATCCACCTTAGTTTTCTCTTTATTATAAATTAGGGTTGGACAAAAAATAGTATCTCCTTCTTTCTTGATACCTCTATTGGAATCTCATTGAGCTGGTCCTAGTGTTTTTATTCCTATAAAAGAAAACAGTGCATCTACACACTTGAAAATTCTATTTATGATATCTAACTAGTAGAAATCTAGAATTACATGACATTCCTATTTGTGTATCTGGGTAATTGTTGAGAGACCATTATTGAAAATTCCTTTGAAGGATTCAATCTGACTAGCTGAGAGACTTCGAGGAGCAATGACCATGGTATCAGGATGAGAACTAGAGGTAATTGTAGGTATTTATGTATGTAGAATCTTTTGAATATGGTCTACTAAAACCTAAAAAATGATTAGTCTAAATTCCAAATATATTATCTTGTGATCCAAATTGGCTAGATACTCTAATATAACTTGAGATACCTCTTGAATACCCCTGGAAAGATCCTGAGTAACTGAGTCACTTAGAGCAGCAACAACAACATCATAGGTAGTAGAAACTAGTCTCATTTAAGGGATAATACTGAGAGTCTTGTACACAACAATCTCTCTTTCTGTAGGAGAAATAGGTATAACTGGAGTTTCTTCATACTATAAGGAACTGGAATTCTCTTATGAGGAGCCAGTGTATGGACCTTAAACTTCCTCATATATCTTGACTATCATATCTATAAAGCAATGATAATTTCTGGCTACTAGACCAATTGAACCGGAATTTATACCTTGAACATCTTGATATACTCCGAATATATCTTCTATCTTACCACTAATAGATTCTTTAAGATATCCAACAATGTCATTCAAAGACGTATTATTCCCAATGACCAGTCTTATGATAACTTCTTTGGTGTCTTAAAACTAATCCAATAGATCCTTATTGAATTATTACATAATTATAGGGGTGAATATATCACACTAAAGAGTCTCAATTTGGGAATATATGAAAATAAAAACTAAAGATAGCATGGAAAACTGATTCTAAATATTAGAGAAAACTGAAAGTTGTGAAATGGCTTTGGTAGAGGGCTAAAACCACTTGATAAACTCAAACAATATTACCACTATACATTTAAAATTATAAAATATAGCTTGTATATTTGTTTTAAAATTATTAATCTCATAAACTAAATCCTATAATATATCATATTGAACTATGGGAAGATCCTAAATCATTTCCCTTTGAGATACCATAAGAACAACTAGATCATTCTCCTCAGATTTGGTAACATGAACTTCTCCAATCTATATACTTGGGATTTAATTGCTTCAAATTTATAAATAATCACATCAGAGGACATAGGTTTCACAGGATAAGTAGGATAAATATTTTTAATTAGGTCAATTTGAGTGTCCAATATTCTGATCAACTTGTCAAAGTCTGATTTAGAAATAGAATTCTCATAGATCTATCTAAATTCATCCATATATGACATAAAATACTTTTTAATTCCATTATAATATACTCTAATATTATCAAATTCAATCATAATATAAGAGTAAATGGTTTGAATACTAGGAAATTTAGAACACTTATTGATTGATGGTTCATCCTTATATATAAGAGGAGGTGATGGTATGAGTGTTGGAGTGTGAGAATGATCAGCATACACCATAAGAACATCTCCATATCTATCATTATCTTGACTAAGAGATAAAAAAAATATTTAATTGACCATATGATGCTAGAATTCATCTTATAATCTTTATTCAACATCTAGTACACTTGAACATATTCAACTGGTTTCTCCACATGAGCTATGTCAATTATCTCAACAGTTGGTTCAACATCCTGAACAGATTAAACACCTCCAGAAACATCAGCTTCATGGATCTGGAGTTTCTCTTCCATAGCCAGTATGATCTCTATAACTTGAGGCACTGGTATGGAAACTACTAAAATTTGTACATCCCTAACTGGAACTGTCTCAATAGTTTCTGTATCCCTAAGTGGTGAGGTTTTGTATGGATACCCCTAAGCTGATGTTGGAGGTGGTATAACCACTTGCGATACACCTTCCCATCCAACAAGCCTTAAGTAATTTGTAGTATAATTCCAAAATTAGACAAAGGTATTAAATAGTATTACTGAAAGGTAATTACTCTTATGGAATTTTACAACTTCTCGTCCTTTCAAGTCCACTTCCTTTATCTTTATCACAACCCTTTCCCTTAATAGCAATGATGAATAAACCAAATAATATACCAAGATAAATTCAACTTAAAATTGGAAATTAGGACATATTAGAGGTAATTTTCCTAAAATAACTCCTTTTCCATTTCTCCATCTCTCTGGGAAATTCTAGTTTGAATGAACATACAGAGAACTTTACATTAAATTCAAAGTACTTTGTAACCTTCTTCTCAAAAGAAGAGGATCCAAACAAGAACTTAAAAAACTTAGTTGGTCCCACTAAACTCATAGTATCTAGAGTTTGGCTAAATATAAACTCACCCTCATGAGGAATTTTAAATAATTCATCCATTACCACTGAATAAACGAACATGAATTTCCCATACACATTTGATGACAACACATCCTATGATTTACTAAACTAAAATTATACATTCCTCATGAACTCATTCACCGCTTACTCAAAAAAGGATCCAAAATTAATATTATCAAACATGAAATACCATCCTTGAGATGAAATAATTTCTTCAACCGCATTTTAGTTTCTCTTAGCCATGCCATATCCATGGATTTCCCAGCTAATACTTTGCATGGCGCACCTCCTGACATAGCTTTCATTAAGGAATTGAAACTACCATAATATCCACACTTGGTATTTATAATCAAATATGGTCAGTGTGAGGATAATAGAGAAACCATAGAGATGAAATAGGCAAAGGGTGGTGGATTAACTTATAGATGAAGGAACATAGGAAAAATGGGAAAACATTGAGGCTTAATTTGGAATTTTTAGCTCATGTAACTGATTCAAAATAGTGATTCAAACCTAATTTAAGATTTAGGGTCATTTCTGACCAAAATTAAATAAATTAAAAAACTAAAAACATAATTAAATAAGTAATAAGTTTTAAAATTCATTTAATTGACTACAAAATTTACAGTAAATATTAAAGTTAAAATAAAAAAATGAACTAAATTAAAATTTATTTAAATTCAACTAACCAACATTTTATTTTTAATAAAATAAAAACATTCACATATAAGGGTATGAGTTAAAATACCCACTAATTGGTTCTTATTAGATATGAATTCAAGAGATATGTCTTCTTTTTTAGTATGATCTCTCAAGAAATGATTACTTAGGTCTATATGCTTCGTTCTAGATTGTTTTATTGGATTATTTGAAATTTTGATAGCACTAATGTTATCACATTTGATTGATACTTGACTATAGTTAAATACAAAATTCAACAAGTTGTGTTTCATCCAAAATACTTATGCATAATAACTACCAACACCTATATATTCTACTTCAATAGTATACAACATAATTGAGTGTTGTTTCATACTCAACCGAGATACTATGTATCTTCCTCGAAAGTGGTTGTTTCCTGAAGTAATATTCCTATTTAGTCTACAACAACCAAATTAAGCATCTGAATAAGAATTAAAATTAAAATCATAAGCTTTTTTAAAAAATAAGGATAGATAAATTGTTCCTTTTATATAAATTGAAATTCTTTTCATATCTTTCAAATGAGATTACTTGTGATTAAATTGGAATATATGATTAAACATATTGAAAACATGATTTCTAGTCTACTATGATTTCTATTCAGTATAATTCCAAATATTCCCTTATATATCATGTTGTCAACTGATTTTCTAGCTTTATCCAAGTCAATATTTTCATTAGAAGTCATAGGATTTTTATGTACTTTACATCTTTCAAGCCCAAATCTTTTAAGTAAGTCTAGTATTTATTTGATTTTATTTAGAACCTTCCTAAAGTATTTTTTATAAATATAAAAACCCAAAAAATAATTTAACTCACCCATCATGCTCATTTCAAATTAGTTTTTCATGAGTTTTTAAAATTCATTACACACTTTTTATTTATAGAACCAAAAATCACATCATCAACATATATTTAAACTAAAAAAATATTTGAGGATGAAATTTTCTTAAAAAGAGTATGATATTCCACTCCTAATGAAAATAAGTTCAATAAAATAAAAGAACATAAACATTCATACCAAGATCTATGTGATTATTTAAGGCCATAATGAGCTTTGGTAAGTTTGGTAACTGGATTTGGAAAATAGGGATTTTCAAAGCCAGACTATTGTTTAACATAAACTTCATCCTTACGAAAACCATTTAAAAAGTATATTTTACATCCATATGATATAATTTGAAATTAATATCTGATTCATAGGCTAGGATAATATTGATGGATTCTAGTCTATCTATAGGTGAAAAGTTCTTTGAAAAATCAATATCTTCCTCTTGATAATACCATTTAGAAACTAGTATATCCTTATTCCTAGTGATCCACCATGATCATCATGTTTATTCCTAAAAACCCATTTTTTTACTAGAATAGGATATTCATAGGGTATATCAACTAATTTGCATACCTTGTTCCTCTTGAACTAGTTTAACTCTTCTAGAATTGATAAAACCCAACTCTCATCAACTAAGGATTATTCTATAGTTTTAGGTTCTAGCTGATATAAAAAGGAATAAAATCAGATAAGATTTCCTAAACTTATTCATACATTAATCCCTTTATTTATGATTCTTATAATAATTTTTTAAGGGATGACTTTTCAAGGTTATAGGATTTCTAGGATATATATTTTTTGGTTCACTTATATCCATCCTATCAAGATTTTGTTTACCAAAATCAAGTTCCAGATCATCATCCTTTTCATTATCAAAGTGAGGTTGAGATATCTTGTTTTCATAAGAATCACTTAGCTCATCAAATCGAGTCCTTTTATGATCAAAATGATCAATTACATAAAATTACACATGAAATTATTCTTCAAATACCTTTTAACCTTTGTTAAATAATTTATAAGCCTTTGATGTAGTGGAATAACAAAGGATGATTTATTTATCAACCATTAGATCAAATTTATAGTATTACCCTTGGTCTTCAAAATGTAAACCTTGCATCCAAAAATATAAAAGTATCCATTTTTTAGATTTCTAATGTTCTATAGTTCATAAGATGTTTTCTTCAAAATAGACCTAATTATAATTCTGATAAGGATATAATAGGATATATATATATATATATATATATATATACTAAAAAGGACTAGACAATTTATATTCACTTTAATATCCTAGATCGAGTTTCTACTGAATGGTTCCCTGATCCTGGTGGGTTACATGGCCTCAATAGTATCTCCCCAATTTCTAGAGGCTAATGATTAGTAGTGAGGGCCTAGGTGTGTCAATGGGGAGACTATTCCCTCAAAACCAGAGTCTAGAACAACAGAATAACAATATCATACAAGTGGATAAAGTAGTAATACACATAGGAAGAAGTAAACAGTGTATGAATGATAGTATAATCAAATCCATATGTCATATAATACACAAGATGATGATACATGCCACATGTTTCTAATAAAACATCCAAAATAGGTACACTTCAATCATATACAATAAATGTCCCAAAAGTAAAAAAAAAGAAAAAATAATCCCAGTAGAATTGAAAGCCTCATCTTGGTCCCATGATCTATTTCTCATAAGCAGGATATCAAGTAATTTTATTAGGGTTCTTTCCTTTTTCAACACTTTCAAACATATAATATGTTTGGTTATAACTAGTGACCCAAATAGGGTGTGAGATATAATCCCAGTTGGAAACCACACAAGTTCTATTCTAATTAGTCAGTGAATATATAGAACAAGTGTGTAGGACTTATAACAATAAAAAAGGAAGTAATCAAAAGTGAACATCCATATCATTTATCCATTCTATTTAACAATTCATGTTCATTGAATTTAATATGTATCGAGATTTGGATCAAATACCAAAGTTTTCCTTGATATCAAATGAGTGAAAGGATACCTCAACAGGCCATCCTAATAAGTATAAATTGAGACCAAATCCAAGATTGTTATTTGGAATGAAAGAAACGTCATATAGTCATTTCATTTAATATTTAATTTAGAACCTGGGCCCATCCATGACATTTCTAAGATGGAATTCAAGTATCACTATAGGTGTAATGGGAACCAACACCTTAAAATCCCATCCCTAGAGAACCTCTCAGGAAAGTAGTATTGATCTAGGTGAGGTATAAAGTCTCTTCCAACTGAGTTCATCCTCAGAGGTCCACTACAAGAGCCTGAGTATCACCCATAGCAATAATAGTCAATCCCCTTTGAGTTCATCCATGGAATTCCTCATTTGGATCCTTGTATCACTCAACATATAAGTCAAGCCTCAATTAGTTCTTCTATAGAATGCTTTATTTGGATCCATGTATCACTCATAAAAATATCAAGTTTCAACCTACTAAGTCCATCCATGGAATTCTAATATGAATCCACTTGTCAGTCGAGGAAATAATATCTAATAGACACAAGCGTCTTTCTATGGCATTCTAATTTTAATCCATGTATCACCCTTGGATAATTAACATTTAACCAGTTCAATTTCATTTAATAAATTCATTTAACATGCTAAGGTCAAAACCAAGATCATTCAATATCAATCAAACCTAAAGAGGTGTTCTAAGTCACCAGAAAACCACATAAGGCTTGGCCTTTCCCATTACTCATGTGGACATATCAATATAAGGTCCATTAAAATACTCACATAGAGATTTTCCACATAACAAGCCTAATAATATATCGCATGGCTTAGTTATCATTTATCTCACATGGGAGAAGCATCAATAAGAGAAATTCAAGATTATTCAAGTAATTTCATAACATAGCCATGCCTTAACTCACATAGGCAATTAATTTTTAAGGCAATTCAAGCACAAAAAAGTTATTACCAAACCAAGGGACAAGTTTCATACCATTCATCCATTCCCTTTTAATTTAATTCACATATCAACTAATTCATTAATTAATTTGAATTCAATTCACCCATTTAAACACATGGAAATACAAAGGCACATCTCAAGGGCATTAAGGGTCGAATGCATTATCCATCAAAATGGACATTATAGATAACACACCCAATTCATTCATGGTTATAAACCTATAATAAGAAGGAGAAATACTATTAAATTTCCTAGAACATACCTAGACATTCTAAAGTTCAATTTTAATTTGGATGATGCCTAGAAAATGGGTCTATAGCATGACGACATATATAAACATCCCAAATATTAAAAAAAGGCATAAGATCACCTAACTTAGGTTCTTGCTAGATTGAACATCCAATATCAGGTCCTGATTCATCCTAGATTCAGATAAATATGAATAATGGACAAAGAATGAGAAATTAGGGCATATTAGCTATAATCCAAACAGCATAGCTGATAGCTAGAATAATAGCATAAGATTAAAAATAAATTAAGGCCTTACCATTATGGATCTAAAGAGATAAACCATGTTTAAATCAAGGTCCTAATGGATAAGTGATCTCAATTCCTATAATATCCCATGGTGGAGAGCTTCTCAAGCTCCCTTTGTTGTTTGGGTGAAGAAATTTCTCAATTTAGATTTTAAATAAATTTTTAATTTAATTAAAAATTATAAAATTTCCAACATAGGAGGGGACACATTGTTTATAAAACCATGCAACGATCATGAATTAATTCCTGTAGGCCAAGGTTTACCCACACGGTTTACTAACCATGTGGAAACTGTGAAAAAGGCATTTGTTAAGATATGCTAAAAATAGACTTGGCTTCACAACCGTGTATCCCAACTCGCACTATTTTCACTAACTATGAAACCTTGTATTTTTACCCAAAACTTGAGTTCCATGCTCCAGATCATCCTTGAACACCCCTGATACCTCAATGACCTCAATAGACATTTATATTAGGTTATATTTAAGAAATTAAACTAAGAATTGATGGAAAATAAGAAATTCATACCTCATAGAGGAACCAAGTTCATACAAACTTCCCCCCTTAAAGAAATTCATCCTTGAATTTCCCTTCCAAGGGTGGTGAAGCATTATTAGTGAATAACTACAGCCACTATGATCATACATTATCTTCCCAGTCCCAGGTCTCGTCCTACACTCATTTATGCTACCATAGAACCTTTGCTAGAGGAACTTCCTAACCTTGGGAAACCTTAATTTTATGATCCAAAATTTGAATAGGATTATCCTCAAAGGATACATCTAACTGTAAATCAACCTCATCGGGCTGAAAGTCATGAGATGTGTCTAAATAGTAATGTCGCATATGAGAAACATGGAAGAAATAGTTCATATCCTGATACCTATAAGGTAACTGTAACTAATAGGATACTGTCTTGACTCTCTATAATCTCGAATGGCCCAACGTACCTTGGTGAAAGCTTACCCTATCTCTTGGTACTATTGTGTCCCATTCATATTAAATCATGTAGGAAAACCTGATCATCGACTTCAAACTCTAGAGGTTGTCTGTAGTGATCAGTGTATGATTCCTAACAAGACTGTGTAGTAGCCATCCACTTTTGAATCAACTACACTTTCTCTGAGGTCTCCTGAATAACATAAGGTCCCAACATTGCTACCTCTCCTAACTCCAGCCAACATAGGGGTGATTGGCATGTCCTACCATAAAAACAATCATATGGATCCATCTGAATACTATCCTGAAATCTATTATTGTGGGAGAATTCAACCAAAGGTATATTCCTCACCCATGAACCCTCGAGGTCCAAGACGCATGCTCACAGCATGTCCTCAATCACTTGAATCATTCTCTCTAATTGGATATCTATTTGGGGTTGGTATATCATGATAAAAAGCACCTAAGTACCCAACAACCTCTATATAACTTTACAAAAACATGAAGTAAACTGAGTATCCCTATTTTAAATGATATAATGAAGGACCCTGTGATGTTGTACTATCTCATGGATATACAACCTCACAAGCTCATTAACTCAAAAGTTCTCCTTAATAGGTTGGATGTAAGCAACCTTTATGAGCCTATTAACAACAACCCATACAGCATCATTAAATTTTGATAACCTTGGTAAACTAGTCATGAAATTCATCGAGACATCATTCCACTTCCACTCAGAAATGGGTAGTTGCTGCAAAAATTTGACTGGTCATTGGTGTTCCACCTTCACCTGCTGACAGGTGGAACGCCTCATGAAAAAAAACTGCTACATCTCTTTTCATACGTGACCATCAATACTGATGATGTAAATCCCAATATATCTTGGTGATAACTGGGTGCACTGCCCAAGATAAAGCATGAAAATCCCACATTAGCTCCTCATGCATGTCTATTGAAACCCATACTTGACCATGTACTCATAGGATATCATCATCTCCTAGGGTACATATTGGAAGAGGGACCTCACCTTCCAAACTCTCCTATAGAACTAGGCTTTCTGAGTCTGATAGAAAACTCATCCTCACTCTATCCAGTATTGTAGAGGTAATAACTAAAGTTAAAAGGAAATTCTTCCCCTGAATTTTGTGAAACTCCAAGTGCATACCATAGAACAAAGCCTTAAGTTTACACTCACTACTATCCTGCTGCATTGCCTATATCTGAGTCCTCCTACTCAGTGTATTGGCCACTGCATTGACTTTACCAGGAATGCATGCAATCCTGAAGTCAAAATAATTAGGTTATTCAACTCATGTTCACTACCTTAGATTAAAATCACACTATGTAAATATATACTTGGGTATTTTTTTGTCTATGTACACCAAAAAACACTCTCCCTATGATTAATTTCTACAACAATGCAATACAAGAACAACTATAAGTAACTCAAGATCGTGCATCAATTAGTTTCTCTTGTAGGGCCTCAACTACCAAGACCCATGCATGAAAACTCGATCCCCCTACATAAGAACTGACCTGATCATGATACTTGATCCATCATAGTAAACAATCTAATTCCTTCCTAGATATAGAATAACTAGTATTAGCACTGAAGTAAATCTCCCTTTCAACTCCTAAAAGTCCTTCTCGCAGGAATCTAACCATACATACTTCACACCCTTCTTAGTCAAGTCCATCAATAGTACTACTATGTTTTAGAATCCTGATATGAAAAGTCTATAGTAACCATCCATACCTAAGAAACACTATACCTCAAAGAAGATCTTGGGATACTCCTAGGATACTACAGCTCTCACCTTCTATAGGCCAACTGATACTCTTATCTCCAATATGATGTGACCCATGAGTGAATCTAATCCATCTAGAAGTGGATCTTTGTGAGCTTAGCATATAACTGATGCTATCTTATTTTATTCTAAATGATCTCAAGATGGGTGACATGGTCATATCGATTATGAGAATGCACTAAGATATCATCCATAAAACCACCACAAATGAATCAAGGTATGGATGAAATAATTGGTTCATCAGTGCCATGAAGACTACTAGTCCATTCATGAGACCGAATAACATAATCAAATACTCATATATACCACACCTACTCCAAAAGGCTATGCAAGGTGTGTCTAATGGTTTAACACATACCCAATGATAACCAGATCTCAAATCAATCTTTGAGAAAACCTGAGCTCCTCGGAGCTGGTCGAAGAGATCATCTATCCATAGAAGAGGATATCAGTTCTTAACCATCATTTGGTTTAACTTATGGTACTACACACATAGCCTAAGGGTATCATCCTCCTTTTTCACAAAAAGGACTGAAGAACCCCATGAAGAAGTATTGGGTTAGAAGAAACCCTTTTTCCTATAAATCCTCTAGGTACCTATTGATCTCTTGCAACCATTTTATAGTCATCCCATAAGGAGGAATGGATACCGGTGTAGTTCCTAGCACTATATTGATAGAGAAATCTACCTCTCTCACCAATGGTAATCCAAAAAATTTATCTGGGAAGACAACCCTAAAATGATCAACCACTAGAGGGAAATAATTATGATATGTCTCCTGATCATCCAGATACAAACTCACAATCTGGGATATCATCCCACCTAGCCCATGATGCTCAGGTCTAGCTCAGGTTTCCTAGACATCCCATTCACCCTTGTGAATGTACTCTCTAAACTATGGTGATTTTAAACTCACCCTATGATGATAGATATCAATGAAAGATCAAAAGGGAACCAACAAGTCCATCTTGGGAATGATATCAAATCCTATTATCTTAAGGAAAAAGAGGTCCCATATGAAGTGACACCCACCAAACATAAGGGGGAACTCACTACACTAACTCACACCTTCTGTTATGATCCCAAACAGAGTGTATAGAATCATAACTCCATCAAAAGTATAAATACATAGTCCAAGGATCTCCACAATAGACACAGACATAAAGCTATGTGAAGATCTTGTATCAAAAAGTACAGAATATAAAACAGGGTCTATTGGAATAGTACCTATGACAGTATAAGGTCTGGGATCCTTCTCATGGTGGGTCTATTACACTACATATTCCTATCATGTACCATGGCCTTGTTACACTACCTTGATACCCTGAGCTAATCAACCCTATTGTTCCTGTAAAACTGGGGTCTGACTACCACGACTATGACCACAACCTCGACCTGACTAGACTGTTGTCCCACATATCCATACCTAGTGAAGAGCTACTGACCCTACTTGTGAACGTGGAGTTATTTTATACCTTATCTCACTGGTTTCTAATGGAAACATTCTATATATCATCATAGATGGCCCATCTTTCCATAAGATCAACACTTGAATGGGTCCCTCATACATTATGGCCTCATATATCCTAGCCTACCAGACCGGTAGCACCTCACCTAGATACCTAAAGAGATGATATGAGTGTTAAAATCACCACATGGAATCTCCATACAATGCTTCCTACTACTATTCAATGTAGTACTAGACCTAGGTGTCAAAATGCCCTAGATCACACCTCCAGATTCCCTTAGGTTGCGCAATGTGATCAATGCCTGATTCACTATCCCAGATACATTAGTCAACTAGAATACATTTACCTATGATTAGATATCATACCTAAGAACATCCTCGAATCGTCTAGCTTTCGATAGCTCTTCACCCATCAAAATAGGTGCAAAGCACTGGATATCAGTAAAACGGCCCAAGTAATCCATCATTGATAACACACCCATATCCAGATATAATAAATCCTATGATATATTATCCCTCAACATCTTGAGATATGAAAATTCATAGAAGGATGTATTACAATCCCTCTAGTACATATCTTGATGATGATCAGTCTAAGTGATAAAATACAGCCACCTCTTGGAGAAATCACGTAGTATATACACAATGAGCTTTACCCTCCTCTTAGAAGGCGCCTCTAAGTGCTCTAAGATAGATAGCATGGCCTCTAGCCATGAATCCACAACCTGTGGTCCACCATCCCCTACAAATGTGGGCATATGCTACTACTAAAACTAATGCATCAACTCTAACATAATCAGGTCAAGTCATGGTGCTCCATGAACGGTCTACATGAATCACATTAAGCCTTCACAGAACTATGCATCAGCACCTATGTCAAGTATATCAGCTGGTGTCGCAGATAGCATGACTGGAGGATCTACTAGAATCACATGGCTTACCACCTCCATATTATGATCATCACCACCCTCCTAGCGTACCATTGGAGGTATTCATGGTGGAATGCCTCTACAAAACCAAACACACATCTCAATTAAAGATCATTATTAAGGTTTTCAGCTCAAAAGCATATATTTTTAAGCAGGACAGGTAAAAGCCTTCCTTTAAGAACACACCCCTATCCATGCTCCATGAGTCAAGTCTAGGTGTTAAACATATCACGTATAAGATAGAGACACTACAAAAATCCCACTACTAAGGTCAGGTTTGGTCAAGTTATCTACCATAAGACATTTCAATTTAACATTATTTTCATTTAGTGATTAAACAATGGAACATATAATTCCAATACATGGGGGATCATACTCCCCTAGGACTAAAGTTTAGCATTAACCCATGTCACACCATAAATCATTTAATTTTAATAGTTAAACCATGATCCTCCATATTATGATCTGAGAGGTCCCATATACCTCAAGGACCAAATCTTGGCATCCATCTATTTCACACCATAATATATCTCAATATAAATAACACAACAGTAGGCATATATATCACAAAATCTATCACCACTGCATGAAATCAGTAATACATCTTAAATGGAATGACATAACGCATGGAATGTGAAATCTAGAAAGTTCCTATATGATTCACGATATGGAATACCCTCAACTCATCAGGTTGCAACAAAATATAATCCAAATTCATATTAATAATAACATCATAAATCAATTGCATCACCCAATGGTGGAATCAAATCAATTATAATAGTCAAAATCTAGAAAGCATCAATTCAATTCGAGGAAATTTTTCTTTTTCCTATATGCTGGTTATCTACACCTGGTAAAAGCTAATTATTAAATTCATATTCCTTCATATCGCTTTATATTGTTTCGAAATAGTGAAGAAAACTAGAAAAGAAACCTCTGACACCACATTTTAATGTCCCGGACCCGGTTTCCACTGAATGCTGCCCTGATCCTGGTGGATTACATAGACTCAATAACATCTCCCCAAATGCTATAGGATGCCGACTAGCAGTGAGGGACTACGTGTGTCAATGGGGAGATTATTCCCTCATCGCTAGAGTGTATAACAACAAAATAAAAATATCATACAAGTGGAAAAGGAAGTAATACACATAGGAAGAAGTAAATAGTGGATGACTGATAGTATAATCAAATCCAGATGTCATATCATATACAAGATGATGATAAATATCATGTGTTTCTAATAAAATATCCAAAATAGGTACAATGTAGTCATACAAAATACATGTCCCAAAAGTAAAAAAAGGCCAAAAGAATCCTAGTAGCATAGAAAGCCTTAGCATGGCTCCATGATCTCCTTCTCCTAAGTAGCCTATCATGTACTTGTATTAGGGCACTTTCCCTTTTTGACACCTGCAATCATATAATCTGTTTGGGTCTAAAAGGTGACCCAAATAGGGTGTGAGATATAATCCTAGTAGGAAACCACTCAAGGTCTGTGCCAATCAGTTAGTGAATATATATAAAAATTGTACAGGAAGTATAACAATAAATAATGAATTACTCAAAAGTAAACATCCATCTCATTTAATCCATTCCATTTAACAATTCAAGTTCATTTAATTTAATATGTCATGAGATTTGGATCAAATCCCAAAGTTCCTTGTGATAGAAGATGAGTGCAAGGATACCTAAACCTTCCATCCTAGTAAGTATAAAGTAATACAAAATCTAAGCTTGTGTTTTGGATTGGCAGACACATCATATAGTCATTTCATTTAATATTCAATTTAGAACATGAGCCCATCCTTGAAATTCTTGTGTTGGAATCCAAGTATCACTCCAAGTGTAATGGGAACCAACAGCCTACAAGCCTATCCCTATAGAACCTCTTAGGAATCTGGTATCACTCAATGTGAGGTATAAAGTTCTTTCCAATTGAGTATTTCCTTGGAATCCCACTATGGAAGCCTGAGTATCACCCATAGCAATATTAGTCAATTCCATTTGAGTCCTTCTATAGCATTCCTTGTTTAGATTAATGTATCAATTGTCATATAGGTCAAGCCTCAATGATTCTATCCATAACATCCTTCATTTGGAACCATGTATCACTCATAAAAATATCAATTTTTAGCCTACTGATTCCATTTGTGTAATTTTAATATGAATCCAAGTATCAATTGAGGCAATAATAGCTAAAATCCACAAGATTCCATCCATGGAATTCTAATCTAAATCCATGTATCACCCATGTCTAATAAACATTTAACCAATTAAATTTCACTTAAACAGTTCATTTAACATTCCATGGTCAAAAACAAGAGTATTCCATATCAATAACACCTCAATAGGTGTTCTAAGTCATTGGACAACCTCATAAGGCTTGGCCTTTCCAATTACTCATGTGTTCATAGCAATATAAGGGCCATTCAAATACTCACACAACCATTTTCCACATAACAAGACTGACATGCCTAATAAGCTATAACATGGAATCGTTATCATTTATCTCACATGGTAGAATCATTAATAAGAGAAATTCAAGCTTATTCAAGATATTTCATAACTTATCCACATCTTAAATCACATGGGAAATTCATTTTTAAGGAAATTCAAGTAAAACCAATCTATTACCAAACCAAGGGACAAGGGTTATACCATTCATCCATTTCCTTTTAATTAAATTCACATATTAACCAATTCATCAATTTATTTTAATTAAATTAACCCATTTAAACCCATGGTAATACAAAGGCACATCTCAAGGGAATCAAGGGTCAAATGCATAAGCCATCAAAATGGCCATTATAGCCAACACGCCCAAAGGGGTGGTTCATTCAATATTCTAAACCTATAACAAGTATGAGAAATCCAATTCAATTACCTAGAACATGACTAGAAATTCTAGGGTTCAATTTCAATTTGGGAAATGCCCAAAAAATGGGCACGCAACATGGCGACATATATAAATAGCCCGACTATTAATCAAAGGCATGCAACCACCTAACTTTGGTCCATACTAGATAGCTCATCCAGTATCAGGTCTTGATTCGTCCCAAATTAGGATAAATCTAAAGAACGGATGAAGAACAATAAATTAAGGCATATGGGCCTAAATTCAAACAACACAACCAATAGCTAGAATAATGTCATAAGATTAAAAAGGAATTAAGGCCTTACTATTATGGATTTAAGTGACAAACCACACTTGAATTGGAGTCTAGACGGAGAAGAGATCTCAATTACTAGGATAGACCAAGGTATAGAGCTTCTCAAGATCCCTTTGTTGTTTAGGTGATGAAATATATCAATTTATGATTTAAATATATTTTTAATTTAGTTAAAATTTATAAAATTTATAACACAGTAGGTGCCACACAATTTAGGATCATAGTTTAGAAAATAATGCACCGATCGTGCATGGATTCCTATTGGACAAGGGCCACCCACTTGGTTTACTAACTGTGAAAAAAATTGTGTGAATATAATCTCTTAAGATATCCTAAAAAATAGTGATCCAAGTTCTTACATGGGTTTTGGGATTCAGACTAGCCCTGGACACCTCGACCCCTCTACAACCTCAACGGGAATTCATATTAGGAAATATTTAAGAAATTAAACTAATAATTGATGGAAAATAATGAATTTTTACCTCATAGAATAACCAGGTTTTACATTCACATAACGTTGTCCTAGAAATTTATCACAAATTACTATTTCTCCTTTCAAAAACACCATCATGTTGAGGTTTCTTGGGGGAAGAAAAAGTAAATTTGGTTATGTGTTTTCAATAATATGAATTGAGATAATGCTCTTCAAATTCCCCTATATGGTCACTTCTTAAAGAAATAATTATGGAAACTTTCCCTTTTTTAACAAATTTACAAAAAAGAAATTATAAAAACAGAACAGGCTTCACTCTTAACACTTAAAAATAAAACCCAATTAAGTCTTGAAAATAATAAAAATATTTTCCACTTAGAATTTTAGTTCCATATGGGCTAAAAAATCCATGTGAAAAAGTTTTGGGGTCTAGAATTAGATATGACACCCTAATATTTTATGGTATGTATATTATTAAATAAATTCAATTTATTTGATAGCTTACATTTCTTGCAATACTGAGCTCAAATGAACCGTGATATACCATTAAATATTAACATGATCATTGGAATAGTAATTTGAATTTTAGGAATAATAATTTTTCCATTATAATAACAAACTCACCTATGAAAGTATAAATAAAATTTAGGTATATCATAAATGAAAATATGATATATTTATATCATGGAATATGTAAATAAATGTTTCAAAAATGAAAAATTAAGTGTTGGTATTTTTGTGAAACCTAAATATCTATTTACAATTTTATAATTAATATAAAGATTTAAAAGAAAATTTATTTTTATAAAATATATTTAAAAATAAATATTTTTTTATATTATATTTATAAGATAATTTTATGAGACCATAATTAATTTTTTAATGTGTCGTAAAATCGGTTATAATATTAAAATAAATATTTTTCAAATAAAGGATGATTTTACTTAAAAATTAAAAAAATTTATTTATGAAATCATTTTCATAAAATGGAGTCCATTTTCGAAATTTACATGTTAAAAAATTGTTAAGTTTAATTTTTTTATTTTTCTAAAATAATTGAATTTTTTATGAATAGTGAAATATGGTAATTTACGGTATTTAATATTATAAGTAAATAAATGAATTATCGAGTCATGGATGATTTATGGATGAGGTAAAAACCCATAAGTTCAGACTCACATGCTCTAGTTACTATATTTAGTCAAGGTAATCAACACTATTGATAGTCTTGAGCCAAAATAATAAACAAATGAATAAAATAATCAAAAACACCCCTCTCCTCTCCCTATAAATACCATCCCTTCTCCTCTCACCTTCTAAAAATTTACGCTAGTATAAATTCTATATAATTCCATTTCCAATCCTCTTCCCCACATACAAGACCATATGGTATTTCCAAAAGACCAAATTCAAGTGTCTTAAGGAGGTTCCCAAGGAGGCAATATTCATGAGGTAAAATCCTCCTTTCCCTTTTAATTTATTTTATTTTTTTAACTATATCCTCACCTCCACTTATCCAAATAGGAATTATAACTCTAGTATCATATATATACTTTAATTTTATTGTGTAAATTTAATATCCATCATCAAATCTCTCATATTCACCTTTTATCCTAAAAATGAAAACATTGCCCGTGATGTGTCGATTCACCGCCTTCATGGACAATGAGTTTTCATTTTCCATTTCCACATTAAATGATGGTAATAAATCCATTATTATGGATAAATAATATTATAATATGTAAATTAAAACTTGTTTTATGTTTCAGAACTGATATATATACATAATGTTAAATAATAAAACAAAAATAGTTCATAACGATCGAAAAACTGCCAAAATAAACTAAACTTTTATCATTAACATTTTATAAAATGAATAGTCCTCATACAAAAAAAATGGGGTCATTTAAAATCCTTAAAGTATATTAATATCAATTTTTTTCTATTTTACAAGAACTCCCATAATTATATACAAGGGAACCCTCCATAAAACCATGAAATGAACGCTCCCAGAACAACAAAATTAAACATTTTAACTCATATGAATGGATGTAAATGAAATTAATAAAATTATGATAAATAAAATATATGTTGAAGTGGTTATTAATTAATTAATCAATGAATCTAATTTTATTATCCATGAAATTAATTACAAGTGTAGAACACTTTCAGACATAAGGTAAGGATTTTTCCATCTCACTTTTTACTTTTGTGAGATATATTCCTTATTCACAACTAATTTCTTTTTCGTTGTGTATGTATTATGAAAATTGATGTATCATATCAGTAATTTAATTATATTAATTGTATTAAATCTTTCATTTTATAATTATTACTTTCATGGGGAATATGATTCAACTGATTACAAAGTATTGAGGGATTTCTTAACTCAATTTTCATACATTGGGTTAAAAATCTATTTCATTGATTATGTCATGCTAAGTTTATGTGTAAAAAAAAATTGGTTTTGTTATGTTGTATTTATTCTTTTTTATGTTTATTTCTAGTGAATATATATGATATATTCATTTGATTAAGGATATGTTCCCTATAAGGGACTTCGTCTCAATTTTCTTTCGTTGAGGCATATTTTTGATGTTATGCACCTATTTTCTTATCTATGGTATACATAATATCCCTTTTATTTATGATCATAAACAATTTAAGATTTCATTAAATATCCATATTTTATATATCATGGACATGATTATTGTCTAAATCATATACCATTTTTACATAGGATGTTTTCTTTGAATGTTGTTTTAATTCGGGAAATATTGATATATCTATATCCTCTACTCAATATGGATATTTTGATAAGGAATATTATTCATGAATTAAATATATGTATGAATAATATTTTGAAATTGTAGTGATGGGTGGTTCATGGAAATATATATCCCCTAAAAGCATCAAAAGGTCTCATCAACCAAAACAGTTGGCGAAAAACCCTTTGGGTTTGTTTCAAAGCAGAATCAGATGTATTTCTATGCATAGACTTAAACCATCTTGTGAAAGGTCTTGATGGTAGTTGTTCATGAGCCAGATGCTTGAAGTATAATAATTAATCATTTCCTTCATTCTGTATTTAGTTATTACTATCCATTATATTTTCACTATGACAAAATCTATGGATGCATTTCTATTCTCAGTTAATTGATTAAATGGAATGGGTTTTTCATTTTTTACCATAATATTTTGATTATGATTTATTGATTATAATTAACTTATTATTTATTAATTTTTCTATTATATGTAACCCTTACTAAGAATTTTATCTCACCCTTTTATTTACTTTCCTTCCCTAGGTTATGAAGATGAAATATTTGAATAAGTCTCAAGGAAACATTTTTTCTGTTTTTATATATTTTATGTTTAATTACCAATGTAATAAGGAACCCATGTATGTATCTAGTTATTCAATACTACAAAATGGATTATGCCTTGGTAATGTGATCTCTTGTATCAATTCCTTTATAATAAAATAACCACTGACTCTAGGCTATTGGGGTTGGGGATATTACAGTTAGTAACCAAGAAGTTTTAGTATAAACCTTGGGAACTAGATGTTAAATAAGAATGAGAATTATAATAATTTATTATCATGAATTTTTGGCTCAAAACTCATGATGTTTATGAGATAACTCTATGTGTTCCATTATTTAGTAATAGAACCTTATGGAAGAAAGGGAATCAATACTCATAGACATTGTAGCGATTTCCCCATTATGAAAGTCAACATAGTTAATGTTGGAACTGATTAGATCATGAACATATAGGAAAGCTTACTCATGTTATGAAAAATAACCATACTACACCTATATTGGATTGTTTCATCCATATTTTATTAAGAATACTAATCTAGTTGTAGCTGATAAATGGATCAAGTCCCTTGAAAATATATTTCTAGCATTTGGATGAAATAAAAATGAAAAGGAAGTACTAAAATTATATTATCTCATGGGATATAATAATCAATGGTGGTCATTGATCCAGAATACTAGGGAGGAAGATGAAATAGAACATATTGAATGGAAATATTTTAAAGAAATATTCTTCAAAAAATATTTTCCTAGTGAGAAACAAACTAAAATAGATATAAAATTACTTAACTTAATGAAAAAGGAATAAGATAGTATTCCATAGTATGAGGATACCTTTACAATACTAGAAAAGTATTTTATATATTACATACGTGATTTGGGAAATAAGATTGATCATTTATTTGAAGGTCTTAATCTTAGTCTCCAAAGGGCACTGGATTCTTAAACATTTTCATCATATGATGAAATAGTAAAAAGTGCCATCAAAATGAAGAATGAATTTTCTATATATTATATATTCAAGGGAAATGAAGATAAGAAAAGTTCTTCTGATAACCATGAAAAAGGTAATGCATCAAAGAAGAATAGGGGAACAAAGTAATTCCCATTGCGAAAAAAATTGTGGAAATAATCATCATGGAAAATACTTGAAAGGCATGAGAGTTTATTATAAGTTTGGAGAAAAGTGTCATTGAGATAATAAAATCAATTTGAAGAAATAAATAAAATATGTTCAACACTTAAACTATAAAGAAATGTGGCATTCTTCAAATCAATGCCACAAGCATCAGGGGAATCTACTACAGAAGAGGACAAGGGGAGATGACCAAGCTTACACAATCACCATTGATAAAGTATAATTACCCAATGATTTGTTGGTAGGTACATTAATATTATCTTAAAATTTATTCAATGAATTATTTTATTCTAGATCATTATAATCTTTTATGTCTACCTAGTTTTCTAAGAAAGTTAGACATTTCCTTTTTTATTTAATAAGGGATTTGTTAGTCAAAACTCCCAATGGAAGTATCATTGCAATAAAAATGTGTCAGGTAGTCCCCATTATGATACATAAAAAATTATTTATTTTATAAACTTGTCATCTTAACTATGTTTTACTTTTATATAATCCTCAATATAGACTGGATTTTAAAATATGATGCAAAATTTTATTGTAAAAAGAAGGAAATTATGATTTGTGAGGAAGATGTAGAATTCCTTATCATTATATAAAAAATATAATCATTTGATTATTATCTAGATACACCCCTAGTAAATATGCTGAATTAAAATATTAAGGAGGAATAGAAAACAACATCTAGGTATGAGTAAAGTAATCTTCAAATTGTGGATCTACCAATTATATAGGAATACATTGATGTATTTCCTGAGGAATTACCTGGACACCCCCAGAGTATGAAGTTGAGTTTAACGTGGATTTAATCCCTAATGAAATACCAATATCAAAGAATCCTTATAGAATGGAAACCATGGAAATAGTGGAATTGAACAAACAATTAGAAGAGTTGAGTAATAAGGGATTTATGTTCCCTAGTGTTTCCCCATGGGGAGCACCTATTATATTTCTTAAGAAGAATGATGGATTCAGGAGGATGTGAATTGACTTTAGAGAAAGTAATGTTATTATAATAATGAATAAGTATCATCTTCCTCACATTGATGATTTATTTGATCAACTTTAAGAAGTTCAATATTTTTTGAAGATTGAACTTCATTCGGGGTATCATCAATTGCGAGGAAAGAACAAAGATACTCTAAACATGGTTTTTTGGATGAGTTATGGACATTACGAGTTTACAGTAATGCCTTTTGAATTGAATAATTCCACCTCAGTTTTTGTCAATATAATGGACAAAATATTTAAGGAATATCTTGATGATTTTGTTGTGGTATTCATTTATGATATTTTGGTGTATTCTAAAAGTGATGAAGACCACGATAATCACTTACAGAACATTCTTTATACTCTCAAAATGAAGTTGTTATATGGTGAATTTATAAAGGTTGAATTCTGTTATTAGGAAATTTCTTTTCTTGGCTAGATTATCTTTAAGGATAGAATCTCAGTTGATACTATAGATACAAAGGCTATCCAAGAATGGAATAAACCAATGAACATAACCAAGGTATGTAGTTTCATTAGTTTAGCAGGTTACTATTGATATTTTGTTTAAAAAATTTCTCACTTGGATAACCCTTTAACCAAGCTCACATATAAAGGGGTTATGTTCTTATGGACAAAAGAATGTGCATAATATTTTGAAGAATTTAAGAGAAGATTAGTCAATGCTCTGATTTTGAATCTACCACTATAAAATCATGTATTTTTGATATACAGTGATGCATCGAAGAAAGTAATGGGTTGTGACCTTATGAAAAATGATAATGTTATTGAATATTCATCGAGGCACTTCAGGATTCATGAACAAAATTACCCAACTCATGATCTTGAGTTAGCAGTTGTAATATTTTATCTAAATATATGAATACACAATATCTATGGTGAAATATGTGAGATATATATGGATAAAAATAGTTTGAAATAAATCTATACATATAAAGAACTCAACATGAGGCAATGACGATAGATCAAGTTACTCAAAGATAATGATTGATCAATATACAGCCACCCATGAAAAGAAAATAAGGTATCAGATTCATTAATAAGGAATTATCATGGACTTTTGAAACAAATGAGGATTAAGAGAGATCCTATGTTCATGTATTAAGTAAATATGGATATGTAAATTGTTAAAAAATTGGAAAAATCACTCCTTTTCCAAATGATTATGAAACCATATTTATATGAAAAGTTAAAAAGCTCTCAATCTGATGATGAGAATTTTCAAAATAAAATTAAAGCTATATTTGATGGAAGATTGGAAGACTTCATGTATGAGGATGGAATTCTTAAATTTGTAAAGAGGTTATGTGTTCCATAAATACCTGGGCTAAAAAGGGAACCATTAGATGATTCTTATAGCTCAAATTTCTCTATACACCATAGTAGTACCAAGATGTATAAACATCTAAAGGAACATTTTTAGTGGGATAATATGAATTGTGAAATTGTTGAATATGTGTTAAGATGTCAAGTTTGTCAAAAAGTGATGGAAGAGAGATATAATCCTAGAGAAGTAATTCAACATATACCAATTCCTATGTGTAAGTGGGATGAAATTACTGTAGACTTTGTCATTAGATGACCAAACACCCCAAGAAATAATGAAATGATATAGTTAATTGTTGATCACCTTACCAAATCAGCACATTTTCTAGTAATAAGAGAATATTACCTCTTGGTAACCTAGAAAGAATCTATATTAATGAAGTTATAAGATATCATGGTGCACCTCTATTGATTGTTTCTTATCAATATCCCCATTTTACATCAAAATTCTAGAAGATTCTTCAGAAATCTTTGGATACAAAGCTTCGTTTGAGTACTGCTTATCACCCTCAAACCAATGGATGGTCTAAAAGGACTATTCAAACATTATAAGACATGATGAGATCATGAACACTTGACATTAAAGGTATATGGGATTGGAATTTTCCTTTGGTAGAGTTTTTATACAATAATATTTTCTATTCTAGTATAAAAATATAACTATATGAAGAATTATAAGGAATGATATGTCATACTAAAACCTATTAATGATGGAGTTAGTGAAAGGAAAATTATAGGACAAAAACATATTTAAGAAACAATGAAAAAGGTAAAGACTATTTAGTCTCATATTAAATCATATCAAAGTAGGAAAAAGAGTTAAGTTGGAAATTGGAGAAAGGATTTAGAATTTCAAGTGGGAGATCATGTCTTTTTGAAAGTATCTCTATAGGATGGTTCCATAAGGTTTGGTAAGAAAGGGAAATTGAGCCCATGGTAAATCTAACCATATGAAATTATGGAAATTATTGGAGCTATATATTACTAATTAGTAATGCCCCCAAGTTTCTCCAAAGTTTATGATGTGTTCCAAATATAATTGTTAAAGAAGTATATGCCAGACCTAATTCATGTACTCAACTATGAAGAAATTGAACAAAAACCTAATTTTTCTTATGGTGAATATCCTATATATATTTTTGACACTAGAGAGAAGGTATTGAGAAATTGGATGACTCAACTAGTAAAAGTTCTTTGGAGAAACCATAAAATGGAAGAAGCAATGTGGGAAGCTGAGGATGTTATGAAGAATAATCACCTTCATCTGTTTAGAATGAAATATTGAGAAAACAATTTGAGGAATAATTTTTAGAAGGAGGGAAGAATATAACACCCCAAGATTTTATGGTATGTATCTTCTTAAAAAAATCAATTCATTCTATAGTTTACATTTCACAAAACACCAATATTAAATGAATTCTGATATACCATTAATTATTAACATGATGGTTAGAATAGCAATATGACTGTTAAGAATAGTAATATGAAAATTAGACTAATAAACTCACCTATTAAATTATAAATAAAATTTAGGTATCTCATAAATTAAAATAAGATATATTTATATCATAGAATAAGTAAATAAATGTTTTAAAAATAATAAATTAAGTGTTGGTATTTTTGTAAAATGTAAATGTTTATTTACAATTTTATAATTAATATAATGATTTAAAAGACAATTTATGTTTATAAAATAGATTTACAAATAAATATTTTTTTATTATAATGATAAGATAATTTTATGAGATTATAAGTCATTTTTCAAAGTGTTGCAAAATCGGTTATAATATTAATTTAAGTATTTTTCAAATAAATGATGATTTTAATTAAAAATTAAATTTATAATATTAAGAAAATTATTTTCATAAAATGGATTCCATTTTTTAAATATACATGTTAAAAAATTGTTAGGGTGAATTTTTGGTATTTTTCTAAAATAGTTGAATTTTTTTGTGAATAATGAAATACAATAATTTATGGTAATTAACATTATAAGTAAATAAATGAATTATTGAGTCATGTATGATGTATAGATGTGGTATTCACCTATTATTTATAACTAACATGATCTAGATACTATATGTATTCTTGGTAATCAACACCATTGATACTCCTGATCCAAGATAACAAACAAATGAATAAAATAATCAAAAACACCCCTCTCCTCTCCCTATAAATACCGCCCCTCACCACCCCTTATACTCACACCTTATAAGCCTTTAATCTTTTATAAATTCTAATAAATTCCCATTCCAAGAATATTTTCCAAATCCAAGACCTACTGGTCTAACTAAAAGACCAAATGCAAGTGTCCTAAGAAGGTTCCCAAGGAGATAATATTCAAGAGGTAAAATCCCCCTTCTTTACCTTTTAATTTATTTTATTTTCTTATTCTATCCACTCTTCCACTTATACAAAGAGGCTTTATAACTCCAATATCATATATATACTGAAATATTATCTTGTTAATTTAATATCCATCTTTGAATCTCATTTATTCCCCTTTTATCTTAAAAATGAAAACATCGTTTGTGATGTACCGATTTACCGTCTTCATGGATGATGAGTTTCCATTTTACATTAAAACCTTTAAGGATAGTCATAAAACAATTATTATGACTAAATAATATTATAATATGAAAATTATAACTTTTTTATATTCTATAACTGATATATACACCAAATGTTAAATAATAAAACAAAACCAGTTCATGATGATTTAAAAACTGCCGAAATAAACTAAACATTTGTCAATTACATTTTATCAAATGAATCATCCTCATACCCGAAAACCAAATGATATATGGGACTATTTAAAATCTTGGAATTATATTAATATAATTTCATTCTATTTATTTATTTTTTTCTTCCATTTGAAAAAAAACTCTCATAATTATACACAAGGGAACCGACTATAAAACCATGAAATGAACGCTCCCCGAACAAAAAACTTAAACATTATAAATCATCAGAATTGACATAAATGAAATTAATAAAATTATAATAAATCAAATATATTTTTAATAGGTTATAAATTATTTAATTAATTAATATAATATAGTTATCCAAGACATTAAGTACAAGTGCAGAATATTTTTGGAAATAAGGTAAGTATTTTCTCATCTCAAATATATGCCTTATTCACCACTAATTTATTTTTTTTGGTGTATGTATATTACCATTTGATATATAATATCATTAATTTAATTATCTTCATGATGATCAATGTTTCATTTGATAATTATTACATTAATGGGGCATACCATTCAACTTATTACAAAGTGGTCAGGGATTTCTTAACTCAATTTTCATTCATTGGGTTAAACATATATTTCATTAATTATTTCATGATAAGGTTATGTTTAAAATGAATTTTGGTTATATTATGTTTTATTTTCACTTTTTTTATGTGTATTTATAGTGAATATACACAATCATTTCATTTGATTAATGATATGATCCTTGTAAGGGACTTTGTCTCAATTTTCTTTTATTGAGGCGTATTTTTTATGTTATGCACTTATTTTATTTTATATGTGGTATATACTACCCATTTTATTTATGATCATAAATAAATTAAGATTTTATTAAATATCCATATTTATTATATCATGTATATGATTATTATCTAAGTCGTATACCATTTTTACATACGATTTTTACTTTGAATGTTGTTTTAACTAGGTAAATATTGATTAATATGTATCCTCTAATCAATAAAGATATTTAGAGAAGTAATATTATTCGTGAATTAAATATATGTTTGAATAATGATTTGGAATTGAAGTGATGGGTGGGTCCCAACATTATATATTCCCTTGATGCATCAACGGGACTCATGAGACAAAACAATTGGTGACAATACCTTCATGTTTGTTTCCAAGAAGAATTAGACGGCAATCAGCCCATAGACTTAAACCATCTTGGGAAAGGTCTCAATGATAGTGGTTCATTTTTAAGATACATGAAGTTAAATAATAAAGAATTTCCTTCAATTAGTATTTAGTTATTACTATCCATGATATTTTCACTATGAAAAAAATCTATGGATGCATTTTCATTATCAGTTTATTGATTAAATGGAATGTGTTATTATATTATTTACCTTTTAATTTCTATTATTACTTATTGATTATCCTTATCTTATTATTGATTCATCTTTATTATGTATGTTACCCTTATTGAGAATTTTATCTCACAATTTTATTTGTTTTCCTTCCCCAAGTTATAAAGATTAAATCATTAAATAAGTGTCAAGGAAGCAGTTTATTTTCCATTATTATGTTTTATGTTTAATTACCAATTTATTAAGGTAACTATGTATATATCTAGTTATTCAAGGATACTAAACTAATTGATCATTGAGGATGTGATCTCTTGTATCTATGTCATTGTAATAAAATTACAACCAACTCTGGGATACTGGGGTCAAGGTTGTTATAGTATAAACCTATTTAATTGTCTTAAAAGATGGATTGTGTTTCTTTCTCTTTTGGAATTCATCACATAGTTTATTTTTATACAATTTAATTTAAGGTAAATATAAAACTAAATTTATATTTGAAAATTTTATCAAAGAATAATCATTACAATTTCCCAGTATTCGATTCCAAATCAAAGATTCATTTTTTTAGTATTTAAAAAGTACTCTTTTTGTCTACATAGAGAATTAATATCTACAGTATAGACATTCCCCATTCTAAGTGTCTTGAATTTAAGAATTTTATCCTTGAAAATATAAAAATAATTATTTGAAAAATAAAAATAATAAACTTCATCACAATGTTGGTAAATACTTATCAAGTTATATTTTAGTCCTTCTATATATAGAACATTGTTTATGAGGGATGATCATAAGTTTCCAACTGATCTGAAACCCAAAATATTTAATTTGGTATTTTTACCAAATGTTACATGGCCTCTGATGTACATGGATTTCACATGTAATTTTATAATTTTCTAACATAGTTTTAATTAATTAGTTTAACCTTTTTTATATTTTTAGTTTATTTTTTGTAGTTTTGTAGTAGTTTAGATATTTTGACATTTTTTAGTTAATTTATATACTAATATTAGTAATTTACTATTTTTATTAGTTATATTTATTTTATATATTAGATTTAACATTATATTATTATTATTAGTTTCATTAATGTTAGTTTATTTTATTTTATTAATTATTATTAGTATGTATATATTTTAATTCCTTATTAGTATTTTATTTTATTTCATTATTTTTAAAGTATTAATAAAATAATATCTTTTTATTAGTTTATTATTTTTATAGTATTATTATATTTAATTACATGTGCATAAATAAATTTTATATATATGTATATATATTTTAATTATTATTATTATTTAAATCTTAGATAAGTAGAGTATTTTAATATCAAATTTTGAATTTGTTTTGTTTAAATTAAGAATTTTGATTCTTTTTATTTTTCATTTTTTTATTTTATTTTTATTTTCCTATCTACCCAACCCCCTCCAACTATTCATTCAACCTTCCCCACTACCCACGCACCACCCCCCCCCCTCCATTTTGACCCCTTCCCCTATTCCAAGTCACCCCTCCCCACCCCCTCCCTCCCTCTCTCCAATCACCTTTTCCAACCCCTTCTCCCAAACTCCACACCCCCTCCCCACTTCACTTTCTCTTTCCAATCACATGTATCCCCCCTTTGACCCACTCCCCTCTCTCTTATTCCCTCACCAACTCCCACACTCCCTCTCTCCAATCCCACACCCCCTACCCCCTCACCCCTCTTAGACAATGTCGCCCCCCACTTCTCCCTAGGGTTATCCCCTCTTTCCCTCACCTCTCACCCCAACGTCTCCCCTCCTCACTACCCACTCCCCTCACCCGCCGCCCCCACTTCTCCCCCCTGACCCCTCTCGACCCCACATCCCAACCCTCCGCTCAGTGCTCACCCATCCCCACTCACCCCTCCGCTCACCCATCCCCACTCACTCTCCATCCCCCTCCCCTCTCGCTCACCCGCTCACCCGGCTACCCCCCACGCCCTAGAACCCTCCCCCCTTCCCCTTCCCTTGCTACCCCGCCCCCCATACCACTTCAGTGCACAAAAAGGAGCTGCGACCCCTCCTTGGTCTGAACCAGTAGAAAACCATCCTTAGCTTCAACATACGGCCTAACAAACTTCCTACGATGACCATCACAATAGCAGGAAACCACACCCCCTCCATTCCAGGAGTACAGCGGTTGTTCAGGCACGTCATCGACTTCTGAAGAGGTTCGCTTGGGCTTCCATAGATTGGTACTCCATGGAGAGAGTGAGTGCACATTAGATCATATTTTTTTAGCGGCAAGATGGTTTGGTTCAATGTTGCGGCGATCGGCAGAGTGACAATTATTATTGTGCGATCTTCGATGGCAGTTTGCAGTGATAACTGCGACGACACAAGCACGATGATATCTATTTTTTATTTTATGTATTGTGTTGTCATTGTGATGGAAGGATAATTCTTTTTGTGTTAGAGTTGTGGTAAATGTGACGGTGAATGTGTGTCTTTAATTTATTCCCATATTTTATTGTCTTTTAAATTAATTTTAATTGGTTGTTTATTTAATTAATTATATCTGCGTTTAAATTAATTTTCATTTGGTCTCTGCGCATATGCTTTGGTTCCTCTTTGTGTGATGCCTAATAAGTAATCATGGATGGGAGTTCATCAGAAAATTTATTTATCCTAAATTCAATCAACTGCATGAGCGGATTCTGAATAAATTAATATATTAATTGAAAAAATTAATATGTTGTGTGTGTTCTCCTTTAAATTACATGAGTGATACTTAATTAGTAATCTCATGTGAGTGAACCCGGTGTAGATAAATACTTTGACTTTGTGAGAAATGGTTCGTTGTATTTCACCAAGTGATCTAGTGCTATAATGACGTGCAAATTATTCATCAGGACAAAGAATGAAATAACAGATACTTTGTGTAAAAATTAAAATACTATCTAACGTCAGAGAATGAGACTAGATAGTATTTTGATTAAATTTGGAATCAGTGATAATTGAATAAATAAATATTCAGATGTGGGAATTAAATAATTGACATTTTCATGCACCTGAACGAACATCACAACTCTGACACTTTCATCTCCTCCAGTTTCTTTCATAATTTAGTTCACTTAAGTAGTTTTAGTTAATTTAAGTAGTTAATTTTTAAATAGTCATTTAGTTTTTGGAACTTTTTAGTTAATCATAATTAAAGCACATCTACCTAAACATTCATCCAAGAGGATATTTCTAGTGTCTACCCACATTCTCTATGTGGTTTGACCCTGATCGTCACTTCTACAGTAGTTAGTAGGTAATTAAATATTGAAAATTTACAACACGTGGGCCAAATTTCTGGCACCATTTCTGGGGAGAAGAGTATAATTATGAGTGTCTTTAAAAGAGTTATTTAGGTCAAAAATAATATAAAAAAATTTAAAAAAACTAAACCAACAAAAAAAGAGTTTACTACTCTTGTAATTTTTCATTGCAGGGATTTTCAAGACACCCAGAAGCTCAGAATGGCATGGGCCACACCACACAGTTACAACCAGTACCCACCCTACCCACCAACATTACAAGGTATGGAATATAATCCTTCACCACACATGATCTCTCCAGGTAATTCTATTTGTTTTAATGATTATCCTTCCAATCCATGTTATGATCTGTATTCTACTTCTAGTCCTTATCCACCATTTGATAATTCAAATTCAAAATGTTCGTGAAAATTTTGAACTTGATAATTCATGTGAAACAAATGATTCAATAATTAAGAACATGTTGAAATCTTCTATCACTGAGACAAATAGGTTATTTTAACTTCAAGATGAACATAACTCAAAGATTCTTTCCTCAACAAATAATCTAGAAAATAAAATAACTCATCTTGTTCAACTAGATGCCTCACTACCACTTGATGATCTAATTTAGAAAAATTCTATTACGGAAAGTGTAGTAGAGGTTCCATTTGAACAACATTAATTATCTGATTCTAAGGATTATACTGCTTTGATTGATCTTTCTTCCTGTCATACCATTGATGACACTTGTTTGTCACAATATAAATATTCCAATCTAATCACATTTAAAGAATATGAGAGCTGGTATTCCACCCTGTTGAAGTTAATGTTCCCTCGGAAAATGTGATTTCATGTCCTTCTATGAGTTCACAACCCATCCATTCCAAAGTGAAAAAGAGCACATTCAATGTCTATCAAATCACACCTTTTGAGAATGTATAGGAAATTGAACTAGGACCATTCTTTACCATGATAAATTCGGAATTCAACTAAGAGACAGTGGATTGCCACACGCAATAGGACATAACTTCAAATCATATTGAATCACCTCTTTCTAAAAATCATTGTGAGTCATAAATTTTTTATAAAATAGAGACATATGAAACATTTCTGGAGTTAGAGAATAAATCATCATTGGTGGTAGAGAACACTCATAATTTTCTAGAAACAATGGAAGAATGGGACTGCCTGGAGGATCTTGAGTTTGTGGTGACACATGTGCCAATGGAGAATTATGATGAAGGTGGTATAGAAGAGAACTTTTGAAAAAGAGGTCATTCTTGACATTATGGAGTCATCTACTCTAATTTATCCTGTTCCACTTGATCCATGCACTGAGGTTAAAAACACTTCACTTGAAATACCCACATATGCTAACAATATTTTGGACCTTGGCGCAATAAATGAAACTATCGAGCATGAATTGAGTCAGAAACTAGTAGATTTCACTATGCTAGTGGTTGGGTGTGAAAACAAATTAGGATACATTGTCAACCTAGATACTACAATCAAGGATGTGATGGATATAATCCAACCACTGAAGGAGTCTGGTAAAGGCACTTTTTCACCTATGTATGTTCAAGGAGGTAATCTTCTTGATCTTTTTGTTGACGATCTTTTCCCAAAATTCAAGTATTTGATGAGTCTCTCTTCAGGCGAGGTATATTCATTCCCTTATGAGTTGGCATATTTTCATTTCATTCCACACATCCATTTTTCTAACAATCTTCCATTGATATTTTTCACAGATTTCAGGATAAACTCATCTTCAATGAATGGATTCACACTCCCACTAATAAAGAAGAAGGCGCATGGTTTACATTTCCATTTGATCCTTGTGGAGTTTCAACAATGTCTGGATGAAGATGAAGTAAAATTAGCACTCAATAGGAGGCAACCCATCAATTATTCATTTTCTTTTCACTGCATTTAATTTCATTTCATTTAGTTTAAAAATAAAAAGGTATGCATGTACTGAAATCTATTTTTCCCTGCCATTGCAGTGGATTTGAATTCATCATACATATTTTTATCATCCACATGCTTTTTATTATGGTGTGAATTATTTGATATGATGAAAGTATGTGTTGTTAATGTGAAGGTTTTACAGGTATTCTATTTCTAGATCTTCATAGGATACAAACAGCCTTTCTGTATCAATCTAGATTTACACAAGTGTTTTATTTTTGTCATATTTTATGCTTCCAAAAACACACCATGTAAAACAGCTAATAAAAAATGAGAAAATGTTGAAAAAAAAACTAAAATTCTTGTCATTTTTTAACCCATATGAAAATAGAAGCATTTTTGTTGTAACATAGTCGGGAAAATACCAATTGTGTCTCTAGATAGTTTGAGCACGTGATTCATTTTTGGAATGCTTTGATCCTTGATATCATGACTTAGATGATTGCTAATATTATTCCATGATTTGAAAATGTTTTTCGAGAACTTGTATATTTTTGAGACACTTATTTACACTCGTGTTAATCTGTGTTGTCTAACATTATATTTCCATACCCGTGATGACTCTAGAAAATTTTACATCATCTATTGTTTATCTTTTTCTTGAGGGAATCTCAACCATGTTATGTCTTCTAGAACTTTCCATTTTTTTCCATCAAAGTGATAGTAATTTTGAAAGTTTCACTAAAATGATCGAGGCATCTATTTGATTATTCATCACCATTGACCCACTAAGACACCAATACATTTTCTCCATCATATATCCCTTAGAAGCCATGAAGAATCTTTTTAGGATGAGCCTATAGCTGATACCCTTACCTGCCAATTTCTTGAATATTTGCATGATAATTTTCAATCTAAGTGTGGGGGAGAGATTTATTCATGGAGGGTTCTTTGAGGGGCAGTGAGTCATTTGATGCACATGGATTAACATTATCTCATCCTGATCATATGTGTTATATTTTACAGTATCCACATTCATTTCATGTATTTTGATATGGTAATATAGAATCATTTTGGTTCCAATAATGAGTACATTGGTGGTGATTATGCAATAACCCTCTCTTTTGGGGATACCTATAAAAGTGATGATCTATTACTCTAAGAGTTAGAGAGTTTTCTATATGACCTAATTTCACTGAGATGTTACAGCATACGCGCTACTTGTGTACCATTCTTTGGGATTTTTTTTCATTTATTTCATGTGGTTTTAGAGTTGATACTCACCAGTTTTTCCTGACCATATTATTTGAGTGAGTTGTGTCTAAAAAAATGAAATAAAAATAAAGAAAAACATAAGATTATCATATTCTTGGGGAAAATAAATTTTTAAGTGTGGGGGAGTGAGAGTTTGAGTGAGACATATGGATTGACATTTATCATGCATTTATTTCAAGATTCAACCCTTCTTTTTTACCAAAAAAACTGTCAAATTTTTTCTTTTACCCACCGTCCCACAGCCTCAGATACATTTGAACCTCATGTAAAGTCCTTAATATTGGTTAATTATTTGGATTTCCACTAGTGGAGATGTGAAATTCATGGCAAGTATATGGTAAGAATGCATGTGTATGAGAATTGAGCATAGATTTGATCATATATTTTGAGAGATGAGAGTGATGGCGAGGAAGGTCACATGATACATGAGTGAAAGTACTTGTTTTGGAAATAATTTGAGTGGAAGAAAAATGGTTTTTGAAAATTAGAGTTTTAAATTAAGCATTATATTTTATGGGTAAAAGTGATTGAAAAATATTGAACTTGTAATTTTGATGTTTTGATTTCTCTACGACCACTTGTGTTTTCTTTATGATTGTTTTACCCAGGAGTGAAAAAGTTTAAGTGTGGGGGATTTTATGTACATGGATTTCACATATAATTTTATAATTTTCTAACTTAGTTTTAATTAATTATTTTAGCCATTCTTTATATTTCTAGTCTATTTTTGTAGTTTTGTAATAGTTTAGATATTTTGATATTGTTTAGTTAATTTATATACTAATATTAGTAATTTACTATTTTTATTAGTTATATTAATTTTATATATTAGATTTACCATTATATTATTACTATTATTTTTGATAATATTAGTTTAGTTTATTTTATTAATTATTATTAATATGTATATATTTTAATTCCTTATTATTATTTTATTTTATTTCATTATTTTTATAGTATTAATAAAATAATATCTTTTTATTAGTTTATAATTTTTATAGTACTATTATATTTAATTACATGTGCATAAATAAATTATAAATATATATATATATATATATGTATATATATTTTAATTATTATTATCATTATTATTATTATTATTTAAATCTTATATAAGTAGATTATTTTAATTTTAAATTTTGAATTTTTTGTGTTTAAATTTTGAATTTTGATTCTTTTTGTTTTTTATTTTTTTATTTTTTTTTATTTTCCTATCTACCCAACCCCCTCCCACTTTTCCCTCAACCATCCCCACTACCCACTCACCACCCCCCTCCCTTTTGACCCCTTCCCCTCTCCTACGTCACCCCTCCCCACCCCCTCCATCCCTCTCTCCAATCACCCTTTCCAACCCCCTGTCCCTAACTCCGTGCCCCCTCCCCACCCCACTTTCTCTTTCTAATCACCTACATCCCCCATTTGACCTGATCCCCTCTCTCTTATTCCCCTGCCAACACCCACCCTCCCTCTCTCTAATCCCACGCCCTATACCCCCTCACCCCTCTTAGCCAATGTCGCCCCCCACTTCTCCCGGGGGCAATCCCCTCTTTCCCTCGCCTCTCACCCCAGAGCCTCCCCTCCCCATTACCCGCTCCCCTCACCTACCTCCCCCACTTCTCCCCCCTACCCCCCTCTCGACCCCACATCCCGACCCGCCACCCAGCGCTCACCCATTCCCACTCACCCCTCCACTCACCCATCCCCACTCACTCACCCTCCCCATCCCCTCTCGCTCACCCACTCACCTGCCTACCCCCCATGCCCCAGCACCCTCCCCCATTCTCCTTCCCTTTCTATCCCACCCCCTTACCACTTCGGTGTATGGCAAGGACCCGTGACCCCCTTGGTCAAAACCAGCAGCAAACCATCCTTAGCTTCAACATATGGCCTAACCAACCTCCTCTGCTGACCATCACAATAGCTGAAGACCATTCCCCCTACATTCCAGGAGTACAGCGGTGGTTTGGGTGCATCATTGACTTCTGAAGAGGTTTTCTTGGGATTTCAGAGATTGATGCTCCACAGCGAGAGCGAGTGCACATCTGATCATATTTTTTCAAAGGTGATATGGTTTGGTTCAGCATTGAAGTGATCAGTGGAATGATGATTATTATTGAATGATCTTCGATGGTGGATTATGGTGATAATTGTGATGACATGATCATGGTGATTTTTATTTTTTATTTTATGTGTTGTGTTGTCATCGTTATGGAGGGCTAATTATTTTTGTGTCAGATTTTTGATAAATGTTACAGTGAATGCGTATCTTTAATTTATTCCCGTATTTGATTGTATTTTAAATTAATTTTAATTAGTTGTTTATTTAATTAATTATATCTACATTAAAATTAATTTTCATTTAGGATCTGAACACATTCTTTGGTGGCTGTTCATGTGATACCTAATAATTAATCATAGACGAGAGTTCATCAGAGAATTTATTTATCTGGAATTCGATCAAGCGTGCGAGTAAATTCTAAATAAATAAATATTTTAATTGAAAAAAATTATATTTTGTGTGAGATCTCCTTCAAACTTATATTAGTGATATTTAATGAGTAATCTCTTGTGATTAAACCTTATGTAGGTAGATACTTTGATTTTTTGAGAAACAGGTCATTATATTTCACCAAGTGATTCAGTGCTATAATGGCACACAAATTTTTTGTCAGGATAGAGAATGAAATGACAGATAATTTGTGTAAAAATTAGAATACTATCTAACATCAGAGAATGAGACCAGATAGTATTTTGATTAAATTTGGAATCGGTGATAGTTGAATAAATAAATATTCAGATTTGGGCATTAAATAATAGACATTGCATGCACCTAAACAGACGTCACGACTCTGAAACTTTCATCTCCGCCAGTTTCTTTCATAATTTAGTTCACTTAAATAGTTTTACATAATTTAAGTATTCAATTTTTAAATAGTCATTTAGTTTTTAGAACTTTTTAATTAATCATAATTAAATCACATCTGCCTAAACATTCCTCTAAGAGGATATTTCTAGTGTCTACTCACATTATCTCTGTGGTTCGACCTTGCTCTTCACTTCTATAGTAGTTGGTAGGTAATTAAATTTTGAAAATTTTCACGTGTTGCGACGTGCGTTCCAGCCTCCATTAATTTTTTATAAGGATTGGAAATTAGATAAATCTTCACTCATATGTCTTGAGAATCCATAGCCCATATAAAATTTCTCATTGACTCTCTTAGACCATTTTACCTACAAAGACAAATAAAATCAGAAATTATTTTCATACCCATATTATATTTATCCCAACATGTTAGAAACTAAAGATCTAGGAACCCAAATATATCTGTACTGTCTGAAAAATCAAACACTAAATATTGAAAAAAAATTCAAAAGAAAAGCATGTTTTACTCCACAAAATTAAGGATATGTATAATTATTACCATAGTTACCTTGATTCTCCATAGTGAAAAAAATAATTATGGAGAGGTTTTCATTCTTAGAACTTGAAACAAAATAATTTTTATAAAGATTTGGTTTTATGAGTTTTTCTTCCTATTCCAAACTTATTTTATGGGAATTATTATTTCCAAAAAAAATTAAATAATTTTCACCTTTTGTAATGAAACTAGAATCATATTTAAATTCAAGGAATTATTTTTTCAAGAATTCAATTTTGTTATCATATTTAGCATAGGAAACAATATAATTTTATAACTTGGTTTTCAAATATAAAATTTATTTACTTAATTCCACTTGTTAATTAAGAGCAACATTGTAAGAATTTTTTAGGTATTTGTTTTTATTTTTCAATCATTCATACTTTGTTTCAAGCATAGTAAAATTTTCATTTTTTTCTTAAAAGATAATGTTTTATTTTCTAATTCAAATTGGTTCTCAAAAAAATAATAATAATGAACTTAATTTGTGTGTGTAATAAATCACATATTAGATTTTTGATTATCTTTATTGGAATCAAAATCTGATCTAGAATCACTAATAGAGTCTTTAAAACCACTCCATGTTACTTTCTTGTATTTATTATCATTATTCTTGTTTTCAAAATTTTTGAAATAATTTATATCATATTTATTATTGTATTAAAATTATATGCAGTCTATCTTGATGTGCCCAAGGTTATTACACTCACATCATCTTACTTATTTAGAATTTCTCTCATGATTCTAATCATTATTGAAGGTTTTATTAAAACCTATTCTCATGTTATAAAACATTTTGAACATTCTAGAAAATTGATCATGTTTATCATTTCATCAAGAATTGATTGAGGTATCTTCTTCACTAGATGATTCAGAAATTTTTATACTCTAGTTATTCTTATTGTCTTTAGATGGAGAAACCTTTAAAGTATCATTTTCCTTTTTCACAAGACTATGCTCAGCAGATTAATCTTCAATTTGATATTTTTGCTTAATAATTATTTCATTAAGATATTTGTTTTAAAATATTTGATATATATTAATTTATAAAAGGTATCCCATATTCCACTCCAACAGGGTAGTAAAATGTTTAGGAATTTTATAGTTTGATTTGGTTAAGAAATAGGCTCTCCTAGAGGAGAAACATTATTTATAACTTCTGCAAGCCTTCAATTCAATTGGGTGGTAATTTATCCTTCTATAATTTTTAAAGTATGAAACTTATTCTTGGCATTATTTTACCAAAGGGATATCACATTGTATATTCCTTCATAAGATACTCATATGGTAGTCTACATATCATGAGCTCTTGCACATTGTGAAACTTATTTGAACTCATCCAGACCTAGTGCACACATGATAACATTAATGTCTTTGGAGTTTTATTTGTATATAGATTTAGTGTTATTATCCCATGTTTCTGGTTTATTCTTTGGAAGTTCATAAGGCTTAACATCTTTTAGGTAAACCTTAATACCAAGGTTCTTCAAATAGATTATCATATGTTCCTCCCAGCATCCATAATTTTTATCATTGAAGTAAGGTCCTATTACTATATAAATATGTTCTCTGTTATTAAAAAATGTATCCATTTTGAAGATAATATTAAGACTTAAACTTTTCATAGCTAAGAACTCAAAAGTCATGGCCCATTTATACCAATTCTTGGTCAGAGAATGAATTCACTAAGACTCAAGAGGGGGGTGAATTGAGATCTTTGAAATTTTCATGGCTTAAAAAAATACCCTCTTTAAGGATTGATAACCTCAGATATTTTCTTAACACATGAATGAAATGTAAATAAAAGATAAAATAAAGAAGATATGACACCAGATATGTATAGTTGTTCAGGGAATATAATTCCCCTAGTCTACTCCAACAATGCTCAGCTCCAATACCTTGATAATTTTCACTAGAACTGTCCTTTTACTATGGATTTTTAGTTCTTTTCCTAAGGAATTCATGAATAAGTGAAATTATCCTACATTTGGTAAATTACTAGGAACTTTCAACTGGGCTTCAATAAGGATTTAGAAACACAATCCTTTAAGGTTGTTTTACTAATAACCTTCATAGAGGGATAGAAGATTAAAGAGTTATTATAAATACATCTCACAATTGTAAGACGCAAATAAAAAAATATAACAGTTCTCCAAAAGTTAATATAAGAAATAAAAGAATCTCAAGGAGATTACTCTTAAATTTAGTAATAATGATCTTGATAGTACATATTTAGAACTTGAATATTCTTATTCTTTTCATGTAAAATAGAGCTAAAAATAGACATCTTTGAGAGTTAGTTGTTTATTGATGGATTGAGTAATCTTGTTCTTATGAATACTATCTTCTTCAAGTTCAAATATTCATGTAAAAACCTTTATCTTAGTTTAACAACATGAGATCCATAAAATTCGGTCTCTTAATTAAAATCCATATGTTTTTTTAAAATACCTCATCCACAATACTAGCCATTAAATTATCCTTTTACTTCTTTATTTTCTCAATATTTCTAACTTTTTATATTTGATTTTACCATAATGATATAATATAAAATTTAATTCATGCATGAAAATATTTATTTCTAATGAAAGTACACCAACAATAATAGATAGAAAGTTTCCGAATGACATAGACAATTTTGGATCACCACACAGCTGAATTCCACTGATTTGAATTCACATAGCTGAATAGATCCACATAGTCCTTCTTCACGTAGTCAATTTCTTCTTGTATCAAAATTCCATAGGAATTATTCAAGTATCCAAATTATTCACACAACCTTTTTACACACATAGCTAAATTGTATGTATCCAAAAGAATCATGTATCCATTTGAAACAACAAAGATGATTTCACAATTCACACAGCTATTTGATCATGTAGTTGACTACTCACATATGTGATTCATCAATGTAGGTGATTTACACATAGCCATTTTCCCAACATAGTCATTTTACATTGATAATTCCTTCACATAGAAAATTGACACAGACAAATATTCACATAGTTGATTGCCTCATGTATCCAATTTTACATACTTTGGTATTTTCAAAAAATTTATAGAATTTATAGACTATAAAACAAATGACTTAAATAATCATAAAACCTAATGAACACTCTTAGAAAATAAAATCATTTGTACCATATGAAGGGTATTTGAGATTATCAAAACATAAAGAATGATATATGTTGGAATAATATTAGTAATCCAAAAACATATTCTCTAGAAAAATTTATTCTATTTATAATTAGAAAAAACCATACATCTGTACCTCTATCCAAGAGGAAAAAAACACCATCATAGATTACCCGATTGGGTTGTTGTTACTCTTCATGAAAGAAGCTAACAAGCATATCAATAAATGGTACTATCCTCTTTAAACCATCAAGAAAAAAACCCTTAGATCAATAGAGATATATCCCACCATAATCTAAGGAAAAATATCCTAACTCGTGTAGATGATCCTACTCAGTTGGATATAGTCTCTAGGATAACACCTACCAAAACTCGAGAAACCAGAACCACAGTCTACATAGAAACATTCTTCACCATATAGTTAAAATTTCTACATTATGAGAATAGTTAAATTCCCAATAAATCTAAAAATACCCTAAACCAATAATTTATTGGTACATTACAAGATAAACATCATTTATTTTGGTACCCAAAACAAGCCTCATGTGAGTACCACTATCCAATAGTAGAAGAGGATAATGCACTTCATGCCTTTAGAAAACTTTCTAGGTGCATCACTTGAGAATTTCTGACTCTTGCATGATTTCAATATTGATATTTTTATATTTGGCCTACCACACCTGATGAGTAGTGTAAGTTCCACCAATATCAATCAAGGATAATAAATTATTTCATCTCCTATAAAAAGCAACTATAATGAGTTTATCTACTCAAACTCCTCCAGCACCAATTAAGTATGGAATCACCGACTAAGAGAAATAGATATTATGCTACCATTGTTAATCCATAATCATATAATATATCACCATATCAATAAATTTTGAGGAAAATAGCTACTTTAATCCCCTAGATAAATACAATAGAAGAATGAATCTTTTGAATTTAGGTATCACACTTCAAGACTTAATTATATAGCTGGTTATCTCAAAGAATTCTATGAGAAAACTTTAATAAATTTGAACGCTCATCCTCTGAATGATTTTACCTAAGGGTATCATCAACAAAGACCACTCAAAACTGGTTTATAGGTCCTATTTTCATAGAAGAGTTATTTTATGACCCTTAGTGATATTTCTAGGAAAACAAATTTTCCATTGAGATTCTTGAACACTATCATCGAAACATTACCCTCACAAACTCAAAATTTATGCTAACTTGAATTTAGATAGATTATTATGATCTACACTACATCATTCCACTAGTTAGAGGTGTTTTTCACCAGGTCTAGTAAAACATTTCTCTAAAAGTCCTTCTAACCCCACTATCATTTACCTAATCTTGGTTGATCTTTCTGATAAGATTTCAAAGATATTTGTGTGGTAACAGAATAAAATTCAATACAAAAAATTAATCTCTCGATAAGGGAACACTAAAACTTCTTCTAGATAATTTCCCATACATACTTGCACCACTATAAGAATATGATCCTACATATAATCCATAATATACAATTTTAATCTTTCTATCTAGTGTAAAATTAGTTATAACCAACAAAAGGTTTTCCTTAGTCATCCTACCTAAGGGTCGTACTCACCATTGGAGGGTAATCTCAACCCATTTGCTCATTAAAAAAATACCTTCTAATAATTGGAATCTATTCAATCTTAGACTATTATCAATTAGTCCATACTAAGGATTATGTCATAATGTATCATCTCAATAAGAAAAAATACCATAGAAAAACTCTCACTAATGAGGATGATATCAAAGTATAGACAGATGTGAGTTAAAGGTTGATTTTTACTAGTAAGAGTCTTTATCTAAAAGGGTCGGGCTAGTAACAATACAAGAATCTCTATCTTATAATCCAATGATACTGTATGAAATTATATACTTGTATCAATGTAAAATAGTACACATTATAAGGTATTAACGACACACATATTACCTTGGACCACATTTGTAACTGATAGATCAAGTGCTTTAATCACTAAAAAAATTAATCTCTGACATAGGTATCAGTTCGTAAGAATACATCCCTAAGACACTCGCTATGGAGACCTCGTTCAAACTTTTGAGATTGCATGAATATGTAATTAAACATAATAAAGGAGTAATTCATGATGATTCTAAACCTTTACATGTACTCAACTACTCCCATTCCACCCTGCTGATAGTCCAAAAAATTGTGATCACAAACTACACTCAATGTCTCTATAAAAAACTCTACTTGAATAAGAGATCAATATCTAACTATGGTCAAGTAGTCACATTACTATTTTGATTAAAAAACAATACCAAATGAATCACTACACCATTAAAGGAACTTGATACATGAACTAACATCTGTTTAGTGGGTATCTTAACCATATGGAAACATGAGTCACTAACTCAAACCAATCCTCAATCATCAGAGGATTAGGCACAACTCAAAACCGAGGAGGAATCTACCATTAGAACACACATAGAACATTTATCCTATGGTTAGTCACAACAAGATAAGGTTTTGGGATTCCTCAAAGGGATTCATGATAGAATATCCTCTTCCAGTGGTGTCCTTATAGTGATAGAGTTCATTGTGGCTCCTCCTCCTCCAGTGGAGGAGGGGCCTTCCCTCCCTGATCACCTTGAATGTTTGGATATAATGGTGGATTATTTAATTTTATATTCATATTTACTAGATGATAATCTCATGGTCTTTCCCAACATCCATGTTGCACTGAAGGTCCTTTGTATTCTCCATGGCCAACAGTTGGTTCCGATCACACCTTAAGAGTTTCAAGAGGCATCTCCTCTTATTTACTTATCTTTGGTGGTTTTATTTTTCCATAGAAGGTTGTATGTTGATATTTTTTACTTGATCATAAATAAATATTGTGTGTTAGGTCATTATGTGATTTTATTTCTTTTGGGACCTCATTAAATGCTCATTCATTTTAATGGTGAGAAAGATTTTTTATGGAATTAGTCTAAATCTATAAGAGTTGTTTACAAATTTTGTTTCCACTTATTTTGGTGGTACTTTTACCTTCACATTAATAGAGACCCATCATCCTTAATATTTTTGGTTTATCTTCTAGGTCCTCCAGTTTCTTTATATAACCCGGAACTCATCCAGTCTATTAGTAATTCCATTGGTCATTTATTATGCACTGATCATAGGAATTATTATTTGGTTCATCATGTTATAGTGTATTTCTATATTAAGATCAAGTTATCTCGACCCCCTTTAGAGTTTGTGTGGGTTGTGTTTGATGGGGGATATAGGTATTTTCTACTGATTTTGTATGAATTTTTCATGTATATTTTTTCTAAGAATCATAGGCAAGGTAATTATTTTAAAGTCTCTCTCGAGTGGTATATGGGCTCAAAGTTGAAATAGAAATAAATCCATCCCATTTTATCAAGTCATTTTATTCATTCATTGGTGGAAGACTCCCATAATTGTAAGGGTGTATCCTTTTGTAATTCTAGTATCTTTTTGAAGGTTGTAATCTACTAGATGAGCCTCCATTGGGGAGTGATTCATATATCCCTTGTGCTCCCATAGCTTGTATAAATCATTCTTTTCTAGATGTGAAGGATATTGGAAAAGAGGGGGACATCAATATGATTGCAGATAAGATGTTGAAAACCTCTCTTCATGGGATGATGGGTTATTTTCCTGATAGTTGTAATATTACCCCTCCAATGCTTCCAAGGAATGACATTTGTTCTTATGAATTTTCATTCTTGGTAATTTTTTTGGGTCTTGATTGTCTTAATCTGACAAGGGAGGTTCAGAAAGTGTCTGATGATTTGGTGATGTCTACAATTCCCATTGTATCCAAGATTAAATTTAGGACTTCCCCGAAGCCTTTAGTCTCTTAGGTTTTTGTAGTTCCGTATACTAATTTTTGTATAATATTGTCCAATTCTACTAAATTCACTAATGATAAATGTATTGTTTTACTGGATTATAGAATGGTTTCATAGAAAGCAATAGGTCTAGTCCTTCTCTACTATCCCATGTAGGGATTTCCATTTAATCTCATCATTTCCAACCATTTTTATATTTTTATAAAGATGTGAAGGTCAGAGAGATAAAGGGTTGTAAGAAAGTGGAGTCTATATAGAAGAAGAAGAATCAATATCACTCTTCTATCTCAAAGTTAGATCAGATCTTCATAGAGGGATCTCCAAGAACCGATACCATTTCTTCTGAAAGTGGGTCTTCAGACTCATATTTTTATAAAGAGGATATTTTTACTAAAGTTTCTTATTAGCAAGGTCTAAAATTGAGAAAAGTGGGGGAAATAAGCCACTTATTCGGGTTAATTTCCTATCAATCTAATAAATAAAAACAAGGGGGTCTATACTACCTCTAAGGGGTAGAAAATGAAGTTCCTAAAATACTACTCATATCTTCTAAAACCTATGATGACTAGGTCTACCGGGAAGGCGTCTGTGTTGAAGGAGAAAAAAATATCAGAGTTAGAGGGACCCAAGAAATAAATAAGCCCTAGTATGACATAAATTTCATTTTAAAATCAATAACATAGGGAAATAATCCCCCCTATTTACTCATAGAAATAAAAATCAATGCATAACAACTTTGGTAAAGTTACATAGAAGGAGATTAATTAAAAAAATATTTAGAGTATTGAGTGCTCCCTAGAAGAGAAGGTCAATGTGATGGGTATGAAGAATCCTCATAGCCTCAAAACAGCTATATATTTATGGTTTTCCTCCCATTTGGATGGTTTTTTTAAATTTGATGGTATCACTTTTACCTTTGATGATTCAGTGATGTTTGAAAACTTTATTTTTAGATCCATTTAAGGATATATTTTCTTTCATCCAACCATCGATGTTAAAGAATTTTCCTAGAAATACTGGCCTATACTAGGTCTAATCACTGGTGTTGGCTAGTGAGTTCTGTTTCATTAGTTTTTCTTGGTGATTTGGGTGTTTCATTTGGTGGTTTATTGTTATTTATTTGACAGCATGTGTATAACTCTACTTGATTGCTTGGTGGATGGAATTTGGTGTGTGGCTTCCCATTAAACCCTTTAAATTATTTTTCCAGTTAAATGAAATAAAATATTGGTGGTGGTGTAGTATCATCTGGGTCAACATGAACTACCACATTTTAAATATAAATTTTTTCAATATGAATAAATTGTTAGGGGTCTACCCTCTGCTCACGGGGTAAAGATACATCTCAACTAGGTCCCTAAATTGATGTCTCATTTCTCAATTAATCAGTAGTGAGAGGCTCAATAATTAGAATGTGACTATCATGACCCTACCTATGAATCTCATTTGGATATTAGTGGGTGAAATCCTCCATTATATAGGATGGACCCACATTTATTAAAGCATACATTGGTGACAAGACATGAGAAGTATATCAAAACCATAATTTACCACAAAATGATTCATGTACCATCTAGATTATACTACAAAATATGTGAATTAATATTTCAAGTATATTAATATATTATTATAGTATTAGTGAGTGGATACATTAGTTTTTTTCACCAACATTAGGTACCCTAGTTAGAAAATCAAACTCAATATTTCTTAACACCATTTCCCAAATTTATCAAACCCATGCTCATAAGACCACTAAATACAAACTCCATCCCTGTGACATAAACTATATAATACCATTATCATAATACCTAGCTAAAAAGTAACTATCTAGGTTATTAGTCGGTTGAGTGTTCCAACTATAGTCTACCTCTAATAGATCAAGGGTTAGTGAAAATCACTAAAAGTGATTATATACAAGGGAGGCCATATCTTATATCAACCTATAATATATATACAATCAACCATACACAACATAACCAATAACTAATATATATATATATATATATGTAACAACTATATAAAAAAATATGCAAGATACAACATCCATATAGTATAAAACTATATAAGAAAACCCCAAAACATACCATACAAAAAATTAAATTTCACTAAGTATAATAAATGCATTATATATGAAAACAAATATTTATTGTAAGAACTATAGTGAACATATCACCAAAAAAACTACCAAAAACTAGAACCACTTTAATCCACCAAGTATTAGCTCCATACAAGCTACACTAGCTCCAAATCCACCATGATCATCTCCAATTGGTGTATTGTTTACATAGATACAATATGACTAGGAATGAAGTATATAAAGATGTGAGTATAAAAATACCTAGTATGATACCCTAAAGAAAAAGGAAATGAGGAACAATAAGTCATATAAAAACTTTAAAACAAGTGAGAAACTATAAGGAAACCCAAAAATGATTAACAAAAAGTGAGCCTACGGATATTAGAAATGTCATTTTCATTGTATCTCAACTTAAAATTAACAACACTGCTCCACTACAGATCTCTCCTCATATGAAAACATAGACACCCAATATAAAATATAACCTTTAGATCTTGGATCCAATAACTTAAATATATGACATATCTTTATAGAAATTGGGGGTATATAAATAATCCCAAATTACCTCATCCCAAATCCATAAAGTTTTCATGCTGAAGAGAACCTAAAAATATCATAGTACATTTGTTTTCCAAACCACCTAGCATCACATAACTCCCACATCACCTCTCTGAAACCATACTATGGATCTACACCTTATCAAATAAATGATTATCGATTTAGGTAATGTTTTCCCCAATGGAGGATCGTACCCCCGACAAATAGGTAAATACTAAATTTAACTACTCAACATCCAATCTTCCATATGATCTCAATATTAATATAGTGGGAGACCCATGCCTTGGTGAGGTTTTCATATCATTTGTGAGGATACATAACCTTATTGATGAATTGTACTATATCATATAGAATATTCATCAGTCAATGGGGCTACTAAATCTAAGATCGGAGGACTCACACACCATTAAAGAAGGGGTTACTGACTCCACCAAATGAAAGGACGACCCACACCCTGGTGTCGGTGTGCCACCAGGGGGTTACCAACTCTATGTCTACTCCCATTATCATTCCCACACCTCAATTATATCTTTATGAAGCTGAAGAAATCCATCAGTCTATAATGACTTGAAATTAACCACTAATTATGTATATATTTTCTTCATCATATTATATATTGAAAAATGCTCGAAATCAACTATTTATTTTTCCTATTCAACCACCAGAGTGAGAAGATGTGAATAATTCCAATAAATAAAAATTACATGAAATAAAATTCTAATATACATGGAGTGCAAGACTTGTGAAAAATATAGGAATTTACTTCTAATTATGGGTCATGCAATCCCAATATACATGTCGTTACATTATGATGATGTCGTGTGTTAGTCCAAAGTGTCACTCAAGAATGTATATAATACCTCTTCTAGGTGAAACACTTTATTACATATGCAACCATAGTGTCAATATTCCAATATGGGGATCCTCATAGGATATATAATTTCTTGAATATGTGGAATAAATATTTATTTATTAAATTAATATTAAATATCCATAAAACATCAACTAGCTCAAAACTTCACCAAAGTTCCACCCAATGGAAAAAACCTTATCCTAAGACCAAAAAATTGATTAGAATGTTTTTCAAAGGTTTTTTAATTTATTAAATTTATCATTGTACACTTTTAAAACTTTGAAGCTTGAGAATGAGCTAAGCCTTTCTCAACAAAAATTCCAGGACACTGCTTGCAAGTTGTGAGTAAAAAAATTGAAAGTACACCATCAATAGGTCCTTAGAATAAATTATATATATATGACTCCATGAATTTATTATCAATATGTAGACAAGAAATAATAACCCCAATCTAGACCATCTTGTACTAAACAAGTCACCATGAACATCGACCTTACCTGCTTCGACCAATCCTAGAAGGAAAATCCATCTCGTACCATATATTAATCTCAATAAACATTTGAAACATTTATGGGATGGTAATAATGTAACACCCATATATTTTAATAAATATATTTTCCTTAAATAAATCTAATTTGTTTAATATTATACTTCACATCAATATCGAACCAAAACAAACCCCGATGCATTTTACTAAGATAAAATTATAAGTATTAAATGTGACCATTATAATGTATCCATTGAATTTATGAGTATAAATAAAATCAATATAATTATGAAATATATGTTTAAATTAAAATAAAGGACATCTTAAAACTAATTCATTGAAAAAATTAAATTAGTGTAGTTAAATAGTTAACAAGATCATTTTATGCTAAAATATGTATTCTTTCTGAAATTTGATTTGATTTGCTTTATTTTATAGAAATAAATAAATTATGGATAAAATATATTATTTATATGAATAATATATTATCACTAATTTAATTAATAATTGATAATAAATAAGAATGAGTATAGTTATTATTTTAAAAAATTACTTTCATATAATAATAGTTTTCATTATATTTTTATTTGTTTACTTAAAAGTTAAATTCCAAAATTTTATAATTTTAATTTTAAAAAACTAGCCTCATTTTTTTATTTATCATAAAAATATTATAATAGGGTCAATTTTTTGGATTTTTCAGAAATAGTTGATTTTTAGGTGAATATTGAAAAATAAAGTTTTTATTAATATCATAGCATTTTTGACTTTATCGTGATCTAAGCATGAATTAAAACATTTTTCATAACAATTAATTTTATAAGGAATAAAATAATTCATTTAAAAATAATATTTTTAATTCAAAAATTCATTTTTAACTTTTTGAAACATAATAAATATTTTATTCTAATAAAAACCGTTTTTCATATTTTTCTTTTAATTATTTTTTTAAAAGGTGGAATTATAATTCTTCTTTATTTTAATGACACAGACAATATTATTTGGATAATAATTAACCAATTAATTTCATATAAATCTAAAATATTTTTAATTTTATCTTAATCATAATTTTTAAGTATAAAAATACACTGATTCTAAAAATGGTTTTTACACGTTATGTGTGCTAATATTAAAATTAATTTTTAACATCCATATAAATCTAGTTTGGAAAAAATATTTCATATTTATAATAATTTTTTACAAATTATTCAATAATTCACATTTTATTTTTATTCATTAAAACTAAATTACATAGGTAAATATTAGTTACCATGGTAAAAAAATGTAAAAGTGAAAAAAAAGATTAAAAGACATAAAAACAAGATAAAAACATGTGTGAGAATGTATTTTTTCGGATTTAAAGACCTCACTAGTTCCCCCATCCCATTATTCTATAATATTGGATCCATTTGACCTTTTAATATTGACTTTACCTTTTATATTATTATAAAAAATTTCACTTCTATCCAATATAAATGGATCCATCACTACGCCACTTCTCCTCACACCCCAAGCCTCTTATATTTGTCCCAAATCATCCCAAATAACTCCCCAAAATTCCTATACATGTCTTACAGGTTATATACTTCTTAAAAGATAACCTATTAAATCATTAATCTAATTTTCCAAGGAACTATTCCAAGGAGTAATGAAGTTAGAGTGCATTTAAATAAGCTAGAATGTAAGGTTATAAAGGATAATATTAAAAATATATGTATAGAAGGGGATATAGTATGATGATATTATGGAGAAATTTTCCCAAATATTTTAAAATAAGTTTCTTATGTATCTGATCCTCACAGACACTAAACATTATGTTTTTTTGATTATGTTATTATTGTGAGATGTAATGTTTAATTTATTGAAATATATATAAGTTTAGATTGGGACATATCACTTGGTATTGAAACTGGTTATAAATTTTTTGTTTTTATAACCAAACATAAGAGTGAGTATATGGGGTTCCTCAGTTGGTATCAGAGTAGAGTTTAGTTATTTTTGGTGATTAGTTTAGTTATTTTTGGGGATTAAGATTAGAAAAATTTGGTGAAAACCCAAGGGATAAGTTTAAGTACTGGAGAAAATCCTAAAATATTGGTAGATTCATGAGTATGTAGTTTTAATAGATATGAAATATATATCTAAATACTAAAAGTTGATGGAGGGTTTAGAACTGATGTACCCCGGGGTAATAACCCTAAAAAGGTTGTTTGAGTATTAACTTAATATTCACCTAGTGCACAATAAAGAGGCCTAACTACACACATGGTTTGATAATTGTGGGGGATATTCATTAGTTAATTCAAATACAATTTATGAATCCTTATGAAGGATTTAAATTTAATTTTTGGATGTAATAAATAACTAGTGAGGTTAGGGAACCTAACAGGAAAATGACCATGGACAACATAAGATAAACTGAAGTCATTATAGGTTGATCCAGCAATATCATTGTTGAAAAAACAATTCATAGTCTAAAATTAAGATGTACTTAGAGAAGAAATATTATGATTGAGTTTTCATATTCATATGATAATTTAATCTAATTTTATTGGATATTATCAAAAACTTTTGGAATTAGTATTTTGTGAGAAATGGGGTCATCAAAATGATTTTCTGAAAGGTATGTCTCTATAAACTCCAAATACTTATATCATTCTAAGGAAACATATTTGGAACAAATGGTTGAGACTCTAAATATATTCCTATTATGAAAAAATTGACGATTATTATAGTCTTATCTAAGATATTGTGGTTGATATATCATTAGGAATTATATCACGAGTCTTGTCTAGATTATAGATACCCTTCACTATTTTCATTACTGATTAGTAATTAAAATTAGGAGGAAAGAATTTATTTCAGTCAGGGAGAATGTAACACCCCATGGTTTTACTATATATTTTCCTTTAAATAAATCTAATGTGTTTAATAGATTACTTCACATGTAACATCGAACCAAAACGAACTGAAATATATTTTTGTAAAGACCCGTAAAATTCAAGGAAATTTTTTTCTTAATTTTATTTGGAATTTTACAAGAATGCAGTTTCTGACGGAACCTGATTCTGAGGCCCGGTGTGCCCGGAATCATTTTCTGAAGTTTAGCTCAGGTACGTTCAGTGAACGAACGAGCGTGTTTTTCTAACTTTTGAATCGATGCTCGAAATCGAATTCTGAGGGCACTGATGGAATCACAGCGCCATTATTTTCTTAGAAATACCTTTTCCGGAGTTGCATTTTCTTGGGTGTGGTTTTTAATTTTTGGGGTTAAGTTAAGAAATAAAATAAAAGTGGTGCGACAATTTTATTTTATTTCACTTAAAGCGGCTTAACCTAAGTTAAGAGAATAAGGTGGGACCCACAATATCCTACCCACTTGGTAGGATATTTGTGAGGTGGGGCCTGCATGAGCCCCACCATTTCTTTCCTTCTAGGTAACGCACCCCCCCTTTTAAATGAAGTCAACCGTGCGTTTATTCTGGTTAAGAAACGCCTCATTAAATTGGGCGGTTAAATATTTACAATTAATTCATTGAATTAATTGTTCATTTCTTATTTTTGAATTTCAAATTCTTAGGATATGTTAATAAAATAAGTGTAGAACTTATTTTATTTTTTTGGAATTCTGGTTGTGGGAGCCTTTGGGAGAAAAAGAGAAGCCTTGAGGAACTTCTTCGTTCTTCAACGAAGAACGCGAAGAATGCACCATCGCCGACGAAGAATGCCAACCTCCAACAGCGGACGACGGCGAGAGACGCCTTCCTCGGAGATCACCTAACGCCAACGACGTTCCTTCAGTGACGCTTCTTCCGCGGCAATCCTCTTCTTCCGCGGAAATCCTTTTCTTCTGCGACGGTTAATTCTGCGACGCACGCTCGTTCGACGACAACGTTGAGGTAGGGGTTATGTGTTTAAATTTGTGAAATCTTCCGTCATCTAACCTCGTTCTTTTGAACAACTTTATATCGTTTAACGGGAGGGGGCTGGACTCCAAAAACACGGCCGACCCTCCTCCCTGATTATTATTTGTTGTTGTGGTTCGAGGGAAAGTAACGCGGTGTCGTCGCACCGCACGGGAACGAGCGACAAGGAATGTGTGGCGTCGTAGTGCCACACATTTGAGATTCGAAACAAGACGTGGCACCGCCGCGCCGCGCCGGAAACAAACCGAAGACATCGCGTCCGGAGCGGGGCCGCGGCGGAGGGTCGCGGCGCCATCGCGCCGTGCCGGACGGATGAAGGCCATGAATTAAGTCGCGGTGGAACAACGGAACCGGCGGCCGGAATCGGGCCACCAGCGTTGGAGCGGGGGGACTGGCCTTGCCGGTCCCGTGGCAGCAGAAGCCGGCCGGCCGGAGCGGGCCAGCCGGACCGTGGAAGAACCGGGGGTTTGAAACCCCCGGCTGGCTGGACGTGAGCGGCCCCATTAAGGGGTCGCGGTTTATCCATGCGGGGGTAGCGCCCCCCGCATCCGAACGGCTCGGCCGTTCGGCCGAGCCCCTGGCCAGCGCGCCGCGCGCCGGGCCGGCTGCCCTAGCTGGTTCGCCAGATCGGGCCTCCAGGCTGGGCCGAGCCCAAGCCGGGCCGCGCCTAAGCGGGCCGAACCCGGACCCAGTTCGGGTCGCCCCGATTCAGGCCGACCCTGGGGGTATTGGGCCTGGTCGGACAGGGCCCGAACCCCTTAATACCGAACCTCTTTCGGTCCGTTGCTCATAACATGAGTTGCGGACCTCCGATCGACGCACCATCAGTTGCATAGCAATCCTTGGATCGAGATGGTCGTTTCGGTATACTACACTCAGGGTTTCGGAGAACTTTGAATTCGGACGGGTTGGTTCGTACACGAAACCAACCGGGCCCTCGGAGCGGAAACGCTCATAACTTGAGTTCTGGACGTCCGATTGACATGGCTTCGACTTTGGTGCATTCCTCTAAGTGCGACGGACCTTTTGGATTACTCCTCTCGAGGTTTGGACACAGTTGGAGTACGGTCGGGTTGGTTTTAACTTAAAAACCAGTCGGGCCCCTAGGACGAAAAAGCCAATAACTCTCAGAACGGGCGTCCGATCGACGCACCGTCTGTGACGTTGAGTTCCTGCTGACGACATGGAACTTTTGTATACATCAACTCCGGAATATGTGTCAGTTGATTTATCAGCCCCTCGGCTCGTGGAGCGGACCCTCCCGAACGAGCTTGTTGTGTGCGGGAACCCTAGATCTGGCTGCGACGACGACGACGACGACTGTGCAAAAATCCTCCGTGGATTCGATGGCGAAGAATACAGCACTCAGCGATCCTACGTGGATCAGTGCTACCGATCATGTGTGGGTCAGATCCTGTGTGGGTCAGCGCTCAGCGGTCCTGTGTGGGCCAGCGTCTACAGATCCTGTGTGGGTCTGATCCTGTGTGGGTCATTGCGGGGGTTAGTTACCTATCGATCCTGTGTGGGTCAGATCCTGTGTGGGTCATTGCGGGGGTTAGTACCTATCGATCCATTGTGGGTCCGACGGCTTAGATGAATCAGTGGATATATCTGATCATCCCTATCGTCATACAAAGAAGTATACCTGTGTGAGCTGAATCCTGTTTTGCTTTCCTATGTGGATTGTGTTGTGTTATCTTGTGTTGATTACGTTTTGCTTTCCTGTGTGGACTGGGTTGTCATTTCCTGTTTGGACTAGGTTGTACTAGAGTTCGGATGTTGGAGCCAAACTGGAATTGATGACTTAGGTATATGTATGGGCATATACCAAAGCAGTGTTGGATGTTACTTAATGATTGTATCTTATCCTTTGTGGATTCTGGGAGACCTTCGGGGGTATCAGGGTCCCTACTGAGTAGCTTATACCCACCCCTGCACGGGCTATGCCCGCACTACGTTGTGTTGGTTACAGACGACGGACAGTGCTGATCGTGGTAGAGGCACGAGGAGCAGGTCAGTACCCGGAGGTGGACCACTGGGCGGGACGTACTTGGAGCGGACGGCTGTACCTGAGGAGCTGCGGAGGCTATCTGTACTCACCCTTCAGGTGGGACTTCCAGTGGATGGCTTGAGGCTGCGGCTTTATTTTCAGTTGATGTTTTCCCTTTCCAGTTGTACTTTACTTTCAGTTTGGGTTTGTATACTGGCCCACTTACTTTTCCGCACTTACTTTGTATCAGTTTTCACTTAGTGTTTACTTCTACTGCTTGCTTGCTCTATGGTGTTTGTTTACTTTACAGAGGCAATGCCTTCCCTTTTTATCAGGAATTACGCCTTGGTGCTAGTCGCCAGCCCTGGCCTATGAAAGGTGGGCTTGGGGTAGTCACAGCACGGGCCCCGAGGACGGGTCGTGACAAATTGGTATCAGAGGAGTTCGGTTCTACCGCAGAACTCAGGACTCTGATCTTTCTTCTATGTGAAGCAATAGTGTTAAGGGTATTGAGTGTGGTTATCAGTCCAGGGAGTCCAGTGTTGGTGCGGCGGCCGACGTATCCGTACACCAGGACCCTAACTCCTGATTTCCGAATTAATACACGAAAACATTGATTGCATGTGTGTTTCAAGTTTTCTTTGTGATTACATTATGTCATCTCACCAGGTATACTGTTCTGACCGTGGCGCACCTGTTTCTTTTCAGGATGGACCCACAATGGCAGTCAGCTAGGGTTCCGAGAGTTGTGTGTGACGACAGACCACCGAGCGACGAGGCCTCGGTACAGGGCCCTTTGACAGCAGAGGCACCGGCGATACCTCTACCCACCGAGCCATCGATGCTACCAGCCCCAGCCGCTGACGATGCACGTCGCCTTAGTGCACTGCACGAGTTTCAGCGCTAGCGACTGCCCAGGTTCCGCGGGGAGACGGACCCCCAGGCAGCCGAGGATTGGCTGGAGGTAGTGGTATGAGTGTTTAGGTTAGTGAGGACACCAGAAGACCTCATGGTGATCCTCGCAGCGAGCCTCCTGCACGCGGCAGCAGGCAGATGGTGGAGCTTAATCCCCCAGGTGCACGATGAGGCATCTCTCCTCTGGACAGACTTTGAGAGCCTCTTCCACTCGGAGTTCATCCCAGCCACCCTCTGTGCGGTGCGCATCTAGGAGCTTCTACAGCTGCGGTAGGGAAGCTTGACGGTCGCCCAGTACTCGGCGAGATTTACCGATCTCTCGCGCTACTTGACAGACATGGTACAAGACCCATTCTTTCGGGCCCGGACCTTTGAGCAGGGATTGAGGCATGAGATCAGGGAATCACTGATCTCCCTCAGTATTCCGACTCAGGCAGGAGTACTAGAGCGAGCTCTTATGATTGAGAGCTTTCTTGTTGAGTCTACATCAGCAGCGAGACCTACTGCAGGGCTGCAGGTGGCAGAGTCTTCTGCAGCAGGCAGTCGACGGATGACTCATGGGTCCAGGCAGACCAGACCCTCAGGCAGACGACCTCAGGACACTGGCTCAGCAGTGCGGGGCACATAGTGTAGAGACAGTCTTTTGAGAGGCAGACAGTGCTACGCATGCGGCGGGTAGGGCCACATAGCTCGTGACTGCCCGACCCGCCATCCTGAGGAGCAGCATACGGTTGAGTTACCACCCAGGAAGAGGCAGAGGGTCGACCGTGGCGGTCCACAGGGAGCAGGCGGATGAGGTAGAGGAGTTGGCCGAGCAGCAGGTGGTGGGGCGATGCTTTGAGGCTCTACCACCACCACCACCAGGAGGTCCACCCCGACCAAAGGGAGCTGGCGGGCAGAGACAGGAACAGCTCCAGGCAGCGGAGGCCTATGACCACGATGCGCCCGAGATGATTCGAGTTACTATCTGTGTCTATTCCACCCTTGGTGCAGTTCTTATAGACACAGGAGTGAGTCATTCTTTCATAGCTGCTTCCCTTGTTCGAAGCTCGGAGATTCCGACAGAGCCGTTGGCTTGATCCTTACGGCTAGAGACACCTACAGGAGCAGACTCGACGATTACGCACTGGTTCCGGCTATGTGAGCTTACTCTAGGAGGTGAGAGCTTCGGCTGGGATCTTCTTGTAGCGGCGTCGAGGCCTTACGACGTCATCTTGGGCATGGATTTGTTATCTATAGTCCATGCTCAGATTGACTGTATTAGGATCAAGGTGTTGTGTGTACGCACCGACGGGAGCATGTTCACCTTCACCGGTGAGAAGGGAGACTTCACAGCACAGGATGGACTTCCACATAGGAGAGGACATCCCATCACTCATTAGTTGGCTATCCTCATCCTAGGAGCAGTTGACCTGTGAAGTCCTAGTTTTCCTGCAGTGGTGGATCATTATGCGGATGTTTTCCCCGATGGCGTTCCAGGACTACCTCCTCGCAGAGAGGTAGAATCTTATATTGATATGTACCCCGGGACAGCCCCGATATTCACTCCAGCATATCGGATGGCCCCCGCTGAGCTTTGAGAGCTACGGGTACAGTTGGAGGACTTGCAGGGCAAGGGATTCATCTGACCCAGTGTTTCACCCTGGGCTTCCCCGATATTGTTCTCCAAGAAGGCGGACGGGAGCTTGCGACTTTGTGTCGACTGTCGTCGCCTGAACCAGGTGACAGTGAGGAACAAGTATCTAATACCAAGGATTGATGAACTCTTCGATCAGCTCAAGGGAGCACTGTGGTTCTCAAAGATAGACCTCAGGTCAGGCTATCATCATCTCAGAGTTTGGGATGCGGACATGCAGAAGACGGCCTTCATATGTCAGTATGGCCACTATGAGTTCTTGGTTATGCCCTTCGGTGTAACCAATGCTCCCACAGTGTTCATGGGCCTCATGAACAGGATCTCTCATCCATACCTCGATCGATTTGTCGTGGTCTTCATCGACAACATTTTGATATACTCGAAGACTGAGGAGGAGCACGCCTACCGCTTGCGGGTTGTACTTGACACACTCCGAGAGCACCAGCTTTATGGAAAGCTCTCGAAGTGTCAGTTATTGATAAGTGAGGTCCACTTCTTGGGACACGTCATCTCTAAGGCGGGATTTGCGGTGGATCCTGCGAAGATCGAGGCAGTGCTAGCTTGGGAGCCACCCAGGTGCGTGACGGAGGTGCGGAGTTTCTTGGGACTAGCTGGATACTACCAGACATTTGTGCCAGACTTCTCCAGATTTGCGGCACCACTCTCAGCTTTGATGATGAAGGGGAAACCCTTTGTGTGGTCAGACAGATGTCATCAGAGCTTCCAGGAGCTGAGACAGAGATTGACTAGCGCACCTATCTTGAGGTTTCTGGAGGAGGGAGTTGGGTACGTGGTTTACTGCGATGCATCAGGGACCAGACTCAGATGTGTCCTGATGCAGGAGTGGTCCATGATCGCCTATGGATCACTCTAGTTGAGGATGTATGAGCAGAACTACGCTACTCATGACCTGGAGTTAGCAGCAGTGGTCTTCGCTCTAAAGATGTGGCGACACTATCTGATGGGCGAGCTCTTTACAGTCTTTTCTGGACATCAGAGTCTCAGGTACATCTTCTCTCAGAAGGACTTAAACCTGAGACAGTGGTGATGGCTCGAGTTCTTCTAGGACTATGACTTTGAGATAGTCTATACTCCTGGGAAGGGGAACATGGTAGCCGATGCTCTTAGCAGGAGGATGGGCATTCAGCTACTTGGGAAGGCGACAAAGCAGCTAGCCGCTTTGCAGATATCCTTTGTGGATAGAGATAGAGCAGCCTTCCTTCAGTCTCTCATGGTCACTCCTGCACTATTACAGTGGGTCAGAGAGGCACAGTGTGGGGATGCCGACTGTGAGACGCGGCGTGCACAGATATCCTCAGGACAGGCACCTGATGGTTTCTCCTTAGGAGGAGAGCACGATGTCCTTTTAAGAGGATGTACCTTGGTACCAGTTGCTTTACGAGAGGAGGTTCTGAGAGAGTTTCACACTTCCCCTTTGGCGGTACATCCTGGAGTGGCGAAGATGTACCAGGATCTCAGATGACAGCACTGGTGGCCGGGCATGAAGAAGGTTGTGGCAGAGTTCGTTTCTCGATGTCTCACCTGCCAGTAGGTGAAGGCAGAGCATCAGGTACCAGCAGTCTTGGTACAGCCCTTGGAGGTCCCGGAGTGGAAGTGGGATGACATATCTATGGACTTTGTGACCGGACATCCATGCACTTCCAGAGGTCATGACTCCATTTGGGTGATTTTCGACCGACTCACCAAGTCGGCTCACTTCTTACCCATCAGAGAGCAGGGCTCAGTGGAGAGCTTAGGACGTCTCTACGTTCAAAAGATTGTGCGGCATCATGGTGTGTCATCATTTATCGTCTCCGATCGAGATGCTCGCTTTACTTCCTGGCTATGGAAGGGGTTGCAGGAGGCATTCGGGACGCAGCTACGTCTGAGTACCGCCTTTCACCCTCAGACAGATGTTCAGACAGAGAGGACCATACAGACTCTTGAGGACATGCTCCGTGCTTGTATCCTCAACTTTGGTTGCAGCTGGGAGGACCACCTACCCTTGGTGTAGTTCGCATACAACAACAGCTACCACTCCACCATCGGGATGGCACCATACGAGTCATTGTACGGCCGACCTTGCAGATCATTGTTGTGCTGGACAGACCCAGGGGAGTCAGCACTTGTGGGACCGGAGTTGGTCCAGGACACGACAGAGAAGGTCCAGGTCATCCAGGAGCGGATGAGGATAGCTCAGAGTCGGCAGAAGTCATATGATGAAAGGAGGCGGAGGCCACTAGAGTTCGAGGATGGCGACCACGTCTTCTTACAGGTCTCACCTCGACGTGGATTACGGAGATTTGGCCGAGGCGGCAAGTTATCTCCTCGCTTCATCGGACCGTTCCAGGTCCTCAGCAGGATTGGTGAGGTGGCTTATCGCCTGGCTCTACCACCTCAGTTGCACTGGGTGCACGACATCTTCCACGTATCTCAGCTGAGGAGATACATTCACGACCCGACGCATATCATTGACCATGGGAAGATGGACATTGATGATGGGGCGACTTTTGTGGAGGTCCCGGTGGAGATTGAGTATCGACAGGAGCGGGTCCTACGTGGATGGTCTATTCCTCTAGTGCGCATCAGATGGCAGCACGGGAACCTCTAGGAGATCACTTGGGAGCGGGAGGCTCAGATGCGTGCTCAGTACCCACATTTGTTTCCCTAGTTTTTTATGTATCTTTACGGGGATGTAAATCCCTGAGGTGGGAGTGATGTAAATACCCATAAAATTCAAGGAAATTTTTTTCTTAATTTTCTTTGGAATTTTACAAGAACGCAGTTTCTGACAGAACCTGATTTCGAGGCCCGGTGTGCCCGGAATCATTTTCTGAAGTTTAGCTCGGGTACGTTCAGTGAACGAACGAGTGTTTTTTTCTAACTTTTGAACCGGTGCTCGGAATCGAATTCCAAGGGAACCGATGGAATCGCAGCGCCAGTATTTGCTTAGAAACACATTTTCCATAGTTGCGTTTTCTCGGGTGTGGTTTTTAATTTTTGGGGTTAAGTTAAGAAATAAAATAAAAGTGGTGCGACAATTTTATTTTATTTCACTTAAAGCGGCTTAACCTAAGTTAAGAGGATAAGGTTGGACCCACAATATCCTACCCAATTGGTAGGATATCTGTAAAGTGGGGCCCACATGAGCCCCACCGTTTCTTTCCTTCTAAGTAACGCACCCGCACCCCCCCCCCTTTTAAATGAAGTCAACAATGCATTTATTCTGGTTAAGAAACGCCTCATTAAATTGGGCAGTTAAATCGTTACAATTCATTCATTGAATTAATTGTTCGTTTCTTATCTTTTGAATTTAAAATGATTAGGATATGTTAATAAAATAAGTGTAGAACTTATTTTATTATGTTGGAATTCTGGTTGTGGGAGCCTTTGGGAGAAAAAGAGAAGCCTTGAGCAACTTCTTCGTTCTTCAACGAAGAACGCGAAGAACGCACTGCTGCCGACGAAGAACGCTGACCTCCGACGGTGGACGACGGCGAGAGACGCCTTCCTCGAAGATCACCTAACTCCAAAGACGTTCCTTCAGTGATGCTTCTTCCACGGCGATCCTCTTCTTCCGCGGCGATCCTTTTCTTCCACAATGGTTAATTCCACGACGCACGCTTGTTCGATGACAACGTTGAGGTATGGGTTATGTGTTTAAATTTGTGAAATCTTCCGTCATCTAACCCCGTTCTTCTGAACCACTTGATATCGTTTAACGGGAGGGGGCCGGACCGCAAAAACATGGCCGAACCTCCTCCCTGATTATTATTTTTTGTTGCGGTTCGAGGGAAAGTAACACGGTGATGTCGCACCGTGCGGGAACGAGCGGCAAGGAATGTGCGGCGCCATCGCGCCCCGCATTTTGAGATCTGAACCAAGCCGCAGTGTCGTCACGCCGCGCCGGAAAGAAACCGAAGATACCGCGGCCAGAGTGGGGCCGCGGCGGAGGGGCGTGGTACTGTCGCGCCACGCCGGACGGACCAAGGCCGCGGCGGAGCAGCGGAACCAGTGGTCGGAATTGGGCCGCCGGCGTCGGAGCAGGGGGACCGGCCTTGCCGGTCCCGTGGAGGCAGAAGTCGGCCGGCCGGAGCGGGCCGGCTGGACCGTGGAAGAACCGGGGGTTCGAAACCCCCGGCTGGCCGGACGTGAGCGGCCCCATTAAGGGGTCGCGGTTTCTCCACACGGGGGCAGTGCTCCCCGCATCCGAACGGCTCAGCCGTTCGGCCGTGCCCCTGGCCAGCGCGCCGCGTGCCGGGCTGGCTGCCCTGGCCGGTCCGCCAGACCGGGTCGCCAGACCGGGCCGCCAGGCCACGCCCAGGCCGGACCGGGCCGGGCCGCACCCAAGCGGTCCGGTCCCGGACCCAGTTCGGGTCGACCCGGTTCGGGCCGACCCTGCGGGTATCGGGCCGGGTCGGACCGGGTCTGAACCCCTTCATACTGAACCACTTTCGGTCTGTTGCCCATAACTTGAGTTGTAGACCTCCGATCAATGAACCATTATTTGCGTAGAAATCCTTGGATCGAGACGGTCGTTTCGGTATACTACACTCAGGGTTTCGGAGAACTTTGAGTTCGGCCGGGTTGGTTCGTACACGAAACCGACCGGGCCCTCGGAGTGGAAATGCTCATAACATGAGTTCCGGACGTCCAATTGACGTGTCGTCGACTTTGGTGGATTCCTCTAAGTGAGACGTACCTTTTGGCTTACTCCGCTCGAGGTTTGGACGCAGTTGGAGTACGGTCGGGTTGGTTTTGACTTAAAAACCAATCGGGCCCTTGGGAAGAAAAAGCCAATAACTCTCAGACCGGGCGTCCGATCGATGCACTGTCTGTGATGTTGAGTTCCTGTTGACGATACAGAACTTTTGTATACATCAACTCCGGACTATGTGTTAGTTGATGTATCAGCCCCTCGGCTCGTGGAGCGGACCCTCCCGAACGAGCTTGCTGTGTGCGGGAACCCTAGAGCTGGCTGCGACGACGACAACGACGAAGACTGTGCAGAAATACTCCGTGGATTCGACGGCGACGACTACAGCACTCAGCAATCCTACGTGGATCAGTGATACCGATCCTGTGTGGGTTAGATCCTGTGTGGGTCAGCGCTCAGCGGTCCTGTGTGTGCCAGCGCCTACAGATCTTGTGTGGGTCCGATCCTGTGTGGGTCATTGCGGGGGTTAGTTACCTATCAATCCTGTGCGGGTCAGATCCTGTGTGGGTCATTGCGGGGGTTAGTACCTATCGATCCTTTGTGTATCCGACGGCTTAGATGAATCAGTGGCTATATCTGATCATCTCTATCGTCATATGAAGAAGTATACCTGTGTGAGCTGAATCATGTTTTGCTTTCCTATGTGGATTGTGTTGTGTTATCCTGTGTGGATTACGTTTTGCTTTCCTGTGTGGACTGGGTTGTGATTTCCTGTGTGGACTGGGTTGTACTGGAGCTTGGATGTTGGATGTGAACTGGAATTGATGACTTACGTATATTTATGGGCATATACCTAAGTAGTGTCGGATGTTACTTCGTGATTGTATCTTATCCTTTGTGGATTCTGGGAGACCTTCGGGGGTCTCGGGGTCCCTACTGAGTAACTTATACTCACCCCTGCACGAGCTATGCCTGCACTACGTTGTGTTGGTTGCAGACGGCGGATAGCGCTGATCGTGGTAGAGGCACGAGGAGCAGGTCGGTACCCAGAGGTGGACCACTGGGCGGGACGTACTCGGAGCGGACAGCTGGACCCGAGGATCTGTGGAGGCTATCTGTACTCACCCTTCAGGTGGGATGTCCAGTGGATGGCTCGAGGCTGCGACTTTACTTTCAGTTGTTGTTTTCCCTTTCCAGTTGTACTTTACTTTCAGTTTGGGTTTGTATACTGGCCCACTTACTTTTCTACACTTACTTTGTATCAGTTTTCACTTAGTGTTTACTTATACTGCTTTCTTGCTCTGTGGTGTTTGTTTAATTTACAAAGGCAATGCCTTCCCTTTTTATCGGGAATTACGCCTTGGTGCTAGTCGTCATCCCCTGGCCTATGGAAGGCAGGCTTGGGGTAGTCACAGCACGAGCCTCGAGGACGGGCCGTGATAATTTTACTATGATAAAATTATAAGTATTAAATGAGATCATTTTAGTGACATTTTTGAATTGAAGGGTATAAATAGAAGCAAACTCATAATTAAATATGTGTTTAAAGAAAAATAAAGGACACTTTTAATACTAATTCATTGTTAAAATTAAATTAGTGTTGTTAAATAACTAGCAATATTATTTTATGCCTAAAAATGTATTTGTTCTAAAATTAGATTTTTATGCAATTAATTTTAATAAAATAAATATATTTTGTATAAAATATATTTTTTATTTAAATGTTATAGTATCACTAATTTAATTATTAATTTATAATAAATAAGAATGAGAACAATTAATATTTTAAAATCTTATTTTCCTATGAAAGAAGTTTTCATTACATTTTAATGTTTTTATGAATAAGTTAAATTCCTAATTTTTTTATTTTGACCAAATCAACTACATTTTATGATTTATCACAATAATATTATCATAGTATTAGTTTTTTTGTATTTTTCTAAAATGGATTTTTTTGGTGAATAATTAAAAATACAGTTTTTATTAATACTTTAGCATTTTTTACTTTATCATGATCTAAGAATGACTTAAAAGTTTTATAAATAAATTTTCATGAACATTAATGTTTTTAAATAAAAAAAAATTCATTTAAAAATACTATTTTGAATTTTTAAATCACTTGTTTAACATTTTTAAACTTAAGTAATCTTTTATTTTAATAAAAGCTATTTTTCATTTTTTTTTCTTTTAATTATGTCTCCACAATGTGTAATCTTATTTTGGACTATTTTTAAAGATAGATAAATCATATTTTGTTAATAATAATATAATTAATGTCATATATATCAACGATGTTGATAATTTGATCTTAATCATAATTTTTAGGCATAAAAAATAATTCTCATAAAATGGTATTTATGCATTATATGCAGTAATATTAAAATAAATTATTATCACCCCTATATATTTTCTTTGAAAAAATGGATTTTATATTAAGAATCATATGTATAAATTATTTAATAAGGCTGATTTTATTATTTTTCATTAAATGTAATTTACTTAAGTAAAAAATTGTTTCCACGGAAAAAAACAAAAATGGTAAAAGTGAAAAACCTAATAGTAAAAGACTTAAAACGTGATTAAAACATATTTGGAAATGTATGGTTGGGTCTTTATCAATCTTACCTATTTCCTCACTCTATTATTTTCCATTATTGGATCCACTTAACCATTTAATGTGAACTTTAACATTTTATAATATTAAAAAAATTCCACTCTTTTCCCATATAAAAGGAGCCATAATCACCCCACTTCTCCTCACATCCCAAGCCTCTTAGATTCAAAAAACACTATGCCAAAATAACTCCCCAAAATTCCCACCCACTTCCTAGAGTTTGTTTCTTCTTCTCAAATTACCACTTCTCAAAGTTATTATCCAATTATCAAAGAAAATATTCCATGGAGTACGGAAGTTAGAGCATGTTAGACTAAAAGGGAATAGAAGGTTATGGAGGAGGGTATAACCTAGGAGATTCTCTAGGAAAAAATGTTTGCATCTCCCCCTATCCCATGGAGAGGGGGAAGATATTACTCTACCCTTTTCAGTTTCTTAGTAGAATCCATTTCTTCCTTTCTCTATCAAGGACTTTATTTTGACTTTCCTGACTATCTCGATCAACCTGAAGGTTCCAAATCTCTAGGATGACTCTCCACAGCTTGCGCTCTCAACTTCAAAGTTCACATAAGCTTAGAGTCTTCTGAACCTAACCTTGGTGGCTAGATTCATAAAGCACCATCCCTCGCTCAATTCTTTTGATAGGTGCATCTTCAGATCTTGGGGTCTATAGGATCGAGTGGTGGTGGGACTCCTTGACAAATAAAACATGATGATTTTATTTGCTTTGATGGATGATTTGATTCTTTCTTAGTCTGGAGCTCTTCTAACATGCAATGGGTGTCCCTTCTACCAATTCTGATGGCCGAATTATTTCCACATGAAATGTGATACTCCTACGATGGTGTGGTGGGTAATATTTTCAGAGCTTATTCTCCCCTTTCAAAACCCCTCTATTATACATATGATTGGGAATTTGGTATACTGGATTTTGTGTTCCAATAGTAAGAAATATTCTCTTTGTCACCTGATATACCCATGTATCTATGTTGATGTTGATGTTTCAAGACTATTGATGGAGTGTATTTAGATCGCAGTAGGGGAATAATTCTACTACAAACAAGAGGTGGTCTTTGAATCTTGGACTGATTATTGTTTGTCCTATAAAAATTTGGGTCACTTATTCTCCTCATGTCATCATGGTTGGAGGGATCAGTATAGGGTTATTGATTCGAAAGCTAGTCATAGGTTAGGGATGGAGGCTGTGGATGCCCTCATTGTGGATCAGTTAATTAGTAAGGATGCAATATCCGTTGTTCCCAACCATAAAGAGGAAAGGTCGTCAAACTCTGATCCTATGGTGGTATACATCTTTGATCAATTGAGAAGTGATTTGGCTGACCACAATTTGACAGGGAAGGATCTGTCGAGGTTAGGGGGAATTGAGGGGATTAATATAACTGGTCCTCTGAAACCAAATATAAATATTATAAGGGATTTATCCTATGAGAAGTTGTTCATCTTGGAAAACGAACATTGTATTAGGTGGTCATCTAGGTGGAAAGTGAGGAAGGTATAGCAGTCTACAAGGGCCATGAGAATTTAATGTTGGTCTCACCAGTTATGTAGGGGGTTGGGTGAATAGAGTGGGAAGGCCAAATCTAAGAACGAACTTGTCATCTATTAATCTTAGTAACCACTTTGAAGGTATGGGAATTGAAGGTCTTGGTCAGGATCAAAGAGATCCAGTACGGACAGAGAATTTAAGCGAAGGGCAGTGCTTCTTTAGGGAAGAGTTGGAAGGGGAGATCTCAGGCCAACTCTCATATGACAATGCTAATAGAGGGCATGGTAGAGGTCTTCACAGCCCAAAGAGAAAGAAGGGGTAGAAGGGAAATAGGGATTCATGTAGTTTCATTATGAGAAAGAGGAATAAATCTAAAGGGCATAAGGACTACTCTCACATATGTAAGCCAATAGAGAAAATGTCAGCCAAAAAATTCTAGTCCAAGTGATGGATTTCAGTCCCACTGAGAATGTAACGACCTGAAATTTTGAATAAATCTTGTTTCCTAATTTTGTGTGTTGTTTTATTTTATTTTATTTTTATACTCAACAAAAATGTTTCATTTGATAACATGAGTATAATTAAAATGAGACCGTTGGGTTTTGACTGTTATATGACCATTGGTCAATATAACCGTTGTAAACTAAACGTTTCTATTATTTTCTCTAAATACAAGTAATCTTGGTTAATTAATATAGAAAGAATATTTGATGGCCTCACCCAGTAGTCTTGGACCAATCGAAGCCCATCTAACAGAACTTGGGAAGGAGGTAGCACCACTGGGCTTTGCTCTGGACCAAACCCAAGCTGAACTTCATCGTGTAAAGCTAGAACGGGATCGCCATCGTGAGAAGTTCAAACTGATAGAAATTACTACTCGTGCGATGTTGGCCGAGCCTCCCTCGGATTCTCTCACCTTAGCACACCTTACACTTAGGTCCTATGCTGGTGTGATAAGGGGCTATGTAAGGAGACCGTAACTGCCTTGTGTAATCCTTTGTTTTAAATAAAAAAAATTATTTCTTCTTATGATGAAGTTTATGAATTTTCAAATGTCCGGATAAATATAGTATGCATAATTTTGATGAATTTTAGAAAAAGGATGTTTTAAAAATGTTTAAGTAAACCTTAAATAATTAAAAATGTGTAATGATTTTCAAAAAATGATCTTCTACAATTATGTTCAGTATGAAATTTAGAGTCTAATAAGACCAACTTAATTTTCGATGAATAGTAAATTATGAATAGTGATTTTATGCTTAGGATTAGTAATGTGACCAGATGGATTAGAAATCTCACTTAAAGAAAGTATTAAAATAAGCTAGGCACTTTGATTAAGTAATGTGATTCAATAAAATGGTTAAATAATGGTTTCATAAATTATTATTCAAGTATTAGTTTTTTTGGGTGAATTGTGTTTTTTAATTAAAAATTTAATTAAAAGTATTTAGAAAATTATTTTTATAAAATGGACTTCATTTTTGAATTCAGAGCATCGATATTATCTTAAGGTAATTTTTGGGGATTTTTCTGAAAAAAATGAATTTTTGGTGAATAGTGTTTTTTAATTGAAATTTTAATTAAAAATATTTAGAAAATTATTTTTATAAAATGGATTTCATTTTTGAAATCAGAGCATTGATATTTGGTTAAGGTGAAATTTTGGGATTATTCTGAGAAAGTTGAATTTTCGATGAATAGTGAAAATATCGTTTTTAAGTTACGGGTGTTTAATGACATCATTAAATGATGTATTAAGTATGTAATAAATATGGTCGACTTATGAATAGTAATATAAGTTATGAGGTCTCCCAAGTGTCCAATACCATGGGAAAATACCATGGGCAAGCCCATGGTTTTGCCAAAACCACTAATGAGGTGTCCCTTGGCCATTAATGTCTTGTCCCCTCACTTTCCCTATAAATACCAGGCCATCCTCTCATCCATTCGACTCCCCACTCTCCCCCAACGAAGTTCTAGTCTCATTACCTCCCAAGGAGTCCTCCCAAGGTGCCCCCAATCCCTCAAGGTCCCAACTTTTGAGTTTTAAGAGTTACGTTTTAAGGTAAGGGATCCGACCTCTCTCTTTCTTTTCAAGAAATCTCTTTTATGTAATTTCTTTTATGCTCCATGTTCTTATGTTACAAGATGATCTTTTATACTCCTCTTACTTCCCTTTTCATGTTCATATAATGAGAGATCCCCTCTTACTCTCAATATTTCGTTTTATGAAGTTTTAGGTGGCGTTGTTAGGCTGCCGAAATTTTTGTAACGGATTCTTTCTCCCTTCTCATTTTTCAAGATCTATTTTCATGTAAAGTATTTCAAGTTCCTTTTTATTATGTTGGGGTATGATCTCTAAATTTATCATACTGATCTTTTTTGATCATATGATGAGTGACCCCATTTTATCTCTTTAATTCAGTATTTTGAAGTTTTAAGTGGTGTCGTTAGGCTGCCGAATTTTTAAGTGGTTCTTTCACCTTTCTCCTTTTTCAAAGTTCTAATTCCATGTCAAGTCTTGAAAGTTTCTTTTTATTATGTTGGGGTATGATATCTATATCTATCATACTGATATTTTATGTTCATATTATGATACACCCTATTTGATCTCATCAATTCATTTTTGTTGAAGTTTAAGTGGCGTCGTTAGGCTGCCGAATTTCTAAGGGGTTATTTCACCCTTCTCGTTCTCAAGATCTACTTTCATGTCAAGTCTTTCAAGTTCCTTTTAATTATGTTTGGGTATGATCTCTGTAACTATCATACTGATATTTTATGTTCATATGATGAGATACCCTATTTGATCTCATCAATTCATTTTTGTTGAAGTTTAAGTGGCGTCGTTAGGCTGCCGAATTTCTAAGGGGTTCTTTCACCCTTCTCGTTTTCAAGATCTACTTTCATTTCAAGTCTTTCAAGTTCCTTTTTATCATGTTGGGGTATGATATCTATATCTATCATATTGATCATTTATGTTCATATGATTAGAGACCCTATTTGATCTCGTCAATCCATTTTTGGAAGTTTTAAGTGGCGTTGTTAGGTTGTTGAATTTCTAAGGGGTTCTTTCACCTTTCTCATTTTCAAGATCTACTTTCATGTCAAGTCTTTCAAGTTACTTTTTATCATGTTGGGGTATGATATCTATATCTATCATACTGATCATTTATGTTCATATGATGAGAGACCCTATTTGATCTCTTCAATCCATTTTTGGAAGTTTTAAGTGACGCCGTTAGGCTACCAAATTCTCATAAGAGAAATCTTATTTTTGTCTTCCTTTGAAGTTCTTCATTTCATATGGTATATCATTCAAATTTCATTACCATGTTCTTGAATACTATATATTATGTTCCCATATTGTTTTATGTATCATTTTTGAGTGGGTGACCCATGTCCCCTCTCTTTTCAATGTTTTCTAAAACCATGTATCGTAGACGTTATGCTGCATAGTTTTCGTCTCAAAATGCCTCCCTCTTTATCTCAAAATTATTTTATGTTATTAAGTGAATACTCAATGCTCTTATTTCTACAGTGGTATTCACATATATATCAAAATTTTCTATTTTAAATTCTGGGATTTACATACATGAAACCCGCTTTCCCTTTTCCGTGGGTTTAAAGTGACATAAAGATCATGTCTTTAAAGCAGTTTTTAAAATGTTATGATTATGAAATGAAACCCATTTCTTTTATTCTATATGGGTTGTTTATGAAATGATTGATGATGATATATGTGTCTCACATGATAATAAAGACATGTCAAGGGTGCGCCCAGATAGCACTCCAATGCATTGGGTAAAGACTTAATCTCTAGAGATTACTTTTTAGACTGATACCTTGGTGAATAACCTTGGTAATTTTTAATGACACCTTGGGGATGGACCTTGGTGAAACGAAATGATTGTCAATATTAAATGTTGTAGCCACATCTTCAAGTTATAAAAAATGTTATTTTTATTAGTATATTCCACATGATTCTTTCTCATGCCTTAAAGTTCTTTTTCATGACATAGTTGATGTATCTCAAGTTCACATGTTAAATGTTTCTTTGGTTTCCCTTACTGGGACTTCTGCTCACCCTTTCTTTTGATATATGTCCCCAGGTTATGAGATGCAGTAATAAACCTAGGATGAACATGAGGAGAAGCCTTTAAAGTGTTTAAGAAGAATGTTTTATGTTTTTATGTTTTTAGTTCCTGGTTTCCAAGACACTAAACCTTAACGATCCTCAGTTTTGTAAAATGTAATGAAAGTTTATGTGATAAAAAGGAGGGATGCTATAGTTGGTATCAAAGGATGGTTTAGTTATTTGTGGAAATTAGGATATGAAAACTCTAGGAAGAACCATATAGAAAAGTTTAAATATAGGAAATATTCCTGGTATTTTGGTGAGTATTGAGTAAGGGGTTGCCAAGCAAATACATCCCTGTCTGGATACGAGCAGGTAGAGGTGGCTCTGGCACAGATGTACATAGGGGTAAAACCCAAAAACACCGCTTTGAGCTAGACTCAAATGGGAATTGGTACATGACAACGGGCCTTGCTGCACTCTTGGTTACGACACTCCCGGGGGATATGCTTTGGTAAATTCATAAGCTTAGTATGAAGCATTTTTAAAGGAACAAAGATGAAATAAAATAAAGATTCACATAAGAATATATGATCATGGATAACCAATATGGGAACCTAGGGGATCACAAGTTAGGGTTTACTTTTCTTCTACAAGTTATCCTTATATGCTTTCAGTTCCTTTTCATGATTATTGGATAAGTACTTAAGCCCCTAATTATGCTTTCTCTTCTTAGTTAATGTTGGGAAATGGAAGAACATGTCCCAACAACCAACATGATAGGAAATGAGACGATTTCCGTATTAATATGACAGGGATGATTAGGGGATTAAAAGATTATTATTATTTTGGAAGATGTTCACTATTTTGGGGACCCTATATGATCGAGGTAAATAGATTACTATGGTATTTTCATTGAGGAGTAAGGTTGACTTATATTTTGATGAATCGATGAATTTAAGGTGGACTTATAGTAATTTAGGTTACTTATGGGAATGATTAACCTATCTTGGGTAAAATATTTTTAGTTTAGCTACTTTTTTTATAAGATGTTGGGAGTGGTTGATGTTGTTTGGATATGAACAATGAAGTTTATTTTGGAAGACTATGTTATCAAATCCTTCTTTTATTTGGGTTTCAATCTTAGTTTGGAATATTTTGAGGAATTTTAAGGACCGTTATTTATGGAATGGTCTGTGATGAACTTTGGGTAGTACCATGGATCTTCGAAGATTTAAAAGTAGTTTCCATTCCTATGGGATTCTTTCTTTTTGAAGAGTTGTTTTACCTTAACCTTTCTATTTTTGGGATAATGTTTAAAGATAAAAGAAATAGATAGTTAATCTTTTGTGGATTATGTGATTCTCTAGAAGATGATTCTTGTGCTTTTTATGAGACCAAGTGTTTTTGAATTCTCATCATTTGGAGAAAAGATTAGTGTTGGTAGGGACTTATTAAAGGATGAATCTCTACTTGAAGGTAGGTATATTTTCTTATGTTTTTTGTTCTATGTAGTAAATGAATTCCTCAAAATTATGAAAAGGAATATAAAATAAAAACGTTGTTGGTTTAAGTTTCCTACTAGGTAATCAAAGACCGTTTACACACATCGTAAGTTTGGGATTTTTTTATGGTTAACTTTATCCTAATCATGTTTTCTATCACTCTTCCTTAGAATGTGACCCTTGGTTTTTTCCTCTATGTCCATGTTTTCCTACATGGGATCCTAGTATGGGTTAACTCAGGTGACCTTTGTACTTCCCTTTCTTTATTTTAAAGTAATAGTTTTACTGACTCCTTTTCTGATGTGGGGATTTCAATAAAATTTCAAAACCCAATTTTAAAAATTGTGAGGACACAATTTCCTAAGGGGGGAAGATTGTAACAGTCCGAAATTTTGAATAAATATTGTTTCCTAATTTTGTGTGTTGTTTTATTTTATTTTATTTTTATACTCAACAAAAATGTTTCATTTGATAACATGAGTATAATTAAAATGAGACCGTTGGGTTTTGACTGTTATATGACCATTGGTCAATATGACCGCTGTAAACTAAACGTTTCGATTATTTTCTCTAAATACAAGTAATCTTGGTTAATTAATATAGAAAGAAGATTTGATGGCCTCACCCAGTAGTCTTGGACAGATCGAAGCCCATCTAACAGAACTTGGGAAGGAGGTAGCACCACTGGGCTTTGCTCTGGACCAAACCCAAGCTGAACTTCATCGTGTGAAGCTAGAATGGGATCGCCTTCGTGAGAAGTTCAAACTGATAGAAATTACTACTCGTGTGATGTTGGTCGAGCCTCCCTCGGATTCTCTCACCTTAGCACACCTTACACTTAGGTCCTATGCTGGTGTGATAAGGGGCTATGTAAGGAGACCGTAACTGCCTTGTGTAATCCTTTGTTTTAACTAAAAAAATTTATTTCTTCTTATGATGAAGTTCATGAATTTTCAAATGTTCGGATAAATATAGTATGCATAATTTTGATGAATTTTAGAAAAAGGATATTTTAAAAATGTTTAAGTAAACCTTAAATAATTAAAAATGTGTAATGATTTTCAAAAAATGATATTCTACAATTATGTTCAGTACGAAATTTAGAGTATAATAAGATCAACTTAATTTCCGATGAATAGTAAATTATGAATAGTGATTTTATGCTTAGGATTAGTAATGTGACCAGATGTATTAGTAATCTCACTTAAAGAAAGTATTAAAATAAGTTAGGCACTTTGATTAAGTAATGTGATTCAATAAAATGGTTAAATAACGGTTTCATAAATTATTATTCAAGTATTAGTTTTTTTGGGTGAATAGTGTTTTTTAATTAAAAATTTAATTAAAAATATTTAGAAAATTATTTTTATAAAATGGACTTCATTTTTTAACTCAGAGCATCGATATTATGTTAAGGTAATTTTTGGGGATTTTTCTGAAAAAAATGAATTTTCGGTGAATAGTGTTTTTTAATTAAAAATATTTAGAATTTTTTTTTTATAAAATGGATTTCATTTTTGACATCAGAGCATTGATATTTGGTTAAGGTGAAATTTTGGGATTATTCTGAGAAAGTTGAATTTTCGATGAATAGCGAAAATACCGTTTTTAAGTTACGGGTGTTTAATGACATCATTAAATGATGTATTAAGTATGTAATCAATATGGTCGAATTATGAATAGTAATATAAGGTATGAGGTCTCCCAAGTGGCCAATACCATGGGCAAGCCCATGGTTTTGCCAAAACCACTAATGAGGTATCCCTTGGCCATTAATGCCTTGTCCCCTCACTTTCACTATAAATATCAAGCCATCCTCTCATCCATTCGACTCCACACTCTCCCCCATCGAATTTCTAGTCTCATTACCTCCCAAGGAGTCCTCCCAAGGTTCCCCCAATCCCTCAAGGTCCCAACCTTTGAGTTTTAAGAGTTACGTTTTAAGGTAAGGGATCCGACCTCTCTCTTTCTTTTCAAGAAATCTCTTTTATGTAATTTATTTTATGCTCCATGTTCTTATATTAAAGGATGTTCTTTTATACTCCTCTTACTGCCCTTTTCATGTTCATATAATGAGATATCCCCTCTTACTCTCATTATTTCGTTTTATGATTTTTTTAGGTTGCGCCGTTAGGCTGTCGAAATTTTTGTAACGGATTCTTTCTCCCTTCTCATTTTTCAAGATCTATTTTCATGTAATGTATTTCAAGTTCCTTTTTATTATGTTTGGGTATGATCTCTAAATTTATCATACTGATCTTTTTTTATCATATAATGAGAGACCCCATTTTAACTCTTTAATTCAGTATTTTGAAGTTTTAAGTGGCGCCGTTAGGCTGCCGAATTTTTATGTGGTTCTTTCACCTTTCTCCTTTTTCAAAGTTCTAATTCCATGTCAAGTCTTGAAAGTTCCTTTTTATTATGTTGGGGTATGATCTCTATATTTATCATACTGATCTTTTATGTTCATATGATGAGAGACCCTATTTGATCTCATCAATTCATTTTTGTTGAAGTTTAAGTGGCGTCGTTAGGCTGCCGAATTTCTAAGGGGTTCTTTCACCCTTCTCGTTTTCAAGATCTACTTTCATGTCAAGTCTTTCAAATTCCTTTTTATTATGTTCGGGTATGATCTCTATATATATCATACTGATCTTTTATGTTCATATGATGAGAGAACCTATTTGATCTCATCAATTCATTTTTGTTGAAGTTTAAGTGGCGTTGTTAGGCTACCGAATTTTTAAGGGGTTCTTTCACCCTTCTCGTTTTCAAGATCTACTTTCATTTCAAGTCTTTCAAGTTCCTTTTTATCATGTTGGGGTATGATATCTATATCTATCATACTGATCATTTATGTTCATATGATGAGAGACCCTATTTGATCTCGTCAATCCATTTTTGGAAGTTTTAAGTGGCACCGTTAGGCGGCCGAATTTCTAAGGGGTTCTTTCACCCATCTCGTTTTCAAGATCTACTTTCATGTAAAGTCTTTCAAGTTCCTTTTTATCATGTTGGGGTATGATATCTATATCTATCATACTGATCATTTATGTTCATATGATTAGAGACCTTATTTGATCTCGTCAATCCATTTTTGGAAGTTTTAAGTGACGCTATTAGGCTGCCGAATTCTCATAAGAGAAATCTTATTTTTGTCTTCCTTTCAAGTTCTTTGTTTCATATGGTATATCATTCAAATTTCATTACCATGTTCTTAAATACTATATATTTTGTTCCCCTACTGTTTTATGTATCATTTTTGAGTGGGTGACCCATGTCTCCTCTCTTTTCAATGTTTTCTAAAACCATGTATCGTAGACGTTATGCTGCATAGTTTTCGTCTCAAAATGCCTCCCTCTTTATCTCAAAATTATTTTATGTTATTAAGTGAATACTCAAATCTCTTATTTCTATAGTTGTATTCACATATATAACAAAATGTTCTATTTTAAATTCTGGTATTTACATACATGAAACCCGCTTTCCCTTTTCTGTGGGTTTTAATTGACATAAAGATCATGTCTTTAAAGCAGTTTTTAAAATGTTATGATTATGAAATGAAACCCATTTCTTTTATGCTATATGGGTTGTTTATGAAATGATTGATGATGATATATGTGGCTCACATTATAATAAAGACATGTCAAGGGTGCGCCCAGATAGCGCTCCAATGCATTGGGTAAAGACTTAATCTCTAGAGATTACTTTTTAGACTGATAACTTGGTGAATAACCTTGGTAATTTTTAATGACACCTTGGGGATGGACCTTGGTGAAATGAAATGATTGTCAATATTAAATTTTTTAGCCACATCTTCAAGTTATAAAAAATGTTATTTTTATTATGATATTCCACATGATTCTTTCTCATGACTTAAAGTTCTTTTTCGTGACATAGTTGATGTATCTCAATTTCACATGTTAAATGTTTCTTTGGTTTCCCTTACTAGGCCTTCTGCTCACCCATTCTTTTGATGTATGTCCCCAAGTTATGTGATTCAGTAATGAACCTAGGATGAACATGAGTAGAATCCTTTCAAGTGTTTAAGAAGAATTTTTTATGTTTTCATGTTTTAAGTTCCTGGTTTCCAAGACACTAAACCTTAAAGATCCTCGGTTTTGTAAAATGTAATGAAAGTTTATGTGATAAAAAGGCGGGATTCTATAGTTGGTATCAAAGGATGGTTTAGTTATTTGTGGAAATTAGGATATGAAAACTCTAGGAAGAACCATATAGAAAAGTTTAAATATAGGAAATCTTCCTGGTATTTCGGTGATTATTGAGTAAGGGGTTGCCAAGCAAATACATCCATGTCTGGATACGAGCAGGTAGAGGTGGATCTGGCACAGATGTACATAGGGGTAAAACACGAAAACACCACTTTGAGCTAGACTCGAACAGGAACTGGTACACGACAACGGGCATTGCTGCACTCTTGGTTACGACACTCCCGGGGGATATGCTTTGGTAAATTCATAAGCTTAGTATGAACCATTGTTAAAGGAACAAAGATGAAATAAAATAAATATTCACATAAAAATATATGATCATGGATAACCTAGATGGGAACCTAGGGGATCACAAGTTAGGGTATACTTTTCTTCTACAAGTTATCCTTATATGCTTTCAGTTCCTTTTCATGATTATTGGCTAAGTACTTAAGCCCCTAATTATTCTTTCTCTTCTTAGTTAATGGTGGGAAATGGAAGAATATGTCCCAACAACCAATGTGGTAGGAAATGAGATGATTGTCGTATTAATATGACAGGGATGATTAGGGGATTAAAAGATGATTATTATTTTGGAAGACGTTCACTATTTTGGGGACCCTATATGATCGAGGTATATAGATTACTACGGTATTTTCATTGAGGAGTAAGGTTGACTTATATTTTGAAGAATCGATGAATTTAAGGTGGACTTATAGTAATTTAGGTTACTTATGGGAATGATTAACCTGTCTTGTGTAAAATATGTTTAGGTTAGCTACTTTTTTTATAAGATGTTAGGAGTGGTTGATGTTGTTTGGAGATAAACAATGAAGTTTATTTTGGAAGACTATGTTATCAAATCCTTATTGTATTTGGGTTTCAATCTTTGTTTGGTTTATTTTGAGGAATTTTAAGGACCGTTATTTATGGAATGGTCTATGATGAACTTTGGGTAGTACCATGGATCTTCGAAGATTTAAAAGTAGTTTCCATTACTATGGGATTCTTTCTTTTTAAAGAGTTGTTTTACCTTAACCTTTCTGTTTTTGGGATAATGTTTAAAGATAGAAGAAATATATAGTTAATCTTTTGTGGATTATGTGATTCTCTAGAAGATGATTCTTGTGCTTTTTATGAGACCAAGTGTTTTTGAATTCTCCTCATTTGGAGAAAAGATTAGTGTTGGTAGGGACTTATTAAAGGATGAAACTCTACTTGAAGGTAGGTATATTTTCTTATGTTTTTTGTTCTATGTAGTAAATGAATTCCTCATAATTATGAAAAGGAATGTAAAACAAAAACGTTGTTGGTTTACGTTTTCTACTAGGTAATCAAAGACCGTTTACACACATCGTAAGTTTGGGATTTTTTTATGGTTAACTTTCTCCTAATCATGTTTTCTATCACTCTTCCTTAGAACGTGACCCTTGGTTTTTTCCTCTATGTCCATGTTTTCCTACATGGGATCCTAGTATGGGTTAACTCAGGTGACCTTTGTACTTCCCTTTCTTTCTTTTAAAGTAATAGTTTTAATGACTCCTTTTCCGATGTGGGGCTTTCAATAAAATTTCAAAACCCAATTTTAAAAATTGCTAGGACGCAATTTCTAAAGGGGGGAAGATTGTAACGACCCGAAATTTTGAATAAATCTTGTTTCCTAATTTTGTGTGTTGTTTTATTTTATTTTATTTTTATACTCAACAAAAATGTTTCATTTGATAACATGAGTATAATTAAAATGAGACCGGTGGGTTTTGACTGTTATATGACCATTGGTCAATATGACCGCTGTAAACTAAACGTTTCGATTATTTTCTCTAAATACAAGTAATCTTGGTTAATTAATATAGAAAGAAGATTTGATGGCCTCACCCAGTAGTCTTGGACCCATCGAAGCTCATCTATCAGAACTTGGGAAGGAGGTAGCACCACTGGGCTTTGCTCTGGACCAAACCCAATTTGAACTTCATCGTGTGAAGCTAGAATGGGATCACCTTCGTGAGAAGTTCAAACTGATAAAAATTACTACTCGTGTGATGTTGGCCGAGCCTCCCTCGGATTCTCTCACCTTAGCACACCTTACACTTAGGTCCTATGCTGGTGTGATAAGGGGCTATGTAAGGAGACTGTAACTACCTTGTGTAATCCTTTGTTTTAAATAAAAAAATTTATTTCTTCTTATGATGAAGTTTATGAATTTTCAAATGTCCGGATAAATATAGTATGCATAATTTTGATGAATTTTAGAAAAAGTTTATTTTAAAAATGTTTAAGTAAACCTTAAATAATTAAAAATGTGTAATGATTTTCAAAAAATGATCTTCTACAATTATGTTCAGTACGAAATTTAGAGTCTAATAAGATCAACTTAATTTTCGATGAATAGTAAATTATGAATAGTGATTTTATGCTTAGGATTAGTAATGTGACCAGATGGATTAGTAATCTCACTTAATGAAAGTATTAAAATAAGCTAGACACTTTGATTAAGTAATGTGATTCAATAAAATGGTTAAATAACGGTTTCATAAATTATTATTCAAGTATTAGTTTTTTTTGGGTGAATAGTGTTTTTTAATTAAAAATTTAATTAAAAATATTTAGAAAATTATTTTTATAAAATGGACTTCATTTTTTAACTCAGAGCATCGATATTATGTTAAGGTAATTTTTGGGGATTTTTCTGAAAAAAATGAATTTTCGGTGAATAGTGTTTTTAAATTAAAAATTTAATTTAAAATATTTAGATTTTTTTTTTATAAAATGGATTTCATTTTCTAAATCAGATCATTGATATTTGGTTAAGGTGAAATTTTGGGATTATTCTGAGAAAGTTGAATTTTCGATGAATAGTGAAAATACAGTTTTTAAATTACGGGTGTTTAATGACATCATTAAATGATGTATTAAGTATGTAATCAACATGGTCGACTTATGAATAGTAATATAAGGTATGAGGTCTCCCAAGTGGCCAATACCATGGGCAAGCCCATGGTTTTTCCAAAACCACTAATGAGGTGTCCCTTGGCCATTAATGCCTTGTCCTCTCGCTTTCCCTATAAATACCAAGTCATCCTCTCATCCATTCGACTCCCCACTCTCCCCCAACGAAGTTCTAGTCTCATTACCTCCCAAGGAGTCCTCCCAAGTTGCCCCCAAGCCCTCAAGGTCCCAACTTTTTAGTTTTAAGAGTTACGTTTTAAGGTAAGGGATCTGACCTCTATCTTTCTTTTCAAGAAATCTCTTTTATGTAATTTCTTTTATGCTCCATGTTCTTATGTTAAAGGATGTTCTTTTATACTCCTCTTACTGCCCTTTTCATGTTCATATAATGAGATATCCCCTCTTACTCTCATTATTTCATTTTATGAAGTTTTAGGTGGCGCCATTAGGCTGCCGAAATTTTTGTAACAGATTCTTTCTCCCTTCTCATTTTTCAAGATCTATTTTCATGTAATGTATTTCAAGTTCCTTTTTATTATGTTGGGGTATGATCTCTAAATTTATCATACTGATCTTTTTTATCATATAATGAGAGACCCCATTTGATCTCTTTAATTCAGTATTTTGAAGTTTTAAGTGGCGCCGTTAGGCTGCCGAATTTTTAAGTGGTTCTTTCACCTTTCTCCTTTTTCAAAGTTCTAATTCCATGTCAAGTCTTGAAAGATCCTTTTTATTATGTTGGGGTATGATATCTATATCTATCATACTGATCTTTTATATTCATATGATGAGAGACCCTCTTTGATCTCATCAATTCATTTTTGTTGAAGTTTAAGTGGCGCCGTTAGGCTGCCGAATTTCTAAGGGGTTCTTTCACCCTTCTCGTTTTCAAGATCTACTTTCATGTCAAGTCTTTCAAGTTCCTTTTTATTATGTTCGGGTATGATCTCTATATCTATCGTACTGATCTTTTATGTTCATATGATGAGAGACCCTATTTGATCTCATCAATTCATTTTTGTTGAAGTTTAAGTGGCGTCGTTAAGCTGCCGAATTTCTAAGGGGTTCTTTCACCCTTCTCGTTTTCAAGATCTACTTTCATTTCAAGTCTTTCAAGTTCTTTTTTATCATGTTGGGGTATGATATCTATATCTATCATACTGATCATTTATGTTCATATGATGAGAGAGCCTATTTGATCTCGTCAATCCATTTTTGGAGGTTTTAAGTGGCGTCGTTAGGCTGCCGAATTTCTAAGGGGTTCTTTCACCCTTCTCGTTTTCAAGATCTACATTCATGTCAAGTCTTTCAAGTTCCTTTTTATCATGTTGGGATATGATATCTATATCTATCATACTGATCATTTATGTTCATATGATGAGAGACCCTATTTGATCTCGTCAATCCATTTTTGGAAGTTTTAAGTGACGCCGTTAGGCTGCCGGATTCTCATAAGAGAAATCTTATTTTTGTCTTCCTTTCAAGTTCTTTGTTTCATATGATATATCATTCAAATTTCATTACCATGTTCTTAAATACTATATATTTTGGTCCCCTACTGTTTTATGTATCATTTTTGAGTGGGTGACCCATGTCCCCTCTCTTTTTAATGTTTTCTAAAACCATGTATCGTAGACGTTATCCTGCATAGTTTTCGTCTCAAAATGCCTCCCTCTTTATTGAAAAATTATTTTATGTTATTAATTGAATACTCAAAGCTCTTATTTCTACAGTGGTATTCACATATATAAAAAAAATTTCTATTTTAAATTCTTGGATTTACATACATGAAACTCGCTTTCCCTTTTCCGTGGGTTTAAAGTGACCTAAAGATCATGTCTTTAAAGCAGTTTTTAAAATATTATGATTATGAAATGAAACTCATTTCTTTTATGCTATATGAGTTGTTTATGAAATGATTTATGATGATATATGTGGCTCACATGATAATAAAGACATGTCAAGGGTGCGCCTAGATAGCGCTCCAATGCATTGGGTAAAGACTTAATCTCTAGAGATGACTTTTTAGACTGATACCTTGGTGAATAACCTTGGTAATTTTTAATGACACCTTGGGGATGGACCTTGGTGAAACGAAATGATTGTCAATATTAAATGTTGTAGCCACATCTTCAAGTTATAAAAAATGTTATTTTTATTATGATATTCCACATGATTCTTTATCATGCCTTAAAGTTCTTTTTCATGACATAGTTGATGTATCTCAAGTTCACATGTTAAATATTTCTTTGGTTTCCCTTACTGGGCCTTCTGCTCACCCTTTCTTTTGATGTATGTCCCCAGGTTATGAGATGCAGTAATGAACCTAGGATGAACATGAGGAGAAGCCTTTCAAGTGTTTAAGAAGAATGTTTTATATTTTCATGTTTTAAGTTCCTGGTTTCCAAGACACTAAACCTTAAAGATCCTCGGTTTTGTAAAATGTAATGGAAGTTTATGTGATAAAAAGGCGGGATGCTATAGAGAATGATCAGGTGGGGAAGAATATTTTGAACCTTTTGAGTGAAATCCCAATGGATGAAGGTGGTCATTCTAAGGAACATGATCTAGAGAAGGTGGGTGGCATGATGGATAATCTGTCCCAGATGTAAGGAGGCTTTGTGGCTATGTAGGATATTATTATTTTCCCTCAAGGGAAGATGGGAAAGGAGGCTATAAATGAATATATACAACTGGATCTTATGGATGTCGCATAGTGGGAAGTAGGTGAGGAGGTTGGGGAAAAAGTAAAGCCCTGGGAGCTTTTCTTTCACTTCGAGGAAGAAATATTGGAGGAGGATTTGCTAATTTATGCTTCTCAAGAGGATTCAGACCAGATGGAAGAGAGACTAATTATAGTAGAAAACAATAAGGAGAATTATGAGTGTATCATCAAGCAAGCTCAGATTTTGATAAGAGGATTCAATGAAAGGAAGATAAACGTAGAGAATTTCATCCAAACATGGAATAAGATGACTTATAATTTTTAATACCTAATCAAGGACGGTTCAGATACAAAGGTAACTAATCTTCACCGGAAATTATATAGGGAGATTGCTTCTAATATTTTCAATCATTCATTCAATGATTTTTTAATTGTATATAGTGTCCCTTGGATTAAGGGTGGATGGCTTGTGGAGAACACGCGCCGCACGCCCTCCAGTTTGAATTTCTTGACCGTTCTTCCCGCTTCGCATGCCTCGGAGTCGGAGGCGCCTTCTCCGGTGCTGGTTATTGTTCCTTCTTCGGATAAGCTGGTTTGTCCTCCTGATGGTATTCCATCACCTCCTGACGTCCCCCCGCGGCCTCAGGTCTCTTCTGCATTGTGCGGTGTCTCTTCCCTCAAAGAGATTCTTCTCAGGCCGACTCCACCCCTGTCCAACGGCTTTCCCCTGTTTTCAGAGATTCGTCTAGATCTTGTTATTATAGATCAGGTGGATGACTACCCGATGCTCTCGTTCCCCGTGGATGCTTTTGAATCGACTTCAAAGCTGCACCAATGAACGCTGGTGGCCCGTTTTTGGCAGGATTGGCCTCCGCTTCCATATTTTCAAAACTTGGTGGATTCATGGAAGATGAGCGGCCCGTGGGCTTCTTCATCCAAATATTGTGATAATCGTCACTTCAATTTGTTCTGGCGGTCTATCGGAGTTCACTCTGGACGAGATTCCCCGCAGGCGGCGGTGTGGTTTAAGCTACCGGGGCTCCCTTTTCCATTTCAGGATGTTTCTTTCCTCCCTTCTATTGGTGATGCAGTGGGTTCTTTTTTATGCATGGATGAGAGTACTTCGATGTTATTGGATGGGTCTGCTGCTTGGATCTGTGTGGAGGTGGATTTATCTGCCCCTATCCAAGATCGTATCTTTTTCAAGGATGGTTCTTTCTCTTGGTGACATAAGTTAGTTCTTCAATCTCCGGCTCATTTTTTCACGCATTGTTGTTTTCAAGGGCACTCGGCCTCAGTATGCAGGAGGCTCGACTCTGATTTTCAGTCCCCTCCCAGGGGAAATCTGTATCTACGTAAAGACATGCGCTGTGGTGCGATCTTTTGTCATTTGATCTTGGGGGACTTTCCGGGGATACTTGTAGGAGATTTTAATATTGTTTTTGTGGGGTCCACTCCCAATATGGGGTGACGTTTTTCGATGGAGGAAGTCCTTGGGCGGCAATCAACTCTGCTGCAGGTCTTCTTTGGTGGGCGTCAAGGTGGACAGCAGGCAATGGGAGGAAGTTCCATGGGTAGATGACCTACCCACCAACCAAAAGAGAAGGCCGGATTTCCTCCTCCATTTAAACGGGATCAAATCTCATTGTTCGTAATCTATGATTGTGTGATCCTTCGTGATTATCCGGAGAGAAGGGAATAGAGAAGTGACCCTGTTTCTCCCGTGGACGTAGGTCATCCGACCGAACCACGTTAAATTCCGATGTTGCTCCGTTTACTCTCGTTTTTTGTGTATTTGAGGTACCACGCACCTCCGCAACGCCCCAACAAGTGGAATCAGAGGCGAGTCGGAGCGAACAAAGTTGAATCGGCGAGGCGACGGTGAATTTTTCGGTGGCCGGAAAATTGAAAGTGGTCGGAAAATTTTTCCGAGGTTAGATCTGTGAAGAAGACGGCAAGAGGATTCCAACGGCACAAGCGACGATAAAACGAAGTTGAAACGAGTCCGGTATGCTCGGTCAAAGTTTGGTCAAACCTGTGGGTGAACAGTACCCTAGTGCCAGAGAAGACGACACTGTTCCCGCCACCGGTGAAAATTCCGGCGGAAACTCCAGCATGCCATGTCACAACCCGCCTTCACCAAGATGAGAGAAGGGACAGCAGATTGTCAGACTTTTCCTTCTTCAAGTTGAAGGAGAGATAATGACCCCTGAGACCCGCCTTCAATAGGTCCCAGAGTGGCGACTAGCACCAAGGGTATAGAATCACACACAAGATAGAAGACATTACTCTTTTTTTTATCAGGATCGGGAGATAAGATAGTAAATCTCAACAACACCAAAACTGGGGGGTAAAAGTAAGGCCAAAGAAAACCATTCTCATATGCATGTTACAAAAGTAAATGTCACAAAGTACAAGGAGACTACAAAGGTAAAGTACCAAAGAAAAGAAAAACAACAACTGCAACTTTCCCAACGTCCGAGCTAGTACGGCCCTGCACGATCCCTGAAGTCTTCCTAGAAACCTGAAAGCAGTTTTATATACCTAGGGTGAGCATACAAGTATACTCCATAGGGAAAACCAAAGACTCTCGTGCACAAGTGGAAAGACATTCTAATGCCCTGTGAGAAAAGAGATAGCCAAAGCACCTAGCAAGGAAAACTATCCACTCAAGCCTCACCAAAGCACACTCCCCAAATAACACAAGTCAAATAATGTATAGTAATAGCACATCGATGTTTGGGTACCCCGCGCCACTTTCCCACTGGTTATTGAAGACATCCTATGCATCAAACCAATCCCGTCATTCTCACCGTAGTCCCACTGCCACACCCTGCCCACACACACCTGGTCCACAACCACGCATCCCGCCCACAAACACCTGAGCCACAACCACGACACGAAACCACGCCCGTAAACAGCTGGGCTACAACCACACATCCTGCTCGCAAACACCTAGGCCACAACCACCACACCAAACCACACCCGTAAACACTTAGGCCAGAACAACTACTGCCACGCCCGAAGACACTTAGGCCTCATCCTGAAGACTCTTGGAAAACAACCTGCCCACACACACCTGGGCCAACCCCCACAACTACCCTGCCCGAAGGAATCTTGGGCTATAATGGACCTTAGGCCGTCACAGCCTGCCCGAAGAGTCTTGGGCTATTCAGGAAAGGGAGCAGAAAAGGAGCTAATAACCAGTCACTCATAGGAATGTTGGGAAAAACACCATCCCCCATGAAATGGGGGCGTTCGACACTAAGTGCTCAACTTGGGTGGAGCGCGAATAAGAAACATAAGAACTAAAATTATATGTATAGGTAACAAGCACTCATCCCCACTTAGGGTCTCCAAAGCCAACCTAAGCACAAACACCCTTGTTGCTATTCATTCATAAAAGAAAGGCACGACACTCACGGCCAAGTAACAGCTCATTCCCAAAACCAATTCCCCATTTAACCCATTCTTGTTTTCTTGTTCAAGTGATCCCATTTAGGTGATTTCTACACTACTGGGCAAATAACAGGCATAACCACAAGTCAGAGAAAGAGAAACAGCCAAACATCAATTTAAGCATTCACACTCGGTTCACTTGTATGTCACAACAACAAAGGGATCAGTGAGATCCCTCAAAGTACTGGAACCAAACCAAGCCTCGAGATACAACCCTACACAACTTCAGATTCATGACCAACAATTGTGCCACAACAGAGGATCCCATCCTCTTCCACGTCACCCCATAAGCATCGAGCATAACAAACAGACATGCCACCAAGACAGAACAAGGAAGTTTCCAGACTCAAGTACATCAATCACTAAATTTTCTTCTTTCTGTTTGGTTAACCGAGGTGATCACACAAGGTTTTTTCCCTCCTCAATGCAATCGGTGAAGATTTTATGTGATTCTCTGTGTGAGCTCTTTCTATTTGATGATCATTCGCTATTGAAGTCGGTTTGGGTCTCTTGTTTCAGTGTTTCTCCGGTTGGGTTTCGTTTGGAGTTTGTGACGGTGTCGTGCTTCTCGGTGACGATGATGTTTTCCAACGAGCTGGCTTCCAACGAGATGGTTCTGAGGATGGTTGGTTTGTGTCAGGTTTCACATGCCGAGGCGGTAGGCTCGAGGAGGTGATGATGGTCTCTCTTTTGGAATTTTGAATTTTGAATTTTGAAATAGGTGATGTACCAGCGTGCGAATAGCGAGGCAGTGCTATTGGATCTCATTTGAATTTTGAATCAGGGTGGGGTACGTCGGTTAGTGGTGCGGTGTTCGACAGTTCTCATTGATATTTTTGAATTTTGAAACCTGTAATGCGAAATTTGTGGCTGATGTAGGTTCCGACTTTACCTGAAATTGGATTTTTAATAAAATAAAATAAAAATGGATTGTGGTCAAGGGTTCATTAGTGTGCAAGGAAAGACCACCAACGACCATGATTTTCAGTGAGCATAGCCCATACAGTTCACAACATATAGAAATTATAAAAGTGTATAGCAGAAAAGTCAAACACACCCCATCATTCTTTAACAGTCTATTTATTATCTTTGTTAAGGTTTGGTTTCATCCATTCCCACAGAACAATAGCGTACCCACCCCGCATGATACACAGTAAGGAAAGACGTAGGAAAACCCTACTTGGATGATCAACGATGAAGTATTTCTCCACGCAATGAGAACTGAGGATGCACGACTTGCAGGGGAGGGACGTCGGGGACTCCAAGGGTGAGCAGAAAGGCTCTGACACAGGCGCATCACTTGCCCCGGGAAGGGGAACTCCAAACGCACCAGGAAGAAAATGAGACCATCCAGGAGAAAGAAGAAGAAGGAATTCTCATACGATATAAGGATGCGATCCCATTGTTATGGGATATGGAAATTTGAATGGATTTAAAGTCGGATCATGGTTCTCCACGTGGTTGGGCAGTTACGCACAACTGAATTAATTGTTATTTAATAACTCCCATCGGGAAAAGGTGGTAACAGCTGTGACTTTAAAGAAATTTATATAAATAGAGGGGAACGTTACATGGACACACAGCTGGGTCCTTTGAGGGTCGCCCCACTCTTAGGAATTTTAAACATTGATTATGGGGCTAAAAACAGCCTTGAACCACTTCCAAAAGGTCAAAAAGGCTTAAAAGTGGTGTTACAGGAAAAACTATAGAAGAAAAACTCGACATGGTCGTGTGACACCGATCGATCGCACCGATTGGTGAAACACCGATCATGTCCCACCGATCGGGGACACACCGATCAGTCGCACCGATCGGCGACACACAGATCGGTCGCACCGATCGGTGACACACCGATCAGTCGCACTGATCAGTCATAGCGATCGTGTCACACCGATAGGTCGCACTGATCATGTTGCGCACCGAAACGACGTCCTGCTACTGAGACGCCATCCTTAGGATCTGGAATTTGGCAAAGGGATGAACCATGAGGGTCTGGGCCATTACATTAGATACCTCTAGAACTATTCTTGTCCTCGAGAATCAAAACTAGACCCGAAGAAAAGAGGGGGGTCCGAACAACCACCCCGAAAGATACCTCTCAAGAGTGAACCTCATCGACATATAGGAACACATCCTGCTTAAGAAACCATGCAACATTCATGGGTCAAGCTATCTAGTCATATGGGTTAGGGAGTTTCTTCCTTTATGTCAAGATACTATCCGCTTTGGGCAGCACTGACTCATCTGCATGAGTTCAATCACATCCAACTTAATGCGTCATGATTAGGGATCAGGTCCTCCCCTCTCCACAGTCAGGAATTTTCACATGCATCTAGAGAATAAGGAAAACCATACATTCCATAGTTAAGAATCTAAAGTATTCCATCACAAACAAGTACAAACAAAATAGAACAAAACTCAAAACAACTCTGGGTATTGGGCGCACATCTGTGCCTTCCATTCCCAGGTACTCTCTTCAAGCCCACCATGCCTCCACGACACACAAATTAAGGAATGACCCATCAACGGAGCACCTTATCCTCACGATCCTCAATCCTAACTGGTCTTTCCTCAAAAGTCACGTCGGCCTCGATGCCCATCTTTCCCCAATCGAGGACGTGTGAATCATCGTGTAGATACCGTCGAAGTTGTGACACATGGAAGATGTCATGTATTATCAGTAGCAGCGGTGGTAGCGCTAGCTGATAAGCCACTTCTCCCACCCTCCAAAGCACTTCAAATGGTTCGATGAACCTTGGAGAAAGCTTACTCCCCCTACCGAACCTCTGTTGCCCACGCTAAGGGGAGACCTTCAAGAATACGTGGTCCCCGACCCCAAACTCCAAGGGTCTCCTCCTATTATTGACATATGAATTCTACCGGTCTTGAATCGCCTTCATCCTCTCCTGTATAAGCTGAACCTTCTCTGTCATGCTTTGCACCACTTTCGGGCCAAGAACACTTGTTCCCCCAACCTTGGTCCAGCACACGGGTGAGCGACATGGCCTTCTATACAAGGCTTCGAACGGAGTCATGCCAATGGTAGAGTGATAGCTATTATTGTAGACAAACTCTACCAGAGGAAAGTGCCGCACCCACGATCCCCCATAGTCCAAGATACATGACCGTAGCATATTCTCCATTGTCTGGATGGTGCGCTCTGTCTGTCCATCTGTCTGTGGGTGGAAAGCAGTGCTAAGACGTAGTTGGGTGCCAAAAGCATGCTGCAATCCCCTCCAGACTCGTAAGGTAAACCGTGCATCCCTATCCGAGACTATGGACCTCGGAACTCCATGCAACCGCACCACCTCATCCACGTACCTCCGTGCTAAGGCATCCACTGCACCCGACTCCTTGATCACTAGAAAGTGAGCCGATTTTGTCAACTGGTCCACCACTACCCAGTTAGCATCACAACCTCCTTAAACCTTGGGTAGTCCTGTGACAAAATCCATCGAGATGTCATCCCACTTCCATTTGGGGATATCTAAAGGTTGTAACAGACTGCCTGGAACACGGTGTTCAGCCTTCTCCTGCTGACACACTAGGCACTTGGCCACGAACTCTGTCACCGCCCGCTTTACCCCGGGCCACCAAAACTAACCCCTCAGACCCCGGTACATCTTGGAAACTCCCGGGTGCATCGCTAAGGGTGATTTGTGGAACTCACCAAGAACACTCTCGTGCATTGCCTCTAGGAAAAACATCTTCCCTCAGAAAGGCATCTAATTCTGACTATCCTCCATCCATCCTTCCGGAGCATTGCCTTCGTTAGCCCGATCGCGCATCACTTCACTCTCTAAGTCTCCCCACTAAGACTCTTCCACCTGCCGCAAGAGAGAGGATTTCACTGTCATCTCAAACAGACAACCTCTACCGCCATCCTCTCTTACCTCTAGGTGCAGGGCAACCAACTCCTCCATCGCCTTCCAATCATCTATCGACTCTCGAACGACATCCTTCTTCGACTTCCTGCTCATAGCATCAGCCACCACATTCCCTTTTCTTGAGGTGTAGGAAATTTCAAAGTCGTAATCCTGAAGGAACTCCATCCACCTTCACTTCCGTAAGTTTAGGTCCCGCTGGGAGAGGATATACATCAAGCTTTTGTGATCCGTGAAGACCACGAAGCGCTCCCTGATGAGGTAATTCCGCCACAACTTTAGTGCGAAAACGACCGTCACAAGCTCCAAATCGTGGGTGGAATAATTTTCCTCATGGGGATGTAACTATCTAGACCCATAAGAGATCACCCCTTGTCATTGCATCAGCACACACCCGAGGCCTTGTCCTGAAGCATCACAAAACACCTCATACGCCGCCCCTTCTTCTGGCAACCTCAGCACTGGGGCACTTACCAAATTATCCTTCAGATATCTGAAGGCTACCTCGCACCGCCCATTCCACGCGAAAGCCTGGTCCTTCTTGGTCAAAGCGGTCAAAGGTGCTGCAACTCGGGAGAAGTTGGGCACGAACCTCTGATAGTAGTCTGCTAGTCCAAGGAAACTACGAACCTCTGCCACGTTCTCAGGTGCTGGCCAAGAAACAACCGCCTCGACCTTCGATGGGTCTGATGTTATTCCCTGCTCAGACACCACGTGCCCAAGGAAGTGCACTTCTCGCATCTAGAACTTGCACTTGGACAACTTCCCATAGAGTTTGTGTTGTCGGAGGACCTCTAAAATTGTTCTCAGGTGCTCAGTGTGATCCTCCTCTGATCTTGAGTAGATCAGGATGTCTTCAATACACACGACTACGAACCGATCCAGGTATTTCCGGAAGACGGAGTTCATGAGCCCCATGAACACAGCTGGAGCGTTCGTAATGCCTAATGGAATGAACACAAACTCAAAGTGCCCATATCTGCATCTGAAGGCAGTCTTCGAGATGTCACCCTCCTTCGCCCTCACCTGGTGATATCCCGACTGCAGGTCAATCTTGGAGAACCACCCTGCCCCTTTTAACTGGTCAAAAGGTCATCTATCCTTGGGAGAGGGTAACGGTTCTTGACCGTTACCTGATTCAGTCTCTGGTAGTCTATGCACAACCTGAGACCACCATCTTCCTTCTTTGCGAATAAGACTGGAGCACCCCATGGTGATGCACTTGGTCGAACTTAACCCTTCTTCATCAGATCATCAATCTAAATCCACAACTCCCATAACTCGGAAGGTGCCATCCGGTAGGGATCCATCGAAATCGAATGAGCACTAGGTTGCAAGTCTATCCCAAACTCAACATTACGTCGAGGGGGTAGATTCAATACCTCCTCAAGAAAGACGTCCATAAACTCACTGACGATCCCTGGTAATTCCATTATTTCCGCATCCACCGACTCCACTAATAGTGCAGCTAACAAGGAAAGGAGGGGCTCCTCTCGCCTGCTGCTTTTCTGGAAACCCCGCTCACCGATGAAGGTTACACGTCGGCCGCTCAAATCTGAAAACACGACCCTTCCTCGGAAGTAGTAAATGATGGCATATACAGAGAACATCCACTCAATGCCTAGGATAACATCCTATGGATGTATCTGCAACAGTATAAAATCCCTGATAGACTGATGTGGATCTATCATCATTTTACAACCGTAGAAAACATAAAACAAGTCGGTCTGGCCTCCGACTGGTATGCTTAGCACCAGGGGCACTAGAAGTCTCTCAACGTCTAAACCCAGAGCACGGGCCAGACTGGGTGCAACAAAGGAGTGCGAATCTCCTGTATCGAACAAGGTGTATACAAGAGTACTAAACAAGTTGATCATACCTCGAACGACTTCTGGCCCTGCTGGAACTGCTGCCTCTGCGACGTGAAACTGCCCACGCTCAGCTCCTCTGCCTCTCGGCTGTCAGCCACCTCCCTGACCATGCCTGGGTAGAGGTCCTTGAGGAGCGTCCTGAGGTCGGCCTCCTCCTGCAACGACTTCTCCCAGAGGAGCGGGAGCTTGCTGCCCCTGCTGCTGCGGCTGAAAGGGCCTAACTGGAAACTGCTGCTGCTGAGGTGGGCACTGAACCTGCCCACCCTCTCTGTATTGTACCCTGTCTGGGCACTGATTTTGAAGGAGCCCATGGCTTCCATAGATGAAGCATCTCGGCCCAGATCTTGAAAGGAAAGGGAGAGGGCCGGGAGATCATAACTGGAATTGTTGAGTCCTGCTTCCTACTGGTCAAAACCAAGAGGTCCCTGACGCTGGTGGCCTGCTGCTGACGAATTTCCCCTTCGACGAGCCCAATTGGATCCCCTCTTACGATACACCTCCCAGCGTGTGCATCATTTCCACCACTCCAGCCTTCTTTTGGACCTCTATGTACGTCGGTAGGGTGAAGGGAGTAACAACATACAAGAGAGAAGGTCGAAGTGCCTCCTCCAAATGTCTCTCCCGAGACTCCTCATCCGGAAAGAGGTCGGGAGCAAAGGGAAGGAGATCCTTGAACTTGATCCCCAACTCTCTCACTGACATACTCCCCTATTGGAGGGAGAGTAGTTCCTGCCTCTTCTTAGCCTTCATCATGGAAGAGAGGAATTCCGCCCATAACTCCTTCTTGAAGTCAGCCCACGTAACCTCAGCCTCCCTCTTCTCCCCAAGATAAAGCGTCCACCACTGACGTGCTGCTCCATGCATCTGGCTTATAGTGTAACACCCCAGGTAAATAAAGAATATGAAATTTTCACATTTATCCATATTTGTGAATAAAATATTAATATTACTTTAAAGGGGACGCTATGCTCGATGGCGTACCCGATACACAACAACGAATTTCTTGGGAATCTTACGTTGCACTCTAATAATAAAATAATATTATTTTAAATGGTAATTAACGCATAGCCGTTGTAATGGCGTGAATGAATAGAACTAACTAAAAAATGATTATATATGTTTTTCAAATATTTTTACTTTTTACAATAAATGTTAGAGGATTAAAAATGCTAATATTCTTTAAAAGGTCGATTAACCGCCTTTTGATGGAGAACCTCTTTTAAATCCACTTGTTGACAATTTTATATGTTATATTTGACAAAATAAAATTCTTTTTAGAATCGTGACATCAAAATTTACTTTGTGTAAAGTTTTGGTATTTTTTCGATAAAGTTCATTTTTTAATGAATAGTGAAAAATGTTGTATTTTATTTCAAAACCTTTTTTTATCTAATTTATTTATATGATTAGATTATATTTTGAATTGTTTTTAAAGTGAAATTATAATATATTTTTATCATTTAATCCAATAGTGGTCATTGGAATTAGTTTCACTTTGAAATTGGACTTAAACTAGTGTCAATCTTTTAATAGATATTGTTTCATAAAAACATGCTATTTGTTTTGACAGCGGGAATTAATTATTAAATTAATTAATGCAACTTATATGTTTTGAATTTTGTAAAATAGAAATCATTTTTGAATTTGGAATATCAAATATAGCTTAGGGTGAATTTTTGGTATTTTTCTGAAAAACTTCAATTTTTGATGAATAGTGAAACCACTAAGTGGTAGTTTAAAAACTGTTTTTTCGTTTAAATGAAACTTTACCACTTCTGTGGTTTGAATTTCAAAAATCCGACATACATGTTTGTCATTAGGATGTAAAATGTGGTTCAATGGGATTAAAATAATTTTTTGGTGAATAGTAACTCTTAAGTTTTTATTCGCAATTAGAGGTAATTAGTGTAATTTAAGGTAAGGATAATGTTATAATAATATGAAATGATCTTGACACATGTTCTACCCTTATTGGATAAGTCATGGCCGACCAAGACAATCCATGGGTCAACTTGGGGACCCCATGGAGCCACTTTGGTTGGAAAATGACATTAATACCTTTTTATTTAAAGTTAAAATTAAAATGTCACAAACATGTGTTGTTTTACTAAAATAATTTTTACATGGGGTTATATAAGTCATATTTTTTGCTATAAATATTCATTAGAAATCTAAAAAAATTTCCTACATCATGATATTTGTTTTATAATTTTTATACATTAAATAAATTAATTTATTTATGACACCGAGATGATGCAGTGATTACCTCATAAATGAACGATTTAAATAAAATGAGAAGATAGGGTGAAATCTAAGTCTTACACTTATCACAAACCTATTGGATGGGTGGATTTCAAAACCTTATCACCTTATCCTCGAAATATATCCTTTTGGGACCTCTAAAATTCGAAAATCATTTTATAATAAAGTAATATTTTATAACTTTCCAAGAGTGCCCCTCCTCTCCTCTTATAAAAGGCCCCCACCTCTACCACCTTACACACACCTCTCAAGCCTTTGTATCGGCAAACCCATGCCCATTTCATCTCTCCACATCCCTATATTCATCATTGAAGCCTAACTTTGGGCAGAATCCTTTCCAAGGAAGCCTTTGAGCTCAAATCAAAGAGAGTTACCCGATTTAAAGGTAATGTCTTCCCTTGTGTTCTTTTGTTTTATTTTGCTTCTCCAAACCCCTAAACTCTTTTTATTACTTTTTTTGTAACAACACCAGTATCTTAAATATACTAGGATGTTTTTATAAGAAGTATTTGAGTTACACTTTCACACACCTCTGTCTAATGGTTAAAGAACATATTGTTTCTGTGGATGGCGAATTGCTGCCTCACGAAACGATGATTGTTCAATATTATTTTAACACCTTCAAAGGTGGCCATTAAGATGTCACTATATTTATATATGATATATAATATGTTTATGTTTTCCTTAAGATTCTGTATTTTTTCATTTATGTCATACCTTTAGGGTTTCCATTATGGGTAAACGCGATATCTTCATTTTAGGAAGTGCGGACTACCGCCCCTCAAAGTGATTTGATTTGTTAATGCCATATGTGGGATGTATAAAGGATGTAATTAATGGTATTACATGTGATATCCTACTGGAATTATAATATAACTTTATATCATTGTTATTTAATTCCATTGAATACAAAAAAAAAAGAAATTAAAGTAGCGTTCATGCGTACGTACGGCTTACCGTCTCCATGAACGGTACATTTCATTTCTTATCTCCAAATGTTATGTACTATTATAAGTACATATATATAATGGATATATATTTAATATATTACATCTAAATGATGGATATCATTATAGAATTATAATATATATATCTCTCAATTTGTTTTAATTCCATTAATATGACAAAAAAATGAAAGTAGCGTTCATGCGTACGTACGGCCTACCGTCTCCATGAACGGTGCTTTTAATTTTTTATCTCCAAATGCTATGGAATAGTATAAAATGAATATATACTGGATATATATGATATTTAAAACATCAATACTATTCTGTATATGATGTACCTATAACTACATGGAAAATTCTTTTCCAACAAGTTCAATTTTTACTCATGTACCAAACATCGACAAAAACGTCTGATATGAACTCACTTTATTAACCAATTATTATAACATTATAATATGTGATATGATCTGAATAATAATCTTTAAAGGAGTTCTTTAAGAAATTATAAATTGACCAAATTTTATTATTCATGAGATTAAAGAACTATCGAGTCATGTCGGACACAAGGTAAGGGATCCTACCCCTCTCTTTCTTTTTAAGTACACTCTTTTATGTTATTCCTTTTAAGCCCATCTTTCTTATGATTGGGATGTTATTTTATATTAATATTACTGTACTTTTTATGTTCATATGATGAGAGACCCTATTTTCTCTCATCAATCCATTTTGGAAGATTTGATTGGCGCCGTTAGGCTGCCGAATTTTCATAAGGGGTCCTACCTCTCTCTTTCTTTTTAAGTACTCTCTTTTATGTTGTTTATTTTAAGCTCATATTTCTTAGTTGGGGGATGTTCTTTTATATTAATATTACTGTACTTTCTATGTTCATATGATGATAGACCCTATTTGATTTCATCAATCCATTTTTTTGGAAGTTTTAAGTGGTGCTGTTAGGCTGCCGAGTTTTTGTAAGGGATTTTTCATCTCACTTTTATTCCCGTGAGATTTATGCTACATTTGCCACCATTTCCTTTGAGTGGTATATGTACTTCCCATTATTTTACTTTTTGTGTAATATAATTTCATTTATGAGTATTTACATCAATTTTGTATTGTCCTTCTTTCATGGGGTGTATGTTTCGAAAGATACCCAAATCGGTAAGAGAACCTTTCTCCCTCCTCTTTTTAAAAGACTTCTTTTGGTGGGTATTTTAATTTATATATTGTAATGTTGGGATATATTATTATATATCCTTATTGATGTAAATTTTATGTCCAAGTGATGAGTTACCCTTTTTATCTCTCATCAACTCATTTTATGAATTTTGAAGTGATGCCATTAGGCTGTCAATTTTTTGCAAGGGAACTTCTTAACCCAATTTTGATTCTTTGGGATAAACTTGCACTCCATGAATATGTCGTTCTATGAATATGTGTGAATAACCTCTGATTTTTTTACACTTAATATCCACTTATATTTGGTGTATTCGTTTTTCACACATAATTATGTAATTGATTTATCCTTAATCCAAGGATACCGTCTTTCTATGGGACTTCGTCTCAATCTCCTTTCATTGAGGAATATTTTATTTTATACACAACTTTATTTTATATGGTGTATAAAACCCTTTGAATTTTACGTTTGTTCAAAAGTAATCTTTTTATACGAAGAGTTTACTAAATGACAAAAGGGGGTGTTTTTATTTGTCGTATGTATGCAGCGACAATGACTTCTCCGCCGCCATGACCATTATTTCAGTTTCAGCTTCCTCTACAATCCATAACCTTTTTTAATGGAAAATAAATACCATGTTTTACTTTTATTTTATTTTGGTATTGAAAATGGTTTTCATAATGTTTTTATTATATCAATGTGTAGTATTGATATCTTGTGATTGAAATGTGGAAATGTTATGTTTCCTTTATGCATGTTTTATGTGATACGATTATGTTATGGTTCTTGGGAATTGTTATGAAGACGGGTGGTTCCATGATAAACTAAGGGCGGGTGAGCCTGATATAGATCTCCAATGCATTGGGTAACGTGAAGTAGTTAAACATTAAGGTTCCTCTGAAGAGATTTATGGAATATACTATGATGGGTATTCCAAACGTAACCAAGAGGGTTACTCCCTATGTAAGAATGTTATGAATACCTCAAGTTACCTTTATGCCTTATGATTTCTATGATTTATTCATGATTTGATGAGGTATGTTAAAATTCTTATGTTTTATGAGTAAAGTATGATTTCATACATATACTAATGTTTTCTTTTCATACTTTTATATCCCTTACTGAGCTTTTTATGATCATCCAAAGTTTTTGAAATGTTTTTCACAGTTCAAGGGAAATGTGCATGATATGATGATAGTGTCAAGGAAGTGTCAAGAAAGAATCCATGTTTTATTTTAAATATGTTTCCGTTGATGGGAAAAAAAGAATACTATCTTTTATGTAACCACTTTTTTTAAATGTGGAATGTAATTCATGATTTATGATCTAATTCTCTAAAACTCTAAACCTGAAAAGATCCTCAATGTGAATTATTCATTTAATTCAATATTAAGTAAGGTTTAAGGCTGGGGCCTTATAGTTAGTATCAAAGGTCGGTTTAGATAACTTTAGAGGTTAGGGTATTCTCTAAGCATAAGTGACATTACAATAATGGTTAGGATTTTATAAAGAGTCCTAGTTTTAGATAAAGTGATTGAGTAAGTATATCTTAGTGTTTATCTTCCTCATTAGTACATGATGGTTTTGTTGATATACTCACACTGACATTTCTGTTTTTAGTGAATGGATGGATCTAGCAGGCATCAAAGTGACAATAGGTTTGAAGGAAACTGTGGTGGTTCTCTGATTAAGAGACTAGATGAAATGGGGGATTCAATGAGGAAACTCGTGGTTGTTCTAAACCAACTATCAAGGAGTCATGATCAACCACTTGAACCTTGGTATGTTCTGTAATGCATCATGTACGAGATGACCAATCGATGTGGAAGTTCAGGTAATAATTATAAAGGTAACCATTAGGGTTTATATGATCCTTACTTTTGAGGTAATTATGGGTTATTATATGTTATGATGGAAAATGAAAGGCATGAGATAAACTTGAGGTTAAAATATGTTATGATTATTTTTGAAGATTTTATCTCGTTTTTGTTTTAAGAATTATATAGTTTTGGAAAAAGGACAACACGCAGACCGTGTGACAACCCGTCACGTCGGACAAAGCTGCGGTAATCGAACCCACAACCAAAGTGCGACTGGTATTTATCGCCTACCACTGGACTACGCGAAGTCCCTGGTTAGTTTGACTAATTCTTTTTAGTTAGATGATTTTATGAATCAAGAGTAATTTTATTTTGGGTTATCTATGGAAATGATTAACCTATCATGGAGGATATGTGATTAGGTTAATTACTTTTCAATATGAGAATTTAAGGGCAACTGATGTTATTTGGAGATAAAAGTTAATTTGTACCTTGGAAGACTATGTGATTAAATCCTTCAAATATTTGGGTTTTAATCTTAGTTTGGTTTACTTTGAAGAATTTTATGGACAATTGTTTATCGAATGGTCTTCGTTGAACTTGGGTTTTTTTGGGACAAATTTTGGAGATTAAGAATAGATTTTCTTTTTATAAAGGATTATACTTTTGTGGATTATTTGATCTCATACTAACAATTTTGGTTTTGGTTTTTGTCTAAAGACATGGGAAATATATAGTTCTCTTTTTTGGATTAGTTGATTCTCAAGATGTTGATTATAGTACTCTTAATGTGAACAAGTCTTCCTAAATACTCGTCTTTTGGAGAAAATATGAGTTTGATTAAGGAATCTAGTAAAAGTTGAAAGTCTACGTGACAAGTAAGTATGTTTCATTATGACTTAGTTAAGCTCAAAAATAAATTCCTCAATGAAGAATATCTTAAAAAAAATGTTGTCTATTAACTTTTCCTACTGGGAAATCGAATATCGTTTAACCCATCACAAGTTTGTGATATTCTTATGGTTAACTTTCTCCTAGACATGTTTACTATCCCTCTCCCTCAGAACATGACCCTTTGTTTTTTCCACCATATCCATGTTTTCCTACATGGAATCCTAGTATGGGTTAACTCGGGTGACCTTTTTACTTCTCTTTATTTATTTTAAAGTGATTGTTTTACTGACTCTTGTTCCGATGTGGGATTTTCAATGAAGTTTTCAAGCCCAATTTTAAAATTGCGAGGATGCAATTCACAAAAGGGGGGAAGGATGTAACACCCCAGGTAAATAAAGAATATGAAATTTTCACATTATCCATATTTGTGAATAAAATATTAATATTACTTTAAAGGGGACACTATGCTCGATGTCGTACCCAATACGCAACAATGAGTTTCTTGGGAATCTTACGTTGCACTCTAATAATAAAATAATATTATTTTAAATGGTAGTTAACGCCTAGCCGTTGTAATGGCAGAAATGAACAGAACTAACTACAAAATGATTATATATGTTTGTCAAATATTTTTACTTTTTACAATAAATGTTAGAGGATTAAAAATGCGAATGAATCCAATTTTAAGCGTAAACATTCTAATATTCTTTAAAAGGTCGATTAACAACCTTTTGATGGCGAACCTCTTTTAAATCCACTTTTTGACAATTTTATGTGTTATATTTGACAAACTAAAATTCTTCTTTAGAATCGGGACATCAAAATTTACTTTGTGTAAATTTTTGGTATTTTTCCGATAAAGTTCATTTTTTAATGAATAGTGAAAAATGTTGTATTTTAATTCAAAACCGTTTTTTATCTAATTTATTTATATGATTAGATTATCTTTTGAATTGTTTTTAAAGTAAAATTAGAATATATTTTTACCATTTAATCCAATAGTGGTCATTGGAATTAATTTCACTTCGAAATTGGACTAAAACTAGTGTCAATCTTTTAATAGATATTGTTTCTTAAAAACACGCTATTTATTTTGACAGCGAGAATTAATTATTAAATTAATTAATGTGACTTACATGTTTTTAATTTTGTAAAATAGACATCATTTTTGAATTCGGAATATCAAATATAGCTTAGGGTGAATTTTTGGTATTTTTCTGAAAAACTTCAATTTTTGATGAATAGTGAAACCACTAAGTGGTAGTTTAAAAACTGTTTTTTCGTTTAAATGAAACTTTACCACTTCTGTGGTTTGAATTTCAAAAATCCTACATACATGGTTTTCATTAGGATGTAAAATGTGGTTCAATGGGATTAAAATATTTTTTTGGTGAATAGTAACTCTTAGGTTTTTAATCGCGATTAGAGGTAATTAGTGTAATTTAAGGTAAAGATAATGTTATAATAATATGAAATGATCTTGACACATGTTCTACCCTTATTGGATGAGACATGTCCGACCAATAAAATCCATGGGTCATCTTGGGGACCCCATGGAGCCACTTTGGTTGAAAATGACATTAATACCTTTTTATTTAAAGTTAAAATTAAAATGTCACAAACATGTGTCGTTTTACTAAAAAAATTTACATGGGGTTATATGAGTCATATTTTTTACTATAAATATTCATTAGAAAGATAAAAAGATTTACTACATCATGATATTTGTTTTATAATTTTTAGACATTAAATAAATTAATTTATTTATGACACCGTGATGATGCAGTGATTACCTCATAAATGAACGATTTAAATAAAATGAGAAGATAGGGTGAAATCTAAGTCTGAAACTTGTCACAGCCCTATTGGATGGGTGGATTTAGAAATATTATCACCTTATCCTCTAAATATTTACTTTTTGGACCTTTAAAATCCTAAAATCATTTTATAATAAAGTAATATTTTATAACTTGCCAAGAGTGCCCCTCCTCTCCTCTTATAAAAGGCCCCCACCTCTACCAACTTACACACACCTCTCAAGCCTTTGGCTCGGCCAACCCCTACCCATTGCATCTCTACACATACCTCTATTCATCATTGAAGCCTCACTTTGGGCAGAATCCTTTCCAAGAAAGCCTTTGAGCTCAAAACAAAGAGACTTACCCGATTTAAAGGTAATGTCTCCCTTTGTGTTCTTTTGTTTTATTTTGCTTCTCTAAACCCCTAAACTCTTTTTATTACCTTTTTTTTGTAACAAAACCAGTATCTTAAATATACTAGGATGTTCTTATAATAAGTATTCGAGCTACACTTTCACACACCTCCGTCTAATGGTTAAAGAACATACTGTTTCTATGGATGGTGAATTACTGCCTCACGAAACGATGATTATTCAATATTATTTTAACACCTTCAAAGGTGGACATTAAGATGTAACTATATTTATATATGATATATAATATTTTTATGTTTTACTTAATCTTCTGTATTTATTCATTTATGGCATACCTTTATGGTTTCCATTATGGGAAAACGAGATATCTTCATTTTAGGAAGTGCGGACTACCGCCCCCTCAAAGTGATTTGATTCGTTAATGCCATATGTGGGACGTATAAAGTATGGAATTAATGGTATTATATATTATATCATACTAGAATTATAATATACCTTTATATAATTATTATTTCATTCCACTTAATACAAAAAAAAAAGATATGAAAGTAGCGTTCATGCGTACGTACGGCTTACCGTCTCCATGAATGGTACATTTCATTTCTTATCTCCAAATGTTATGTAATATTATAAGTACATATATATAATGGATATATATGTAATATATTACATCTAAATGATATATATAATTCTGGAATTATAATATATATATCTCTCATTTTGTTTTAATTCCATTAATATGAAAAAAAATGAAAGTAGTGTTCATGCGTACGTATGGCCTACCATCTCCATGAACGGTGCTTTTAATTTTTTATCTCCAAATGCTACGGAATAGTATAAAATGAATATATACCGGATATATATCATATTTAAAACATCAATACTATTCTGGATATGATGTACCTATAACTACATGGAAAATTCTTTTCCAACAAGTTCAATTTTTACTCATGTGCCGAACATCGACAAAAACGTCTGATATGAACTCACTTTATTAACCAATTATTATAACATTATAATATGTGATATTAACTGAATAATAATATTTAAATTAGGTCCTTAAGAAATTATAAATTGACCAAATTTTATTATTCAGGAGATTAAAGAACGATCGAGTCATGTCGGACACGAGGTAAGGGATCCTACCCCTCTCTTTCTTTTTAAGTACACTCTTTTATGTCATTCCTTTTAATCTAATATTTCTTATGATTGATATATTATTTTATATTACTCTTAATTTACTTTTTATGTTCATATGATGAGAGACCCTATTTTCTCTCATCAATCCATTTTGGAAGATTTGATTGGCACCGTTAGGCTGCCTAATCTTCGTAAGGGATCCTACCTCTCTCTTTCTTTTTAAGTATTCTCTTTTATGTCGTTTCTTTTAAGATCCTCTTTCCTAGTTGGGGGATGATCTTTTATATTCCTATTACTTTAATTTCTATGTTAATATGATGATAGACCCTATTTTATTTCATCAATCCATTTTTTTGGAAGTTTTAAGTGGTGTCGTTAGGCTGTCGAGTTTTCGTAAGGGGTTTTTCATCTCACTTTTATTCCCGTGAGATTTATGCTTCATTTGAAACCATTTCCTTTGAGTGGTATATGTACTGCCCATTATTTTACTTTTTGTGTAATATAATTTCATTTATGAGTATTTACATCAATGTTGTATTGTCCTTCTTTCATGGGGTGTATGTTTCGAAAGATACCCAAGTCGGTAAGGGAACCTTTCACCCTCCTCTTTTTAAAAGACTTCTTTTGTTGGGTCTTTTAATTTACATATTATAATTTTGGTATATGTTCTTCTATATACTTATTGATGTAAATTTTATGTCCAAGTGATGAGTTACCCTTTTTATCTCTCATCAACTCATTTTCTGAATTTTGAAGTAATGTCGTTAGGCTGTCGAATTTTTTCAAGGGAACTTCTTATCCCAATTTTGATTCTTTGGGATAAACTTGAACTCCTTGAATATGTCATTCTATGAATATCTATGAATAACCTCTTATTGTTTTACACTTAATATACAATTATATTTGGGGTATTCATTTTTCACACATAATTATGTAATTGATTTATCCTTAATCCAAGGATATCGTCTTTGTTTGGGACTTCGTCTCAATATCCTTTCATTGAGGAATTTTTTTACACAACTTTATTTTATACGGTGTATAAACCCCTTTGAATTTTACGTTTATTCAAAAGGAATCCTTTTATACGAATCATTTACCAAACGACAAAGGGGAATGTTTTTATTTTTCGTACGTATGCGGTGACAATGACTTCTCCGCCGCCATGACCATTATTTCAGTTTCGGCTTCCTCTACAAGCCATAACCTTTTTTTTATGGAAAATAAATACCATGTTTTACTTTTCTTTTATTTTGGTATTGAAAATGGTTTTCATAATTTTTTATTATATCAATGTGTTTTATTGGTATCTTGTGATTGAAATGTGGAAATGTTATGTTTCTTTTATGCATGTATTATGTGATACGATTATGTTATGGTTCTTAGGCATTGTTATGAAGATGGGTGGTTCCATGATAAACTAAGGGAGGGTGAGCCTGATATAGCTCTCCAATTCATTGGGTAATGCGAAGGAGTTAAACATTAAGGTTCCTTCGAAGAGATTTAGGGAATATACTGTGATGGGTATTCCAAACGTAACCAAGAGGGTTACTCCCTACGTAAGAATGTTATGAATGCCTCAAGTTACCTTTATGCCTTATGATTTCTATGATTTATTCATGATCTGATGAGGTATGTTAAAATGAATATGTTTTATGAGTAAATTATGATTTCATACATGGACTAATGTTTTCTTTTCATACTTTTATATCCCTTACTGAGCTTTTTATGCCCATCCCAAGTTTTTGAAATGTTTTTCACAGGTCAAGGGAAAGGTTCATGATATGATGATAGTGTCAAGGAAGTGTCCAGAAAGAATCCATGTTTTATTTTAAATATGTTTCTGTTGATGGGAAAAATGAATACTATCTTTTATGTAACCACTTTGTTTAAATGTGGAATGTAATTCATGATTTATGATCTAATTCTCTAAAACTCTAAACCTGAAAGGATCCTCAATGTGAATTATTCATTTAATTCAATATTAAGTAAGGTTTAAGGTTGGGGCCTTATATATACCCAAAGGAACCCAGTACTCCATTAGAGCCTGGATCAAGCTGAAATCTATCACCAACTCTTATAGCCAACTCTCTGTCTCCATGTCTGAGATGTTACCCTCATACTTCTCGAGGGTCTGCCGCTGAAAGGCACGAAGCATCCTCTTCCACTGATCATCCTCCTCCTCTCGGTCATCCCTCTGCCAATCAGCCAAGTCAACCTCCAGGGCATCGATCGTCCGCACTACTCGTGGTCGTCTCCCAGGTGCCATAGCTGCAAGGTAAACAAGGAATGCCTAAGCCCGAGTGGTGTAGAATATTTGTTATTAAATTTTCTTAGTCTTATTATTTATTTTATATCCCCATATACCCATAAAACATAAGAACACAAGTCATTATGATTCATTTACCTTCCCTAGGGTCTCTACTCTGCAATCAGTGTAGCCTTACTTGGTCGTTCGGTAGGCCCAGAGTCCTTGCATCGGATCATGGGGGGCCCTAAAACCCCATGTCCTAGCCAGTCTTTCCTGGTCTATTTCACGCACCAAGATCACCCAACACTGTTTCCCTATTATCTCATGCAATCCTCATTGTGCCTAACCCCGGACTCCATCCTATCTCTCAACCTGCCTCTGATACCATTCTGTCACGACCCGCCTTCACCAAGATGAGAGAAGGGACAACAGATTTCCAGACCCTTCCTTTTTCAAGTTGAAGGAGAGATAATGACCCCCCGAGACTCGCCTTCAATAAGTCCCAGAGTTACGACTAGCACCAAGGGTATAGAATCACACACAAGATGGATGAAATTACCCTTTTTATTTATTAGGATCGGGAGATAAGATAGTAAATCCCAACAACACCAAAACTGGGGGGTAAAAGTAAATAAAAAAACCATTCCCATATGCATGTTACAAAAGTAAATGCCACAAAGTACAAGGAGACTACAAACGTAAAGTACCAAATGAAAGAAAAATAGAAACTACAACTATCCCAACGTCTGATCTAGTACGAACCTGCACCATTCCATAAGTCCTCCTGGAAACCTGAAAGCAGTTTTATATACATAGGGTGATCATACAATTATAATCAGTAGGGAAAACCAAAGACTCTCATGCACAAGTGGGGAGACATTCTAATGCCATATGAGAAAAGAGATAACCAAAGCACCTAGCAAGGAAAAATATCCACCCAATCCTCACCAAGGCACACTCCTGAAATAAAACAAGTCAAGTAATGTATAGTAATAACACATCAATGTTTGGGTACCCCACGCCACTTTCCCCCTAGTTATTGAAGACATCCTACGCATCGAACCAATCCCGCCATTCTCACCGCAGTCCCACTTCCACACCCTTCCCGCACACACCTGGGCCATAACCACGCATCATGCCCGCAAACACCTGGGCCACAACCACCACATGAAACCATGCCCGCAAACACCTGGGCCAGAACAACTACTGCCACGCCCGAAGACACCTAGGCCTCATCCTGAAGACACCTGGGAAACAACCTGACCACACACACCTGGGACAACCACCACAACTACCCTGCTCGAAGAATCTTGGGCTAAAATAGACCTCTGGCCGTCACAACCTACCCGAAGATTCTTGGTATATTCGGGAAATAGATCAGAAAAAAGATCTAATAACCAGCCACTCATAGGAATGTTGGGAAAAACACCCTCCCCCATGAAATGGGGGCGTTCGACACTAAGTGCTAAACTTGGGTGGGGTGCGAATAAGAAACATAATAACTACAATTATATGTCTAGGTAATAAGCACTCATCCCCACCTAGGGTCTCCAAAGCCAACCTAAGCACAAACACCCTTGTTTCTATTCATTTTTGAAAGAAAGGAATGACACTCACAGCCAAGTCACAACTCATTCCCAAAACTAATTCCCAATTTCACCCATTCTTGTTTTCATGTTCAAGTGATCCCATTTAGGTGAATTCTACACTAATGGAAAACTAAGAGGCATAACCACAAGCTAGAGAAAGAGAAACAACCAAACATCAATTTAAGCATTCACACCCGGTTCTCTTGTAATGTCACAACAACAAAGGGATCAGTGAGATCCCTCAAAGTACTAGAACCAAACCAAGCCTCAAGATACAGACCCATACAGCTTCGGACCAACAACCGTGCCACAATAGAGGATCTCATCCTCTTCCATGTCACCCCAGAAGCATCGAGCAGAACAAACAGACATGCCACCAAGATAGAACAAGGAAGTTTCCAGACTCAAGTACATCATTCACTAAGTTTTCTTCTTTCTGTTTGGTTAACTGTAGTGATTACACAAGGTTTATTGTTCACTGGAAATTCATTTAATTGGCCGAGTTTACGTAATTAACCAGATTCCCATGTTGGAGCCATTCAATTATCACAGAAGACAAGGGTTCATTAGTGCGCAAGAAAAGACCACCAACGGCCATGATTTTCAGTGAGCATAGCTCATACAGTTCACAACTTATAGAAATTATAAAAGAGTATAGAAGAAAAGTCAAACACACCCCATAATTCTTTAACAGTCTGTTTATTATCTTTGTTAAGGTTTGGTTTTATCCATTCCCACAGAACAATAGCGCACTCACCCCGTATGATACATAGTAAGGAGAGACGAAGGAAAACCCTACTTGGATGATCAACGATGAAGTCTTTCTCCACGTGCCAGGAACTAAGGATGCACGACTTTCCGGGGAGGGACATCGGGGACTCCAAGGGTGAGAAGAAAGGATCTGGCACAGGTGCACCACATACCTCGGGAAGGGGAACTCCAAACACACCAAGAAGAAAAGGAGACCAGTCAAGAGAAAGAAGATGAAGGAATTCCCATGCTATATAAGGATGAGATCCTGTTGTTTCGGGATTTGGAAATTTGAACGGCTTTAAAGTCAGATCGTGGTTCTCCACGTGGTTGGGTAGTTACGCATGACTTAATTAATTGTTATTTAATAACTCCCATCGGGAAAAGGTGGTAAAAATTGTGACTTTAAAGGATTTTATATAAATAGAGGGGAATTTTACAAGGATGCACAGTTGGGTCCATTGAGGGTCACCCCACTCTTAAGAATTTTAAACATTGATTATGGGGCTAAAAACGGCCTTGAACCACTTCCAAAAGGTTAAAAAGGCTTAAAAGTGGCGTTATGGGAAAAAATGTAGAAGAAAAAATTAACAAGGCTATGTGACACCGATCGGTCGCACCGATTGGTGACACACCGATCATGTCACACCGATTGGTGACACACCAATCATGTCACACTGATCGAGGACACACCAATCGGTCGCACCGATCAGCAACACACCGATCGGTCGCACCGATTGGGGACACACCGATCGGTCGCACCGATCGGCGACACACCGATCATTCGTACCGATTGATCGCACCGATCAGCGGAACACCGATCGGTCACACTGATCGGTGATGCTAATCGGTGACACTTATCGGTGACACACCGACCGTGGCACGCTGATCGGTCGCACCGATCGTGTCGCACGCCGAAACGACGTCCTGATACCGAGACGCCATCCTTAGGATCCAGAATTTGGAAAAGGGATGGTCCATGAGGGTCTGGGCCATTACATGCCACGTCAGCGCCATGTCAGTGCCACATCAGCAGGCTATCTGGACCGTTGCACAGGTTTTGACCATATCTCGGTCAATTGGTGTCCGATTTCGGTGATCCAGGAGTCGATTCCAACTATTTCAACCGTTCCGGAGGCATTAGTATGGTTAGTTTTTCAAAACTCTCACTATATAAGGTGGTTTAATAAGGGTGAAACATCAACGATGGTGATCGTATTTTGCGATATCGACGATGGCCGGTGGCAGAGCACTCCAAGATTTGATATCGATAGCTTCAATGGTCGAAACAATTTCGGCTTGTGGAAAAGCACGGTGATAGATCTTTTGGTGTAGTAGGGAATGATTAGACCGTTGTTTGGAGAAAATCCCAAGACAACTAGTGTCGATGATTGGGAAGATCTCGAGATGCAGGTCATCATCACAATTTGACTATGTCAGGAAAATGAGGTAAATTTCTCAGTGTTGGACGAGACATCACTAAAGGAGGTCTGGAAGTCGTTGGAGCAGCGGTATATGGCGAAGTCGCTCACCAAAAAATTATTCTTAAAAAATAAACTATACCAGTTGCACATGGACGAGGGAACAAATTTGTTGGATCACACCAATGAATTCAACAAAATCCTCACACAGTTATTAGGGCTCGGTGTGAAGGTTGGAGAGGAAGATAAAGAACTTTTGATTTTATCATCCCTACCAAGCTCATTTGATGGTCTTGTGACTGCATTGGTCGTGGGGAAGAAGACATTGAAGCTGGACGAGGTCATGGAGTCACTTCAAGATTTGGAATATTTTCGAAGACCCGTGACGCATTCAGATGATAAAATCATGGTGATGCGTGATGATCAGCGTGGGAGGAGCCGATATCAACAGTCAGGAGGTAAAGAGTGGTGGCCAAAATCTAGGGGGCGTGATCCTAGCAAAATCACGTGTTTCTAGTGAGAGAAAAAGGGTCACTATAAAAGTGATTGTGGAGAGCGCAAACGGTATGTTGCTGGGAAGAATAAAGTTAAAGGGGTGGATGTGAACATCACAGGTTTATCGGTAGATGATGAAATATGTGTGACAACGGGAAGCATGCTCTCAGATGAGTGATTTTAATGGGGAGAAGTTAATTTTCATTATTGAAAATGATACGGGCACATGAAGTGGGAATGCCGATTTTTAAAGAGGAAGAACGAGCAAGAATGCCGATTTCTAAAGAGGAAGAACGAACGGGAAGCATGCACTCAGATGAGCGAGTTGAATGGGGAAAACTTCTTTTTTAGCACACATATGTATGACGGGAGGTACATTTTATACTTTTCAGTAGGTGCGAGACTCGGTGAGACTTGGTGATGGGTAAACATGTGAGGTTCGAGGAGTCGGGATGGTGAAATTGAAGACACCCAATGGAGGAGTACGTAAATTGGTTGACGTGAAATTTGTTCCAAGGATGAGATGGAACCTGGTATCATTGAGTAGACTCGATGCGAAAGGGTTCAATATTTCCATAGCAGGTGGAGTGTTTGGAGTCTCACGTGGTGATGCAGCGAAGTTTACTGGGAAGGAGTCCCAAGGGTTGTATCATTTGATGAGGAGCGCAGTCAGCCCGAGATTGAGTGAAGATGGTGGAAGTGTCACGTCATCTAGTGTGAAGAAATGTGTTCGATTTGTTGATGAAGTTTTCAACACCTTCAAGGATACTGCAGGTCAAGCTTCTACAACAAATTGGTCATGAGGGGGAGATTTGTGGGGTCCACTCCCAATATGGGGTGACATTTTTCGGCGGAGGAAGTCCTTGGACAACAACCAACCCTACTGCAGGTCTTCTTTGGTGGGCGTCAAGGTGGACAGCAGGAAGCGGGAGGAAGTTCCATGGGTAGATGAGCTACCCACCAACCAATGGATAAGGTTGGATTTCTTCCCCCATTTAAACGAGATCAAATCCCATCGTTTGTAATATGTGATTGTGTGATCCTCTGTGATTATCCAGAGAGAAGGGAATAGACAAGTGACCATGTTTCTCTTGTGGACGTAGGTCATCCGACCGAACCACATTAAATTCTGGTGTTGCTCCATTTACTCCCGTTTTTGTGTATTTGAGGTACCATGCACCTCTGCTGTGCCCCAACAGTTTTAGATCCTTTCGAAAAAAATGGAGGTGGGGTTTTTCCTATGAAGGCATGTGCTGACTTCGATATGTTTATCTCTCAAAAGGGATTATTAGATTTGGGTTTTATAGGAGATTTCTTTACGTGTTATAATAACCAGAAAGGGGAATCCCGGTCTTGGTGAAGCCTTGATCACTACCTAGATAATCTGAAGACCATACCTTCATTTTTGGATGCAAAATTGACCCGCCTTTATTGGGAATTTTTGGGCCATTCCCCTATCTAGGTGGATATGTCTCCACTTCAGAATAGAGAGGGGTGATTTATTTTTTCTCAGAGATTGATTTTGGACCCTGGGTTTCTCCATATGGTTACTTGAGTTGTGTGAAAAACCGGTCTAAGGAGACCTACAGATTAGTCTTCATAATTGGTTTAGGTGCCTCCGCGAAGACCTTCAACACTGGAACCATAATTTGCCTCTGCGATTTCTTGATTTTTATGCTCTTAATGTAGAAATTGAAAAGATTGTATTGAAACTAGAGACTGAATGGGATGAAGGTATTTTTGGTTGTTTAGTTTCTAAAAAAATTACTTGGAAGTATATCTGTTGGAAGAGTAATGCTCAGCTTGTGATAAATCTAGAATAAAATGGCCTTAAGAGAGGGACAAGAACATAGCATTTTTTATGCATGTATTAGATAATGACATCAAATTATTAGACCAAATATCATCCAAGTATATGTGTCCTTCTCTAATAACCATGATGAGGTAGGTGTCTCGGTAGTTTCCCATTTCAAAAATTTTCTGGCTGAGCCTAATCCTTGCATGGTCGGGGTTATCCATGGGAGCATTCAGATCTTTTTGAAGCCATTACTTATGTTGTGTTGTATCAGGATAATAAGAGGTTGGAATATGTTCTTTATGAATGTGAAATTCATGAAGCTTCTCTTACCCTTAGCCTCATTGGTGCATCTAGCCCAGATGGTTTGCCATGATCTTTATTTGTTTCCAATTGGGACCTAGTTAAGAATTCCATTTTGGATGTGGTGCATGATTTATTTAGGAGTGGAAGTATTCATCATGTAGCAAGTGAAAATTCCCTTATGCTCATTCCCAAATATAAGGATCCCTCCTCCTTGAATCATATACCCATCAGCCTTTTTAATTTTGTGTACAAGATTTTGGCGACTGTCATAAAAAAAATCTCTTCCCACCTACCTAGTTGGGTCTCTGAGGAGAATCACACCTTCATCAAAGGAAGAACCATCCAAGATGCTATTAGCCTTTATTAGGAAATGTTTAGTGATTTAAATCATATTTTATGTGGGTTGAATGTTGTTGTGATCGATATGGACAAAGCGTATGATCTTCTTGAATGGTCTTTTATCCTCAGGCTTCTATCAGGCATGGGATTTTCTGTTCCTAATATTTACATATTATTTTAGTTCCCCATGGATTTCCATTTCATTCATGGGGAAGAATGAAGGGTTCTTCAAGTTGGCCTAGGGTCTTCTCCAAGGTGATCCTTTTTCCACCTCCATTATTATTTTAATGAAAAATATTGTTAGTGGATAAATCAACATGAGTATTAAAGAGGGCATGATTGCACCGTTTCAGTGCTCCTATACCTTTCTTGGCCTCTCTCATCACATGTGTGTAGATGGAAAAATTATTTTTATCAATGGAGGCAAGCGTACTATCCAAGGTCTAAGCATAATTATTGATGTCTACTGCTATTAGAGTGGGCAACATTTCAACATTGTGAAGACCAGTTTTTTGGTACAGAATCGATGCACTGAAAATGGAAATAGGTACATGGATAAAAGTTTGGGTATGAACAGGGGAAGCCTTTCCTTGGATTATCTAGTCATCCCCATTTCTTTTGGTCATCTTTGGTTACATCACTTCAAAAAGGTGTAAAGTAATCTAATATACCACATTACCAATTGGAAGTGTCACTACTTGTCCTTTGGTGAAAGGATAACTTTAATCAATAGTGTTCTTTATTGTTCACTAATGAATGTTCTATATGTTATAAGAGTAACTAAATCTGTTATTTCTAACTTTGAAAGGATCAAATGTAAGTTTTCATGAGATTCCCACCTAGAGGGGTAGCATAACTGGTCATCATGGGGAAGATTGGAAAGTCCGATATGGGAGAGAGGAGTGGGTATTTGAAGTATCACCAAGACTATGCACGAGAAGCATGCTAAACCTGCTTGGGAGAGCTTGGAAGGTTGGACCCTTTTGAGGTGTTTTACTACTAATAAATATGGGACTGTTTCAAATCCTCAGAAAGGTAGGGTTTCAAGTATCTAGCGTTTGGCAAGATATTTCATTTCAGAACTTGGGAGCAAGGAGAGATAGATCATTGGGAGGTGTGATATTTCCTTTTTGTTCCATAACTGGAGTGGAATGAAACTCAGAGTCCCTGGATGTCCCACCCTGAGTATCTGCTTCAGTGAATTGTGTAAGCACCCTACCTTAATCAATGCTATTCTAAACTCTGAGAAACATGTTTTTATTGACTCTATTAAGCCCTCGAAGGTCCCTGATATCTGTATGTTCACTGGTTTGATGTTCAGAATCTTCTCTAAGGAGTATCTATGGATGGTGCACTCATAGAGGAAACAAGAAGGTTGGTGTGAAAATTTATGGTGTAAGAATATCCCATATAAAATAAATTTTCTTATTTGTTGAATAAAAAAAATCCCCTCCCCATAGATGGTAACAAACAATATTCTGGAATCCAACTCGCTTCCAGATGTCATTGTTGTAGTACCTCCTACGAGGAAAGCGTTCAACATATGTTTTTTGAGACTCATTTGGAAAAATGGATGTGGAGGAGTCTAGGAAGCTTCCCTGGCATGATTTCGCATGATTTATCAGAGGAAATTTTTCTTTCTCTCTGGGTTCACGACATGGGGGAAGTCTACAATGAGATGAAAACCATATGAGTTATTTTCAATATTGGCTATTGGTGTATCTGGTATGCGAGGAATAAGGCCCAATTCGAGGGAATTAATTACTCTCAGATGGAAATTGATTACAGAATCACAGGTGATGAATTGGGAAGCTTCTCTCTCCCTTAAATCTATAAAGTTTCTTGGTATTCTTGGTGCTTCCCTCTCATATCCCCCATGGTCACTTGATTTGTTGGATTCTGCATCTTTCAGGCATGAAACTCAAAACATATGGCTCTTACATTTTGGGTATGATGAGGGGTGGAGGTATTGTGCACAACAAAAAAGGATCCATTGTTATTTCTTTCATGATGTCTTTTGGACATGGTGATTTTCTTTAGGCTAAAGATAAGGTGATTCTTGCTAGATTGGTGATGTGAAAAAAGAGGAATATTAGGCTTGCTACTCTTAAGACTGACTCCCTACTTATCTTTAACTCATTTCATGGTGGTATATCTATTACTTTTTCAATCATTTATTTGGTTTACAGGTGAAAACAGTTAATTAATAAAGGGATTAGAATCAATCAAACTTGGTGGGAGGGGAAAAAAGTGGCTGATTTTCTATCCTCCCAGCCTCTACCCTCTGAATCCTTCTCTATTTTCTCTTTCAAGGGATCCTTTCCTCAATATGGTGTTATTATTTTAATTAATGATGCTCGGGGACTTCATTACTATAGGCCCCCATGATGCACTTATCTCTAGTCATAGGTTGCAGGACTAAATTTTACTCTTATATAATAAAAATCCATATTATTATTGTCATATAGACTTATGTTTTCTAGTTGGAAGTTGTGAGGTTTCTTACATTTTCCCTAAATATTATTTTAAAATAAAAAATATAATTTTCAGTCAATTTTTAAATTATTGAAATATATGCAAGTTTAGTTTGGGACATCTAAATTGGTATCGAATCCAATTGTAAATTGTGTTTTTTAGTATGAGACCCAGGACTACAGGTTTGGGGAACCTAAAGTAACATAGTTAACATCTCACATACTCAATATTATATATAAAGTGAACCTTGGGAGTACATGACATAGCCAACCACTAGTATGAGTTGAACCAACACCCTCATCCAAGGTGAAGTCCCATAACAATGTCTCATAATTATAATCATATACAAGGATGGTGTAACATATCAAACCCCCCATGCATGCAAAACCATACCATTACCCCAAGAAGAGTCCCATGGAAAGATCATATATTAAATACCAATTACTGATACCCAATTAATCTCAACATATATCAACACACTAAGACCCCATATCCTAAAATCACTCATCTTAACCATTATAAGATGACACTACCATGATTTTAACTCTCATATATTAGTGTATTACAAAGTCCAATATTATAACCAAGCCAAATATCCCCCAATTACCACAAAAAATAGTAATAACACACTTTGAGACAAACAAACCAAGATAAATGACCCTAAGAAAAACCTCATTTTCATAATGGTTTTGATTATACCTTAGGTGGATGATTTATATCACCCTACCCTTTTACATGGTCAAGTCCATCACTTTTATTCTACCCTACACATTCAAATCCTTATATATAAGGTATTTATTCACACACACACACACACACCAACATGCACTTTAGCCCATAAAATCCTATAAAAATTCTATAACATGGTAAATACTTAGAAACTCAATATTTATAGAGGCAACTCATAGTAGGAAGCTAACCAATTCAATATTAATCCACAAAATTCCAAAAAACTAACATAAACTCTTGAAATTAAGAATCTTACATGTGGGAAGAAGAAATAATTAGGGAAAACCACACCTAGGTGTTAGATAAGGCTAGACTAACCAAAGGAGGGCTAACACAACTGATGAAATTTAGATATGATAAGAGATGAGGTTGTATGAGGATTTATAAGGAGGGAGATTTAGGAGGAATTCCAGGCATGGTTGGGTTGGGGGAGGAGAAGAAATATTTATATGTTTTTACCCTTAAATTAATTTGTTTAAAATATAAAGAAAATTAGACAAAGGAACATTTAAACATACCCTCATGGGTTATAGAACAACACCCCCATATAGGGGTCATATTTTAGCATGGAAATATTTTTTTATGGTGTAATTCCCCTTTCTAGAGCATACCCTTGAATCCATGGCCAACCATTGAGGCATGGACTAGTTATTAATGGTAAAAATCCCCTTTTATGGATTGAACTCCCTCAATTATAGAATTTCAATCATACATTAACACTACAATATGTCATAACACATCTTATTAATGCACGATCTTCTATATGTAATAGAATTTCACCTTCCATCAAGACCATCTCCTAAAACATATACCCTTGACCTTTTCTAAATCACTTGATAGTCAAAACCCATAAAATGTATAAGTATTTACAGAAATTTAATCAAACTATACCTTTATTTTTTATATTTTTTTAAATCCACCATAATAAAATCTCATCCTCATGGAGTGTCTCTAGGGATCCTTGCCAAACAGATCTAACGATTGGGATCATACACTAGAATCTCACTCCTAGGTCTCCTCCTAAATACACTCGTGCTACCACTACAGATTTAGTAGTGGTGTTTTCTTCATTTAGAACTCCTTATCACTTTAGTATATGATACAAATTGGTCTCCCCTCAAAATATGCATTACACTTCAACTGAACATCCCTATTATTACATGCATGAAATCCAACTCATACATTTTAGAGTTGTGATATGTGAATAAAAACATGCATGGTCTGATGTCTTGAAAGAAGATCTAATTGGCGTGACACAATGTCAACCCAATCCTTTATCTCGAATGTTATAATGAAACTTGGTGTCAACTTCCCATGTTTCTTTAATTTACGATAACCAAACCAAGGTGATACTCATAAAAGGATCCTATCATCCATTGTGAACTCAAAGGGCCATAACCTCTAGTTAGCATATGATAACTGCCTACTTCTAGTAGTGACCAACTACTTCCTAATGAACCACATCCTATAAATGGTATCCTACACCAAGTTCATCTTATGATGACCCATTCTTATTATACAATTATTTAAATTATTTCTATGATTAAAAAATATATCTCATAAAAAAATAATCCCAGAACCCAAATGTTTAATATATTTTGAGATTGAAAATATAAAAATTGTTTTAAACATTTTTTCTTCAACATCTACCACAAGATTCACCAAACATGACTTCCATCTAGATATATTACTCCATGTAATTTCTTAGGGAAAGGAGAAACATAAGAATTAGTGATCTCAAACACTCAATAATGTAAATCATATCAATGAGTTGTAAAGGTTATATTATAACATATCAAAAAACATAAACAAATTATAAATAACAAATTAAAATGAACATGGAATCATAATATATGATTACAAGTCATGATATAATAACATAGATCATATAATAAAGACATTTAACCACAAAAGTATCAACAACGAAGCATAACATGTACCATGGAATGAGAATGTAGATTAATGAGAAAATAACTATGATCCATGGAGCATAACATTGGAATGTTACCCAAACATAAGCATATAAAATCATAACATATGTCAAGGTTATCCAATGAAACATTTATATCATAATTTATTAGGCTAATCACTTACCCATAATATAGTGTACTTGTAATAACCACTTGTGTCCCATAAAATAGTGTACTTGGGCTAACCACCCAAGTCACATCCTCATATCATTAGATAAGAACTTTACCCAATGAATTATAGATCCATATCAAACCAAATATTACATGTGTTTTGGTTTAATTAAAACATATATTATATCTTTAGAAAACCCCTAAAAAGAAAATGTGTTACCTAAAATTTTCATAAGGTATCATACAAGAAAAAATATAGTGTTGGATTTGATGATACCCAAAATTAAATCACCCAATTGAAACATAGCAAAATAAAACTATTAAGGTGACACATGAAACATAATTAAATAGATTATTGGAATTTTATAGATATATAAAAATAGACTTCAAATTTTAAAATACTTTTTTTGATGTTTTATTTCCATAAAGAAAAAGTTATACATCACATTCAAAAACATTTTCAAAGGCGAAACAAGGAATTTTTAAACACTATTTTAAAATTAAATATAAAAAAATGGATATTTGAAAAATATTTTAATGTTAAATTAGAATAAATTTGGATTTTAAGATAAAAAATGAATAAAAGTATAAAGAAATATTTTTTAATCATTTTTAGTATTTCAAAGAAATCTACATCAATAATAGAATTATAAAATTTAATTTTGAAAAGGGATAAAATAAATATGAAAGATAAGGGAGAGAATACATATATATAAATAAATATAAGTAAATAAGACTCTTTTTCTAAGAAATAATATGGGCATATAGGAGAAATAACTAATGTATAAAATGTGGATTATTCTTAATGATAAGTGAATTTTTATCAAGTATGAAAAAATAAAAGAATAATATTTTGATATGAAAATATTATTTCACATGAATTAAAGAGAGAATAAAATAATTAGTTTAGGGATATAGTATATAAAACTTATAATAACAGTCATAAAGGAAAGAGAATGAATCAATAAAATGAATATTCAGCCAATAAAACTCTTACCTTGGATTCCTTATTAGTTGTACGTGCTCTAAATCCATGTAAAATAAATTTAGGATTATTATACATCCTTTTTAGATAATTATTTATATTTATTTTAATTTATAGTGTTCATTTATAATTTCTATTACTAATTATTAGTCATTTATTTATAAAATGAATCACCAGGTGTTAATTTTTTTATTATTTTTATGCTTTCTTTGGTATGGCAGTTTCAGTATTTGATTATTGATATTGTGATCATAACCTCTATAATTTTCATAGAGGTGATATATATATATATATATATTTAAAATTGGTATAGTTTCAAGATAATTTCATTTAAGATGTGGTAACAGAGAATTACAAAATGTTAGAAAATAACTATTTTTTATGAATAATGAATCAATAAAAAGACTTCATTTTTTTGATGGAATTACTCATGTATATTGTTATTATAGAATTAAAATAATGAATTAAATTAATTATTATTACCAAATATTACCATAATTTAGGTTTCCTTAATCATTCATGGTGGTTGTTTTTTAGCATTGTTCATGTAGATGTTAAAATCGACAAAAAAATGTATTCTAACGAATGGATGTGTAAGAATATGAATTTATATAGATATAATATTATTTTTATATAATATTAATGATATTTAAAATACATCATTATAGTTTTGGATAAGAGTTTTTAAGGTAGTATATGATAAGCTAAATGAAAAATATGAAGAATAAGTTATTACACACATTAATGGAATCACTCATTGTTTCAACATCTTCCCTTGTAATGAATGAATTAATCCTACACCTTCTGATCAAGGATACCAAAAGTGAGAGAGTGATTTAGGATATGTTATTTTAGTGGTATTAAATATAAAACCAAAGGATATAATAGTTTTGTGTGGGTTGTGGACAGCTCCTTTTATAACTGAAAATGGGTGACATTTCATTCAGATATTGAGTTAGGTAAAGGGTAAAGATTGAATCACATGGGAGTTAGGTGAGTTAGGTAAATAAATTTTTGTGATAATTATATGATTTAGTCCCATTCCAAACAAAGGTTTTCCATAATAATTTTATATTAATTCAGTCATTTAAAATTTAATCCCTTTCATTTTACCCCTTATACCACTTTTTTACTTCGTTTAATTATTTATCATGCCAACTAATTTTTACTAAAAATATATAATGATCCATATTATATGATTTTTTACATGATGATTCAAAATTTTAGATCCATTAAATATAATTAAAATTATAAATATATGAAAGATAACTTTTAAATGATAATATAAAAAATATAAGATAAAATATTTTTTATGAAAAATATCATTTTAAATATTAAGTGTTCTTAATATTATTTCATATCAATTAAAAATTATTAAATGAATGCGAATATATTTTATTATAAATATAAACATTAAATTTTATTATAATCAGCCTTTAACCATAAAAATATATATAGTATTTTAAAAATATTTAGAAAAATATATTCTTTACCATTAAATTATTTAATATTTATATTTATCCAATTAATATATATTAGATCATTAAAGATACATTAAATTTAAATAATTAATTATTAGTGTTGAATTTTTATAAAAAATATCATAGTAAAAATATTCATTAAAAAATATATACCATTTAATGGTTTTTATCCCTATTTCATCTATTATATAATTCATTCAATTTTATCCATCCATTTATATTAAAATATATATATCTCATTTTAGTTGAGTACCACTAAGAGTGGGTGAATCATTGGTATAAATTTTACAATTTTATTTTAAAATTATCCTTTGTGGCTGATTAACATTGTGATCTGCTCTCACTTTAATTAATCATACTCAATTAAATATAGTAAGAATTAAATATCAAAGTGACAATGGATTTTTACAGGGTTTATTTACAATGTAAGAAACTACTATTCATTTTGATCAGATAAAATCCACAATAATATATTTATACTATAAATTCAATTTGTTACACTAGAAATATTCATGATACCATCATCATATAGTCACACTATGATCCTTATAGAGTACCTCTAGAAACAATAGCTTTTCACTGCCAATAAAAAATAATTCAAATCAAAATATGTATAATATCTCCTTAATTCTTGTTTCTTATACTAAATTGATATATATCTTCTTCCAAGAGAATTTTGGATAAAAAAACTGAATTTTATCACTTCTCTAAGAACTTTAGTGTCTAATTATCATAGTTATATCAACCAATATTTCTTTTTCTTTTAAAAATTTTAATGATCTAGTTCTTACTCAATCTATTGAACTCCCAAGCACTTCATGTATTATCCTTCCTCCATAAGAACTCTTGAAATTAGTCTCCTTATTTTATCTCTTCAATACTATATATTATTGACTTATCAATTATTAACTTTGATAGTTTTGGGTTTCTTCAGAGTTATGCATGTGTTGAAGGGAATCTCACTCTCTTTGTTACTTCTTTTCCTCTACCCAAACTATTTTTGTATTCATAGAATATTTTGAATATTATTTTCATATTTAATTAGGGAAAATCATAAAATATGTATACTAAAATATTCTTATACTTGAAACCCATTTAATTTGAGCCATGTTCTTCATTCTAATATAACATAAGACTTAGAAAATATACTTCTTTAAAGCCCCACTACATTCATACCTTTTATTTCTTTTTAAATCTTCCTCCATGTGTGAATGGTCTTATACATCATGACATGTCACTTCCTTATATGGTATGGGAATCTATATATATATAATTATATTTGGATTTATTATTTACATGCATCTTGAATTAAAAGTTATCTAATTATTTTTTATATAAAATATTTAAATATATGTTGTCAAATATCATCTGATTTAATTTCTTTACAATAATTCATTTTGGAAATATTATTGAAATGTTCTAAGTAATTAATCCCTAAAACCTTTTAATTTTTTAAATTTCACTTCAATACCCATTCTATAAGGATGAAGGATCCTTCTTAAGTATAATTACATCCTTAAGAGCTTCCTTAGTTTTCCTTTTGAAGTAAAAAATGATCCCTATATAAATAACTTGTATAATTTCATCCTTATTGAAATGATTTTTATGATTCCATTTGTATAGAGATGAATATTATGATTTCATCCTAATGGAAAAAAATTACTCTTATGAATTAAAAATCATCCACAAGAAGTGTCAGGATATCCTTAAAAAGTATATCGTCATCTTTAAGAAGTCTATGATTTATCCTTATAAACTTCAATACCTTGGTCATTCTTACAAAGTCCATGTCATTTACTTTTTCTTATATTTATTCCTATATCCTTTCTTATAGAGTATAATATCACTCAAAGACTTTTCCATTTTTCTAATATGGTATAGAAATTATATATTTTAATCAAACAAATTAATATTAACTCATTTAATCATCAAAAATATTTTATCATAGAATTAAGTAATCATTAACCTTAACAACCTTTGGATGTTTTTTCATTATTATATACATCTGTAATTATTTATAATTTTTATATAATATTCCATTTTTTCATCTTCCTTAAAATTCATTCAAAACTATTATAACCTATTTCTTTTAATCCAGTAACACCTGTCTTTAGTTTCATTAAATATTAGCTCCACAATCAAAGAATATAGAGTTGTTTTACTAGAATCTATCTAGACAACTATCTGAATAGCTGTAGAAATTTCATTTACTTGTTTAGTATAAGCATAAGATTCACATTATATATTTACTTCACAAAAATAATATAGGAAAAAATTACAGCTTCATATTTTAAAATCCATTTTTTACTTCAATCTCCCTTTTTGTATTTCTTGTTAATTCAAAATTTCCATCAAAATTCAATGTTTTCTTCTCCCCCTTATTGACAATAAATGAAAATTAATATAGGAGTATTGATTCTTGTCACATATTGATGCTTCATACATTATTCTCAAAAATAATTTATTCTCCCTCTTTATATTTAGGATTACAGCTTGATCTAAGTTATTGAGAGAAGAATAACACCACATGTTTCTTAGCCATCAGTCATCAGTTATCAAATCTAAGCCTACATGGGATAGCCCAGTCTAGAAAGAAAGTGTTAATAAAACTAGGCATAAATAGTTTCCATAGATCTATTTAACATGTGATATTTACTCAATTTTATCACTTAAACAGTTGTACAAATAGATTTCTTAAGGAAATAGTACCATGTAATCATCTTGAAAAAATACATCAGAAATATTCAGATGCATGACATTAAACTCGCCCTTTTTATTTTCTTATACATCAATAATCATTCCTCTTTATGAATATATCACAATAAGAATATGAAATAACTATTTTCATACATCAACTAGTCTCTAATATGTGTCATCCACATTATATATCTCTATGGAATAACCCATCCTTGGAATCAATCTTCTCAAGCTTCAACTCAAGAGATACACTCATTTCCCCTTCATCATGGCAGTTAGAACACACCTTGATAGGCTACCTCTTTTTTTTAGTGATTATCAACTCATACATATCCACTCTTATTTTATATCCTTCAATTTAATATATATGAGTATATTTAAAATAACTAAGGGAATAGATAGGAAATTATAAGTTTCTTAAAAATAACAACAAGGTTAAGAGTTTCCCCTCACCCAAGATCCATTATTCTTTTCAATATCATCTAGGGGATAATTATTTAAGATTATTTTCCTATCATTAGACTTTATAGGTTTCAGGGAAATTTTCTTCCCTTAAACCATTTTCTTTTGTGGAGTTGTCTTCCTAACATTACGCATCATGGAAAATTTATGACCACGTGATTGAAAAATATTTTTTGTTAATTCTTCTTAAGATGGTAGGATGGTTATATTTTCCTTTATACCATGTAAAATCTATTTACACCTCCCACATAGATTCTTTTGAGTCTTTAGGTCATAAATTTTAGATATCATTATATGAAATTCTATCTTTTCATTTGAAATAACTTATTTTCCTTTAGTATTATCATTTTCTTGTACTTTTTCAATATGTTTATCCATTTACAATTGATCTAGAAAAATAGTTATGTACTCATTTTTACCCTACTAAGATTTATAGGGTTTTCCATATGGTTTATTGGTAGTATTAAAAAATATGTATTTTATTCCTTTAACTTCTAAATTACCTTCTCTTTCATGCCATAGGAAATTTTTCCAGGTAGTCTAGTCATGCATTACTCAACTTTATGAACATACTAATCACATCTACCACAAATTTCCTCTAAAAATTAAAATCCATTTTTAGTTGAAAGATTAAATAAATTCATGTTCATAGGTTGATTCTATTGATATTTTGTTCTCATAGGATCAATATGGACCTCCATCAGTTTATACCACATCCCTAGTAATGACATATTAAACTAGAAATAATAGGATTTTTGTCTAAATAGCCCATGTCACCCAGAGTATCCTATGAACTTTGATCTCATTTATTGATGATAACCTATCTAGAATATTATTTATATTATCCTACAACAAATTTACCCTAATTTGTCCTTAGTGGTAGTGGTATTATTGAGATATTAATCTTCTCATTTAATGTTTAAGAGGGTTTCTCACTTTTCTTCCTGGTCTATACTACTTTATATTTCATTTCAAAATATCCACTATAAAAGATAATAGCTTTACATTGAGACTAATTATGAGTGGAATTAACCCATCACTTGAGACCGTTATTTTATTCAGCATGATATGACTCATATTTACAGTCAAATAGATTATTTGATATGTTTTCTAATCTAGTTCAAATCATTTTAAGCATCAAGACACTTTGATTATATCTTGGAAAATTATTATTTTCTCAAAACTAGATTTTTCCTATTTTATATCATTATTTTTCCATATTTATCCACTTTCAGTTTATATTCCTTGATCTTATTAATGTATACTACTTATTTCTTAACATTATCCTCTTTCCCTTCATCCATAATTTATTTTTCCCTGTATCAAAACACTCTTCTCTTCCTTGAGATTTTTGTTTTCATCAATAAAAGAATCTAATTAATTCTTCAACATGTATCCTAACATTTTTGTTTCACTTTTATTATCTTCACTGCTTGAAGTGTCAAATACATTGTTTTCAGGACCTATAGAGTTATTGAACTTCCCAATTGATTTATCTATTGATTGGTTGCTTGATGAGGAGTCATATAGTTCGTCTTTTATCATAAAATTTATTCTCTTTATAGTAGAGAACTTATTCTTACCCCCACCAGATTTAGTTGATTCTTTTAAGATTGTACCCCATTTATTCATCAGAGGGTTCTCGATATATTTTTCTAAATAATTTTTTGTAGCCTTATTATTTAGATAGTTTATTGAAAAAATTTCAATTCCATTACTGTTATAATATCTGGGTGGGGTTTTTCTTTTACTTCTACTCTTTCCCTTCTTAAAATTATTTGATAAAAGAGAAAAAAATATATTTAAATATTAATTTTCTTCCTCATAATCAAAATAAATTGATTCTAAAACTTTATAATATTTGATTTTGAGCTTTCTAATAGATTCCAAATCCATTTCATATTCAATATTATTTTTGAAATTGGAATTTTTCTCATTTCATAGGAAATGTGATTATTCTTTAATTCATCAATGGAAAAATTCTTTATATCCTCTAAATATGAAATCATAGGATCAAACCTATTTAGAAAATTTATCATTATCATTTTCACAATTATGTAATCATCTAGTTTTTCTCAAATTCCCTATATATTACTAACTATCTCACTGACTTTAGTAAATTAATCATCAATATTTTCTTCATCATCTATATTAATATCTTTAAAACCACACAATTACATGAATGGCCCAAAGACCTTATTTTTATTTGAATTTTGGATAATACCCCTTTTAAGATTTGAATGGGAACCCTTACATAACCCATAGGCCCAAGGAAAAAGGCTCGTACATGACTCAATACATGAACTCAAAGGCCCAAGTCCTGACACACTTGAAACAGTCCCTCCCCAGCATCTCTATCTTGAAGGATCCATGACTTTTGTGTACAATTTTCATAAAAAATTAATAAGAATTTTATTTTAAGATTTGTAATAGATATCCATATTTATCTTATCAGAATGGGAAATTGGATCACTATCAGTAATGGGTAAAAGTCCCACTTTTTTTGTATTTCTTACTTCTAGGTTGGGTGATAGAATATAGGTAAATGTTATATTCTTCCAACTTTGATAGTTATTTCCATCAAAATTAGGATAAAACCTATTATTTATAGAGTTAAAAATTATACTTAGAATCTTCTTGTATCTCAATGATGAAAACCATAATAACTCTGATCAAACTTGTAGAAATCAGGTCAATTGAGTACCCATGAGGGGGGGGGGGGGCTGAGTTAGTGTTACAAGTATTACAATTTTATTCTGAAATTAACCTATATGATAAGATGAATTAATGATCCACTTTCTATTTAATTAATCAGCCTCACTCAAATATATAAAGAAATAAATATCATAGGGATAATAGATTTTTACAATGTTTCGCCACAATCCGTGACCCTAATCCCTGTTAGGATTATTTGGACCCCTCAATAACAGATTATATGTTATAAACACATGTTTTTTCCCTATGATTCATCCTAATACCATCAATATAGTTTCTCACTATTCAATATCTTGAGTCTCAGTGGAAACAAAAAATAACAACTACTATTAAAAAATAATTCAAACCAAAATAATAAATATCCCCGTTGCTTCTAATTTCTCATATAATTTTGATGTAGACCTTCCTCCATGATCCTTGTAGATCAATAGAAATGCATGTGCATAATTATTAATGAAATTAGGTGTATGATAATAACAATTATATAAATCAGACTTTCTTGGTCTCTTTATATTTTCAATGATTTTGTTCTTCCTCAATACAATTAATTCTTGATCACTTTGATTTTTCTCCTTCATCTTTAAGAACACCTCTCTTTAGTTTTCTTCTTTTCTCTCTTTGATATAGCAGAGTATCATCTACTTGGTTCTCAAATTTTGTAATTTTGGGTATATTAAATATCATATAAATGTTGAAGGGTATCTCACTTACTCTTTTACATCTTTTATTTTACAAATTCGCTTTTTTTATTTACATAATATTTTGAATATTATTTTTATATTAAATTATTGAAACTCCTCAAATCATGGTACAATAAAATTATTATATTTCAAACTCATTTAATCCAATTCAAGGGATTGATTAAAATACTACTTAAGAATAGGGATATATCATTATTCAAACCCCTATAAAATACATATATTTATTTCCTTTAAAATCTTTCTCCACGTATGCATGGACTTACACATCGTGACATGGAACTTCCATTTGTGGTGTGGGCATCATCTCTCTTAAAAAAATCAACATCAATTGATTATTTATTCTCATATTGAATCAAAATTTATATAAATTATTATGATATTAAATCCTTAAATATCATCATTATAGTATCTTCTGATTTAATTTATTATGAATAATTCATTTCGAAAATCACCTCAAATTACCCTAAGTAATTCAACCTTATGATCTTTTCCATTCAAAAAATTTCACTTCAAAACTTATTCCATTAGAATTAATGATCCTTAGGAAGTGAAATATGATCCATATAAAATTCATTTTTCATACTTTCAATTTGTAAAATAATACTTACAAAAATTACTATTACGATGTCATCCATATAGAAATGAATAATACAGTGTCATTCTTACAGATATGACACTTATGAATCCAGTCTTACAAAAATCCAAAATGAACCCTATAGAGTCTGAATCATCATTATAAAGGGTCAATATATCATTATTAAGTCAATTTTAATCCTTATTAATTCCATAAGTTATTATTATGAACATTAATTAATCCTTATAAAGTCATGGGATGATCCTTACAAAGTCATGGATCATCCTTATAAACTCATGTTCATCTTTAAAAAGTACCTTTGGTATCCTTGAAAAGTCCATGCCTTTTTTATTTTCTCATACTATTATTTAGAGTCATCATTATGAAGTTTAAGGACTCTCAAGGACATTTCCATTTTTCTACTTCAGTATATTAATTCTAGACTTCATCAAACATATTCAGATTAAATCACAACATTATACAAAATCCTTTATAAAATAATTTAGTAGTCCTTAATAACAAGAATATTTTTATGGATTTTACCATTATTAAAGACAAATTTCCTTAATTAATAATTGTTCTTCAATATTACATCTATAAAAATTCCTTTAAATTCATTCACAATTCTTTTTAATAGTTTCTTTTTATAAAAAAAACACTTTTCATTAATTTCCATGAAGATGAGGCCCATAATCATCAGATATAGAGCAATTGTTCTAGAACCTCTCCTACTATTTTTCCTAATAGTAGTAGAAATTTAATTTTCCTATTTTTTGTAGTCAACATCTTTAAATTATACATTGACTTAACACAAATCATTTTGGCAGCAAATAAAACTTCATCTTTCCAAATCCATTCAGACACTTCAAAATAATTATTTGAATAAATAATTTTATAATATAAAGAAATATTATAAGTTGATATAATAAAAAATAATACTTATAATTCCCCTCAAGACCTCAGAATAAGACATATGGGGGAGATAAGTGATATTGCCAGTTTCGATTGGTAATTCAACTAGCATGGATCTCATATTAATTTCTACAATCATGAACTTTTCCCATATATAATTCTACTCAAGATATAATTATTGAAGTTTATCTTAGGTTTATTCAAAATAAACCCCAAATTACACTACCTCCTTACCAATCATAGAAAAATAAGACTCTTAAATTAGACTTATACTATTATATTCCATTTTTATCTATTTTTTATATAAATTTTTTATGGTGAATAATCTAATTTATACTCACCAATTCAATGACTATGTTATAATACACAAATTTTAATTGAAAATATTATATTCTCTAACCTTACTCATTAATTCATCATATATATAATGGCAGTTGTTAGAAAAAAAACCTCTTTAACTATTTTGGGATTTCTTTATTTACAGATTTTATAAAGGATTCTTACCAAGAGAGATGAAGTGGTTTGAAAAAAGGAAGCTAGGATTTTTTGTTAATTCTGGTGAATCAAGTCTTCACCATGGATTTGACCACATCATAGTGCCCTCATATAATTTATTTGGTTGTGTGTAATGACTAAAGTGAAGATTTGTTTAGGTGACAACACCATTTTAGTGAGAATTTTGGTATAGAAGATCATTTGTGTAAAAAAATATAGCCCAAAATGGGTGTTATGGAGTTTGTAGTGAAGAAGTTGAAAAATATTGAAGATCTATAGTTTTATATGAACAAAATAGATAACCTAAGAAAACCATATTTTTTTATCCATGGTGACCTAAAAGTCCACCTAAGAGAAATGAGGAAGGCCAATTTGGTCATGGGGAAATTCATGGTCGAGTATAAAGATCTTTGAAGACATTGTTGTTTATGATGGAATAAACAGTCCACTGAGGAGGAAAATATACTATTAGTGGACATGTAATATTCAAAATAACTAGGGATTTTTTAGCATACCACATCTCATTTTTAATTGTAGTTTCACCTGTGGAAAATAGATATCCCAAAATAGGTGTGGTGTTTCTCATTGAGAAGGTGTTTTCCTTGTATATAAAGAAGTGGTATATGGAGCTCTATAGTGAAAGGGAAATTTTATTAGAGGTCATGTATATGGGTGTGTTAAATGGATTTTTTCGTGGAAACACACATGAAACGCTATGTTGTTCATAATAAAGCTATTTTTTTTTCGTTTTAGAGTTCAAGCCATCAAAATTTATAGAATAAGTGTGTGAAATTATTGAGAGATTTATAAAATTTTCAACCAAATTTTTTTAAATGTTTATGATGAATTTTTAAATCTCTATTAAGAACCATTAATTTCTTAAGTGGAATTATCTTGATAAGAATATATTTAAAAAGAGAGAATATTCTTTAGGGCGTTGCAGAAAAGATACTGCGTAGAAAAATAGAGGGTAGGAAGAGGAGAAGAGTAATTCCAGTTCTCACTGGAAAATACTGAAGGATATTTTAGATCACTTATGAAAAGTAAAAGTTAATGAAAGAAGTGTTCCAGGATCCTCTCTATGAAAGTTTGATGAAACGGTTCTGAAGGGAAACACCATCTTCAGTGTACATTTCAATCAATATTTATTTGAAGAAGATGATATCACCATGAGGAGAAATGAGTTCCCAAGTGAAGGAGATTAGTGATATTTATATAAATTCATAGTTATAAACTAGGATAGATAATTTAGACACTATAAATCTGTGATAATCAAGAAGTTATCTTTATTTTTTTAGTACAGAAAGTCATTTTCATGCATTCTCCTTGGACTATCCTAATGAGGGTAAGCTAAGTAAATATATCTTATGTGATTTACTATTTTAATCACTCATAAATAGAGATTAAGGGGGAAAATATGTGTTTCTCATAGTTAAAAAACAATATTAAATTTAAGGAACAATGTTTTTAATTATTATTGCCTTGATACACCCCCCCCCTCAGGGTAATATCCTTGAAATGGGACCAACAATTGGTATCAAATGGAATGTTCTTATGATAAAATTATCTCTTAGAACCATAATAGGAGTATCCTTTATTAATAAAAAATGAATTAAATTTTTTTATGTAATTACTTTCCAATTATGGAATAATAGGATGTAGCACTACTTTAGGTCATTAGGGATGGAAGTATATATAGTAAATATTCATTGTATAACAATTGTAAGAACCCAGATCCTCGTTTGAGGTATGTTTTTCCTTTTTCTGGAGTTTTTGGGAAAAATAATGTTTCTGGAAATTTTTGAAGTACACGCTGTGTACTTTCTGAGTACATGCCGTGTACTCTTTTCCCTCTCAAAGCTATGTGTTGGCCATGCCCAGGACACACACATGGTGTGTAGGGGTAACGTGGAGGCCAATTTTGGCGGAGTACGGAAAGACCTAGTACACTCTGTGTACTCTAAAAGTACACGCCATGTATTTATTTTTATTTCATTAATTGGATTTGGGTCGCGCCTAATGCTCATAAACGTCTTCTTCTCCACCTAATTCCATCCAGAGCATCTGAGGAGGCCGATTTTTCTTCAAGCCACCAATCCGTCACCAATTGTCTGAATCGAACTCCGTCAATTGAAGAATAATCGTAGCGGTGAGTTCTTGGTTCTTCTTTGGCCTCGTTTCCTGATTCTTCCTCTTGTATAGGTTATCTGAGGTTGAACGTTTTAGATGTTTTTGAAGATATACTCCGTTCTAGGACAATTCATGGGATGAGGTTCAAGTATATCGATCTTCACGGATCAAGGTAGGTGGTTTGTTTCCCTACGTTGAAGTTCTTTGAGTTTTGGTCGCAAAAGTGTCGGATACCCATATATCGGGTATCCTGGGTTTTGGATTTTGATCCTATTGTTTTTTTCCCTAGATTTTTTTATTATATTATGATTAATTGTTGCTAATATATACTTGGTTTCATGTTTAAGGATCACCCCATGGGTGTTTCTCCCTCTGTTTGGCTATTTATCGCCGTTTGGCACTGTTTGCCTATGAGGAAAACCCTATTGCAATTGTTAGTTTACTTGTTATAACTGATTGCATGATTTTCCTGCTGTTTAAATTCTTTTTATGCATGGTAAATATTATCCAAGTAGTTATTTAACTTGCTTAGGGCTGCTGACAGTCGATTACGCATGACTAGACTGCTTAGGGATGTGAGAACATGGTGCAGGAGATCAAAGAGGGAATAGACAATTAAGTTCTTTCCTAGAGGGTATGTTGGTTTTAGTTTCGTATGCAAGGCCTATAGGAATATAACTTTGTGCTTCCCAAGAGTGTTCTTAGATTACCCACACATCAAGACCACAAGAGGAATTAGACGTAAGTGCTTCCTCAGAGAGTCTGTAGCTATCGTTGCAAGACCATAGGGGAATTGACATGAGAGCTTCCCAGAGTGTCTGTGCCTTGTTTGATTACTGGACTATAGGGGTCTGCTAGTTTGAGCCACCCAAAGGGTCAGTGTGAACTTTGATGGTTAGTTGTGATGAGTCCACCAAGCCAAAGAACAAGTTTGGGTTTTGTACTGTTGTGTTACTTGCTTACCTTGGAATAGAAATCTTTTCTAGATTTCCTTGGTTGTTTAATTAAATGAATGTGAATAGTAATTGGTAGGATTATTTACTGGTGTACTTCTAGTTCATTACTGTATTTATTTTCCTTTACTTTTTCTATATTACTCACTGACAGTAGGGCACAAATCTTGTGGTGGTTGCCTGCTGGGATTAGTCTCACACCCTATTTGGATCCTGCTTTTCGACCCAAACAGATTATATGGTTGCAGGTGTAGATAGGGATTGTGGCCCTTCAACCTCAGGTACTTGATTTCTGGTTGGAGCTGGAGAGCATGGGACCGGGCTTTGGCTTGCGATGCTGCTGGAGTTACTGTTTACGTTTAGTACTTTGGTTTCAATTGTATTTCAGCACGTTGATTTGTTTACTGCTTTCCATGGATACATGTATCGTATTGCATCATTATTATATCTGACATTGCTTCTACTTTTAGTTCAGTCGTTGTATACTGTTTACTGCTTCCTCTATTGATTGTGTTTGTTCTTCCGCTGCATACTTTATCAAATGAGGGCATAGTTTACCCACTGACTCACAAAGGCCCTCGCTGCTAGTCGGTAGCCTTTGGCATTTGGGGAAATGCGCTTGAGGTCATGTGGTGAACCGGGTACGGGGCACCAGTTTTGTGGCTCCGGATTCGGGTCGTTACAAAGTGGTATCAGAGGAGGTTTTCTTCTTTTCTATTGCCTTACTATTTTGCGAACATAGATAGGGATAGGAAGAAATGGGTAGTTAGTACTTAACTGTGCCCAGGAGTAATTAACCCGTGTACAGGTAAAAGCTATATTACCTCGTAATTGAAATTTTTAGTTTTTGAAATTGTTACAGTTTATTATATTTCACCATTGGGTGATGCACATGTTTTGTGCTATTACAGTTTATATGATTGTGGTTCTATTTTGTTGCAACCTGATGAGATGAGGGTGTTCCATCTCATGCATCATATAGGCACTGGGTAGGAAATCACAGGTCATGCATTTTACCATGCCATCTAGGGTGCATTAGAATTTCATGTTGTTGTGATAGATGTTGTGATAAATTATACAAGTTGTTGTGATAGTTGTTGTGATGGACATACTTGTTATGCTGTTTTACTTTATATATGCATTGTTATGATGCCAAGATTTGATTCACGGGGAGTATAGACCCCCACAGATCGGAATTTTTCACATGGATGTTTGTTTTTTCAGTGTTTCTGGCATTCAGTGCAGTTTCTGAGCTACTGCCCGGAAAAACCCAGAATACACGGCGTGTACTTTATAAATACACGTAGTGTAGTTTTTAAACCATGTTACTAACTATGTGAACAGAGACACGGGGTGGTGGAGAGTCTTCGGGGACACGCCGTGTACCATAAGTACATGCCGTGTGGTAGTCAACCGTGTACCCGGCCGTGTCACTAACAACACAGGTCGGGGAAACTCGTGTAGTACACGCCATGTGTTATAAGAACACGTCGTGTAGTTTTCTTCTGGGTACCTGGCCGTGTCACTAACAACATGGGTCAGGGAAACTCGGGTAGTACACACCGTTTTTTGTAAGAACACGCCGTGTAGTTTTCTTCTAGGTACCCGGCCGTGTCACGAACAACACGGGTTGGTGTTATCTATTCTTATACACGCCGTGTTTGTTCGGAACATGCCGTGTAAGGGTCAGCCGTGTAGCCGGCCATGTAACCGCTACACGGGTCGTCGAAACCTTTCTAGTACACGCCGTGTCTTTAGTGAACACGCCGTGTAGTTTATAATTAGGAGCATTGTGTAGGTTAGCTGTGTAAAGAGACTCGGGCAGGGGAGTGGAGTTCAAGTACATGCCGTGTTTTGGGACAACACGCCGTGTAGTCTGGGATGTTACACGACCAGTGGTGGAAGAGTTACACGCCCATGTAGAAGGCTTAGAAAACACACTGTGTAGTTTAAATACACGCTGTGTAGTCTTGTTTTGAAAACATAAGTGTTCCTCTCTCCTATTCCCATTTTTTACTCATGTGTTTTCTGTCCTTATTAATCCTAAATCTGAGGTGTGCTTTTGACCTTTCAGGGCCATGGCACCAAGACGTCCTCCCGTTGCACGCCAGGAACCAGACAGTGACTGTACGCCTGATATAGCAGACCAGGGACTACCAGTATTTCCGCCGATCGTTTCGGACATGGAACCTGCAATGATTCCAGACACTAATGTCGATGCTCAGTTCAGAGAGGGTTTCATGAGGTTCATGCAGACCTTCCAGTGTAACACCCCGATATTTTATGAAAAATATAATTTTTAATTTTATTGATGTCTTGTGTTGTACACTACACCAAAAGGATCTTACACCACATGCATCCCTAACTTGGCTTGCATTACACGCAATCATGACCTTCCATGATAGCTTGTGTTATACGCAATACCGAGTTTCACTAAACAACGATATGTTATATAAACTAGCTGTTATGAATAGTAATACCCACTTTTTAAAATTTTATAAATTATATCTTTATAAATTGACTTCATTTTTGGATTCGGAATATCAAAATTAGCCTAGGGTGAATTTTTGGTATTTTTCTGAAAACATTCAATTTTTGATGAATTGTGAAAACACTGGGTTACTATTTAAAAACCGACTTTTATTTTAATAATTATTTATTTTAGGTCAAAATTGATACATAATACCTATATAAGTTCAATGTAATTCATTGGAGTCATTTTATAATAATTTTAGATATATAAAAATTTTATTGAACTTTTCACCGTCTTTTACCCACCTCCTAGGAGAATTTAGAAATTCACATAAAACTTAATTTTACCGCTTCTGTGAGTGGAATTTCGAAAATCCGAGAGACACGGTTAATATCAAGGACTAAAATGTGGTTCAATTAGATAAAAATAATTTTTGGTGAATAGTAACTTTTTACATTTATTTACCACGATTAAAAGTAAATAGGGTAATTAAAGGTAAAAGTGAAATTATTATTACCCAAAAACATGTCCTAATTCTATTGGATAAGTTTAATTCGACCAAAAACAACCTTAGGAATAAAATATGACCATTTAGGTTCACTTGGATTAGATTAGGACATTTATTATTAATTTATTTAAAGAAGGGTTAAAATAGTTAAAATCAAAGTTTAATAACTAATTCATTTTTAATATAGGGTTATTCATAAGATAAATTTGACTATAAATATTCATTAGAAAGATAAAAAGATTTACTACCTAATGGTATTTTATTTATAATTTTTAGACATTAAATAATTTATGTTATTTATGACACAATGGTGATACAGTAATTACCTAAATAATGAAATATTAAAATAATTGATATTATAAATACCCAAATAAATGTAATATGAAACTTTTTATGAATTCCACTAATTTTATAGGTTAATATGGCGTGTTAGTATTGATTTAATTAACTGTTTTCGAACTAATCATGGTGTTATGATTTTCACAAAAAACAATTACCAAATAGTGTCAAAATTGACATAAAATAGTTTTTAAAACAAATATTATATCATTAATTGTTATTTTATTCCTAAAAATATAAGGTTCGGTCAAATGACTTAGATAAGGATATATATATTAATAATGAACCACTTGGGGTTCGTTTGGCTTATTATAGTAAGTTTATTAACCATATAGTGTAAGAAAACAAGAAGACACAGTAAAAGTTAAATTATTTAACTTAGAGTTAAATTTAAATGATAAGGTTAAAATTGTAACCTAAACTTTTCTAAAATATATTGGTTGAGATTATTTAGACCCATAACCACTTTAGTTTTGAAATAAATTAATTTGGAGCTATTATAAACCGAATATGACTTTATTATAAAATAATATTTTAAGTTTTTCCAAAGGTGCCCCTCTCCTCCCCTATAAAAAGGGCACCCTTCCCTCTTCTCTTCACACCCTTTTGAGCCTTGAAGCTTAGCCAACCCCTGCCCATTTCTCTTCTCCACATCCCTAGTAACATTCTGGATTTTCTGGTCTTCTCAGAAGACCAACTCTACTTTCTTAAGAGGAAGATTAAAGGAGGTGCGTCGAAGAAGGGGAGGTTCGGATACATACAAAGCATATCAGACATAACGTAAGGGATAATTATTCCAATCTCATTATTATCTGAGATTGTTTATTTGTAAGTATTTAATGGGGTTATGTTAATTATCCATGTCCATATTTTCTCAAAATGTTTTCATAAAATGTTTACTTTTCATCCATGTATGTTTAAAGTCATTATTACCCCTTTTTTTTACTTTTACCACATCGTATGGAAGGAATCTTTATTTTGTTTACCATACGAGTTACTTTTTGACTTTTCCGACAAAAGTATGAGAAGAATGTTATTTTTAACTTATACGGCGTGAATGTATTTTTATGGTTTCATAACGCCTCATTTTCATGAAGCTTAATCTACAAGATTTTATGACTATTTTCAACAAAATACTTTTATTTTAAAATTGAATGGAATTTTGTATAAAGAAAATTATTTTGAAGAAGAAAGGATATTTTCCTCAATAATTCATTTCAAGTGTTTTATCGAAACCATTTTTCATATAAGATGGCATTATTTCATATGTGTATGTTTCAAGTATAATTTCTCTATGATTTACATGGTTTCAATTTTCTTATGATTAAATGATATCCATTTGTTTTATATGGATTATGTTATGATGGGATGATATTTAAGAAACCCATTTTTATTCTTTGGGTTATGATGAATGGTTTATGTTTATGTTGTGGCACAAGTAATAATGGTTTCATTATGAGATGGGTGGGACCTATATCTCCCTCCAATTCATTGGGTAAATATTTATATCTCATGAGATAGACATGGCTGGAATGGTAAGTTAATCCAGTTCAGTATTACAGGATTCGAACGAGGAGTGAACTCGATTCAGAATGGGACTTTGTCCACTAAGATGGTCTTGGAAGAAATGTCTTGGCTAATATGGAAATCATAACATGTGCTTAATGTATTCCACAATTACATTTTTTATTACCATGCTAGTTTATCATGATTAATGTTCCTTTATGATCTATGCCTTATGTACTTCCATGATTTATGTCGTTGCTCATGATTTTGATGTTTGGATTTTATGTTCATGTTTTTGCATTCAAATGTTTATGGATTGTTTTATATTCTCTATGATTACCCTTACTGAGCATTTGAGCTCACCCTTTATATGTTTTCTTTTCCCCAAGATTTAAAGAAAGGTTTTAGGTAAGAAAACAAAAGGGGAAGATCTTTATGGGAGATGTTGAAGATCTTTCACCACGATTAGAAGATTATTTTTTGAGTTTCTAAAGACACTAAACTATTACGGTCCTTGTGTGTCTTTTTTCATTATGTATTAAGTATTCCGCAAAAGTAATGTAATGTCCATGTACGTCAAGATTTGGGTCTCTACATCCAGGGAGCTCAGCATCCTGCCCTGTCTATGACAGAGTTGATGCGAGTCTTCCAGCAGCAGCATCCTCCCACTTTCAAAGGGGATGGAGGACCTCAGCCTGCAAAGTCATGGCTAGAAACCATGATTTCCATCTTCGAGCATCTAGAGACACCCCCAGACAGAAGGGTGAAGCTTGCGACTTACATGCTGTGAGATTTTCCCAAGAGATGGAGGGAGGTAGTCTCGCAGGTAGGGAGACAACGGACTATGGCTTGGGACGAATTTCAGCGTACATTCTATGACTAATTCTATCCAGTGATACTGAGGGCTGACAGAGCCAAAGAGTTCATGAAACTACAGCAGGTTACTCTTTCGGTTATGGAGTATTCCTCCCGTTTCACCGAGTTACAGTGTTTCACTCCTGTTATGGGAAATGAAGAGCTGTTTTTGGCAAGGATGTTTGAGGAAGGCCTCAAACCAGAGATCAGATCATAGGTGAACGTCTTCCAGTTTACTTCTATTACTCTGATAGTCAGCCAGGCTCTGATCACCAAAAGGAATCTGAGGGAGACTGGAGCTGTTGATTAGGGAGGTTCAGCATCCAAGACTGATTCATTTCATACTGACAACAGGAAGCGCCACCGAGAGTCTACTTGAGGTGACTCGAGGAAGCAGGTTATTTCTTCTGGTAGACGGGATCTTCCTTCTAGAAACCAGGTACTATAATATCAGTGTGGAAAGAGTAGTCATAAGAAGCCTTAGTGTTTTAGAGATCCTGTGGAGTACCGAGATTACAGAAATATGGGTCATCTGCAGCGTTTTTGTAGGGTTCTTCTTCCAGCAGCTAGTGAAGGAGGATCGGTTTCTACTCCTCATATAGGAGCAGGGTTACTAGTTCCGTAGCAGACTGGGGGATTGATTTCTTCAGATCCTTCAGGACAGGGTAGAGGTCGCGGACTCGGTGTTCAGGCTCAGGGAGGATCAGCTTAGGGATATCAGGCTGCTACACAGGGCCGTGGTACTGTCCAGACGTTTTTGGTAGAGCAGATCCATCGGGAGCAGGATCCTGGACCTTCCACAGTTCGAGGTATGATGTTAGTAGCCTTAGTTTTATCTTCTGCACTTTTCGATACCGGAGCTTCTCATAGCTTTATTTTTGTTCACACTATGGAGAGCCTTAGACTTACTTTACTTACTTCTGAGGATACGTTGGCACTAGACACTCCTTTGGAACATAGAACTACTAGTGTGCGTCAGTGCAGGGAGTGCCCCCTTGAGGTTGGTGGGTGTCACTTCTTGTGGGATCTTTATTTCCTTGAGATGACGGGTTATGATGTCATTCTCGGAATGGACTCACTAGTTCCTTTTCAGGCATTTGTCTATTGTTATCGCCGTAGGGTGAGTTTCACGTCACCAGAGGGTGGGTCTTTTCTTCACAAGGGCGAATGGGATGTCCAGGCAAGCAAAGATGGACCAGAGCATCATGGGTTGGGCAGTGTTACAGCCTAGATTTCTAGTTTATATCTGGATAATCAGGGGACTTCTTAGATGGACTTCCCTCCAGAAGTTGACCATTTTCCAGATGTCTTTCCAGAAGACTTTTCAGGGTTGCCTCTGGAGCATGAGGTAGACTTCTCTATTGAGCTTGTGCCGGTAGCAGCACCGGTATCCATACCTCCTTATCGGATGGCTACGCCTGAGTTTCAAGAACTCAAGAAGCAGTTGGAGGAGTTGTAGGAGAATGGTTTTATCCAACCCAGTACTTCCCCTTGGAGTACACCTGTATTGTTTGCGAAGAAGGTGGATGGTACCCTATGAATTTTTGTAGACTATCGGAAGTTGAACCAGTTGATGGTCATGAACCGATATCCATTACCGAGGATTGATGATCTTTTTTATCATCTTCGAGGAGCCAGGGTATTCTCGAAGATCGACTTGAGATCCGGCTATCATCATTTGTGGATCAGACCATCTGATATACCTCTCATAGCTTTCTGAAGTAGGTATGGTCTGTACGAGTATCTGGTTATGCCGTTCGGTCTCACGAATGCGCTGCCAGTTTTCATTATGCTGATGAACAGAGTTTTCCATCCTCACTTGGACTCTTTCATCATTGTCTTTGTGGACGATATCTTGGTGTACTCTCACACTCGACAAGACCATGCTACCCATATTGAGATCGTTTTGAGTACACTGAGGGAGAATTAGTTATATTCTAAGCTCTCAAAGTGCCACTTCTAGATGGATTAAATTCACTTCCTGGGTCATGTCATCTTAGAGACAGGCGTTTCAGTAGACCTAGAGAAGGTAAGAGCAGTAGTTACCTGGGAACAGTCGAAGAATTTCTTCTAGGTACGTAGTTTCTTGGGACTGGATGGTTACTATAGGCGGTTTATACAGGACTTCTCATGCTTATAATCACCGTTGACGGGCTTGACTAAGAAGGGTGTGAAGTACGTTTGGTCAGAAGCTTGCGACTCATCCTTCCAGGAGCTAAAGGGGATATTGACTTTAGCACCGATTCTAGTTCTACCAGAGTCGGGAAAGAGTTATACATTTTTTTGTGATGCATCTGGCATCGGTCTTGGAGCAGTGCTTATGCAAGAAGATCGTGTTGTTGCGTACGGATCTCAGCAGTTGAGGCCACATGAGAAGAACTATCCTACACACGACCTGGAGTTGGCTGCAGTTGTTCATGCCTTGCGTTGTTGGAGACACTACCTCATGGGAGAGCATTTTGTGGTATATACTGACCACAAGAGACTCAAGTATATCTTCACACAGTGTAACTTGAATCTGATACAGTGGAGGTGGGTCGAGTACCTACAGTATTTCAACTTCGAGCTTGCTTACACGCCTGGGAAAGGCAATGATGTGGCTGAAGCACTGAGTTGGAGGACTCAGTTACAGGCAGTTCAGGAGGCCAACAATGAGTGGAAGCTTATGGCTATATTCTCTAAGATGCATTTGGAGGTGCACGATAGATAGGGATAGACAGTTCTTTATTTTGCAGTCGTTACCTCTACTATTTTATATCGAGATCGAATGAGGCAGCTATCAGACCCAGAAGGCCTAGTCCTACGAGAGGGTGTGTCAGATGGAGACCCTACTCTAGGGTGGACAGTGGGCGATGATGAGGTGCTATGTTTTCATGGCCGCGTATGGGTTTCAACAGACATACGTGAGGAGTTGATGTGGGAGTTTCATGCTTCAGTTTGAGTAGTTCATCCTAGTGTCACCAAGATGTACTGAGACTTACACCATCAGTATTAGTGGCCAGGTATGAAGAAGGATGTGGCTGGTTTTGTTATGCGGTGTTCCACCTGTCAGCAGGTGAAGGCAGAGCATCAGCAACCAGTAGGGCTTTTACAACAGTTACCCATTCCTGAGTGGAAATGGAATGATGTCGTGATGGACTTTGTGACAGGGTTACCGAGATCACCTCGAGGAAATGATGTGGTTTGGGTTGTAGTGGATAGGCTCACAAAGGTTGCACACTTCCTTCCGATCAAGGAGACCTTTAGTGTTGATGATATGGGATGGTTGTACATCCGTGAGATTGTACGTCTACATGGAGTTCCACACTCCATCATTTCAGATAGGGATGCATGTTTTACTTCGCACTTCTGGTAGAGGCTATAGAGGGCTTTGGGTACATGGGTACTTTTGAGTACAACATACCATCCCCAGACTGATGACCAGTCCGAGCGTACAATCCAGGTGCTTGAGGATATGCTCTGATCTTGAATTCTATACTTTGGCGGTACTTGGGAGAAGCATATACCTCTGTTGGAGTTCGCCTACAATAATAGTTTTCAGGAGACTATTCAGATGAAACCTTACGAGGCTTTGTACGGTAGGCCATACCGATCACATTTATGCTGGCTAGAGGCAGGAGAGGAAGCTTTTCTAGGACCTCGTCTCATTCAGGAGACCACGGAGCAGGTGGAATTGATTCGGAAGAGGATGGCTACTGTAGAGTCTCGGCAGAAATATTATGCTGATCAGCGGAGAAGACCTCTGGAGTTCAAAGTCGGAGATCAGGTTTTCTTACGTGTTACCCCGAGGTTGGGACATAAGAGAATTAGGAGGTAGGTAAAGCTTTCACCGAGATACGTCGGGCCATTTGAGGTTCTGGAGAGAGTCGGGCTGGTTGCTTAAAGGTTGCAGTTACCTCAGAGGTACCAGGCCATGCACGACGTCTTTCATGTTTCTCAGCTTCGCCGATATTTCACAGACTCGTCTCATGTTTTTCAACCAGAGGAGGTTGAGCTGGAGCAGGATGTATCTTTCTAGGAGCATCCTATCAGGATTGTTGATCATAGTGCAAAGTTACTCCATGGTCGGTCTGTTCCTCTGGTATGAGTGCTATGGAAGCACGGCCGTATACAGGACGAGACTTGGGAGAGGGAGGTTGATATGTGATCATAGTGTCCAGAGTTGTTCGAGGTTTCTTCTTCTACGCCTTGTCAGGGAAATTCGAGGATGAATTTCATTAAGGGGGGAAGTTTTTAAGAAACTGGATCTTCGTTTGAGGTATTTTTTCCCTTTTATGGAGTTTTTTGGGAAAAATAAATTTTCTGTAAATTTTTGAAGTACACGCCGTGTACTTTCTGAGTACATGTCGTGTAATATTTTCCTGCTCTAAGTCGTGTGCTGTCTGTGCCTGGGCTACATACATGGTGTGTAGGGGTGACGTGGAGGCCAATTTTGTCAGATTACGGAAAGACCTAGTACACGTCGTGTATTATAAAAGTACACACTGTTTACTTTCTTTTTATTTCATTAATCTGACTGGGGTCGCGCCTAATGCTCATAAACGTCTTCTTCTCCACCCAATTCTGTCCATAGCATCCGAGGAGGCCGATTATTCTCCGAGCCACCGATCTGTCACTGGTTTTCCGAATCGAACTCCGTCAATTGCAGAAGAATCGCAGCGGTGAGTTCTTGGTTCTTCTTTGGCCTCGTTTCCTAATTATTTCTCTCATATGGGTTATCTGAGGTTGAACGTTTTAGATGTTTTGGTAGATCTAATCCATTCTAGGCCGATTTATGAGCCGAGGTTCAAGTATATCAATCTTCGCGGATCAAGGTAGGTGGTTTGTTTCCCTACGTTGAAGTTCAGTTAGTTTTGGTTGCAAAAGTGTCGGATACCCTTGTATCGGGTATCCCGGGTTTAGGATTTTGATCCTATTTTTTGTTTTCCCTAGATTTTTTGTTAGCTTATGATTAATTGTTGCTAATATATACTTGGTTGCATGTTTGAGGATCACCCCATGGGTGTTTCTCCCTCTGTTTGGTTGTTTATCGCCGTTTGGCATTGTTTGCATGTGAGGCAAACCCTATTGCAATTGTTAGTTTACTTGTTATCACTGATTTCATGATTTTCATACTATTTAAATGCTTTTGATGCATGGTAGTTATTAGCCAAGTAGTTGTTGAACTTACTTAGGGCTGCTAACAGTCGATTACGCACGACTGGACTGCTCAGGGCTATGAGAACCTGGTGCAGGAGATCAAAGAGGGAATAGACGATTAAGTGATTCCCTAGAGGGTTTGTTGGTTTTAGTTTCGTAGGCAGGACCTATGAGAATAGGACTTTGTGCTTCCCAAGAGTGTTCTTAGTTTACCCACGCATCGATACCACATGAGGAATTAGACGTAAGTGCTTCCTTAGAGAGTCTGTAGCTATCGTTGCAAGACCATAGGGGAATTGATGTGAGAGCTTCCAAGAGTGTCTGTGCCTTGTTTGATTACTATACTATAGGGTTCTTCTAGTTTGAGACACCCAGAGGGTCAGTGTGAACTTTGATGGTTGGTTGAGATGAGTCCACCAAGCTAAAGAACAAGCTTGGGTTTTGTACTGCTGTGTTACTTGCTTACCTTGGAATATAAATCTTTTCTAGTTTTCCCTGGTTGTCTAATTAAATTAATGTGAATGGTAATTGGTAGGATTATTTACTGGTGTACTCCTATTTCATTACTGTATTTATTTTCATTTACTTTTTCTATATTACTCACTAACTGTAGGGCACAAATCTTGTGGTGGTTGCCTACTGGTATTAGTCTCACACCCTGTTTGGGTCCTACTTTTTGGTCCAAACAGATTATATGGTTACAGGTGTAGATAGGGATTGTGGCCCTTCTACCTCAGGTACTTGATTGCTAGTTGGATCTGGAGAGCATGGAACCGAGCTTTGGCTCGTGATGCTGCTAGAGTTACTGTTTACGTTTAGTACTTTGGTTTCAGTTGTATTTCAGCACGTTGATTTTTTTAATGCTTTCCATGGATACATGTATCGCACTACATCATTATTATATCATACATTGCTTCTACTTTTAGTTCAGTCGTTGTATGCTGTTTACTGCTTCCGCTATTGATTGTGTTTGTTCTTCCGCTGCATACTTTACCAAATGAGGGCATAGTTTCCCCCACTAACTCACAAAGGCCCTCGCTGCTAGTCGGCAGCCTCTGGCATTCGAGGAAACACGCTTGAGGTCATGTGGCGAACCAGGTATGGGGCACTAGTTTTTTGGCTCTGGATTTGGGTCGTTACAACAACGAGCATGTAAAGTAGATATTTATCAAAAATTGAGCATCCAGAATTGGATGTAGATGAAAATTCAATCAATAAACTAGGGGGAACATTAGATAACCCTATCTTTACCAATGTAATGTCCTAAAAATCCTTTTAGTATATGTGGGAAAAATTATTGAATGCATATTAAAGTGATTTCGAAGTTTAAGAGGAAAAGCTACAAGTGTTGTGGAATAAATATGAAGACTTGAGTATGAGGCCAATTGAAATTATTGATGAATTTTTTGATCATTTAAATGATTTTGTGGAAGATATTCAAGGGATTGGTGAAAATTTTGAAGATTTAAAATCATGAAAATATTCTGAAGAGAATACGTCCATGTTTCACTTGAAAGGTATTAGTTCTTGATGATAAAGATCTAAATGATATAACAGTAGATAAAATTTATAGTACACTTGTCACAAAATAAATAAGAAATAATGAAAATGAACCTAAGGTATAGGAGATATCATAATAGGTTGTATAAAATAAATGAAGAAACATTATGTTAAATAAGTTATAGAAAAATATGAAATGCATGAAGTAATGTCTTTCCTTTCCTCAAACATAAAGAGGGGGAAATAAAATTCCAATTCAATCTTCCAATTTATTGTTTTTAGTGTGGTAAAGTAGGACATCTCCCTACTATGTGTTTAAAAAATCAAGATGATGAGGATGATGATTCAATGAATAAATTTTTCAATGTTGCAAAAAAGAAAGAGAAAACCATAGTAGAAATTATTCAAGAGGAAAAATATGAAATCTCATGAATATGAAAGCTTTTATGAGTTAGAAGTTGAAGAATTCAAGGATTATAGAGACCCTGGATAATATTCTTTTGAAATTGTGAATGATAAGCTAGAATATAATGAAAATTATTCTACAAATGAATATGTTATGGGAAGATTTGAACTTCAGGTTGATCTTAATGAAACTCTTGAGAGTACGTTGTCATATAGAGGGATAAAATAAAGAGGGAAAATGCAGTGGTTCATGACACTAAACTCTACATGCAACAATAAGATGAAGAAAAGTCATAACTGAAAGTAGAGATAGAAATGATGAAATATAGAATTTCTAGAAACTCTAAAAAAGAATTAAATCTCAAGATTAAAGTGGGAAAAAATCTTGAATCAATGATGTCTTGAACAATATAGTGAAATAAAGGAACAAAGGAATTGAATAATGTAAATAAAAATTCATGGGTTGGAAATAAAAGTGCAAGGATCAAGAAAGTCTCCTTACGCCTAGCATGGTATCAAGTTGCTCAAAACATTAGCCCTATTAAAATTTATTAATGTCAGTAGAGTGACTAATTAAGAGAATATTCATACTCCTAAAGTTAATCAATTTAAAAACAAAGATAAAGCTATTGTGGAGTGTGATTATAATGAGTAGATAGTCTTGCCTTGTGATAGGCCTAAAGTATATACTCCCTAAAGGAAAATAGATTTGTAAGAGTCACAAAAAGATAACAGTTAAGCAGAAAAGAATTTAAAAGTGATGAAAAACATTTGGTGTTATTTATATGGAAAATTGGTACACATTCAATATGTTTACTCTATTTCAAATCGATTTTTCAGAGAGAAGAAACAACAAAATAGGCAGTATTTCTTCATCATTTTCCTATGATTTTAATGGTTATTACTTTTAGTTTAAAGGATTTGGGTGCAAATTATCTTATTGTACTTTAAAAGTTAAATAGGAATTTCCTCAAAAGATTCAAAAAAGCGTTAATCAATATTTGGGAAATTCAAGAAATAAATTCAAAAATGAAAATAGATTCCAAATTTTTCAAGATGAAGAGGGATCAGAAGACATTTCTATCATTAAGATAAGTTCCTCACTGATATTAGAATAAAAAAAATAATATGAGAATAAAAACTTTATGAATATTTCTTTGAGAGAAATGGATAGGTATTGTTTATATTTTATGGATAATATAAGTACCTCGTAGATGTCTGGAAATGAAAATATTTTCACTGTCATCAAATATGAAAATGGTGTAGTGTTCTGATTTGGTAATGATAAAGGACTCAATATTTTTATCTCTGAGATAGCCAAGGATTGTGGAAAGGATCTCATAAGATAATATGAACTTAGAGTGGAAGGACTTATCCACAATATTCTATGTTTAATCTAGTTGTGTGACTCCGAAAATAATCTATAATTTGGGGAAAAGGTTAATTATAAAATCTAAATATAGTTCACTTATTCTATATGGATTAAAAATTAAAGGGAATATTCATCTGATTAGTGAAGAAATTTTTTTCATGATTTCCAAGTATTATGAAAATTGGATATAGCATAATTTACTAGGGAATTTGATCCAAGGATCATTACAAAATTAGGTGAATAATGTTGGAGGGATTGATTTATACAATCTCACATGTGACAACACATATACATATGATTATTTTTAAAAGAGAAAGACTATTAGGAAGAATTACAAGTTTAAGAAAGGAAAATAATCAAGAGTATTGGATCTTGTTCATGTGGATGTTTTCAAGCAAATAACTCTTAAAGTGTGTGATGGAACAAGATATTATTATGTTTTTTATGATTTTAGTATGATGTCTTGGTTGATTGTGATTACTCATAAAAATTATGTTTACAAGTGCATCACTTGATACCAAATAGAAGTTAAAAAATACATGGTGTAAAAATTCAAAATCTTAGCTCTGACAATGGAATGAAATTCATAAACAAACAAGTGGATGAATATCTATAAAATTATGGTATTTATAACCAAGTGTCAGTGGGAAGAACTACTTAAAATAATAAAGTTATGGAGAGGATGAATTTCATATTCAACTAAATGTCTAGGACTATGGTCATTAAAAATTCTCTAATGGATAAGTATTAGTAATAAGTTGTTTCAATAATGTCACATATCTCCAATTAGGCATTATTGTGTCTAAATAAAGATAAGACTACGTATGAAGAACCCTGTACTAAAATACTTTAGGGTGTTTATAAGTAAGTTTTTTATTATAAACAAAGAAAATAATAGAAATTTTGAATCACATGGAGACAAATGGATCTTTATTAGATATTCATCTTAGAGAAAGTTATATTGGCAATATAACTAATGGATGGATAAAATGGTTGAAATAGATGATATCACCATGACTAAAATTGACCATAATTCAGATTCAAATAGTATAATTCACATAAAAATGATCCATTTATTGAGGAGGAAAGTAGAGAAGATGATTCTAGATTAGGGGTATTTCAAAGGTTTTAAATAAAATCTCAGGAAAGCTATAATTATGAAGGAAATTCAATAGTAATATAAGGTTCAAGTAGATAGTCTATTGGAATAGTAATTATAAGGACTCAGCCTTAAAACTTACTTGATATTGAATTAAATTAATAATTCAATTTGAGGATCTTTTCAGGTTTAGAGTTTTAGAGAGTTAGGCCACAACTATTACATCTCAAAAGATTTACAAGGTAGACACTTCTACACAGTTTCCATTTTATTTACAAAACATGAACTCTTGAAAAAAAGAGTCATGTCTAGTTCCATGTTTAAGATAGCTTGACTTTTCATTGATCCCTTTCTTGACCCTATTCCACATTAAGTCCTGTGAAAAACATTTCAAAAACTTGGGATGAGCATAAAAAGCTCAGTAAGGGATACACAAAGAAGGAAAATTGTTAGATTTTCAAAACAAAAAATAAACCATGAATACTTTAACATAAGTAATAATTTTCACCTTTATGAAGTTTTAAATACTCTTCACTGAATAAAAGATCATTACTTACACTTTTGTAACCAAAAGATTACCATAATACCCATATAAAGAAAACATAACATATAAAGGTAACTTGGGACATAAACATACATAAATTGAATAACCATACGGTCGACTTCCACACATATCACTAAATGGAATAGCCGTACGGCTGACTTCCATACCCAATGCATTGGAGGTTATAATGTAACCACCCATCCTGGTATTCACAGCACCACCCGTCATTTGGTTTATCATGTAACCACCCGTCAAATGTCCAAGTACCAATATAAAATCATAACACATACAACAAATATAAAGGAAAGAAAACATTTCCACATTTCAATCACAATATATCACTTAAATATATTGACATAAAAAATACATAACCATTTTCAATACCAAAAATACATAAAAGAGTATAAGGTATTTATTTTCTTTTAAAAACATTACGGCTTGTTGAGGAAGCCAAAGATCAAATAATACTCACGGCGGTGGAAAGGTCTTTGTCATTGCGTACGTTAAAAGAAATATTCTTTTTTGTCGTTTAGTAAAATGATTAATAGAAAAATATTCTCTTTGAATGAAATGAAAAGTCAATGGTTTTTATACAGCATAAAAAATAAAGTCTTGTATTAGAACAAAATATGCCTCAATGAAAGGAGACTGAGATGAAATCCCTTACCTCGTGTCCGACTTGACTCGATCGTTCTTTAATATCCTGAATAATAAACTAAAGTTAATTTCTAGTTTCTTAAGAACCTTTTTCAAGTTTATTATTCCTTTTATATCACTTATTACCATGTTATAAACATTATGTAATCATTTAAGTTAATAACTTTTGTTTTGTCGATATTTGGCACTTGAGTCAAAACTGAACACCTTATATTTACAAGTTGTACTTGTGGTCAATAGTCCATTATATCCAGAATGATATTCATGATTTAGATATCATATATATAATATATATCCAGTATATACATGTATTTATTATATTACATAACATTTAGAGGTAATAAATGAAATGCACTGATCATGGAGACGGTAAGTCGTACGTACGCATGAACGCTACTTTCATTTCTATTTCTTATTTTAATGGAAATAAAATATAATGATAAATAGTTATATTAAAATTCCAGTATTATATCATATATAATATCATTAACACTATCCTTTATACATCCCACATAAGCCATTAACGAGTCACATCACTTTAAGGGGGCGGTAGTCCGCACTTCCTCAAATGTGATTATCGTATTTACCTACTATGGAAACCATAAAGGCTTGATATAATTGGGAATTACAGAAGAATAATGAAATAATAGACATAATATATATCATATATAAATACATTTCCATCATAATGGTCACCATGGGAGGTGGTAAGATGTAATTGAACAATCATTGTTTTGTGAGGCATTAGTTTGCCATCCACAGAAACATTATGTTCTTCATCCATTAGATGGAGGTGCGTGTAAGTGTAGTTATAATCCTTATTATAAAAAAATCCTAGTATATTGAGGATACTTTTGTTGTTACAAAATAAAGAAATAAAAAGAGTTTAGGGGTTAGAGAAGTAAAATAAATGAAAATAATTTAAGATAAACCGTTAACTTTAATTTGGGTAACTCCTTTGGTTTGAACCAAAAGGACTTTTTGAAGTGCCTTCTGCCTAAGGTAAGGATTCTAGGGGAGGAGAGGGATGTATGGAGCTTAATTGGGCAGAGTTTGGACGAGCCAAATGGATTGATAGGTGTGAGTAATTGGTTAGAAGTGGTATCCTTTTATAAGGGAGAGGAGGGGCTCTTTAAGAAAGTGTGAATGTATTATTTTATAATATAATTATATTCGGTTTCTAAAGGTCAAAAAATCATTAGAGATGAATATAAGATGACTCATGGTATAAATGAAATCATCCAATCATAATTGGACATGTTTTGGATAATATTTTAATCATTATAATCTTATTTATTTAAATCATTTATTTATGAGGCAAACACTGCATCATTTTTGTGTCATAAATAATTTAATTTATTCGATGTCTAAAAATTATAAAAAAATATCATAATGTAGGTAATTGTTTTACCGTTCCAATTAATATTTATAGTCAAAAATAGAACATATATAACACCATATAAAAATTAATTACTAAAAGCTTTTTGTTAATGTCAATTTTTTCTTCACATTAAATTAATTAATCTAAATTGTCATTATCACTCCCAAGTGGCTCAATGGGGTACCAAAATCGACCCAAAGATGACCATGGTTGTAAATGACTCAACCAATAAGGTTTAGAAAAGTGTTAAGATAATTTTGAATTATTATAATATTCTTTTTACCTTGAATTACCTTATTTACCATTAACCACGGTAAATAAAAGTCAAAAGTTTCTATTCACAGAAGTGGTAAATTTTCATTTAAATGAAAAAGTCAGTTTTTTGACTACCACTAAGTGGTTTCACTATTCATCAAAATTGTAGCTTTTCAGAAAAATACCAAAAATTTAGCCTAAGCTATATTTGATATTCTGAATTCAAAAATGATGTCTATTTTTCCAAATTAATAACATATAAGTGGAATTAATTAATTTAAAAATTAATTCCCGTTGTTAAAACAAATAGCATGTTTTTAAGAAACAATAACTATCAAAATATTGATACTTGTTTATGTCCAATTTCAAAGTGAAATTAATTCTAATGACCAACATTGGATTAAATGGTAAAAATATATTTTAATTTCACTTTAAAACCAACTAAAAAGTTAATTTATCCATAAAAATAAATTATATTTAAAGACACTTTTGAATTAAAATGCAATATTTTTCACTATTCATTAAAAAATGAACTTTATCAGAAAAATACCAAAAAATTACCCAAAGTAAAATTTGATGTCCCCATTCTAAATAAGGATTTAATCTGGTCAATTAGAATGTATTAAAGTGACCAAAACTATATTTAAAGATGGGTTTCCATTAAAAGGTGATAAATCGTCCTTTTAATGTAAATTATGTTTAAAATTAGATTCATTCACATTTTAAGCCTCTAAATTTCTATTGGATAATGTAGATACATTTAACAAACATGTATAATCGTATTTTATTTAGTTTAATTCATTACCACCAATACAAAAGCTAGGATTTAACTACCATTTAAAATAATAATATTATATTATTAGTGTGCAATGTAAGATTCCAAAGAAACATGTTGATACGTATCGGGTACGCTATCGAACATAGAAACCCCTTTAAAGTAAAATTATTTTTTAATTTACAAATATTAATAAATATGAAATATGTCTTATTCTTTATTTACCTGGGATATTACATCCTTCCCCCCTTTTGGAAATTATGTCCTCACAATTTTTATTCACTTATCAAAATAAGTGGGGGTATTTATCCCTCATAGAATTTTTAGATTCCCATGGTGCCTCCTCAACCATGTGGTTTTTCTAAAAATCCTTTACCTGGTGAATTACCTTATTCCTCAATACTTGTTCTCTACGGTCAATAATCTGGGATGGTTGTTATTCTTAAGAGATATTCTCTTCCAACTAAACTACCTCTGGGATCAAAACATGAGATGGATCTGGCATATACGTTCTCAACATCAAAACATGAAAACCATTTTGTACCTGGGATAAACATGGAGGTAAAGCCACTCTATACGCAACTAATCCAACTTTATCCATAATTTCATAAGATCCGATAAACCTCGGACTCAACTTTCCCTTCTTACCAAAACGCATCACACATTTCCATGGAGAAACTTTGAGAAAGACATGATCACCTAACTCAAAAGAAAGATCCTTCCTCCAATTATCGGCATAACTTTTCTGTCTGCTCTGAGCTGTTCTCATGTGCTTCTGAATCAACTGAACTTTCTCTGCCATCTCTTCTACCAATTCTGGTCCCATCATCTTCCTTTTACCTACTTCATCCCAAAAAGCTGTAGTTCGAAAACACTTTCCATATAATGCCTCAAATGGAGCCATCTATATAATGAAATGAAAACTGTTATTATAAGAAAATTCAACCAAAGAAATATATTGGTCCCAACTTCCATGATAATCCATCGAGCAAGCATGTAGCGTATCTTCCAATTTCTGAATTGTTCATTCTGACTGCCCATCTAATTGAGGATGAAAAGCTGTACTAAAATTTATTTCAGTACCCAATGACTTCTAAAGGCCTTTCCAAAAGTTAGAAGTAAACCTGGGATCACGATCAGATACAATGGAGAGGGGAACACCATGCAACCAGACTATCTCTTTAACATACAACCAAACAAGTTGATCAAGAGATAGAGTATCTCAAATAGGAAGGAAATGAGAAGATTTGGTCAATCGATCAACTATAACCCAGATTTCATTATTACCTCGAGATGTATTTGGTAATCCCACAATGAAGTCCATTGATATATTTTCCCATTTCCACTCTGGCACCGGTAAAGGCTGAAGCATCCCTTTTGGTAATTGCCGCTCTGCTTTAACCTGCTGGAAATTCAAACACTTCACAGTAAAATCAGCAATATCTCTTTTCATTCCATCCCACCAGTAATACTCACAAATATCTCTGTACATCTTAGTACTACCAGGATGAACTGAAAACAGAGAACTACGAGCTTCACATAACAACTCATTCTTCAACTGTGAATCACAAGCTACACATAATATATTCCCAAATATAAGAACACAATCATTATCAATGTTAAATTCAGGCAACTTACCCTTCTGAACCAAACCTACCTTTTTCTGCAACTCACTGTTTTCTTTCTGCGCTTGCTTAATTCTATCTGATAGATATGATTTCACTGACACCTGAAACAAAACGGAAGAATTTCTTGCAACAAAAATTTTTATGCCAAAGTTCATCAAATCAAAAACCAAAGGATCTCGTTCCAAACGTATCATGGCTAATGAGACATTACTTTTTCGGCTCAAAGCATTGGCTACTTTATTTTCTTTTCCCGAATGGTAATGGATCGTGCAATCATAATCCTTGATTAATTCCAACCATCTCCTCTGTCTCATGTTTAATTATTTCTGAGTGAATATATACTTCAAACTTTTTTGATCAGTATATATTTCACACTTCACTCCATACAAATGATGCCTCCAAATTTGTAAATCAAAAACAACAACAGCTAATTCCAAATCATGTGTAGGGTAATTTAACTCCTAAGGTTTCAATTGACGTGAAGCACAAGCAATTACCTGGTCATTCTGGATTAGGACACATCCCAGTCCTTTCAACAAAGCATCACTGTAGATAAAAAACTCACCATTTCTAGATGGTAGTTCCAAAACTGGAGCATTCACCAATCTCCTTTTCAATTCCTGAAAACAATCATCACATTCTTTTGTTCAGATGAACTTAACACCTTTTCGAGTTAACTTAGTCATTGGACTACATAACCATGAAATGTTTTCAAAAAACCTCTGGTAATAACCTTCCAAACCAAGAAAACTATGAATCTGGGTTATATTTGTGGGTATTTTCCATTCTTCAACTACTTTTGTTTTATATGGATCAACAGTTATTCCATTTTTTGAAACAATGTGACCAAGGAAATAAATTTTTTGTAACCAAAACTCACCCTTACTGAATTTCCCAAATAGTTTATTTTCTTTTAAGGTTTGAAAGACAACCCTCAAATGACTTTCATGTTCCTCTTTACTTTTGGAATAAACCAAAATATCATCAATGAACACAACCACAAACTTATCCAAGAACTCACGGAAAATTATATTCATAAGATCCATGAATACAGCAGGTTCATTGGTTAACCCAAAAGGAATAACTACAAATTCGTAATGGCCATATTTAGTATGAAACACAGTCTTGGAAACATCAGCTTCTTTTACTTTCAACTGATGGTACACCGACCTCAAGTCAATCTTCGAAAAATACTGAGATCCCTGGAGATGATCAAACAAATCATCAATATGAGGCAATGTATACTTATTCTTAACAGTGATGTTATTAAATGCTCTATAATCAATGCAAAGTCTCATTGAACCATCTTTCTTTTTGAAAAACAAGACAGGAGCACCCCATGGTGATGTGCTAGGTCAAATGAAACCTTTATCTAATAACTCCTGCAATTGCTTCTTTAACTCTAAAAGTTCAATTTGAGCCATTTGATAAGGGGGTTTTGAAATTGGCTTAGCATCAGGAACTAAGTCAACAGTAAATTCAACTTCCAAATCAGGTATAATACCAGGAAACTCATTAGAAAAAACATCAAGGTACTCATTTACCACTGGCACATCATTAATCTGAACAGTTCCTTTATTTTCAATAATATGTGAAATGTAACATTCATTTCCATCTTTTACTATTTTCTCAACTTCCTGATATGTTATCAACAACAAGGTTTCATTTTTGTATAAAAACTGAAAATCATTCTAAAAAGAAACCTATTTAGCTCTAAAGTCAATCTTAGCATGATAAACCAAAATCCAATCCATGCCCAAAATAACATCAAACTCTACTAGAGGTAAAACAATAAATTTTGTAGGTAGATTCTTTCCGCACACAAAGAAAGGAAAGTTCTTATGTTTTATTTTTGTCTCAACATTTCCTCCATGTGTTTTTACCGTTAGTTTTATATTCATATCTTGAGATGGAATTCCTAATTTGCTAGAAAACTTCTCAGAAATGAAAGAGTGTGTAGACCCTGAATCAAACAACACATTGGCATAATCTGAACAAACAAACAGTGTACCTGATACTACTTCATTTGATGGACCAACATCTGCTGAAGTAGTTGCAAAGGACTTCACCACCCCTTTTTGCTTGTAGTCTGGCTACTTTCCCTCAGTTGAGTTCTTCGCTGGACACTAATTTGCATAATGACCCATTTCATTACACTTAAAACATCTTACCGATGGGTTTTCATTGTCTGCATGATCATATTCCTTACAGTTACGAGAAATATGGCCAGACTTACCACACCAGAAGCACTTTCCAGACTTTGATAAATATTCTCCAGGATGCTTTTTACCACACTTATCACAAGTTGGATATTTATTTTTCTTACCTCCAAGATTCTTTGATGAATTCTTCTCCTTTTCCTGCCAGCTGGACCTCTTATTCTGTTGTTTGTCAAGGAACACTTGATCATCGGAAAACTACATTTCCACCTTCTCTGCACATCGAACAAGTTTTTCATAACTTTTGAACTCACGAGAGGATAATTCGCTTCAATATCAAGGCTTTAGTCCTGAGTAAAATCGATTTATCTTACTATCAAGATCTCAGATGAAATTTGGTGCATACCTTGCCAGTCGAGTGAAATTTCTGCATAAGCGGCCACTGAGTCATCCTCCTGCCTCAAATCCAGGAATTGTTTTTCCATCCTAAGACTAACCACCTTAGGAAAATATTTCTCAAGAAATATACCTTTGAATTAATCCCAAACAAGAGCATAAATCTCCTCACTATCCCTGATATTTTTCACCATCGACCACCACTGATCAGCTTCACCTTAAAAATGGTAAACAGTGAGACTAACCTTTTTATGTTATGAACATCCCATAACATCGAAAATCTTTTCTAGTGCTTTAATCCACCCTTCTGCTAGCACAGGGTCAGATGATCCTCTGAATGATAGGAGATGTTTCCTCATGAAATGCTCCACTACTGACATGTTCCTCTATGGTTGATCTGGCTGATCTCGTGCATGAATATCACCACCATTTATAGCCTGAGTCAACTGTTTCATCACTGCAACAAACTGTTCAGTTCTGATGCTGACCATCTCATGTTTCTGATTTGGAAGGTTGTCTTCCTCTTGATGTCGTCCTAACATAGCTGCCCTATTTCCTCTGCAGAAAACCATTCTGAACTCAAAAATATCTTAGTGGAAGCAACATGGTAATCTGGAAATGATATATGATATCAATATTAACATAAATTACTTTATTCATATTACTTTAACAATACCCTAACACCTAAAGTTATCTAAACCGACCTTTGATACCAACTATAAGGACTCGGCCATAAAACTTACTTAATATTGAATTAAATGAATAATTCACATTGGGGATTTTTTCAGGTTTAGAGTTTTAGAGAGTTAGGCCATAACTATTACATCTCAAAAGATTTACAAGGTAGACACTTCTACATAGTCTCCATTTTTTTTACAAAACATGAACTCTTGAAAAAAATAGTCATGTCTAGTTCCATGTTTAAGACAACATGAGTTTTCATTGATCCCATCCTTGACCCTATTCCACATTAAGTCCTGTGAAAAACATTTCAAAAACTTGGGATGAGCATAAAAAGCTCAGTAAGGGATACACAAAGAAGGCAAATTGTTAGTTTTTCAAAACAAAACGTAAACCATGAATACTTTAACATAAGTAATACTTTTCACCTTTATGAAGTAGTAAATACTCTTCACTGAATAAAAGACCATTACTTAACCTTTTGTAACCAAAATATTACCATAATACCCATATAAAGAACACATAATATATAAAGGTAACTTGGGACATAAACATACATAAATGGAATAACCATACTGTTGACTTCCACACATATCACTAAATGGAATAGCCATACGTCCGACTTCCATACACAATGCATTGGAGGTTATAACGTAACCACATGTCCTGGTATTCACGGTACCACCCATAATTTGGTTTATCACGTAACCACCCATCAAATGCCCACGTACCAATATAAAATCATAACACATACAACAAATATAAAGGAAAGAAAACATTTCCACATTTTAATCACAATATACCACTTAAATATATTGACATAACAAATACATTTTCAAAACCATTTTCAATACCAAAAATTCGTAAAAGAGTATAAGTTATTTATTTTCTTTTAAAAACATTACGACTTTTCGAGGAAGCCAAAGATCAAATAATACTCACGGCAGTGGAAAAGGTCGTTGTCACTGCATACGTTAAAAGAAACATTATTTTTTGTCATTTAGTAAAACGCCTCGTAGAAAAATATTCCCTTTGAATGAAATGAAAATTCAAAGGTGTTTATATATCATAAAAAATAAAGTCTTGTATTAGAACAAAATATGCCTCAATGAAAGGAGATTGAGACGAAGTCCCTTACCTCGTGTCCGACTTGACTCGATCGTTCTTTAATATCCTGAATAATAAACTAAAGTTAATTTCTACTTTCTTAAGAACCTTTTTCAAGTTTATTATTCCTTTTATATCACTTATTACCATGTTATAAAAATTATGTAATCATTTAAGTTAATATCTTTCATTTTGTCGATATTTGGAACTTGAGTCAAAAATGAACACCTTATATTTACAAGTTGTCCATGTGGTCAATATTCCATTATATCCAGAATTATATTTATGATTTAGATATCATCTATATCATATATATACAGTATATACATGTATTTATAATAGTACATAACATTTAGAGGTAAGAAATGAAATGCACTGATCATGGAGACGGTAAGCCGTACGTACACATGAACGCTACTTTCATTTTTATTTCTTATTTTAATGGAAATAAAATATACTGATAAGTAGGTATATTATAATTCCAGTATAATATCATATATAATTTCATTAACACCATCCTTTATACATCCCACATAATTCATTAACGAGTCACATCACTTTAAGGGGGCGGTAGTCCGCACTTCCTCAAATGAGATTATCGTATTTACCTACTATGAAAACCATAAAGGCTTGATATAATTGGGAATTACAGAAGAATAATGAAATAATAAACATAATATATATCATATATAAATATATTTCCATAATAATGGTCACCATAAGAGGTGGTAAGATGTAATTGAACAATCATCGTTTCGTGATGCGTTAGTTTTCAATCCACAGAAACATTATGTTCTTCATCCATTAGATGGAGGTGTGTGTAAGTGTAGTTAGAATACTTCTTATAAAAACATCCAGTATATTTAGGATACTGGTGTTGTTATAAAAGAATGAAATAAAAAGATTTTAGGGGTTGTAGTAGTAAAATAAATGAACATAATTTAAGAGAAACTGTTACCTTTAATTTGGGTAACTCCTTTGGTTTGAACCAAAAGGACTTCTTTAAGTGCCTTTCTGCCTAAGGTAAGGCTTCTATAAGGAGTATAGGGATGTAGGGAGCTTAATTGGGCAGATTTTGGACGAGCCAAATGGCTTAATAGGTGTGAGGAATTGGTTAGAAGTGGTCTCCTTTTATTAGGGAGAGGAGGGGCTCTTTAGGAAAGTATGAAAGTATTTTTTTATAATATAATGATATTCGGTTTCTAAAGGTCCAAAAATCATTAAAGATGAAGATAAGATGACTCATGGTCTAAATAAAATCATCCAATCATAATTGGACATGTTTTGGATAATATTTTAATCATTATAATCTTATTTATTTAAATCATTTATTTATGAGGTAAACATTGCATCATTATTGTGTCATAAATAATTTAATTTATTAGATGTCTAAAAATTATAAAACAAATACCATCATGTATTAAATATTTTTAGATTTCTAATGAATATTTATAGTCTAAAATAGGACTTATATAACACTATATAAAAATTAATTTCAAAAAGATTTTTGTTAATGTCAATTTTGTCTTCACATTAAATTAATTAATCTAAATTGTCATTATCACTCCCAAGTGGCTCAATGGGATCCCAAAATCCACCCAAAGATTCCCATGGTCGTAAATGGCTCAACCAATAAGGTTTGGACAAGTGTTAAGGTAATTTTGAATTATTATAATATTCTTTTTTACCTTGAATTACCTTATTTACCTTTAACCGCGGTAAATAAAAGTCAAAAGTTACTATTCATCAAAAATTATTTTCATCTTATTGAACCACATTTTACTTCTTGATAACAACCATGTATGTCGGATTTTTGAAATTCAATTCACAAAAGTGGTAAAATTTCATTTAAATGAAAAAGTCAATTTTTTAACTATCACTAAGTGGTATCACTATTCATCAAAAATTAATGTTTTTCAGAAAAATACCAAAAATTCAGCCTAAGCTATATTTGATATTCCGAATTAAAAAATTATTACTATTTTTCCAAATTCAAAACATAGAACTGAAATTAATTAATTTAAAAATTAATTCCCGTTGTTAAAACAAATAGCGTGTTTTTAAGAAACAATAACTATCAAAAGATTGGTACTTGTTTATGTCCAATTTCAAAGTGAAATTAATTCCAATTACCCACATTGGATTAAATGCTAAAAATATATTTTAATTTCACTTTAAAACCAACTAAAAAGATAATCTAGCCATATAAATAAATTATATTAAAAGGCAATTTTGAATTAAAATGCAATATTTTTCACTATTCATTAAAAAATGAACTTTATCAGAAAAATACCAAAAAATTACCCAAAGTAAAATTTGATGTCCCAATTCTAAAGAAGGATTTAATTTGGTCAATTAGAATGTATTAAAGTGACCGAAACTATATTTTAGGAGGTTTCGTCAATAAAAGGTGATAAATCAGCCTTTTAATGTAAATTATGCTTAAAATTAGATTCATTCACATTTTAAGCCTCTAAATTTTTATTGGATAATGTAAATACATTTAACAAACATGTATAATCATATTGTAGTTAGTTTAATTCATTCCCGCCAATACAACAGCTAGGAGTTAACTACCTTTTAAAATAATAATATTATATTATTAGTGTGCAACGTAAGATTCCAAAGAAACCTGTTGATGTGTATCGGGTACGCTATCGAACATAGAAACCACTTTAAAGTAAAATTAATTTTTAATTTAAAAATATTAATAAATATAAAATATTTATTATTTTTTATTTACCTAGGATGTTACAGTAATCACCAATAGAAACATCATGGGTGACCAGATAGCTTTGATTTAGATAACAAATATGAATACACAAAAGAAAACTTTATTGTTGTATTAGGTGGAATAAAATAACTTAAAGAATATTCCATGGATACATGTTGGGTTAAATATATGATTGAGGAGCTTGAATAGTTTTATAAAAACAAGACTTTGTAAATTTTCTTAAGGTCAAAAAATAATAATTTTATTAGAACCAAATAGATATTTCAAAAAAAACCCAATGATGATAGAATTGTGAAAATTAATGAGGAATGTCTTGTGTGAAAGGGGTATTCTTAGATTGATGAAACATTTACTCATGTTTCTAGGCTTTAAAAAATAATATTTTTATTAGTTATGACCACACCAAAGGGTTTTACAGTTACTAAATAGATGTAAAATTATCATTCTTAATTTTTTTACTTGAATTGGAAGACTACCTGGAGAAATTGGATGGATTTCCCTTTCATGAAGATAACAAAGTATGCCAATTAAAGAGAGATCTATATAGGCTAAAACAAGATCCAAGATCCAAATACTCATGGTTGTATGAGTGCCTAAAGAATCTTGGTTATCATAAATGCGGAGTTGATCAAATTCTCCACATTAAGAAAGATCAATGGCAGTGGATTGTAGTTATTATATATGTTGGTGACATCATTTTTAGAGGTTTTGATGACACCTAATGTAGGAATTTTTTAGGATTAATGAGGTGTAAATTTGAGATGTCTCTAATAGGTGAATTATCAATTTTATTTGGAATATGGGTGATTTAAATAAATTATTAGATATTTATCTCCCAAACCAAGTATGCTAGGGAGGTGTTTACGAGGTTTTATATTGATGATTCGAGACTAATTTCAACTCCAAAAAGTCATGGTTATTAATAAATATCTTTAGAGACATTATTTTTTATGATGGAAAAATTAAATAGCTAAGGAGAACCATTATATATCAGTGGCTTTTTACCATGAAAAATAGTTGATGATTTTTCAACATGCCATAGTGTAAGGAATTTTCAATTGGAATTTCAGCTATGCGAAACAGTCATCCAAAAAATAATGCAGTGGTACCCATGGTGAAAGTGTTTTCACTAGACATCAGGAAGTGGAATCTACATCTCTATAGAAAAGTGAAAAATAACTTTTATGAGGTTACACAAGTTAAAAATTCCTTTAATTAACATCATTTCCATAATTAAAATATTAAATTACGAAATAATATCAACATCTAAAGAATGAATAAGTTTAGTGTATTTGGAGACTAGTTATATAATCAACTTATTTTACAAGGATTGTAAAAATTTCCCCAAAATTTCATCATAATATATATTCTCCTCAATATATCATAAGTTAAAATCATTCTCATTATCTGAGAAATGTAATCATAATAAATTGGTGAGATTAAACACTTAGTAAGGAAATGATAAACATATAAACATGCTATGTAGGGTGAGATCATAAGGGTATGGAAAAAAATAATAAGGAGATAAATATTTAATTAAAAGAACATAGAATCATAAAATTTGTTCATATTTCATAATAGAAGAATAATTAATCCTATATGATCAAACATATTACATGGGGTAAAGAGTATGAAACATGAGACATAAATCATGAGGCATGGTCATAACAATATAACATATCAAAATAGTGTGGAACTGATATAAGAATATAAACTGAGCATTATGTATTGGGAATCACCACATGTTCCCTATAGCAGATTAGGTATCAAAAACTATTTCCCATGGTGTACAAGGAATCACAACATGTTTCCCATAGTGTTTTAGAAATTATAATATTTTTCCCATTTTAGTTCGAGAAACACTACTTTTTTACCATTATATTATAAGGTGTAAAGCTTTACCCAATGAATTTGAGGGATATATTGGGTTCTACCATCACTTAAAGATTATTCATACACATTTTTTCCATAAGAAATCATCTAATAATCACATCATTTAAAACTCATGAATAATAATGGATTTCACATTATATTTTAAAAGGTATAATATAAATAACCATATTAAATATATCAATCGATACCAATTTTATTCACACAAAATAATAACTTCATAAATTTTTTAATAGTGTGGTTGATAAATCATAACTTCATGGAAAATATATCCCTTAAGATAAAGTGTAAAATAGAAGCCAAAAAACATTTGATTTTGAAAGGAAATGTATTTTGATATACTAAAATACATTTGTTGAAATACCACATCATAAAATGTATGATAATTTTTTTTTAAAATATTATAAGGAAAATATTAATTTCATATGAGATAACACATAATTAGGTTTCTAAATACAAAGGATAACATTGGATGGAAGGGAAATTATGAACTAGTAAGGGAAAACATCATTCAAGAGGATGGGTATTATTCTTAGTATAGTTTCATTATAAAAAGGAATAGAAAATCACCAATAAGGAATATTTGAATCAAAATTGATCTTCTAGGATAGAAATAGGTATACCATATGAAATGAAATATGATTCTCAAAGAGAACGATTATAACTTGGGAAAGAAGATTGAGTTTTAAAAAACCCCTTATATTTTAGGGAAGTTTTCAATCATAGTCCAAATCAAGGAAGAGAATGAATGAAATTAAAGTTTCCAAGATCAAAATAAATTTAAGATACTATAAATTAAGGTTCATTAGACATATTATACTAAATAATATTAGTGCATAATATCAAAACATGGCTCAATGATGATTAAGATAGAAACCCTTACAACTTGGCTAACACTTTAGTAGAATCTATTTGAAGAAAAGAACCTGATTTTTCTTATTATACTACATGAATTAAAAATAAATAATTTATAAAATATTCATGGTATGGTGAATTAATATAAAACCTTAAAAAATAAACAAGGTTAAAAAATGTTACATGTATCAAAGAATCAGAATTGATACTATGAAAACCCTTACAACTTAAGGATCATTTAAATAAAAACCTATTAAAAGAGATATATTTAAATTGATCATAAATAAAATTGGAAAATAATTTATTTCATGATATAATATTTCAATAATAAATCATATAAACCACATAAAATAAATTAGTTGTATAATACAAAACATGTCACAAAGAGAGGAATTTGAGATGAAAACCCATACCTTGGTCCTAATTCACTATTAAATTTCACTAAAAACCCTAAATAATTAAATTATGGTTATTAATTACATACACAATAACTATATTACTAAAAATAACCATTTTTACTCCCCAATGTAAAACATTCCATTCAAATATATATTAGTTTGTTTTTATCTATTTTCCTACATCTCGTGTTTAAGGGTTTTCATGTTTATACCAGTTTCATGGGAACAATGTATGTATTTATCTATCTTAGAAGCTTCATATTTCCCAAATAATTAGTGATAATATAAGGGATGGTTTATAATTATTTATTAAGTTCAAATTTACTTTCATGAGTGCTTTATTCTTTATCCTAGAAGATAAAATTAGCAACAAGCATTTTTTGGGGTTTTTATCCCTTGATGGGTGTTTTATTAGTTAATAAATTAAATATTGATATAATACCTCAAGAAAAAAATCATTATTTAAATAATTATATTATATTACACCATTAATTATGTTTTCATAATCAACCATAATATAATTTCAAAACATTGTTCATGTAGATGGCCAAACTGGCCCAAACAGGGACATACCATGATTGATGGATAATTATGAGTTCATTTTGTTGAAATATAATTATACCAGTACAATAATTATATTATTTAGTGTTTATTAGTTTGATATGTCATAATTATAAAAAATTAAAATAAAAATTTATGTAAAAGAAATAATTTCACAGTATGGATAAATTATTTTTCCTCTTAGTTCGCTTGTTTCATATGGTAAATTTTATACATTTGTTTATAAATCATACAATTAATATTTTATAAATTTTTTATTAAAATAAACTTATTAATATTATAAAAATAATATTTATCCTTTAATCCCATTCTTATATCCATCCATGAATGGTGGTATTGAAAAATGGAATGCACTGCACCGTGAGCACGGTAGGCCGCACGTATGCATGGATGCTGATTTCATTTTTTATGGAATTGAATAAAGAAGTAATATGGTTTAGTATTAAAAAATATTAAATGATTTATAAATATAATAATTATGTATTAAATTCCATTTTTTTTCATATAGGTTAGGCGGTGAAGGAAAATGAACATGTTTATTCATTGAGGTAATAATCTACACTTACGTATGTTTCACGTTTTCATTTTTCTTATTAGAAAAGGGAAAAGGTGGTTAATTATTATACCATAATTATAAAAACATATTAGTTTAATAATTATACTATTGTTATCATTTTAATATGGTGTAATAAAATTTGAAGAAGAAGGTACTCATAAAAGGAAATTGAAATGAGAAAGAGAGGTCAGGAATTTATACCTTACTTCTTGGATTATCTCTTTTATGAAAGGGTTAATACATTTAGGGATGGTATTTTTAGAATAGAATAATATATTAAGGTGTATAGATTATTTTAAGAGAGGTTTGGGCAGAGTTTGTTATGAACTTATCATTTTTTTGTGTGAGGGGAAGTGAGGAGAAGAGAACCCCTTTTATAATTGAAAGGGATGAAATTTTTGTTAATACCCAAAGAACTTCAATAAGGGAACTCACTCTCAAATATAGTGCCTCAAAATTTTAATAAATAATGGGATAAGAAATATATAATGTCTATAAATCCTAAATAAATTTTTTCACACATGTTTTAAACATGTTCTGATCCCTTACACTTTGAATTATTACTTTTACCATTTTAGTAACTAGTTTTCACTTAAGGTAAATTAATCAGTATAACTACAAAAGTTGCACATATTAGATAATTTGGACCTAGTGATTATAAATTTTAAATCCATTTTTTATTATTTAATTTCTAAAAGTTTTGAAAATTAATTTTAATATAATAAATTTATAATGTATTTTTTTTATGAGAAAATTATTTCTTCAATTCTAAAATATAAAATTTAGGTTTTTAAAATATAATAAACCTTTTAAAATTTATAATTTCAATAATAAAATAAATATTTTTTCAATAATAAGGTTTCATAATTTTCCAAGTTATACTTATTTACTGATAATTCCATAAAAGTCACACTATTAGAAAAAACAGTATATTGCACTATTCACCTAAAAATAATTTTTTATAAAAATATTAAAAATTTATATTAGGAAAATATTTTTATTCTAAATATAAAAATTAAATTAATTTTTAGAAATTATCAATCTAAAATTTATAAATTTTACTTTTATATAAAATCATAATATATAGTGAAAACTCTTTTTGTAGGAAAACGATATTTGGTATATTAAATACTCTTTTTACTATAAATTACTAACTAATATAGTGATAAATTATTATTCATACAACACATCTTGTTATTATTCAATAATAATAAACTTATTTCCTTGAAATAAAACACTAAATTCTAAAAAATGCATTTTTTAAGAATAAAGTGAATTGATAAAAAATAACATTTCGAAAAGTATAAAAATTCATGATATATCTAGACATATAAATATTTCATTACATATTTATATCATAAAAATTTATACTCACATAACCACTTATGATCTATATATAATACATAAGCATTAGGTAAGCTCTGGATGATGTTTTTAGTGGTGATTCAATAAGCATGGATCTTGTAGAAATCTCCATGTGATTGAACATTCCCATAATATGATTTTTTTCAAACCCAAAATTCCTCAAGTTCATCTTCGTCTTGGTCCAGGGTAAACCATAGTGAATCTCACTCCCTTTTTATTTTAGAAAAATAGGATTTATAAAGAATAATTCCCCTTCTGGATGTCATTTATTTATACATTATTTATTGATTTTGTAATATTGTTACTTCATTTTATACCAACTAATTTAATGGAAAAGTTTTAACAGTCATATTTAATATTGAAAATATATCAATCTTTTTTATTTTAGTTTTTTTAGTGTACGAAATATTTTATTTTATCTATTATTTATTTAAGTATAATATATAGTTAAATTTGGGGTTTTTAAATTAGTGTTCATGGATATGGGCGCGTCGAAGTGTGCTTTTCTCAGAAACAAACATTTCATGCCATGGTGTCTGGAAGTAAACTATTTTCTAGTCATTTTAGAGTTTGATTCAACAAAAACTAAAGAATATTCACTGAATTTATTGATTGTTGTTTGTTTTAAATAATTATTTGTGAATGGTTATGATGTGTCTTGAAATCCTCATTAAGTGCCATCAATTTCTTATGGTGAATGTGCATGAAAGGAAGATATTTTAAAAGAGAGACACTTATTTAGAGCATTAATAACAAGAGATATCACAAAAAACAGAGGGTGTGAAAAAGAGAATATAAATTACATATCTCATTGGAAAATATTGAAGAATATTTTATATCTCTTTTGGAAGGTTGAAGTTAAAGAAGGAAGTGTTCCAGGAGTCCCTCTCTGAATGTTCAATGCAATAGGGCTAAAGGAAAACATTGTATGTGGTGTATATTTTAATGACTATTTTATAAATAAGTTGATATCACCATGAGGGGTAGTGAGTTCTATGTTTAATGTGAATAATTATCTTTTTATCCATTCATGGTTCTAAACTATGAGGATTAGTGAGGCCACTCTAAATCTATGATTAACAAGAAATGAGCATTATTTTTTTTGGTTCAATGATGTATTTTCATGAATTATACATGGACTAGACCAGTGAGGTTTAACTAAGTAAAAAATCTATTGTGTGATTTATTTTATTCATAGATCTTTGAGATAATATAAGGGATATAAAGATGAATTTCTCGCATTAAGAGAAAAAGATTAAATTCAAGGAACAAAAATCTTAATTTGTATTACCCTAATTCCCCCTCCCCCATAAAGGTAATCTCCATGATAAGGGTTTGAGAATTTTATATACCTAACTAATATAAAATACTAAAAACTATATAATTCTAATAGTTATATATTCACAATTACCATAGAAAAAATGATCGTATTACATTCCTATATATAGCCTTAAATACTTCTCTAAAATCATTTTTTCATTATCTAAAGATGTTTATCATACATATAATTCGTTTCCTTATTTACATAGTCTTAATTGGTGGGTTTATCTTTAGTGTGAACCATGAAGATGAAAATTTTTTGTTCATGGCTTTTTATTCACTTGTGGTTTTATTTCTCTTATGTTTTTTATGATTTTGTTTCCTTTATATTTCTTATAATTTATTATTATTGTATTATAATATTTTTATTAACAAAATACCGTGTTTATTGTTTTAGTTCTACACTTCATGTAAGACATGTTATATTGGAATTAATGGTAATATAAAACTATAAATTTAGGGTGTTATATTCTTCTAAAAATAATTTTTACCTCACATTTTTATTACTCAGAAGAATAAAAGTGAGGGTGTATTTGTTTTATTTCATCTTTAACTTCCCATGTATCTTCCTAAAATATATTATTTCTCCACAAAACTTTGTATAAGTGAGTGGTATTTTTTTTATCACTTTATATCTATTATCCATGATCTCTAATAATTATACCTCATAAGAGTGATCAAATTCCAATTGTACAGCTTATGAGTTTGGTATATGAGATTTATGTGGTATTTAATTCCTCAAAAGTGATACATGGAACACATTATGCACTTGAGATAGGTTTTTTTGGATCTCTAAGTGATAATCCATAGTCCCCACATGATTAAGAATCATAAAGGGACTTCTGTATCTAGGGATCAACTTCCCCTTCTTCTAAAATCTCATAAACCTCTTCTAAGGTGATATTAAAATGAATTATTTTTCACCAACCTTAAACTCTAGATATGGTCGATGATTATCAACATTAATCTTATATTGAATTTTCACTATTTTTATATATTGAAAATGTTTTCAACATTTTATGTAATTTCATGATCAATATTAGGTTCCAATAGCTTCTTCTCTCAAAATTCGTTCTATTATGTTTGAATTATGTATCTCTTCCCATATAGAGCTTCATAAGGTGAAATTTGGATGTTATAGTGGAAGTCGTCGTTATATAATAACTCTATCATATGAAATAATTAATAACTGTTTCCTTAAAAATCCATTGAGAAATATCATAGCATTTTTGCATGTTCTAAGTGGTCCTTTCAGATTGACCATCAATTTGAGGATGATAAGTTGTGATAAAGATTAGATTTGTATTCAATTCTTGTTAGACACTACTCTATAAAATGTATGTAAAACATAGATCTTGATTATATATAATTAAAATTTCAAGTCCATGTATCATTAAAATATCCTTTATATATATCTTAGAAATATGATCAAGTGAGAAATCATCTTGAATAGTAATGAAATGTGTTGACTTCATAAGGTATTCAACCACAACCTAAATGGAATTAAATCCTTTAGATGTATTTGAAATTCATACAATGAAATCCATCTTAATGTTCTCTCATATATATATGGGTATGAGTAATGGTTGCATCATCCCCTTATACTTCTTATGTTCAACCTTAACTTACTAGAAAACTAACATCAATATACATACTCTATAATCATCTTCTTCATGTTGTCCCACTAGAATCACTCCTTAAAATCTCGATAAATATTTTTGATTCTAAGATGAATATAGAATAATTATATATGTGAATCATACAAAATCTTATTCTTTAGCTCTGGCATGGATGAAACATATATTTGGGTCATAAATCTTATAATTCATTATTTTTTAAGGTTGAACTTTGAACCATTTTCCACCTTCTTTTATAGCTCCATATCATGCTTTTGTGCCTCCTTGATCTTATCATGGATATATAGTTGAGAAACAATTTTGGAAAAATAGATTTATCCCCATTTATTATGATTTCTAGATCTATCCTTTTAAATTACATGATTATTGGGTCTCTTTTAATCCTAATAAAAGATAATATAGCATGATCCTTCCTACTCAGAGCATCAAATACCTTGTTTTCTTTCCTAGGGTAGTAGTGTATTCAGAAATCATAGTCCTTAATCAACTCCAACCATCTTCTTTGGAATATGTTCAAGTCATTTTGTGTGAATATACACTTTAAGATTTTTTAATCGATATATATATATATATATCACACTTTTCACTATATATATAATGTATAGGTATTTTAATACAAATATTACCACTATTAATTATACATCATGCATCAGGTAATTATACTCATTTAACTTTAATTTAAATGATAAATATACTATCACCTTGTTATTTTTCATAACAAATCATCCCAATACATTATTTGATGCATCACTATATATCAAAATCCCTTCTACACTATAGGTTGGTGTGAGTACTAGTGTAAGGACCTACCAAATTTTAAGATCCTTAAATCTTTCTTCACATTCCTTTACCCAAAGGAACTTCTCTCCCTTCTGAGTTAACTTGGTTAATGGATTTTATAATTGTGAGAAGTTTATGATAAACCATCAATGGTATCTATAATATCTGAGAAAACTACAGATTTATATTATAGATATTATTATAATAAATTCTTCAACCCCCTATTTTTTTGAAGGATCTATGGAAATACCCTCACATGTGATTATATGATGCAATAATAAAACTTCTTTCAAAAAAAATTCACACATTCTAATTTTATCAAATGATTTATCCTTTCACAAGGTCTTTAAAAAAATACTCAAATGTTTTTTGTGTTCTTCCTTATTCTTAAAATATATGTGAATATTATAAATAACTACTACTATAAATTTATAAATGTAATATCTAAAGACTCTATTCAATATATCCTTGAAGATAGTAGGATAATTTTTAAGTTACAATGACATCACTGTAAATTCATAGTATCCATATCTAGTATTAAATAATGTCTTGGGTATATCATCTCTATTTACCCTTATCTAAAACTATATACATTTGAGATCAACCTTTAAGAAATATTTATCCCCTATAAGTTAACCAAACAATAAATCGATACAGGGTATAATATACTTGTTCTTGATCATGATCATGTTTAGTTAACTATGATCAATGCAAAGACACATTGACCCATCTTTCTTCTTTTAAAATGGGACTAGAGCACCACATAGAGATTTACATGTGTAATATAACCCTTGTACAAATATTATTAATGTTTCTTCTTTAATTATTCCAATTCAATGTCATAAATTCAATAAGGACTCTTTTATATAGGTATAAAACCATGTATGAGTTCAATTGAAAACTTAATATCATGTTCCGGGGGGGAAGAAAATGTAACTCATCCATAAATATATAGACATATTCTCACACAATTGGAATATTTTCAATGTTGAGTTCCTCTCCCAAGTATTTGATAAAACTATTCATTATTAATGGGTATCAAGGCCCATATTGTATAACTAGTTACCGATGGATGTACATAGTCATCCATGAATTGATAATTTATCATAGTATTTTTTAGGATATTAAATGATATTTTACTATCCTAATAGTTCATATTAGATTTATGTTGAGATAGAAGATCCATTCACAATATCATGTCAAGATATACTAAAGGAATAATCACTAGATTTTTAGGAAGTTTCTTCCTATAAACCCCAATTTCGATGGATTTATATACATGGGATTCAATAATCACACCACTATGTGTTTTCATAAATAATTCGATATCCAATGATGGATGTGATAAATCAATATTTGTAGAAAACTTAAAGGATATAAAAGAATATAAATAACCATAATAAAATAATTCATTCATAGTTCTTGAGTGGATAATGTGTGTAACTTTCACCACCACATTTTCACGATCAACTTCAGCAGTGGTGATTACATTGTATCTTCCTTTTCCACTTGGTTTTAGAGGGTTTTTATACTAATTATGAAAACCCATATATTTTATATACTTTATTTCACAATCCATTACATTAAGATACACATAATGTAATCCCAAGATATTTAGAGGCCTGGTTTCTTTAAGTAATTATATACATATCACAATAAATAAAAGTAGGGATACAACAACAATATCTAAAAACTCCATAACATTCCCTTAAATTCCATTTATCTTTTAATAATGTACATGATAACTTGGGGGTGTACATAAGAAAGGGGTGAGCTATAAATCCTAGTAAGGGAATAATAAAAACATATTATAAATTAAAGTGGTACATGTGGGTCAATAGATATAACATAATGACATGGAAATGTGATAATCATAATCATGAACCTTGAATCATCATATAATATGATAACATCAATGAAACAGAAGAATGTGGAAATGACATAAACATAAAATCATAAGCATAAGTCAAGGATAACCACCTATACATAATCATATAGAATGATTTGGCTAATTTCCCATGCACTATAAATGGAATCTCATGAGATAAAAACATTACCCATTGCATTAGAGGGATATATAATTATTGTCACACCCATCACATTCATATCATGTATATGAATTTATGCGCCACATAGATCATACAAAATAAGAAAATATTTTATCACTTTTGATCCCATGATTTATGGGTGTGGGTTACATACAAGGAGTTCCCAAATAAATGAAAAATTGGTTCAACTAGGTTAATACCCTTGAGTGGATATTAGAATAGATATTAATAAGATAAATTTTTGGCATAGAAAATCATAGAATAATTCCGACAACATAATTGGTGTACATAAAGATTCATGGAAGGGATTAATGAGATTGAAAGTTTGTATATCATTACTTGGGAATAATAAGGAAATTAAATTTGTTCATACAAAAATATTTCAACATGAAAAATTGGAAATCAAAAGGATTAAAACAAAGAAAATACTTTAATAAAAAGGAATAGGAAGTTAATCCCTTACTTTAGAGGTTTATTCTAAAATATTTTGAGGAGATTCTTAAGGGCTTGGGAACAACTTGGGAGGGATTTAGAGAGGTATAAGGAGAGGAAATTCATGCTAAATTGGTATTTTATTAAAGATTAAAGTGATAATGTGTGCATATTTATACAAAAATATATGGATATTATTTATCAATTTCTAAACATAGGTTTTAGACTCTATGTAATAAAATAATAAAAACCATAAAAAAAATTTCCCATGGTTTCTACCAAATAGAAGTGTTTTCAAATATTTTCTTAGGTTAGTAATTGAAATCATTAAAATAATATCATTAATGATGTGGAAGTGAGTCATGTTCATAAATAATTGTTTTAAAACATTAAAATAAAATATTGTGTTTGAAGGATTTATTATATATTTATAAAATTAATAAAATAACTTCAAAAAAAAATTATTTTAATGTGTAATTTTTTTAGTTTTTTTCCTTTTTTATTATTTATTATACTACTTTTTGGCAATTAGATTCCATAATACACAAAATATATTTATACCATATTAAATTTTTACTAAAATATAAGATTACCTCAGAAAATTATGTAAAAAACACCATTGGATAATTTTGATGTTTTAGTTTAAAAAATGATATTTATTTTACCAATTTTTTTTCTAAATATAGAAATTTATAATTTTAAATAAAAACCCTTATTTACTGAAAAATATTAGTTTTTACGACATAATTTTTTTTCAGACCTTATAAAACTTATATGGGATGTCATTAAATTATATTATTATTTATATTAAAATAAATGTTATTTAATAAAAATATTTCATAAAAATATAATTTATTTCAATACTTTTAGATTTATTAGAAATATTTTTTGAATTGAAACTATATGTATCCCAAAAATACAATTTTGGTTTCTTCATGTCAAAATCTAATTTTATCATACTGATTATATGATTTTGTGTATTCATAAAGTAATAATGGAAAATGATCAATATAATCATTATTTTATTATAAATAAAATAAATAAATTCAACTAATATGTTCTAGATACACGACTGAAAGGCACATTTATGGGTTATCTCAAATTATGTAAGGTTTTTGGTTACTTAGGTACAAAAGAGTAGATAACCAACGTTGTCTCCTAAAGAGGTGGTAATTAAAAAAATTTCTTAAAGGTATTATAAAAATAAATAGAAAAATAAACACTTACCTTAGAAATATGTGGGTTTTTTAATTTTTATAAAATTTGAAGAAGTATTATAGAAGAAGATTGTATTTTTTTTTTGAAATTTGATTAATAAAACACAATGAGAATATTTTTTTATAAAATATTTTTAGAATGCATAATTGATATAAATATACCTATTTAATTAATTAATAATAATAATAATTTAAATTAAGTAAAACTTAATTATGATCCACTAATTTTTTAACCCTCGAACCCTATGAGGGTTACCATAACCACAAATATGAAACAAATTAAACCCTAGGCCAGCTTCAGAACATGCAATCGCAACACCCTACTTTGATTGTCATTATAAGATTAGATTATGGTCATTGGTAAATTAATTCACATATACACTATAAATGATAATTAATTGAGTTTTGTGAATGTATTTGATCTATAAAAATTTATCCCATTTTTTTAATTTTACCAATTAATATAATGCTCTCAAAATGCACACATTACTCGACCTCACATGTTTTGTGTGAATTGTTCAATTTCTTGATTAGTTATATTTATGTTAAAAAAATTAATAGATCATATTTTATGAATTATATTATCTCATTGAAAAAAAAATAAATTAATAATGTTAAAGTAAGATCAATTACTAAGAAAAAATACTTTTCCATGGGTAGTGTAGTCATCGTAGAAACAAATTACATTCACAAAGGTTTAGAGAGCGTATAACCCAATAACGTTTTTAATCTTAATTTCAAAGAAAAATATGTGAATGAATTAATATGAACATTGAAAAAACATAAGAAATAAAATAGATTCTATGAAGTTAATTATGAAAACACAATCATTACTATGTGAAGAAGAAGAAGGCTTCGATGAAGGGATCCTTTCTTCAAGAGCTCTCCCTCTTGAAATACCATGAAAAATGAAGTGAAAAAAATTCTCCTAAACCAGAAATATCATAATTAATTATCAACTCCCTCCAAAGAATAAAATACTTATTTTTTTAGTGTATAGGAAGCTCGGGTTACAAGTGGTTACAAGTGTGAATGGGGAAATTAAGCTAAATATTTTAATCTAATTTTCACTGCCTTTTTGACATCAAAAATGCATAAACAAAATGTCCTTGAAGAAGGATGATTTATCAAGAGTTAGGCCCTCTATATACTATCTAAATTTTATCCCAATCTAAGAATGAATGTAGAATATATGGTATATTTAGTGAATTGGTGTCTAATATGGTGATCCCAACACATCTTTGATTTCATGGCCCATTTTCTCCTATCAAATGCTTGATCTAGCTTTAATGATCTAAATTAAAGTTTCATAAAATTATTTTAATAATTGTTTTACAAAATTTAAAGTTCAAATAAGTTATAAAAACATTTTATGACTAAATTACAATAATGAACTTTAAAGGGTCTAAATTGTAATTTTAATAAAATTGAAAATGAATGATCTAATCCCAAATATTCCATCAAAAAAAATATTTAACACAATGTGAGTAAATTATTTCATTTATTATGAATAAAATATGCAATAAAAATGAGTTTTATCAACTCCCCCACACCTACCCATTTTCAATCCTGGGAAAAACCTCATATCATGTAATCTAGAAAATTGTGATTAGATATGTATGTTCATATTTCCAAATACATAGAGGAAATATAGGAAAAGTAACAATCTCATCAAGAATTCAATATCAATAAATTTTAAATCCATTGTCTTATAAATTGTATCAAAAACAAAATTTAGTGAGATTAATTGCACTATTCATAGTGAAACAAGTCATGGGTCTATTATGCCACTAATTCCCTACATGTGTGTGTTTCAACCATTCCAAGATCATATCACCACCCTTTATTCATTTTATTCAGGTAAAGTAAAAAAATTCTTCTTACTAGGTTTAATTCCACCAAAGATTTTCTACATTCCTTTGTAATTAAATTTTAAGACCCACTCACTTTATTAAGATAATTTTTTATTTTTTTTATTTTTTTTATTTTTTTTAGAGAATACATCTATCAGATATTTGGTACACATGAATGGGTCAATTCAGTATAGTAATGAAACTTATTGAAATAGAAATGAATGTATGGATCAACCATTGATATAATATGAATTTTTTTACCTAACTTGGTTATACCATCAATTGAGTAGAAAATTTTTTATAATTTATGGTCGCCTAAAATGTCATGTGGAGAAACCAGTGGAAAAATTTACCATAAAAATATTTCACAATTAATTGTGTCAAAGTGTAAAAGGTTTTATAATGACACAAACAATTATATCAATGATGAATTCCATTTTTTATAAAAATAAACCACTGATGATGAAATATTACTCAGGTTTATCATGCTACCAATGAATTTTGAAAACATGCATTTTTCATATGTTCTGCATCTAAATGATCATGTTACATGATGTTTTATTATTATAATTATTTTACTTTATTGTGATTTTTTAAAAAATAATAAATAAAAACACACACAAATAAAAATCTAGAATAAGTTACCCCAAAATTTTGTCCCCTCCCCCAAAATTAAATTATTTCATTGTACTAAATGTGAATCTATGAGATTATAAATACATATGAAATTTATAATTCTAAATAGGAAAAATAATATAAAAGTTAAAGGGTTAGGGACAACCTAATGATTTCAGGTGATGATGGGATCATTTAGTGTGATGACATCAACTACATGTGTGGGAATCCCTAAATGTACTACTTCAACCACTACCCATTTATTATAAATAAGATTCCTATAGACACTTGAGTGATCTATACTACACCATAAGTAAGAACATTCGATACTACTAGTGGACCTACCCATCTGGAAAACAAATTACCAAGTATCAGCTTCAATCATGAACTATAGAGAAGGGATTTTTCTCATATATAAAACTCCCTTTTTGGATCATTCTATCATGAGATTCTTTTGATATTTCCTTATAGATCCTTGAGTTATCATATGATTACAATTTAATATCCTAAAACTCTTTAATTTTCATCTTCCTTTGATCTCTAGATTGGGCTAAATCCTTATCACATTTTTTTATATCCCAATATTCCCAATACTCAATTTCTACAAGGAAATGGTAGGCTTTCCAAAAATCAATTTGAAATGGGGAAATATTGATGTGATTATTTTATGTCATCCTATAATCCCAAAGTACATCATCCAAGTGCTTTCTCCAATCCTTCTTTGCATGGTTTTCTCCAAAATTTGGTTCAACTACAGATTTGAAACCTCAGTGTAACACCCCAAGGATTTAAAAATAAATTTCATATTGAATGCATCAAACACTAAGTCTCTAAAAAACAACACTTTGTTATAAGCAAGACAATAAACATAATTTTACCACTTTTGTGATTTGAATTTCAAAAATATTACATACACAGTTGCGTTCAGGGTGATTTTTCGAGTCTGATAGAACAAACACAATTTTTTATGAATAGTAACATACCCTTATGAATATTAACTTGAACCATATAAATAGTAATGTACCCTTATGAATAGTAATTATCCCCTTATGAATAGTAATGTACCCTTATGAATAGTAACATGACCCTTATGAATAGTAATGAACCCTTATCAATAGTAACATCACCCATGTAAGTATAAATAAAATTTGGGCACCTTATAAATGAAATATAATATTTTATAAATTAATAATTATGTGTTCGTATTTTATTGAGTAATAAATATTTAATTACAATTTTAAATTAAGAAGTTAATAAAATTATTTTTCATAAAAATTATTCCTAAATAAATATTTTGTTGTTCTATTATTTTAGGATAATTTTATAAGACATAAATTAATTTTTGAACGTATTATAAAATCAGTTTTAAATTTAAAATATGTATTTTTCAAGTAAATAATTTTTTTATTTAAAAATTAAATTTCACATATTTAGAAAATTATTTTGATAAAATGGATTTTATTTTTGGATTCTACACATTGAAAAATGGTTATGGTGAGTTATTTGTATTTTTTTAAAATACTTTAATTTTAGGTGAATAGTAAACTACGAAAATTTACAATAAATACTAAATACATGATTTATTGAGTCATAGGTGATGTAAAGCTGATGTAAGACCACTTGTTTCGAACTCACATGCACATATTAAAAGAACCCCCTACTAGAATTCGACATTATACTAGGGATGGAATGGCTCTCAAAGTATAATGCTAAGATCAATTGCAGAAGCAAGTAAATATCAGTAGTCTTGAATGAAAAACCTACAGTTATCTTCCAAGAAGAGATATCTCAACCACATCTTTGTCTAAAAGAACCCCCAATATCCTTCTTTATGGAGTTGATCGGTGAAGAAGAAGAAGGATATGAGAGTTTGATGATAGAAAATGACTCCATCATCCAGGAAAACCTCGATGTATTTCCTGAGGAGTTACCTGGACCTCTCCCAGAAAAAGAGAGGTAGAGTTTTCCATTGAACAAGTACCTGGATCTCATCCGATATCATAGACCCCATATAGGATGGAAAATGTGGAGCAAGAGGAATTAAAGAAACAACTCCAAGATCTTTTGGAGAAGGGGTTTTTTCGAACGAGTGTGTCTTCTTGGGGAGCACCTATTCTCTTTATGAAGAAGAAGGATGGATCGATGCGGCTATACATTGATTATAGAGAACTGAATGGGATCACAGTGATGAACAAATACCCTCTTCCAAGAATTGATGAATTATTTGACCAACTTCGTGGGGCTCAATTCTTCTCTAAGATTGATCTTCGATCTCATTATCATCAATTGAGGGTGAAGAAAGAAGATATTCCAAAAACTGCCTTCCAATCAAGATATGGGTATTATGAGTTTGTTTTTATGCCCTTCGGACTGACTAATGCACCTGTAGTTTTTATGGATTTTATGAATAGAGTCTTTAAGGACTACCTTGAAAACTTTGTGGTAGTTTTTATTCATGATATTCTGATATATTCCAAAAGTCGCGAGGATCATGAGGATTATCTAAGGGATATTTTGCAAACTCTACGGAAGGAGAGGCTTTTTGGAAAGTTCAGTAAGTGTGAATTATGTTTACAACAAGTTACTTTCTTGGGGAACATTGTAACCAATGAAGGAATCATGATTGACCCTGCAAAGACAAAAGTTATAGATGAGTGGCCTCAGCCTACAACAATAACTGAGATTTGAAATTTCCTTGGATTAGATGAATATTGTAGGAGGTTTTTGAAGAACGTTTCATGACTTTCTAATCCATTAACCAAGTTAACTCAAAAAGGGTTCAAGTTCATCTGGACAAAGGAGTGTGAGGAATATTTCCAAGAGATGAAGAAGAGATTGGTTACTACACCCGTGTTAACTCTACCCTCAAGTGGATAAGGATTTGTTATTTTTAGTGATGAATATATAAATGGTATTGGGTGCGTCCTCATGAAAAATGACAAGGTCATTGCTTATGAATCTCGACAGTTGAATATTCATGGGCAGAATAATCCTACGCATGACCTGGAGCTGGCTGCAGTCGTTTTTGCTCTGAAGATATAGAGGCACTATCTTTATGGGTAGAAATGTGATATATACATAGACCATCAAAGTTTGAAGTATATTTTAACACAAAAGAAATTGAACATGAGACAAAGAAGATGGTTGGAACTTCATAAATACTATGATTGTTCAATTCATTATCACCCTGGAAGAGAAAAAAAGTTGATGATGCATTAATTAGGAAATAACTAGTTGTTCTTTCCATGATGAGGATTTAAAAAGATCCTTTGATCAATGACCCAGTAAAGCTGTACATGGGAATTATAAAGAAAGGGACATCATAAACCCTAACCCAAATGATTTCTCAACCGTCATTACTAGATAAGATCAAGAAAGCTTGGAAGGAATATCCTTTGTTACAAGAGAAGTTTGAGGTTGTAAATGTTGGAAAGTTTCCTGAGTTCAATATTGATCAAGAAGGTGTATTGAGATTTCATAAAAGACTATGTGTCCCATATATTCCAGAAATAAATAAGGAGCTGATGGATGAAGCACATAGATATACTTTCTCTACACATCCTGGAAGCAAAAAAATGTATAGGGACCTTCGTGATCATTATTGGTGGGATAATATGAAAAGGGAGATTGTTGACTACACTTCAAGGTGCCTAGTATGTCAGTAAGTGAAAAAGCAACAAATTCCTAAAGTGATATTGCAACCACTACCCATACCAGCATGGAAGTGGGACAATATCACTATGGACTTCGCCACTATTCTCCCGAGAACTTCCAAATGAAACAATGCGATATGAGTTATTGTGGACCGTATCACCAAGAATTCCCATTTTATCTCTATCTAGGAAGATATATCTCTTGATCAACTTTCCAGGATTTACGTGAAGGAAGTGGTAAGGCTGCATGGAGTTCCACTTTTAATCGTGTCTGATTGTGATCCAAGGTTCACATCAAAATTCTGTAGAAGTATTCAACAAGATTTGGGCACTGAATTGAATTTTAGTATGGCCTATCACCCCCAAACTGATGGACAATCTGAAAGGAATATTCAAACACTTGAGGACATGCTGAGAACATGCTCAATGGAATTTAAAGGTGGATGGGATCAACATCTCACTTTGGTCGAGTTCTCTTACAATAACAGCTTCCACTCGAGCATTCAAATGGCACCCTATGAAGCTCTATATGGGAAGCGGTGTAGAACTCCAACTTGTTGGGATAAAGATGGTGAGAGAAATCTTCTTGGGCCGGATCTTGTCCAAGAGATGACGGAAAAATTCCATGTCATCCAACAACACATTAATGCTGCTCTGAGTTGACAAAATAGCTATGCGGAAAACCATCGTAGGGACTTGGATTTTGATGTTGGTGATAAGGCCTTTCTTCGAATTTCACCTTGGAAGAGATTCATGAGGTTTGGGAAGAAAGGGAGGCTTGACCCTAAGTACATTGGCCCCTCTGAAATCCTTGATCGCATGGGAGTAGTGGCCTATCGGCTTTCACTTCTTTCAAATCTAGCACAAGTTCATGATGTATTCCACGTATCCCTCTTGAGGAAGTACATACTTTACCCTTCACATGTACTGAACCCAGAGGTGGTACAACTGGAACATGACCTCTCTTATGAGGAGCATCCAGTGGAGATCTTAGATCGCAGAGACAAGGTTATACGTAACAAGACTACCCAACTTGTTAATATGTTTTGGAGGAACCAAAAATATAAAGAAGCCACGTGGGAACCAGAGGAGTCTATGAGGTAGAAGTACCCACACCTTTTCTTTTCTGAGGGTACGAGTTAAAATTTCGGGGACGGAATTTCTTAAGGGGGGATGAATATAATGACCCAAAATTTTAATAATTTATGCTTTTTTTTTCTGTGTTATTTTATTTCATACACAATGAAACTATTTCATTTAATGAAATGAGTATAAATAAAATAAGACCATTGGGTTTCGACTATTATATGACCGTTGGAAACTAAACTCTTAATGTTGCATTTTTTTTCTATAAAAAACTACTGACTTTGGTTAATTAATACAGAAAGAAGATACGATGGCCTCATCCAGTAGTCTCAGGCTGATCAAAGCCCATCTGATGGAACTAGGGAAGGAGGTAGCACCAATGGGTTTTGCTCTGGACCAAACCCAAGTTGAACTTCACCGGGTGAAGCTGGAAGGGAATCGCCTTCAGGAGAAGTCCAAGCTTATAGAAATCACTACTCAGGCAATGTTGGTTGAGCCTCCCTCAGATTCTCTCAACTTAGAACACCTTACACTTAGGTCATATGCTGGTGTTATAAGGGGCTATGTGATGAGACCGTATCTACTTTGTGTAATCCTTTGAGATAAATAAAATTTCGATTTCTTCCTATGCTGAAGTTTGTGAATTTTCAGATGTCCGGATAAAAATAGGATGTATCCTATGGATAAATTTTGAAAAAAATGATATTTTAAAATATTTATGTAAACCTTAAATAATTAATGATGTGTAAGGATTTTCAAAAAATGTTCTTCTGGAAATGTGTTCAGTAAGAAATTTAGAGTCTAATAAGATCAACTTAATTTTTGGTGAATATTAAATTATGAATAGTGATTTTACGCTTAGGATTAGTAATGTCACCAAATGGATTATTAATCTCAATTAAAGAAAGTATTAATATAATTTAGTCACCTTGATTAAGTAATGTGATTCAATAAAATAGGTAAATAACTATTTCAAAAATTATTAGTTAAGTATTAGTTTGTTCGAGTGAATAGTGTTTTTTTTAAAAATTAAATTAAAAAAAATTATAAAATTATTTTTATAAAATGGAGTTCATTTTTTAATTCAAAACATCGATATTATGTTAAGGTGATTTTTTGGGATTTTTCTGAAAAAGTTGAATTTTTGGTGAATAGTGAATTTTCAGTTTAGAGTTCCGGGTGTTTAATGAAATCATTAAGGATGTAATAATTATGTAATAATTCTGGTCGACTTATTAATAGTAATATAAGTTATGAGGTGTCCCAAGTTTCCAATACCATGGGAAAATACCTTGGTCAAGCCAATGGTTTTTCCAATACCACCAATGAGGTGTCCCTTGGCCATTAATGCCTGGTCCCCTCACTTCCCCTTTAAATACCATGCCATTATCTCATCCTTTCCATTCCAAAATCCTCCTCAACGATGTTCTGGTCTTCTTACCTCCCAAGGAGTCCTCCCAAGGTACCCTCAAGCCTCCCAAGGTCCCAAACCTCAATATTTCTAAGTTACTCTTCAAGATAAGGGATCCTTTCACCCTCCTATTAAGTCATGACTTCCTTTATGTTGTGTCTTATATTTTCCATCTCTTTATGTTGAGGGTATGTTATTATATGTTCTTATTACTTTCCATTTTATGTCCAAATGATGATATACCCTTTCTTCTCTCATCAATTTGTTTTCTGAATTTTTAAGTGATGTCGTTAGGCTGCCGAATTTCTGGTAAAAGTAATCGCGTCTTCTCTTTTCTTTCACGTTTCCTTTTCATGTGGTATGTCATTAAAATATCCATACCATGTTCTTATCTCCATATTTTTCTATATTTATACTATATTATAAGTTATTTATTAGTGGGTTACTCTTGTACCCTCTCTTTCCAATGTTTTTTTAAAGGTAGCGCCTCATAAAATCTGAGACACAATTTATTTAAAAAAACAAGCAAATTACATGAGTCTGAAATAAGGAATCTTATTACAATCTTTATCATAAAAAGGGAGAAGGTTTGCAGTAAATCTATCCATCCAAGTTAAGGCCTGGTTGATTCCCTTGTTAGCAAGACCATCAACAACCATGTTCGCTTCACGGAAATCATGAGTGGCAATGTGGTTGGTCTCCTGAAGCAAAGCAAGGAAGCTCATCCAACAGGTAGTCAAAGGCCAATCAAGATGAACCTTCCCCTCCCAAATATCATGGAAGACAGTGGTGGAATCACTTTCCATCCAAAAATTGAACCAACCCTTTTGTTTGGAAAAATTAATGGCGTGAATCACACCCATCATCTCATCCTCCAACGATGAGGCGGTGCCACAACTTCCAAAGAAGAATCCATGGCACTGACCAAGATGCTCTCTAAAAATAGCCCCGCAACCTGCGGGACCTGGGTTGCCTTTGGAGGCACCGTCAACATTCACTTTGATCCATCCTGGAAGCAGATCTTTCCAGAAGACCTCAAAAGTACGTCGCGGTTGTTTACAAATACCATCAATATGAAGACGGCGAAAAATCTCGAAGTCTCCAACTGAGTTTTCACAGTGGGATTTTTGAGTCATTGAAGCATCTTTAATCGAAATGAGGATACGTGTTTGACTTGAATTAAGATTAAATGAGAAATTTTTGTGGATAATAGCATTTCTATCATACCATATCACATGAAGAAGTTCAGCAACAACACTTAGGAAAATATTTTTAATCTGTTGAGAGGAATCAAGAACCACACAATGTTTTAATTGAGTGATAATAGTGTCATGGAGTAACCATATGCAATTAAATATTTTAGAAATAAAATTCCAAAGAGCAGAAGCTGTAGCACAAGACAAAAATAGATGGTTAGTATCTTCTCTGTGTTGGTGACAAAAAGGACACATGGAGGAAAGTTCTACCCCAAAATATTGAAGACAGACTTCTGTGGGAACACGATTGTGAGAAATGCGCCAAAATTTCTAAAACCATGTTATATAGCCATTATGCTGCAGAAATTTCGCCTTAAAATTTATATCTATTTCTCTCAAGAAATTCCCTTGTTTATTTATGTGAATACCCATACCTATTTCGTTTCTATGGGTGTTTATAAATATATAAATATGATATATTTGATTCTGGAATGGACATACATATAACCCTCATCCCTTTCCATGGGTTCTAAATGATATAGTGATCTTATTTTTAAGAGATTTTAAAACATCATGATTTTGAAATGAAACCCATACCTTTTATTCTCTATGGGTTATTTATGAAATGTTTGATTATGATCTATGTGGATCACATGTATGTAAATAAATATTAAGGGCGCACCCTGATAGCGCTCCAATGCATTGGGTAAAGACTTAATCTCTAGAGATGACAAGTTTCACGATACCTTGGTGAATAACCTTGGTAATTTTTATGACACCTTGGGGATGGACCTTGGTGATATGTTTATGAATGTCTAAATGAAATGTTGTAGCCACATATTAAAGTTATGTTTCAAGTTATTTTCAATATGATATGCCTATACTTTCATTTCTCATGTCTTTATGTTCTTATTCAAGTTCTTATTGACATCACAAGTAAATTGATTCCTTGGTTACCCTTACTGGGCCTTCTGCTCACCCTTTACTTTGATGTATGTCTCCAGGATATGAGATGCAATAATTGAACATATTATGAACATATGATGAATCCTTATAAGTGGATTAGAAGAATATTTTATGTCATTTTCATGTTTTATGTCCCTGATTTCGAAGACACTAGGCTTTAAAGATCCTCTGTTTGTAAAATATAATGAAAATTTATGTTATAAAAAGGAGGGATGCCATAGGGACCCAACTCAGGAGTCAGTGGTTGGTGACTAGAGCAGCACCGCAGGGAGTTCAGGCTTCAGGCAGTTGTGTGTCAGGCCAGGTGCACTCTATGGAGCTTCCAGAGGCTTAGCTAATTTGTGAGCCGACGATGGTCAGAGGTATTCCACAATCATATTCGTAAATTCCTTGTATTCTTTTTGGCATAGCTTGTTGGGGAATGTTTGTTTTGAGTTCACGAGGTGAACAGGATATATGTGGACTGACCAGATGATGGTCGGTGGGATTGACACCATATCGGGTGCGTGATATATATATATATATATATATGTGTGTGTGTGTGTGTGTGTGTGTGTGTGTGTGTGTGTGTGTGTATGTATATATGTATGTATGAGGTTCTTAGCACTAGGAGCATCATTATATGAGGGTTACTTGAGGTTCCATGGGCATCAGGACATCCATGGGATGCAGGTTTCTTGAGGTGCCATGGGCATCAGGGCATTGAGGATGCAGGTTACTTGAGGTACAAGGCACCCAATTTTGTTTTGAGCATCCATGGGATGCAGGACCTTATTGAGGCGGACACCGATACAGTGAGAATACGTTTGGGTGTTGGAATAAACACAGGAGCACCTAATGTGGTGCAAGGGTGATGATACATCACAAGAGGACCATGAGTCCAGAAACAGGCTAGTGAACCTTTGCTTGAATTGAGTTTTGGACAGCTGTTGTCCTGAAATGTTTTCTTCGCCACCCTTGTAAGGGAAATTCGGGGATGGATTTCTTTAATGGGGGGAAGTTTTTAAGAACCCGGTTCTTCCTTTGAGGTACAAGTTTCTTTTTTTTCAATTTTTGAGGTGTTTTTGAGAAAACTAGGGAAATGGGCAGTTCTAGAAAATTCCAGATTACACACTGTGTACCTTCAGTACACGGTGTGTACTGTAGCAGTGTGTGAAGTTCATACATTGCGTGTATGCCTGTTTTCCGGGTATAAATATTTTAGAAAGTACACGTCATGTACTATTTGTACATGGTGTGTATAGGGGACGTGTATGGGGATATACATGGAATGTTGGGGATGTCGGCCAGGTAGAGAAGTTCACGTCGTGTACCCCTAGGTACACGCTGTGTAGTCATGTAGGCATGTCAGAAAAATAGTCTAGCCCTCTTTGGAAAAGTAAAATGATACAAATGGTGTGTACTTATATATACACGCCGTGTATTTTCTTTTTTTCACTAAAATAGGCAGTGGACTCGTTTTTTGGTAGAAACCCAAACCCTCAGCAGGTTTGAGAGAGGAGAGCCATACTGAGCTTATTTTTTCTCTTGAATATTCGTCTGAAGTCCGTTTCGAACACCGTGAAATGCGTTAGAATCCCCTCGGTAATACCTTTCTTCCTATTGAGCCGTTATTCTTGATTTTGTTTCTAAACCAAGTTATTTGGGTTTGAGAGTTTTTGACCATTCTGTATATCTACCGTGTTTTAGAGAAATTTGCCGATTGTTATCAGAGGAGGGTCATCGTATGTGTATGAGGTAGGTGGTCTATACCTTCTTTCTTGTTTTTGTGAACTTTTGGGTGGCGTCACCTTTAGCATGTATTTGGATATTTTGAGCGGGACGCTATTTATTATATAGTTGCATGTTAAATTGATTATTAGACATGTGGGATGCCTTTGGGTATTCCCTTTACCTATTTTTCTTGAGCGGGGCAAGGTGAGGGGTCATTGCTCAATTGGGGAATTTTGGTTGGGTATGCCAAAATGTGTTAAAATTAATTGTTTGATTAAACTGTTGAGTTTAATTTGTTAAGGTATGATATGAATTTTCAGAGGCTTAAAAGACCTCAGTGATGGTATGGGACAACAATTGGTTAGTTCATTTCAACTATTTAGTTTGTCTTTACTATTTAAAAGTGATTATTTTGATTATATATGTAAATACTGAATTGAATGTGTTGGAACCCTTTTAGGTTGTGTTGGGTGTGGCCCGAATATTCTTGAGTGATGTTGATCATTGGTTATACTTGACTCAGATTACTTTGTGTGGTTTTGACCATGGGATTGTGTTTCATGGACGTTGAGATTAAGATAGTGAGACTGTCAGGTTGGGCATGTACTGGTTTACTTGGATGTCAAGGCCTTCAGATACTGAGCGAAATGGTCTAAGGGGCATGAGGTATTAGAGATGTTGTGGCTTGGGTACTATTTATGTGATTTCTGATCACCCATGATGTGAGTAGTGAGCACATGGAGAGACTCTGTGATGAGGTGTTTTTGACCACTCGTGTGGGTAGAGTCCCCTGATAGTTGTGGTTTAGGTACTATTGGTTTAGGGGTCCTTGCCATTGGAAGCCATGTGGAAGGCGAGGAGCCTTCGAGAGATAGCAATGAGGCTATCAGGCCAGGGGATAAGTCTTGCCGTGATAGAGGCTGTGGGTTGGGACACTTTATTTGAGGGAAGATATTGATGTCCCTCCGATTACTTTATTTGAGGGTAGACATCACTATCTCTTCGATTACTTATTTGGGGACATGCATTGTTGTCCCTCTGAGTTACTTTTTTTTGGCGTGCCTTCGGGACGTCAGTACCTTGAGACATGGGGTTTCAGGAGGCACATGGTGTCGGGTTACATGATTGAGGGGAACCAGAGTGTTCACCTGGGATTTGTGACGATAGGGGTACTTAGACCATGGTCCAAGAACTCTATTTACTTTAGAGATTCCAGTGTTGGCCGAAGCAGGTGACCCTCCATAGTGGCTACTGAGAACTAGTGGATGTTATGTTTATTTGTGCATCGTACTGTTTACTACGTTCTTTATAAATCCATGCCTACTTAAACACTTATATTAGGTACACACCATTGGGTGGTATCCTACTGAGATTTGTCTCACACCCTACACGAGCCCTTCAAGACGCGTATAGACTTTATGAACTTGTGTTCAGGAAAAGGTTCAGCCTCAGGAGCTGGACCGTAGTGATGTTTGGCATGGAGACTAGTATGGACCTTCAGGTTATGCCTAGCTGAAGTTTAATTTTGTTTTTTCTCTCATTATGTATTAACATGCTTACTTTATTATTGTATCTACTGTTGGTTATCCATTAGAACCATTTTTATACTGACATGTCTAACCTTCTAAGGATGCATGATTGGTTTTTTTAGTAGTTACAAGTGGTGTTTATCATGTTGTTCTGTTTACTTTCCGCTGCACTTGTTTATATATTGCTTCCGCTGTTTATTGATATTGGATATGCTTCTGCTATGCGGTTCTAGTTTGAGTCTTCTGAGTCCTTATTACCACTAAATTTTTTATTATGACACTCATAACAGTACCATTATTATCCTTTGAGAGGGTATAGCCTCCCCACTATACCTATTCAGACCCTAGCTGCTAGTCGGCAGCCTTTGGCGTTCGGGGAGGTGCGTCTAAGGTAGTAACACCTGACCCATTTAGCACTGTTCTGGTGGATGTTTGGGTCCAGGACATTATAAAACTATTAATAAATATAAAAAATTATGTCCTATGATTTTAGGATAATTTTTTTAGACCTCATTTAATTTTTGAATGTATTATAAAATCAGTTTTAAATTTAAAATCTGTATTTCTCAAGTAAATAAAGTTTTTATTTAAAAATTAAATTTCACATATTTATAAATTTATATTGATAAAATGGACTTCATTTTTGAATTATACTCATCAAAAAGTGGTTATGGTTAATTTTTGTGATTTTTATAAAATACTTCAATTTTAGTGAATAGTAAAATACGACAATTCACGATAAATACAAAATACAAGATTTATTGAGTCAAAGGTGATTTAAAAATGATGTAAGACCACTTTTTTCGAAATCACATGAATATATTACTAATATTGGTCAAAATAATCAATACTATTGTGTTTCCTTGTAAAAATAATAAAATAATGAGTAAAATAATGGGAAAACCCTCCTCTCCTCCACTATACCCCCCACCTCACTCCCTCCTCTTCACTCCTCTCAAGACTTGTTACTTGTCTAAATTATGATAAAATATACTACCAAGATCATCCCCTACATCCAACAGCCCTTGGTCTCATAAAGACACCAAAACATCTCCCATAAAGAGGCTCTTAAGTAAGATTACTTCAAGATGTAAATTCCTCTTTTCAATTCTTTTATTTCAAGTTCCTTTCTTTTATTTTTCTTTCCTCGCATCCTTTCATCCAAATGTTATGATGACTCTAGTAATTTACATGTATTTTAATTTTGTTATGATAAAGTAATAATTCTTCATCATATCTCATTTCCACTTCTTTTATACTAGAAATGAAAACATCACCTGAGATATGTTAATTTATCACAGTCAAGGACGAGAGGTTTTCAATTTATATTACTGTCTTCAATTCTGGTCATGAAACAATTTTGATGGTTGAACCAGACTATAATATATGTATGGTAACTTATTTAAGGTTATGGAATCCGTTTTTACACATGATATTAATTTATAAATCAAAATGAGTTTGTTGTGATAAAAAACCACCAATTAACCCAAACAATTGTCATTAAAGTTTTATATAATGATTCATCTTCACTCCCAATAACCAAATGAATTTTATGAACATTTAATCTTATTATTGTTAAATAATAACATATAACTTGTATTCCGGACCACCATTCTCATTCTACATGTTTATCTATACATGAATATAAGTAAATCAATCATGAAAACCAAGGAAGAAAATGCTCCCAAACAATGAAATTGAATCTCTAAACCCATAAAAAGGACATGAATGAACCTAATAAGGTTATACTAAATCAATTACATGTAGAGGAGGTTCTTTAATAATTAATTTATGAACCTAAATTTGATTATTCAGGTCGTTAAGATCAAGTGAGGAACACCTTCGGGCTTAAGGTAATGGTTTCCTCATCTCACTTTCATTTTTGTGAGATATTTCGTATTCACTACTATTACTTGTGTATGGTGTATGTATACTTCCCAATGATGTATAATATCATTAATCTATTTATTTTAATTTTATTCAATTTATAATTTAATGATTATTAATTTTGGGTCATATGATTCAATTGATTACAAAGTTGTAAGTATTTTCTACCCGAACCTACATTTTCATTCAGGTTGCTCTTATTCTATACTCACCTCAATGATATTCTTATTTATTCTTATATACTATTCATAATTTTTTTTTGAATGTTATATATATTTGTACCGACAAAAATCCTACTTTAATTTATGGGGATTTATATGTTTTAAAAGGATCTTTCAAAAAAATTTCCTGAAATACAAGCACGATTCAAGGAACTTCTCATATTCTTTCCTATTTTTAAGTTCACTCTATAATTTGTTTTGAGACATATTTTTCTTTCTAAAATCACATATTTTAAAATTAAAAATATATCTTGTCTCATTTCTAGTTTTATAAAATCAAACATGCCATTTCACTTTAAAATCTCTTTAATAAATTCCTTAAACCGCACTAAAATGTTTTAATTCTAAAGATTCTTTAAAAAATACTTTTTACATGATTTCACTTAAGTGGGACATAATTTATGCCCCAAATGTAATATAAATGTCCTCTCATTTTATTTTCTGGGATATACATTTTTAAAACCAGATTTATGACAAATACAAATGATTTTCAAAAAGAACTCTTCTTTCCAAAGTAAAATGGATTTTTTCTCACCTCACTTTAACTTTTATGAGATATATTCCTTTTACACCTCTTATTACTTGGATGTGGTGTATATACTACCCCTTGGTATTTCATATCAAGATTATCCTTGTTCTAATTATATTCTAAGGTATTTTTATTTGAATATTTCAAGGTGGTATGTGACACTTTGTAATTTTTAATTATTATTTCCTCAAGAATTTCTCAATGGTATCCTTTAAAAGTATCCTTATCATTTGATGAATCTTGTAGAGGTTTATATCTTTTGATATCATATAAAATATTTTTTAATGGTTTTTAATTAGTTTGAATATGGATGTTATATCTTGATACCATTTACCACATTACTCCGAATGGTTAGTGTTTATGTTTAATGATTGGGGAAATTTATTTACATTTCATATATTAGTTTCAATATGAATATATATGTTGATTATGTTCACCCCATTCATATGAGGAATACATTGTACTTAGTAAGTGATGGGTGGGGCCCACAATAGCCCCTCAATGCATCGATAGGTCTCATTAGGAAAACTAAAATCTTGGCACAAGGCCTTGACAAAATGATTATTCATGGTCTTGGCACGAGGCCTTGACGGTATGGTTATGATGTCCCGCATTATGGATTCCCTCATTATGAAACTAGTAATTGAATGTTCAAGAGGTTATTCTACTAGTAGAATACCCATGATTATGCTATATTATGGAATTATTTATTCTACTCTTATTATTTTTATAATGTGTTCAAGTTTAATTTTAAAGGCATGTGTTTTTAGTTTTTCACCATGTAAAATGTTTATGTTTATGATATCTTCCATTGTATTGATTACCCTTATGGAAAATTTGAGCTCACCCCTTTCTTATACTTATTTCCTTATATTATGAAGAATAAAATTATGAATAATTATTCAAGGATTACATTTATTTAATTTTATATCGTATCTTGTTATATTTTCTATTCCCAATGAATTATGGGTTTCTTGAATGTAATATAGTCTTCCAAGACAAATAAACTGATTGGCCCTTCAGAATTTGATTCCTTATAAGCATGCCAATGTAAGGAAATAATGTACTATCTCCAGGCTTCTAGGGTCTGGAAATTATAGTTGGTATGAGAGGAATTTTTGAAGCAACCTTGGAAACTAGATTTAGAAAATATTGATTAGGGAACAAAACCCTAAGATAAACTTGATGATACACATATAAGAACATCCTAGAATTTTGGTAAGGATTAGATTATTTGTATATTCCTAGAAAATAAATCCCTATCTGGATACTACAAGTGGACTTTGTTCTGGAACCGATGTACCTATGAGTAACAACTCTGATAAGGTGTTTCTGGCTTGACTTAGGGTAACCCAGTACATGAAAAAGGTCCTTACTGTGCACTTGGTTTGACACTCTTGGAGGATATGCTTATGATAATTTACATTTTCATTACAAGACATTATGAAGGATTTATTCCCCTAAAGTAACCAGAACATATGGTTCTAGGATTAGCGACGCATAAATTTCTATTAGGCGTTATATCGTGTTTAGAGTTATATAGATTTCATAATTTTATAAGCTAATATAGTATATGAAATTGATTATAAATGGTTCCTAGAAGAAGGAATGAGAACTTCACTAATGTATGTGATGAAAAGATTAAAAAGGATCATATCTCTTATGGTCTTAAGACATCATTTCAAAGGAAGATAGTATCCCATGTATCCTTATCATATGAAGAAATATTATCACGTGTTAATAAGATTTATAAAGAATTATCTGAGTCTTATGGATTTGAAGGGAAGAAAAAGAAGAATAGTATGGAAGAGAAAAACATGGATAAAGGGAAGAAGGGAAACACGGGTTTTCCCACATGTGATAACTATGGAAAGAATCACCCTGGTAAATGATTTAAGGGAATGAGAGTTTTTTATAAGTGTGGAGAAAAGGACACCAATTTGATGATTATAAGGGAAATAAAAAGGCTTCCAATATACAATGCTTAAACTGTAAGGAGATGGGACACTATAAGATTCAATGATCCAAGTGTCAATGGAATATGAACCAAATTATGTCACTAGATAATGATCAAGTCATGATACTTTCACAGATGTAATGGAATGATTAATATGCCTCTTCAAGAATAGTGTAATTTAAATATTTTATCAGAAATGTACTGATTATAATAATTATTGAATATATGAGGATTGTACTATAGTACTATTTTATTAAGTATTTGAGGTTGTATAATGAATTCTTCCAAGGATCAGTGACTCTGTAGAAAGTTGATATCATGGGAAAGTATACGGTTGAGGTAGAGACAACCCTAAATATATTCCTGATGATTAATATAATGATGAATAAACTATTGATTTGGATTAGTACTGACTACCTCAAAAACTGATTATTGTCTTGTCAACAAGTGGTATATTCTATCATTGATGGAGTCTAATTTTTTTTGGATATAATGAATATATAAATTAGCATGTGTAAGGATGAATACATGATTCCAATAAGTTTTTATTATAATTTCAGTTATTACCATATTTCAAGAGGATACATAATGAAGATATTCACAAGTTTGGAATGTGTAAATTTAGGGCTGCTTCATGTTGGTTAAAGGAAAAAAAATTATTTGATGTATTGATCATGATAGATCATGTATTTCTAAACAAAATGAGGATTTCCAAGGACACTGTATACATGGATCTAGTAAGGATAGATATGGGAATGATTCTAAATTGTTGGATTATGATCTTTTGGAAAGTTAAACCATTTATGAAATGGTTTAAGTTGATCATTGTATGAGTATTTAGAGTTTAATGTCACCACATGATGAAACTTGTGCTAAGGGATGAATTATAGATAGTTCAAGGCTCAAACAAAGGATAAAATTGTGTTTATAAAATAGAAATCTATATTTATACTCTTATAGAGTGGAATAATTCCTTAATTCTAGGAAAAGAGTCTTAAACAAAAATGTTTTCCTATTATTATTATTTTTCATAATAGTAGTTTATGGTTTGTACTAATGATATTTCATCCGAGCATGTTCTCGATAACTTTCCATTAGAACATGATAGTTTGATTTTCCTTCCATGGACATGTTATCAAATTAGAATGTGTAGTTTTGTAGTAATCGATGCATTTCCCTTTCACTCTTATTAAGAGGATATTTTAACCATATTTCTGATGTGGGTTTCCCACAAGATAATTTTCAAGTATCAACCATTAACTTTCAAATTTCAATTTTAAAATTTCAAGGAAGAAATTTTTGTAAGGAGGGGAGAATGTAACACCCTAAGGATTTACAAATAAATTTAAAATTGAATTAATGAAACACTGAGTCTCTACAAAGCAATACTTTGTTATAACTGAGCCAATAAACATAATTTTACCACTTCTATGATTTGAATTTTGAGAATCTGACATACACGGTTGTGTTCAGGGTGATTTTTGGATTCTTATAGAACAAACATAATTTTTTATGAATAGTAACATACCCTTATGAATAGTAACATACCCTTATGAATAGTAACTTAACCCATATGAATAGTAATGTAACCTAATGAATAGTAAGTTGACACTTATGAATAGTAATGTGCCCTTATGAATAGTACCATGAACCTTATGAATAGTGATGTACCCTTATGAATAGTAACATCACCCATGTAAGTAAAAATAAATTTAGGCACCTTATAAATGAAATAAAATATTTTATAAATTAATAATTATGTGTTGGTATTTTTGTAAGTAATAAATATTTAATTAAAATTTTAAATTATTAATTAATAAAATTATTTTTCATAAAAATTATTCCTAAATAAAAATTATTTTGTCCTATGATTTTAGGATAATTTTATAAGACCTCAGTTAATTTTTGAAAGTATAATAAAATAAGTTTTAAATTTAAAATCTTTATTTTTCAATTAAATAATGTTTTAATTTAAAAATTAAATTTCATATATTTATAAAATTATTTTGATAAAATGGACTTCATTTTTGGATTCTACTCATCGACAAATGGTTATAGTTGATTTTTGGGATTTTTCTAAAATACTTCAATTTTTGGTGAATAGTAAAATACAATAATTTATGATAAATACTAAATACAAGATTTATTGAGTCATAGGTGATGTAAGGATAATGTAAGACCACTTGGTTCGATCTCACATGAACATATTACTATTCTTTGTTGCAAGAATCAATACTATTGGTTGTCTTTGTAAAAAAATAAAATAATGAGTAAAATAATGGGAAAACCCTCCTCTCCTCCACTATAACCCCCCCACCCCACTCCCTCTTCTCTTAACTAAAATAAAGCATTGTTACTTGTCTAAATTATTCTCAAATATCCTCCTAATCTCCTCCCCCATATCCAGCAGCCCTTGGTTTCATAAAAAGACCAAAACCTCTTCCTTAAAGAGGCTCTCAAGGAAGATTACTTTAAGAGATAAATTCCTCTTTTCATTTCTTTTATTTCAAGTTCCATTATTTTATTTTTATTTACTCTCATCATTTCATCCTAATATTGTGATTACTATAGTAACTTATATGTACTATAATTTTTTTATGATAAAGGAATAATTCTTTATCATCTCTCATTTCCCCTTCTTTTATACTAGTAATGAAAACACCATCCAAGATGTGTTAATTTATCACATTCAAGGACAACTGGTTTTCAATTTCTTTGACAGTCTTAAATTATGGTCTTGAAACCATTTTTATTGTTGAAACAGACTATCATATATGTATTGTAAATTATTTAAGGTTCTGGAATCCTTTTGTACACATGATATTAATTAATAAATCAAAATGAGTTTGTTGTGATCCAAAACCCGCCAATTAACTCAAACAATTGTCATCAATGTTTTATATAATGATTCATATTCACTCCCAATAACCAAATAAATCTTATGACCATGTAATATTCTAATTTTTCACTAATAAAAAAACTTCTATTTTGGACCACCATTCTAATTCTACATGTTTATCCATACATGAATGTAAGTAAATCTATCATGAAAACCAAGGAAGAAAATGATCCCAAACAATAAAATTAAATCTATTAACCCATAAAAAGGCCATTAATGAACCTAATAAGGTTATATAAAATCAATTACATGTATAGGAGGTTATAGAATCATTAATTTATGAACCTAATTTTGATTATTCATGTCTTTAAGATCAAGTGAGGAGCACCTTCAAACTTAAGGTTAGGGTTTCTTCATCTCACTTCCATTTTTGTGAGATATTCCATATTCACTACTATTACTTGTGTATGGTGTATGTATACTGATTATTTATGTTTCATATCATTAATATCCTTATTTTCATGATATTTAATGTATCATTTAATTATTATTAATTTTGGGGCATAGGATTCAATTGATTACAAAGTTGTAAGTATTTTCTACCCAAACCTCCATTTTCATTAGGGTTGATCTTATCCTATACTCACCTCAATGATATTATTATTTATTTTTATGTACTATTCATAAATTATATGTTAATTTTCTCTATATGTGTACCAACCAGAATCCTACTTTCATTTATGGGGAGTTATATGTTTTAAAAGGATCGATCCAAAATTCTTCCTGAAATAGAAGCTCGATTCAAGGAACTTCTTGAATTCTTTTCTATTTTGAAGTTCACTCTATAATTTGTTTTAAGCCATATTTTTCTATCAAAAATCACACATTTTAAAAGGAAAAATCTATTTTGGCTCATTTATGGTTTTATGAAAGAAAACATGCCTTTGTGCTTTAAAATCTCTTTAATGAATTCTTAAACCACATTAAAATGTTTTAATTCTAAAGATTCTTTAAAAACACTTTTTACATGATTTCACTTCAGTGGGACATAATTTATGCCTCAAATGTAATCTCAATGTACCCTCTTCTCTTTTCTAGTAAATACATTTTTAAAACAATATTTATGAAAAATACAAATGATTTTCCGAAAGAACTCTTCTTTCTGAAGTAAAATGGATTTTTCTCACCTCACTTTAACTTTTATGAGATATGTGCCTTATACACCAAATATTACTTGTATGTGGTGTATTTACTTCCCCTTGTTATATCATATCAAGAGTCTCCTTATTATAATTATATTCTAAGGGATTGTGATTTGATTGTTTCAAAGTGGTATGGGACACTTTGGAATTTTTAAGGATTATTTCCTCAAGAATTTATCAATGGTCTCATTTAAAAGTATATTTATCCTTTGATGAATCTGTTAGAGGTTTATATCTTATGATATCATCTAAAAAAAATTATTTATGGGTTTCTAATTAGTTTGAATATGGATGTGCTATCTTGATACCATTCACCACATTACTCTGAATGGTTGGTGTTTATGTTTAATGATTGGGGAAATTTATTTACATTTCATATCTTAGTTTCAATATGAGTTTATATGTTTATTATGTTCACCCCATTAATATGAGGAATGAATTGGACATAGTAAGTGATAGGTGGGTCTCACGATATCCCCTTGATGCATCGGTAGGTCTCATGAAACAAACTACAGTCTTGGCATAAGGTCTTGAGAAAATGATTATTTATGGTCTTGGCATGAGGCCATGGTGGTATGGTTATGATATCCCACATTATTAATTCCCTAATTATGAAACTAGTATTTGAATGTTCATGAGGTTATTCGACTAGTAGAATACCCATGACTATGATTTATTATGAAATTATTTATTCAGCTCTTATTCCTACCATAATGTGTTCAAGTTTAATTTTAAAGGAATGTGTTTTTAGATATTCACCATGCTTTATTCTTCTATATTGCTTACCCTTACTGGGAATTTGGGCTCATCCCTTTCTTATAATTCTTTCCCTAGGTTATGAAGAATAAAAATTTTAATAAACATTCAATGATGAAGTTTATTTAATTTTATATTGTATCTTGTTATATTTTATTTTCCAAATTTATTATGGGTATCTTGAATGTAATATGGTATTCCAAGACTTCTATACTGATTGGTCCTTCGGGATTTGATTCCTTATAATCATGTTGATATAATGAAATAATGCACTGGCTCTGGGATTCGGGGGTCGGGGCGTTACACTCATCCTAGACATTTGTTGGGGGTTGGTATGGAGTAGAATTTTTATGCATCACCCCATAACTTTGAAGGATGGAATCCAATTTTAAGTTGTAAAATTTTGTCCCCTATTCACTAATGATGGAATTTAGTACTCCAACCCTACAAAACATTTGAGCCTCGACAAAATCCACTACAAGATGATAATCATTAGTCTTGGTAGACTTGGCCTCCACCTATCTACTAATATAATAAAAAGTGACAATAATATAAAATAAAACAAATGATATTTCAAAATATTCCATAAAATTAATTCCAAATACATAAATATTCTCTTAAAATAAAATGGGAAGTTGGGGTATCTTGTGTCTCCTAAAAATGTTTCCAGTGTGTTGGTAACGAGAGAATGACTTTCAAAACACATGGGCATCATGAAACAAGGTCCTCCACTATAATCTAGAGTCTAAGACCTTCCTATAAATACTTTGGGTTCTAAAGTATCCAACAAAATCAATTGAGTGGAAAAAATGAAAAACAAACTCAAAATCATGATCGAGCACACATATCCTATTGACTTGGTCACTAAAAATGTTATAAAGGTAAGGATCATCCCACACATAAAACCTAGATTCACTCTTCAATTTTTTAACTTGGTTTTATTTAGGTTTTTATAAATTTCAAAGGAAACTAAGTAATTTACTAAATATTCATAACAAGTATGCATACCTTAGATGACATAGAGATTATCATCAGGGAAAGTGTCTCAAAATGGTACCGGGTTTGTGGTGTCATGATCCAAAATGTGAGTGATCATTATCATATGGTTAACCACCATTTTCACTAACCCATTCTTATCCCTAATATTGATGTAAAACTCTTTAAGATAGAGCATCCAACAAATAATTCATGGATTTGCATATGTATTTTTAATAGGTACCTAAAATATGCATGATCAGAGAAAACAACCACTTAGTTCCCAATAAATAAGAGTGTAATTTGTCTAAATAAAATATAACATCAAGAAATTCCTTTTCCATTATGGTGTAATTTTCTTGGTAATAATCCAATGTCCTTGATTTATAGTAAATCACATCAGACCACCCTTCCACCCTCTAAGATGAGTATTCCTCAACTGAAAATTTCAAAGCATCCCACATAAGCTCAAATTGGAGGTCCCACCATAGGGGTTGTATGATTAGTGGAGTGGTGATAAACTTATTTAGACCATCAAATTATACTGTGAATGAATCATCAAATGACAATTAAATATATTTCTAATGTAATTGAGATTAGGGTAGTGCGATATTACTAAAATTTATGATGAAGCATCGATAAATACTACAATGTATAAGGAAATATCGAACATCACACACATGTAGGATATGGAAAGGTTGAATTGATGTCTTCCTTTGATCTATCAACCTCAATTCAATTTTGTGACACTACATGACCTCGTAAAATTCATTTATCTTCCATAAAATGACATTTCTCAAAGTTCAAAACTATATTTTTCTAAATTTAGTGATGCAACACATTACCCAAACTCAAGATACACTCATCAAATGAGTAACCATACAGAGAAAAATCCTCCATAAATACCTCCATACATATCTCAAGTAAATTATAAAATATACTTACCATGCATCTATGAGAGTTACCTAGGGCGTTAAAATTCTAAATGGCATCCTTTGCTAATGAAACATACCAAGAAGATAGGTGAATTTCAACTTCTCCTGGTCCTCTAATTCAATGGGAACCTAAAAATAGCTATATAAACTATCAGTGAATAAATAGTGTGTCCTAATTGCAAGTCTCTCAAGCATATGGTCAGTGAATTGATGTATAAAAATGTCCTTATGAGTGGATTAATTTAGTTTCCTATAATCTATGTACACTCGCTAACCATTTTTTACTCTCATAGGAACTAAATCATCATTTACAATTTTTATAATTGTGAACATGGTTTTCTTGAGCACAACATGGACAGGTCTGACCCACTGAGAGTTAGAAATGGGGTAAACAATACCTTCATCAAGAAAAATTTTCACCTATTTTTTCACAACTTCTAATAGTGTGGTATTAAGTGTCCTTTGGGGTTGCCTAACTGGTTTGGACCCATCCTCTAAAATTATATTATGTATAAAAATGAAAGGGTTAAGACCTAGTATATATTCAAAGGTCCACAAATTTTCCCTAATATTCCCCCTTAAATGATTTAAAAGTTGTGTTTATTGTTTAAGCATGTGATTATTATCAATTATTACCAGAAATTATCATTATTCCATATGTATTAATATTTTAAGTTTGGTGTAAATGGTTTGAGTTATAGTCTGGGTGGGTTTTGTATTGATATATGTGATGTGGGAACTGATATATGTAAATAATGAATGTCAAGGACTAAATATACATCATATTCATAAGTGAATATTACGTTAAATCCATCTGAAAAAAAAAATCAAAATCCACATCATATTAAGAAATTAAATCATCAGAATTACAAAAATAATCCAAAATATAATTAGAATTGGATGTGGTTTGATAATGAGAAATAGGTGTGGAAGCATTTTACAACATCAAACCGGAACCAATTCTCAAGATCTCTCTATGTATGGAATTATCCACATTTGAAAAAGATTGAAAATAATTATTTGGAGAATCATCACAAGATTAGTCATAATGGGAGATGAAGAGAGTAGAATAGACCTCGAAGGGGTACTTCATGGATTATAAAATATTAAATCATACAATATCATCTCCAAAATACATATAAAGTGTACCCACATGGACATTTATGATTTCCTTGGAATTGTTTAGGAAGGTTCTACCATGAATGATGAGATCATGAGAACATTATTGATCACCCTCCATATTCAACATGTAGAAATCCATTGGAATGATCATGTCACTTACCTGAACAAGGACACCCTCGATAACTCCCATTGGGTATAGTGTAGCTTGATTTGCTTGTTGCACCACCACCCTTGTCAGGTTCAGATCACCAACCATCAAGAAAGAGAAAACAAAGTGAGGCATGACAATAATGGATGCACCGAAATCACATAAAGAATCAACGAAATGAATTTACCCTATTGTTTAGAGAATAATTAATTTTATAGGGTACTTTTATTTTATAATCATATCCAAGGTTGGTGTAAAGAGTGCAGATACATTCCTCCCAAGGTTTATATTCTCATTTCCTTTTATCCCTCTTCAATTTATACACAGTTCTTTCCAAAACATGGAATTACTTGGAATTATCTTGATTACTTAAATTATAGGGATGTTTATCTCAACATGCTTAAATATATCTAAAACTACTTTTTTATCACCTCTTCATCTATCTTCTAAGTTTGTGAAACTCTGTTTGGAAAGGGAACAGGTTTATGAGGAACATCATAAATCTTTTTTTTTTCTTTGTATTTCTACTTGGACATATAATCCATTGGTATTAAATGGGTATTCTTTGGGGTTGAGGTGAATCCTAGTGGAATGATATGTGCAGATGTATTACTCATTTTATTCCCACTTCTCAATGTGATGATAGTAACATTCCCCTTGGGATTTGGAGTAGGTTTGGAAGGAATATTTTTGGAGTTATTACTTACCAGTTCATGGAGGGTGGTGGAATCTGAATTATCTATGTCTTCAAGTCCCTAAACACTAAACCTTGAATCTTCATCTCATTTTTGTTTATTAAGAACAATTTGTTTAAAAAGATTATTAGTATTAGAGTCTAACTTTGGTTGAGAATTCCCATGTTGTTGTTTACTTGTCAATGATAGGGCTTTAAATATCCTTTGGGGTTGTTGAAAGCATTGTTTGTAAGGTGGGTTCTATTCAGAGTTTTGTTTAAAAGGGGCACATTATTATTGTCCAATTCTATACCTTATGTCTGATTGATCTTTCCACCCTTAGTTATATGTTGTTTCAAAGGAATCATACATGTTCTAGGGATGTATTTTATTTTTCTACTGACATGGTTGCCCATGGAATATGGCTATATAATACTCTGTCTCTTTTAATTGAGAGAAATAGTTTGTAGGGTGGTATGGTTTAATGAAAATTTCACAAGTCGTCATAGGAGTGGGTTAGGATGTCTTATGATCCAAAGAAATATGTCTCGCTATATTGGTAAATTCATCCAACTTGGTATCAATTAAAATACTTTCAAGAGAAGATGGACTTACCAGATATACTCCTCTGACATGAGGTGTACCTTAATCAGCAAATTGTTGGGAGTTTCGTTCCATCTTGTCAATCAATATATATACATTAGATGTTTCTTTTTATCCAATGCCCCTCCATCCACAATATCCACCATTCTCCTCTCTTTAGGCATAAGGAATTCATATAAGTATTGGATGAGGAGGTTCTCACAGATTTGGTGATGTATAAATATTTCACATAACTTATTGAATCACTCATAGTATTCATACATTGACTCAATATGTGATTTCATGATACCTAATATCTTATTATGAATGGTAGTGGTCCTTGATTCTGGAAAAAATATGTATAGTAAAATATGTTTCAAATCATTCCAACATGTTACATGTTCAAGTTATAAATAATACATCCAATCTTTTGTAGTTCCATAAAGTTATAATGAGAGCATTCTTATTTTTAATTGATATTTAGAGAAATTTATTGTTTTTAGATTTGATATAACCATGTTAAATCCTTTTATATGTTTTTTTGGAATACTCACCAGATAGTCTATGAAATTTTTGAAGAAGATGTATCTATCAAGATTTTCATTCAAAGTCTGATTCAAGTTTTGTGTATAAAATACAATTTGGTTGATAGTTAATGTTTGGTGCATCCAATTATCAAATAGTTCTATTAATTTCATTATTTTTTTCATCCATTGGTTTTTATTTCATGTTTGATTCATAAGTGATTCCAATTTAAATGTTCCCAAAATTGAGGAATTCCCTAATTGGGTAAATGTTGAAACTTCTAATAGATTGAGATTTTCTGATTTGATCCCTATGGATGCGTTCAATATCATGGTCAATATCTAAGAGAAACTTAGGATTATTTCATGTCATAAATCAAAGGAAAATAAAAATTAAATGGATAAAAATGGACCATAAAAAGAAGATAATAAGTTTGAGTTAATATCTAAAAAAAATAAGAAAAAAAGAAAGAAGAAAAATTTAGAATGCGGAAAGAAGGAAGATAGAAAAATGAAGAAGTGAATGAAATGAAAATTAAAAAAATACCTCTGATTGATTGAATAAAGTACTTTACTCCCATAAATGTCACAAATTTGAAAGGAATTGTTGTGGGGACTGTCAAATGTTTTATGATTTTTGGTTAATTAGGTTAAATAGAGTGTCTGACTAAGGTCATCTCCTAAAGAGGCTGTAATTAAAAAATCTTATTAAATGTATTATGAAAATAAATAAAAAACTAAACATGCAACTTATAATTATGGGGGTTGTTTGATTTTTATAAAACTAGAATATTTATTATGGAAGAAGATTGTATTTCATTGTTTTTTTTCTTTTTGAAATTTTATTGATAAAACGCAAAGAGAATATTTTTTTAGAAAATATTTTTAGAATTTATAATCAATATAAATCCATCTATTCAATTACTTAGTAATAATTATCATTTAAATTAAACTCCAATTAATTTTTATCCCTTAATTTGTTAACCTTATAACCCTACAAGGGTTAACTTAACCACAAAGATGAAATAAGTTAAACCTTAGTCTAGCTTCAGAACATGAAATTGTAGAACCCTACTTTTATTATCAGTCTAAGGATTGCTTATGGTCAGTGGTAAATTAGGGAACATATTCATTCTGTAAATGTTAATTAATTGAGTTTTGGTATTTTATTTTAACTCTACAAATTCATCCTATTTTTTTATTTTACCAATTATTATCTTGCTTTTAAAATTCACACATTACATGACCTCACATGTTTTGTGATAATTATTATATTTCTTTAGTAGTTTCATTTAAGTTAAAAAATCAATTAATAGATCATATTATTTGAATTATAGTATCTTATTGGTTATAAATAAATAAATAAACAAGGTTAGAGGTAGATATATTTCTAATAAAAACTACTCTTCCATGGGCGGTGCATTCATCGTAGAAACGAATTGCATTCATAGAGGTTTAGAAAGGGTATAACCCAATCACATATATAATATTTATTTCCAACCCAAAGCAATGAATAGAATAACATGAAAATTTAATAAAATAGAAGAAATTTAATATACACTAAGAAGTTAATTATGAAAACATAGGCATTACAATGGGAAGAAGAAAAAGAATGCTTCAATGAAGGTATCCTTGCTTCAAGAGATCTCCCTCTTGAAATGATAGTATAAATGGAGTTAAACAAATTATAATATACTCTAAATCTCATAATTAATGGCCAATCCCCTCCAAATGAGAAAAATAAATATTTATAGAGGGGAGTGGAGGCTTGGGTTACAAGGGGTTACAAGAATGAATGGGAAAATTTGGATAAATATTTTAATCCAATATGAAACACCTTATTGACCTCCAAAACATGTGAACCATCTATACTTATAGAAGGATTATTTTTGATTAATTTATTCTTATATATACTCTCTTAATTTGATCCCAATAAAATATCAAATGTATATTATATGGCCTACATAGAGAACTATTGTCTAATTTGGTGAGTCAAGTCCAGCTTTGATTTCATAGACCATTTTCTCCAATGAAATGCATGCTCCAAATTTAATGGTCTAAATTTTTGTTGTATAAAATTAAGTTTTTAATTCTATTTTAAAATTTAAATTTCAAATAATCTATATAAAAATATTTATGACTAAATTACAATAGTTTACTTTAAAGGTTCAAAACATGAATTTTCATCAAATTTGAAAATTAATGATCTAATCCCAAATATTAAATAAATAAATACATTTAAAATAATGTGAGGAAATTATTTAATTTATTATCAATAAAATATTTAACAAAAAAATTATCAATAAAACCTTACTACATTAGTGTACACCCTAAGGGTATGGTTTGTGATAGTGGTACTTTATTGGGATGGTTTAGCGAACATGGTTTTAGAGTGATATTTATAAGCTTGAAATTCTCCCATAAAAAATTTCAATCATGTTTTGGTTATTGAAAATAAAATTATTCTTGGTCAAGAGAAAATATTGATAATGTAATCTCCCTTAGATGATCTGAATATTGGGATTTAGAGGTTATGATCCTACTATTTGAGGTCATCACTTCTTCCTTTTATAAAAATAATATTTTATTATAACCACTAATATATAATAGTATTAATGGTCACCATAGAATATCTATATTATCAATGGTTAGGATTATTAAGGGTTTCTTATCCCAACATACAATTATGGATATATATTTTAAAGTCCAAAAATAACCAATAAAATATATTCAATGTGTTTTCTATAACTACATTACTTAATAATTCATTTATTCATTCATAAGGGAATTTTATTTTTATAATTTTGGGTCATTATATTCTTCCCCCCTTCATAAATTTATTACATGAAGTTTCATTCCATGCATTAAAATAGATAAGGTTGATTCTATTTTATCATTTCTTATGGTTCCCATGTTTCCTACTCGAACCAGTGGTTCCGCCATAGAACTTTGACAGGGTTATTTCTCTTATTTCATAAAACTTTTTCTTTACAATCTAGGATCTTCACTAGATGCTCCTTTTATGAAATATCATTCTCCTATGGTACCACCTATGGGTTCAGTATATGTGAGTGGTCTGTTATGTACTTCAATAAGAGTGATATATGCAACACATCATGTACTTGAGATTGGTCAGTTGGGTGTGCCGATCGATAGGTCACATCTTTTATGTGATCAAGGATCCCAAAGTGTCTGATGTATAATGGACTATGTTTTACCTTATTATTAACCCACATTAATTTCTTCCACAACGGTATGTGGAAGAACACCTTTTCTCCAATATCAAACTCTATGTCTCATCGATGATTTTTATCATACCCTTTCTATCAACTTTGCAAAGATTACATATGATACTAAATGGTTTGAAACTTATCTATAATATCTTGGATAATAATATGTACCATTAGATTCTACTCTCTAATTTCATCCCAGTATATTAGAGTCTTACACCTCTTCTCATATGTGTCCTCATAAGGTGCCATTTGAATGTTATAATGGAAACTATTGTTATATGAGAACTCCACTAAGGGAAGGTCTTGATCCCAACATTATTAGAAATCAATTGAACAAGATATTGGAATATCCTCTAGATTTTGAATAGTTCTATTAGTTTTACCATCCTTCTAAGGTTAATAATAAATAATGAAACTCATCTCTATATCCAATGATTTCTAAAGGCTTCTATAGAGCCTTAAGGTAAACCTGATATCTTGATCAGATAAAATGGAGAGTTTTACTCTATACAGTCTTTCCACTTAACTTATGTATATATTGGTGAGTTTTTTCAAGAGATAAATATTCCTTGATATTAGTGAAATGTGATAACTTTGTAAGTTGATTGACTACCAACCAAATGGTTTCAGTGCCTTTAGATTCCATAGGGAGTCATATGATGATATCCATGGTTAAGTTTTCCATTTCTATATTGGTATGGGAAATGGTTTCATTATACCCTTAGAATTATATCATTCATACTTGATTTTTCATCATACCAAGCATCAAGATAAAAAATCTACAATCTCTCTCTTCATGTTATCTAACCAGAATATTTTCTTTAGATATCTATACATCTTACTACTTCCTGTATGAATTGTGAGGTAAGAGTTATGCATATCATCCAGAAGTTCCCTCTTCATTTCTAGTTTTTATGGGGAATATATCTGGGTTCCAAACCATATAAATCCATATTTTTCAAAGTTAAACTTTTTAATATTCACTACCTTAATATTTAGCTCATTTTCATTTTTTTGGCCTCCTTGATCCTCTCAATAATGGATGGTTTATAAGTTATTTGATAAAGGTAAGATAAATATCCCTTTATAATTCTTATTTTCATCATTTGTATGTTTAATAAGATTGGATCCATTTCAAACCTCATCATAGATAGGGTGTGAGGATCCTTTCTTCTCAGAACATCTTCCACTTTATTCATCTTCCTCATATATTAATTGATTGAATAATCATAATCCTTGATTAGTTATAACCATATATCTTGGTGCATATTAATCTCTTTTTGTGTGAATATATACCTAATGCTTTTATAATTCATATATATGTCACACTTCTACTTGTATAGATAATTTTTCTAGATATTCTTTACTTTGATCACTAAATCCTATTCTAGATCATGCATCGGGTTGTTATTATCATAGATATTTAATTGGAAGGAGGCATGTGCTATCCCTTTTTCATTTTCCTTGAGTATAAAACCCAATAATTTTTTGGATGCATCACTATAGATCAAAAATCCTTCACCACTGGTGGGTAATATGAGAAAATGTATAGTGACTAGCCTCTTATTTAACGATTTAAAGTTATCCTCACATTCATTGGTCTAGGAAAACATTTCTCCCTTCTGAGTTAGCTTGGTCAGTGGGTTTGAACACATTATAATTTTCCCAAAAATCAATGATAGTACCCAATTAATCCATAGAAACTATAGATCTCTATAATAGATTTTGTTCTAGGATATCATTTAATTTAATCTAAATTTTAAGGATCTAAAAATATCCCTTTTCTAGTGGTAAGGTTCCCAAGGAATGTAACATGCCCAATCTAAAAATCACATTTACTATATTTTTCATATAATATTTCCTTTCACAAGGTATTAATACAACATTCAAATGATCCTCATGTTCCTACTTGATTTTACAGTAAAAAAGAAATAATCTACAAATAATACCATTAATTTGTCAGGTTAATACCTAAATACTCTATTCATTAAGTCCATGAATATAGTTAGTTCATTACTGAGTCCAACTGTAATCACTATAAACTCTTAGTGACCATACCTTATACAGAAAGAATTCTAGGATGTATCCTCCTTCTTCACCTTTACTTTATAATATCCCAACTAAAGATCTAATTTTAAAAAGTATTGGGATTCACATAGATTATCGAATAAGTTTTAATTCCATGTAAGAGGATTTTTTTTCTTTATCATGATCATGTTCAGATCACGATAATCAATTTAGAGGTGCATTGACCCATCCTTCTTCATAAAAAAAGGATCAGGGATCCCCATAGTGAAGCACATGGGAATTGAAACCATTTTTCCATATTCTCCTATAGTTTCTTATTTAGTTCTTCAAGTTTAATAGTGGCCATTATATATTGAATCTTGGATATTATAAAATCTCTGGGTATAAGTTTGATTGATAACTCAACCTCTCATCTATGAGTAATACCAGACAATTATATAGGGAACACATCATCATATTCTATTACAATGTTAATGGAATCAAGGATGACCTTTTCCTTAGTCTCAATCATTTGAGATGGATATTCTTGCTCATAAGACAATAATATCCATTCTTCAGATAGTGATTCCAAAGGAGATTTATCCTCTTATGTACACTTATATATAATCAGAGGGAGATTCTAGATATGGAGTATTATTTCCTTATCTTGGAAATTTAAGTTGGATATGTACAAGGAAATATAATCCATGACCAAGATAGTTTATAATTATACTAAAGGGAGAATCACAAGGTTTAATAGAAAATTCATCCCCTAAATACTGGAAAGGGGGAATTTATATACTTGGGATACAATAATTAACCCACTTTCCATTTTCATCAATAACTGGACTTCCATGACTTTAGATGGTATTTGAATATTTCTATTAAACTTGTGTGATATGATATAATTCATAGAACCATGTAAAGAATATGGTTAGTAGAAATCTATTTGAACATAGAGGTTCATTGAAAACCTATATATGGAGTTGCTCTGTCTAATGGATTAATTTTATCTAGTATGGGATATTGCAATGTCTATGGGGGATGTGTCTAATTTTAACCCTTCTCTGGATCCAGATCCTATTAGCACACATATTAAAAAGGGGGTATCATGCACAAATGTGATTTGAGGCTCCACTCAATTTGTAAATATGGATCTATCATTCCCATTTAACCCCAAAAAATCAAAATATGGTGTTTTCACAATGGTGGTGGATCTGATATCCTTTAAAAAAAGATTGGGTTTATGTAAATTTTCTTTTCTTGGATGCATCATGTATGCCCAGGGGGAAAAACCAAGGATAAATAGTGATCTTGATTCTAATCTCGACCACTCATCCAATTAGAGACCTATTCTGACTAGAACAGGATACTTCCATATTGTATTCAACACTAAGGAGGATATTTTCAATTCTTGTAATTTTGGGAATATTCTTCTCAAACCAAGAGTCTTGAAGTTATTATATTGGTATATTAACTACAATCCTCTTACCCAAAGGTAGACATCATCTCAAATTTGGGTTAGACACCATGGGATCAATTGGGGCTTTTGGCATTCCAAGATCCTTAGTGAACTTTATAGATATTTGATAACTCTTCTTAAGATGGTTCAATATTCTATGGATGGAGATCTTGGTTTCTTTGCACATATTCTGGTTGAGGATAATATAAAGTCCAAATTACTAGATGTCCTACAGCTGGTGGTGAATGAAAAAAAATTTGATATTAAAGTTTAATATAAATATTTCTCACCATTTTGTGAGGTTGTTAAAATTGTGGTGAATTATATGGCCAACTATAGGGTCATTTAAAAATAGGTCAAGAGCTCCACTGGTGACAACCCCGAGGCCTAGAAAGAAGTAGGAAGATCTAGGAAGGAAAGAGCTGCTAATTTTGAGAAAGGGTAACAATCATGTAAATATAAAAATAAGAATGAATTTACATATCCTTCTAAGTAGATCATCCCCCTAGTTTCAGGTGAGATGATACCTTCTAATCTCAATCAAAAGGAAAGAAAACTTGTTTGTGTTAGTGATGAAAAAAAACCTACCTTCATACAAGAATGATAAGGGTGATTATAAGAAGATAGTTGAAAAGAAGGGAAATGGTACAAACATGTGGACCTATAAAGAACCAAATGCAATACCAAATTAGGTAGAGGGTGGTGTAAATGACACTGCTAACTAGTCCTACATGGAAGATCAGAGTTAACCATTTGAAGCCAATAAGGACAAACATATTTCATATGATAATGATAAGGATTATTCTGACAAGATAGTTGATGATAAGGGAAAGGATAAAATCATGCATACCTCTCAAGAAATAAACCCAATAACTGGTCAAGTTAATGGTGGTGTCAAGGAAACTATTTTCTAGTCCCATATAGAAGATTAGGGCGATTCAGTTGAAACTAGTCAGGGGATCAACTCACCAAAGTGTGACATTTCTGTGGTGTCTATAGGAAAAACTCCCCTCATTAATAACCCTAGAACTGAATCATGGAAACTCTGGTGTAAAATGGATGAATAAGAAGTGGAAGAGGAGTCCTTGTTGGCTTCTTCCCCTATCCTTCAGAATAATCAAAGGGGAAATGATTCCCCTGTGGGAAGTAATTTGGATGAATTTTCACCCAGTTCTATTTATCCCCAATATAAAAATGATAGGTCTAATATAACGACCCTCACTTTTCATACATTAACAATACATAATTTTTTGTAGAATACTTAAAAAATTACACAAATGGATTTCCAAAGACCGTATTAGTCTTGTTACTTTGGAAACATGGAAACATAAACACTGGTACACAAGTGAGCTATATTATCTCCCACTTGGTTCTTCATGACTAGCACCCTTCTTAAACATATCTTCATAACATGGAGTGTGGAAACATAAAAAGGGGTGAGATCAAATGCTCAGTAAGGGTAAACGAGGTAGATATATATGCATAAACATTAGAATAGGGTATGAGAATGTGATCATGACATTAGAAGATCATACCCTACATATCAAAATTAATAACATGAATCATAGCATAAATATTAGCAGTTCATAAGACATGAATTGTAATAGAACCAATAGAATAATCTATAAAATCAACACATAGAAATTTAATTGTGGTAGACACATAACATGTAATATCATTCCCTATAAGTCAAGATGCATTTCAAGAAATTATCATGGCACTTCATGGAGACTACACCTACTGGGTGGGACATTCCATTATCCATAGTCATAGTCCTTTACTTGGAAGGGATGGGGTTTCCCCATATTCCCATAGTGGATCAAGTTTTAACATATTCTAATATTTTATCAAGACCTATAACTTTATTCCCATCATTATCTAATGAGATATAAATCTTTACCCATTTCATTTGAGGGAGATAACGGTCACAATCATCTCATAATGAAATCATACATACATGTGCCAAAGATTCATAAAAAGTAATATCATAACCCATGAAATGAAATGGGATTCATAAAAATGTAATAATATCTTCACATGTGTAAAAATATAGGATTTATTATCATTTCATCAAAGTGTAACTCATGAAAGGAAGCGGGTTTCATAAGCATATAACTCGTGAAAAAAAAATGAGTTTCATAAAAATCATTCCATCAAAACATAAACTTTTTAAAGAGAGAATATGAATATAAAATTTGTATAATTTCTTCATAAATTAATTAGTAACACTAATGGATGTTTTATTAGATGAAAAATAATTTGGGAATATCATTGAAAGAAAATTTCTTGAGTAAAATATCCCTTCTTCTTAAAAAATGATTTTTAAAAAATAAAATAATTTCAAAAAAAATTCTTTAAAAATAGATTTGAAAATTTATAAAGGAATATTTGAAACCATAAAACATTTTTAAAATCATTTTACTTTGAAAATAATCTTAAAATATCATTTTTGAAAACTTTTTTTTAAGTTCATGGAATGTTTCTCAAAGATGGAAAATTGAGACAAAACTACTTTATCGATTTTGTAACTTTTGAATCATAAAACCCATAAAAGAGAGAACAAAAAATGGATATATACATAAAATAAATTAAATTATAACAGTCATTGAATTTATTAATGGGTATTATATACACCACATGAAATAAATGAGTGGTGAATAAGGCGTAAATCTCACAGAAATAAAAGTGAGACTAGAAATACCCTTACTTTATATCTTGACTCTCGTCGTACTCATTAAAACCTAAAGTATAATAAATATAAGTTTATTATAAATATTACACATAACCATATTCTTATATCTAATACCATATATGGATTTATATTACTTTCTTATTAACACTTTCATGTTAAGGTCACATTTTAGGTAATATTTTCTTGGTTCTTCACATGTGTCATAATTTCTTATATTTTTGTGTCCTCATAATTATATAATGATATCAAGAATATAAAATATGAGATAAATATCATGTATATACAGCATATATGTATTTATAATAATATATAAAAGATACAAATATGAAATGGAATACACCATTCATGGAGACGGTAGGTCGTACGTACGCATGAATGTTGTTTCCGTTTAATTATCATATTGAGAGAAAGAAAGTAAATGCCCTATATGTATATAGATATATATATACATATAATAATTAAAATAGAATTATTATTTCATATATATTATATATGTTTACTGAACCCATTTTTAATACATTTTATGTAGAGTTTGAATGAATCGCATTGCTTTGAGGAGGCGACAGTACACACTTCCCCAAACAAAATTATCGTATTTACAAAAAAAATTGAAAGCATGAAGGTATGTGTTATATAATAATTAAATAAGAATAAATGAATCATAAATATTATATATATGTATATAATAAAAAAATATAGTGTCCATCATAATTACCAACCATGAGAGGTGGTAAAGGAATAACAAACAACACCATTTTGTGAGACGATAGTTCTCCATACACAAGAATGGTAAGTTTGTTACCCATTAGATAGAAGTTTGTATAATTGTAGGTTAAAACCTTAGAATAAAAACATCTCAATATATTTAGTATAATTATGTTGTCATATAATCATGTAATAAGAATATTTTAGGGGGTGGATAATGAAAATTAAATAAAAGATCTTGAGGAATAATGATGCATCTTCTTTGGGTAACTCCTTTTGGTTTGCACCAAAGGGATTCCTTGGATAGATTTCTACCCAAAGGGAGGATTATAGGATGAAGGTATGGATGTTGTGAGAATATTTAGGAATATTTTTTCTATTATAAATGGATTCATAGGTGTGAATAAGTGTAAGGGGTGAGTGCCTTTTTAAAGTGGAGGAGTGACATTCTTATAAATTTTTGAAAAGGGAATTCCATCCACTTTTTTCCTATGAAAAGTGGCTCCAATAATAGATCCAATACAATAAAAGGGAGTATAGGTTATAAATATTTCCACATAATGGATTTTTTTACAATTTTATAGGTCATTTTGGGCCTTAATTTTAAGGTTTATCCCTTTGTTATGCTAATTTTTCTCTTAATTGTTCTATTTAATTTTAATCACCTTCACTAATTTTTTTGGGAAAAAAATTAGTTAAAATTATTGGAAATTATAAATTATGATGATTAAAAATATTTAATCCATTTTTCCAAATTACAATCACATAATTGGCAGAAATTAATTTAAAATTAATCATACAGACATGTCGCGACAATGGAGTTTTTAAACAAAAAATGATTAAATGTTTGGAATGATTTGATATCAAATTTCAATGTCAAATTGTTTACAATGTAATAAATTGTATTAATGGATGTAAAATAAATCTCATTTAACATTAAAAAAACTAATATATAATTTAACTATATAAATCAATTAAATGAAAACGCAGTTTTGAATTAAAATTCAGTATTTTTCACTATTCATCTAAAAATGAAGTATTTCAGAAAAATTCCTAAAATTCACCCTAAAGTAATTTTCAAAATCTAAATTCAAAAATAAAGTTCATTTTATCAGATTAAATTTCTAGAAGTATCTAAAATTAATTTTATTTTTTTCACATAAGGACACAAAAATAAATTCTTTTAAGAAAATAGTATTTTCAAACATATAAAGAATTTACTAAAAATTGTATGTATTATTATCAATATGATTTATCTATATAAAAACATTATAAATCATATTTAAAAATTAGGTATTACTATTCATATTACTATGTTTAATAGTTATGTTATAACTATCCTATTTAAATTATTATAATAATAATATGTTATTTTGTAGAAACTCAATGTTGTGTGTAATGAAAGCCAAGATGGTGTTGCATTTAGTGAAAGCATAACTTGGTATTGCATATAAATAAATTTTGAATTAAATTAGAGTAAAATAAAAGAAATCAAAGAGAATTAATTTATTCAATATAAAAAAATATTCATAAAAACTCAGGTTGTTACATTCTACCCCCCTTAAAATGAATTTTACCCTTGAAATTCATCATTTTGATACAAAAAAACGAGGATATGTCTACCTCATCGTATCCTCAAGTTCCAAAATTTCTTCCTCTAACTGGCGATTTCTCCACAAAACTTTGACTAAGTGAGTGGTCTTGTTTCATAGAACTTTATTTGTAAGATCCATAATTTCAACTAGTTGTTCCTCATAAGAAAGATCATGCTCCAATGGTATGACTTTTGAGTTCAGTACATGTTAAGGGATAAGTATTTACTTCCTTAAGAGAGATGCATGGAACATATCATGGACTTGGGAGAGATTTTTAGGTAGTTCCAAATGATAGGCTACCATTCTAATACGATCAAGAATCACAAAGGGACCAATATACCCGGGGATTAAATTCTATTTCTTCATGAACATCATAAACTTGTTATATAGATAAATTCATAGAAACACCTTCTTACTAACTTCAATTTCTAGGTCACACTGAAGGTTATCAGTATAGATTTTCTACCGAATTTGAGGTACCTTGATATTCTACTGAATGGTTCTAACTGTATCTTCCATTTCTTTAGCAATATTAGGTCCCAATAGCTTTATTTCTACAAATTGAGCCCTATATTTCTTCCCATAGAGGGCTTAATATGGATCCATCTGAATTCTTGAGTGAAAGTTATTGTTGTAAGAAAAATCAACTAGAGGAATGTGATGATCCCAACGACCTTTAAAATCCAATGAACAATATCTCAACATATCCGCTAGGGTTTTAATTGTTATTTCAGATTGAGCATTCATATGAGGATGATAAGAAGTGCTGAAACTAAATTCTATATCAAGTGATTGATGAACATTTCACCAAAACTTTAATATAAAACTCATATCATGATCATATACAATAGAAAGTGGTACTCTATGAAACCTTACCACTTCCTTAATATATATCTTAGAAATATAATCCCGAGAGAAGTATTCTCTGATAGCATTGAAGTTCACTGATAGTGTAAGGTGATCGACTAAAACCTATACGACATAAAACCATTTAGATGTTTTGAGTATTCCAATGACAAAATCTATAGTGGTGTACTCCCATTTCCATTATGTCATGGGTAATGGATACAAAATCCCATTAGACTTTTGCCTTTCTTCCTTAACATTCTAGTATATAAATCACCATGATAAAAACTCTAATATATACCTATTCATGACATCCCATTAGAAGTATTCTTCCAAATCTCTATACATTTTTGTACTTCTAGGATAACTATATAATGAAGAACTATGAGATTCTTCTAATAGTTTCTTCTTCAAATCTAGTATAGAAGGGACATGTACATGGTTCCTAAACCTTATAATTTCATCTTGATCAAGGTTAAACTATGGAACATTTCTAACCTTCTTTTGTAGCTCTAAATCTTTCTTTTATGCCTCTTTAATCTTCACTTGTATAGAGGGATGAACATTCAATTGAGGATGATAATATTTATCCACTTCCTTTAGGATTTATAGATCCATCCTTTAAAAATCCATAAATATTAGATCTTTTGTGGTATTCATCATGGATAAGAACTAATTTTCATTTTGTATCGAAGAATTGTCCACCTTGTTCACTTTCCTAAGGTGGTAATGTACAGTGAAATCATAATCCTTTAATAGCTCTAAACATATTCTATGGTGCATGTTCAACTACTTATGCATGAATTTATATTTTATACTTTTATGATCAGTATATATATCACACTTTTTTTCATAAATATAATGCCTTTATATCTTTAATGAAAAAATTACCACTGTTAACTCCAAATCACGATTTGGGTAATTTTTCTCACATATATTCTACTATCATGAGGCATAAGAACTAACCATGTTATTATGAATAAAAAAAAATTCCAATCCCTTATTATATGCATCACTATAGATTAAAAATCCATCTCCACTACATGTTAATATATTCACAGGTGCGCTGACCAACCTTCTCTTAGTTCCTTGAAATTTTCCTCATATTTAGTTGTCCATAAGAACTTGGAACCCTTATGAGTTAAATTGGTCAAGTAATTCTATAGTAATAAGAAATTATCCACAAACCATCATAAATATCCATTTAATCCAATAAAAATATGGATCTTAGTCACTATGGTTGGTCTAGTACAACATTCAATAGACTCTATCTTTTATGGATCTGATTCTATACCATCTTTTGAAATTATGTGACCTAAAAATGAGACCTTTTACAGCCAAAATTTACACTTTGTAATTTTTTCAAACAGTTCCTCCTTTCTCAGGTTATTTATTACAATTATCAAGTGGTCTTCATGCTATTACATTCTCTTTAAATAGATAATAATATCATCTATAAAGACTACCAAAAACTGGCTAAGGGAGTCTCTAAACACCCTATTGATCAAATCCACGAAGATATAATGGGCATTAGTAATATCAAATGGACTTATTATATATTCATAGTGTCCATACATTGTATGTAATGTTGTCTTGGGCATATCCTCTTTCTTTACCCTTAATTGATGATATCCAAAATTTAAGTACAATCTTGGAAAATTATGAGCTACATGCAGTTGATCAAAAAATTCATCAATACGGGGAAGAGGATACTTGTTCTTGATCATGTTCTTGTTCAACTCCCAACAATCAATGCACAGTTTCATTGATCCATATTTATTTTTCACAAATAGGATAGGTAACCCCGAGGTGACACACTTGGCTAAATGAATCCCTTATTAATGTTTTCTTGGAGTTGCTTTTTCAATTACTGCAACTCAATTAGTTCCATTCTATAGGGAGTCTTTGAAATTTTTATGGAACCATGTACGAGTTCTACCGAGAACTCAACTTCATGTTTTATTGGAATACTAGTCAACTCTTCTGGGAACACATCCCAAAATCCCAAAAAAATCATATCATCGATACCAAGTTTATCCCCAACCATTTGAGACAAACAGACCTTCTAAATTTTAATTAATACCCATACACTAGATGCAATCTCCACTGGAAGACCATACTTATCATCACATTAATAGACAATCATAGGTTGGTTTGAAATATAAAACATAACATACCTTCCTAAAAAATTTATGTAGGATTTATGCATATATTTATCCAATACATGCCTAAGATTACATCAAATTAAACTAGGGGAAGAATAAAAAGATTTATAGGAAGTAAATTACCACAAACGTTAACCAGAGATGAATCATATACTTGAGATTCAATCATTTTACCATTAGTTGGTTGCACTACTAATTCCAAATATAATCATTTGGTTGGAATATTAATACCCTTATCAAATTCTTTAGATATTAAAGAGTGGGTAGATCCAGATTTAAATAAGACATTATTAGTTCTAGAGTGGATGGTAAGTGTACTTTTAACCATGTCATTATTGCACCCCATGTCAGAAATAGTGATTGCATGAGATTTCTTCTTTCCCTCAGTTTAAGAGGTTACTGATGCTGATCCTCATCATAAACCCTTGGGTTTGGGTATTGGTTAGAATAATTCCCATATTCCTTACACTTAAATCACTGAAGTGTAGGAGGTGCATTATGTGTAGCTTTTCATCTGTTTGCATCATTGGACAACTTCTTCCCATTAGCGTGGAAATAAATTTCCCAATGGCCTTCCCTTCAACACTTAAAACACTTATTATACCCCATAAGAAAATTACCTCAATTATTATTTCCATACTTAGAGAATAAAGGAAGACTCATCATCTTCTCTACATGGTTTTTATATTTTCCTTTGAACTCCATATTCATCTTCTTGTTAGAACCATGAGATGGATATGTAACTAAAATCTCCATTTCAACTTTGATTTCACAAATCAAAATCACTTAAAAGATACTAAATTATCTTATGGAACACACTCTTTTGAGACATGAATTTAATATATTAAATATTCTATCTAATTCAAATTTGGGTTGTATGATAATTATAGAAGCGTACCTCACAAGTCTTGTTAAATTAGCCTCAGAGGTACTGATATATTCATCATCCCTTTTCTTCAACTCAAGGAACTCCTTTTCCATCTTCAAATGAAGAACATGAGGAAATTACTTATTAAATAATAAGTTCTTTAACACATCACAATCCATGTATTCAATTTCATCTTGATTCCACATATTATCTATTAGAGTTCACCATTGGTCTTCTTCACCTTCTAATAGATAAACATCCTAAATGAATTTCTCATGATATGAATACTGGAGAATGAATAATATCTGTTCAGTAGTACGGATCCAGTGTTCAGCAACAAGTGGATCAGAAGACCCCCTAAAAGAAGGTGGAGTTTGCCTCATGAAGCACTCAATAGAAAGTTATTCCCTCCTTTTCATGTTTAGAAGATCAGTATGATTCATATCTCAAGATATTTATGTGATCCTGTGAATGAGGTTTTATATTCTATCTCCCATAGCATTCAGATGCTTAGGAGAATAATCACTATATTTTCCAACACATTTAACATTAATTCAGTTCCTACGGGTTCCATCCATTGACTAAAACTAAAAACAATAGATTAAGAAACAAATTTCATAGCGAGGAATAACATAATCATAAAGAAACACATACATGATGTCTAAATTATGACACCTTCCTTAATCTATGACACCCAAGTTTTATCCTATTTTATTCATAGCCAACTTATTTTTAAATCCTTTATGATGGTTTGTGAAGAGTTTGTGAATTCCCAAAGTATATCCCATGAGAGGGTAAAATAAGATGCACAGTAAGGCCCATTGTTGTGTTCCAAATTATTCTCGAGTTAGGCCCAATGCACCTTGTGAGATTTGTTACTTCTAGGTACATTTGTTCTATAACCACATCCACTTGTAGTATCCAGACAGGGATGTATTTCTAAGAAACCACTCACTCTATCCTTTACCAAAATTCCAATAGATTGTCTTATACTTTTACGTATCCTTATATTTATCCTTAAACATGTCCTTAGAGTTCTCACTAAGGTTTTCTCAACCTAGTTTTCAAAGTTTAACTAAACTTTTTCTCTGATACCAAATATAATGACCTTAATTTTCATATATTAACATTACATCATTTTTTTAGAATACTTAAAACATCACACAAATGGATTCCTAAATAATTTATTAGTTTAGTGCCTTTCAAAAAATTTAAACATAAACACTGGTACATAAGTGAGCTATATTATCTCCCACTAGGTTCTTTGTGACTATCACCCTTCTTGGAGGCATCTTACATAATACATATCTTCATAACCTAGGTAATGAAAACATAAAAAGGGGTGATCTCAAAATCTTAGTAAGGGTAAACATGAGAGATATAAAAGTGTAGACATTAGTATAAGGGTATGAGAACTTGATCATGACATTAGAAGATCATACCCTGTATAAAAAAGATTATAAACATGAATCATGGAATAAGATTGGAAGTTTTTAAGACATGAATCATTAGGGAATCAAAATCATAATCCATGAAATAATAACATAGAAAATGAGTTGTGGAAAACACATAAAAAGTAATATCATTCCTTATAAGTCAAGACACATTGATTGAACTTACAAAAGAACTTCATGGGGACTACACCTATAGGGTGGGACACACCATCATCCCTCGTTGCAGTCATTTCTTTATAAGGGATCGAGTTTCCCCATATTCCCATAGTGGATCAAGTTTACCTATCTTCCCGTAGTGGATGAATCCCATCGACTTGATTCCCATCATTATCTAATGAGATATAAATCTTTCCCAATATATTATAGGCAGATATAGGTCTCACCTATCTTATAATGAAATCATACATACATGTGCCAAAAATTCAAAAACAATCATATAATAACCCATGAAATTAAATGCGTATCATATGCATGTAATCATATATTAACCTATAGAAAATAAAAGTTTCATTATCATTTCATCAAATAATAACCTGTGAAAATAAGTAAGTTTCCTAATCATATAACCCATGAAAAAATGGTTTCATAAAAATAATTCCATCAAAACATAAACCATTCAGAGAAATAATATGAATGGAACCATTGAATCATTTCCCCATAATGGAATGAGTAACATCAATGGATGTTATATTATATGTAAAATAATTTTGGAATATATTTGAAAAATATTTCTTGAGGAAAATATCTCTTCTTCTTTGAAATTGTTTTTTTAAAACATAAAACATTTTCAATAAAAAATTTCCTTAAAAATAGATTTGAAAACATAGAAAGAAATCTTAGAAACCATAAAAAAATTTAAAATTATTTTTCCTTAAAAATTATATTAAAATACCATTTTTGAAAACATTTTTGAAAACATGTTTTTTAAAGCTCATGGCATGTGTCTCAATTAAGGAAAATTAAGACCAAACTACTTTACTGATTTGGTAACTTTTTTAACATAAAACCCAGGAAAAGGATATCATAAAATGGATATGTAAATACACATAAATTTAAATTTATAATTCATATAATATATTCATGGGAAGTATACACACCACCCAAAAGAAACGAGTGGCGAATAAGGTGTAAATCTCATAGGAATTAAAGCGATACTAGAAATCCACATACCTCATGTATTGACTCTCATAATACTTGTTAAAACCTCATGTGTAATAAATATATGTTTATTATACATATAACATGGAAGAATATTCTTATATCTAATACCATATATTTCTTTATATTACCCTCTTATTAATAGTTCCATGTTAAGGTCACGTTTCAGGTAATATCCTCTTTGTTTTTCGCATGTGTCTTAATTTGTTATTTTTTTGTTCCTAATATATATATCATGATTTAAATAATGTAAAAAATGATTTAAATATCATTTATATTCATTATATATGTATTTATAATAATATATGTAAGATAGAAATATGAAATGGAGTAGACCATTCATGGAGACGGTAGGTCGTACATACGCATGAACGTTGTTTCTATTTAATTATCGTATTGAAAGAAATAAATTAAATGAAATATATGTATATATATTCTAATTATAGTAAAATTATTATATAATATATATCATATAATTTTACTGAACCCATCCCTAATACATTCCATGTAGAGTGTGAATAAATCACAAAGCTTTAAGAAGGACGTAGCCCGCACTTCCCCAAACGAAATTATCATATTTACAAAAAATAAAAAACATGAAGGTATATGTTATATAATAACTAAAAAATAATAAATACATAAAAAATATCATATATATCATATAAAAATATAGTTTCCATCATAATTACCGACCATGATAGGTGGTAATTGAAAAAAGAACAACATTTTTTCATGAGGCGATAGTTCCCCGAACACAAGAACAGTAAGTTCATAACCCATTAGATGGAAGTGTGTGTAAGTGTATATAAAACCCTTAGAATAAAAACATATAATTATATTTATGATATAGGTTTAATTATATATTCATGTAATAATAACATTTTAGGGCGTGGATAATGAAAATAAAACAAAAGAGCTTGAGGAAGGATGTTACCTCTTCTTTGCGAAACTCCTTTTGGTTTTCACCAATGGGATTACTTGGATGGATTTTTTACTAAAAGGAGGATTATATGATGAATTTATGTATGTTGGTATTATTTTTATGAATATATTTCCTATAAAAATGGTTTTAGAGGTGTGAATTATTGGGAGGTTTAAGTGCCTTTTTATAGTGGAGGAGGAGTGACATTCTTGAAATTTTTTGAAAAGGGAATTCCACCCACATTTTTCATATGCCATGTGGCTCCAATAATGTCTCAAATCTAATAAAATTTAAAATAAGATCTAAATATGTCCATAAAATGTATTTTTGAAAATATTATAGGCCATTTTGGGCCTTAAGTTTAAGGTTTATTCCTCTGTTAAGATAATTTTTCTCTTAATCACTATAATTAATTTTAATGAATTTCGATAATATTTTTGGTCAAAAACTATATTTAAATTATTATAAATTATAAATTATTATCTACAAAAATATGTAATCCATTTCTCCAAATTCCAATCACAAAAGTGGTAGAAATTAATTTAAAATTAATCTCATAGATGTGTCGTGATAGCGGGTTTTGTAAGCAAAAAATGTATAATATATTTGAATGTTTTGATATCCAATTTCAATTTGAAATTGGTTCCAATAACCTAAATTGTATTAATTAATTTAAAATTAATCTAAATTCACTTTAAAACAAAATTAAAATATAATTTATCTATATAAATAAATTATATTAAAAAGTAGTTTGGAATTAAAATTCATTATTTCTTACTATTAATCCAAAAATTATGTTTTTCAAAACAAATTCCTAAAATATACCCTAAGATAATGTTGAAATTATGAATTAAAAACTTAATTTTATTTTATCAAATTAATATTTTAAATTATTCTAAAAATTTATTTTACTATTGTTCAGAGAGGAACATAAAAATCAGTTTTTTTAAGAATATAGTTTTTTAAAACATATAAAGACTTTACTAAAAATTTAATGTATTATTATAAATATGATTTTTCTATATAAAAACATTTTAAATAATAATTAAAAATTAGTTATTACTATTCATATTACTAAGTTTAACAACTATGTTATAACTATCTCGTTTAAATAATTATAATAATAAAATGTTCTTTTATAGAAACTCAGTGTTACCTGTAATGTATGTCAAGTTAGTGTTTCATATAGCACAATATTAACTTGGTATAGTGTATAAAGAAGTTTTGAATTAGTGTAGCGTGAAATGTATGTAATTAAAGAGAATTAATTTATTCAAGAGAAAAAATGGTTCCTTAAAACTCAGGGTGTTACAGCTATGGTTGAAAATATAAGAAAAGTTCAAATAAGAATCCTAACTATGATGTCTAATGTTTCAATAATACCTTCAAGAAAAAAAATAAAGAGTAAAAAATAGAAAACTATAAATGTAAAATAGGTTCAATAATAAGTTTCTATTTTGGAATTTTTAGGGAGTGGATAACCTTCAAATAGTCAAATCTCTTTATATGTATATACTTGACCATAAACCCAAGCTCTTGGGTATTACTGAACTGAAGTTTTCATAATCTTATAGATATGCTGGTTTGAATAAGACTGGCTTACAACTTATTGGTACTAATAAAGGTAATGCTTTTTTGGAAACGATGTGGATTTTTTCCCACTCTTTATTTGGTAGTGTTCATATCTTTAGCAATGATTAGTGGATGTTAAGATGTGAGGTTCAACTTCAAGATGGAAACTTGTTTTTCTCATTCAATTATGCTAAAAATAGGTATCAAGAAAGAATAATATTTTGGTAGGAAATTGAAAAAAATCAGGGTTGTATTGGTGATTCTTGGATTTTTATTGGTGTATTCAAAAAAATTCTTTATCCTGGTGAAAATGTTGGTGAAATTTACTCTCCTATTACCATCAGGGAATTTTCAGCCAGTATAGAGGATAAGTATCTGGTTAAAATTAATCATTTGGGTTCCAAGTATACTTGGTATAGGAGGAATCTCAATAGAATAATTACTAGAAAGTTATACTAGGCCTTTACTAATGATAATTCTCTTGATAAGTGGGACTCAGTTTTAGCATTTATCTATATAAGATTAATCAAAAACATCACCCAATTCATGGTTTTTTAAAATAAAGGTAACAAAGGATGTCACTCTACTTTATATTTAACAATGCTCGGGCCTCTCATATAGACTATGATATAATAATTATATAACTTTGGATCTCATTGTATTTTGATAAGGATGCTATAACATTTTCTTTGAAATTGAAGCTCTGGAAATGAAAATTTAAAGGGTGGAATAAGGAAACTATCAGTGGTATGGATTGGGAAATTTTTTCTCTTGATGATTCACTTCAACATGTTTAAGAATAATACATTAAGAGATACTTCAGACTTGATCTCTCTCAAGATATTTTCATTTCTTCCAAGATAAATTATCTTCATTCAATGAAATAAATAATTCAAAAAGAAACATTTAAAGTTATATAGCTCAAAGAGGGTGATAGAAACTCAACATTATTCAATTCCCTATAAAGGGTTTAGAAAGATTATAGACCCATTGCATTATTGAAATAGTGGTATCAGATCATTCATGGAAAATGGAGGATTTCAGATTACATTGTTATATATTAATCAAACCTCTTCAATGGCCCTATAAGAATGGGGGAGTTAAATGAGGGTATCATTCACATCCTTATTAATCTTGAAGATAACACCATGATCACTAGTGTAACCCTTTAATTTGATATCAAGGAAACTGTTTTTAATATCAACTCTGGCAGTTCTCCTATCACAGATGGATTCACTAATTTCTTCTTCTATAAGTATTGGGATATTTTTTATGTGGATGTTTGTAGATTGGTCTCCTCTTTATTTATTATAGTAATTATCCCTTAGTGTATCAATGCATAATTTCTCTCTATGATCCCAAATATTGAAAATACTTATAGTGACCCAGCCTTTTCTTAAATTACTATTACATCATTTTAAAGATAAACAACATAATAGTATTACACAAAGAGGATCCAAAGTTTTAGTGTCTTGGGAAAATTAGGACCATACATAACAAATACAACATCAATCATAAACATTTATTTAATTTCTTCTTCTCTAGCTTCTTATTGTAACTTTTACTCTCTTTAGTACATGTAGCCACCTGAGGATATACATCAAAAGGGGTGAGCTAGAAGCCTAGTAAGAGGATAGATAAGAATAATATAGCATGGGGTGATCATTGTCATAACATAGGCAAAAGATCATGAACATGAGAGGAGCATAAATAAAAAACTTGAAATGTGGCAATGCATAAAAATAAAACATCATGTCTTAGTGGTTAACTACGACACATACTTGTGAACCAATCTAGCATATTGTTGACACATCATTTCACATTTACTCATGAGATTCATCACTTTACCCAATGCATTGGAGCGCTGTATAATTCCAGGCTCACCCGTCACATTTAAACATTCATATTGCGCTATATAATTCCAGGCGTACCCGTCACATCATAACATTATCATTTATCATGCATGACACAATGAAAATATAGCATAAATTAACACAATGAAACCATGAAAATGAATGGGTTTCATCTCATAATAACACATTAATAAGCTTTGGGTTCCCAAAGAAAGAGGGAATAACATACATGTTACAAGAACCGTCCACCTTGAGTGAGTAGTAAAAGGGGTGTTCTTAAAAGAGGAGTTCTTTTGGAAAACATTTTGATGGACATAAAAACCAGTGACAAACATGTATATCCTAGAAAAGTAAAGTCAATGATTAACAAATTATCTTTGAGGAGTAACCATATAAAAAATGGAGTGAAAGAGGGAGAACCCGAAGGAAGAAAATTGGGTTCGAGATTTCCCCTTACCTTGTATCTGAATATATGTCATATTATGTTCTTTGGGATGACTTATAGAGTTAAAAAAACAATGTTCGAGGATGTTCGTTTTTATGGTTTTTCTTGGGTGGTTCACTTGTATTCTTAAATTGAAGTTCGGGTAGAACATGGGTAAACATACAGAAATGATATTACATGTTATTAGTGATATTACAGGATTTTTAATGATTTTATAATTAATTATATTAGATCCATGTGGATGAATCATTAGATAATAATTAAATGATGGTTATTTGGGTCAATTTTGGTGGTTTTTGGATCACAAAGAACTTGTTTTAACATATCACTTAGTAATATGGCCATCAGTTATTTCCCGAACTTTAAATAGAACATAATAAATATAAAATATTCTGGATCAACAATAAAAATGGTTTCATTACTAGATCTGAAGGTAGAAATGGATGAAGAAAGCATGTCGTTCTTGAAGGTGATGAATTAACACCACATGAACAACGTTCTCTTTAATAAAATAAAAGGAAAAGGGAAAGGGGGTTGGATGATATAATATACCATTAGAATCATAAAATTACAGTATGTTTATAATAATGGAGTTACAATACAATTTGGATGAAGATAGGTGGGGAGAGATCAAGAAATGAAGTTGAACTTGAAAGGAAATTAAAGGAGAAGAGGGAGGAAAATTACCTCTAGAACCCTCCTCTTGAGAACCTCCTTAAGGGCCTAAGATTGGTCTTTTTATGAGTCCAGTAGCTCTTGGACGTGGGGTAGTGGCTAGAGAAGGTGTTTGGGCCGATTTTAGAGAAGTCTTAGAGCTTTAGAGGTTTGAGGAAATGAGGGTCTGAAGGGTGGCTTTTATAGTAGAGGGGAGAGGGGTTTCCTTAATATAAAACTCATTAGTTTATTAATTTCCCCTAATACAAGTAATAGTGAGTATTTAATGACCAATAATAGTAATTTTATATTGTAATCTAGAACCAAGTGGGCTTACATCATAATAACATCACACATGACCCTATAATTAGCTTATTTAGCTTATTTTGTAAATTACAGTATTTCACTATTCATCAAAATTTCAAGTATCTCAGAAAAATTCGAAAAATTTACCCCAACCATTTATCAACACGTATAATCAAAAAATGAAGTCCATTTTTCAAAAATAATTTTATAAATACTATTAATTTAATATTTAATTAAAATCATAATTTACTTAAAAAATAGTTTTTAAGATTAAAACTGATTTATAGTGCTTTCAAAAATTACGTAGGGTCTTATAAAATTATCTAAAAAATATAAGACATTGATTCAATAAATTTTAGGGAAATAAATATTCTTTTAAATTAATTAATTAATTATAATTATTTATTTATGACTTACAAAATACCAAAATGTTTACTAAGGTCAAATTGTCACTTTCTAAGATGTCTAAAATTTGTTTAATTATTCATAGGTAATGTTACTCTTATGATGGATGATTTACTATTCATAAGGGTCATATTACTATTCATAAGGGTATGTTACTATTCCTAAGGTTATGTTACTATTCATCAAAAATTATTTTTGTTTCATTAGACTCCAAAAATCAACTTGAACACAACTGTGTATGTCGGATTTTCAAAATTCCTAACACATAAGCGAAAAAATTATGATTAAAGGTAACTTATCACTTAATAGTTCATTATGTTGTGATTTAATGTTATTTTATGACATAAATATAAGAAGGTAATTTTCCTTAAAAAAACTTTGGGTCGTTACATTCTTCCCCCCTTAAGAAATTTCGCCCCCGAAATTTCACTTTACACAAACAGTTGAGGGTACTTCTCCTTCATTGCCTCTTCTGGTTCCAAAGTTGCTTCATAAAACTTATGGTTCCTCCAAAACACTTTGACAATATGGGTTGTCTTGTTGTGTAGAACCTTATCTCTCTGATCCAGAATCATTACTGGCTGCTCCTCATAGGAGTGATCATCTTCCAGTTGCACCACCTCTGAGTTTAGTACATGTGAGGGGTCTGGTATGTACTTCCTCAGTAGTAATACATGAAACACATCATGAACTTGATCCATATTCGGTGGAAGTGAAAGATGATAGGCCACAGCTCCTATGCGGTCAAGGATCTCAAAGAGGCCAATGTACCTTGGGCTTAGCTTCCCTTTCTTCCAAAATCACATGACTCTCTTCCATGGATATATTCGAAGGAAGACTTTATCTCCAACGTCGAACTCCAAGTCCCTTCGATGGTTGTTAGCATAGCTATTTTTTCGAATTTGTGAATCTTTGATGTGTTTCTGGATGACTTGAACCTTCTTTGTCATCTCTTGAACAAGATCGAGTCCAAGTAGCTTTCTATCTCCAACTTCATCCCAACAGGTTGGAGTTCTACATCGCTTTCCATACAGAGATTCATACGGAGCCATATAAATACTCAAGTGGAAGCTATTGTTGTATGAGAACTAAACCAATGAGATATGATGATACCAACCACCTTTGAATTCAAGAGATAAGGTTCTTAGCATATCTTCAAGCTTCTGAATAGTCTTTTCAGACTGGCCATCAGTTTGGGGATGATAGGCCGTGCTGAAATTTAATTCAGTACTCAAAGTGAATCTCATCTCTTAGTGGAGGTGGTAGTCCACTCATACGCCTGAGCGATGTTATCTTTTTATAAAGGATTGGAAGATAATTAAATATATAATATATTAAAATTATTGTAGAATAATTTTTAGAAAACATCACATATGAAAATTAAACTCATAATAATTCCCAACCATGATACATAGTGATGTAAAATGAATCATATTTCTATGTTGGAGCGACAGTCCACACAAACCCATGAGCAATACATTCATTTCCCATTTGATGGAAAGGAGATGAAGAATGTATTTATAATAATCATAATAAAATATATGCATATTTATGGTACTGAATTAATCATTTCTGGATGGATATAATATATTTAATGGATATAGAAGAAGAAAAAAACATTGAATGTGTGAGGTAAGATGATTACATATTCTTTTGGTGACCTACTTTTGATTAAACCTTATGTCTCCTTAGGATTATCTTATTGGAAGAAAATATGATAAAATATGAAGGGGATGAATCTAACAGTCTATTAGGTTAGGTCTTGGCTAAAACATAGTGAATACCAAAGAATAGTAGGTGTACTTTTATAAGTAAGGAAAATGACACACTTGGATCATGGTCAGAGACAATTGAGAGTGGAACACCGTGCAATCTCACCACTTCCTTCACATATATATTTTCAAGTTGATCAAGTGAGAGATCTTCCCGAATAGCGATAAAATGGGCAGTCTTGGTGAGTCGGTCAACCACAACCCATATCGAATTATTTCCCTTTGACGTCTTCGGGAGACCCCTGAAAAAGTCCATAGTAATGTTTTCCCATTTCCACATGGGTATAGGAAATAGCTGCATCATACCTTTGGACTTTTTTTGCTCAGCTTTAACTTACTGACATACCAAGCACCTTGATATATATTCTGCAATCTCCAACTTCATGTTATCCCACCAGAAGTGTTCCCGAAGATCACAGTACATCTTGGTACTCCCTGGATGGATAGAGAAAGTTGAGTTGTGTGCATTTTCCAATAGCTCCTTCTTTATCCCGGGTGATGAAGGCACACAAATCCGCGTTCCAAACTGAATCACACCATCATCGTCGATATGGAACTCTTGCAGCTTTCCTTCCTTTACTGCATTCACCCTATTTTGTATCTCCATATCATCCCTTTGTGCTTCCTTAATATTCTATTAGATGGATGGTTGTGCAATCATTTGGGAAAGGTAGGGTGTATCCCCTTCCCTTATGATTTACAAATCCATTCTTTTCACATCCATGAAGATAGGGTCTTTCTCAGTCCGCAACATGGATAGAGTAGCAGGTTCTTTTCTGCTTAGAGCATCAGCTACCTTGTTCGCCTTTCCAGGATGATAGTGAATAGAGAAATCTTAATCCTTGATTAGCTCTAACCATCTCCTTTGATGCATGTTGAGCTCCTTTTGTGTGAATATATACTTTAGGCTCTTATGGTCGGTGTATATGTCACACTTCTCACCATAAAGGTAGTGCCACCATATTTTCAAGGCAAAAATCACGGCTGCCAGCTCTAGATCATGCGTCGGGTAGTTCTGTTCATGGATCTTCAACTGTCATGAGGCGTAGGCTATCACATTATCATTTTGCATGAGTACACAACCCAAGAATTTATTTGAAGCATCACTGTATATCACAAAACTTTCTCCACTTTTTGGTAGTGTGAGTACAGGTGCAGTGATCAGCCTTCTCTTTAGTTCATTGAAGCTTCCCTCACATTCTTCCATCCAGACATACTTTACCCCTTTCCATTTTAACTTAGTTAGCGGGCTTGATAATCATGAGAAGTCTCTCACAAAATGTCGGTAGTACCTAGATAATCCAAGAAAACTATGGATTTCTGTCACACTAGAGGTCCTGGGCCATTCCTCAATCACCTTTGCCTTTGAAGGATCCACATAAATTCCCTAACTTGTGATCACATGTCCCAAGAATGTGACTTGATTCATCCAAAAGTCACACTTTCTGAACTCGTCGTACAACTTCTCCTTTCTTAATGTCGCCAATACAAGTCTTAGATGTTCTTCATGTTCCTCCTTGATCTTGGAGTAGATGAGAATATCATCGATAAACACTAACACAAATTTGTCGAGGTAATGTCTAAACACTCTATTCATAAAATCCATGAAGATTTTAGGGGAATTAGTAAGTCCAAAGGGAATCACCAAAAACTCATAGTGCCCATACCTTGTATGGAAGGCAGTCTTCTGAATATCTTCCTTATTAACCTTTACCTGATGATATCCAGAACGAAGATCAACCATTGAGAAGTATTGAGCTCCCATTAACTGATCGAACAAGTCATCAATCCTTGGGAGATGATACTTGTTCTGTATGGTGATCTTGTTGAGTTCCCAATAATCGATACACAACCACATTTTTCCATCCTTATTCTTCACAAAGATAATTGGCACACCCCAAGGCGATGAACTAGGGTGTATGAAACCTTTTTACAGATTCTCTTGCAGCTACTTCTTTAACTCCTCCAGTTCGATAGAAGCCATCCTATAGGGGCACTTCAAGATAGGAGTAGCTCTGGGTATGAGTTCAATAGAGAACTCTACCTCATGATCCAGGGGAATTCCAGGTAACTCTTCGGGAAATACATCGTTGTATTCCCTCACGATGGGTATTTCTTCAAGGTTGGCACTTTTCTTCGACTCAACCATTTGGGTGAGGTATGCTTCTTCATAGGGAATCAACACCCACACCATTGAAGGACTTTTCAAAGGAGATTCATGATCTTCCTTGAATTTGTAGAGGAGCATGGGATGGTTCGGAATATGAAAAGATATTTCCTTTTCCCGACAGTTGATATGCACTCTATATAACGAGAGCCAGTCCATTCCCATTATAGCATCAAATTCCACCATGGGAAGTATTAAAAGATTTTCTAGAAGAATCTCCCCACATACGCCAACATGAGAAGAGTCAAACACTTGGGTTGAAATGATTGTACCACTTGGTGTTTTTACAGATATCTCTACTTCAAGGTTTCAGGGCTTCAATTCTATAGTTTTAGCAAACTTGAAAGATATAAAGGAATGCATAGAACCAGAATCAAATAAGACTTTTTCCATTCTTGAGTGAATAGGAAGTGTACCTTGTATGAATTCATTATCATGATCTACCTCCATAGTAGTGATGGCATAATCCTTCCCTTGTTCCTTTGGCTTTGGTGGTTGTTGATGCTGATTACCCTCGAGAGCTCGAGGTTTAGTGCACCAGTTTGCATAGTGCCCTAGATCCCTACAGTTGTAGCATTGAACCATGGGTGGTTCTCTCCTTTCATCGGCTACATTCTCCTTCCTTTTAGTGTCTTTTCGACACTCTTGAGCATGGTGTACTTCTTTCCAACAATTGAAGCATTTCCCCTTCCCTTTGAGGTAGTTCCCATGGTGCAACTTCCCACATTTTTGGCATGTGCGTCGTCGATTTTTCTTCCCACCTTTATCATTAGACCCACCAGCTTGAAACTCCATCTTTCTTTTCTTATCCTCATAGCCATGGGACCATTCTCAAAACTCCATCTCCACTTTGAGATCACACCTAACAACATCTTCATAACTCTCAAAGTCTCGAATTGCAAGAGCCTTTCGAAGGTGTGGTTTTAATCCACTAAATAATCTATCAATTTTGTTATCATTGTTGATAACAAAACCTGAAGCATACCTTGTGAGCCTTGTGAAATTTTCTTCATAGGTTGTAACAGATTTTCCTAATTTTTTCTTGAGCTCTATGAATTATCTCTCTATCTTCGTGCGAAGAGTTCTTTGGAAATACTTGTTAAGAAACATTATCTTAAAGTCTTCCCATTCCATCTCTTCAATTTCCTCCCTTGGCTTGGTGTTCTTAATCAAATCCCACCATTGATCAGCTTCTCCATCTAGAAGATAAATGGCTAGATTCACCTTCTCCATCTCAGAATAGTGAAGCACAGAAAAGATCTTTTCCAGGGAGTTGACCCACTGCTCTGTAACTAGTGGATCGGAAGATCCACTAAACGTTGGTAGTCATTGCCGCATAAAACATTCGATATCCAGTTTCTCCCTCTTTGGTGAAGGAGGATGTTCCCAATTATTATGGTTATTATTCATAACCTGAGATAATTGGGTAAGCATCGCCATGAAGTTTTGAACTCCACCTCCCAAATCATTGGGGATGTCATTCGGGTAATCGTTGCATTGGCCCTCGCAAGAGTTGTTGGCATGATTTCTCCTGGTTCCCACCATTTTCTAAAATATAAAAGGTTAGAAAAAAAAATAAGTAAACAAGTCATGAATAACTTATTCATTTAAACAATTTATTCCAAAAACATAACATATGGGATCCCTAGGTAGATACTCTTGTGTGCATATTTGTACTTAATCTTATACTAGAGGTTTTCTCTAGGGTTCACTAATCCTAATTCCAAAATTAACTAAACCTTGCCTCTGATACCAACTATAGCGACCCCACATTTTCTTAAATTACTATTAAATAATTATAAAGATAAAAAACATAATAGTATTACACAAAGAGGATCCAAAGGTTTAGTGTCTTGGGAAAACTAGGACCATTCATAACAAATACAACATCAATCATAAACATTTATTTAATTTCTTCTTCTCTAGCTTCTTATTGGAACTTGTCCTATCCTTAGTACATGTAGCCACCTGAGGATATACATAAAAATGGGTGAGATAGAATCCCAGTAAGAGGATAGATAAGAATAATATATCATGGGGTGAGCATAGTCATAACATAGGCAAAAGATCATGAACATGAGAGGAGCATAAATAAAAGATTTCAAATGTGGCAATCCATAAAAATGAAACATCATGTCTTAGTGGTTAACTACCACACATACTTGTGAAACAAGCTATAATCTTGTTCACACATCATTTTATACTTACTCATGAAATTAATCACTTTATCTAATGCATTGGAGCGCTTTTTAATTCCGGGCGCACCCGTCACATTTAAACATTCATATTGCGCTATATAATTCCGGGCGCACCTGTCACATCATAACATTATCATTTATCATGCTTGAAAAAATGAACATATAGAATAAATTAACATAATGAAACCATGAAAAGGATATTTTTTCATCTCATAATAACACATTCATAAGCTTTGGGTTCCCAAAGAAATAGGTAATAACATACATGTTACAAGAACCGTCCACCTTGAGTGAGAAGTAAAAGGGGTGTTCTTAAAAGAAGAGTTCTTTTGGAAATTTTTTTGATGGAAATAAAAACCAGTGACAAACATGTATATACCAGAAAATTAACGGAAATGATTAAAAAATGATCTTTTAGGAGTAACCATATCAAAAATGGAGTGAAATAGGGAGAACCCGAAGGAAGAAAATTGGGTTCGATATTTCCCCTTACCTTGTATCTGAATGCTTCCTTCTCTTTAATGTCCTGTATAATGACATTATATTCATTAATAAGATATACAGAACCATTTTTACATTAATATGGTTCATTATGGTTTCATTATTTCATATTATTTTCTTTGGTATGACTTATAGAGTTTAAAAAAAAATTGTTCGAGGATGTTCGTTTTTATGGTTTTTCTTGGGTGGTTCACTTATATTCTTAAATTGAAGTTTGGGTAGAACATGGGTAAAAATCCAGAAATTATATTACATGTTATTATTGATATTATAGGAGATTGAATAATTTTATAATGAATTATATTAGATCCATGTGTATGAATCATTAGATAAGAATTAAATGATGGTTATTTGGGTAAATTTGGGCGGTTTTTGGATCACAACGAACTTGTTTTAACTTATCACTTAGTAATATGGCCATTGGTTATTTCCAGAACTTTAAATAGAACATAATACATATAAAATATTATAGTTCAACAATAAAAATGGTTTCATGGCTAGATATTAAGGTAGAAATGGAAGAATAAATCATGTCGTTCTTGAAGGTGATGAATTAACACCACACGAACAACGTTCTCTTTAATAAAATAAAAGGAAAAGGGAAAGGGTGTTGGATGATATAAGATACCATTATAATCATAATATTACAGTATTTTTATAATACTGGAGTTACAATACAATTTTTATGAAGATAGGTGGGGAGAGATCAATAAATGAAGTTGAACTTGAAAAGAAATTAAGGGAGAAGAGGGAGGAAAATTACCACTAGAACCCTCCTCTTGAGAACCTCCTTAAGGGCCTAAGCTTGGTCTTTTGATGAGACCAGAAGCTCTTGGACATGGGGGAGGGGCTAGGGAAGGTGTTTGGGCAGAGTTTAGAGAGGTCTTGGAGCTTGAGAGGTGTGAGGAAATGAGGATGTGAAGGGTGGCTTTTATAGTGGAGGGGAGAGGGGTTTCCTTAATATAAAATTCATTAGTTTATTAATTTCTCCAAAGACAAGGAATAGTGAGTATTGAATGACCAAGAATAGTAATTTTATAATTTAATCCCGAACCAAGTGGGATTATATCAGTAGAACATCACACATGACCCTATAATTTGCTTATTTAGCTTATTTTGTAAATTACGGTATTTCACTATTCATCAAAATTTCAAGTATCTCAGAAAAATCCCAAAAATTTACCCCAACCATTTTTCAACATGTAGAATACAAAAATGAATTCTATTTTTCAAAAATAATTTTTTAAATACTATTAATTTAATATTTAATTAAAATCATAATTTACTTAAAATACAGTTTTTAAGATTAAAACTGATTTATAGTGCTTTCAAAAATTACGTAGGGTCTTATAAAATTATCTAAAAACTATAAGACATTGATTAAATACATTTTAGGGAAATAAATATTCTTTTAAATTAATTAATTATTTATAATTAATTATTTATGACTTACAAAATACCAAAACGTTTACTAAGGTCAAATTGTCACTTTCTAAGATGTCTAAAATTTATTTAATTATTCATAGGTAATGTTACACTTATGTTGGATGATTTACTATTCATAAGGTTCATATTACTATTCATAAGTGTATTTTACTATTCCTAAGGGTATGTTACTATTCATCGAAAATTATTTTTGTTTCATTAGACTCCAAAAATCATCTTGAACACAACCGTGTATGTCGGATTTTCAAAATTCCTAACACAGAAGTGAAAAACTTGTGTTTTAAGGTCACTTATCACTTAGTAGTTCATTATGTTGTGATTTCATGTTATTTTATGAAATAAAAATAAGAAGGGAATTTTCATTAAAAAACTTTGGGTCATTACAATACTTGTGGGACGTATCTTTTTAGGATAATTTCTCTTGTAAACTCCATTTATAAGATTTTTAGTAAGATTCTTGATAATAGTCTGGCTTCTGATACAAATAAAATCATTTCCTTTGATCAATTTTTTTAAGGGAAGATACGTTCATGAGAGTATTTACACTACATTTATGTGTATCAATATTATAAAAATGTCAACTAGAGGTGGTAATCTGTCTCTTAAGATTTATATATGGAAACCCTTTAACACCAAGGGTTGGAACTTCATTTATAAATTGTTGACTAGTTATGGGTTTAACTATAATTTTATTAGCTGGGAGAAATGTATTTTTGTATCTAGTCATATTTTGATACTTGTTAATGGATACCGTAAATTTTATTTGAAATTATATAGAGATTTGAGACAAGGGTACCATCTTTTAGAGATTAGTTTCTCTATTGTTAAAGATTACCTCAGTATGTTACTCATCCATATGGTGGTTCAAGGAATTCTAGAGCCCATTCAAGCTTCTAGGTCTCTCAATAATCCATCTCATCTCTTATATAATGATGTTGTTATTATTTTTTTGAAAGGTATTAAAATAAATATCATAGTTATTAAGAAATTTCTTACTCATTTTGAAAGAATCTCAGGACAATATATCAGCTAGGATAATTCCTTCATTTATTTTAGGAAAGGATTTTCACCGGCCAAAAAATCCAATGTCTTGAATGATTTGGAAATCATATAAGGTAATAGTCATTTTACTTATCTTAGATATCCTTTATTATTGGTAAGATCAAAGTCTAGTAGTTTTAATTTTTTTCCAATCAAATTAAAATCAAACTCTCTTCCTAGAAATGGAAGGCTCTTTTAATAGTGCGGTGATTTTGTCTTGTCTTGTTCATAATTTTTTCTAAGCCGGTGTACTCATTCATTATTTATAAATGGCCCATGGGGGATAATTAAAAATATTCATACTCACCTTAAAAACTTTTTTTGGAGTGGTATTATTATTTAATGAAATATGGGGATGATTCCTTGCAAAAAGTACTGTCTGCTGATTGCTAATGGAGGTATTGAAATTAAAAACATGAATATTTTTAATGATTCCTTCAAAATTTGGTTCACCTAGAACCTTATTAACAAAAATTTTGTAGCCATTTATTTTTTGAGAGATAAATTCTTGGATAGGTTGAATCAAGGAAATGATTCTTATATGGGATCCTCCTTATGGCATGTAGTTAAAGCTTCCTACTAAAAGATCATGACCTGTTCTCACTGGATTCCCAACAAAAAATCTTCTCACAAATTTTGGTTTGACAACTAAAAATAATCCCCTCTTATTAATTAGTTTAAACCACATTAATATTCATTGGGATTGTGCTACACTATTAAATATTTCTTTTAAGTTTAACCACAATTGCAGGATGATGTTAGTCAAATTATTAGTGATTACACTTTTATTTCAGGTTCAAACACTATGATCTAGGAACTATCCAAGAATTATATCCTTAATAGTAACATTTTCTACAGTAATATCTCTAAAATCACAAACTATGATTTTTATTGGATCATCCACCTCAATAAATCCTAGATAAATCCCTAACATTGGACTCTAATCATGAGGATTTCTAATAACAGATTACCTATGGATAGTTGTTTTCAATTATTTGGTGTCTCATTGTATCCCAGGTTTTCTCTATGAAAATAAAAAAGGGAATATAAAAATCAATTATTCCTTAGCAATATTATGTCTTTGACACTTTGGAATTATGTTTATGATATGTTTGAACTATCAATGCTGAGATTCATATCCCTTAGGGATTTTTCTTAGCATTTCATTGAAGCAGAACTCTCTCCCCAGCTCAAAATTATTTTCCAAGTTATGGTAGCTAAGGTTATTAACTTGATCTAGTTTAATCATAATATTGTACTACAAAATAGTACTTATTTTATCATTCAGTCCTCGCTCAAAAGGATTATTTTCTTAATAAATGAGGCTAACATTATTGAAAACATTCATTATGATAATTATGTTCATGATTTTACTATTCTTAGGATATTGGGTCTTACTAGAAGTTATAAAGAACTATTTATAACCTTTGAGTTTTTTTTGAAGCCTCTGGTTTACAACTAGATAAAATTCAATATGAATGGGGTGTCGAAAGGGAACCCAGGACCTACAAGTTGTGGGCCTATCCTTTATTACCATGGTGGAAGGGTTCTTGCATGTTTCTGTGGATCATGTGGTTTAGCCACTTCTCTCCAAAACATAAATGAAAGGTATCATTTATATAGTCTATTTTTATTGTACTAAAGGATGGAATAATTAATGGTTTGAGTGTGATTGTACTTCCATCATCCAAGGAATCATAAACGGCATTTTTCATCAATCGTGGAGACTTACTGCTAGATTAATGGAATGTATGGATATTCTTATGGGTACCAATTTCATAATCACTCATAACTACAATGAGGAAAACTATGTGGTGGGTTATCTTTCCCAATAAGGGATTGATATTAAGATCACTTTGTTAGATTAGCTACCATTGGACTTGGTTCCAATTCATGAATGGGATTTTTATAAATCTTCTCTCTTAAAATTTTTATAATGTTTTACTTTTTTTATATTTTAAGCCTTTACCTTTCTATTCAAGGGAAATTTTATAAAAAAAATTAAATGTACATATATATTTATTTTATTTTAATTGAGTATAATTATTATAGAATTAATAGAAACATAGTCACATAGGCCACTTTAAGTTTATGATAAACCAACCTTTCAATATTTGGTTCTGGATCTAGTCATTTAATTAATCCAAATAGACTTAAGGATGATAATTTTCAAAATATTGAACATTTAAAAGGGAAAATATAAAAATTTAAGGTATAAATCATAAATTAAATATATTGTTTAACCTATGAATTTATAGGTTTCAATATAATTTATCCAAAACCAATTTCAAAACACTAAATTTCATATCCATTTTATTCTCTTCAAAATGGGTTGTAATGAGATTGTGAGTTTACCAAATCACATCCCTTAAGAGTGCCAAATCAGGTGTGAAATAAGCCATATTTTTCCTGCACTAATTACAAGTAAACTTAATACTCAATAAGACCTTTTGATGTTATTACCCCTATATACATATATTCCAGATTAGCATCCAATTTTATTATCTAGAAAGGTTTTTTTTAGAATCCACTCACTCTATACTTTACCAAAATTTATGGATGATTTCCTATGTTTTGAATTATCCCTATGGTTTTAAATAAATTTTTCTAATCGTAATTCCCAATATAACTTGACCTTTATTTGATAACAATTTTGAAACACATATCTTTTATATACATTATTTAATGATATATTACATAATGATACACCTAACACAATACTTAAAGATTATGAAACTTAGTGTTTTTGGGTAATTAAATAAATATCATGATAAATTGAAATAAAGATATAACGACATTATCTAAAAACTCTATAACTTTCCCTTGAATTCTATTGATCTTCTAATACTTCATGAGGTAACCTAGGGATATACAAAAGAAAGGGGTGAGTTATAAATCCCAATAAGGGAATAATCAAATAATAGCATAATATAAATTTTAAAATGCTATTCAAGAGGAATAAAATGATGATATATAAAGGTGAGAGTCATCATTATGAACATCAAAGAATGATATAAGATTATGACATCAATCCAACATAGGAATTCAGAAACGACATAAAACATGACACCATAAGAATTAGTAAAGATTAATCTCTAATACATAAAAGCAAAGTGTGTTTAGGATAATCAATAATTAACTATAAAAGGTATCTCATGAGATAAAAACATTACCCAATTCATTAGAGGGAAATACAATTTTAGGCCCACTTGTCACATTCATGTCATATACATGCTTTCATGTGCCACAGATATCATACAATATAATAACATATTTTATCAATTTATATACCATGATTAAGTAGTGTGGATTATATAAATTAAATTCCACAAATAATGAAATATATATACTAGTAGGTTAATATCCTTAAGCGTAAATGGTAATGGGTATTCACGAAAAAAAATTTGGCATGGAAAATCATAAAATAACTTTGGAAGCATAATGGGTCAACATAAAAATTCATGGAAGAGATTAATGAGAGTAAAATATGGTCTATAATTACTTTAATATCATAAAGAAAATAATGTTATGTGTAAGAACATATTTCAATATGAACAATTAGAAATCAAAAATCTTAAAACAAAGAAAGCACTTCATTATAGAGGAAAAGGAAAAGAATCCCTTACTTTAGAGGTTGCCTATAAAAGCTTGGGAGAAACTTATTAAGATCTTGGTAACACCTTGGGAGGGATTTATATAGGTATAGTGATAGGAAAATCATTCCTAATGGGTTTTGAGTGAATATAAAAGGGAGGATGGGTGGGTATTTATAGAAAAAATAGGGGAATTCCTTATTAAATTCTAAATATAGGTTTTAAACTCTATGTAATAAAATGATCAAAACCACAAAACATATAATGGTTTTTCCCATTATTTATAAAAAGGAGGAGTAGTTTAAAATATTTTATTAGGTTAATAACCATGCTTTTTTAAATAATATCATTCATTCTGTTCAAGTGAGTCATGTTCGTAATTAAGTTTTTTAAAATATTAAAATATAAATAGGTTTTGGAGGATTAATTATAGATTTTGTAAAATTAATAAAATAACTTCAAAGACACATTAAAATTAAAGGTATTTTTTTGTATTTATGTATTTTATAGTATTTATTACATCAATTTTGGTCTATTATTATTCCAAAATATATTTCTTATATTTATAATGAATTTAATTTTTAGCCAAAAAATAAACTATCTCAGAAAATTATGAAAACATTACCATTGTATTATTTTGATGTACTGATTTTAAAAATTATATTTAGTTTACCAAAATAATTTTATAAATATATGAGTTCTCACTTTTAATTAAAAATCCATATTTACTGCAAAATAATAGTTTTTATATCACAAACACATTTATGACCCTTATAAAATTTATGTGAGACATCATTAAATTATATTATAATTTATATTAAAATAAATATTATTTAATAAAACTATTATTTAAATATTGAAAGTATTTCAAAACTCTTGGATTTATCAAAAATATTGTTTTAATTGAAATATATATTTCCCAAAAATAATATTTTGGTTTCTTCATATCAAAATCTAATTTTATCTAACACATTATAAAATAATGTATATATATAATGTAATAATGGAAATAGATAAATATAATCAACACTTTATTAAAATAAATTATTTAAATTGATACTACTAGAGTCTATATACATAACCCCTTATTACACCAGTGTGTGACCTAAGGGTAAGGTGTTTGATGGTGGTACTTTCTTAGAGTGGTTCGGTGGACCTAGTTTGGGGGTGATCTCTAAAATCTTAAACTTATCTCATAACTATCATCACTCATATTTCAGTTGTTGAATCTTAGATTTGTCTTGGTTAAGGTAAAATACAGGTGATACCATAACCCTTGGAAGCTTCAATGAGTGGGATTTATAGGGTAGGAACCTACTGGTCGAGGCAATCACTTCTTCCTTTTATGTTAATTAGATTTAATCATAACCCTTAATATATAATAATATTTATATTCACTATATAATGGATATATTTTCAATTATTATGATTCTTAATGGTCTTTTAAGCCTGACAGAAAAATATTTATATATTTTATAGAGGTCCAAAATAACAAAATAAATATATTTCATGTGTTTTCGATTAATAAATTGCTTAAAAAGTAATTTATTAACTTAGAAGGGAATTTCATTTAAAAAACTATGGGTTGTTTTATAGATTATCCTTATTAGCTATTATATTAGTATACTTATATATGTAGTTATCAAATTGTTTAAAACAAAAACATTAAAATATTGTAGGTCTATTAGGTATATCTTTCTTCTCCAATATGTTTTTCATTATAATATTTATATATATTATAAAATAATGTGCTTGATGGACCTATTTCACAAATGAAACACTTACTCATTCCTTTGAGGCAATTTACTATATTTTTATTCCTACACTTTTGACATGTAAATAATTTTATTTCCTTTTATCCATGTTCATTATGAATTTAAATTCCATTTTCCTTTTCTTATCCCTAATTCCATAAGAATAATGAGAGTCTCTAGTTTCTATTTCCAAATTAATTTCACATCAAACAATTTCTACATAAATACTAATTCCCCTTGTAGATAATATATTTTAGAGACTTGGTTTTAATCCACTAGATAAAGGATTTATTTTTCTTTTAGGATTTATAATTAAGTTAAAGTTATACCATGCATGTTTTGTGTAGGTTTATTCAAATAAAGTAATCTATTCATCCTCCATTTGTTTTGGCCCATGGGATTCTCAATCCATTTTAATGTAAAGAGTTTGAGGAAAATGTTTGTTGAAGAATATTTTCTTAAAATATTCTTATTCCATGGAGTTAATTTATTTATTTTTATTTATGTTCTTAACTAATGTATACTATTTTTCTACTTTAATTTCTTGATAGGTTTCATAGGATCATATCATAACCAAATTAGGGGTATAAAACTATTTGAATTAATAATATATTATCATCAAATCAATATGAAAGGAAGAACATGAAACATAAATAAGTATAACTCAATTAAATTTCTCCATATCTATAAATATCAATAGAGTATATTTGATATTTATCACCAAGAAATAGATGATGATATCTCACCTCCATAATGATGAACATCGTCCACTGAAATCATTTTACAATATGAGAGTACCTTTTAAATTTAAAAGGTGTGATAACACCTTCTTTTATAAATAAAAATAGATAATTGTGTTAGAAGAGAGATTAGACTATAGATAAACATTACCATGTTCCACCAATAAGAGGATCTCTATCCTTTATATAGTCTTCATTCATTTAGTGAAGGAATTTTATGGTTGGATTCAATTGCTTAGAAACTGATAATCATTTCCTATAACTCATTCCCACAACTCATTCCCATTGGTATATAATTATTTAATTTTTTTAAACAATTATCATTTGTTTATAAAGACATAATTTAATCATCCTGATGAACTATAAAATAAGGAAACCAGGTGAAATATGAGACAACATCTATGAACTCATATCATAATCCCATAATACACTACGATATAGGAAATTCCATGCCTTATACGATATCAGTAAATCATATCCAACAATATGCATCACATGCATATCGAGAAATATGATATATATCAATCATAAAATATAATTGACCTATTTTTATTTCATATTAATCAATCCCCCACTTGCACTAAAACCACATGAGTAATTAATGATAAATTTCACAACTCTTTATGAATCCATCCAAACTCTTTTCGGCATGGTTAAACAAATTCATTTCATTTTGAAGTAAATGATTTGTAAAAAAATTATAATATTTATATTCCTAACTATGTGACCTACAAAACATTGTAACATTAACATTAAATACAAAATCATAATTTTATAAATGTAATAAAAGAACAACCTTTATAGAAAAATAAATACTCCTCAAACTATAAATGGATCTAGTTTGATCTTGATTAAGCATACTTATATATATATATATTTGAACAATTTCAATAAAAGATATTTCATATAAACTGTATTTATACCTATATAATTCCTTATTCCATGAAATATAGTGACCACTAGACTTAGAACATGTAAATATAGTATAAGAAAACTAATATATTAATTATAATTTGAAATATACTAACCGGTTTGAATGAATATATTACATTTTACTCACCCAAGTATCCAGCCATGTCACATGTCACTTAACTAAACATATCCATGTATTTCCTTATTATAATTCAATATAGGGTCCATATGTCTTTTATCATCTTCTAAGTGGAAAAAATATAGCGACCCTGGATTAATATTCATGGATATTACATCATTTTAGATGAATATTTAGTACATTACAATAATACATGCCTAAGGACCATAATAGTTTACTGACTTTGGAAACATGGAAACAAAATATTATATCCTGGTGAAAGAACTTCAACATCTCCCATAAAGATATCCACCTTTATTACTCCTACCCAAAACCTTTCTTCGTAACCTGGGGAAAGAAAAAATAAGAAAGGGGTGATCTCAAATGCTCAGTAAGGGTAAGAAATGGAGATATGTAAGAATAATCATGAGCATAATGGTATGAGAACATGTTCATGAAAATAAAAGATTATACCATGTATAAAAAAGATCATATATTTTAATCATGGCATAAATAATGGCATTTCATAAGACATTAATCATAAGTAAATAAAGAACATAGGTCAATAAATCCTAACATAGGAATAAAACTTAGAATTGTGGCAGACACATAAGCATATACTAATTTCCAAAGTAGCCAAGGCATCACTTCTAAAACCATTTTAGTATTATGAGTTCACTCCCCATATCATCTTAGTAGTCATGGATCACCCCCATATCCATCTTAGTAGCATGAGTTTACTCCTTATACCATCCTAGTAGTCCTAGTTCACTCCCATGGACATCTTAGTAGTCAAGGTTCACTCCCAAGACCATATTAGTTTATCTTTAAGATATAAATATTTACCCAATGCATTTGAGGGAGATATAGGTCCCACCCATCTCATAATTAAATCATAAATAGATGTTCCACAAGATCATTAAAAATAATAACATAACCCATGAAATCAAATGGGTATTATAAACATGTAATCATATCATAACCTATGGAAAAGATACAGGTTTCATAATTATTTCATCAAAAGGATAACCCATGAAAATAAGTTTGCTTCTTAAACATCATACGATCAAAACATAAACTATTCATAGAAATAATATAAATGGTATTATTGAACTATATCAAAGTATGTCATCATATGTGGGAAAGGATTTTGAAATATCACTTGGAACATGAATTTTCCTTAAAAAAATTAAAACATAAAACATTTTCAAAACCCATTTCTTTGAAACCACTTTGAAAACATATAAAGAAATCATGAAAATCATTTAAAATAGTTCTTGAAGAAAATATCCTCTCTTCACTGAAATAGTTTATTTTCTTAAAATGCCGTGAAATTTTAAAAGAAAACATTTTATTTAAAAATAACCTTGTAGTCTTATAGGGGAAGCTTCAAGGTAATAAGGTGTCATAAAATCATAAAAATAAATTCATGTCATATAAGTTAAAAAACATTCCTCTTTTACTTTTGATGGAAATGTCAAAAATGCATTGTTTAAAAAATAAAAGAAATATTCCTTTAAAATCATGTATTAAAAAGTCAAAAATAGGTAAAAAGTCTTTAAACATCCATATGAGAATAATAAAATAATTTATGATTTTTTTTAGAAAACATGGACATGGATGATAAATATTACCCAATAGAGACTTAAAATGAAGCAATCCCAAATATGGATAAGATTGTTAAATCAATACTCATCAATTTATAATCAATATAATCATAAGACTCATGTAAAAAAAGAAAATTATAAGAATATGGAAATATCATAATCATCTGGATAAGACTCATAAAAGACATTCATGGGTAGTATATACACCATGTAGAAGAAATAAGTAGTGTATAAGATGCATGTCACACATAAATAAAAGTGAGACATAAATCCACTTACATAAAAACTTAAAAATATTCCTTTTAAAAACATTTTAATGAAATTAAAAATAGTCATAATTTTTTTTATAATCTTTTATATACATATAAATAAAATATGTATGATAATATCAAGAATATTGAAATAGAGAAATGATTAATTATTTAAACATACAAAGGGTATCATACCACATTGAACATTTAAATAATAAGCTCAATATATTAAAATGAATCTTAAAATAACATGAAGATAAATTTATTCATGTTATAAAATATAATATGGTTAGTACATACACCACACACAAGAAACTGGTGGTGAACATGGCTTATATCTCATGAAAATTAAAAGTGAGACGAAATTCTCTTACCTTAAGTCCAATAATCTTTGTATGTGTCTGAAACTCATTTATAATGGTTTTAAACATATTATTAACTTATAAAAGAATCATAATAATATTTATGATATCATATATAATTCATTTATGGCTTTATATTACCCATTTATTTATAATTTCCAAGTTAAATCAACATTTGGGGTAATAATCTATTTCTTTATCGTACATGTTTTGACTTTTTATTCTTGATCATATTACTTAGATCGTGATTTACTTATATAAAAAATGTATAAAATGATTTATATATCATATATATTCAGAATATATATATATATATATAATAAATATATATATGAAATGGAATACATCGTTCATGGAGAGAGTAGGATGTACGTACGCATGAACGATGTTTCCATTTTCTTATCGTATTGAATGGAAATAAGTGAATGACATATATGTACATACATAAAAATATATTTATTATTCAATTAGAATTATTATATCATATATTTCATACTTATTAATAGTGTATATATTTTTATAATCATCTTTGAATGATGAACATAGAATATGAATCTCATTGCATCGTGGAGACGGTAAGTCGTACGTACACATGAGTGATGATATCATTCCATATTGGTAAAGGGTAGAGAATTGGATGGAATATGAATTATAAAGAAATAATATTATGTTATATTTATTATTTACATCCTTTATATTCATTGTCATACCCAAATAAATAAAGTATACAAAAAAATAGTTTACCCCACGGTGTGGAGACGGTAAGCCGTACGTACACACCCATGGTGATATTATTATTTTTAAGTTGGGTAAAAGAAGGAATATGGTTTTCCCATAATCATAAAAACATATTAGAATATTTTATATTCTGTATTTATTACTTTGGTATTGAAACAACATAGAAAGAGGGAGTAGAAGAAGAAAAGAACTTTGAAAGAGGTGATAAAACAATTACCTCTTTTTCAGGTATCTCCTTTTGATTTGTACAAAATTACTCCTTAGGATGGATTTATGAAAACTTTATGGCCTCTAGGATGTAGTGAGGGAAGTTGGGAGAGGAAATGGTAATGGTTTGTCCTATCCAAATGGCTTTATAGATGTGAATTAAAGAAAATGAGAAATTCCATTTTATAAGAAACTTTTAAAATATCAAATTGATACAAATTATTTTTCAATTAAAAATGGATCCAAAGTTAATTTACTAAAGGATTATGTTAGTACGGGTAGAAATATCATCAACCAATTAATTTTAGACATGTTTAGTTTATAAAATTAATCTTATCGTTTGGTTTTATACCTTATTTAAACAATTTAACTCTTACCATGATATCTTGTATTTTTATACAATAAGGTTAATATAGTTACTATAAAATGAAAAAAAACCCCAATTCGATATTTCTTGAAATATTTAACAATATAAAATTTATTTTTATAAACCTTATATTTTTATAAATTTTATAACATTTAATAAAATATTTTGTATTTTAAAGTATCATTTATGCCAATTTTGATACTATTCAATATTTGCATTTTTAAAAATATCAAACCAACTTGATAACTTCCAACCAATAATTCCAATATGTCATAAATATGTCTAAGTTATATATAAATTTTTTGGATGTCATTAATTAATTAAAATTATTTTTATTTTAAAATTTTTAGTATCATTTATTTAATATCTCAATTAATTAAACATTTACTGCATCATTATTATACTAGACTTTAATTATGTTTTTTTATTATCTAAAAATTAAAAATAAATTATCATGATGAATATAAACTTATTATATTTAAAAAGAATAATTATATTCGAATTTATCTTATGTATAACCCTATATAAAAAAATTATTTATTTATTCAATTTTGAATATGACTCTTTTAACTCTTCTTTAAATAAAATATAATAAACGTCTTAATCTAACACAAGTAGCTTAAATAGGGTCATATTTTTTAAATTAGGTTGATTTGGGTCTAAAAAAACATATCCAATGAAATTAGGATAAGTTTTAGGATAATTTTATATTATTATAATATTATTTTTACCTTTAATTACCCTATTTACCTTTAGTCGTGGTAAATGAAATTTAAAAGTTACTATTCATAGAAAAAATTATTTTGATCCTATTAGATCACATTTTTTATTCTGATTACAACCATATATGTCCTTTTTTAAAATTCAATTCATAGAAGTGGTAAAAATATGTTTACCAGTAATCTCAAAAATGTGGCTAGAAGGTGAGTAAAAGAGACGTTCAAAAGTTCAAAAATAATTATATCTAATTCTATTGTAAAAATGATTCTAACGACTTAAATTGGATTAATATATGTATTATTTATATATTTTGGATTTAAAATACATTTAATGTAAAAAAAATTATTTAAATGATAAATTCAGTTTTTAACTACTATGTAGTATTTTTCACAATTCATCAAAAATTGAAACTTTTAAGAAAAATAAAAAAATTAAACCCAAGATAATTTCTATGTTTTGAATAAAAAATTAAGTTTATTTTATCAAATTTAATTTCAAAATGTTTCTAAAATTACTTTCATTATTAGAATCTATTCATTTGAGAAAATGATGTTTTTAAACATATAAGGACTTTACCAAAAAACATATATTTCATTATCAATATGTTTTATTTAAATAAAATAATTTTAGGCAATATTAATATTTATATAACTATTTTTAATGGCTAGTTTATAATTATCTAATTTAATTAATTATATATATATATATAATGATATTTCATAGAAACTCAGTGTTTCGTGCATGGTATGCCAAGTCAGTATTGCTTGTAGCACAAGCCAAGTTGGTATTGCTTGTAGCACAAGCCAAGTCGTTATTATGTGTGAAAGGAATGTTTGACTTAGTGTTTTAATATATATATATATATATATATATATATATATATATATATAAAGAACTATTTCTAGTTTCATGTGAAATGAAAAATATCCAAAAGATAAATTAATTTGAAAAAAAAATAATTCACAAAATCACGGGGTGTTATATTCTACCCCCCTTAAAATAAATTTCACCCTTGAAATTCATCTGGGTTTTCAAAGGTTTAATACTTGAAATTTTTATTCATAGAAACCCACATCACAAAAATGGACACTAAAACTTTCCTTAAAATGAGAAATTTGGAACCATAACGGTTACCCAAAGTAACATATAACTAGGCTTCCACTTAGGAGAAAATAGGTTGGGATTGAAGATTGGACATAGAAGAAAAGTGTAAATATTTATATGGAGTTATTGAGGTCATCAATCACAAACAAGTGAATGATCAAAGGAAATTTTTGTGTCTCAAAGTCATAAATCTATAATGATTCCAGAAGCCAGTGGTTCAATAAAATTTAAGGTACTAGGACAATATTTTTTTATATCACTTTTAGAAGGTTGAGTAATTCTTGATAAATTTCTATAAAAAAATTTCATTCTTGGGTTATTATTTGAAAAAAAATTCTAATAAATCCATTACCTCATGGAATGAATGTCCAAAATTTAACTTTGATGATTAAAGCACTAAAATATAATTTTAATGGATCTTAAGGCCCATAAAATAAAAAAGTCTAACTATTTGTCTTTAAAAAATCAGCATACATTAATCTATAAAAATAAAAGTAACACTGCTGGTTCATCATAAATATTTATTCAAAAATAATTATTATACATTAACTAGGACATCACATAGACTAGTGGTAGGCGTGAAAAACTTATCATCCTTTGGTCATGGGTTCAAGACCCGCAACCTTACTAGACTTGATTTGGTGTCACCCGACATACATGATGTCCTTTTAAAAAAACATAATAATATAATATATAAGATGGACATCCTTGAAATAAGTTTAATCCCTGATTATCCTTTTAACCAAGATTTTTAACACAAACTCAGTACAAAAATACTTCCTTCGAAGTTTAACTTAAACTTTTAATGAACTGTTTTCCTTATAACCCTTATCAAGGATGAAAAAAATCAAAAACTTTAGAAAGAGAGTCATGAAATCAGATTAACATTGATTCACCTATATATCACAATGTAGTTATTGGTTTTCACATTCCAAACATATGAATACCCTCATCATATATTCTCTTGAAACATGGTGACAACCTGAATTACCATAAATCCTTTTGGAAAACATGAATGCTTCCCTATTCTAAAGCTTATTGGATATATTCCTTAAGTCCAAAAATGTTTTAAACTTCATTTTTGGTAGCATAAACCACCTATCAACAAATCCTTACTTAGTTCCAAGGTAATAAATACTTTCCAATTTACTTATTAATACCCCATGTATCTTTATCCATACAACATTATCTTAACATAATGAACATATTAAGGGTTACCTTCCCTTAGTCAAAATATCACATTGTTATTAAATCACTTTACTGATCCATAGGGAACTTTCAAAATAAACTTGTAAATACTGAGCGAAAAACATAATAAGAAAATTCCTTGTATATTTCATCATTCATAACTTTTGAATCTGAATACATAAATACTTTGATTACTTCATAGTTAATACATTAACAATAATACCTCTTTCCTTTCACATTTCATACATAGTCTCATCTTCATCTAGCATGTAACCATTACTCGCACCGCCTTGATAATTCTCTTTAGGAACCTTCCTCTTGGGACATTGGGTTGTATAATGACCATTTTATCCACACTTAAAACACTTAAACTTCGATTATGACTTAGGGAGTCCAAAATTACCATCCATTTCATTAACCGAACTCTTTATTTTTCCCCCACAATCACTTTCTTTGTGTCCTTATTTTCCACAATCAAAACATATTCATGTTTCTCTAAGACATTCACGCAGGTGATTCTTTCCAAATTCGTGTCACCAAGGAAACTGAATATTCTTTCCTCCACGGTCTCCATTACCTGAATTCTCAGCGAACTCCTTCATTCACTTCCTTAGTGAGTTCGAGGGTTGGTTAAGGTAGATGTTGTTAACCATGTTCCTTGAAAAATAATTAGGCATGATAATAACATCATTAACTCCAGTGATCATACCACTTGAGTTATCATCAGAAAATCTTCCATCACATTTATAATTAATCCAGTTGCTTCTGGTTCCCTCCATTGACTAAAACCAAAATCATAGTGTGATAATTACTTATCATAGTAGAAAACCACATAGTAATCAAAAGATTTAATTTTGGGATTTATAAATCATGAAACCTTACTTAATATACAATAAGCTAGGTTAATTCTAGGTTATTCATAGTCAAATTATAGATAAATACTTCATGATTTTTCATGAAGAGTTTGTGAATTTATGAAGCATATCCCCCTGGAGTGTCAAACCTAGTGTATAGCAAGGCCTGTTTTCATGTACCAGATTACCCCAAGTCTAGCCTGGAGAATCTTTTCATAGTTTTTACTCCTAGGTACATCTGTGTTAGAGCCACATCCACTTGTATTATCCAAAATGGGATGTATTTCTTTGAAACCACTCACTCTATCCTTTACCAAAATTCGAAGACATTTTCTTAAATGCCAAACCATCCTTATACTTATCCTTGGAGACATCCCTAGACATATCCTTATAAATATACCTAGGGGTATCACTAAAGTTTTATCATCCTAGTTTTCAAAGGTTAACTAAACCTTTCCTATGATACCAAATATAGTGACCCAGGCTTAACATACATGGATATTATATCATTTTAGATGAATATTCAGTACATTACAATAATACATTCCTGAGGACCAAAATAGTTTATTGTCTTTGGAAACATGGAAACAAATTCTTCAATCCTGGGGAAATATCTTCAATATCTCCCATAAAGATCTCCATATTTAGTATTTCTACCTAAAACCTTTCTTCGTAACCTGGGTAAAATAAACATAAGAAATGGGTGTGCTCAAATGCTCAGTGAGGGTAAGAAAGGGTGATATGTAAGAATAATCATGATCATAATGGTATGATAACATGATCATGAAAATAGATTATCATACCATGCATTGAAAGGATCATATACATGAATCATGGAATAAATAATGGTAGTTCATAAGACATGGATCATAAGGAAATAAATAACATAGGTCAAGAAATCTTAACATAGGAATAAAACATCAAATAGTGGTAGAACCATAATCATATATTGATTTCAATAGTATCTAAGGAATTACTTCCAAGACCATCTTAATAGTATGGGTTCACTCTCCATACCATCTTAGTAGTCATGGTTAACTCCCATGGCCATATTAGTAGCATGATTTTACTCCATATACCATGTTAGTAGTCATTGTTCTCTCCCATGTCCATATTAGTAGTCAAGGTTCACTCCCAATACCGTCTTAGTTTATCTCATGAGGTATAAATATTTACCCAATGCATTGGAGGGAGATATAAGTCCCACCTGTCTCATAATGAAATCATACATACATGTGCCACAAGATAATTAAAAATCATAACATAACCCATGAAATGAAATGTATATTATAAATGTGTAATCATATCATAACCTGTATAAAATTTATAGGTTCATAATCATTTCTTTAAATCACAACCCATGAAAATAAGAGTGTTTATTAAACATCATGTCATCAAAACATAAACCATCTAGAGAAAGAATGTGAATGATTTTCTTGAACTATAAGAAATTATGTCCTCATAGGTGGGTAATGATTTTGAAAGATCACTTGGAACACGAATTTTACATAAAATAAATTTTTAAAACACAAAATATTTTCAAAACCATTTTCTTTGAAACCAATTTGAAAACATATAAAAGAATCATGAAAATAATTTAAACAATTATTGAGGTAAATATACTTTCTTAACTGAAATAGTTCTCTTTTCTTAAAATGTCACACAATTTAAAAAAAAATATTTTATTTAAAAATTACCTTTTAATCTTATAGTTGAAGCTTCAAGGTAATAAGGTGTCATAAAATTGTAAAAATTAGTTCATACCATATAATTTAAAAAAAAATTCTTCTCATACTTTTGTGGGAAATGTCAAAAAGTTCATCGTTTGAAAAATAAAAGAAATATTCATTTCAAACCATGTAGTAAAATGTAAAAAATGGGTAAAATGACTTTAAAAATCCATAATATAACAATAAAACAATTTATGAATTTTTTTTAGAAAACATAGACATGGATGATAAATATTACCCAACAGAAACTTAAAATGAAGCAATCCCAAGTATAGAAGAGATTGTGAAATCAAAACTCATCACTTTATAATCAATAGAAACATAATCCCCATGTAAAAAAATTATTATATTATGGAAATATCATAATCATCTAGATAAGGCTCATAAAATAAATTCATGGGCATTATATACACCATGTAGAAGAAACAAGTAGTGTATAAGACATGTGTCACACAGAAATAAAGGTGAGAAATAAATCACCTTACATAAAACCTTTAAAATATTCCTTTTAAAAAAAATTAATGAAATTAAAAATACTCATAAAATGTTATTTATAATCCTTTATATACATATGAATAAATATTTCTGATAATATCAAGAATATTGAAATGGAGATAGGATTAATTTTTTAAACATTCAAAGTGTCCCAAACCACATTGAACATTTAAATAATAATACAAATATCTTAAAATGAATCTTTAAATACCATGAATATTAACTTATTCATGATATAAAATATAATAGGTTTAGTACATACACCACGCATAATAAACTGGTTGTGAACAGGGCTTATATCTCACGAAAATTAAAAGTGAGACAGAATTCCCTTACCTTAAGTCGGATACTCCTCATATGTGTCTGAAACTCATTTAGAATGGTTTTAAACATATTATTAACTTATAATAGAATCATAATAATATTTATGATATCATATATTATTCTTTTATGGATTTATATAACCCGTTTATTAATAATTTCTAAGTGAAAGAAACATTTCGGGTAATAATCGCTTTCTTTATCGTACGTGTTTTGACTTGTTATTCTTGATCGTATTACTTAGATCATGATTTATTTATATAAAGAATGTATAACATAATTTATATATCATATATATTCAAAATGTGTATATATATATATATATATATTATATAGATATATGAAATTTAATACACCATTCATGGAGACGGTAGGTCATACGTAAGCATGAACACTATTTCTGTTTTCTTATCGTATTGAATGGAAATAAGTGAATGACATATATGTAAATACATACATATATATATATATATATATTTTACTCTAGTATAATTATTATATCATATATTTCATAATTATTAATAATATATATATATATGTATATGTATTATAATCATCCTTGATTGCTGAATGTGGAAGATGAATCTCATCGCGTCATGGAGACGGTAAGCCGTACGTATGCATGAATGATGATATCATTCCATATTGGTAAATGGTAGGGAATTAAATGGAATATGAATTATACAGAAATTTTTTATTTTATATTTATTATTTACATCCTTTGTATTCATCATCATACCCATAGAAATAAAGTATACATAAAAAACATTTTACATCACAACGTGGAGAGGGTAAGTCGTACGTACGCACGCATGATGATATTGTTTTTCGTAGGATGTGTAAAATGAATAATATGTTTTTTCCATAATCATAAAAACATATTAGAATATATTACATTTTGGAGTTATTACTTTGGTATGGAAACAACATAGAAAGCAGAAGTAGATGAAGAAAAGAACTTTGAAAGATGTGATAAAACAATTACCTCTTTTTAGGGTATCTCCTTTTGATTTGTACAAAATAACTCCTTAGGATGGTTTTATGCCCAAATTATGGCCCCTGTTATGTAGTGAGGGAAGTTATTAGAGGAAATTGGTAGGTTTGGGTCGATCCAAATGGCTTTAGAGGTGTTAATTAAAGAGAAGGACAAGTTCCCTTTTATAAGAGAGGGGAGGGGTACTTTTAGAAACTCTTAAGATATTAAATTAATATAAATTAATTTTCAATTAAAAATAGTTCTAAAGTGATTTTAGTCAATTATTGGATGATTATGGGTATAAATATAATCAACAAATTAATTTTATACATTTTTAGGTTATAAAATTAACCTTATCATTTTGCTTTAACCCTTAGTTAAATAATTTTTATTTTACCGTGTCAACTTGTATTTTTATACAATATGGTTAATATAGTTGCTATAATATTCCAAAAAAACCCAATTGGATAATTATTGACATATTTAAAAATATAAAAGTTTTTCAGATGAACCTTATATTTTTATAAATTTTAGAACATTTAATAAAATATTATTTATTGTAAAGTATCATTTATGTCAAGTTTGGTACTATTCAATATTTTCATTTTTAAAATATCAATCCAATATGATAACTCCAAACCAATACTTCCAATATGTCACTAACATGTCTAAGTTATCTATATAATTCTTGTATTTCATTAATTAAGTCAAATTATTTTTATTTTAATATTTTTAATATATTTTATTTGATATCTCAATTAATTACACAATTACTGCATCATTATTGTACAAGACTTTAATTTTGATATTTATTCTCTAAAATTTAAAAATAAATTATCACAATGAAGATAAATTTCTTATATTTAAAATTAATAATTATAGTCTAATTTATATTTTGTATAACCATATATAAAAAATGAATTATTTATTAAATTTTGAATATGACTCTTTTAACTCTTATTTTAATAAAATATAATAAATGTCTTAATCGGACAAAAATGGATTAAATAGGATCATATTTTTTACCTAAGTTTGAGTTGGGTCTAAAAAACCTATTAAATTAAATTAGGACAAGTGTTATAGTAATTTTATATTATTATAATATTATTTTTACCTTTAATTACCCTATTTACCTTTAACTATGGTAAATAAAATTGAAAAGTTACTATTTACCAAAAAATATTTTGATCCTATTAGATAAAATATTTCATCCTGATTACAACCATGTATATCCTTTTTTTGAAATACAATTCATAGAAGTAGTAAAATTACGTTTACTTCTAATCCAAAAAATGTGGCTAGAAGGTGGGTAAAAGTGATGTTCAAAAGTTCAATAATTTTTGTATATCTAATTCTCTTGTAAAAAAATTACAACTACCTAAATTGGATTAATATATGTATTATTTATCTATTGTGACTTTAAAATCATTTTAATGTAAAAAATAATTATTTAAATAAAAAAGTTGGTTTTTAACTACTATGCAGTATTTTTAACTATTCATCAAAAATTGAAACTTTTTAGAAAAATACCAACAAATCAACCTAAGATAATTTAGAAATTATGAATTGAAAAATGAATTTTATTTTATCAAATTTAATTTCTAAATTTTTATAAAATTACTTTCATTATTAAAAGCAGTTCATTCGAGAAAATGATTTTTTTAATCATAGAAGGACTTTACCAAAAATCATATCTTTCATTATCAATATGTTTTATTTATATAAAACAATTGTATAAAATATTAATATTCAAATAACTATGTCTAAAGGCTAGGTTATAATTGTCTAATTTAATTAATTATATATATATATATATATAAAGATGTTTCATAGAATTTCAGTGTTGTGTGCATGGTACTCCAAGTCGGTGTTTCTTGTAGCCAAGCCAAGTGGGTATTGTGTGTAGCACAATCCAAGTCGGTATTGTGTGTTAAAGGAATGTTTGACTTAGTGTTTTAATATATATATATATATATATATATGTATATATATAACTATTTCCAATGTCACGTGAAATGAAAAATATCGAAAAGGTAAATTAATTCAAAAAAAATCACAAAATCTCGAGGTGTTACAAAAAATACCATACTAGTTGAGATCCAATTGATGAGATAACCAAAAACATACCAAACCACCAAGGATTATCTGACCCTATAGGATTTCATAATAAATGTATCAAAGTATGAATATTCCCATACTAAGTATCTCTTTAACCTCAAGTAATGGGGATTTATAATAAGCATACACTACAAAGTAAATAAATGACCATATAAAATTTCATTTGATATACTTTAGTGGTTCATACAATATAACAAGTCTCGAATTATTAACTCATGATTTTATTCTTCATATATATCATACAAGATTATACTCATTCTATTCATAACTTATTATCATGACCCATAATACTTTGTGATGATGATTGATTAGGGAAAACTCAAAATAATACTTTGAGGGATATTTTCATTCCATTATTTATGTAATATATATGAATCACACATGAATGAATGATAAATGGATGTTTTCTTTATTATAGAATAGGATTTATTTTATAACCACTATATCCAATCTCTAATGTATCTAATACCAAGTGATTCAAAATAACCCTCATGGTTTTCTTACACTAATGGGGTTGTCAATAGGTCTACTAAATTTTCTTCTATATCCACCCAATAGATATTTATACCATCCCTCTTAATAATATCTCAATTGAAGTGGTATTTAAAAATGATTGTTTGGTCCTTTGGTGACATTGGGGTTCCTTGGCCTAATAAATTACTTCATTATTTCCCCAGTGAGACTTAATTTCTCTCTATAATGCTAGGAATCACCCCATGTTTAGTGATTAACTTCTTGATCCAAATGGATTCCTTCATAGAATAAAATGTAGTGATGAACTCTACCTATGTTGTTGAATCCTCTAAGGTATATTGTTTGGAACTATTCAAACTAATAGCTTCAATGTTTATATAAAACATGAAACCATATCAAGAACTCATATCATTTTTTCATATTGGGAACTATAATTAGTGTAACCCATTACAATGACCTCATCCTCTCCTTTAAATAAAAAGAAAATATCATTACTTATTCTCAAGTATTTAAGGATATTCTTAACAAAAATCCAGTGAGCCTCACTTTAATTATATTGGTATCTACATATTATAATCAAATCATAAGTGATATCAGCTTAACTACACAACATGGAATATACGATAAATCATATGGAATAAATATAAAGAATATTATCCATCATTTATAATTCTTTAGAAGAATCTTGAGTCTTCTGAATATTTTTTCTATGCAATATGGGTAAAGATGCCTTCTTGGAGTTATCCACATAAAAAAACTTTAGAAATTTTCCAATATATGTGTTATTAATTAGTCTAATAAACTTCATTTATGAATCTCTATGAATATATATACCCATTATGCTTGTTTATTTACCCATGTATTTCATTAAGAACCATTTTTTCATCCACACCTTTATAGAATTTAAAGTCTAGATATCATTTTTGACAAGAAGTATGACTTCCACATATAATATCAAAAATACTAAATCTCTCCCACACTAATAAAAAATAGGCCATTAACATGGATATAATAGGCCTTTCTCAGTGCTAAAAATTCATTGACTACCACAGCATGGTTAAAAGGACAGGGTTTTTATCAGTTCTAGAAAAGCACTCTAAAATATTCCATTTATTATTTAATTTATTTAGCATTGATAAAGAGACCCTTTATCATCCCTATTACATGTGTTGATAAATGACTCCTTTATCAGTGCATTTAGTACTGTTAATAAAGGGGAATACTATAATGTGATGTTATAGCACATTGAAACACCATAAATAGCACCAGAAATTAGAAAAATTAGATAGAAATATATATTTTAAAAGAAATAAAATATCCAACATAAATACAAGAAAAAAACACTAGTATAGATCAAAATAACAAAACTATATAAAAGAAAAATCCAACCATTATTGAGAAAATAACGAACCTATATAAGAAAAAAATTCTTATGATAGTATATCAAGAAATAAATAAAATAGAAAGTGTTAATTTTAAACTAAACTTTTAGTCATACTAGGAACACTTTGTATTAGATTGCATTGTGGTTTATTTTTGAACGTCACATGAAATTTATTGTTCATCTTCAAGAATTATCTCTATGAAAATTAACTAAATAAGTATTAGATAAAAATGACAAGGAAACTAATTAAGTAATAGTAGATAAAATGATGAGAAAACAATATTAGCTCGTTTTCTCTGTTTTGGCAATGTGATGTGTGTTTTAAACTAAAATGACACTTATATATTGAAAATATTCTCTTGGGGTCATACCAGTCACACTGTGAATCAAATTGAGGTGTAGCTAATTCCTACACATCCCAAATGAATTATGGATCTTTTCCTAAAGTATCAAAATAATCTGAATGTGTTTCCTCAGTTTTGAGTTTGCCACTTGTGTTTTTTACTAAAATATAATTTTAAACTAGAAACATGCACTTTAAATCATATAGGTCATATCGTCTGTGATTTTGAAATGAGACTAATTCTTACGCATTCATTTTCCTAAATTATTAAGGTAATCTGAGTGTGTTTTTTTAGTTTTTAGTAAGTGATGCTTTTTTTATTAAAATTTTTTATTTTAAACTGATAACAGACACTTTGAGTCATACCAGGAACATCGTGTATCAAATTGAGGTGTGGGTAATTCATACATTTCAAAAATGACTTATAGATTTTTTTTCTAAAAGTACTAAAACAATTTGAATACGTTTACTCAGTTTTGAGTATGTCAGTTGTATTTTTAACTAAAATTAATGTCAATTTTGAATAAAAAATGCACTTGGGGTCATATTGATAATATTTTGCATCATATTGAGGTGAAATTGATTCATACATGACCGAAATAACTTATGGATCATTTTCATAAAGTATCAAAACAATATGAATATGTTTCCTCAGTTTTAAGTATTCCACTTGTGTTTTTTAATAAAATGTCATTTCAGACTAGAAACATGTGCTTTAAGTCATATAGGTCTCATCATGTGTGGGTTTGATGTGAGACTCCTTCCTACACATCAGAAATTAATGATGAATATTTTTCCTAAATTATCAAGAAAATCTGAGTGAGTTTTCTCATTTTTCAGTGAGTAACACTTTTTTGTATTAAAATGTTAATTTTAAACTGATAATGGACACTTTGATTCATACCACGAACATCATGCATTGGATTTAGGTGAGGATAATTCCTACACATCAAAAAAATACTTACGAATTGTTTTTCTAAAGTACCAAAACAATATGAATGCATTTGATTAGTTTTAAGTTTGTTAGTTATCTTTTTTACTAAAATTAATGTCAATTTGAATAAAAATATGCACTTGGAGTCATACCAGTCACACCATTAATCATATTGAGGTGAGGAATATTCCTATATGTCCCAAATGAATTATATATTTGTTTCCTAAAGTATCAAAACAATCCTATTTTTTCCATGGTTTTGTGTATGTAACCTGTTTTTTAACTAAAATGTCATTTTAAACTGGAAACACACACTTTGAGTCATACAGGTCACATCATGTGTCAGTATAACGTGAAACTAATTCCTATATTTCATAAATTAATTATGAATAATTTTCGTAAATTATAAAGAAAATCTGAGTTTGTTTTCTTAGTTTTCATGGAGTGATAATTTTTTGTATTTAAATGTCAATTTTAAACTGATAATGAACACTTTGAGTCATGCCGAGAACATCATGTATCTGATTGAGGTGAGAATTATTTATACATTTCACAAATTAATTATATATATATTTCCAAAATTACCAAAATAATTAGAATTCTTTTTCTTAGTTTCGAGTACGTCAGTTTTCTTTTTTACTAAAATTAATGTCAATTTTGAATAAAAAGACACACTTGGAGTCATACCGGTCACACAGTGCCTCATACTGAGAAGTGGTTGATTCTTATACATACCAAATGACTTATTAATCACTTTCATAATGTATCAAAACTATCTGAATTCATTTCATTAGTTTTGATTATTCCACTTTTAGTTTTTAATAAAATGCCATTTTAAATTGGAAACACGCACTTTGAGTCATACAGGTCAAATAATTGTGTGGTTTTGGAATGACAATAATTCCTAAACATAAAAAATGAATTATAATTATTTTTCATAAATTATCAAGAAAATATGAGTTTTTTTCTCAGTTTTCAGTGAGTGACACTTTTTTGTATTAAAATGTCAATTTTAACCTGATAACAAACACTTTGAGTATTATCGGGAACATTATGTATTGGATTGAGGTGAGGCTGATTTATACACATCACAAATGACTTATAGATAATTTTTTATAAAGTACCAAAATAATCCAAACATGTTTTCTTAGTTTTAATTATGTCAATTTTCTTTTTTACTAAAATTAAAGTCAATTTCAAAACAATCCAAATGCATTTTTTGGGTGATGATAAACTCTAACATAACATCATAATCATTTTTTCATAAAAAATTTAATATCCTTATTCTCATGTATTTTTTATTAATAATGGTGATGAGTTTTTTATTAACGATATTGTGAACATGGTTCATTTTACATAAATAATGTGCACATGCATAATGAATGTTACATGTATGGATTCCGTAAGAATTTGGGATATTATATCTTGCATCTAATTGATGATTGAATAGATCAAATAATTCCACCACCCACCAAATTAAAACCATTGTATTATTCTTTTCTGAAAATTCGTGATTCAGTCAATAAAAAGTTGTATTTCTTTAATTTTTTAGAGGTTTTGGATCAATCCACTATATTTTTTTCAATGTGGTGTTTGTTTATATTTTTAGTGCTTCAAGATTTCATTTGAATAGGGTTTTTCATTTTTGGGGATTTATTTATAAGGTGGTTTATTTTTATTTGATGTCATGTTTCCATTGACATCATCCCTCCTCAATGACCACGATCTCCCAATGCTGGTTTTCCTCCAATAGTTCTCTCATACACCTACTGGATTCGGTGGTTGATTTCACGCATATTTATTCAAACATTTTAGTTTCATTATATACCTGTTTGATTATTGGGTTGGTGTTTTATGACTCTAAAGTTACTATTGGATCCACTACTAAGACCCTTTCTTTGTAGTGTATAGAATCCATGGGCAAGCAATTGCATTTGTTTTGTTATTTTTGTTCAGTTTGTTCTTGGTGAGGGTATAATACCCCGACCCCAGTTTCCTAGAGCTGGTGCTAAAATATGTTGTGTAATTTTTTTTATAAAAGGAACTAAAAAATTAAAAAACACATTACATGTAAAAGGATATTTATCGTTGTAGGTTCTGGAGAATTAGATACAACTTTTATATTTTCTCAAACCTGTACAAAAATAAACTTCAATGAGCTTCCACTATAAAGTAAAGAATGTAACTGATAAATCTACTAATCCTATAAGAATGAATTTAAAATGTAGGGTGAGCATTTAAAATTCCCATTAAGGGGTTTTTTAAAACAAATAATAAATTCTTTTCAAAACATTACTTCGAATATATATATATATATATCATTTTCTTAAAAGGAAAATAATATTTCTCATATCATTTCATCATAATTTATTGAGAGTTACTAAAAACCAATTTTATGGAAACCCCGTTCTCAATAATTTCTATTCTTATTTAAAATTTAAAAATAAAATTCATTATATAATATGCTCACACTTGAACAAAAATGCATGAAATTCCACATAAAAGTTAGATAATGGCCTTTCTTAATTATGTTTGACATGTCAGGGGTGTGGATATAAATTTACACAAGAAATGATTTCAGTTAAAAATTTGTACATAAAATGATATCAACTATCATTTAAGACATAAATTCAAACCATGAAATGATAGATTATTTTCTAACCATTTTTATAGATTGAAAAAAAAACATTTCCTTCTTTATAAATTAATTTCTATGTTATGTTTATACTTAAATACAAAACATTATACCATGTTCATTTGAAAATATAAAACTGATTAATTAAAGTCACATAAAAGTTCATGATGGAATTATTCTTAACCATGGATATTATACTAGTCTAACAATCACATGGAAGGCCAAAATACTAATCTCATAATGAGGGAATGCAAAATGTCCTATATTTTGAAACATATTGTCATTTCCATGGCCAATAAATCTAAAAATATTGGGGTAAGGCCCCAGTCAAAACCCAATTTTGTTTTGTCACATGAGACTTACTGATGCATCGAGAGGCTATAGAAGGCCTCACCTGTTACATAATAAGTTCAATTAATGTGGTAATGTATAATGGAGAAAACTAAAATGTATTTTCGAGGCCTCAACCAAGACATCTGAAAATACTAGGGTAAGGCCTCAACCATTACCTAATTCTTTTTATCTCATGAGAGCTACTGATACATCGAGAGGCTATAGAATGACTCACCCATCACTTTCTAAGTCCAAGCATTCCTCATATGAAAGCGTTCAAACATAACTGACATATATATATGTCGTGTGAATACCCTTCTTTACTTGTAACACACAAATAATGTGGATAATGAAATAAATGCACAAACTCTCTAAAATGCATGGAATTTATTTTATAAATTAGATTTTATCCATAACTAACCATGCATGACCTATCATGAGGTGAGAATTCAGTTTCTCACATGAAATGATAGCTTACACATAAACTAATAACTTGTTAAATCTTGTCATATAAAATGATAAATATTTTCATTTAAAAACTAGGTTACTCATAACCATATACCATGAATTGGTAAATCCTAACATTGTATATGGATTTGAAAATAAGAGACTAACCATTTTTAATAAACAAAAAGATATACATATATTTATATACATAAAATAATGACTACAATATAAAAATGATAACCCTTTTAAAATTTTAAGGTGCTCAATAACAAAACAGGGTTTTGTTATTGTTCGTCATCATAGATCATAAATTATAACCAAATTGGAAAAATGTATTTTTAACTGAGAATAAATATTTAAACATATATAAATATATACATAAAATATGTACATATTTATATCTACTCCACTGTAGAACCAAAATCATTTGATAAAACTTAAATCCTCATGTTTTTAATTCTGAAAAATTAATAAAATACATAAAAACAATTACATTTACTCACCTGTGTGTAAATATATACATATATATGTTTGTGTGTGTGTGTTTATTTATATATATATACATATATAAATGTATAAAATTCTTAACTGATGAAAATATTTTATCCTTTACAAACCATAGATTTTAGAAATACCCATTTAATTCAAAACCCTTATCACATGAAAATAAACATTTCATACTTATATATATATATATATATATATTTATTTATTTATATACATTTGATATTTAATTTATAATGCTCATCATTACAGAATAAATTCATGTTTTAACAAAATTTTGATAAATGAGAATATACCTTGGTAGAGTTAATGTGAAATCAAATTTAAAACATACACTTTGTTAAAAACATGTATATAAGTGGAATAATGGTTTTGGAACCATACTTAGAATTAGTATCCCATTATTCTAAATTAAATTTAAATTTAATAAAATAAATACACACTCATACATTAATTTTTCTAAAAATATTATACTTAGTTGGATAGATATACATATATATATATACACCCTTAAGCAAAAAAAACATAAATTGTATAACGTAATAAATAAATAATTTGATCCCTTATAGTTTCATAGTACAAAATAATTTTTGTTACATCAATAAATAATAATAAATATTTATCATCAAAAAATCTTAAGTGAAATAGGTATATATATATATACAATTGTGAATAAAAATAATTGTGTATAAAAGTATTGATGGAATCAAAAATAAAAAAGATTGAATCCCTTAAAACATGAAATAAAAACAAGGATCTTTCAAAAAAAATTATTAAACAAAACAAGATATATATATATATATGTGTGTGTGTGTGTGTGTGTATATATAATCATATTTATACATATAAGACTTTAATTTTAAAACGAAAAACCAAATGAACCCCTATAATTATAGGATTTTATAAATAGGTACTTTAGGTCAAAAAAAATAATCATATATGTGATTTTATTTAGAAGTCACGATCTTACATATTTATGTATACGTATATATATATATATTTATTTAAAAATTAATTAATCAAAAATGAATAGAACCCTTACAAAATGAATTTGAAAATAATGATTAAATCCCTTACAAAATATAATTGAAAATAATAATTCCCTTACTTTAGAATTTTCTGAAAATAGATAGATAAGAAAACATATATATATATATATATATGAATATATATACGCATGTATATCTATGTAAATTAAAATAATTTTAACAATAAAATTAAACCCTTACTAATTTTTAAATAAATGAAACATTTAAATTGCTTTGACAACCAAATAAGCACTTGGAATCGATCCAAAACAATTTCCCTTACATGATTTAGTAAAAATAATATCAAGAACCAAAATCTGAAACAAAATTTAATTTCACCCTTACATAAAACATAAATCAAATAGATAGTATGACCCCTTACAAAAAAATATGAACATAACACTTATATTAAATAAAATATCATAAGTTTTTCAAAGTTTTAAACAAAAAAAATCCCTAAATGAGTTTATTTCAAAGATTATAATGTGTACTTATTAAATTTTAAACAAAATAATACATACCAACAAAATCTGAACATAATAGATAATTCTACCTCACAAATTTTTTAAAATAAATCATTTTAATAGGAAAATTATATAATTTGACATGATAAATCGAATACATATTGAAAAAAAGGCAAAATAATTCCAATACAATTAATGACTGCAAATTAGAAAAATAGATAGCATGAAATAGAGTCCCTTACATGTATTGAAGAGGAAAAATACTACAGAATTTACCCTTATGCTACGTTCACACACACAAACTGACTGAAAGATTGGTTTTATTTTTCTATTTCAAAATCATAATGAATTATTTTTTATCCAAATTTACTGTTGTGTGTGAAGACATGCATAGCTTGTAGAGAAATTTGGGTTTCATCGACGTATATAGAAAACAAAAATACACCCAAAGTAAAAAAAAAATATTGGACAAATTCTAAATAAAAAACTATAATAAGGAAAACGAATAAGACACATGCGGACTAAATAAAAAAATAAATAGTAGAAAAATGATTTAGTAATCGAAATAAATTATCATTAATTCAAACCCAAAATCAGATCGATCAGACCACAAAAGATGAACAGGGGGATCCTGACATCAATCATTGTAGAAAAGAGTATCGACAAACATAGAATTCAACAAGAAGGAAAACAACAATCACATCAGACAAAAAAATCAAACAAAAACTCCTACCTATCATATATATGAATAGATCTAGAACCAAATGATGATGCATGGACTAAAAAAATACCTTATTGGCGGTCAAAACCCAAACCATGGACGAAAGCCAGAGACATCGCTCGGATCTCCTTCCTCAAGCTCAGATCTCGTTTCGGACTCCACGCTCAGCCTTCCTCCTCGCACTACGATGGCCTCCAATTATACTTCTGAAACTGATCTCACCGGAGGCCATATCACACTTGAACTCCCTTTTGAATTCCTTGACTTAGATCTCATCTTAGTCTCGGCCTCTAAAAATGAGGCACCCCTCCGAAGTAGACTCCTGCAAACCCCTATGCATAGACCCCCCCTAATCCCCCTTTTCATTTATTATTATTATTTTTGTATAATTTTTGTATTTAATTACTTTAATATAATTTATTTATATAAAGATAGTTTATGTATAAAATATAATTACAAAATTTAAAAAAAATTATTATAATTCATAGTTTTATAAAATGAAAATTAAGATGCTAATAATTTTATAAATCTAATCTTAATTCATAATTTTAAAAATAATGATTATAATTTCATATATATATTTATATATATATATTATTTTGAGTATCAAAAATTGTAAAACCAAATTATATTCAATAATTAGTATTCATTATTTCATATTAAATAATTATTATAATAGTTTTATTTATCAAAATAATTACATTAGTCAAAATATATTATTTTTAGAAAGTTATTTACTTAAAATATTTTATCAAATACCCTTTTGATGAATTTTGTTATTACAATTATTTTTACAAAAATAATAAATATTTTCATATTTTATATATTCATTAAAACAAAATAATGTTGTAAAATTAATTTAAAAACTATATAATTATCTATAAGAATTATTATATAATTAACTTATAAAAATAATTAATTTAAATTATTATTTTTAAATAAAATCAGCTTAAAAATATTAATAGTTTGTTTTAATTATGAATTAATTAATTTAATAAAAAAAATATATAGAAGAAGTAAGCTAGAATTCCAAGGATGTTACATTATTCCCCCCTCAACAGAATTGTGTCCTCACAATTTATTTTTTCGTACTAAAAAGAATTCTGAATTTCAATCTTCATAATTAAAAAAAATAGGGTTTTTAAAACTCTAAACGCGACAACATCTAATATCCAATGTTGTCTAGAAAATACCTCTGATACCAACTATAACGCCCCGACCCTAGTAGCTCAGAGCTGGTGCTAAGATATGTTGTGTAATTTTTTTATAAAAGGAACTGAAAAATTACACAACAAATTACTTGTACGATTATATTTACCTGTCTTGGTTCTAGAGAATTAAGTACAACTATTACATTTCCTCAAAACTGTACAAAAATAAGTTTAAATGAGAAACCTCCACAAAGTAAATAATGTCACTGATAAATCTATTAAACCAGTAAAATTGAATTTAAAATATATGGTGAGCATTTAAAATTCGCAATAAGGGGTTTTTAAAACAAATAATAAATTATTTTCAAAACATTTATTTTAAAATATATATATACGTACTTAATTAATTTTCTTAAAATGAAAATAACATTTATCATAGCAAGTCATCATCATTTTTTGAGAGTTACTAAAAACCAATTTTAGGGAAAACCCATGCTTAAGAATTTATATTCTTATTTAAAAGTTAAAAATAAAATTCATTATATAATATGCACGCACTTGAACAAAAATGCATGAAATTACACTTACAAGTTAGATAATTATCATTCTTAATTATGTTTGACATGCTAGGGGTGTGGATACAAATTTACACATGAAATGATACTGGTTCAAAATTTTCAAATAAAATGATATCAAATATCATTTAAGACATAAATGAAAACCATAAAATGGTAGATGGGTTTCTAAACTTTGTCTATAGATTAGAAACATAACATTTTCTTATTTATAAATGAATTGAAATATTATGTTTATACTTAAAAATAAAACATTATACCATGTGTATTTGAAAATATAAAACTAATTAATTAAAGTCACATAAATTTTCATAAGATAATTATTCTTACCTATGGATATTCTACTAGTCAAATAATCACATGAAAGGCCAAAATACTAATCTCATAATAAGGGAATGCATAATGTCAGGCATTCTGGAATATACTATCAAGGCCTCGTCCAAGATATCTAAAAATACTTGGGTAAGGCCTCAGCTAAAACCCAATTTTGTTTTGTCTCATGAGACCTAACGATGCATAGAGAGGCTATAGTAGGGCTCACCCATCACATAATAAGTCCAATTCATGAGGGAATGTATAATGTCGGACAATATAAACATATTATTGAGGCCTCATCCAAGACGTCTAAAACTACTAGGTTAAGGCCTCAACCATTACCCAATTCTTTTTGTCTCTTGATACATACCAGTGCATCGAGAGGCTATAGTGGGCCTCACCCATCACTTTAGAAGTCAAATTCATTCCTCATATGAAAGGGTTTAAACATAAATAGTGTATACATATTCCATGTGAATACCCTTCGTTACTTGTAACACACAAATAATCAGGATAATGAAATAAATACATACATGCTCTCTAAAATGAATAGAATATACTTTATAAATTAGACATTATCCATAACTAACCATGAATGACCTATCATGAGTGTGAATGTATTTTTTCACATGAAATGATATCTTTCATACAAACTGATAACTTGTTCAGTCTTTTTACATAAAATGATAACTATTTTCATTTAAAAACTAGGTTATTCATAACCATATACCATGAATTGGTAAATCCTAATGTTGGATATGGATTTGGAAATAAGAGACTAACCATTTTTAATAAACAAAAAGATATACACATATTTATATACATGAAATAATAACTGGAATATCAAAATGATAACCCTTTTAAAATTTTAAGGCACACAATAACAAAACAGTGTTTTGTTATTGTTTTCCATCATAGATTAGAAATTATAACCACATGGGAAAACTAGATTTTTAATTGAGAACAAAATTTTCATCATATATACATATATACATAAAATATATACATATTTATATGTACTTCTTTGTAGAACCAAAATCGTTTGATAAAACTTAAATCCTTAAGTTTTTAATTCTGAAAAATTAATCAAATACATAGAAAGAATTACATTTACTCAAATGTGTATAAATATGTACATATATATATATAAATGTATAAAATTATTATTGGTTGAAAATAGTTTATCCTTTACAAACCATACGTCTTAAAAATAACCATTTAATTAAAAACCCTTATCACATGAAAATAAACACTTCATACTTAAATATGTGTGCGTGTGTGTGTGTGTACATGTGATATTGAATTTATAATGCTCATCATTGAGGAATAAATTCATGTTTTAGAAAAACATCGATAAATGAGAATATACCTTGGAAGATTTAATGTGAAATCAAATTTAAAACATACACTTTGTTAAAAACAAGTATATAAGTGGAATAATGGTTTCAGAAACGTACTTATAATTAGTATCCCATTATTCTAAATTAAATTTATAGTTGATAAAATAAATAGATACTCATACATTAATTGTTCTTAAAATATTATACTTCGTTGGATTGATATACATATATGTGTGTGTGTGTGTGTGTGTGTCTACACCCTTAAGCATAAAGCATAAATTTTATAACTTAATAAATAAATAATTTGATCCCTTATAGTTTCATAGTACATAAAAATGTTTGCTGCATCAATAAATATTAATAAATATTCATCATCAACAAATCTTAAGTGAAATAGGAATATATATATATACAATTGTGAATATAAATAATTATGTTATAAGTATTGACAGAATCAAACATAAACAGATTGAACCCCTTAAAACATGAATTTAAAACAAGTATATTTCATAAACAATTATTAAACCAATCAATATATATATATACATAAATATATTTGTACATATTCATACGTATACATATAAGTCTTTCGATTTAAAATGAAAAACCAAATGAACCCCTACAATTATAAGATTTTATAAATAAGTCCTTTAAGTCTAAATAACTTATCATATATACGATTTGATTTAGAAGAAATGGTATTACATATTTATGTATGTGTTTATGTATATGTATTTATTTGGAATGTAATTAATCAAAAATGAATAGAACCCTTACAAAATTAATTTTAAAATAAAGATTAAATCCCTTACAAAATATAGTCAAAAATAATAATTCCCTTACTTTAAAATTTTCTAAAAATAGATAGATAAGAAAACATGTATATGTGTGTGTGTGTGTGTGAATATATATATATATATACGCATGTATATCTATGTAAATTAACATAATTTGAACAATAAAATTAAACCCTTACTAATTTTTAAATAAATGAAACATTTAAATTGGTTTGACAACCAAATCATCACTTGAAATCGATCCAAAACAATTTCCCTTACATGATTTAGTAAAAATAATATCAATAACCAAAATCTGAAACTAAATTTAAATTCACCCTTACAAAAAATAGAAATCAAATATATTGTATGATCCCTTAAAAAATATGAACATAACACTTATATTAAATACAATCTCATGAGTTTTTTAAAGTTTTAAACAAAAAAATTCCTTAAATGAGTTAATAGGACATAGTAGAATGCGTAAATATTAAATTTTAAACAAAATAATCCATACTAATAAAATCTCAACCAAATAGATAATTCTCCCTCACCAAATTTTTAAAATAAATCACTTTAATTGGAAAATGATATAACTTGATAGGATCAATCAAATACATGTTGAAAATAAGGAAAAATAATTTCAATACAATTAATGACCGCAAATCATAAAAATATATAGCATGAAATAGATTCCATTACATGTATTACAGAAGAAAAATGCTGCAGACTTTCCCCTTCTTCTACTTGAACACACAAATACTGACCAACAGATTGATTTTCTTTTTCCATTGCAAAATCTTAATGAAGTCTTTTAAAGCTAAAATTATTACTTTTTGAGCAGACATACACAGCTTGAAGAGAAATTCGGGTTTCATCGAGACATATAGAAAACAAAAATACACCCAAAGTAAACCACAAAACATTTGACAAATTCTGAATAAAATAACTATAAGAGGGGAAACGAATAAGACATATATAGACTAAATAAAAAAATAAATAGTAGAGACAATGATTCAGTAATCGGAAAAACATTTCTATTAATTCAAACCCAAAATTAGATCGATCATTCCATAAAAGATGAATGGGGGTATCATGACATCAATTAGTGTAGAAAATATTATCGACAAACATAGAATTAAATAGAAAGGAAAACAACAAGCACATCCAAAAAAATCAAACAAAAACTCTTACCTCTCATAGATCTAAATATATTGAGACCCAAATGATGACGAACGGCCTATATGAAATCCATTATCATTGGTTGAAACCCTAACCACGGACGAAACCCAATGACATCGCTCGGATCTCCTTCCTCAATATTGGATCTTATTTTAGACTCTACGCTCGGCCTTCCTCCTCACACAACGTTGGCCTTTGATTCTACTTCTGAAAATGATCTCGTCAGTATCCATAGGACACTTGAACTCCCCTGTGAAGTCCTCGACTTCGACTTCATCTCGTTCGTGGCCTCCTGAAGCGAGGCACCCCTCCAGCATAAACTCCCATTAACCCCTATGCACAGACCACCCCCAATCCCCCATTTTCATTTTTTTATTATAATTATTTTTATATCATTGTTTTTGTTTATTTTATCTCTTTATTAGACTTTAGTTATATAAATATAATATATATATATATATATAATATATTTTCAAATTTTAGAAATAATTATTATAATTCATAGTTTTATAAAATTAAAATTAAGATGGTAATAATTTTATAAACATAATATTAATTCATTATTTTATAACTAATGATTATAATTATATATATATATATATATTATTTCTAGAATCAAACATTGTAAAACCAAATTATATTTAATCAGTAGTATTCATTGTTTCATATTAAATAATTATTATTATGTTTGTATTTCTCAAAATAATTACAATAGTAAACATATATTGTTTTTTGATATTTATTTACATAAAATATTTTATAAAATACCCATTTGATAAATTTTTTTATTCTAATTATTTTTACAAAAATAAGAAATAGTTTCATATTAAAACATTCCTTAAAACAAAATAATTCTATAAGATTAATTTGAAAACTATATAATTATCTATAAGCATTATTATATAATTAACTTATTAAAACACTTAATTTAAATTATTATTTTTAAATAAAATAGGCTTAAAAATATTATTAGTTTGTTTTAATTATGAATTAATTAATTTATTAAAATATTTATATAGAAAAAGTAAGCTGGAATTCCTAGGATGTTATAGAGGGTCTTCTTTCACACTTGAACAATGGATCTTATCTTAAGTGATAGGTCTTGTGGAAACTTTTCAATAATTGTTCTAAAAAACAATCTTGGTATGATAATCATTCTACTCTATTTCCCATAAATTTTATTGTTTTCAAGTCAGTGCTTCATCTCCTCCTTTACCTCAGTCTCTACCTCGGTCTCCGTTTCTACCACCTCATTTACCCCGGTCTCTAAATCCATGTAGAGACCCGAAGCCTAACGTACATAGACTTTACATTACTTTTGCGGAATACTTAGTACATAACAAAAACACACACACAAGGATCGTAATAGTTTAGTGTCTTTGGAAACTCGGAATAAAATCTTCTAATCGTGGGGAAAGATCTTCAACATCTCCCATAAATATCTTCCCTTTTTTTTACCTAAAAACCTTTCTTTATATCCTGGGGAAAAGAAAACATAAAAGGGTGAGCTCAAATGCTCAGTAAGGGTATACAAAAGAAAAATCAATCACATCATATTCATAAGAACATAACTTTTGGAAATCTTAACCTGCAAAAGAGAGCATAATTTCATAACATGGGATAAATCATAGTAGTGAAATGAAATCCCAATAATCATAACATAAAACATGAAACTTTGTGGCATACACACATAATCATAGAGAATCATTTCTTGTTAGTCAAGACTCATTGCCAAGACTATCTTAGTGGACAAAGTCCCTTTCTGAATCGAGTAACCCTCGTTTCAGTCCTGTTTCACTGAACCGATATAACCTACCGTTCCAGCCCTGTCTATCTCATGAGATATAAAATCTTTACCCAATGCATTGGAGGGAGATATAGGTCCCACCCATCTCATAATGAATCCTTTCTTATGTGTGCCACAAAATCATAAATCATACATCATTGCATAACCCATGTAATAAAAATGGGATTCTTAAACAACATGACATCATAAAACCATTCATATAAGATAAAGGAATTCATAAACATAATTCCATCACAACATAGTCAAATCAATGTAAAAATATGGATAGAAACAGAACCCTTTATTATCTTAGATGAAAAATAATTTTGATAAAACACTTGAATTGAATTCTTGAGGAAAATATCTTTTTTTCTTCAAAATAAATTTCTTTTCACAAAACATCATGCAATTTTAAAAGAAAAAGATTTTATTGAAAATAGTCATGAAATATTTTGGAGTAAGGTTCATGAAAATAAGGCTTTATAAAACCGTAAAAATACGTTCGTGTCGTATAAGTTAAAAAAAACATTCTTCGTACTTTTGTCGGAAAAGTCAAAAAGTACCTCGTATGAAAAACGACAAAAGATTCCGTTCATATATTTTACTAAAAACTCACCGAAGGGTAAAATTGGATTTAAACAATTTTAGGTGGATGTAAATAATATTACATATTGAAGAAACATGGATGTGGATGATAAAATACACCCCAGTAAATACCAAAGTATAAACAATCTTGGATAAAAATGAGATTGTGATATTTCTCTTACCTTAAGTCCGACTTGCTTTGTAAGTGTCCGAACCTCCTATATAGTGATTTAAATCATGTTATTGACTTATTACAGAATCATATTCATTGTTATGATATCATATATGGTTCACTTATGACATTATATTACCCGTTCTTTTGTAAATTCCATGTTAAAGAAGCGTTTTGGGTAAAATCGTTTCATTTATCGTAGGTGTTTTGACTTGTTGTTCTTGACATCATTATTACTTATATCATGATTTACTCACTTCCAGAATATAAAATATGATTTATATATCATATATATTCAGTATATATATATATAATAGGTAGATAAATAAAATGAAAAACACCGTTCATGGAGACGGTAGTCCGTACGTACGCATGAACGCTGTTTTCCTTTCCTTATTGTCTTGAAATGGAAGTAAGTAGATGACATACATATATATATATAAATAAATACAGTAGCTTTATAATTTCATATATTTCATTATTATTTCTTATATATACTTTATAATCATTCTTAAATGGTTAACATGGAGAATGAATCTCATCGCGTCGTGGAGACGGTAGTCCGTACATACGCACGAGCGATGATATCATTTCCATAAATATTGAATTGAATTGGAGTGGATTATACAATATATCAGAATCAATATGATGTTGTAATAACTATGTATAGTTATTCTTTACACCCTTATACCCATCCATGTAAGGTGGTGGTGGAAAATAGATTACACCACGGCGTGGAGACGGTATTCCGTACGTACGCACGCGCGGTGATTTCTTTTTCCGTAGGATGGATAGATGGTGAAATAGGGTTGTTTCATACTTATAATAACATATCCGTATATGAGTGATACTGATGTTATTACTTCATAATGAAACAACCTAATAAGAAGAAGTGGTAGAAGAAATAAAGATGAAAGAATTGGTAACGGTAATTACCTCTTCTTTGAAGCGCCTTTTGGAGACCTCCTCTTAGGGATCTAAAATTGGTCTTTGAGGAAGACCAGAACCTCTAGGATGTTGCTAGGGAAGTGGAGAAGAGATTTTGGCAGGGTTTGGCCGAGCTTGAGTGCTCAAATTGGTGTTAGGAGGAGGGGGAGGAGGTTTCCTTTTATAAGGGAGGAGAGGGGCACCTTAGGAATACCTCAAAATATTATTTTATATTAATGTCAAAATCGGTTTATAATGGTTCCAAAGGGTCTTATTTCGAAGCTAAAGTGGGTTTGGGTCGAAATCCTATCAACCAATAAGATTTAGACAAGTTTAGGGTATTATTTTAACCTTATCAATTAGATTTAACTCTAAGTTAAATAATTTAACTTTTACCGTGTCTTTTTGTTTTCTTTCACTATATGGTTAATACACTTACTATAAAATGCCAAACGAACCCCAAATTGTTTATTATTAATATATATATCCTTATCTAAGTCATTTGGCCGAACCTTAGATTTTTAGGAATAAAATAACAATTAATAATATAATATTTGATTTAAAAACTATTTTGTGTCAATTTTGACACTATTTGATATATGATTTTTGTGAAAGTCATAACAGAATTATATGTTCGAACCAAGTTGATTAAATCAACACTAATATATCATAGTAACCTAGAAAATTAGTGGAATTCATAAAAAGTCTCAAATTACATTTATTTTGGTGTTTATAACATCAATTATGTCAATATTTCATTAATAAGATAATTACTGCATCATCATTGTGTCATAAATAACATAAAAAATTTAATGTCTAAAAATTATAAATAAAATACCATCATGTAGGAAATCTTTTTATCTTTCTAATTAATACTTATAGTCGAATGTATCTTATGTATAACCCCATATTAAAAATGTTTTAGTTATTAAACTTTGATTTTAACTATTTTAACTATTCATTAAATAAAATAATATTAAATGTCATAATATAATCCAAGTGGACCTAAATGGTCATATTATATTCATAAGGTTGTTTTTGGTCGAACTACACTTATCCAATAGAATTAGGACATGTGTTAGGGTAATAGTAATATCATATTTACCCTTAGTTACCCTATTTACTATTAACCGTGGTAAAAAAAAGTAAAAAGTTACTATTCACCAAAAATTATTTTCATCTCATTGAACCACATTTTAGTCCTTGATATTAACCGTGTCTGTCGGATTTTCGAAATTCCATTCACAGAAGCGGTAAAATTAAGTTTTATGCAAAATTCAGTTTTTAACCTACCACTTAGTAGTTTCACTATTCATCAAAAATTGATGTTTTTCAGAACAATGCCAAAATTTCACCCTAAGCTATATTTCATATTCCGAATTCAAAAATGAAGTCTATTTTACCAAATTCATAACATAAAAGTTGCATTAATTAATTTTATAATTAAATCCCGCTGTTAAAACAAATAGCGTGTTTTTAAGAAACAAAATCTATCAAAAGATTGACACTTGATTATGTCTGGTTTAAATGTGAAATTACATCCAATGACCAATATTGTATTAAACTGTAAAAATATATTCTAAATATACTTTAAAACCAATAAAATTAATTATTTATCACTATTAATTATTTCGATTAAAAAAAAGTTGTTTTTAATTATAATTTAGTAATTTTCACTATTCATCAGAATATGAAAGTTATCCGAAAAGTACCAAAATTTTACCTTAGGCTAAATTCGATACTCCGAATCCAAAAATGATGTCCATTTTGAGAGTTAAAATTTCTAAAATTTATAAAGTGGTTATTACTATTCATAACGGCTAGTTTTAATAATATTTTAATATCATATCATTGTTTCGTGAAACTCAGTATTACGTACCACACACGCTATCGAGGAAGGTTGCGATTGCGTGTAATGCAAGGCAAGTCAAGGATGCGTGTTGTGCAAGCTCCTTTTGGTGTAGCGTACAACACAAGACATTAGTGAAATAAAAAAGAATATTTTTCATAAAATCTCGGGCTGTTACATTCTACCCCCCTTAAAATGAATTTCGCCCTCGAAATTCGTCGGGGTTATAAATGGTTTACTATTCGAAAGTTTCTTTAATAGAAACCCACATCGTAAAAAGGAATACCAAAACTTGGCTTTAAAAACTAAAGTATGAAATGTAACGATTACCCAAATAAACTAATCACTGGGTTTCCACATAGGTGGAAATATGGATATGGAAGAGAAATCTAACCATCATGTTCTGATGGAGAGTGGTAGAGAACATGGTTATGGAAAATCCAGTAATCACAAATCCATAAATTTGTGACGATCTAAGGTACCATCTGATTCATCAGGTATAAGATCACTAGGACAACATTTTTGGTTTTCAAGATCATTTCCCTAAAGTTGAAAATTTGAATTAGAATAAATACTTACTTTATTTTGGTACAATCTCATTGTTGTTCGTGCCTTTAACAATTTCCACTTCATCTCTTAAATAAATGAAGTTGAATTTGTTATTCGTGAAGTGTTAGCAGATCATGTGATAGAATGACGGGTCATTCCATCTGTCTCAAACAAAAGGTTAGCAAAAATTATATACATAAGTCGATCTATAGTGAGATTAATCACATATGGTTCTTAAAATGGACTTATACTTCATATATCATACTGCTTAATATAATAAAACTAGTTTCTACTAAACAGGGACTTCCTGTAGGCCAGTGGTAGGCGATAAAGGCCAGTCGCACTTCGGTTGTGGGTTCGATTCCCACAGCCTTGTCCGAAGCGATGGGCTGTCGCCCGTCCTGCAGGTTGTCCTTTTATAAAACTATATTACTATAACATCCCATCAATAATATCGAAAAAACTTCTATCCTTAAACAATACTAACTTATGTCCAACATAATCCATTCCAATCTTTCGGCTTATCCATAATACTGCAGTCCATTCTCATAACATAGTGAAAACGATTACCAGAGATTTAATACCATCATTGATCCCCATATATCATAAGATATATCTTGTTGGTCACATTCCAAACATTCAAAGGCCTTAATCTTGTACTCTCTTGAATACCCATTGAACCTTAGTGAAAACTTGAATGCAGTTAAAAGTTAACACTTTTCACATACCGAAATCCTCAAAATTCTATATACTCAAACCATGATATCACTTAGTCCTTATATCAATCATGAGCTCATGAATACTATCAAACATTTAATTTTCTCCTTATCCCTTCATTATGCGCATATCATCTACATTCCAAAAATATCTGAATAACCTTTCATGGATACTGGTAATATTAATCATACACTTTCAAAACACAAGGAAAGACAACAGTGTAACAATCCATAGATGTCTCTTTATTCCAAAATTACACATGATAAACATGTAATCATTCCACTACATTCTCAAACCATTGACCGAGCTTCAAAAATTCTTTCATCTCACATATCATTTGTAGTCTCTTCATCATCATCCACATAAATACTACCCATATGACCATACTGATTCTCTTCATGAGTCTTTCCCTTAGGGCATTTGTTTGCATAATGCCCATACATTCCACATTTAAAACACTTAACCATTTTTGATGTCGTAGCAATACCATTATCCTCATCCATGGTGTTAACCGACCCTTTTCCTTTGCACTTACTTGCTTTGTGTCCTTCTTTTCCACACCCAAAGCATCTTCCAGTTCCCTTGAAACATTCTCCTTGATGCCTCTTCCCACATTATTTACATAGGGGAAATTGAACTTTCTTTTCTCTATGATCATCATGGAACTCCATCTTTCTCTTATTAGTCGAGTCAGGAAACTTACCAAATTTTACTTTATTGATCATGTTGTGAGATTGCTGATTCAGCATAATAATGAGGTTTGGACATCCAAATCCCATTTCATTTGGTTGCTCATGAAGAATATCATTCCATTGTCCATCATATCCTCCATTATTGTGAATCATCTTGTTTCCAGCCATTTTCTAAAACCCAAACAGAATAGTGTTAGATGCAAAAATCATAATAAAGGGGGAGTAACTTAAATATCTATCATATTTGGTTTAATCTAATATCGTTACCATAGTTCTAGGACTATATCCTATACGTATACTTATCCTTAGGGGCATCCCTAGACATACCTTAGAAATATCTCTAGGGATCTCACTAACGTTTTCGCATCCTAGTTTCCAAAGGTTGACTAAACCTTTCCTCTGATACCAACTGTAGAGACCCGAAGCCTGACGTACATAGACTTTACATTACTTTTGCGGAATACTTAGTACATAACAAAAACACACACACAAGGATCGTAATAGTTTAGTGTCTTTGGAAACTCGGAATAAAATCTTCTAATCGTGGGGAAAGATCTTCAACATCTCCCATAAATATCTTCCCTTTTTTTTACCTAAAAACCTTTCTTTATATCCTGGGGAAAAGAAAACATAAAAGGGTGAGCTCAAATGCTCAGTAAGGGTATACAAAAGAAAAATCAATCACATCATATTCATAAGAACATAACTTTTGGAAATCTTAACCTGCAAAAGAGAGCATAATTTCATAACATGGGATAAATCATAGTAGTGAAATGAAATCCCAATAATCATAACATAAAACATGAAACTTTGTGGCATACACACATAATCATAGAGAATCATTTCTTGTTAGTCAAGACTCATTTCCAAGACTATCTTAGTGGACAAAGTCCCTTTCTGAATCGAGTAACCCTCGTTTCAGTCCTGTTTCACTGAACCGATATAACCTACCGTTCCAGCCCTGTCTATCTCATGAGATATAAAATCTTTACCCAATGAATTGGAGGGAGATATAGGTCCCACCCATCTCATAATGAATCCTTTCTTATGTGTGCCACAAAATCATAAATCATACATCATTGCATAACCCATGTAATAAAAATGGGATTCTTAAACAACATGACATCATAAAACCATTCATATAAGATAAAGGAATTCATAAACATAATTCCATCACAACATAGTCAAATCAATGTAAAAATATGGATAGAAACAGAACCCTTTATTATCTTAGATGAAAAATAATTTTGATAAAACACTTGAATTGAATTCTTGAGGAAAATATCTTTTTTTCTTCAAAATAAATTTCTTTTCACAAAACATCATGCAATTTTAAAAGAAAAAGATTTTATTGAAAATAGTCATGAAATATTTTGGAGTAAGGTTCATGAAAATAAGGCTTTATAAAACCGTAAAAATCCGTTCGTGCCGTATAAGTTAAAAAAAACATTCTTCGTACTTTTGTCGGAAAAGTCAAAAAGTACCTCATATGAAAAACGACAAAAGATTCCGTTCATATCTTTTACTAAAAACTCACCGAAGGGTAAAATTCGATTTAAACAATTTTAGGTGGATGGAAATAATATTACATATTTAAGAAACATGGATGTGGATGATAAAATACACCCCAGTAAATACCAAAGTATAAACAATCTCGGATAAAAATGAGATTGTGATATTTCCCTTACCTTAGGTCCGACTTGCTTTGTAAGTGTCCGAACCTCCTGTATAATGATTTAAATCATGTTATTGACTTATTACAGAATCATATTCATTGTTATGATATCATATATGGTTCACTTATGACATTATATTACCCGTTCTTTTGTAAATTCCATGTTAAAGAAGCGTTTTGGGTAAAATCGTTTCATTTATCGTAGGTGTTTTGACTTGTTGTTCTTGACATCATTATTACTTATATCATGATTTACTCACTTCCAGAATATAAAATATGATTTATATATCATATATATTCATTATATATATATATAATAGGTAGATAAATAAAATGAAAAACACCGTTCATGGAGACGGTAGTCCGTACGTACGCATGAACGCTGTTTTCCTTTCCTTATTGTCTTGAAATGGAAGTAAGTAGATGACATACATATATATATATACATAAATCCAGTAGCTTTATAATGTCATATATTTCATTATTATTTCTTATATATACTTTATAATCATTCTTAAATGGTTAACATGGAGAATGAATCTCATCGTGTCGTGGAGACGGTAGTCCGTACGTACGCACGAGCGATGATATCATTTCCATAAATATTGAATTGAATTGGAGTGGATTATACAATATATCAGAATCAATATGATGTTGTAATAAATATGTATAGTTATTCTTTACACCCTTATACCCATCCATGTAAGGTGGTGGTGGAAAATAGATTACACCACGGCGTGGAGACGGTATTCCGTACGTACGCACGCGCGGTGATTTCTTTTTCCGTAGGATGGATAGATGGTGAAATAGGGTTGTTTCATACTTATAATAACATATCAGTATATGAGTGATACTGATGTTATTACTTCATAATGAAACAACCTAAGAAGAAGAAGTGGTAGAAGAAATAAAGATGAAAGAATTGGTAACGGTAATTACCTCTTCTTTGAAGCGCCTTTTGGAGACCTCCTCTTAGGGATCTAAAATTGGTCTTTGAGGAAGACCAGAACCTCTAGGATGTTGATAGGGAAGTGGAGAAGAGATTTTGGCAGGGGTTGGCCGAGCTTGAGTGCTCAAATTGGTGTGAGGAGGAGGGGGAGGAGGTGTCCTTTTATAAGGGAGGAGAGGGGCACCTTAGGAATACCTCAAAATATTATTTTATATTAATGTCAAAATCGGTTTATAATGGTTCCAAAGGGTCTTATTTCGAAGCTAAAGTGGGGTTGGGTCGAAATCCTATCAACCAATAAGATTTAGACAAGTTTAGGGTATTATTTTAACCTTATCAATTAGATTTAACTCTAAGTTAAATAATTTAACTTTTACCGTGTCTTTTTGTTTTCTTTCACTATATGGTTAATACACTTACTATAAAATGCCAAACGAACCTCAAATTGTTTATTATTAATATATATATCCTTATCTAAGTCATTTGGCCGAACCTTAGATTTTTAGGAATAAAATAACAATTAATAATATAATATTTGATTTAAAAACTATTTTGTGTCAATTTTGACACTATTTGATATATGATTTTTGTGAAAGTCATAACAGAATTATATGTTCGAACCAAGTTGATTAAATCAACACTAATATATCATAGTAACCTAGAAAATTAGTGGAATTCATAAAAAGTCTCAAATTACATTTATTTTGGTGTTTATAACATCAATTATGTCAATATTTCATTAATAAGATAATTACTGCATCATCATTGTTTCATAAATAACTTAAAAAATTTAATGTCTAAAAATTATAAATAAAATACCATCATGTAGAAAATCTTTGTATCTTTATAATGAATACTTATAGTCGAATTTATCTTATGTATAACCCCATATTAAAAATGTTTTAGTTATTAAACTTTGATTTTAACTATTTTAACTATTCATTAAATAAAATAATATTAAATGTCATAATATAATCCAAGTGGACCTAAATGGTCATATTATATTCATAAGGTTGTTTTTGGTCGAACTACACTTATCCAATAGAATTAGGACATGTGTTAGGGTAATAGTAATATCATATTTACCCTTAGTTACCCTATTTACTATTAACCGTGGTAAAAAAAAGTAAAAAGTTACTATTCACCAAAAATTATTTTCATCTCATTGAACCACATTTTAGTCCTTGATATTAACCGTGTCTGTCGGATTTTTGAAATTCCATTCACAGAAGCGGTAAAATTAAGTTTTATGCAAAATTCAGTTTTTAACCTACCACTTAGTAGTTTCACTATTCATCAAAAATTGATGTTTTTCAGAACAATGCCAAAATTTCATCCTAAGCTATATTTCATATTCCGAATTCAAAAATGAAGTCTATTTTACCAAATTCATAACATAAAAGTTGCATTAATTAATTTTATAATTAAATCCCGCTATTAAAACAAATAGCGTGTTTTTAAGAAACAAAATCTATCAAAAGATTGACACTTGATTATGTCTGGTTTAAATGTGAAATTACATCCAATGACCAATATTGTATTAAACTGTAAAAATATATTCTAAATATACTTTAAAACCAATCAAATTGATGATTTATCACTATTAATTATTTCGATTAAAAAAAAGTTGTTTTTAATTATAATTTAGTAATTTTCACTATTCATCAGAATATGAAAGTTATCCGAAAAGTACCAAAATTTCACCTTAGGCTAAATTCGATACTCCGAATCTAAAAATGAAGTCCATTTTGAGAGTTAAAATTTCTAAAATTTAAAAAGTGGTTATTACTATTCATAACGGCTAGTTTTAATAATATTTTAATAGCATATCATTGTTTCGTGAAACTCAGTATTATGTACCACACACGCTATCGAGGAAGGTTGCGATTGCGTGTAATGCAAGGCAAGTCAAGGATGCGTGTTGTGCAAGCTCCTTTTGGTGTAGCGTACAACACAAGACATTAGTGAAATAAAAAAGAATATTTTTCATAAAATCTCGGGCTGTTACAATCCACCTCCACCTCCTCCTCTAGCTCTACCTCTACCTCCACCACCACCTCCACCTCCACCCCTGCCTCCACATATTCTCATTTCCCAACAATTTTATTGTTTTCATTTCATCACTTCTAAACAAATTGATTTCCTCTCTTATACTTCCCCTTGAGAACAATATAAAAAACAATATATAACCATTCTAACATGACTTTTTCACACCCCAAATATATTTTTAAGGTCATATATCATACTAGAACCCAAAAATTGTAGTTAATCACCTAAATTTGTTGTCAACGTACCTTATAACAACATTTATGTTTCCAACTCAGCTCTAATTTTTTTTTCTTATTTTGAGTAGGAAGTTTGTCCGCAATATTGATAGTACTGAGAAAATATAGACAAAATGATTATGAAATATATTTAATGAAATTTTAATTACATTCAGAAATTACCTGTTGGGGGATGTTGGTATTTTCATGCTTTGTGATCTCTATCATAAATTTTCAAACATAATATCCATAATCGATTCCATTATCTTACTTCAGACACTACAAAAACATTGAATAAAATAAAAAATTATTTGTAAATGTTTTTATAATTTAATATTTCTAAATATACCCTAATAATTTTTCCATTTTTATTAATCCATAAGATTAATCTCTTCAAACACCGACTTCATTCCATCATTTAGCCTATATTTAGAAGCTTCCTTGTCATAAAAAATTCATGTTAAAATAAAGACTAAAATATATAGTTAGAATTTTATATATAAAATATTGATTTCAGTGTATTAAAAATTCACAATACATATAATGTGTGGTCGTTTGGTTGAATATCCAAGCTTTGGGTCCAAAAAATAAAAATTTTGGATAACCATATTGACTGCGATCATCATCTAGTGCTGCGGAAAAAAACAAAAAATAAATAATTAATGAAAAAAATAAAAATATATATTATGTGATTAGAGTGTATATAATTACTTGTGCACTGTCATAATTAAAAAAAAGTCTGTTGTATTATTTTTTTGATCAAACATTTTGAGTAACTCATCTCTTTTCTTCTCAATTTATTCATTATCCAAAGTAAGCTTTGACATAGAAATAATATAGGTATTAATGAATCCAAATCATTCTTCCCATGATTTTACATTTATATAGTAGTAATATAAATGCCTATGGAAAATATGAATAGTTATTAACTTTAATAAACATGTTAGCTCATGATTTGGATAGACGTATTATGAAAATATACCATATGTATGTATTCATAACTGAGATGCCCATCCATTCATGCTTGAGAATCTCATTTTTTTCTCAAGACCAATTACGACTATCATGAAAGCTCCATATAATTATTTTTCATAAGGAATGTAAGATATATTTTCATCTTTAAATGTGGTAAATTTATGAATTTATAATGATAATAAATGTTTCTCTGGAACTGGTGGGGAGAAGGTACTCTTATTATATCATTTTGATTTCTTGATCGATTTACTATATTTTCTTGATCTAACCTTTTGTTTCCCCGCCTCTTTATCTATCTATAATATCATAACTCACTTTAGAACTTTTATCTTAAATATTTATAGGTTTTTCATTTATATGTTTTTAAATTCGTAGCTCATGTATCTTTATAATATTAGATAATCGTGCTATGAAATCTCCAATAGAATCATTGTCTGTTGAAACATTCATATCATTTAGTGGAACATGAAACTCATCTATTAACTCTTGAGCTACCTCAATCCCTAATCTCATGTGATCTTTTGGGAGGTATTTATAGTGTATCTTGTCTTCTGGGATATTATACATTGTACCCATCATAACAAGGTGGTGTGTGGGTGTTGACAAATAAAAATCACATACAACTATACCCTGCAAGATTTTAGTTATATAAAATTATCAGAATTTGTTTACTTCACATTTAGAAGAATGATTAATGAAAAAAATTAATTACCCCAGGTAAGGTATGCGGTTGGGGGATTGAATATCCTCAAATCTAGTGGGATCATTTGGTTCACGTGCAGATCTTTTTTTGACCACTAGTTTTCTTTGATCCTTTATCATTCATTATTTTTCCAAACTAGACTGAATAATAATATATTTCAGTTAGTCAATTTATATTTTCTATCATCTCACCATATTACATGTATCTTCATGTGGTTTTATTTTATTGAAATATGTTCTAGGATATACTCTAAAACCTAATCCTCTAACGTGGCCATATAGTTTTTGCCACTTCAAATCTACTAGAAGTAGCTTTTCTTCCAGTAAGTTCACTGTGATTATAGTGCCTAAACCATATAAAAAATATTAAAATAAAAATATATTTTTATGTAATAATTTTATAAATCATAATAATTTACAATTTTTTCATACTTACACATGTTTCCCATATTGTTTTTTTGTTTTCATCAACTAGTTTATCCTTTGTATTTACACAAGCCTCCTTCCATAGCACATGACATAGGATGTAAGTGGCTTCATATTTTGATTCATCAGTCTACATGTAAATAATGTTACATATGTTGTTTCATATCACATAATTAAAAATTTATTTTTGATTTAAAATTCATACCAATTTCTTCTCTAATGAGGTATACCCCATCTTTTCTTTGCGGTAGGGGTACATCGATTTTGATACATATTCTTTATTTTCAACAATCTTTTTTTGTTTCATAAATTAATAGTTTTGAATCAAGTTAGATAAAATAAATAATTAAAAACAAAATATTATCAACTACAATGCACAAAGAATTATTTCTCATTAAGATTATTAATGAAACCAGTATATGTTTCTTACTTTATAATGTGTGCATACCTAACCAGTTGGTGGGGCTTTACTTTCCCTTCAGAATACCTAATATGTAACTCTGTAAGAAGAGTATGGAATCCTCTATGTGATTTTCCAACATGTATTAAGAAAATTTTATTATTTAAATCCTCTAAAATAAATAAACTCTGTAAGGGTGATGAAAATTAAATCAATGTTTCATTATATAATTTTTCAGTAACATCAAGAAAGTATATCGTAACATTACCATTATATCTTATCAATAGATTTCCTTCATTACAAGTTGGATGTGTCATAATGAATTAATATCAATCAGTACATTCAACCTTGTTGTGACCCCAAGATAACTAATGAACATTAAATTATTTGGTTCAATAAGTTGTTCATGTTGATTCCAACCAACCTCAAATTTTATACGCCGACTTCTTGCCTTGAAAATTTTATCCAAAACTATGATGCTACGTTATTGTTGTTTTTTTCATCAATATACTGTTGATCCCCTAATAATTTTGTAGTTTCATTATCAATAGTGTATTCTTCCTTCGGATTGATAACATCATCACATGCATAATAAATTTTCCGCATGAGTAGTCAAACATTTCAGTTATCTTGAATAACAATAATGTAAACACGGAGAATGGATTTGAGAATGGTAACATGCATGATCTATTGAAAACTTGATGAAATTTTTAACTCCATATTCATACTCTTTTTTTAAATGATTAGCATGCATCCATTTTGAAGAAAATAGGTTATTGAATTTAAGAAAATAATTACCCCATTATGGTAGTTGTTATCCTCTAAATTCATCTAAATGTGAAAGTTATAGACAACTGTCATCCTCATCAGATTCATATCATGAACATTTATTATTGCATTTTTTTCTATGATACCCCCATATCGTGTAGACACTTAACTAGGTTTCTTGAACTACTCTAAACAAAATTCATCCCATACCAAGTACTGGTGATCATTTTGGATGACAACTACTCAGAGTAGTCCAAACAATATAGAAGAGATAGTGGATGAGTCACCAGTAACAAAATGAAATAATAACTATTTGGGAGATGAAGCTATTGAGGATGATAGTTGTCTCTTTAAAACTTTTTAAATTACCACATATTAATTTAAAATTCTAAATCTCATCTAAAAAATAAAAAATGTCCCTGACACTACTATGAGAACATCGACTCATCCCCACTGAGCTACACACACTCTAATCTATGTTACCATTCATTTTCCCTCACTTATACCTCAAAGATAAGAGATCTATATCCACTGAGGGTCATTTTTAGGGTGTGAGTATAAAAATAAAAAATTAAATATTGGTCCCCTAAAATATACAATACATATATTTGAGTATATGTTCAAAGTAGTAACACTCAAAATACACATGTAACTCAAGTCATTTTATACTAACCAAGACACTATGATAATCAAATATACTAACTTCATTTCATACCATTGAATTATATTAATCATAACATAATTTTGTAACATGGTTATTCCCAGACATTCAAATCATTTCATTAATAATATATTAACATTTGAATCATACGAGGAGAAAAAATTATTTATATTCTTCTAGAAATAACCATATCATAGGTACTATGATATTCGATCTCAGACCCGAAGAATCCAAGACTATATATTAGGTATTACCATCACATGTACCTACTACATCAAAATCATGAAGTGGGTATAACATAGATATTTTTCTTAGGAAGTTCATTAGAAACATGGATAAGTCTTAACATAATTGGTTCACTTAAGAAAGAACCACATAGTGGGTGACACAATACATTAGTTAAACCAATCTTTTGAAAAACCATAAATAAGAACAAACAATAACACAAATATTGTATCACCCTCACCCTAGACCTCAATGAATCACTACATGTATATAGTAACTCACATTCTAACATACCATACCTAGCACTTATTATTTAAAAAAAATATGTTTATCTCATGTATACACTAAACCCACTCATATTAAAAAATAACCTAAATGAAATTTTAATTATGGATTTTATCATATTACATTTCAAAAATTAAGGAATTAACATTAAAATCCAAATTGAAATAAATTCTAATTCCCTTAATTTATAAAATTGGATATTCTCTAATCCATTCATTCTATTAAATATATATTTTTTAACCACAAACATAGCCTATATTCTAGATTCAATTTTCCTTTATAGTAACCCTGTTAATATGATTATAGGCCCACATGACTTCCACTCATAGTCATTTAATTCAACTCACAAGCATTTATTATTTTCCACTTACTCTGAAATGTTTCTTTTTTTGTAATTTCCTTCCCAGTAAAAAGTTTTAACATGTTTTAACTATTTTAGTGAGATTTTATTTCTACCAATAGAGGATTTTTAAGTAAAAAAACATTGTGTTCCCTTTCTAGAATATTTTAATAAATTTTCTACTACAATTGCTTTCTTTGGAGAAAAATAAAGATGATGAAAATGTATTTAAATAAGCTGAATATCATTAGTTTAAATGGTATTTTTTCTTTCTAGTGTCAATTTTTTTATTTAATTGATCAAAATTTACTATTGTATATTGTTTTTAAAGGGAAAAAGAGAGTCTTCTCTACATAATAATTCAACTAGAAACACAAATTGACATAACACAGGCATTGGAGTTGGAAACTGAATGGTTAAATGGGAAATTAAAAGTCATGAATCACATAGAAGATGAAGGGGATGTATAAGTTATCAAAAAGATGGAGGGAATCCTAGATCTATTGAGAGAAAATGAGGAATCCCTTGATGGCCTATAATCACTCAACAAAACTTATAATGGGTTTATGGTCTTAGATCTGAGAATAGATACAAACTTTTGGTGGTATTTGAAGCTTCCGGATGCAGCAGAATCGTGGTTGGGACGGGACCCAACTTTGATTTTTACCATAATCAATGATTATTCTAGGATCAATATGAATATGAACTCTAGTCTCCATGGAATATAATTAAAGATTTATATAAAGAATAAAGAGGCCCAAAACCTTTAGAGATGATCTTTCACATCATGTTTATAATTAATTTAATTAATTTCATAAAGAAAATAATACATGTATCTTTGGTATTTTATTCATTGATGATGTTTATCGTCTGAAATGAACCTTCCAGATTATCTCATCTCACTTGTAAGGATCCAAACTAGAATCCCTCTAGCGGTGATCCACAACTGCTCTAATGGCCTCCAATCAACACCGCTCATTCTCCGAGTGCTAGTGCGGTGAAGTGAGTGTCTTGTGTCGGTCATTCTTGATCGTTTGTTCTTATTCCTTGAAGAACGTCTCTCATTCTTGAGAGGGGGAAGAAGAGGATTTGAGGGAGAAATTGTTTGGATCAACAATTCTCAATTCACCAATCTTGCGGTGTCATGTGTATTCTGGCACAATAGGCATACTTTTCTATTTATATGCATGGAACTTCAGTTACAATATTTAATCGCATAACAACAATTAAATACATTCATGAACATAGAGAAAACCCATGCTTATAATAATACCGTGTCATTATTTATGGTGTGCCAACTTGTGAAAAATGGAATTATAAACAAAATTCCTTGTCACAAAATAATAACATCGACATTATTATTTTAACTTGTGCCAACTAGTTAAATAATTATTTACCATCTTGTAAATAATTATTTTACTACTGGACCGGCCTTGGTCCGCTTGAACTCCACTTCCATTTATTGGACACCTGAATAAATAAATAAATAAATTATTCTCTTAAATAAATATTTTATTAACAAACTAGTAAATAAATATTTATTAAATGTTCAATAAAATAAATAAATATATTTTATTTAGTTTTTGCGATCATTTTAACTTGAATAAAATTATTCCTCGGTCTTGATAATAATATTTATTTCATTAATTAAATTAAAATAGAATTTAACCGAAACCACCAAAAATATTTAGTGTCTAACCCTCTTGGATTCTTTCTTGTTGGTATTAAGTGGTCTTGCCTAAAGTTCAAGAGTACTATCTAGCAACTGGTCAACGCACCCAAGAGAAAGAACATAAAGTCGCAACAACGACATCCACATACGAACACTTACTTTGTAATATAATCCCTTTGTTGCAATATTTCATCAAGAAGGTTTCATGATAGTGTCATAAACCTTTGTTCTTGATACATCGTTCTTTTACTACCTGATATAAACTCATTGTTACACCATGGCCATGAAATTTTGCAAAATAGTTCTATTTCAATCAAAGGGTCAAGATATCTACTTCTATAAATGGAAGGGACAAATCCTTCCTTGAATTATCCATTAATAAAATGTCACTCGAGACACACCCAACGTACCCTACTTCTCACCAACTGTCTACGTGATGATTTTTTTTCAGTAAATGAAAGTGCGCAAGTCGTGACACGTATTAATGATAATATTAAAGTCTAAGGATCATTAAACACACTCGCCGATAGAAATATTCGATGACTCTAAAACATGCGGAATTTCTATTAGCGGGTATGTTCTCATAATATCCTATCTTGGAGATCACCAAGTGTGAAATTCATGAGAGGAAGTCTCATCTGCTTACGAGTGCTCACACCTAACGGTCTGCATGCAATGTGTCCCATAATAGTATGTCATCCAACCGTAGAACTATATTTGAGAATATTGTTATAGAATTTCAAGGTTCTCATCATAGCGGGGAACTTCCATGACCTTATAAATGCAACAATACTCTAAGACATTATTACATCATAGTCCTGCAGAATAAAGAACAATGCATAATACATTAAATATCCATGTAATTAAAATACAAATAGTTGGTTCTAGGATACCAACTCTAAAAAACTACCACTTGGACTAGAGCCAACTGCCTATGCCTTTCAGTTTGATAGACCTCACATGATGATCGTGTTTCTGCTGAGTCAAATCCTTAGTTAAAAGGTCTCCCACATTGTATTCTAGTGGAAATACTGCTCACTGCAACTTCACCTCTCTGAGAAAAATCCCTCAAGAGATGATACTTTTGAAGAATGTGCTTTGTCTACTGATGTGACCTTGACTCTTTTGAGAGAGCCACCACTACAGTATTATCACAATACAGTGTGATGGGATCTTTACTGCTTGGTATCACATCTAGCTCCTGGAAGAAGCTTCACAACCAAACTACTTCTTTAGTTGCCTCAAAAGCTGTGATATGCTCGGAATCTACTGTAGAATATGCTACCAAACTCTGCTTTGAGCTCTTCCAGCTTACTGCACCTCCATTAAAAGTTAATATGTATCCATTTTGCAACATCATGTCATCTTGATCAGTCTAGAAACTAGCATTTTCATATCCTCTGATGACTGGTTCCTCATCTACTCCATAAACCAGAAACATATCCTTATTATTCCTCATATACATTAGGATAGTTTTGACTGCCATCCAATGGAGGTCACCTGGGTCTGCTTGATATCTGCCTATCGCACTCAATGCATAGGCAACATCTAGCCTAGTACATAGCATGGCATACATGACTGACCCAATCACTGATTCATATGGAGTATTTTCCATTATCTTTCTTTCCTTATGTGTCTTAGGACACATTTTCATGGAAAGATGAATGCCATGTGATGCTAGAAACAATCCCTTCTTGGATTGTTCCATACTGAATCTCTTCAGTATCTTATCAATGTATGTACTTTGACTTAGGCCCAACAATATATTAGATCTATCACGATGGATATTGATCCCAAGAATATATGCTTCCTCGCTCAAGTCCTTCATGGAGAAGCATTGATTCAACCATGCCTTAACAGACTATAATATTGGTATCTCATTTCCAATAAGTAATATGTCATCAACATATACTATTAGGAAAATTATTTCACTCCCAAAAAATCGTTTGTAGACACAAGGCTCACATTCATTCTTGATAAACCCAAATTTTGTTAAGGCTTCATCAAAACGAATGTTCCATGACCTGGATGATTTCTTTAATCCATAAATGGATTTCTGCAACTTGCATACCGTATTAGCATCCTTTGGAGTCATAAACCCTTTAGGTTGGGTCATGTAGACATCTTCCTGAAGGTTCCTATTAAAGAAGGCTGTTTTGACATCCATTTGACAAATCTCATAGTCATGGTAAGCGGCAATGGCCAATAGAATTCTGATGGATTTCAGCATTGCAATTTGTGAGAAGGTTTCATCATATTAAATGACTTGATGTTGTTTAAACCCTTTTGTAACCAGTCAGGCCATATAGGTACTGAATTTTCTTTCCATGTTCAGTTTCGTCTTGAATACCCATTTGAAACCAACAGGATTTACATCAACTGGAGGATCTACCAAAATCCAGACTTCGTTTTGGTACATTGAATCTATTTTAGAATTCATGGCTTCTTTCCACTTGGAAACATCTGTTCCACTTACTGCTTCCTTGTAGGTTAGAGGATCATTATTATCAACTAATAATGAGTCGCCATACTCGATAACTATAAAACCATACCGTTTCAGTTCTTTAACCTCTCTTGTACTCCTATGCAGCTCTTGTGTCTCTGGAACAGTTCTTTCTTCCATGGGGCTTTGTGGAATATGTTCCTTTACCAACTCTTGTGTACCTTGAGCCTCAACTTCATCGAATTCTATCATTCTCCCACTATCTCTTTTGGATATGTGTTCCCTCTCAAATAATATGGAATTTCTTTCCACTATAACCTTTTTTTCAAAGGGGTTGTATAGGTAATTTCCCCTTGTTTCCTTGGGGTATCCTATAAAGGTACAATTTGTCCCTTGGGGTGCAAGTTTGTTACTTTAAGAGGCCTTAACAAATTCATCGCTTCCCCACACATGTAAATTTGATAATATGGATTTCTTTCCACTCTAAAACTCGTATGGAATACCATTTATCAATTAAGTTGTTACTTGGTTTAGTATGTGCACTACTGTTTGTAATGTATATCCCTAAAAGGATAATATAATACTCACATGACACATAATTGATCTCACCATGTCCAACAAGGCATGGTTCCTCCTTTCTCTCACACCATTCCACTGGGGCGTGTATGGAGGATTGAGTTGAGATAAGATCCCAAACTCCCTTAAGTAATCAATGAAGTCTTGATTAAGATATTCTCAACCTCAATCTGAGCAGATTTTATTAATCTTCTTACCAAGATGGTTCTCAACTTCATTCTTGTATTCTTTGAATTTATCAAAAGAATCTGACTTATACCTCATTAAGTAGATATATCCATATCTACTAAAATCATCAGTAAAAGTTATAAAGTATGAGTACCCTCCCCTTGCTTCAACTTGAAATGGTCCACACACATCGGTATGAACTAATTCAAGAAGTTATTTAGCCCTTTCACATTTCCCAATAAATGGGGATTTGGTCATTTTACCTTGTAAACATGCATGACATACACCAAGTGTTGTTAGTTCAAAAGAATCTAAATATCAATCTTGATGTAACTTTGTTAAGTATTTCTCATTTACATGACCTAGCCGGTGATGCCAAAGTTGGGTGAGGTATGAGTCATGTGAATTATCTTTGTTATCAATTTCCATTACTTGGTTTGTGTAATCCAACACATAAATACAGTTGTATAAATGTTCCCTACAAAAACAAATGATATCTTTTTAAAAGAAGAAACATTCATTTCCAAAAATGAAAAAAAAAATCCATTTGTATCTAATCTAGATACAGAAATAATATTTTTAGTAACAGACGACACATAATAACAACCCTTTAACACCAATATCATCTCATTTGGAAACATGAGGTGGTAGTCCCCAACATCTATAGCAGCAAGTCTGGATCCATTGGCTGCTCGTAGATCTAACTCCCCACATTCAATATTCTTGAATCTTCTTGGTTCCTGTATTTGGATAGATATGTGAGCCCCACAAGATATATATGATACCCAATTTGTAGAAATAGATAGATCTCATTTGATAACAAACACACATAAATCTTCCACTTGCTTCTTAAGATGTGTTCAGTTCTTCTTCCAGTGGACCTTCTTTCCACATGCGAAACAAATAGCCTCATGTTCCCTTGCCTCCCCTTTGATCTTCCTTTTCATGGAAGGTCATGAAGAATCTTTGGGCTTAAAGCTCTTCGCCTTCCCTTTCCTCTTATTCGCCATAAGGAAATAAGGATTTTCATGTTTCATATCTTTTTACACTTGTCGAATAAGGATAAGAAGATCATACAAATAATTTTTAATGTTTTTTATATTGAAATTGATAACAAAGTTAGAGTAGCTTTGAGGGAGTGATGCGAGAATGAGATCGGTTCCCATTTCATCGGGGAGCTTAAACCCTAGAACCTCCAGGCGCTCAATATATCCAATGAGCTTGACTACATAAGGCCTAGCTTGGGAACCTTCTCCAAGCTTACTCTGAAATAGTGCCTTAGAGATCTCAAACCTTTCATGTCTTATTATCTCATGGTAAACACCACGGAGGTTCTCGAGTATGCAATAAGCATACATGTTTTCATGAGAATTCATGAGCTCACTAGACATTGATGATAACATAAAATATTGAACATCAACCGCGTCGTTCATATGTTTCTCATAGACCAGGAAATCCTCATCACTCACCTATTTGGTAGGTGGATCAGGTGATGCTGACTCCAACACGTAAGACTTCCGTTCATGGAATAGGATAACCTGAAGGTGTCTAAACCATTCCTAGAAGTTACTATCAGTGAGGATGTTGTCTTTATCCAGAATTGATCGTAGGGATAGTGTGGTTTAAGATCTTTTCATTTTTATTCTACAATTAAAAGAGTATATCATTAGTACTTTATTGATTACATTTAATGAGAATTAATAAATTGTATTAAGTCTCCCACTATTTTATCATGTCCCAATGGCCCTCACCATTGAACTTGGAATGTCTAGTTCCCATGACATTCTAGTGATAAGGATCCATATTCCCCTTTTAATAACCCCAAAAAGGGTTGGTCAAGCTATTAGAAGGTATTTAGGTAGGCAGGTCTTTGCCAACTGCGGGCTCGTAGTTCCTTGATCTGTTGAGTGGAATCCCCGGTCCTGAAATCATGACTTTGGATTTCCTTAACTCTTACCTCTAATATTACACCAAGTCTATAAAGGGATACTCCTCTTGATGTAATATGGTTAAGTCAACATGAAACCTTTCATAAGGGATTCGTGTATAAAAGTAAGTGTCCCAACAATGGTTGGTCAAACACATAGTTTTATTGAGTTTTTTCCTTAATCAAGTAACGAAAGGCTTGGTCTGACTTAATATCTTATTTCAGGAATTTTTTATCTATTATGCGTGAATTTATTTTTATCATTATCACATTATTGTTAATATTAAGTGGAACATACTTAAGTGATTAACCATGTCTTGATAATATTTATACATAAGATTGGTTTATTTTAATTACATCTTGCATGCTTGTTTAATTCATTAATTTTGTGATCGTGACAACACACCCACAATAAAAAAACCATGCAACTGACAGAAATAAAATAAATGGTATGATCATGAGGTTCTTCTATTGGTTTTTTTATCTAGTAGTTGATAAACTAACCCAAGACCTAGGGGAGAAACAGCTTGAACCTTTTGGGTTCGTGTTTACAACTTTCCACCTATTCACCTTTGTATCTCCTTGGATCGGTTTCACCTTGGATACTAGCTTGAGCCTCCTCCACTAACTTGGGATCTCCATACATTACATATGATTTTATCTCACTCGCAGGTGAGGGGTAAAATAGGGTTTTACATAAAAGAAACATTGGGCACGCAGGCCCTACATATTAATGAGGAGAAGGCTCGCAGGACAATAAATTTAATTTAAATAAATAAATTAAAGAAACCATTCACATACAAAGGTCTTGGTCTAGCTTATGATCATCCAAACATGCAACGATATTTATGCATAAATAAAACTAGCATTCAATTCATTAATCGTTCTTGTTTAATATAAGTCACGCTCGAATCAATTAATTGTCTTTAATTAATCAATCTTTTTATCTTAAACCCTTTTCTAAATTTCCTTGATATTCTCATCCATCACAATTTTAAACAAATAAATTCATTTAAAATTATCTTTGTACGTAACTTGTACCTTGGAGGCAACCCGGTGAATTCACATTCATAACTACCCAGTGAGTATAAATATATATTACATAGATTTTAAATTAAACACATATATATAAAACACTTATCACGTGTTGTGACTCAGCTTTACTCCTACACTATGGTACACGTCTCAAGGGTTTGTATAATATAATAATAAATTTTAATAAATCTGTATAATTTGGATGAATACACGGTGTGTAGTTTTGACTATACAGTGTGTACTTTTATTCACCGTCTATTCGAAGTACACGCCTGGGGACATGGCGTGTTGATATACTTCAGAAATTTGTGGAGTACATGGTGTGTTCAGTGGGCCACACATTGTGTAGTATCCGCGTTACATAGTTTCCAGTCAGGAATGCCATGTACGAGGTACACAGTCCAACCCTAACCCGAAGGGACTACACACCATGTCCAGTGGAGGACCTGACGTGTAATCCAGAAACCGTGTGCCACCTATACTTGGTCAACACACGGAGTCATGTAAGACTTAAGACTCCAACACACGACCTGATTTGGCAGACCGTTCTGATGCATTTAATCTTTACTACACAGCATATACTGCCGAATACATGTTGTGTGTTCTAGTATGGTACGGCTAGGAACCTTTGGCACCTCCGTATGAGATCCTCTATTTTATTTTAATCAAAATTAAAAGAAAAGATTGTTTTTATAAGGTGAACAAGAAATGAAAGAGGCGGAATAGATCTCAAGATTCAGATTTGAATAATGATTAACTTGAATTGAAACAACTAAATTATTAAATGCATAAGTTATCAACAAAATATTTAAATAATTATAAACAATGATGTAACTGCTCTGATACCACTTGAAGATTCCGGATGCAGCGGAAGCGTGGTTGGGATGGGACCCAACTTTGATTTTTACCATAATCATTGATTACTCTGGGATCAATACGAAGATGAAATCCAGTCTCCACAGAATATAATCAAAGATTTAGATAAAGAATAAATTGTCCTAAAACCTTTAGATAGGATCTTTCACATTATGTTTATAATTAATTTAATTAATTTCCTAAAGAAAATAATACATGTATATTTGGTATTTTCTTCATTGATGATATTGATCATTCAAAATGACCCTTCAGGATTATCTCGTTGTGCCTATAAGGATCCAAACTAGAATCCCTCTAGTGGTGATCCACATGTGCTCTGATGGCCTCTGATTGACACCACTCATTCTCCGGGTATAAGCGTGGTAAAGAGACTGTCTTGTGTCATTCGTTCTTGATCACTTGTTCTTTAGCCTTGAAGAATGTCTCTCATTCTTGAGAGGGGGAAGAAAAGGATTCAAGAGAGAAATTGTTTGGATCAACAATTCTCAATTCACCAAGCTTGCGGTGTCGTGTGTATTCTGGCACAAGAGGCATACTTGTCTATTTATATGCATGGAACTTCAGTTACAATATTTAATTGCATAGCAGTAATTAAATACATTCATGAACTTATAGAAAACCCATGCTCATAATAATACGGCATCATCATTTATGGTGCGCCAACTTGTGCAAAACAGAATTATAAATAAAATTCCATGTCAGAAAATAATAGCAGTGTCATTATTATTTTAACTTGTGCCAACTAGTTAAATAATTATTTACCATCTTATAAATAATTATTTTACTACCAGACCGTACTTGGTCCGCTCGAACTCCACTTCCATTTATTGAACACCTGAATAAATAAATAAATAATTTATTCTCTTAAATAAATATTTTATTTACAAACTAGTAAATTAATATTAATTAAATGTTCAATAAAATAAATAAATATATTTAATTTAATTTATGCGTTCATTTTAACTTGAATAAAATTATCCCACGGTCTTGAGAATAATATTTATTTCATTAATTAAATTCAAATAGAATTTAACTGAGACCACCAAAAACACTTAGTGTGTGACCCTCTAGGATTCTTTCTCATTGGAATTAGGCGGGCTTGCCTAAAGTCCAAGAGTACTTTCTATTAATGGGGCAAGGCACCCAAGATAAAGAACATAAAGCCGCAACAATGACATCCACATACGAATGATTACTATATAATATAATCCATTAGTTTCAATATTTCATCAAGTAGGTTTCATGATAGTGTCATTAACCTTTGTGTTTGATACGTCGTTCTTTGACTATCTGAAATAAATTCGTTGTTACACCATGGAAATGGAATTTCATGCAACGGTTCTATTTCAATCAAAGGGCCAAGATATCAGTTTCCATAAATGTAAGGGACAAATCCTTCCTTGACTTATCCATTAATAACATGTCACTCGTGATGCACCCAACATACCCTACTTCCCTCCAACTGTATACATGATGGTTTTTTCAATAAATTAAAGTACACGAGTCATGAAACATATTAATGATAATATTAAGGTCTAAGGATCATTGCACATGCTCGCAGATAGAAATATTTGATGACACCAAAATATGTGGAATTCCTACTGGTGGGTATGTTCTAATAACCACCTATTTTGGAGATCACCAAGTGTGAACTTCATGAGAGGAAGTCTCATCTGCTTATGAGTACTCACACCTGACAGTCTGCATTCTATGTGTCCCTTCATAGTATGTCACCCAACCATAGAACTATATTTAAGAATATTGTTATACAATTTTAAGGTTCTCATCATAGTGGGGAACTGCCATGACCTTATCAATGAAACAATACTCTAGGACATTTTTACATCATAATCCTGCAGAATAATTAAAAATGTGTAATACATTAAATATCCATGTAATCAAAGTAAAAATAGTTGGTTATAGGACACCAACTCTAACAGTATTGGTGTGAGGCGGATGGGAGATCTTGACAACCATCCATTTCCCCAAGCTTCCAAGAAGAAGTATCCAAAAAATGAAGCCTGAATTATGGCCAGAGATCTATTCTAATTGTGGGAGGAATACCTTAGAGAGTCAAATTGGTACCCTTTTAAATTTATCAAGGTTGAAGGGGAATAGAATCAAAAGGTGTGTTTGGTATGTTTATTCATAAAAAAAGTTAATTATAGGTATTTTTAGGAGGTCACTCATCGTAGTAGTATTCACTTATAAGTATTCTTAACTAGAGAGTTCTAATAGGATCCAATGTGACTGAACCCAAATTAAAAGTAATCTTTGATGAACTGTTTTCAAAAGTAACTGGGTGAGTTTCATAAGAAAATACATATGAAGAAAACAAACAAATTCATTCATTATGTTTTGATTAAATTTTAGGTTTCATTTTTTGGTGTTCACAGTAAGTGGTAAATGAGGAGGATGAAAGGTTGAAAGAGTTGAAGAATGGGTTGGGAGATGTAGCATTCAAATTCATAGAAATAGCTTTGATAGATATTAATGAATGCAATTTGAGTGGGAGGTATGTCATCAAGGAACATTGAAACCATAATGGTGGGAGGAAGGCTAGTTTGAAAGGGGGAGTCAAATCAATCATCAAGAGATTAAAGGAAATCAAGCATATGATAATGGATTAAATAAAAGTAGTGAATGTTATTTTTACTAGAGTATTGAAGTATTATATCTCTATTGAAGACAGTAAAAATTTTCATACAAGATGCATGAAAGTGTAGACTTTTATGCATGAAGTGTATTGTATTGTATATATATCTTACTAAAATAGACCCTTATTTACACAACCTTATTTGTGAAACCTATTGTCTTTTATAGAATTAACAATGATTATGAATTCTTAATCCATAATCATATTCAAATTTCAATATCAAACAACACATAATTTTTACACACATTGAAAATGTTGTATGACCTTTATCAAAAATATAATTCAAACAATGAGAGAGGAGAGATGAGATGTGATGTAGGGTTAGTCATGGTAAAGAATAGTGCAAAAATGAAAACCACAGAACCAAAAAAATCAAACAACGAGAGAGGAAAAGGAGAAAATAACATACCTTGGATTCTAGCCTTGATTCATCCAAGAGAATGTAGAAGAGTAGCACCGACAGTAGGGGAGTTTCGTGAGAGCTTAAGAATCGCGACTGAATGATTCATGGTTAGGGTTCTTTTAAATATGCGAGGGACACTTTTATTATCATTTTCAAAAAGTGCTAACAAATAGCCATTTTATCAGTGTTAAATTGACAAGCGCTGATAAAGATCAGGCTTTATCAGCACTAAAAAATCATTGATGAAATGAACCTTTATCATTATTAAAACTTTAGTGGTGATAAAGGATTTATAATTATAATTATAAATAAAAAAATTGTAAAAATATTTTCATAATTATATAATTGTTTATTATAATTTTATAATTAATTAATTAATTATTTATTTATTTATAATTAAAATAATACATTTTTAAAATATATATATATTTTTTATTTATAATTATAAATATATAATTTTATAAATATAGTAAATATACATTTATAAATATATTTATAATTATTTATTTATAATTATAAACATATTTATATCATTATATATATTTATATAATTATATATATATAATTAATAAATATATATAAATATAAATATAGTAAATATATTCATTATTTAAATATATTTATTATAATTTTATAATTATAAATATATGTATATAATTATATAATTATATATAGACCCAATGGTGCAGCTTAGTGGTATCTTTCTCTGTGGGTCTCAGTGAGGTCTCGAGTTCGAGTCTCATCAAGTACATCTCTACATTGTATCTTGCCTACTTTTCTTTGTAATATAGTCCCTCTCCTCGAATAAACTGAGGCTTCGACCTCAACTTATATATATATATATATTATAAATATAAATATAAATATAAATATAAATATAGTATATTAATTATTTAAATAAATCTATTACAATTTTATAACTATTTATTTATAATTATATAAATACATTAAAAAAATCATATTTATTTATTTTTTATATTATAAGAAAAATAAATTTATAACTATAGTAAATATGAATTTATAAATATATTTATTTATAAATATTTATTTACAAATATATTTTTAACATTATTAATGAATATATAATCTTAAATACATGTATTTTAAAAATGAGTGAAATTAAATAATTAAAAAATGAGTACACTTTAGTAATATTGAAAAAATGGATAAGTTTTATTAAATAAATATAAATTATTAAAGAAAAATGGATATATATATATATATATAATGAAGTAAATATGAATACATATTGAAAATACTAAAACATAGTAAATTAATATATATAAATAAATAACAAAAAATGATTAAATTCAAAAATAAAATAAAAAAATATAAAATATTAAAAATGAATAAATAATACTTAACTATAATAATATTAAATATAAAAAAATAAAATTGAATAATTAAATACAAAATCTGTTAGATGTATCATGTTATAATGAAATTCTAAAATACACTAAAATTTGAATAAATTACATAAATATTAGGTTTATGTGTTTCTATATAAGGTTTCATTAATTGCATAAATATTTGTGTGTGTGTGTTGTATATAAAAATGCATCAATTACATATATATATATATATGTGTGAAATCAATGCAACACACATTTGATATATGTTAAATTGAAAAATCAAACAACATTAAAAATGAATAATACCTTAATATGTTTTTATTATTACATTTTATTCATTTTCTGTACATTTATATTTAATATATATTATTTATTACTATTTTTAATTTATATATATATATATATTATACCTGTTCATTTTTATTAATAATTTTTTCATTAATAAATATTTAAATAATTTTGTAATTTATACATTTTTTATTTTTTCTTTTAATTATTATAGTTTATTCATTTTTAATTTTTTTCATTTAATTATTTTAATTTATTAATTTTATATATCTATATTTAATATATCTTATTTATTAATATTTATAATATATATCTATATGCATATTAAATTTATTCATTTTTATCAATAATTATTTAATTAACAAAATGTTTAATATTTTTTAAAATTTAATCTTTTTTAATTTTTATTTGTTTATATAATTTTATTAATTTTACATATCTACATATTTAATATATACTATTTATTAATTTTAATAATTTCTATATAAGTATATTCAATTTCTTCATTTTTATCAATAATTATTTAATTAATAAAATTGTTAATATTTTTTAAATATTTCTTTATTTAATTATTTCATTTTATTTTGTACTTTTATCATTGCTAAAAAAGTGATGAAAAAGTCCATCCTTTATCAGCACTAAAAATAGAGCGCTGATAAAGGGTTTCATTTATTAGCACTACATAAAAGCACTAATAAAGAATACCCATTATCAGATATAAAAAAGAAACAATAAAGGGTACCTTTTATTAGGGCTTTTTTTAGCATTGATAAAAGGTACCATTTATTAGCACTCTTCTTAGCGCTAATAAAGGTGACCTTTATCAGGGCTTTTTCTAGCACTGATAAAGGCCAGTGCTATTAAAAGTATGTTTTACGTCCTTATATACATAATAATTGGCTATGTTCTTGATATAATCAAACTCTTTGATTTCTTCATCAAATCATATGTTTCAAGTTTAAGAAACTTGATTCAATCCATTAATGGATTGTTGCATCTTGAAGACCTTAATAGACACATTTTGAATTTCAAAACCTTTTGTTTGTATAATATACAAGTCATTCACTAAATCTTTGCTAAGTAAAATGATTTTGAAATCCATTTTATATATCTCATAATCATAATGAATTATTATGTCAAGAAATATTCAAATGGGAATTATCATCACAACGGGTAAAATAGTTTCTTTATAGTCGATATTATGAATTTGATTATAACCCTTTTCCTCTAGAGGATATTTATAGGTATAAACTCTATAATACATGTCATTTTTCTTTAAAAGAACATACTTTTATGTTATGGGTATCATCACTTTAGTGTATACATAAAGTTCTAAATGTTTTTAGCGTACAAGGGGACTCTCTCTGATTTTATTACTTTTAACCTTCTATTATCATCATAATTATCAATGGACTCTTAGTATTTAATAGGTTCATTATCTATGAACATTAATTATTCATAATTCTCTACAAGAAAACCATATCTCTTTGGATTATGATGAATCTTACCAGACCATTGAAGTTCTTGTGTAACTTGAGTTGGTTGTTCCTCAACAAATATTTTTAGAATCGGCTAAACTTGCATTTCTAGAATACTTTATGTGTGTTGGTCTTGAACTTATCCATGTCCCAAATTCCTTTCATTAACTCATTTAATAATATATTATTTCTTAAGTAAAAATCCTCATCATGCCAAAAAAAATTGTGTTTAGTAGGATTATAAGATTAATATATTGTAGTCTCTTTGGGATAACCAACAAATGGAATTTCTTTGATTTGGTGTTAAGTTTATCAGAATCCAAATTTCATACATATTCCTCACAAACCCAAATATTTTTAAAATTCATATTGGTATTTTTTCCATACCATATCTCACATAGTGTATTTATAACTTCATTAGATGGAATTTATTTTAGTTTGAATACTATAGTATCAAGAGTATATGTCCTTAGTTAAATAGGTAGGTCACACTAACTCATCATTGACTGAATCATGTCCAATAAGGTATAATTCCTCCTCTTAGATACACCATTCTACTATAGTGTTCCAAGATGAGTGAATTGAAAACCAATTTCATAATATCTTATATGATCAATGAATTCCTAACTTAAGTATTCACCAACACTATCTGATTGAAGAAACTTAATTATTTTTCCTAACTGATTCTATAATTAATTCTAAAACACTTTAAACTTTTCAAAAGTTTCAAACTTATTTATAATCAGAAACTCATAACCATAATCACTAAATTCATCAGTAAAAGTTATGATCATTAACCACCACTTTATTGATTAATCATTAGTCCCCATATGTCACTATATAATAATTAATATAATTCACCAGCCCTTTCACCTTTTCCACTAATATTTTATTTGGTCATTTTACCAAAAAATGATATTTACATGTTTCAAAAAAATTATAATTTAAAAGAATTAAATAATCCTTCTATATGGGGATTATTAATGTGTTTATCATTTATATGTCCAAGGTGACAATGCCAAGGAAAAATGGGGTTATAATAAACCTAAACCTTTTTATTCTGAATTTTACTAAATAGGATTATCCATATCCATAATGTATAAACCATTCACTATATTCTCAATTCCGTAAAACATTTTATTTGTATAAATAAAACAACTCTTGTTTTCAATGATGAATGAAAAACAAATTTTGTCCAAACAAAGTACATAAATCAAGTTTTTGTATATGTAGAAAACATATTAACAATTTTCTAACTCCAAAAATTATCCACATGGTAGAACTATATCATAAGTTCCTAAATCTAATGTAGGAACTCTTTACCAATTAATAACATGTAGATATATGTCACCTTTATTTAATTATATCATATCTCTAAGTATGTTTCTCTCAACAAAAATATATAATGTGCGCCAATATTCGAATACCCATGAGTTATATTTAGAGAAATTTATTTCTATAACATTCACATTTTACTTCTTTAAATGTTTCCCTTTGATAAAACTTCACAAAATTAAACACTAATCTAGTATTATTTTATAGGTCATACCTATAAGTGACCTCAAAATTATAAGCATGATGCTTTTCATAATCTATTAAAAAGGTATATTTATGGGTGAGTATCATATTTTATATATTTTTATCAAGGAATTTTAATGAAAGTAATCCCACTAAAAATGATGAACCTATACATCATATCCATTTAGTGAGACAAGATCTATATTTTATCATGAATTACACTAGTTAAGAATATAAATAATCCATTATTATATCTAGTATAAAAACATGTCAATCATATCACATATGAATATTAGATAGTTAATCACATAACTTATCTTCTTAATCTATCATTTCGATACACTAAAATATATTTCTTTAGTATCCTAAGGGTAAGGGTTTACTAGCTAAGTGTAACCCAAATCTTATATTTGATATAGGCACCTAATAATTAGGGTCACCTAAAATATATTTTCCATACAAAAGATGATTTTGAGGAACTTAAGGGTTAGGGTCACATGTATTAAATGATTGATTTCTTGACTAGTGTTTTATTGGGAATGAATCTCCCAGTTAAATTTTTTTGGGTTTTCTTTGTAAATTAACACCAATTTAATATGAGTCATATTCATATTAAATCCATAATTATGGAATCACATTCAATCTTTATTATCTCATGTATTATTCCATTATGTATGCATTATTTTAATGGTTTAGATTTGAAATCCCTATTCCATCCACAAAATTAATATGTTCAAACCATATTAATATGTAACTCTTTACAATACTCATAGTTTTTTTAATCATCAAACAATTTAAGTCAAAAATATTTACACATAAAAATGAATCACATACATAGGGTCTATAAACTATTTAATGTAAAGGTTTGGAATTTTATGAAATTAAAATCCCACATCAATAATCTTAGAGCCTTAGATAACCAATACCCACTTTTCTTAACAAGGCATAAGCCTCCAGGTCAGTGAGAAGTCTGGCCCAAAGTCCATATACTAAAGCATACATCACTCAATATTGATTTTAATTCCATCATAACTCTTACACATAATATATACAAACAATATTAAATATCTAAATTCATGATATAACTTCATTAAAAATGGAAGTCGAGGTATATGAAAGCTAATTCTTATCGTGTGGTACCTAGCATGTAATACATTGTATGAAAATTTTATAAGACTCAAATTATCATATAAATCTAAGCATACCTAGTATTCACAAGATATAGAAATTTTAAATTCATGAATTTTTTAAAATAATAAATAATTAAATAAACATTTTATTTATTTTTCAAACAAGAGATATTAATATGAACATTTAAAATTTAATTTTGGCCTAAATATATTTTGTCTACAATGTCTAACACTTATCATTTATAAAATATATATATACAATTAACATTTTTCAAAAGAAATAAAATTTTCTTCATTTTGTCTTATATCATAATTTAAGAGAAATAAAGTCCACTCTCAGCCATTAACAATGACATGGATAAGTGCTAATGATTAACTATTATCATGAGAGATGTTATCTAATATTATTTGGGTTTCCATCTATTTTTCTATTTCTTATGTGGGTACTGGAATCACTTACCACTTCTTACATAGCTCTTATCCATATTCAGTGATTGAGTGAGCACTAAATTTTATTACAACCATGGGAGTGGACTTATTAATCTTATGTAGGTGGTTTACTGGCTTACAATAGGAACATAGGTGGACATTCTTACATGAGGTCTATTCTATCCATTAATTATGATGTATGTTATATTTTATTTATGTTTTTATCCCTTTATTTTTGTAACATAAATTATTTTTTTCAACTTATGATAACCTTTATCATATCCTACACTATAAATAACCATAGGTTTTTATGATTCATATGATACAACTTTTCCATTCATCCTGTATAACCACAAAAAACACATTATCACATGCTACGATATCCTATATCATAGAGAAATCCAGAGAGATCCAAGGGATAATGTTCATCTGCATCATATAATACATTATGATATAGACTATAACACCATATAATATACATGTTCTTCATAAAATCAATAGAAAAACATGTTTTTTCAATGATGAAGGTGTCTCTTGAAAATCTGCCCACATGACTGGTGAAATAACTGAGAGGGGGGTTGAACCAAGGATTAAAAATTTTGTTTTACATTTTCTTTGAAAACAACCTTCATTTACAGCTAGAGTAAAAATTAATTCACTTTTAAAAAACCCACATGTGTATGAAGGCAAGGCACAATATATTTTAAAATGTTCGCTAATCAATAATAGCATATATTCCTTGGAATTATCTAGAAAAAATCAAGACCACATAGTCCACTATAAGAAATCCTATGTATTACAAAAAAGTAAATGATACAATTAACATTAAATACACCATAGTCTTCTAATGGTTCAAGTGAATCCAACAAAAAAATGATTGTTCATGGAGTTCTATGATAATAAGAAAATATCTTCTTGCTTCAGGATTCAAGTATGTTGTTACTATGTTTCTTCCTTCTTCCCATCTCTCATGGAGTAAGTATTCTTTTCATTTTCAAACTCTTGGACAACAGTGAGCAAGAACAACATCTTTATCTTCCTTCTCTCTCTTATTTTATTTTCATTGTACAGCAAATACTCTCCAGGGTTTCAGTGAATAATCTATAGGACAAGTTCTATAATTTTCCTTCTATAAATATATATTCATTTAATAATATCAAGAATGTTATTTCTATAATTTTTATGGAAACTTCATGATTATAGGTAGTAAGAAATCCATATCTTTGAACTTAGAAAAATTTCTTTTAAAAAATTAAGGGATTCCATTTAAATATCCTTAAGAATAATCCTTTAAATAATCATGTGATATTTTAATATCTAAATCCAAATCTTCTTCAAAAAATGTGTTTCTTTAATTCTTATAAAAATATCTCCACATTCTTGGCAGTATGCATCTTCACAATGTGGAATTTTTTCTTGCAACTTAGCACACATATTTCTTTGAAAAATATCCTTCGGTTTGATACTGATATATTAAATTGAATCATAATCTTATTTTTATTTATAAATG